>CM035145.1:23985511-26535511 GCA_020205605.1 Panax ginseng
ATCAGAAAAGATAAGACTGTAAAGAAACCTTTTTAACCCCAATACATCTTTGAATGAAAGATTATATATCTCCAATTTGAATCGACCTCAATTAATCCTCACATTTCTTTCAACGGAGAAGTAATAGAGTAGGATGATGATTTGAACCCGTGACATTTTGTACCCAAAACAAACGCGCTACCAAGATGCGCTACATCCCTTCAATCGGTCTACAGTGTCATTGTAGGAATCTCTGGTACTTTCAATTTCATGATTGTATTCCAGGCTGAACACAACATCCTTATGCACCCATTTCACATGTTAGGCGTAGCTTTTTGGAGAGGGGAGATGACCTAGCCAATACTTGGTTTAGATATCTTTTTTTGGGCAAAATTTTACATAATTTTTTATTTTATTTAGTTCCAATTATGTCTTATTTATTATCAGTAGAAGAAAGAAAATTGTGTTGTAAACAGTCATAAATGTCCATTCGGTTCACAAAGGTCAATTTTATCTTACTTAATTCCAATTTTATTTTATTTATTTTATTTATCTTATCTTGTTTCGCACCTGTTTAGCCATGCTTTTTCATAAGTGTCCATTCGCTTCACCAAGGTCATGTCCATTAATGATAGGTCATTAATCCTCCAATAAATAGTAGATGAATTCGTTCATTTGAGTAATTCAATTCTTCATCATTTCTTCAGTCATATTCATAGTATATTTGAGGGAGTTCAGAGCATTATTTTTTGGTTCGTCATGTGTTTATTTGTAGTGTTGATATGTAGGGTTATAAACGAGTCAAACATTTCAGGCTCGATTCGGTCTCGACTAGAAAAAATACGAACGAGACTTCGTTAATAATATGATACAAATCTGAATATAAAAAATAGTTCGAATAAAAATATGAGTACAATCTGAATAAGGTTATACTCGACTCTTTTAAGATTCAAACTACTAGAATTCTCGATTATGATTCGATAAATACTCGATTGATACAGATTCGATTAGATACTCAATACATTCCTTTCTAATATATACATAATTAAATCAAATTAGGATAATTACTTATTATTATTTTGTTGTGTTTTTAATTTTTATTGTGATTTTATATTTTTAAAGTATAATAGTAAATATAATTTATCATTTCTAAGTAAAATAACAAATTTAATTTATAATTATATTTATTATAAAGCTAGTTATTATGTGAAAACTCGAATTCGAGGTTGATTTTGAAGCTCGCGAGTAGTTTGAATATAATTTGATCCTAGTCAAATCGAATTCGAGTAATAAATATTTGAGTCGAGTTGAATATGAGTAAAAAATTTCAAATACAATTCGAATTCGAGTAGCTCTCGGTTTGCTTTGGTTCGATTCGTATACACCTCTATTGCTAACACACGTTGTCGTTGTATCCTGGGAGACAAATGCTAATAAATCTAAGCACCGTGAAGGAGGGCTAGGGGTAAAAATGATCTCGAGGCGATCCAAACACCCTAATGTTCAAGCTCGACCCGGATCAAAAAATTTGTGTTCAGATTCGACTCGAATTCGAACTAATAATTTCTAAGGCTGCTCAAGTTCGAATCGATGAATTACTCAATACTACTCGGCTCAAAATTACTCGACTCGTTTTCACAACGAGTAATTCGTGAGCCTTTCTACTCAAGTCTGAGATAGTGCACACCAAAATGAGACATAAAAATGAAAACTTAGAAAAAATTTAATTTAATTCATTACATTTATCCAATCTCGTACATACACATCCCCCTC
Organism: Panax ginseng; assembly: GCA_020205605.1. Taxonomy (NCBI): domain Eukaryota; kingdom Viridiplantae; phylum Streptophyta; class Magnoliopsida; order Apiales; family Araliaceae; genus Panax; species Panax ginseng. The sequence goes on from CM035145.1 coordinate 23,987,264, forward strand.
TCTTTATTTCCAACGGTATTTGCAAGAGTTGTTCTACTATTCTATGCTCAATGGACTCAGATTCTTCAAGCAATGACATAGCCTTGGATGACATACAAGTCTCATTAACAACCCAAGAAACATCTTCCTTATGTGGCTGAAAATGGAAACAAAATCTAGGCTTCGTTTTTCCTCAACCACCTACAACAGTTAAGAACACAATGGATTTAAAGAATGAAATAACACAAAAAATTAATAAAGTGAGTAGCAATTCTTCTCTGCAACATATATATGAATAGAAGCAATAATAAAAAATAATAAGAATACAACAGTTGATTTTGCTCTGTTTAACAATCTCATCCACTTAGCATCTCAGGGTTAATCATACTCTTGGATGAGTTTAATTTGTTTTCGCTAACTGGAATCATGAATTGTATCATCAATTTTGTGTATTTTTTCTTTTTAAAATTTCATAAAGCTCTTATGGTGCATTATAGTTTTGAATTCATATATTTGGCATTACCCTGAGTTGGTATCAAAGATACCTTTAAGCTATTAGGAACTTTAACATAGGAGTTAAGAGAAGCTCCTATGAACAAAGTATAAATGTCATGAGATATGATAAAAATCTAGTGAGATTCATGTGATGCAAATGCTAAATTTGGCCTGCTAGTAATTGCTGAATTTCTATTCAAGACAAATGTCAAGGTAGCTCAATTAAGAGGTTGATTTTGGTTTGTGTCGTAGGAATGAGTGTTGACCCATTTGAATCAAGCTTGAAGAAAACCAGTTGAACTTATTTAGTTCGACCTTGGCGACTTCTATGCATGTTCAAAGGAGATTTGGCATACTTAAAACTTGGTTGGAGATTTCACCTCAAGTTAGTGGCATGATGATAACTAATGGGACTCGAGGGAAAAATACAAGAATCAGGCTACCTGTGAGTTTGCACTGATTAGTGAAACTTAACTAGTATTTAAAAATAGCAAGTCAATCTTTATAAACAACTGAATAACGTTTATTCCGTTCAACCAAATTTTTTAAAAGTAGTCGAGTTTGTTTGGCTACTAACTTGTAATTCTTGCATCAATAATGCAATAGTTAATCTTATTTTTTGTTCTATATTTAAACTATGGACTAGAAATATAATATCCTAACCTCTCCAAGTATTGTACAGTCCACCAATTAAATAATGACTTGAACATTAAGATAATATATACTTTTATTTCAACTACCTCATATATAATTCCCTAGAAACAAAGGTATTGAGTATTATTATTTAAAAGAATAAAATAGAACCTAAATAGGATCACTAATTCTAGAACTATAAGTAAAACAATTACAAGAGAGATCTAAGAAACATAGTTTAATAAATTAAAACATAACAATATAAGGAATTCATGTATATAATACATTTGATCATATTGGATATAGAAAAGAAAGCTTTAACCAAATTGTTCCAAAAATAAGTGGAAATGTGGAATATCAAAGTTCACCCAACAAAAACTGAACTAAATAACACATATATCTTCCAAAAGTTTTGCCTCCTCGGCTCCTCCTCCCTCTAAAAGAAAAAAACAAAATATTTTATATTTCTCAGCATATTAAACCAATTACATTGTACAAACCATAATAAATTAAAATATTAACCCCATAAGTATTATTTGGGGTTAAATAATTTTTAACTCACTATACTTTAGGTCAATTTACAAATGCATAATTATATTTTTTTTATAGTCAACTAAATAAACTTTAATTTACTTTCAAAACATTTGAAAATCTGTTAAATAAGGTTGACTTTAAACGGTTCGCCACATCTGATTCCACATAAAAAATAGAAAATTGATATGTAACTCTCATGTATGATGTATACTCTTGAGTGGAAATGAAAGAAAATTAAGGGGAATATGAAATAATTTTTTATAAAATAAAATAAAATCAAAAAGTTTAAGAAAAAAACATGGAAAAAATAAAAAAAATTCTTATTTTTGTAACTAATAAAAAAATGATTTTCTAGTTAAGGTTTAAATATTATTTTAAATGAATTTTTTACATTTATTAAATGTGCAAAGGTAAAATGGTCAAATCATATGATAGCCTAAGAACACTTTTTTTTTCTCTCTCTCTCTCATTTCATCGAGAACAATCAAATGCAAAATGAGATCAAAATTAATAATCAAATGCAAACACAGACACAAACCAACGATTAGTTTATTGAATTGAATATTGAACAAATTATTGAAAATATTTTCAATTAAATTAGCTTGCCTCCATCGATCAATATCTACCATAGCACCACCACCGTCCTGTCACAATTTTATTCCTCATCCTTCTTTTTCCTATCCATAACAGTGACCCATCACCATTAGTACTCCTGCCCACCATCATCACCAACAAAAAGAAGACATCCCACCAAAAAGAAAATTCTTTTTCTTCTCTCACTATGTGCGCGCGCGCGCGCGCATGTTTATAGCAGGCTGAATTTTTTGATGTTTTGTTTTCATTGTTGGTTAACCTATAATGAAAATAGTGCAACTTGTTATTTGGACGGAGATGGTGTCCGAGTTGAAGAATGGGTGAATATAGAACACAAGGAAATAATTTTATTGAGTTAATTTTAATGTTAGATAAATGTGGTTTGCCGTATTTATTCTCAAATGATTAATAATTGTGAAAAAATAATTGAACTAATTTTTTTAATTACACATAAGCATGTTTAGGTCTAGTCAATGAGCTATGTCATCAATTAATATTGAAAAAATTAAGTCACGTAAGTGTCACGTCAAAGTTCCGTTAAAATGGAATTTGAATTTTTTGTTTGTGAATTAAAGTTTAATTAGTTGACTGTAAGAAAAATAGTATAGTTAGATATTTGTAAGTTAACTTAAAGTACAATTAAATAAAAAGCATTTAACCCGTATTATTTTATAAATAAAATTATTTCTCGAATTTTTTATCAGAATTCAATATTTGTACAGATTCGTATAATATTGCCCGACGACCAAAAGAGAAAAAAAGAAATTTTAGTGGAGCGGCTTAAGCCTACCATAACACTAATAGGCCCGCAATATGGGGCTGGTATTTTATTTGGGTTTGTTATATATATTATGATAGCATTTGCATTTTCATTTGGATTTTGGTATAGTGATATTTTTTTTTTCTAATTTGGGTTAAATTTAATTTCACATAAATCTTGTTCATGTCTTCTTTTCTTTAAATTTTTTTTTTGTTGATTTATGTGTAGGATCATATTTTGTTATTGTAATATTATCTGAAAACTCATTTGCAACACATGGAATTCATGGTTTTAATTATTCTGGTCGTTAGCTACTTAGCTAGCAAACGGATGAAACACTATCTTTGTAATAAGGGTTTGTCAATGCCAAGGAATTTGTGTTCTTAATTGATGTCTCTTAGTTTTGTCTTTAAAAAAAGGTGCCAATTAACTGGGATTGTCCTGTCAATTTGTATTTGTTGCGTGTCCAATTTTGTCACAAGTCAGCTCCGTGGTTATTTGTTCCTCTTTAACTCCATAGCAAGACTTTTGCATAAAAAATTAGCTCGGTAATTACAAGTCCTCTTTAAAGTCTAATATATATATATATATATATATTACAAGGAAAATCTATAGGCCTCTATCTAGTTGGGTGGTTTATTGGCCAAGTTAAGTTAAGAATAATCAGCTTTTATTCACTTTTGGCTGCCAAACAGATAAAATTAGTAATTAATACTATATAGTACTCCTATATATTAAGTAATAAAAACAATCTCTCTAACCCCGGATGGCCTAGATAATAATTTACTAAATTATTAAATGTAAAATAAAATTTTAACTTATTCATGTAAAATTTTTACTTATTCATGTAATATTTTCATGGTGGTAGTGGTATGGGCCAGTTGTTTTATTTGTTGTATTTTTAGTATATCTATATATATTATCATAGCATTCGGGTTTTAAGGTGTGAGTTTTCTTCACAAATTATATTTTTATATTCTTATATAATGATATTGTTTCTCTCTTTTTCGTAATTTTTTTTCACCCTAATTAGGTTTAATTTTCACATAAATCTTATTGTTTTATTGTCTTAATTTTTGTTGTTGATTTCTTCGTATGACCGTGTTTTGTTGTAATATTATGTCAAAACTCAATTGCAACACATGGAATTCATATTGGTCGTTTAGTATTGGTAGATAGCAATTAGCTTCAAATGGATAACATGCTAGCTATATGTAATTGGACGGATTAAGATCCTCTCCATTTTAAATGAAATGGAGAATCTCTATTCTTTATATATTCTCTGTCATTATCTCTCTCATTCATCATCATGGTGTCACATTCCAATACATTTTAAATCTGGACGACTCTTCAATTAATTTGAAATGAAAAAAATCCTAAAATATCAATGTCAAATAATTTTATGTTCTTGATGTAATTTTGTCATAAAAAGAAGGTGCCAACTAACTGGGGATTGTCCTGTCAATTTGGTTTTGCTGCGTGTCCAATTTTGTCACAAGGTTATATAGCTCCGTCGTTATTAGTTAATTCCTCTCTAAATTAATCCATATACTTAATGTTGCGTTTGAATTGAAGGAATGCAATGAAGATCGGAATGATTCATTCCATTTTAGTTGGAATTAGTTATTACATGTTCTCCCTCCCCCCAAGACCATCATGGCTCAATGATAAAAAAAACTACTCATAAAACTTTGGGAATGAAATCTTGGGCAAGAATGTTAAATTTCAGTCGAAAATAACAAAATAAAATAAAATAATAGTTCAATCAATTTCAATCGCAACTAAACATAATTTTTTTATTCCATAGAAATGAGTCATTCTATTCCCACATTTATTACTTCAATCCAAACGTAGTATTAATTTGACACAAAAAGTTAGCTCAGTATAAATTAGAAGTCTTATTTAAAGTCTAAGAACAACTTTGACGTGAAAAGTCTTGAATATATAACTGTTAAGGAAAATATATAGAAGTGAATTCCACACAGACCTCTAGTTGGGGACTTGGGGTGGTTATGTTTATCGGCCAAGTTAAGTCAAGAATAATCAGCCTTTACTTTTCCCCGCATGCCAAACAGATAATATATATATACACACACACACCAAGAGAATAATAAAAATTTAATCCACTACTTTCTGATCTAGCTAGCTTGCTTGTGTATCATTCCAAGTTATTGAGGATTCTTAATTAGAGCTCAAGTTCCATATATACCCTATTAGTATTAATTTGTCACCTTATAACTTCCAAAAGCAAAACTCTACGTGGGGAGATAAGTTGGTGGAAACCAGACTTACTTGGCAAGCCAGCTTCTTGCAATATTAGTGAAATTAACCAATTGAAAAAATTACCTTTAGTTTAATACTTTGCTACAACCATGTTAGTTGTGCTTGTCATATTTAAGTTATCCATACATACACACTCTCCCTTTATATTTGTTTCAAAAAAAAAAATTAAAACAATTACTTTTAAAGAAAAAAATTTACTTTTTGATCTCCTCTCTCTAATATTGAATAAAACATATAGTAGTGGTGACATTATATTAGTCGATCAATAAAAAGTAAAAGTAGTAATAAAGTCTTAATTTAACGGTTAAAACTCTTTATAACATGAAGCTTGATTGATATTTTTATGAGATTCTATTGTACTTTCTATAATGGAGCGTTATCAATTTACGGTTAAAATTTTTTGTAGGGACTGATTCATAACTAACGTTATCAATTTAAGATTAGCCTCTTACAACAGATTTAAAGCGTTCATCCGAATATCGGACGATTAATATAGCTCCCGTTTGCAGTTTAATTTAACTGTATTTTGCAGTTTAATACTGCGAACAGGACAAATGACCAAAATATTCTTCTCATAGATGTCCTCCATCTGCAGTATTAAGTTGTGGACGCTAGGTATGGCCAAATAGTCAACTGAATTAAATAAGTCTCGTCCACAGTATTAAACTGCGGATGTCAAATTTAATTTTTTTTAGTTTTAATGAATGCTATCAATACGCTAGTTTAATACTGCGTACAGGGGACATTTACAATCAGGGACGGAGCCACGTTAGGGCTTGAGGGGGTCATCCCCCCCTCCCCCAAGATTTTTTGGACCAGACAATAGAATATCAAATGGGCTAATGACTATTGTGAATAGACCTCCATAAACCAGATTCGGTATTTAACCAAAATGGCCCAAGTTTTGATGGGTTGATATTCATGCGGTACCAGTAGTGCGGATTTAATAAATGCCGGCTACCATGACTTCTTTCTTTTTTTTTATTTTTTATTTTTATTTTGCAAAATCTTTTTAAAAAAATCAAAATTAGTTAATGAATTAAACTCTTTTAAAGTATTTAGATGATTTCCTAAAGATGATGATGTGCATTACAACTTGGTTTGGTAAAAGTTCAATAAACTAAATCGAAATAGAACGAACAGTGGGTGATATTGGGAAATAATATAATCCATCAGCTGCTACTAGTTTTAAAAGTATGCTCCTTGATACTCTCATTGTTAAAACGATGATTTATAATGAAAAACTTATTTTCTAAAACATGTTTTTAATATTAACTATAAATGTTATCTTGATGATCAACAATATTGGATATACTTATAAAAATATGATTAATGACAATGCTAAAAACTTCGTGAATGATCTCAATTTTAAATAATTTAAATTGAATATTTTTAGTTAATATTCAAATTTAACTTATTTAAAAAAACAAACAAATTAAAACCAGAGATTGTACATTTTGTTTAAACGGTTGTCTTTTTATTTTTGTACTTCTATTTAGATGCATGCATATTAAAACAAGTAATTATTGAAGTTCAATTGGATTGAACTCTTATTTAATGATTTAGAGGTCTTGTGTTCAACCCTCACAAGTAACTATATTATATTTATTTTATTAAAGCAATAATCTACAGGCGGGTCGGGCTAAAATAGCTCAACTATATGTGTGCTACAATAATAAAGCTCATAGCCCTATTTTTTGCGGGCGGGTCTGGGCCTTTTTTGCCATGTCTAATTGTGAAGATAAACATTAGCTAATGACTATTGGACTGAATTCATTAGAATACCAAGTGGGCCTTACAAAAAATAGAATAGTCTAAAATTTTAATGTTCTAATCAGACTGGTTGTTGCTTAGACAAAAAATAGAATAGTCTAAAATTTTAGTATAATAGTATTGATTAATGACTATTGTAAAGATAATTTCAGAAGTAAATATTTTCTCATTTTCTCATTTAGTATAATAGATGGATTTCGTGATTTGAAAGAACGTCGGGTGTAATTCTGACGAAACTTTGATATGTTCTAAAAGACCTTTTTTTTACTATGTTTTGTTGTCTTTGTCAAAGAAAATTATATTACTACATTATCTTTGTTTTAGTAAAAATATGTTTTGTAATTGTGGAAATTTACTTTTTAGTGATGAATATATATTATGTTGTTAAAAAATTCTTGCCCCCCCACCCCCACCCCCACCCCCACCCCTTAGATATCAAATCTCGCTCCGTCCCCATTTACAATGAGGTGTATTTTGGTCATTTGTCTCGTTCGCAATATTAAACTGTAAAATACTGAAAATTAAACTAAGGACGAGCTAAAGCTATATTAATCGTCCAATATTTGGATGAACGCTCAGACTAACCTTAAATTGACAACATTAAATATTAATCAATCACTACAAGAAAAAGGGCCATCTACGACCAATGATATCAGCGACTGCACTATCCGGTCGCTGATAATAGTAATAGCGACCGCTATCTGCGACCGCGAAGGATTCTAGTCGCTAGTATATATCAGCGACTATATATATATACAGTCCGGATCTTAAGCTCGCCCTTATCTAACTCACCCGAGCTCACTCCCCCTTTAGCGACAGACTCGACGACGGTTCGATCTGTCATACAACCGTTGTCTATACTTTTAGCGACACTATATGTTGTCCGTCGCTAAAAATATAGACGACGGTTGTATATGATCGAATCGTCGTCGGGTCCATCGCTAAAAGAATTGAGCTCGTGTGAGTTGGATAAAGGGTGAGCTTAAGATCCGAACTCTGTCTCTATATATATACATGTAGGGGTTTCGATATAGAAACGCACAGGGAAAATTAAAATTTTAAAGCAATTTCGAAACCCTAAACATGATCCATGCGAAAATCAATTAACTCGGTGTAAAGAGATTATACCGAATATGAAAATGCTTCTGAAAAGCTTCGAATCTCCAACGCAATTCTTCACGAAACTACGTCTCTATGGTATCCACACGAACGTCGCACGAACCGTCACACGATTCTGCAATAAAGGGACTTGCGGTACTAGCCACCAAAGGAACAAGATTTTTCGAAAGGTTTTCTCTCTAGTCTCTCTCTAAGAGCGACTAGGGTTTTGAAGTTATGATATTACCCTAAGTGGCTGCTATATATCATATATATAGTAGTTAAAAGGTATTAATCAAAACCTAATTTCATAAAATCCAAAATATATATATATATATATATATATATATATATATATATCTTAATTAAGTCTTACTTAATTAATATACATATATACAAATTATTCTTTTAATTTAAATTCGTGATTTAAATAATATTAATCATATTACTATATTTAAATCCTTAAAATTTAAATTAATTCTCTTTTAAATTACGTTCTATGTGTGTGACCCTATAGGTTATTATTACGTTGGCAATAATTTTAAAATCATATTATAAAATTATAAACAGTGAGCGGCATCTAGTAATGCATCACTGCTACCCAAGTAATAATAAGATCGATGATTCGATGCAACCTTTTTCGTGACCAATGTTTCAATGTAATTTAATCTTTTTAACCTTAATATCCTAGATTAAACTCGGGTCATAGAATGTGTCATACTCTTCATAATTTAATATGAGTTTTTCTTGATCAATGAGTAGACTATATGAAACAAATCACTATTTGAGCATGGCGATGCATTTCATAGTCCTACTCAATCAAGGGGCCAATGGATATCACCCCTAATATATAGGATGGTTAAATTTCATCTAGATCACTAATATTCCTCACACGATTCATGATGTACCCAATAATCACCTTTATAGTCCACCCTATTAAAGGTGACATTTGATGATATCAAAGTACATAAATTTTCGTGTAGAAATATAGTGATTTCAGGTCGGAGGACCATTACATCATTGTCACTATGAGAATTGCTAATGACACTTCACATAATGCTCCATATAGAATTCTCATGGTGGGTTTGTCCAGTACATCGTTCTCTAACATGTAACTATGCATTGACTTAATATCTCATATATTTATGACCAATGAGATTTGGTCATCATCGATCCACATCTTAGTCTTAATGCATCATTGTTGTCCCATCAACAATGATACTCGACTAAGGACATTTAAGAACAATGATACTAATTGTAATTATATAATCTCATGTTCAAGTCACATATTTGAAACTATATAATTTGTATCAATATTCTAAGGATTTTTATTATGTTAACATTTATATAACGATAAATAAAACCATAATAAAATCATTCATTTATTCAATCAAATATAATATCAAAATGTTAAGCAATTATATCAAATAATTGGCCTCTAGAACATAAACTCTAACAATATATATATATATATATATTATGGCAATTGATCTCAATCAGGACATTCGACAGGACTAAAATGCGGACCCCAAATTTATTTATTTATTTTTGTTTTTTTTTAAAATAACTAAAAAAAATATTTAATATTTTATGGAACTGAAATTTTTTCATAATACAATATTTTGGGGGTAATTTGAATACCTATACCCAAAAATGATGGTACAATCTGCACAGATCGCATATACATGTTTTGTTATACGTACTCCAAATCACGCCTAAAACACGTATTATGAAAAAATTCAATTCTATAAAATATTAAATATCTTTTTTAGTTGTATTAAAAAAAGCAAAAAAAAATAAAAATTTGGGGTCCCAGATTTTAGTCTGTCCCGAGTCCTGACAGTGTCTGGACTCTATATATATATATATATATATATATATATATATATATATATATATATATATATATATTGATCAGATCTTAAGCTCACTTTATCAACTCACTCGAAGTTCATTTTCTTTAATGATTTCGATAATCTAGCGGGTTCGGTCATACAACCGTCGCTCATACTTTTTAATGACGCTTTATGTTGTCCGGTCGTTAAAAGTATGTACGACGGTTGTATGATCGAACCGTCACGATCCGATCCGTCGCTAAAAGAGAGGTGAGCTCGGTGAGAGTTGGATAAGAGGTGAGCTTAAGATCCCGACTATATATATATATATATATATATATATATATATATATATATATATATATATAGGGCAAGATCCATCCGGACGTCCTGGGCCGGAGCTAATGTCCAGGACTTTTTTTTTTTTAATACAACTAAAAAAAATTTAAATAATTATGGAATTGAATTTTTTTTCATATATAATGTTTTGGGTGTGATTTGGACACGTATAACAAAACATGTATATGCATATCTGCAGATCTGCACCACTACTTTTTGGTATAGGTATTCAAAACACGCCCAAAACATTGTATTATGGAAAAATTTCAGTCCCATAAAATATTAAATATCTTTTTTTAGTTGTTTTTTTAAAAAAAAAGCAAAAATAAAAAAATAAAAAAATTTCGTTTTTGATCAGGTCCGGACTCCCGGACCTGATCCATTCTGTATATATATATATATACATTCAACCGTACAACCGGACTGCTGATTGTCAAAAAAAATTTAACGACGAGCGAGGTGGTGTGCCTAAACACATACAAGTCTCCAGAGAGAGAGAATTCAAATGCAAAGTCCTATCCGATCGAAATCCACACACACACACACACACACACACACACACACACACACACACACACATATATATATATATATAGTATATATATATATATATATTGTCCGGATCTTAAGTTCACCCCTTATCTAGCTCATCCCTTTTTTAGTGACGGACCCGACGACGGTTTGGTCATACAACCGTCGTTTATACTTTTAGCGACAGACAACATATAACGTAGTTAAAAGTATAGACGATGGTTGCATGACCGAACCATCGCCGGATCCGTCACTAAAGGGAGGGTGAGCTCGAGTGAGTTGAATATATAAGGTGTGAGTTTAAGATCCGGACCGTATATATATATATTACATCGGACTTGCATATATTATTCTGTTTTTTTTTGTTGCTAAATTGACTTGCATTATTCTAAAGAACTGACATCTAATTCTACTAGTTAGTTGAATTAAACCTGCTCTCTAACAACTCATCGATCTCATCCCAAAATAAAGAAATGTAAGAGCAATTAACACTTGAGCGAATAGCGATGGGTTACACAGTTATAATAAAAATTTATTCTACATCATAGGGAAGCATTGCTGTTACCAAATTTTGTTGGGCTTTTATTTAATAATAACTTGACTAAATTTAATTATAACTATATAATATGAGAATTAATATTTTTATAAGTAAAATTTGATATTTTCACAATATTTTTTTATAAATATGAGATTTATTTAATATTTAATTATTTAAGAGATATCTTGTGAAATTATCACTTTTTTTCTTATGTAAATATCTAATATATACAAATCTTCAGTCTTCATCTTGTTTTGAGATAAAAAGTAAAGATTGTTTTGGCAAAATATAGTTGACAAGGTTAGGCTAGAAAACAGATCCTATGTCCCCATTTTTTATGTCGTTCTTTATTTAAATTTTGATACTTGATCTCTTACTTAGCACACTAGTCTTGAGATTGGAAAAAAAAACTTCAAGAATAAACTTCAAAGAAGATTAGGTAATGAGAGAGAGTTAAAGAACAAAATAGAAAGATAAAAAATACTAGTAACAAAACTTCAAGAAGATAGTTATTTTTTTCCCCTCTTAATAATATAGATATAAAAATCCTTCTCTTTCTAATAAGGAAAAAAAAAACACTAGGATTAGTACATTGAGAATTTAATCTAGGAAAGTGTCAACTTTCTCAATCAGGAAAGTCCCTCGGTGTGTGGATGGAATAATGACAAAATTGTCTCCATGTTGTACGTATCTCCAAGACTCCATTTTAGGACCAATTCCCAAAAACAGTTAAGCCAAATTAAGCCGTCGTTACTCGTCCAAATATGGGGTTACAAAAGTACAATTTCATTTTTTTGACTTCAGCATAAAAAGGTAGAATAAAGGATAGAAAGTGGAGGTTTAATTTATTTATATCTTAATGCGATGTTTGAATTAAAATAATAAATATGAGAATGGAATGAAAAATGTTGTGTTTGGTTGTGATTAAAATTGATTGAATCAATCTTATTCTTCCCAAATTTATGAATTTTATTTCTGAAACAGAAAGTATAAAATAACTCATTCTAATCGACAACTAAAATAGAATGAATCATTTCACTTTTTATTTCATTCCTTCAATCTAAACGTAACATAAATATTTTTAAAAACAAGACAAACATAAACATGAAGTAATTAACCTAACACACACGAACGTCCGTTTCTTTTTCTTATCTTACTTTCAAATGCGATGGTACGTGGTATTTAACTTATTTATCAAGTTATTTGATTCTCTACTTATTTAAAAAAAAAATTGTATATTACTCTCAACGTTCCAAGATAAAAATTTTGGTGGACCTTTCACGCATATTAAAAAGAAGAATAAAATGACAAAATTACTCATAATAATATGTCATTAATTATTTTTAATGTAAGTGAGAGAATGACTTTCTAGCTATTCAATTCAAAATATTCTCTCTCCATACTTATTAAATATGGAGAGAGAATTAGAATAAAAAAAGTATGAGATATTTAATGCTACGGGCATAATAGAAAAAAATATGTAAAATTTAATTATTAAAAGAAAGTAGATATTTAACATAGAACTATTCAAAATAGTAATAAAATTTTTTATGATGGGACGGGGGAGTATTAAAGATTGGAATATTGTCATTTGGATGTCTCGTTTGTCCAAAGACTTGCTCAAAATCGATTCTTTGAGTTTTATATTGTGTCATAAAATAAATAATTACTTTTATTCGATCTAGCGGAATATTTATTAGACATCTTTTCCAGTAATATGTACAACTTTGCAATTATACCTTTGGCTTTTACCATATAATATATATTTTCACAAATTAGATTCCTAATTTTTAAAAATTAACTTATTTTCTTAATTAATGTGATATACATTATCAAGAGAAAATAGAGATAACCAAACCGATATATATCCAAATCAGTAGATACCCAACCTTGTATACTTTTAGATAAAATAAATAATAAATATGAACAAAAAAATAATAATAAGTACAGTAAATGTGCACGATAAATATGAAAATCAAAAATATATAATAAGTACAATATAATGTGGAGAGATATTATGATCTATTTTTTTTAGATTATGTGATAAGTATTACTCTCTCCGTCCCAAGATAAAAGTCTTCGTGAATTTTTCACGCATATTAAGAAGATGAATGAAATGACAAAATTTTCCATAATTGTAAGACCCCAACTTGTTATTAATGAAATTTAATTTTCTCTATTTATTATTTTGAAATAGTAAGGGTTGATTTGTTAATATAGATAGTTATGGGTAAAATTATACGCAAATATTTCAAAATAAGCAAGTGGTTATAAAATATTCATTATTGTCGGGGAATATTCATTTGGTCGTGGAATATTAAATGATCGTCAGAAATATTAAATGCACGACCACTAGATGACCATGTATGGGCCCCATAACGAAAAACCGATTGGATGAAGAAAGCGACAAATATAAGTTGTTTAAAAATAACGGCGTAGTTATTCTCAATTAATATTGTTAAAATACTTCATTGGTTAACAAGAAGACACTGCAGTATTGCACCAATTATTGATTCTTACGTAAGAAGGCACTACTCAATAATGGTTACTGATAATTATTATTCAAATATTTTATTTTATTGATTTAATAATTCTTTGCGTTGATATTTTATATTGTTTGTTGTTTCAATAATTGTCATTACACGTATTTTTCATTATCGAAGCAATAATTCATATTATCCTGAATAATATTATTAGATAACATTATTGGCAATGTCTAGAAAGTTACATCTCAAGGAGAGGTTTGGTCACCTAATCAGGCGCCAAGAAGGAGAAATTCTTATTGGAAAGCCCTTCTATCCCTGAACTATGCGGTTTGTCGAAGATTGTAATTCGTAATATTATTCGTGAATAATTAATTATTGATTTATATGATGAGGAAAATATTGATTTTATGTGGATATAGATGGAGAAAATTTTTAATGTGACAATTGTTGAAAATTGAAATTTTATCTTTTTTTGATAAAATAATTTATTTAAATATATTATTATATTTTAATAATATAATAATGATGATATTTTTACGATGAATGTGGGATATATGAGTATATGTGGAGGAGTATTTTTGTTACCAAAAATATTTAAAGCATATTTTATGTGTCGGTGGACCCCATTTCTTGACTGAAATTTGATTATAGCATGTAAAATCGCCCGTTTATGAATTTCGATCAATTTCTGTTTGGAATTTGGAAAAACTTTCTTCTGTAAAGTTGTAGAGAATTTAATTTCCTATAAAAAGTCGCGAGTTTCGAATTTTCTGACAAAATTGCTATTTATTATGAATTATTGAAATTCCGAAGCTCTGAAATAATTAATTTTTGGAAGTTTAAATTATTTTAAATTAGAAAAACGTTTTTTCTTACTTTTTCTAGAAGGTGGCATGTGCTTATTGAGCTGAAATCAGATTTCAAGAGTGGCGTAGGAAATTTGATATATATATTTTATTAAATTTTCTACTTTGGTGTTCTAAGCATTTTCCTATAAATAGGGTGTTTAGGTTAGAATTGAAAATCACACGTAAACTCAAGTTTTCTCTTTATATTATCGGCGTATTCTTGTGAGTATTTTGAGTATACTTTGAGTCTTTGTTGCTATACTCTGCAAGTTCAAGTCATAGCTTATATCCTGTTTCAACTGTAAGACTTGTCTTTCGAGGTAAAGGATATTATTTTAAAATGATATTATTTCTTCTAATATCATTATGCGGAAGTATTGATCTGAACTTTTTAATCAAATTTGGAACTTTTAGTATCGGAGTTCTTATTCACGATATCGACTTTATTCACATATCTGAGATTATTCACGAATACGACTAAGACTATTCATGAAAAATAAAATTTTCTTTTTCGTCAAAATATCTATTACGGATACTAGCTTTGATTGTATTCATGTTTTGATCATTCTTGAATTTTACACCACTATGATTATTTATGAGATATTTTTGGACATGAAATAATTTGAAATACAAATCCTTAATATTTACTCTTTTGTTTCAATTGGATTCGCTTTTTTTTGAAATATTTTTCATCATCCTCGATCCCTAAATGATGATATTATCGAATATCTTTGGGCTGTAGTGCAAAGATGAATGATTTCTTGATGAATATCTTTGGCTCGTAAGGCAAAGATGAGCAGTGTTTAGATGAACATGACTAAGTGATGAATATCTTTGGCTCAGTAGTGCAAAGATGAATATTTGATTCAAGATGAATATTGATTGATGTCTGAGAGGATAAAATAATGATGATGGATCGTTAAATTCATAGATATTAGTAGATTTCACCCTCTACGTAACTTTTCTATGAATTAATATTTTCACTCGCAAATATTGGTCTAAAACTTGTTGTTTAATGTATTCTCTCGTATTTTTCCTGTTGAAGACTAACGATAATTTTTGTATATTATCTTAGTCATAATATTCTTTCTTGGGCTAGTTGAGCTCACCCTTTTCTTTTTTGTTCCATTTTTCTTCTCGTGGAGGCGAGAATATAGTGAAGTACGAAGTCGGGGTATGGAATGAAGGTTCTAGAGAGAGTTGTTTAGTAGTCCTCACCATTTTTGTAAAATAATGTATCAATAAATGTGATGAGGATTTATTTGAGTATAGATATTGTCTAGAAGATAATATTTGTATTCAAACTCACGCTTTTCTTGTTGTAATAATAAAGTTATAGTTATTTCGTACCCATGTATTGACAACTTAGAATGGGTGATGTATACCTATTTTGGGGGCGTCACAGTTGGTATCAGAGCTTAGGGATATGATCTCTGGCGGAGATCGGGGAATAGAACTAGGAGGGGAGAGACGAGTAAATCCTTCGCTAGTGTGTCTTACCTAAGCTTATTTGTTAGTTGGTCAGTATATATGAATATTATGTGATATATTGATTTCCTTAATTAGCCCTTGTTTTATGACGGTATTTGAGAATGTCGATTGAGAATATTAACAGTGGAGTAAATGAGACCGTAGAGACGCTCTGTCTTTCACCAACGAGGAGAAGCGCGCAACAGTCGACAATGTTCCTCCCGTGAACAACACCCTTGGAGCGAGATGATGAACGGGGATGTTTAGAAGCTTTTTGATTCATTCATGCAAAATCGACGAGGAGACTCGTGTTCAAAATACTGAGGAGGAAATGATAGCAATTCACGGGTTATCACAAATGCAAGCAGTTCAAAGAGTTCAGAACACCATAATTTAAGGAAAGCGGATCCGATCATGGCGGAAACATGGGTCAAGCAAATTACCAAGATATTCGATGTCTTGGGATGCACGGAGAACAGAAGGTTCCATTCGCCACCTTTATGTTCCGTGGCGAAGCGGACTCATTGTGTGGAGTGCGTAAGCGTACTCCATCCAAACAAGACTCAAAGATGTCTTGGGAGACATTTTGAAACTATTTAATGACAAATACTTTCCTAAAAGTGTTCGGTCATATGAAGGAAGTGGAGTTTATTAGACTAGAAGCGAGAATAACATGACCGGTGTCCCAAAGACGAGGCAAAGTTTGCGAGTTATCCGTGGTTGCACCTCATTTGGTGGAGAATAAGGAAGCGATGACGCCGATGTTTCTTAGAGGTTTGAAACCCTAAGATACGTCAAGATCTCATTTCTCATAATTTTTCTCTATTCGGATGTTGTAAATAGGGCTCAATTATTAGATCGAGATAACGAGTACGGTCAACCGAGGGACCACAACGAGGATAATAAGGAGATAGCGAGCCAACAAAACAACGATAACCACGGAGAAAGAAAAGACGGACAAAAATGGTAACCACACTGGTGGTAATCATGGCCATGAAAATAGAAGAAGCGAGTCGGGAGGAGATTTTAAAAGAGGAGATTTAACAACGACCATGTGAAGACGATAAAGTCTGACAACAACCGGGTTCCAGGGAGGAGCGACCACCCGGTCGTATCTTTATAAATGCGGAAAAGAGGGACATATCATCCAAACCGCCCACAATAGTTCAAGGTATGCTATAATTGTGGAAAGGAAGGACATATCGCTCGAGATCAGACGCAGAATGAAACCTAGTTCAATGGGGGACGGTGACTTAAAAGACTTTCCCGGAAAAGTCAAAGTCGGCGGTTCTTGGAATAAGCGTTTGTTGTGATCGGTCAAAATGTGAGAAACCCAAACGAGGTGATCACGGGTAAGCTATTTATAAATTCTTGCGAAGTTTATACCTTACTTGACACCGGTCTTTACCCATTCATTTATCTCTCTCCGCTTGTGCTCAACGTTTAAACTTGACTCAGGAGAAATTAGACTTTGATTTATATGTGGAAACTCCGATTGTTAGAGAAACTTTCATCACATCTCATCGTTTATAAATCTTGTTTGATTCAAGTTGGCACCATCACCCACACCGTTGACCTTATCTCTTTAAAGATACTTGCTTTTGATGTGATTTTAGGGATTGATTGGTTAACTACTCATCATGCCAAAATTGATTGTTTTCATAAGGTTGTTAGTTTTCATATTCCTAACCAACCCGTTGTATTTAATTCAAGCAACTAAACCATTAAAATCAATCACCATCATATCTAATCATAAAGTTATTCGCTTATTCAAAAAGCGGATGTCAAGCTTTCTTAGCCCATGTTATGGATTTGAATAAAGACAAGTCAAATTTGAATAATATTTCTGTTGTTATTAACTTTCCGACGTATTTCGAAGAACTTCCCTGGCCTACCCCCGTAACGTGAAGTTGAATTCTTTATTGATCTTAAACCCAAGATAAAGCCCATTTCTAAAACCCCATATCGAATGGCTCTATTGAACTTCGAGGAGTTAAAGGTCCAACTACAGAATTGTTGGACATCGGTTTCATTCGTCTAGTACATCTCCTTGGGGTGCTCCTATTTTATTCGTAAAGAAGAAAAAGACGGAGTATGCGACTTTGTATTGACTATCGGAATTGAACCATGTCACCATCAAGAATAGGTATCCTCTACCTCGTATTGATGACTTGTTTGACCAGTTGCAAGGGGCACAATTTTTTTCAAAGATTGATCTACGTTCTGGATATCATCAGCTGAAGATTAGAACTGAGGATATTCCAAAGACTGCCTTTAGAACTCGGTACGGGCATTATGAATTTTTAGTCATGTCTTTCGGATTGACTAATGTTCCTGCAGCTTTCATGGATATGATGAATTGAGTATTCAAGGAATATTTGGATCAATTCGTTGTTGTCTTTATTGATGACATCCTCATATATTCTAAAAGCCGTGAAGATCATGAGCACCATTCAAGTTCGGTACTCCAAAGGCTTCGTGAAAACAAGCTTTATGCCAAGTTGAAGAAATGCGAGTTCTGGCTTGAGGAAGTAGCATTCCTTGGGCACGTGGTGTCGAAACATGAAGTACCTGTTGATCCGGCGAATATTGAAGCAATACAAAGTTGGGAGCAACCGAAGTCGGTGACTGAAGTACGTAGTTTTTTGGGCTTAACTGGTTATTATCGGAGATTCGTGGAAGGGTTTTCTCGAATCGGTACTCCATTAACCCAGCTAACTCGGAAGTACCCAACCTTGTATACTTTTAGATAAAATAAATAATAAATATGAACAAAAATAATAATAAGTACAGTAAATGTGCACGATAAATATGAAAATCAAAAATATATAATAAGTACAATATAATGTGGAGAGATATTATGATCTATTTTTTCTAGATTATGTGATAAATATTACTCTCTCCGTCCCAAGATAAAAGTCTTCGTGAATTTTTCACGCATATTAAGAAGATGAATGAAATGACAAATTTTCCATAATAATATGTCATTAATTATTTTCAATGTAGGTGGGAGAGTGACTTTTCAGCTATTCAGTTCAAAATATTATTTCTCCATACTTATTAAATATGGAGAGAGAATTAGAATAAAAAAAGTATGAGATATTTAATGTTGCGGGCATAATAGGAAAAAATATGTAAAAATTTAGTTATTAAAGGAAAGTGGACATTTAACATGAGATTACCCAAAATAATATAAGAACTTTTATCATAGAACGGAGGGAGTATAAAATTGAGATTCTAACTTAATACTTGATCTACTTTCTCCGATGAGCAAATTTATCAAGGGAGTAATGTTATGAACATAAACTATACATAAATAATTGTGCATTAACAGTATCAAAAAAAGTAAAAAAATGGAGGAAACGAGACCTATATTTAGACATTTCACATATTTTCATTGGTATATATGCAATGAGTAAAGCTATGAACACAAAATATATACAAAAATTTATGATCAAACAATATAAAAAAAAATAAAAAAAATATGAAGCGATATCTATCAATAGATGTTTTAGACATATTTATTGATTTATGCAATAAAAACTGTTTATGCACATAGTATTATTTTTAGTTCTCTTCACCCCTTCTTCAAGCTACTTTTTAGGTCACTAGAATTGAAATATATCTTTAGATTTATTACTCTCTCCGTCTCAGGATAAAAGTTATGGTGGACTTTTTACGCATATTAAGAAGATGAATGAAATGACAAAATTGCCCATAATAATGTCATTAAATATGAAGGTGAATTAGAATAAGAAAAATATGAGATATTTAATGTTACGGGTATAATAGGAAAATATGTGTAAAATTTTAGTTATTAAAAGAAAATAAACATTTAACATGAGACTACCCAAAATAGTAATAAAAACTTTTATCATGGGGCGGAGGGAGTACATTATAAAAGCGTAGATTCTCAAAAATAAATAATAAGACCAGGATGGTCATAAAAATTTCCATGCATCATATTTATTACTCCCTCCGTCCCATGATAAAAGTCTTTATTACTATTTTGGGTAGTTTCATGTTAAATGTTTATTTTCCTTTAATAACCAAAATTTTACACTTATTTTCCTATTATACCCATAACATTAAATATCTCATACTTTTTATATTCTAATTTTCTCTCCATATTTAATGATATTATTATGGACAATTTTATCATTTTATTCATCTTTTTAATATGCTTAAAAAGTCCGCCAGAATTTTTATCCTGAGACGGAGAGAATACAAATTCGTTAATGATTTACATACATAATTTACACTTTGTACCTATAAATGTTGTAACACATGCCACATGTCGTAACGTAATTCGAAAGTAGTTCTTAAAGTTTTAGGTCAACCGCCCGATTCTTAACGTTTTTGGTCAACCGTCCCAACTCCACTCTTACTTTATTTTTAATTCCCTTGTTTTTCTTTTATTTTAATTTTTAAAAAATGGTTGGATTGCATTTCCCTGTCTAAATTCTAAATTCTAATACCCAAATGCCAAAACCTGTGAAAGCTCCCTGTTGGGTCATGATACTTTTATTATTGGGCCGAATCTATTGAACTCCCCCTTTGGAATTAAATATCTTTCATAATGGATCGGCTCAGTTGGGCTCCTCCCTTATATTATATTCCTCATGCCTTAAATGTATTGGGCCTTTCATTTGGACCGGTCCACTATATAAATTACAACTTAACCCATCTTTGACCGGACATCATTACAAAAGATAATAGGCTGATCGTTATCCGCCACCTTCTCGCATTTACATTAATGAGGATGAGACTCATATGACCGGCGGTGACAAACAGTGACAGCATGTAGTGGGTAAGCTGCACACTTTCGGCTGAGATTACTAGCATGGGAGAGGGCTGTGTCAGGGATAGTGGGTGGCACGGTAAACCGGGTTTA
The DNA here is from genome assembly GCA_020205605.1 of Panax ginseng. Taxonomy (NCBI): domain Eukaryota; kingdom Viridiplantae; phylum Streptophyta; class Magnoliopsida; order Apiales; family Araliaceae; genus Panax; species Panax ginseng. Next base: position 24,008,354 of record CM035145.1, read on the forward strand.
GAGTGCATACGGGACAACGATCACACAAGGAAAAAAGGTAACAAATCACTTATCCAAATTACTCTCTCTCAATACACTAAACATACTATTCCTCCATTGTTAATCTTGTGATCGTCGATACTGACTCTCACGTCGGAGCTATCCCCCGACGGTCAAGCCGTCAAGCTTTTGGTGTTGACTTGTTGAACTGTGCAGAATATCGGACACGTCTTGATAATTGGGATGTGAAAAAAGATCTTAACGTTAACACTCCCTAAATCACAGAAATAATTGAAGGAAATGAAAATTAACTTTATTATTGTTGCTCATATCTCTTCAACACAAGTAATTTTGCCCTTTTTTTGTTATTGAATACAAAACAATGATTATATATAAGCACATAATTCTGACACAGAAATAGAATATATCGATATTTAGTTTCTATCTCTATAATCTAATTAATAAAATCTATAGGACCTTTTAAATAATTTATAATATTAAGTTCTATATTTTTTATAATTAAAAATTAATATTTATGTTAAAATTTAAAAATATCACAACTTAATGTCAAAAGTCAAAACAAAAGTCCTTTTGTGCAATTAAAGTAGTACTATAATACTGGCCCATCTGACAAAATCAAAATCAAAATCTCATTTTCCTTTAAATGAAACCCTTTCCTTAAAATGGAATAGAAACTGACGTAAATAATATAGATTGAGTTAACAGTATTAAATGAGAATTATCCAAGAGTTGTATTTGAATTTTTTTAACTCAAATTTGAATTTTAAAATTAATGTAAATTTATATAATTTTGATTATTGTGATAGTTAACATTGAAAATTATTTAAAAATATTCTAAATATAAATTTATTAATTTTAAAAACTTAAATCATAATTTAAAATTTCGTAAATTAACTAAGATGAAAATTAAATATGCCTTCTTCTTTCTTCTTGTTTTTTTGAACCATAGGGAGTAATACCTTACCTTAAAATTTTGTAAATTAAGTAGGATGAAATTAAATATACCTTATTTTATTTTTGAACAAAAGGGAGTAATACCTTCCCTTAAAGTCAAAAAATTTCAATGCAAGTTTACTTGACTATATATCAATATGAATCAAAGAAACTCCTCTAAATACAACGCCGTGAAGCACGAATCCTCCGTTTTATGCGCTTCAACCCGAATACATGTCCCAAGTCAAACATAATCAACCAAATATAATTACATAAAGAGCTATAAATACATGCATTCGCAACATAATAATTAACCAAGATTTTGTAACCACCCTTGTGCTAACTAGCTACATATGCAATTACTGTCCCTCCCCCCCCCCTCCTTTCCTCCCTCCCTCCCTCCCTCCCTCCCTCCCCTTCATTTTATTTTCTCTTTCCAAAACTTCACCACAATATTATATATATATACACACACATGTATGTTTATAAATAGGACAAAAGCAGCAGCAGCAGCCCAATTAATTCATTCTTCCAGTTGATTGTTTTAAGCAGAGAGCACCTGAGGTATTACTTTGTGAATGTTCTAACATTTAGTCTTCTCTGTTCTTCTTCAATTACTTATGATTTCATTTATCCTTTTTGGCCTTTCTTCTTCTACTTTTCTGGGTACCCTTTATGTTTACTTTAGTATGAAGTTACAACAAGGAATCAAAAGTGCAGTTATTATTATTTTATTTTATTTTTGTATTGATGATTATTTGCAGGTTTGCATTGAAAATGGGAAAGGTGGGCCGGGAGAAGCAATGGAGTAGGCCTGTGGGGTTCTTGGGAATCCTTTTTCAATTGTTCTTGCTTACTGAATCCACTGTGAGAAGAGAGTTAGGTTCTTTCCCATTTCTTGCTTTTATCTATATATTTGTATATATATATATATGTATGCATGTATATTCCTGTACATAACGTGTGTGTGTGTGTATATATATATATATATATATATATATATATATATATATATATACTATAGTTATGTTAAAATACATGGGAACGAAATATCAGGAGCATTAAAGAGAGGTCTAGATTTGTGAATGCGTGTTATGGTAATCTGGTATTAAGCTGCAAAAAGTATGGTGTGAAGGAGAATGATACACCATAATATTGGAAAACATGTGTGAAAGCAAATTATTGGAAAATTTTAAGATCGTTCTTTTTCTTATTCTTCTTTCCAAAATCAGAGTCCAAAGTCTTTATGAAATTTCCATGGGGTGAATGAATATTCAAGGTAATTCTGAAATGAAAAGTCCTGATTATGGGTTAGCGACCATGTCATGGCATATTAGGTGAAGAAAATTATGTACATACGTAAGAAAAGAAAATTTGTCTCCCATGGCAAATTTGTTAGATAACATAGAATTAAGGTTGTGTTTGGAACTTAGAAAAAGAGACTATCTTAATGAAAAGAAATCTAGTTATCTATATTTCTACAAATTAAAATCTAATATCAATACCAATATTACTCCCTCCGTTCTTAAAAAATTGTGGTTTTAGGAAGTAATTTTTGTTCAAAAAAAATTATCGTTTTGAGTTTATCGATACACATTAGTTATTTTTTCCCTACTTTACTCTTATTTAAAGTTTTCTCCTGTTTAAAGATTTCTTCCCTTCCTTATTAAATTCAATGTTATATAATCCAAGTAGTAATTGGTTGAATGATAAGTAATTGATTGAATTGAATAAGAAACATTGAGAAATAAATAATTGGTTGAGACAATTAATAAGGGTAGTATAATATTTTCGCTAGGTATTAATTATATTCTTTAATCTGTGTGCATTAACTTTAAACGACAATCTTTTAGGAACAGAGGGAGTAAAATATAATGCAATAAATGGCTAAAAAACCTGCAATAAATTATTCTATCCGTTCTAAAATATAATATCATTATTGACTTTTTAAAGTCAACTAAAAATATCTTCAAATTCAAAATTGACATGAATTCTTCTAATTTTAGTCAATACAATTATGAATATCGTAAACTATCTCAAACGTATTACTTATTGTAAAATTTATTTTTTCGTAGTATTTAATGCATCATCTCAATTTTGAGTTTAAAAATTTATAAAAATAAACTTTAAAAAGTCAATGCTCAATATTATGAGTGTAAATGAACCGAGTCGAGCCAAATATTGAGTTGCTCAGATTTTGTTCATAAATTTATCGAGTTTGAAATAATACTTGATTGAGGTTAGTTTAGCTACCGAGTCTAGCACGATCTCGAATCGAACTCGAACAGTTTGAACTATTAGAGCGAATATGATCCGATTATTAACAGAAAATTATAATTTGAAAATACTCGACTAATTTATGGAATTTTAAAATTTAATTATATTTGAATCGTTTATCGAGTTGAACTCAAATAACTTTTAATCAAATGAATACAAATTAATTACGAACCGTTTGATTCATTTTACAGCCTTACTCAATATTAATGTTATAATTTCGAACGTACCATAGAAGAAATTTGGTGAAAATTAAAGAGAATTGAATATGAGAATGGTTTTTCTTTTTTCTCTTGATTCTTTCCCCTTTTGGTGGGGGACATTCGTACATATGGGACCTTGTGTATCTTCTTTTTTTTCTTTTTTTTGGTACCGTTAATATTCCCCATAACCCCCTATTCTACCCCTGATCCCCCACTTAGCCTACTACCCACGTTAGGGAGAATTTGATTCCGAATCTCATAGTTACCATAAGTTGAGTAGTAGCATTAATTTAAAAGTTTTTATGTTTAGATTAAAGTAATGAAATTGGAAATGGAATGACTCATTCATATGTCAAAAAAAATAAATATGTTTAATTGTGATTAAAATGAAAAAAATTGTGTTTGGGTCGTTAGGAAAGCGAAAACATATAGAATAACTCATTCCAACTAGAATGGAATGAATCATTCCACTTTTCATTCTATTCCATCAATCCAAATATAGCATTAGAGATATGGTGTATTTTAAGATTGTGATATTGTCCTCTCATAAAAAGTTCTCTATATTCCATTACTCCTTAAACTAATCAACACAAGAAAGTTAATAATTTCTTGCTAATATGTTCTCGCACTCTTGGAAATATAATAGGAATTTTAATTAGTCATTTATATTGCTAGAATATTTTAGATATTATTATTATTATTAGTTGAAGATTTGATATTTTTTTTATATTAGGTATGTATTTGTCAAGTTCTGTGGGCCCAAGTTAGATTATTCCTATATATAAAAACAATTATTATTATTTTTAAGTAAGAACCGACTATTCAATATAATTTTCTCTTCATGTTTTTTCACATATATTATAGTTTCTTACCATTTGACTCGGTAATATAACTCAGTTGGTGGAGCTCCGTTCTTGTAATTGAGTAGAAAAAACCCCTTAAGACCACAATAAAGTTGCAATGTCAATATTAATCGTGACTATCGGCTATTTTTTTAAAATTAAAAATTATAAAATTCCGATTACTTCCCTCCTTTGCTGCCATTTTATTTAATTTATTTTTGTTAAAAAAAAATTCTTGTTCGAATTTCAGAAGGATATCGAAGAACAACTTCAGGGATTCCACTCCATCTAAACCAGTGCAGCTTCATCTATTGGATGATCATGTAAAAAAACTACATGAACAAAGTTTTTATCCTGTACTATTATTTTAGTCGGCAAATGTCCTAATTAATTTATCGCAGGTTGTGGTGGACAATGGACTGGCCATAATCACTTTCTCAACTCCTGAGGGTATGATAACTGGGATACAATACAATGGAATTGATAATATATTGGAAGACAAAAATGAAGAATCAAACAGAGGGTAATTAATTAATCCTTTAAATTTTAGTAATCAATTGTCAAATTATAGAAAATATGGAGGTGGTTAGCATGGAGTTAACTTTGATCAATTGACCAACACAAATACGTCGATAGCAGGCGAGAGATGATCTCTCCGTCATCAACATCAGATAATAATCGACCAACTTACCATAAAAAAACTTCCTGGTAACCGGATATAGAAAATATTATCATCAATATCTTGTGCATTTATTATATGTGCCTAGTTGAAATACACTCAACTCAGCATATGAATTATTTTCGTTTAATGGTCGAATTAATATTTAAATTTTAGGTATTGGGATATCGTTTGGAGCAATCTAGAAAATCCTAAAGACAATTTTGACAAGTAAGTTCTTCATATTCTTTCTTAATTAAAAATATTTTCGCAATAAAAATTTCAGTAGAGTAGTATCTAAAAGAACACAATTTATTTTGTGGGTTATGTGTGAATAAATTAAAATATGGTTTTAATTAACTAACCTACTTAAGTTGCTATTAATCAGGCTAGAAGGAACACGTTTTAAAGTTATAATGAAAGATGAAGATCAAGTAGAGATTTCATTTACAAAAACATGGACACCTTCACGTAATAGCCACGGACCTCCACTCAATATAGACAAAAGGTATTGTGTAAGCTTTATTTATGTGCTTTTTTAATCAAGAAAATGATAAATGTCGTAACATTAATTTTGTGTTTATTTAATTAGGTATATTATTCTTCGAGGCATTCATGGTTTCTACTCGTACGCAATATTTGAGCGTCTAGAAGGATGGCGTGACATGATCATATACGAAGGGAGAATTGCATTCAAACTTCAACAAAAATTGTAATAACACGAACTAGCACCATATCTTTCATTTTTAGTATATGTACTAAATAAAATGTCATTTCTTTAATGTATTTGAGCGTCGATTAAGACAATTTTATTTTACTTTTTTTTATTAAAAAAATAAATAAGTTAATGATGATTTAAATGTTGGCCGATTAGGTTTCGGTACATGGCGGTGTCTGATCGACGACAAAGGATTATGCCAACGTTTAAAGACCGTGAGAAGGGAAAACCACTTGCATACCCAGAAGCTGTGCTATTATCAAATACATCAAGTTCATTTCTTAGAGGACAGGTAGGCTTCTACGATCCCTGCTACAATTTTTATCAGTATGATTTAGATGAAATACTTTTTTTTTGCTAAATAAATACTTTGCACGACTTAGCGTAAAATGTGAAATAAAATGTCACGTAAAATTAATGACATGTTGCATTTTTTTCCTTTAATTTACGTTGGAATTAGGGAAAAGAAGTAATTTATTTCTAAACCAACACAATTGATTATTTATTATACTGATTTATATATGGATTCATATATAAGTAGTTATTATGATTTCTGTAGGTGGATGATAAATATCAATACTCCGCTGAAAATAAGGACAACAAGGTGCATGGATGGATATGCTCCAACCCTCCGACTGGGTTTTGGATGATCACGCCAAGTACCGAGTTCAGGGTTGGTGGACCTCAGAAGCAGGACCTTACCTCTCACGCTGGCCCAGTAACTCTTTCTGTAAGTATTACCAATACTTTTCCAAAATATAATTATTACCCAGCCCATAAGAATTTAACTTACAATCTAATTAAGCCCTTACCATCAAGCTTGAGAGAAAATTCTATTCACAAAAAGATACCATCAAATTTAAAAGAGTATATGATTCAAATTTCACCAGTTGCATAAATAAAAGATGCTTTTTGGGAGAGAACTGAGAAGTCCGCAAGTCAGCAAAGACATTGATACGAGAGTGGTTAGCATGAACTGAACTTCATGCTCAATGACACACAGGTGGGAGGGTGATCTCTCCGCCTGCATGTCAGCACTGTATTGGTTACCATGAAGTTCACTTCATACTAACCAGATCCCATTGATACAATGTTTGGAACTTAACTTGACACAAAAATTTAAATAATTAGGTTGTATGCCTATATATCAAATTTTAACTAATTTCATTATCCGGTGTGGAACATATTCTAAAACCTCATTCTAATGTGTGGCCATATTAATGTTCAGATGTTCTTTAGTACTCATTACGCAGGCAACTCATTGGGACTAAATTTTAGTGAAGGAGAGCCATGGAAAAAGGTTCTTGGCCCTGTTTTTATCTATCTAAACTCTGTTTCATCTGGGAAGAGTCCCCTTACCCTATGGCAAGATGCTAAACAACGAGTACTCCTTCAAACTTCAACCATTTTTTACTTACAAGTAATCAAACAATAATCAGTGTTTCATATCTCTTATTCTAATTAACCACTTTAATTTGAATTAGATGATCATAGAAACCAAAAAATGGCCATATGATTTCCCACGTTCAGAAGACTATCCTTATGCCAATCAACGAGGCACAGTTGGTGGAAGGTTATTAGTCCGCGATAGGTACCTCATGACAGGCAACCCGAGTCTAATGACAGGCAACTTTGCTTATGTGGGATTGGCTCCACCGGGAGACATAGGATCATGGCAAACAGAAAACAAGGTTATCATTTGTCAAAAATAAAAACAATCAAATCTTAATTGTAGAGAAATTCTTATTGTTTTATAATTATTTTTTTACAGGGTTATCAATTTTGGACAAAAGCTGATGTTGATGGGTACTTCTTGATTAAAAATGTTCGTGCCGGGAACTATAGCTTATATGCTTGGGTGCCTGGAATTATTGGTGATTACAAATATGAATTTAATGTCACCATCAAACCAGGTTTGAAAGCTTTCTTGTTTCTTGTAAAAGTAGAATATGCTTTTGAAGTTTTAGATAGGTCAATTGGATTTAATTTATTATTACTATCAGCTATTTAATCTCATTATTAGTCGATTTTTTAATTTCATAAATTATGTTTTGTAAGAACATTTTATGATGGATTTTAATCCTCTTTAATTCGAGGAATTAAATGATCTCAGAAATGATACCTAACGATCTATGATGCGAAAAAATAATCTCTAAAAGTGTTAAATTAGTACAAATAATTATATCTCATATGTCGTAACTTTTTTACTTCTAACGAAGAAATATGTACATATGAAATTATACAAATACATGCTTGATATTTATGAAGGAAGTAGAAGGGGTTTGGGTAATCTTGTATATGTTCCTCCAAGAAATGGCGCTACCATTTGGGAAATTGGCTACCCTGACCGCACTGCTGCTGAGTTCTTCATTCCGGGGCCGAACCCAACTCTTATGAACAGATTATATGTCCAACATACTGCAGAAAAGTAATTAAACATTTTTCAATATAAGCACTTATTTGCTCTCATCCTATATAGTTCAATCAATTTCATTACATATATAAATCATACTCATAATTTACCATATACTTTTCATATACAGGTTTAGGCAATATGGATTATGGGACCGTTATAGCGATTTATACCCCAAGGAAGATCTAGTCTACGACACTGGTGTTAGCAACTATCGCATAGACTGGTTCTTTGCTCATGTTAACAGGTGTTTATTACACTTGCTTTTATTTTGAGCCTTCGGTTTAACTTGTTAATAGTGGAGTTGCTTATTATAACCTAACCTTACATTGCAGGAATTTAGGAAATAAAACATATGTACCGACCACGTGGAAAATTTTATTTGACCTTAAAGAGTTGGAAAAGACTGGAAATTATACGTTATGGTTGGCATTAGCATCAACCAATTTAGCTGAATTACAAGTAAGGAATATATTCCATTGTTAACTCTAAATGAAACTCAATCCACTTAGTAATTTCTTACTTGTATTAATTTACCAACTAGTTATAACTCAAGTGCTATCATTTTCTTTTTAACATAATAATTTAGTCTCATAAAACAAAATACTTAAAAAATGTGGTTGATCTTGCCAGAGAAAAAATGATGTTGTTTGACCATTTAGTATCGTATAAATCAGTAAATATAAGTGTCAATATCCGTCATCATCAAATTTGCTTTGGCAATATCAAACACCTTGAAAAATATTAATATTACAACAAAGAACTGTAAGACTCTTTTGTTCCGAGTAGACAAATTAGTTACCTATGCACGTCAGTCATTAAGTTTACTCTTTGGCAAGTTTTTGTCGTAAAAATGAATGTGAGTTTCATATAGCTCTATACGGTGCATTTATATTATTATTTTTCTTGATCAATTTTGAATTTGTGTGCCTAAGGTTCGGATCAATGACCAAGATGCCAAAGTCCCTCACTATACAACAGGGCTTATAGGCAGGGATAATGCAATTGCAAGGCATGGGATTCACGGGTTATACCATTTATATAGTGTTGGTGTTTCAGGATCTCTGCTTCAAATTGGAAAAAATATAATCTTTCTAACGCAGTCAAGACGCGATGACCCTTTCATAGGAATCATGTATGACTATATACGTTTGGAACAGCCACCGGGTAGAAATTAATTTATAGGTCATGACATTTATTTGTTACCCCACAATGAAAGGAAAAAAGCATACAAATTGTTTACAGCATAACAAAATTTTATTTGTTTAGCAGCAAGGCCTATATGTGACTGTGTATATATATAGGCTATAGAAAATATATTTTTCTGGTGGTAGATTTTTCCTATTGGAAAATTATTTTATTATTAGTTGTTTTAAAAAAAAAACAAAAAAAAACAAAAAAAAGAAAGGTCCGCATTTTAACAAAGAAAAGAAGCCTCACTTTGATCGGTTATATATATATATATATATATATATATATATATATATATATATATAAAATATAAATAATTTTAAATTTCTCATTTCATCCTAATAAATCATCCGGATAAATACAAAGTTTGAAATAAATCACTGCCTACATAGTCTTGGGAGGCATGGGACTGTTGTCAGTATATATATATACTAGTATCATTCTTCTAGGCATGGTAAATTCTTTTATTAATTCAAAGAAAAAAGAACGAGGAAGATTTCATATGCTATGAAAGAATTGTCTGTTTCTTGAAATTGACTTTGTAAAACTAATATATACCAACACTATATAATAGTACACAATAAAAAAATACAGAAATTATTTATAATTGTATATAATAATACTCTATTTGTTCTAAAATTAATGATATAATTTGTTTTTTGAAATCAAACAACTACATATTAATTTTAAGATTTCATTTGTTTTTTTGATATGCTAATAGTTTTGTTAAATGATATAACTAAAATTAGTTGAGATGTAACATCCCGAACCCACTATAAGCTTCATGAATTCTTACATGCCACAAGCTCAAAGGCATGCAAGATGACTAAAATTCAATTACGCAGGTCGAAACAATTATAAAATCAAATAAATAATGTAACTATAAATATTTTTAATAAAATTTTCATCGAATTAATGAGCAAAAGTCGTGTGGGTCAAAAGTTTTAACGGGAAGTAATAAGCCTAAACGTGTTGCCTACTATCCTCAGGAAATTCATGCTATTACACAAGCATTCATCCAAATCAATACACATTAACATAAAATATAAGTTATATTCCTCCAAAGTCATTTCTTCACTTCATTATTTGTGGACATGTTCCCAAATTCGTTTTCCGTCTCTTCTTCGTGCTCTTCAGCTTCTTTTTTCAATCATTTGGTTTCTCCTAATTTGGAACCAATACTTCTATATTCAACACCATCTAAAATCAGAGAAAAAAGCGAAAAGGAAGATGAAAAGAAACTCAACAAATCCCTTCTCCTCCCTTACGTTGATATATCTATTTAATCCATCAACTCACAGCAAAAAAACTTCATGTGCCCAGTAATTTAGAAATCGAAATCAGCAATAGAAGGGACGTTTCATTTTCCTCTTCCTCTTCTTATTCCTTTTTTAATTTCTTTGCCATTATATATTCACATTGTTTCTTAATCTTCTCCAACTTTTTCCAATTTCTGCTTTCAACATCCATATGATCTGTATGTACATATGTCTTCCTTATTTATGTCTGCACGAGTTAGTATCGATATTATAATATAAAATTGTTGTATATGATGTTTGCATTATAGTTTGAGTATAAATAGTATAATATATATAAATGGTATGTGTTGGGATATGAATATTTGGGCCCAACTATTATGGTGGGTCAGAGTCCGCGTGGAGATATTTTTACCAATGTGGGATTTTGTTTTGGCAGTTGGAGTATTTTAAGGAATCTTGGATTCCTAATTATATTTGGTTTTCATTTATAAAAGGATTAAGAGATCTTATACAATCCCATTAAGGAATTATAACTGATGAGGAATTCTAATCCAATACGGGGAAGGACTCTATGGAGGTGATGAGATCACTATAAATACAAGTCTTTACCCTGATTTTAAGGTACACACACAACTCATTATTATTATTCAGCACTAGAGTTTTTTGCCTTAATTATTAAACCTTGTTCAGCCTGTACTCATTCTCACACCAGAGCTATCCTCCGGAGCATAAGCCGTCAAGCTTTTGGTGTGCTTAACGTTTCTGTGCAGGATTGAACGCGTTTTTGGTGATTGAGGCGTGTGGATGAATCTTAGCGTTAACATTGGCGGTAGAAGGAGGGCCTGCTAATGTTGATTTTCAATCATCATTGAGAATTTGCCAGATGGATCCATGTCGAACAACAAGACTGTTTCAGGAATTAGAAAATCCACAGCGGATGGATCCATTCGGCAAAGAGTATCAGTCAAGGACAGATTGGGACCGTCCAAGAGCATCCATGACAGGTTGGGGTCCCAAGGTCGTTTGGTGGGACACGATGATTTGGACAGGGGTTCTCTACGACCAGTAGAAACGATGAACATGGGGGTCGCGTCGAGGACTTACCGTCCCGAACGCGTACCTACCCGTAGGGAAACGATGAAAGAAGACAGATCTTGTCTATAAAAGCCCAGGAAATCAATGATGTTTTAAGGGCTTTGCTCGTGCAACGGAAGAAGATCAATCAGCAGATGGAACTTCTGATCACAATAAACGAGGATGGTGCCTCCAGTCACAGCAGAAAGCGGGGGCGATCACCGGAGGTTCAGACAGACCGAGGGCAGCTTTGGAGTCGCTCTCGAGATAGAAGCAGTCAGAGGAGTCGATCGAAAGGTGTGACACCCCCAAATTCAGGTGCTTAAAACCCGAATTCAGTGCTTCACGATACCATTTAATTGAGCGGAATAATAATAATAATAATGTCATAAATATCAAACTTAATTTACATATCAGAGTTGTCTAAATCCCAGGTACGCGAGCTTTAAAACATTTCATTACATGATAGATAATAAATATCATCAACTTATTTAAGTCTAGCTATTACATAAGATAACACAACTTAATCTGCTAGCTTTCCTTTTCCTTTGTTCTTGCCTGAACCTTCAGGTCGATCATACATAGCTGAAAACATTTAAATTAAGCAAGAATGAGCATTTAAGTGCCCAACAAGTAATAACAATTATAAATATTAGCTGAAAGGGTTAAATATTTTCTTTGAACGAATCTTCAACAACGAAGCAATAGTTGTGAAGTATTGAAGCAACACTAAACAACATGACAATTCTTATTTCAAATTTTGAAACTACGTACTGACTATAAATGGAGAGCAGTCGATAGACTATGAACATAATTTTTAGTTTTCAAAAAGGTCAAACAGAACTTCATCTGTAAACTGTCATAACTTATAGGCACGAGGGGTGATCAACCCGTTATGCCCTATATTGATCAATACTACATACCAGAATGATATTCTCGTTCATCATATCCGCCTTAAAGCACAAAAGTTTTTTCCATGTTAGGGATGTTCATACTTAGTAGCCTGGAATCCAAACCAAACAATTCTTTGGATATCAATAAGGTTCTATCATATTCAAAAGATATTTTAAATCTGTGTCTAGCCTAGACAAATAGCTTAGACGACTTTCAATTAAGATATACATATTGGAAATCAATAAGTATGTATTAACATGTTCAATAATTATCCAAGTGAGGACACTTGTATAACCAATCTTAGAAATTTACGAACATAATAAATATATATGAATCTAATAGTAATATTGTACTGATAAACAATGTACGAATAAAGTTCGAGAACTTGCATGAATACGAATATTTGAGTACATATCAATAGCAATAAAGTTAATAATCTGACACAAGGATAATATAATTCTGAAACTTTCTTACTCATGTCCATTGCATAAAGTAAATGCAAGGGATTAAAATACTTGTCTGGTCTGCTGCTTACACAACTTAGTTCTATCTTTAATTCAACGACCTATCATTTATAAGATTGTTCTATTGATTAGAATAACATATCATAACACATAATACTGTTATTTACAGTCAATACGTAACCTAATCACATCGTCACATAGTTATATTAGTCATTAAGACACAAACAAATACTTATACAGTCAAACTATATAGGTTCAGATCAATTTTGGTAACATTTCGGTGTACCGACGGCTTTATTGGGTAATTATCGAGTTCAAAACCTTTATCATGAAGTTCAATAGTATCCTGGATATTTTAAATACCAGTCGTATTATTTTTAAATAACTTATAATAATTTTTAAATAATTATTATAATTTATCTTGATTTTTCAAACTCTAGAATCATTATTAAATGATTTAAATATTAGATAATTCTATTATCATTAATATTTAAATAATATTAAAATATTAATGCAACCATTGCCAAAATATCAAAGTTATTTATAATAACTCAAAATATTTTTAAAGTATTAATATTACCCTTAAATGATTTTTAAAATATTTAAAATCATTTTTAAACAATTACCATTAATATTAAAATATTAAGGTATTATTTACTTAAATATTAAAAGTCATTTATAATTACTTAAAATATTTTTAAACCATTTATATCCTTTTTAAATGATTTTTAAATCAATAAAAGTCATTTTAATCTATTTATTTAATATAATTATTAAATAAATCTAATATCATTAATATTAAGTAATTAATGAAATTTATTTTAAAATATATTATTAGATACGTTATTATCATTTAAAATGATTTTTAATATAATAAAATTATTTTAGTTAATTTATTTAGTGCATTTATTAAATAAATAATATTCAAATAATTACTAATATTTATAAAAAATATGCCAAATTATTAAAAGTTAATTTTTATGACATAAAATAATTTTTAAAACTGATTTTATAATTTTCGGAATTTATTTACTATTTTTAAATGATTTTCAGAATTTATTTCTATTTTTAATCATTTTCCAAAAATTCAGAAAATAAAAATAATAGAAACCGTCGTTATAGGCTATAGTGACACTTTCTGTCGCTGTTGGTGTTTTTGAGCTCAAGAACACTGACAAGGCAGTGTTCAAGAGGTCATGTTTGACCACTATTAATTCCCTGTCTAATCATGATCTAAGCTAACTAAGACATTGACATTGTAGTATTGTTGTAACACTACAAGATCCAACTATCATCTAAGTCATAAAACATCACCACAAGGAGATCTAAGCCATCAAAGTGGTTGTCAGAGACTGTTCTTCATTTCTGGGTTACCCAGAATGAAGAACAACTCGAGGGTCTTACTTTGGACCTCCACTACATGCTATGCTTGTAATGTTTTTGTGATATTAAGCTTCCAGTGTGTAGACAACATGTAGGTGTACAAATCTATTACATAACATCATCATAACAACAATACAAACACTAGATCTAATCCGGTCAAACCATGTCAGAAGTCACAGTTTAAGTTTTCTGGGTTACCCAGAAAACTCATTTCGTGAACTTCTTTCTTAGTTTGACCGTCTACTGCAAGAAGTCTGTCTATTGTTTTGGTGTTCTAAGGGCATGAATAAGTAGTATATATAACAAACTACAATCTAATTTCAACAACAGAATCAAAACAACATCACACGGACAGATCTAGATGCTTGAAACCGTTGTCAGACTCGGATAATGAGTTCCATAAGTTATCCGCTCTCGTACTTAGACCCCCTCTTCTAAGTTATGATAAATTATTATTTTAATAAATTAAGACATTCAAAACAACTATAATATGAGATAAAAAAAATTACAATATGACTAATTTTAACAACCACTATACAATTCCTTTGCAATTGCAGTGTAGTGGTGGTGCAGTTGCGACTTTGCATAACCACTATTAAATATATTCAAAAATTATCAATTTTTTACTTCAACATATATCTATTTAAATTTTTATGTATAATTGATGTGATAAAATTATGTACTGCAAGTGCACAACGTCTATTGTAGATTTGACAAATACATGTCAAACCACAAATACTAGATAAAACTAACAATGGCTCCAATCCATTCCCAAAGACAAATGCGAATTTTCATCGTGTTTGTACTTTGGCGGACTCCGTCCCTGCATCCCTCAATTTGATCTGTAATTTCAATTTTCTAAAATTAGAAAAAAATTAAATGGGGTAGGATTTTGGTGATCGGATTTGCTATGAGACAGAAGAAATGACCAAATCTAAGATTAACCATTAATCAAATCAAGAAAAACATAAATCACCGACCTTCTCTCATTGACAATGCTAGAAATCCGCCTTGTTCATTCCCTTGCCGAAGTCAACCTCGTCGCCTGCAAACCCCTAACCTCGGCCTTAAAACCTTTACATCAACCGCCTATTTAACTTTCTTTTATTATACAACTTTCATTTTCAAGTTAATATCAATCCACATTTGACATAAAATTAATTATATATTTTAAAAAAATCATTTATTTTCTTTATATTCTTTTTTCTTGCGTCAAATTTTCCTTCTTATTTTCATGGACCCTTTTTCTTTTAACAGAATATTTACGAGACTATAATTATGAACCAACCACCATAAGCTGCACAACTTGCCAATTACATCTCTCCTTTCTTTTTCTGCTGCCACCACCGGATTTATCTTCACTCAGGTTCGTCCTCTAAGCTTTCTCTCTCTATATCTATACATCTAGACATATATATATAGATACAAAGCTTGTTAATGGCGAATTCTCTCTAACCCTACGCTAAATTCCTCAAATTCGCAACCCTAAACCCTTATCCGATCCCAATTCCCAAACCGAGATTATCAGGCTTCGTTCTGCTTCTCTAATGGATCTCCAATTGGTAAATAAGGGTTTACCCTTATACCGAAGGAAGAAGAAGTGGTTAATTTTGCTGGCTGCTTTTGGTGTTTCTGGTTATGGTGTGTATAAAATTTATCACTTGCCCTCTCTGACTTTGAAGAGGAAGAGATCTGTGAAGCTTATAGGTGCCCTGGTTTTGATAATCGAAATTGTTTCTGATTCGGCTGAGACAATTGGGGTAGTTTCTAGGGATTTGAAGGATTTTTTGCAGTCGGATTCGGACCAAATTCCTAATAGTTTGAAGCAGTTTTCGAAAATTGCTAGGTCTGATGAGTTTTCGAAGTCATTGATAAGGGTTTCAGAGGCTGTGACTTCGGGGGTTTTGCGGGGTTGATGGTTAGAGACTGGAAATGAGATTGATGAAGAGGGAAATTCGGGTTTTGCTGATAGGGTTATGGATAAATTGACATCAAAAGTCGGAACGGGTTTTGTGTCTGTTGTTGTTGGTAGTTTTGCTAAGAACTTGGTTTTGGCTTTTCGGTGTCAATTAAATGATGGTTTGAATGGGAGTCACCTTTCTGGTATGGGTTATGTTGGATCAAATTCGTCGAATTTGCCTAAATGGGTAGATATATTGTGCAATGACAAGTGTAAGGTAGTCATGGCTGATTGCATTCAGACATTTGTGAGCACTGCAGTTGCTGTTTATCTTGATAAAACTATGAGTGTTAATATCTATGATGAAATGTTTTCTGGGTTAACTAATCCCAAGTATCAAACCCAAATGAGAGATGTTTTGGTGTCACTTTGTAGTTGTGCGGTGGAAACGCTCGTGAAAACATCTCACCAAGTGTTGACGAGTTCAAATTCTGGTTGGGGACCAAATTCTAACTCTTCTTATGGCATTGTTGATCATACCGGTGCTCCAAGCACAACCCAAGACAAGCTTTTTGGAGAAGATGCATATTCAGGAAATTTGAAGGAAGGGAAATATTTTGATATTCAGAATAATGGATGGGTGAATAATGTTTCGTCTACACTGGCAGTCCCAAGCAATAGAAGGTTTGTGCTTGATATGACTAGGAGAGTATCTTTTGAAACAATTAGATCCCTTGTGGTGTTCATTTTACAAAAGCTCATGGATGGCTTGAAAGGAAGTCTGAATGTAGTTCATGAAGAAGTTGTGGGCAGGGAACTGGAAGTTATCCAGTATGTCGGTGTTAAATCATCTGTTATTGTTACCATATGTCTTGCCTTGTACTTACATGTCCTAGGTGTTACTAGGGCTTTCTTGCCTGCTTAAATGATCGATTTATTTCCCTTCGAAACTGTTCATGTATTGGTTGGAAAGGAAATCTCATTGACATGACTTCTTCAAGTACGTTTTACTTGTATGTCTTTGTCTTCTTGGGAATGAAATATTGAGATTATTACTTCTATGGTTGTTTAGAATCTATAAGTATATAAAAAAAGCCGTAGTTCGATCCTTAATTGTAAAACTCACCGAGTTGTCTCGGATAGTTACAAACATTAAGCGATGCTTAATTTGCAACACCGTGTTGCCTCGGATAGTTACAAACATTCTGCTGCTATATTTGGGAGGACCTACGAGGGATTTGTCAATTGCCGAATGAACTCCTCCATCTCTTCATCTCCTCCTCTATACGTTTAGTATAGTTCTCTATAAATCTCCTCAAATGTTGTATTTTGATCCATCCATCTCTCAATTTCGACGACTACCTATCTCAATCTCTTCGTTGGATGCTGATAATTCATACCGTGAGTAATCAATTAATCCTTACAGTAAAGAGTATTTTCTCATAATCTCTCTTTCTTTCAAGTACCTTTCAATTTCTAGGGTTTGCTTTATACAAATTTAATTTTACTGAATCATGTGAGGGCTGATAATCAGATGAGAGAGTTTAGATTAATTGATCAAGCGATATATTGATGCATACTTCAACAATCCATAACATGGTTTAATCATCCTCATTCTACGCTAAGTAACATCCGGCTTCGAAGCTCGCCAAAGGTATGCCAAAATTCAACACACTTTTACTTTTTTTGTATTACTAGTTTGAGGTTTCATAAATTGAGTGAAATGATTTTACAAAGCTCAAGCATTTTTACTTGATTCATTTGGGTAGTGTAGTTGAAGTGTTTGATGAAATAAGGCTAAGAGAATGTTCATATGCGTTAATGTATTGACACTTATGATTCATAATTCAGAGTTTGATTGAAATTTTAATTAAAAATAATTTAAATTAATGGGATTATAAGTATATCATTGAGTTCAAGGAATTTCTTATCTCTCCAAATTTGATAAACTCATATATGAAAACACCCCACTGGTTAACTTGCCATGGTTGAGTGGGTTTTTTGGTGCCAGACACTTTGTATAACAAAATTTGCAGGTAAAAGTTCTTTAACACCCTCTAATTGAAATTTCTTGGTTAGTTGATTCAAATAGGAGGGGTTTCTAATGATATAAAAGTTTAAATTAAAAACAAAAATAATCTAAAAACTAAAAGTGCACTAAAAAATTAACCAACTCTATGTCGAAGAGATTTCCAAAGGTTGAGGCTGTTTGACATATATATAAACTTAAATACATTCAAGGCTTTTGGCTGTTCTTCATTTTTTGTCTGTCACATGGAATTCCTGTTGTAAGACAACTTATGAAATCAAAAGCATCTCAAAGTTTTTTTTTTCTTCATAAATACACTGAACTGTTTAATTAATTTCTATGTCATCTAAATTAGCTTCTGTTTTCTCTTCAAATTCAGGTGACTTACAATCGTTCTTAAACCATTCATTCTCCAAAATTTCAGGTATCATGATGAGCTGCCAACAGATGTATTAATTCAAATGGTAAAGTTAAAAAAATTTCAATTGGTATATCAAAGCATTTTCATGATGACTATACCATTTGTGCATAAAGCTATTTGCCTGCAATATGATGCTTTTATACGATTGGATATAAGATTAACTGCTTGCAAAGAAAGTTACAAGCCTGAAAAACCTAGCAAAAGAGGAAGGCAATATTAAAATGATTAATATTGCACTGAAATTGCAAGTGTAACTAAATGTTTTCACTTTTCCCCAAAAATAGAAGGGTAGAAAGAAAGATAAAAAAAGATTCATAAAAAGTAACTTTTTTGATCATTTTAATGCTGAAATAAAACTAAATTGTGAAATTCATCTCAAGACTGACGGAGCAGCTCTTATTATTTGATAGTGGATTAGATGCATTATCAGATAATTCGCCCTTTTCACTGTTTATTTATAATTCGCTGGAAAAAAAAAAAAAACAGACTCCTGCTTATGTTTTATTAAGCGAAGAATCAAGTCCCAAGCTGCAGTGTAATTGGCGTGAGCAGCCATTTTTTTCTTCGAAAGTGTTTGGCTGCTTTTAAAACTGCAATACATTTGTGTGTGTATATATATATGCACGTGTGTATAAATTCAACTTGAAGCTGTATACATTTATTTCTTTGAATTCAACTTGAAGTTGGTAGTTGATATTCTAGATTATTTTTGTTATTGAGCCTCAAATGCAACTATAGTTATTGGAATCCTTCTCAGATTTGCCATTGTATTTCATGGTTTTCATGCCCATGCTGTTGCCAATTCAACAAATAGTTGTATGTCAAGTAGTAAATTTCATTTTGCATCTCATTTTGTTTTTACTGCCTTGAAAAAATTTCATTACTTATATATTTGATTGAGAGGGAGAGGATGTTGCTATCATAATATTTGGAATCATTTAAATCCTTCTATCCACATTGTCTCATCTTCAATCCATATATGACCACAACTTCAACTCAACTTTAGCCATTACGTTGTTATTGAAAAGTCTATATAAAAAAAATTATTGAAAAAAAAAATCATTCTCATCTCATATTTGACAAATTATTCAATCAATTCTTCAAACTAGCCCACGGGTTATCAACTAGTAATAACTTAATTGCCTATTTTCCTCTGCTTTGCATAATCCCTTCCTTTTGTTTCATTTATTGTCATTCAATTGTTTATGCATACATATACATTGAAAATGGCAAACTTTGTTCCTGCTATCTTGTTTTCTATGGCTTCCCGTCTGGTAACATGGAATTTATAAAGCAACATTTGAGACCTTCAAATACAATTGGACCATTCTGACATGATTATATCAATTGAGCATGAAATCTCTCAACGAGATTCATAAGATGCATTAGTTATTTAGGTTGTGGGCGCTTCTAAGAAATATTATCAAGAAATTGATAGATGTTAAAGAGGAGTGAGAAGCCAATGAATAACTTAGTTATGGCATGACCAATGTTACTTGGATCGTAGTTCGATACGATACGTGGAACGAAAATAAGAATGAAAAACGCCACGTAGCGTGGTTCAGAGTATGGTAGAGGTAGGATTCTTCAAATTGCTTAGTTGGTATAAAATACGTTTCCAAAATTTGATATGCTAATAGTTTTGTTAAATGATATAATTAAAATTAGTTGAGATGTAACATCCCGAACCCATTATAAGCGGCCCGAATTGTTACATGACACAAGCTCAAAGGCATGCAAGATGACTAAAATCTAATTACGCAGATCGAAACAATTATAAAACCAAATAAATAATGTAACTATAAAAAACCCTTAATAAAATTTTTATCGAATGAGCTAGTCTTGTGGGGCAAAAGTTTTAACGGGAATTAATAAGCCTAAACGTGTTGCCTACTATCCTCAGGAAATTCATGCTATTACACAAGCATTCATCCAAATCAATACACATCAACATAAAATGTAAGTTACATTCATCCAAAGTCATTTCTTCACTTCATTATTGGTGGACATGTTCCCAAATTCGTTTTTCGTCTCTTCTCCGTGCTTTTCAGCTTCCTTTTCCAATCATTTGGTTTCTCCTTATTTGAAACCAATATTTCTATATTCAACACCATCTAAAATCAAAAAAAAGAAAAAAGGAAGAGAAAAAGAAACTCAACAAATCTCTTCTCCTCCCTTACGTCGATCTCTCTATTTAATCCATCAACTCACAACAAGAAAACTTCATGTGCCCAATAATTTAGAAATCGAAATCAACAATAGAAGGGACGTTTCATCCTCCTCTTCCTCTTCCTTTTCTTCTTCCTTTTTTAATTTCTTTGTCATTATATATTCACTTTGTTTCTGAATTCTCTCCACCTTTTTCTAATTTCTGCTTTCAGTTGAACATTCGATCGATCAAACAGTTGAACAACCCATAATCCGTCCCAATTTTGTTGCTCTATATACCTCTATCCCCAGACCCAAAATGATATGTACCTATTAAAGAACTGAAAGGTGATTAGGGATGTGAAACCAACGAACTGAAGGGTGTACTCTCTGCCACTGAATATGGTCCTTATCTTCATAACGGTGAGTTTAATTATCAATTGTATTCAGTATCTTCAGATTTTCCCTCTTCTTCTTCTTTCCACTTTTTGTTCCTCTACAATTATATATTCGCTATGTTCCCCAATTCATGAACGCTTTCTTTCCTGTATCTGAGACTTCTTTATTTTGCCTCTACATCTTCCTATAACAAGTCCTAATTTCTCACCTTCTTACATTGGGAATCTCTCTCAAACTCATCAATAATTTCATCAATTTTAGATTAGTTATGCATGATTCAACGGAAAGATTTCGAGTAAGAGCTAGGTCGACTGTGGATTGATTCAATGCGAAGATTTCGAACATGAGCTACTAATTGTTATTTTCATTATGCTATGTTTTTACTTGGTATATCATATATAGCTTTTGAGAATAAAATACAAATTTGAAGCTTTTACAAAAATTGCAGTTCAAATTGTGATTATGCAGAATTTGACTTGAATTATTGTCAAGTTTGGATTTTTGTGAGGTTTTTGGTTGCCTGATGAATTAAGGGAGAATCAGAAAGAAAAAAATACATTAATTTTTAACATACTTTAGTTTTCTCTATTTTTAACATCTTTTGTACTGTTAATGTGTTGTTGCAATTCCACTATGAATATGAGATTGAGAGGCCTGACAAAGAGAAACGAAATTGAGGAGAAAAGATGGGCCAAAATGGAATTCTTCTCTTCCTTTTGAAGTACACATCACTTATAGTTCGCGAATACCATTAGTGTTTTTTCACAGATTTATGGTCGATCAATGAAACATAATTTAGATTGAAAATCTAAATAATAAAGACGATTTCCCTCTCTTTTGGGCTCACATCCCAGAAAGGTAACTTTATATTTGACTTCCAAAATGTGTGTGACAATGTTTCGATGAAATAAATTGTCGTGTTGTCTATATTTGCTTTCATGTTGTTCATATCTGCATTAAAAAATATCTATAAAAAATTTTCTGACATGATTTTGGAGCACAAATGTTTAAATCTTAAAACTGTTCCAGGAAAAGCTTCATGCAATTATAAAACAAGTATATTGTATTTATGTATATATAGCTTGATAATTAGACAAGGTACTTAAAAAATATTTAGAAAGGTTATTGTGGGTTTATAAAGAATGCGATGGAAACATGTTTCATTGCAAGTAAGCTTCATTAATAAAATCTCTGCGGTAGACTTCCCTTAATCCTTCTAAATCCCTCTCATTCTCTTTACATTTTGATGAATCTCTATTTCTATTTCTATTAATTATGTTATTTTTAGAGATAAGACACTGGAATCCATGGTTGTCATGCTTTTACTATTATATAGTTAAAATGAGTATTAACATGCAAGGAAAGTTGTAACATTTAGTATATATGACAAGTTGAGGCTCAAAACTACAAAGTAGCTTTCAAGACTTGAATAGGTACCTCTTAGTGATTAATTAAGACTAAAAGATAATTTGCACCCCAAACTTTACATCCATGTTGACTTTTGCACTCTAAACTGAAAAAGGTGTCTAAGTACACCCTAAACTTCAATTAAATGTAACAAAAAGCACACTTTCGTCAGTTAATCGGTCAACAGTGATCGCCTAAGGCTGTAATGTTTATTACAGAGGGGTACGCTTGGTAGTTTACATTTATGCCAAATTTTAGTTACATTTACACCGGATATTTACTCATGTTGGTTATCAGACAAATATCCCCAAATCAGTAGGGCTAGGGTTTGGGATCTGGAGGAGAAGTGGAACAATGTGTGATTCGCAATTCTTGAGGGATTCAAAAGACAATGACGTTTATGGAGCGAAGGGTGTCCTAGAATACCGTAAGTGTTTCAAATAATATATTGAATAATGGGTTGGTGTAGTTTAGTGTGTTCTTTTTGTAGTTTATTGTGCTTTTTTTGTAGTTTATTGACTTATTTTGTTATAAACCGGAATGGTATCCATCATTGAATAGTATAAAGTTGGGTAGTGGACCCTTTTGATGATCAATATATAAGATTATTTACTCTTTTCTTACAATTTTTGGATTTTAGTCAATTAAATATGATGTGGCCCACACATTTAATCGACAGTGTTTACTTTGTGTTTGTGGCTATGCAGGTAATAAAGAATATTTTACAGTTAAATTTTTTCATGGTGGACACTTTGAAGAGAGCCCATATAAACAGTATGTGGGAGGTATTTTTAATTTTTTTGATTTATGTCATCCTGATTACATCTCTTTACTTAACATATTTAACACAGGGAAGGAGTTGAGATATCAAGTTGGACACCTAAAGTTTCATTATAAGTCACCTGCAATTGATATGGAGAGGGGATTATAGGGGTTAGAAAATGATGATGATGTTTTAACGATGTGTATGCTTATCCCTTCTAGTAGACTAATTGATATATATTTGGAGGTGATTAGACCTGTAGGAGTAGAAGCTGACTTTGAAGGTGATAATAATAATGAATGCAAAGATTTGATATCAATTGGGGATGATGAAATATAGTCAACTGATGAAAGTTATGTGGATAGTTCTGTGGGAGAATCAACTAAGGATGAAGATGATGATGAAATTGGGGAGAGGGATGAGGGTAATCAAATTGGGGGCACTGAGAGTGATGAATTGGGGGAGGGGATAGAAGGTGATCAGACTAGGGGTACTAAGGATGGGGCAAAGGGTGATCAGACTAGGGGACTGAGGGGACTGAGGATGGGGAAACTAACAAAGGGAAGGGAAAGGAAGGGTGCAACTGTAACACAGAAAGGCAAAGGAAAATGATGATGGAAGCTGGACATTCATTTCAGATAAACAAAAGGTATAAACATTTCTCAATTTATATATATTTTATTCCATCAATTATTACATTGATTGCATGTTTCTGATTAATTACCTTTTTGTCCTCAGGGTTTGATTAATGCTTTAGAAGTTGTGGTCCCAGGTGCTGAACACAGACATTGTGTTATGCATTTGTATAGGAATTTTTGGCAAAAACATAAAGGCTCTGGATTAAGAAAATTAATTTAGAATGATGTCAAAGCTACAAATCCTTATGTCTTTCAAAAGGTAATGGATGTGTTAAAAAAGGAAAATAATAGTGCATATGAATGGTTAGCTCCTAAGACACCTGCTCAGTGTAGTATGTCTCATTTTCAGGCTATATGCAAAAGTGACATGTATGTCAATAACCATTGTGAGGTATTTAATAGCAAAATTCTTAAGGCTAGAGTGAAAATAGTAATAGGGTGTCTAGAAGGACTTAGATTATATTGCATGAATATTATTGTTAAAATGAGGAAAATGATGTTGAAACATAATGGTGTAGTGTGCCCTAGAATAGCTAAAAAGGTAGAAAATGGAAAAGTCAGGCAGGTGGATTGCCATTGTGGTCAGGTGGTGGTCAGGGGTTATTCAACTTGAAAATCAAAGAAGAATATTTTCATTCATATTATTTCTGTATCTTTACATGTACATATTTATAGATAGTAGAGATCCTACAATCAAGCTATTCATCCTACAATCAAGCTATTCCTATAATTAAGTTATTTAGTTATTCCTATAATTAAGTTAATAGAGAATCTTTGACTATTAATCCAATATCGCAACACTCCCCCTCAAGTTGGTGCATAGATGTCACACATGCCCAACTTGCCCAAAAACTTTGAGAACACTCGACTTGAAACAACTTTGGTGAGAATATCAACCAATTGATCTTCGGATCGAATCTTAGGCAACTCAACAATTTTCTCATCCAATTTCTCCTTAATGAAGAATCTGTCTACCTCCACATGTTTTGTACGATCATGTTGCACCGGATTATGAGCAATATCACATGCTGCTTTATTGTCACAATAAAGCCGAATCGGTTGACTAGGCTGATAGCCCAAATCCCTCAAGAGAAGTTTTAGCCACAATACTTCACATATTCCAAGCGCCATACCCCTAAATTCAGCCTCTGCGCTTGAACGTGCAACAACATTTTGCTTCTTGCTTCTCCATGTAACGAGATTACCACCTACAAAGGTGAAATATCCCGAAGTAGATCGTTTTTCATCTATTGCTCCAGCCCAGTCAGCATCACTATATGCATCCATACTTTGACAATCTACATTTTTAGTGAACAAAATGCCCTTTCCAGGAGCAGACTTCAGATACCTTAAAATGCGCATAACTGCATTCATATGTTGTTCTCCAGGATTATGCATAAACTTGCTAACAATACTCAATGCATAGGCAAGATCTGGCCTAGTGTGGGCTAAGTACATCAATCTTCTAACGAGCCTCTGATATTGCCCTTTATCAACAGGCACCTGATTAGTCTCAACACATAACTTCAATCCTTCTTCTACTAGTGTATCAGCTGGTTGACATGCTGACATACCAGTTTCCTGCAACAAATCTAAAGCATGTTTTCTTTGAGATAAAAAAAATCCCTTTATCAGATCGAGACACTTCGATCCCTAGAAAATATTTCAAGTCACCGAGGTCTTTCATTTCGAATTCGCTTGACAAGTAACTTTGTAGAGCCTTCCTTTCATCAGGGTTATTTCCTGTAACCACCATGTCATCAACATACATAATAATAAAGCGTTGATGATCTTATCTTTGTGTCTTTTCAAGAATAAAGTATGGTGCGAATTACTCGATGGTAGCCAAAGGACCTCATGGACTTCGTGAATCTTCAAACCATGCTCTCGGAGATTGTTTTAGCCCATACAATGATTTCTTTAATTTGCACACTTTGATACAATGCACTTACGGTATCATGCACCACGGTGGCAAATCTATGTACACTTCTTGAATAACTCGCCATCTGAGAAGCGTTTTCACATCAAATTGTTGCAATGGCCAATCCGAGTTCGCAACTAGAAACAATAAGACTTGAAGCGTGTTGATTTTAGCTCAGGTGCAAATTTATCTCAGTATAATCAATTCCATAGGTTTGGGTGTACCCTTTTGCCACCGATCTTGCTTTTTTAAAGCGTTCAATTGTACCATCTCGCTTTGTGCTTCACAAAGATAAACCACCGACATCCAACCTGGTTTCTTCCACGAAGGACAATCAACAAGTTCCCAAGTTTCATTCTTCTGCAAGGATTTCATCTCCTCATTTATAGCGACTTTCCACCTTGGTCTGCTGTAAGGCTTTCTGCTGCTGTTAGGAATAGATCTGATGAGATAATTGATTTACAAATGACTTATTTGATTCGAATGACGATGGTTAGACACATAATGACTCATGGGATATTTAACTTTACTAGAAAGTTCGGGTTCATATGTGGGTATGGGGATACCTCTGGTTTGACGCGGTGGTAGTTGTTTTCTTGGTGGTTCAGACACTACAGCAGGACCATCCTCAGTAGGCGATTGGTTTGGTGTATCAGTTGCCTGTGGTGCGAGAGATTCAGATGGAGGTTGATCCACAACTTCATTTTCTGGGTCTTCATCACGTTCATCACCACTGTGGTCCAAATTTATACCACCACCAACATTCTCATTACCAAGTTCAGGGCGTTCCATTTCATTCCCATTCAGATTATTACCAGGTGCAGAGAATTCCCCTTCTATAGAGATCAGAAAATTATAGTCTAGAGATTGAACTTTTTCCAGGTACTCCCCTTGAAGTTCAGGCTTAGAGGAAAAATACATTTGTTGGGAGAATGCATATTATGATTTGATGTTTTAATGTATATGTTCATAATTATTTGTAAGGTCCTTAAATGAATATATGTACAATGACTTAGTGATAGATCAAAGTTGTTCGGTTGATCTAAGCTTTCAACGTGTACCATTCTGATAAAGAATGTATAGATAGAAAGATCAAAACTGTTAAGTTGATCTTAAGATGTAATAGATTAGTCTTGAAGAAATCGTAGTGCATCAATCTGATCAACATTGCAGAAGTCAAGGCAGAAAACGTAGAGCCTGAAGATCGTAGTGTGCCTGCCTTGAAGGGGACTCTTCAGAAATCGTAGAGTGGTCCCAACGTTTACCGAGTCAACTCTACGATCACAGTATGCTGAAGGAAACATGAAGTTTTACAAGTCAACGATCATAGTGTGCTCTCGGGAATGTAGAATCAACAACACGAGCAAGAGAAGATCGTAGTGTGCGAAGGATTAAGGGAAATCGTAGTGCTCTCGAACTTTAATAGCTTCGTAGTATGCAAAGATGTCAAAGACACTACGATCTAAATTGTAGAACATCACGATCCAAATCGTAGAGCATCATCTGTCTCATGTCAGAAAACGTCGAGCCTCATGATCTGTGTTTTCAACAAGTAAGGAATGGATCCCAGATGATGCAATACTCATCAGTCCCAAAATATATGAAATATCCTTAGTATGCAACAAAGAAGCGTAGTGAAGAAGCTAAGGATAGTACCATGGGTAAGAGGGACAAAACACCTTTTCAGGTGGTAGGTGAGAAACAAACTTGCGGTGTCGGTTGGGCGAATGCGAGAATCGGGAAGATGTGCGAAATGTCTCCATCACAGTACAGAAAGTTCAGATGCATTTAATGCCACAACGGATGGATCCAATGGATAGTTTTCAACATCACATATATACAGATCAGACAGATGAGAGAGAAATGAAGCAAGCATTAATCAAACAACGTGAACATCTCTCTCAAGCTTAACTCTACGATCTGAGATATTGTAAAAGCTTGCTTTCATTACTCGATCCTTAACGAACCGGTCTTTACAAAGAATGAGTAGCAACCATCAAGAACTCAACAACTATCAACCAATGAAGAAGAATACCAAGTCTGCTTTGGACTTGAAGAGTTAAATAGTGAAGCGTAAGAAAGCAAGTCTGCTTTGGACTTGAAGAGTTCAAGAGTGAACTAGAAGTTCTAGATCACTTTGGTGCAAAAGGAATCTGTGTGATTCGGAAGATTGTGAAAGACATCCTTAGTGGATATCCTACTCGTTGAGTAGAAGAGTGGACTACTTTGAGTGCTCGAACCACTTAAAAACAAGCGTGTCGTTTACATTCATACTATAAGCGCTATATCTCGCTATAAGCGCCTTACCGCATTTCATAACTCCATTGCTTGGTAAAGAAGATTAAAACAAAT
The DNA here is from genome assembly GCA_020205605.1 of Panax ginseng. Taxonomy (NCBI): domain Eukaryota; kingdom Viridiplantae; phylum Streptophyta; class Magnoliopsida; order Apiales; family Araliaceae; genus Panax; species Panax ginseng. The sequence goes on from CM035145.1 coordinate 24,036,638, forward strand.
ACAAATTCATGCAAAGTTTTAATCATTATCTAAGAACAAGTTAAAAGCGAAAAGATTTTCAAATATCTATTCAACCCCTTACAGATAACTTGTGCCTACTGGAACTAACAATTGGTATCAGAGCGGAGTTCTATTTTCTGTTTTTACGCTTTAGTAGATCCAAATGGCTTTTCGTATCAAGCGAATCCAGGAATGGGGAGGCGTGAAGCCACCAATGTGCAACAAGGATAAATTTGTTAAGCGGAAAGTCGGGATGCAAGCTTACATTGACTCAATAGATGAAGATCTATTTGAGACTATTCTTAATGGGCCCTATATACCAACAAAGCTTGCACCAACCATTGACGATCCAAAGCAGTACAAATCAAAGTGAAAGAAGAATGGATGCATACCGGAGAAGAGAGGCATCAACTTGATAAAAAGGCAAAGAACATCCTGTTCCAATCCTTAGAGGACGATCTGTTTAAAAATGTTGTAAACAGCAAAAAAACTAAGGAAGTTTGGGAAGCACTTGCGATCACGTACGCGAAGGAACCGAAGAAGTCGAGAGAGAACAAACGATCTCTCTCCTAGCTGTGACAAGAATGAAGCTGCTCGCCCGTATGCGAGAGAAAACATGACTGCAACTTATAAAAGGTTCAACGTTTTGCTCAACTCTCTACGAGCGTATAGGAAGATCTATCCCAACAAGGATCTGACCATAAAGTTCATGAGAGCCCTACCAAGCAGATGGGATGCAAAGACCACAGTAATAAGATAATCAAAGAATCTTAATGAGATAGCGATTCAACAAGCTGTATGGAAATCTCTTGACTACGAGTTGGAGTTGACCAACGTCTTTGAAACCTTATCGGATGGAAGAAGAAAGGAAAAGGGTGTTGCTTCTCAAGGCAAATGAAGGTGCATCAAAAGTCATCTTTGAGACCGACGATGGCGAAGAAGATGATGAAGACTTTCTTTATGCTAGTAAAGAGACTAAGAAGGTTAAATGCGACAAAGCGTGGAACAAACAAAACCAAAGAAAGTCAAGATTTACGCCTACCGAGTAAATGAATGATTTATGCTACAAACCGCAAAGAAACACGGTCACTTCATTGCCAACCGCAACAAACCCATCAAAGAAGAAGCGAAGAAGAAATCTCATGCAAAGAAAGAATACAAAAGGAACAAGAGGCCTCGGAAAAAGAGACAAAGGCACAGTTCTTGGGAGGGTCATGGAGTGATTCAGGATAATGACTCAAATCTTCGACTCAGGAGATGAAGAAGAACCACAAATGGCCAATCTGTGTCTAATGGCCAAACATGCAAAAAAGCAACCAAAACCTCAACATACATGATGTAAGTCTCGATGAGGTATTTGATTTTAATTCTCTGATGTAGATATAAGTGATTTAAGAGGCGCTTTGCATGGCATAACCAGCGATCTGCATCAATACATGAAGTGGTTCGAGTTTTGTCAAGGATCATTCACTTCTTCAAGAGGAGATGAAGAAAGTTCAAGAAGAGCTTGAAACAGCCCTTCTAAGTACTAATCTTCTCTCCAAGCTTGAAGCTGAGAATGAAACTTTAAAACAGACAAACACACATCACGCACAAAGAGAGTCTAAGCTAACCTCTAAAATTGAGGATCTAGAGAAGACTATCTCTACATGGAACAAATCCTCATCATCCATGAACTACCTGCTCTCTAGTCAGAGAAGCACATTCAACAGAACAGACTTAGGCTTTGGGGAATCCATCTCAGAGCTAAGTGTGGAAAAGACAATGGAAACTAGCACTAGTAATGCCTCAAGTTTTGGTAAAGGCATTGCTTTTGTGAAATCCTCACAGTTGGAAGAACCAGTTCAACCTTGTTCTACTGATTCTAGTTATACTCAGAGAAGTAAAGGGTCTCATGCTGGCCTGGGATTCATAAAGGAGAAGAGTAACCCAACCTCTACTTACCCACCTCGAAGAATCGCAGAGTCAAGCAAGACCAACTCTACGAATCAACTGGGGAAGTATAGTAGAGGCAAGCCACACTCATCACCATCTATGAAACCTAAGGACACGTGGAAGAAAGAGAATCGCCTAACAACAAAAAAGTAACTAAGGAACCACACAAGTCCAAGTGGAGGATGACTCATCACAATATTTGGCATGCTTATAATAGATGTTTCATATGCAATAAATATGGTCATAGAGCTGCCAAATGTTATTACAATTCCATGCATGTGAGACCCAAGATAAGACAAATTTGGGTCCCCAAAGGCACTAACAATGAAGGACCCATGCAAATATGGGTACCAAAATGAAGGTTCATATGTTTTGACAGAAAAGAGCTCCACGACCTCAACATGGTATCACGGACGGTGGATGCTCAAGGCATATGACAGGGAACAAAGCTCTACTATCTAACTATATAGAAAAAGAGGGTCCCTCAGTCATCTTTGGAGATAAAGGCTCGGGAAAGACAAGAGGATATGGCTCTGCTGACAATGGTGAAGTATCTTTCAGCAAAGTAGCTTATGTGGAAGGACTCCAACACAACCTTCTAAGTATCATCTAACTCTGCGATAAGGGTCACCAAGTAATATTTCTCAACAACCAATGTCATGTCAGAGATTTGAAGACATCTGCCATAAAGTTGACCGGAATAAGAGAAGGAAATGTCTACACAGTAGATCTTGGTCAACTAAGCTCTGATGAAACAATATGTTTTCTGGCAAAAACATCCGAGGAAATGAGCTGGCTATGGCATAAAAGGCTGTCTCACTTAAACTTCAAAAGCATGTCCAAACTGGTATCAAAAGATCTCGTAGCTGGCCTACCCAAGTTCAACTTTGTGAAGGAAAGGCCATGCTGGCGCTCGCCGACTGGAAAGCAAACCGAATCTCATTCAAGAGCAAGGCGCTTAACTCCATTGACAAACCTCTGATCGCGCTCCACATGGATCTCTTTGGGCCAATCAACAACCGGTCTTAGAGGAAAAGATACTCTCTCGGTTGTAGTCGGCATTACACCAGATTCACATGGGTATTCTTCCTAACTTCAAAGGATGAAACAAGCTCCGAATTAATCAAGATGTTCAGACTAGTGATGAACGAAAAGAAGAAAGAATCAAGGCAATAAGGAGTGATCATGAAAGAGAATTCGATTTCTCAGAAATAGACAAGTTCTGCTCAGACAATGGCATCAGTCATAACTTCTCAGCTCCACGAACTCCTCAACAAAATGGAGTTGCTGAAAGAAAGAACAGAACCCTGATAGAGGCTGAAAGGACTCTACTAGTAGCAGTACTTCGTCTGCTGAATATACGGGTAGAAGGCATCAACCTTTGCATCTGCTACACACGAGCAGATCATTAATTCACTCTACGATCAAGAAGATACCCTACTTAACTGTGGAAAGGAAGGAAATAGGAGTGTCATTTATTTCCATGTCTTTGGTACATGCATGCTATATTCTCAACAATGGAAAGCGATGTCGACAAAATTCCATTCAAGTCGGGACGAAGGGATCTTTCTTAGATATCTTCTGAGATATAGCAAAGCTTACGGTGGTGTTCAACAAGAAACACCGAATGTCGAAGTCTCAATACACATCATCTTTGATGAAAACCGACTTAGACAAAGCGATTGCCTCAAGACACTACGACCAGATAAATACAGACACTACTGAATGAAGTCGTTGAGCTTAACTCTCACGCAGTAGTGCGGATAAGTGAAGTCGTAGAGAGCATGATAATGAAATCGTAGAAAGGTCCACCGAGACAATGAGCCTCCACTCCAAGAAGAAGAGATAGACCTTGAAGACCTAAGGCAGGGGAAGGCATCAAGACAGATGTCCCAACCGGGAACAGATGGGCAAAAGATCACACTCGGGATCTAATCATTGGAGATCCAGTCAAGAGTCAAAACAAGAGCTGCTACTCGGAATGAATGCTTTTATCTAAGCTTCATCACATGAGATAGAGCCAAAGAAGATAGAGAATGCTATGGAAGACTCCAGTTGTATAGAAGCCATGCAGGAAGAACTCAACCAATTTGAACGAAGCAAAGTTCAGAGATTGGTGCCCAGACCAAAGAGTCATCCTGTCATAGGAACCAAGTGGGTCTTCAGAAACAAAATGGATGAAGATGGGGTCATTACCAGAAACAAGGCAAGATTAGTGGCAAAGGGTTACTCTCAAGAAGAAGGAATTGACTATGATGAGACATTTGCACCCGTTGCCAGACTAGAAGCCATCAGAATCTTTCTTGCCTTTGCTGCCCATATGAAGTTCAAAGTCTTCCAGATGGATGTCAAGAGTACATTTCTAAATGGAGAGCTTCAAGAAGAAGTCTACGTAGAACAACCTCCAGGTTTCATCAATCCATCTCTTTCCAATTATGTCTATAGATTAGATAAAGCTTTATATGGTCTTAAACAAGCACCTAGAACATGGTATGAAACACTGACTAACTTCTTAATAGAAAATGGATTTACTAGAGGCAGAGTAGATACCACACTATTTCTAAGAAAGCATAAAGACAAAGTCTTACTAGTTCAAATATATGTTGATGATATCATTTTGGTTCTCTTCGACGAAAAGTTATGTAAGAGATTCTACAAGCTAAACGAGAACAAGTTTGAAATGAGCGTGATGGATGGTGAATTTTTCCTCGATCGCATGAGTGAAGCGGTCGATGAAGGAATATTCATCAACCAAGCCAAATACATCAAAGACTTCTTAAAGAAGTAAGGCATGGAATCGACCTCTCCCATGAAAACACCAATTGCTCCTACAACCAAGCTTGACAAGGATGAGAAAGGTAAAAGTATTGATATCACTCAATACTGAGAGGTATGATAAGGTCTCTTTTATACCTAAGCGCCGAAGAGACCGGATATAATGTTTGCAACACGTATATGTGCTAGATTTTATGCTAACCCTAAAGAGTCACATTTATGCTGCTTTGTAAAGAGGATCTTGGTATCTCAAGGGTACACCCTACTTGGGGCTATGGTATCCCAAGGAATCCTCATTTGAACTAATAGGATACCACAGATCTTTGATTTTGCAGGATACAAAATAGATAGAAAAAGTACCGATGGCACACTCGTCAACTTCTTGGGAACAGACTTATGTCTGGTTTAGCAAAAAGCAAAACTCGGTGTCACTTCAATGCGCAGGTTTGAATATATTCTTTCTTTGGCAATTCTTTGTACTCGAGATCCTATGGATGAGAAATCAATTTACCGACTATGGGTTCAATTTCTAATTTATTTCATACACCTTTGTGATAACACAAGTACCATAGCAATAACTCATAATCCTGTCATGCATTCTAGGACCAAACATATAGAAATAAGATATCACTTCATTAGGGATCATGTACAAAATGGAACTATATCTTTACAATATATCCCTACTGAAAATCAACTTGCTGATGTTTTTACAAAACCACTAGATGAATCCAGATTTAACAAGTTAATTAGTGAGCTAGGCATGCTAAATCTTCAACCATGAAATGTATGCTCTAGATTATGCTAACCATGACAGATATAAAGGCTGTACTCAAAATCGTAGACATGATCAAGGAAAGTTCACGATCGTAGAAATTTGAGCAGACAACTATCTCAACGATCGTAGCAAAGACTCAACTATCATAGTGCAGACTCGACGATGACCAAAAGCCCTTTCAACAAGCAAAGTGAATCATGTGATGACAAGCTTCATAACAAAGCAATCTCTCTATGAGGTGCCTCAGGGACAAACCTAACCCTTGAATCACACCAAGAGGTTGGCCCTTCCTGAGTTACCTTAAAAAGAATGCTTAGTCAAAAACTCATCACAAGGATCCAGACAGACTCAACGACTGTCGGACAGACTCGACGATCGCAGGACAGACTCAACGAACAGAAGACTACCTCTACGATCGTAGTCATCCTAAGGACACCTCAGCTCTGAAGACACAAAGGGCAAACCAGTACATTCCTATAAAGTCAAAATCGTAGAGCCAAGCAAAAGGCGACACCTGTCCCACTTAGTGAAATAGAGAGAGGGAAGCTACAAGTACAAATTTGGAACCGTGTTTTTGAAATCTGAAGTTCAAAAGATTAACCCTCACTCTTTCTCTCTCTCAAAGCAAAACCCTAAATCAAAAGAAAGCTCAGTCGTATCTCACTTCTCAACTACAGAATCAATGGCTGCTTCAAATGTAATTTCAAAGACTCTGAGACTGCTTTTTTGACGAGTTCAAGGATGCTCCACCAAAATTTCACAAGACAGCGGCCTTCTTGAAGAAAGCGGGTCTCGAAGAGGCGTTGAGCACCGATACACTCATCTATCCAAAATTAGTGAAGGAGTTCTACAAGAATGGAGTGTACGAACACAACACCATCACTATTCGAGTAAAGGGAGTAGAAATTAGACTCAGGGAAGAAGACTTCAACCTGGCCCTAGGTTTCAAGAATGTGGGGCACCCATTTCTAGATAGCATAGGCTTCCAAGAGGGACTGAAGAAAATGCATCACAAAAAGAACCCCTGTGTGAAAGGCTACAAAAAGAAGGAGTTCCCTCAGAGGTACGAATTTTTGGCTGACATTATTGGGAAATGCATCTGTTGTAAAAGCTCAGGTCATGACTCGGTAAATGAGACTCAGCTTAAGCTCATGACGGCCATGGTTCATGGTACACAACTCAACTATGGGGCTATGTTTCTCGAGTGGATCGGCAAGTGGATCGTCAACTCGAAGAAATCAAAGAGCACCTCGAATATGCTGTATGGGAGATTCATAAGCATCATTCTGCAATCTGCACTGGGTGACAAAATAGGGGATGATGAAGGAGAAGCCATCAACCCAAATCGAAGAATGACCCAGCAATTGTTTAAGAACTGAGAAAGGAACCCTGCTGAGTATGTTCGAATGATGACAGAGTCTAGTGGGAGAACTGGGGAACTAAAGGAGGTAGGCTTTCCAGGAGGCATGTCTGTTGTCAGAGAAGTTAAAGAAGAAGGAGAAGCAGATAAGGGAGAACCCTCTACTCTTGCCAGAAAAAGCAAGGGCAAGAGAAAGCTAAGGGCAAGACAAATTGAAGAGCCTCAAGGATCTACTTCTGACATTCCTGTAGTGTCCCCAATAGGATAAAGGCATATGTGCTTCTATTAATGAAGCACGAACAACCTCCAATAAGTGATAATATTTCCGCTCTGCCACCCCATTCTGTTGGGGTGTATCGGAACAAGTAATTTGATGAATGGTTCCATGGGCTTCCAAGTACCGCTTCAATTCAAAACTCAAATATTCACCTCCATTGTCCTTTGCGGAGAACTTTGAACACATGCATTATCAGATCTTATTACAAACCATTTTATGAATTTTTTGAAATAACAAGTTTACTTCACTTTTGGACTTCATCAAACATTCCCAAGTCATCCTGGTACAATCATCAATAAAAGTAACAAACCAACACGATCCATCCAAAGTAGCAAATTTAGATGGTCCCCAAACATCAGAATGTATAATCATAAAAGGAACTGGACTTTTATTCAAAATTAATGGAAACGAAGCACGATGGCTTTTTGCAAGTTCACAAACATCACATTTGAAACTAGAAACATCAAAGTTTGCAAATAAACTAGGAAATAATTTCTTTATATAACCAAAAGAAGCATGCCCCAAACGTCGATGCCATAACCATATCTCAGATTTTTTTTTTCCTCATCCGAACCCCCCAATCTTTAAAGCTTCGATTTAACTTATCTCGAACTTTTGGACACCAAGTCTAAGTAATATAGCTTCCTCGCTTTAACACCACAACCAATAAATCGCGCTTTGTCAGGATGTCCTTAAATACACAAAATTCGGGCCAAAAATGACAACACAAAATAAAGGCGGTGGTTATTTGAGAAACTGACAAAAGATTATAATTCAAAGAAGGAACAACCAAAACAGAATCTAAATTCAAGGTGTTAGTGAGGGACAAGGATCCTTCCCCAATAATCGGAATTGAGGTACCATTGGCGAGAGATGCGAACTTTATGAGGAAGGTTTAATAGGTGAAACTTGTCAGAATCAAATGTCATATGATCCAGTAGCACGAATCAATTATCCATGCACTATTAGAAGCAGTGTAGAAATATTTAAAACCTTACCACCATTACCTGCTGCTCTTGCCAATGCCAAGAACATTTCCCCGCTATCATCCTCTGTCTTTGTTTCAACAATTGCAAAGAAGAGAGGCATTCTTGGAATTTCTTCTTGGGAATCACGGCTATGATCCCACCATTCCGGATATCCCACAAGTTCATAGCATCGACTTTTTGTATGACCTGTTTGATCACAATGGGTGCATTTGTATGATGATTTGTCGCCACCATTAGCGTTCTTAGGATGGATGTTTTTTCTTTCTTGCTGGTGTTGAGGACCCCAATTTTGATTAGACCGGTTCCTAGTCACCATGGATGAAGCTTTAGAATTTTCTAGTTGTCCGTTCATCACCCCGCGTCGAACATCTTCGCGGCGAACTAGGGCATAACACTCTTCTAATTCAGGGATAGGATCCTTCCTCAAGATTTCGCCGCGCACTTGCTCGAAATCCCCTCTAATCCAGCGAGAAAGATATGCACCCTTTGTCACTGAAGCAATTTCTGATACGATACAATATCTGTTTCATCCACCATAACCACCTTATCACGATGATCCAACTCACTGAAGATTTCAGTCAGTTCTCCATAATATATACTGTGAAACCCCAGATTTTATGAATAAAGAATTAATTTTCTTGAAATAATTTTTTTTATATTATGGTGTGAATTTAAGATAATATTATAGTTGTGGGTAATATTTATAAATTTTGCAAAGTATGCAAGTTGTCATATTATATTCGATTGGTCGGGGAATATTCGTTTTAAATAGGAAATATTATTAAATGCAAAGACAATCATTGGTGGACCCCACAACGGAATTATTGTCGGATTGAGAAAACTACAAAAATATTTTATTGAAAATAACGGCGGAAGTTTTACCGTTGATACTATTGAACTACTCGGTAGTAAAAATACGATGTCGTGTTATTGCATAGTAAGCACTGCAGTATTGATTATTGATATTTATGTGAGAAGTCACTCAATTTTGTTCAATTATTGCTACAATAGTTGCTGCATAGTATCTCACATTATTTGATTCAATTATTGTTGATTTAGAAGTTTTGTTTTATTCATATTATTAACGTAATAAAATAGAAACATCTTTTTATATAAAACAGAATACTTTATTAAAGTTATTCTATAAATAGAATATATTATATTCTATTATGCATAGTGTTTTGCATAGTAAAAATCTTTTTATATAAAACAGAATACTTTATTAAAGTTATTCTATAAATAGAATATATTATATTTTATTATGCATAGTATTTGCATAGTGCCATGATAGTGTTTGCATAGTAAAAATCTTTTTATATAAATAGAATATATTTTATTTTATTTAAAAGATTTTTCTTTAAATATGGACCGTCAGATTAAAGTAAATCAATCTAGGTAGTTCATGGATTAATTCTTATGCATTCCATTTTCCTATAAATAGAAGTTCATTCCTTCATTATTTTTTCATTTAATTCAATTTGAACTCTGAGAGAAACTATATAGAGAGAGACTATAGAGATAGAAGAAAAGTTTTCGCTATTTCACTACTCTTATATCAAGTATTATTTTACGGTAAGGGATATTATTCTTTTGTATTCAAGAAGAGAACTTACGTTATTCTATTTCTTTATTGTTAAGTTGGAATAACTTTGTATCTGCAAGCTACCCTATACTTGGTGACATTCTTCTATTATTCCATCTTTATTATTATTACATTTGGAATATCACATGCATGCGTTTCTGTGGGACTGGTTTAAATCTTTATTATTATTCTCGCCGGAATATCACATCATCTTTATCTGTGGGACTGGTTCCATTTTTATTATTCCGTCTTTATTATTCTCCGGAATATCATGTATGTCTTTATCTATAGGACTGGTTCCATCATTTATTATTCCGCATTTATTATTACTGTTGGAATATCCTGTCGATTGTGAATTTCACGACTGGTTCCGTTATTATTATTACATTGGAATAACTTTCGTCCTATGCAAGCAACCGCATGCATGGTGATTTCTTTTGTTATTTCATTCGGTATTTTACTCAGTTGATTAAAATTTTGACTTCTATACTCCATGAAATTAGTGGAATATCCTTGTTATTTGCGCTTCATCCAGTATCTTTCCATGGAAATATTCTTCTGAGCATTCTTGAATTTTACTCTACAAAGCAGTATCATGTTGACACTTTGGACGTTATTGGTTCCTGGACAAATTAATTCTTGAACTTGTTTTATTGAATTCTTATATCATTGTCATCATCCTCATGTTTATATTATGTTGAAAGTCATCTGTATTCGTAGTGTATAGATGGACTTGGTATGATTATGACCGAGAATTATTCGGTATAATCATGGCCGTAATGTTATAAATGATGTAAAAAAGTCCTCGTTGGCGTAGTGCATTGATGGGCGTTTTTTGGTATGATTATGGCTATAGATTCTCTTCGCCAAGGGTGCAAAGATGAATTGTTTTATGGCATGATCGGAATAGTTGATGAAAAAACACGATTATCTTTGCCCGTAGAGCATGGATAATTCGTGGTCGTGATACTAAAGAATATTCTTGGCCTGTAGTGCAGGGATGATTTCATGATGTGGATTATTTATTAAGCTGAGTCTCAGCGATAACAATGATGAAAAACCTTTTAAATCATAAAAGATACTCTTGTAATGGATTGCTTGTTCCGTTGCAGTTAAACTTGATGTCTATTGTATTTTATCAGTTTAACATTGTTGGAGACTAATGATAATTTATTTTGCATTATCTTAGTCATAATATTTCGTACTGGGCTAGTTGAGCTCACCCTTCCTTTCACTGTTCTCTTCAGGAAATGAGAATATAGTTGGGACGAGTCGGGGAACGGAGTGATGGTCCAGAGGGTAGCATTAGTATTCCTCACTATTCTGTGAAATAGTGTGATAATAATTGTAATGAGGACTCCTTTTGAGTTTGTATAATCTCTAGTAGATAATATTTGTATTCAAACTCACAGTTTATGTTTTGTCGTATTGTACACGACAGTTGTATTAGTAAGTTGTATTTGAATTTATGTACCATGTAAGTGGCGACCCAAGATGGGTGACGTATACCTAATTTTGGGGGCGTCACAGTTGGTATCAAAGCTTAGGGATATGATCCCTGGCTAAGATGTGAGATAAGAACTAGGAGGGGAGAGACGGGGAATTCCTTCGCTAGTATGACCTACCTAAGTTTATTTAGTATTTAATTGGTCGATCAAAGTATAGGGATAATATGTGATATGTTAATTAACCCTTGTTTTGTGGCAGTGTTTGAAAATGGCATCCGAGAATGTTGAGATTATCAATGGAGCACAGGAGACCGTTGAGTCTCCATGATCAATAATCGGGATAATGTGCAAACGAGAGGACAATACTCCTCATGAAAATAATAACACCGATGAAATGGTGAATTATGGGATGGTCGAGGCTTTATGCAATTCATGCAACAATGAATTTAAGGGCGCCTCTGTCCAAAATGCAGTAGTAAATCTCGATAACTCTCGGACGGCCACCGCCATTAGCGGTTTAAGGAGCAATTCATGCAACAATGGTGAAGGCATCTCTTGTCCATAATGCAGGTGGAAACAATGGTAACCACGGTTTGGTCACCGCTAAGCGATTCAATTTGAGACCACCGAGTTTTTGGGAAGCCGGAACCACTTAAAGGCGGAGACATGGATAAAGCAGATTACCAAGATATTTGATGTCTTGGAATGCTCGAGGAGGAGCAAAAGGTTCCATTCGCCACCTTTATGTTGCGTGAAGAGGAGATCATTGGTGGGAATCGTAAAAGCGTACCCAAACTGACCTTGACTCAAGATGTCTTGGGAGAAGTTTCAAGAATTATTCAACGACAAGTACTTTCCTGAAAGTGTCACATGAAGGAGGTAGAATTAATCAAGCTGGAGCAAAACAATATGATTGTGTCGCAGTACGAGGCTAAGTTTGCGGAGTTATCCCAGTTTGCATCCCATTTGGTCGATAATGAGGAGCGAATGACGCGAATATTTTTGCGAGGTTTGAAACCCGATATACGTCAATACCTCATTTCTTACAAACTTTGTTTATATTCAGATGTTGTGAATAGGGCTCAGTTATTAGAGCGTGATAATGAGTCATCACAACCAAAAGGCAATGACCAACAACACGATAATAATCATACCGGTGGCAACGGTCATCGGAACAACGATAACCATCGTGGGGGATATTATCATGCCAAGAATGGTAACCATTTCGGTGGTAATCATGGCCAAGATAATAAGAATGGACATTTTAAGAAGAGAAGGTTCAACAATGACGTGAAGACATCGGCACCAGCACCCGTTTCAAAGGAAGAAGAACGCCCATCGGTCGTATGTTTCAAATACGGACAAGAGGGACACATCCATTCAAGCTCCGCATTTAACAATCCAAAGCGTATTTTAATTGCGAAAGAGAAGGTCACCTAGCTCGATTTTGTCGTATGGTGAAGTCAAGTCCAACTGGGATAGTGATGCCAAAGGATGTCCCAGACAAACCAAAGCCGATAGTTTAAGAGATAGCATTTTTTTTTCTCGTGACGAGGAACCTGAATAAAATTATCACGAGTAAGTTAATCATAAGCTCTTACGAAGTCTATACCTTGTTAGATACCGATTCTACTCACTCTTTTATTTCACCTAGTTGTGTTCAATGTTTGTACTTAACTCCGGAGAAGTTAAAGTTTGATTTATCTATTGAAACTCCATTGGGAGAAACCTTCGTTACCTCCACTGTTTATAAATCTTGTTTGATTCAAATTGACACTTTCACGTTACCTGTCGATCTTATCTTTTGAAAATACTTGCCTTTGATGTGGGTTTTTTTTGAAATGATTGGTTAACTACTTATCATGTTTTTCGTAAGGTTGATAGCTTTCATATTCCTAACCAACCTATTATACGAATTCAAGCAACCAAACCACTAAATTCAATCATTGTCATATCAAGCCATAAGTAAAGAGCCCCGATTCTTTTGTTGATGACTTCCTTGTGTGGAATGCACCGAAGCCAGACTTTCTGTAGGCGACGTCATGAATGACGATGACAAGTTGATAGGTATCATTGTGAGGTGTTATCTAGGTTAAGGGATAGAAGTCACAGTTGGTATCAATGTGACGTACTATCCAAGTCTTGGATGAGAATAACAGTTTTGAATGATATTTCTATCATTAATAAATTTCTTGACGTATTCATGAAGACTTCCTAGCCTTCCCCTAGAGCGTGAAATCGAATTTTGTATGGACCCCAGTACAAAAAAAAAACCCATTTCTTAAACCCTCAAATATTTCTTCAACCAAAACGAACGTATAATGCGCCAAAGACGTTTACTCGAGTACATTGAAGATTACGGTAAATCTTATTCAATATCATCGTGGAAGAAGCGAACGTGGTAGGCGGCGTGTTGAGTAGAAGATCGTATGCGTTTACAAGTGCGATGTTGTTAACACAAAGACTCATTTCAGTATAACTTGCAAATGATGAAGATAGAGTTAAAGACTCTAGGGACCCACGTGAAGATGATTTAATATATCTGAGTAAAATCGACTTTAATCGATAAAGTTAAAAAGACGCCAAGCTACATACCCGAATCGATGAATGTGAAGAAGAAGGTTCAAGAGAGGCGTTATTCTAGAAGCAAGAGTTCTTTGAGAGGAAATCTCAACCCTCGATTTAATTGGCCCATTTGAAATACTCGATTGAGTAGGAACTGTGGCTTATAGACTCATTTTACCGCCAAGTATGTCGCGTGCTCATAACGTTTTTAACGTATCAATGTTACGTAAATATATGGATGACCCGAACCACATTATTAATTTAAAATCAGACGAGATAGCGGATGATTTAACGTATGAGATCTTGTGTTAAAATCTTGGATAAGAAGAATCGTATCCAACACTCAAGGGTTATATCTCAAGAGTTAGAATCTGAAATGAAGTCAAGGTATCCTCACATGTTCGGCATACCAGGTACCTATGTAAATTTTGAGGGCGAAATTCCATAAGGAGGGGAGATTGTTAAACCCCAGATTTTATGAATAAAGAATTAATTTTCTCGAAATAATTTTTTTTATATTATGGTGTGAATTTGAGATAATGTTATAGTTGTGGGTAATATTTATAAATTTTGCAAAGTATGAAAGTTGTCATATTATATTCGATTGAATTCTGGGAATATTCGTTTTAAGCAGGAAATATTAAATGCGGCGACACAATCATTAGTGGACCCTATTAACGGAATTATTGTCGGATCGAGAAAGCGACAAAAATATTTTATTGAAAATAACGGCGGAAGTTTTACCGTTGATCTTTGTTGAACTACTCGGTAGTAAAAGTACGATGAATACGTGTTGTTGCATAGTAGTAATACGGTATTGATTATTGATATTTATGTGAGAAGTCACCGGTTTTGTTCAATTATTGCTACAATAGTTACTTTGCGTAGTATCTCACATTATTTGATTCAATTATTGTTGATTTAGAAGTTTTGTTTTATTCAGTATTATTAACGTAATAAAATAGAAACATCTTTTATATAAAACAAAATACTTTATTAAAGTTATTCTATAAATAGAATATATTATATTCTATTATGCATAGTGTTTTTCATAGTAAAATCTTTTTATATAAAATAGAATACTTTATTAAAGTTATTCTATAAATAGAATATATTATATTTTATTATGCATAAGGTTCATGATAGTATTTGCATAGTAAAAATCTTTTTATATAAATAGAATATATTATATTTTATTTAAAAGATTTTTCTTTAAATATGGATCGTCGATTAAAGTAAATCAATCTGAACCGCTTTCATGGATTAGTTCTTATGCATTCCATTTTTCTATAAATAGAAGCTTATACCTTCATTATTTTCTTACGAATTCTTTGAACTCTGTAGAGAGAAACTATATAGAGACTATGAGAGAGAAGAAAACTTTTCCGGTACTTCACTACTCTTATATCAAGTATTATTTTACTGAAGAAAGGATATTATTCTTTTGTATTCAAGAAGAGAACCTCTGTTATTCCATTTCTTTATTGTTTCGTTGGAATAACTCAGATCACGTGGCTACCCTATACTTGGTGACATTCTTCTATTATTCCATCTTTATTATTATTACATTTGGAATATCATGTCTCGCATGCGTTTCTGTGGGACTGGTTTAAATCTTTATTATTATTACATTGGAATATCCTGTTTGTCTTTATCGTCGGACTGGTTCCATTTTTATTATTAAAATCTTTATTATTCTCGCTTGAATATCATATACATCTTATCTGTACGGACCTGGTTCCATCATTTATTATTCGCATTTATTATTACTGTTGGAACATCACGCTTGTGAATTTCACCGATTGGTTCCGTTATTATTATTCTGTTGGAATAACTCATACATGAGAAGTACCGCATGCATGGTGATTTCTTTTGTTATTCCATTCGGTATTATACTCAGTTGATTAAAATTTTGACTTCTATACTCCATGAAATTAGTGGAATATCCTTGTTATTTGCGCTTCATCCAGTATCTTTCCATGGAAATATTCTTCTGAGCATTCTTGAATTTTACTCTACAAAGAAGTATCATGTTGACACTTTGGACGTTATTGGTTCCTGGACAAATTAATTCTTGAACTTGTTTTATTTAATTCTTATATCATTGTCATCATCCTCATGTTTATATTATGTTGAAAGTCATCTGTGGCCTGTAGTGCATAGATGGACTTGGTATGATTATGATGTAAGACCTCAAATTATTAATAAATGAAATTTATTTTCCTCTATTTATTATTTTGAAATAGTAAGGATTGATTTGATTAATGTGGATAGTTATGGGTAAAATACGCAAATATTTCAAAATAAGCAAGTGGTTATAAAATATTCATTGTTGTCGGGGAATATTCGTTTGGTCGTGGAATATTCTTGATGTCGGGGAATATTCGTACGACGGCACAGTCTTTTGTGGGCCTCATAACGGAAAGCAATTGGATGAGGAAAACGACAAATATAAGTTGTTTAAAAATAACGGCGTAGTTGTTACCGTTAATACTATTAAAATACTAAATTGGTTAAAAACACGATGAATGGCGTTGTTGACAAGATAGACACCGGTATTGCACCAATTATTGATTCTTACGTAAGAAGACACTACTCAATAATTATTACGAGAATTCTTGCTCGGTATTTTATTTTATTGATTCAATAATTGCTGCGTTGATATTTTATATTATTGTTGTTTCAATAATTGTCACTATACAGTATTTTCCATTATCGAAGCAATAATTTATATTATCTGAATTATTTCGGTTTTTCGATTTTTTTTACAATTTCGGTTATATCCGAATTATATTTCAGTATTCGGTTACGATTTCGGTTTTCAAAAAACTGGTTATTCGGGTATCCGAATAACCGAATTTTAATTCTTAAAAATATTAATTTTATAATATTATTATTATCTAACTCCTAAGCCTAAGTGCCCAACTTTAGACTCCAGATCTAAAAGTCCTATGTCCTAACTCCTCTTAAGTGACGGCTTCAGATCTGAGAATCTTCATCTTGCTTCAGAATTTAGTTGCTTCATGCTTGTCTCTCGACAGTCGACACTCGACTTTAGTTGCTTCATGCTTTGCTTCAGACTTCAGTTGCTTCAGATCTGAGAATCTTCATGCTTGCTTCGACGCACGAATGGCATTCTACGGTGAACCGGGCGGCGGCGAAGGAGATGAGGAGGAAGACTTTCTCGCCGTACAAGAGAGGTTTATTGGGTTGCTTGAGGTTTAATATTCCTGTAGTTCATGAACTCTCCAAGGGATTTGGTTCAACAGTGTCACGTGAATGATTCAGGTTTCTCATCTGCATCTCTCATTTTGTTATCTCAGTTCATTCATATACATTTTGGAGTAAATTTTTGTGTTATATTTGTTGATATTTGGTACTTTTGATCATCTGAAATTCAATCACATTTGTCCAAACTAACATTTACTTGCTCATATTTTCAAGTGAAATTTCATTTGATTATTATGAAATTTATCGACTTTTGCAAATTGCAATCACTCTCTGTACAAATTGAAAATATGTTATAAAAAAAAGTACCCTATATGGGATTTATAGAATTCCCTCCTACTTTGGTTCAATGTTAGCCCAAATAGATCAAGAACACGAGTACTTGATTCAAAAAAGAGAGAATGTGGGGTTGTGCTGTAATTAAGCAATAGTGATGGTTGTTGGGAAAAGGCTAAGCAAGAAGCAGTAATATTTCTTTGGACGTTGATTCATTTTTACTGAATTACCAAATTATAATTGATAATTCTTCGGTGATAAAAGAATTCGATTATTTTGAAATTTCGGTTATTAGTTCGGATAGTAAAATTAGCATTATTTTGGTTTTCGGTTATAACCGAATAGCTTATTCGGTTCGGTTATAACCGAATGATCACTCCTAGCTGGTACTCCAAAGGCTTCGTGAAAACAAGCTTTATGCCAAGTTGAAGAAATGCGAATTCTGGCTTGAGGAAGTAGCATTCCTTGGGCACGTGGTGTCGAAACATGGAGTATCTGTTGATCCGGCGTAGATTGAAGCAATACAAAGTTGGGAGCAACCGAGGTCGGTGACTGAAGTACGTAGCTTTTTGGGCTTAGCTAGTTATTATCGGAGATTCGTGGAAGGGTTTTCTCAAATCTCTACTCCATTAACTCAGCTGACTCGGAAAGATATAAAATTCGTATGGAGCGAGGAATGCGAGAAGAGTTTCCAAGAGCTTAAGAGAGACTTATTTCTAAGACTGTTTAACAATACCATCTGGTTTGGATGGATTTGTTATCTCTGCCGATGCTTTGGACAAAGGGTTAGGATGTGTTCTCATGCAACATGGGAAAGTCATAGCCTATGCCTCTGACAACTTAAAGAGTATGAGAAGAATTATCCTACTCATGATCTAGAGGATGATGTTGATCGTTTCAAGGCTTAAAGATATGTGAGGCACTATCTATATGGGGAGAAAGTGGAGATATATTCGGACCATAAAAGCCTTAAATATTTCTTCACACAAAAGGAACTCAACACGCAAGAACGACGTTGGCTTGAGTTGTTGAAAGACTACGATCACACTATTCAATACCATCCCGAAAAGCGTAACGTAGGGACGCGTTGAGTAGAAGATCATATGCAAGAACGAGCGCGATGATGTCAGTATACGCGTAGAGCTAACTTTAATAGAAAAAGTTAAGGTCGCTCAAGCCACCGATCCGGGTGATGCGTATGTAAGAAGAAGAAAGTGCAAGAAGGTGCTATTCGAAGGCGAGAATTGATGAAAAGGAATACTTGAGTCCACTCCGGACTTTGTGTTCCTAACGACTCGATTTGAAGTACAAGATTATGATGGAGGCACACAATACACCATTTGCAATCCATCCGGAAGAACTAAAATGTATCGTGATCTTGACATATATTTTGGTGGAACAATATGAAGAGAGAGATTGCAAAGTTTATCTCAACATGTTTAACTTGTCAACGTGTAAAGGCGGAGCATCAAGTGCCAAAGGGTCCATTGTAACCACTTGAGATTCCGAAATGGAAGTGGGAACACATTACCATGGATTTCGTTACGGGTCTTCCTACGGTTTCTAAAGGCATCAATGCTATTTGGGTTATTGTTGATAGATTAACCAAGTCTGCTCATTTCTTGCCGATACGGGAGACTTATTCCCTTGAACGTCTTGCTCAAATGTACGTAAATGAGATTGTGAGATTGCATGGCATGCCAGTATCCATAGTTTCGGATCGTGACCCAAGATTCACTTCAAGATTTTGGGTTAGCTTGCAAAAAGCTATGGGCGCAGTTCTGATTTGATTGGCTTCTCGCATACCATCCTCAAAGCAGACGGACAATCGATGGAGAGGACTATTCAAACTCTTGAAGATCTATTAAGACTCGTGTCTGAGACTTCAAGGGTAGTTGGGATAAGTATTTACCATTGGTGGAATTCTCCTACAACAATGATTATCGAGCAAGTATAGGTGTGGCTCCATTTGAAGCATTATATGGACGAAAGTGTCGCTCTCCAATATGTTGGGATGAGGTGGGTGAAGCAACATTGTTGGGACCCGAAAGTTAATACGTATGACTCACCGAAAAGATCCAAATGATTCGACAACGTATACAAACGGCACAAGATCGACAAAAGAGTTATGCGAATCTTCATCGAAAGGACGTGGAATTTAGTATAGGGGATCATGTATTGTTGCGAGTTGCTCCATGGAAGGGAGTTACAAGATTTGGAAAGAGAGGAAAGCTCAATCCACGATTCATTGGTCCATTTCAAATTCTTGACCGAGTAGGAAATGTAGCCTATAGACTCGCGTTACCTCCGAGTATGTCTCGTGTTCATAATGTGTTTCACATATCTGTACTTCGTAAATATGTGAAAGACCCGAACCACGTTATAGAGTTAGAACCGGATGAGATAGCCGAAGACTTAACGTACGAAGAGGTACCTGTTAAGATCTTGGATAAGAAGGAGCATGTCCTACGCACGAAGGTCATACCACAAGTTAAAGTTTTGTGGAGGAATTATGCTATAGAGGAAATGACCTGGGAGTTAGAAACGGAAATGAAAGCGAGGTATCCTCACCTTTTCGAAACACCAGTAACCGTCGTCAATTTCGAGGACGAAATTTCATAAGGAGAGGAGGTTGTAAGACCCCAAATTATTAATAAATGAAATTTATTTTCCTCTATTTATTATTTTGAAATAGTAAGGATTGATTTGATTAATGTGGATAGTTATGGGTAAAATACATAAATATTTCAAAATAAGCAAGTGGTTATAAAATATTCATTGTTGTCGGGAATATTCGTTTGGTCGTGGAATATTCTTCTTTGTCTTGGGAATATTAAATGCAATGTACTTAGATCTTTTATGGGCCCCATAACGAAAAAGCAATTGGATGAGAAAAACGACAAATATAAGTTGTTTAAAAATAACGGCGTAGTTATTCTGATTAATCTTTGTTAAAATACCGGTGGTTAAAACACGAATGTCTGGCGTTGTTGCACAAGAAGACACGCAGTATTGCACCAATTATTGATTCTTACGTAAGAAAGGCACTACTCAATAATTGTTACGAGAATTCTTTATTCAAAGATTTTATTTTATTGATTCAATAATTCTTTGCATTGATATTTTATATTATTGTTGTTTCAATAATTGTCACTATACAAGTATTTTCCATTATCGAAGCAATAATTCATATTATCCGAATAATATTATTAGATAACATTATTGGCAATGTCTAGAAAGTTACATCTCAAGGAGAGGTTTGGTCACCTAATTTGCTAGGCCAAGTAAGAGAGAATTCTTATTGGAAAGCCCCTTCTCACAGGAACCGCCTGGTCATCAATATTGTGATTACGTAATATTATTTATGAATAATTAATTATTGATTCATATGATGAGGAAAATATTGATTTTATGTGGATATAGATGGAGAAAATTTTTAATGTGACAATTGTTGAAAATTGAAATTTTATCTTTTTACGATAAAATAATTTATTTAAATATATTATTATATTTTAATAATATAATAATGATGATATTTTTACGATGAATGTGGGATATATGAGTATATGTGGAGGAGGAGTATTTTTGTTACCAAAATGTTTAAAACATGCTAAACATGCTCATGGACCCCATTTATTGATGAAATTTGATTATAGCTTTGTAAAATAAATCTGTTTATGGATTTGGTCAATTTTTATTTGCAATTTGGAAAAACTTTCTTTCGCAAAGTCAGAGAATTGAATTTCCTATAAAAAATGCGAGATTCGAATTTTCCGATAAAAGGGCTATTTATTGTGAATTATTGAAGTTCAAACTCAAATAATTGATTTTGGAAGTTTAAAATATTTTAATTATGGAAAACGTTTTGGTGAGTTAAGTGGGTCTAAGATGTGTTATTGATTCTTTGAAATCAGATCTCCAAAAGTGGGCGTATGGAATTTTAACAAATAATAATATTATTTTAATAAATTTTCTCGCTTTGGTGTTCTAAAGCATTTTCCTATAAATAGGGTGCTTAGGTTAGAATTGAAAATTACACCGTAAACTGAAGTTTTCTATATTTTTCTCTATATATTGAGCGTATTCTTGTGAGGATTTTGATATTTTGAGTATTGTTATACGATTGCAAGTTCCTTCAAAGACTATACCCGATTATTCTAAATAGGAGGTACTAATCTTTCGAGGTAAGGGATATTTTTTTTTTTCGTAATGATATTATTTCTTCAATATCATTATCTTTGAAATATTGATCTGAAGTTTTTATCAAATTTGGAACTTTTGGTGTTTGAGTTCTTATTTACGTATACTGCCTTTATTCACGATATCTGAATAATTATTCACGAATCTGTAATCTATTCATCGAAAAATGAAAATTTTCCTTTTCGTCTAAAATATCTATTGTGAATACTAGCTTTGATTGTATCCATATTTTGATCATTCTTGAATTTTTACACCACTATGATTATTTTTGAGGTATTTTTGGACATGGATAAAACAAAGTACTAATCCTTAATCCTTAATCCTTGTCATTTTTGTTTCTTGGATTCGTTTCTTTAAAAATATTTTTCATCATCCTCAGTCTTAAATGATGATATTATTGAATATCTTTGGCCTGTAGTGCAAAGATGAATGATTTTTGATGAATATCTTTGGCCCGTAGTGCAAAGATGAACAGGTGTTTAGATGAACATGACCAACTAATGAATATCTTTGGCCTGTAGTGCAAAGATGAATATTTGATTCCAGATATATATTGATTGATGTTACAGGGATAAAAGATAGACGATGAACTTTTAAATTCATACATAGAAGATAGTAGATTTCATCCTCTACTTAACTCTTCTAATGAATTATTATTTTCCGCTGCGAATATTGATTTAAAATTTGTTGTCTATTGTATTTTATTAGATTTTTCCCTGTTGGAGACTAACGATAATTTGTTGTATATTATCTTAGTCATAATATTTTTTACTAGGCTAGTTGAGCTCACCCTTTTCCTTTTCGTTCCATTTTTCTTCTCAGGATGAGATAATGTAGCGAGTACGAGTCGGGGGATGTAATGATGGTTCTAGAGAGAGTTGTTTAGTAGTCCTCACCATTTTTGTGAAATAATGTATCAATAATTATGATGAGGATTTATTTGTATGTGGATATTGTCTCAGATGGCAATATCGTCAGATTTAATCTCACGCTTTTCTTTGTTGTAATAATAAAGTTGTAGTTGTTTACGTACTCATGTATTGACAACTCGAGAATGGGTGGTGTATACCTATTTTGGGGGCGCCACATATGACTGTGGATTATTCTAAGATAATCATGACCGTAATGTTACAAATGATGTGAAAAAAGTCCCCATCGGCTGCAGTAGTGCATTGATGGACAGTTTTTGGTATGATTATGGCTATGGATTCTCTTCGGCCAAGGCTGCAAAGATGAATTATTTTATGGCATGATCAGGACCGTTGATGAAAACACGATTATCTTTGGCCCGTAGAAAGCATGGATAATTCGTGGTCGTGCGATACTAAAGAATATCCTTGCTTTGTAGAATGCAGGATGATTTCATGATGTGGATTATTTATTGTCGAGTCTCGCCGATAACAAATGATGAAAAACCTTTTAAATCATAAAAGATAGTAGATTTTATTTTCTACTTGACTCTTTTAATGGATTGTTTGTTCACCGCAGATTAAACTTGATGTCTATTGTATTTTATCGGTTTAACATTGTTGGAGGCTAATGATAATTTATTTTGCATTATCTTAGTCATAATATTTCAGATCGGGCTAGTTGAGCTCACCCTTCCTTTCACCGTTTTCTTCGTGAAATGAGAATATATTTGGGACGAGTCGGAAGCGGAGTGATGGTCCAGAGGGTAAGCATTAGTATTCCTCACTATTCGTGAAATAGTGTGATAATAATTGTAATGAGGACTCCTTTTGAGTTTGTATAATCTCTAGTAGATAATATTTGTATTCAAACTCACAGTTTATGTTTTGTCGTATTGTACACGACAGTTGTATTAGTAAGTTATATTTGAATTTATGTACCATATAAGTGGCGACCCAAGATGGGTGACGTATACCTAATTTTGGGGGCGTCACATATACAGAGCGGTCTACCATTTTGTTTGGCAGAGAAAGCCCTCTGATTCAAGGTAAAAACTTGTAATTCATCCGCTCCATCATAAAAGGCTTTAGACAGAGCTTTCCAAATATCTCGTGCGGTAGGTAAGCGAATCTATCGCTTCATAATCTCCGGGGACATAGACATCAGTAACCATCTTTTGACCTTTTGATTGTCTGAATACCACTTTTCATAGCCTTCGTCTTTCTCCTTAGTTAGGTGACGGCGATGTGTCACGAATGAAGGAGAGTTTCTCCTTCTCAGCAATTTGCATCTCTAACATTTGAGACCACAGATCATAGTTGGCCTCATTCAATACAATTCCTGAATTAAATGATGAACCTTCATGTTGAATAATGATGGGGGTAGAATTTGATTTGCTCATGGTTTAAGGATTCAAAGAAGAATGATTTAGATTTTCGTAGCTTTGATACCAACTTGAAAATCAAAGAAGAATATTTTCATTCATATTATTTTTGTATCTTTACATGTACATATTTATAGATAGTAGAGATCCTACAATCAAGCTATTCATCCTATAATCAAGCTATTCCTATAATTAAGTTATTTAGTTATTCCTATAATTAAGTTAATAGAGAATCTTTGACTATTAATCCAATATCGCAACAATTTGTGATGGATTTGAAGAATAAAACATTTACTTGTAGGAAGTGGGACTTGTCTAGAATACCTTGTGCTCGTGTTGTGTCATGCATTAACAAAATATGACATGATCCATACACATATGTACATGAGTGTTTAACCAAGGACATGTATCTAAAGGTTTACAGGCAGGGGAGGATCCAGCCCATTAATTCAGTGGGGTCAATTTTTTAAAAACAAAAATTTATAAAAAAAATAAAATACAATAAAATAAAGGTGTAAGAATGCGAGGGATTTTGCAAATAATTGTGTGAGCTATCATATAAAATTGATATTATTTTATGTAATTGAATACGCTTCGAATCCTCGATCTTATGTTATATATAAAATAATATTTTATAATTTTTTAAAACATTGTTATTATAAGAGACACTTCTTGTGTCCTCTAAAATAAATTACAAAACTAAATAATATTGTTAAAATATTATTTATAATAACATTTTTTGAGATTTCATTGCTTGAAACTATCGTAATGATAGTCTTATTTCAATAGCTGCAAATATATCATGTTCAATGTAAGTTACTAAACAATATAAAAGAATGGAGTGTTTGTGTTAGTAGAAATTTGAGACATTTAATAGTCTTTTAATCTGAATTTTTTATTTTCACTAAACACTTTATAAAATCAAAATTAAATTAAAATTAACTCCCAAAAATTGGTGAAATAATTGATTTAACGCGCCTAAATGTAGATCCGCCCATGTTTACAGACACAACATTGAGCCTATAAGGCACATATCTGAGTGGGATCCTACTGGTATTAAACCACCTTTGACACCAGTTAAACATACTCCTGAAGGCAGACTTAAAGTTGTTAGGAGGAAAAGTAATGATATTCCATAATCAAATCCAAAAGGTACAAGTTTGAAGAGGAAAGGAACATCATTGAAATGTGGATTTTGCAAGGAATGAGGTCACAATTCAAGATGGTGTCCTCAAGTAAGTTAAGTGTGTGTTTTTATTTATGTATTTTTTCAAGATCCTATATTGGGTTTAATACATTTCTGTTTGTCTGTTTTTAGAATCTGAATAAGCAGCCAGATGTGATTTCAAAATCTTCACATGGCTCCACAAAGTTAATCATCTCAACCTCTTCCAAATGCTAAGAGGGCTAAAAAGGTTCAAAAGACTTCTTAGACTCATACTCAAGCTTCTCAACCTCTACCAATGACAACAACACATGAGTCTACAATGCAGCCAGGTGGAATGAATGTTGAGCAATAGCAAACATGAGGTTCTACAAAGTGGAAAGGTGGAATCCATTATGAGGGTAGCTAAAGAAATGACTCAGATGATATATTACAACCCAAAGAATACATATGGAATGAAAAACAATGTACAACACTAAGAGACCTAGAAGCTGCAGCAAGATATAAAAAAAGAGAAGATCCAATTTAGGAAATCAACTAGGGGAGGGCCTACTGCGGATAAATAGTGTTAACATGAGATTTTTTGAATATTTTTGTTCTTTTTTTGGGTACTAAGCTTATGAATTATTGATGTATGTATCCAGTTTAGAGTCTTTTTTGGGCCTACTGCAGATAATTGCTCCAAAGTTTGTGAATTATTGATGTATGTATGTTGCCTAGGGTCAAGAAGGTGTGGCTGGGATTGTAAATTGCAGTGTATGATGCATTTTGGTAATAGGCCTGTTAAGACAACTATTTTGAGTTGCCTCTGATTTGTGGAATATACTGGGAATTAATTACTTAATTGAATGGAAATAGTTGTTCCTGGAAGTTTATAACAATTTGGTTTTCTATTGAATTGTTTTTATTTAGAGCATTTTGATTATAACATTTTTTACTATTGTGTGGTTATTATAACAGTTGGGCAATTGCAGTGTATGATGCAGTATGATTTGTGCATTAATGCAGGGTTTGCTATTATAGCAGTATGGTTGGTGCATTAATGCAGGGTGCCTATGAATTGTACCAGGTATCATAAATTGCACACCAACCATTTTATAGCATATATCATAAACAAGTTGTAAAATTGCAGCAATTCAGACATAAAATAACAATAATTCTTGGTTTACAGCATCTTCATTCAAAGAAATTGCCCATAGATTACAACCAATAAATTTCCCACAAAAGATGCCCAACAATTACATTCCTCAAGTGTCCTAATTTCTACCACTATATTGCTAGAAATTTCGACCCACGAACCCTAATTTTCTTGATCGAATTTCTTGGATTTACAATCTAATCGAGCTGCACGTATGCTACTGAATCACTTTGAGCTTTAGTAGCTTGTTTCAGCTCAATGTTAGAGAATATAAAAAGAAAAAGACTTAAACAGCCCTCCAGATCTACACGTGTGCCTTAGCCAGTCATTTTTGACCGGTTAACTGACAAAAGTGTGCTTTCTGTTATGTTTAATTGAAGTTTTTGGTGTACTTAGACACCTTTTTCAGTTTGGAGTGCAAAAGTCAACACGGGTATAAAGTTTGGGGTGCAAATTATCTTTTAGTTATTAATTAATAATAATTTTAATTTTGTCTTGGCTTTTGTTGTATATTTGATATTTGTTTAGAGTTGTAGTCAATTATGAGATACTTCTATCTTTATATAAGTTTAGGTACATGAATTGAAATAGAGTTAGTTTGGGGATACTTATACGTACAATTACTCCACAAGGTTAGTGAATTGGATTTCATTTTAGAAATAATTTGTGGCCTTTTGAAAAGTATATAATTTAGGCAACATTGTAATTTGTAAATTTTTCAATTAAATTTTTAATATTTATTTTGTTAATGTTATTGAATCATTTTTTATACATGTTATCCTCTTAGAGGAAATTTATATGTTAATTATAGATATGGATTCATACTATTTTGAAAAAGAAAAAAAATTAAAGTATGGAAATTTTATATGTTAATTGTAGATATGGATTCATACTATTTCGAAAAAGAAAAAAAACAAAGTATGGATTCATATTATAGATGTGTTTCTCTAACAAAAAACAATTCCCAAGCTCCATTAGCACCATTTCTTGATTTTTCAAATCAAAAAATGGAGAAACCTTAATTCAAGCTCCAATTCCCTCCCTTGAAGATCTTGTATTCTGTTTTTTAGGTAATTGAAGGCTATGAGCTCTTTTTGTCATTCCACCAAACATGTAATGTGCAAAGAGGATATTAGACATTATGAATCATATTATTATTACCATTAATATCTTTCCTTTTAATTTTTTTTCAAAAACCAAACAGAAAACAAACTTGATCTCATGATGCAAACCATTTCAAGCTCCCCATACAATTACAAAATTAATCCTCATTTAGTATCCAGCAGGGAGGGCGAAAATTAATGCTCTATTTATGAGGACATTTGTAATCCTCTATTGATTCAGAGTATAATACTCTCTCCGTCCCTATTTAAATGAAATTTTAGAGATGGGCACAAGAATTAAGATATTGATTGGAAAGCATTAAATATAGTACTCAATTGTTTATAATACCCTTAAATCATTAATTTATCATAGCACAAGAGTTTAAAGTACCAAAAAAATAGGCAGAGTAATGAGGGGTAATTTTAGAAAAATTATCATTAATTCTCCTAGATTTAAACAAACGTCAATTTATTAGGGATAAATAAAAAATTCTAAAACGTCAATTAAAACGTCATTTTTCACAAATTAAGCCTAAAGAGGATGAAGCTTAATCGAAAAAGTTGCATATGAACAATCATAAAAAAAAAATCAACAGTCACACAATTTAACACAAATTAGAATATAATAAATAGCCACAATCAGAAACACTCAACCTCTACCGAAAGGAACATGGTTTAGAAAATGAAAAAAAACAAAAGATAGGCCAATTCAACGAAAAACCCAGATCAATAAATTAAAATTTCAACATTTACTTAAAAAATTCCAATAAAATATCAAACAGAAAAAAACCCCAAAATCAGTAGGTAAAACTAGAATAAAATAAGCATAGAAAAACACTCAACCCTAGCGAATCGGATAAGGCTTATAAGTAGCAAAAAACAATAATGAAAGATTGGCCAATTCATCACGAACCCTGATCAAAATATTAAAAACTCCACTTATATAAATAAGCTGCTTTGAGGCTGATACATGCGCATCATTCACCGCAATGTTGTTGCTGTTATTGACCGTAGTCATCTTTTACCTTCTAAAATTCGATCGAAAATGAATAAATTTCAATGAGAGAAATATAGAAATTAGAGGAAAATAATAAAGAAGAAGAAGAAGAAGAAGAAGAAGAAGAAGAAAGAGAGATTTTAATGGGGGTTTATTCTTCCTTTTCAGAGATCGATTTTAGAAAGAGAGTGATTGCGATTTGAGGCTTGGTTTAGATCGACTGACTGTGTTCGATCGAATGTAAGGGTACTGATATAGGATATATTTTAATTTAATGTTTGTTTTATGTTAATTGTTGTTGGATCAATTTACCCTCTATAAAATTAAATTTGTTTAATTCATAATTAAAAAACTATTTTTTTTCCACACCAGCTTCCTATGGCCCCACACAAATAGTCACGTCAACAATATCTGACGTGGCAGGTTCAATTTGTTGCAATTAGAAAAAATTAATAGTTCACTCATCTAATTGACAAAATTAAAAGATGAATCACCGAAGTGGAATATAGCATATAGTTTAGGGTACTAATTCATATCTAAGCCTTTATTTAATATATTTAATGAAAACGTATACTCCCTCCGCTCCAGGATAAAAATCTTTGTGAATTTTTCATGCATATTAAGAAGAGGAATGAAATGACAAAACTACCCATAATAATGTCATTAATTATTTCCCATTTAGGTGAGAGAGTGACTTTCTAGTTTTTCAATTCAAAATATTTTCAACACATAACTAATTATACTTATTGAATATGGAGAGAGAATTAGAATAAAAAAAATATGAGATATTTAATGCTAAGAGTATAATAGAAAAATTTGTATAAAAGTTTGGTTATTAAAAGAAAGTTGAAATTTAACATGAGACTACCGAAAATAGTAATAAGGATTTTTATTCTAGGACGGAGGGAGTATGTAAGACCCCAACTTTTATGAATAAAGAATAATTTTCTCGAATTATATTTTTGAATATTATGGTATTGATTTGATATAATGTTATAGTTGTGGGTAATATTTATAAATTTTACAAAGTACGTAAGTTGTTATATAATATTCGATTGGTCAGAGAATATTCGTTTTAACATGGAATATTCTGTGATAACCAAGACAATCATTGGTGGACCCTACAACGGAATTATTGTCGGATCGAGAAAAGCGACAAAAATACTTTTTATGAAAATAATACGGAGGTGTTACCGTTAAAACCTGTTGAACTACCCAGTAGTAAAAGTACAAGATGTATGCAGAATAAGTTACAAAGAGTACGCGGTATTGATTATTGATGCTTACGTGAGAAGTCACTCACCTATACTCAATTATTGCTACTGAGAATTCACGTGATCATATTTCTCATATTATTGATTCAATTATTGTTACAGTATCATCTGCATTATATGATATATTATTAAAACAATAATTGAGACGGCAAAGTTATTCATATTATTATTTGCAATATTGACAATGTCTAGAAGTTCTGTCAATGAGAGGTTTGGTCACCTAATTGCGCACCAATAAGGAGAAATCCTTATCGGAAAGCCCCCTCTTTCCTGGGAACGACCTGGTTGTTAAATAGTG
Organism: Panax ginseng; assembly: GCA_020205605.1. Taxonomy (NCBI): domain Eukaryota; kingdom Viridiplantae; phylum Streptophyta; class Magnoliopsida; order Apiales; family Araliaceae; genus Panax; species Panax ginseng. The sequence goes on from CM035145.1 coordinate 24,066,316, forward strand.
TGAATTATAATATTAATGATGAATAAGTTCGTGTTGATTAAAGATGAATTTTATAGTTCCATTGTGTTAGACTTATTTGTGTTAGTATAATTGATGTCTGGAGGATATATTGTTCAATTGGGTATTCGGGACACTTTTCGTGTCAGAGTACTATTCACGAGTTCTTATTCATGAGTTCTTATTCATTTAATTACTATTCACGAGTTATTATTCATGAGTTACTTATTCATAAGTTACTATTCATGAGTTCTTATTCATGAGTTACTATTCACGAGTTCTTATTCACCCGATTATTATTCACTCAGCTCTAGTATTGTGCATTCGGGTATTTGGGGTACAATATTATTCTATAAGGAGATGTCTTTAATTTTTGAATAGTTGGTTGAAGATATAAAAGTAAGCCAATATGGATTTCTTTGGTGGAGTTATAATAGTAAATCAATATGGATCATTTGGTTTAAAGTTTTAATAGTAAATCAAGATAGATCAGTTGTTTTAAGTTTTAATACTAAACCAATATGGACCGTCATTTAATAGTAAATCAATCTGGACCGCTCATGAATTAGTTCTTATTCATTCCATTTTCTATAATTAAAAGCTCATTCCTTCATTATTTCTTACAAATTTTTGAAACTCTAGAGAGAATTACAAGAGAACCTATAGAAAAGTATTCTCGCTACTTCCCTACTCTTATATTGATTTCTTTTTACGATAAGGGATGTTATTTGTTGTACTTCATGAAGAGAACTTCATTATTCCATTATTTATTATTCATTGGAATAACTCAGTATATGCAGGCTACCCTATACATGGTGACATTCTTCTAATATTCCGTTCTTTATTATTCGCTTGGAATATCCTCGTCATAAGCGCTTACGCCTGACCGGGTTCCATTATTTATTATTTTATCGGAATATCTCACGTCATGTATTTTACGCCTTGGGACCGGTTCCATTATTTATCATTCGTCGAGGAATATCCGCCTACATACGTTTTACATGGGACCGGTTCCATTATTTATTATTTTGTCGTAATATCTTGTGCGTGCATTTACGCCTTGGGACTGGTTCCATCCTTTATTATTACGTTGGAATAACTCACTGCATGTGTCTCATCGCATGCATTGTGATTTCTTTTGTTATTCCATTCTTTATTATACTCGATTGGTTAAAACTTTGACTTCTATACCCATGAAATTAGTGGAATATCTTTGATATTTCGCTTTCATCCAAAGATCTTTTCATGAAAATATTCTTCCGAGCATTCTTGAATTTTACTCTACAAAGCAGTATCATGTTGACAATTTGGACGTTATCAGTTCCTAGATAAATTAATTCTTGAACTTGTTTTATTGAATTCTTATATCATTGTCATCATCCTCATGTTTATATTTTTGAAAGTCATCTGTGGCATGTAGTGCATAGATGGACTTGGTATGATTATGACCAAAGATTATTCGGTGTAATCATGACCGTAATGTTACAATTGATGTGGTAAAAGTCCTCATTGGCCCGTAGTGCATTAATGGACAGTTGTTGGCATGATCATGACCATTAATGAATACACGAATGTCCTTGGCCCGTAGTGCATGGATAATTTATGGTTGTGATACTAAAGAATATCCTTGGCCGTAATGCAGGGGTGATTCGATGATGTGGATTATTTATTGTCGAGTCCCAATGATAAAAGTGATGAAAACCTTTTAAACCATAAAAGATAGTAGATTTCATTCTCTACTTGACTCTTTTAATGGATTGCTGTTCATCGCATGATTAAACTTGATAGTTATTATATTTAATCGGTTTTTAACTTTGTTGAAGGCTAACGATAAATTATTCTCGCATTATCTTAGTCATAATATTTCTTCTTTGGGCTAGTTGAGCTCACCCTTTCTTTCACCGTTCTCTTTAGGAAATGAGAACGTAGCTGGGACTAGTCTGGGAATAGAGTGATGGTCCTAGATGGTGCATTAGTAGTCCTCACTATTCTGTGAAATAGTGAGATAATAATTGTAATGAGGACTCCTTTTGAGTTTGTATAATCTCTAGTAGACAATATTTGTATTCAAACTCACAGTTTATGTTTTGTCGTATTGTACACAACAGTTGTATTTGAATTCTGTACCATGTATCTGACGACTCAAGATGGGTGATGTATACCTAATTTTGGGGCCGTCACAGAGTAACATGTTATTGATCAAAATACAAATAGATGAAATTATAGAGCATTCATATACAATTATCTTGTCTATATTAAATGGAGCCAGCCACTCTAGAGGGTGATGAAGCCATGTGTAAATGTCATTTTACCACTTATTTCTATTTTGACTTCCAAATTTTTTGGGACAATAAGATAAGTTAGGAGTGATATAGAAAAGTAAATAATTTATTCTCTTAGAAAGTTGTAAACGACAAATAAATTGGAACAAAATTTTTCTTCTAAAAAGTCAATTATTATGAAATGGAGGTAATATTTATGTACACAATCAAATTGTACATAATCAAAGACACATTCAAATGAAAAATGATAGTAATAGTAAAATATTTTTATCTCCTCTCCTTACAACACAACACTTTCTCTCTTTTCATTTACTAGTATTTTTTTATTATTTATTCTTTTACTTGTTTAAGTAATTCACGTAATCGTTGACCTCTTGACAATTGATTCTTAAATTTATTCTTTCAATAAATATTACTACCAAAAATCAAAAGTAGAACTCTTTTTCCCATATGGAGTTTGACTTTTTATAAAGATTTCAATATGTTTGCAACCTTGATTTTGTCCATCCACAAATGCATGCAGGCCAAAAAATCAAAGTGGGTACAGTTATAGCTATATATGATCCTCCAAGAAATGGACCTACTCTATGGGAAATTGATAGAGGTGCACAAATGGCTCTCTACCGACCTTGGTCCGACCGAGCCCTACTTAGTCAAAGCCCGGACCAGTTAGGCTTACCGCAAGGCCAGCTGTCTGACAGACCATGATTTTTCGCCTCATATCCGGCCTGGACTGGCCTATGGCCTAATCCAGCCTGCAGCTTCAGCATTGCTAGTCATTTTATAAAAAAAACTTACTTAAACTTTTATCATATAACCAATGTTGGACTTCGTTATTATAAATTAAAGATGGAACACAAATGGGTGTATTCCATGTTTGTGTGCAAGAAAGTGTATGCATGTGGAGGAGAAATCTTGGTGGGGGACACAAATGTATATGCATGTGGCCATGTACGGGAGAGAGAACACATGTGCATGAGATAAGAAAAGGCAAATGTATATGCATAGTTTTATCCGCTGGCCACTATTGCAAGTTGATAAAAGTAGAGTCCCACATCGTCCAAATATACTTCTCTTCTCCTATTTTTGTTCTATAAATAGAGGAGAGTTCAAGGTTAATTTTTTTAAAGTAAAACATGGAAGTCCAAAATGGAAGTCCATTAGTGTTTATTTTTTTCCTAGTAAAGCATGAATTTCTTATGTTTTTTCCTAGTAAAGCATGAATTTCTTATGTGGAAGTTCAAAGCCTGGCCCAGCCTGGTTTGCAGGCCTTAATAGGCTGTATATTATTGTGTCAAGTTTGGCCTGGCCTGGCTTGTAGACTAAAATTCAAAAGCCAAGCTTCGGACTACTAATGATAAAAGTTCTGACAAAGTTCAAGTCGGATCAAAAGCGGGATGGCTGTTATGCAAAATTCTAGAAAATGGCATTCTGACAAAGATTATCTTTGAGTTCTATCGCTGGATTCGAATCCAAAGATACGCAACCATACAGATAAGTATTACTCCCTCCGTTCCTAAATAAATGACGTTTTGGAAGAAAAAATTTGTTTTAAATTATCTGTCGTTTACAACTTTCTAGGAGAATAAATTATTTACTTTCCTATATTACCCTCACCTTCTCTCATTATCTCAATAAATTCTCACCCTTAGTATTAATAGTTTTCAACTTCCCATAAAGGGGTAGTGATAGAATTTCACATAGATTTTAATTATTAAATGATAGTATTAAATGACTTTCTTAATTCATGTGCAAAAATTTTAAACGACACTTATTTAGGAATGGAGGGAGTATTGTATTAGGCTATTAAATAATACTCCCTTGGTTTCATAATAACTGTCTTTTTAAAAGAAAAAATTTGTTCCAGTTTATTTATCGTTTACAACTTTCTAGGAGAACAAATTATTTATTTTCCTATATTATCCTTAACTTCTCTCATTCTCCCAATAAATTTTCTCTCTTACATTAATAGTTTTCAACTTTCCATAAAATGTTAGTGATATTGTGACAACCCCAAAATAGGTCCATTCCATCCAACCCATTCTGAGTCGCCAAATACATGGTATAGAAAACAACTACAACTTTATTACAACAATTGTCGTGCAAAATACAACAACACATATGCTGTGAGTTTGGATAAAAATATATACCATCTGTGACTCTCATCCCAACCTTGGATAGCACGTCATAGTGACACCTTACATAAAGGTATAATCAAAAACTGTTTTAGAAATTAAAATCTTTGGGGGAAGTGCTCAAGAAACCTTCGTACATGGGAGGCCATACTTCTAGGTTATGATAGATATCATATGGCCACAGAATTATCCTTGGTTGACCCAATAGACCCCAAAGAAAAACGAGAAGATTACTATCATATTATTCCCAATGGTGAGTCTTCTCTTGACATATCATTATCTCCACTGTCTTTAAATGAGAATTATACTTCAAATAAACACCAAGATTATATAAGTAGTGCTCATAAATATACTCAGCAAGTGGATGAGCACAACCCTGTCTTATGATGACACGAGGTTGTATGTCATTAGACATCTTGTATGATAGTGGCAAAACACCCTTCCAAAGTTGAGTTCACCTCACCCTATTCGGTTCACCAAAATTAAATATCAAATGACGATATATATCGACACACTTATCTAAATTCTTAATAAAATTATTTTCATACTATTTAGGGAGAACCTCAATGACTATATAGACTACCGTTCTATTCCCTGTTATCCCCCTCGACCCAAATTTACACTTTTATTACCGAAAGGAATTGTGAAGCAAAAAGGGTGAAGACAACTAGCTTCAAGAAAGAATATCATGACTAAAGATAATTAAATTATCAATAGCCTTCATCAGTAATAAATCAGAGATTTAGAACATATGGTAGATGATAAAACTTTTCAACCATAGTTGCAGCGGAACGAGCAATCCATTATAAGAGTCAAATAGACCATAAAGTCTACTATCTTCTCCATGTTAAAAGTTCACCAACAATGTTTTATCCCTGTAACATCAATCAACAATTCATGTCCACAATCACTTGTATAACTCATAATTGTAATTGTAGTTCTAAATTTCTTTTCTCATCGAGGACAAATATAATTTTTATCACCTGAAACATCAAAGATCATGGTTATACCAAATCACAGTTCATGTTCATAATCATACTAATAAATTCATCTTTGCACTACGGGCCAAAGATATTCATCAACAAGTCATCTTTGCACTATAGGCCAAAGATATTCAACAACAGGTCATCTTTGCACTACGGGCCAAAGATATTCAACAATAATTCATCTTTGCACTACGGGCCAAAGATATTCACATCTCAAAGAAATATATAATCATTTCAAAATCTATATAAACCATAATTATAACCATATTGATCAATTCACCTTTGCACTTAAGCTAAAAATATTCAATTGTAAATTCAATGGTCATGATCATACTAGTCACAATTCATCTTTGCACTACTGGCCAAAGAGAACCCATAGTCACGATCATACCAATAATCTACTCATCTTTACACTCAAGTGAAAGAGAAATTCAACATCAGGGTTATAAAAATGTTATATATGATAATAAAAACAATATGATCAACAACTGCATTTATTTTCAAGAGCAACAATCATAAATCAACGATAATTTAGTCAGAAAAAGAAACCAATTTTTGTCATGAATAGTACCCGTGAATAATAACTCGTGAATAGTAACTCATGAATAGTACTCCGTATTCGTACATAGTACCGTATACGTAAATAATGTCATATACGTAAATAGGGCCATATACATGAATAATGGTCGATACGTGAATAAGTCAGATATCGTGAATAAGTAACCCCGACTCAAAAGGTAGAAATTCCATAATAAAATTCATACCAATATTTCAAAGATAATGATATTGAAAGAATAACATCATTATGAAGAAAATAACATCCCTTAATATCCCTTACAATCCCTTACTATCCCTTACCTCAAAAGAAAGAAGACTTCCCGATTGGATATCTGATATGATTTGAAGGAAACTTGCAGACCGATGAATAGAACTCACCAAGTATCTAAATACTCACAAAATACACTCGATAATCTATAGAGAAAAGAGAAAACTTATGAATTCGTGTGTTTTTCAATTCTAACTTAGCCTCTATTTATAGGAAAATATTAAGACGTCAAGTAGACTTAACTCGCAAACTCGATGGCTTTTACTCGCTACTATTCCCACCCACCACATTTGAAAATTCAATTGAGTACATTTCTTACCAACTAAAAGTGGGATCCACTCAATTCTAGAATTTTCCACCAAAATGATTTATAACCTAATTTCCGAATCAGTCACCTCTTAAAATTCATAACAAATCATACGCTCATTTTTAACGGTTCAAAATTTGTGAACATATACTCAACTTATATATGTATAACATATCCAAAAATCATAACGATCCAACGGTCGGATTAAATATTATAACTCACACAATAAAGCTGTAAGAACACTGATTTGATCTTTTAATACCTCCAATCCGACAAAATACTAATAAAATATCTCAACATTAATTCCTTCACTTATAACCACATAAATAAATCCATCATTTATATCCACATCAAATAAATATTTCCTTATCATATAAATCAATTATTAATTATTCACAAATAATATTGCAGAATCACAATTATGACAACCAGGCCGTTCCCAGGAAAGAGAGGGCTTTCCGATATGAATTTCTCCTTACTGGCGCGCAATTAGGTGACCAAACCTCTCCTTGACAGAACTTTCTAGACATTGCCAATAATGTTATCTAATAATATTATTCAAATAATATGAATTATTGATCTGATAATGAAAAATACTATGCAGTGACAATTATTGAAATAACAATAATATAAAATATCAACGCAGCAATTATTGAATCAATAAAATAAAATATTGAGCAAAGAATTATCGTAATAATTATTGAGTAAAGGCCTTCTTACGTAAGAATCAATAATTCAACAATACATGCAGGTAATACCGTAGAGTTCATCTGCGCAACCACGCCAGACATCGTATTTTAACCACCGGTATATTCAACAACAGTTAACGATAACAACTAAGCCGTTATTTATAAAAACTCAATTTTTGTCGTTATCTTCATCCCATAGTTATTCATTATGGGGCCCATAAATAGGCTGCGTCCGTAAATACGAATATTTCCGACAGAAAAGAATATTCCACGACCAAACGAATATTCCCAAACAATAATGAATACTTTATAACCACTTGCGTATTTTGAAAAAAATTTCATATATCACCCTTAACTTTAACTTTTATCAATTTAACCATTTACTGAATAGAAAAATTGAATACTTTTATTTCATAAAATTCGGGGTCTTACAGATATAATTTTATATAAATTTTAATTCTTAAATTTTAGTATTAAATGACTTTTTTAATTCATGTACATGAAATTAAAAAGACAGTTATTATGAAACCGGGGAAGTACTAATTATCCAAATCAAATACTAGTATATTCTTTAAATAATTATTCTTAATACTATTTATAATCTATATTCACCATGCATGTATTATATCTGTTGGGCCATAATACTTTAGGCATGTTGGGTCGGGGTTTTGAAAGTATTGGGTCGGATCATTGGGCCGACCCATTGGGTGAACACTATCTTTAGTTGGACTTTGACCGATGATCATTACATGGATGAACTTTGACTGTTATCGCTGCAATACATTAATGAGGATTGGATAGGGTCGGCCGGCGGTGGAAAAAGGTGATGAGATGAGCAGGTGAACTGCATGCATGGGGAAGAGGTCACCAAAGGTCGACGACAGGCAGGACAAAAGGAGTAGTATATGATATCAAATGATAACACAACAGAGGTAACTGATATTTTTCTTTATCAAAACACTAGAGCTAATATCTTCTATTGTTATCCTCAGATCTGCTCTCTTCGACTCTCACACTGAAAGCTATTCCCCAACCGGTTCAAGCCGCGAAGCTTACAGTATTGATGTGTTTCTTATCTGATTGACGGACGCTGCTTTTTACGTGATTGAGACGCTTGAAAAAATATTGGCGTTAACAATATCTATATTAATTTGTGTGTAGATTTAGACAATATAGACTGTGGGAGCGTATTAAATATATATTTTTACATGCATATTAGATATTTTTATATATATTGAAGCTGGTGGGAGTCACTCGACACTCTCATGTGAGAGGTGATAATGTAGAATTTAATAGTATTAAATATGCATATGAAAATTCTGATTCTTTTCTTGTTTGTTTTTGTTTCAAATTTCAAGATTTTTATTGTTTTTGGGTGGAAGATTAGTTAACACGTGACTTTACCTATAGTATCCATACTTAACACGTGACTAATTTTAGAGTTACTTTCTCTGAATTAAATTTTGGTGCAAATTAAATTACCCAAATTGTTGCTAATCTACTCTCTCTCTCTTTTGTTACTATACATGCATATATCAAGGTTCGAATAAACCAGCCAAATTCTGCAATCCCTCACTTCGGAAATTTTTTTAGTAGGTCAATAAAAATATAACGTATATTATAATGGAGAGAAATGATATTTTCATATATTTATATATATAAATATTTATTATTCACATAATGTATCGTCCTATTTAACAAAATAAAAATAAAAAATCATATCGAAGTACTGCAATTAAGTTGTCTTACTTAATTCCTATTGAATAGGAAAGAGTGAGTGTCACAATTGACAAAGTCATGATCGGGGAGATGACACACAAGTGTTCGTTTTAGTTTCTTCTATTTAATAAAAAGTTGTTCGTTGTTGTTTAGTTCTAAACACATTTTGTAGTATATTAAATTTGATTGTTTTAATCCAACAACGTCATGCCTAACGTTGTATCCTATGTAGTAGTAAGCTGTAAGCCATGACATAGGATAGGCTCAAGGTTTAGCTGGACCGGTATCAGATGGATGCGTCACTGTGTTTAAATTTTTATTGACTCAGTAACGTTATTAATATATAAATATATATATTATTAATAATTAATACAAATTTAAAAAATTTAATTTTTTATGAACTAAAACATAATAAAATTGAGTTACAATATTATTAAAAGTGATTAATTTTAATATTAAAAAAATGGCACAAAACAAAATTGATTCATTGGATCAATTAACTGGTTTTACTATCGGTTGGACAGGTGGTCAACTGGCTGGACCGATGGTCAATCGATTTTTGACCAAATCAAAAATTGGATTAAATCGGACCGGAGTGCCAACCGATTTCGATTTTTACCGGTTGAACCGACGGTCCTGTCTAGGTTTAATAACTATGGATAGAATATCCCCTCAGCTATTTATTCTTTAATTTTGAAACGGATGGAGTATTATATATAATGTTTTTAAAGTTTACAATTTAAATAGTAAATGTTAACATCTATTTTACTTGATACTAATATTTAAGTTAAGTTTACTAATTTTAAGAGAAAAAAATTATTATATTTTTGTGAGGTCTATTGTGTGTATGAGTTTAATTATATTATGTTTCTTAAATTTTGTAAAAAGTAGAATTAAGACATTTTTTGTGAACAGATACAATATGTGGTAATAATTTATATGGACAAATTAATTCCACGTACGCTGACGACTTTCTTGTATGAACAAAGAAAGTGTCGGGTATAATTCAAGTTTTGGATTCTTTCATTCTTATTTTTACTTTCGATAATATCCACAGCAGAAGCAAACAAATTCAACCGATTCCGCCGACAACATCAAATTAATAAATTAAGTTTATTATCACAATTTATCATCATATTATTATAATTAAAATAAATTTTATTAAAATTAATAACAGATTTTTTCCCTTTTTTTATTAAATTAAGATTAAATTTAAATTCACACACAACTTTGTTACTGCAAAAATTTTAACTTTTACTGAAACAACGCGGGTCAAATCTCCAGTATCAGGTTAAATTCCAAGTGTCTTAAAATCGCTGGTCCAATAATATTTTTTTGTGTCATCTTAGTCCACCACAACTTCACCCAAAAATTTATGACTAAAAATACTATTGATAGTAACTTAATTTTTATACACAGATAAATTTTTTTCATATATTTTAATGTGAAATTGAAGTGTTACACTTACCCTTTTAAATAGAATAATCATTAAACTAAAACCCTAAATTAATTTAAGAGTAGATATATACTCCTTTCCTCATCAAAGATATATATATATATATATATATATATATATATATATATATATATATATATATATATATATAGGCAGGATCTGTGTCCAGGACTCTGATGTGTTTAAAATTCGGTCTTTTTTTTTTTTTTTTTTAAACAACTAAATTTTTTTAAATAATTTATGGAATTGTAATTTTTACATAATACAGTGTTTTGGATGTGTTTTGGATTCATATAACAAAACAGTCTGTACAAACATGTTTTGGATACATAATACATGTTTATACAGACATGTTTTGTTATATGTATCCAAAACACACCCAAAACACTGTATTATGTAAAAATTACAGTTCGATAAATTATTAAAAAAAAATTAGTTGCTTAAAAAAAAGCAAAAAATAAATAAAAATCCGGACATTAGATCCGTCAGGACGACCAGACTGGATCTTGTCCCTATATATATATATATATAACATGGGAAGTATATAAAAAATGTCTAAAAATACGCAAATAAAATATAAAATAAACCTAAAAACTAATTTACTCTCGAAAGTATCCTACAATACGATCCACTAAAATGAACAGAGAAGAATTAATTCATCGTGTCCACTATGAATAAATATTTTACTTATTTATATTCTCATTTTTTTAAATTTATTTTGATTCGTGTGCCTCCTTTGCGTCGCGTTCCTCATAGAAGCCGCCGGGTTGACCTCTTTTGTTTCAACCCATTTGCCTGCAGTGGGCCATTGATGGAGTAATGAAGATACATAATTACAATCGTAATTGATAGAACCTATAAAGGTTTTCTCTCTTTGCTCCAAGTTTAAGAAAGTTGCAAAATGTATCCCAACATAATCGAACTTTCTCAATTTTTCGCTCGCTACTCTACCTCACCCCCTACGTCACATAGTCAGCGGCGGTATTGCTAATAAAGTAATAGCGACACTTTTTATTATTTTTATAACAAAAGTATCAATCGATATAGTTCTATAATTATACTTGGGTAAAAATAATATTTTTTTTTTTATGAATTTAACAATTTGCTAAATAATAATGTTCGCACCGGCCTCTCCTATGGTACTTATTTCTCTAGTATTTATATCCATCTAACGCTCATCTTTCAAACCACTTCATTCAGCTTTTACTCTCCTTTTCTCTCTCTTTCTTGCGTTATTATATCAATCAGACTTCTTAATTCATAATCCACCACCAAATTAATCAACCGGAAATGGCAAATCCAGAGACAGAGCATCCCGTGAAGGCTTTTGGATGGGCTGCCCGTGACACATCTGGGGTTCTTTCTCCTTTCAATTTCTCAAGAAGGTATGTGTTTTTTGTTTTGTTTTAATAATTTTCATTCTAATTTAGACCTTTGTGTAATAATTTGCAATTTTATCCATAAATATCAAAAAAAATTCATCTGGGTATTCGTTTATTTTGATTTTTACGGATGATTATGGAAATTTTAAATGCATGGGTGCAGAGCAACAGGTGATAAGGATGTGAGGTTCAAAGTAATGTATTGTGGGATCTGTCATTCGGATCTTCACATGATCAAGAACGAATGGGGAATGTCTAGTTATCCAATTGTGCCTGGGTAAGTATATATCGCCATTAATCTCTCTTTTATATATAGAATTAGCATTTGCTGTTAAGGGATTTATGATACTATTAGATCCACAGGTATTATGAGGTTGCTATGTTCTAATTCATGTTGGAACCCAACACCTTACATGATGGACAGTTACCCAGATGAAGAAAATATATAGGGAAAAGTATTAGCATTTGCTTTCTACTTTATGATTGTGAATTATTAGCTTTATATATGGAGATAATGCTTAAACCGAGAATTAACGGTTATGTGAGATTTTTATTGGCAAAACTATGTTTTTCACCCGGTTTTACTTAATACACCCTTGAACTTTTTTTAAAAAAATCTGTTTTTTAAAAAAGTTCTGTTTTTTAAAAAAATCTGTTTTTAAAAAAATTCTGTTTTCAAAAAAATTCTATTTTTAAAAAAAATCTGTTTTAAAAAAAAAACTGTTTTTAAAACAATTATATTTTTTTTTATAGAATTCTGCTTTTTAAAAAAATCTGTTTTTTTTAAAATTCTGTTTTTGTATTTTTTGTTTTATTTTATTATGTTTTTGTTATTTTTAAAACTTTAAAATGTTAATTTTTTTATTTTTAAAATCTGTTTTTGATTTTTTTTGCCACATAAGTAATATTTTTTTTGCCACATAAGCAATATTTTAACGTCTGTCAACTTTTTTTAACGGAATGACTCAATTTTACTATTTTAATTAGTTTAATGGGGTAATTCAAAAAATTAAAAGTTCAATGGTGTATTAAGTAAAACTTGTGAAGTATAGTGGTGAAAAACTTAGTTTTGCCGATTTTTATTTGATGGTGGAATTATAGAAACATTAGGGAGTTGTTTGGGATTATTTCTGCTGTTTAGCAGGATTTTCAAAAATAATCTTTCAGCAAGTTGTTACTTGTTTAGGCCTTTGAGAAAAAAAACAAATTCATGTTTGGTGAATGCTATATTTTAAATGGAGGTATATTTCATGGGAAAATAAAATAAGAAGCAGATTTAGGTGCAGGCCTACTGGCTACTTTGATACAATTTCTAAATTTTTTGATGATGATTTTTATAGAAAATATCTTGATATATTAATTCCACAAGCATATTAAGAAGGAAGGACAACAAATCATGAGTTAAAATTCCTAGAAGGACCAGTTTGTATCGTGGTGTTTATTCTATCATTTAATGTAATTATTTCAATATACTGATACAGGCATGAGATTGTGGGTGTGGTGACAGAAGTGGGAAGCAAAGTAGAAAAATTCAAGGTTGGGGACAAAGTTGGTGTAGGGTGCTTGGTCGGATCATGTGGTTCATGTGACAGTTGCGGTGATAATCTGGAAAATTACTGTCCTAAGCAAATACTGACCTATGGTTTTCCATACTTTGATGGAACCAAAACATATGGAGGGTATTCTGATTCCATGGTTGCAGACGAGCACTTTGTGCTTCGTTGGCCCGAAAATTTGCCTCTGGATTCAGGTGCTCCTCTACTATGTGCTGGGATCACAACTTACAGCCCCTTGAGACACTTTGGACTAGACAAGCCCGGTATGCATGTGGGTGTTGTAGGATTAGGTGGACTTGGTCATGTAGCTGTTAAAATGGCAAAGGCTTTTGGTACTAAAGTTACAGTCATCAGTACTTCCGAAAGCAAGAAAAAGGAAGCTATTGAACAACTTGGTGCTGATTCATTTGTGGTCAGTCGTGACCCTGAGCAATTGCAGGTAGATTACCTTAATTTGATCTAAAATCGCGTATTAAATTATAATAATTTTATTTGGATATACCTGAGTTACTAACTCTAATATATATATATATATATTGGTATGATAAATTTGAATAGGCTGCAGTGAACTCGCTGGATGGTATCATTGATACTGTCTCTGCTACTCACCCTGTTTTACCATTGCTCGGAATGTTAAAGCCTCAAGGAAAGCTTGTTATGGTTGGTGCACCTGAGAAGCCTCTTGAGCTGCCAGTGTTTCCTTTAATTATGGGTGAGCATTCAGCCTCACTATTGTACATATACCAATAGGGAGCAAGAAATTGTATATCTCTTTGATTTAAATGAGTAGTTGATACTAATGTAATGTGAAATTTGACACAGGGAGGAAGATTCTTGCTGGGAGTGCCATCGGTGGGTTGAAGGAAACACAGGAAATGCTCGATTTTGCAGCAAAACACAACATAACAGCAGATGTCGAGATTATCCCTATAGACTATGTAAACACTGCAATGGAGAGGCTCGTGAAAGCTGACGTTCGATACCGTTTTGTCATCGACATAGCGAAAACCTTGAAAGCCGAGTAATTGACCCTTGTCATTTTTGAACAAGTATTATTTACCTCGAGAATGTTTTAGTTGCTGGCATTGGTGTTTAATAGAGTCTTAGTATTTGGTTTTGGAGAGGCTTTTGGTCGTATTGATTGCTTGAATTCGGTTGTCAATGGTGTTTTGAACACTTAATCCTGACACCAACTTATTGTATGCTATAATTTTGAATAAAATAATGTGTTTAGCTCTGAACTTTTTGTTGTTCTCTCTCTATGTTATGATGTAAACATTATTCCAATGTAGAGTATGTTTTGTCCAAAAAGGATCTTTCATAGGATCAACATTGTTAGGTCTGGTATACAACTTAATCAAATCTAGTTGCTAGTACTTTCAGGGTGAAGTGGAATTTAGAAATGGGCTGTGTAGTCGAAAAATTGCGCAATTTACTCGTACATTGAAGTACCAAATAAAAAAAAGTAGTAGTAGTAAAAAAAGCTCTTCAAATTCAAATGGATGTTTGTTTACTTACGTGACAATTTGATGATACTTTCATATTTTGTGACTCATTTCAATTTAATGAGCTATACGTCAAACACATCAAGTTTAATAAATGTTTTTAGTCTTTAATTATAGATTTGAAGAGTGAGAAGAATGTTTGTTCACCTACGTGGCAGTTTGAAATGGATGTTGGAGAAGATTTTTTTGATGTGACTCACCTATTTGAGTATCCTAAAGTGATTGAAGAGACTGTTGGAGATGTTCTAATACAGTGTTGACACGCAGAGAAATTGATCACCTTCGGATATGTGTGTCGATATTGTATTAATTAATTAATCAAAGTAAATTTAATTCTAACCATTCTCCTTTATTCGAGAACTTGACAAGTGGTCCAAGTATCTCTTTCTAATAATTGTATGGAGCCCAATTGATGTTTCTGTATGTATCGTGTCTACAAGAGCACACACTTTTTTCATTATATTATATTTCCAGAATTAATTTTATAATTAAATGATATGTTTATTTTCATTTTTGATTTAATTAATAAAATATATTAATATAGAGTGGCGATAAATTGATAATGCTCACTGGGCCATTCATTGGTTGGAATAATTGAGGCTTTCTCGGGTCCAGGGCCACCGGGCTTTTATCAAACAGGGCCGAAAACATCATTACTTATTTGCTATTGAAAAATAATAGGAACCCTGGTGGATTTTGCATTAGGTTTTAAATGCATGATTGAGATCATAAGAGTAGCCCAGCTTCACTCTCGAAAGCCTAATACTACATCCTAACTATGTAACTTTATTGATATAGTCTGACCCATACACCAATTAAAAAGTCCAACCTAGGCAACGTCCAAACAAGAAGTAGTACCGGAAAAAAAATGAGAGAGAGATAAGTGGTGTTTGATTGCATTTTAATAGTTCACCTCTTAATGTATTTTAACAGTTCACATCTTTGTATTAAGAGATCCTTTGGATAGTTTAGACTCATATTTGTATCTTAACTATTTAGAGGAACTCTTAATATAAAGATGTGGGTTGTTAAGATGTATTAAGAGATGGACTATTAAGATGTATTAAAATGCAATCAAATAGTACCAACTCATAACTCATAACATTACAAAAAAAGGCACAGAGCATGAAGGCAAAAAACACCAATTACATAATGGGTTTTACAAGGCAGAGGACAAATCCTTGTGGAAATGGAAGGGGGAATAGAAAGAAATAAGAAAAGGAATGATGGAGAGGCTCTATCGGTCACCAAGTTCATTCAATAAAATCTGTAGAAAATAATAATGTTACTATCATATAAAAGTATCACATACTGCATGGGTGGCACTCATAGATTTGTTGTTGAGTTAAGTGGGTTATGTCAACAACAAATCTATGAGTGCCACAGTATCACCCCATGTAGTATGTGAATATTATGTGATAGTAACATTATTTTTCTGGTTTAGTCTTTTGTTGAGGTTTAATTATTATATGAAATTACTCAAATCTTCAAATGCCCTCACATATTGTCCACTCCTTTTTGTCCTTTGCACAGTTACACTACGTTCTGGCCACTAAATAGACAATATAATATATATACTATAACTCAAGTATCTTAAAAAAAGAAATTACCCAAATAAAGAAAACAGGAAAAACAAAAAAAAATGCATGGTGATCAACAGCCCCAATCCCTTTCTTTCAATTGTAAGATATTTGTTCCTTCTCATCAATCTTCTTTGGATAAGAGCACTTGTGTCCCATCATTTCCCACCAAATTTTTCCTCGAGAGTTTTTGATTTGAGTTCACTATTTGTGTACAATTTTTGATTTATAATTTTGTTAACGTAATAGGCCTTACCTTTTTTTGTGAATAATTTAAATTTTTTTGTTTATAATCTGTGGACGTAAAACTACTGAAAATATCTCAAGCTCATAATTCATTTCCTCTACATTTTCCCAAATAAATGCACCTCCCCACTTAATTAGTAAATTTCAAAAAAGCCTCTCAAATAACAGTGATCACTGCTCCTCTACATCTTCTTTTGTGATGGCAAAATTCTCAGAGGACGAACACCCGGTGAGGACCTTCGGATGGGCAGCTAGAGACACTTCTGGTTTTCTCTCTCCCTTCAACTTCTCCAGAAGGTATAACTATGATTTAATTAATACTTTCTTTTTATTTATTTTCTGAAGTTGTACATGGAAATCTGTAATTATAAACCATATTTTTTGGGTATGAAAATGATTAAAAATGTGGATGCGCGCAGGGAGGCTGGAGAAAAAGATGTGAGGTTGAAAGTTCTGTATTGTGGAATATGTCATACTGACCTTCATGATGCCAGGAATGATTGGGGCATCACCAAGTATCCTGTGGTTCCGGGTACCATTTCTCCTATTTTCTTCCAAGTTTTCTAAATTTCTATGTATTCATTTTTCGGATTTCATATAAACAAAACTGCTAAGGGTTAAATCACTTTTCCACCTCAATTTATATTAATTTGCATCAATAAACTGAATTTTTTTTTTTATTGAACTACAATTTTCTTACAAACAAATCCGTTAAAATGTTTGAGAAAAAAGAAAAAGAAAAAAAAGGGAAATATAAACAAGACGAAGATGATCTGTCGGCGTGGCCATGGTGGTGAGGCGGGGAACAAGTGGCAGTGGGTACGGTGGTGAAGTGGGGATACTTTTTGATGCTGGGTTCGATGTTTTTTCCCCTACTGGTTTGTTTTTTTAATTTTTAATTGATTTGGTTGTTTTAGGAGTTTAACTATTTAACTACTTTTTTACCCAAAAACACTGTTTAATTACTTCAGTAGTTTTGTTTCATTTATTTATGTAGCTAATTTTATTTAATTGGTTAAATTATTGTAGTTTTTCACATATTTTTGATGTTAACATGTTTTAACTTTTTATTATATATTTTAATTTTATCAACTTGTTTAATTTGTAAAATATGCTAAATAATCCACATAAGCTTCCAACATGACATGTAGATATTCCGTTAACCTTTTAACACTCTTAAACGAATTTTCTAATTTTTGTAAAAATATATATAATTCAATGCGTTGATTGGAAAAAAAAATCAGTTGATTGATACAAATGTAAATTGAGGTTCAATTCAATGGGAAAAAAATGATTTTACCCAACTAGAAACTCTTAATTTGAGAATGGCAAAGTTGAGAATACTCCTTTTTGCCAATATTTAATCTCTGATATAGAATTTTGATTTTGATAGTAATATTTTTTAGAATAATTCATGTTTATGAAAAATCAATTAAGATGGAGTAGTTAAAGAATTGACAAGCCAGAATGGTGTACAATTTTTAAAATTTAGGCTTTCCGTCTCTGTTGAAACTAATTTTTGAAGTCTAGGTGGACAATAAATTACCATTTCTTTGTATCAATTAGTTTTTTCAGCAAAAACGGATCAATGCAGACTTGAGATCTGCCATGACTACTAAGTAAAGTGATTGATGCAGCATGATTCATGATCAAGTAGGCCAAATATATGCTCACTGAGTTGATAAATGCAGGCATGAAATTGTTGGTGAAGTGACAGAGGTAGGAAGCAAGGTACAAAACTTTAAAGTGGGAGATAAAGTAGGTGTTGGATACATACTTGGATCATGTAGCTCATGCGATAACTGTACTAGCAATCTTGAAAATTACTGTCCCCAGAGGAAACTAACATCCGATGACCAATACTATGATGGAACCCTTACTTTTGGAGGTTACTCTGAGACCATGATTGCTGATGAGCATTTTGTGATCCGCTGGCCTGACAATTTCCCCCTTGATGGCGGTGCTCCTCTCCTGTGCGCTGGGATCACAGCTTATAGCCCCTTGAGACACTTTGGACTTGACAAGCCTGGTATGATATTGGGATTGTAGGCTTAGGAGGGCTTGGTCATGTTGCTGTCAAGTTTGCCAAGGCTTTTGGGACAAAAGTGACTGTCATTAGTACTTCCCCTGCCAAGAAACAAGAAGCCATTGAGCATCTTGGTACTGATTCGTTTTTGGTCAGTCGTGATCCAGATGAGATGAAGGTACCTGCTTAGTTTACCAATTCAAAAAGGAGTGAATGCCTTTTTGTTGAATCTAGAAAAATGTGTGTATGGTTTAATTATCTCATATATTCATGCATCTTGATACATATAGGATGCAGCAGGAACAATGGATGGTATTATTGATACAGTCTCTGCTGCGCACCCCCTCCTACCATTGCTTATTCTGTTGAAATCACAAGGAAAGCTCGTCCTGGTAGGCGCTCCAAACAAGCCACTTGAGCTACCAGTCTTTCCTCTGATTAGTGGTAAGCGAATGGAAATCATCAATTTCTTAATCAGAAATGCGCGCAGCAAAGCATTTAGCATGTTTATGCAATCATGCTACATATTTGTATGTGTAAATGTAATCATATATTTTTGCGCTTTTCAAACAAGAAATAGTTATTTGGTACGTTGTGTTATGGCAGGTAGGAGGATAATAGCAGGGAGTAATGTTGGTGGGATTAAAGATACGCAAGAAATGATTGATTTTGCAGCAAAACACAACATTACCGCAGATGTTGAGGTTGTTCCCATCGACTACGTGAACACTGCTATGGAGCGTCTTGAGAAAGCTGATGTTAGATACCGCTTTGTCATCGACATTGGCAAAACATTAAAAGCTGCCTAATCAGATCCTTGTAACTTTGGAGTTTGGAGTTAGGCCATGGTGACATGGTCAGATCAGGATGCATATGAAGTGACTGTAATTTTTTAGGTTTGTGTGTGTTTTTGCCCGTACTGCCGGTGTTAGGAACTGTCTTCTCGGCCGCATAATCCTAAAGTTGTCTTCCATCAGCTTTCCAATAAAGAACTTGGTAGTTCAGCTTTCAAGTTTCAAGTTATATCTTTGTATAAATGAAGTTCAATGTTGATTGATTGTGTAATAATTGTATTTTGGCTTGCAAAATGGCTTTTGATTTTGCAATATACTGATTTTGCATTTACATATAAAAGGAAAAAGGACAGCCCTACCAACCAAATATATGGAAGGATGCTAATGATTCCACAACAGGGGAAGAACATGCTTAAACCAAATCTACCTTCTAAAACAGTTCATTGTATTCAGTATCAGTCTTTTGGGATTACTAAGAAGTAGAATTGCTTGGATAGAACAAAAAAAAATACTTGGGACCAAGTTGACAATTAAAAATCAAGAGTCCCCGTCTTAGAAGATCCAGAACAGCTACCAGAAGTTCCATATGAACTCCCGCTTGAACCATCTACAGGAGCTTGATTTAGACACTCTAAGACCAACAACCTTCGTTTCTGTAGCTTTATAGAGAATGTTGTTGCTTCTAGAATAACAGGAACCTGCGTTGACAATGGAACCATTTAGTGAACACATGGACCGAATAAAATGCATATTAACTAAAATATTAATCTGAATGCTAGAAACATTTGCAAATTGCAATATTGTACAATAGAAGAAAGTAATGAAGCTTAATCAAGTTGCAGAAAAACTGACATGTGTGTGAAGTTATATCAAATATATACCTACCGCAAGTTAAAATAAAGAATAAAAAGGAATGGAGTTGTCGTCCATATAATGGATTTGAAAATCAAAAATAAAAAGTAAAAGCTGAATCCAACTTCAATAGCCTATATGGACGTATACGTTTATTGAATGCAAGAAAACTGTATGTGCATTTCTTTTTTGACAATTAAGGCTATGTGCAATTCTTTGTTGACAATTAAGCCTATGTGCAATTCTTTTTTGACAAGTAATCCTGTGTGCATTTCTACATTGCAATTACGCATAAAAAAAACATTCAAATGGAATCAATTTATGCATACAATGTACTGCAAAAGTAAATTAGGTGAACCTGTGTATTGAATCGAGCAACCTTGTGTACACTGAGGAGGCCAACCATGTCCTGATAACCAGTGAGGAGTTTTGCCAACTCTTTGTCCTCATCTGATTCAAGCATCGGTTATTGATAATAATTCACATAAACGTCAAAAGTTATTATGACGTTGTGGATTTGAATGCCAATAGTGTACCTTGAATTGCTCTAACTGACAGCAAGGTATCAGCCAAATGCTGCCATCTTTTTGAGAAGGATGGAGAAAGAAGGGAAGTTGGGAACGTAATAACAGCAACTGCATTTGAAGCTCGTACCATGGTTTTCAAAGATCTAATGAAAGAAAGCATATCCCAATCCTACAATGATTACGATAAAAAGTTATAACACATTGATAAAGTTTATTACTTTTTTTTATAAGTAGCACAGAGATTATGTTTATAGGAGTTGCAGCTACCAAATTAAGAAAACTGGTCAAAAAAAGGCACCAAATTTTCTGTGATTTGTAAAGTTTCATTTTTATTACAGATTTAAGCTTTCAAAAAATGGAAAGATTTTCAAACAAGGGATACCACTGACCAAGTCGGAGAAAACACATTGTGGAGCACACAATGATTGAATAGCGATTCTCCCACCACATGTAACATTGCTATCGTGTCTGAAAACAGAAACAGGACAGGACAGGAAGAGTGAGGTTTGAAAGTTAATTAAATGGTACAAATATATCTAAACCACCTAGAACACTGATCTAGAAGCAATTAGTCTCGACAGAAGCCAAATAGGTGATCCACTACAAGGAGAATGATGTGTTGCATTTGCTGTCTACTAATGTAACTAAAACGGTAAGGAAGCCTCAAGTTATTATTGAAATCTTTTAAAATAATGGGACATGGATGCTTCAAGGAAAGAGACCCTAAATTTGTGTTTGCTTCTGTCTTATTGGGGTGTTGAACTCTCACACCCCAATGTTCCTCTGCATCCACCTGTACACACCAGGCTTATGCAGATACCTATAAAAATAGAAGAAATCACTATAACCAACTCCAATTTAATAACAGTTTCCTTATATTCATATTCCAACACAAAACCAATTGTATGCTACAATTTCATAAATTCCCCAATGTTGTCTTACATTGGTCTCCACAAAGGCACAATCTAAGTGCCTGATAATCAAGAAAGAAAATGCCAACACCTTTGAGCTAAAAAGGTTGAACAACGGTCACGAAATGTGGCAACATTGGGACAATCTTGAAGGCTAATACAATCAATTTTTTGTCCATTAAGAAAGTGCCTGCCTAGGGGCTTCCGCAAGTCAAAGTCATTGCAGTACTGAAGCTTTCCCTCTGCACAACAAGTTCAAATGAGCTGCTTAATAGTTGCAAACTTCAAAGCACTTCACTAGCAAGATTTCAACATATATAATCGTTTAGATAGAAAAGTTAATAACTATATGAAAGGCGTAATAGTAGGAACTTTCCTTATAGTTGAAACTGTCTAAAGACTCTAAACTGCAATTGATATGAATTACACACTTAAAAAAAATTGGAATTGCAAACAGAAATAACGCATGGCATGAAAATTAGTACAAAATAGATAAGAAAACATAGTAAAGCTTCTTTTCTAAACTTTCCTTATACTTGAAACTGTCTACAGACTTTAAACTGCAATTGATACGTATTACACACTAAAAAAAAATCGGATTGCAAACAGAAATAATGCAAGGCACGAAAATTAGTAGAAAAAAGATAAGAAAAAATAGTAAAGCTTCTTTTCTATACAGTATCTAGTCTTTCTAGATTTACTTACAATCCCCATACTTGGGGCCAAAATTACCTACGGAAAAAAAAAGAAAATATCTTTGTATAACTGACATCGTACAGCAGACAACTAATTTATCTTTCTCCATGCATCCATAAATCCTTTAACCTTGGATATCCCTTCATAATTTGGACACGTAATAAGATCTCCATGAATGGTGGTCCATATTGTGTTAATCTCGCCATTTTACTTGTGTTATGTGACATATAGACATTCAAAAAAAGTCCAAGAAACTCATATCATTGCAATCTATTGACTGAGAGAAAAATCTAAGATACGAATACAAAGCTAACAAGAGAACAAAATAGGTATTTGTTAATATTTACCTCGATGACCATCCAAATTCTGTTGTTCCCCAAAATACTTCTTATATTGCCAAGCAATTCTCAGTCCTTTTTCCTACAGTTTCAAGGTAGACAATTTTTAACTTCCTTATTCGTTTATTTTGAATAAGAAATTTCCCAACCACTTAATATTCAATTGTTGTGAGTTCTCAATAATTAGATAGATGTGTGTTTTACTCCGCAGTGTCCATATGTGTGTGAGTCTTTGTGTATTTGAGAGAAGAAAAGGGAGCACCTGTTCTACATCATGATCAGGAGACTTGTCATCTTTTGACATTATTGGACTAGGTAAAGTGCCAAGAAATGATTGGGGGTCTCTTGATGGACTAGCATAGAGAAGGGATTGGTTGTGAACCAGTCCTTGAGACATGAAATTTCTCAACAAAAGCATATGATGAGGTGCATCTGGGTCTTCCATAACCATCACTAGACTTCCCAAAGGGAATCCACCTCCTAGAATCTCTACAAAACATCCATAAAACGAACAAAAGAATTAGAGGGAAAACTACCCAAGGTAAATAATTCAGGAATTATGCAGACAAGATAATCCCTAGAATGCTTCACTTAAAGCCTTCTAGTATTTTCAATCACTAGTGATTTGGGGAATTACTGTCTAGATCTGGTATTCCTGATGAAACAAAGATTGTCCCATTTGGTCCATTCTTAAGTCCAGGTGTCAGAGAGGAGGGTACAGCCAAAAAGTTGCGAGAAAAGCTACTAGTTCGAGTCTTGGTAGCAGCCATTGCAGAGTTAATTATATAGGTGAATCCTACAAAAAGGAAATAGCAAATGAATGAAATTTTGACATAATTGTAATACCCGGAAAAATAAAATAAAATAATAATTAAAATAAAATAAATGACATTTAAATTTATATTTTAAATATTTTAATTGGGCTATTCTTCTGGGTCAATTTGTATTTAATTTATGTGGACTATAATAAGTATGTGATTACATTAGTTTGGGCCTTTTAACTAATTGGGTAAACCTAATTTCTAAATATTTAAGTTTGGGTTGTCAAACTATTTGAGCCCAATTTAAAGTGTTGAGTTTTGAAATCAAATTGGAATACGAGTAACATTATTATGCTAGGTTTAATGTCCTACCTAGTGTTAGTATTCTGTAACTAAAAAAAACGAAAGAGGGGAAATAATATTATGGCAACAAGA
Source organism: Panax ginseng (assembly GCA_020205605.1). Classification (NCBI taxonomy): domain Eukaryota; kingdom Viridiplantae; phylum Streptophyta; class Magnoliopsida; order Apiales; family Araliaceae; genus Panax; species Panax ginseng. The sequence goes on from CM035145.1 coordinate 24,090,322, forward strand.
AACAAAGAGGTGAATCATCAGAAGATTCGTGAAGGCCTTCGATTTCTTCGATCTGCAATTTTTTAAAATCGAGCTCCCTAATTTGTTTGGTTCGGTACTTCTCTCTCTAGTATCCTCTCGTCCTCCATTTTCCTGTTCTTTCTCACTCTAGTCCTTTGAATATATATCACTGACTATATATGATCGAAAAAATATTATTGTTATTTGTATTTTACATGCTTTACTTATGCTAGCATGGATTCATTCAAGTGAAGTAATCTGACTTTTGCATGTTACTGAATAGTTAACTAAATCAATATTATATTATATATTTGAAATAATATACAATTCAACGCATGAATGATGGCTAATAAAACAAAGTGAAAATCACACTTTTAAATTAGAAAGTCAATGATATGTACAGGAGGTTCATCAAGCTAATAAAATTGTATTTTATTATTACTATTACATTAAGTTATATTGGTATTAAAATATATTTATATTGTATATGTACTAATATTAAATTTGTTGAATTTTTAAAAATATAAAATATATAAAGTTGGTAATCTAATTTATGGCCTTGTATTAATTTGGTGATTATATAGAATGGATTGAGAAGGTCTATTGGTGTGATATCTTTGCTTCAGTGAATTGTTTTGGTATTATATTAAGGTACGGATTCCGTACTCTTTCAGCGATACTCTTGGTTAATTTGATTTGTTCGTTTTGTTCCTTGTTTCGAATTATGTTATTATTTCACATAATTGTTTCTTGTGAAATTCATATAATAGTTTCATTTGGAGTTAATACATTGGACTCGTATTTGTACTCTTTGAATTAAGTTATCATGTCTGGTATTTATTTTGATATTTGTAGAGCGGTATATGTTGTTACCTTCTTTTGGAGACATTATGATTACGATTTGGTCTGGTTCAACATATACATATAGAACCCTTTTTGTTGATATTGTGTCGCATGTGTTGTGACTTGAAATCTTTGTTAGAATATATACCGTAGGGTATGCTTGAGTTACCTGTGGGGATACCACAGGCATGTCGTCTTGGCACGAGAGGCATGACACTTTCCGTGATTAGTTCACGGCGTCTCTGTTTGGGCTCCGGAGGAAGTGGGCCATTTGGTGTTTTGTTGTGGGAGGTGTATGGGTTGACCCTAGTTTTCTGTTATGCGGATGTGTGATGTTGTGTCAAACACACCTATCCGATTTGCATACATTCGAATTCGCGGTCCAATGTGTGATTTGCCTGTGTGACATTATTTTGGTTGCCTGTGTGGCATCATTTGATTTGCGTGTATGGCATTATTTTGACTTGCATGTGTGGCAATGTATATTTCTGAGCTCAATCGGTATGAAATAACACCCAACCATTTGATTCAGCCTATTATTTCATTGTATTAGTTTTGTTTGTTTATGTCCAGTTCAATTAATTGAGTTAGTTACTTCAGTTCATTATTTCTTTACTCTTCTATTTGTTTCGTTAATTATGTTGATTCAGATATACTTCATTCAGATCTTTGGAGATTATATTTTCGTCAGTAGTTACACTTGTAGCTTTGTTCAGTATTTTGTCTCAATTGATTTCATATATCAATTGTACATCGTTGTATATCTATATTTGTACTGGGCATTTTGGCTCATGCTATGTTTTTTTTTTCCAGCAGGTTTGTAGGGGTAATTCAGGGCTAGTGTGATAGAGAGAGTTGTCTTTAACCATCTAGGTTGATTCAATTTTAAGTTTGATTATTTTGACTTTATTTGGAGAATTGTATTTAGTACTTCATTGATGGATATCATTATTAAATATTTGAAGTTATTAGTGCTCTGTTTATTTATTTTGAGGAGCGGGGTGTTACAATAATGCTGCTTTGATTTTCAACTGTGAAAAGTGCAGAGTAGTGTCATTAAATTGTACTACTTATGATTATTGAACAAAACCTACAGATATAAAGATATTGCAGTAAAAAGGTAAAAAAGAAATAGCATAATTTAATATAGAAAAGATGTTGTAGTTCATGAATTTTAACAATGATGACCACATCAAATCTTTCCACGAGCAATTCAACTACTTTTCAAACCGATCCAAGTGTAATCTACAAACAAAAGCTTCTGCTTGTGAACTTGATTGCCATATTCACCATCTAAACTACCAAATGCAAGCTTCCAACTTTTGACGCAAATGATCAAGAAATTAAAAGTATTTTACCTTTCCATATTTATTTTTGTTGCACAAAGACTGTTTTCATGTGACAATTGCAAAGAAAATACATAAGCCACTAAAGTTCAGTGTATAATAACATTTCAAGACAAATATAGGTTTGACAATAACCAGGGTTTTCACTGCTGCATCTAACAAGCGAGAATTCCAAGTAGGCAATAATTTGGATTCACGAGCTCAGTAATTTCTCCTAAACGATTACATAAAACAGCAAACAATTTGAAGAGTAATCATAAGGCACACACAGTGTAGCGCAAAGGACTCGATAGAACATCCAGAATTCGAATAAACTCAAGTGCACAATCAAGAAGGCATTATATCAAATAGTTGGTGTGCAGTATAACAAATTAACTACAATCTTCTAGCAAAAATCTTCTAGCAAAGTAAACTCAATTCAAAGAATCTGGGCATCTTAAAGATTTTAATATAGCAAATTAAATAGAACCTCAAAGTAACAACGAACTGGGAGACTCTGAAGTTCGAAAATCTGCAGCTTCTCCTCGGGAAAAGGTGATACACTTTCACTTCCTCCCTGCGCGCGCGGAAATTGTGTCGGCCCGTGTTTTGTTAGATAGAGAGAAGTGAGAACTGAACCGATCGAACATAAAGAATAACTGGCTTCGGGTTATTTTAGAAAGGCCCAAGCCAAAGTCCTTGAGGGACTTGGAGGTAACGGTCCAACCCAAAGAGAATTTAATATATATTTTTATTCATTTATTTGTATTATAGTTTTGAATTTTCCATCAATTTATGGGATGTATATTTTTTAAGTTCTAAATAATATTATTTGGACTTAATTTTTAAATTATTTTTTAAAAATTTTAAAAGAAAAATATGAGTATAAATTTTTTTTAAACAATAAAAAGTGAGGGGGGAAAAGCTCGAAAGGTCCGAAACCTGCAGGCTGAGCCTAGGAATCTAATTCAGGCCACCTTGTGACATGCAAAAATCTGACTTGATTTTACTAGTTAGACTTCAATCGTGAACTGCTCAAATCAGACCTATCCAAAATCGACCCGAAGTCCGATTTTTTTACATGCCTATTAGAGGGTTAAATATTATTTTTTATTATAAATTTATCAGTTTCTTAAATATATATTCATGAACAGTCATCATATATGTTGGCCACCCCAACCTTATTATTTATGTACCCTATTGTTTTTTAAGACCTTTTTCTTTGTGGAAGAACCCTACCTGTAATTATTATTTTTTTATATAGAGAAATCTAATAAAAAAATCAGGTATAATTAAATATGAGAATTTAAAATTTTCACGCATTTAATTTGTTGATGTGTATTTGTGCTTCTAGAGAAATTTGAGTCATCGAAAAATAAAAATATTTTATTTGGTTATATTATTGTACTCCATAATATCAAATTAAATAAAAATCTACATATTTTTATTTATCGTTATTTTCATCCAAATAATTATAATAGTTTTAAAAAATATAAATATCCCTATATTTTAAGATTAAGATATATAAATAATCTACTCTCTTTCTCACCTTTTTCTTTTCAAAAATAAATGATTAGAAAGAGTTGAGGGTGTAAATGAACCGAGTCGAGTATTGAGTTACTCAGATTTAGTTAACAAAATTTATCGAATATGAAATAAAGTTTAATTGAAACTATTTTAACTATCGAGACTAGCACGATTTCAAATCGAGTCCGAATAGTTTAAATTTTTTGAGCAAATATAATCCGAGTATCGATATAAAATTGTAATTTGAAGATGTTCGACTAATTTGTTAAATTTTAAAATTTATTCATATTTGAATCATTTATATTTAGAAATGAATCTCAAATTAAATTAAATTTTTAATGGAGCAATCTGAATCGAATCGAAGCTATTTAATTCATTTTATACGGGAGTGGTTAGCGTAGTGAAGTAGCTTAAGTTCATAACCAATATAAATCTAACACAGCATGATAGAGATCAACTTACCGACGTATTGTGTCATTCTGTATTGAACATTAAGTTAACTTTCATATTAACCCGATCTATTTTACACCGTGAGAGAGTTAGAACAAGGAGAGGAGAAAGAAAGAGAAGCACGGATATAGATAGAAACGTGACAAACGTCTGATAAGTGGCACATAGAGCGTTAGAGAGGGGTATTTTGGTTTGGTCTCACGGGAATCCGGCCACCACCTCTCACGAGCTCCTTCCTTCCCTGCACAGTTTCCCTCTCTCTTACTTATATATATATATATATATATATATATATATATATATATATATATATTTGTCGCCTCCAGCCCACATTCATCTGCCACATAATTATAATAATAATATTGGGATATTTATGGATGGACATATATCTATTATTATACCTTGCGTCTGGTTTCTTCCAAAAATACAATCGTTTGTTCTTTGTATTGCCATTTATAGGGATAAATAACGTTTTGAATTATTTATATTAGAGGTCCGATTTTTATTGTGATTCTTAAAACTTTTTTGTTATAATCGAATAATCTGTCTTTCTCAAAAAATTATAAAATAATTCATTTAGTTCGATTTAGTCCAAAAATTTGCCGAAAATCTTTTTATGCATATTGACGAGTATTATTTTTTTGCTGACGACGTAGCCCGTTATTTACTAACGTAGAAGGTAGAAGACTTGCCTTAAAAATTTTCTTAAAGAAAATGTTGCTAACAAGTGTTGAACTCTAGACCTCCCCAAACTAGAACTTTATATTCTAACAAAAATCACTAGACAAACTACATATTATGCTAAAATTTATGTAACACTAATATTTAAACCACCTAGCATCGTTTTTTTTCGTTTTCTTTTGTCGTCTCTCCGTTGGGCAGGAGGAGAAATAGCAAAATGGAGTAAAATGCAAACAATTTTGATATTTTGATATTACAACTAATTATTATTATTATTATTTTAATTATTTAAAATTTAGTATTATTATTACAATAATAATTATTACAATTATTATTATCTCATCTTCACATGCATATAAACGATACTAAGTGATTTAAATATTAGTGTTACATAAGTTTTAGTATAATAGGTAGTTGGTCTAGTGGGTTTTATTAGAATATAAGGTTCTAATTTGGGGAGGTTTAGAGTTCAACACTTGTTAGCAACATTTTCTTTAAGAAATTTTTTAAGGCAAACCTTCTACCCTCTACGTCAAGAATAATCGGACCACGTCACAAGAAAATAATCTCATAATAATACGCATAGTCAAGATTTTTTTTTCGTCAAATTTTTGGACGGAAATCGAACGGAATGACTATTTTGTAATTTTTTGAAAGTACAGTTATTCGATTGTAATAAAAAAAAATTTGATAACCACAATAAAAATCGAACACTAGTACAATGACCAAAATATTATTTATCTCGCCATTTATCTTATCAAGTAGGGGATGGAGTTTCCATCAAGCTACTACTAACTACGTACCTACCTCTGGCCTGGCCCCTGCTTGTGATTTTTTCACCCTCTTTATCTCACAAAAAAAAGTCTCATCTGACTTTAATACTGCTTATTCGGTAAAATTTTAAAATTATAATTAAAATTTATTTAGATTTTAAGAATTATATTCTTGTACTTGGTACTTGTTAATTCTTGACTTCTACTCTATCCTTTTGATCTACCATAAAGAACTACCTAAAATATGGGTGTTAATATTTTCAACGTAATTTTTTTTTAGTACAAATGTATATTATCTAATACAAATAGTATAACTCTGTAATACAACACTAGAAAATATCATTTTCCTTTTATAAAAAAAAAAAATTAGTGCTACTTTCTTCGATCTTGAAAGTTGAAATTAGTCCCCCAAAGAATGACAAAATCTTTTTTATTATTCCTTTTTTAATTGTGAAAGCAGACTCACCTCTCTCTCTTTCTCTCTCAATAAAGGAGCCGGGGTACAGTGATCAGATCATCAGAACCGTTAAGTTGAAGTTAAATTTGATGGGTAAGGGTGGCTATATATATATATAATTGCAACTAGCTAGATTTAGGGTGTAATACGTCAACTCCCATATCAATGCATGTACTAGACTACTACTAGTACGTACTACTACTGGTTCTCTGAATCCTTCTAGTACTATAAGACGACGACTGTGCGTAATGCTGTCTGTGCATGGAAGCTTTCAATCGGACCCCCTTAAGATGATTCCTTTTTGTGCATTCCAATATATATCTTCTTCTTTTTTAAATCAAAGTTTTTTTTTTAAAAAAAAGAAGCATTTATCCATTTAAGTTGTTACTTGTTACTACCTTATGTACCACTTTCAAGAATATAGTATACGTACGTGCAAATTATAAAGCAAAGTTAAATTTATTATTATTTTAGATGAACAATTTCATAAATCTAATGTGTCCCTAAATGGTGTCTAAAATTACTAAATATTTTAATATTTTTTATCATATGATTAATCAAACACAATTAATATAATAAAGTAATAATACTATGTTTACAAAATCCCTATATAAAACAATAGAAAAAAAATTCCTACAGTGTTTCAGTACTGGATTTTATTCATCCTGTATGACAATTAATGTTACACAAATCAAATACCCATAACATTATTGATAGCAAATTAAAGTTACTTATCTATGGTACGTATGAATTCGATTATATATACATATATATATATATATATGCATTGTGATTGTGATGTGTAAACTTGAAAAGGCCACTACACAGGCAGCATTTGATGATTTATAAGTGTCGCAAGTACATAAAGTAAAATTCTTCACAGCTGCTTAATTCTATAGTCATAAGTTTGGCCGTACTTGCATTAAGTTCCTAACAAGAGTACAATAATGTTTTCAAATTGTATGTAATTAATAGGGGTAAAAGAAATTGTTTTGGGTTAAGATGGGACGTATATCAAAAGCCAAGGAATAAGACAAAGCTGTTATGCCTGCATGGCAGCGCGCTGCTGCTGCTATGCTGAGCTGTTGCCACCACTGATGCATATATATATATATATATATATATATATATATATATACTGCTGTTTTCACCCCATTGCACATATATTTACTCTAGATTTTTATTTACTTACTAGTAAATTTTAATCACATATGACGCCTAGCTAGGGTTCATTTCCATTGTGTACTTAATATATAACCATGCATATATTTACGACTAGTTATAGTTGTATTAGTTACTTTCTTAAAATCATTTACTAATTAATACGACATACAGCTAAACATAAATTCTTTTTATAATTAATCAATTTAACTAATAATAAATTGTGATTATAAAAATAGATTGATATAAATACACATTGTAATGTATGAAGTAAAAAAGTGAAATAGGACTTCTATTATGCTCACTAACAACTACTCTACATGATCCATCATGCATTAATGCTTCATCTTTAAAGTTCAAACTATTGACAACTGCTTCTATATATATTCTTTCTTTTGTTTTTTTAACTTGTAGTCTTTATAATTTTCTCACTCTTTTTAATTATTTACTGTCTTTTCTGGGTACATGTGGATCTCTCCATTCTGCCAGATCAGTGTATTATATACATCAGATCATCCAACTTTTTTTGTTTCTAGTATATATCATTCTTCTCTCTCTTTATTTATTTCAAGACGCATGGATTTATAAACTGCATCCTTCTTCTTCTTCTTCTAGTGAGATCATTCTATATATTATCAGATCTATACAACCTCTAAAGACACCTTCTATGTATATATATATATATATATATATATATATATATATATATATATATATATACCATATATTCCATTTACAATTCTAGCTAGTTCAGCCTTGATGAATATCACAAGAGATCGATCAGTACGTCCCCATCAACCTATATATATCCCTTCCTTTCTATATTAATTAAACCCCGTGCATAAAAAACCCATTGATTAGTTGAGAACTTGTATATATATATATATATCCTTAACCTCTGCAAAAGGAAACTGAGCACTCCACAAGCTAGCTAGGCCCACAACCATGTACTTTAATTAAGTCTTAGGGTTAATTTGCTTCTTATTAAGTTTGTATATGTAATATAGTCATCGTACCATAGATGTCGCCGGATAACTTAACCAACAAAGAGGAATCCGGTACCAACCGGAAGCCGGCAGCAACCACGACAAGGCCGGCAGAATTACAAGCCCTAAAGTGCCCTAGATGTGATTCTCCAAATACAAAATTCTGCTACTACAACAATTGCAGCCTCACTCAGCCAAGGCATTTTTGCAAGACATGTAGAAGGTACTGGACAAAAGGTGGAGCTTTACGCAACATTCCAATCGGCGGTGGCTGCCGGAAAACCAAGAAGATTGGCAGTAAGTCTTCTAAATCTTCAAGATTCTCCCCAGGTGGTGATTCTAAGGATTCAGCCGGTTCATCGTCTTATTATTCGGATATAAGCGGGCTCAAGTTCTTTAATGGTATTTCACCAGCCATGGATTTTCAGCTTGGAGGCCTAGGCCTAGGCCTTAACAACAACAATTTCCCTAGAATATTTCACTCTTCAGCAAATACAACTGGAGGTTCTAATTCATATAATCAACACTATGGTCAGTTAATTTCTTCATTTGGGGAAATGATTTCAACATCATCAACTTCTTGTTTTGGTATAGATCCGATGGGGAATTCTTCTAGTACTAATAATTTGATGGGGTTCAATTTTCCTTTATCATCTTCTTCTGTACTTAAACATGATAATGGAAATGGAGCACGAGGAATATTCGTTCAAGATCACAATAATAATAGTAATCTTGCCTCTTCAATTGAGTCATTGAGTTCAATCAACCAAGATTTGCACTGGAAATTACAACAAGAAAGATTGGCTATGCTATTTGATGATCAATACCAGGCTCCTCAAAAATTACAGCCCATTTTGTTTCAGAACTTGGATTCTTCAAAACCTGATGCTGGTGTTGGTAATTCAAGAAAAGACAACAATAATGGAAGTATTGGTATTGGTCCTACTGGAAACTTAGCAACTGAGTGGTTTTTTGGAAACTCTAATTATTCAGGTGCAGTAAATTCCACTCCAACAAATAGCAGCAACAACGGCAATGGAATTCATGTATGGAGTAATTTTAATCAATACACACCACTGCCATAGTTGAAAAATGAGGTATATTGTACACCTAAAGTTGTTCATGAACAAAAAGACAAAGAAATAGGAGTATGAATTACCAAGATCCCAAGTTTGTTTTTTGTTTCTTTTCATCCTAGTATTTATTCATGCATGCGTATATAAAATGTATCATTTCATGCGTATGTAAAATGTATCCTATATTCCTATCTTGATGAAGGTAGTTTGATTTCTTTTATTTAGTTTATTTTCTTACATGTTGGGTTTGAATTTATAAGTAAGATATTTTCATTACAAGTTTTAGTAATTTATTAATGCTCTTGTAATTTCTTATCATGAATTTACATTTGTTTCTTAAATTGATGATAATGGTAGCAATACAATTAAACTTGCTCGATCTAGAGATGAAATGAACGTTTTAATTATATGTAAAGTGTTGGGATTGACTCATATTTTTGTGGGTCCAATAAATGGTCATTCTTGATGAATGACTGTCTAGCTTGTCGGCAAGCGGACCAGAATTGCAAGGGGGCAGCATCCCCTAGAAGCGCAATGTGTATTTTGTCTTGGGAATTTATTAGTAGTTCGATCTTAGATTTTATTAATATATTGAGTCTCATGGATTTAAACTCATGTTATAGGTTTTCTAATTATTATAAAAATATTGTTTGGTGTGTATAATATTGTAGAGTATGATCGTGTGGGAGACATATATACATGAATACATCAGACAAATAAGATTAGCTAAATTGATGAACCTAAGTATATTGTGCGTCTTTTATTTTCTATTCTTCATCTATTTTCTATGTGATTGTTGTGTGATTCAATCATAGATTCAAACATATATATGTTCCATAAGAAAATTAAGCTTTTATCATTTCAATTCATCTCCAGAGAGCAAGTCTGTATTGATCATATCATGTAGTGAAAAAGATAATGTAGGAATGACGTGTACATTTAATTCTCAGCTATGATCATGCAGTGAAATATAATGTAGGAATGATCAGGTGTTTAACTGTAACTAGGTGATGTGCAAAATTGTGATTCTTGTAATCTTGTTACTCTCTTTTTTTTTCAATAATTAAGTCAGAATTAAAGATCTGCAAAGAACTCTTTTGATAATCTTGAAATCTCTAATCTCTTTGGGATCTGTTAAAGATTTTGGACTATCATTAAATGACAATAAATTAAACTAGGGGTATAAGAATTATTTTTTTGTACATTCTTTATATACATATATATATTTTTTTGTCTGATACCTCTAATTTTGTCCTTTTATGAATGAGGTAGGGGCCGGTTGATAGCATACATTTCATTTGTTTTTATGTAAGGTCGGTGTTGAATTGAGAACCGTCAGCGTCTCACTGTGTCTGTGTCTATCAGGTAACTGTATTTTTGTGGCTCAGACTTCACCAGTACTTACTGACCCATACACATACTGTTATGAAACAGTACTAGTAGCTGCACAGCCTGCACAAGCTCTTCCCTCTGTACCCAGCGCATACCTATGCATCCCGTTATCATGAAATTATTTTTTTAATAAATTGGTTTATTGACAAATAGAATACTGATACACATATAATTTCGTCTGCGTGTCAATATTTTATTGATCAATTTATCAATTTATCTCAAAATAAATTTTATACTAACCACTTTCCCTATTCTTGCATAACTAAAAGCTACCCTCCTCCCTCTTCTCTCCTCCCTCTCTCTCAATATATATAAATATATTATATTTTCAGCTTAGTATATTATATTTCTAGCGCAATGTACAAAATAATATAGTTGTGTACTGCATGCACAACGCTAAAAGTGTTATTTTTGTTATATATATATATATATAAAACACTGCCCACATAACTGAGAAATTGGTACCATTAAAATGTGGGTCATGTACCTCCCTTGGGCCTACACTTGAAATATATATAATACTCCCTCCATCCTATCATCCCACGATAAAAATTCTTAATTATTAATATTTTGAGTAGTTCCATGTTAAATATCTATTTTTCTTTAATAACTAAATTTTTACATATTTTTTCTTATTATGCATGTAGCATTAAATATCTCATATTTTTCCTATTCTAATTCTCTCTCCATATTTAATGACATTATTATGGGCAATTTTGTCATTTCATTCATCTTATTAATATGCGTGAAAAGTCTACTGGAACTTTTATCCTGGGACGGAGGGTGTACTTTATAACACACATACTTTAAATTCACTTTTTTTAATTATATATGTATGAAATATAATACAAATGGATTCGGTTATCATAAAATTAACTTCATAGTAATTAAGTTGGTCAATTAATCAATAAAATGCTGACAGACAGAGACAGAGAGATATCGATCACCTCTCGACTTATATGTCGACATTGTATTAGTCAATTGACTAAATTTAACTTCATACTAACTATATATTTCGGCCGATACAGGATCATCTGGCTAGAGTCGTATTATTTGGTGGTGTATGAGAAAGAAGCGGTTTGAAAATGCATAGAATGAGAAACTGGCAACATGTGAGTGAAGTGAGAAAGTGAGAGAAAGAGAGCATATCGATCTAGGTTTCATTTTTTTGTGTATATATAGCAAATTAAAGTAAGATTTATTCAACTTCTTTTTCTTTTTTCCTTCTCATCATTACCCTTAATTTGAGGTTCTTGGAGAGTGAGCCCCTCCGTGCTAATTGCCACTGAAACATTCAATCCGATTGCTTCTGTTTTTTTTTCTGTACTGCACGCTTTTTACCATAAACACATTCTTTAACTTTCACCTTTTAATTCAAAAAGAAAAAGCTAGCGGTAAATATGTGTTGAAAAATTAAATGTGTTGATTAAAAATAAAATGATTTGTGATAATATTTATTCAATCCTTAATGTATATAAAGAGTTTATTATGAGACGTTTGTGATAAGTTTGGTTATTTTATGGGGGGCTCATATGTCATCATCTAAGAGTCTCTTCGTCAATAGTAATTACATTCGTCAATAGTAATTACCTTCGTCAATAGTAACTACCTTTACCAGACGTCAAACCATTTGTCGTTTCATATTACAGGCGTTGAACCAATTGTCGTTTCACATTACAGGCGTTAAACCATTTTTCTTTTCACATCACCAGTCGTCAAGCCACTTGCCTTTTCACATTTCAAGTGTTAAGCTAGAAATCTTCTATAAATAGAGGCCTAGTGCTTCATTATTTTCATTTAATTCATTCAAGCTATAGAGAGAGAAAGTATAGAGAGAATAGAGAGAAAGAAGAAGAGATTCATTCTTACACTACCGCAGATTCAATCTACTACTAATGTAAGGGTGTTATTCTTTCTTATTCACGAAAGAAGAATCTGTTGTTATTCCATTGCTTATTATTACATTGGAATAACCTATATACGCTGATTTACCCTATACTTGGTAACATTCTTCTATTATTCGTTGGAACATCTTGTCGTGTGTTTTACACCGGACTGGTTCCGTCTTTATTATTATTCATTGGAACATCCTGTCGTGTGTTTTATAATTGGACTGGTTCCGTCTTTATTATTATTCTGTTTGAACATCATCATGTCATGTGTCTTTACAGGACTTGGTTAAAATCTTTATTATTCTGTTGGAACATCCCGCTTGCAAAATTTTGTCCGACCGGTTCCGTTATTATTATTATGTTGAATAACTTTTATGCATGCAAGCATCGCATGCATGGTGACTTCTTTTGTTATTCCATTCTTTATTATACTCGATTAGTTAAAGTTTTGACTTCTATACTCCATGAAATTAGTAGAATATCCTCGATATTTGCACTTCATCCAAAGATCTTTTCATGAAAATATTCTTCCGATCATTCTTGAATTTTACTCTACAAAAAGATTATCATGTTGACAATTTAGACATTATTAGTTCCTCGGATAAATTAATTCTTGAACTTGTTTTATTGAATTCTTATATCATTGGCATCATCCTCATGTTTATATTATGTTGAAAGTCATCTCGTGGCTCGTAGTGCATAGATGGACTTGGTATGATTATTATGACTGTGGATTATTCGGTGTAATCATAACCGTAATGTTACAAATGATGTGGTAAAAGTTATCATTGGGTCGTAGTGCATTGATGGATGATTGTTGGCATGATCGTGACCATTAATGAATACATGAATGTCCTCGGGTCAGTAGTGCATGGATAATTTGTGGTCGTGATCTTAAAGAATATCCTGGCCGAAGTAGTATGGGTGATTCGATGATGTGGATTATTTATTGCCGAGTCCCAAATGATAAAAGTCATGAAAAACCTTTTAAATCATAAAGATAGTAGATTTTATTCTCTACTTGACTCTTTTAATGGATTGTTTGTTCACTGCAGCTTAAACTTGATGTTGTTATATTTTATCGTTTAACCTTTGTTGAAGGCTAACGATAATTTATTCTCGCATTATCTTAGTCATAATATTTCTTACCAAGGCTAGTTGAGCTCATCCTTTCTTTCACTTTATTCTCTTCGTGAAATGAGAACATAGCGAGGACTAATCGGGAGAAGCGGAGTGATCATCCGGAGGATAGCATTAGTAGTCCTCACTATTCCGTGAAATAGTGTGTTAATAATTGTAATGAGGACTCCTTTTGAGTTTGTATAATCTCTAGTAGACAATAATTGTATTCAAACTCATTAAAGATTATGTTTTGTCGTATTGTATTACGCACGATTGTATTAATAAAGAATATTTGAATTTTGTACCATGATCCGATTTACTCAAGATGGGTGATGTATACCTAATTTTGGGAGCGTCACACCGATGTGACAGAGACAGAAAGATATCGATCACCTCTCGACTTATGTGTCGATATTGTATTAGTCAATTGACTAAAGTTAACTTCACGCTAACTATATATTCCGGCCGATACAGGATCATCTGGCTAGAGTGGTATTATTTGGTGGTGTCTGAGTAAGAAGCGGTTTGAAATGCATAGAATGAGAAACTGGCAAAATGTGAGTGAAGTGAGAAAGTGAGAGAAAGAGAGCATATCGATCTAGGTTTCATTTTTTTGTGTATATATAGCAAATTAAAGTAAGATTTATTCAACTTCTTTTTCTTTTTTCCTTCTCATCATTACCCTTAATTTGAGGTTCTTGGAGAGTGAGTCCCTCCGTGCTAATTGCCACTGAAACATTCAATCCGATTGCTTCTGTTTTTTTTTCTGTACTGCATGCTTTTTACCATAAATACATTCTTTAACTTTCACCTTGCTAGCTATATATATATGTTCTCTCCATCTCGATCGAAACTCGATAAATTAACTAAGTTGAAATTTGTTCAATAATTCGTCTCTTTTTCAAAAGGTAGTTGATTTGATTTGAATCCCATCCACCTGCATTATAACTAATGTTAGGATCACAAATAATTAAGTTCCCGAATTGATTGATTAATATCATGGTGATCAGTACTACATAATAAATTATTTAAATGTAAATATTGAGGAGTACCAGTGTTATATATACGCGTGTGTTTGACATCCCAAACTTGAGAAATTAACCATTAGGTCCATTACTATATATCTTCATGGAAACCCTAATTACAGTTAGCAAATTAAAGAACATGGTCATCCAATTTCTCTTATATAGTTATATTTGATCTATTTTAACAAGATATTTGGATGGATGAGCTAGATTCATGAGAATTCCTTTTCTTTTCTTTTCTTTTGAATATGTTTGTATTCAGTATTTTGTGTGTGTATATACATTCATATATATAGCTCCGAAATTAAAGTGCTACTGTTGTATTGCGTACATGTAATTATGGACCCCCACACAGTTTCAAAATTTCAGTAGTTCCATTACAAGTTTTCTTTCGACCAAACACACCTTCATAGATAGATCTTTTTTGCATATATTGCAATGAACAACCAGCCTTCTTTCTCTATATATATATATATATATATATACTGTCCGGATCAAGTGCATACATCTTATCTTACTTCATCTCAGTCCCCCTTTTAAGATGACGGTTTTCGGTTATATAAATGTCAGCTTTATACTTTTAATGACGCTATATGTTGTCCGTCTCTAAAAGTATAGGCGACAGATTGTATGACCGAAACCGTCGCCTAAAGGAGGTGAGGGGTATGCTTGATCCTTGTTATATATATATATATATATATATATAGACACACTCACACACACTACTTGTTGTCCTTTATATATAGCAATATTATATAGCATAGCTCCACACAAATCCTAGTGCTGAAAAATGAAATTTTTGTGTGGAACAGTATTGGAAGAAAAGAAGCCACGGCTGTAGGTGGATATATAAAATGCTACTGATCTTTTATTTAATACTAGTAAAATTAAAGCTAGGCAAGGTCCCCCATATATTCCATGCAAATTAAATAAATGCATATTGCTATCATTTTAATTTGTCTTGGTACGTATCAAAGAAAAAGTTGTTGAGCAAATTAAATAATGACAAACATAATCAACAGGAAAGGTAACGAAGGGTGAAGAGCATGATCCAAGTTGCGTGATTAACGTGATAGACAGACAGGCAGACAAACACAGTTGAACTCTAAGTGGAATAGATAGAAGAAGTTCAGTTACAATTGATGCATGATTACAACTACTCAATCGATATATATACACGGTCCAGATCTTAAATTCACCACTTATCTAGCTCATTTTGCTCACTCCCTTTAGCAACGGACCGGACGACTAATTTGTCGCTATAGGTTCGATCCGTCTCTATATATTGTCCGTCGTTATATGTTGTCCGTCATTAAAAGTTAAGACGACGGTTCTATATATAGCGACGGACCAAATCGTCGTCCGATCCGTCGCTAAAGAGAGGTATACAAGGTATGTTAAATAAGAAGTAAACTTAAGATCCAAACCGTATATATATATATATATATATATATATATATATATATATATATATATGTGTGTGTGTGTGTGTGTGTGTGTGTGTGTGTGTGTGTGTGTGTGTGTGTATAACTGCATGATGTTCATGAATCAAATATATTAGCTACTCAGTCATGACATGCATGTAAAGTAACGTGTATTCTCTTCTGTTCCGGACATGAAATAGATGAAATAAATTAAAAAATAAATTTTTGTTCAAGAATAAAATCTTATTAGAATTATATATATCTCGTCCCCCTTCGATACTCCACTACTAGTTATTGGTTTATACTCACCTCCACCCATGCGTGCTTCAAAATATCTCTTTGAATTGGACGATACTCTCAAATTTTAAGTTTCAAATGATGTAATAACATTATTGATTAAGTATATCTATGTCACATCATTTCAGATAAAAAAATTTGAAAAAAGGGAATGTTGGCACTACATTCAGATAATTTTTATTCAAAATAAACGTACTGAATGACTGAATCGATTAGTCATTCAGTCATTCAGCTCCATTCAGTTATAAACAAACACGGCCTAAATGAACTAGCACCTAATACTTGGTAAATTAATACCATCTTCATTTTATAAATTTGAGACATATTCAAATGTCTATTAACTAAAATTAAGTGGGTTCAAGTCAATTTTGAATTTGTTTTCAAATTGATGACCTCATAAAGTCAATAATAATTATCTAATTATATTTTGAGTATTAAAATGGACATCTTTTTTTGTAAATTTTCTACAAAACTACAAATTTCCTGCCCCGTTAATATCTTAACTTTGAGGCCAATTAAAGATAACCAATCGTTAGAAAGTAATTAAAACCCTGAGTTCAGTCAATCTCACATATTTTTATGTGAACTTGTTTTTGTTTTTATTGCCCGACGTGATGACTGAATATAAATAATTAAGAGAGAGATCAGCTGGGAAAGAGAATACAAAAATGCTTTTCTGAATATAAATAATTAGATGTTTTTGTTTTTATTCAAATATTGGCTGATATATCTAATTTAGAACACAAAAAATTATTAATTTACTTTTAAAGTGTACGTCATTACTTGGGCTATGTTTATTTGCAAGGATTATATATAATTTCGGGATTATAATTTAATTATAGTTCCAAGATTATTAATCCAAAGATTATAATTTCGGGATTATAATTATAATGTCAAGATTATTAAGCCATTTTATAATTCAGAGACTAATAGTCTCAAGTTTAAATTTGAAAACAAACAAGATACTTGGAATTAATAATCTTATCACAAGTATAATTCTTACAAACAAACGTAGCCTTGATCATTTTCCTTATAACTTATTATTTTTTATAAATTCACGCATTTATAATTAACGGTATGATCAAAATATATATAGTCAAATTAATGATAAAATCGTGTATTATCAAAATATTAGTACAAAATATATATAGTCAAATTAATGATAAAATCATGTATTATCAAAATATTAGTACAAAATATATATAGTAACACAACTCAACATATATATGTCTATACTCCTTTTAATGAAGTGTACTACAACCATTGCCAAAGGGATCATTATTATATATGTATGATTGTTTAACAAATTTGTTCCAAGTGGTGCAGTGTAGCTCCCATTTTTTATCTATCAATTTATGTATATTAGTAGCATCTAATGGCACACCCTTCCATGTGTAAAGGGTGTGGGGTTAAATAATTTTTTTATGAAATTTGAGGGATTAAATAAAAAGATATAAAATTAAATTTTAATATAATTAAATTTATATATATATGATAATTAAATTATTTTTTTTAAAGAAACAATTATTTATGAAGTATTAAAATTGATTATTATAACACGACCCCATGAAACAAAGTTGGCTCATTGGATTTTTATTTTTATTTTTAATTTTTTGAATAAATTTAAATATATTGAACTGTATTATGTTACAATGGTAAAAAGATTAGAGTAGTAGAAACCCAAAATGAAAATCTTTACTTGTAGCAATAGTCGGTGAACATAAAAAATATGTCAATAGTTAAATTCTATAAATAAATAAAAAAGTAACATAATATGTAGATCTCACTTCTCAGTTGTTCTTCGATACGAGCAAGAAAATGAAAACCAAACCACTTAGAGCTTGTTCATAAGTGACTTATAAGTTGGTCATTGGTCATTAGTCACTATTCCCCCTATTTGGTAATGACTTATTTTTTTATTTATAAGTTATTTTTTAAGTCAAAAAAATAAGAAAGTATTTGTAACTTATTTTAAAATGACTTATAAGTCATTTTAAAATAAATTAGTTTGACCAAATGTAATGTCTATTTTGTCCATGTCCTATTAATGTCCTTTTTAGTCATTTTTACATTTTATTTTAACTTATAAATCATTATGAACAACCTTCATAACTTGTTTTAACTTAATTTTTGATTTATAAATCAAATTGATATCGAACACTTTTACTTATAAGTCACAACTTAAAACATCCCGCAAATTTGTATAGAATCGTGGATGAATAGAATGAAAAATAAGTATCCCAACTAAGAGAAAACAAGTTTCAAGAGAAAATAATTAAATTTTCAGACAGAAAAAAACAATCATAGAAAAAATAACATCCCACACAAAAGGTAAAAGCAAAGTTCCATATAAAAAGAAAAGAAAATATCTCTCTAAAAAGAAGGGAGCCCCCTCTCCCCAAATCAAAAATGGAGGCTGTTTTTGTATTAGAGAGATGGAAGAGAAAGAGGAAGACTTGTTTATTGAAAAATAAACAAGTTTACACTTGCATTCCAAAGTTTACACTTAAATTCATTAAAACAGCTATTACACTATCTTGTCCAGACCCTTTTCTTGGACTCTGTCACCTTGACTCCTTGAGTCTGATGATCTCTGGCTGTTGCTCTAGTATGTGTGATGGGCCTATGAGAGCTAGGCACTGGCTTAGTTGTTCTTGTAACCCTGGACAATGGCTTGGGCGGATCAGATTGCCTTCCCTTGTTATCACCACGGAGGGGATTTACTGCTGCAATGTTCTCTGTATCGCTGTTTCTGGACAATCTTTTCCTTCTTGTGTCATCATTACTTCCTTTTGGCAAAGTAGACCCCAGGCTCATTTGGCGTTTCATTGAATTTGAACTCTTTAAGACGTAGTGCTCAGCGTCATTCATCAACTCATCTCTTGAAAAATGTCTGCTTTCGAGAGGGGTGGTGGATCGTATTGAATTGGTAGAATCAACCAATGTGCAGGGTAATTGTTGCTCCTGTTCCTGCAATTTGAATTGTTTCCCCTGTTCCCGCAATTTCTCTTCAAGCTCATTTATCTGTCATTAAGGAAGACAACAGTCCAAAAAGGTTTTAAAGCTTTTTTCTTGGCAGAACTCGACTAATCCAGAAATATCAGTGGGGTATGAATGACCCAAAAACATATTTTTGGCTTTAAGCATCAAATTGTTACGAAATTAAAATTCATGAACCACAAGGATAATCATTTTAATCGAACAGATGAACAATTTTAATGTACTTGGGTTTAAAAAAGGGGTAAATTGAGTGTATTTTTTTTTTATCTTGAAGAAAATTTTCAACTAAAACACTCAAGCTACTCTTGTGAATTTTTTTTAACTAGTTCAACTAAATGACCAAATTATATGTGAAGGCAAAAAGAAGTGTTTGAAAGCTGACCTTCTGACGAAGTACTATGGAGTCTGTATTTTGTTCCTGCTCTTTCAGTTTCCTTTCAAGCTCCTCAACCTAAAACAGAAAAGAACCTAAGTTGCTGTTCTGAAATTTTATTTTTAATCAATATCAACAAGTTGAATCTGGAACCTCCTGACAACCTTATGTTGAAGGGCAACAGAATAAGATGTAGACTCTTCCACTTGCGCTTTCAGTTGGTTTTCAAGATTCCTGACCAGCTTTACAAAGATTAATGGCAGTTAATTCTCAGCTATCTTCTATCATTGAAGAAATTATTACCATCAATATATGTAATATGTTGCAGAAATTGTAAAACAGACGGTCAAAACTACACATTAGCCTATCATTATCCCAAGTAAAATGATGAAGAGTTTTGCCAAAAATACCTCTTTGCAAGTTGTAGACTCCAATTGCTCTCGCTCTCTCAACTTGCTCTCTAGCACTTTGACCTTTCAGCAATTATATAACATTGTCAGCAACTTAGTAATTTAAAACATTGTATGAAAAAGAGAATTAAACTGAGTGCAACCTTTCGCTGAAGGTCTGAGCTAACTTCTTCTCTCCCCTTCAATCTTTCTGTAAGATGTGAAACTTGCTTTTCTGACTGACTTTGTAAAGCTATTTTCAATTCAAGCTGGCCTTCAAGTTCTTTAATCTTTTCTAGTTGGTTTCTATATAGCTGTTCCTTTCCTTTGGCCTGGTTTTCAAAGTTTTGCACGCTCTCTTCTAATTTCCTCAACGATTCATCTTTAGATCTGGATTCGTGCTTTGCTTTGTCAAGCTTCAGGAAATTCACAAAAAAGAAAAGTCGTATGAATCATCAAGACATTTATCAGAAACATTATAAAATAACAAAAGAACTTTGTAAAAGGTCATAAGTCATAACAAAGTTACCCAAGACCTACCATCACTTTCATTTTCTGAAGATCAGTTGCATCAATTTGCTTTCTTACAGGACCCAACTCAACGCCCCGAACCCGGGTTGCAAAATTAAGTGAACTCAGTGTCTCACTCGAATCATGATCTGAAGGACTAATTTGCACAAACATCAAAGTTTTGGAGTCGCCACCTGCAACGATAAATAAATTTTCTGACCACAAAGTTGACTAGAAGCAGTAGTTTTTTAACCTTAATATTTAAAGGAAATTGCTGTTGTTTAATATCTGATAACAATCTTTACGACTTTATCTGACTCATCAACTTTAATTCGTCATACCAAACCAAAAGTGATGTCCAAAAGAAGCGAGGAAGGACTAAAATGTACCTAATGAATCCTGGAGCAAATGAGTCAGCTTGGAATTCCTGAATATGAAAAAACGAAATTAGAATTTAAACAATACTGCAGTTTTAATCTCAAAAACAAGCAAGATTAAAGAGACCTGTAAGGAATGTGATTGCTCTTCGCTGCTAAAGCAGATATCACATCTCCAAGAGCTGAAAGAGATCTGTTAATGTTTTGAGCTTCCTTGAGCCTATCACCTTGCACGTCAGTCTTTGCAAGCCTCTCACTGCCAGCCAAATCAACAAGCCATAGCTTGCTCTTGGTGCACTCACCATTAATCAAGTTCTTAGATTTTACCATTATGCAAAGCATGCTGGATGGAGATGGCAAGAAAAAACAAGAAAAGAAAATATATAAAATATAGCAAATAATCTTGCTTGTCAATATGAAAATGAGGAAGCCATAGTGGTCATGCAACAAAAACAGAACAGAAGCGGAGGTGGTTACCAGTGAGAGCGGCTGCTATGCTCATTTACATTATTGGATCCAACTGCCCTGGCACTGCTTCCAGCCTGCAGAACATTCCAGACTTCCTTTACGTTCTCTACTTTGGCTTCCACAATACCAGGAATATGATGAAACCCTTCAGAAGCTTTCTTTATTTCCAACCTAGTGTTTCACCCAAAATAAAAGGGTTAATAAGCTATGTGTGACTTACCAACTTCATCCCAACTGAGGTAAGCTTGCATATGAAAAATGACAGAGAAATTTTACTTCTTTGAGGATGGTGATGCAGCCAGCAGGTCCCTTATCTGCTCGTTGTAGACTTCAAGCACACTAACTGATATGTTATAGTTAAAGGTTTCCCTCCTTTCCTCCGCTATTTTGAACAGTTCCTCTAGAGTCCTGTAATTGACTCCCCTGTTCTCCTCAGTACCCTCCATTGTAAACGTCTTGCCTGTTCCTGTTTGCCCATAGGCAAATATACAGACGTTGTAACCATCTAACACAGATATCACCATAGGGCAGCATCCATAAACACATCAACTGTTAAAGGGAAAAAAAACTGGCTTAAAGAATATTTTCACAAATCAAAAGGTGATTGTGCATCCACCAACACTTGACTCAATAGTAGTAGTATTTGAGGCACCTTGATCATCTTTTGGTGTGTAAACCCTATCAAATTTAAAGGTCTTTTTGGTAGAGCAAACACTCAGGATTCCAAGTTCTCCATCCTTGGCTGCATTGAAGTCTACAACTGTCGAGCAACCCACTGAGGTCTCTGCCTTGCTAAATGGGCGACATCGGCAAAACACCCTGATATTCCCTGGTGGTTAAAAACTACAATGAGTATGCAAGCGAAAGAGAAAAAGAAGCATATCTGTAGCTATATAAAGGTAAATCTCGTACACACCTTTTGCCTCCTGAACTTCATTGTGGAGCTTCCTTCTCTTTGCTTGCTCTTCACTGTACTTTACCTTCAGTTCCTCGCACTGTGCAACTGCAAAGTGATCCCATGTAAACACCTACTTCCCATGTAAACACCTACTTCGCATTTCATTTCAGATGCCAAGTACAGTTAAGCATGATCCAAACTTACCCAATCCTTGAACTGCAAATGCCATTTTATTCAACTCAGGAATTGAATCAGCACATTCGTGGGCTTCACGAGAGAGCTGAGATTGCTCCTGTTTCATCACCTGCATAAAAGTGTAATTGATATATTTGAATCCTATAAATAACTAATACCAATTACAAATTGGGAGCAATTCTACAAATCACTTTATTTATATAAATAACAAATTGCATTTACCCAAAGAAAATTATTACCTTAATCTTTTGGTCTAAATCATTGATTGTCACAACCCAGAACTTCTTGTCACGCTCATACCTGCTGGAAACATCCCTCAACTTTTCAGCTTGTTTCTCCACAGTTTGGTCTGAGTACAACCAGAAACTAGAATCAGAAAAGCTTAAAACAATAAAAGGAGCTAAAATATAAGATAACCATAGCAAGGTTTCACAAATGTCCCAATCATGTGTTATGAATAACTCAGCCAGATAATATTAACAGCATCTTCCAAAACCAGCTTTCTTATAAAAATGTTGACAGAAAATCACTGTAATGAATCTGGATGTGCAACTCAAAGTGGATTAGCAACTTTATTAAGGGACAGCGAAATATATTGAAGTCACGTTTAGAAGGTTCATCATAATAGGAAAAAGGTTATTACATGCAGTCAATATTAAAGCTAAAAACAGTATAAATTCAATTCCATTTTCAGTCACTTCTTACCAAGAGAATATGTCTGGAACAACTTATTGTCTAGTTCCATCCTAACCTTCTCTAGCTGCTCATTCGCAGCAGTCAAAGACATCCATGCTTGATAACATTCATCTGCCTTAAGCTGGCAGTGGGTACTAAGGTCTTGTATCTTCTTCTCATACTTTGCTGCTGA
Source organism: Panax ginseng (assembly GCA_020205605.1). Taxonomy (NCBI): domain Eukaryota; kingdom Viridiplantae; phylum Streptophyta; class Magnoliopsida; order Apiales; family Araliaceae; genus Panax; species Panax ginseng. The sequence continues at coordinate 24,113,831 of CM035145.1, forward strand.
CTTCATGCCCAACATTTTCAACTGCAAACTCCAAAAAAAAAACAATGATTACATATGCATATTAATTTATTCCAAAGGTTCAAATTCAAAACACTTAATTCTAAACTACGCCATACGTGAGCTGAAGGGACTTCTATCGCAGTGGCACAGTTTGTGCATATAAGATGTTCATTTTTCATCTCAGGAGCTGCATTCAAACCAAAAGGTAAATTACAATTAAAGGTTGCTTCAAATATATTCAACAACCATCAACAGTGAATTTGGTAAGATTAAAATACCTGACATTTTTGGTGCTCTCCTTATGCATATCCCACTAACCACTGGGCTTCCATTGACCCCTTCAAACCTTATAACAACCATCCCATCATCCTTAACAGAAACTCTCAAATCAACTAACTGCAATGGCTTATTGGCTCCAACAATGGAGAATATATCAAAGTCAGACAGTACCTGCATTTGTTTTATGGCAGGACGTTTAAGTCAATAATCCAAAATAGTTTACTTAAGGCAGAGTAATACAAGTTGGTTACATGATCTACTTGCCTTCTCATCCTGCATGAATACATTAAATACCCTCATTCCTTTAGGTCCATACGTGTTTATGATCTCCACAAAATGAAGATCAACAAAATATTCTCCAGGGTGAAGATTGCAAAACCGATAACAAAAGTTTCCTAATCGTGCTGACTGGTATATGAATGGATAATCACCACCCTCAATTATACTCTCTTCAGTTTGAAATATATCTCCCCCTTCAAAAAAGTTATCAGTCAGAAGGCTTATATGTGCATCCGCTTCCACAGAAACTTCACCTCCAGCATTCATGAACATCAGGACTTCCTCTGGTTCAAACCATTGTAATGATGTCATTAAGCTAATTAGCAGCTAAGAAAACTAAATAAATAATAACTTTATAGCCCTTCATCATGTACTTGAAAACAACTAGAAATAGGTAAGGGATATGCTTGAAAAATATGTAAGATTTAATCCATTATGAGGATTTCAGGTCACTCTGCACTCGGTCCTTCTCTTGAAGGTAGGTCTCTCTGGTTTGCTGCCATTCTTACCTACAAACGGAAACTAAAATAGTGCTTGCATCTAAATATTTCATATGAGTTTTTAATTTGTTTTTCTTAGAGTTTACTTCCAAGTACTTATCCCCAATACACACACACACACACACACACATATATATATATATATATATATATATATATATATATATATATATATATATATATATATATACATTTTTAAAAATACTTCCCAAAAGATTTGGAAAAGGGTAGCAAAATTCTAGATTAATGACTAATACAGAACGAAAGCATGATACTTACTCATGAACCAATCGATCAAAATAAAAACGGCTTTTCTTTACTTTAAATAAATTTAAAGAATATATGGCTTTTGCTTTAAATGGTTCCACAATGTAAACTCATATTTTCATTACCATGTTCTTCAAACCAAACAACATTCATTTACACGCACCCATAGGCATACACCCTACCTAAATGGTATAACCCCGGTAAATAAAATATAAAAAACGGTTCTTTCTATTAAAAAAAGGTACAATCAATTGTCCAAAATCAGCAAAAGTTCCACTATGTCTTTGAACATGTGAGCTCAAACTTCTTACAATCTAAGCTTCATGAATTTATAAAGCATACGAAAGGTGAAAATTAAAGCCCAATATCTGAGAGAAATCCTTGGTATAAGTTGAGGTATATTAAGAAAACTAACCTGTGCAATTCGGCCTCGTAAAACCATTTGGTATCAGTCTCGAACTTGAATCACAAACCATGTAATCCGCGGATGATTCTTCGTCCTCGTCCATAGCGGAATTTTTATCTTCTTGGTCTATGATTTTGTAACAATCGGAAACCCTAGAAACAGAGGGATCCGGAATTAGGGTTTCTGAGATATTGCCCAGTAGGTTAAATTGAATGTCTTCCATGGAAATTAGGTGCTTGGGAATTTAGAAATCTTGAAGGAAATAGATCGAAAATGTATAATAGCAATAGTTAAAAGCGTTGATTAAGGCCAGGGAGAGGGTGTAGTTTCCTTTACTCGGGTGTTGTATTTGGTTCTGGATGTTCAAATTTCAAACCGTTAAGTAATATGACCGTTAATCATTTAAAAAGGGGGTGCGCATGTTGTATCACTTTATTTTCACTGGCCCATTTGCCATTTACAACCGATTAGGCCCATTGAGGCCCTATTCACATTTTCCTATTTCTTTGTTCTGATTTTTTTTTAGGAGAATCTATATTATTACAATTTAATTCTAAATATACATTTCTGCATACTATGACTTTACTCATGAGATATAAAAAAAGCGAGAACTTTGCATGATAAAAAAAATACTTCAGCTATCACCTTTGGCTTCTACTCCCTCCGTCTCAGGATAAAAATTTTGATAGACTTTTTATGCATATTAAGAAGAGAAATAAAATGACAAAATTGCTCATAATAATATCATTAAATATGGAGAGAGAATTAGAATAAAAAAAGTATGAGATATTTAATGCTACGGGCATAATAGAAAAAAATGTGTAAAAGTTTGGTTATTAAAAGAAAGAGAACATTTAAATTGAGACAACCCAAAATAGTAATAAGGACTTTTATCCTGAGACGGAGGGAGTATTTTTTTTATTTACCGCCCACAAGTGGCACACGAAATGCCATTACGAGTATATTTTTGAGTCATATTAAAAAGTTACGAGTGAATGTAGTATTATTGGTAATTTAATTTCTTATATATAGATAAAATTTTCACATGTCTTTTATAGTGTCAGCTACACTCTCATTAATTATCTCGGATCATCACTCCACATCCTGGCTAATCTCACTTAAACTCTCGTTTCTTGAGGAGAACAATGGAACAAAAAAAAATGGTGAACTCAAATAATTTAGTAAAAAATATATTAAGATAATGAAGAAAAAAATTATCCCTAGACTTTAACAGTGAAAAATCTAATAAAATATAATTGACAACACGTTTTAAATTAACAACTGTAGCTGAAATAACAATCAACTAGGTCTTGATTTATTCTTCAACAATTTATCTTTATACTACAGGACAAAAATATTCAATTGTAACACAAGTGGTCATAATCATGTCAATTAACCGTCCATCTTTGCATTACGGACCAAATAAAACTTTTTACCACGTGTCATTGTCATACGACCTAAGACACTCAACAATTATATCGTCTTCGCACCCAGACTAAAGACATCCACAAAAACTTGATCCTTTGATTATTAGTACAAATAACAGTGATATGACGGATGAATGAAAGTTGTAAGAATAATAAGATAAAAGAATAAACATTCGAGATTTGACATTTAATTTGTCAAGAGTTCAATAATGTCCAAATTATCAACATGATGACCAAAATGTGAAGTCAAATTCAAAAATTATATTCAAGATTCATATTTCAAAGATAACGATTAAAATTTAATAGGAAGGTTTAGGAAAATAAAAAGTTCAAGTGAAATGATATTAGATGAAGCGCAAACCTCAAAAGAATTTCTACCCATTTTAGGAATTATAGAAACAATACTTATCATATTAAGTTTAGATTTAGGAGTATGAAAGAAAATGATATTCCTTACCTCAATTAAGTATGATGATTTCTATGAAGTTTATCAACCTAAATATATTTATAATTTAATTAGTAGCTATCACATATGGTGTATACTAACTCGTATATTATGAAATTATCAAAAATGACTATATAATATAAATTTGTGTAGTGTACAGAATAAACTTCAAATAATATTTCAAAATAAATCTTTCAAGGGAAGTTTTTTAAAATAACTCTTCTAAAGGAATAATTATAAACACCATGTGATGTGTGTGGGTGTTTGACCAACTTTTATAGAAAGACTTACTTGAATAATATTTGTACTTATGCTTGCCAAGATATGGTCATGGGCGGACTGTGACACCCCCAAAATAGGTCTACATCCCCCATTCTGAGTTGTCAATACACGGTACAGAAACAACTACAACTTTATTATTACAATAGTAAAAATGTGAGTTTAAATACAGATATTGCCATCTAGACAATATCCACATACAAATAAATCCTCATCATAATTATTCGTACATTTTTTTTACAACAATGGTGAGGACTACTAAACAACTCTCCCTAGAACTTTCATTCCATACCCCGACTCGTACTCGCTATATTCTCGCCTCCTGAGAAGAAAAATGGAACAAAAAGGAAAAGGGTGAGCTCGACTAGCCCAGTAAAGAATATTATGACTAAGATAATATACAACAAAATTATCGTTAGTCTTCAATGGGAAAATATAATAGAATACAATAGACAACAAGTTTTAAATCAATATTCGCAATTGAAATAATAATTCATTAGAAGAGTTAAGTAGAGAATGCAAAACTACTATCTTCTATGTATGAATTTTAAAGTTCATCGCCTATTTTTTTATCCTCAGTAACATCAATCAATATATATCCGAGATCAAATATTCATCCTTGCACTACTGAGCCAAGGACATTCACCGATTGGTCATGTTCATCTAAACACTGCTCATCTTTCAAGACTACGGCCAAAGATATTCATCGAAATCATTCATCTTTGCACTACGGCCAAAGATATTCATCATAAATCATTCATCTTTGCACTACGAGCCAAAGATATTCAATAATATCATCATTTGAGACCGAGGATGATGAAAATATTTTTTAAAAAACGAATCCAAAGTGAAACAAAATGACAAGGATTAAGGATTAAGGATTCGTACATTTTGTTTTATCCACGCCCAAAAATACCTCAAAAATAATCATAGTGGTGTAAAATTCAAGAATGATCAAAACATGGATACAATCAAAGCTAGTATCCACAATAGATATTTTGGACTTAAAAGAAAAATTTTCATTTTTCGATGAATTAAGGTCGATTCGTGAATAAAGGTCAGTATACGTGAATAGTAACTTCGACACCAAAAGTTCCAAATTTGATAAAAACTTCCAACCAATATTTCGGCATAATGATATTGAAGAAATAATATCATTTTTCGAATAAAATAACATCCCTTACCTCGAAAAAGATCAGTACTTCTAACTGGAATACTGGATATAGACTATATCTTGAACTTTCACCGTATAGCAATACTCAAAGTATACTCAAAATACTCACAAGAATACGCCGATAATATAGAGAGAGAAAACTTGATTTCGTGTGATTTTCAATTCTAACCTAAGACCTATTTATGAAATTCTTAGAACACCAAAGCGTAAAATTTAATAAAATATTAATATTTATAAAAATATTATACGTATTCTTTGAAATCTGAATCTCAGCAATTCACACATGCCAACCTTCTAGAAGAAAATAAAAAAACGTTTTTCTAATTTAAAATAATTTAAACTTCCAAAAATTAATTATTTTGAGCTTGAACTTCAATAATTCACAATAAATAGCCCTTTTATCAGAAAATTCGAATCTCGCGAGTTTTTATAGGAAATCCAATTCTCTACAACTTTACAGAAGAAAGTTTTTCTAAATTCCCAAAGAAATTGACCGAAATCCATAAACGGGTGATTTTAGAAGGCTATAATCAAATTTCAAATAATAAATGGGGTCCATAGACATGTTTAACATGTTTTAAACATTTATTGCAACAAAAATACTCTTCCTCCTCGTATACTCATATATCCCACATTCGTTGTAAAAATATCACCATTATTATATTATTAAAATATAATAACATATATTTAAATGAATTATTTTATCAGAAAAAGATAAAATTTCAATTTTCAACAATTGTCACATTAAAAATTTTCTCCATCTATATCCACATAAAATTAATATTTTCCTCATCATATGAATCAATAATTAATTATTCACAAATAATATTACGTAATCACAATATCGACAACCGTGCGGTTCAGTGAAAGAGGGCTTTCCGATAAGAATTTCTCCTTCTTTACAAGCAATTAGGTGACCAAACCTCTCCTTAGAGCAGTAACTTTCTAGACATTGCCAATAATGTTATCTAATAATATTATTCAGGATAATATGAATTATTGTTTCGATAATGAAAAAAATTTGTGTAATGACAATTATTAAAACAACAAAGAATATAAAATATCAACGCAGCAATTATTGAATCAATAAAATAAAACACCGAACAATTAATTATCGTAACCATTATTGAAGTGGCCTTCACGTAAGAGTCAATAATTGGTGCAATACCGCAGGTGTTACCGCTCAACTACGCCAGACATCGTGTTTTAACCACGGGTATTCCAACAAAGGTAAAACCAGAATAACTACGCCGTTATTTTTAAACAACTTATATTTGTCATTTTCTTCCTCCAATCGCTTTTACGTTATGGGGCTCACACATGGTCAGGGCCGTCGCATTTAATATTCCCGACAAGATTTAATATTCCACCACCAAACGAATATTCCCCGACAACAATGAATATTTTATAACCACTTGCTTATTTTAAAATATTTGCGTATTTTACCCGTAATTATCCACATTAATCACATCAACCCTTACTATTTCAAAATAATAATTAGAGGAAATTAAATTTCATTTATTAATTATTTGGGATCTTACAACCTCCCTCCTTATGAAATTTCGTCCTCGAAATTGACGACGACGTACTGGTGTTTTGAAAAGATGAGGATACCTCGCTTTCATTTCGTTTCCAACTCCCGTGTCATTTCCTCTATAAGATGGTTTCTCCACAAGACTTTAACTTGTGGTATGACCTTCGTCGTAGGGACATGCTCCTTCCTATCCAAGATCTTGACAGTACTTCCTCACACGTTAAGTCTTCTGGCTATCTCGTCCGGTTCTAACTCAATAACGTGATTCGGGTCTTTCACATATTTACTAAGCTGAGATATGTGAAACACATTATGAACACGAGACATACTTGGAGGTAACGCGAGTCTATAAGCTACATTTCCTACTCGGTCAAGAATTTGAAATGGACCAATAAATCGTGGATCGAGCTTTCCTCTCTTCCCGAATCTTGTAACTCCCTTCCATGGGGCAACACGCAACAATACATGATCCCCTATACTAAATTCCACATCCTTTCGATGAAGATCCGCATAACTCTTTTGTCGATCTTGTGCCGTTTGTATACGTTGTCGAATCATTTGGATCTTTTCGGTGAGTCATATCGCATCTAACTTTCGGGTCCCAACAATGTTGCTTCACCCACCTCATCCCAACATATTGGAGAGCGACACTTTCGTCCATATAATGCTTGAATGGGGCCACACCTATACTTGCTCGATAACTATTGTTGTAGGAGAATTCCATCAATGGTAAATACTTATCCCAACCGCCTTGAAGTTCAGGACACGTAGTCTTAATAAATCTTCAAGAGTTTGAATAGTCCTCTCGATTGTCCGTCTGCTTTGAGGATGGTATGCCGAATCGAATCTTAAATCCGCATCCATAGCTTTTTGCAAGCTAACCCAAAATCTTGAAGTGAATCTTGGGTCACGATCCCAAACTATGGATACTTGGCATGCCATGCAATCTCACAATCTCATTTACGTACATTTCGAAAGCAAGACGTTCAAGGAATAAGTCTCTCAGACGGCAAGAAATGAGCGGACTTGGTTAATCTATCAACAATAACCCAAATAGCATTTATGCCTTGAGAAACCGTGGGAAGTCCCGTGAAACGAAATCCATGGCAATGTGTTCCCACTTCCATTTCGGAATCTCAAGTGGTTGCAATGGTCCCTTAGGCACTGATGTCTCGCCTTTACACGTTGACAAGTTAAACATGTTGAGATAAACTTTGCAATCTCTCTCTTCATATTGTTCCACCAAAATGTATGTCAAGATCACGATACATTTTAGTACTTCCGGATGGATTGCAAATGGTGTATTGTGTGCCTCCATCATAATCTTGTACTTCAAATCGAATCGTTAGAACACAAAGTGGAGTGGACTCAAGTATTCCTTCTTCATCAATTCTCGCTTCCTAATAGCTCCTTCTTGTACTTTCTTCTTCATATGCATCACTCCGGCCTGGTGGCTTGAGCAACCTTAACTTTTTCTATTAAAGTTGGCTCTACGCGATATTTGACATCATCGCACTCATTCCTCGCATATGATCTTCTACTCAACGCTACCACTACCACGTTCGCTTTTCCGGGATGGTATTGAATAGTGTGGTCGTAGTCTTTTTAATAGCTCGAGCCAACGTCACGCCAGATATTAAGTTCTTTTTGAGTGAAGAAATATTTAAGGCTTTTTATGGTCGAATATATCTCCACTTTCTCTCCATATAGATAAGGCCTCCAGATCTTTTAATATGAAACGATCGGGCCGCTAACTCTAGATCATGAGTAGGATAATTCCTCTCATATTCTTTAAGTTGTCGCGAGGCATAAAGCTATGATTTTCCCACGTTGCATGAGAACACATCCTAACCCTTTGCCCGAAACATCGCAGAGATAACAAATCCATCCGAACCAGATGGTATTGTTAGAAACAGTCTTCAAATAAGTCTCCTTTTAAGCTCTTGAAACTCTTCTCGCACTCTTCGCTTCCAAACGAATTTTGTATCCTTCCGAAGTTAGATGAGTTATCTGAGTAGCGATTCGAGAAAACCCTTCCACGAATCTCCGATAATAACCAAATTAAGTTCAAAAGTCTGCAGACTTCAACCACCGACTTGGTTGCTTCTAACTTTGTATTGCTTCAATCTTCGCCGTCAACAGATACTCCATGTTTTGACACCACATGCCCAAGAAATGCTACTTCCTCAAGCCGTAACTCTCATTTCTTTAACTTGGCATAAAGCTTGTTTTCACGAAGCCTTTCGAGTACCACTTTAAATGGTGCTCATGATCTTCACGACTTTTGGAATATATGAGGATGTCATCAATAAAGACAACAACGACCCGATCCAAATACTCTTTGAATACTCTTGTTCATCATATCCATGAAAGCGCGCAGGAGCATTAGTCAATCCGAAAGACATAACTAAGAATTCATAATGCCCGTCTGCATCGAAGTTCTAAAGGCGTCTTTGGAATATCCTCGATTCTAATCTTCATTTGATGATATCCGTAAGCTAAGATCGATTTTTGAAAAGAATTGTGCTCCTTGCAGAATGGTCAAACAAGTCATCAATACGAGGTAGAGGATACCTATTCTTGATAGTGACATGGTTCAATTCCCGATAGTCAATACAAAGTCGCATACTCCCGTCTTTTCTTCTTTACAAATAAAACAGAGCACCCCAAAGAGATGTACTCAGATCTAATGAAACCAATGTCCAACAACTCGTAGTTGGACCTTTAACTCAAGTTCAATAGAGCCATTCGATATGGGGTTTTAGAAATGGGCTTTGTATCAAAGTTCAAGGTCAATAAAGAATTCAACTTCACGTTACGGGGGTAGGCCAGGAAGTTCTTCAGAAATACGTCGGAAAGTTAATAACAACAGAATATTATTCAATTTTGACGTGTCTTTATTCAAATCCATAACATGGGCTAAGAAAACTTGACATCCGTTTTTAATAAGCGAATAGCTTTATGATTAGATATGACGGTGATTGATTTTAATGGTTTAGTTGCTTGAATTGAACAACAAAGTTGTTTAGGAATATGAAAGCTAACAACCTTATTTAAAACAATCAATTTTGGTATGATGAGTAGTTAACCAATCAATCCCTAAAATCACAACAAAAGCAAGTATCTTTAAAGAGATAAGGTCAACTGAGGTAAGATAAGGGTGCCAACATGGATTAGACAAGATTTATAAACAAGTGGATGTGATGAAAGTTTCTCCTAACGGAGTTTCCACGGATAAAGTCAAAGTCTAATTTCTCCGAAGTCAAGTTTAAACGCTGAGCACAAGCAGAGAGATAAATGAATGGGTAGACCCCAGATTCAAGTAAAGTATAAACTTCACAAGAATTTATAAATAGCTTACCCGTGATCACCTCGTTTGGGTTCTCGATTTTGACCGGGCCATAACAAACTTCTTCCAGAACCGTTGACTTTGATTTTTTCTCGGGATAGTCTTTTGAGTCACCGTCCCATTGAACTAGTTTTTCTACTACCGTGCAATCTCGAAGCGATATGTCATTCCTTTCCACAATTATAGTATACCGAACTGTTGTGCAGGCGCTTTGACCGATATGTCCTCTTTTCCGCATTTATAAAGATATGACCGGTGGTCGTTCTCCTCCCTCGAAACAGCGATTCTTTCTTTAATCTGTCGTCTTTACATACGGTCGTTGTTGAATCTCCTCTTTTAAAATCTCCTCCCGACTCGCTTCTTCTATTTTCATGGCTATGATTACCACCGGAGTGGTTACCATTTTTGTCCGTCTTTTTCTTTCTCCACTTTGGTTATTGTTGTTTTATTGATCGCTATCTCCCAGATGATCCTCGATTGTGGTACCTCGGTTGGACCGTACTCGTTATCTCATTTCTAACAATTGAGCCACGTTAACAAACATCTGGAATAGAGAGAAAATTTATGATAGATGAGATAATCGACGTATCGCCGGTTTCAAACCTCTCGTAAACATCCGCGCCATACGTTCCTCATTCTCCACCAAATGAGGTGCAAACTCGATAACTCGCAAACTTCGCCGTCATCGAGACACCGCCATGTTGTTTCGCTTCCGCCTAATAAACTCCACTTCCTTCATATGATTAACACTTTCGTGAAAGTATTTGTCATTAAATAGTTTCTGAAATGTCTCCCAAGACATCTTTGAGTGGCATGTTTGGATGGGTACGCTTCACGACTCCCACCAAAGAATCGCTTCGCCACGGAACATAAAGGTGGCGAATGGAACATTCTGTTCTCTGTGCATCCCAAGACATCGAATATCTTGGTAATTTGCTTGACCCATGTTTTCGCCATGATCGGATCCGCTTTCCTTAAATTCTCGTGGTCCCAACTCTTTGAACGCTTGGTCGTGACAACCCGTGAATTGCTATCATTTCCTCCTATGTTTTGAACACGAGTCTCCTCGTCTCGATTTTGCATGAACCGCAAAAAGCTTCTAAATATCCCCTCGCTCATCATCTCGCTTTCGTTGGTGTTGTTCACATGAGGAACATTGCCACTGTTGCACGTTCTCTCCTCGTTGGTGAGTACAAAGCGTCTCCACGGCCTCATTTCCATTGTTAATATTCTCATTCGACATTCTCAAATCTTGCCATAAAACAAGGGTTAATTAAGGAAATCAATATATCACATAATATCCCTATATCTCGACCAACTATCAAATAAGCTTAGGTAGGACACACTAGCGAAGGATTTACTCGTCTCCCCCTCCTAGTTCTATTCCCCGATCTCCGCCAGAGATCATATCCCTAAGCTCGATACCAACCTGTGACACCCCCAAAATAGGTCTACATCCCCATTCTCGAGTTGTCAATACACTGCATGTAAACAACTACAACTTTATTATTACAATAAGAAAGCGTGAGTTTAAATCTGAGATATTGCCATCACAGATAATATCCACATACAAATAAATCCTCATCATAATTATTCGTACATTTTTTTTTTACAACAATGGTGAGGACTACTAAACAACTCTCCCTAGAACTTTCATTCCCATACCCCGACTGCATTTCGCTTATATTCTCGCCTCCCGAGAAGAAAAATGGAACAAAAAGGAAAAGGGTGAGCTCGACTAAATTTGATAAAGAATATTATGACTAAGATAATATACAACAAAATTATCGTTAGTCTTCAACAGGAAAATATAATAGAATACAATAGACAACAAGTTTTAAATCAATATTCGCAATGAAATAATAATTCATTAGAAGAGTTAAGTAGAGGCGCAAACTACTATCTTCTATGTATGAATTTTAAAGTTCATAAATCTATTTTATCCTCGTAACATCAATCAATATATATCTCGAGATCAAATATTCATCCTTGCACTACAAGCCAAGGACATTCACCGATTGGTCATGTTCATCTAAACACTGTTCATCTTTTGCACTACGGCCAAAGATATTCATCGAAATCATTCATCTCTTTGCTACGGGCCAAAGATATTCATCGAAATCATTCATCTTTGCACTACGGGCCAAAGATATTCATCATAAATCATTCATCTTTGCACTACTGTGCCAAAGATATTCAATAATATCATCATTTAAGACCGAGGATGATGAAAAATTTTTAAAAAAAACGAATCCGGTGAAACAAAATGACAAGGATTAAGGATTAAGGATTCGTACTTTTGTTTTATCCACGCCCAAAAATACCTCAAAATAATCATAGTGGTGTAAAATTCAAGAATGATCAAAACATGGATACAATCAAAGCTAGTATCCACAATAGATATTTTGGACGAAAAGAAAAATTTTCATTTTTCGATGAATAGTGTCGTATTCGTGAATAGTGCCGTATACGTGAATAGTAACTTCGACACCAAAAGTTCCAAATTTGATAAAAACTTCCAACCAATATTTCAGCATAATGATATTGAAGAAATAATATCATTTTCGAATAAAATAACATCCCTTACCTCGAAAGATCAGTACTTCTAACTGGAATACTGGATATAGACTATATCTTGAACTTTCACCGTATAGCAATACTCAAAGTATACTCAAAATACTCACAAGAATACGCTCGATAATATAGAGAGAGAAAACTTTACCGTGTGATTTTCAATTCTAACCTAAGACCTATTTATAGGAAATTGCTTCAACACCAAAAAGCAGTAAAATTTAATAAAATATTAATATTTATAAAAATATTATACGTATTCTTTGAAATCTGAATCTCAGCAATTCACACATGCCAACCTTCTAGAAGAAAATAAAAAAAACGTTTTTCTAATTTAAAATAATTTAAACTTCCAAAATTAATTATTTTGAGCTTGAACTTCAATAATTCACAATAAATAGCCCTTTTATCAGAAAATTCGAATCTCATGAGTTTTTTAGGAAATCCAATTCTCTACAACTTTACGAAGAAAGTTTTTCTAAATTCCCAACAGAAATTGACCGAAATCCATAAACGGGTGATTTTAGAGGTTATAATCAAATTTCATCAATAAATGGGGTCCAAACACATGTTTAACATGTTTTAAACATTTATTGCAACAAAAATACTCTTCCTCCTCGTATACTCATATATCCCACATTCGTTGTAAAAATATCACCATTATTATATTATTAAAATATAATAACATATATTTAAATGAATTATTTTATCGAGAAAAAGATAAAATTTCAATTTTCAACAATTGTCACATTAAAATTTTCTCCATCTATATCCACATAAAATCAATATTTTCCTCATCATATGAATCAATAATTAATTATTCATAAATAATATTACTGAATCACAATATTGACAACGAGTGGGTTCAGGAAAAGGAGGCTTTCCAATAAGAATTTCTCCTTCTTGGCGGCGCAATTAGGTGACCAAACCTCTCCTTAGACAGAACTTTCTAGACATTACCAATAATGTTATCTAATAATATTATTCGAGATAATATGAATTATTGTTTCGACAATGAAAAATCTTGTGTAATGACAATTATTAAAACAACAAAGAATATAAAATATCAACGCTAAAGAATTATTGAATCAATAAAATAAAACCATTGAACGGTAATTATCGTAACCATTATTGAGTAGTGCCTTCTTACGTAAGAGTCAATAATTGGTGCAATACAGTAGTATCTTCTACCGATTCAACAACGCAGACATCGTGTTTTAACCACCGGGTATTCAACGATGTAAACGGTAACAAATAACTACGCCGTTATTTTTAAACAACTTATATTTGTCATTTTCTTCCTCCAATTGCTTTTCTTTATGGGGCCCTTTACATATGCGCGCAGTGTAAATGCGAATATTCCCGACAAGATTTAATATTCCACGACCAAACGAATATTCCCCGATAACAATGAATATTTTATAACCACTTGCTTATTTTGAAATATTTGCGTATTTTACCCGTAACTATCCACATTAATCACATCAACCTTTACTATTTCAAAATAATAATTAGAGGAAATTAAATTTCATTTATTAATTATTTGGGATCTTACACGGACCTATGTTAGGGGCCACTGAAATTTCATGGGTCAGGGGGGTCATCCGACTTAAAAAAAATTTTGAGAATGCTACAATATTACTACAGTACTATTATTACCTCTAAAGGCTTTTACCACTAAAAACTACAACACTAATAATCTACTATAGTACTACTATTTCGAGATGGCTACTAGTCTACTAGAGTACTACTATTACCTCTAAAAATTTGAGAAGACTACAACATTACTACAGTACTATTATTTCGAGTACAAAAAGGGCTCAAATGTTGGTTAAGAAAAGAAATGATGATATGTATCCCTAAGTTTATTTGTTGGTTAATTGGCTCTACTTTTGTCCGTTGCTACTGCAACTGTTGAAATGACATTTTCAGTCATTAATGTTGTGAAGAATGAACTCCGTAACCAAATATGAGATGAATAACTGTTTAATAATATACACGTGATATTTTGTAACCAGGGCCAGCCCCGAGTTTTTTAGGGCCTAAAGCGACAAAAAAAGGGCATTTTGCGAATTGCTATTAACATAGGCATAAAAAAAACTAAGAACTGAACAAAAGAGCATCAATACGAAAGAATACCAAATATAATAATCGACTATTTCAATATTTTCTTTCTTTTTCTTGTTTCAGATCCAGACATATACTTTTTAGGAGCCATGGTGAATTAAAATTTAAAAATCTGCAAAATTCCAGCATAATCTCGTGATTATCTATAAATTAATTATCAAATAGGGTCTCCTTTATAATTATTAAGAGTCTAACACTACTCCCAAACAATTATAAAAACTCAAAAGAGATTAAATTTTTCACTTAATTCATAATAGCATAAACAAATCTACTCAATCAGTCATTGTAAGACCCCAAATTTTATGAAATAAAAGTATTCAATTTTCTTATTTAGTAATGGTTAAATTGATAAAAGGTTAAAGTTAAGGGTGATATATGATTTTTTTTCAAAATAAGCAAGTGGCTATAAAATATTCATTGTTGTCGGGGAATATTCAGTTGGTCGTTGAATATTCTTCCGCGTCGGGAATATTCGCATGCGACGGTAGCTAGATCTTTTTGTGGGCCCCATAACTTGAAAGCGATTGGATGAAGAAAACGACAAGTATAAGTTGTTTATAAATAACTACAGTAGTTATTACCAATTAATATTGTTGGAATACACGGTGGTTAAAAACAATAATAATGCGCGTTGTCAGACAAGAAGACATTTGCAGATTGCACCAATTATTGATTCTTACGTGAGAAGGCACTACTCAATAATTGTTATAGTAATTACTGTTTAATATTTTATTTTATTGGTTCAATAATTGTTGCGTTGATATTTTATATTATTGTTGTTTCAATAATTGTCACTGCACAGTATTTTCCATTATCGGATCAATAATTTATATTATTTGAATAATATTATTTGATATCATTATTGGCAATGTCTAGAAAGTTTTGTCAATGAGAGGTTTGGTCACCTAATTGCGCGCCAGTAAGGAGAAATCCTTATCGGAAAACCCCCTCTTTCCTGGGAACTGTCTGATTGTCATTGTTGTGATTCTGTAATATTATTTGTGAATAATTAATTATTGATTTATATGATAAGGAAATATTTATTTGATGCGGATATAAATGATGGATTTATTTATGTGGTTATAAATGAAGGAATTAATGTTGAGGTGTTTTATCAGTATTTTGTCGATTGGAGGTATTAAAAAGATCAAACGGGTGTTCTTACACTTTATTATTGTGAGTTATAATTTTTAATCTGACCATTGGATCGTTGTAATTTTTGGATATGTTATACATATATAAGTTGAGTATATGTCCACAAATTTTGAACCGTTAAAAATAAGCGTATAATTTGTTATGAATTTTAAGAGGTGACTGATTCGGAAATTAGGTTATAAATAATTTTGGTGGAAAATTCTAGAATTGGTGGGCCCCACTTTTGGTTGGTGAGAAATCTGCTCAATTGAATTTTCAAATGTGGTGGGTGGGAATAGTAGCAGGTAAAGCCATCAGGTTGCAGGTTAAGTCTGCTTGACCATGCTAACATTTTCCTATAAATAGAGGGCTAAGTTAGAATTGAAAATCACACCGTAATTCATAGGTTTTCTCTTTTTCTCTAGATTATCGAGTGTATTTTGTGAATATTTAGATACTTGGTGAGTTCTTTATTCATCGGTCTGCAAGTTTCCTTGACGTATATCCGATATCAAGTCGTAAATCGCTGCTTTTGAGGTAAAAGGATAAGTAAGGGATATTAAGGGATGTTATATTCTTCATAATGATGTTATTCTTTCAATATCATTATCGACATATTGGTATGGATCTTATTGTGGAATTTCTATCTTTTTGAGT
The DNA here is from genome assembly GCA_020205605.1 of Panax ginseng. NCBI lineage: Eukaryota > Viridiplantae > Streptophyta > Magnoliopsida > Apiales > Araliaceae > Panax > Panax ginseng. The sequence goes on from CM035145.1 coordinate 24,130,259, forward strand.
TGGGGTTTCTATTCACGTATCGACAATTATTCACGTATAATGATAATTATTCATGTATATGGCACTTATTTACGTATATGACATTAGTTACGTATACTGATCTTATGTCGTACGAATACGAGTCTTATTCACGAGTTACTTATTCATGAGTTACTATTCACGAGTTACTATTCACGGGTACTATTCATGATAAAAATTGGTTTCTTTTTCTGACCAAATTGTCGTTGATTTATGAATATTGCTCTTGAAATTAAATGTAGTTGTTGATCATATTATTTTTATTATCATATATAACATTTTTATAACCCTGATGTTGAAATTCTCTTTCACTTGAGTGTAAAGATGGATAGATTATTGGTATGATCATGACTAGGGTTCTCTTTGGCCAGTAGTGAAAAGTTGAATTGTGACTGGTATGATCATGACCATTGAATTTATAATTGAATATCTTTAGCTTAAGTGCAAAGGTGAATTGATCAACATGGTTATAATTATTGTTTATATAAATTATGAAATGATTATATATTTCATTGAGATATGAATATCTTTGGCCCGTAGTGCAAAGATGACTTAGTGATGAATATCTTTGGCCCGTAGTGCAAAGATGGTCTGTTGATGAATATCTTTGGCCCGTAGTGCAAAGATGGATTAATTAGTATAATTATGAGCAGAAGGCGTGGTTTGGTATAACCATGATCTTTGATGTTTGAGGTAAAGACGGTGATGAAAATTATCTTAAATCCAGGTGCGAAGAAATTTAGAATCACAATTATGATTATGAGTTATTCATATAATTGTGGAAAAGGCTGTTGATTGATGTTACGTGGATAAAACATTGTTGGTGGACTTTTAACATGGAGAAGATAATAGACATTATGGTCTATTTGACTTTTCTAATGGATCGCTTTCGTTCATTTGCAACTATGGTTGAAAATTTTATCATCTACCATATGTTCTAAATCTACGATTTATTCTCGTTGAAGGCTATTGATAATTTATTTATCTTTAGTCATGATATTCTTTTTTGGGCTAGTTGTGCTTCACCCTTTTGTTTCACAATTCCTTTCGTGTAATAATAGTGTATTTGGGTGGCCGGGGTAATGAGGGGAATAGAACGGTGATCATCATTTAGTAGTTATATTTGGTGAATCAACTAGGGTGAGGCGAACCCAATGTTGGAAGAGTGTTTTGCCACTATCATACAAGATGTATAATGACATACAACCTCGTGTCATCATAAGATATGGTTGTGCTCATCCACTTGCTGAGTATATTTACGAGCACTACCTATATAATCTTGGTGTTTGTTTGAAGGATAATTCTCATTTAGAGACAGTGGAGATAATGATATGTCAAGAGAAGACTCACCATTGAGAAGAATATGATAGTAATCTTCTCGTTTTTCTTTGGGGTCTATTGGGTCAACCAAGGATAATTCTGTGGCCATATGATATCTACCATAACCTAGAAGCATGGCCTCCCCCGTATACGAAGGTTTCTTGAGCACTTCCCAAAGATTCTAATTTCTAAAAGCAGTTTTTGACTATACCTTTATGTAGGTATCATTTGTGAGTGTCTTTGTCCTTCGATGGGACATTTATCACATTACGGTTGGGACACGAGTCACAGTTGGTATATATTTGTATCCAAACTCACAGCATATGTGTTGTTATATTTTGTATGACAATTGTTGTAATAAAGTTGTAGTTGTTTTCTGTACCATGTATTTGGCGACTCAGGATGGGTTGGATGGAATGGACCTATTTTGGGGGCGTCACAGTTAGTATCAGAGCTTAGGGATATGGTCTCTGGCGGAGATCGGGGAATAGAACTAGGAGGGGAGAGATGAGTAAATCCTTCGCTAGTGTGTCCTACCTAAACTTAATTGTTGGTCAGTCATAATATCGGGATATTATGTGGTATGTTAATTTGTTCAATTAACCCTTATTTTGAAGCTATATTCTAGGATGATATCTAAAATACAGGAGATGAGCAATGGAAAAATCATAAGGACAGGGAAGATGGAAGCAAGGTATTCTCAACTCTTTGAAATACCAGGTACGTAACTTTCGGGGACGAAATTTCATAAGGAGGGGAGATTGTAAGACCCCGAATTTTATGAAATAAAAGTATTCAATTTTCCTATTTAGTAAATGGTTAAATTGATAAAAGGTTAAAGTTAAGGGTGATATATGAATTTTTTTCAAAATAAGCAAGTGGCTATAAAATATTCATTGTTTTCGGGGAATATTCGGTTGGTCGTGGAATATTCTTCCTATCGGGAATATTAAATGCGACCTAGTGATCTTTTTGTGGGCCCCATAACAAAAAGCGATTGGATGAAGAAAATGACAAGTATAAGTTGTTTATAAATAACGGCGTAGTTGTTACCGTTAATATTGTTGGAATACATGGTGGTTAAAACACAGTAATACGTGTTGTTGCACAGTAGCACACGGTATTGCACCAATTATTGATTTTTACGTGAGAAGGCACTACTCAATAATTGTTACAGTAATTACTGTTTAATATTTTATTTTATTGGTTCAATAATTGTTGCGTTGATATTTTATATTATTGTTGTTTCAATAATTGTCACTGCACAGTATTTCCCATTATCGGATCAATAATTCATATTATTTGAATAATATTATGAGATATCATTATTGGCAATGTCTAGAAAGTTCTGTCAAGGAGAGGTTTGGTCACCTAATTGCGCGCCAGTAAGGAGAAATCCTTATCGGAAAGCCCTCTTTCCTGGGAATTGTCTGATTGTCATTGTTGTGATTCTGTAATATTATTTGTGAATAATTAATTATTAATTTATATGATAAGGAAATATTTATTTGATGCGGATATAAATGATGGATTTATTTATGTGGTTATAAATGAAGGAATTAATGTTGAGGTGTTTTATCAGTATTTTGTCAGATTTGAGGTATTAGAAGATCAAATCGTGTTATTTACTGACTTTATTGTATGAGTTATAATTTTTAATCGTAGTTGGATCGTTGTAATTTTTGGTTATGTTATACATATATAAGTTGAGTATATGTCCACAAATTTTGAACCGTTAAAAATGAGCGTATAATTTGTTATGAATTTTAAGAGGTGACTGATTCGGAAATTAGGTTATAAATGATTTTGGTGGAAAATTCTAGAATTGGTGGGCCCCACTTTTGGTTGGTGAGAAATGTGCTCAATTGAATTTTCAAATGTGGTGGGTGAGAATAGTAGCAGGTAAAGCCATCAGGTTGCAGGTTAAGTCTGCTTCGGCGTGCTAACATTTTCCTATAAATATAGGGCTAAGTTAGAATTGAAAATCACTCCAGAATTCATAAGTTTTCTCTCTTTTTCTCTCTAGATTATCGAGTGTATTTTGTGAATATTTAGATACTTGGTGAGTTGTTATTCATCAGTGCAAGTTTCCTTCAGCGTCATATCCGATATCAAGTCAGAAGTACTGCTCTTTTGAGGTAAGGGATAGTAAGGGATAGTAAGGGATATTAAGGGATGTTATATTCTTCATAATGATGTTATTCTTTCAATATCATTATACTGACATATTGGTAATGATATGCTAAATTTTTTTATTAATATAAATGATAAAATTATTGATTGTGAACTTTTTAGCTTCTTGTTTTACGTGAAAATCTTATTTTCATCTATGTAAACATGGGTCGCTGATGGCAAGTTAGTATAATTAGGTCACACTAATTCAAAAGACTAAAATATATTGAAATTTATTTTGTTATAAAAGATGAAAGAGTACAGTAAAAAAAATATTACAATCCTTTCAAATAAAAGATAAATAGTAACAATAACTATTAAACACAACGGATAATCAAATTAATTTACTTGTAAAAGTATCAATTATCTATAATATTATCTAAAAAAATAGGGATGAGATAAATGTGAATCAAGAGTCCAAGACATATTCTTGGATAGATATGAGTTAATTTATAATTTTAAATGCAAAGCAGATATTAATTCTAATAATTATGAGTAAATGACTGTAAGACCCCAAATTTTATAAATAAAGATGAGTTTCTATAAATATCATTTTTGAATATTATGGAGTAAGTTTGATATAATGTTATAGTTGTGGGTAATATTTATAAATTTTGCAAAGTACGCAAGTTGTTATATAATATTCGATTGGTCGAGGAATATTCGTTTTAACAGAAATATTTATTACACCAAGACAATCATTGGTGGACCCTACAACGAAATTATTGCCGGATTGAGAAAATGACAAAAATACTTTATGAAAATAACGGCGGAAGTTTTTACCGTTAATCTGTTGAAACACTTTCGGTGTTTAAAGAAAGAATGCGATGTCTGGCATTAGTTACATAGTAGCACACAGTATTGATTATTGATGCTTACGTGAGAAGTCACCGCTTTTGTTCAATTATTGCTACGATGAATTGTCAGATAAGATCTCACGTTATTTGATTCAATTATTGTCAATATTTTATATATTATTAAATCAATAATTGAGATGACAAAGTTATTAATATTATTATTTGCAATATTAACGATGTCAGAAGTTACATCGAGGAGAGGTTTGGTCACCTAATTCGCTGGCCAATAGATAAAAATCCTTATTGGAAAGCCCTCTTTCGAGAGAACGAATTGGTCGATTAATATTGTGAATTATAATAATGATGATAAATATTGTTAAAAATATTGAGAGAATTTTATGAAGTATTTGTTGTATTTATAGACCCCCCATTTATCCATTTTTCAAAATAATCGGTAGAAAGTTATTCATTATATATATATATAAGTCTTATATATATATATATATATATACGGATGACTTGAGTGTTTAAGGGAGGGGGGGAATAAGGTTATCAGGGGGGTACTTTTATAATGATGGTATATATATATATATTTGAAATGGTGGGTACATGTCACGGGTTTTCATCCCCCGTGACTTACTTTTATTATATTATATATATATATATATATATTATTTAAAGTTTTTTGTTTTATTAAAATATTTTATTGCATAGTATCCCTTCAATTCTCCTATAAATAGGATGCTTAGTTAAAATTGAAAACCATACCAGAAGTTCAGAGAATTCTTCTATAATCTTGAGCGTATTTCTTTAGAATTTTAAGAAGTTTTAGTGTAGTGCAAGTTTTCTTCAAGAATATCATTGCCCTACCAGTCGGAATACTCTTCTTTTATGGTAAGGGGTATTGTTTCTTTCTTATTCATGAAGAGAACTTCTGTTATTCCATTCTTTATTATTCTGTTGGAATAACCTGTATATGCGGGCTACCCTACAATTGGTGAAATTCTTCTGTTATTCCATTCTTTATTATTATGTTGGAATAACCTCGCCTACATCAAGTAATCGCATACATGGTGAAATTATTCTATTATTCCATTCTTTATCTTTTTCATTTGGAACATTACATGCGTATTTGCACGTATGACCGGTTCCATTATTTATCATTCTGTTGGAACATCACATGCGTGCGTTTACGCATGACTCGTTTCATTATTTATTATTTCGTTAGAATATCCGCATGCGTGCGTTTACGCATGACACGGTTCCATTATTTATCATTACGTTGGAATAACTCCGTCTGCATGCGATTCATCGCGCCCGGTGATTTCTTTTGTTATTCCATTCATTATTATACTCAGTTGGTTAAAGTTTTGACTTCTATTATCCATGAAATTAGTGGAATATCCTTGATATTTGCACTTCATCCAGTATCTTTCATGGAAATATTCTTCTGAGCATTCTTGAATTTTACTCCACAATGAAGTATCGTGTTGACAATTTGGACGTTATTGATTCCTGGATAAAATAATTCTTGAACTTGTTTTATTGAATTCTTATATCATTGTTATCATCCTCATGTTTATATTTTTGTTGAAAGTCATCGTGGCATGTAGTGTATAGATGGACTTGGTATGATTATGACTGTGGATTATTGGTGTAATCATGGCCAAGAACCTAATGTTACAAATGATGTGGTAAAAGTACTCATTGGCCCGTAGTGCATTGATGGACGATTGTTGGCATGATCATGACCATTGATGAATACACGAATATCCTTGCCCGTGTAGTGCATGGATAATTTGTGGTTGTGATACTAATGAATATCCTTGGTAGTAGTGCATGGATGATGTGGATTGTTATTAAAAGTTGAGTCCGTGATAAAAGTGATGAAAACCTTTTAAATCATAGCAGATAGTTGATTTTATTCTCTACTTGACTCTTTTAATGGATTGTTTATTCCGCTGCAGTTAAACTTGATGTTGGTTATATTGTATCACTTTAACACTGTTGAAGGCTAACGATAATTTATTCTGCATTATCTTAGTCATAATATTTCTTACTGGGCTAGTTGAGCTCACCCTTTTACTTTCATTATTCTCTTTAGGAAATGAGAACGTAGCAGGGACTAGTCGGGGAACGGAGTGACGGTCTAGAGGATAACATTAGTAGTCCTCACTATTCTACGAAATAGTGTGATAATAAATGTATTGAGGATTTATTTTGAGTTTGAATACTGTTGGTCGATTTCGCAATCAATGAATACGTGCAAGTATACACGGTCAACAAGTAATAAAGTGAAAGTAGAGTATCGTTCCCACGAGGAATTATTTAATAAAAATCACAAAGTACTAATTCTTAACCAAACTAATTTTATTTAACTAATCTCAAATCGTGATTTTTCTAATTAAGAAAACTAAATTAACTAATTAAAACTAAGATTTTAACGAATGAATTTAAATAAATAAAGATTAAGACTTCAATATCCCCAATTATGAATTATAAATCAATTATCCAATTATCCCAATTATTATGCCCTCTTGAATTGTTACTTGAGGAATTCTCAAATGCCAAAAGTCCTTTTCAAGTGATCAATTGTCTTCTATTTAATCCAGATTAATCTTGCTATATTCCTATGCAAAACAATTGAATTAAACTCTTTCCAATCCCAATTCCTTATGTGTTACATGCGGCGAATAAATATTTCCATTCAATTCACAAACCTAATTATTCACCATGCAAATAACTAAGTCACATGTTATCATGCCCAGTTCTAACCCTAGAATTCCTTTTCCAATTCCTTATAGAGTAACAAGGTAATTACTGATCAAATAATTAAGCAATAAGCACAAGACAAGATAAACAACTCACTTTAACATAAATAATTGGAATATAATGAATAACTAATTCATAGCCATAAAAAGTTCAATTGAAATCTCAATAAAAGAGTTAGTTCATAATTAATGAATTAAAATCAAGAATCCACAATTGAATAGACATTAAACGATAAAAGTATGATAAGAGAAGATGTAAGATCCCAAATAATTAATAAATGAAATTTAATTTCCTCTAATTATTATTTTGAAATAGTAAGGGTTGATGTGATTAATGTGGATAATTCACGGGTAAAATATAAAATATTTCAAAATAAACAAGTGGTTATAAAATATTCATTGTTGTTTGGGAATATTCGTTTGGTCGTGGAATATTCAAATCTGTGTTGGGAATATTAAATGCGACGGCCAGCGACCATGTGTGGGCCCCATAACTAAAAAGCGATTGGAGGAAGAAAATGACAAATATAAGTTGTTTAAAAATAACAGGCGTAGTTATTCTGCTTATTACCTTTGTTGGAATACCCGGTTTGGTTAAAACACGATGAATACGCGTTGTTGAAGCAGAAGACACTGCAGTATTGCACCAATTATTGACTCTTACGTAAGAAGGCACTACTCAATAATGGTTACGTAATTATCGCTCAGGTGTTTTATTTTATTGATTCAATAATTCTTTGCGTTGATATTTTATATTGTTGTTGTTTTAATAATTGTCATTACACAAGATTTTTCATTGTCGAAACAATAATTCATATTATCTGAATAATATTATTAGATAACATTATTGGCAATGTCTAGAAAGTTACATCTAAGGAGAGGTTTGGTCACCTAATTGCGCGCCAAGAAGGAGAAATTCTTATTGGAAAGCCCTCTTCCTGAACCGCACTGGTTGTCAATATTGTGATTCGTAATATTATTTGTGAATAATTAATTATTGATTCATATGATGAGGAAAATATTGATTTTATGTGGATATAGATGGAGAAAATTTTTAATGTGACAATTGTTGAAAATTGAAATTTTATCTTTTTACGATAAAATAATTCATTTAAATATATATAATATTATATTTTAATAATATAATAATGGTGATATTTTTACAACGTATGTGGAATATATGAGTATCTGAGGAGGAAGAGTATTTTTGTTGCAATAAATGTTTAAAACATGTTAAACATGTCAATTGGACCCCATTTATTGATTGAAATTTGATTATAGCCTCTAAAATCGCTTTGTTTGTGGATTTCGGTCAATTTTTGTTTGGAATTTGGAAAACCTTTTTCTTACGTAAAGTTGTAGAGAATTGAATTTCCTATAAAAACTCATGAGATTCAAATTTTCCGACAAAAGGGCTATTTATTATGAATTATTGAAGTTTTGAAGCTCTCAAATAATTGATTTTTGGAAGTTTTAATTATTTATTTTAAGAAAAACGTTTTTTACTTCTTCTAGAAGGAGCATGTGGTTTGTATTCAGCTTTGCAGATTCTAAGAATGGTATGAGAAAATTTTTATATATTATTATTATAATAAATTTTACTGCTTTGTGTTCTAAGCAATTTCTATAAATAGGTGCTTAGGTTAGAATTGAAAATCACACCGTAAACCCAAGTTTTCTCTCTATATTATCGAACGTATTCTTGTGAGTATTTTGAGTATACTTTGAGTATTGCTATACGGTGAAAGTTCAAGATATAGCCTTTATATCGAGTATTAGGTTAAAAATCGATCTTTCGAGGTAAGGGATATTATTTTTTCGTAATAATATTATTTCTTCAATATCATTATCTTTGAAATATTGATCTCAAGTTTTTATCAAATTTGGAACGTTTGGTGTCTGAGTTCTTATTCACGTATCTGAAGACTATTCACGTATATGGTCTTATTCACGAATACGACTATATTCATCGAAAAAAAAAAATTCTTTTCGTCAAAATATCTATTCGGATACTAGCTTTGATTGTATCCATGTTTTGATCATTCTTGAATTTTACACCACTATGATTATTTTTGAGGTATTTTTGGACGTGGATAAAACAAAAGTACGAATCCTTAATCCTTAATCCTTGTCATTTTGTTTCTTTGGATTCGTTTTTTAAAAAATATTTTCATCATCCTCGGTCTTAAATGATGATATTATTGAATATCTTTGGCCCGTAGTGCAAAGATGAATGATTTATGATGAATATCTTGGGCCGTAGTGCAAAGATGAATGATTTCGATGAATATCTTTGGCCCGTAGTGCAAAGATGAATGATTTCGATGAATATCTTTGGCCGTAGTGCAAAGATGAGCAGTGTTTAGATGAACATGACCAATGGTGAATGTCCTTGGCACGTAGTGCAAGGATGAATATTTGATCTCGGATATATATTGATTGATGTTACAGGATAAAATAGGCGATGAACTTTAAAATTCATACATAGAAGATAGTAGTTTGCATTCTCTACTTAACTCTTCTAATGAATTATTATTTCAGCTGCGAATATTGATTTAAAACTTGTTGTCTATTGTATTCTATTATATTTTCCTGTTGAAGACTAACGATAATTTTGTTGTATATTATCTTAGTCATAATATTCTTTATTTGGGCTAGTCGAGCTCACCCTTTTCCTTTTGTTCCATTTTTCTTCTCGGGAGGCGAGAATATAAGCGAAGTACGTAGTCGGGGTATGGAATGAAAGTTCTAGGGAGAATTGTTTAGTAGTCCTCACCATTGTTGTAAAAAAATGTACCAATAATTATGATGAGGATTTATTTGTATGTGGATATGTATGCAGATGGCAATATCTCGTATTTAAACTCAGCTTTTACTATTGTAATAATAAAGTTGTAGTTGTTTCTGTACCGTGTATTGACAACTCAGAATGGGGGATGTAGACCTATTTTGGGGGTGTCACAGAAGAGAATAAAATCTGTTGTCAGCAAATCTGATGCTCCCCTCTTGCTCTTGCTCTTGATCTTCAATGAACTCCAAGTTGCTTCAATCTCCAAAACTAATAAGAACTAGGGTTTATGTTCTAATCTAATGGAGTGTTTTATCTAAGCTAAGCTATGTAATCTCTCTTTATTTTATGCCTTACATCATGTATTTATAGGTTACAAGTCCAATTTTTAGCTTAGGAACAAACCCAATCCTATTTGGAGTCAAAAAGGTGTCAAAATTCGCCCAAAAACGCGTCCAAGCCTTCCCAGTCTCTTCCCAGGCAAATACCACCTGGCACGCAGCGCTCAAACTCGCTCCCCAGTTCTTGGCTTTGGGCATAGGCCTAAAATGGGCGCCCCGGCGCTGCAACTTTTTCTGACATTTTCTGCTCCGACGTCCTTTGGGAAAATGGCCATAACTTCTTCGTCCGAACTCTGATTTCGATGATTCAAGATGATCCGGAAAGAGGAGAAGTATATCTACAACTTTCATTCTTTGAATGTTTCGAAATAAGGTTCTGAGAAATACTAAAATTGGCTCTGAAGTGACTATTGTGTAAATGACAAGCCGAAAACGCGCATCTAGCCACCCCAAACGTCGATCCAAGTAACTTTTGTCCCAATTCCTACAAAACAATATAAAACATGCATGAATGGACCCAAACACTTAAAAACTATTCTAAAAGACTTGAGACCAACAATAAATTAAGCCCGAATGTATCCAATTCATGTGTATAAAACTCACTCATCAAATACCCCCCAACTTAAAACTTTTGCTTGTCCTCAAGCAAAAAAACACAAAAGAACTAAAATAAACAAACTAACTCAACTACATGAATGCATATGCATGATCTACTTTATAATATACCTACGAACCCAATAATAAATCAGTATGATATATAGCAACAGGCCTCAAAGATACCATTGGTACTCAAACAATATATCCAATCAAGTCAAAATCCATAACTCTAACCAATTAGTCAATCCAAACCTGTCATCACCCATGTTGTGTGTGTGTGCTTGTTAACCATTCTAACCAACCACAATTCAAGATAATCACATAACAAACTTCTTATAAGGAAAATTTCAGTTCCAATTCAATTACTTTTGTGAACATGACAACTCCAGTTAAAACTAAGCAATTACCAAGTCTAAGAGTAAATACAGGATTTATTTATACTTTTATTCAATCACGAGGGCATTTTTGCTATTTCTCGTGTTTTTTTTTTCTTCATTTTTTTATTTCATGACTGTGCAATGTCTTACTCCATTAGGCGCACTACTACCCCTTAACGAGCTTTTGACCAACGACTCCCAAACCATGAAAGACCTTAAGGCGCTAGGTGTAGAGACAATCCCCTTGGGCGTACTTACTCAAGTAGCCAGGGCCCCGAAATAAGACTAGTCATGTTATTTCTACTTTTCTTTCTTTTTCTTTTTATTTTTTTTCTCTTTTTTTCATAATTTCTTTTTTTTTCTTTTTGTATATATATACCCCATAGATTCTCCAAAACTAAAGCTTTTACGTCATTCCAACGTTACTGCTTGATTCACTAATTTCCTTAAATTTTAACAAAGATTTTCCCTCGAAACAAATTATGAAACCCTTGAACAAGTGGATTAAAAAAAAGTTAAACTTTACGTGTTAACCAGGTTACATAAGTTTCGCATGGGCTCAGATTATCATCATGATTAAAATTAGAACTCATCATCAATTATCAACTTTTATTCAAGTTACATTTAATACCAATCTTATCATAGGCTGAGCTAAGACCTCACCAACCAATCACACAGATTCATGCAAAAAAAAATAAAAAAAAATGCAATTATACTATATGAATACATACTAATGCAACACATATATGAATATGCAAATAACTACCATGTATTATATGCAACCTAAAAAAAACACAATGCTAACACATAAAAAAAACGAACTACTATGCAGATAACTAACTATATGCAATACGACACTAAAGTACCCCCAAACTTAAACTAGACATTGTCCTCAATGGCTGAAATAGAAAAAATTAAAGCAGAGGACTTCCCTGAAAATATAGCAATCTTCCTCCTTGTCATTAAGTTTGGAGAATATCTTTAGACACATGGAACAAATTGGGCACCACACTTGAATTTGACTTGAATAACACTGTAAACCATGATAGAAACATATTTATTAAATTTTAAATAAATGCAAATTCAAAACTACTAATATAAAACTTAATAAAACTAAAATAAAAATTAAACTTGGGTTGCCTCCCAATAAGCGCTTGTTTTATAGTCTCATTTGACTTCTTCAATTCTCTATCCAATTCCCTACGAAAATTGAGGAACCCTCCATCCATCAAGAAGAATGTCTCTTTTGGGAGGTTCCCATTAGTAATGACCTAGAATTAAAGTCACCTAGCATCTTTCTTTGTAGATAGGATCCCCATTAAGAACGGCAAACCACCGTGTGTTTTCCCATCATTGTGTTTGTGATCAAATTATGGCATGGAAGCTTGTCAAACACATTGGGCTCTTCCTCTATCTTTTTCCTTTTCAACCCACCATGACTCCATGCTTGTACTAGCTCTTATGTCACAAAGAGCTTTGCCTCACTTACATGATCCGCTAATTGGGCATGGTTTTGCAAAACTGCCCGGATTCTTGAACTTTGGTGAAGGAGGCACATGGGATACTAATGAAATCGGTTCATCTTCATTGATCTCCTTTTCTTGATTCCCAATTATTTCCTCTCTTTCAACATCTTGTGGTTCATCTAGTTGTAGATTTTGTTTGGGCTCTCCATTAGTCTTGGAATCCATGTCATAGGGCCAAGTGTATTGAGGATGGTTGTTCAACGCATGTGTTATCTGCCCCAATTGATTTTCCAGATTCTTGATCGACGCAATTAGGCGTTGCATATTCAGCTCTGTTTGATTATGTTTTTTTTCATGTTCCTCGTGTTTCTTTTCCGAAGCTTTAATAAATCTCTCCATGGTTTCCTCCAAATTTGAATGTTCTTTCTGTTGTAGTGGAGGTGGACACGAGAAATTCGGTGGGTATGTTGGACTTAGAGCATAAAATTGATCTTGATGAGTATGACTCCATGAAAAATCCGGGTGATACCCCCAATCCTGATAATAGTTGTTAGGATAGACATAATTATTGGGGTAATCACCACTCAGATCTTCATCTGGCGAAACCCGATGGCGCATTGATGACTCATATGATTTTTTAGCACAATAATCACAAAGAATCATCACACTTTGACGACGTTGAGCTTCAAAAGCTTCAAACATCCTCGAAAGTGTCTCAATCTGCCGACAATGCGAAAGTTTCTCGAGTTTGTCAATCTCCTCTCCCTCGGGTCGAAAGTCATTCTTGCCATCCTTCGACCAGATGGTCAAGTGCAAACCTCCAACGCGTCTTCAAAGTTGCCTCTATAGAAGATGTAGTAAGTCCATCAATCCCTGTTTCCCTTGGTTGAGCCAAGAACATGTATGGCCATTGATACTCAAACTCATTCATGGTACCTGAAAAGAGAGAAATATAGGAAGAGAATTAAAAATAAAAATAAATATATTTAAATTAAGTGTAATTTGATTGAAATTAATATTGGTAAAAAATTATTAAATTAATTCCCCAGCAACGACGCCAAAAACTTGTAGGTCGATTTCGCAATCAATGAATACGTGCAAGTATACACGGTCAACAAGTATAAAGTGAAAGTAGAGTATCGTTCCCACGAGGAATTATTTAATAAAAATCACCAAGTACTAATTCTTAACCAAACTAATTTTATTTAAACAATCTCAAATCGTGATTTTTCTAATTAAGAAAACTAAATTAACTAATTAAAACTAAGATTTTAACGAATGAATTCAAATAAATAAAGATTAAGACTTCAATATCCCCAATTATGAATTATAAATTAATTATCCAATTATCCCAATTATTATGCCTACTGAATTGTTAACAGGAATTCTCAAATGCCAAAAGTCCTTTTCCAAGTGATCAATTGTCTTCTATTTAATCCAGATTAATCTTGCTATATTCTTATGCAAAATAATTGAATTAAACTCTTTTCAATCCCAATTCCTTATGTGTTACATGGGGCGAATAGATATTTCCATTCAATTCACAAACCTAATTATTCACCATGCAAATAACTAAGTCACATGTTATCATGCCCAGTTCTAACCCTAGAATTCCTTTTCCAATTCCTTATAGAGTAACAAGGTAATTACTGATCAAATAATTAAGCAATAAGCACAAGACAAGATAAACAACTCACTTTAACATAAATAATTGGAATATAATGAATAACTAATTCATAGCCATAAAAAGTTCAATTGAAATCTCAATAAAAGAGTTAGTTCATAATTAATGAATTAAAACCAAGAATTCACAATTGAATAGACATTAAACGATAAAAGTATGATAAGAGAAGAGAATAAAATGCATTGTCAAGAAATCGATGCTCTCCTCTCGCTTCTTTGCTCTCGATCTTCAATGATCTCCAAGTCGCTTCAATCTCCAAAACTAATAAGAACTAGGGTTTATGTTCTAATCTAATGGAGTGTTTTATCTAAGCTAAGCTATGTAATCTCCCTTTATTTTATGCCTTACATCATGTATTTATAGGTTACAAGTCCAATTTTTAACTTAGGAAGAACAAACCCAATCCTATTTGGAGTCAAAAAGGTGTCAAAAATTACCAAAAAACGCTGGCCCAAGCCTTCCCGGCCTCTTTCCCAAAGGTTCTCAAAGGCTGGGCACGGCGCTCAAAATCTTCTCCCCAAAGTGTTCTTGCTACAGGCAAGCATAGGTTCTAAAATGGGCGCCCAAGGTCGCAACTTTTTCTCGACATTTTCATCCAGCGTCCTTTGGGAAAATGGCCATAACTTCTTCGTCTGAACTCTGATTTCGATGATTCAAGATGATCCGGAAAGAGGAGAAGTAGATCTACAACTTTTATTCTTTGAGTGTTTCAAAATAAGGTTCCGAGAAATACTCAAATTGGCTCTGAAGTGACTATTGTGTAAATGGCAAGCCGAAAACGCGCATCTAGCCTCCCCAAACGTCGATCCAAGTAACTTTTGTCCCAATTTCTACAAAACAACATAAAACATGCATGAATGGACACAAACACTTAAAAACTATTCTAAAAGACTTGAGAACAACAATAAATTAAGCCCGAATGTATCCAATTCATGTGTATAAAACTCACTCATCAAATACTATCTAGAAGACAATATTTGTATTAAAACTCACAGCTCATGTTGTATATTTAAGATTGTATTTGTATCCTGTACCATGTATTTGGTGACTCAGAATAGGTGATGTATTGTGACGACCCCAAATCCAGGTACTTGAAACCCGAACTCGGTTCTCCACGATACCATTTCTTTAAGCTAAATAATACTAAATAATAATACATTCGAACTTAATTTACATACATCAAAGTTTACTTCCCCAGGTACGTGACCTTCAAATACATTACTTACAATACTTGAATAGATACCAATACAACTATAACCATTAACTCATAATACACACTTATTCGATCACTTTCCTTTTCCTTTGTTCGTGCTTCGAGCCTCAAAGTTGCTTTCATACATAATCGAAAACATTTAATTTAAGCAAGGATGAGCATTTAAGTGCCCAAAGCAAGTAATAGCAATTATATATAATTTGAAAAGAATATAAGTATTCTCTTTACATAACACTTCTACAACGAATTAAAAGTTGTGAAGTAATCAGATTGATAAAAATTCACATAACAACTCTCTTCAAATTCTTTAAATTTGGCTCTCGCTCTACCCTTGAATAGCGTTTAAGAAACATACTATGAACATTCTTTTCATTTTTGAAAAGGTTTAGCGGAATTCTATCCTCAAGTTGTCATAACTTATAGGCACGAGGGTGATCACAGATTGTACCAGATTGATCAATACTACATAACTTGAACGAAATTCATCATTTCACTCTATCCGCCGCATGTAAAAAATCTTCCCATATAGGGATGCTTTCATACATGCCGGTTCCAAACCCGAAGGTTTTAATCTTGCTCAACAATAATATGTAATTCAACATATATATACGGGTAATTGACAAAGGTGTATCAACATGTGAATAAATGCCATGATTATCCAAGTGGGAACACTTGTATAACCATTTATAGAAATCAATGAACAAAATATATATATGAGCTAACATGTCGATCATCAAAGAGTACATAATCTGTACAGGGATAGAATAATTCTGAAACTTCTTACTCATGTCCATTGCATAAAGGAAGTGCAAAGGTAGGATACTGCCGATTCAACGATTACAAATCTCAACTTAGGTTTTATCTCTTTATCACAACCTATCAATAATCGGATCATTCGTTCGATTAGAACAATATATCTTAACACATAAGATCGCTTTATTACATTACGAAAGACATAGTCTAATCACATAATCACGGTGATCATACTTTTAGTTCTTATTCTATACTTGAAATATTTTTATATATTTTTCAAATATCTCATCCATGCTCTTACAGTAGTCTATTCTTCTTTTTTATAAAGTTCCGACATTTTTTCGGCGCATCAAACTGACTTTATCGCAAAAATCCGAGTCTAAGACTCTTAATCTATACCTCAACATCTGTAAATATCGGACATCTTATTTTTAATCATTTTCGTAATTTTAAATTGAAAAATTTAAAATAATTCAAATCATCACTAAAAGGCCTATAGTGATATAATCATTTATTATAAGTGTTCTTCTTCAAATTCGTAACTTCATAATCGGTTCTCAAGTCACTAGTTTGGTAATTTATAACTTTCAAATATCTAATCATAATTAAATAATTTAAACATTAAACAATTCCATTATCATTAATAGTTTAATTAATACTAAACTATTAATAAAACCATTGCCAAAATATAAAAGCTATTTATAATAACTCAAACTATTTTTAAAACATTTATATTACCCAAATAATTACCATTAATATTTAAATATTAATGTACTATTTATCCAAATATTAAAAGTCATTAATTATAACTTAAAATATTTTTAAATCCTTAATATCCTCTTTAAATGGTTTTAAATAAGTAAAACTATTTTTAAATTATTTATTTAATATTAATCATTAAATAAACTAAATATCATTAATATTATCTTAATATCATTAATATATAATTATTAATGAAATTATCATTTAAATATTAAAAGTTATATTTTATAACTTAAAATATTTTTAAATACCTTATTTTCATTTAAAATAATTTTTATAATATTAAAATCATTTTTAAACTAAATTATTTAATATAATCATTAAATAACTTTAATATCATTAATAATTATTAATTAATGAAATTCATCACAAAATATTAAAAGTCATCACAAATAACTCATTTACATAATCAATTCCAAGCCAAAATAAACATAGTAAACTAACTAGTTTATTAACAACACTAACTAAACTTCAAAAATTCAAACTTTAACTAACAATTAAAAATAATAACATTACAAAAATTAAATAAGAAACATACCTTAGAAAAATACTTAATTCCACAGACTGAATACGCACTTCCATGCCAAAATTTAACTAAGGAGATCTTTATAAAAAGTTCTCCCACAACAAAACCTTTCTCAAAAATTGGAGGCCTTATTGTTGGTGAATGAAACAAAGGCCAAGCCCTTCTATTTATAGGTTTAGAAAATGGTGAAATTTCAATTTAGTCGATGTGAGACTTGGTTTATACTAATTTTTCAATAGCTCACTTTGCGATTTTCTAACGCATTGCTCATAACTCCGATTAATCTGATTTTTGGATATGTTATACATGGTATGTAAGAATATTTTTCAAAAATACGAATTACCCAATTCGGGTTCATTAGGTAGCCCAAACAAGTCGCCAAAAGTGGGCGCTCATAATAGCGCTTTTCAATCTCGTTTCAGCTTTATCCTTTTCGCTAAAAAACAGTCATAACTCTTTCATTTTAAAACATTTTGAGCGATTCTTGAGCCCACGCTGAAGCTAACTTCTGGGGCTACAACTTTTATTCTTTGACCATTTCCAAATTCGAACACATCAGCCCAGAGAAATTCCGTTCAAATGGACTGCACCGCACTTGTTGGGAAGTTTTGACACTACTACTTTGAAATGTCATAACTCTCTCCTCCGATATCGGATTTAGTCCGTTTCGGAGTCTATGGAAAGCTTATTCGGTTTACTATAACATACAAAAAGCCCAGAAGGTTTTGGAAACATTAACTGATCGAAATAGTATCCCGAATAGCACATCCCGCTGCTGACTTTCAGTTTTGAGAAATTTGACACATTTCCTTCCAATCACCGTAATTCCCTCATCCGAGGTCGGAATGAGGTCATTACAAAGCCTATGGCTTCCTAACTCAGTGCACTACAACATATCAAAAGTCCAGACCTTTTAAAGTACAAAAAGTGGACGAGAATGCCCCCATTCTATCGCCTAAAAAAGCAGTTTATCATGATCGATCAACCATGTTTGACCATCTATAACTTCTAATCTATACATGATATGGACTTGATTCTTTTTGCAGATTAAAGACCACATATCAGGCTACACATAACAACTTTTGAAGAACAAAAATCATGATCGAGCAAAGAGTTATGGCCTCTGACATTTGGTGAAAAATAACAGAATTCGGTTTTTCCAACTTGCTTAAATCTTCAAATTCGTGCACTTTGATGTTATGGGTCTTTGATTTATCAACCCATGTCATCAATTAACATTCTATTACACAACTTTAAATAATCAATTGCATCAAATAACATCGAATCGAAGGATTTCTAGGTTTAGTGTTCTTATATCCTTTTTGCCAAAAATTCTTGATTCTTGCTTCTGATTTGTTATGGGTGATGGTTGGGCTTTGTTTAAGAGTGTATGGGAAATCTTGTACAAGGCAATTAAATGTAATATTTAATCACCAAATTTAATTCTTATAATTTACCAATTAACTTCTATCCTTTGGTAAATTAAAACACTTATACAATAACATCGAAATTAAACCCGGTAATTAAAATTAGGGTTTCTCAATGTCATCAATTAGGGTTTCTAATTGACCATTAGTGGTTCTTTAATTATCTGTGTATGTTACTAACACAGTCGTTACGATTTCTAATTTCAACCGGTTAGGTTATAATAATTAGGGTTTGTCCTAATTATCGACGTACAACAGTAATTAGGGTTTCTTCTAATTACCGATATTCTTATTCACATGAACTTCATATACACAAATACTACTCGAAAATATCCCATAAGCGAGTTTAATAATTAGGTTTCACAAAGATGCGGTAATATCTTTATGACCTAATTGACCGTCGTTTCTTTCGATATTATCTGTTCAGCACATACCCAAATACATAATTATGGTAATTGTAAAATCATTATATAAAATAATATAATATTATTATTCTCATCTCTTGATCACAATCCCAATCCAGGTTTGGATCTCATGTCCGACTTATTCTCTTCGACACAACATCAATAATCAAGTTAAAATAATTAACTTAAATATTCTAAACAATTCATATAATAAAATATTTATTATATAAATCTAATTATCACTTCATATATTATTTCCAATCATGTTTTCATGGAAAATAATTAATAAAAACATTTAGAACTACGAAATTTATTACCATATAATTTGTGGTAATTAATAATTCCAAAATTATTTCTAATTTTTCAAGTAATAAATGTATTCGCATTTATCGTTCACTTTACTTGACACTTAGTCTCGTCATTAAATAAAAAAAAATTTATACGCAAAATTTCTTATTTATTTTATATAGAAAATCTCGGGTTATTACATGTATACTTGTTTTGGGGGTGTCACGGTTGGTATCAAAGCTTAGGGATATGATCCCTGGCTAAGATGTGAGACAAGAACTAGGAGGGGAGAGACGGGGAATTCCTTCGCTAGTATGACCTACCTAACTTTATTTGGTATTTAATTGGTCGGTCAGAGTATAGGGATAATATGTGATATGTTAATTAACCCTTGTTTTGTGGGAACATTTGGAAATGACATCCGAGAATGTTGAGAACATCAATGGAGCACAGGAGACTGTTGAGTCTCCACAGATCAATAATCAGGATAATGTGCATCGGGAAGGCGATAATCCTCGCAAAAACAACAACACGAACGGATGATGAGCGATGGAATGTTGGAGGCTTTATGCAATTAATGCAACATCGCAAAAAGCGGCTCATGTCCAAAATACAGGTGAAAACACTGGCAACTCTCGGACGGTTACCGCTAAGCAGTTCAAGGAGCTTGGACCACCGGAGTTTATTGGAGAGCCAAAACGACTTAAGGCGGAAGCATGGATAAAACAAATCACCAAGATATTTGATGTCTTGGAATGCTCCGAGGAGCAAAAGGTGCCCTTTGCCACCTTTATGTTACTAGGAGAGGCAGATTATTGGTGGGAGTCGGTAAAACGTACTCAACCTGCCGCACTAAAGATGTCTTAGGAGAAGTTTTAAGAACTATTCAACGACAAGTACTTTCCCGAAAGTATTCGTCACATGAATGAGGTAGAGTTCATCAAGCTAGAGCAGAACAACATAACCGTGTCGCAGTACGAAGCCAAGTTTGTCGAGTTGTCCCGGTTTGCGTCCCACTTAGTTGATAATGAGGAGAGAATGACACGGATGTTTCTAAGAGGTTTGAAACCTGAGATACGTCAATATCTTATCTCTCATAAACTATGTTTGTATTCAGATGTTGTGAATAGGGCTCAGTTATTGGAGCGCGATAACGAGTTAACCCAACCAAGAGAAAGCAGCCAGCAAAATGATAATGCCAATGGTAGCAGTCATCGAAGCAGTGACAACAAACGTGGAGGGAATCAACATGCCAGAAATGGTAACCACTTCGGTGGTAAGAGTGGATATTTCAAGAAGAGGAGATTCAACAATGATGGAAAGACGTCAGCACCAGCACCCGTCGTTAAGGAAGGAGAACGACCACCTATTATATGCTTCAAATGTGGAGGGGAGGGACACATCAGTCCAAACTGCGCGATGCCATCCAAAGCATGTTGTAATTGTGGAAGAGAAGGTCACCTAGCCCGATTTTGTCGTACACCAAAGTCAAGTCCAGTTGGGATGGAGGCATCAAAGGCTATCCCAGACAAGACAAAACCGGTAGTTCAAGGGAGAGCGTTTGTCGTGACCTCCTAGAAAGTAAGAAACCCTAACGAAGTCATCACGGGTAAGCTTATCATAAACTCTAGCGAAGTATATACCTTATTTGATATCGGTTCTACCCATTCTTTTATTTCTCCTACTTGCGCTCAACGTTTAAATTTGACTCCAGAGAAATTAGACTTTGACTTATCTGTTAAAACTCCGTTGGGAGAAACTTTCATTACATCCACTGTTTATAAGTCTTGTTTGGTTCAAATCGGTACTCTCACGTTACCTGTCGATCTTATTTCTTTGAAAATACTTTCATTTGATGTGATTCTAGGGATTGATTGGTTAACTACTCATCATGCAAAAATTGATTGTTTTCGTAAGGTTGTTAGCTTTCATATTCTAACCAACCTATTATGTGAATTCAAGCAACCAAACCATTAAAATCAATCACTTTGTATCTCAAGCCATAAAGCTATTCGTTTATTGAAAAGCGGATGTCAAGCTTTCTTAGCTCATATCACGGATCTAAACAAAAATAAATCGATTTTGAATGATATTTCTATTGTTAATAAATTTCCGACGTATTCCTGAAGAACTTCTGGCCTACCCCGTAGCGAGACATTGAATTTTGTATCGACCTTGAACTCCAGTACAAAACCCCTTTCCAAAGCCCCATATCGAATGGCTCCTGTTGAACTTCAGGAGTTAAAGACCTAATTGCAGGAATTGTCAAACATCGGTTTTATTCATCCTAGTACGTCTCCTTGGGGTGCTCCTGTTCTATTCGTGAAGAAGAAAGATGGGAGTATGCGACTTTGTATTGATTATCGGGAGTTGAATCATGTCACCATCAAAAATAGGTACCCATTGTCGCGTATTGATGACCTGTTTGACCAGTTGCAAGGAGCCAAATTCTTTTCAAAGATTGATCTTCGTTTCGGATATCACCAATTGAAGATTAGAACCGATGACATTCCAAAAACGGCTTTCAGAACTTGGTACGGGCATTATAAATTCTTAGTCATGTCTTTTGGATTGACTAATGTTCCTGCTGCCTTCATGGATATGATGATCCGAATATTCAAGGAATATTTGGATCACTTTGTGGTCGTCTTTATTGATGACATCCTCATATATTCCAAAAGCCGTGAAGATCATGAGCAACACTTGAGGCTGATACTCCAAAAGCTTCGTGAAAACAAGCTTTATGTCAAGTTAAAGAAATGTGAGTTTTGGCTTGAGGAAGTAGTATTCCTTGGGCACGTAGTATCAAGTCATGGAATATTTGTTGACCCGACAAAGATTGAAGCTATTCAAAGATGGGAGCAACCTAAATCAGTGACCGAAGTACGTAGTTTTCTCGAATTAGCTGGTTATTATCGGAGATTCGTAGAAGGATTTTCTCGAATCGCTACTCCATTAACTAAGCTGACTCGGAAAGATACAAAATTCGGTTGGAGCGAGAAATGTGAGAAGAGTTTTCAAGAACTCAAGAGGAGACTCATTTCAAAGACTGCTTTGTTAAAATAAAACCCATCGCTCGGAGGATTTGTCATCTACAAATGATGCTTGGGCAAAAGGTTGGGATGTGTTCTCATGCAACACGGGAAAGTCATAGCCTATGCCTCACGACAACTCAAAGAATATGATAGGAATTATCCCACTCATGATCTAGAGTTGGCAACAGTCATTTTCGCACTTAAAATTTGGAGGCATTACCTGTATGGAGAGAAGGTGGAGATCTTTACGGATCATAAAAGCCTCAAATATTTCTTCACTCAAAAGAAACTCAATATGAAACAACGACGTTGGCTTGAAATGTTAAAAGATTATGATCATATCATCCAATATCATCCTGGAAAAGCGAACGTGGTAGCTGACGCATTGAGTAGAAGATCATATACGGGTACGAGTGAGATATTGTCAACGCAAAGGCCCATTTTGTGTGACTTACAAAGGATGGAGATAGAATTAAAGACTCCAGGGACCCATGTGATGATGGCGATTATACAAGTAGAACCGACTTTAATTGATAAAGTTAAAGCTGCTCAAATTACAGATCTGGAGCTGATGCGTATGAGGAAGAAAGTGCAAGAAGGTGCTATGCCGAAAGCAAGAATCGATGAAGAAGAAATACTTCGAGTCAACTCCAGACTTTGTGTTCCTTACGACCCTGATTTAAAGTATAAAATCATGATGGAGGCGCACAACACACCGTTTGCAATCCATCATGGGAATACCAAAATGTATCTTGATCTTCGACATACATTCTGGTGGAGCAATATGAAGAGAGATATAGCGGAGTTTATCTCAAGATGTTTAACTTGTCAACGAGTCAAGGCGGAGCATCAAGTACCGAAAGGTCCATTGCAACCACTTGAAATTCCAGAATGAAAGTGGGAGCACATTACCATGGATTTTGTTACTGGTCTTCCCAAGGTTTCTCAAGGCATAGATGCAATTTGGGTCATTGTTGATAGATTGACCAAGTCTGCTCATTTCTTACCAATACGAGAAACTTATACACTTGAAAGTCTTGCTCGTATGTACATAAACGAGATTGTAAGACTGCATGGTATGCAAGTATCCATAGTTTTTGATCGAGACCCAAGATTCACTTCACGATTTTGGGTTAGTTTGCAAAAAGCTATGGGCACAGATTTACGATTTAGTTCGGCATATCATCCTTAGACGGACGGACAATCAGAGAGGACTATTCAAACTTTGAAAGATTTATTAAGACTCTGTGTTCTTGACTTCAAGGGGAGTTGGGACAAGTTCTTACCGTTGGTGGAGTTTTCCTACAACAACAAAGCTATCAAGCAAGTATTGGCATGGCTCCATTTGAGGCGTTGTATGGAAGAAAGTGTCGTTCTCCAGTGTGTTAGGATGAGGTGGGAGAAGCAACGTTGTTGGGACCGGAGTTGGTACGTATGACTACGGAAAAGATTCAAACGATCCGGCAACGTATAAAAACCTCACAAGATCGACAAAAGAGTTATGCGGATCTTCATCGAAAGGACGTGGAATTCGATATTGGAGATCATGTGTTATTACGTGTTGCTCCATGGAAAGGAGTTACGAGATTTGGAAAGAGAGGAAAGCTCAATCCTCGATTCATCGACACATTTTTAATCCTCGATCGAGTAGGAACTGTGGCCTATAGACTCACTTTACCGCCAAGTATGTCTCATGTTCAAAACGTTTTTCACATATCCATGTTTTGTAAATATGTGGAAGACCCGAACCACATTATTGAGTTAGAACCGAACGAAATAGCGAAAGATTTGACGTATGAAGAGGTTCCTGTTCAAATATTGGATAAGAAAGAACATATTCTACGCTCCAAGGTTATACCTCAAGTCAAAGTTTTGTGGAGAAATCACGATGTTGAGAAAATGACCTGGGAGTTAGAATCTGAAATGAAATCAAGGTATCCTTACCTCTTCGACATACCAGGTATGTACCCTAATTTTGAGGGCGAAATTTCATAAGAAGGGGAGGTTGTAAGACCCCAACTTTTATAAATAAAGATGAGTTTTTATAAATATCATTTTTGAATATTATAGAGTAAGTTTGATATAATGTTATAGTTGTAGGTAATATTTATAAATTTTGCAAAGTACGCAAGTTGTTATATAATATTCGATTGGTCGGGGAATATTCGTTTTAACAAGGAATATTCGTACAATGGCACAATCATTGGTGGACCCCACAACGGAATTATTGTCGGATTGAGAAAATGATAAAAATACTTTATGAAAATAACGGCGGAAGTTTTTACCGTTAACTGTTGAAACACCGTTGTTAAAAATACGATGTCTGGCGTGGTTGCATAGTAGCATACGGTATTGATTATTGATGCTTACGTGAGAAGTCACTCGGTTTTGTTCAATTATTCTTACGAAGAATTCTTTGCATAATATCTCACGTTATTTGATTCAATTATTGTCAATATTTTATATATTATTAAATCAATAATTGAGACGACAAAGTTATTAATATTATTATTTACAATATTAACGATGTCAGAAGTTATGTCGAGGAGAGGTTTGGTCACCTAATTGTGCGCTTAATAGGGAGAAATCTTTATTGAAAAGCCCCTGCTTCAGGAGCGACACAGTCGATTAATATTGTGAATTATAATAATGATGATAAATGTTGTTAAAAATATTGAAGAAATTTTATGAAGTATTTATTGTATTTATAGACCCCCCCCCCCCATTTACCCATTTTTCAAAATAATCGGTAGAAAGTTATTTACTATATAAATATATATATATCTATCTATATATATATATATATATATATATATATATATATATATATATATACGGATGATGACTTGAGTGTTTAAGGGGGGAATAAGGTTATCGTGGGGGTACTTTTATAATAATGGTATATATATATATATATATATATATTTGAAATGGTGGGTACATGTCACGGGTTTTCATCCCCGTGACTTACTTACTTTTATATATATATATATATATATATATATATATATATATATATATATATATATATAATCACGAGACTTTTGTTGAATCATCGTGGGGAGGAAATCACAAGTTATTAGTGTGTATATATATATATATATATATATATATATATTATTTAAAATTTTCGTTTTATTAGAATATTTTATTGCATAGTATCCCTTCAATTCTCTTATAAATAGGATGCTTAGTTAGAATTGAAAACCACACCAGAAGTTCAGAGAATTCTTCTATAATTTTGAGCGTATTTCTTTAGAATTTTAAGAAGTTTGAGCGTAGTGCAAGTTTTCTTCAAGAATATCTTCGCCCTACCAGTCGGAATACTCTTCTTTTACGGTAAGGGGTATTGTTTCTTTCTTATTCATGAAGAGAACTTCTGTTATTCCATTCTTTATTATTCTATTAGAATAACCTGTATACGCGGGCTACCCTACAATTGGTGAAATTCTTCTATTATTCCATTCTTTATTATTATGTTGGAATAACTTGTCTATGCGAAGTACTGCATACATGGTGAAATTCTTCTATGATTCCATTCTTTATCATTTTGTTGGAACATCACATGCATGTTATGCATGCATGACTGGTTCCATTATTTATCATTACTGTTGGAACATCCACATTGCAATGCGTTTCGCACGACTGACAGTTCCATTATTTATCATTCTGTTGGAATAACCTGTATGTGCGGTCTATCACATGCCTGGTGATTTCTTTTGTTATTCCATTCATTATTATACTCAGTTGGTTAAAGTTTTAACTTCTATAATCCATAAAATTAGTGGAATATCCTTGATTTTTGCGCTTCATCCAGTATCTTTCATGGAAATATTCTTCTGAGCATTCTTGAATTTTACTCCACAAAGAATTATCATGTTGACAATTTGGACGTTATTGATTCCTGGATAAAATAATTCTTGAACTTATTTTATTGAATTCTTATATCATTGTCATCATCTTCATGTTTATATTTTGTTGAAAGTCATCTGTGGCCTGTAGTGCATAGATGGACTTGGTATGATTATGACCAGAGATTATTCGGTGTAATAATGAACGTAATGTTACAAATGATGTGGTAAAAGTACTCATTGGCCCGTAGTGCATTGATGGACAGTTGTTGGCATAATCATGACTATTGATGAATACACGAATATCATTGGCCCGTAGTCCATGGATAATTTGTGGTTGTGATACTAATGAATATCCTTGGTCGTAGTGCAGGGATGATGTGGATTATTTATTAAGCTGAGTCCCAGCGATAAAAGTGATGAAAAACCTTTTAAATCATAGAAGATAGTAGATTTTATTCTCTACTTGACTCTTTTAATGGATTGTTTGTTCCGCTGCAGTTAAACTTGATGTTGGTTATATTGTATCAGTTTAACACTGTTGAAGGCTAACGATAATTTATTCTGCATTATCTTAGTCATAATATTTCTTACTGGGTTAGTTGAGCTCACCCTTTTACTTTCATTATTCTCTTTAGAAAATGAGAACGTAGCAGGGACTAGTCGGGGAACGGAGTGACGGTCCAGAGGATAGCATTAGTAGTCCTCACTATTCTATGAAATAGTGTGATAATAAATGTATTAAGGACTTATTTTGAGTTTGAATATTATCTAGAAGACAATATTTGTATTAAAACTCACAGCTCATGTTGTATATTTAAGATTGTATTTATATTCTGTACCATGTATTTGGCGACTCAGAATAGGTGATGTATACCTGTTTTGGGGGCGTCACAATGACAATATTTATTATTTCTAGATATGGGCTGATATAAGAGTTAATTTTTATAAATAAAAATTATTTCATAATTTTGTCAAAGAACAAATAGAGGTAGATTCACAAGTGTTGGTCAACCTTTTTTTTATATAGAAATGTTGGTTAAGACATGGTATACATCTAAATATAAAGAAAGGGTAATTTGGATATCCTATTTGTTATTGACAAAAAGAGAGATATTGATAGAGATGGATTTGAATTTTGAATGAAATATGGGTCGAAAAATTATTAACCAGTTTGGACCTATATTTCTTTTTTAAAAATATGGGTCTAAATTTTACTCAACTTAAATAAATAAAAATGGTTAACCAACTCATTTGGTTTCGGTTGATATGAGTTGTTATTGGTTCAATAAAATGAGATATTTTGACAATTATTGTGACATCCCTAATTCCATGTGTTTGCTACAGTGGAATGACGTTCACTAAATATTTCTAAGTATAATTATTATAGACTTACAATATTGATAACCATATCTTTCCCTAAAAAGAGGGAGTTTTTCGTATAAACGACGCGTAATTAAATAACACTCATTTTCTTGACAAAACTTTATAGACATTGTTAATAAAGTTTACTGATGTGACGCCCCCAAAATAGGTATACATCACTCATTCTGAGTCGTCAAATACATGGTATAGAATACAAATACAAACTTAAATATACAACATGAGCTGTGAGTTTTAATACAAATATTGTCTTCTAGACAGTATTTAAACTCAAATAAAGTCCTCAATACATTTATTTTCACACTATTTCATAGAATAGTGAAGACTACTAATGCTATCATTTGGACCGTCACTCCGTTCTCCGACTAGTCCCGGCTACGTTCTCATTTTCTGAAGAGAACAATGAAAGTAAAAGTGTGACGCCCCCAAAATAGGTATACATCACCTATTCTGAGTCATCAAATACATGGTACAAAATACAAATACAACTTAATTATACAACTGTTGTGTACAATACGACAAAACATAAACTGTGAGTTTTAATACAAATATTATCGTCTAGACAATATTCAAACTCAAATTCAATATTATTACATTTATTTTCCACTATTTCACTGAATAGTGAGGACTATTAATGCTTTATCGTCCGTCCAGTCGCTCCGCTTCCGACTAGTCCCTCGCTACGTTCTCATTTCTTGAAGAGAACAATAAAAGTAAAAGGGTGAGCTCAACTAGCCCAGTAGAAAATATTATGACTAAGATAATGCAGAATATATTATCGTTAGCCTTCAATAGTGTTAAACTGATACAATATAACAACCATCAAGTTTAAGCGTGGCGGAACAGCAATCCATTAAAAGAGTCAAGTAAAGAATAAAATCTACTATCTTTTATGATTTAAAAGGTTTTTCATCACTTTTATCGCTAGGACTCAGCTTAATAAATAATCCACATCATCGAATCACCCATGCACTACGACCAAGGATATTCTTTAGTATCATGACCACAATTATCCATGCACTACGGGCCAAGAATATTTGTGTATTCAATAATGGTCATGATCATGCCAACAACTGTCCATCAATGCACTACGGGCCAATGAGGACTTTTATCACATCATTTATAACATTACGGCCATGATTACACCGAATAATCCTCGGTCATAATCATACCAAGTCCATCTATGCCTTATAGGCCATGAGATGACTTTCAACAAAATATAAACATGAGGATGATGACAATGATATAAGAATTCAATAAAACAAGTTCAAGAATTATTTTATCCACGAACTAATAACGCCCAAATTGTCAACATGATATCGCTTTGTAGAGTAAAATTCAAGAATGCTCGTAAGAATATTTCCATGAAAAGATCTTTGGATGAAGCGCAAATATCAAGGATATTCCACTAATTTCATGGAGTATATAAGTCAAAACTTTAACCAACCGAGTATAATAAGGCATGGAATAACAAAAGAAATCACTGTGCATGCGATAGATCCATGCAGATGAGTTATTCAATAGAATAATAAATAATGAGAATCAGTCCGGCGTAAAACATGCAGACGGGATATTCCAATGAGAATAATAAAGGCGGAATCAGTCCCGGCGTAAAACGCATGCATGACGGGATATTCCAATAGAATAGTAAAAAAGACGGAATTCAGTCCGGCGTAGAAACGCATGCAGCAGGATATTCCAACAGAATAATAAAGGCGGAATCAGTCGGCGTAAACGCCTTGCAACAGGATATTCCAGCCAAGTAATAATAAAAGCGGAACCCAGTCCGGCGTGAGAACGCATGACAGGATGTTCCAGCAGAATGATAAAGAATGGAACAATGAAGGATTTCACCAAGTATAGGGTAGCAGCAGATACTGAGTTATTCAATGTAATAATAAAGAATGGAATAATGAAGTTCTCTCTTCGTAGATAAGAAAGAAATAATACTCCCTACCTTTAGAAAAAGCTGGATCTTTGGAATAATGAGGTAGTAGATTTCTCTTCTTCTTTCTATAATTTATCTCTATAATAATCGCTCTAAAGCTTTTGTGAATTGTTGAGAAATGAAGGAAGAATGAGCTTCTATTTATAGGAAAATATAGTTTCGATAATTGCACGTTTTGGGGCTCAAAAATTACAGTACAATACCTCTAACTTTTCTTTCATTTATAATTTAGTCCTGCAAGTATTATCCATCTTGCGCCAACTCCCCTAATAGTAAATAATGTGAATCAATAGTTCAATCATGTGAATCAATAGTATAATCATGTGAAAAATACGAATTTCAGTATAGTACCTCCATTTATACCTCCATTTTTAATTTAGTCATGCAAGTATTATCAATCTTGCACCAACTCCCCTAATAGTAACAAGAATGTGAAACAATTGTATACACATGTGAACAAATAGTTATAATCATGTAAAATAATAGCAATTAATTGCTCATTTATCCGGTTAAATACCCGATTGGTCAATATAACCTCCAGACATTAATTATTATCGAAATAATTATCGATTTTTACTAACACAAATAATTCCAACACAATGAAACCATTTTTATCAAAAATATAAATTTTGAAATTTCGAAGTTTGACTTTTCTCGAAAAAGTCAACTGTTGACTTTTTGACCAAATAGTGAATTCTGGAAAATTTTGTGTTTATAGACTATTTTTACTACTTTCGTCATTCCGGACTCAAATATCATGTCCGCGTCTCCAAATTCAACTCCGAACAACATTCATTATTAATATTATAACTCACAATATTTAACAACCAGGTCGTTCCCAGGAAAAAATGGGCTTTCCAATAAGGATTTCTTCCTATTGGCGCGCAATTAGGTGACCAAACCTTTCCTTGATAGAACTTCTAGACATTGTAAATATTGCAATTTATAATATGAATAACTTTGTCATCTCAAGTATTGATTTAATAAAAACATTTTACGCAGATGATCTTTGTGACAATAATTGAATCAATAATATGATAGATATGATGCAAAGAATTATTGTAGTAATAATTGAGTATATGAGTGACTTCTCACGTAAGCATCAATAATCAATACCGGTGTGCTACTATGCAACCACGCCAGTATCTTTACTTTTAACAAGGGTGTTTCAACGATTAACAGTAAAACTTCCGTAGTTATTTTCATAAAGTATTTTTGTCGTTTTCTCAATCCGACAATAATTCCATTGTGGGGGTCCACCAATGATTGTGCCGTTGTACGAATATTCCCCGACCAATCGAATATTATATAACAACTTGCGTACTTTACAAAATTTGTAAATATTACCCACAACTATAACATTATATCAAATCCACACCATAATATTCAAAAATATATTTCGAGAAAATTTAATCTTCATTCAAAAAAGTTGGGGTCTTACAAAAAGGGTGAGCTCAACTAGCCCAGTAAGAAATATTATGACTAAGATAATGTAAAATAATTTATCGTTAGCCTTCAACAGTGTTAAACTGATAAAATATAACAAACATCAAGTTTAACTGCAGCAGAACAATCAATCCATTAGAAGAGTAAAGTAGAGCATAAAATCTACTATCTTCTATGATTTAAAAGGTTTTTCATCACTTTTATTCTTTGAGACTCGATTTTAATAAATAATCCACATCATCCCCTGACTACGGCCGAGGATATTCATTAGTATCCGACCACAAATTATCTACGCACTACATGTGCCGAGGATATTCGTGTTTTCATCAATGGTCATGATCATGCCAACCACTATCCATCAATGCACTACGGGCCAATGAGGACTTTTACCACATCATTTGTAACATTACGGTCATGATTATACCGAATAATTCATGGTCATAATCATACCAAGTCCATCTATGCACTACGTGCCAAAGATGATTTTTATAACAATATAAGCATGAGAATGATGACAATGATATAAGAAGTTAATAAAACAAGTTCAAGGATAAATTTTTAAATATATATAATCCAGAAATCAATAACGTCCAAATTGTCAACATGATACTGCTTTGTGGATTAAAATTCAAGAATAATATTGTACCAAAAATGATTTGGACCAAAAACGAATTAATTTTTATCATGAATAAGACCGGATGAATAAGAATCAGTGTGAATAGTACCAGTGAATAGTAACTTCGGGAATAGTAATCCCGTGAATAGTACCCCGGCATGAAAATGTTAAAACTTATCAAGAATGCTCAAAATAATATTTCTATGAAAAGATACTGGATGAAGCGCAAATATCAAGGATATTTTACTAATTTCATGGAGTATAGAAGCCAAAATTTTAATAAAATGAGTACAGAATTCGGAATCTGAAACGAAATAATATTACTTATATACTACAGAGTATGGAAGAAAATATTATTTCATATGAATATTGAATAAAAATAACACCCCTTACCTTGAAAAGAAGAGTATTCCAACTGGTATAGCGGGGATATTCTTGAAGAAAACTTTCACTGTTTTCTACGCTCAAAACTTTCTAAAACTCTAAAGAAATACGCTCAATATTATAGAAGAATAATTCTCTGATTCTGGTGTGATTTTTAATTCTTACTAAGCATCCTATTTATAGGAAAATGAAAATGATACTATTTGAAAATTTTATTCACGGACGCTCGGCCGAAGTTTTTTTAAAATTTTGATTTTACTATGCAAACACTATGCATAATAAAATATAATATATTCTATTTTTCATAAAAAACAAAACTAATAAAACAAAACATCATTATCAACAGAAATCATCCGTGAAAACCAATTCTCCCCCCTGCCAATTTCATTTGTCCAAAGTCACATGTGGGCCCCATATGTGGCCTCCACATGTGGGCCCCACTTTTATTATAAAAACTACTGAAAATTTGTTTACCGATTATTTTGAAAACTGGGTAAATGGGGGTCCAACAAATACTTCATAAAAATCCCCCCAATAATTTTAACAACGTTTATTTATATTATTATAACTCGCAATATTAACAACCAGATCGTTCCCAGGAAAGAGGGGTGTGACGACCCCAAAATAGGTCCATTCTATCCAACCCATTCTGAGTCGTCAAATACATGGTACAAAAACAAATACAACTTGAGAATACAAATTGTCGTGCAAAAATACGACAACACATATCTCGTGAGTTTGAATACAACTATTGTCTAATAGGCGGTATAAAAACTCAAAAGGGTCCTCATTACAATTATTGATACGCTTATTTCACACGGAATAATGAGGACTACTAATGCAACCATCCGGACCGTCAATCCATTCTCCGACTAGTCCCAGCTATATTCTCATTTCCTGAAGAGAACAGTGAAAGAAAGGGTGAGCTCAACTAGCCCAGTAAGAAAATATTATGACTAAGGCAATATACAACAAATTATCATTATTCTTCAACAGGGAAAAATCTGATAAAATATAGTAGACAACAAGTTTTAGATCAACAATCGCAATGAAACAACAATTCATTAGAAGAGTCAAGAGAGAAAGAATTCTACTATCTTCTAAGATTTAAAAGTCCATCATCAATATTTTATCCCGGTAACATCAATCAATAAACATCTTGAATCAAATATTCATCTTTGTACTACTGTGCCAAAGATATTCATTTGTATCACCAAATTGGTTATGTTCATCTCAAACACTGTTCATCTTTGCACTACGGGCCAAAGATATTCATTAAGTAATCATTCATCTTTTACTACAGTCAAAGATATTCATCGATTAATTATTCATCTTTGCACTACTGAGCCAAAGATATTCATCGATTAATCATTCATCTTTTGCACTACTGTGCCAAAGATATTGATAATATCATCATTTAGGACCGAGGATGATGAAAAATATATTCAAAGAAAAGCGAATCCAAAGTGAGATAAAAGATCAAATATTAGGGATTAGTAGACACGGTTTATCCAAGTTCAAAAATACTTCATAATAACCAATTTCAAGCAAAATTCAAAATAAAGATCAAAACATGGATACAATCAAAGATAGTAACCATAATAGACAACTTGGATAAAAAGAAGAAAAATTCATTTTTTGGTGAATAAGTGTCGTATTTGTGAATAAAGGTCAGAGTATCGTGAATAAGGCCAGTATCGTGAATAGTAACTCCGACACCAAAAGATAGAAATTCCACAAGAAAAATCATCATACTTCGTGAATAGTACTCGTGAATAGTAACTCATGAATAGTAATCCCGACATAAAAAGTTCCAAATTTGATAAAAAGTTTCAACCAATATTTCGGCATAATGATATTGAAGAAATAATATCACTTACGAAGAAAATTACATCCCTTACCTCAAAAAGATAATACTTTTGGGGTGGAATCTTTGGATATAGTCTTTGAAGGAACTTGCACCGAGTATAGCAACACTCAAAGTATCAAAATACTCATAAGAATACATTTCGATAATATAGAGAGAGAAAGAGAAAACTTATGAATTACGGTGTGATTTTCAATTCTAACTTAAGACCCTATTTATAGGAAAATGCTTAGAAACGCCATAGAAGACTAACTCTTTTACACGATGGCTTTTTTACTGTTACTATTGCCACCCACCACATTTGAAATTCAATTGAGCACATTTCTCACCAACCAATTCTAGAATTTTCCAAAATATTTTATCATTTAAACAATAATTAGAAACTTTAATAATTCATAGAAAATAGCCCGTTTATCAGAAAAATACGAATTTTATGTCCATTCCACATGAAATCAAATTCTCTACAACTTTGTAGCTTTGAGTTTTTCCAAATTCCAAACAGAAAAATACCCGAAATCCATGGCGGGTGATTTTAAATACTTCAATCCGATAAAATACTGATAAAACATCTCAGCATTAATTCCTTCATTAATAACCACATAAATAAATTCATCATTTATATCCACATAAAATAAATATTTCCTTATCATATGAATCAATAATTAATTATTCACAAATAATATTACGAGAATCACATTTTATGACAACGAAAGTGTGTCCCAGGAAAGAGGGACTTTCCGATAAGGATTTCTCTTATTAAGCGCGCGCAATTAGGTGTCAAACCTCTCCTCGATGTAATTTTCTAGACATTGCCAATAATGCTATCTAATAATATTATTGAAATAATATGAATTATTGATCGATAATGGAGATCTTGTGTGCGATGATAATTATTGAACAACAATAATATAAAATATCAACGCAAAGAATTATTGAATCAATAAAATAAAATATTGAAGCAAGAACTCATTGTGACAATTATTGAGTAATGCCTTTCTACGTAAGGATCAATAATTCAACAATGCATGCAATACCGCAGGTGTCTTCTTGCTGCAACCACGCCAGACATCGTATTTTAACCCACGGGTATTCCAACAATTGTTAGCAGTAAATAACTACTGTAGTTATTTATAACAACCCAAACTTTGTCGTTTTCTTCATCTGATAGTTATCCGTTATGGGGCCCACAAATGGCTGCGCCGTCGTACGAATATTCCCCGACAGAAAGAATATTCCACGACTAAATGAATATTCCCCGACACAATGAATATTTTATTACCACTTGTTTATTTTATAAAATTTGCACATTTCACACATAACCAAAGTATTATATCAAATTAACACCTTGTTATTCACAATAATAAATAGAGGAAATTCGATTTTATTCATTGAAAAGTTGGGGTCTTACAAGGGGGCTTTCCAATAAGGATTTCTCCCTATTGGCGCGCAATTAGGTGACAAACCCCTTTCCTCGACAGAACTTTTTAGACATTGTTAATTATGCATATAATAATTAGAATAACTTGTCATCTCAATTATTGATTTAATAATATGTAAATATCGACAATAATTAAATCAAATAACGTGAGATACTATGCAGCAATTACTGTAGCAATAATTGAACAAAACTGAGTGACTTCTCACGTAAGCATCAATAATTAATATCGTGTGCTACTATGCAACCACGCGTATTATTGTACTTTTAACATTTGGTTTTAACGGTAAAACTTTCGTCGTTACTTTTATAAAAAGATATTTCTGTCGTTTTTTAACTCCGACAATAATTTTGTTGTGGGGTCCACCAATGATTGTGCCATCGTACGAATATTTCTTGTTAAAACGAATATTCCCCGACCAATCGAATATAATATAACAACTTGCGTACTTTGCAAAATTTATAAATATTACCCACAACTATAACATTATATCACATTCACTCCTTAATATTCAAAAATGACATTTATAGAAAATTCATCTTTATTCATAAAAGTTGGGGTCTTACATATATATATATATTATTTAGGAATTAAAATTTGATAACATACAAGGATAAATATGTAATTTTATCTATTTAGTTAACCCTAAAAACTTACAAGTGTACTAGCTGTTATTTAAAAAATTAGGAGGAAGGTGAGTGTTGCAAGGTGAGTGTTATTATAATTATTTAAAAGAAATATCATTTTACTCTTAATATTATTGTTGACTATGATAATTAATTGACTTTAAAATTAAAACCGAACCAAATGAAATCATACCACAAGCTTCAAAATCACACAACACCGATTAGAAGTTTTAAAACTGCACCATTCTCTATGCTAAACCTTCCATGCCCTCAAAATTTAAACTATCTAAAAGATAATATTAATTACAATCCTAAACAAAAAATAATTTAATTTTATTAAAAGATAAAGTAGTCCTTGAGAAGATTATGTTTTATTAACTTGGATTGGATACACAATAAATTCACACTCAAAGCCAGAACGGGTGGAAACAGGTGGTGATGACGGGGAAGTAGACAACAGCGGCTCCATCTCTCCTCTTGAGTATAAGGGCACACTCGTTGACTTCTAGCGCGTGAAATCACTTTTCTATGAACAAATTTAGGCCAATCCAAGGAGAACACCGTAAACTCACAAGTCAAACATCACGACGCAGGGGACGCAAGTTTTGTAACAACCACGCTCTCTGAAACTGTGTGAGCACACGCTTCTGAATTCTCGAAAGATATAAGAAAAGGGGGCGTCCCTGTTTATCAAATTTGGGGTGTCCCGATCCTTTTTTTCTCAGTCTTCATAAACCTTCAAAATTTTCCCTCACTTTCTTTTCTCTCTCTTTCATTCTTTCATGCCTGTTTATCAGTCTACTAGTTACAGAGAAAATTGACTGAAGCTTCTTGAAAAGGTAGCTCCTTTATTCTTGATTGTTGTTCTTCCTCTATGTAAAGGTGATATCTGTGATTTTTGTTGCTTTATATTTTGTGGGTTTATGTTTCTATACTTGTAGCAATGCTGATCACTTTCTATATACAAGGATTCTTAAACTAATTTTAGATAATTTGCTATTGAATTTGATCTAGATTGATTACATTGGGTTTCTAGTAACTGTAAGTGGGTGCTTACATTGATCAAGCAAATTTTACAGTGGAAACTCTGATTAGGTAAAACCCATTTTATATAAAGCATATATATATATATACATACATACGAGGTTCCATCCACAGCAACTCCTTTTTTGTCTTGTTGTAATTTTATTTTTTGCTCCGGCCGCTACAAAAACAAGTCAAAAATGGAACCCCTATATATATATATATATATATATATATATATTTAGGGCTGCATGATAAAGGGTTTTAATGTTGTTTCAAGTGTGACTTTTACCTTTGTTTTATTGTAGTGATCTGTTCCTGGAATTGAAGGATAAATTTGGTTTCTTATGTTTACATTGTTTGATTACACATTTGTATACACTAAGATTACTATAATACAATGAATTTGTGCCTTAATGTGAATTTCACTTGGAATTTCAGTTTCAGACAATTAACCGGTCTTTTCGAGTTTGGTGCTCTGTTGTAAAAGTTCAATGATTCTGGTTGATTCTTTGCCCCTTTATTGAAATAACAAGGATGGGGCAGTATATTGATTTGATACTTCTTTAGCGGATCAGATGTGTCTGTTTTAACTGCTGAATGGGTGAAATGAATTGGAAATATTCAAGATACTGGCTTTATGTTTTCATATTTCTTTTGGTATGCAAATTACATTCCAGAAATTGTAGTACTTGGATGTGTGGGGAGATAGTGATTGGTTGTCTTGAGTACTTGGCGGCATAGCGTTCATGCCACGCTAGCTTCGCACCTTGTAAATATATGATTTTTGACCTACAATATGCGTGTGTGTATATATATATATTTATATAACAACCAAGAAGCCATGCAACTCCTGATCTGGTTATAGAAAAGAAGAAAGTTCGAACTCAAAGCCAGTATCCGAGCCAGCTGTCCTTTCAACATTTCCACTATCAACCCCAAAAATCCAAACTATGCCTTACATTACATTTCCATGTGGCACACGATAAATGAGCCGTTGGGATTGACTCATACTTAAGTGGGTAGTCGGGCCAAGTGTCATGTGTATTTGGGCTTAGGGATTTATTAGTAGTCCGAACTTGGGGTTGACTAATGTTTTGGGCCTCATGAGTTTGAGCCCATGTTAAAGCAATTAGGGTTTTCTAGTTGCTATATAAATATTGTTTGGTGTGTTGATCATTCTATTGCGAGGCACATAACTAGCCACAATTTGGTGAATCAAGGTATATCTTGTGTCGTTTACTTTTCGTTCTTCTTTAATTTCTGTGAGATTGTTTGCTATTTTTGATCTTAAACTAACATTAGCCATACCGACACTTTATCAACTCTACTCGGCTTTCAATCATTACTCCGTAATTGTTTGGAACATATATATATTTTTTCTTCCTTTCATCTTATCTGACTATTTGTCCCTCACTTTGGCATTTGTAATCTTGTGGTGAGACCTTACCGACGGCCTTGTAAGTTTCAATAGGTCTTCTTTTATTTAATTGATTGTATTAATATCAATTGTTCCTATAATGTGGGTCATTATGTCTATGAGTTTGTATTTGCTATTAGGAAGTTACGGAATTAATAGATGTGCAATATTTAATAGCCTATCACATACATAATTTAGGATTTGCATATAGAAAGAAACACTCAATTCTACTTTGCAAAGGGCATCGCTAAACCACTTCATTCCCCAAGGGTTTCAAAAAGAAAGAGACTTGAAGATGGCCTTGTGATTGACCCAATTCTCACAGTCTGAGGTCTTGGAAAATATTTAATAGCTTGAGCCTCCTTGGGTTGTATATTTATATATAGAAGTTAAATTTTCGTCATTCCCTTTCCCTTTAATTGACACATGAATCCCACATCAGAAGAATTTAAGAATGTTGATGGGTTAATAAGTATGATGAGTCTCAACCTAATAATATAATCTTTTGGATAAGAAAGTGGTCCAATATGCTTGTTGGCCCAGTCAACAAAGTATACACTCCAAGTGATGTAGGCGGTATCATACAATTTCGCTACAATTATGTAGTAAATATTTTTTGGAAGATGTAAGTAGTTATTACATACACCTCTTCCATATGGTTAAAAAGAACTCGGATCTTAATTGTGATTTATGGTAATCTCTATAGTTCAGGAAGAGAAGATTTCACTTCCCTCTATGTTGTCGCCCATATCTGCTTATTTCATTACTGCTATAAACTAAGGAAAGATAATTGAACTTAATAGATGGTAGTAGTATCATCTTAGGGAATGATATCAAATCATTATGATTGTTGATGCTCTCTATCTCCTTTTCTTCTCTCTTTTGTCTGTCCATGGTCTTGTTTATATTAAAAACTCATATGCAATATCATTTACAGAAAGATGTTGGCTTATTGTACTGTACATTTTTTTACTCTAGGTTTCAAGCTGCTGTTTTTACAATGGAAATTCAAAGTCTGTCGGACGATGCTGGGGAAAAATTAATGCGTCCGCCACAGGCCGGAACATTTCAAAATCGTGAAGACCTTATTACATATGTTCGTGATTTTGGTGCTAGCCAAGGATATGTGGTTACTATTAAAAAGTCTAGAAGGGATAGAAGAGTTATACTTGGTTGTGATAGAGGAGGTG
This sequence comes from Panax ginseng, assembly GCA_020205605.1. NCBI lineage: Eukaryota > Viridiplantae > Streptophyta > Magnoliopsida > Apiales > Araliaceae > Panax > Panax ginseng. The sequence goes on from CM035145.1 coordinate 24,170,188, forward strand.
TTTATCGCAATAGGCGTAAAATTGAAGAAAGCAAGCGCAAACGGAAAGCGTCTTCTCGCCTTATCAATTGCCCTTTTGAAGCTATAGGTAAAAAGGATGATGATGTGTGGGTGCTTACAGTAAAAAATGGTGAGCACAACCATGAAGCTCTGAGGGACATGTCTGAGCATCCTTATAGTCGTCGTTTTACCGAGGAAGAGGTCAAGAAAATCAAGGTGATGACTGAAGCTGGTATAAAACCACGTCAGGTTCTTAAGGCTCTCAAGCAAAGCAATCCTGAGTTTCACTCAACACCGAGGCATCTATACAATCTCAAAGCCAAAATTCGTCAGGGAAATCTTACAGGTCAGACAATATCTACTGTATCTAGTAAAATTGGTCATTGAGTATTGACTGGCTCTGACTGCTAATTCCAGCATGTCACCTGTCCGTGCCTACTAATTCCAGTACATTTATGACAATATGAGAGCATAGTGCTGTTGCTAGGAAGAAGTCAGGGGTGTATACAATCTTTACTCGTTGCACTAATTGTAAAAGCAGGTTGTGCTCTTAGTGAATGGTTGTATCCTTCACCTCTTTATTGTGTCCATAACTCCAAAGGGCCAAACCTGAGGGTGTGATGATGTTAGTCTGATATATGGTCAAGAAAGAAAGTACTGTGATTGCATATTGTTGCTTAAATTAGGTTCTTAAATAGTGTTCGAGACCCATTTAATTGACTCAAAACCATTAGGTTTAATCAACGTAGTCAGTTGGTCATTTAGTTAGTATATATTTTATTTTGTTCCAGACTTTATGTCAGCTTGTTGATTCTTCAAGATGCTTCTTCTAAGAGTCATGTGATTAAATAAGTAGAAAAATCATGTTCTTCATCACATGGCTTGAATTGGCATTTATGTAAGTTCTGATGAAGTGTTTTGGTTATGATGAGATTAAGAAAAAAGGTAGGAGCTGCTTGATGGGCATTTTCTCACTCTCAAGTAACTTTAATAATCATTAAACTACTAGTAGCTTTATATGGTAAGAAACGAATACTTTACTTTTGCAGAGAAAACTTTTAAATCGTGGAGACCAAATAGTTCTGCCACTGCCTTTACGACTGGTGAATCATCAACAAGATACAACTGTGCAGTAAGTTTTAATGTGCAGAAAGAATAATTTGATTAGGTTTTTCGGTTAAGATTTTCTGCTTTCCTCTCTCTCTCTTTCAATATATATATATATATATATATATATATAATGGAAATTGATATTTCCACATGAAAAATGTCGCTATAGATGTATAGCGACGGTAAAAACCGTCGCTATAGGATGTATAGCAACGGTTTTCATGTGGAAATATCAAAAAGTCATGTGGAAATATCAGTTTCCTATATATATGTGGTGGTTTTTAACATTTCTGTATTCTCCTTTTGATCTGCAATTCAATTGTAGCTGAAGGTTCTGAACTTGATTGGAGGGAAATTTTTGGAGTCACAAGCGTGTGAAATCATTGATGTTGTAAATCCAGTAAGCACGTTATTACAGCAGATTCTTATTCTCCTTTTTTCTTAGAAGTGCAAGAATATAGTTCTTAATTTAAATAATCTTATCAGGCAACACAGGAGGTTGTTTCACAAGTCCCTTTGACTACCTATGAAGAATTCAAAGCTGCAGTAAGGGCAGCCAAACAAGCTTTCTCTTCATGGAGAAAAACTCCAGTTACTATACGTCAACGCGCCATGTTCAAGCTACAAGAGCTCATCCGTAGGGATATTGTCAGTATCGTTAATAATTCTCTCTATATGTGTCCTTAGGCAACTATGTTTGACGTGCTTAAAAGAGATTTAACTTATTTCTAGGACAAGCTTGCCACAAATATCGTTACAGAGCAGGGCAAGACGTTGAATGGTGCTAAAGGTGACGTGCTTCGTGGTTTAGGTTAGTGCTTAACTGTGTATATATTTTTCTTCTGCTCTTCCAAAAAACCACAAACACATTCACATACTCATATTCCAAAAGTTCTGTTGGATTTTGAACTCAAGTTGCATGTCTGCAACCATATTTCTGGCTTTTATAGAGATTGTTGAACATGCTTGTGGAATGGCAACTTTGCAAATGGGGGAGTTTTTTCCGAATGCGTGTAATGGACTTGATACATACTGCAGTAGAGAACCACTAGGTGTTTGTGCTGGGATATGTCCCTATAACTTTCCTGCAACGATTTCCTTGTGGGTATGTCTTTTATACTTCCTTTTCTCAGCTTTATCTTTCTTCAGCTCTTGCCTCTTGGTTTGATTTAATCATCGATTATTCTGTCCCTGTATCGTAAAGTTTAAAAAAATATTAATTCTTTTTCTTGTTAATATTTACTAATAATTAAATTGATATGCTGAGTTAAATATTTTTTTTGGGTTGTCAGAAATGTAAGTTTTATTTTATGCTAAATTTTAGTAGTTATCCTAAAGAAGCTATCACGTAAGTTTACTTTGGTTTAAGTTTTACATAGGTGCTACAACCTTTTCCTGTACATTATGAAATGCTCGCTTGAGAAGACATTCCAACTGTTTTTTGCTATTGAATTCACAATTAGAATTTTTATGTGCAGTCAATTTGAAGGAATCTAAATTTTTTCTTCTTCTGTGTTTCTAAATAAATGTATAAATGCTGCAGATGTTTCCTATAGCAGTTGCATGTGGCAATACATTTATCCTGAAGCCCTCTGAGATAAATCCAGGTGATAGTTACTCCCTTTCTAAAGTTTTCATAAATTCTTGGGGTGGCCACGACAAACTTAACCAGTTATTGATCTCCTTTGAAGAAAAGTACTGCGACATAACATTGAAACAGAATTTATAAACAGTATGATGTGGCATTTTTATGTAGACTACAAAGTAACCATTTTTAGTAGCATTTTTTTTGCATGTGAACCAAGTACCCGTCTCTTGTTTCTCTCTACATTACAATCAGACCCACCAAAGTTGGGTCTTTTTGTCCTCTCTAATATGCATCAACAAGTCAAGTACAATTCGGAATTGATATTGCTTTAAGAGAATCTAGCGACCAGTCCCCTATCTTCTACAATTAATACTCTGTCACCAGCTTCACTGGCCATAGCGATCAAATAGGAATCTCTCGCTGCTAATAGAGTAAAGACATTGCTTCGATCTCAAAATTGGCAACTAAAACAACCAATAAGCTTTAGCCTTTAAGGAATAAAATACTGAAATTTAGTGATTATCATCATCCATCTCCGCCATTGCCACTGTGACACTGACCATGTTATTGTCATCGAACTCCCTTATTCCTTACCATTTCAATCATAGATAGTTACATACAAAGAGTTAAGTCAGTTGTTCCATATATGGATTTTAACTGCAATTCTCTGTAGCGATTTTTTCCTGGATGTAGAAGTGATTTATAGTGAGAATCCACAGCAGAGAGAGAGAGAGAAAGATACTTCCTGTTTGGTTATTCTACGATGGGTGCTTTTCATGGGGTCTTTCTCTGATTAAATTAGAGAGGGCTGTTCTCCATTGAGGGTGTTGGGGGTTTTCCCCTTGTTTTGTGTGTATTATTTTCATTTTGTGGATATTTTGTCCGCCTTTGTATTGTATCCTCTTTCTCTCTTCGATAATATTTTATTTGGACTTCAGCATTTTACTGAAGCAGCATTGGATCATGTTGAGTTCTCCATGCATCATTTTCTTATATGTTTTTATTAGTCATTACTTTTTCTCAATGAGTCATTGCGTTCATTTCAGGGGCTTCAATGATTCTTGCAGAACTGGCAATGGAGGCGGGTTTACCTGATGGAGTTTTAAACATTGTTCATGGTACCCATGTAAGCTTTGTCACCTGAAAGTCCTTATTACTCCATTATTTTCCTGGCGTGCCTTTGTTTGAATGCTATGATTCTTTTGGATTAACTCCTTTGATGTGGCCTAAGGTTTGCTACAATTACATGGACTGCTATGATTCTTTTGGGATAACTATTCTGATGTGGCCTGAGGTTTGCTACAATTACATGGACTTCTTTCTTTCATTAATCTCTCTAAGCTCCCTTTTGGTTAAGGTGTTGGTAACATATTCTCCCTTCTGTTAGTCAACTGTCATGGTCAATGGAACTTTGTGTTGGTAATATCTTACAATGAATTTTTAAATACCTTTTTGCTCCTAATATAGTTAAATTCACCAAATAAAGTTAAATGTTCTCCTAGATGGTAAAAGGAGATAACACTTGAAGAATATGTTGCATTCATTCTATCTAGATGACATTTCTGATTTCTGACAAGTGAAGCAACCATTTATGCATAAACATTGTTTGACTTTATATTGTCCTCATTCTCCCAAGAGCATTGCTTTTCCAGTTCCTTCTTTTCAAGAAAAAGGAATATGTTAGGGTTTCGAGATCTTTCATATGCCTTTGGAAGTCCGAACTAATTGGGAGCAAGGAGCTATAATTGTTTAATCGAACTTTCCTGCAACACGAAGACAATCAACTTCACTAGACTTTAAGAACTTACTGTACAATACATAGTTTTGCCTTTGTGATTGTTGTCACCTAAACACAATCCCAAAACCCCATGTTCACCTGCTCTCAAATGATAGACTCCACGGCACGCTTGTGTGAGGTGGTCGTCGTCCGGATCGTTTCTAGCATACTTGTTGGGTGAATTGCTTGCAACACCTTAACCCCTCGTCTATACTTTAGACGGTAATCTTGGTATAATTGCTCGCGTTCGGAATCTGCGTTGTATGGACACCAACGACACCTTGACCCCTCGCTTATATTGAAGCGGTAATCTCGGTACAATCGACGATTGATGCGGTAGAAGACGCCACACACAACTATGAATTGTTGTATGATAAGTCAAATTGAATCTCAAAGAAATAACTAAGAAACTACTAATTTTTTAGGAATTCTTCAAAGAACCAAAAGTAGATAATAACCTCACAAGTTTATTGAATAGTGAATAATGTGTTTGATTACATAACTTGGACCACTATTTATACTACTAAAAACAATCCAAATCCTAATAGGAATTTATAAACTATAACCCTAATTTTTATAAGGAAATAGAAGTCAATTTGGAAAAGAAATTCTAATTAAAAAGAAATCCTAATTACAATAGAATTTAAAATTAAAAATCCAAATAAAAAAATAAAATCCTTCGCCGTGTGGGATTTCCTTTACCGCGTGACAAGCTGAATTCACAGTAAATTGAAATAAGGATTGCTGCGTGTGAATCACATAAGGAAGTAATGGCACGCTTGTCGAGACCAACTAATACACTAATACTTGCCATGTCATTTAAATATCCATATGAAGTCTGATGACTTTAAAAACTGCAGCCCACATGATAACTAATAAATTAATTAAACCAACCCATATGAATATTAAACTTCCCGTTGCATGTAACATATGTAGACTTTGCTAAGAAGATTAGGATTGGGCTTGTATTAAATTGACCCAAATTTGTGTCTCATGCTCTTTAGCCTCCTCTTTAGATTTTCTTGCGTTAGCTTCAGCCCAAACATCTTGGATCAATCCATTGAGACCTTGTTTGAACCTCTTAGTTCTAGCCTTGCTTGATCCCACGTCCCTTTAGTCTTATTTGAATCCACGCATGCCATGTCCTCATCATTCCTCTCCTCTTGAAAAGGATTTGTCCTCAAATCGTCACCTACATCAAACGGACTTAAATTAGTAATGTTAAATGTGGCACTAACATTATACTCACCTGGCAAATCCAATTTATAGGCATTGTCATTGATACGCTCGAGAACTTGAAATGGATCATCTCCCCTCGGAAGCAATTTTGAACGTCTTTGAACTGGGAATCTTTCTTTCCGCATATGCAACCACACCCAATCTCCGGGCTCAAAGATCACTTGATGTCGTCCCTTGTTCGCGTGCTTAATGTAATCGCTCAGTCCTCCGATTCAATGTTTAGTCCGGCTTTTTCATGAATCATTTAACAAGATCAACCTTTTCTTTCCATCCATGTTAGTATATTCGTAAAAGCAATTAGCGGTGATAAATCCAGCGGTGTCAAAGGATTAAAACTATATACAATTTCAAATGGAGAAAAATTAGTAGCAGAATGAAGTAAGCGGTTATATCTGAAACTCAACATGTGGTAAACATTTTTCCCATTACTTGATATTCTTTTTAATGATAGCAGTAATAATGCCGACAAAGTCCTATTATTTACTTACTTTTGGCCAAATCGGTTTGTGGATGACAAGTAGTTGAAAATAACGATTTAGTACCTAATTTACACCACAAGGTCTTTCAAAAGTAACTTAAGAACTTTGTATCTCTATCCGAAACAATAGTTTTAGGCATACCATGGAAACGCACAATCTCCTTAAAGAATAAATCAATGAACATGAGACGATCATCGGTTTTATGACATGGAATAAAATGTGCCATTTTTGAAAATCTATCCACGACCACAAATATCGAATCATGACCATGCTTAGACCTAGGTAAACCCAACACAAAGTCCATAGACAAATCAATCCAAGGTTCATTAGGAATAGGCAATGGTGTATACAATCTATGGGGTTGAACACGAGATTTAGCTTGACAACAAGTAATACATCTATCACATATTCTTTCCACATCTCGTTTCATATGAGACCAATAAAAATGTTCTTTCAAAACAGCAAAAGCTTTATCAACACCAAAATGTCCCATTAAACCACCCCCATGTGATTCCCTAACCAAAGAACTCACGAAAGAACATGCGCAGAATACATAGTTTATTTTACTGAAACAAGAATCCATCAATTCTAAAGTATTTACCCACAACATTCTTTTCACAAGTTTTAAACTCTTCACCGAAATCAAGGTCATTATCATATAACACTTTAATTCATTCAAATCCAAGCAATTTCGTATCAAGAGTATTTAACAAAACATACCTGCAAGACAAAGCATCTGCAACGATGTTCTCCTTACCTTGCTTATAACGAATAACATATGGAAATGTCTCGATAAATTCCATCCATCGTGTACGCCTTCCATTCAACTTGTCTTTGACCCTTCAAATATTTCAATGATTCATGATCGGTGTGGATCACAAACTCCTTGAGGCCACAAGTAATGTTGCCATGTCTCCAAAGCTCTAACCAAAGCATACATCTCTTTTTATATATGTAGGATAGTTCAAAGTCGCCTCACTCAACTTTTCTTTGAAATACGCCTGGCTGGTTTCCCTTTCGCATCAACACAACTCAATTCCTAAACTTCAAGCATTACACTCAATCTCAAAAGTTTTAGCAAAGTTAGGCAAAATAAGTAAAGGAGCATTTGTTAATTTATCCTTTATCAAGTTAAATGCTTTTTACTGTTCATCACTCCACTTAAAGCCCACACTTTTCTTGATGACTTCGGTCAATGGTGCTGTAATCTCACTAAAATTCCGAACAAAGCGTCAGTAGAAACTTGCGAGTCCATGAAAGCTTCGTACTTGACTCACATTGGTTGGACTCGGCCAATCCCGGATCGCACGTACTTTCTCCTCATCAACTTGGACTCTCTGTGAACTCGCAACAAAGCCAAGAAAAACAATTTTATCCGAACAAAACGTGCATTTTTCCATGTTAGCAAATAACTTTTCTTTCCTAAGTACATCTAAAACAGATTTTAAATACAATGCATGATCTTCCAAGTTTTTGCTATAAATCAAGATATCATCAAAATAAACTACGACAAATTTTCCAATGAATGGACGCAAAACATGGTTCATTAATCTCATGAAAGTGTTGGGTGCATTAGTTAAACCAAAAGGTAATACCAACCACTCATAAAGACCATATTTAGTTTTAAACGCTGTTTTCCATTCATCATCCTCTTGCATTCTAATTTGATGATAACCACTTTTTAAATCAAATTTTGAAAATATGCAAGACCCATGTAATTCATCTAACATGTCATCTAAACGAGGAATGGGATGTCGATATTTTACCGTAATGTTATTTACCGTTCGACAATCGATGCACATCCTCCATTTTCCATCATTTTTGGGCACTAGAATCACTGGAATTGCACACAGACTCATACTTTCTCTCACGAATCCTTTCCCCATCAGCTCGTCAATTTGCCTTTGTAACTCCTTCGTCTCCTCGGGATTACTCCGATTAGCCGGGTGGTTTGGAATCGTCGCACTGGGAACAAAATCAATTTGATGCTCAATTCCCCGAATAGGTGGTAGTCCATGAGGAAGCTCCTCGGGAAATACATCTTTGAATTCCTGTAAGAGAGATGAAACAACACTAGGCAAAGATTCATTAGCGTTAGTATTCAAAAGCGCCTCTTTATACAGAAGTAAAATCATAGGCTGTTTAGAAATCAAAGCTTTTCTCACATCACTCATTTTTGCTAGTATATTTGTTTTTCTCTCATCTTTCTTTTTCTCTCTTCTTTTTTTCTCTTTTTTTCTTCTTGATTTTTCTTTTCTTCTTTCTCTTTTCTTTGTATATAATCTTTCTGCAAATGAATTTGATCTTCATGTACTTGTTGTGGTGACAAAGGACGCAAAGAGATCTTCTTGTCGTGAACAAATGAATATACGTTGGTGAACCCATCATGTTGAACCCTCCTATCAAACTGCCATGGTCTACCCAATAATATATGTCCTGCCTGCATAGGCACCACATCACACAATATCTCATCAACATACCGAGCCGATATAAATGAAATGAAACCAACACTGTTTGGTTACTTTAATGTCTGCATTATCATTGAGCCACCGCAAACGATCTGATTCATGGATGTTTAGTAGTAGTAGTAACCCCAATTTCTCCACCATCGTAGTCTTTGCCACATTTGTATATTTGCCTCCATCTATGACTACACAATGATTTTCCCATTCACAAGACATCGAGTATGGAATAGATTTTTCCATTGTTTTCGCTTTCTCCTCCTTAACTCTGCGTCACTAAGTGCTTCTTCTTGTAACTAGAATTTCACCATGTATCGCATCCTCGCCTATCTCCTCTAATGGTGGCATAGAATCAGTGTAGCTCTCTTCCCCATCGGTCTCCACATCTCCATTGTCAAACAACAACATTTTCCTCTGATTTGGACATTGGCTAGAAATATGTCCCGTGCCTTGACACTTGAAGCATACAATATCCCGATTACGCCCAAAATAAGGTTGTTCAGTTTTACCTTGTATCTCTCGGCTAGTCGATCCTTGCTTAGGTTCCACATTTGGTTTGATCACAACTGTCTTTTCCTCTCTTTGCCAAATTAGGTCTCCATGATGAACTAACATTAGATTGTCCTCGTTGTCCTCCTCGCCTCTTGAGTTGTTTCTCTATCTTAGTAGCCATATGGACCAGTTCTTCTAACTCTAAATAATGTTGTCGTTCAACCAAGTCTGCAATCTCCCAGTTCAATCCTGCCGAGAACCTAGCCATCGATGTTTCATTGTCCTCAATCAAGTTAGCTAGATCCTTCAACATCTCCATCTCCCTGTAATATTCATCCACACTCCGACTTCCTTGTTTAAGAGTTTGTAAACTACGAATGATCTCTCGTTGATAGTATGCCGGTACAAGCCTCTTTTTCATGATAGCTTTCATCTCCACCCAAGTTGTAATCGGCCGCTCTTCACACCTTCTCCGATTAGCTGTCAACTGATCCCACCATATCAATGGATATCCAGAAAACTCCGTGTGGCCGGTTTGACTTTCTTAAAGGTCTGAATAATTGTGACAGTCAAAGATTCGCTCCATCTTGGTTACCCAATCTAAATAAGCCTCAGGATCACCCGTGCCTTGGAAAGCTGGAATCTTCATTTTTATGCTATCCAAATTGCCATCTTCTTTGTCCCGACCTCCTCTTTCCCTAGCACCTCCGTGTCTTTGATGTCAAAAATTAGATTCACGATCTTCGTTTTGACCATCTTATCCTCACCGTAAGGGTCTTCCTTTCTTGCGTCAATTTGTTGTGTCCTCGTCTTGTTTTGCATCCCATGAGTGTTTTGGGATAGCTCAGCCATAGACACTTTCATCTCTTCTAATTGTTCTTGCATTTGCTTTATAGTCTTTCTCAATCTTCGATCCCATTCTTTATGCATGGCTTTCATCTGGAATTTCAATTCAGCTGTTGAGGGTTGTTCCTCATAAGTTCCTTTATCCTTCGAGTTAGACATATTTTCTGCAAAATAAGGGTTAGTAGAAAACAATTTCCTCACCACTCTCTTACGTGTTTCGCTCGAATCAATGGTTCACTCGTGTATACTCTCAATAAATTGGCTTTTACCCTCGATTATTCTCACCACTAAGCCTTTTACCTCAAATATTCTCTCTAATAGGTTCTTTTTGAATTCCCCTAGCAAAATTCTTGGTTTTACTAATCAATTCAAAATTACATATCACGAAACAAAAATATAGATAGTGTGACTATCAGAATACCACAAAATCATCGATCGATTGCCTTGTACTCCTCTTGTATGCCTCAGATTTGTAAATTGTAGCTCCGTTTCAGAATTAATGATGATGGAGCGGTATGAACTCTTGGTTGGAATTTGATGATTTGATGGTGTGCTACAAGTTAGGTTAGCACAAATAAAATATGATATATTTTTTTTCTTTTTCTTTTTTCTTTTTTTCCTTTTTTTTTCTTCTTATTTTTTTTTTTACAATATATATTTCGACAGAAAATTAAAGATAAGTAACTCGCTAGAAAAGGCTTAGCTTTGATACCAAATGATAGACTCCACGGCACACTTGCATGAGGTAGTCGTCGCCCGGATTGTTTCTAGCACAGTTGTTGGGTGAATTGCTTGCAACACCTTAATCCCTCGTCTATAATTTAGACGGTAATCTTGGTATAATTGCTCGCGTTCGGAATCTGCGTTGAATGGACACCAACGACACCTTGACCCCTCGCTTATATTGAAGCGGTAATCTCGGTACAATCAACGATTGATGCAGTAGAAGACGCCATACACAACTATGAATTGTTGTATGATCAGTCAAATTGAATCTCAAAGAAATAACTAAGAAACTACTAATTTTTTTAAGAATTCTTCAAAGAACCAAAAGTAGAGAATAACCTCACAAGTTTATTGAATAATGAATAATTTGTTTGATTACATAACTTGGACCTCTATTTATACTACTAAAAACAATCCAAATCCTAATAGGAATTTATAAACTATAACCCTAATTTTTATAAGGAAATAGAAGTCAATTTGGAAAAGAAATTCTAATTAAAAAGAAATCCTAATTACAATATAATTTAAAATTAAAAATCCAAATAAAAAAATAAAATCCTTCGCCGCGTGGGATTTCATTTACCGCGTGACTAAGCTGAGTTCACAGTAAATTGAAATAAGGATTGCTGCGTGTGAATCACATAAGTAATGGCACGCTTGTCGAGACCAACTAATACACTAATACTTGCCATGTCATTTAAATATCCATATGAAGTCTGATGACTTTAAAAACTGCAGCCCACATGATAACTAATAAATTAATTAAACCAACCCATATGAATATTAAACTTCCCGTTGCATGTAACATATGTAGACTTTGCTAAGAAGATTAGGATTGGGCTTGTATTAAATTGACCCAATTAAATTGACCCAAATTTGTGTCTCATGCTCTTTAGCCTCCTCTTTAGATTTTCTTGCGTTAGCTTCAGCCCAAACATCTTGGATCAATCCATTGAGACTTTGTTTGAACCTCTTAGTTCTAGCCTTGCTTGATCCCCACGTCCCTTTAGTCTTATTTGAATCCATGCATGCCATGCCCTCATCATCAAAACCCTTTGAAGATCCTAGCTTGTCTCTTACTTGGATTTTTCTTGTGCTCTCTACATCTTGTCTTGTGTGTTCTCCAATAGAGATCTGTTATTGGTGAAACCAGATTCAAACTTTAATTCAGTGGTGATTGTAAAACTATCCAAAAGGTGATTGAGCTCGTTCCAAAAGCGGAGGGCCCTCACAGGTACCGGTCCAGAGCTCCAAGAACTAGCCCTCACAGACCTAATCATCGTTTGTTTGCCGCTACAAATAATTTAGTTGGGATTCGGGGGTAAGCGCCCGTGGCCCAAATCTGGAGGCGTAGTTTTGTATTTTCAGGTAAATTAGAGTTACTTATATTCGGTTATATAAGGAGAGGATCCTGCAATTGTATGTTGTACGAATTTTCTAAGAGATAATGAAACTGTCAGCTGCCGACCGTGGAATAGCCCAAATGTTTTGGGTGAACCACATAAATCTTGCGTCTTGTGCGATTGTTTTTGTTTTCTTTTGATTCTTCTTGACTATCGTTTTTCGCTGCATTGTTATTCTCTAACAAGATCCTAATTACCCTATTTATAAGACCTAGTGGGAGATCCCAAATCCATAATTTGGAAAATCAAAACCTTAATGGAATGGGAAACCTGGATCCTTCATGGAAAAGGGTTTGAGTCACATCGCAACAGAATACATATACATATGTTTATAAATTTTTCTCAAGTAATTTAATATACTGCTACTGTTAATGGCCCCAATGTGTACGATTGATATTTTCGTGTAAAAAAGAAAAGGCAAAGGAAAGAATTGATTGATCTTTTACTGTGCTTTTTTTTTCTTGACTTAATATTTACTTTATTTTATTTGAGCAGGATATTGTCAATCATATATGTGACGATGATGATATAAAAGCCATATCATTAATTGGATCAGACAATGTAAGTTAGTTTTCCTGATTATGGTGATTCATGCTTTGCATTGCACTTTGATGCGTATATTCATTAGCATAAATAATTACGAACACCTTTATCTGTTTGGGCTACTTATTTATGTTCTCATTCAAATAAGAATATAGTTCACTATAATTCTGTAAATTTTAGATAAATGATATTGTAAAATTTTCTTCACTAGTGCTCTTATAGATTTTGGATGGTCATAATAATCTCATGGAACTGATTGCTTTTAGCAACTGCATTAAGCTATTGAGGGCCAGTATTCTACACCTGCAAGAACCCTATAATACCTACTGGTCCTTCTGGACATTTTATATTTCAAGAAACATCTAAATATGATTTATTTATTGAGTTTGTAAATGTTTTAGCTTATTTTTTCCCCCATCGCCATGTACTCTCAAGGCTGGAATGCATACATATGCTAGGGCAGCAGCCAGAGGGAAACGCGTTCAGGTTAATCATTCTTATATTTGTTGGATTAGGCCCCCTATTGGTAGACATTATTGAGAATTTGAACTTTGTATCTATTGAAGACTATTCTTTTGTTGAATCCTCAGTCTAATATGGGAGCCAAGAATCATGCAATTATCATGCCTGATGCGAGCTTTGATGCCACTTTGGATTCTTTGGTAGCTGCTGGTTTTGGTGCTGAAGGTCAAAAGTGCATGGCTCTAAGTACGGCTATTTTTGTTGGTGGCTCAAGGACATGGTATGATAGCTTTTACTTCTATGCTTGTTTATGCTTTCTGTTTTTATTCATATCTGTTTTTAATCATATATATCTTATTTTATAATTGCTAAATATTCTTCTCTATTAGTATACAGTCTTTTTAGTGATTCTTGCAAAAATCTTTCATTAAGATTGATACTTGTATAACTATATTCAGGGAAGAAGAACTTGTGGAGCGTGCAAAAGCTCTTAAAGTAAATGCAGGGAAAGAACCTGGAGCTGATATTGGACCAGTTATTAGTAAAGAGGTACAATTACCATTGAAGGTTTTCAGTTAACATGACATTGAAGGTTGCTTTGTATAAATAAATATTACCTTTTCTATTAGAGAAAATTTGCATTTAAAATCATTTGGTTTATAAGGTGTCAAATTCTGGCTACTTCATACGCCGAGTCCTTTTTCTATCCCCCTTTGTTTTCATTTTCTTATTGTTTCATGAGATTTGAGGATGGAGGCAGTGGAATTTGGGTGTGTATGGACCAGTGATTGTGCTCATGTTAATTGATTGAGTTCTGCGATTTGTTCTGTTGTTTCCTTCTTTGACTTTCCCCCGGAATTTACAGGAAAAGGATCAAATATGCAGATTGGTTCAGAGTGGAGTTGAAAGTGGAGCTAGACTTATACTTGATGGGAGAAACATTATGGTAAAGTTGTGATAAAAAAAAACTTATATATTGCATTAACAAGTTTTGCCTGCCTAAGTTCATCAGGAGTATTGAGTTGCATTTTGAGCATCATACATTTTATTAGATACCGTCTTTGTATTGTCTTCAGTATGTTTCAGATCAGCAAAAGATTTTTATGGTGTTTATTTGTTAGGGACTGATATATTCAAGAGTTGAACTTCTTTGACATGAACATTACCAAAGGAGGAGATTACCTCATCCATACTACCTGAAAAATGTTCGAATGCTGGTGATTCTGGTTTAGAAATGTGGATTGTGAGTAAAGTATGGTACATAAATATTCAAGGGTTTAATTCAAAATGGGGAAATGAATCATCAGTCACCCGAAACCTGTGAATTAAGATGACAGTGATCAGCATGTGTAAGTTCATATATGCTGGTGTTCAATTATGATATTGAGGTTTCAAAGGTGGTCTCTTTCATCTTTCTATATTTTGGTTAGTAGAGTCTTCTAGTGGCAACAATGATATGGAGAAATGACTCAACCATACTTGTCCCACAATGGAGTGTTGTGTTGGAATGCTTGTCCCACAATAGAGTCGTTTGTTGGAATGCCTCAAAACCAGGTAAAATTGGTACATGACGAGTCTCACGAACAATTTGTACTTGTTGGACTGAAAACCTGGTCTTGAAACAACAATGTGAACTCTTAGTTTTGTTTGTGCAACGAGACATCTGGGCGTAAAAACATAGTTGGCAGCTACTTAAAATATCTGCTTATCCTGATGGCAGTTATGTTTTAAGTTGTTAAAGGATAGGGTTATTTTTATTACTTCCATTTGAAGTTGTGCTATGGGTGCCTTTAGGGTTTGTGATTGATTTGTGTTGGGATTGGATGATTGCACTATAATATTTGTCTTTAAAAAAAAAGTAATATTATAATAAAACAAAAATAAATATATATTTAGATAATGGAAAAATAATTATTAGTACATATCTTAAACCTACTAGGATAAGTCAGTTAGACTGTAACAAACTTTTAATTTTAAAAAGGTTATCTATTATGCAAAGGAATTACTGATATTTAAAATATTATATAACAAGAGAAAGACATATTGAATGCGAGAGAGAGAGAGAAAAAGAAATCAAACGTAAAAAGTTATTTAGCTTTGGGACTACTGTTTTAGAAGAAGTAAAATTAAAAAGGCCTAGTACGAGAATTATTTGATTTTTGGGACTAAGAGGTTTTAGTTGACTCAAGTGCGCGGTAAGTGGCTTTTCGAACTATTTAGTGGTTTTAAATTACCGTTTACTTTTATGTATGCCTTAGTAATTACTTGGATGCCTAAATGTATTGTTTCAAAATTTGTTCAAGGTTTCCATTTAAATTAAAATGTTATGTTCTTCTATTTCAAACTTCTGATCAAGTATTTATTTTTGAATTGTAAAATGAGATTATATGATTTTGAACTGTGAAATAAGTATAGTTTTGAATATCGATGAGATTGTGAAATATTTTTTAAAATCCTCAGTCTGACTATGTATAGAACCGATTAATGTTTACATTTATTTCCGGAACTAATATACGACCTACTAAGGCGCACACCTTTTAGATGCCTTTCGGGGAGCGTGCATTTTATAGATACCTTAATAGGGTGTGTGATCATTGACATTATCAAACTTTTAGGCCTTGTTACAGGGCTATTGTAACCTTAGTCGTTAGGGTTGTGGATTAAAAAATATATTGTATACATTGAAATCATTTTTGAATGTGAATTCACTTTGTTATTAATTGCTTAGTTTTGAAAGCAATACCTACTATTTTTATCGAAAAAGTTATTTCGAAAATGTGTTTTGCAAATTATATTTGATCCACCTAAATAGTAAAGATTGTCACTTGTTGAGCTTTATCGCTCACCCCCTTACATAATTTTTTACAGGTTACATCGTTGATAACTGAGCACTTGTTTCATACACTTTGGATAGTTGAAGTTAGTTTAAGATGCTTATTTCTTTTTGTCGTTGAATTTTGATAAAATTCTTAGTTTCGGGGAGTTGCGTCTCCATTTTACGATTTTGGTATTTAGTTGTTTTTCCTTTTGAATTGGATTGAACGATGTTTATTGTTGGATTTTAATTTAAGATTATTGTTGAGTTGTTATTGTTTGAGCTGCGCGTTATTGATATTTTTGCTTTGCGAGTCTATGGATTTGCGGCGTGTAACAGTTCGTACCTATAGGGGGTTCAGGGTGTTACATGCACTTTTTAAAGTTCTTTTTTGGTCTTGTTTATCATGATTTTACTGAGGGTGGACTTCTTTTCACCCAGTGTATTGTACTCTCTCTTTTCTATTAATAACATTTCTTTTTCTATCAACAAATTATAAAGCATAATTGGCAAGAGTATCTCAAATTCATGAACCGATATAAAATTTGTGATGACCTGAAGTAAAAGAAAGATGAGGTTTAGTGGTGGTAGCGGTGAGCCTAGTCCAAGCCCAAGCCTGGAGACCTGTTTAGTTATTGGCCAGTGTTAAATATTTTCTGTGAATTATTGTGTCATATTAATTTGCTGGAGGTGCACTTAACGTATGGTGTTGTTTGGTTGATTACTTTGTCTAGATTCCCCCACCCCACCCCCAATTTGTTAATAATTTTCTGGTTTCCATTGTTAAGTTAGCAAGAATATTTTTGTAGCTGTCGACATTTTGACCTCATTATTTGGAACTTCTTCTGTAGGTTCCGAGATATGAGCGTGGAAACTTTGTCGGTGCAACTATCTTATGCGATGTCAGAACTGACATGGATTGTTACAAGGTATCTCTTTTCATGCCTAATGCTTATATTTTGGATTGTTTTGAATGAAAAATGCTAATTGGTGAAGAAAAATCTGTACAAAAAACCTCGGCATATCTGTATATCATGCTGTATGTTGTGTTGGCAGGAAGAAATGTTTGGACCAGTTCTGCTATGTATGCAGGTACCTCTAAGTTGGTGGTTAATTTTCTTATGATCTTATAAATTGCTTAAGCCACACAAGTTAACGTTATAATTACTTGTTGACGACTTACAGGTTGACAACCTAGAGGAGGCCATGACTATTGTTAATAGACAGAAGTATTTCCTTTACTCTTACTTATCATACCTTCAAACTCTTCTGTTTCTTCCTTGAGCATTTGCAAGTCAGAAGAATTACAAGTATTTCATCAAATTCATGTATCGCCTATTTCCACTATGCAAAAACACTGACAGATTGTGTGGATAACTTAAGTCAAATGTCAACACATTCTATTAAAATAATATATGAAGTGCAAATCCATTGTTGGGTTCACATAAAACTCCTTAAATCATTATCCTATCCTGCATTTTTACTCATGAGAGGAGTGTTTATAGGTATGAAAATGGAGCTTCCATATTCACTACATCTGCTGTTGCAGCTAGGAAGTTCCAGAATGAAGTTGAGACTGGGCTGGTAAGCAAACTATTTCAACCTGCATGTGTTTAAGAATTATAAAATTATTTGAACATGTTAATTCTCAAACATTGCAAGTTTTGATGTCATCTGACGTGTTGAAGAATTGATTCAGGTTGGGGTAAATGTTCCTGTTCCAATTCCAGTGCCATTTTCCTCATTTAACGGGCAGAAGGCGTCTATTTCTGGCGATCTATATTTTTGCAGTATGTCTTCAACTCTCTCTCTCTCTCTCACAACATTTCTTCATAAAATTCAATATTTTTTTTGGGTTTTCAATGGCAGGCAAGGAAGGTGTTCAGTTTTACACTAAAAATAAAACAGTTGCACAGCAATGGAGGGACTTACCAGCCCGAAGACTGTCGTTACCCGTCCCTCCAATGTCCGAGGGAGAAACAAGTAGTCCAGCACTGCCCCTAGCGCAACCCCCAACATCTGATAGTGATATACCCAGCCGAGAAGTTTCACCAGCTCCGCCTTCAGCTTCTGAGAGGGATACAGCTAGCCAAAATATTTTACTGTCCTCGCCTCCGTTATCTGAAAGCGGGTTACCAAACCCTAGACCAGTATCGTCCATACCTTCCACCACTGTCAGAGAGTTATCAGTCCATGACGGGTCACACCATATTCCTTCTATCTCAAAGAGGGCTTCAGTGAACCAGGAAATATCACTGGCAATTCCGTTTGCTTCTGAAAATGATTTACCTGTTCAAGGGGCATCGAATTCAGGTGAAACTCTTTTGCTGACATCACCGAGGACCAATACTCATCTGTCAACTTATGAGAGGACTTATATGCCCCCAGCTTCTCTGAGTACTGGAAACATGGCAGTGACTCATGCGTCAGAAAGCTTTTCAGTTACAACATCTCACAGGAGAAATGACATTTTGGGTTTTGGAAAGGACAGTATGGCTCAAAAGTTCCAAAGGACAGACATTAACTTTCATCCAACTTCTGAAATTGTATACACTCCTACAGCGCCTCAAAGGACAGACAATCCATCGGGACATCCAAATTCTGGGAGGTTTTACATTCTGCCGCCTCAAAACAGCATTAATGTGATGTCATTGGGGACAGACGCAACTATGCATCATCCAGTTTCTGAGAGGGCATACATTCCTACATCTTACAGGAATGAAATGTTCCCATCCCAAAGGACTGATTCTGTG
Source organism: Panax ginseng (assembly GCA_020205605.1). Lineage (NCBI taxonomy): Eukaryota > Viridiplantae > Streptophyta > Magnoliopsida > Apiales > Araliaceae > Panax > Panax ginseng. The sequence goes on from CM035145.1 coordinate 24,188,882, forward strand.
CCTCCAACTTCTGAGAAGATGTATCTCTCTTCAGGAATACAGAGGAATGATGGGTTGGCGTTATCGTCAGAGAGGTTATATATTCCTGCAACTTCAACTGCAAATTCTCAGGGGATGTATTGTCCAAGCCCAGTATATTTGGGTGAATATGCTGGCCAAGGGGCTTCACCAACAACATCTCAGAGGCTGTAGGACTAAACCTCCATGCAACTTATTTATCATTTCTAGGAATTAGTCAGTTACTAACAAATCTGATAAAGGTACTTTCATAATCGTTTTTGGGGGTGTTAGTTACATATATATCTACATATGGATAAGAATTTATGTTTCTTCAGCATCCTGGCCAGGAGATTTTGATTTTTTTGGTGGCCGATATGGATGGTGTAACCTCTGAGAGATCTCCCAGCTCTCAAGTTTTGTTTTTTTTCTTCGTTTCTTTGTACTCAAATACAAAGAAATATTAGTGACTGTTTTATTGGCGCGGCATGCTAGTTTTCAGCTGTGGAAGTTAATTGAGGATGGTGTTTTCATTTACAGATCTAGTATGGCCATGCATTAGCAAATAGCAAGCAAGTGATGTGTTACATTCATTCTTCTTGTACTTCCTATCTTGATTTCTAATTCTTTGATTTAAACACAACATTAGAGATACCTATGCCTTAAGATATTGATTTTTTTCACATAAATGTGGAAAGAAGTACATACATAATTATCATATTTAATGTGAGAATACAAGTTTCTTATGTTATTTGATAAAATGGACCAATGACAATATATGTCGATTTAATAAAGGAGAACATTATTTTCACTCTGGGTCGTTTCTCATATAAAAATGAGATCTATTTTTTTTTATGTGACTACATAAAAATATTAAAAATATATATAGAAATATCAATTTCGTTTAGCAGACTTTTCACTTTTCATATACCCGGAGGCCCAACTAACTTATTTTTAATAGGTTTAAATATGAATAGTACCCTAAATTATAGGGCATATTCCACTTCGGTGATCCACCTTTCAATTTTGTCAATTAAGTTATTAAACTATTAATTTTTTTCAATTACACAAATTGAACACGTCACGTCAGCAATTGCTGACGTGGCTTATTTGTGGGGCCTTAAGGAAGCTTATGTGGCAAAAAAAAAATATTTTTAATTATTAAATAAACAACTCTTATTAAACAAAGGGCAAAACAGTCAAAACATAAATTAACATTTCTAATATTCCATTTTCAATTCTATTTTCTCTTTCTCATCTTCTTTACTGCTACTATACTCCGCCACCATCTTCCTCCAAAATTCGGTACCCTTAGAAAGTCAGCTCCATTGCACTATCCGGTCCAACCTCTACTAGTCCGACCAGAGCTTCTCCTCCCTCCCCTGTTCGCCACCACAATCTACCACAGCACCACCACCACAATCTACCACAACACCACCACCACCTTCCACAGCACCACCACCACAGTCTTTTCCTCCTCGTCCTTGCTTTTCTTCTCCATAAAGATAAACCCATAACCATCATCACTATCATTACACCAACAAAAAGAAAAAAATTTCACCAAAATCTATACCCAGTAAACAAATACATAAAATAAATAAATAAAAAATCATTCATCAAGAACAGGAAAAATCGGATTCCACCCAGAAATCTTTTCAAGAATGCTTGATAGTCATTAATCGAATCAAGAGAGAAAATCGAATCGGATTCCACCCAGAAATCGAATCAAGAGAGAAAAACGTCCTCTTCTTTACCACCGCCTCGATCTCTCTCTACCACCTCACCGCCACCGCCTTGCTTCGCCCCTTCTTCCTCAAGTGTCCTCAGAATCAAGGTTTTTAAAACCGGATCGGTAATCGAATCGGAAAAGTTACCGGGTGGATGGGTCACTGGTCCAACCAATGGTCGGACCGTTATTGACCCAGTGACGTCATTAATATGTAATAAATAATAAATAATTAATTATATTAATTATTATTATATATTGTATATAATATTTAGTAAATATGTAAAATTAATCAATTTATCTACAAAAAAAAACTAAACATCTCTAAGATACATTCAAATTCCGAAATTCAACCACAAGTTCAAGTGTTTGATTAAATGAATGCAAAAATATGTAAAATACCAAACAAAGTCTCAACTAAATTACTAAAATAAAATAAAATCCGTAATAATTTTTTTTAATCTTTAAGGAGAGAAGCAGGGTCAAACCAAGTGAACCAGGTCATTGGTTCACTAGGTCAACCAGTTCAACCGCCGGTTCAATTGGATTCGAAGCAGTTTTTGAGCAAAAGTGGTTTAGTGGTCCAAACTGGACCGTTGAGTGAACCGGGTTCGGATTTTTACGGTTCAACCGGTGATTCGATCCGGGTTTGAAAACAATGCTTTCGAGAATGCTCTCGGTAGTCTCTCAAAACACACTTGCCCATTGTTGCCACCCTTCTCTGCGCCGCTTCTACCGGATCACGGGTTTGGATTTATCCGGTTTTGAGCCATGGAGATATTCTCTACGGATCCGGATTTGGATTTATCGATGATGATGATTATTTGATTTACGGATCCAAAAGAAGATTTGGATTTCTACCAGATCCGGGTTTACTGGTGATTCAATTAGAAAAAAAAGGAAATGATTTGGATTTATGTTTGTTGTTTTTATTTAGTTTTAATGTTTGATATAAAAGTGATTTGACCAATTTGCCCTTAATGTAAACTAAATATGTAAATAGATATTAAAATATATTTTTTTTATTTACACATAAGCTTATGTATGGCCTACTCAGATAGCCACGTCAGCAATTGCTGACGTGGCGTGTTCAATTTGTGTAATTGAAAAAAATTGATAGTTTAATAACCTAATTGACAAAATTGAAAGGTGGATCACCGAAGTGGAATATGTCATATAGTTTAGGGTACTAATTCATATTTAAGCCTTTTTAATAAAAAAAAATTGGGTTGCCCTTTTGGGCAATTAACTTGTGGAGGACAAAAAATGTAAGACCCCAAATTATTAATAAATAAAATTTAATTTCCTCTATTTATCATTTTGAAATAGTAAGGGTTGATTTGATTAATGTGGTTAGTTATGGGTAAAATCATAAATATTTTAAATAAGCGGTGGTTATAAAATATTCATTGTTGTTTGGGAATATTCGTTTGGTCGTGAAATATTCTTCTTTGTCGGAGAATATTAAATCTGACGATTTGATCTTTTTATGGGCCCCATGTGAAAAGCGATTGGATGAAGAAAGCGACAAGTATAAGTTGTTTATAAATAACGGCAGTAGTTATTCATCAATTAACCTTTGTTGGAATACCCGTTGGTTAAAAACACGATGTCGCATTGTTGCACAAGAGAAGCACTGCAGTATTGCACCAATTATTGATTCTTACATAAGAAGGCACTACTCGATAATTGTTACGATGAATTCTTATTCAAATTATTTTATTTTATTGATTCAATAATTGATGCGTTGATATTTTATATTACTGTTGTTTCAATAATTGTCACTACACAGTATTTTCCATTATCGAAGCAATAATTCATATTATCTGAATAATATTATTAGAAAACATTATTGGCGATGTCTTGAAAGTTATGTCTAAGGAGAGGTTTGGTCACCTAATTGCGTGCCAGTAAGGAGAAATTCTTATTGGAAAGCCCTCTCTTTCCTTGGAATAGCCTGGTTGCCAGTACTTTGATTCTGTAATATTATTTGTGAATAATTAATTATTGATTTATATGATGAGGAAAATATTGATTTTATGTGGATATAGATGGAGAAAAATTTTAAAGTGACAATTGTTGAAAAATGATATTTTATCTTTTCTGATAAAATAATTTATTATTTTAATAATATAATAATGGTGATAGTTTTACAATGAATGTGGGATATATGAGTATATGAGGAGGAAGAGTATTTTTGTTGCATTAAATGATTAACACATGTTTTGTGTGTCGGTGGACCCCATTTCTTGACTGAAATTTGATTATAGCCTGTAAAATCGTCCGTTTATGGATTTCGGTCAATTTCTGTTTGGAATTTGGAAAAACTTTCTTCTACAAAGTTGTAGAGAATTAAATTTCCTAAAAAAATTGGGAGATTCAAATTTTCTGATAAAAGAGCTATTTATTATGAATTATTGAAGTTTCAAAATTCCGAAATAATTGATTTTTGGAAGTTTTAATTATTTTTAATAAGAAAAATGTTTTTTGTAAGCTTTGTGTGGTGGCTACTTGGTGGCTGATGTTTTGGGCAAAATAAGGGTGCGTAGGAAATTTAAAAAATATATATTAATATTTTATTAAATTTTCTATAAATAGGGTGTTTAGGTTAGAATTGAAAAATCAAACCAGAAATTACAGATTTCTCTCTCTTTCTCTCTCGATATATTGAGCGTATTCTTGTGAATATTTTAGTACTTTGAGTATTGCTATACGGTGAAAGTCCTTTCAGCACTATATCCAGTATACCAGTCAGAAGTACTATCCTTTTTAGGTAAGGGATGTTATTTTCTTCTCAATGATATTATTTCTTCAATATCATTATACTAAAATATTGGTTGGAACTTTTTATCAAATTTGGAACTTTTTCATATCGGGGTTCTTATTCATGAGTTCTTATTCACGAGTTACTATTTATGAGTTCTTATTCACGAGTACTATTATTCACGAAGCATGATAATAATTTTTTGTGAAATTTCTATCTTTTGGGGTTTGAGATTCTTATTCACGATCTCAAGCCTTTATTCACGATATCTGAGACTATTCACGAATCTGACCTATTCACGGAAAAATTAAATTTTCATTTTTCGTCAAAATATCTATTATGGATACTAGCTTTGATTGTATCCATGTTTTGATATATTCTTGAATTTTACTCCACTCAAGTTATTTATGAAGTATTTTGAACTTGGATTATTTAAAGTATGAATCCTTAATACTTGTTCTTTTGTTTCATTTGGATTCGTTTTCTTTAAAATATTTTTCATCATCCTCAGTCCTAAATGATGATATAATTTAATATCTTTGACCTGTAGTGCAAAGATGAATGATTTCTGATGAATATCTTTGGCCCGTAGTGTAAAGATGAACATGTGTTTAGATGAACATGACCAACTGATGAATATCTTTGGCCTGTAGTGCAAAGATGAATATTTGATTCCAGATATATATATTGATTGATGTTACAGGGATAAAAGATAGACGATGAACTTTTAAATTCATATATAGAAGATAGTAATTTGCATTCTCTATTTAACTCTTCTAATGAATTATTATTTTCGCTGCGAATATTGATTTAAAACTTGTTGTCTATTGTATTCTATTAGATTTTTCCCTGTTGAAGACTAACGATAATTTGTTTTATATTATCTTAGTCATAATGTTCTTTCTTGGGCTAGTTGAGGCTCACCCTTTTTCTTGTTGTTCATTTTTTCTTCTCGGAGAGGCGAGAATGTAGCGAGTACTAAGCGGGGGTGTGGAATGATGGTTCTAGAAGTGGTTCTAGTAGTCCTCATTATTACGTAGAATAGTGTATTAACAATTGTAATGAGGACTTATTTGAGTGTGGATATTGTCAGATGACAAAATTTGTATTTAAACTCGCTTTTTTTATGTTGTATTGATAAAGTTGTAGTTGTTTACGTACCATGTATTTTTTGACGACTCGAGAATGGGTGTTGTATACCTATTTTGGGGGCGTCACGGTTAATATCGAGCTTAGGAATATGGTCTCTGGCAGAGAGATCGGGGAATAGTACTTAGGAGGGAGAGCGAGTAATCCTATTTAGTGTGTCATACCTAAGCTTATTTGTTGGTCGGTTGAAATATATGGTTAATATGTGATATGTTAATTTATTTAATTAACCTTTGTTTTATGGCGATATTTAAGAATGGACGGTGAGAATATTAAGCGGTGGAGTTAATGAGACCAAGTGGAAACACCTTTAATCACCACCTGAGGGGCGTGCGATAGGAAGGCAATATTCTCTCCATAAACAACAACACCGAAAGCGACGATGAACACGGGTTGTTTAGGAGCTTTTTGTAGTTCATGCAAAATCGCAGACGAGGGAGACTCGTGTACAAAATACTGGTGGAAATGATAGCAACATTTGACATCACGGCCAAGAGCGGTTTCAAAGAGTTGGGACCACGAATTTAAGGGAAAAGCGGATCCGATCATGGCGGAAACATGGGTCAAGCAAATTACCAAGATATTCGATGTCTTGGGATGCGGAGAACAGAAGGTTCCATTCGCCACCTTTATGTTCCGTGGTGGCGAAGCAAATTTCTTGGTGGGAGTGCGTAAACGGACCCGACCGCCAGACTTAAGCATGTCTTGGGAAGCGTTTGAAACTTTTCAACGAAAAATACTTTCTGAGCGTATTTGCCATATGAAGGAGGTAGAGTTTATTAGACTAGAACAAAACAACATGATGGTGTCCCAACACGAGGCGAAGTTCGTAGAGAGTTATCGAGTTTGCTACCTCATTTGGTAGAGAATGAGGAGCGAATAGCGAGGATGTTTCGAGAGGTTTAAAACCCAAGATTCGGCAATATCTTATCTCTCATAAATTTGCTTTATATTGAGATGTTGTCAATGAGGGCTCAATTATTAGAAGCGAGATAGCGATACGTTTGACCAAGGGACCATGAACCGAGGTCATCAAATTGGCGGCGATCATCTGAATAATGAAAACCAAATGAGGAGGAAAACATTCAGACAAAAGCGGTAACCACTCTGGTGGTAATCGTGGCCATGAAAATAGAAGAAGCGACTAGAGGGGAGATTTTAAAAAGAGGAGATTCAACAATGATAATGTGAAGACGTCAGCACCAGCAGCAACTGGTTAGGGAGGAGAACGACCACCGGTCATATGCTATAAGTGCGAAAAAGAAGGATATATCGCCCAAAGCCCTAGACGGTTTAAGGTATGTTATAATTGTGGAAAGGAAGGACATATCGCTTTCGAGATTACCTTTGTGAGCGAAACCAAGTCCGGTGAGGGATGGTGACTCAAATGGTCATCCCGAGAAAAGTCAAAGTCAACGGTTCTTGGAAGAGCGTTTGTCGTGACTGGTCAACATGCGAGGAACCCAAACGAGGTGATCACGGGTAAGTTAATCATAAATTTTTGTGAAGTTTATACCTTATTAGATACTGGTGCTACCCATTCATTTATCTCTCCTGCTTGTGCTCAACATTTAAACTTGACTCCAGAGAAATTAGACTTTGACCTATCTGTGGAAACTCCGTTAAGAGAAACTTTCATCACATCCACTGTTTATAAATCTTGTTTGATCCAAGTTGGCACCATCACATTACCCGTTGACCTTATCTCTTTAAAGATACTTGCTTTTGATATGATTTTAGGGATTGATTGGTTAACTACTCATCATGCCAAAATTGATTGTTTTCGTAAGGTTGTTAGTTTTCATATTCTAATCAACTTTGTTGTGCGAATTCAAGCAACTAAACCATTAAAATCAATCATTGTCATATCAAGTCATAAAGCTATTCGTTTATTGAAAAGCGGATGTCAAGCTTTCTTAGCCCATGTTATGGATTTGAATAAAGACACGTCGACTTTGAATAATATTCTGTTGTTAGTGGCTTTCCGACGTATTTCTGAAGAACTTCCGGTCTACCCCGAGCGTGAAGTTGAATTCTTTATTGACCTTGAACACGGTACAAAGCCCATTTCTAAAACCCCATATCGAATGGCTCTTATTGAACTTGAGGAGTTAAAGGTCCAATTACGAGGAGTTGTTGGACATCGGTTTCATTCGTCCTAGTACATCTCCTTGGGGTGCTCCCTGTTTTATTAAGTAAAAAGAAAAAAGGCGGGAGTATGCGACTTTGTATCGACTATGGGAATTAAACCATGTCACTATCAAGAATAGGTATCCATTACCTCGTATTGATGACTGTTTGACCGGTTGTAAGAGCACAATTCTTTTTAAAAATCGATCTTCGTTACGGATATCATCATTTGAAGGTTAAAAGCGAGGATATTCAAAGATCGCTTTCGAGAACTCGATGACGGGCATTATGAATTCTTAGTCATGTCTTTTGGATTGACTAATGCTCCTACTACTTTCATGGATATGATGAACCGAGTATTCAAGGAATATTTGGATCAGTTCGTTGTTGTCTTTATTGATGACATCCTCATCTATTCCAAAAGCCGTGAAGATCATGGCGCCATTTGAAATTTGATCGCTACTGCAAAGGCCGTGATAACAAGATATATGCCAAATCGAAGAAATGCGAGTTCGGCGAGGAAGTAGCATTCTTGGGCACATGGTGTCAAAACATGGAGTGTCATTGACCGAAGCGAAGATTGAAGCAATACAAAGTTGGGAACAACCGAAGATGGTGACTGAAGTACGTAGCTTTCTGGGCTTAGCTGGTTATTATCGAAGATTCGTGGAAGAATTTTCTCGAATTGCTACTCCGTTAACTCAGCTGACTCGTAAAGATACAAAATTCGTATGGAGCGAGGAATGCGAGAAGAGTTTCCAAGATCTCAAGAGGAGACTCATTTTGGCACCTATTTTGACAATACCATCTGGTTCAGATGGATTTGTTATCTACAGCGATGCTTCAAGCAAAGGGTTAGGGTGTGTTCTCATGCAACGTGGGAAAGTCATAGCCTATACCTCGCGACAACTTAAAGAATATGAGAGGAATTATCCTACTCATGATCTAGAGTTGGCAGCAGTCGTTTTCGCGCTAAAGATCTGGAGGCACTATCTTAATGGGGAGAAAGTGGAGATATATTCAGACAATAAAAGCCTCAAATATTTCTTCACTCAAAAAGAACTCAACATGCGGCAACGACGTTGGCTCGAGCTGTTGAAAGATTACGACCACACTATTCAATACCATCCTGGAAAAGCAAACATGGTAGCTGACGCGTTGAGTAGAAGATCATATGCAGGAACGAGTGCGATGATGTCAAATATACGCATAGAACCGACTTTAATAGAAAAAGTTAAAGTTACTCAAGCCACAGACCCGGAGCTGATGTGTATGAAGAAGAAAGTACAAGAAGGTGCTATTCCAGAAGCAAGAATCGATGAAGAAGGAATACTTTGAGTCCACTCCAGACTTTGTGTTCCTAACGATTCTGACTTGAAGCATAGAATCATGATGGAGGCACACAACACACCGTTTGCAATCCATCCTGGGAGTACCAAAATGTATCATGATCTTCGACATACATTTTGGTGGAATAATATGAAGAGAGAGATTGCAAAGTTTATCTCGAGGTGTTTAACTTGTCAACGTGTAAAGGCGGAGCATCAAGTGCCAAAGGGTCCATTACAACCACTTGAGATTCCGAAATGGAAATGGGAACACATTACCATGGATTTCGTTACGGGTCTTCCCACGGTTTCTCAAGGCATAAATGCTATTTGGGTTATTGTTGATAGATTAACCAAATCGCTCATTTCTTGCCGTCACGGAGACTTATTCCCTTGAACGTCTTGCTTGTATGTACGTAGATGAAATTGTAAGATTGCATGGCATGCCAGTATCCATAGTTTCGGATCGTGACCCAAGATTCACTTCAAGATTTAGGGTTAGCTTGTAAAAAGCTATGGGAACGGATTTACGATTTAGTTCGGCATACCATCTTCAAACGGACGGACAATCAGAGAGGACTATTCAAACTCTTGAAGATTTATTAAGACTCTGTGTCCTAGACTTCAAAGGGAGTTGGGATAAGTATTTACCATTGGTGGAATTCTCCTACAACAACAGTTATCATGCAAGTATAGGTGTGGCTCCATTTAAAGCATTATATGGACGAAAGTGTCGCTCTCCAATATGCTGGGATGAGGTGGGAGAAACAACGTTGTTGGGACCAGAGTTGGTACGAATGACTACAGAAAAGATCCAAATGATTCGACAACGATACAAAGCAACACAGGATCGACAAAAAGAGTTATGCGGATCTTCATCGAAAGGACGTGGAATTTAGTATTGGGGATCACGTATTATTGCGTGTTGCTCCATGGAAAGGATTTACAAGATTTGGGAAGAGAGGAAAGCTCAATCCACGATTTATTGGTCCATTTCAGATTCTTGACCGAGTAGGAAATGTGGCCTATAGACTCACGTTACCTCCAAGTATGTCTCGTGTTCATAATATTTTTCACGTATTCGTGCTTCGTAAATATGTGAAAGACCCGAACCATGTTATTGAGGTATCCTCATCTTTTCGAAATACCAGGTACGTACGTCAATTTCGAGGACGAAATTTCATAAGGAGGCGAGGTTGTAAGACCCCAAATTATTAATAAATGAAATTTAGTTTCCTCTATTTATCATTTTGAAATAGTAAGGGTTGATTTGATTAATGTGGTTAGTTATGGGTAAAATGCGCAAATATTTTAAATAAGCAGGTGGTTATAAAATATTCATTGTTGTCGGGGAATATTCGGTTTGGTCGTGGAATATTCTTACTATCGCGGAATATTAAATGCGACAGTAGCGATCTTTTGTGGGCCCAATAACGGAAAGCGATTGGATGAAGAAAACGACAAGTATAAGTTATTTATAAATAATGGCGTAGTTATTCTAATTAACACTTGTTATAATACCAATTGGTTAAAAACAACGATGTCTGGCGTTGTTGCACAAGAAGACGGTATTGCACCAATTATTGATTCTTACGTAAGAAGGCACTACTCAATAATTATTACAGATGAATTCTTATTCGATTATTTTATTTTATTGATTTAATAATTCTTTGCGTTGATATTTTTATATTATTGTTGTTTCAATAATTGTCACTACACAAGATTTTCCATTATCGAAGCAATAATTCATATTATCTGAATAATATTATTAGAAAACATTATTGGCGATGTCTTGAAAGTTATGTCTAAGGAGAGGTTTGGTCACCTAATTGCGTGCGATGAAGTAGAGAGAATTTTATTGGAAAGCCCTCTTTCCTTGGAATAACACGGTTGCCACAAGATCTTTGATTACGTAATATTATTTGTGAATAATTAATTATTGATTTATATGATGAGGAAAATATTGATTTTATGTGGATATAGATGGAGAAAAATTTTAAAGTGACAATTGTTGAAAAATGATATTTTATCTTTTCTGATAAAATAATTTATTATTTTAATAATATAATAATGGTGATAGTTTTACAATGAATGTGGGATATATGAGTATATGAGGAGGAAGAGTATTTTTGTTGCATTAAATGATTAACACATGTTTTTGTGTCGGTGGACCCCATTTCTTGTTGAAATTTGATTATAGCTTTGTAAAATCGTCTCAGTTTATGGATTTCGGTCAATTTCTGTTTGGAATTTGGAAAAACTTTCTTCTACAAAGTTGTAGAGAATTAAATTTCCTAAAAAAATTGGGAGATTCAAATTTTCTGATAAAAGAGCTATTTATTATGAATTATTGAAGTTTCAAAATTCCGAAATAATTGATTTTTGGAAGTTTTAATTATTTTTAATAAGAAAAATGTTTTTTGTAAGCTTTGTGTGGTGGCTACTTGGTGGCTGATGTTTTGGGCAAAATAAGGGTGCGTAGGAAATTTAAAAAATATATATTAATATTTTATTAAATTTTCTATAAATAGGGTGTTTAGGTTAGAATTGAAAAATCAAACCAGAAATTACAGATTTCTCTCTCTTTCTCTCTCGATATATTGAGCGTATTCTTGTGAATATTTTAGTACTTTGAGTATTGCTATACGGTGAAAGTCCTTTCAAAGACTATATCCAAAGATACCAAATGTAAAATCTTATCCTTTTTAGGTAAGGATGTTATTTTTCTTCTCAAATGATATTATTTCTTCAATATCATTATCTTTGAAATATTGGTTGGAACTTTTTATCAAATTTAGAACTTTTTCATGTTGGGGTTCTTATTAATGAGTTCTTATTCACGAGTTACTATTCATGAGTTACTATTCACGAGTACTATTCATTAAGCATGATGATATTTTTGTGAAATTTCTATCTTTTGGTGTCTGAGTTTCTTATTCACCTATACTCAAGACTATTCACGAATACCAAGACTATTCACGGAAAAAATTAAATTTTCGTTTTTCGTCCAAAATATCTATTATGGATACTAGCTTTGATTGTATCCATGTTTTGATCATTCTTGAATTTTACTCTATTTTGGTCATTTATGAAGTATTTTTGAACTTGGATTATTTAAAGTATGAATCCTTAATACTTCTTCTTTTGTTTCACTGGATTCGTTTTCTTTAAAATATTTTTCATCATCCTCGGTCCTAAATGATGATATAATTGAATATCTTTGGCCGTAGTGCAAAGATGAATGATTTCGATGAATATCTTTGCCCGTAGTGCAAAGATGAGCAGTGTTTAGATGAACATGAATTAATGATGAATATCTTTGGCTTGTAGTGCAAAGATGAATATTTGATTCGGATATATATTGATTGATGTTACGAGGATAAAAGATGAGCGATGAACTTTTAAATTCATATATAGAAGATAGTAGTTTGCATTCTCTACTTAACTCTTCTAATGAATTATTATTTTCATCTGCGAATATTAATTTAAAACTTGTTGTCTATTGTATTCTATTAGATTTTTTCCTGTTGAAGACTAACGATAATTTATTTTATATTATCTTAGTCATAATGTTCTTTACTGGGCTAGTTGAGCTCACCATTTTTCTTGTTGTTCCATTTTTCTTCTCAGGAGGCCAGAATGTAGCGAGTACTAGTCAGGGTGTGGAATGATGGTTCTAGAAGTGGTTCTAGTAGTCCTCACTATTCTGTAGAATAGTGTATTAATAATTGTAATGAGGACTTATTTGAGTGTGAATATTGTCTAGATGATAATATTTATATTTAAACTCATAGTTTTTATGTTGTATTAATAAAGTTGTAGTTGTTTCTGTACCATGTATTTTGATAACTCAAAATGGGTGTTGTATACCTATTTTGGGGGCGTCACAACGACATTATTCACAAAAAAATTAAATTTTTTTTTCTGTGTCCAAGATTGTCTGTTATGATTCCTATCTTTGATTGGATCTATGTTTTGATCTTCATTCATGAATTTTACTCCAATCTGGTTATTTATGAAGTATTTTTGAACTTGGATTATTTAAAGTACGAATCCTTAATACTTGTTCTTTTGTTTCACTGGATTCGTTTTCTTTAAAATATTTTTCATCATCCTCAGTCCTAAATGATGATATTACTGAATATCTTTGGCCTGTAGTTCAAAGATGAATGATTTCTTGATGAATATCTTTGGCCCGTAGTGCAAAGATGAACAGGTGTTGAGATGAACATGACCGACTGATTAATATCTTTAGCCCGTAGTGCAAAGATGAATAGGTGTTTAGATGAACATGACCAACTAATGAATATCTTTGGCCTGTAGTGCAAAGATGAATATTTGATTCCAGATATATATTGATTGATGTTACAAGGATAAAATATCGACGATGAACTTTTAAATTCATATATAGAAGATAGTAGTTTGCATTCTCTACTTAACTCTTCTAATGAATTATTATTTCCGCTACGAAGATTGATTTAAAATTGGTTGTCTATTGTATTCTATTAGATTTTTCCCTGTTGAGGACTAACGATAATTTGTTCTATATTATCTTAGTCATAATGTTCTTTACTGGGTTAGTTGAGCTCACCCTTTTCCTTTTTGTTCCATTTTTCTTCTCAGGAGACGAGAATATAGCGGGAACTAGTTGGGGTGTGGAGTAATGGTTCAAGATAGTTGTTTTAGTAGTCCTCACTATTGTGTAAAATAGTATATCAATAATTGTAATGAGGACTTATTTGAGTGTGGATATTGTCTAGAAGACAATATTTGTATTTAAACTCACAGTTTATGTGTTGTCGTATTTTGCACGACAATTGTATTAATGAAGTTGTAATTGTTTCTGTACCATGTATTTGGTGACTCAGAATAGTTTGGTTGGATTGGACCTATTTTGGGGGCGTCACAAAAAAGTTAGGCTTAGCACTCCACATCACCAAAATTTCAAAAAAAATTAACAGAATATATTTTTGAAAGTTAAAAACATTTCTTACGATTTTGTGCATTGCAGATAAGAAATAATTAATTATTAAATTCATATTTCATACTTTTTTGAAGTAATATATATATATATATATATATATATATATATATATATATATATATGAGGATCAAGTCATACCCTTATCTTTTACTCATAGTCATTACCCCCTTTTAAGCAACGGTTTCGATCATACACAACTGTCGTTTATACTTTTTAATGACGGACAACATATAAGCGTCGCTAAAAGTATAGACGATTATATGTATTTAATCAAACCGTCGCCTAAAAAAAGTAGAGAAGACGTGATGTGAGTAAGATAAGGGTATACGACTGATCCTCGATCTGATATATATATATATATATATATAAGCTCACCCCTTATCTAATATATCTTGCTTACCCCCTTTAGATAAGGAATGAGCTTAATATAAGGGGTATGCACTGGATCTTAAGCTCACCCCTTATCTAATATATCTTGCTTACCCCCTTTAGATAAGGAATGAGCTTAATATTCGGACCGTATATATACACTCCATTTTAAATGCTCACCCCCAGTGGCGAAGCTAGGAAGTTTTAGCAGTGGGGTCAAAATTATTAGTAAGTTATAAAAAACTTGGCAGGGATTCGGGGGCAGCGCCCCTGAGCCAATTTTTTTTAATACTTGATACTTTTGGGTTAAACAAATGCATCCAAATATCCAATTTAATAATACTAACCAAAGGGGGAAATCACAATTGATTTCTAAAAACAAAACTGAGGTTGGAGAAATTGAAGAGAGAGTAATTTACATTACTGCAAGGCACAAGGTCGCAAGAGAGAGTCACAAGAGAATAGAAGTCGACTCAGGTCTCCACGTCATGTCGCTCATTAATCACTAAGATTAAACATATATTGATGTATGAGATTTAGGACTGAGGCTTGGTCGCTTGGGCATTTCTAATTAAAAAAAAAATTTGAGTGGGGGTCAAAAATTGAGTGGGATAAAAAAAAAAATTTAAGTGATTTCAAAAATTGAGTGGGGTCAATTGACCCCACATTTTTACCATAGCTTCGCCACTGCTCACCCTTTTATTTTACATACCATGCTCATCCCTTATATTAGAGAACCGTCCTCTTAATTTTTAACGATGGACAATATATAGCAACGGATCGAATCGTTACCCGATCCATCGTTAAAAGTGATATAATATGTAAAATTAAAGAATAAACCCTTATCCTTTGTGTGTGTATATATATAACACAAATAGATACACTATTTATATATATAAAAAAAAAAGTCTTTTTTTGTCATTTTTTTTAAAATTCTATATAAAGAGTTCTTTTTTTAATAATAATATATAATAAAATCATATTCCTAAATTTATCATCATAATTTTATTAAGAGAAACAGAGGAGAGCGACTATGGTGGGAGAGATGAAATTATGAAGAGAGGGGATTGATTATAGTTATACTGAGCTGCGACGAATCTATTATAAAAGCTATTCAGAGGGTAGAGGAAATATGCCATGCGCGACCACACCCTGTTTATCAACTCTCCAACCTTCATCCATTAAACCCCCAAATTCTGTGACCAAACTCTCAATTTCTCAATCCACAACTCAACGAAGTCCAAAAGATGATTATTTTAATGGTGGCGGAGATGATGATAGCTCAGTGGTGGCACTTCCTTTGCCTGTGAAATCCATCACAAGTCCCTCAAACCCATTTGTGAAGCACTGCCTCAAGCTTCGCCACAGCTCCTCTTATCGCCATTCTCATGCTTCTGTTCTTGTTGTTGGCACTACTCCTATAAGGTCCCCTTTTCAACCCCAATTCTTACCTTAGCTTACTTCAATTTCATTTTTTTTTCTGGGTTTCTTTAGGCACCATTTTTTGTGTATTATGTTCTATTGCCTTGCTAGAATTTGTCTCAATGTGTTTTCTTGATTCTTGGACCTTTATTACTCCTTATTAGACTGAACAATGAATATTGCAAGTACTTTACTTTTGGTAGCAATTTGAAAGTTGGGTTCTTTTTTCATTTTTGACTATTTTATTGTTACAGTTGAAGTAAGAAAGGGGCATTTTGATTTGATGATTTTGGTTTGTGGCATAATATACAGAATTTAGAATCACGTGACAGGTGACAGACCAACATGTTCCAAGGATTTTTGGGTTCTTTATGTAAACTAAATTTTGTTCGCAGGGAGATATATAGGTTTCAAAAAGCAATGCAAGAGCGATCTAGTGCCGTAGATTGTTTACTTTTACTTGATAAAGCTGAGATTCCTCTGGAGTTAGATGACCATTCTATTCGTGTTGTTCGTGCAAGTTCAATGGTAATGAAGAAACTATCTGGAGTGCAATCAACTGAATCTATTGAAGCAGTTGCTTTAATGAGAATTCCTTCGACCTTCCACTCTGTAGACGACGATCAAAAAGAAGAAGATTTTCGCAGCTGGTTTCCATCCCCACATCGAGTTCTAGTTCTTGACGGGATTCAGGTAATTCCCGTACTTGTACCTGCTGCTCTTATTGTCAACGTTGTATGTTATTACCCCATGGACCTCTTCCTTTGAAACCCGCCAAGCATGAGAATTCTTTGTCTGTTATATAATCCTCACTTTTGGGCAATATTCAAGTTCATAATTATTTTGTCCACTGCAGGACCCTGGTAATCTTGGCACGTTACTTAAATCAGCCATGGCATTTAGTTGGGTAAGAAACACATTTCTGACTATAAAGCTTTCTACATGTTTCATTATCATTGTCCTCGTCATCATCTTGTCCTCTTATTTTCCAACATTTTGGTGTTATTAATTCTGTTTTCCATGAATACTTTTCATGCTTAAATACATTGTATTATGACACACTAGTATGATTTGTCAATACCCATGTATCACAAACCTCAGGGTGGAAATCATCTTAATACTATTGGGAGATCAGCTTAATAAAAAGTGTCATGTTTGTTGAAAATTTTTAGTTTTTCAGGCAACGGATAAATTTTTCTTTATCCATCTGAAGAATGCATTGGATCCGACCTGTCTAATATTAGTACATTCATTTACCAAAAATTTTCCCCCTCCAAAAAGAGTCCTCTTTTCATTGATATTAGTATAAAATGACGCAATGTCTTTGCCATCAAAATTGCATCTTCATGACACCACTACTAATCTAACAACTTATTATTTTTAACGATAAACGTGGAACAAAAATAAAATCTTAATATTTGCAATGTTTGTAAATAGGAGTATTACGTTAGTCACTTCTAAACAATTGGGCTGTGTTCTTTCTACCCAAAAGTAACTTGCTGTCTTTCATCTGATCTCTCATCTGTTAAATTATCTTAACAGAGATTTTTGTAACACAGGTAATACTTGTGCAAATTCATCCTAACCCCCTCATCCTCCTACACCCTTGCCTACATGCAGTGATGCATCTGTCTTTCTCACATGCATAGTTCTAATAAACTTGTGTTTGTGCCCATGCCCACCAGGGTGGTGTCTTTCTGCTTCCTGGCTGTTGCGATCCATTCAACGACAAAGCACTTCGAGCTAGCCAAGGAGCCTCTTTTCAGCTTCCTATAGTTTCCGGAAGTTGGATTCATCTAGAAGCTCTCATAAAATTTCAAACGAAGATTCTGGCTGGCCATCCACAGGGTACTGAAGAATTGAAGCCGGTGACTTTGCTTTCTCAAGGGCTTGCAGATTCTCTGGCAGATACAAAATTGTGCTTGGTTTTGGGCAGCGAAAGTGCCTTCCGGAAAGAAGCAAGCAGGTAAGTGAGCTTGTTAGCATTCCAATGGCTGGAGAATTCGAGTCTCTTAATGTTTCAGTCGCTGGTGGGATCTTCTTGTATATGCTACAGCCTGCAAACCATAGATTTACTTGATTCTTAGTTTGTAGGTTTAGTCAATGGCGAAGCCAGGATTTTTATTCAAAATTTTGTGATGCTATAAATAATTTGGCGGAGGTTCGGGGCGGCGCCCCCGAGTCAATTTTGTGTTTTTTGGCCAGTTGTATATGTAAAACATGTATTTTGTTACAATATTATTAATATAATAAGTAATAACATTATATATATATATATATATATATATATATATATATATATATATATATATATATATCCTTTATTGATCACTAATACTCCTTTCTAATCACAAACTTGTTTATTAATATTTAAATTTCTTATGTTATAAAAATGATATAAATTAAATTATTATTTATTTTAAAATATTAGAGAAAGATGCATACATCAAGGAGTAGAAGTAATATGAAATTGAGAAAGTTATAAAAAATTCAATTTAATCTCGTATATTAAAAAATGTATAAAATTTCAATGGGGTCAATTTATTTATTATACTTAAATTTCTTCTAAATTTAACATATATTATAAAATACTATTTTTTTTTTCTAGTGTGGTCAATTGACCCCACCTGTGGCTTTACCCCTGTACATCATGCTTAAAATTGAAAATCGATATCCGCTACTACTAGAAGAAATACATATCATCCGCTATTATTAGTAGTGTAGGTCGATCATAATAAGGATTTGATTTTATTAACTAGGGTTTAAAATTTATTAATTAGTGTTTAAAGTTTATAAACCAGAATTTAAAATTGATTAAGTCATTTTTTAAACTAGGTTTAGGGTTACTTAAAATTTGAGCAAGAAATAAAGACAACTTGACTTCCTGTGGAAGCTTCTTCATATTTGATTGAACTACGGGGACAATAATCAATATATACACACTAAGACCGCCACCCGGCTATGAATGACCAAATAATTCAAGAATGAAGGCGGCATATGAGTACCGAAGTATATGTTACTCTCCCTTTTATAAATAGTCATTTAATAAAATTAATTTGTAAAATTTTAAATCTGATGCAAGTCATTTAAATTTGGTAAAACATAATCAAATAGTACTCTCTAAATTATTTACAGTAATTATAATTGTAATAACTAAAATCAAATAAAATTATATCAATTTAAAATTTAAAATTCTATAAATTTATTTCAAAAAATTAAATATTACCTTTTTTGTGGATCTGAGGATTTCTATTCACTAACATGATATTGGCTTGGATAAAATATGTAGCACTATAATTAATAATTTTTTTTTGACATTTCTTCAAATGAAAATGATATTTACACGAAGTTTTCTCACATGAATGGTGAGTCTGCACTATTTTGTCATGCAGAAGGATTTGGATATAAATTTTTATATAAGAATCCCTTCCATATTGCGACACATATAAATGTAATAATTTTGTTATTAAATATTTATTGAGAAAAATTAAGGAAAAAATATAATGATGGGGATTCTTATCCAACTTTCCTTACCGCTTTAGTCAAATCAACTTATTTATTTAGAAAATATATATATACTTTGGAGGTTTGATGGCATATTGGCATTGGATAAGATAGAATAGTAAAAATTCTTTTTTATTTTTTCATGTTATATACGTTGTTATTAAATATGGACATAACACTACTCTAAAAATACTCGATTACAGTAGTGCATCACTCCATATCTCAAGCATTTATGTCATTCACCACCAATCTTGAATTGTCCACCATAGAATTGGTAACAAATAATTAAATAGATTGGGTGAAACAAAAGATTCAAATGTTCACATGAATATTTAAATGACAAGAGGAAGACGAAATACATAATTATATATAATCATGTTCTCATCAGAAAATCCAATATCCCTCTTGTACTTGAAATTTTTGGCTCCCATTGCCTCTCTAAACAACAATTTACAGGCTCAGGCCCTTCTTTCTGCTCCAAAGTAATTTGATCAGCTATGGCAATTCCAGGATCTGCCATTAGATTAAACCCAACTATTTCTCCATGTCTAACACCTTCAAAAATCAGCCATGGTTCAAGAAAACAGATCAGTTGGTTCATACTTAAAGACAGTTTTTAGATAATTCATTGGGTTAGTTGTTTAATAATTGTGCCTGTGACATTTTCTGATGTATTTTACTCGTAAATTTGTTATGAACTTACTGGTGGGGGAAAATGGTGATTTATGGTGCATTTCAGTTCTACTTAAAAGCTTCTGCTAATAGTCCTGATCATGGTGAGGAAAGAAAGATGATAAGAAAAGAGAAAGACGGTTGGAAGATCGATTTCTCAGGCGAAAAGCCGCCTACACCATTACTAGATACAATCAATTATCCAGCCCATATGAAGAATCTTTCCACACAGGTATGTTGGAACATGATTTAGAATCACAATTATATTCACATGCATGTATGCTCATACTCTATTCAATCAACATATGGTATTTTAGGACCTTGAACAATTAGCGGCAGAGCTAAGAGCAGATATTGTACACACAGTAGCAAAGGTAGGTGGGCATCTAAGTTCAAACCTAGGAGTAGTGGAATTGACTGTGGCTCTACACCATGTTTTCAACACCCCAGAAGACAGAATTATTTGGGATGTCGGCCATCAGGTAATTATTTGTCTAGTTCATTTTGACAAGAGTCGTACTAAATTTAATGTTTCAGAAATAAGTTCTGAACAAAATAATAATATTGCAGGCATACCCACATAAAATTTTGACAGGAAGGAGGTCTAGGATGCACACTATTAGGCAAACTTCAGGGCTAGCAGGATTTCCTAAAAGGGATGAGAGTGTTTATGATGCTTTTGGTACTGGACATAGTTCTACAAGCATCTCTGCTGGTCTTGGTATAGTCTTTCGCGCTCTCGGCATCTTCTTTTTTTATAGTCTTCTTGTTGGACAAAAGAGAAGGATCCTAAAATTATTTTATGGATTAAATAACTTGAATAGGTATGGCAGTCGGCAGAGATCTTTTAGGGAAGAAAAATAATGTTATTTCAGTCATTGGAGATGGAGCCATGACAGCAGGACAAGCGTACGAGGCCATGAACAATGCAGGGTTTCTTGATTCTAATATGATAGTTATCCTGAATGACAATAAGCAAGTATCCTTACCCACAGCTACTCTTGACGGACCGGCAACTCCTGTTGGAGCCCTCAGTGGCGCATTAAGCAAGCTCCAATCAAGCCCCGAGTTCAGGAAAATCCGGGAAGCTGCAAAAGTAATCCTCAAAATTACCATCTACCATTTACATTTCTCAAACATTATATTCTAAAAGTCGAGGCCTAATTGCTGTTTTGTATGTTTAGAGCATAACAAAGCAAATTGGTCCCCAAGCTCATGAAGTTGCAGCAAAAGTGGATGAATATGCCAGGGGTATGCTTAGTGCTACTGGTTCTACTCTCTTTGAGGAGCTTGGACTGTATTACATTGGTCCAGTGGATGGCCACAATGTAGAAAATCTAGTTACCATTTTCGAGCAAGTGAAATCAATGCCTGCACCAGGGCCAGTTCTGATTCATATTGTAACAGAAAAGGGAAAGGGATATTCTCCGGCTGAGGCTGCAGCTGATAAGATGCATGGTAAGTCAGATAAAATCAAACCATGCTCCACTTTACTATAATCCTGTTGAGTTTTAACAAATTGATAGATAATTATAACCTCTCGATTTCTCGTTCCAGGGGTTGTAAAGTTTGATCAAGAAACCGGAAAACAATCTAAGCCCAAATCTTCTACACTATCATATACTCGGTATTTTGCTGAAGCACTGATAAAAGAAGCTGAAGTAGATGATAGGATTGTAGCCATTCATGCAGCAATGGGAGGTGGAACTGGGCTTAATTATTTCCAGAAGAAGTTTCCAGAACGTTGTTTCGATTACATTTGCAGCAGGTTTAGCCACAGAGGGTCTCAAGCCATTCTGTGCAATTTATTCGTCGTTCCTACAACGAGGCTATGATCAAGTGAGTCATCATACAGATAATTGCCTTAATTATGAGGTGTAAATTATTTAGTTCAAATTTCTATTACTAATTCATTACAATGGATATGAAAGGTGGTCCATGATGTGGATCTTCAAAAATTGCCTGTTCGATTTGCAATGGATCGGAGCTGATGGTCCAACCCATTGCGGAGCATTTGACATCGCGTATATGGCTTGCTTGCCAAACATGGTTGTAATGGCTCCATCTGATGAAGCAGAGCTGATGCATATAGTTGCAACAGCAGCGGCTATAGACGACAGACCGAGCTGCTTCAGGTTTCCTAGGGGTAATGGAGTTGGAGCAGTTCTTCCTCCTAATAACAAAGGAACACCAATTGAGGTGAGTATTAGAATTAACCATCTAACTCCCCTATTTGTTGATAGAGGATTCAGTATGAAAATGAAGTACATTTTTGTTTGATTATTTGCAGCTTGGAAAGGGAAGAATAATAATGGAAGGCAATAGAGTTGCAATTTTGGGATATGGTTCAATAGTTGAACGATGTAGAGAAGCTGCAGAATTTCTCAAACTCCAAAACATATTTATAACAGTGGCTGATGCTAGGTTCTGCAAGCCATTAGATGGCCAACTAATTAGGAGATTGGCCAATGAGCATGAAATATTAGTTACAGCAGAAGAAGGTTCAATAGGAGGTTTTGGATCTCATGTAACTCATTTTCTAAGCTTAAATGGTATTCTTGATGGACCCCTTAAGGTAACAACTTGGTTTCTTTTCCAAGGCAATCACTTAATAATTTCTTTTGTAACACTGGATTAATTCTGATATTTTTGGAACTTTCTGTAGTTGAGATCAATGGTACTTCCTGATAGATATATTGACCATGGATCACCTCAAGATCAGATTGAAGAAGCAGGTCTCACTTCTAGACATATCTGCGCAACTCTCTTATCCTTACTGGGAAAGCCAAAACAGGATCTTATTACGTTGTTGTTTCGTTAGTTTATCATCGTAATAGAACAGAACATAGCTGCTACCTGTTGTATTTCATCCTAGGTAGCCTATCAAATTGATTTGCCTTCTTGGTAACCATGGTCAAGAAGACCTTAAAATCCTCCCTCCCCCTCCCCCTCCCCCTCCCCTGTGAAAATATTTCTTTAAATATACGTGTCCAGTTTTTTATTTTCAGTTAAAATCGATCTGGACATGGAAGGAAGAGACATAATTGAAGTTTAATTTCTGCCAGCAAATTTCTTGTGATAAAATCAACTAAAATAACAAATAATTGTGGATCATGCACCTTGTAAACCGGAGCCCCGCTGTTGAAATCTGAGAAAAGGGCATCACCAACGGTCTTCACATGAACATTTATGTACGTGAATATAATATATTAAGTTGGTACAAAAAAAAACCCTTTTGTGTTGGAAGATAATTACATATTCATATTGGTAGAAACCTAGGGACAAGTTCTGCCATTCTTGGTGGCATTCCCAACAGCTTTAGAGACACAAAATGACATTTCCTTGTTAGCAATCAAGTATACTCGTATAAACAAGATTTCCCTCTCATTGTGAAGGAGCGAACAAGTATGAGAAAAGTGATTTATAGTTCTGGTAAGATGAAAGCTTGAAGAAGGCTCTGCGCAATCTGGATTCTATCAAGTGTTCCAGATATGATTACCTTCCCGAAACTTTTGTCAGGACAAGGATCTTCAACCGTGATTGATGCACCTGAGATCTGACATGACAACAAATAATTGATGAAGTTAATTACGTGTATAGACCTTCTTAGATAGGAGAGTGACATGTAAATGCATCCAACTTATGTTCTTACCATCTTACGTCGTGAGACTGAGAAGGTGTAACCAGTGTTAAGATTATATCACAGGCAGATCCAAGTTAGAGGTACGGGAAACACTATTTTCACATGTATATTATTTGATATTTCTGCGATGTCATCTC
Source organism: Panax ginseng (assembly GCA_020205605.1). Classification (NCBI taxonomy): domain Eukaryota; kingdom Viridiplantae; phylum Streptophyta; class Magnoliopsida; order Apiales; family Araliaceae; genus Panax; species Panax ginseng. The sequence goes on from CM035145.1 coordinate 24,212,707, forward strand.
TCACATGAGAGTGGAGTGGGCTCCACTCTCATGTGAGAAGAATATATGTGGAAATATGTAGTATAAGAAGTGGCGTCACTTAGGCCTGTCCTCAATCCTGCTCGTGAATATTCTGCGATACTAATCCTTTTTTTTTATGTAGGATTGAATTGTATAACATCTTTTATCATTTTATTTCAAGTCTGAATTCCTCCTTTAAGGTTCCTCCTTTCAAAATAAATTACTAATTTCGGCTGAAAGGTTGGTCAACATGACGCTTAAATCTACCACCATATTCATCAACCTTTTTTCACCTGTATTCAATTGATACAACTTGAAATGTATGATTTAGTGAATAAAATCGAATGATTTTGATGATCTGCCAAGTAGCAACTACCTAGGATCGACTACATGTATCCTATTTCACCATTCCACTATCTCTAGGCCCAAACCTTCTGATAATGACAAGCTATGCCTGCCTTTGCTATCTAAATCTATACTAGTTTGGACATTCCCTTATCCCTAAAATCATTGTATCAACCTTCTTCACAGATGGAAGTTCTCATCTTTGATGTTAGTGGCCTTACCATCTTAGTCGGTTTTCTCTCGATTCATCTTCTCTTTGTGCTTACATGCCTACATTTACTTAAGCTTCCTCACAACTCATCTTATGCTACTTCTACAGTTTAATGAACAGATCATTTATAGATTTACACTTTAAAAATAAAGTAATTTCTCAGGTTTACAAGTTAAACCTATAAACAACTACTGGGAAGGGTAGCAATATTGGCGCTCCACTTTTTGTTATTGACGCTTCACCTTTTGTTATTTGGACTCCTCTCACCTTTTTATTTTTATAAAGTACATGTTTGCCATTCTGTATTATAAATGGATATAATACATGCCATACCAAATGTAATTTTTCTTTTGATAGTATGGCAATCTAGATTTTTATTGCCTATTCTTAAAGAAACAGTATAATGCATATAAGCATACTATACATATTCACTTAAAGAATATTTAACTACTTTTCATCATTTTTTTTTCTTTTTCTGTCTTTAGTTATTACTTTTCTTTCTCTTTATCTCTTCTTTTATTTTTCTTAATTCTCTTAAAAGACATAATTCTTCATTTGGGTTATTTAAGAATAAGAGGAGTACTTCAATTATATTAATTTTATTACTAATAGAGTATTTTGGTTATGGAATTAGAAACGTAATTTTGCCTAATTAATAAAGTAAAAGCATGTTAATAACAAATAGTGGAATGCCGATGTACTTCCCAAGGAAAAAAGCCACACATATAATGAACAAAACAGAAGTCAAGTTTTTTTTTAAAAAAAAAAAGCCAATCTGAAGGCATGCTAAAAATATAAGTCAATGGACCTAGCACAATCTTGAAAAATCTTGCATTGTAACTCGATCACAAACCATAAACTCTACCCACTTCCAGTATAAAACATATGCAAAAAACTGTGGGCACAGTACAAATAATGATGATTTATGTGTTCTGACATTTGTGACTTCTGGTCCTAGTTTTTCTTTTTCTCTTCCTTATAATCTCCTATTCAGTTCTGCTGCAGTGAGTGGACAATTTGATAGAGTTTTACCTGTTCCATACGAACCAAATTGCTACCATCGGTACCATAGACACAGTCAAAAACTTGTTCAGGGATCTCAAACTCTTTGCTATTTGTTAAGAAAGCAGGTTCCACACTGCAAAACTCAGGGTCAAAAACATACATATATGCCAAGTATAGATAGCTCTATTGGAATATGTTTAAACTCCACCACCTTTCCAGGTGATTGATAACATGCTGTTTAAGTAATAGAGATGTCAAGCCACAGGACAGAAAGACAAACCGTGAACACCAATATTAGATAGCAAAAAAATATTTTATTTTATCTAACAAGAGGGTGAGCTTGAGCATCCAATTGTAGTGTGATTGTTTGTAATTGATTTAAATTAAATAGTAAACAATCACTCAAGTTGGTTATCAACTAAAGGGGTAAATCTAATATCTAAAGAAGGTGAATAGAAAAACAGAAAGTGAGAAAAACGTGGGAGCATGGGGAGGTAGGGGAAAAGTGCCATTTATTTGACCTTAAATGCTCTGGTTTAGAATCCCGGCCCCAGAACCATCATTTGCAAAACAGAGTCAAGTAAACCAAAGCTGACTCATAAAGACAGTGAGGAGATTAGGAGAATCAATTGCTAAATAATGTGCAGAAGCCCACAAACAATTAAAGCTTAAAAAGGTAAAAAATTCTCAGCACATGTTCATCATAATACAGAACATTTATTAGAGTCAACTTTCCAATAGAGTTGGCTCAGTTGCTTGCATCATATACATTCATAACCATACTTTGGCTCTGTTAGCATTTAGCCCATTCAGTGGATATCAGGGTGTCGATTGGATCCAAATAAAAATGAACCAGCCAGATCTTCTTGGGTTATTTTATTATTTTCCTTTTTTAAAACGTTTGATCTGCTTCCGATTTATAAAATAACACAGGCTATGCAATGACTCTTGGTTGACTGTTATGATAACCAAGAACCAAAATGAACCTAAACCAATATGGACTCGATAAGCTATTACTCACGTATATGTCATGTAAAATTATTTGTTCATCTGAAAAAAGGTAACAGACTTTAGATAGAAGTACTTCTAATTTAGAAAGAAAAAACCCTGAGTTAGTTATTTGAATTGCTCTTGGAGTTTAATTTCTAGTTCAGTTACTGTGGACTTGAAAATGTAGTTTAATTAACTTTGAATTTCAAAGATACTGGGATTTCAATTGTATCTGGAACTACTTTGTTTTTTTCTTTTTTTCTGAAAGATTTGGCAGGATTGAACAAAATTAGGAAAAAATGGGTCCAACCTGATCCAACCCAAGAAAAAATGGAATCAAGAACGAATGGGTTGGTCCGGTTCTAGCATTTGTTTGGTTCAGCCAGAGAATCCAAGCCAGCCTACTTCGGTCCACAATTTACCTATGGACCTGAACTACATCATCCTGACCGGATATGTGACCATGGATAATTTATCAACCCTTTCAGAAACATGACTGCCTAACTTGATATTGGTGCTGAACTTTTAATAAACCCTAGTTAGAATTAACATGCAGAACCTCTGCTTACTGTTCCATTCAAATATATATCAGGGGAGGGAGAGAGACAGGCAGGCAGACGGAATTTCAGTGACTAAATACTGACCTCCCCTGCTCAAGGCCACCCTCAGAAGTTGCCATGTCTCCAGCAGTATCTGCAACTGATGTCATATCCTCCCCGTTCACAGGCTGCAGTCACTAAAATGGTAAACATTGAATTCTGAGTTTGTCGACATATTTTATAACAGAAAAAGAAAATGAAACTTGGAGAGCAAAATGGAGTAGCATGGCTGCAACTTGGCTAATGAGGACCATTTACCTTGCACAGAAGCCCGAGTTGTTCCATTTCCTGTATTAGCGCCATCTCATGATCAATAAAAGAAATTTCGGATAAGTGGCCAGATCCAGGAAAGGCAGCCTTCTCTCTTTCATAGGGACTGATATTTGGGTTAGCAGAGGAAGGATTGTGCATGGGTTCAGCTCCAACAGAGAAGATATCGGAATACAGATTATCCCTAAGTTTACCAGTAACTTGGAATAGAGCACTCTTTACATTCTCATATAGGCCAATAATCTGTTAAAGGGGAGACTTTGTCTGTTTGGTCAGAAGATATCACTAAATGATTTCAATGTTAACATTACAAAAAAAAACAAGTTCTTCATATGGGTAAAGCAACCTTTACAGACAAATGGTCAGCCCCCTCCCCTCCTCCCCTCCCCCCCAATGTATAAAAGATGCATTACTAATATCTTGTCAGCTTTGTGTGATTAACACCATAACATGCATCTAATACAAACCCAAATATTAATGTTAGCAGGGGTTTAGAGACTTAGCATAACATTTTTCATAGAAATTCATTGGTAGATCAGGTGAGTATGCTAGGGGTACCAAATCTAGGGTACCAAGTCAATTTTTTAATACACATTTATTGCATGATTATTAGTGATGTAATTAACCTATGCAATAATGACACATCATTTGTGACCCCGTGTTTGCTATCAAAATTGGGACCGTAGCATTATTCATATAAGATTCATTGCCTTTGAAATTATGTTATACAAGAAATCTGTAAAAAGAGCCAACTTAAATTATTAGGAAAGGAAGGTGAAAGCCCAAATTAATCTACATATCATTGTTAACACAACAATAACATGCATTGAATACAAACAAAATTATTGATTTTAGCAAAAGTTTTAGAGGTTGAACATAATTTTTTCATAGTAATTTATTACTTTTGAAGATGAGCAATGTTAGGTATACCAAATTTACGGTCCCAAATAATGATGTTAGCAAGGCTTCAGAGATTTAACATATAAAATTTTTCAGAGCAATTCATTGTTATATATGATGAGTAATGCTAAAGCCTAGGCGCCAAAATTTTCTACCAAATTTACAGCCCCAATGAGTTTTTTATTTATTACATGACCAATCACTAGTAATACAGTCAACCAACGCGATAAAGACATATCATTTCGGACCCCAAATTTGCTATCAAATTTGGTACCTCAAGCATTGGCCACATAAGATTCATTACCATTATAAATTTGTAATGAAAGAAATCATTTAAAAGCACCATCTATGCTTCAGTTTCTTAAATTTTGTAGCATACACATTTCAAATTTTTATGCGACTACATCATGGTTCACGATCACCCAACTTTTAATAGGATTGGTACACTAAACAAGAGAAATGAGAAAGTGCTTTAAATTATTCTTGTGGGAGAATCCTTATAGGAATCATGAGAGCAGTTGAAGGAATTTAGCAGTGCTAGAGAAGCAAGGCATTGCATTGCATGGGGAGAGGGGGTGCTACTCTGCAATGACAACATCAAAGAGAAACATATAAACAACTTTTTAACACACCGACTGTAGCTGGTCAATATACTTATCCAAGTCATCATTAGCTGAATAAAGAATTAGTTAACTGGCACACCTGTAACACATTATCATCTTTCTCTGTAGAACAAGTTCCGATGAGGGTCCCACCCAATAGCTGCATTTCAACTCCAGTTACAGTACATATATCTGAAGAAATCTTCCCTTCCGAATCTACGAGGCAGCATACTTCGTTTGAGGCAACAAGAAGTCGTGCAGTTATAGCTTTCCCCTTATCCAAGCCTGACACAGGTCCCCTTTCATCGCTGACCTCTATGGATCTAGCGAAAACGCGTATGACAGCAATTTGTGCAGGTGAGAACAATGGGTCTGGGCACTGCAACAAAGGACAACCAATCAAGAAATAATATAGTATAGGTGGGTGTATCATGTAGATTGTGTAAGAAAACGGGGGGAAATAAAAATTGGTATCAATATCTTGCAAATAGGGCTAGAACTTCAATGGTAAAATGATAAACCTCCAGAGCAGATATTGTGACAATTTTCTCCCTGTGGTGACTACAAAATCTGAAAATTTTATAGAAGCCCCAGTTTCTTCTTCTAAAGCTTTGACAAACTTCCCACCTCTTCCAATCACACCTCCGGCTGTATCAACTGAACATAGAAATCTAAACACAACTATTCGCCAAGAACTATCTTCTTGCGAGTGAAGGATTCTGTCATTTTCAGCTGATAGTGGACGAGCAACTGAAGAATGGTCAATGGAGTTGGGAAACACCTCATAAGAAGATATGCCCTTTGATGCTCCCTCTGTTTCTCTCTTAACTTGCAGACGCCATGCAACAGCAACCAATGATTTCTTGACAGCCACAGCTTCACCCATTATCTGCAATAATTCTAACATATTAATGACTTATTATCATCAGTGGAACTAAGAACAAATTTTTCCTTCCAAATAAGACTAATTTGCTCATTATCCACATCCAAGTACAGTTACGTATGCATTCTACAAAGTCAGATCAAGGAGATAACAATGACAAACAGATTTTTCTTTAAACTCAGTCTCTGATTCCATCCATAAGTGACTACTGACATCTTTCTGCATCTCTACAAATCTGGATTTAATTGCACATACTATCTACGAATCACATAACTCGTGCGCCACTCCATGCAGTGATAATGAGCACCCATTTTCATTACATTAAAATAAAGTATAATTAATCTTCATACTCAAACACTAATGATTCCCCTATATCCACCTTATCACCCCAAATGTTATTTCAAGTTTCAACGCGGTATTTATGTAAGGTCAAAAACTGATCTACACTTTTAGTGAAAAGCTTAAGGCTATGTACACCTAATTTACACACAACACAATAGGCCCAAATACGTGGCTCATCATGTTTTTTTTCCCAAGTTAATACTCCATCCACTCCACAAAAAGAGTCCATTTGACATTTGAAAATTTTCAAACTTCAAGGATATATTTTTCTTCAATTTTCAAACTTCAAGGATATATTTTTCTTCAATTTTTATCCCATAACATGATGAGTATTTATTTTTGGTAGTGATAGCATGCTAGTGAAATTGTTATGTATACTTGGGATATTATGTTATTTTATATTATTCTCAATAAGAGATAACTCTTTTTGTGAAACAAATTTGTGTGTAAATTGGACATTTTTTTTGTAAAATGGAGGGAATAATAAGATAATAGTTTTTCAATTAGTAATCTAATCATGTCATGACCCTTTGTTTAACTCAATAAAACAACAAACATAACTTCATTCTTTTCCCTTTTAAAAAATTAGAAAAAATTGAGGAAAGAGGGCCAAATTGGCCACCACCTTTTTCCCCTGTCATACTTTATTTATAGTTTTAGCATTCAGAGACCACCTTCCATTTCTTAACCCCATTAAAAGAGAAAACTAACCTGAATCAACTCATAACACCAGGAAATGCACAAAACTAACCTTAATCAACTCATCACCGGGAAATGCACAATCCGGAAGCTGATCCGGTGGCAGAATCCAAATTTTGGTGCCACAACTCTTTTCAAGCTTGGAAATCACGTTCCCTCTTTCCCCAATAACCCCACCAAGTTGACCAAATCCAGCAAGCAATCTACACCCAACGATTCCACTATCATTCCATTCCACCTCCAAAACCCTCTCAAAAACCCTAACCAGAGCCTCCTGCACCTTCGACACATTCCACGTTTCTCCATCAAAAAATATCCTCCTGTTGGCGCGCGTGTTCCCAGTGACGTTAATCACACGTTCATGGCAGTTGGGGATAGTTTTCTCGAGCTGAATCTTCGCCCCCGTTGCCCACTCCAAGTGTTTGATGAAAGTTCCGGACCACCCGATGACTCCACCGGCGGAGTCCGTGTGACAGAGTAAGCGGATGGCCGTTTTAGGAGTAATAGTAAATTTTGAACTGCCGCGGCCATTGGTGGCACTGTGGCGGACTTGGCGGTGGTAACGGTAGTCTTCCATTTTCTTTTTCTCCCTCTAAAATTTTCTCACTTAATAATTTTTGGCAAAACTAATAAATACATTTTACTAATTATGCTATCAAACTTAAAATTTTAAATTATCTTAATAAACTAATTAAAATAGTCCGTCACAAAAATTAAATAAACGTTAAATTATTTCATTTTTTTCCTACGTGATAACACACAAAAAAAATAGTAAAATTAATAAATTATTAGTTTTAATTAGCACGATTTATTGAGTATAAATTTTAATTTTTAAATTACTCTAATAAATTAATTAAAATTTATAATTGTACTACTCTATTAAAAAAATTAAATATATGTTACTTTATTATTCACGTGACTTTGAAAAATAAATATAAAAATAAAAAATATTAATTATGTGTCAAAAAAATGAAGAACAATGTAAACAATCTTATAAGAGAAAATGGATGTAGCTGCATTGTCGTCGTCCTCTACTGCAACACTGCCTTAACAGTCCTATAAAATTACATAAGCAACAACAAACAAACATCATATCAAATAAATCCAAGATTTAAAGTAAAAAAAACTTGTGCACTTGATGGAACTAAATTAGAGAAAGCCCCTAGTATTGGGAAAAACACCACCCAATTACTGTTGTCTTTGATAAATTAGACGGATAATAATATCAGTATAAGTCAAACAGAATAAAACTGCAACTCCACCAAAATAATAACCACTGCAGGAAATAATAAGTAGAAAATATCAAACCACAAGACACCGAGAATTTTACGTGAAAACCCTCTAAAACTAAGAGGTAAAAACCACGGGACGATCTCCAAAAAATCCACTAGAATAATATGAGAGAATATAAAGATATTTTAATTTGAGTACAAACTCAAATTACTTCACCACAATAACTATGTGATGGAACCCAAATAAAACACATTTCTATTTGAACTATCTTTCTCTCTCTATTTTCTAAAGCTTCACAAAAGCTTTTCTTTCTCTCCTTAAACTCTCTCGGATGAGAGTATATGATTTCTGATGGTGTATTTTCTTCTTCCATTTGTTGCCCCTTTTATAGCAGAATGAAGGAGGAGAGTAATAATGAGTTGGGCAAACAATTCAAAAAATTGACAAACAAGGTGGAGTGGGTGGGAATAAAAAAACACAAGGGTGGTGGAGTGGAGTTGGTGAAGGAAAAATAATTGGTAGTGGAGTGGGTGGGTGAGGACCTTTTTGACTAACAATCTCCCCCTCCGAACCCATTAGAGGAGGTAATTTCCATGACCCCGTCACTTGGAGTCCATCCCGACCAATTCCTTGCAAAATTCCAGCTTGTCACGAGTAACAACTTTTGTTAACATGTCTAAGGGATACTCGTCAGTATGAACTTTCTTCACTTTCATCAATTCCTTTTCCATCACTTCTCGAAGCCAGTGATAACGAACATCAATATGCTTGGTCCGATTGTGATACGTGGCATTCTTGGTCAAGTCAATTGCACTTTGACTATCATAATAAACCACATACTCATCTTGTTTTAAACCCAACTCTTGGAAAAACCGTTTTAACCATAACATCTCTTTGCACTCGCTTGATGAAGCAATGATGTATTCGACTCAACAGATGAAAGCAACACACTTTTGTAACTTGGATTGCCATGATACATCGCTCCCCCGCAAAAGTAAACAAATACCCAAGTAGACTTCTTCTCTTGTAAACTCGCTATGTCTCAGATCTGTAAAACCCTCCAAGACCGGACTCGAACTACCAAAACCAAACATAAACCGGAAGTAGCTTTCAAGTATCCGAGAATCCACTTAATCGCTTCCTAATGTTCTCTCGCCAGATTTGACAAATACCGCTCACAATGCCGATTGTATGAACAATATCCGCCGCTGCACAAACCATTCAGATACATAAGACTCCCTACAAGCAGAGGAGTAGGAAGCGCAGACCATATCATCTCTCCTTCCTTGGTAGAAGGACACATGCACTTTGTCAACTTAATATGACTAGCCGGTGGTGGTGTGCTTAGCTGGTTTAGCATCACTCATGTTGAATCTTGCAAGCACCCATTCAACGACTTCTCTTGTGACAACCACAACCTCTTGGCTTTCGTCACGTAACAATATTCATACCCAAAATTTGTTTAATTTGAACCTAAGTCCTTCATATCAAAGGACTTGAACAACTCACCCTTGAGAGCTGCGAATCATATCGCATCCGCCTAACTATCAACATATCATCTACATATAGCAACAGAATAACGAAATTACCATCTGGGAACCTCTTGACATACACACAGTGATCTGCAATTGTTCTACTATAACCTTGATCCACCATAAATGAATCAAATTTCATGTACCACTGCCTTGAAGCTTGTTTCAGGCCGTACAAACTTTTCTTCAACTTGCAAACCAAGTGCTCTTTCCCTTTAACTTCAAATCCCTTTGGCTGTTCCATGTAGATTTCTTCCTTCAAATCACCATGAAGAAATGCGGTCTTCACATCCAACCGCTTCAAGCTCAAGATCCATACTAGCTACTAACCCCAAAGACTACTCGAATAGAAGTCATCTTCACAATGGAGAAAAATCTCATCAAGTCGATACCTTGCTTTTTTGAGCAAAACCCTTGACGACTAATCGAGCCTCAGACTTCACTAGTTTATCGCCATCCTTCTTAAGCTTAAACACCCATTTGTTCTTCAATGTTTTCTTGCCCTTCTAAGTGTAGTCAACTCATGGGTGTGATTCTTGTGCAAAGAATCCATCTCATCTTGTATAGCTCTCACCAATTGCCCTTCTCCTTATGAGTCTTGACTTCGAAAATCCTCTCGCTCCCCTCCTCAAAGAACTAAAAGATATTCGGATGAAGGATGTCGATCGATGGCACACGTTCTTCTAGTGGATCTTCTCAAATTTGAGGTTCTTCAATATCAGTTGCTCCCCGATCAATACTCTCTGCGATCGACCCATCACCATCGTGCAAATCAGATCGGTATATCTTCATTCGACCTCCTTCCAACTGTGGCATTCTATACTGGAGGAGGAACTTCGCTGAGGTCTGGAACTCTATTATCTCTGTGCTGTGTAGCATTATCAGAATGCTCATAATTTTGGTGCTCATGAAACACCACATCTCTACTCCTGAATAATTTTCTTTGCATTGGATCCCATAACCGGTATCCAAACTCTGCATCTCCATAGCCAATAAATACACATGGAGTAGACTTGTCATCAAGTTTCGATCTTTGTTCCTTGGGGATATGTGCAAAAGCCTTGCACCCAAATACCCTCAAATAAGAATAAGACAAATCCTTACCACTCCAAATCTTTTTTGGAATCTGAAAATCCCAACGGTGCTGATGGAGATCTATTAATCGGGGTAACAAGCGTAATAAGCGACTTCACCCAGAATGACTTAGGCAAATTTTAGCCATTCTCAACACGCATCGTGACTCTCTCAATAATAATACGGTTCATTCTCTCGGCCACACCATTATGTTGTGGGGTACCAGGAACAGTCTGCTCATGTCGAATGCCATGTTTACTACAGTATTCAACAAACTCCTTTGAAGTGTATTCCCCTCCGTTGTCGCTACGAAGACACTTCAACGATTTTCTAGTCTCTCTTTCAACCATAGCATGAAGACTCTGAAAATGCTGGAATACCTGGTCTTTTAATCTCAACAAAAATACCCACACCTTCCGCGAAGCATCATCAATAAAGGTAACAAAGTACCTATTTCCACCCAAAGACTCAACCTCAATGGGTCCACATACATCAGAATATACTCTCTCTAGTAACTCTGATTTTCTTTTAGCTGAACTACTAAAAGAAACTCTATGTTATTTCCCAAACAAACAATAATCACAAGGGCTTAAAACAGTACCTTTAGCAGAAGGAATAAGTGATCTTTTTGCTAATAACTACAACCCTTTCACACTCATGTGACCAAGCCTCTTATGCCACAAGTTTGGTGAAGAGTCATCCTCAACTGCATTCAATTCACTAGAACACATCTTCACATGAGTCTTGTACAACGAACAACAAGCAACGCCTCTTGCAATCACCATAGAGCCCTTGGTAAGCTTCCACTTTCCACTGCCAAAGTGATTCTCATAGCCTTCTCTGTCCCAGGCCATGCCAGAAATAAGGTTGAGACGCAAATCTGGAACGTGTCTAACATCCCTCAAGGTAACAGTGCAACCAACACCTGTCTGAATGCAAACATCACCAATTCCAATAATCTTGGACTGATCAGTATTTCCCATTCTCACGTAACCAAAGTCTCCAGCTTTGTAAGTTGTGAAAAATTCTCTCTTAGGTGTAGCATGATACGAAGCACCAGTATCAACCACCCAATCAACTTTCTGATCATCAACATGCAAGCATTCTTCTTCCCCAAATGAAAGAATCACAACATCTTCGGTGACTGTGGCTGCAGTGTTCTTCTCCTCAACCTTTCCCTGTTCACCATTTTTCTGTTTGTCTAACTAGATTCTGCAATTTCTCTTGTAATGACCTTCCTTATTACAATGGAAGCATCTATACGTTTCACCTTGTCTGCTCTTTGACTTGCTCCTATAGTTTTTGTGAGATCCTCTAAAATTGCTTCACTGCTCTTCGCGACATGAGAAGCGTGAGTCTCAAAATTTACGCCTTCGCTCCTTTCGCCTTGTTTCCTCATTATGAAGACCGCCCTCGACCATCTCGCATACCATTTTTCATACGAGGTGAATTACTTAGAGACACCACCAAAGTCTCCAGGATGTTTGGCAACGAACTGAGAAGCAAAAGAGCCTGAATCTCATCATCAAGATTCAACTGCATGGTAGACAGCTGGTTCACCAAACCTTGGAACTCATTCATATGCTCCGATACACTGCTCCCGTCCTTGTACTTTAGATTCACAATTTTCCGAATGACAAAAGTTTTATTTTGTGCATTCTTCTTCTCGTCATAGACTTCTAAGTGTTGTCCATAAAGTGTGAGCATCCGTCTCTCCGAGAAACATGGTGGAATACACTTTGATCAATCCATCACGGATGTGACCAATAGTCTTCCGCATTCATTTTATTCCAATCACCTCGGACTTATCCCATTGGGCTTCTTTCCTCGAGCTCCAACGGATTATATAAATCCTTGCAAAAAAGGATATCCTCCATTTCGGGCTTCCGGATCGAAAAATTTGAAGAGGTCAATTTAATCGTGGCTCAATTCGATTCCTCCATAAAATTTATCAAAAACAACCGAGCAAATAACCTTAGCTCTGATACCAGTTGTTGGAAAAAACACCACCCAATTACTGTTGTCTTTGATAAATTAGACGAATAATAATATCAGTATAAGCCAAACAGAATAAAACTGCAACTCCACCAAAATAATAACCACTGCAGGAAATAATAAGTAGAAAATATCAAACCACGAGACACCAAGAATTTTACGTGAAAACCCTCTAAAACTAAGAGGTAAAAACCACGGGACGATATCCGAAAAATCCACTAGAATAATATGAGAGAATACAAAGATATCTTAATTTGAGTACAAACTCAAATTACTTCACCACAATAACTATGTGATGGAACCCAAATAAAACACCTTTCTATTTGAACTATCTTTCTCTCTTTATTTTCTAAAGCTTCACAAAAGCTTTTCTTTCTCTCCTTAAACTCTCTCGGATGAGAGTATATGATTTCTGATGGTGTATTTTTTTTTTCCATTTGTTGCCCCTTTTATAGCAAAATGAGGGAGGAGAGTAATAATAAGTTGGGCAAACAATTCAAAAAATTGGCAGACAAAGTGGAGTGGGTGGGAATAAAAAAACACAAAGGTGGTGGAGTAGAGTTGGTGAAAAAAAAACAATTGATAGTAGAGTGGGTGAGTGAGGACCTTTTTGACTTAACACCTAGTGCATTCACTATTTGCCATTGAACGGAAAGAAAACACCCAATTCTAATAGTTGTGGGCCCATCCTTAGTTGTATATTGCTTGTAACAATCACTCATAGGTTCGTTAAAAAAATTATGACTTTAATTTTGATAGTAACAAGTTTTGTGTATCATATATTGGGAGTGGTTAGTATAAAGTTTATTTTTGAGTAAGTTAGTCAATTGACCAATAAAATGTTGATACACAGTCGATGTTATATGTGTGTCAACATTCGATTGGTCAATTAATTAACTTACCAAAAAATAAACTTCGTGCTAACCGGATCCATCTATATTACAGTACATATCATGTTACAAGATGCTCATGTCATGGCATACATCATACAAAAAATATCGAAGATGTCAACAATTAATTTAGGGGTCTTCGAACTTTGCCGTCTTATATCATATCATATTATATATATAGTAAGAGATATTTCATTAACAAAACATCCACCATCTTAATTATAGAGAGTGTGTAGATCTGTAGATGGAGATTAACCGGCATAGGAAGCTAACGCCCATGGCCGCCGGCAATGATAACTTGCATGTTGCTATGTTTCCATGGCTGGCTTTCGGTCATTTAATCCCATTCTTAGAGCTCTCCAAGTCCATAGCTCAAAAGGGTCACAAAGTCTCCTTCATTTCCACCCCAAGAAATATTGACCGCCTTCCTACAGTCCCTACAAATTTAGCCCCTCTCATCACTTTTGTTAAACTCAAACTTCCACGAGTCCATAAACTCCGGCAAGACGCCGAAGCCACTACCGATATCCGGACAGATGATATCCCTTTTCTTAAGACGGCCTACGATGGCCTCGAGCCCGGGTTGACTCGGTTTCTCGAAACTGAATCTCCTGATTGGATCATTTACGACTTTTCCCCTCACTGGCTGCCAACCATTGCTGCCAGACTAGGCGTCTCGCGCGCTTTCTTTTCAATATTCAACGCGTGGTTCATAGCTTTCACCGGGTCATCATCCGAGGCCATGATCAACGGTTCGGATCAACGGATCAGGCCAGAGGATTTTACGGTTCCCCCGAGTTGGATACCGTTTCCGAATAACGTTGCGTACCGGCTGTACGAGATAAACTGGGTTATGGGTTCCTCTACTGACAATGAATCAGGCGTATCGGATTTTTACCGGGCTGGATCGGTGATTAGTGGGAGCGAAGTTGTTCTTGTACGGTACTGTAACGAGTTTGAACCAGAATGGATCAAGCTACTCGAGGAGCTTCACAAGAAGCCCGTGATCCTATTGGGCCTAATGCCTCCCTCGGCCCAAGATAGAGTTGACGACAAAAATGAAGCTGAATGGCTAACTATAAAAGAGTGGCTTGATAGCCAAGACAAAGGCTCTGTGGTCTACGTGGCCTTAGGTAGTGAGGCTACACTGAGTCAAAACGAACTCACTGAGTTAGCTATTGGGCTGGAGCTCTCTGGATTACCCTTTTTCTGGGTCCTGAGGAAGCCGACTGGGTCCGAAGAGTCCAACCCGATTGAGCTTCCGGATCGGTTTTTGGAGCGGATTAGAGACCGAGGGATTGTTTGGATGAGTTGGGTACCTCAGTTAAAGATATTGGGTCATGAATCTGTGGGTGGGTTTTTGAGTCACTTGGGTTGGAGTTCTATTATAGAGGGACTAATGTTTGGGCGCCCACTCGTGATGCTTCCATTTTTAGTGGACCAGGGGTTGAATGCCAGGGTTTTGGTGGACAATAAGGTTGGGATAGAAGTGCCCAGAAATGAAACAGACGGGTCATTTAAAAGAGACTCGGTGGCCGAGTCACTTAGGTTGGTTATGGTTGAAGAGGAAGGAAGGATTTACAGGGAAAGAACCAAGGAGCTAAGTGGAATATTTGGAGATAAGGAGCTTCATAACCGGTACATGGACACTTGTATTAAGTATCTTGAAAATCATACAAAATAATGTCTAATCGATTAATTTTAGTATCAATAATACCACAAGTGTCAGTTTTAAGTCACAAAGATGCGTAGAAACAAACCAAAAGAACTTGTAATATCTACATAATTATTTCGACGGAGAGGTCAGCTTATTTTCCTCTGACTCATGCTTAAGTGAAGCATCCCCACCCATCAATTCCTGAAACCCTTCGACCTTCACCGGCGGGGCCCTGACCATGCCCATGCTCCTGCATGCAAAAAAGTAAGTTTCAGAATTTCGACTGATTTTCACAAGGGTCCCATTTCTAATGTATTTCGTTACACAGTCTTCCTTACTGTGTCTGGATTTGAGGAACTTGTATGGAAGTCAGGGATCTAAACTGATTTCCAGATTGAGCTTGTAAACTTGACATAGCAGCCATCTGCTGCTGCCGAAACTGCAGTTGTGGGTGTCTCGAATTCATTGTGGCGAAGGCATTGTCCATAGGAAAATCAGAAGGGTTTTCAATCTTGACTTGCACGATCGGTCTTTCCTTATCCATATTCATATTCATATTATTCACACTCATGTTCGTGTTCATATTCGTAACAGTACGAGGTGTGGATGGTTGGCGTCTACGGATTCTGTTGTCCCACTGCTGCAGTTGCTGAAATGCAAGATTTTGGGGATGAACCATGTGTTGCAACTGCGGATGCATCTCCCTTGCCATCTGAATATTCAGCAGAAAATGTTATCATCTTTATTGTCTAAGACTGTAAATTGTAATTGCAGACTAATATTGTAAACTCAAATGAAAAGGCCTAGTTTGAAATTCAGAGAATAACAGCGTCAAATAAAGAAATAATATAAAAAGATTTGATGCCCCCAGTGGAGAGATGTGGAAGGATCACAGTTAGCATGGTGTCCAAGTCAGCTTCAAGACTAAACACAACTTCTAACCATTGGCCAAATGATGTAGATTCACAAAAAAAAAATATATATATATATATATATATATATATATATATATACGGAGAGGCTCTAAAGCTAACTTTAAAAAGCGAACCAAAGGCCAACCGTCATCTTTGGTGTCTATGGCGACGGTTCGACCCGTCGCCAAAGACTACATGGCTATGGCGACGGATCGAACCGTCGCCATAGACACCAAAGACGACAGTTCGCTCTTTGGTTCGCTTCTTAAAATTCGCTTTAGAGAGACGGACCATATATATATATATATATATATATATTAACATACCTGTTGGGGTTGCCGAATGAGACCCTGGTTCTGTAACTGAAATTGAGACTGGATTGCATGTAGTTGTTGCTGAGTTTGATGTGCAGAATTCCTGGTATTATCCTTCACAAGCTCAGCCAAAGTCCCAAGGTTACTATTGAACAGTGAAAAAAAAGAGCGACACATTAGATGATCAAACAATTAAAATTCATAAGATTAACACACGAGCTATGTATCTCAAGGAGAAAGACAAAGGGGAAAAATACCAAATACATAAGGGAATGCAAGACGATCAAATTCAAAACATGTGTCTAAGATAAGGGCCCTAGAAGCCTGAAGAAATTGCAAGGGTAGTAAAATTCAGATAATGACTATACACATGAAACAAGAGAAGAAAACTATATCCATAAGATCCTTCAGTCAAACATGTACATTTTTACTTATATGAGTTGCATGAACTAGCACTTCAGAATCAGAGGATATAGGATACAGGGAAACTGCATAAGCTGCTACCAGGTCATTCAAGCAGGATGGCTGACTATAGTGACCTTCAACGGGCTATATATCATCACTAAGAATCTTATAATCATTGTTATTTAAGGCACGAGGCGCAGCAAGGTGCAAAGATTTCCTCGGGGCCTAGGCTCGCACCTCGACTCATCAAAGTGAGGCGCACATATTTAAAAAAAATTAAAAATACATACATACATACACATTCAATCATTTATGTATCAAATTTATCAGCCATCAATTAATTTTACAAACTTCTAAGCATGTTCAAAAAGTTTCTATAACAAGTTCAAGGACCATACCTATGTAGTATAGTGAGACACTGATATACAATCATATCACAATTACAATATGCAAAAGTACATACATATATATATATAGTAAACAATAAACATCAATATAAATGCATATTTAAATATTAAAAAAATACTTATAAGTTATATACGCATATTACTTATTTAACAAGTTGGTAAACACCGAAATAGTGCTGTATTAAAGTACTCAAAGTTTCTGGAAAAAAATTGGGCAGAATAACCCCTTAGGATTTTGCAAAATAGACATTTTTGGCAAGAGGAGAATAAAAATATAAAAAAAGAGATAAGAGACATTGAGATTTACCTGGAGGAGGAGGAGGAGGAGGAGGATGAAATTGATGGTCTAAATTGCTTAGGGAAAAAAAATTACACAACTTCGATGAGACTTGGGCCTCATGCATCTCGCGAGCGTCACACACCATTGAAGGAGCCCGACCTCAAGCGGCGAGGTACCCAACGTGAGCTGGGATGGGCCTCGCGTCCAGGTGCGCAATTAACAACAATGCTTATAATCATGAGTTTGGGTCCTGGGTTGTAATGGGATGGGGGGTAATTTTACCCGTGAATTAAATTTCCCATTTATTAATGGATGCAAGAAGTGGCATCCATTAGCCAAAATAAAATGGATCTTAGGTACCCGATCCAACTCAATAATTTAGACAAATTTCATTTTTTATAAAATAATTATCAAATCACAAGTCGCAACTTACAAAATAAACGTTTTGTAAATACCAAATCATAATTCACAAGTCACAAAATAAAACTTTTTAAGTTATTCTGAAATATAAATGTAATTGAAGACATAATTATTAATTATTAAAATGACCTTGAACTATTATAAGAAGAAAAAAATAGATTGCCCCGATCAACTTCTTAATTTTATGCAAACATCATTATTGTCGACCCTTAATTTTAAGCAAATGTGACTATTGAAAAATGACCTACCGGCGGATACCGCAACTTTGAACCATGTTGGTAACTAAAGTACTACCTCTAACCTAAAAATATTGTCGAATTTTTTGTAGATGTTTGTCAAATGGGGTATAAAACATGTGGAAGACATATTTATACATTAAATTGGTAGTATAGTTGCTAATATAACATACAAATAGATTGAGAATATTGAAATATATAATGTTTTGTCAAATATATTTTTAGCACGTCTTAAAATATATGGGCATAAAAATTATTTAACAAAATACATTGCTATCTTTTCCGGTGTAATATCCCGAATATTTCCGAGGCTAGAATAAGAAAATAAAAATTTTCCGAAAAAGACGCGAAAACACTATTTATAAAAACGCTAAATCACTATTCTTAAAATTTAAAATCAACTTTGGGAAAGTCAACATTTTTGACTACCCAGATTAGTTAGGAAACCTAACTAGAAAGTAAACCAAGTTGGATTAACCAAACTAGGTGGAATTTGGTTAGGTTGTAGAGAAAGGGAGTGTCATTATGGCCATTTAGGAAAACTTATATGCATATAGCTTATGTATGTATAGGTTTTTCCTTGATTAATTAGTTGGCAAATGAGACTTCGCTTCCTAAAATTTGTTGTCCAAAAATTGTGTGGTGTGTTGTGGCACATGGGTGACTAGGCTTGATGACTCACCAAGTGCACTTGATGATGAAACATGTGACTCACTATACTAGCCATGGTGCGGTGACTTAAGGTCCTAAATACCCTAAATCTTGGTTTCCTATAAATAAAACCCTCATTCTTAATAAATCCTCACATATTCACAAGTAATTCAAGAGCAAAAGATGCTAGAGTAATCATAAGAGAGAGTTATATTGGTAATTAAGAGAAGGAAGGAAAGCTAAGGTCTAGCATTTTCAAGTATCGAAAAGCTAACACTTCAAGAGGCATGTTGTTATAAATTTAGTCTATGTTCTTATGTTCTTGTATAGAATTCATGAAATAATATATGTTTAGGTTTATGACTAAGGATACAATGATGAAAACTAGCTAATTAACCTAAGTGGTAACTAGTTAGAGAGATTGAAAGTATGAAATGAGAAACCTCTAATTTGAACTGTTATTGTAAAAGTTGTATAAAATCATATGTTTGGAATTTGGTTATGAAATACAAAGCAAAGTTGTAGAGGGGGAAGTTACAAAGATAAGGGCGAAAGAATCACTCAAAAATTCATTAGTATGAATTAGTTATGAATTAAATAGTGAGCCAAGATACTGTTGAAAATATTCTGCTAGTGAACAATAAAAAGAGGGTTGTTCGGAACTTTTTGAGCACGAGAATTTTCGAGTTCGTGCCACTTATGGGGGTAGTTAGACCATGTTATACATAGGTCACTGTCCAAAAATAAGTCAATTCTGAGTTGATATGAATTAGTTATGAATTAAACAATTTTTGAAATCAATTATCGTAAAAGTTAAAAATACGAACTTAGGTTCATGTTTAAAGGCTAGTTAAGGTGAACTAGAGTTAAGAGTCATGCGGTGACTAATTTGTATGTCGATCTCATAAATGATATAGGTTGATCGAGAGACACAAAATTAGCGTAAACGGTAAAGGCGAAAAGGCAAGTCATTCTATTCCTTTGCACTTTGTGCAACTACGTGTTTATAAATTATGGGATTTCATTTGCTATATGAAGTTCATTGTATGATATGAAGTGATTTGTGAAAAATTAGTTATTTGCCATTTGATTCGGCTTAACTCGATTTGTGAGCTATTCCAGTCGAAATGTTTATTGTTTAAATATTGAATTGTTATAATTCTTTATTTGTGAAAGTTGATTGTGCCAAACTAAATTATTTTGGGGAGGAATCTGTATATTAGAACTGAGTTAAAGTTGTTTGTGCAATCACGTGCTTTTTAATTGTTAGCATGTTAGTAGTTAAGTTGAACGATTCCTTTGTATGGGCAGAGATTTAAGATGTATTAGGAAACCAATCTAACTCACTAAAGAGACAATTGTTGCAGTGTAGAAGTATCGCAGAAGTATGCGCACTGGAAGACAATTGTCACAGTGTTGATGAGACGGATAACTAATTCATTAGTTCATAGGTGGAAAACCACTCAGTTCACTATATTGTTAATTTTGTTGAAAACTTGTGTTGTGTTGCTCTTATATATATCTTGAGAAGGTGATTATTTTTACATATGTATATCTATTAGACTTAGAGCAATTAGATGCACATTCTTGCAAATATTCTTTTAAATTTGCAGTTAAGGAATTATTACCAGAAGAGTCTGGTAGTAAAGGAAGGACTAAATAAGAAAACATTTTATTATTGTCTTCTTCTATGCTATAAAGTTGTAATGACTTTGAAAATGTGAATGATAGATTATTCTCCTATTCTTTGAAAATAAATGTATTGTGATCTTTACATTTAAGTTGGTAGATGTTGAAGCTAGATTACCATTATTGGCATTTGGCAATGTTTAGAAAGTTCTGTCAAGGAAATGGGTTATTTGATTGAGCGCCGTTTTAACGAAAGACCCTCTTTCCTGGGGAATGGCTGGTTCCTAATATTGAAAATCTAAGTTAGACAAATGGTGTAGAAGTTGAGAAGAAGGGCTTACGCTCTGTTTCTGAGTTTTAAAATTGACAGAAATGAAAAGAAATGGACAGAAAATTTAAGTTTTCTTTCTAATTCTTATGTTTCTAAGTTTTTTAATAAACGGAAAAGAAAAGAAATGGATAGAAAACTTGGCCACTTTTCCTGCCAAAATTTTCCGTCCAAAATTGGTCTGATTTGGATGGAAAAGAAATTGGAATAAGTAATATTTTTATAATTCCCATATTATCCTCAACTTTTAATATAATAAATTTTAAATTACAACTCATGTCCTCAATTTTAAATTTTCTATCATTTTCTATTAAAAACTCAGAAACAACACAAAGGAAAACTTCAAGTTTTCTATTCTTTTTTTTTCTGTTCTAATTTAAGTTTTCTATTCTTTTTTTTCTGTTCAAAACTCAGAAACAGAGTGTTAGTGTTGGATTGTGAGTCATGATTTTATATAACTTTAGAATGTAATAGGAGATTGTAAAGTATACGATCCTGGAATAAAGATTATGTTGTAAGGTTTTTAATTAAACGAGTTTTTACCAAGTATATTGTTGGTGAATGTTATGAAAGGCGATGAATATGATGCACCGGGTCCGGTGCGGAGAGCGCCCGGATTCGGTGGCGTCACAGAGAGAGTACCCAAGAACTATAAAACATGTTTACATATATATAAACTATAAATATGTATATAGGGCTTCAATATCCACATATGGAAGCACATACCAGTAACTCTAATTTTCAGTACAACTGAGTCAATTTTTTATAAAATTAAATATTAATATTGCGGAAATAACTATTTTCCACTTCATACCTACTTAAACACATCTTATATTGTTAAGATACCCGAAAAGTAAGAGTTCAATTAGCAAACTGAGATCCAAACCACTCAAACAAATCAAATATGTACAAATTAGCTCCACTCACCTATGTCCCGCTGTTTGAAGGAACATCTTAATTAGCTCCATGACAGAGTACTGCTTCCTGTAACTATCAGTAAAGACTTTCAAGGTACGACCTAATTTACAGATATGACAGCTCAGCAACTGAGAGAAGACTTCAACCGAAACTTCTGAAGCTGTTTCGAACCCCACTTTATTTAGTAGATGAGCTATCACCTTCTGTGACATTTCTTGTGCTTGCTCTTTACCAAGATTTTTCCTGTCCCCTTCATATCCGTTCTTTCCATGACTTTGACTTCCTCCCTTGTCCATGCTAAGGTATTCTGGCCTAATACCAAGCCTCTCAATCATAATTGGGCTCCTTGTTTTGATTTGGGGTAAGGTATCTAGAATTCCATTGAGCTCCACTTTCTTGTTATCTTCTACACCACAACTGGGAGGGAGTACACTATCAGGGACACAGTTCACTGGAAACATTGTTTCGGGGAAAAACAAAGTTTCATCATCAGTTGCACTATGATCATCTAAAACTGAGTTTGACTGCATGGTTGATAAATGATCAAACACGGAATTTCCAAATTCCATGTTTTGATTTTCCTTAAAAACTACTCGCCTTCTCTTATATTTCTCAAGAACATTAAGATAAGAAGCCATCTGCTCAGGTGTACGTTTGTCTGTATCTCGATCACCAAATGACAACCTATAAGGTTTGCTAGTTTTGTACTTGTCAAAAAATTGACTATACCATGTTTCTGGCAATCTCTGAGACATATTATCAATTTCGGACTCTCCAAATCTCGACCCAACACCAAAAGCTGCTTTAGAATGAGCCTACATAACCCACCAATAATATCAGCCAAACCACAACAATAATGTTTAACCTACAGGTCAATAAAAAAAACTCTTAAAGTTGAACATATGAAGCGCATGAACAATCCACTACTTGAAAACATGAAAACAGATGCATGAACCAATATATTCTAGAAGTCACTCATACACCCATTACTGTGCGATGTTCCCCAAGTCCATTGATGTGGTTAATTATTTAGTTCGTATTCGATAAATTTATTAATTTGAATGCATTGTGGTACGAGTATTGAAAAGTCAAGCAAAAGGACAAAGACTGATAGAAGACACATTGTGGTACTATGTTGTAGAATTTGACTCCTTATTCAACAACTCCCCTGATTATGGTATTTCAAATCCATCTATTAGAATTAAGAAAAGCTCTAAAAGTCACTCATCATCTTGTTCACATACAACTCTAACGTTATTACATGTAAATTTAGTTTATTTTCCATAAGCAAACCCCAAATAATCAACTGTAGTATTCCGTTATACTGTAATATTTCAGCAAACAACAGCATTATCACCCCAATTACCTTTCATTTCTTTATCTGTTTTATTTTATTTCTAATAGTGTCACACTCATTACCTCACAATTCTGAACTTCAACTTTTCAGTATGCATACTTCAAGGAAACTTAACAAAAACAAACCTAAACTCCATATCTCAGCTAGAAAATGTAATTTTCTAAACATTTCAATAAAACTCTAGACATAACAGGATTCAGTAAACTGGAATAAATGGGCACATGGTTCTTGAAGTAATCAGCAAAATTAGGTCATCAAACCTTCAGCGGGGCCGAATTAGTTGCCATAACGGTATCTCGCTGGGGTGAAGAATCCTCAAGAGTGAAGTACACATCATCACCATGTAACTTCAAATCTGAAATAATTAATCAATCAAAAAACCCCATTCGTCACAGTGACTCAAAACCTACATCAAGTTTACAACAATTCTAAGATTCATACAGTTCGGATTTAGCTTCGAAATTGCTGTTGAGCATGGAACCGAAGAAGACGCTGATGATGAAGATATATTAGGACTGAGGAAGAGCAAGATAGAGGCTTTGTCGAAGAGGAGAGCTCGAGCTCTGAGTTGGAGCTGAATTTGAGCCCTAGTTTTTGAACTGTCGATTCTCATGAAGGCGTCCCATGAAGATGGCGAAGACAGGAAGTGAATGAAATTGGTATAGAGAGAATCGCCTAGCCACGACCGCCAAACACCGTGGCTCTCGAGCTTCCGAGCCAGCTCGTAGCCTCTTCCGTCGTCGCCGAGTAAGTCCATTTGTCAACCGGAATGGCGATCCAATTGGGAATGGACCGGGTATGAGACTTTTACCAGCCCCGGCCGTTTCAAGTTTCAACTATATAAACAGACCCAGCCTCCTGCGTGCCTCACTCCGTTTACATTAGATATACTTCAATTTTTATATTACATTAAGACTTATAAATATATTTAATAAATAAATTATTTCATAATATATACAAATAAGTGAATAACTATCAATTTTAACTTTCATTAAGAAATATTTTCTAAATAATTATATATGTAAACAATATTTTTCTATCATGTTCTCACACTTCCAAATTCCTCTTTGTTCCCACATTTTATACCAATACTACAAGTTATTATTTTAGATTAAAATTAATATTATTAGAGCTTATAATTAATAAACTCTTAAAATTGATTGTTCTCTTTGTTTTTGTGTGCTGTTTAATATAAATTGTTTCGTTTTTTTTATAAAAAAAGTAATTAGAAATTCAAGTGAATTTATTTTAAAAAACTGATATTTCCACATATAAAATTGAACCAGTGAGTACTATCAATTCCCTTTACATTATGTACAGCTTAGATTGCTGTTTACACATTTGGGCCATTAAGCAGCCCTTTTATCTTTAGTGTAGATTGTTAGGTTATTTTTTGGGGTCCTTAACACTAATATACAACAATTAAAAAGTAATTATAAAAATAAAACATCCACAAAATAATTACAAAAATAACGCAATACAATATTACCTTGCTAAAATTACTCGTTATTAACTCCCTACACGTCAGTTACCGACTTTCAAATTTCCAACTGACCCGTCCTAAAATCACACTAATGAAGAAAAAAGACAACTTTGAGATCAGAAAAAACAGAGCAACGAAAGATCGGAGAAGGCGAGAGATGCAACTCGAGATAGGATAATAGAGAGAAGATCAACAACTTCAAGATCAACGAGAAGATCGAGAATAATGCATGCAATGATCGAAATTGAAGTATACAACTTCTTGATATATATATATATATATATATATATATATATATATATATATATATATATATATATATATATATATAAACGTGAATGATTAAGGAAGATGAATTGATATACAACTTCTTTTTTACAAATTCTCTTGAAGCCGCCTAAAACTACTTTTTTTTACAAATTCTCTTTGATATATTATTTATTTTGATTTTAAAATGCATGTAAAAATATGTTTTATGTAAGACCGAATTTTATGAAATAAAAGTATTCAATTTTTCTTATAATTACTATTAGGTAAATGGTTAAATTGATAAAAGGTTAAAGTTAAGGGTGATATATGAATTTTTTCAAAATACACAGTGGTTATAAAAATATTCATTGTTTGTTGGGGAATATTCGTTTGGTCGTGGAATATTCTTTACGTAGGGAATATTAAATGCGACGAGTACTTGACCATTTGTGAGCTCCATAATGAGAATAAGCATCGGATGAAGAAAATGACAATTTAAATTTTTTATAAATAGCGAGCGTAATCGTTCTAATTAACATTGTTGGAATACCCGGTGGGTAAAGTAAAAATGTCTGGCGTTGTTGCTTGTGAGGAGCTGCGGTATTGCAGTATTTTTGAATTATTGACTCTTACGTGAAAAGCGAGAACTCGATAATTATTTACGATAATTCTTATTCGGTATTTTATTTTATTGATTCAATAATTCTTTGCTTTGATATTTTATATTCTTGTTATTTGATAATTGTCCACTGCAAGTATTTTCCATTATCGAAGCAATAATTCATATTATCGAATAATATTATTAGATAACATTATTGGCAATGTCTAAAAGTTACATCTAAGAAGAGGTTTGGTCACCTAATTGGGCGCAGATGAAGAAATTCTTATTGGAAAGCCCCTGCTCTGAGGAAGGCTATCGGTTGTCATTATTGTGATTCTGTAATATTATTTGTGAATAATGAATTATTGATTTATATGATGAAGAAAATATTCATTTTATGTGGATATAGATGGAGAAAATTTTTAAAGTGACAATTGTTGAAAATCGATATTTTAACTTTTCTGATAAAATAATATTTTATTATAATATAATAATAATGATATTTTTACAATGAATGTAGGATATATGAGTATATGAGGAGGAAGAGTATTTTTGTTGTATTAAATGATTAACACATATTTTGTGTGTCGGTGGACCCCATTTCTTGACTGAAATTTGATTATAGCTTTGTAAAATAAATCAGGTATGTGGATTTCGGTTAATTTACATTTGGAATTTGGAAAAACTTTCTTCGCAAAGTTGTAGAGAATTGAATTTCCTATAAAAAAATCGTGAGATTGAATTTTTTACGATAAAGGGCTATTTATTATGAATTATTGAAGTTTAAGTAGTTAAAATAATTAATTTTTGGAAGTTTTAATTATTTAAATTAAGAAAAAATGTTTTTAATGTTTTGTCACATGGTGGCTGATGTCTTGGACCAAATTAGTGGGCGTAGGAAATTTGAAAGAATAATATTATTAATTTATTAAATTTTATGCTTTGGTGTTCTAAACATTTTCCTATAAATAGGGTGCTTAGGTTAGAATTGAAAATCACACCAGAAACTAAAGATTTCTCTCTCTTTCTCTCTCTATAATATCGAACGTATTTTGTGAGTATTTTAGTACTTCGAGTATTGCTATATGGTGCAAGTTCTTTTAGCACTATATCTAGTATTCCAGTCAGAAGTACTATTGTAAGACCCCTGTGACGCCCCCAAAATAGGTATACATCACCCATTACGAGTTGTCAATAAATGGTGCGAAACAACTACAACTTTATTATTACAATAGTAAAAGCGTGAGTTTGAATACAAATATTATCTTTAGACAATATCTATACCCAAATAAATCCTCATCACATTTACGAGATACATTATTTTACAAAATGGTGAGGACTACTAAACAACTCTCTCTATAACCATCATTTTATACCCAGAGCTGCGTACTTTCATTTATATTCTCGCCTCTTGAGAAGAAAAATAGAACAAAAAGGAAAAAGGTGAGCTCAACTAGCCCATTAAAGAATATTATGACTAAGATAATATACAACAAATTATCGTTAGTCTTGACGAGGAAAAATCTAATAGAATCTGATAGGCAATGACAAGTTTTAAATCAATATTCGCAATGAAATAATAATTCATTAGAAGAGTTAAGTAGAGAATGCAAACTACTATCTTCTATGTATGAATTTTAAAGTTTATTGTCTATCTTTTATCCTGTAACATCAATCAATATATATACGAAATCAAATATTCATCTTTGCACAACTGGGCCAAAGATATTCATCGATTGGTCGTGTTCATACTAAACACTGTTCATCTTTGCACTACTGGGCCAAAGATATTCATCGAAATCATTCATCTTTGCACTACTGGGCCAAAGATATTCAATAATATCATCATTTAAAGGCGAGGATGATGAAAAATATTTTAAAGAAAGCGAATCCGATTGAAACAAAATAGCATGAGGATTAAGGATTAAAGATTAGTACTTTTTGTTTTTATCCACGTCCAAAAATACCTCAAAAATAATCATAGTGGTGTAAAATTCAAGAATGATCAAAACATGGATACAATCAAAGCTAGTATCCGAATAGATATTTTGGACAAAAAGAAAAATTTTATTTTTCGATGAATAGTCTTCGTGATTCGTGAATAGTCTCAGTATATCGTGAATAGTCTTAGTATCGTGAATAGTAACCCAGACACTAAGTTCCAAATTTGATAAAACTTTGGATCAATAATTGACATAATGATATTGAAGAAATAATATCATTCTGAAAAAAAAAATATCACTTACCTCGGAAAGGCGAGTTCTTAGCTGGAATCTTTGGATATAAAGGCTATAACTTGAACTTGCAGTGTAGCAATACTCAAAGTATACTCAAAATACTCACAAGAATACGCTCGATAATATAGAGAGAAAACTTCAATTTACGGTGTGATTTTCAATTCTAACCTAAGCACACCTATTTATAGGAAAATGCTTAGAAACAAAAGTAGAAAATTTAATAAATTAATATTAAAAAAATTTCACAACTTCATACGCACACTAACAATCTGAATTCAGCCTCCTAATCACATGTTAAATGAGTTTCAAAAATGAAAAAAACGTTTTTGTAATTAAAAATATTTTAAACTTCCAAAAATCAATTATTTCGGAGCTTTAGAACTTCAATAATTCACAATAAATAGTCCTTTTGTCAGAAAATTGGAATCTCGCGAGTTTTTATAGGAAATTCAATTCTCTAAAACTTTGCAGAAGAAAGTTTTTCCAAATTCCAAACAGAAATTGACCAAAATCCATAAACGGGCGATTTTACAGGCTATAATCAAATTTTAGTCAAGAAATGGGGTCCACCGACATGTTTAACATGTTTTAAACATTTATTGCAACAAAAATACTCTTTCTCCTCGTATACTCATATATCACACATTCATTGTAAAAATATCACCATTATTATATTATTAAAAATATAATAATATATTTAAATGAATTATTTTATCAGAAAAAGATAAAATTTTAATTTTCAACAATTGTCACATTAAAAAATTTTCTCCATCTATATCCACATAAAATCAATATTTTCCTCATCATATAAATCAATAATTAATTATTCACGAATAATATTCGAGAATCACAATCTTGTGACGAGCGGTTCGAAAAAAAGAGGGGCTTTCGATAAGAATTTCTCCTTCTTGGCGGCATGATTAGGTGACCAAACCTCTCCTTAGAGCGAGAACTTTTTAGACATTGCCAATAATATTATCTAATAATATTATTAGGAAAATATGAATTATTGTTTCGATAATGAAAAATACTGTGTAATGACAATTATTAAAATAACAATGACAATATAAAATATCAAGCGTAGCAATTATTGAATCAATAAAATAAAATCTTTGAGCGATAATTCTTGTAACCATTATTGAGTAGTGCCTTCCTACGTAAGAATCAATAATTGGTGCAATCTGGTATCTTCTTGTGTTTTAACCATCGAGTATTTTAACGGTGATACTTGGTAATAACTACTGTAGTTATTTTTAAACAACTTATATTTGTCGTTTTCTTCATCCAATCGCTTTTTAGTTATGGGGCCCACAAAAGGCTGCTGGCTAGGTAAATACGAATATTCCCAAGCAATGAAGAATATTCCACGACCAAACGAATATTCCCAACAACAATGAATATTTTATAACCACTTGCTTATTTTGAAATACTTGCGTATTTTACCCATAACTATCCACATTAACCAAATCAACCCTTACTTATTTCAAAATAATAAATAGAGGAAATTAAATTTTATTTATTAATTATTTGGGGTCTTCTGACCTCCCCTCTCTTATGAAATTTCGTCCTCGAAATTGGCGTACGATACACAGTGTTTCAAAAAGATGAGGATACCTCGCTTTCATTTCGTTTCAACTCTCGGGTCATTTCCTCGATAGCATGATTCCTCCACAAAACTTTAACTTGTGGTATGACCTTTGTGCGTGGGACATGCTCCTTCCTATCAAGATCTTGGCAGGTACCTCTTCATACGTAAAGTCTTGGCTATCTCGTCCGGTTCTAACTTCTATAGCGTGGTTCGGGTCTTTCACATATTTATGAAATACGGATATGTGAAACACATTATGAACACGAGACATACTCGGAGAGGTAACGTGAGTCTATAGGCTACATTTCCTACTCGGTCAAGAGAATTTGAAATGGACTAATAAATGCGTGGATTGAGCTTTCCTCTCTTCCCAAATCTTGTAACTCCCTTCCATGGAGCAACTTCATGACAATACATGATCCCCTATACTAAATTCCACGTCCTTTCGATGAAGATCCGCATAACTCTTTTGTCGATCTTGTGCCGTTTTGTATCGTTGTCGAATCATTTGGATCTTTTCGGTGAGTCATACGTCTTAACTCGGGTCCTAACAATATTGTTTCACCCACCTCATCCCAACATATTGGGAAGCGACACTTTCGTCCATATAATGCTTCAAATGGAGCCACACCTATACTTGCACGATAATTTGTTGTTGTAGGAGAATTCCATCGATGGTAAATACTTATCCCAAGCGCCCTTGAAGTCTAGGACACGAGTCTTAATAAATCTTCAAGAGTTTGAATAGTCCTCTACGATTGTCCGTCGGGTTTGAGGATGGTATGCTTGAAGCCCAGAATCGTAAATCTGTGCCCATAGCTTTTGCAAGCTAACCCAAAATCTTGAAGTGAATCTTGGGTCACGATCCAAAACTATGGATCTTGGCATGCCATACTGACCTCACAATCTCATTTACATATATATATCTTAGCAAGGCGTTCGAGGAATAAGTCTCCCATATCGGTAAGAAATGAGTAGACTTGGTTAATCTATCAACAATAACCCAAATGGCATTGATGCCTTGAAAGCCGTAGGAAGCAAAAATGTGAAATCCATGGTAATGTGTTCCCACTTCCATTTCGGAATCTCAAGTGGTTGCAACGGACCCTTAGGTACTAGATGCTCGCCTTTACTACGTTGACAAGTTAAACACATCGAGATAAACTTTGCAATCTCTCTCTTCATATTGTTCCACCAAAATGTATGTGAAGATCACGATACATTTTAGTACTTCGAGGATGGATTGCAAATGGTGTATTGTGTGCCTCCATCATAATCTTGTACTTCAAATCAGTCGTTAGGAACCTGATGTGCAGAGTGGCGAAGTATTCCTTCTTCATCAATTCTCGCTTCTAGAATAACACTTTCTTGTACTTTCTTCTTCATCGCACGCATGATTTCAAGATTCGGTGGCTTGAGCAACCTTAACTTTTCTATTAAAGTTGGCTCTGTCGCATTATACTTGACATCATCGCACACATTCCTACATATGATCTTCTACTCAACGCGTCAATTACCACGTTCGCTTTTCGGGATGGTATTGAATAGTGTGGTCGTAATCTTTCAACAACTCAAGCCAGCGTCGTTCTTGCGTGTTAAGTTTCCTTTTGCGTGAAGAAATATTTGAGGCTTTTATGGTGCGAATATATCTCCACTTTCTCCCCATATAGATAGTACCTCCAGATCTTTAGAGCGAAAACGACTGCTACCAACTCTAGATCATGAGTAGGATAATTCATCTCATACTCTTTAAGTTATCGCAAGGCATAGGCTATGACTTTCCCACGTTGCATGAGAACACATCCTAACCCTTTGCACGAAGCATCATTTGTAGATAACAAATCCATTCGTGCCGGATGGTATTGTTAGAGCAGTCTTAGAAATGAGTCTCCTCTTGAGCTCTTGGAAACTCTTCTTGCATTCCTCGATCCATGCGAATTTTATATCTTTCCGAGTCAGCTGAGTTAATGGAGTAAAAATTCAAGAAAATCCTTCCACGAATCTCCGATAATAACCAATTTAAGCCCGAAAAGCTACGTCTTGATCCGCAAACTTGGTTGCTCAACTTTGTATTGCTTCAATCTTCGTCGGGTCCACGGATACTCCATGTTTTGACACTGCGTGCCCAAGAAATGCTACTTCCTCGAGCGAACTCGCATTTCTTTAATTTGGCATATAGTTTGTTTTCACGAAGCCTTTGGAGTACCGACTTCAAATGGTGCTCATGATCTTCACGACTTTTGGAATATATGAGGATGTCATCAATAAAAACAACAACGAAGCCGATCAAATATTCCTTGAATACTCGGTTCATCATATCCATAAAAGCGCAGGAGCATTAGTCAATCGAAAGACATGACTAAGAATTCATAATGCCCGTCTGGGAGTTACGAAGGCGGTCTTTGGAATATCCTCGATTCTAATCTTGGTGATGATATCCGAGCGAAGATCGATTTTTGAAAAAAATTGTGCTCCTTGATTGGTCAAACAAGTCATCAATACGAGGTAGAGGATACCTATTCTTGATAGTGACATGGTTGATTCCGATAGTCAATACAAAGTCGCATACTCTAGTCTTTCTTCTTTCTGAATAAAATAGGAACACCCCGAGGAGATGTCTTGGGGCCGAATAAAACCGATGTCCAATAACTCTGTAGTTGGACCTTTAACTCACGAAGTTCAATAGGAGCCATTCGATATGGGGTTTTAGAAATGGGCTTTGTATGCGGGTTCAAGATCAATAAAGAATTCAACTTCACGTTATGGGGTAGGCCAGGAAGTTCTTGAAATCGTCGGGAAAGTCGATAACAACGGGAATATTATTCAAATTTGGCGTGTCTTTATTCAAATCCATAACATGGGCTAAGAAAGCTTGACATCCGTTTTCAATAAATGAATAGCTTTATGATTAGATATAGCGGTGATTGATTTTAATGGTTTAGTTGCTTGAATTAAATACAACGAGGTTGGTTAGGAATATGAAAACTAACAACCTTACGAAAATAATCAATTTTGGCATGATGAGTAGTTAACCAATCAATCCTAAAATCACATCAAAAGCAAGTATCTTTAAAGAGATAAGGTCGACGGTAAGGTGATGGTGCCAACTTGAATAAAACAAGATTTATAAGCAGTGGATGTGATGAAAGTTTCTCTAAGCGGAGTTTCCACGAGATAGGTCAAAGTCTAATTTCTCCGGAGTCAAGTTTAAGCGTTGAGCACAAGTAGAAGAGATAAATGAATGGGTATACCGGTATCAATTAAGGTATAAACTTCCCGAGAATTTATAAATAGCTTACCGTGATCACCTCGTTTGGGTTCCTCGCATTTTGACCGATCACAACAAAGCGCTCTTCCGAGGCAGATTGACTTTGACTTTTACGGGATAGTCTTTTGAGTCATCGTCCCCATTGAACTAGGTTTTATTCTGCGTACAATCTCGGCGATATGTCCTTCCTTTCCACAATTATAGCATACCTGAAGCTGTTGTGGGCGGTTTGGGTGATATGTCCCTCTTTCCGCATTTATATATATATGGTGGTGGTCGTTTCCTTCCCTTAGAACCGATTCTTCTTAAGCCTTTGTCGTCTTCACATAGTCGTTGTTAAATCTCCTCTTTTTAAAATCTCCTCTCGACTCGCTTCTTCTATTTTCATGGCCATGATTACCACGGAGTGGTTACCATTTTGTCCGTCTTTTTCTTTCTCCATTTGGATATCGTTGTTTTATTGATTTGCCATCTCGGTATGATCTGGTTGTGGTCCTCGGTTGGTAGTACTCGTTATCTCGCTCTAATAATTGAGCCTTGTTTACAACATCTTAGTAGAGATAAAATTTATGAGAAATGAGAGATCTTGGCGTATCTTTGGGTTTCAAACCTCTAAGAAACATCCAGCGTCATCGTTCCTCATTCTCCACCAAATGAGGTGCAAACACGGATAACTATGCAAACTTTGCCTCGTCTTTGGGACCGTCATGTTGTTTTGTTCTAATCGATGAACTCCACTTCCTTCGTATAGCCGAACACTTTCGAGGAAAGTATTTGTCATTAAATAGTTTCTGAAATGTCTCCCGAAGACATCTTTGAGTCTTGTTGGATGGAGTGCGCTTCATAGACTCCCACCGATGAATGCGCACTCGCCACGGAACATAAAGGTGGCGAATGGAACCTTCTGTTTCTCCGTGCATCCCAAGACATCGAATATCTTGGTAATTTGCTTGACCCATGTTTTTCACCATGATCGGATCTGGCTTTCCCTTAAATTCAGTGGTCCCGACTCTTTGAAGCTGCTTGCATTTGTGACAACCCGTGAATTGCTATCATTTCCTCTGTATTTTGAACACGAGTCTCCCTAAATCGATTTTGCATGAAGCTGAAAAAGCTTCTAAACATCCCTCGTTCATCATACGCTTTCGGTGGTGTTGTTCACGGGAGGAACATTGTCGACTGTTGCTGCGTTCTCCTCGTTGGTGAGTACATGCGTCTCCACGGTCTCATTTTCCTTTGTTAATATTCTCGATTCGACATTCTCAAATCTTTGTCATGAAACAAGGGTTAATTAAGGAAATCAATATATCACATAAGATCCTATATCTTGACCAACTAACAAATAAGCTTAGGTAGGACACCTTTAGCGAATGATTTACTCGTCTCTCCCTCCTAGTTCTATTCCCGATCTCTCATGGAGATCATATCTCTAAGCTACGATACCAATTTGTGGGCCCCCAAAATAGGTATACATCACCCATTACGAGTTGTCGATACATGAATGCGAAACAACTACAACTTTATTATTACAATAGTAAAAGCGTGAGTTTGAATACAAATATTATCTGCTAGACAATATCTATACCCAAATAAATCCTCATCACATTTATTGATACATTATTTTAAAAAATGGTGAAGACTACTAAACAACTCTCTCTATAACCATCATTCCATACCCAGGCTTCGTACTCATTATATTCTCGCCTCACGAGAAAAAAATGGAACAAAAAGGAAAAGGGTGAGCTCAACTAGCCCGGTAAAGAATATTATGACTAAGATAATATACAACAAATTATCGTTAGTCTTGACGAGGAAAAATCTAATAGAATACAATAGATGACAAGTTTTAAATCAATATTATGGTGAAAATAATAATTCATTAGAAGAGTTAAGTAGAGAATGCAAACTACTATCTTACATGTATGAATTTAAAAGTTCATTGTCTATCTTTTATCCTGTAACATCAATCAATATATATCGGAATCAAATATTCATCTTTACTTTCTGGGCGAAGATATTCATCGATTAGTCGTATTCATTAAATACAAACACTGTTCATCTTTTTACTACGGGCCAAAGATATTCATCGAAATCATTCATCTTTGCACTCTGGGCCAAAGATATTCAATAATATCATCATTTAAGGCGAGGATGATGAAAAATATTTTTAAAAGCGAATCCGGTGAAACAAAATATGAGGATTAAGGATTAAAGATTAGTACTTTGTTTTATCCACGTCAAAAATACCTCAAAAATAATCATAGTGGTGTAAAATTCAAGAATGATCAAAACATGGATACAATCAAAGCTAGTATCGGAATAGATATTTTAGACGAAAAGAAAAATTTTCATTTTTAGATGAATAGTCTTGTATTCGTGAATGAATATGAATATCGTGAATACCGTATCGTGAATAGTAACCCAGACACTAAAAAGTTCCAAATTTGATAAAAACTTGGATCAATATTTGACATAATGATATTGAAGAAATAATATCATTCTGAAAAAAAAATAATATCACTTACCTCGGAAAGGCAGTCTTATTTGGAATTTGGATATATATTTATAACTTGAACTTGCACCGTATAGCAATACTCAAAGTATACTCAAAATACTCACAAGAATCGCTCGATAATATAGAGAGAAAACTTTAATTTACGGTGTGATTTTCAATTCTAACCTAAGCACCTATTTATAGGAAAATGCTTAGAACACGAAAGTAGAAAATTTAATAAATTAATATTAAAATTTTCCACAACTTCATCTTACACTAACAATCTGAATTCAGCCTCCTAATCACATATTAAATGAGTTTCAAAAATGAAAAAAAACGTTTTTGTAATTAAAAATATTTTAAACTTCAAAAATCAATTATTTGAACTTTAGAACTTCAATAATTCACAATAAATAGTCCTTTTATATAGGAAAATTGGAATCTCTTGAGTTTTTATAGGAAATTCAATTCTCTACAACTTTGCGAGAAGAAAGTTTTCCAAATTCCAAGCAGAAATTGACCAAAATCCATAAGCAGGCGATTTTTACAATTTATAATCAAATTTTAGTCGAGAAATGGGGTCATGCAAGCATGTTTAACATGTTTTAAACATTTATTGCAACAAAAATACTCTTTCTCCTCATATACTCATATATCACACATTCATTGTAAAAATATCACCATTATTATATTATTAAAAATATAATAATATATTTAAATGAATTATTTTATCGAGAAAAAGATAAAATTTTAATTTTCAACAATTATCACATTAAAAATTTTCTCCATCTATATCCACATAAAATCAATATTTTCCTCATCATATAAATCAATAATTAATTATTCACAAATAATATTACGAGAATCACAATATTGTGATTGAGGCGGTTCAGGAAAGGGGCTTTCGATAAAATTTCTCCTTCTTGAGGCGCATGATTAGGTGACCAAACCTCTCCTTGAACAAAACTTTCTAGACATTTCCAATAATGTTATCTAATAATATTATTAGGATAATATGAATTATTAGCCGATAATGAAAAATCTTTGTGTAATGACAATTATTGAAACAACGATGATATAAAATATCAATATGATAATTATTGAATCGATAAAATAAAATCTTTGAGCGATAATTTCTGTAACCATTATTGAGTAGTGCCTTCTACGTAAGAATCAATAATTGGTGCAATCTGAGTGTCTTCTTGTGTTTTAACCGCAAAGAGTATTTTAACGATTATTAGCGGTAATAACTTCTGTAGATTATTTTTAAACAACTTATATTTGTCGTTTTTCTTCATCGATCGCTTTTTAGTTATGGGGCCCACAAAATTTGCTGGTAGTAAATGCGAATATTCCCAAACGACGAGAATATTCCACGACGAAGCGAATATTCTGACAACAATGAATATTTATAATAACCACACTTATTTTGAAATACTTGCGTATTTTACCCATGCTATCACATTAATCAAATCAACCCTTACTATTTCAAAATAATAAATAGAAATTAAATTTCATTTATTAATTATTTGATCCTCAATCGTCATTTTGTTTCCTTTAGTTCGTTTCTTTAAAATAATTTAATCCTTAATTTTTTCTTTTTAATAGATGAAATTTGGATAAATATTATTGAGCATTGATTAGATGAAAATGACGGTGAGTGAAAAAATATTTGATTAAATATATTTGATTGATGTTATTAAAAATGAGCGATGAACATTTAAAGTATAGAATTATTGAATAAACTCTTGAATTTTTATTCTGAATATTGATTTAAAACTTGTTGTCTATGAAAATGAAAATTTTTCTTTTGTCCAAAATATCTATTTTGTTGGATACTATTTATTGTAATTTTGATCATTCTTGGGAATTTGACACCACTTATTTTATTTTTGAGTGTTTTTTTGGGCGTTATAAAAGTCGGGATATGGAATGAAGAATCTGAAGAATTGTTTTATAGTCCTCACCATTTTGTAAAATAATGATGAATTTTGATGAGATTTATTTGATAGATGATATTTAGAGATAATATTTGTAAAGATAGTTTCTTGAGTAATAAAGTTGTATATTAACTAATGATGTATTGATATAAGGAGATGCGTTGTTTCTTGAATGATATTATTTCTTCAATATCATTATGCCAAAATATTGGTTTGAATTTTTATCAAATTTGAAACTTTTTCGTATGGGGAGTTCTTATTAAATGAGTTCTTTATTCATGAGTTTCTTATTCACGAGTACTATTCACGAAGCATGATGATGATTTTTTGTGAAATTTCTATCTTTAGTGTCGGAGTTACTATTCACGTTATCTGACCTTTATTCACGAAATCGACACTATTTACTGAAAAATTAAATTTTCGTTTTTGGTCAAAATATCTATTATGGATACTAGCTTTGATTGTATCCATGTTTTGCTCATTCTTGAATTTTACTCCACTATGATTATTTATAAGGTATTTTTGGACATGGAATAGCTGAAGTACGAATCCTTAATATTTATTATTTTATTTCCTTTGGATTCGTTTTCTTAAAATATTTTCATCATCCTCGGTCCTAAATGATGATATAGCCCGAATATCTTTGGCCGTAGTCAAAAAGATGAATGATTTCGATGAATATCTTTGGCACGTAAGTGCAAAGATGAATGATTTCGATGAATATCTTTGGCTGCGGTGATGCAAAGATGACATGTTGTTGAATATCTTTGGCGATGGTGCAAAGATGAAGCTGTTGATGAATATCTTTGCCCGTAGTGCAAAGATGATTTTTCGATATGATTATGAGCGAGGCTGTGATTTGGTATAACCATGATCTTTGATATTTTAGGTGATGAAAATTAACTTTGTCTGGATGAGGAAAGGAATTTAGAACTACAATTACGATTATGAGTTATACACGTGATTGTGGATGAGGAATTGTTGATTAATGTTACGAGGGATAAACCATTGTTGGTGGACTTTTAACATGGAGAAGATAATAGATTTTATGGTCTATTTGACTCTTACAATGGATTTTCATTCATTGCAACTATGGTTGAAATTTTATCATCTACCATATGTTTTAAATCTATGATTTATTATTGATGAAGGCTATTGATAATTTAATTATTTTTAGTCATGATATTCTTTACTAAGCTAGTTGTGCTCACCCTTTTGCTTCACAATTTCTTTCGGGTAATAAAAGTGTGTATTTGGAGTCGGATGAGGGGGATAATGCGAATAGAATGGTGGTCTATAGATGTTGAGGGTAAGGTGAATTTAACTTGGAAGGGTGTTTTGCCACTATCATACAAGATGTCTAATGACATACAACCTCGTGTCATCATAAGACAAGGTTGTACTCATCCACTTGCTGAGTATATTTACCAGCACTACCTATATAATCTTGGTATTTATTTGGAGTATAATACCCAATTAGAGACAGTGGAGATAATGATATGTCAAGAGAAGACTCACCATTGGGAAGAATATGATAGTAATCTTCTCGTTTTTCTTTGGGGTCTATTAGGTTGACCAAGGATAATTACGTGGCCATATGATATCTATCATAACCTAGAAGCATGGTCTCCCGTATACGAAGGTTTCTTGAGCACTTCCCAAAGATTCTAATTTCTAAAGCAGGTTTTGACTATACCTTTATGTAAGGTGTCATTGTGACGTCTTATCCAAAGTTGGTGTCCGAGTTCTGGTTGGTATATATTTGTATCCAAACTCACAAAGATACGTGTTGTTGTATTTTGCACGACAATTATTGTAATAAAGTTGTAGTTGTTTTTACGTACCATGTATTTGGCGACTCGAGAATGAGTTGGATGGAATGGACCTATTTTGGGGTTGTTAACATTTTATATTCAGTTACTAAATACATATAAATTGGTTCTTATTTATTATTGATTTAGTTCTTGTATAATATTTATTTGGTTCTTTGTATACTTTAAATATTTATTTGGTTACCAGTAAGCTCTACTATATACTCGTATATTGGTTACCTTTCTTAAGTTTTTCGCTCTTTAATTGGTCACAAAGTCGATTATCTTGTTGTTTTGATTGCAAAATGCATGTAAAAATATGTTTTATATTCTGGTAACTAAGTACATATAAATTGGTTACTATTTATTATTGATTTGATTACTGTATAATATTTATTTGGTTGTTGTATACTTTAAATTAATATTTATTTGGTTACCCCATGGTTACTATATACTCGTATATTGGTTACCTTTCTTAAGTTTTTCGCTCTTTGATTGGTCACACGATGAAAATATCTTGTTGTTTTGATTGCAAAATGAATGTAAAAATATGTTTTATATTCTGGTTACTAATAACATATAAATTGGTTACTGTTTATTATTGATTTGGTTACTGTATAATGTTTATTTGGTTGTTGTATACTTTAAATGTATATTCTACTGATGTTTTTTATATTGATGGTTACTTATTAAATACATTGGTTACCTTCCTGCAACTGTTGGATCTTTAAGTACATATTGATGTTTTTTATATTGTTTGTTTTTGGTGTAAAATGCATGTCAAATATGTTTTATGTTATGGATACTAAGTAAATATATGTTGGTTACTGTCTAATCTGGATTTGGTTAGTATATAATTCGACATTTCTTGTGTAATATTACCATGGTTCTTACATAATATTCTTGTGTTTTATCTTTGATTTTTTTATATTGATGGTTCTTGATTAACTATATTGGTTACCTTCATACACATTAGTCTTTAATTTGTAACAAAGTCATTACTGATTGTTTTGGTTGTAAAATGAATGTAAAAATATTTTTTATAATATTGGCTACTAATTACATATATCTTGGTTACTGTATAATATGTATTTAGATAATGTAAGCTGTTCATTTGGTTACTCTATAATGTTATTGAGTTTTATAATTGTTTCTTTTATATTAGTGGTTACTTATTGACTACATTGGTTACCTTCATACAACTATTAATCTGATTATATATATTGGTTGTTGTATATTATTTAATTGGTTACAGAATAATGTTTATTTGGTTGCAGTGACAATTTGACAATCTCTGTCAAGTTTGGAGTGTCGGATTTGGGCATTTTCGGAGCCTAATTTCATTGGAAACGGGTCAACGATCCAAAGTCACAAGCTTTACTGGTGAACTGCAGGACTTTTTGGTCAAATTCCATCATTTAGGCCTTCAAAATTGCATGTAAAAATGTGGTTTATATTCTGGTTACTAAGATTATATAATTTGGTTCTTGTCTAATATTGATTTGGTTACTTTTACAATGTTTATTAGGTTGTTATCTGAATGGAGGTGACGATAAACAATACAACAAATTTAATTGTTTACATGAATATATAACTGTTTACTGTTAGTAACCATTAACCACGTGGTTGATAACATTTTTGATGGTGTACAGTAACTAAAATTGATGTTGATTAATATTTTAATTTTTTATTCCATCATGAGTTATGAATATAAAGTAAACATATACATTGAACAATTAGTAACTGTTCTGAAATATTTTTATGTAAATTTGGTTACCCATCTAAAATAAAATGGTTACCTCTATATTCATATTTAGTTACCAACTGGCATGGACCATTTCCAAATAACTTTTATAACTACGTAATTTAAAAGTATCCATCAGCTAGATAAATGGGAACCCTCACATGTACATTAAGCACTTGATAATTGTTCTGATATAAGTTTTTAATTATTTGGTTACTAACAAAAACTAAAATGGTTACCCTTATATCCAGGTTTGGTTACCAACTGCACCTCTTAAACTATTTTTATTTTAATATGAGATCTATAAGTGACCATCATATATATAAATGAAAACTCTTAATTGGAGTTTCTTATTCTATCATGATGACATGGTATAAATAAAACATATACATTTAACACTTTATAACAGTCTTGATACAAGCTTATAATTATTTGGTTACTAATAAGCTTGTAACTATATCTATGATAATTATCCGGTTACTAACAAGCTTGTAGATAAATAGGACACTCACACATGTACATTTAACAATTGATGTTTGTCCTGATACAATCTTGTAACTATCTGGTTTACTAATAACAGTAACCATAATGTAACATAATAAAACAGTAATCACATAATTATATGATAGTAACCAGAACAGGTTTTAATGATAACCAAAACAGAAACATCATGTAATGAAACCCAATTTAGACAATCCATGTATACTAAACAATTACATATTAACCAAAATAAAAAATAAAAGTATCTGAAATCCCACATTGAGGACACAATAATAATAACCAAACCATAAGTAACAGTAACCAAAACATAATAAAGAAGTAACCAAATAGTTATATGAAAGTAACCAGAACATGTTTTAATGGTAACCAAAACAGAAACAACCTGTATGTCCAACCAAGTTTAGGCAACACATGTATACTCTCACATGTACATTTAACCATAACTTTTTCAATGAATTTTCTAGAAGAGCATAACCCTTGTAGAATATATTTGAAGGAATTTACAAAAATAATACATCAATGTATACTAAACAAATACATGGTTTATTATGACTTGGGTTTATTATTTACAAAAATAAAACATCCACAAACTAATGATGTCTTAAACTTCTCCAACTGACTTGGGTTCAATTTCTTGGTAATAATGCTGGAGACTTCCATGTCACACCAATATATAACTTTTCCAGTGAATTTTCTGTTGCATTCCTCATAGTAAAGATCCCATAACTGCAAATAAACAAAATCAGATTTATACAGTCATTAGTAACCAGATATAAATAATATTTATAAACATAAACAGTTACGTAGTGACCAACAAATAAAAGCATACTAACCAAAACATAATATAACAATTACACAGTAGCCAAAATATACTATAACAAATAACCAACATCCCACATTGACTGCACAATAATTGTTATCATATCATAATATATCATTAACCATATCATAATAAAGTAGTAACCAAAAAGTTATATTATATAATCTAATGGTGACCAAAATATAAACAACATGTAGTACAGACCATTTTATGCAGTAAACAAATAGTTATATATAATATTAACCAAAACATAATTTAAAGGTCACCAAAACAAAAACATGTATACCAAAAAATATACTAAAGAAGTAACCAAACAGTTATATGATAGTAACCAAACCATGTTTTAATGGTAACCAACACATAAACAACATGTCTACCAAACTCAGTTTAGTCAACCAATGTATACTAAGTAAATACATTGGAACCAAAACAACATATAAAAGTAACCAAAATCCCAATTGAGAAAAAAAAAATGGTATCCAAATTATAAGCCAACAATAACAAAAAATATACTAAAGAAGTAACCAAATAGTTATATGTTAGTAACCAAAACATATATTAATGGTAACCAATACATAAACAACATATAGACCGAACACAGTTTAGTCAACCCATATATACTAAGCAAATACATGGTAACCAGAACAACAAAAAACAGTAACCAAAATCCCAACTCAAGGAAACAAAAATATAATCCAAATTAGAAATTAACAATAACCAAAAACATACTAAAGAAGTAACCAAATATTTATATGATAGTAACCAAAACATGTTTTAATGGTAACCAATACATAAATAACATGTACACCAAAACCAGTTTAGTCAACCATGTATACTAAGCAAATACATGGTAACCATAACAACATAAAAAATAACCAAAATACCAAATCAAGGTAACAAAAATGATATCCGAATTACAAGCTAACAGTAACCAAAACATAATGCAGAAGTAACCAAACAGTTATATGATAGTAACAATAACAATTTTAAATTAGCAAACCTTTAAAAATTTTTGGGTTGGAAATATCTTCTGGCTATGAACTTGAGCTTCTGTCTTAACTACAGGAACATCAAAATCAGAATCCAACTGCACAAACCCAAACAAATTTCTTCAAGTCCTTAATAGAATCACCCTCTGTGATTCTTTTCCTCTTTCCATCCTTCTTCTTTGTATCAACCATTCTATACAAAACATAAAAACAACACAAATCCAAACAATCAATATCCCATTCTGTTAGAAACATAGCGTATATATATATGATCATATTGATAATTAATTAGTAGAATGAGAATTAACAGAAATTAGCAGCATACCTTAGAGAGAAACCAGAATCCTTTCAGTTGTGAGAGAGTTGGAGAGAGAAAATCACGTATTAGCCTGAAAATATAGCCTGAAAGTTACGTATTCAATTTTCTGTCAGAGTTGAGAGACTATGGTGTTGTTGCGGCGGCGGCGGCGGCGGAAGAGGACGACGACGAGTGGCTTCGAGAGGAGAGCGAGAAGTAATAAGGGAGAAAAGAGAGAAATAGTAAGGGCGTAGAGAGAGAGACTGAAGGAAGATGGAAACTAATTTGCTATGTCAGCCCATTAATATTAATCCCTTAATTTAAGGATTCTTAATTGTATTAGTATTGTAAATATATATGATGAAGTGTCATATTTTTATAATTATTTTATGAATATATGATTTTTATAATTACTTTTAAAAATGTACTATAATATGTAATTGTTCCTATTTTTCGTTGTACTTTTTTGGACATTGATAATATGTTGTTGGGCCATATCTTCAATATCGAACCCACAAGTTATTATTACATTGGTTGGGCCAGTGGGCTCTTGACTTTGATCATATATATAAAAATATTGAAATGTGTTTGATTTTGTCATGTAGTATAAAATGGATTTCCAATAACTCAAATGGTTTCTTTTGTCATGTTGGCTGACTAGTGACTAATGACTATATCTCATGGAAGATGATCAGTTGAAACCACTAAATCTTTGATGCATATATGCTTTAATTAATTTTGAGCAACCTTAACTAACCCACATATATATATATATATATATATATATATATATATATATATATATATATACTAGTTATTTTCCGTGTCTCCGGCATTATATGGACGGTGAGATTTTTTCCAAATTTTGGAAGGCCAGATAATTTATTGAGGTGAGCGAAAAATTCAAATCAATTGTATTTTGTTAGATATATATTAATTACCACTATTAGTTATAAATCCATCATCTTATTACATTTACACATCTTATCCAATAACTCCCCCTCCCTCCTCCCCCCTCCCCCCTCCCCCCTCTATGTATCTAGATATCTAGCTAGGGTTGGTGGAAATTGGAGTACCAAATCCAGTGAGGAATTAGAAAGTGAAATAGATGTTAAATTAGTAAATTTGTTTTGTTCAAATTATTGCCTTAATTAGCTCAATTTGAAAAGATTAAGATAGGGTAGGTCCCTTGGTTTATAAGGATAATACTGAAATTTTATAATTATTTTGATTAATCAAACAAACCATTAATTACATTTTCTTCTAAAACATCAATTAGAAAGGGATGGAAAGAGTATTAGCAAACCCCCTTCTGATCAATCTATATATTAATTAATTGAGTCTAATTTTCATTTGACTTGAAGGAGTTTTGAGAGGGAGAATTCAGTTAAACTGACTTCTCTAACTGAAGTGACATTGATAATGGTGAGGTTGGTGAGTTATGGGTTTTGGCTTTGGCTACATACAGTATATATATATTCTTAAATTAAGCATAACAGGTTTAGTTCAACTACTTAACCATCAATTTCCTTTGCTTTTTCATTTCATATGTTTGGGGATACACTGATGGTGAATAAATTTTGCAAATATTATAGGA
Organism: Panax ginseng; assembly: GCA_020205605.1. Lineage (NCBI taxonomy): Eukaryota > Viridiplantae > Streptophyta > Magnoliopsida > Apiales > Araliaceae > Panax > Panax ginseng. The sequence continues at coordinate 24,257,413 of CM035145.1, forward strand.
AGCCCTCTAAAGAAGAAGGGGTGGGGTGGGGTGGGGTGGGGTGGGGTGGGGGGAGGGGAATATAAAAAGAGAGAAGAGAAAACACACCAAAACAATTGCATGTATTATCCATCCCCTTTATGAGACTTGAACCACAAAAACCTCTTTGTATAAATTTTAGTGAAATGATATTTACAGCCCAAATTTTCTCACCCAATGTAAATCATGTCATGAAAAAATCTGCACCCAAAATATCAGTTTTTCAAATTTATTAGATATAACAATGCAACAATCCTTTTAAAATATCAGTTTTTCAAATTTATTAGATATAACAATGCAACAATCCTTTTAAAATATCAGTTTTTCAAATTTCTTTGTTGGCAATGTCAAATGAACAACATCAATTCATTCATTAAAATATAACTACTGTCATCGTACAAACTATACCACAATTAATTTTTTTTAAATTGCGTCAAATTAACTTTTAAAAATCAATGATAATCTTATAAGTGAGTTTATTTTGTGCATTTAATCGTGTAACTAAAAGTTAACATCAATAGTCAGCACACAGAGCAAAATTGTATCTAACTAGAGAGCCCCTACTTATATTTTGACACCTAATCTCTTACTTAATATCAATTAACTTTAAAATTAAATAAAAAGACATGTGTTAAAATATAAGTGAAGAAACACAAAAGGACATAAAAATTGAAGACAGATGATCCACTCTCATCTAACTATACCTTGAAAAGTCAACATAAAATCTATGATTGAACCGAACGTATCTATGTACCAAAATGCCCTCGAACCAATCCTAGTATAACGCCTGTTAGTACTTAGTTGGGTTCGTTATTGCTGCTGCTGCTTCTTTTATGCCTCTGCTAGTACTAGCGGTAGTCGCGGCAAAACTGGCGACGTTGCGAGTATATTTTAAGATAAAAGTTATGGTTGATTTTTTAGCATATTAATAAAAATGATAAAGTAATAAAATTATTTATATTTAAATTATTCTCATTTAATTACATAATTTTTTATATATAATTAATGATATAGAGAATAAAAATATAACAATTAATACTAAAGATATTATGGACAAATTATTATAAAAATAAATTAAGATAAATAGACATTTAACTTGAAGCTACCTAAAATAGTTATGTTTGAATTGAAGGAATGGAATGAAAAGTGAAATGATTCATTCCATTCTAGTTGGAATGAGTTATTCTATGCTTTCCCTCCTCCAAGGAACTAAACACAATTCTTTTCATTCCATAGAGATGAGTTATTCCATTCTGACCTCCATTACTCCAATCCAAACTTAGAAGAACTTTTATCCTGAGACGGATAGAGTAAAAGACTCATCACTTCATCTGTCAATTCCTCGCCAATAAAAATCTCCATCTAATTATAAAATGTAACATTCACTACTTGTGACACCCCCAAATTAGGTATACATCACCCATTCTGAGTTGTCAAAACACGGTACAGAAATAACTACAACTTTATTATTACAACAGCAAAACTGTGAGTTTAAATACAGATATTGTCATCTAAACAATATCCACATACAAATAAATCCTCATCATAATTATTGATACATTATTTTACAAAAATGGTGAGGACTACTAAACAACTCTCTAAAACCATCATTCCATACCCAGGCTGCACTCGCTACATTCTCGCCTCTCCCGAGAAGAAAAATGGAACAAAAGGAAAAGGGTGAGCTTAACTAGCACAATAAAGAATATTATGACTAAGATAATGAACAAATTATCGTTAGTCTTGACATGGAAAAATTTAATAGAATACAATAGACAACAAGTTTTAAATCAATACTCATGACGGAAAATATTAATTCATAGAAGAGTTACGTAGAAGATGAAATCTACTAATATCTATGAATTTAACGATCCATCATCAATATTTTTATCCTCGTAACATCAATCAATATATATCCGGAATCATATATTCATCCTTGCACTACTGTGCCAATGACATTCACCAAATGGGTCATGTTCATCTAAACACTGTTCATCTTTGACTACGGGCCAAAGATATTCATCGAAATCATCATCATCTTTTGACTACTGGGCCAAAGATATTCATCGAAATCATTCATCTTTGCACTAAGGCCAAAGATATTCAATAATATCATCATTTAAGACTGAGGATGATGAAAAATATATATATATTTTTAAAAGAAACGAATCCAGTGAAACAAAATGACAAGGATTGAGGATTAAGGATTCGTACTTCGTTTTATCCACGTCCAAAAATACCTCAAAAATAATCATAGTGGTGTAAAATTCAAGAATGATCAAAACATGGATACAATCAAAGCTAGTATCCACAATAAATATTTTGGACGAAAAGAAAAATTTTCATTTTTCTATGAATAGTCTTCAATGATTCGTGAATAATCATCAGTATCGTGAATAAAGGCAGTATCGTGAATAAGCTTTCGCATACACCAAAAGTTCTAAATTTGATAAAACTTGGACCAATATTTCAAAGATAATGATATTGAAGAAATAATATCATTACAAAAAAATAATATCCCTTACCTCGAAAGATCAAGATCTTAAATTTGGAATCATGGATATAAATTTATAACTTGAACTTTCACCAGTATAGCAATACTCAAAGTATACTCAAAATACTCACAAGAATACATTTCGATAATATAGAGAGAAAACTTGAGTTTCGGTATGATTTTCAATTCTAACCCAAGACCCTATTTATAGGAAAATGCTTTAGAACACAAAGCAGAAAATTTAATAAATTAATATTATATTTTTCTAAATATCTCTCACGCACACTACCATCTGAATTCAGCCTCCTAACCACATGTTAAATGAGTTTCAAAAATGAAAAAACGTTTTTGTAATTAAAAATATTTTAAACTTCCAAAAATCAATTATTTGAACTTCGGAACTTTAATAATTCATAATAAATAGCCCTTTTATCAGAAAATTTGAATCTCTTGAGTTTTTATAGGAAATTCAATTCTCTACAACTTTGCAGAAGAAAGTTTTTCCAAATTCCAAATAGAAATTGACCAAAATCTATAAGCAGACGATTTTAGAAATTTATAATCAAATTTCGATCGATAAATGGGGTCCACAAGCATGTTTAACATGTTTTAAACATTTATTGCAACAAAAAATACTCTTCCTCCTCGTATACTCATATATCCCACATTCGTTGTAAAAATATCACCATTATTATATTATTAAAATATAATAATATATATATTTAAATGAATTATTTTATCGAGAAAAGATAAAATTTCAATTTTCAACAATTGTCACATTAAAAATTTCTCCATCTATATCTACATAAAATCAATATTTTCCTCATCATATAAATCAATAATTAATTATTCACAAATAATATTACAGAATCACCATATTGACAACCGTGAGGTTCCAGGAAAGAGGGCTTTCCAATAAGAATCTCTCTTCTTGGCGGCCTTGCAATTAGGTGACCAAACCTCTCCTTAGACGAGAACTTTCTAGACATTGCCAATAATGTTATCTAATAATATTATTAGGATAATATGAATTATTGCTTCGATAATGAAAAAATCTTGTGTAATGACAATTATTGAAACAACAACGTTATAAAATATCAACGCAACAATTATTGAACCAATAAAATAAAATAATTGAATAAAGAAATATCGTAACCATTATTGAGTAGTGCTTCTTCACGTAAGAGTCAATAATTGGTGCAATACTGGTGTCTTCTTGTGCAACAACGCGTATTCATTGTGTTTTAACCACCGGATATTCTAACGATTAATAAAGCCAGAATAACTACGTAGTTATTTTTAAACAACTTATATTTGTCGTTTTCTTCCTCCAATCGCTTTCAAGTTATGGGCCCACATATGGGTGCTACCGCCGCATTGCGAATATTCACGAAGCGATTTAATATTCCACGACCAAACGAATATTCCCAGACAACAATGAATATTTTATAACCACTTGCTTATTTTGAAATATTTGCATATTTTACCCATAACTATCTACATTAATCACATCAACCCTTACTATTTCAAAATAATAATTAGAGGAAATTAAATTTTATTTATTAATTATTTGGGGTCTTACACTACTCGTATATAAGTTAAAATATTGTACCCGGTGATAAAACCATGAATTTAATTACGAGGGGTTAAAATATTATAATATTATCAATAATTTAGTTGAGGTTCATAGTAGCGCCCCAAGTCAATTGTTTTGGATAAATATACCATTCAAATAACAAATTTGTCCATATCTTAATATCTTAAAGATATATTTATTTGTAAATATTATACTTGGGATATAGTAACTATTAATCTCAAATATATTGTTTGTTTTTAATTTAGATTTGGAACTATTATTCTAGAAATTATAAAATGACTTAATAGTCTTAGAATTATAATTCTAGAATTAATAGTCTTGAAATTATAATCCTATAAATTATAATCTTTACAAACAAACATAATCTTAATAAATAATATAAATTAGATTACTGTTTATTTAAAGTTGATTAGATGGAGATGAAAATATAAAGGAGTAGGACTATAGGAGTGATGTGAGATTGACAAAAGTTAAAAAAAAATAGTTTGATCCCATACACTAAAATTTTAATGGAGTCAGTTTATATATTACACATAATTTTCTTTCTTTTAAATTACAATATATTTTAAAATAAATTTTTTTCACATAATCTCTCACACAATAATAGTAAATCGACATTCATATAGTGAGTAAATCGACATTCATATGATGAGAAAGACGCATGAGAAAGTATCACCTTCTTATTTTTATATGATCTCTCTTATATGAAGGTGAAATTCATCTCTCTTATATTTTTTTTGAGAGCACCATACTCTCATATTAGAGAAGATCATGTAGATATGTCAAATACACTTATGGTAATAATATCCCCTTAATTTTATTATTGTCTTTTTATTACTATATTAAAATTTTATTTTCAAATTTAAATATAAAATAAAAATGCATCGTTAATATTTCTTGAAATTCTTTTCATAGAATTGATGGAGTAGGTATATAGACATTCTCTCTTTGAAAAATAGGTTGAATATTTTCAATGTGATTCTTTTTTAAAATTCGATGGAGTAAGCATCTAGATATTTTCTTTTTATATATATAAATAGTATTTAGTTTTCTTTCGATTTTTTCTTCTTTTTGTTCACAAATATTGAGATTCATATACGTATTAAAAGGGCCGCAAACGATCCAATCTGATCTAATTTGATCTGAATTTTGTTGAACTCGAACACAATAAGTTGAACTCGAATATGTTTGAAAAACACGATCGAATCAACACACATGTGCGAGTTCGGATCGTTAGATGTTCGCGAATATGCTTGAGTTCGCGATCAGCTCACAAATATATATAGTAAAAAATCATCATATCGGTAAACGTAATCGAATATCTTTATATTCGTGAACATCATCAACGCACTAAAATAAAAATTAGGTCAAATATTATAAATATTCTAACCGAACGGAACTCAAACTGAACAGAAACCTTTTCACGAACGATTTGATTCGTTTGTAGACGTACGTATAGATTATTTTAATTGTGAAGCTTTTTTTGAGAAACTATTTTAATACGATTTAATTCCCACACAATAAAAGAAGAGACTTTTACCATTATTTGGTAATCAATTGTTAACTTTAGTTGCAAAAATTTAGGCCAAAGACAATTAACGACAATTTTAGTAACTTATTGCTCTAGCTTTATTTTTTGCTCGGAAAATATAAATTTCCAAATTTTAATATCATAATAAACTGTTTGAAAAAACCATGTCTAAAAATGTTCTGCCTCAAAATTTATTATTTCTTAAAATTTAATTATAACAACTGCATCAAAATTTCTTAAATTTAAAATCTAATTATAAGAATACACATAAAAAAGTAAAAAAAAACTAAACCAATCCCTTTCCTTGGGCATTATATTGTGTGTTGTATGTTTATAAATATAGAACACATACCCATCACCACAAAAGCTGATATCGGTTTGCTCTGCTCTGCTCTGCTCTTTCAAAACAATAACCACCTCCAAACATATACCTTTTCTTTTCCCAAATCCCTCGTTCTTTCATTTTCTCTCACCATCTCTCTTCTCTCACAACTCATGAGGGATAGGGGAGGGAAAGAAATTGATGCAGTGTAGATCTTTGTATAGAGGTTGCATAAAAATCAATAGAAATCTCCCCTTTTTGTTTTGTTTTATTTTGCTTTGAAATTTGAAAGAAACCCAATTATAAGGCTTCAATGGCTCATCAGGAAGGTAAAAGCTTATACTTTTGAGCTTCTTGTTTGTTAATTCTTTATATTTTCTTGAATTAATTGTTAAACTTAATTTTTTTCTTGTCTATTTTAAAATTATACAAGAAACCCATGAAAACCCAGAAACAGAATTGGTAAACTATGCAGAAGAATCCTCAAAAGATCCCCAAAAAATGGATGAAAGCTACGAAAATTCATCGCCAAGAGGCGTACTGGAGACTCCTGTTACAGGTTCAGATTCTGACCATAGCAGCAGCAGTAGAAGCAATAGTTTTAGCTCATCTTCGGAGGAGAAAACTGGGGATGATAAAAATTGTTCATCAGCATTGTCATCAACATTAGACGTGATGAATGCTGCGGTGCAGTGGAAAAATATATTTGAGAATATTAGGAAGAAATCGGTGAAGCGATTAACTTCGACTGCATTGTTGAATTATTGTGATCAGTCAAAGAAGAGTTTGAGGTGGAAGTTTGGGTGGAATCAGGTTTCTGAGGATTCATTTGATTGTGGGGAATGGATGGCGCCAAAGCCTTCTTGGAGGAACTTCAGCTATCAGGAGCTTGAGGCTGCCACTAAAAGTTTTAGCCCAGGTAAGTGGAGGCAACAATATAAACTTTTGAGCTTCTCCTCTGTTTTTTTTACAGTTACTCTTTTGTTTTTAAAAGCTTAGGAAATTTGAACCCTTTTGTATTCTGGCTCCTCTGTTTTTTTTTTTGGTAATAAATGATGTGCGTATTATTGTGGGTATAATGAAACAATGAGAAATTTTGTTAGCTAAATAGAGAAAAGAAAGGATAAGTAACTTAAAGGAAAATGTCAAGATTTATCCTGATTAATTTCATGAACTTGGGTGAATTTTCAACCACCCCACACTCAAATAGTCAAAGGAAAAACGAAGTTCTTCACTAACTAAGATTGAATAAAGGGAAAACTGATGGTGGGGCCTGACTTTTTGACCACAGCAACTTGTATTGAAAACTTTAGGGAGACTGATTTGAACGTCTAACCGCAAACCTGAAGCTCATTCTGTTTGTGTTTTAGTATTGTATATAATTAACAAGTGTACACTTTTTGTCTACTCTCTACAGACAATGAAAGAAATTCATGCCCAAGTATTATTAATGTTTTAAAACTTTTGCTTCTGTCAATATCTCAATCCTTATACAGAATGCTCTTTCAAGTTAGGAGGCAGGCCTAAAATGAGTGGATGTGAATCATAAAACCATGTCTGCAAAACTTAAAAGCCTATTCAATTATTGTGCTGCAATAAATTTTCCTAAATATGTGCACTATTCTGATTGGATACAAACCTGGTCGACATGGACTGATTATTTTTATTTTTAAAATTTCTTGGTAAATTTGATAGATAAGTTACTCGGTAAAGGGGGGCACGCAGAAGTGTACAAAGGGTGCTTACCAGATGGTCAAGTTGTTGCGGTGAAAAAGATAACAAAGAAGAATAAGAAAGATGAGGATAGAGTTGGGGAATTTTTGAGTGAGCTTGGGATTATTGCTCATATCAATCACCCCAATGCTGCTAAATTAATTGGCTTTGGCACTGAAAGTGGCTTACACCTTGTCCTCCAATTCGCTCCTTATGGCAGCCTAGCTTCTTTACTACATGGTGCTCTGCTGTGCTGTATTTATTTCCTTAAACACAATATATATAACTTAAATTGATATACTAACTAAAAAGCAATTGAACATATATGGTATGGTATTGGTTTCTACTAATTAATGATGAGAAATTGTAATTCAGGCTCAACAGATTGTCTGGATTGGAATATAAGGTTCAAGGTGGCTGTTGGGGTAGCTGACGGTTTGAAGTATCTCCATTCCGACTGTCAGAGGCGGATTATACATAGAGACATCACAGCCTCAAACATACTATTAGCTGACGATTATCAACCTCAGGTTGTGACAAAAAGTATTGTTGAAATTTTGGTACTGGAAAAGTATATATATATATATATATATATATATATATATATATATATATATATATATATATATGCTTATGAGATTCTTTGTGATGTTCAGATATCAGATTTTGGGCTAGCAAAATGGCTCCCAGAGAAATGGGTTCACCATGTAGTATCACCTATTGAGGGAACTTTCGGGTATCAAAAGAGCTGCAACTATACTTGTTTTATGCCTCAATTTCCTTGCAAGCTCATGTTTTTTTTTTTTAAATTTTATTTGGTATCTATCAGATACATGGCTCCAGAATATTTTATGCATGGAGTTATTCATGAGAAGACCGATGTATTTGCATTTGGGGTTCTTCTATTAGAGCTTATAACAGGGCGTCGTGCAGTTGATTCTTGTCGACAAAGCCTGGTGATGTGGGTATGTTTGAATCTTCTTCTTTTTTAACTGCTTTTCTTCATGTCTGTCTTCAATTTTAGTGTTCCAAAATACCAAATTAAAGCTAGAATTGCCTTAGAAAGATCCAAGAACTTTAGTCTGTAATGCAAGTACAGGTACCAGAATTGTAATGCTTCTACTTTAGCCTAATAATCACAAAAAGACAACTCCTGATCATCCCTTTGTCCCTAATTATTATATAGGCAAAACCTCTGCTGGAGAATAATAGTATCAAGGAACTGGCAGATCCTCGATTAGACAATGAATATGACATTGTTGATATGAATCGTGCCATTTTAGCAGCTTCGATATGCGTTCATCATCTACCCGACATGCGTCCAAACATGACCCGGGTAATTTTCCTGTTACAATGTTCTACTTCCTCTTCTGCCTCTGTTGTCTTTGTAATCTGTACCTCTACATTATTAGACTGATAATGAAGTTGAGCCTACCTATATGGTTGTGTAGGTTATTCAAATTTTGAGAGGTGAGAGTGGTGCAGTAGAGACCAAACAAAAGTCGATGGGATCAGGGAGAACAATTCTTGTAGATGCTTGTGACATACAAGATTATACTTGTACAACTTATCTCAAGGACCTCGATCGCCATAAAGAACTTGTTATGCAGTAATTAATTAAAACCACACGCATAATTTCCTCGTGTTTTGCTTCAAGTTCTTTGGTCGGTGGTGGTCTCTGTAACATTCAGGTCAAATCCTGAGATTGAATCAAATTATAACGTAAGCAGGTATTTTTGATTTAGTGGATTGCATACGTTATGATTCGATTTGAACTCGAGATTTGACTTACAATAGTTCTGCGATCGTGTGTTGTAGTTTAGAATAGTACAAATCCCAAGCTTAAATTGGAAGATGAGATCTCTATTAGCACCGGAAAAAGGAAGTCTCTTGATCTCTATCGATCTCCATGTTTATAGTAGTTCTTCAATTAGCCCTTTTTTGTTCTCCTGCAAAGAGTGTTGCCTTCTATTCTATATTATGAAGGTGGTTATGGAGGCACAAATTAATGCAAAGGAGAAAATGTGGCTCTAATGGAACTCACATGTATAAGAACATAGTGCACATTTCTTTGTTTCTATGCTAATATTTCATCCAGCTTCTCTTTGAAAAGTCTTGTATATGTCTTGTATAATAACATAGTTGCTTACTTGAATGTCAGTGTTTCCTTTAATAGGTTAAGCAAATCCCCTCGAGCATAGGACAAAAAGTATAATTTTATACACTACAACTACACTTGCTATTACAGAGTAGTATGGTTAGAAAGAAAGAAAGAAATATACGAGTCTTTAAAAGAACAAAAAAAACATTCTAAACAAAAATGCTAGGGGGACGGTGGATGCGACCGGGCCAATTTTTTGTTTTGTTACGACTCCCAAAAAATTAATGTAATTTATTAGAATTGGAATTTTTATAAAAAATAATAATTTAGGTGTCATTTGGATACATGTAAAAAACATGATTGTACAGTCTGTGCAACCCTATTTTTTACATCTCAAATAGGTCTAATTAACATGAATGAATAATATGTTAGCACTTTCTGTCAAATTTAATTTAATAAAATTCAGTTTTTAATTAACAAAGGGGGTTGGAGGAACAGGCCGGCCCTGAGTTTTAAAAGGCTTAAAGCGGACAACAAAAAAATGAGTTTTTTGTGAATTGCTATTAAGACAGGCATAAAAAAAGGAATAACTTTTTCTGAACAAAAGAGCATCAATACGAAAGAATATCAAATATAATAACTGACTATTTCAATATTTCCAAAGCATCATTTAGATATCACATTATCACTAAGTCAAAAAAATAATTGGGTCCTTAACACTAATATACAACAATTAAAAAATAATTACAAAAATAAAACACACACAACATAATTACAAAAATAAAACAACCCAATAATAAAATTACTAACATCACACACACGTGGAGTTACTGACTTCCCTATCTAACACTAACCGCTCCTAAATTCAAGCAACTAAACCTGACTCGCAACATTGATATCGCACAAATCCAAATCTTACGTCGACGTTTCCACTTTCGGTAACCTCGAGATCGCGACATACAAAATCATCATCAACAACTAAGATCACAAAGAACTTCAAGTTCAATTTGGTAACATCTAAGATCGGAGAAAGCGAAATAGAATACAAAATCATCATCAACTTCAAGTTCAAGAACTAAAAACAATATCACAAACAACTTCGATACAAATCGAACTCGAGGTATGTGAGTTTAAAGTTCGTATGCATATAGTTACATATGGTTACTACGGATTCGTATGTATATTGGTTACCTTTATTAAGTTTTTCACAATTAAAATGGTTACTACAAATTCCTATAGCGTTTGGTTGATTCATTCGTATGTTTTAGATTATGGTTACTAAATAAATATAAATTGTTCATTAACTATTTATTTGATTAATTTATAATTTTCAAACCGATTCTACTTAATTTTTATATTAATGGTTACTCATCATAAACATTAGTTCTTGTCTTATCTTAAATTGTTAGTTCTCGCTCTATTGTTGTTTTAGTTATTTGTATATTATTATATTGTTCAAAGGTCTTTGTCTTTAGTTCTTGTCTAATGATATTCGTTCTTGTATGTAACAATATGTTGGTTTCTTGTCTAATCTTTGTCTTGGTTACTTTGTAACATTATATTGTCTCATGTTGTCTTCGTTCTTGTGTATGAAGCTATGTTTAGTTCTTTGTCTAATGATGTTTTGGTTACTTTGTAACATTATAATATATAATGATAAGCTAGTTCTTGTCTAATGCTTCCTAGGTTACTATGTAACAATATATTGATTCTTGATTCATGATGATTTGATTCTTTGGGTAACTTTATTGTAGTTCTTTGCATATTGCTAATCTGGTTCTTTGTTTAAAATTATAATGTTTACTATATAATATTCTTTGAACAATCTTGAATTGGTTAATGAAAAATGATGAATTAGTTCACGATTAATGTTGACTTTGATATATTGGTTACTAACTAATTTCGATTTGGTTCTATATATAAAACTATAACGGATACTCGATATAGTTGTTGATTTGATTCATTGTGTAAGATTACAAATTTATATTCTTTTATAATTGAGGTTACTCATTGATCGTATGCATTGTATTGGTTCTTTGTCTAATATTGAGGTGTATCATTATAAAAATTATATGTATATATTTACATATGTTTCTTACAAATTCTATGGTTATATATGTTTATAGAACAATTAAATGTATATAGTTACCATATATATGTATATGTTTCTTGACTAATCTTTGAGTTAGTTCTTGTTTAACATTATATTGTTCTTGAATAATCTTGATTTGGATCTTATGTAAAAATATAATGGATACTCATTAATCTTTGAACCGGTAATTGCATTAATCTAATTATACTTATACTTATATTTTATATTAATGGTTACTTGTTAACTACATTGGTTATATTAATGTTTACTTGTTAACTACATTGGTTACAACAATTATTTTTAAGCGCCCACAAACCCTCTATCTTTGGTTGTTTTTCACTATAACAATTAAATGGATGATGTTTTTATCTTATGGTTCTTAACTAAACATGTGTTGTTCTTTTATCACATTGGATTTTATTCTTGTATAATGTTGTTATGATTCTTTGTGCAATATTTGATTAATTTATATTAGTTTGTTTTATTATGATGGAAACTAATTGGCTACATTGGTTACCTTTTACAACTATCATAATTTAATTGCTAACAAATAAAATTAAACTAATTGTTTCCATTGTAAAATGAATGTACTAATGTGTTTCATTCTCGATTACTAACATTATATGATTTAGTTCTTGGTTAACATTGATTTGGTTACTTTTACAAGACTTATTACATTTTCGGACAATGGAGATGATTCTGTTGTGCTTTATTTCAAGCAGATACATGGGTGATAGTAACCAATACACCAACTTTGAAGATTACCGGCATATTAGTTCCATCAACTTGTTCGTTCGGAGAAATGCAAAACATGATATGCATTGCATTCTTGATGAACACAAACAAAACAACATTTTGATTAAATTTCACATTAATTTGAACATTCCACCGATCTCGTATATCGGATGAAGCAACCTTGAGATTCTTTATTGAAGTCAAGAGAAAATCGATGAACAAGGAAAATTCCCCGATTATAGATATTGAAAAAGAAGCGGTACCGCAGACAACAATCTTGCATAACTTGACAAATATAGAAGAATACATTGTTCAAGATGTAACGCCAATCGAGATCAAACTGAGGAATTGAAAGATTAGTTCCACTAGCAACACAAGATTGCCAAATTGGAGCGCAATATGCCGATCGACTTGCAATAGAAATTATGGAACAACAACGAGATGCATGACATGACAAATCATCATACGGAAGGACGATATGATGATGTAATAACAGATCCGAATGAAGCGTGAAGTAAAATTACATCAAACCTACAAAGACAAAAAATCCTATCACGATCAATGATTTGCATTCAATCAAAAAAGCAGATGAACACAAAGTTCAGCGAAGCAGTCGTAGAGACTTTGTCTTTAGTGTGCGTAGATGATGAAAATTGCAAATGGAAGATGAGAGCATCAAGTATTGAAAAACGATCACATTCAAGGTGAGGGAATTCAATGACATTCACACGTGTTCAGTCAACGTATTGCTGGGAGACCACAGACAAGCAAATAGTGAGTTGGTAAGCGAATGCATAATGCATAAATTAACAAATTTGAAGAAAATATACACACCAACCGATATTGTCGAGGACATTATGACAGAATATAATGTGTCTATCTCTTACCAAAAAGCATGGAGATCGAAGGAGAAAGCGTTAGAAAAGGTAAGAGGAAATACACACGACTACTCATTGATCCCATCATGGTTACACATGCTGCAGAAAACAAATCCAGGTAACAATTTAAAACACATTATTATTTTTCATGATTAGTTGATTACTCAATTCAATTGATTTGGTTGCTATAATTTGCATTGGTTACCTACCTCATATTTATAATTTTAAATGAGTTCTACTGATTTTTTATATTAATGTTTACTCAGCAAATACATTGGTTACTGTCTAATGAAAACTGTTTGTTAATTGCTAATGATATCTTTGTTACTGTATATCAATATGTTGTTTACTGTATAATGCTGTCTTGGTTCCTTTAAAACAATATGTTGGTTCTTGTTTAATCTTTACCTTAGTTCTTGTCTCTGCTTGTTGTTAGTTCTTTGTAAAATGATATCTTAGTAAATGTATATCTTATCTTTGTTCATTGTATAATCTTTGTCTTGGTTACTGGAAACATTATACTATCTAATGCTGTATTGGTTACTATAAGCAAATATGTTGATTCTTGTCTAATCTTATCTTGGTTTCTTTGTAACATTATCTTTGTCTAAAGTTTTATTGGTTCTTGATTAATCTTTGTATTAGTTCTTGTGTAACAATATATTGAGTTCTTGATTGTGTAACAATATATTGGTTATTGATTAGTTCTTGTATAACAATATATTCCTTCTTGTTTTTGGTTCTTGCTTTAATGTTTGGATAATTGGTTCTTTGATTAATGTGGTCTTGGATCTTGACATTAAGTACATTAGTTCTTGTCTACTCTTGTCTTGTTTATTGTATAAAATTATATTGTCCAATCTTTGTCTTGATTCTTGTATGACAATAATTTAGTTCTATCTAATCTTTGTCTTGGTTACTTTTGTAGCATTATACTACTTATAATTCTATTGATAATGTTGATGTTTCATGAGGTTCCTTCACAGCTTTTGAGTTGGAATCAAATGCTAGTTTCAAATATTTATTCTTTGCCATTGGAGCATCCATTCAAGCATGGCATCATTGCTTTCCAATTATTATTGTAATCGATGGCACATTCATACAATCAACTTACGGGGACACTCATCGATAAGAAGCACACAAGATGCAAACCGAAACATTGTTAGATTGCTTTTGCGATGGTTGGCAAATGAAAATGAATTATCATGGAGATGGTTTTTCATGAATTTAAGAAGCTGCTTGTGGAGTAAGGAAGGCTAATGCATTGTTTCAGATAGATATGAAGCCATAATACAAGGATGAATTATGTGTTTCAGATGTCATGCATGCTTCCTACATATACCATATCTTGAAAAATATAAAAATAGATTCAAAAGAGAGGAGAAGAACTTAAAAGCAGGTCTTACAACGGGGCATGTAGAGCATACAACATTGAACAATTCAACAAACACATGGTGAACTTGATGCCATTGATCCTCGAATAAGGATATATTTGGAGGAAGAGGTCGAGTTGGAAAAGTGCACCAGCTCCATGGGATTGTAAGTTAGATACTCAACAATGACTTCAAACACCGCCGAATCTATTAACAACGCAATTAAGATGATTAGGGATCTTTAGGTTGCATCAATGATTGAATGCATCGTTATGCGGTTCAAAGATGGTATTTCACAAACAAACAAATGACCTATCAACATTCACAACACTTTCCACAACAATTTGAAGAAAGATTGCAATCTAATATCATTAAATCAAGGAAACTTAAGGTAACAAATACAAATTATAATTTATTGCATTAATTTTTATATTGTATTTATATCGATTAATGATGTCTTGATTCTTGCATAATATTACTAATTAATGTTGAATTATTTTCGATTTACTACGGTGACTTTAATTCTCGTGTTAAACTATAATGTTTCTTGATTAATCTTGACTTGTTTCTTGATTAATAATAACTTGGTTACTATGTAATATTATATTGGTTACTAACCAATACCTAATTGCTTATTGCAAAACATTATAATGGTTAATTGACACTCACCGAAGTTTGTTATTGTGTATCATTATATTGGTTACTTATTAATCTTTGTTTTTTTTCATCGCAAAATATTACTAATTAGTGTTGAATTGTTTCTTTGTCTAATCTTTGATTTGGTTCTTTGTCTTTACACTATAATATTTACTAACTAATAATAACTTGTGTCTTCGCTAATGGTAACTTAGTTCTTATGAAATATTATATGTATTGGTTTTCAATTAATACTTAATTGATTAATGCATATCATTACAATGGTTACCAAATTCTTGCTAAGTTGGTTCTCGTGTGTATCATTATATTGGTTACTAAGTGATACTTGTTTGGTTACTCTTAATAATTAAAATGTTCTTCTTTGAGTTGGTTATTGATAGTATCATTATATTGGTTCTTAACTCGATGTTTATTTGCTTACTCGTATAATTATAATGTTACTGCTAAGTTAGTTCTTTGCTTAGTTACTTGTTTTGTAATTATAACATTGAGTTGTTTACTTTAATATGTATTCTTTTTGAGGATAATGAAAATGATTCCGGTTGTAATTGTATTACAACAATGAGTTAATTAGTGATGTAGGTTGAGACATAAAACTTAGTGATTTTTCTTATTTTACGATGTCGTCAAACAATATATTGTGGACATCGACAAAAGGACATGCACATGTGGAAAATTTGATTACCATGAGATGCCATGCCCGCAGCGTCTTCTTTCTTTATTAAGTAATGAAATTTGAGGTATTATGATTTTTACTCAAAAAAATACTATAAAACAACTTTGGTCAACACATATTCAAACTTCAATTATCTTAGTTAGATGACAAAGAAAAGCGGGATGTACCGGAAGAAATAAGAAACATGGTTGTAAAACCACCAAACACAAGAAGACCAGCTGGAAGACCAAAAGTAGGGAGGTACAAACACGGATCTAAAATCAAAATTCAAAACAAATGCAGCAGGTGCCAAGAGAAAGGACACAACAGGAAAACCTGCAATAATCCACCGGTTTTAAGACCAAAAAACCCCTGATATAATGCATTTATATTAAGAGTGTAGATACATGTATATATAATTGTTTACTATCATTAACCATAAACCACATAGATGGTAGCATTTTTAATTTTGTACAATAACCAACATTTTTATTGATTAAAGCATTTGATTTTTGAATTCATTATGAGTTGCCAATACAAATGGGAACCCACAAAAGTGCACTGTTCACTTGACAAATATTCCAAATATAAATTGTAAATTATTTGGTTACTAACATAAAGTCAAATGGTTACTCTTATATAACAATTTGGATACTAAGCGCAAATCTCAAAAATATATTTAACAATGATTATATGTCACGAAACAATATTTTACATCTACATTATATGTCACGAAAAAAGATATTATATATGTCCCGATACATTTCACAACATGCTTATATATCCCGAAATAATATTGTACATCTCTCATTTATTATCAAAACATTATTTGGTTACCCTTTTATATATATTTGGTTACCAATTGTACATTTAAAAATAATGTAGCAAACACAACCTAAAAGCGAATCAAATGGGAACCCACAAAAGTACTGCATTCACTTGACAAATATTCCAAATATAAATTGTAAATTATTTGGTTACTAACATAAAGTCAAATGGTTACTCTTATATAACAATTTGGATACTAATCGCACATCTAAAAAATATATTTAACAACAGTTATATGTCCCGAAACAATATTGTACATCTCTCATTTACTATCAAAACATTATTTGGTTACCCTTTTATATATATTTGGTTACCAATTGTACATTTCAAAATAATGTAGCAAAACCATGACCTAAAAGCGAATCAAATACCAACAACACACAAAATTAATTCCAAAAGCGATATTATAATAACATATGAAATCCCATCTATATAAGATTCGGTAATCATCCTTAATGAACCATACAAAATTGTTGTGTATATTAAAAATAAAAATACATAACATAATTCATATTGACGATAACACAACAATATCTGAACTAATCAAAATCTGGAACAAATCTTCCTGGAAATTCTCTGTCAGTCTCATATCCTTCCAATTGTTTGTTCCTTGCATGCATATATAGGTTTGTACATAACTTCTTTCGATATTGCGCAACGAGAAATGGAATAGGAATTTCATCAATCTTCTGATGAATGACATGCTCGGCAAAATAAATTGTGAACAACCCGCAATCACTGTACAAATGCACAAAAGATAACCAAAATCAATACTAGAATCAACCTTTATATAACACATATCAGTTTATCTGAGAACTAAACATTTATAACATAAGTAACCAAAAGCAGGTTAGATGATGAGAACCAAAATAATTAAATATAATAATTCAAAAATTGTAAACAATGCAACCCTTACCCCTCCACTTGTTCAGGAACCGACTCTGCAAATTCTAACTCAATTATGTCATCTTCCTCCTTATTGCGATATGGTTCGCTGCTAAAGTCAATGTCACTCCTATCTCTCCAAAATCCAACCTTGCTTGTAATAAAGTGGAAAGAATAAAATATATACGGTTCACAAACATCCATGATTTTTGTTTGTATGGATTTCTTTTGAAATTGCAGAGAATTATAAACAGTTAGACGTCTACGATGCACATCAAATGTTAACAAAAACCAATGGTCCGGTGATGACATATGTATGGGGAACAAAACATAGTCAACATTTTTCCATGGTGTGTTGACATCCATAAACAGTCCATGAATGTACTCAAAGAACATCACCCTCCCTGCATAATACACTCTTATCTGAATTTTTCTTGTATACTCTTCAAAAAGAGAGGTCATCTTGGCATGGAACCAACAATCAAAGTAGTCGTTGCCTCTTATATGCACAATGTCGAATGTACCGCCAATTTACTAAGTAATATAATGCAACATTGATATCTTTGAAAAAAAAATATATATATATATATTAATAGTGTTGAAAAATAACATTATGTAATCAATGTAACCAACACTTTATTAACGCTTAGTTACTTAAACAACTAAATAATGTAACCATAATTATAAAACATAATTTGAAGAAAAAAACATAAAACATGTATGATCTTAACCAACACACATATATATATATATATATATATATATATATATATGATAGTAACCAAACAATTATATAATAGTAACTAAGCAAAGTGTAACATAGTAACAAAGAAGTAATATGATAGTAATAAAAGTTATATAGCAAAGTAATAAAAGCGGTTATATTACAAAGAACCAACCACTTTTATCATAAGTAACCAAAACATGTTTATATATTAACATATCAATTTATATGATGGTAACAAAAACATATATATAACATATATGATAGTAACCAAACAATTATATAATAGTAACCAAACGGTTGTAACATAGTAACCAAACAAAGTAATATAATAGTAATAAAAGCAGGTTATATAGCAAAGAACCACCACTTATATCATAGTAACTAAAACATGTTTATATATCAACATATCAACATATATGATGGTAACAAAACAATTATATAATATTAACCAAAAAGTTGTACTATATTAACAAAAAGCAGTAATATGATAGTAATAAAAGCAGTATATGACAATAATAAAAGCAGGTTATATGATGAAGAATTAACCACTTATATCATATAAAGAACCAAAACATGTTTAAATAGTAACATATCAATTTATATGTTGGTAACCAAAACATATATAAAACATATATCATAGTAACGGAGACAACTATATAATAGTAAGAATAATAGTATATACTAGTAACCAAACATAATATAATAATAACAAAAGCAGGATATATAACAAAGAACCAACCAACTTATATCATAAAGAACCAAAACATGTTTAAATAATAACATATCAATTTATATGTTGGTAACCAAAACATATATAAAACATATATCATAGTAACCAGTCAATTATATAATAGTAACCAAATAGTTGTATACCATTAACCAAACATAATATAATAGTAACAAAACAGATATATAACAATAACCAACAACTTATATCATAAAGAATCAAAACATGTTTAAATAGTAACATATCAATTTATATGTTGGTTACCAAAACATCTATAAAACATATATCATGGTAACCAGACAATTATATAATAGTAACCAAATAGTTGTATACTAGTAACCAAACAGTAATATAATAGTAACAAAACAGTCATATGACAGTAACAAAACAGATATATGACATTAACCAACACTGTTAAAGCTATTTACTTAAACAAATAAATAATGTAACTATAAATATACAAACATAATTTTAAAAAAAAAATAACTCACATCGTCGTCTAACCATTGACCAGGAGTCTTTAATTTATAAAACCACATTTTAGATGAAATTGGAATAGACCCAAATTCAAATGCAGGTTCGATAATGTCATTCTTCCCAGGAAATTTGTCCGTCCTTCAATATAAAAACATATTAGTATACACGTTGACATTAACAATCACCATGTTAATATACACACTACCCAAAAGCAAAATTATTTGTTTCATAAAAAAACTATAGCATTGTTAATAAAAAAACAAACCTTTTCACATTGTTAAGTCCTATTTTAAACCCTTTGTTCAAACAATGCCCCTTCAAATATGGATGGCATCTCCATGCAAACCTTGGGAAATCTGAGAAATAAAGACTCTTTGACTAGGACCCGATGCATTAGATGATAACCCGGTAGATCCAAATGTTATCTGTATATGGAGCCAGTAGAACAACACTTTTTAAATGTTCACGCATTGTGTCCGCCACTTACTCTATCGACGCTTCTTCTCCAGGTTCATCACCTTTGGACTATATCCTGGGTAGTCAAAACCATCTCATCCAATCTGATTTGCTTTCCGCCTCAAACTTTTTCCCCTTTTACAAATGACAGAAAATGTAATGAAAACAATTATATTTTCACATAAAAATCGATGTTGTATTGGTTCTTCGTCTAATGCAAATAATGGTTACCATAAAAATTATACTTATTATTAACTAATTATGTATTGGTAACATTATCTTTGTCTAATGCTATATTAATTCTTGTCTAATGCATTATTGGTTACTATGAAACATTATACTTGTTCTTAACTAATCTTTGTTTTGGTTCTTATGAAAATTGTAATGGTTACTATATATTTATGAGTTGGATCTTGAGTAAAATTAAAGCGATAAACAAAACCTTAAGCATGTAATGGTATAATGAAGAACCAAAATCTAAAGCATGTTAAAAAAAAAAAGGTTGGCATGTAGTTATAACACTAATCTCAAAGAACATAAATAACAATTTCTTTCCCGTCACATTGGCTTAAAATATCAAAAGTTGGCATGTCAACATCATTCTTAATGATCTGTTCAAAATACAAAACAATCAATTGATCATTAAAAAATGAAAAAAAGACATCTAACACAAAACAAAACAAAAAAAAAAAGTCTAACCTTAACAATTTCTTGAACAACATTACTTATTATTTCATGATGTTCTTCAACCATACCATCAAGTTCAACTTCATTACCATACTCGATTCATTATCATCCTTCTTCTTAACAAAATCGACACATCACCAACATCCACAACAACATCTTCAACAAAATGACGGGCTTCAACCATAACATCCTCAACAACCTCCTCAACAACATCCTCAACAACGTGACGGTTTTCATCCATAACATCATTAACATCATCAACAACATGACGGTCTTCAAGCATAACATCATCACCTTCATTTCCAGCTTCATTTACAAATTCATCATTCTTCTCATCATCTTTCAAACCATCATCACCAACCTCATCAGCTTTCAAACCATCATCACCAACCTCACCAGCATGCTCATCAACAACATCATCAGCTTCATCAGAATCATCGGCTTCATCAGCATCATCAGCATCACCACCCTCATCAGAATCAGACTCTTCATCAGAATCACTGTCAACTTCTTTGACCCCACCATCTTTTATCCCCCGTAACTCATCTCTTATAATTAATCTAAAGTCTCTGATAAATTTGAACATGTAAAATCTTCATATCACCAGCGGAGTTTACAACGTCTTCCTTAATTTCAAAAACTTTTTTCTCTCCTACCGTGTGTAGTTTATCAATTGCATCTTTAATGACCGATATATCACTTCCAATGTTGTCATCCTTCGACTTCTTTTCAACATTCTTGTGAGCATCCCTCCCTTCGAAAAAGCGAAACACCGCCCAAATCAAGTCGTTCATTCTCATCGTAAAGGTGGGAATCAAACTTTTACCCTCAATTGAAAAACAATAAGTACACTTTAGTATAACATCGACAAACATTATACAATTACAATAACAAAAAGATAAAATAAATAAACAAAAACATATATATCGTTAATCAAATATATATAAATCATTAACCAACTAAATACATAAAGGTAACCAAACTGTGTATATTCTAGTAACAACTACTATGTTAAGAGTAAACTTCACATGAATAATCAAGAACCAAATAATTAATTAAAGGTAACAAATTGCATTCTTAATAGTAAACGCATACCATTGCCCGAGCGAGAATACTAGCTCATTCAACTTGTCATTTGAAGGGGACTTCACTAGCTCCTTCCATCTACATAAGCGGACATCCGGAGGATGCTCGTCGTTCAGATATATACATGAGTTTTGAAAATTGAAATTGTTTCAAACATAAACACTTGAAATACATATGGAAGACCATTCAACTTATACAATTTAATATAATGGTCCTTGTAGAAATTATATGTTGAACCACCACTCCTTCCTTTCTTTATATGCCCCTTCAATGCATTTGATAAAGAATACTTTGTCATTTCAAACGCAACTTTCCCCCAAGGAAAACTACTAACATCACCATAACATATAAAATTTAGCATTGCAACATCAACAAAATTTTCGTAAACTGTTGAAAGAATAAAATTAAACACCAAAAAATCGGTGACATCTAATAGCCTCGTCATCATCATCAAAAGCGCCTTAGGAATACCCTACCTATACTACTACGAGTAACAACTTACGCCCAAAAATATTTTTCAATAATCAGATTTTGCATGCAACTTATATGCACTTATATCATCATTGCCTTGCCATCTCAACCCGTAAATCGACAAAACTTCGCAAACCCAAACCTAACCCTTTTCTCCCCAAACAAAAACCACATCTCACCATCATCCCTTTGGTGAACCTCCCTTACAAGAGCATGGTGAATAATCTGTGAATACATTTGATGCTCACCAAACTCCAAAAAATTTTCAAAACATGTTGCCCTAAACTTCTCCAGCTGACTTTCATTCAATTTCTTGGCAATAATTATGGGGACTTCCATGTCACACCAATATATTACTTTTCCAGTGAATCTTCTGTTGCATTCCTCATAGTAAAGATCCCATAACTGTAAATACACAAAACCAGAATTGAACAGTTATTAATAACCAAATATAACAATATATATATATATATATATATATGATAGTAACCAAACAATTATATAATAGTAACTAAACAGTTGTAACATAGTAACCAAACAAAGAATATGATAAGTAATAAAAGTTATATGACAAGAATAAAAACAGGTTATATGACAAGAATCAACCACTTTTATCATAAGAACCAAAACATGTTTATATATCAACATATCGGTTTATATGATGGTAACAAAAACATATATATAACATATATGATAAGTAACCAAACAATTATATAATAGTAACCAAACAAATTGTAACATAGTAACCAAACAAGAATATAATAGTAATAAAAAGCAGGTTATATACAAAGAATAAAAGCAGTTATACGACAAGAACCACCCACTTATATCATAGTAACCAAAACATGTTTATATATCAACATATCAACATATATGATGGTAACAAAACAATTATATAATATTAACCAAAAAGTTATACTATATTAACAAAACAGTAATATGATAGTAACAAAACAGGTATATGACAATAATAAAATCAACCCTTACTATTTCAAAATAATAAATAGGATTAACTAAGCATAAACAATACAAAATAGTAACCAAACTGTAAAAATACAAGAACTCAAAATCGATATAACAAGAACTAAACTATAAAATCACAAAGAATAAAAAAAAAACTAATAAGTAACCAAAACATTAAAAGTTTACAATAACCAAATACATACAAATAAGTAACCAAATAATTATTATTTTATAGTAACTAAATACATACTAATAAAAATTCACAAGAACTAACTACATACTAATAAGTAACCAACCCATAAAAGTAACACAATAATATAATATAATATCACAAAGAACCAAATACATACTAATAAGTAACCAAATCATTAAAAGTTTACAAGACTACCCAAATACATACTAATAAGTAACCAAATAATTATATAATGGTAACCATATGAAAATTAAAAATAACACACCTTTAAATTTCTCGTGTTGGAATTATATTCGGATAAAGACTTGAATTTTGGCCTTAACTACAGTGAACGTCAAGCTCGAGAATCTAAGCGCACTTCGTAATGCTTGATATCACTATGTATCACCAAATTTATTTTCATTCTTACTCGATTTCGACATACATCCTTTTCCTTCCCTTCATATCCACAAAGAAACTTCTTCACTTCCTCGACTTGAAAGTCACGCTCCAATATTCTCTTCCTCTTACCATCCTTCTTCTTTCAGATCAACCATTCTATACAAAACATAAAAATAACACAAACCCACACAACAATCAATACTACATTCATTGATAAACAACATTAATATATATAATACGTTAAATTATTTCAAAATAACTAACCTAAAAATATACACGACCAGAATCGATACCGAAGAATAATAAACCAACTGCAACCCTGTGTAATCACGAAAATAGAGTACAACGATGGTGATGAACAAAACGAAAAACCAAAACGAAATGGCTATGAACTTCGATAACAAACAATGGAGAATCTTTTGAAACGATGGTGGCGAGAGCGATGCTCACGAGAGCGATGGAGATTGTTGAAACACGGAAGTAGAGATAAAAGAGGGTTTTACGTATAAAAGGTAATATACAAAAACGAAAAGTACATGCTTGCGGTTATCAAGCATTTTAAAAAACATGTCCTTATTGTAAATAAAATTAAAAAAGTGTAATATTTTTGTAATTATTTTATGGGTGTTTTGTTTTGTAATTATTTTTAAAAAGTACTAATATATGTAATTAATCCAAAATAATTACCAAATAAGGCCTCCTTTATTAAGAGTCTAACACTACTCCCAAACAATTAAAAAAATCCAAAAAAGCGAATCGACCCGTGTACATAATAATTAAATTGTTTTGTACAAATTATATGCTTTAAATATGTAGAATATTACAATAATCAGTATATGTAAAATATTACAGATTGATTATTTGCTTTAATATTTAAGTATTCTATTTAAGTAATAAAATGAAGAGAATATTTAAGGGGGCCCTAAAATTTTTGGGCCTAAAGTTCGGGCACCTTGGGCTTTAACCCAGAGCCGGTATTGTGGAGGAACAATTTTGCACAACTAATGTATTTATGAGGGATACTTGTGCTAAAAAAAAATAATTAAGGAACACTTTTACAAAAACATAACACATAGGAGGGTTAGATTTATAATTTATTCCACTATATATTCTTAATCCCGAAAGAATAAAACGAGAAAATAGTTGTTCAAAGTAAGCTTACAGAAGTTTCATCAATTCGTTACTTATTTAGCTAAAAAAATAAAAAAAACGGTTCACTTCTTCAACTAACTTGGTAGATTTTCTGTACTATCTTTAAATTTAACTGACAAAATAGACGTTTAAAATAAGATTAAACAACTTTCATCAATTCATTACTTTTTTTGGCAAAAACATAAAAAGGATTCACAAAAGTTCAACCGTTATGTTTATGTTCTGGACTCTTAGAAAATAAATTATTTGAGAATAATGTTTTACACCATTCAATAGTAACATGTGAATTGACCAAAGAATTTAAAATGAACTATAATTTTGGTCAATTAACCAATATAGTATCTACACGCAAATCAAGAGATGATCTTTCTATCTGCGTGTTAATACTGGATCCTGAATTACCATATTATAAAACTATTAAATCAATCATATTGGATGGTGTAAAATACTAATTTTACATACCATTTTTATATAATTTATTCTTCTTCTTTTTTTATTGTACTAGTACTATGGTACTTACTATTTTGCATTTTAAACATGAAGCTAAGTTGGTAGATGATTTTCTGTACAATCTTTGGGTCTGTCTCCACATTATTTTCATTTTCAAACTCACAGTATAATATTCTTGGGCCTCTTCTTCTAGCATTTAAAACAATTACCAAATAAATAATCCACTTCTCTTTCAACACCACTCTGTAAGCAAAAGCTTCACCAACGCACTCAGAAGAAGATGACTACAGATATAGTTCTACAATTGGCCATCCTTTTATTAACTCTAGCTTTATTCTACGCCATCCACAGATTCCCTAAACAGGCCTTAACCAAACTCCGCTCCAAAAACCGATACACCGCCCAAGCCCATCGCCACTTCGTCCAAGGGGCCCACCTACTGGCCCGATCCCGATCCACCAACAACCGCACCACCTCTCACAACCTCGCTAAAGACGCCGCCGGCGAGGCTGATAAGGCCCTGGCGATCGAACCCAAAGACGCCGCAACCCTCATCCTCAAAGGCCTTGCTTTGGATCTCATGGGACACAAATCCTCCGCCCTCAAATGCCTCGATATGGCGCTGACCCCGCCGGCGGTGAGGTCGCTATCGGATAAAGAGCGTGGTGACGCTTTATTTACGAGGGCCGAGCTGCAAATTGCGGTGAATCGGAGGCGGCGGGTGGACTCGGCGGTGGCGGACCTGGTGGAGGCGGTGAGGTTGAGTTCAGATAATGCGAAGGCGTTTTGCTTGTTGGGTCAGTGTTTTGTGATGAAGGGGATGAGACAGGACGCCCAGATGGCGTTTGATACGGCCCTAAGGATTGAGCCTGGTTTAGAAGAGGCTCGTCAGGGCTTGGCAGACTTGGGCTCCTGAACCCTTTTGGTTATAGGTTAGGTTGGATTAGAACCCTGTTGTTGTGTAGTACTAAATGTGCCTTGTTTTAATATTTGCAATTCCACTTATAATCAATCATCCATATGGTTTTATCAAGAAAAACCACGTGTTTTGATTACTACTGCCAAATGCCAATTTAATACTTGAAATAAAATATATTGTCGGAACTCATGGTTAATTAACATATTGTACAACTGATAAAGATGATGATATTATTTGGGATGGGACACTAAATTAATTTTAAAACTTGTAAATCATCTAATTTTCTAATTTATATATTGGATGGCAGCCTCCGATTGCTGGGCTGGGCTGGGCTGGGCGCTTGCGTAGTTTGTTGTGTGCTGACAACTTGGGTTTGTTACTACTATTACTCATCTGATTCAAGAAAAGCATATGGCACTTTAGTCACTTCATGTGCTAGTAATGCAAAATTGCAAACACGGAAATTGAACTGATAATTGATAATAGGAGCAGCCGCTCAAAACAGAGCGAGCAAACGTTAGAGAAATCCAAAACTTTTCCACAACAAGATGAGTGCGCCCCAAAATCCATCCCACATTACAACATCTCATCAACCTATCTTATAGGTAATACTTTTTACTTTTTCACAATTTTCCTGTTTCCCCCTACGAACTAAATCTCTACCCGCCAAATTAAAGAACCTCGTCTCTCAGCCCTGCTAATTAGTACCAACAGCTAAGCTAAAGCTTGGTGGGTCAGATGAGGGTCAGCTTAAGTTAAAATGCCACAAACAAGAGCTGAGAGGTTAACATTAGGTGGATGGTATTTGTTGAGAAAGTTAAAAGTTAATAGGTTTGGTGAGGCCAGAGGAAAAACTCGGCTGGTGGTGGCAATAAAGTCCCCGGAGACATGGAACCAGAGGTATCAACACTACCTGCTGCATTGCTGGATTGGAGGTGATGGAAGAGGTTGTGGTGATAGTACGGAGTTGTGGAATCAAATGGCACCCCGTAGGGAATTGCAGAGACCGGTGGAATGGCAGCAAAACTGATGCTACTCCCGCTGTTGCTGCTGCTCTGCTGAATCTGGTTATTGCTCAAGGAAGGTTTCTGCTCTGCCTCAAGTGAGAGCTTTAAGCGCTTTGCCGCCCCACCAATGGGAAGTGCACTCTTAGCAATGGCTTCCACGTCATATCTGTTCATCTCGAAATTGGTTACTGCATTCACACCCCTAAACTTGATTGCTGCTATGTCATATGCCTCGGCTGCTTCTTCCTCGGTGGCTGCACCATATATAGGGTTAAGTTACTATTGATACAAAAAATGTGTAATACCCGTCCCACATCACCATTAATCCTTAAATCAATTTCTGACAAGTCAATCAATTGTCATAGTGAAATTACAATTTAAGGAACTGAAAATTCTAGTTACTCTCATACTAAACAATAACTGTAGTCTAATTAACAATTAATATTCAAAGGACTCGTGTATAATTATGTACCAAAAGTTCCAAGATAGAGATCTTTATTCCCAGCAACACGACCAATCCTTGCTTGCCAACGTCCTTGTTGGTGATGCCTGAACAACATTGCGACAGTTAAATATAAAAGATTACAATGCACAAAATAAATTCGAATAATACTAATGCTGGGGTTTCCCAACTACTCATTGAGTAAGAAGTGCTAAGACCTTGTTACACCCCTGTAAATAGATGCTCCCCTGGAGAAACCGCTACTTTTCCTGGAAAAGGTGGCGAGAAATTGTGTAAGAAACTCTTTCTACAACCTTGTCATAGTGTCTCCACAACAATAATATTGATTTGAATACAAAGAAAAGGGTTGGTTAACTAGGAAGACCTTCTCAACGAAGCAATAAATTCTTGCTTGGTTACATTCTTCATATCCTCCTGTTCTTTGGTATAGTTTGAAACCTAAAGAGGAGAAAACCATGTAGCTTAGGCATAAATTAATTTAGACGTCAACTTTTCATGCAGAGATAGGGGAACACTAAAGTAAATGATAAAAAAACTGGATGGTGTGATGGAGGATTACAGGAAAGTTGGTGGTAGCAGTGGGACCCCAGTATTTCAAAGCTGCCAAATCATAAGCTCTTGCTGCCTTATCTTCCTTATCATATCCGCCTAATAATTATAAATTTAATCAAGTTTAGATACATTATTCAAACAGATCTACAGAGAATTAAAACCAGAAGATGTAAAAAGAAAAGAAGAAAAAGTAAATGAAGAGGTACTTACCCAAGTACACTGCAGGCATAAAGAATTTGAGTGACAAGGCATGATCCAGTTCCGTAATCCATGCAAAAGTCAGGAAATCAAGTTAAACATTTGCTAATTAGATAGTCAAAGATTTCTGCCTAGCAAAATATTCCATAACAAAGCAAAGCAAAAAGGGCAAGCATGCGTGCATAATACGCATGTGATAGGTGTGACCAGAACAGAAAAACCAGTGACTCTTTATTAGTGAATCTTATTAGCATATCTGTTTATTTATCATGCTCCATCTTTCATGTTTGTTAGTGTTCTATGACATATATTCTTTATTTGCAAATTTAGAAGCTGAAAGTGAAAGACGAATCCCCAAATTCCTCCCAATTCATGACTAGTAAAAAAACTTCCCTGATCTGAAATCTGAACTTGTGTTCTTTTTCTTTAAAATTATTTCTTCAGATTGAACCTTATACTAAAACATCTTAATTAACAGGTGTTCAGCTGTCACTTCTATTCTTTGGTCCACGTTTTTCCTTTCTTAGATCTTTCTTGACCTCAACCTTTTTAAACAATAATGTTACAATTGATCTAATGCAATTGCAAAATATGTCTTTTGAAACGATGTTACTACTAATCTTTACTCTTATGAGTTGGAGATAGTCAGATAGCATATTAGTATCGAGTCCTTCTACAGGGACATTGTTATTTGACATTTCCAATAATATATTTTGTAAAAATTTCGGTTGAAATAAATACTATACATTTTTTGAGTTTCAACAAATTTTTTTTTGGAAATGTCCAATAACAATGTCCGCCTAGACATATTGATTAGTATTTGTTTTTCTGGTTTCACTAAGATACCCTGTATGGCCCTATATATTGGGTATATTTCTGGACAGTGGGCACAGCATTAATTCCCATACTGTATACAAATATGAAATTTGTTTCCACCTAAAATGGTAGGCAGTCATTTAAATTTAAACTGGGTGACTTGGTCAAACCTATTGAGGAACTTTGGGCCAGGAAAGCAAAAGCAAAAGTTAAAGCCATCCCTGATAAAATTCAGAGTTTCAGACACTAGTGTTCAGACTAGCTGATGTATGTATACACCTGGGAGGGCCATGTACACGCTGCTATAACCAGAAAATAAGGGTGGTAGGGATAGAGTAACTTCCGGACAAACATATTTATTTCTGGACAGAATAGTCATGGGTACAAAGCATAAGAGGTTAAAAAACAACAAAGCATTACCCAAAGTAAACAAAATGGCGGCCACTCTGATCAAATCAGTGAAAGTAAAAAAAGAAAGAACAGAAAGAAGAAGTACAAATGTACATATATTTATATATAACATCAGTCAATCAATCATCACGAATAATTAATTAAAGTCCTGATTTGAAAGAAAGAAAATGCCCACCTGAGACCCCATTACTACTATCCTCAATCTCAATGCATGCAACCTTCTTTTTAGTCAAACATAATTTTCATATGCATATAAATAAAATGTACAGAATTACTGTGATACACAAGTACAACACAACGCATAGTATGCATGTATATGATGGATAGATAATGGATAGATAGAGACAAAGATAAGACCTTGACGCCCTTTTCTAGCCTGACCCTCTCTTCTACAGCTGTTATCCCATAGATGCGCTTCGTATCTTCCCGTCCATCTGTGTCTGCATCATACCAACAGATCCCACCTTTAACCTTTTTCTCTCATAAATATCAAACAGTAACTAAAACCACTTAATTAACACATTAATTATTAATAGCAGATGTACCAAATTTATAGCTTGCTTGGTTATTTTACAAAAAAATCACGAATTTTTGGGTGTTTGATACTCTCCGCTAAATTCACAATTAATCTATTTTCCCAACAATGAATCACAGTAAAATTACAAGTTAGAGAGTAGAGAGAGAATACCTAGTAACACCTCTGTAAATCGAGGTTCTCTGGCCAAAAGTATCAGCAATCTTCTTACAACTATCCGAATCCACCGAGACAATAGCATTCTCAGAACTCTGGTTACTATTATTATTGTTATTGTGGTTATTAACCCCCAGTGACAACACACCCCCAGTAGGGCACTGTTGGTAAGCTACCAACTCGTTTCCAGACTCAATGGACTGACCCGCAAACTCGAACTGTGTGCGTCCAACAGAGGACGAGTCATCAACTTCAGAGCCCGAGTTAGTTGAAAAGGCTTGGAACGCAGCAATAGTCTTGAGATCTGAGTGGTCATAGATGTGAGTCAAAGACGAGTCCTGAGTCGTCTCCGTTTGGGTATCAGAGTACCGGTGAACGTACGACGAAGTCGTGTCGCCGCCGAGGAAGTCTTCCAGCTTCGGTGGTGGATTCGTCTCGAAACTCGTGAAAATGGAGGAGGAATCATTTAATGATTCTTTCACTTGGTGATGATGAAGATGATGATTTCCTCCTTCCGCGTACATAACTTCAACCTTTGGATTTGGCCAACCAGCTGCACAATAATCAAATAAACTTAGCTAATAACAACACAAGCCCCAACTTTTGGAGAGAGAATGAAAAAGCAAAAAACACTGTTTGGTTACTAAGCAAAAGAAATGTGATCTCTGATAATTACTGGTGCCAAAAAATAACAAAATTTGCAGTTACTCAGGCTTAGCTATTCTTCGGTCATTACATGAGATTTTTGAATTTGAACGTAACAGAAATTAATACTAGTAGACTTAATAGTTGCACTATATTTTCCTTTCTCACATTTTTCTTTCACTCTTTTGTTTTTTTCTCAGCAAACAAACGGAAACTCAGGGATTTTTTTTGACACAACTCACTATATTTGAGTCGGTCATTTTCACAATCAGATTTGAGCTCAGTCGTACCATCTGAGATTCTTCAAAAAATAAATAGTACTACTACAATACGTATATACGTATATATATATATATATATATACATGTTTATATATGTATATGAATAGTACCGTTTGGTGCATAGAAGTTATCGAAAAAGTAATATTGCTGTGAATCAGCAGGAGATGAATGAAGAATCTGCAGCTGCTGGTGCTGAGGCTGTGAAGTTGATGAACTCAGCATTTCCATTGGAGAGAGAGAGAACGAAAGCCAGTTATTATCTGGAGCCATTACTACTACTTTTGATTTGCTTTCCCTTTCTGATTCTTCTTCTTAATCTCTTAATTTCTTCGATTCTCGCTCATCAGCTAATTAAACACAAAAACAAACACATTTTAGGCCTGATTGGAAAAAAAAAGGAACTGGAGCTAGCTAAGCTTATGTACCTAACAATTAATCATCCTCCGTTAGCAAAACACTCCATTTGTTAACGGATCGAAGCAATGAAACCTGAGCTTAAAGAAGCTGATCAACTAAAAATGAACTGAGTTTGTGTAGAGAGAGAAATTAGTGATTTACAGCTTCAAATACTGTTTGAAAGCATCGCATGCAAATATGAGAAGGAGCTACAGAGAGAAACTGAAAATGGGAGTAGCTAATAAACTGCTTGTAATGGAGTTGGAGTTTAAGAGAAAGAAAGTTAGGGAATGGGGAGCTGGTGGAGGGTTATAATGGGAGGATGGAATGGTTTCATCTGCCATTCGGCGTAAAATCAGAGGGAGGGAGGGACAGAAAAGGGTTTTTAAGCTAAATTGATTACAGTGTATTTTTCCGTGTTTAAAACTATTAAAATAAGGCGATTGTGACTTTTGGCTCTGATGAAATAGAATTTGTCTGAAACAAGGTTGCGAAAGATCCGGGCTGGCGGACAAGGTAGAGTAATTTTGTTAAGCGTTTTTCTTTGACAATTTTGTCCTCCTTATTTTTTCTTATTTCTCCCACTCCACTTGTCCTACATGCCGTGCTCTAACCCCCCCGTACCCCTCCTCCCTTTACCCCATACCCCATACAAACCCATATCATTTTTTTTTCTTTTTTCTTTTATAAATAAAAGTTTGTGTTTACTTGTCAACATAATAAATATGGGGTACTGTTATTTTCACATGTATTTATAATATTTTTTTATATATATTTTTGATATTTTTATATAGTTTCTTCTCACATAAAAATGGAACTCGCTTTATGTTCATTATATAAAAAAAAATTATGTAAAAATATCAATTATATATTTTATTATTTTTTATTTGTCTATATATTGAGAGACCTTATTATAAATTAGGATTAACTCCACTACACTAATATTATTCTCTCAAACCTAAATAAATTTAAAAGAGAGAAAAAAATGATTAGTCATTTTAAGATTTTTCATAAACCTACATTACTTCTTCTTCTTCATTTATATTCTCTTGGTGGATCGCATTTGGAGTGTTAACGCCAAGATCTTCTGCCACGTCCCAATCACATAAGACACCTGATCCCAAGACAAGATAAACACGATAAACACCACAAGCTCTTGGTACATTGTTCAGTCGGGATAGGCTAAATGCGTGAGAGTCAGTATGTGTTCACAAGGTTAACAATGGATGAATATAATGTCTAGTGTCTAGAGAGAGATAATAATTCTCGGTTGTGTGTATGTGAGAAAATATGAATATGAAAAATGTATGAGAATCGCACATTGGTGAAGGCTTCTCTTTGGGTTATACTATCTCAAAATGCGGATTCTTGTGCCACCCACTACTACCGACACCCCTACGATCGATGAGCTCTGCCGACTGTATGTAGTCTATCCATTGCTTTTGGCCACTATTTTCTACCACCGACCGGCTAAATAAATTTATGATCTCATCCACATTAATGCATGGCAGGAGTTTTAGTCAACCGTCATGCTTTTTCATCATCAGAAGTCAAATAATGAGATATTAAAATATCTAATGGGTCGATCCCTTTGAAATGACCCGATCTTAAAGGTTAAAATGGAAATAATATGGTGGCCAAGCCCAATGACTTTCACGGATTAATAATAAAGGCCCAATAGATTGATTAAATGAGTAGGCCCAATGTACCTACCAAAAGAGGAAATATCACGACCCAACATTGCCCCTAGTTTTTGTTGAACAAAATGTTTAAAGAAAACTATAAATGGTCCATAATAATTTACTAAAGGTCCACAAGAAGAAATAATTGAAGTGCACCCGATTCATTATTCACGATATGAAATGAGAGGAGAATGGAGGCCCAAATCGAAAAAGCCACATCGATAGATACATTGACGGGCCGGACGCTTCCCATTCAACCTCTAAATCATTACTAACATTTAATGTGCCGGCCTTGAACACCGTGTAACCATCAGTATAAAGGATAACTTTACCAAATTTGCAGTTTTACACCGCCCATTTGAAATTCGAGCGCGCTTTTGAACTCTCTCGCTTCTTACGAACTCTCTCTTTCGCAAACCGTCAAAAATGGCTTCCCAAGACTCGAACAAGGTTCTCCCATACTAGTAACACCGATCATCGTCGTTCAGCCAAACCCTCGTCGCTCGTGAAGGAACCTCGACCTTGAATCCAAAGGGGTCGAAAATTGCCAAGGATCCTCCCCCAAAAACTCCCAAAACCCCCTCTGAATACAATAGGAATAAGGATCGTTTCGCACGCCAACACTCCTCTATTGTCACGCGAGGTGAACTAAAAAGGATCCGATCTCGATGCCACATCCCGGATACCCATGCATTAGGGTTCCCGGATCGGCGAGAAGATGTCTTAACGGCGGAAGGTTAGATTTACCGATCCTGTGACCTCGCTTTCGAGAAGGGGTTCGTTTCCTCCGCACATTTTCATAGTGACTTTTTTGGGGTTCCTGGGGTGGGGTTCGCCTAACCGGTACCAAATTCTTACATTCGTATATTTTGGCCTTCGTGGCATTCTGCCATGAATTGGGCGTGGAGCCTTCCTTGGACTTCTTCTTCACCGTATACAAGATAGTCCCATCTAGGGAGAAGGGGTTCAAGGCCATTACAAACACTCTCCGACGTCAGGAGAAAAGTTCGAGAGGCGCTCCCTGGTGAACACTCCTTCGAGCAATAGGGGATGGCACGAGAAGTGGTTCTACGTCAAAGGTCCCGAAATTTCTTCCTTACCGAACTGGGCCACTGATGAGAAGATCTCTGCTGACTTCGGAGACATTTCTGAAGAACGGGAAGTTGAAATGATGGAACTTTTCGACAATTTCCCTAAGGAGGAGTGGAAGTATGGACTCATCTCGAAGCAGGCATGGTTATATGACCATAAATGTAAGTATCGGTCTATTTTATATGTATACGAATTTTTGAAAATGCTTTTATAATGTGGATTCTAACACAGAACTGTTTGGTTTATGCAGTATCTTTGATCAAACCAAGCTCTTTAGAGATAAAAGAGTTCGAAGATTTTTTGTCCGGGAAGTCCTCGGAAGCTATTGAGATTCTGCCAACAGAAGCTACTTCCGAAGTCGAGCCGACCTCGGAGATACACACTGACGAACTCCGAACTGAAGAACCAGAAGCTGATGAGGTTCTCGTTCCGGAAGAGACCCTCCGGCCTCGTCAGAAGAAGAGGGCCATTAGAAAACCAAGATCAACTCCTCTCCCTAGCCCTTCGGAAGCCACCCCAGAAATTGAGCCAACCACAACATCCATTCCTCGACGAGGAGGCTTACTTGAACGTCCTGATCGAAGAAGTATCCTCCGGACCAAAAAGTTAAAAACCAAGATAACCCCGTTAACCGCCGAAGAGCTCAGGGTGCCCCAGTCTTCGATCATCCCCCCCTTCGTGCCCCCTATAGAAATACAGATTGCCGAAGAAGGTGATCAGGACGAAACAGTTCCAACGCTGTCCAAGAAGAGGAAGCGTACACCTGACAACCATCCAAGGTCTGCCTCTGCCGCTTCTCCTCCCGAGCAACCAGCTCCTTCACCGGAAAGGTCGAGACCCTCCCCCGAACGACCCGGTCCTTCAGGTCAGGGTTATAATGCCGAGGCCATGGGGTCTCCGACTCTGTGGCCTAGATTCAATGCAAATTTTTCCTTCGACCTCTTCGGGGCCTTCAGAATAACGCAGCGGCGACCATCGGTTCGATGATCACACAGACGGAATCGCTTTCGATGAAGGGATGAGCTATCTGGCTAAGGTAAATAATCATTTCTTTATTTTCTATCTCTCTGTTCTTACTTGGATATCTGGGTACTGACTTGAATACTGTTTGAACATATGCAGGCCAACGCTGTCTTCGGACGTTTGCGTCCAAGGCACATAAATGGGGAGGCTGAGGAAGATTTCATGAGGTAGGAGATCAACATGCTGAAATCGACCTTGGCTCGAGAAAGAACCGATCACGAAGACGCTCTTCATACCATCGACGGCCTCCAACGAGACTTAGATCGAGCTAAGATGGACTTGAAACGCGTCGACTGACAGCTAAAGACCACAAGAGATGGGTTGGCGCATCAAAGCCGACCCAACAGACTTTTAATCGATCGAACAGCCTACTGGTGAAGAAAACCTACTCCTGAAGGCCAAAAATGAGGAGTTTTCTTCGGCCAACCGAAGCTTGACGATTCAACTTGGCGAGGCTCAGGCGAAGGCCCAGGACGAAGAGCGAAGACACAAGACCAAGCGCCACAAACTTCGTCACAAAATAAAGGAGCTTGAGGGACGGGGTCCTCTTCTGACCAAAGAGCTGCGAAAGCAGATTCAGGAAGACTATAGGGACTCGGATGAACTCAATGCCGAGATCATGAAGGTCTATTCGGAGGGTTATGAAGACTGTCGGGAGCGAGTTAAAGAAAAGCTATCTGCTGCTCAGCTGGATCCGGCTTTTCTTAACTCCGAGGACGAAGGTGGTGCCTGAATGTCCTTCCTGCTTTTATCTTGACTTATGTAAAAATTAATTGTTTATGTCTTTGAGATTATTTTGAAATTTTATATATGGATGTTGTCGATGTTTCTATATTTGCATAGTTAGTTCATGAATAAATCGATCGAATGAATGTTTAATTTTCTTAATGAATCTGTAATTTCCTTAATTGTGAACTATGTTTTCGGTTAGTTTCTTGTCAACAATTCAGTATCAGTAAACTGAACCTAAACAGTGAATCAGTTAAAACATATAATGATTAATTTATGAAATGAAGTGAATTGAATTTTATGGACAGAATTTAACTTAACTGAATTGAATGGACCGAACTCAACACTTAAATAAAATAAAGTAATACATACTCATCGGTTCCGAAGTGTGAGATCGGTCATTTTTTTACCACTCGGGGTGAAACAATTATATAATGACCAAGATATAAGGATCAAGATATAAGGATCAATTGTGACCATTGACTTACCACCCTTGGTAAAATCAATATAGGATCATAAGGACCTTTGTCTACCACTCGGGGTAGAACAACAAATGGGCTGTCATCGAATGGCCAGCGAGTCCTACCATACCTCCTTACACCATCGTGACCATAGGACAAATAGGACTAAGATCAATAGTGACCATTGATTTACCACCCTTGGTAAAATAAATATAGGATCATAAGGACCTTTGTCTACCACTCGGGGTAGAACAACAAATGGGCTGCCATCGAATGGCCAACGAGTCCTACCATACCTCCTTACACCATCGTGACCATAGGACAAATAGGACCAGGATCAATTGTGACCATTGATTTACCACCCTTGGTAAAATCAATATAGGATCATAAGGACCTTTGTCTACCACTCGGGGTTGAACAACAAATGGGCTGCCATCGAATGGCCAGCGAGTCCTACCATACCTCCTTACACCATCGTGACCATAGGACAAATAGGACCAGGATCAATTGTGAAAAAGTGACTTTTTATTGATAATGGACAATAATATACAGACATCCGATAAATTGACCTGATCTCTATTGAAAGTATTTCCGAAGCCTGCCAGCATACCAAGTGTTTTTGATCTCGGAACCATCTAATGCCCTTAACCGATAAGTGCCCGGCTTTAATACTTCGATCACTTCATACGGCCCTTCCCAGTTTGGCATTAACTTTCCCGTGTTTTGAGGTGTAGAAGTTTCGGCTTCTCTGAGGACAAAGTCTCCTTCTTCGAATCTGCGAAGCTTGACTCCTTTGTTATAATGCTTAGCTACTCTTCGTTGATAAGCAGCCAGTTTAAGTAGAGCCACCTCTCTGACTTCTTCTAGCAGATCCAAATTGGCCTTCAGTCCTTCGTCATTGTAGATCTCTTTGTATTGACTGACCCGAAGACTTGGAGATCCGATTTCGACAGGGACTAAGGCATCAGTACCATAGGCTAGTCGAAAAGGTGAATCTCCCGTGGTGGTCCTCGGTGTAGTCTAAGTAAGCCTGATCTGTTGGCGACTCTTTTGGCCATCTTCCTTTAGCTTCATCCGATCTGGCTTGATTAGATTCGTGCGTCATTCTGTTGGTCACCTCAACTTGGCCATTTCGATTGTGGATGAGCCATCAAGTCTTCTTATCTTTGAATCCCCAACTCCTTTAAAAATGCTTCAAATTTTGATCCCATTTGGCGTCCCGTTGTCCGAGATATCAATACTCAAGGGATCCCAAGGCGAAACACTACGGACTCTTTTATGAACTTCAAACATTCTTGCTCTGTTATTAAGCAAAGTGGCCGCTCTACCCACTTAGTCATGTAATTAATAGCAACTATGACAAAGCTAACGACCTTTAGCTTTAGGCAACGGACCCAATATATCTACCCCAGACGGTGAAGGGTATAGGAGATAAAATCGAGTATAGCTCTTAGGTGGTGTCGATAGGATCAGATCGTTGACCGACACTTTTCACATTTCTTGACATACTCTGTAGCTTCCTTGAAAATTGTAGGTAATAGTATCCTTGTTGAAGTACTTTGTAAGCCAAAGATTTTAGCGATTATATGATCACCGCGCAAATACCCTCGTGAACTCTCCGAAGAGCATATTCCGCCTCGGATGGAACCAGACATTTTAGCAGCGGTGAGGAAAAGGCCAATCGATAAAGATCTCCATCAATAAGAACAAAATTGGCACTCTTATACTTGATCTTTTTTGCTAACATCTGATCCGAAGGGAGGACGCCATCTGCCAAATACTCGATGTAGGGGCCATCCAGCAGTTAGATCGCTCGATACACATCTTTGTTTCATCTTTGAACACACATCGCCGCAAAACTTCCAAATAAAGTGATCCATTAAAAACATCTGCATCCGTAGTGGCCAACTTCGACAGTGCATCGGCGATGGAATTGTCATTACGCTCTATGCCCTGAAACTCACACGAAGCGAAATACTGAAGTCGATCCTTTAACTCCGCCAGATACTTGATCATCCGAGCTCCACGAGCTTCATAATCTCCGAACCAATTTACGCAGCGACCAACCGAGAGTCATCTTTGTAAATGATAAGCTTTTGGACTTTAGACTCTTTGCCAATCGAACACCCGTTAGCACTGCTTCATACTCAGCTTCGTTGTTCGTTGCTTTAAATCCGAATCTGATGGCCTGCTGAACATTAAATTCGTCCGGACTTGTCAAGATAATTCCTGCCCCACTAACAGTTAGGGTAGAGGAACCGTCTGCATATAGAGTCCAAGCATTCTGACCTTGTTGAAAAACTGCCACTACTCGATCGAACGATTCAGCTTCTGGCAACTCGGCATCTGCTTCGGTGAACGAACATTCTACCATAAAATCGGCCAAAGCTTGACCTTTGATAGCGGTTCGGGGATGGTATTTGATGAAAAACTGGGACAATTCCATTGTCCATGCCGCTAACCTTCCTAAAACTTCTGGTTTGCCCATCACCTTCTTCAATAGTTGATCCGTGTAGACGACCAGGAGCCGACCTTGAAAATACTGCCGAAGCTTTCTACTAGCAATTATTAAAGCAAAGGCAAATTTCTCAATATTCGGATACCGGTTTGAGATCTCGCGGGGCGTGGTCGACATAATAGGCCGGATCTTTGCTTTCCACCGACCTCCGAACCGATCTTGCTCCAACCGCTAACGAACTTGCTGCAAGAGTGCACGGATATAAGGTCTCTTTGGGCGGGCTTCACCAATAAAGGAAGCGGAAGAAAGATATGCCTTTATGCCTTGGAAGGCGTCTTCACACTCTGAAGTCCACTGGAACGTCTTCGCATTCTTCGGCCCTTTCAATGTATCAAAGAAAGGAAGACACCTCTCCACAGATTTGGCGACGAACCTCCTTAAAGCTGCAATCCTACCAGTCAGACGTTGAACGTCCTTGAACGACTGAGGAGTCTTTATATCAAGAATGGCCTGGATCTTCTCCGGATTGACCTCGATGTCCCTCTGACTGACCAGATAGCCCAAAAACTTTCGTGCACCGAGGCCGAAAGTGCATTTGGCCGGATTGAGTCTCAGTTGACAATGACGGACAGTCTGAAAGCATTCCTCTAGATCTTCCAAATGATTCTGAACCCGCATGTGTTAGAGTTTATGCCCTAGAGGCCAATTATTTGATATAATTTCTTAACATTTTGATATTATATTTGATTGAATAAATATATGATTTTATTATGGTTTTATTTACTGCGTAATATAATTGTTAACATAATAAAATTCCTTAGAATAGTGATACAAATTATATAGTTTCAAGTATGTGACTTGAACATGAGATTATATATTACCATTAGTATCGGTGTTCTTAAATGTCCTAGTCGAGTATCATTGTTGATGGGACAACAATGATGCATTGAGACTAAGTATGTGGATGATTGATGACCAAATCTCATTGGTCATAAATATATGAGATATTAAGTCGATGCATAGGTACATATTAGAGAACGATGTCTTTGGGATGACCCACCATGAGAATTCTATATGGAGCATTATGCGAAGTGTCATTAGCAATTCTCATAAGTGACAATGATGTAATGGTCCTCCAGGCACGAAATCGCTATATTACTACACGAGAATTTATGTACTTTGATATCATCAAATGTCACCTTTAATAGGGTGGACTATAAAGGTGATTATTGGGTTCATCATTAATCGTGTGAGAAATATGAGTGATCTAGATGGAATTTAACCATCCTATATATTATGGGTGATATCCATAGGCCTCTTGATTGAGTAGGACTATGAAATGCATGGCCATGCTCAAATAGTGATTTGTTTCATATAGTCTACTCATTGATCAAGAAAACTCAGATTAAATTATGAAGAGTATGACACATTCCATGACTCGAGTTTAATCTAGGATATTAAGGTTAAAAGGATTAAATTACATTGAAACATTGGTCACGAAAAGGTTGCATCGAATCATCGATCTTATTATTACTTGGGTAGAAGTGATGCATTACTTAGATGTCATTCAACTTTGTTTATAATTTTATAATATGATTTTAAAATTATTGCCAACGTAATAATAACCTATAGGTCACACACATAGAACATTATTTAAAAGAGAATTAATTTAAATTTTAAGGATTTAAATATATTAATATGATTAATAGTATTTAAATCACGTAATTTAAATTAAAAGGATAATTGTATATATGTATATTAATTAAGTAAGACTTAATTAAGAGATATATATATATATATATATATATATATATATAAATTCGGATTTTATAAAATTAGGTTTTGATTTGATTAATTCCTTTTAACTACTATATATATGATATATAGCTACTTTCTAAGGTTAGATAACATAATTGAAAAACCCTGGCCATTTCTAGAGAGAGACTAGAGAAAGCAGTTTCAAAATCCATTCCTTTTGGTGGCTAAGTCATGAAGTCCTTCTTATTGCGAGAATCGCATTGACGGTTTGATGCGGCGTTAAATGTGGATATCTAGTAAGTTAATCGGTTTGTATTGCGTTGGAGATTGAGGCGATCGGTTTGATTCTCGGTTTTGTTTATATCTGGTATAATCTCTAAACCTCTGAATTAATTGATTTTCGCATGGATCCTGTTTTAGGGTTTCGGAAATTGCTTTAAAATTTTAATTTCCGCTGTGCGTTTCTGTGCCGAAGCCCAACAGCATGCTCTTCACGATCATGTCATCGACATATACCTCCATGTTCCTCCCCAGCTGCCTGTCGAAGATGAAGTTCATCATTCTCTGGTAGGTGGCTCCAACATTTATAAGGCCAAAAGTCATCTTCTTGTAAGCGTACACCGAACGGTGTGTAATGAACGCTGTCTTTGAAATGTCCTCTTTACGCATGGATATTTGATGATAACCTGAAAAAGCATCCATAAAGCTTAGTAATGCATACCCCGAAGTGGCATCGATGAGCTGATCGATATGGGACAGAGGATAAAAATCCTTCGGACAAGCTTTATTGAGGTCGGTGTAGTCGATGCAAACCCGCCATTTTCCATTCTGCTTCTGCACCAACACCACATTCGCCATCCACTCGGGATAATCAATTTCATAGATGAAGTCGGCAGCTAACAGCTTTGCGATTTCCTCATCAATGATCTTTTGTCGCTCGGGCGCAAAGATCCGCCTTTTTTGCCGAACTGGCTTCTTCGAGGGGTCTACATTCAAACTGTGCTCAGCTA
This sequence comes from Panax ginseng, assembly GCA_020205605.1. Lineage (NCBI taxonomy): Eukaryota > Viridiplantae > Streptophyta > Magnoliopsida > Apiales > Araliaceae > Panax > Panax ginseng. The sequence goes on from CM035145.1 coordinate 24,299,654, forward strand.
TCTTCCGGCTTACTCCAGGCATGTCCTGCGGTTCCCATGCAAAAATATCCGCATAGCAGCGTAAGAGTTCCATAAGGTTTGTCCGAAAAGGCTCTGGTAGACCCGAACCGATCTTCACAGTCTTGTCTGCCTTTTCGATGATCAACTCGATCTCCTCCGTCCCACCTGCAGGGATCACCAACGGTTCTGAATTGCTCTCGATGAAGGGCTCGATCACAATCGCCATCGCTTGTTTCTGTTTGCTCACCCCCACTCTGGAGGAAATAACAGCATTCCGGTAACATCGTCGGGCTAGATCCAAGTCCCCCGCCACCTCTCCTACTCTATGCGCCGTGGGGAACTTGATTTTGAAATGAGGGATGGAGGTCACAGCTTGGAGAGCAGTCAAGGTAGGTCTTCCCAGTATAGCGTTGTAAGCTGAATCTACGTGTACAACATAGAATTTGCACATTATTTCTACCTGCTGGGGTGTTGTGCCGAAGATAACTGGGAGTTCAATAGTGCCTGTAACTTTGACCGGATCGTTGCTGAAGCCGTATAAAGGAGCCTCCTGCCCGACCTCCATTTTCTGCCCATCAAGATGCATCCTCTAATAGGCATGGGCGTATAAAATATTCACTGAAGATCCATTGTCTATCATCATGCGCTTCATGTCCACCGTGCCTACTTGCTCTGTGATCACCAAGGCCCCCTCATGTGGCTCGATGGGCTCCAAAGGATAATCTGCGTCAGTAAATGATATGACGGTCCCTAGGAATGGTTTGTCAACCTTCAGGGGAGCATCTATCACAGTCATGACCGAATCCAGGTAAGCCCTTCTGTTCCTCCCTATCAACTTCCCTACAGATCCACCGGTTATCACATCGATGACATGCCTTGGAGGCGGTACTGGAGCCATTTGAACCGTCTGAACAGTACGGTTAATAGTCTGCTGAACATTCGCGGCCACATACTGTACCAACAAGCCATCTTTAATCTTCTTCTCCACGAAATCTTTCAAATTGCAACACTCGTTAGTGTGTGGTGGCGTCGCGCTTGATGATAGCCACAATACTTACGAGAGTTACCCTGTCATGTTCGGTAGTTATCACGGGGTGGCTCGAAGAAAGGTTGGTTTCTGATTTGATCCAGAATTACCGATCTATCATTGTTCGATTTAGTGCGAGACCTTATTCATTCACCGGGTCAAAGCGGGGGACTACCGCTTCGCCTTGCCAGAGAGTTATTATACTTCTTGAAGCGCCCCTGGTCGATCATTATACCCCCGTTCTCCTCTCGATCAACTTGACCTTAGGAACTCACTGTCTCTTTCATTTGGTCAGAAGGAGGATGCTTCAGTCGTTCATAGCTTCTTCCACAACAATATATATACGCCTTGTCAAAGGCATCGGCCAAGCTCTTCGGATGGTGGAACATCAACTTCTTCACCAACTTCTCGGACTTCACCAGATCCAGCCCATTCTGGAACAAACCTACAGCCTGGAGATCATTGAGGTCGGACACCTGACCGACTGCTACTCTGAACCTCTTTACATACTGGCCCAAAGATTCGCTGGTAAACTGCCGGATCTGTGTCAGAGAACCCTTAGGCTTTCCTCTTCTTCGGTTACTCCCAAAATGGGCATGGAACTTATCACAAAGCTCGGTCCAAGAGGATATCGAATCTGACGGCAAAGTTCCCAACAACTATCTCGCATCTTTTCTCAGCGTCGTAACAAAAATGTGGCACTTGGCAGCGTCAGTAAAGTCATAATAGTCCATTAGCCGGTCGAACGCCTGGCTATGGTCATAATATCCGCCTTCTCCTTGAGAATATCTGAGGAAAAAGGGGATGCCTTCTTTCCCGGAGCGTCCTTCACCTGCTGAACCTCAGCCAGTTGCTTTCTGAGCTCTTTCAGCTCCTTCACCAGAAAATCAACGCCTTCGGGTCGTGGGGAGACCTTTTTCTTGTGAACAACATTCTGTCTCTGAGAGGATCAACCTCCTCCTGCCGATCCTACTGCCCTGGTGGGACTTCTTGATCTACTCCGGTGTACAACTCTGTCCTTATGGTGAGAATGATCACGTTGATAGTCCCTTACTCTAATTTCGGGCATGATCTCCCTCGACCTGCTCCTTTGTCTGTCGTCGTCTCGATGCTGAGAGGCAACGACCATTATTGCCTTCTTCGAGGCCACGGGAGTTCTGCTCCTCGATCTCCTCCTACTGCGAGTACGATCCCTAGAAACATGCGCGGAATGCTCCGGCTCCTTACCCTCTCGTCGTGGCACCTCCTTATGCCTACTCTGCCTTTCGGACTGAACATGGTTAGATGCTTCGTCCCTTAATTCCGCCACCCGAAGCATTTGTTCGGCTATATCTTCTCTTTGCTTCAACAGAACCTCCAAGGCTTTATCTGCTTCGTCCGCCATCTTCGCCAACTTAGCGGCTCTATCTTCCTGACCACTTCTACGATAAGTCTTGGTCGGTGAGCCTTCCGCCTGCCCTCGACCATGATCTCGCTCCTTATCCGCACCGAAAAGCAATCTTCGTCTAGCCCCACCATGAATCTTCGGACGGAGATCTCCTGAATTATGCTTAGAGGCCGTGCTCTCATGAGCACTTTTAGAAGGACTCAGACGATCCTTCACCGAAACACGAGACAGTGACGAGCTAATAGCCATCGCCTGCCCTTCTGGCGTACCATCCCTATTCCTCATCATCTTCCGAAGTAGGTTAAACGATTGTGATTGAAAATTTCAATGACACTAGAACTCAAAAGCCCTCCTTCTAGCGCTAATGTTAACGCCAAGATCTTCTGCCACGTCCCAATCACATAAGACGCCCTGATCCTGCAAAGTAAACACGGTAAACACCACAAGCTTGACGGTACCGGTCTTGGGGATAGCTCAGGCGTGAGAGTCAGTATGTGTTCACAAGGTTAACAATGGAGGAATGTAATGTCTAGTGTCTAGAGAGAGATAATAATTCTCGGTTGTGTGTATGTGAGAGAATATGAATATGAAAAATGTATGAGAACGCACACATTGGTGAAGGCTTCCTTGCTAGGTTATACTATCTCACTTTGGATTCTCGTGCCACCCACTACTACGACACCCCTACGATCGATGAGCTCTGCGAGGCGTATGTAGTCTATCCTTTGCTTTTGGCGCTTTGTTTTTCTGGCCACGTGGCTATATGATCCCATCCACATTAATGCATGGCGGGAGTTTTAGTCAGTGTCATGCTTTTTCATCATTCTGAAGTCAAAGTAATGAGATATTAAAATATCTAATGGGTCGATCCCTTTGAAATGACCCGATCTTAAAGGTTAAAATGGAAATAATATGGTGACCGGGCCCAATAACTTTCACGGATTAATAATAAAGGCCCAATAGATTGATTAAATGAGTAGGCCCAATGTACCCGGCCCAAAGAGAGGAAATATCACGACCCAACATGGAGTATACTATACACACTAAGTAGTTTGTGTTTGATCTATGGAATTGAAAAAGTGTGAAGGAACAAAAAATTAAAACTTGGAGATCAAATCAAGAGTTAATTTAGTATGATTTTAAACCTTCCTCAATTAATAAGTTCCTTTTAATTGACATTTTAAGGGGAAAAATATAAAAATTAAAAAAATGTAATTAATACTTAATCTAATTGACTAAAGAAAATTAATTAGTATTTAATGTAAGGATAATATAAAAAATTAAGTTATTAATGTTTTCTTAAAATTTATAAATAACATAAAATGAATAAATTTTACTCTTTAAAAAAATAAATTAAAAAACAGAGAAAATACAAAGTTAAATCTGTTAGAATTTGAACCTAAATTAATATGGGTGTCATTAAGTAATGATTTCACATATCAATGTGTTCTACTCCATGAGTAGATTAAATTAAGTATTTCAAAACTCAAATTCATGGAGTAATGAATAAGATATTAACTCCCAAAAATCACCCTTAGAAATGATAAATGATAATAAATACATTTGGGAAGTCAAGTCTCACATTGATTAAGAACTAAAGAATTAATAAGTTTATATACATTAAAATTGCTATTAAGTTTTGGCCACAAGAGGAACTCCATTTTTGTGGAACAGAGAAAATCTAACCAAAGCTTGGTTTGAACCCACACGCGTGTCACCTACCGGCTCCCAGGTCTGGGTCCTTTTATATAATTTTTTGGATAAAATTTATTTAAATTTTATTTTAGTTTTGATAAATAGTATTTATTATTATACTATGTCGTTTTGGTAATGGCTATCTGCCTGAACGGACACCTTAAAATTATGTCGTTTTTGTCTGAACAGACGCGCCTTCTCTGCTAAAGACTAAATTTATGCCGTTTTTGTTCTAATAAGATTAAAACTGCGTCGTTTAGTAGTCCGAATGGACGGGCCCTTTCTGTTAAGCCTTAAAACTATGTCGCTTTAGATAAATAGTACCTTTTAAAGGGGTTATGTCCCTTCTGTAGGGTCACTAATCTCTCCTATAAATAAATAGGGAGAGGGAGGGAGAGGGGGAGAGGGGGAGAGGGGGCGGGGGGGCATCAATTTCATTCACTCATTCACAAGCATTATAAAAGTCTTTATTTGTTTATCAATTTTCATAGTTATTTTGAGAGAGAGTTCTGAGCATTTATTTTGATTCGTTGGTGTAGCGGAATTGTACGATCCATCTCACATCAATTCATCACCTAACAGCGCACACCTGTGTAGACGGGCCCAATAAGTATGTTGGATCACCTCCTTACCTAAAAGGTTAACTTATTACTCTTGAATTTATCCAATGTGGGATTAATGTGAAATATCCCAACAATCTTCACCTCATCATTAAGCACACCTTCTTTGAATCCTTCAAGAGTTCTCTGCTTGACTCTAATACTACTCCACCACGCCTAGCAGCGCACACCTGTGTAGACGGGCTCAATAAGTATGTTGGACCACCTCCTTACCTAAAAGGTTAACCTATTAGGTTGAGGCTCTACCATACTTATTAACTCATCTATACTCTTGAATTTATCTAATGTGGGATTCATGTGAAATATCCCAACAGTTGGACATACTATTTGGAGTACTACTATAATATATATTGTCATTGTATCTTGAGAGACAAGTGTTATCAAAGTGCACACCACAATTTTAGGATGTTAAATTTGAACTTTAAAATTATATATTTTTAAATTAAATAAATTACGTTTGAAATAGACTATTGTAAGACAAATAAGATATCAAAGTGTGTTTCGTGTTTAATATTTTTAAAATTCTTAAAAACGTATACTGTAAACAATCGTGGATAAACGAACAAACACATAATTGTAATAAAATAATATTGGTGGATGTAACAATTTAGTTAAAATTATTAAATCTGATTATTCTCCAAAATCTCTTTTTGAGTGTCCAAAAAAGAGAGAAGAAAAAGTGAAAAGGAAGGCGGATTCACTAACTAAAATTTTGACACTTTTAGTTGGTTTTACAGTTTTAATAACTAAGCATGAAATTATATTTTAAAATGTATATTGCTAATTTGCTATCAATAAACCCAAAATATAACAAAGGGGATGATAAGGGTGCACTCTAATTTTTCATTAAAGATCGCTTAAGTAAGTAAGTTAAGGCCTACAAATTTTGATTTACTTTCTTAATTATGCTATTAAAATAATTAATGCTTTAATACATGAAATGATTAGTAAAAAGATTAGTTTTAAAAATGGTCAATTTAATTTTAAAAAGTCAAAAACTGAGTAATTAATTTGGAACAGAGGGAGTATTATTTTATTTTTTGATCTGTTTTTCAATAATATAAATAACTAATAATCTAGATTAAGAAAAAGCAAAATAGAATAAGTATTCTGTTTGTAGGACCATGTGAAGATAGGGATGGCAATTATACCTGAAATATTTCAGTTTAAAAGAGTTGGTTAAAATTATTTTTCGCCTATGAATGACGAGAGCTAAATAAATCTCACCTTCATGCCACACGAGTCATAAAATTCAGAGAAATTTTTACTTAAATAATCTTCAAATATAAGTGATTAAGTGAATTTGTATTCTAGAAAGGGTGATTATTTCCCCAAATTTACTATATAGCGATAGTAAAAATCGTCGTTATAGTGATGATTTTCATATAAAAATATTAGTTTACTAAAAATATCCTTGGCTTTTATGAGAGCAGATCCTCTGTCACTATTTTCTGTGTCCCTTTGTGTCCTCCCACTTAAATTTTGACACCTAACTTCTTTACTTAGCCCTAATTAACTCTAATACTAAATAAGAAGTTAAATGTCAAAATTTAAGTGAGAAACACAAGAGGGACAGAAAAATTGGTTACAGAATCTGCTCTCGGCTTTTATATATATGCTGGTAAGAGTTCCCAAAAGTTAGGGCAGACCAGCGGCCGAAATAAGAGGGAGTGGTAAACCCGGATGATGAGGTTCCTTTGAAGTGAGGGTCGGGCAGTCCTCCAGTTTTTTAGGGCAGAGCAATTGCCATTGTGTTTAAATGACAATCCCTACATTGGTGTTCCGGTTTTTTATGGTAGCTAGCTAGCTCGCTCGGTCTATCATCGAGACCCAAACTTCATTTTGGCTTTTTTAAGTTATTATCTTTAAACTTGTTATTAATATAAAATTAATTAGTTTTTAGTCAATATCTTATAAATGTTGTTATACAATAGAATTTTTATTTTAATGTTGCATTTAAATTCTCTTCCGTCAACTTACGTGTTTCAAACATGGAATAACAAATTATTGAAAAAGCTTCACCCTCAATAGAATTAAATATATATATATATATATATATATATATATATATATATATTTGCTTATTTTATTGAAATAAAATGAATGATTTTTAATTATATTATATCTATACAATTAAAAATAAGAAGAACAACTAGAATTAAAAATTGAAAGTCAATATTCGCTACTATTAGTAACGTACCGCAAAAAATACTTGTATATCAAAATGGGTTTGACTTTATCAATAAATATTTAGGGTTTATCACGATTTATGATTTATAAATTAGGGTTTAGAGTTTACAATTATGTATCCGTAACTATTATTTTTTCAAGTTTAATAAACCCTGATTAATAAACTTTAAACCATAGTTTATAAAAGTTTAAGGTTTATTAATCAGGCTTTAGTGTTTACAATTATGTATATGCAACTTGTATTTTCCCAACTCTAATAATTTTAAATCCTAATTAATAAACCCTAGACCCTTGTTTATAAACAACCTTGACTAATAAACAGGGGCGGATCCAGTACTCTTGAAGTTCAGTGGGATCAAATTCGAAAAAAAATTCTTTAAAAATAAAAATTTAATAAAATGAATTTCAAAATTAAATAATCCTAAAATATTGTTTTCAATAACATTTATGGGTTTGGAACTAGATATTTTGGACAAAAGATTATGATACTTGGATTTAAGGGTTAACATTTGCATGGGTGAGTTTCTTGGTGGATATTAGCAGTGATAGGTTCGTCACTAGTCTGTTCGGCTTGGACATTTTTAAGAATATATTTAAATTTTGTACGTTTAATTGTTGTAACTCAATTACGTATGTCCATATCTGACAATCAATAAATATTTAATCACTAATTTAACATCAAAACAAAATCAATATACAATATTAATAGTCAAGTGTAATTAGCACCAATAATAAACAATCTCAATTAAACCACTAACAAGGTACATTACAAAATTTAAAGAAAGTAAAAATAGAATAGAACACATATTTGAAAAACTTTTATTTGATGGAGTTCTCTTCATTGCTGGGTTGCAGTGTTACTTGAAAAAGTAAAAAGCTCTAATTTTATAAAAGTATACTATATAAATAATTACAAAAATTCTTAAAATAATTGTTAAATTTGTAAAATTAAAAAACTAAAATTAAAATAACCTAAACATTTGGAGTTGCTATGTGCCTCTGTTGTGTTTTAGACTTTAACTTTAAGTTTTCTAATAGTTTTTTAAAATCAAACATAAAAATTTTATTTAACACCCCCTCAAATAATTTTTTTAAAATTGACACCCGACCTCCTAAAATTTCAATGTGCTCAGGTGCCCCCACTACCCCATACTTGGGTCCGTCACCGCTAATAAATCATAAACCCTTGTTAATAAGTCAAAATTTTATTCTCAATATTAATAAGTCAAATCTTTATTCTCAATATTATCGTTACTTATTGTTATCAATGATATAGATAATGTATATCCTATAAGATGCATAATAAATACATGTTATGTTATGAATCATTACTATATATATATATATATATATATATATATATATATATAATTGATATTTCTACAAGTAAAAATTTATATTTTCATAAAGTATCTCTCACATAGGTGTGAGACTCATTTATTATTCATGTGAGAGTGATCATGTGAAACTACACTTTTATAAACTGTTTTTTAATGGATCTGGAAGGAATGCGAATTAAACAAATAAATTTATATGACGATTTTTTTCGTTATTATAGTATAGAAAGTAGGTTTTTTATGCTATAGGGACGGAAAAAAACGTCGTTATAATCGATTGCTTTCAATTATTACCTTATTTCGGAGAGAATATATATATATATATATATATATATATATATATATATATATATATATATATATATATATATGATTAAACATGACGAAAATTACTGGGCAATAGCAAACAAGGTCTTAGTAACCTATCTGGCATATTATAATCCGTAAAGGAAATAGAGTTTTGAACGCAACGAAATGCAAGAAAATACATACATATACATGCATGACATTGTCCACGTAAACATGGTTTTGATTTGTTGGAACTACGGTGCACTCGGCTACGCCAGAAAGTGGAGGTTCCGTTTGTTTGTTTCTAATTACATATACTACTAGTTAATACTTATTCAGGACTGACGACTTAACTAAGGTGGCGAGGGCCCACGTGATCTCGCAAACATACGTGTAATTATTGATAGGGACACCTAATTCTCTCACTCATTACTTCGATATACACTTGACTTTTGTATCGGTCATAATCATACTTATCTTTTAATTTTATTTTGTTCTAATATATATATGAGTTTAATATTTCGATAATTATTAGAACCATATCCCCAATTCCCAAATTAATCAGTAATGTTACTTTTAGATCGAAGGAATAGAATAGAAAATGAAATTATTTATTTTATTTTAATTAAAATAAATTATTCTATATATGAATGAATCGTTTTATTTTCATCTTTATTACTCCAATCTAAATATAGAATAAATATTTAGCTATTTAATTTGGTTGGAACTTTATTAGTTAAGAAAATGAGGAGCAAATTCAGAGGCTTTGGATCCGAAACCCACGTTTATTTAGGTTAGGCCTTTCTCGGGTTTGGGGATCAACCGACCATGCTACTACTACTATTATACTATTATTACTGCTAATACAATTAGGTGATATTTGATTGTATCTTAATAAATTATAATGTATTTTAATAATTTTTTTTATAATATATTTTAATAACTTATATTTTTATATTAAGAGATCTTCTAATTAATTAAAATAAAAATACGAGTCAAAATTATTAAGATATCATTCCTTCCGAATGTCACGTGCATCACACGTCGATTAAAGAAATAAATTAGGCAATATAATTAGTATAAAAAAAAGGTTTAGGTATTTAGCTGTATTGAAAAATAGAGAAGGAGCGGCTAAGATTAAATCAACTGGATCCTACTCATCATCATAATCGTTCTTATCCTAGCCCCAGCCCCAGCCCCCAGGCCGCCTGCTCTCCTACATACATGATACAGCCTTTTATTTTAAGAAAGATCTTTACGGCCATGGACTCGTGCAAATGTAATCACTTCCTTTTGACCTTTGACTGGAAGGCACGTGCGCGGCATCTTTTGACCCAAAATTCTCGTCGATTACGGGGGCACTCACGTGCGCTCCCCCTTCAATTTTCTTCTATTTCCCATTAACCCATTCACACTTCCCTTCTCAATCCTTAATCCTTGTGCCAAAATTCTACATACACTATGTGGCACGAGTGAACCTTAAAATAAATAATAATAGTGTATATTTATTTGTCTTCTTTTAAAAAAAAAATATAATTCTATAAGGAGGAGATGCAATAAACATAATATTTTTTTAGTCATTTTGAGAAGTTAATTATCCAAGAAGGGAGGTTGAGTTCTATTTCAATCCACAATAAGTTGTATTTTTAATTGATATGTGATTATTCTTTACGGTCTAGTATGAAGTTTGCATCAATACACCTATCTTGCAAAGCGGACGTCCACGTCGGTACGTCTACCTAGCTTTGACGGTTTTATCTTAATGACGCCATTTCCACTTATCAGTATTTTAATCCAACCTCTAGATAATCAATTATCTGTTTCATTCCTTCGCCAATTTTTTGGTGATTTATCTGTTCCATTTATTCACCAATTTTTTGAAGCATTTTGTCAGTGGGATCGAAATTATTATTGAGTTATAAATAATTTGATTTGTGAGCCATTTTTTTTAATACTTTATACTTTACTATAGTATATATATATATATATATATATATATATATATATATATATATATATATATATATATATATATCCATTTCTTCATCAATTCTATTACTTTAATTCAAATGTAGAATAATTTAATGATAAGTAATTATAATTTGAGTGAAAACTTTATTTAATATATATATATATATATATATATATATATATATAAGTCGAGGATCAGGGTAAGGACTTTACTTACTTTGTTAAAATGCGGACTTTTTTTTTTGTTTTTTTTTTAAATAACTAAAAAAAAGTTTAATATTTTATGGAATTGAAATTTTTTCATAATACAATTTGGATGTGATTTGGACACGTATAACAAAGCAGTCTGCATGCGGTGCGTGCAGACTGCATCACCATTTTTGGTATAGGTATTCAAATCACGCCCAAAAAACATTATATTATGAAAAATATCGATTCCATAAAATATTAAATATATTTTTTAGTTGTTTTAAAAAAAACAAAAAATAATAAAAAAAAGTTCGCATTTTAACAAAGTAAGGGAGTCCTCACCTGATCGATTCTGTATATATATATATATACAGTTATGTAGTTTGTGTTTAGTCGGTCTATACTTTGGCATTTATTTATTTGGCATACAAAGCATTTTTCTCATGTAAAATTTAAAAGCTAAAGAATTAATTTGGAGCATATATAAACTAAAAGGTTCAAATTGCAATAGGCAGAGACTAATCACACTAACACGTGCAAGTAGTAAACATAAAATACGTACTACCTTTCTCCTAAAAATAATTATTAAAATTTGTAAAGAACACTCCTATACACAAAAGAATTTCAAATAAAAATCTTATGGATAAAATTATTGTTGAAAAAAATTATAAAGAAATTATGTAATTATACGCGCCCATTGTATTGTATAAATATCAATTTCCTTGTGAAAATTAAAATTTCTTTATAATATTTTTAATTACTGCATTAATAAATTTAAATTTATCAAATTTACTATAAATAAAAATTAAATTTGGGGAACGAAAAGAATATTATCCATCCATTGGACCGTAGTAGTTATACATTGGAAAGACGGGGTTCGAGAAGCAGTTTAACCAAAAAAAATCCATTAAAATGGAGGTGCGGGGAATCGAACCCCGTGCCTCTCGCATGCGAAGCGAGCGCTCTACCATATGAGCTACACCCCCTTTTGGTATATAATGACATCCTTTTAAATAATACCTTTATATTAGTGAAATAAATGATGAAAAATAAGCAAAAGCCGGATGGGCTTTTTGTCCATCCTTGTTAATGTCAACTTCATATTCTTTATGTCCTCATCAGGTACAGGTAATAATAATATTTGTAAGTTTAATAATACGAGGTAAAATAGAAATTTTATAAAATTTTGAGGACAGTAAAAAAAAGAACAAAATAGTAATACAATTAAAGTTTTAGAGAAAAGAGAGAGAAAAAAACCCGTAGAATTTGGTCCAGCAAAAGACCAGATGGGCCAAATTATCAGAATATGGATCCAGACAGAGACTAGAACAACAAATTTTATCAAAAAGTTATTACTCCAACCATCCATTTCAATAAATCGAGAGTAGTTAATATGAATTTAACTTTGGTAAATTGACTAATATAATGTCGATAGATATTTTTTACTGCAGACTAAAACAGTGTTTGTTTAGAGCTGAATGACTGAATCAGTCAATGCGTTTGTTTTGGTCTGAATGACTAAATCGGTAATATGAACGACTGAATGACTTAGTCATATTTTTTTTAACTGGATGAGTAGCTGAATGAAGTAAAAAAAAATTAAAAAAAAATATTAACTATTATATTAAGTAATATTAATAAATTTACAATAATTTTAAATTTTTTCAGAGGGGTAAAATAATAAAGTTTTATCATTCATATGTTACAGACATCCCAATTATGAAACAGATTTTTTCATTCAGATTCAAATTTAGCTCATTCATATTCAAATTCATTAAGTTTTTATCAACCACGCCTAAATGTAGTGAACCATCAGACATAATATTTTCCCCATAAAATTGACAAGGACTAGTACTAAAATATGGGATCATCTACATAATGTTTCTCACTTACAAAAGGACACCACAACTAACTATCTAGCAATGTAAGAACCACTATATTTTTTTTGAAAAAATAAAAATATAAAAACTTTTGTATATTAAATGAGAATGAAATTTATACTTTTATCTCTATCATCTAGTTGAGGCTGTTGTGCTTACTTAAACTCGACTATAAATCCAGCAACTCAACAATTCCTTCACCTTCACAGGCTATGACTATCTGCAGAAACTCATGCTCCCAAGCATTTTGCCCGACGGAAACATCTTGCAACTTTATTTGGCAGGGAATAATGTGAAAGAGAAGATGGATCAGTAGCTGTTTCTTCGGCACTTGACCATATATATACCCCTCGTTCTTGTCGGCTACCTGGACAGGTGTTGTCTAGTACAAATGCCACCAAGAGTGTCACCACCATGTTCAGTGATAGAAGTGCATTTATCGCAAAGTCAAGCTGATAGTCATATCCAGACAGAACACGAGGTCAGGTCCACAATATTATAATGCAAAAGGAAAGCGTAAGAAGCTATAAAACAAAGATTTATAGTTATGTGTGTGTGTGTGTGTACGAATGTATGTATACAATTCCCTAGATCATTAATTTTCTACACCTAAAAGGAGAATTCTTTTACAGTTCCATCAACGTGAAAGGAATCATTGTCATTTAATGCTTGTTCTGGTTGCAACAAAATGAATCCTCAATCAACAAGCTCATTAACAGGAAATTATGCAATTCTTAAATGATATATTTCAGTTTATAGGGTCCAACTGAAAAACAATCAAGAGTTTATCGATGAATAACAAATAAATAAAGCAATCACGTACTTGTTTACTACCAGTGCGGGCTGGTCCATCTGATGCTGCTGAGTAAGGGAGAAAGTAACTAGGCAAAATCAATATGGACTCCGGTTGATACTGTTGAAAATATGCTGCTATTGAGAAACCGAGGAACAGAGATGCACCGACTATCGCGGTGTTTCTGATACTTGAAGTTTGAGTATACTGCAATGTTGAAAGACCTAATGCCACAATCAGAGCCCACATGAAGCACAGTGTGGCTGCCGCCAATGCCAGTGGTATAGAAGCAAGAATGGCACCCACTTTCCCTATATAATATAGTTCACGAGATAAGTCATTTAACCTTTCAAACCTAATGAATTATTAACACACAGAGAGTAAAAAGAAGCAAACAGAAAATGCAAAGATTAAAATATTTCCAGTCGGAGCCTGATAAGTATCATGCCATTCAAACACTCCATTCCAATTTATTTGTCCAACTTGTATATGTCAGAGAAGTCAAAAATTCCATACCTACAAATGAAAAGAGGATCAAGAAAGATGCTCCAAGTTCCAAAGCCCTTCGATTTGCTACTTTAGTTATGCTAATAGTGTGTACATTCTCTGTTAAGGTTGTTGATCCAGTCCCTGAGCCCCAGAGTCCAGCTAGTACACTACAAAAACCTTCCAAGCCAATTCCTCTGCTGATAATACCAGGGGTAGGAGGCCTTGAATTAATTCGTAGTGATGCAGAGTAATATGTTCCAACCTTGTCAGTTAAAATTTGCATCAGATTAGACTTAGCTTTATATTCTTCATACAAGACTTGCGGTGATGCATTTGAGTTAGAGGGTACTAACCGAATCCGCAGATGCCACCAGTGACACTATGATCATGATGATTGAAGTCCTTAGATGGAAGATCGGAATACCCCACTGCAAAGGGTAAGGAATCCTGACCCATGAGGCAGTTTGCCATGCATCGGAAACATCTGTCCTGCAATGCCTCATAGTATATGCATGCTTTCTGCATGCATCAATCAAGATATTGGAGCTTGGAATATCAGAGCTACATCCTTTATAATTGTATGCTCCTCCAGCTGTCAGAAAGAATGCATATGCCCATGTAATGATAACACTCAGAGGGACCTGCAATGAATGATGATGTCGGCAAAGTACTAGGATACTATTTATTGACTAAACCACCATGGAAGAAGAGGAAAAATCTATGGTAAACATGTTAAACTAAAAGCACAACTTAGTAGAACTAAAGTCTATTGATGTCATTTTCCTTTTTATTGGTTATTTAGTTGTTGCTTCTTTAAAATATGGAATTTAGACGATGGGGTGGGGGTACTTTTAGGATATATTAGTGACAGGAATTAAGGAATGTTCTAATTACCAAGGCTCAGAGTACAAATTATTCACCCTTGCTATAATATCATTAAGGAAGGTAAAAAGGGTAGAATAGGTTGGGATGAGATGGAGGGTTGATATTGTAAACTATGAACAAGAAAGCGAGATCAGCTATTAAAAAAATAAAGATAAATTACAGAAAAAACATAGGACAATATACATACCGCATAAATTTGAAATAGACGGTGTCCAAAAAGAGATACTCCTCGAAGGTACTAGAAAAATATGCAAAAAAACTGAGGTGAACATCATGAACTTGTAAACATTCACATAAACTAAAGGTTCAAAACTTGAAGATCTTCAATTTTAACCCCAAGGGGTGGAAGAAATTGCAGAGGCCTCAAGGAATAACCTTAAGGCCACTGGTTCCAATTCCTATACCTGGGGGCAAATTAACCATTTTGAGAAAGAAAAGATCTTCAATATTGGTTTTCACTGGGCGAAATGAAATTTATATCTTAAAAATAGATGGCCCGTGACAAGCTAGATGTGCATTAGGAATATAATTATCTTATTCTTATGCCTACCAAGAACACAAGTTTTGTGGTAGTCTGTTCATAAAGGTGCTTACCAAGGTGAAAATAAGAACCAATAGTATTTGGGGAAGGCTTATCTCCACACAACTACCAGCTTGGGGAAAACCATAGCTAAAAAAGGCCAAGCCCACTGCAGCAACTGTAGGCGCAACTACCACGGGGTTTATCAACCTGTAGAATGATTTTATAGAAATAAGTTGAGAATATGTCATTTAGGTCTTCTTTCCATCCCAACTCCCAAGAGAAAGCCGGGACTTAACAGTAGAGAGAAAGAGAATACCTTACAAAAAGGGACATCAAACCACTGAAACCCAAGATGCTTTGGAAAGTGGAACCAACAATTATAGCCCCTTGCAATTCCCTCATTATGTGCCTAAATCTCTGTACATAATGGAATATACATTTCTCACTAAAATAAGTTTTGTGGGAAAAATAGAAGGCAGAAAAACATGGAAAAACTACTCTGCCCTAATGCTTTTCAACCAGCGAAAAGAATATGAATGCTTCACCAGCCGTATCAACTTAAAACTATTGCAAAGCATTCTGTTCTTTTACAAAAAAATATATTTTTGTGCAAGTGTTTTTTGTTTTGTTTTGTTTTTTTTGGGTGGGGAGGGTGGATTTATCAAAAATCCCAAGCTGTTAAGATAATAGCTGCTATGCCGATAAAACACAGAAACTTTTCATCTACTTTACAATATATTTGTGACCCCTACGTTCTACGAACCGACTATGCGAGTCGAAACCGGTATATAGGCAATGTCTAGTGACTAAATCCAAGGACAAGTTTACATCCAGATCCATAGATGGCTAAATATAAATAATGTTAAATAATTATCTTCCTTCAATAAAATATTAATATATGTAAAACTGAGTGTTTACCGTTGGCAACTACACTCCTTCTGAGGCACCCATGCACCATGTTTATCACATATATGGTTTCTTCATTCTATTAAAAGACTCCGTGTAAATCAAGCAAAAAGCCTAAGAATGCAAAGTGCAGCAAAAGATGTAACATACTTACATGTTCAGTAAGATTTCGGAACTCCTGAGAATTCATGATAACCAAAGCCGGAGCTAAATACACAAATGAGCTCCCTTGAACTAGTGGAAGTCGGGTACCAAAGTATGCGTGCAGTATCGTGGTAACGCCAGACACTAACATCATTGTTGAAATGACAGTCGCTATATCCTTCTGTCATCATTACAAAACAAAGAGAAGTGAATATACTGTTTTGACACCTCATCTCAAACTGCACCAGAAATGAAAATTATGATTTATGAGAACTCATGCTCACATCAGTTCCTCCCATGGCAGGTACGATGATCAATGGAATAAAAATCAGAGACCCAACCATTGATATATAGTGCTGCAAACCGTAATATACAAGTGGTACTGCAGTTCAAAAATCCAGGATTAAGTCGAAATACAACCTACTGACTTATCACAAGAAAAGTAAGACTAATGAGTTTTAGTCTTTAGAATACACACACATCCCTACTGACAATTTAAAGGAGAATATCGTCTACCAAGTATTTAACTGAAAGTGGTTTGATTGTAGATTCCGAACAAACATTACAGTTCCAGTGTGAGTAACAGTTGGACAAGAATGGATGCAGCAACAAAGAGTGACCTATACCTTGCACCTTCCCGTAAATCTTTGAAATTTAATTGACCAAGCCAGGATTAATTCTTGAAAACCAAACTAGAGATAACTCTTTCCCTACTGTTACTCTGAAAGAAACTACATTCTGATCATTACGTACGAAATTAAAGAGTTCTTCAAGAGAGGAAGGTTTAGTTTGAGTGTATTTCAGCTACGCTCTTTTTTAGTTCTCAAACGGATGAGCATCTAAACTTTTTCAAAATGATGTATTTAGTTCAAGTGGAAAATATTCATTCAGTGGATATTCTAAAATTACTGGACATCCAATGTTCAACTGAATATACCAACCAGTCAAGTCTTTTAGCCAGATCAAGGGAAGTTGAAATGCTGGAGCAAAATGATTGGACCCATTATGGTTTTCCAAAACCTCTAAAAAAACAAAGATCAATCTGATCAACTGGCACTTGGAACCACTCGATCATTTTGGTTCAGATCCAAAGCTTGAAGTATATTGGATTACCCAGGTCCAACCTTTTACTTGAATTGGTTGACCGCTTGGAACTTGCCAAACAAAACGAAGGGGAAAAATGGTTTAGGCATCTGAAAGACCATTTTTCACCAAAAAGCTATACCATTAATTTTAATCTGACTGTTAACTTTTTCTAGGAAGTTATAGACCACTTACAGAATGTGGAAATTTTGTATTTTTTAAAACGGTACACTAGTGCAAGTTTTCATTAAGGAACATTTACAGGGTTAAACAAGTCTATGAAGTCCTAAGTCTTCAAATTTATTGTCCATCAAATTCTCATCCTTTTTTTTTCACAACTAAACAAATACGCAACAATCACATTCTAGAACTAGTTACATCAAACTTACTAAACTAAAAATCCTTTAACTTTCAAAAGTCTTTCAATTCAAGCATAAAGCTTGCTATCATAAATAATACCACAACCCTAAGTGTGGAAGAGCAGCTTCTTTGATGCATTCTTGTTGAGAATAACGAAAGACCCCATTTTTCACCTTGAATTGGTCAAAGCCTACAAACTAACTGGACTTCTGGTAGATTTTCAACAAATATAAAGCTGTACCTCTTTCACATAACTTGTGATATCATTGTTGCTGTTACGTTTTTGAAGATCGTTACTATCGTTTTTAAGTTGACAAAATTTACTCACTTTACAAATATAAGTAATGTGATTATGTGCCTTAGTTAACAACAAATATTTCTTTCTGGTTTCAAAGGAACAAATATTTCTTTCTACGCCTTTGCTTACTTTAAATACTTTCCAATTTTCGCCTAACTTTTTCATTTCATACATTACAAATTATATCATTATAAATTGAAAGCTAAAAACAGAAGAAGTTACACAAAACCAAATAAGCAAATTCAAAAGGTAAATTATACTCACCAAATCCCGGTTTGTCTCCCAGTCCACATTTCAATCTGCGCGACTGTTGCCATCCTTCCTGAGCAGGTTCTTCACTATCCGGATTCATTCCAGTTCCCACATCCCGGTCCACATTTTCATCATCTTTCCTCGGCTCAGTGACCGAATTACTAGTTACCCGAACTCCATGCCCATCACTGATTTGACCCCCATTTCCATTCAAACCAACACTCCTCTCCTCATCTCTGGCTCTCAAAATTGGTTCAACCTCACATCTATTCCTCTTATGCTCACCTTTAACTACTCCATCCCTAAACGCAAAACCCCCATCATTCTCATTCCTTCGAAGTCCATTGCCAACCGGTTCAATTTCAACCCCTCTAGTCCTAGTTCTCCCCAGAACTGGATCAATCTCAATTTTGGGCGACATTGACCCATTTTTCTCAAGGCCCTTTTCCAAATCAAGCCCATCGATATCATTCCTTTCACTATGATCCCTCGCACTCACACTAGCCCCAGTTTCTCCACAGAAGGTAGAATGAAAACCAGTCCTCTTAGCCCAAGACATTAACTCTCTCGGATTGTGATCTCTTCGCGGTATAAATGGCTCCAGCTTGGGTAGCATAGAACCCAGATTTTTACCCTTTTTTGTATCAACCTTGTTTAAAACTTCTGAGCTTGTCCCTTTTTCCATTGCAGCTTTTTCTCAAATGGGTACCAAAATTTTTAAGAAAATTCTATCAATCAAACACCCTCTGTATAGCTTACTCTAAAAGAAGAGAAGAAAGAGAATTGAGTTGTTTTTGAAGATATAGGTGTCAAAGTGTGAAATAAGTAGTAATTGTGTTGTGTCAAGTGACAATGGTGACTGGTGGAGTGAGCTGAAGATGATGAGTAATGCAAATTTGTCGGCATCTTTCTATCATGGCTTTTTGCTCGCCAGTTGATATCTGTTGGTGCTTTCAGGTGCACATTTACTGAAATGCCCTTGTTAATGGAAGGAAGGCTCAAATGTTCAGTTGGAGTAAATAGTCAATCAAACCTGCTGCCACCATCAAGGGTTTATCTTAATTTCAAAGTTTCCTTTCTTGTCAGTACTCACTCAACCAGAAAGGAGCTTATTGAGTTGACTCAGCACTCTGTTGGTAGGAGACACTTTCGGCAATGACTTGCAGGTCATTTGTTACTGTTTGTGTTCGGCAACGACTTAAATTTTAAATTGTTTTTTGACTTATAAGTTATTATTAATAAGTAATAATTTTTAATTTATTTAAAATTAATTTATATTAAAATTGATTTATAAATCATCTTTAATAAATTAGTTTGACGAAATATAATATTTATTTTGTTCCTCTCCTGTCTTGCTAAATTACATATTTGTCCTTTCAACCTCTAATATCTGATTTCTTCGATGTTCAGAACTGTTATACTCTCTTCGTTCTAAGTTCGATATCTACTCTCTGTTCTCGATCTTCGATCTCTCTCCGCTCGATCTGCTAGATTGATAGATTTGATACAGCATTTCACCTCTACCATGCATAAAACTAATTATATAGTCAATTTAAAAATTATTTGTAACGAAGATATATATATATATATATATATATATATATATATATATATATACTCGGGATCGTTAACATTCTCCTTAAATAACATTCCTCCTTAAATAACATTCTTTTATTAAAACTACGTCGTTTTGGAGGGACGCGGTGACATTTTTTGTAAATACAATGTCACCGCGTATTTTTGTAAAATGAAAATTAAATAAATATGGGAAATCGTCTATAATATGTATTTGTCATCCGGATTCAATTATTAATGATTTGGATTAAAAATTTGGACACGTTCTAGCGGACGAATTTTTGTCACAGATTTCTATTATCGCTATTCAAATTCATCATCTTTCTAACCTCTTGAAAGGCCACATTTCACAATCTCATATCCTTCAAATCCATGCTCAAGTTTGCCCACCAAGACAATCTTATAGCTCATTCCCCAATAAAAATCATTCCAACTAAACATTTAATACTACCGATTTAACTCGGTTGATCTTTTAATTAATTGAAAAATAAATCTCTAAGTCTTACTTTTAAATATAGGTATTGATTTGAAGTGTTAGTTGTTTTGTTGTTGTTGTTAATTGAGGAAATTTATCTGTTCAAATTTAGTTTCTACAACACCTTTTTATCAATATCTTTTTTTAGTAATTTTCATATTTTATCTTATTCTCAACTTGTTTTAATTTAATTTTTGATTTATAAATTAAATTGGTACCGAACATTTTTATTTATAAGTTACCGTTTTAAATGACTTATAAATTCACTTAAATTTTAATTATAAGTTCTTTTAAAATAAGTCCCTGCGGAACAAGCGCTATGAGTGTGAAGTGTGAACTCAATTATCTCCTTTCAGCCATTAAACAAATATTTTATAATATTTATAAACAAATATAAAAAATAAAAAGAAAGAGTTTAATTGGCAAAAAGTATGATGATTTGATTATGTGGTGAAAGACGCAATTAAAGGAGATCCCAAAAGCATTGATTACAAAAAGATATTTTAAACAGTTAGGTTTATAATGTCAAATGTATGGGGATATCATAAGCTCAATAAATGATATTACCACCAACTACTACTTAAAAGGCAGGAATATTAATAAATAAATAAATAAATAATATTACGAATATAAACTTGTAATGTCATACTAAAAGTGATTGTTTTAGAAAATTAATATTTTTACGTGAAAAAAAAATAATCTCACTTTCATGTGCAAATATTAAAATTTTATGTGGAAATAATGTTCCTCATATTTTAATATACATATTTTTATTTTTATTTATTTTTTTAATTTATATTATTACATGCGATCATACGTAGTAACACTACTGATTTTAGTTTGCACTAAAAACCTCATTTCCCTTATTAAAGCTACAAAATTTAAAAATAATGTGTTTTTTGGGTAACTAATTCAGTATTTTTTTTAAATAAAAATAGGCCCAATGACTTAATCTTGCAACTTCACTCTATAAATTCACTCTTTTTCTAAAAATATTAATTCTCTCTCTAAAATACTTAATTTTCTCTCTCCCAATTCACAAAGTCACTCCCTCTTTCTAAAAAGCTAACTGGTATGAATTGTTCATAATATGTATAATTAATAAGTTTTCATATTAAAATAGTAGTATTAGTTTTAATATTGAAACGAAGAGTATTACTTTTTCTGCAACGTACAAGGAGGTCTGTTTCAAGAAGTCTATTTTTAACAAAATGTACGATTTTTGATAAAAATCTTAGAGAAAAAAATATATAAAAAAAGATTTACCGTAGAAGAATTTTTAGAGAAAGTATAAAAATTTTAGAGTGTATAATTTTTTTTTAGAAAGATGAAGAATGTATAAAATATTAGAGATAGAATGTAAAGGAATATACAAATTAAATATCATAAATAATTTATTTAATGGGACCATAATAATTATAAGCTTGAAATTTAAAATATGGGTATAACTATATAGTTCCAACCCATACAACTTATATTAAAAATAAATAATGTAATTTTAATTTTTAAACAAAACCTTAACAAAATTTTATAAATCAAAATCAATCTATAACCGTATTTTGTTATGCCTACTTTTGAGTATTGCTTGGAGCCACTTGAGAACTTTGAGAAAAACTTTTCAATAATCTTTTGACAATATTATAAGAGAAATTATTAAATTCACCACATAAAATATTATTTTCACAACAAAAATATTGCTATATATCCTATAGTTATACATCTACAACGACATTTTTATGATGAAAATAATAAAAAAAATATTATGAATTTAACAACTCCCTATTATAAGCCCGGATCAGGATCCTCTATGAGAATTTTTCTGTGAAGATTTTGCTGTGGGGTTGACAACTCTTTTTTGTCTGTATATCAAAACGACGTTGTTTTGATAAGAATTTTTTTTACAAGTTGACAAAAAATTAAAAGCCACCAAACGCCGTTTATTTTTATATATAATTATTTTCAATTTTTGTATATGATTTTTTTTTATATTTAATAACTTAGCTTGTTATTAATATTAAGATAACTACAAACTTGGCTCAAAAAAATAAATAAATATATCGGTTATAATTATCGTTAATGTTTTTAATGTGGCTTTAGTTATTTTTTCGTTTATTATTGTTTTTGTTTGTTTATATTATTATTATAATTTGTATTTATATGTTCCATAAAATGAGTTTACTCCCACCATTGAAAATATTATTATTATTTACTCTAACCATTAGGCCGGTGGGGTCAACCAAAAAAATATTCTATACCTATCAATTATTATTATTTACATATTATTCCTTTATATCTTTTTTTATTATTAATAATCGTTTTACTTTCTCTCTCTTAATCTACCGCTCAACGAAGACAATCACCATCACAACTCAAATACTATTTTAAATGTACTCTTTTTACTTTACTTTGTTTGTTTGGTAAAATAAACGGTGTTTGGTGGCTTCCAATTTTCTTTCAACTTGTAAAAAAAATCTTATCAAAAAAAAAAAGAGGATCTCTTTTTTAATGTGTTGTTACATAGACAAAAAAAAGAGTTGTGAGCCATTAGATCTCTTTTTCAATGTGTTGTCAACCCCATAACAAAATCCTCACAAGATCCTTAAAGAGAAATCCACATAGAGGATCCGGATCCCCAGGAATCAAGGATCCTCTACGAAGATTTCTCTGTGAAGATCTTGTGAGAATTTTGCTGTGAGATTGACAACACATTAAAACAGAGATCAAATGGCTCATAACTCTTTTTTTATCTGTATATCAAACGTCGTTTTAAGAGTATATTTAAAATAGTATTTTTGTGATGGTGATTGTCTCCGTTGAGCAGTAGATTAAGAGAGATAAAATAAAACGATTATTAATAATAATAAAAAATATAAAAGAATATGTAAATAATAATAATTGATAGGTCTAGAATATTTTTTTGGTTGATCCAGACGGCCCAATGATTAAAATAAATAATAATAATATTTTCAATGATGAAAGTAAATTCTTTTTATGGAACATGTAAATACAAATAATAATAATAATAATAATAATAATAGTATAAATATAAATATAAATAAACAAACAAAAACAAGAGTTGTGAGCCATTAGATTTCTTTTTTAATGTGTTGTCAACCCCACAGTAAAACCCTCATTTATCATGAATCTGCTCTCATTTATGAACTATGCTAAATGAATGTATCATAAAGGTAATACTGCTTTCTTTAGAAACTTCATCAAATATCACAATCACCCCCTTTTTTGCACCAAAACCTAGGTCGTCTCCACGGATGCAATGGCACTAGAAACCTTGCCATTCACATGGCATATCTTAATACTGTGGTCAAGTTGGAACTTGCCAAGTCCTTTCTCCGGTCAATACAGAATCCATATTTAAAAAAAAAAAAACAAGAATCCATATTTAAAGGATTTTATGAGATATTCCTAGAACATGTATACGAGTGTTTTACTCGAATATGCAATTTGATGATCCAAGAAATAAAGATCAAGCCAAAAATAAATAAAAAATCAACAATTAGGAAGGTACAAATTCCATTACTTCAGTTGAGTAGATTTGAATTCTCATTGAATAAGAAGCAGAATTTGATGATTGGAGTGACACCTTGATGTGATGACTGCAAATGATCTTACTTCCCCAAATTCTTGAACAATGCCCACAAGTGGAAAAGAGCACAAAGAAAAAAATTCGAATAACACATTTCACATTTCCCCTCTTCTACATATCAACATCTTTTCACCAAGCTTTTGAGATGACAAAACACAAACAAGGAAACAATTAAAAAGAGATTAAGAGAGTACTTTATTTGATTCTATGTTATTCTAGCCTACTGAATTGCCAGGTCATTATGGTAGGAGGGATGTCCACCCAAAAATGACTTGCATTTCCCCCTCCAATCTATAAGAAGAAAAAACAACTCATCTAAGTAAAAATTATTCTTCTACACAACTTTCTATATTCCATAGCCAACTATTTCAAGATGAGCAAGAATAGTAATCCAATAATTCATACAAGGAGCTACACATGAAGATGAATTAAAATTCAACTCTATATAAAACAGACGCATGCTAAGAAAAATATAGCAGCACCAGGTGAAATAGCATAACTAATCCTCTAACAGTAGAGGTAGAGCCAAAGATACTGGCACAATTTTACAATGCTGAAATCAGTTCAAGATGAGGACATGACTAGCTCAAGCGTGGATGGAAATCACAGAGGTCAAACGTGGGCAGACCACTTAAAGTTACTGTTGGACCAGTTGGTCACAAGCTAAACTGTTCAAAGGACTTGATGGGTTAATTCAAAAAGTTTTGGACGGAGAATGAATCGAAGACGAGTACTATGGAAGTTGATTCAAATTTCATTAGCTTGGTGCGAGTAATTAGTTCAAGCCAAGAATCAAGTTCGGGATTTCAAAACAAAGGAAGACAAAATTCGTCCAAAAACAGAATGTATAGCGCAAGCGCAACTAGGGGTGTTCATCCGGTAAAAACCGGCCCGAACCGGACCGGTACCGAACCGAAACCGAAATAGGCCAAATATTGATACCGATACCGGAACCGGTTGGACCGGTATACCGAACCGGCGGTACCGGTTCGGTACCGGTTTTTACCGAAAATTAATGTAATTAATATAATTATTATTATTATCGCTTTATTATTATTATTATTTTATTATTATTATTATTTTTATTAATATTATTATTATAATCATTATTTTATTATTATTATTTTAATAAATTATTAATAATAATAAAAATTTAAAAACCGGTATATATCTATTAGGTTGTTTTTACCAAACTATAAAACGCATGAATCAAACGATGCGCACAAAAAAACCGTATATCTTTGGATTTTTTTGTACCGAACAGTTCTTTTTATACCGAACCGACGGTTCTATTCAGGATTCAAAAACCGAAAATACCGAATCAAATGAACACCCCTAAGCGCAACTGCGTTACAAAGCAGCGCAACACCGCTAACCTGCAATGCAGCTGCGCTCCAAGATAGCACAGTAGCGCTCCAATCCGGCACAGTAGCGCTCCACTTTCTGACTTTCGGCGTCCCAAGCACGTTTCTGGAAGATTTGGACACGAAATTTGCACGGGATTTTAGTAGTTTTTCCAATTCTAATGTTATTATGATGTTTTTAGCTAGGATTTTCATTCTAAATTGACGTCTTATTTCCTTATGTAATTAGGGTTACTTTTGATTAGTATAAATAAGGATAAGGATTTGGCTTATGTAATTACATACAATTCATATTATTAATATACTTGTTTGATTATTCTCTTATTTTGGTTCTTTGAAGAACTTCCAAGTTATTCTTAGTTTTTCTTTGAGATTCAATTTTGACTTATCATACAACAATTCATAGTTGTGTGTGACATCTTCTACCGCATCAATCGTCGATTGTACCAAGGTTCCTACGTACATATAAGTAACGGGTCAAGGTGTCGTTAGTGTCCATTCAACGCAGATTTCCTTACATTATTGATTGCGCCAAAGTTCTCGTCTCAATACAGGCGAAGGGTTGTTGAGGTGTCAAGCGTGTTCCACCGTATAACTTTGCAAACATACTATGGAGTCCATCATTTGGTATCAAAGCTAAGTCTTCTAGCGAGTTATCTATCTTTTAGTTTTCTTGTTGGATTTAAAAAAAAGTATATTTTTTTTCAATTTATTGCAACTGCTTGCTAACAAATTCGGAAACTATAATTTGAGCACTCAATCATCAATTCCAAACTAGCAAAGTCTTAAATTTTCGCAAGCCTAACAAGCTTCCCCGTCCGTGAGTCTCGAGGTTATTGGAAGTTCATTCAGAGAATCAATCTGTCAATTACAATTGGCAACCCGTGAACCTTGTTGGTTACGATAGTTATACCTTCTATATTTTGTTCTTGATAAGTTATAGTTGAATTGAATAGTAAAACTGTGATATTGTTTGGTGAATTCAAAAAGAAGCTATAAGAGAGAATATTTGAGTGGTAAAAGGCAAAAGTTATGAAATCAATCGAGGAAAATTATTTTCTACTAACCCTTGTTTTGCAGCAAAATATGTCTAACTCAAAGGATAAAGGTACTTTTGAAGAATCCCCAACGAATTTTGATTCGAAGTTTGTGATGGAGGCCATGATGAAGGAATTTTCCAGGCAATTGGGCATAACAATGGAGCAGGTGCATGAGCGCGTCTTGACCAGATAAGCGTCACCCGAGGTGAATCATCTCAAAACCCTCATGTTACGCGTCAAAAAGGAGAACCGTGAATCTGACTTCATTCATCAGAGACATGGAGCAAGGGATATAGGCGGACGAAATCGAGAAGACAACAACTTAGATAACATCAAAATGAAAATTCAAGCTTTCCAAGGAAGGAGTGATCCTGAGGCATACTGCGAGAAGAAGATAGAGTGGATGTTTGACTGTCACAACTACTTCTGCCTATGCCGTCACATGGTGGGATCAGCTGATCAGAAGATGTGGAGAGCCTCCAATTGAAACTTGGGAGCAGATGAAAATCGTGATGAAGAAGCGATTCGTGCCAAGCCACTACCATCGAGACCTATTTCGGAGTTTGTAAAATCTTAAGCAAGGAAGTAAGAGCGTAGAGGACTACTTCATGGAGATGGAGATGCTGATGACTAGAGCCAACATAGTGGAGGACCGAGAGGCAACAATGGCTCGATTTTCAGCAGACTTAAATTGGGAGATTACGAATTTGGTGGAAAGGAAAAATTATGTGGAATTGGAAGACATTGTACACATGACCATCAAGATAGAGAAGCAACTAAAGAATAGAGGTCGCCAACGATCAATTTCCACTTCGAGCTCATTTTGGAAGCCCAATGTTGTGAAGCGAGATGAGAAGCCAGCCGTGAACAAACCTAAAGTAGAGCCAAAACCGGATACAACTAATCGTGGAAATCAAGGTAAAACTAAACCTTCATTTAGTCGTAATCATGATATTAGATGCTTTAAATGCCAAGGCAGGGGACATTTCAAATCAATGTCCACATTAACGGACTATGTTTTTACTTGACAATGGCGAGTTGGAGATCGAGGATGATCTTAGTGATGTTGATTCTAAGCCTTTGAAGGAGGTAGATGAGAGGGAAATCGCTATCCATATTGAAGTGTTGGTTACTAGGAGAGTTCTTAGCGCGCAAGTGAAAGAAGAAAGCATAGAGCAACGAGAAAATCTCTTTCACACTAAGTGCCTTGTTCATGGGAAGATTTGTTGTGTGGTGATTGATGGTGGATGTTGTACCAATGTGGCTACTACGACGGTGGAGAAGTTAGGGCTGCCAACAACCAAGCATCCTCAGCCGTATAGATTGCAATGGCTCAAGGACAGTGGTGATGTAAAAGTGACTAAGCGTGTATTAGTTTCATTTACTATTGGTAGATATGTTGACGAAGTATTGTGCGATGTGGTTCCAATGTAGGCAGACCATTTGTTACTTAGAAGGTCATGGCAGTTTGATAGACGCGTGAAGCAGCATGATGTCTTTATGAATGAATATTCATTTATGCACAATCAACAGAAAGTCACTCTGTCTTATGACATAGAAACAAGTTCATGAATATCAATTGCATTTACAAAAGGACTTTGTACAAAAGAGAGTGAAAAAAAGAAAAATAAAGACGAAAAAGATGAGGGAAAAAAAAGAGAAAAATAAAGGGAAAAAATAGAAGAGAGAAAAACAAATATCTTTGCAAAAAAAAGTGATTTGAGGAAAGCTTCGATTTCTAAACAGCCGATGATTATACTTATGTACCATAATAACTCTTCTTTGCCTAGTGTTATTACATCTCTTTTGCAGGATTATGCCGATATATTTTCCGAGGAGCTTTCACAAGGTTTACCACCTATTAGGGGAATAAAACATCAAATTGACTTCGTACCCGGTGTTACCATTCCTAATCGGCCACCTCATCGGAGCAATCTCGAGGAAACAAAGGAGTTGCAAAAGCAAGTTTGTGAACTAAGGGGTTCGTGAAAGAGAACACGAGTCCGTGTGCAGTTTCGGTGATTTTAGTGCCTAAGAAGGATGGCAAATGACGCATGTGCATTGATTGTTGAGCGGTAAATAATATTACGGTAAAGTATCAAAATCCTATTATTCGCTTATATGATATGTTAGATGAATTGCATGGGCCTTGCGTGTTTTCAAAAATTAATTTAAAAAGTGGTTATCATAAAATTAGAATGAAAGAAGGGGATGAATGGAAAATTACTTTTAAAACAAAATATGGGTTATATGAGTTGTTAGTGTTACCTTTTGGTTTAACTAATGCTCCTAGTACTTTCATGTGAGTAATGAACCATGTTTTGTGTCCGTTCATTAGTAAGTTTGTTGTAGTTTATTTTGATGATATCTTGATTTATAGCAAAAACTTGGGTGAACATGCTTTGCATCTGAAATCTGTTTTAGATGTACTTAGGAAAGAGAAGTTATTTGCTAACATGGATAAGTGCACGTTTTGTACGGATAGAATTGTGTTCCTTGGTTTTGTTGTTAGTTCATGGGGAGTACAAGTGGGTGAAAATAAGATACGTGCGATCCAAGAATGGTCGAGTCCTAACTCCTACGAATGTGAGCCAAATTCGTAGTTTTCATGCACTCGAGTTTTTACCGATGTTTCGTGAGGAATTTCAGCAACATCACAGCACCACTTACGGAAGTCATCAAAAAGAGCGTGGGGTTTAAATGGGGAGATGGATAAGAGAAGGCGTTTCAGTTGATTAATAATAAATTAACTAATACTCATTTACTTGTTTTGCCTAACTTTTCTAAAACTTTTGAAATTGAGTGTGATGTTCCAGGTTTGGGAATTGGAGTTGTGTTGATGTAAGAAGGAAAACGAGTGGCGTACTTTAGCGAGAAGTTGAGTGGAGCAGCTTTAAGCTATCCTACTTATGACAAGTATGACTGATTATTCGGTTAAAACCGAACCAAATAGGCTATTCGATTATAACTAAAAATCGAAATTTGAACAATTTTGGTATCCGAACAAATAATTGGATTACCCAATAACCGAATTACCGAATTTACTATTCGGTTGTTCAGATAATAATTGGAACTAAGAAATATATTTCTGATTTCTCAAACAAAACAAAACCCATTACAAATACTGCTTCAAATGGAGGAAAAAACTTGAAATCAGAAGCAAAGAAATGCATTAGCAAAATATCATATGTATGTTTTATAATATACATATGTTTTATACTCCACGTAAAAAATCCTTTTGCAAGTCAGTGAACAATCAGAACAATAAATATTCAAGCTTATTAGTTGTGTAAACAAGTAAGCAACCAAACAGCCAAACAGGGGAGAGAAATATAACTAGAAATGGGTGCATTTGGGTCTAATCCAATTCTTTTGACCCCTTTGCAAGAATACAAGCCTCTGCAGAGGTGCGAACCAGAGCCTGTTACATAAGCCTACATTTTTATCAAACACCAGAGACGTGGAGCAGCCAAGTAAAGTAGATACTTCGAAGGCTCGGAGTCGATAAATACCTTCGTAGGCTCGGAGATGAGGTTTCATCAAGACTTTAGTCTGCCATTTAGAGCCCGAGCGGAGTCGCGATTCTTGCAATTTGGGGACTGGGGTTAGGGGCTTAGGGCAGAGAAATCGAGATCAAGATGAGAGACTGATGAGTAAATACTAAATAGTGATCGAGATCTGAGAGATTAAAGATGAGAGATCGAGAGATTAAAGATGAGAGACTGATGAGTTATGACAGTGATGACTGATGAATCGAGATCTCATCTGAGGACTGAGATAAGATAAGAGATGGAGTGAAGACTGAAGAGTTGTGTTTTAACTTTAAGCCTTTTTTAAAGATCTTATTTGGTTAGCCGAATAACACAAAATTGAAGCCAAAACTCGAACCCGTAAATCGAAAAAAATTCGGATATAACCGAATTGTTAAAAATACCCGAATTAGCAAAAAAAAAGGGTTAAATTATTTTGGTTCGATTCGGTTATTCGGTTATATCCGTTTTTTGCTCAGTCCTAATGACAAGGAGATGTACGCATTAGTTAGAGCGTTAGAAACATGGTGGCACTACCTATGGCCTAAGTAGTTCGTGATTCATATGGATCATGAATCTTTGAAGTACTTCAAAGATCAACAAAAGTTGAATAAAAGACGTGCACGATAGATGGAGTTTATCGAGACATTCTCATATGTCATTCGATACAAGCAAGGTAAAGAGAACATCGTCGCAGATGCTTTTTCGTGAAGTTATGTGTTGTTATCAACTCTTGATACGAGATTACTTGGTTTTGAACAACTTAAAGAATTATATGCTTTAGACCATGATTTTCGTGAGTTTAAATCTTGTGAAAAGAATGCAGTATGTAAGTAAGCATGATAGATTTTTATTTTGAGAAAATAAATTGTGCATACCTGCGTGAGTTGTTAATTAGAGAATCACATGGGAGTGGTTTAATGGATCATTTTGGCGTGGATAAAACATTCGCAGTGTTGCGATAACAATTCTATTGGCCACACAGGAAACGAGATGTAGAAAGAATGTGATAGATGCATTAACTGTCGTCAAGCTAGATCCCATGTGCAACCCATGGATTGTATACACCATTACCTATACCTAGTGAACCTTGGATTGATATTTCTATGGATTTTGTGATATGATTACCTAGGTCTAAGCGTGGTCATGATTCGATATGTGTAGTTGTAGATAGATTTTCAAAGATGACACATTTTATTCCATGTCACAAAACTGATAATACTTCCCATCTTGCTGATTTATTCTTTAAGAAAATTGTGTGTTTGCATGGTATATTAAGCTCTTAAGTTACTTTTGGAAGACTTTGTGGTGTAAATTGGGTACTAAATTGTTATTTTCAACTACTTGTCATCTACAAACTGATGGTCAAACCGAAGTCGTAAATAGAACTTTACTTGCTTTGTTGAGGGCTATCATTAAAAAGAATATCAAGCATTGGGAGAAATGTTTACCACATGTTAAGTTTGCTTCTAATCGATCTATTAATTCTGCTACTAACTTTTCTCCATTTGAGGTTGTGTATGGTTTTAATCCTTTAACCCCATTGGATTTATCACATGTAATGTCTGAATATACTAACATAGATGGAAAGAAAAAAACTGATTTTGTTAAGAAGATACATGAGAAAGCGAGACTCAACATCGAGAGACGGACGGAACAGTATGTCAAGCTCAAACGCGTTCAAAATTGTTGCCAAGGGGAGATGATCCTTTCCAAATTCATGAGCACATCAATGACAATGCCTACAAATTGGATTTACCTGTTGAGTATAATGTTAGTGTCACATTTAACATTACTGATTTAAGTTCGTTTGATGTAGGTGATGATTTGAAGGCAAATCTTTTTCAAAAGGATAGAAATGATGAGGACATGACTAGCTCAAACGTGGATGGAAATAGGTCAAACCTGAGCAGATCCACTTAAAGTTCCTGTTGGACCAGTTACGAGGTCACGAGCTAAACGATTCAAAGAAGAACTTAATGGGTTAATTTAAGAAGTTTGGACGGAGAATGAATCGAAGACGAGTACTATGGAAGTTGATTCAAAGTTCATTAATTTGGTGTGAGTAATTAGTTCAAGCCAAAAATTAAGTTTAGGATTTCAAAACAAAGAAGGAAGACAAAATTCGTACAAAAACAAAATGTATAGTGCAGCTGCGTTACAAAGCGGCCTGTGCTCCAAGATAGCGCAACAACGCTCCCCTAGCGCAGCTACGCTCCAATCCGGCGTAGCAACGCTCCATTTTCTGACTTTCAGCGTCCCAAACGCTTTTCTAGAAGATTTGAATGCGGATTTGTGAGATTTTGGTAGTTTTTCCAATTCTAATGTAATTATGACTTTTTAGCTAGGATTTACATTCCAAATTGACTTATTATTTCCTTATGTAATTATGGTTACTTTTGATTAGTATAAATAAGGATTTGGCTGATGTAATTACATACAATTCAGATTATCAATATATTTGTGAGATTAATTTTTCTTTGGTTCTTTGAAGAAATTCTATGTTATTCTTAGTTTTTCTTTGAAATTCAATTTTGACTTATCATACAACAATTTATAGTTGTGTGTGACGTCTTCCATCGCATCAATCGTCGATTGTACCAAAGTTTTTGCTTACATATAAGCAACGGGTCAAGGTATCGTTGGTACCAATTCAACGCAGATTTCCTTGCACTATCGATTGTACTAAGGTATAGGCGAAGGGCTGAGGTGTCGAGCGTGTTCCACTGTATAACTTTGTTAGAAACAATCCAACGCAAACATGTCGTGGAGTCCATCAGTTCATCCCAGAGAACTTGAAAGATGCACATTAAGAATCTCTGACCAAGTTAGAGATTACAAATTAGAAGCAACTTGTGTGAACTTTCATTCAAAAACACAATCCAAACTCAAACTACACCGAGTGTTATCAATTTTGTGAATCAAAACCAAATGATGAAGAACTTCGCATGCTATTCCAAGAACTAGTGCACCTCTCCACCTTATTGTCATAACCTATTCCAGCCAAGGACATCTTATCAATCTACAACCAACCAGTCTATAAAATTTCTTACTCTTCTCTTTCGGCTAAATATGCATGCTTGCTATTCTTTAAAGGTTCTGACATATGGAACTGATCTACATTAAATACTGTTTCCTTCACATCAAATTTACGTGGTGGTGTTCATTCTCCTGGCTGGTCGGTTCATGGTTAGTTTTACAATAATCCTAAGACCTCGTGAAATTTAGGCACAGGCCCTTCCCTGTCCACATTCACGGACAATCACCAAGCAACTTCAATTATTGGGGAAAAAAAACAAACCACCAGAAGAAGTCTATCATGCTCAGTTATTCAGGTAAAAGTAACATTTATCATATAATTTTGTGTCTTGATTCCTGACCTTTTTTTTGGGTGGGGGAAGAATGGGAGGATAATCTAGATGGAGAATTAAACTCAATAAATGAGTGCCTACACTATTGTTCTCTCAATCAGTATCATCTGATCAAATGAAACTGTAAAACCATTCTCATCATCATCTCTATAAGGTATTAGTTCCACAGGACCTTGGTAACTACTTTTGTTAAAAAAAACAATCATGTGTTAAAAAAATAAATCAAAAGAAGAAAAATTGAACTATTGACGTTGAGATTTATATGGTTTACTTGAAACAATCCGATCTCCCTAAAAAGCTTGTGTTAGAAAAGGCAAAAGTGGAAAGAAAAGGAAAAACAGAAAGAAAGGAGTTCATAATGCTAGTTTTTGTGATTGAGGCACAACAACAATACCCTTGAGCAGTGCTAACAATAAGCATCTGACAATACATTTTCCATTAAATGCTCTACATACTTCATAAGTTGAAGGGCAATAAACTGACAAATAAATATTTCCAGCACCATAGTAATACAAAGGTTGTGTAAAATACAACTATAATCAACCTCAAGGTTTACACTGTCACACATACTTTCCCAATCAACAAACTAAAAACTTGGCAATTTACTCATCCAAAACAGCCCCCATCCTAAAATACCCCATGAAACTCCAATAATGAATTTATCTTCTAAGAGAATGTAACACAAGAATTCTACAACCTCCTAATCCCCAAATAATATTCTTCCTTTTTTCCAATACATTCATTCAATTGAAAAAGCAATATATAAAAATTTTAAAACAAATAAAAACCAGAACAGGTGATAATGTGAATGAATCATGATGCTAACAATTATTAATGCTTATGGTCACAAACACAGCACTAAAAATTAACATCAGAGCAAGATTAAACTTCAAATTGATACATATATACAAACATAACATGTAGTAAATAAACAATATTTGCGTATTGAATTTACTCCTTTCTTAGTTTCAGAAGGGGATTGAGGGCTAGATTTTAGGTACCGGAGAAGAGAGCAGACCGGTAAGTAATAGTTGTTGCTCGATAAAGCGTCCTTTCAGGTAGTTCTCCAGTATCTCCATGACGGAGACGAATCGCTTCATCTCGTCTAGCTGGCGGCTGAGCTCGGCCTCTCGTACCCTGGCTCGTTCTAGCCGTGCCTCGGTCTCGGCTAAACGGAGCCTCAGATCCTCTACCGCCCGAGAAGGAGCTTTCGATGGCAATCGCTGTGAACCGTAACACATGTTTTTATGAGTCTGAGAATTGAGGAGAGAGAAAGATCGGTTGAAATGGAGAATTCGGATTTGGGGGCTCACCTTCCCTTTTATTCTTGCACTAGAAAGAAAGTACGAGGAAGGAGACAGAGTTTCATAAAAACAAAAGGGATAATTATAAAATTCTATTACATATTCTCATAAAAGAAAAAAAAAATGGTAGTTACATATCTTTCTTTTTGTATCGTCAATTGTGAAAATATATATTAACTAGCTGACTCCCGTGCCTCTGACAGTGTATGAACTCAAACTTTGAACGATCCAGATAATTTATTGAGTGAGCGAGAAATTTAAAATTATTTATATTTTATTAGATAGATTTTTTATAATTATTAACTGTTTTAGCTTACGATCAATTAATTATTTAATTTTATGAATTATATTTTGTCATTTTCAAAGTTATTTGATGATAAGTTATAATTTTAGGCGAGAATGTGATACTATATAATTCTTTTTTTGATGTATCAAATGACCTTTAATATAAGCATAAATAGTTTATAAATTAAATAACAAATTAATTATGAAATAAAATAATATATATTAATATTTATTCTGAATATTTTCATTTCACCCATTATTTTTTATAAACAAACATAGTCATAATATAACAGATAATTGAATCGGGCATATTAAATTGTAAATGACTAGGGTAAGGTGTTTTAACTTGCGAGCTCGTTTGAAAGTCAGAATATTCAAGTATTAAATTTTAAATGAATATAAAATTTGTTATACAAACTCAATTACATGAGTCGAGTTTAAATGAGTCAGAGTCTAATCGAACTTAAATTTAACTCGTTTAATTCTTTTATTATAAAAGTAAAACAATAATGATTAATTAAATACTAAAGGCATAGTTCTTACCCACAAAATTCTTTATCAAATAAAAGTATTGATTATAAAGTAGTATTGTGTGTATAAAAAGTTTGGTACATTTATGCATAATTGCATTATTATATCATTGCTACTCCATTCCTCTCAGGATCATATTAAACGTTCTAATTTTTTTAGGATGTCTTAAAATAAATGTTATATTTCTATATTAGTAATTATTTTTATCATATTTTTACTCTTATATTCTCATAATCTTTTTACTCAACTTTTATTAGAAACTAAATAAATGCAAAAATGTTTAAATTGAAAATGGTGTAGGCTATACCACTCTCACGGTAACATCTGTTTATATTTAATGTATTTATTGAGAATGTAAGAGTTACAAAAAAAATATATCTAGAGAATTAAATGACCTGTGAAAGAGTAATTATTAGTAGAATTTAGGGTTATAATTAGGGGCGTAAACGGTATTAAACGGATACGGATACAGGTATATCCGTATCCGGAAAACCAATTCGCTATTCGTATCCCAGATATCCATGGATTTTAAAAATATTATCCGTATCCCAGGATTGAAAAAATATTGAATACGGATAATATCCATTCTGGATTTATGTAAGACCCGAATTTTATGAAATAAAATTATTCAATTTTTCTTATAATTATTATTGGTAAATGTTAAAATTGATAAAAGTTTAAAGTTATGGGTAAAATATGCAAATTTTACAAAACACACAAAGAGGCTATAAAATATTCATTGTTGTGGGAGAATATTCGTTTGGTCGTGGAATATTCTTTTGTGGGAATATCCGCATTGACTGCGTTGATCATTTGTGGGCCCCATAATGTAATAATCAGCGGATGAAGAAAACGACAAAATTAAGTTTTTATAAATAACACAGAATCAATTCTGAATTAACATTGTTGGAATACTCGGTTGGTAAAATAAAGTAATACGCGTTGTTGCATTAAAGATGGCTTACAGTATTACACGGTATTTTTGAATTATTGATTCCTACGTAAGAAAGCTTACTCAATAATTGTTACGGTAATTCTTTATCGCTCAATATTTTATTTTATTGATTCAATAATTCTTTGCGTTGATATTATATATTATTATTGTTTCAATAATTGTCACCGCATAAAGATTTTCTATTATCGGATCAATAATTTAAATTATTTGAATAATATTATCGATAACATTATTGGCAATGTCTAGAAAGTTCGTCTCAAGGAGAGGCTTGGTCACCTAATTGCATGGCAGAAGAGAAATCCTTATTGGAAAGCCCTCTATCCCTGGGAACTACCGGTTGTCGAGATTGTGGGTCTGTAATATTATTTGTGAATAATTAATTATTAATTATTATGATCAAGAAAATATTTATTGTGGATATAGATGGAGAAATTTTTAATGTGACAACTATTGAAAATTAATATTTTATCTTTTTACGATAAAATAATTTATTTAAATATATTATTTTAATAATATATTAATCTGGTAATATTTTTACAATGAATGTAGAATATATGAGTATATGAGGAGGAAGAGTATTTTGTGGCATTAAATATTTAACATATGTTTTGGGTGTCGGTTGACACAATTCTCGACCAAAATTGATTATGATCGTAAAATTGCTCGTTTGTTGATTTGGTCAATTTCATTTGGAATTTGGAAAAATTTTCTTACGCAAAGTTGTAGAGAATGGAATTTTCCATGAAAAATCATAAGTTTGAATTTTTCTCGATAAGCAGGCTATTTTCTATGAATTATTGAAGTTTCGTAAAATAAAATGATTTTTATTAAATTATATGGTGGGACCCACTTTGGTTGGTGTTAATAACATGTGGGTCGCTATATTTTTCGTAATTGGCATGCTTGGATGGTCTGGTCTTGGATGGTTGGTGTGTAGAAAAGAAAAATAATATTTTATTATTTTAGTCTCCTCTATGTGATTCTAAAGATTTTCCTATAAATAGAAGCTTAAGTTAGAATTGAAAATCACACGTAAACCCAAGTTTTCTCTCTCTATATTATTGAGCGTATTCTTGTGAGTATTTTGAGTATACTTTGAGTATTGCTATACTCAAGTTCGAGTTAAATTCATTATTCAATCAAAATCGCTTTCTTTTGAGGTAATAAAAGTGTGTAAATTTGGGTCGAGTGGAGGATAATGAGGGGAATAGAACGGTGGTCTATAAATTCATTGAGGTGAGGCAAACCCAACGTTGGAAGGGTGTTTTGTCACTATCATACAAGATGTCTAATGACATACAACCTCAGTATCATCATAAGATGCGAGGGGATGTGCTCATCCACTCGAAAGATATATATCTGAGCACTACCTATATAATCTTGGTGTTTGTTTGAAGTATAATTCTCAATTTGAGATAGTGGAGATAATGATAAATCAAGAGAAGACTCATAATTGGGAAGAATATGATAGTAATCTTCTCGTTTTTCTTTGGGATCTATTAGGTCAACCAAGGATAATTCTCTGGACATATGATATCTATCATAACCTAACGCGCATGGCCTCCCATGTATACG
The DNA here is from genome assembly GCA_020205605.1 of Panax ginseng. Taxonomy (NCBI): domain Eukaryota; kingdom Viridiplantae; phylum Streptophyta; class Magnoliopsida; order Apiales; family Araliaceae; genus Panax; species Panax ginseng. Next base: position 24,337,580 of record CM035145.1, read on the forward strand.
AAGGTTTTCTTGAGCACTTCCCAAAGATTTTAGTTTCTAAAATAGTCTTTGACTATACCTTTATGTAAGGTGTCCTTTGTGAGGTGTTGTCCACGGTTGGGACATGTGTCACATTTGGTATATATTTGTATCCAAACTCACAGTATATGTGTTGTTGTATTTTGCACGACAATTGTTGTAATAAAGTTGTAGTTGTATTCTGTACCATGTATTTGGCGACTCAGAATGGGTTGGATTGAATGGACCTATTTTGGGGTCGTTACAGTTTATTTTATCCGAATAGACAAATTATTCGGATATCCGAATTCGTTTATCAGTAACCTAATATAAAATTCATTCAAAATATTTACAAAAAAAAATAATTAAAGTTTAAATCATACATATTAATTAACACACAATTTAATATTTAAACTATACATATTAGTTAAACATCCTAATCATATGGGGAGGAACATGCTAATTTACGTTTTGGGTGAAAATAAAAAGATTCAATAATGTAACCGATACTTTGTTTGATGGATCAAATTGAAATTAAAATCTCAATATTATTCTTTCAAATTTTATTAAATAATAAAAAAGAGAAATAAATTAATATTTAATAAATGGGAGATTTATTTATTATTTATCCTCAATAAATAAATTACATGGTTATAAGAAATTATTTGATTTCATTATATTTATGGAGAGTGTGAGTTATAATGTATGTGTGACAACTAGTTAATCTAACTTGATTCAAAATTGACATTGAACTTATTTTACATATTTGGACTTCTAGTTTCTAAATAATTAGGCAAATGAAAGTGATAATACTCTCTCCACCCAAAAAATCATAAACATGAATTAATTTATTTAACTCTCCCTTCTAGATTAATTTTAAATTAATTCGGACTAACACATTTTAACAATAAAATTATATTGTCCATTGCTCATACTCTCGTAATTGTCCTTAAACGTGTGTGTGTATATATATAAATATATATTAATAGCTTATATAAATGAATGTAAGTTATTAATATATATGTGTCTGTGTATATTGTATATATATATATATATAATAACTTATATATATAAATGTATATGTAAGTTACTAATATATATATATATATATATAAGATTCCATCCTGACAAGAAGGTTGTTGTCGATGACCCATTTTTGCCCGGTAGAATGCACAACATGGCGACTTATAAAAAAAAATAAAATTACATAAGGGCTAGAGTGCAATTTTGTGGCGGTGACCAAAAATGGGTTGCTCCCAACAATAGGTTCTCATGGATGGAATCCCATATATATATATATGTAAGTTATTAATTAATTAATGCAAGTTATTAATATATATGTATGTATGTATATATATATATATATATAATAACTTATATATATAAATGTATATGTAAGTTATTAATTAATGAATCTAAGTTATGATTTATTAATATATATATATATACACACACGTATATATTAATAACTTATATAAATGAATGTAAGTAATTAATCAATGAATGTAAGTTATTAATAAATACATATATTATATATATATATATATGTATATATTAAATTATTAACAACTTATATAGGTAAATTATTAATTGATAATTTACATTAATTAATAACTTAATTAATGTAAATATTAAGTGTGTGTGTATATATATATATATAAGTTATTCATATATATATATATATATATATATATATATAAGTTATTCGGATTTCGGATATCGAAATCCGGATATCCGTATCCGCCGGATATATTTACGGACGGATGTTAATCGAATACGAATACGCCTATATCCGTATTTGTATCCGTTTATTTACGGATACCTTTAAACCGAATACGGATATATCCGTTTTTTTCCGAATGCGAATAATATCCGTTTTTTTTCGAATACGGATGCGGACGAATACGAATTTTCCGATTACCATTTACAACCCTAGTTATAATAAGTAGTCAAAAGGGTAATTTAGGTATAAAAAAAATTAGTATTAGTCAATCTACCAAAATCAATTAGGACGTCTATTTTTGGACGGAGGGTTTTTTATTTTAGATAGTACTAAGTTAAATATTTTCTTACTATAAATATTTTATTTTTTATAATAGCCTTAATATTAATTATTATATATATTTCATAATTTTTATTAATATGCCCAAAATGCCTTCTTTTTTTTTAAATATCACAAACGAGTGTTATTGACCGGAGTTCCCATTACCGACCACCAACTGATTATAGTGAGAGTATTATTAATGAGGAAAGAGAAAGACATGAATGGTATCCGAGACGATTGATTTGTTGAAGAATGAGCTTCCCGTTGAGCCGGAATCTTTCGTCTTGACCGGAGAAATCAACACCGGCCTTGTTCTCGTCGACGTCGTTAATGGATTCTTACAGTCGGTGCTGGCAATTTGGTAATTTCCATTCCATTCCCTCATGCTATATTAGCATCTATTTTCCCTGGTTTTTTTAATAGCTTACCGTCATGTTGGGTGCTGAGAAATCTAGAAATATAATGAAAAGATTGAAAATATAATAAAATAGTGAATCAAACAAAACTAAGGGGGGTGTATTCAATTATGATTTTTAAAGACTTTTTTTATGTGACAGACTTTTGTATAATTTGTGGGATTTTAATGACTTTCACAGACTTTTTTAAAATGACTTTTATAGACTCCATGAAATAAGTAATAGACTTTTATAAACTTTTTATCAAGACTATGATAGACTTTTGTATACTTCTAATATGTATCTTGCAATTTATATTAATTGTTAATTAGCCCATGTGTACAACATCTCCCTCTTTTTTCATGAACAAGATTAAATCTCATTATATTATTGTGGCATGAGATTTTATATATGTTGAAAGCGTTCACATTATTCTACTCATTTCATGATACATTTGGATACTCGGATACCAATAAAATTTTAGAAACTACATACACAATACAAAAATTAAGCTCACTTTTCATTGAGCTATATATACTTTATGCATATGCATACGCTTTTTAGTAGTAATATCAAACTCTGTTTTTCACAAAATAATATGACAATGAAATACATATATATTTGTCATGCAGGAATACATATATATATATATATTTGTCATGCAGGAATATATATATATATATATATATATATATATATATTTGTCATGCGAGAATAGAACCACGTGTTACATTATTTCACTATGATACACCAAAGACATCAAGATTTAATATGGAGGATGTCTCAAAAATTAATGATAATTTCCTTCGTTTAAAATGTCAAAAACTAAAAAAATATACACATCATATATTTTCTATTTTCATATATTATATATACATAATCTTTACAACTAATATGATGACTTTCATGATTTTATCTCATTTTTGTTGAACAAATCTCTTCCTCTTTCTATTGGAAGCTTTTTAAGCACCGCTTTTTTCCTCACTAATTTAGATTAGGTCTAGTTATTTGTTTACTTATTAATATATCTTGTTAATTCTCTTATTATAATAAATCCAATTATTTTATGGCCCAAATTTTATCAAATTATTTATCCATCACATATTAATATTTATTAGCCCATATAAAATAAATAAATAATTTGACTCAATAAAAGAAAAAGTCTAATTAATAACTAGTTTTATCCACCTTTGTGTTTATTTAGAAGTCTTTAGAAATCTTTAGAGTGAGGCAAGACTTTGGATATGGGTTGATAGTTATAATTTTCTTCTAAAGTGCATCCAAAGTCTACCATTTGATAGAAATCTTTAAAATCTATGACTTTTTTTGAATACCAAAATACTTTTATAGACTTTATAAAAATCTTAATTCAATACCACCTAACTTTTAAAGATATTAAAAAAGTTGTAATTGAATACCACTAAACTTTTATAAACTCTTTAAATGTCTTGATTGAATACAATTAAACTTTTAAAATCTTTAAAAGTCTTTAAAAATCTTAATTGAATACACCCCCTAAGCCATGTGGGTTATACTAAACTGTAGTTTGTGATTTTTGTGTTTCGTATTTAGTCCTGAATTACAAGAAAATTAGCAATAACTTTTGAGGGAAATTTAATTTATGTTTTTTAAGGGGAATTTCAAACCATGCATGCTATAATGTATTGTGTTATCAATGGAGAAAGCATTCCGATATTATAAATTACGACTACTTGAGAACAAGGGGAAAAATGAAAAGAAACAACAGACATTTACTCAACTGATCCTAATACAATTTTTAAGACTGGCTGTGGATGGTATATTAGTATACTATTATTTAGCTTTGAATCTACAAATATAAGATTACAAAAAGTGTTAATTTCATGCATGTTTTGTTGCAGACAGCAAAGTTAATTCTATCCATTTGTATTATGTGATTGTAACATCAAGATTATTCTATTCATACATTTTGTTTTGTCTGTGCAGCTTAATTTGCAATGGTTAGAACATGAACCAAATGTAGCACTTAGATGCAAGGATTGCATAGATGGGTTCCTCGGTTCAATGGAGAAAAAAGGGGTCCAATGTCTCTGTAAATTGGGTGACAACAAGCCAGATAAAAGTTGTAAGGTTCGTCTGTAGTCTTAAGTTATGTTGTGTACTTTTTTTTTTTTTTTGAGCAACTGTACTTTTATTCTTAAACATAAATAAATATTTAACTTTGTAAATAATGTTCTCATATCAGATTCCACCATTCTAATTTACCTTATTCATACTAAGCCATGATGGTATCTGCCCTTTAAACAAACTTAATCAGTCTCTTATTTCTCCACTGCAGGAATTGATGCATCATTTACATGGAAAATGGTAGGGGAGCCAAGGTGGTGCCTGAAGTATCATTTGGTTCATTGGAGGAGCATGGATCTTAGCCCTCCTGATGGTTCCTAGCTTTTGAATTTGCAGAAGATGTTGCTACTGTTGGTACACTAATGCTTTTAATTTCCTTTATAGAAACTGATATTTCCACATGACTTTTTGATATTTCCACATGAAAATAGATCCTATAGCGACGGTTTTTATCGGTTTTTACCGTGGCTATACATCTATTACGACACTTTTCACGTGGAAATATCAAAAAGTCATGTGAAAATATCAATTTTCTTTATGCTGGCAAATCTGTTGTTGTGTTTGGTATGCTATAAGCCTATAACAACCACCACAGCAGATTCCTGTGTATCCCAAAAAAGAAACAAATTATTTAGTTATTTGTAAACTTATGAAAAGATTTGCTTTGGATGGGTCAGATTTTTCTTCCAAGTTGAGTGATTCTATATATTATATATTATTACTGTAGCTTTCAAGTCTATGCCGAACTATATACACATTAGTTTTTAAAATGTCTTCTTGGAACTTGCCAACCATTGACAGGAAGTTTGAAGGGATTACACTTGGTCGTGAGATACGGATCAATTTGCTACTATAAATTCCACAAATAATGAAAGATGGATTTTTTTTTAATAAATCATAGTGTTCATGGATGGTTTTCTTTAGATTCAAATTTCCAAATAATTAATGTCTTCCTTCTGGAAGTATTTGGTTGATCTTTTTGTGCAATAAAAATTTATGTTTGCAGAGATAGAAACTGCACGATAAAAAATTTCAACTAGAATTTGTTTAATTTAGATACTCAAACCTTGAAAAACCTATACTCCACAATAAATATACTTCCTAGGAAATACCTTTCTTCTACTTAGATTTCATCTACTAGACCACTTCTATCACCCTGACCCTACTGCAAAAAGACTCAAAAAAAAATGCAAAGAAGAAAAACAAATTCATGACAAAAATTGACATAGAAAAGCCAGCTCTCAGATCATGATGGTGTTTTTTTGATATGCTGCATGTAAGAAAGTATTGATTGCTTCTGCTTCTTTGCTTTAATCCCAAAAATAAATGATCTTAAAGGAATCCGAGACCGGCTGCCACTCCTCAATGCTGGTTTTGACTCTGAAAGTCCATAGTCTGCATCTAACTTTGCTAGAGTCTTCTCGCTTTCAATTCTGAGAGTAGTTATATGATCTATACCTGCTAGCAATTCCTCATTCACCATGTTGTTCTCTTGTTTCATGTTCAAAACCTCACCATGGAACTTCGCAGCTTGATGGCTACTGAATGTGATTTCTTCTTCCTCAACGCCCTCCTTCAAAGCTGCAGTTATATCTTCTTGAATGGTGCATATAGACGAGAATCTGCGTTGCAGTTCATCTTTCAGCGACTCGCTTTGCTCTAACCACACTGTCAATTCAGTCTTTTTCTCAGTAAGGTGCTTGTATACTGCCCGAACATCTGCTTTAAGGTCTGCTGACAGCGATGTGCTTGACTTCCCCTCTTGCTTCTTTACTTCTTTTTTCTTTAATTGCAGTATTTCAGCCTGTAAATCTTGGACCTCGGTTTTGAATTTCTGTACCTGATGGAATACAGCGCTAAACCTTAACCAGAACTCCAGATTTTCGTCTAGTATTGCATCAATCTTTCCCCTGAGCTTTTCCTCAATCGGTGAGATGGTTTGAGGTTGATTAATCAAAAACTTGATTTCTGCCTCCTCTTCCTCTGTTGGAGGCGAACAAAAATTTTCATTTTCAGCCGAGTCATTTGCTTCAGGTATGTCACCAGATTCTCCTTGAAGAAGGTTCAGTTTATGGCGTAAAGATTGAATCTCTTGGTCCTTTTTTGAAACAATACTTTTCAAATCTCTTACCTGCACTGTTGTTTCAAAGAGGGTATCATTTTTCTTCTCTTCCTCACTCAGCTTCTTCTTGACTTCTTTATAATTCCTGAGAATCGTAGTGTATTCTGTCAGTAGAATCCTTTCTTTATCTTCCAATCCACTCAAGAGCATCTGCTGCCAGTTCAGCTCATCTTCAAACTCTTTCGCTTTCTCTATCTCTGATTTTTGTGGTTCAACATTGAGAGGCCTCTCTATAGTTTGTGACGAATCTTTCTTCTCCTCCTCCTTCTCGTTCTCGACCTTTTCCTGTTGTTTAGGAACCTGACTTGTGCCAGATTTACCATTGGCTTCTTTCCCTTCTCCCTTTTGATTATTAACAGGTGATGCACTGATATTCTTTTCAATTTCATCCGCTTTTTTATCTGTTCCTGAAGTGTTATTATTTACCGCATTATCACCACCTTGTCCCTTGTGTTGTTTTTCCAATGCTTGTAATTTTCCCTGAATAATGGAACCCTCTGCTTCTGGTAATGAACCTGTAACCTCGCTCTCTTCATCTGGTGTCACATTTTGAATTTTCACCGACAGTTGATCAAGACTGGAGTGAGCTTCAGTAAAATGAGTCTGGAGGTTAATGTTTTGAGTTGTGAAGTTCTTGTTTAGATTCTGAACTCCGTATAACTTTCCCTCCATTTCCTTTACCCTCTTCAAATTGTGGGTACCACCTAGTAGAGTTTCCTTCTCATCTTCCAAGCTTCGGATTTGTGAGTGAAGATCATCAGCCTCTGTTCTTAATCTGTCAATTAGAACAGTCTGTGACGAAACTGAACCTTCTAGGCTGATAACCTTATTCACAAGATCATCTACCTTCTCTGCTAGTTCTGTCACTGTGATGGATCCTATTGAGCCTGTCTCAAATTGTTTTTTAATCTTCTCGTAGCACCTCCAATTTCTGCCCTCGGGGCCAACCTCTTCCTTATTTGCACTTGGCAAATCTTCCTGTACTTTACAGGGATCAAGATTTTCATCTATCGTTTCATCATCAGTTTGATCAGGAAGAAACTTGTGCTTGAGTGACTTCAGCCTTTGACGAGCATCCTCAATCTTTTTGTTCTCTGCCTTTGCTTCTGCCACGGATCTCTCTTGTTTATCCTGCAACTGAGTCAACGTCTCTTGGCATGACTTCAATGCTGCTTCAGCCATCAAAGTCCGTGCATCATTATCATCAATAACCGTGCCCTCGCCAAATTCATCTTGCAACCTGCTAACCCTTTCTTGCTTTTCCATGATTTCATTCTCAAGTCCCCAGTACTTGGAAATCCCATTTTCATAAGAGCTCTTCACAAACTCCTTGGTAGTCTGCAATGCCAGAATATCTTTCTGAAGCTTGTCAATTTCCTCAAGAGCTTCACCTTTGGTCAAACCGGATTTAGGAACCTTTCTTTTAGTATCTGTTGGTTTAGTTGGTTTCTTGGGTTGCAGTTTCTTTGAGCCATCTGTTATCATACCCTTCAAAAGATTTGGAACCTTTGGGACCTTTGGTAGATTTGGATTTGGCCCCCGTGGAAGATTAAATTTTGGATTTTTTGTGGAATTATAATCATCTTCATCATCCATAGCAAACTGTACTTGCTCTGGGAAGCAAGTAGCAATGGTGGTGTTAGCATTTTGTAACTCTGTCGATAAGCTGTCGTATCGTTCTGCTAAGGCTCGAAAAGCACGATAAAATTCTTCCACAAAGTTTATCAGTTCTGGCCTCTTTTTATAGTACATTTCCGCCCTCTTGGCGAAGGAGTCTCCATCTTCTTGAATGAGCTTGAGCACATATTCCACCTTCTCTTCCATATCTACAATGACAAAGATTTCAGTGAGAGCTGTATTCATACGTGATTTTATGTTTATTTTCTGGTAATTGAATCATCTACTATTAGTCACAGCCAGTTGATTTAATTGTTTTTAGTTGTCTTTGTGGTTAAAACAAAGAATCAAAAAGAAGTTGTTGAAATTGGATAAACTTGTGGAATAATCTGGGAGGTAAAGAGCAAAGGTAAGAAGATGAACAAAACCAGAAGAACTTGGCTACTATTATATCCTTGTGTTAGTGTTTGAAATTTTGAATCTCTTTTATCCTAGTCATTCCAAATTTTCTAATAAGCAAAATAACTGTATGATTCTAATACATTGAAATCAGAAGCCACAAATCTTAAAAGTAATCTTCATATATTCCCATATACATATTATTGTGTTCACACACACACACACACACACACATATATATATATATATATATATATTCAATAATCACCTTTTGATCTACAAAACATGCATGATCATCATCAGCAATCGAATCAAACAATTTAAGTCTTTAAAACAAATAGTTTTTAAAAACAAAAATTACATACCACTCACTCGTAAAGAATCTATGAAACAAAATTTTGATTTGGGAATTGGGATGCGATTATAATTATCATATATAGATATATATATCGATAAATATAAATAAGAATAAAAAGAAATTAAACCTTGGAGACTTTGTTCCAGCCATTTGGATTGCTTAGTTCTAATATGACCAGCCCACCACCATGAATATGCATTACTTGCAGCTCTCTGTAACATCCCTTCTCTCTCTCTCTCTCTCTAAACAAGAAAAAAGAAAGAAAATATATATGGAAAAATCTTTTACACCATAAACAAGTGCATGCAGAGATCCAATCTGGAAGAGAGAGAAAGAGATTTTAAGAACTCTGACAGACTAATTAATTATATGAAAGTTGTTTTTTTTTTCTTCTTTTCCTTTAGGTTTAGGGAAAAGATAGCACAGGGAGGGAGGGAGGTGGGCAAGAAAGAAAGAATGAATGTGTAGGGCACTACCACTACATGCTCTTTATAAGTTCATGGTTGGGAGGTTCTTTTTCCCGCGAAAGTAACGTAGGACCCTAGCTTCGAAAGTATTAAGCCAACCGGGCCAACCCATTTATCTAAATATAATAATGATTTCGAATATTTATATATATAAATATAGTACAAAATTAAGTATTTTATTTAATTTGTTGGGTTTTAATTCTTTATGAACATCAGCTTCAAACAATATTTCTTATAATAATTTTCTGTAATTATATATATAATCAACTTTGACTTTTTAAAATTGCTATAAGATATTTTTAAATTCAATACAACTTGTGTAATTCATTTATCTTTGAGTAGAAAGCTTTCTTAAAGAGTTAAAAGGATAAAGACAACTAGGGAGAAAAAATGTAAATCAATTATGAATTAGCTATGTATTAAAAAGTTTTATTTTTAATTGTGACATTTTTGAATATTAAAATACACAGATACATTTGCATATAATTTTAAATAGTACAATTATTATTATTATTATTATTATTATTATTATTATTATTTAAAATGAATTTAAACTATATCAAAGTGCATGTTTTGTGCTAATTTTTAAAATAAAATATTTTGACAAATAAAGTAATGAACCGAACGTGTCAAACTGTGGGAATCAATCGATACTAATATATAATTCTCAATTAAATTTGGTTGATCAAGTTAATTCAAACTAAATTAATAAATTATTATTTATTGAATTTGTATTAATGATTTATCCATTTAGCTTTTATTTTTCATTCAATTCACTTTCTCTCATTACCATATTAATTATTTCTCTTCCTTTTCCCTTTCTTATTAAGTAGCAAAATCCAAAATTAATTCTAACAACTTTCAACTTCATTTCTATGTAACTTCACAATTTTAATAGTATAAATTGAATAAAAAATATTATATATAGATAATGGATAAAAATATAAGTACTCGATCATTCACTTTCTTTCCTTAATTTCATTCTCTTCTTAAAATTAATTTGTCAATACCACGTAGTTTAACACCACCACTTTATATTTGTAAGATAAAATTTTACAAAAATAATCAATATAAATTATTTAATTTTTATTTTTATTTTTTAATACTTACTAATTTAATTAATTTTTTTAATTTTTGAGAAATGTAGTTGATATATAACTTATAAAATTAATAAAAATACCTCTAAAATTTTAGCATTTAAAAGAGATTTAATAGAATATAGTATAAATAAAATCGTTATAAAACTGTTTTAGAAATTAATTCGTGACTCGCACGTCACTTATGCTATGTTTGTTTGCAAGAATTACAATTGAAATAATATAATTAATCTCAAGTGTCTTATTTGTTTTTAAATTTAGACTTGAGACTATCAGTTCAAGAATTATAAAATGACTTAATATGAGGAATTATTTAATACCATGTTCAATTATTATCCCATTTGAGACTAAATTTTTTTAAACAAAATTAACCTCAACATTTTTCAAATGGACGTTAATATGCATACATCCTATGCTCAGTGACGGATCTAGCAAGGGGCAGCATTGCAGCTGCCCCTGCTGGAATTTTTTTATATGGGTATAGGGATAATAAATTTAAAGGGGCGGATTAATGAAAAAGTTAAATTTAGAAGGGGCAAAAAAAATTCATAAACTAATTATAAATACAATTAAAACTTATTTGAAACTTATAAGAAGATACCAAAATTAATTTATGCTTTGAAATTAATTCATGGTTTTGTTTGAATATAGAAAGAAAATTTGATTTGAAACTTTGAGCATTTGGAGAATCATTATTAAACTGTGACAAGTAATCGAAATAAAATTTTAAATTGTATCTAAATTTTTTTTAGTTTAAATTATGAATATTTATTATAATTTATAAACACTATTATAATTACTTAATATTATGATTAGTTCTTATTTAATTTTAATAAAAAAAATTTAATTAAAATTCGCTCTAATTGGTCAAAATTTCTGGATCCGACCTTGTCTATGCTTTGTCTTTTTCCTACGCTATTTTGTCACTGACGTGGCTATGGCCGGAAACAACTAATTCCAGTTCTTATTTCTCATTTTAAAGAACACACACACACACACACACACACACAAGTATAATAAATAAGTAAAGTTCTGAACTTGAAATATTTTTTATTTTTTGATAACAGCTCACTGAAAAATATTATTACTCAGTAATTTATTTCAGTAATATTTAAAATAATTAATTATTCATTATTTTTAATGTATAAATTATAATTTAAATAAAAATGTAAATATGTATTTATGTAATTGTTTAAACATCATTGCAAACAACGTGGTCTTAAAATATTAGTATAAAGTATTAGTTCCTTTAGGGGAATTAGATTCTTCTTCTTTAAGCAACTTGTTCGTTGAATTTAATAATGTGAATGTGAAAATGAATGAATACGTGCCTAATTATTTGCTTTATTCCACCGACTTTGAAATGGAATGGTTCAGGGAAATGGAATGGCTTTCCCCTGTATGCAACTTGGAATTCCCACATGCCCATTATTGGTTTCTCTCTCCTCAACTAAGAAGATCTTAAAAATCAACCAAGCAAAACTAGGATGACAACTCCACCGTAGAAAAAATATATTCAAGATCCTTCGGCGGAACAAAACAGAAGCAAGACTCATCAGCCCATAACAACTCATGTGCTGGAGTAGAATTACCAAATAAGCACAAGACAAGTACGAGAAATATATAATTCAAGGTTATACCTATCCTAATTTCGAAAACTTAAACACCGTCTCTAGCTTCCAATCACACCCCCTTGCATAAATGCATAAAAATGAATACGCAGCTGCTTTATATTTCAGATACAATATAAGAATTTACAATAGACCCCGAAAAGGATATTTACTTACAATTTAGTAGAAAATCCAATGTCTATGAAATATTACCAGCTGAAATAAGCAAGCATAGACATGTATTACATATTCACATTAGCAGAGAATGTACATCAAGTATCAGCAGCATTGTGTGTCAAATTTTCCGCCTTCCGTGGTTGACATAAGCCTAAAAATTGAAACCCAAAAATCATAGCAATAATCACAGCAATATCGATGCGCTTGAAAGCTAAGATGATGTGCCTTGATCCTTGGTTTCATTGAATCGAGGATGTTCACTCTCATTTCTCAACCAATAAGTATAATCTTCAACTTTGATGTATGATGATCCTCTGCAATCCACATTGCTAAACAAAAAGTTGAAACAGAGGCTGACACCATTTCCTCTGTTCTATTTTTTTTCTTCTTTTTTATGTTTTTTAAGTTAATTGCAACTTTGAACACTACTCACAGAACACGATAATCGGTCATACTTGATACCATTTCCTCTTTTCTATTTTTTTCTTCTTTTTTATGTTTTTGAAGTTACTTGCAACTTCGAACACTACTCACAGAACACGATAATCGGTCATACTTATCACTACAGCATAAACTACTTCAGCAAGGACCAAGCATACACACAAGCTTCAGAAATTCTGAAGAGAAGAAAGCCACTGCTGCATGTACTTTTTGCCCTCTGCATATCCAAAGAAAATGCAGGAAAAAAAGTCAGAATGATATACAAATCATGAGGATCAAATGAATATGAAGACAGGAAGTGTGTTATTTCCACGACTTATGAGGAAAATAATGAAAATTTTGTACTTCAACTACATTATGAAGCAGTATTAAGTTAGATAAATGACAAGGGTAAGTCTGAACTGTGAAGGAGATGATACTGGCTGTGCAGAAACCAAGATTGATTAGCTAATTGAGCAAGTCAAATAATCAAAATCAAGACTTCATGCTTCCAAAAGACAAACTTTAACATGCTATTGGCTGCAGTTGTTAAAAATTAAATTAAGGATATCCGCTGCTCATAGGGCTCGTACAGCTATTTATAAGAGAAAGAGATGTCCATAATTGCTTTTTATGATATGCCCAATAGTTCTGAACATCCATAATAGTTCTTAAAAAATCAACAATTAATGAAACAGCAATCTCTTATCATATTATCATACAACAAAACCTCCATTTTCACCAAAACCCTAGTAAGCTGCAAGGAGAACATTACTATGGCTAGCAATTTCTTTTCTATTTGACTATTTCCCCTAATTTCCAGATATTAGCACTCACATTAAGGTACACAGAAAAACCCATGGAATTTATGAGTAGAGCTCCATGGCATGCCATAGAGTGTATTCAAAAGTTGGGAAAGCTAGTACATACTACTCAACAGTCAACCCAAACAAGCAATTAGATCATTAATGAAAAAAATGAACCATATAGACATCAACTTGAGCAGTTAAGGAAATGAATCAGTCAACTATTAGATGATTAAATCATACGAATCACTAATAAGAGAAGCAAACATTGTGAACTTAAAAAACAACAGCTCTTACCATCCGAGTACTCATCTGGGAAATTCTTGAAAGCAGTCAAGAGCTGATCATTTGGCTCCTTCTCCAATTCCTTAAGATCATTCCTATAGCAAGGGACCAACACCGCAAAACTATCATCAGCCTCATCATCACTCTGGAAATCAGGGGCATGTGGTTCCAACCACCCGATTGACCAGTCCGAATCATCGGATTCAGAACCTGATAAACAAACACCATCAGATGGCACCAACACAACATCACACTCTTTATCAATTCTCCTTTCTTCCCTACTTTGCCATTTCCTATTAACCTTTCTACTTGAAGAAGCCATCTTGGCCCCCTTAACAGATGGAAATTTCACAGAATCCATTTCCCTCGGTCCTGAACTCCAATCAGAACCAGAATTTAGTGAAGACCCATTAGACACAGACTCTTTCTCTTTTCCACCCCACACCCACCATGAGAAACGAGTTAAAGAGACTGCCATAATTTCAAATAACACCAAAAAAGGTGGATGAATCCTATCTATGAATTGGAGGCCAAAATATGGGTAGAATGCAAATGGTTCAGAATAGGAAAAAATCAATCAAACTAATCCAACCCAACAAATTTACTGAATATTCAATCCCATCGAGTATAATTAAGAAAAGCCAAAAGCAATCATCAAATCTTTCATAAAAGTCTCTTTACTTTCTCCAAATCACCACTTTTATTTCAATAATTGAGCCCACAAAAATTAATCCACTTCATAAACATGTCATTATGTCAACACACCATACCATAGATAAAAACCCTTAAAAATAGGAAAATCAAGTGCTTCTAAATCCAACTTCCCAACCATTCAAAAACATAAAAAATCTCACATAATTCAAAATCATCAAAGACAATAAATTTACTAACACTCCAAAATAGTCTTCCAATACACCCTCAAAATAATCCAAACTCGTGCTTTTAAGTTGAAAAGTTACTCGATTCAGTAATAAAAATAAGCTTAAGCTAAATGCTTCAAATCGCAAACTTGAGTCAAAAAGCTTTAAAAAAATTGAAACTTTTAGCCGGTACTGGAAGTTCTTGGCGAAAGCGAACAGTGATAACACTGAAAAGCCCAAATTCTCTCTCTCCCCCAAGTTAACTTTTCAAAGAATCAACGGTGTAATCACCGGAAAAAATCAAAAAATTTGCCGGAAGAATTGAAAAGGTCTCAAGAAACGTTATCTCACCGAAACTATGACCCATCGTCCTGATCTCCACGCCATAATAAGTTTTGGGTCTGTGGAGATTTAAAACTTTTCGTACCTATACAATTATTTTTTGGATTTTATCAATACCAATTTATAGCAGATTGAATATTGTGTGTCCAATCAGGAAGCAACAAATGACACCTGTTAATATTAAAATAAAGAAAAAAATTCTTGACCGTCGATTTGTTGAAGATGAGACAATTTCGATTACGTGGGTGGCTGTGGAATCGATCATTGTTGTAAAATCGAAAACTTGACAAAAAAAGTTAGTACTCTCGATTCTTGACCATTTAAAAAAGAGTAATGCTACATGCACAAACTATTTTATAAATATTTTACAAAATATTGATATGTCATATTCTACCTCAGCGTATTGATCATCAAATTATTTTAGTGTAGTCTTCAGCCCCACACAATATGCTGAGGTAGAGTATGTTACATCAGCAATTTATAAAATAGTTTGTGTCTCTAGTATTATTCTTTAAGAAAAGGTTAAATATAGATTAATACCTGAATTTTTAATATTTTTTATTTTAAGAATTGTTTTAATTAATAGATTAAATTTTTAATTTTTTTCCTAATATTATCTTTTCAAATTTTTCAATGAGGGGATTATACTTTTAATTTTTTTTTGATTTTGGGGATTGTCTTCTTAATTTGTTTTCATTATAAGATTAAAATTTTAAATTTTTTTGATTACGTCTAAATTGATAGTGCCACATCGAAAAATTAATGGCATGACAACGATACGTAACTAAAAAATACTTATGTGTAATATTGAGTCTCATTCTAATATTTATTCAATTATTTTTGTGTGCCAAAAAGGATAATAATAATAATTTACTTTAAAATTAATAATGGTCCTATATTTATCCTTTTTGGTAAAAAAAAAATTAATTGAATAAATGTTAAAATGAGACTCAATATTGCACATAAGTATTTTTCAGTCACGTGTCGTTGTCCTGTCATCAATTATTTGATGTGGCACTATCTCCTAATGGAAAAAATTAAAAAGACAATCCCCAAGTGGAAAAACAAAATTAAAAGTTTAATCTGCTAATTGAAAAAATTGAGAAGACAATCCCTAAAATAGAAACAAATTAAAAAATTTATCCCCTAATTGAAAATATTGAGAATACAATCCCAAAATGGAAAAGATTAAAACTTTAGGATATTAATCCATATTTAAGCCTTAAAAAATCCCTAAAAAAACTTGATCTCCATATTTTTAGATAAGGTAAGGGTCTTTGATCTACATTAAAACACCCAAGTTTTTTCTTAGGTTGTTTTGATTAATTATTCTTATTTTCTAATTTTTTGGAGTTTAATTTCTCTTACTTTGATTTTTTTTTTCAATTTATGAAACATTTCTTCTACTAATTTGAGATTTTTTTCATTCTACGGAGTTGTTTTTTTTCATGATATCTCTGTAGAGGACGTTTGATTAGTATTAATCAATGAAGACAAATCATTTGGGTGTGGTGTGACGCCCCCAAAATTAGGTATACATCACCCATCTTGGGTCGCATGGGATCGTAGTATGTAATTCAAATACAACTTATTAATACCATTGTAGGTATGCAATACGACAAAACATAAGCTGTGAGTTTGAATACAAATATTATCTACTAGAGATTATACAAACTCAAAAGGAGTCCTCATTACAATTATTATCACACTATTTCACGAATAGTGAGGACTACTAATCTATCCTCCGGACCATCACTCCAGTTCTGAGGCTTCGTCCCATTTATATTTTCATTTCTGAAGAGAACAATGAAGAAAGGGTGAGCTCAACTAGCCCAATAAGAAATATTATGACTAAGATAATGAGAATAAATTATCATTAGCCTCCAACAATGTTAAAGCGATAAAATACAATAGACATCAAGTTTAAGCTGCGGTGAACAAGCAATCCATTAAAAGAGTCAGTAGAGAATAAAATCTACTATCTTTTATGATTTAAAAAGTTTTTCATCACTTTCGACATGGGCCGGCAAAGCCAAAGGCGGCGTGTAGCCAAAGGCGGCGTGTTTGTCGATGTCGACCAGGAATCGACGCGTGCGATCGATTAATAATAAAAATAAAATAATGAGAATCTTCTTTGTTTTTGCATAAATCCAAAAAAACACATTGTACATTTTTGTACTGTTTTATCCCAACACACATACACAATAATGACATACACAACAATATAAACATCCATCGTCCATCATATATAACACATACACTAAACTAGAATATAAACCATTTCAAAACCAATATGATTTTGAATAAATATAATAACATTTTAAAAATTGTTTAAGTAACAATATACAAACATCTAAGAATGAAACAAGTACAAACTTATATTATAACTATAAAACTAATCTAAGCGGTCTTAATCAAGCATCACGCCTCCTTGATCATCACCTGTAATATTAACAAAATAATAAAACAAGTTATAAATATTTACTAACTATGTTAATATTGGTATATTACGACAATATACAACAAATTGATTTTATACCTAAATCGCCATCCCCGTGTTGTGATCTTTGCTGCTGCTGCTTTGCTTGCAGTTCTTGCTTGACTAACTCCTCGGCTTTCAGGCCCCAGGATGTCAGCCCGGTATCTTGAAGATCCGATCTTGACATATAGCTCTCACACGGTCGGTAGGAGTATGAGCAATTTGGATGGCTAGATGATTTATGTAAATTTGGGTAGAAAGAAGCGGCATGAGCCCTTTGAAGGATGGGCGTCGTCGTTGTCCTTGACCTTTAACGTAGTTCTTCTTCACATGAGGCGCCCTCTCCCTGACTCTTGATCGATGAGCCGGACGTGGAGTGCCTTGGGATGGCGCGCTCATTCGATAAGCGCTTATAAGTGTCTGCGTGTCATCATGTTAACAATTAAATAGTTAAAAATAAATTAATTTTGTAAGCATTAATTAAAGATCAAGTTGTTAAAATTTATTCTGCATTATCTCTGGATAGCCTCGAGGCGGAACCATCACGGGTGTACGTACACGTCTGCATCGACCCGATGGATAGGGTGACCTTGAGGTGAGACTCTATACAAAAATAACACAATATTACTAAGTAAAAATGGGATATATTTTCTCTGATTCATGATTGAAAACATATTAAAACTTGTAAATCGTACCACAGCGTTGATATCTTTGCAAGCTGTGAAATCTTGCCGCCCTTGTATGTTCCTTTAGCCTTTTTAGCCGCCGGATACACACGAGAGGCTCTGTTGAGTGGTGGCGGTCTTTCGTCTTTTCACCCGACTCTCGGCTCTCCATTGGGCACACATCTCGGCCCATATAATTTGGGTGCACCACGAGAGAGGCTATCTTTCGTGCATATAATCTTCTCCTGGCACGGATGGTCGATCTCGGCATTGTGAATGGCTTTTTGTCGTTCTTTATTTAAGTTATCCTTGAGTGCGGACGGCGCGCATACGCGAATAATATACGAATCACCGAAACTGCGCGTCCTCCCATCTATACCTTTTACGCAAATAAAACAACAATAATAACATTACTAAAAATTATCCTTTGAATATTATATTAATATAAATCATCATAATTAATAAAACATACGAAATTAGGTCAAAGCTGCATCCTTATGGGCGAGAGGTGTGCTGCGCCCATGTAATCTTAGCGTGGGCGATTACGTATAACTTATAATTGTGAAATGCACTTCACAATTTTACTATCTTGAAAATCACTACAATATCTGATAATTTACATTAAAATATATTTATAACAATGAAAATATTAAACCCTTATATATACGATGTTTAACTTACGTGCTTTACGGAGGAGGGCGGATACGTATAAGAATGCGATCATCCCGGATTAGCGGGGCCTTGACACATGATTAGGGCCCAGACCCAACCCGGCGCTTTTCGTCTTTGCGAGTTGGAAGACATCTATAAATAAAAAAATTAGGATGTTAGTATGAAATTATGAATGACAATTAATTGTATGAAATAGTTAACTTCGATTATCATAAGTGAAAGATACATAAACATGGTTGCCAAAATAGTTAACTACAACAACTACAAATGATATAGTTAAGGATATAGAGAACATTCCTATATAGAGAACATAAATGAAAGGTACATAATTATGAACTAAACATGAACATGAACATGAACATGAACATAAACATACATTTTGTACAATTATAACTACACATACATTTTAATGAAAATCGTTATGCGATGAGTGAGAATCATTTTTGTACAAGTATCGGAGATTCATAACCATCTTCTTGATTACGTATCGGTGTCGATCGATAACTCTTCCTCAATATCCTTTCATCATACAGCACGATAAGCATCTCGGGATCGATTCATCGGGTTCATCTCCACCCTCTAACTGGATTACATCATTATTGTCCTCTATATTTATTATAGGAGGTCTCTGAAGCATTTCCTCTTGGTAGAAATCCTCGTCTATTACTTGGACATGACTACGCGCGGAGTATGAATTACAACTTGCCAATCTGTGGCGGTCTATCCCTTTTCTAATGAGGACTAGGAGTATAGTAAACTTGTCTTTGCTTGAGTTGGTAAAACAAGCGATTCGTTAGATACCTTGAGACTATGGAGGTCGATATCGGCGATTCCATATGCATCGACACGTATCCCTTTTTACGAATCAAACCAGCGGCACTTGAACAAGTGAATATAACCCCATCGTGCCCTTGTCACGACAACTCTACGATTTCCTCAACTCCCCATAAAAGGCACGACCAAGCTCATTGTAACAATCTCCTTGGACACACACTCGAGTTCGTTGTTCTTTTCTGGCGCCCGTATGCCTTTGTGTGAAATTCACAACCATTTATTTTGTAACCATTGCGGGTGACTTGGTCCTATGCGGTCCCATAGCTAGGACTTGTACATTAATTTGGAATCGTTGATCCCTCGGTCAAAGCCTACAAAAACTCCATCTTATTAAATGAAGTCATAGTTAACATGGAGTATATATATATATATATATATATATATATATATATATATATATATATATATATACTTCTTAAAAATTGAACTTACTTTGTCCTTTAGCCAAAATGCAAAGTTTTTATCCGATTGATTTGAATATCTTTATCGGTTATCTTGGGATGCTTCACTTTTAACTTCGTCATCGTACAATCTATACCATGTTATAAACATTAACATATTGGAATAAATTTTCAACTTAAAAGATAAATTATCAAGTTTACATGTGTACCTCACAATTTCGTCGATTTCCTCATGATTGAGAAGAATGTAAGTATATGCGACATGTAATTCTTGCTCGAGAGAGAATATCGCTTCCCACTTTTCCATAAGCGGCGCTAGATAGAACCAAATCTGAGAGCCGACCATTTAGTTCAACATTTCCCCCATCATCATGTCTCGATACTCGATTGGCCTTTGTCGAGACTTACGTCCAGAAAAATGATGCGAGACAAGCGTAGATATCTCATCGGCTGTATGCCTCACATATCGACCCCTCAACATAAGCTCTATTCTTCACCTTCCTCTTAAGGTTTCCCATCACCCTCTCGAAAGGGTACATCCATCTATATTATTTGGACCCCTGACCACGAGCTTCATAGGGAAGATGAATTTGCAAATGCTCCGTGGAGTCAAAAAAATCCGGTGGGAATATTTTTCCGGTTTTACGTGATCTCTATGATGTTATTCTCAAGTACAAACATGTCCTTCTCATTGATGATTTTGAACACAAGTCTTTGAAGAAAGCGACTAAGATCCGTCAAAGCATCCCATATTGGTTTATCAAGCGGATCCGAAATCTTTATAGGCATGAGTCTCTCCATGAACACATAGTGGTCATGACTCTTCATTCCTTGCAATTTCCACCGTAACACACCTTGCAATGTTTGGCGCATATCCATCTGGTAGTTTCGGAGACTTAACCCATGTGCACACATCTTGACTTGCTTTTTGGACAATGTGTACCTTGCATGCGGTTTGACAATCTTACCATTAGGAGATTCATAAAGTTCTAATCTGGAATGACTTACAAATATCTTTCATGTCCAAGCGTGCCTTATCGTTATCTTTTGTCTTCCCGTAACATTCATCACGATGTTAAACACATTGTCAAACACATTCTTCTCAATATGCATCACATCTAGATTATAGCCGAATCAAATTTGTGAGACCGATATGGCGGTTCCCAAAAGATGCTTCTAGAACCCGGTTATGAGATTCACCAAACCCATTGATTATGTTTGTGACATCAACCTTACCAAATGGGATAGCAAGCAATCTCATCCACGATCTCGCATCTCTGTTCCAAACAATCATGGTGCGGGCATATCATTATCTACTTTCCCTTTCTGAAGTGTTCTCTATTTCTTGAAGCGGGTGATCTCTAGTGGAAGGCAAGCGATGTGAGTCAAACCAACAAGGCTTTTCGACCTTTTGATAGATTAAGCGACTTTGTATGCTCCATACAATACGGACAAACCAACTTCCGTGTGTACTCCATCCATTTAACATACCATAAGGTGGGAAGTCACTTATAGTCCACATGCTTGATTTGCCCTAAGGTTGAAATTTGTTTTCGTTGCAACATCCCAAGTCATACTCCATCCTCCCACAATACCTTCAACTCGTCTATAAGAGGTCTCAAGTAAACATCTAAGTTCTTTCCGGGACTCTTGGGACCGGGAACCACAGTGAAAGAAACAAGTATGGGCATTTCATACACATCGAGGAAGCAAGTTATGCGGAGTAACAATCACGAGCCGACATGAGTCTGGAGCAATTTGAGTGGCCAAGCGGTTTGAAACCATCGGTGGACAATCCAAGCCTCACATTTCTAGGTTCAATGCAAATCCGAGGATGTGCTAAGTTGAAATCTTTCCAAGCCTTCCCATCTGCGGGATGATTTAGTTCTCCATCTTTAATTTGGAGATTTCGCATACCAACTCGTATGTTAATTTGTTCTTGAAGACATGTACAATCTTTTTTTTAGTCGATGTGTTATTGGAAAATACCTTAGAATCTTAAGCGGTATACTTGATATTTTTGTAGTCACACCCTCTTTATTAGGCCTAAGCCGATCATGGCGCAAAGCGTGCACCTTGTCATTGTTCATTTTCCTTATAAAACAACATACGATCGTTGGGACATGCATCGATCTTTTGGTATCAAGACCCAACTTCTTCACCATTTTCTTACAAAAGTAATAGTTACGGGTAATTTCTCACCGTCGAGGGCAACATACTCTTAATGGCATTCAAGAAGTGACTCAAAACACTCATGGCTCGTGTTGTGATCGACCTTGATGTTAAGTAATAATCGCCCGCTGCGAGACAATATAGTGTGTTTGGTGCAACCATACCCTGATGGCTCGCTACCCTCGTCTAACAACTTAAAGAAGTCTTTGGCATCGAATTCATAGGTTTGCTCTCGCCTTGCTCCCCAATCAAAATCGGCCTGCTGATATCATGAACCATTTCATTCATACGATGAGTACTCTTGCTGAATTGTGTACTTGTGTGATGCCACCATCTCTCTCTACGCCCATGTGCCCCTGACATTCTTCGTAATTTCTCATGAACCCGAAACAAGTAAATGATAGTTTACCATGTCTACATCCATATAATTTACATTCTTACACTTCAAACATGGACATCGTGTCTGCGACTTACCATTCATACATTAGGGTGACTATCGCATACTCCAAAAACACTTGGCAACCGACTCTAAATTAAATTTGTAGCACTATCTGGGCACTTGACTTTTCGTCGTGCCATCCAACTCTGATGCGAATAGAGGTCCATGATTCCACGGTACCCTCTACGAGACAACATTATAAATGTTAACATATGACTTGAGCATACTTGTAACCATATGACTTGAGCATACTTGTAAGCATGCATATGATTAACATTTAAGAATACTTCTAAGCATATAACTTAAGCATACTTGTAAGCATATGACTTGAGCATACTTGTAATCATATGACTTGAGCATACTTGTAAGCATATGAATGACATTTAAGCATACTTGTAAGCATATGACTTGAGAGCATACTTTTGTAGTTTTATTCTTGTATACATAAGTGTTAATACCCTTGTTTTTACTGTTATAGCCAAAATAGTCTCTTTATTGACCAAGTCGATCTAGTTACCTTCTCTGTTGCACTAACGGTTCCTAACTTTGCCTATTTTGGCTTACTTGACCCCTAATAGCTTACCATGCTAACAACTAAGCTTGGCTTGGCCTAGTGAGGCTTGGCTAAGCTTGGTGTGGCCTCGTGTGGCCTCATGGTGCCAAGCCCGACCCATCGGCTCAACATCCCTTAATAGATCCTAACTTGATTTTCTTAGTAGCTTTGGTCATTGCAATAATTAGGAATCATCACAAGCATGAGTTAGCAATTTTATATGAGTTCATTATAGTCTTATAAGATCGGGCACTAAAGGTCACCAAAAGCAGTCCACTTTTGGACTTAAAATGTGACTTTTCACAAGTTTAATGCTCAAAAGCAGTTTAGGCTTGGTTTCTTTAGCTTGTGTAGCTTACTTATGTCATATTATGACTATTGAAACTTGCCCACATGGTCCAAGTATGAGAATTCTATACTTAAGTCTTAGTTGCCACTTAAAGCTTACTTTTCATGGCTTTTAAACATGAAATTTGGTCAATACACAACCTGAGACCATAACTAAGTTAAGGAACACCTTTTAAATGATATGTGTAGACAATATAGGGACTCCATCTTGTCTTAAAACTTTAGTTGCAAAAATTTGATATAATAGTTCTCATATAGGCATAGATTTGACTATAATTTCATAAACAATCCACATGTAGGAAAAAAGAAACCTTTAGGCATTCAAACAATTTTAAAATCATGATAATAAAATTACCTATATCCATTATCATGCTTGTATCGGTTAACTAACTTCTTCACATCCAAAGCGGTTCATACAAGGTACTTTAGGCATGATTAAGTACTAAATTATACTAATGAGGTCCCCAAGCCTTCCATTATAAATATTATTACATCAAATAATTGCTATAAATATCAATACCTATAATATGATGGCTATCAAATTGACTAAAAATAAAAGAAGAAATATAAAGCAAACAAACTTCTTTGGCGTAGAGTCTCGTTGATAAAGCTAACTTTGTGTTGAGTATACACTTTTTGAAAGCCCCTTTCTAGAACCTCTTTATCACGCAAATTACATCACATAAATCAGATTGAGGAAAGCGTTATAATGCGATAGACTCAACTCAATCACAATGAACACATAATGATAATATCGAGAAATGATAACAATTCAAAAGTTTCATTGAACAATACCACGAGATTCTAATCGCTAAAATACCCTTAGACTCGATGTTAGTGGTTTGACATTTATTAATGTAAGTGCAACTAATTGATTCGATATCATCTCCTCTTCTTTAAAAGTATATAGCATTGGTCCTTGCGCTCACAATTATATAGACCGACTCACCCCTAGCGTGTGACCTAGGAATAACCAAATACGATTACATTAGAAATCAACAAGCCATTGGGTGGGAAATAAATGCTTAAGCATAAATTTTGTCAATCAATTATCCTCTACCCTACCCAACAAGATTTGGACCACAAAGATATATCTACGAAGAGGTATGAAATCTATAATAATTCAAGTGTCAAAACACAAATACCAACTCATGAACCACAAATACCAACATTATACAAAAATATTAACATTAGAGAATAACCCATTAAACTAACATTATACAAAAAATATTAACATTAGAGACTAACATTATACAAAATAATTCCAAGTGCCAAACACAAATACCAAACTCATAAACCACAAATACCAACATTATAAAAAAAAATATTAACATTAGAGACTAACCCATTAAACTAACATTATACAAAAAAATATTAACATTAGAGACTAACATTATACAAAATAATTCCAAGTGCCAAACACAAATACCAACTCATAAACCACAAATACCAACATTATACAAAAAATATTAACATTAGAGACTAACCCATTAAACTAACATTATACAAAAAATATTAACATTAGAGACTAACATTATACAAAATAATTCCAAGTGCGAAACACAAATACCAACTCATAAACCACAAATACCAACATTATACAAAAATATTAACATTAGAGACTAACCCATTAAACTAACATTATACAAAAAATATTAACATTAGAGACTAACATTATACAAAATAATTCCAAGTGCAAACACAAATACCAACATTATACAAAAAATATTAACATTAGAGACTAACCCATTTATACTAACATTGGAGACTAATACATTCAATCAAACATTTGAACCACATAAATTAACAAATAATCGCATTCAATGAAACCCACAAGCTCGATGGAAAAAAAAGAAGAAGAAAAACCCAAATATTCAAAAACATAACATAACATAACACACACACACACACACACACACACACATATATATATATATATATATATATATCAAATATTTGTTATATAATTTGGTACCTAACACCAATTGAAGGAGAAAGCCAAATGATCGCGCTGACAACAACAAGATTTCTTCTTCTCCCTCTCCCCCCTTCTTCCTCGTCTCCTATTCGGTCTCCCTCTTCTTTTTTCTTTCGACGATTACGAAGCTCTAGATTGTCGGCGAAAGACATGAACATTAGATTAAAAGGATCGTGGCCGCCACCAATTTTGATGAAATTGGCATGCGATCGATCGTGATTTTTTAATAACATGGACTTATCGGTGACCGCGTGCGATTCGATATCGACCGGATATGATTATATAATCCGATAATAGAAGGTTAAAAAAACTTCTGGATTGACACTTTAACATTTCCTACCAATTTTGGGTGGGAAATTTGTTATATATGACCGTCGTGATATGCACTATGTGGGATGTAAAGCGGATATAAATAGCGATATATTCTATTTATAATATATAAAGTATTCGCTTTATATGATATCGATGCAAAATAAGCGATTAAGACTATAATATATTGATTTATAGGATATAATAACGTATTCATTTTATATGATATATTACGTTAATAATATTGATAGGTCTAAATTTTCTTGTAAGTTTAAATACGAGATATTGCCATCTGCAGACAATATCCACATACAAATAAATCCTCATCATAATTATTGATACATTATTTTACAACAATGGTGAGGACTACTAAACAACTCTCCCTAGAACTTTCATTCCATACCCCGAGCTGCATTACTTGCTATATTCTCGCCTCCACGAGAAGAAAAATGGAACAAAAGAAAAGGTGGCTGAGCTCAAATTAGCCCATAAAGAATATTATGACTAAGATAATATACAACAAAATTATCGTTAGTCTTCAACATGGAAAAATATAATAGAATACAATAGACAACAAGTTTTAAATCAATATTCGCAATGAAATAATAATTCATTATAAGAGTTAAGTAGAGAATGCAAACTACTATCTTCTATGTATGAATTTTAAAGTTCATCGTCTATTTTTTTTTTTATCCCCGTAACATCAATCAATATATATACAGGATCAAATATTCATCCTTGCACTCTGTGCCAAGGACATTCACCGATTGGTCGTGTTCATCTAAACACTGTTCATCTTCAGACTACGGGCCAAAGATATTCATCGAAATCATTCATCTTTGCACTACGGGCCAAAGATATTCATCGAGAAATCATTCATCTTTGCACTACTGAAGCCAAAGATATTCAATAATATCATCATTTAAGACCGAGGATGATGAAAAATATTATTTTTTTAAAGAAAGCGAATCCAAAGTGAATCAAAATGACAAGGATTAAGGATTAAGGATTCGTACTTTATTTTATCCACGCATTGAAAATACCTCAAAATAATCATAGTAGTGTAAAATTCAAGAATGATCAAAACATGGATACAATCAAAGCTAGTATCCACAATAGATATTTTGGACGAAAAGAAAAATTTTCATTTTTCGATGAATAGTCTCATGATTCGTGAATAAGATCAGATATCGTGAATAGTCAGATAATATCGTGAATAAGAACTCAGACACCAAAAGTTCCAAATTTGATAAAAACTTCAGATCAATATTTCAAAGATAATGATATTGAAGAAATAATATCATTCTGAAAAAATAATATCCCTTACCTCGAAAGATCAAGATTTAACTGGAATATTGGATATAAAGCTATATCTTGAACTTTCACCAGTATATAGCAATACTCAAAGTATACTCAAAATACTCAAGAAGAATACGCCGATAATATAGAGAGAGAAAACTTGAGTTTACGGTGTGATTTTCAATTCTAACCTAAGACCTATTTATAGGAAATTGCTTAGAACACAAAAGTTAGTAAAATTTAATATAATAATAATATATATAATAAATCTTCTACGCACACTTGAAATCTGATTTCAGTTCAATAACCACATGCCACCTTCTAAAAAAAGTAATAAAAAACGTTTTCTAATTTAAAATAATTTAAACTTCCAAAATCAATTATTTGAACTTGAACTTCAATAATTCATAATAAATAGCCATTTTTTCAGAAAATTCGAATCTCGCGAGTTTTTATAGGAAATTCAATTCTCTACAACTTTGCAGAAGAAAGTTTTTCCAAATTCCAAACAGAAATTGACCGAAATCCACAAACGGATGATTTTAGAGTCTATAATCAAATTTCAGTCAATAAATGGGGTCCACCGACATGTTTAACATGTTTTAAACATTTATTGCAACAAAAATACTCTTCCTCCTCGTATACTCATATATCCCACATTCGTTATAAAAATATCACCATTATTATATTATTAAAATATAATATTATATATATTTAAATGAATTATTTTATCAGAAAAAGATAAAATTTCAATTTTCAACAATTGTCACATTAAAATTTTCTCCATCTATATCCACATAAAATCAATATTTTCCTCATCATATGAATCAATAATTAATTATTCACAAATAATATTACAGAATCACAATATCGATGACAGTTCGCCCAGGAAGAGGGGCTTTCAATAAGAATTTCTCCTTCTTGGCGCGCAATTAGGTGACCAAACCTCTCCTTAGACAGAACTTTCTAGACATTGCCAATAATGTTATCTAATAATATTATTAAGATAATATGAATTATTGCTTCGATAATGAAAAATACTGTGTAATGACAATTATTGAAACAACAGCAGTATAAAATATCAACGCAACAATTATTGAACCAATAAAATATTGAACAGTAATTATTGTAACCATTATTGAGTAGTGCCTTCTTACGTAAGATTCAATAATTGCAATGCAATACTGTGCTTCCGCAACAACAACAGCATTATTCACGTGTTTTAACCACCGGTATTCCAATAGTAAAGCGGTAATAACTACGCCGTTATTTTTAAACAACTTATATTTGTCGTTTTCTTCCTCCAATCGCTTTCCGTTATGGGGCCCTACACATGGTCGCTACCGTCGCACGAATATTCCCGACAAGCATTGAATATTCCACGCATCAAACGAATATTCCCGACAACAATGAATATTTTATAACCACTTGCTTATTTTGAAATATTTGCGTATTTTACCCATAACTATCCACATTAATCACATCAACCCTTACTATTTCAAAATAATAATTAGAGGAAATTAAATTTCATTTATTAATTATTTGGGGTCTTACAACCTCCCTCCTTATGAAATTTCGCCCTCGAAATTGACATATAATACACTGGTGTTTCAAAAGATGAGGATACCTCGCTTTCATTTCCGTTTCCAACTCCCAGGTCATTTCCTCTATAGCATGGTTTCTCCACAAGACTTTAACTTGTGGTATGACCTTCGTGCGTAGGACATGCTCCTTCCTATCCAAGATCTTGACAGGTACTTCCTCATACGTTAAGTCTTCGGCTATCTCGTCCGGTTCTAACTCAATAACGTGATTCGGGTCTTTCACATATTTACTTAAGTATGATATATGAAACACATTATGAACACGAGACATACTTGGAGGTAACGCGAGTCTATAGGCTACATTTTCTACTCGGTCAAGAATTTGAAATGGACCAATAAATCGTGGATTGAGCTTTCCTCTCTTCCCAAATCTTGTAACTCCCTTCCATGGAGCAACTCGCAACAATACATGATCCCCTATACTAAATTCCACGTCCTTTCGATGAAGATCCGCATAACTCTTTTGTCGATCTTGTGCCGTTTGTATACGTTGTCGAATCATTTGGATCTTTTCGGTGAGTCATATCGCACGTTTAACTCGGGTCCCAACAATGTTGCTTCACCCACCTCATCCCAACATATTGGAAGCGACACTTTCGTCCATATAATGCTTGAATGGGGCCACACCTATACTTGCTCGATAATCTGTTGTTGTAGGAGAATTCCACCAATGGTAAATACTTATCCCAACCGCCCTTGAAGTTCAGGACACGTAGTCTTAATAAATCTTCAAGAGTTTGAATAGTCTCTCTCGATTGTCCGTCCGTTTAAGGATGGTATGCCGAATCGAATCTTAAATCCGTACCCATAGCTTTTTGCAAGCTAACCCAAAATCTTGAAGTGAATCTTGGGTCACGATCCAAAACTATGGATCTTGGCATGCCATGCAATCTCACAATCTCATTTACGTACATTTGAGCAAGGCGTTCAAGGAATAAGTCTCCGTATCGGCAAGAAATGGCGGAGACTTGGTTAATCTATCAACAATAACCCAAATAGCATTTATGCCTTGAGAAACCGTGGGAAGTCCCGTGCTTGAAATCCATGGTAATGTGTTCCCACTTCCATTTCGGAATCTCAAGTGGTTGCAATGGTCCCTTAGGCACTTGATGCTCGCCTTTACACGTTGACAAGTTAAACATGTTGAGATAAACTTTGCAATCTCTCTCTTCATATTGTTCCACCAAAATGTATGTCGAAGATCACGGTACATTTTAGTACTTCCGGATGGATTGCAAATGGTGTATTGTGTGCCTCCATCATAATCTTGTACTTCAAATCGTAATCGTTAGGAACACAAAGTGCGGAGTGGACTCAAGTATTCCTTCTTCATCAATTCTCGCTTAGGAATAGCTCCTTCTTGTACTTTCTTCTTCATTCGTATGCATCATTTGCGGGTCGGTGGCTTGAAAGAACCTTAAATTTTTCTATTAAAGTTGGCTCTGTCGTATACTTGACATCATCGCACTCGTTCCTCGCATATGATCTTCTACTCAACGCGTCGGCTACCACGTTCGCTTTTCCGGGATGGTAATCTTGAATAGTGTGGTCGTAGTCTTTCAATAGCTCGAGCCAACGTCATTGCCGCATGTTAAGTTCTTTTGAGTGAAGAAATATTTAAGGCTTTTATGGTCCGAATATATCTCCACTTTCTCTCCATATAGATAGTGCCTCCGGATCTTTAGCGCGAAATGATGCCGCCAACTCTAGATCATGTAGTAGGATAATTTCTCTCATATTCTTTAAGTTGTCATGAGGCATAAGGCTATGACTTTCCCACGTTGCATGAGAACACATCCTAACCCTTTGCTCGAAGCATCATTTGTAGATAACAAATCCATCCGAACCGGATGGTATTGTTAGAAACAGTGCGAAATAAGTCTCCTTTTAAGCTCTTGGAAACTCTTCTCGCACTCTTCGCTCCAAACGAATTTTGTATCCTTCCGAGTTAGATGAGTTAAGCTGAGTAGCGATTCGAGAAAACCCTTCCACGAATCTTCGATAATAACCCAATTTAAGCCCAAAAAGCTACGTGACTTGATCCACCGACTTCGGTTGCTCCCAACTTTTATTGCTTCAATCTTCGCCGGGTCAACAGATACTCCATGTTTTGACACCACATGCCCAAGAAATGCTACTTCCTCAAGCCAGAACTCGCATTTCTTTAACTTGGCATAAAGCTTGTTTTCACGAAGCCTTTGGAGTACTAGCTTCAAATGGTGCTCATGATCTTCACGGCTTTTGGAATATATGAGGATGTCATCAATAAAGACAACAACGAACTGATCCAAATACTCTTTGAATACTCGGTTCATCATATCCATGAAAGTCAGCAGGAGCATTAGTCAATCGAGAAAGACATAACTAAGAATTCATAATGCCGTCATCGGAGTTCTAAAAGCGGTCTTTGGAATATCCTCGATTCTAATCTTCATTGATGATATCCGTAAGCTAAGATCGATTTTTGAAAAGAATTGTGCTCCTCAGAATCTGGTCAAACAAGTCATCAATACGAGGTAGAGGATACCTATTCTTGATGGTGACATGGTTCAATTCCGATAGTCAATACAAAAGTCGCATACTCCCGCTTTCTTCTTTACAAATAAAACAGAGGAGCACCCCAAGGAGATGTACTGGGGACGAATGAAACCAATGTCCAACAACTCCACGTAGTTGGACCTTTAACTCCTCTGAAGTTCAATAGAGCCATTCGATATGGGGTTTTAGAAATGGGCTTTGTACTGGGTTCAAGGTCAATAAAGAATTCAACTTCACGTTCGGGGTAGACCGGGAAGTTCTTCAGAAATACGTCGGGAAAGTTAATAACAACAGAATATTATTCAATTTTGACGTGTCTTTATTCAAATCCATAACATGGGCTAAGAAAGCAGCGTCCGCTTTTTTAATAAACGAATAGCTTTATGATTAGATATGGCGTTGATTGATTTTAATGGTTTAGTTGCTTGAATTGAACAACAAGGTTGTTTAGGAATATGAAAGCTAACAACCTTACGAAAATAATCAATTTTGGCATGATGAGTAGTTAACCAATCAATCCCTAAAATCACAAAGAAAAGCAAGTATCTTTAAAGAGATAAGGTCAACGAGGTAAGATAAGGGTGCCAACATGGATTAGACAAGATTTATAAGCAGTGGATGTGATGAAAGTTTCTCTAACGGAGTTTCCACGAGATAGGTCAAAGTCTAATTTCTCCCGAGTCAAGTTTAAAGCGTTGAGCACAAGCGGGAGAGATAAATGAATGGGTAACACCAAGATATCTAGTAAAGTATAAACTTCACAAGAATTTATAAATAGCTTACCGTGATCACCTCGTTTGGGTTCCTCGTATTTTGACCACCACAACAAACGCTCTTCCGAGAACCGTTGACTTTGACTTTTCTCGGGACGATCTTTTGAGTCACCGTCCCCATTGAACTAGGTTTTCTGCTACGTGCAATCTCGAAGCGATATGTCCTTCCTTTCCACAATTATAGCATACACAGGAATTGTGTAGGCGGTTTGGACCGATATGTCCCTCTTCCCGCATTTATAGCATACGACCGGTGGTCGTTCTCCTCCTTGGAACCCGATTCTTCTTTGGCACTTTGTCGTCTTCATATGGTCGTTGTTGAATCTCCTCTTTTAAAATCTCCTCCCGACTCGCTTCTCCTATTTTCATGGCCATGATTACCACTAGAGTGGTTACCATTTTGTCCGTCTTTTTCTTTCTCCTTTGATTATTGTTATTTTGTTGATCGCTATCTACGGTATGATCCTCGATTGTGGTACCTCGGTTGGACCGTACTCGTTATCTCGCTTCTAACAATTGAGCCCCATTAACAACATCCGAATAGAGAGAAAATTTATGAGAGATGAGATCTTCGACGTATGTCGGGTTTCAAACCTCTCGTAAACATCCGCGTCATCGTTCCTCATTCTCCACCAAATGAGGTGCAAACACGGATAACTCGCAAACTTCGCCCAGATCGAGACACCGTCATGTTGTTCGCTCCGGTCTAATAAACTCCACTTCCTTCATATGACGAACACTTTCGGGAAAGTATTTGTCATTAAATAGTTCTCAAACGTCTCCCAAGACATGCCTTGAGTCTTGCAATTTGGATGGAGTACGCTTCACCAGACTCCCACCGATGATGCGCTTTCGCCACGGAACATAAAGGTGGCGAATGGAACCTTCTGTTCCTCTGTGCATCCCAAGACATCGAATATCTTGGTAATTTGCTTGACCCATGTTTCGCCATGATCGGATCTGGCTTTCCCTTAAATTCTGGTGGTCCCAACTTCTTTGAACTGCTTGGCTGTGACAACCCGTGAATTGCTATCATTTCCTCCTATGTTTTGAACACGAGTCTCCTAAATCGATTTTGCATGAAGCGCAAAAAAGCTTCTAAAGATCCCTCGTTCATCATCTCGCTTTCAATTGGTGTTGTTCACAGGGAGGAACATTGCCACTGTTGACGTTCTCCTCGTTGGTGAAGACAGGCGTCTCCACTCTGGTCTCATTTCCATTGTTAATATTCTCAGTCGACATTCTCAAATACTGTCATAAAACAAGGGTTAATTAAGGAAATCAATATATCACATAATATCCCTATATACTGACCAACTATCAAATAAGCTTAGGTAGGACACACTAGCGAAGGATTTACTCGTCTCTCCCTCCTAGTTCTATTCCCCGATCTCCGGAGATCATATCCCTAAGCTCGATACCAACCGTGACACCCCCAAAATAGGTCTACATCCCCATTACGAGTTGTCAATACACCAGTGATGTAAAACAACTACAACTTTATTATTATAATAGTAAAGCCGTGAGTTTAAATACGAGATATTGCCATCACAGACAATATCCACATACAAATAAATCCTCATCATAATTATTGATACATTATTTTACAACAATGGTGAGGACTACTAAACAACTCTCCTAGAACTTTCATTCCATACCCAGGCTACTGCATTTTGCTATATTCTCGCTCCACGAGAAGAAAAATGGAACAAAAGGAAAAGGGTGAGCTCGACTAGCCCGAAGAAGAATATTATGACTAAGATAATATACAACAAAATTATCGTTAGTCTTCAACATGGAAAAATATAATAGAATACAATAGACAACAAGTTTTAAATCAATATTCGCAGTGAAATAATAATTCATTAGAAGAGTTAAGTAGAGAATGCAAACTACTATCTTCTATGTATGAATTTTAAAGTTCATCGCTCTATTTTTTTTTATCCCCTGTAACATCAATCAATATATATCGGGATCAAATATTCATCCTTGCACTTCTGAGCCAAGGACATTCACCGATTGGTCATGTTCATCTAAACACTGCTCATCTTTGCACTACGGCCAAAGATATTCATCAGAAATCATTCATCTTTTGCACTACGGGCCAAAGATATTCATCGAAATCATTCATCTTTGCACTACAGCCAAAGATATTCAATAATATCATCATTTAAGACCGAGGATGATGAAAAATATTTTTTTTTTAAAGAAAGCGAATCCAAGTGAATCAAAATGACAAGGATTAAGGATTAAGGATTCGTACTTTGTTTTATCCACGCATTGAAAATACCTCAAAAATAATCATAGTAGTGTAAAATTCAAGAATGATCAAAACATGGATACAATCAAAGTTAGTATCCACAATAGATATTTTTGAATTAAAAGAAAAATTTTCATTTTTCGATGAATAAGGGCAGATTCGTGAATAAGATCAGTATACGTGAATAAGTAACTCAGACACCAAAAGTTCCAAATTTGATAAAAACTTGAGATCAATATTTCAAAGATAATGATATTGAAGAAATAATATCATTACGAAAAAAATAATATCCCTTACCTCGAAAGATCAAGATTTAACTGGAATATCGGATATAAGGCTATATCTTGAACTTTCACCGTATAGCAATACTCAAAGTATACTCAAAATACTCACAAGAATACGCCGATAATATAGAGAGAGAAAACTTGATTTACGGTGTGATTTTCAATTCTAACCTAAGACCTATTTATAGGAAATTGCTTAGAACACCAAAGCAGAAAATTTAATATAATAATAATATATATAATAAATCTTCTACGCACACTTGAAATCTGATTTCAGTTCAATAACCACATGCCACCTTCTAGAAAAAATAATAAAAAACGTTTTTCTAATTTAAAATAATTTAAACTTCCAAAAATCAATTATTTCGGAGCTTCAGAACTTCAATAATTCATAATAAATAGCCATTTTTTCAGAAAATTCGAATCTCGCGAGTTTTTATAGGAAATTCAATTCTCTACAACTTTACAGAAGAAAGGTTTTCCAAATTCCAAACAGAAATTGACCGAAATCCACAAACGGGTGATTTTAGAGTCTATAATCAAATTTCAGTCAATAAATGGGGTCC
This sequence comes from Panax ginseng, assembly GCA_020205605.1. Taxonomy (NCBI): domain Eukaryota; kingdom Viridiplantae; phylum Streptophyta; class Magnoliopsida; order Apiales; family Araliaceae; genus Panax; species Panax ginseng. The sequence continues at coordinate 24,372,856 of CM035145.1, forward strand.
ACCGACATGTTTAACATGTTTTAAACATTTATTGCAACAAAAATACTCTTCCTCCTCGTCAGATACTCATATATCCCACATTCGTTATAAAATATCACCATTATTATATTATTAAAATATAATATTATATATATTTAAATGAATTATTTTATCGAAAAAGATAAAATTTCAATTTTCAACAATTGTCACATTAAAATTTTCTCCATCTATATCCACATAAAATCAATATTTTCCTCATCATATGAATCAATAATTAATTATTCACAAATAATATTACAGAATCACAATATTGACAACCGTGCGCCTTCACAGGAAGAGGGCTTTCCAATAAGAATTTCTCATCTTGGCAAGCAATTAGGTGACCAAACCTCTCCTTAGATGCAGAACTTTCTAGACATTGCCAATAATGTTATCTAATAATATTATTGAGGATAATATGAATTATTGCTTCGATAATGAAAAATATCTTGTGTAATGACAATTATCAAACAACAAACGAGTATAAAATATCAACGCAACAATTATTGAACCAATAAAATATTGAGCAGTAATTATCGTAACCATTATTGAGTAGTGCCTTTCACGTAAGATTCAATAATTGGTGCAATACCGTAGTGTCTTCTAGTGCGCAATAACGCCAGACATTCGTGTTTTAACCACCGGGTATTCCAATAGTGTAAACGGTAACAACTACACCGTTATTTTTAAACAACTTATATTTGTCGTTTTCTTCCTCCAATCGCTTTCCGTTATGGGGCCCACACATGGTGGTGGCTACCGTCGCATTTAATATTCCCGAAAAGATGCGAATATTCCACGACCAAACGAATATTCCCCAACAACAATGAATATTTTATAACCACTTGCTTATTTTGAAATATTTGCGTATTTTACCCATAACTATCCACATTAATCACATCAACCCTTACTATTTCAAAATAATAATTAGAGGAAATTAAATTTCATTTATTAATTATTTGGGGTCTTACAACCTCCCCTCCTTATGAAATTTCGCCTCGAAATTGACATATACACAGTGTTTGAAAAGATGAGGATACCTCGCTTTCATTTCCGTTTCCAACTCCGTGTCATTTCCTCTATAGCATGGTTTCTCCACAAGACTTTAACTTGTGGTATGACCTTCATCGTAGGACATGCTCCTTCCTATCCAAGATCTTGACAGTACTTCCTCACACGTTAAGTCTTGGCTATCTCGTCCTGGTTCTAACTCAATAACGTGATTCGGGTCTTTCACATATTTACTTTAATAATCGATATGTGAAACACATTATGAACACGAGACATACTGGAGGTAACGCGAGTCTATAGGCTACATTTCCTACTTCGGTCAAGAATTTGAAATGGACCAATAAATCGTGGATTGAGCTTTCCTCTCTTCCCGAATCTTATAACTCCCTTCCACGGGCAACACGCAACAATACATGATCCTCGTACTAAATTCCACATCCTTTCGATGAAGATCCGCATAACTCTTTTGTTGATCTTGTGCCGCTTTTGTATACGTTGTCGAATCATTTGGATCTTTTTAGTAGTCATACGTCTTAACTTTCGGGTCCCAATAATGTTGCTTCACCCACCTCATCCCAACATATTGGAGAGCGACACTTCGTCCATATAATGCTTGAATGGGGCCACACCTATACTTGCTCGATAAGCATTGTTGTTGTAGGAGAATTCCACCAATGGTAAATACTTATCCCAACCGCCTCTTGAAGTCTAGGACACGAGTCTTAATAAATCTTCAAGAGTTTGAATAGTCCTCTCTCGATTGTCCGTCTGTTTGAGGATGGTATGCCTTGAATCGAATCTTAAATTCGCACCCATAGCTTTTTGCAAGCTAACCCAAAATCTTGAAGTGAATCTTGGGTCACGATCCGAAACTATGGATCTTGGCATGCCATGCAATCTCACAATCTCATTTACGTTACATTTGAGCAAGACGTTCAAGGGAATAAGTCTCCGTGATCGGCAAGAAATGAGTGACTTGGTTAATCTATCAACAATAACCCAAATAGCATTTATGCCAGAGAAACCGTGGGAAGTCCCGTAACGAAATCCATGGTAATGTGTTCCCACTTCCATTTCGGAATCTCAAGTGGTTGCAATGGTCCCTTAGGCACTTGATGCTCCGCCTTTACACGTTGACAAGTTAAACATGTTGAGATAAACTTTGCAATCTCTCTCTTCATATTGTTCCACCAAAATGTATGTCGAAGATCACGATACATTTTAGTACTTCCCGGATGGATTGCAAATGGTGTATTGTGTGCCTCCATCATGATCTTGTACTTCAAATCAGAATCGTTAGAACACAAAGTGAGTGGACTCAAGTATTCCTTCTTCATCAATTCTCGCTTCCGGAATAGCTCCTTCTTATACTTTCTTCTTCATATGCATCAGCTCCGGGTCGGTGGCTTGAGCAACCTTAACTTTTTCTATTAAAGTTGTCTCTATGCGTATACTTGACATCATCACCCTCGTTCCTGCATATGATCTTCTACTCAACGCGTCAGCTACCACGTTCGCTTTTCCAGGATGGTATTGAATAGTGTGGTCGTAGTCTTTCAATAGCTCGAGCCAACGTCGCTGCCGCATGTTAAGTTCTTTTTGAGTGAAGAAATATTTAAGGCTTTTATGGTCTGAATATATCTCCACTTTCTCCCCATATAGATAGTGCCTCCAGATCTTTAAGCGAAACGATTGCTCACGCTAACTCTAGATCATGAGTAGGATAATTCCTCTCATATTCTTTAAGTTGTCGCGAGGCATAGGCTATGAATTTCCACGTTGCATGAGAACACATCCTAACCCTTTGCTCAAGCATCATGTTTGTAGATAACAAATCCATCCGAACCGGATGGTATTGTTGTAACAGTGCAGAAATAAGTCTCTCTTAAGCTCTCTTGAAACTCTTCTTGCATTCTTCGCTCCAAATGAATTTTGTATCCTTCCGAGTTAGATGAGTTAACGGAGTAGCGATTCAAGAAAACCCTTCCACGAATCTCCGATAATAACCAGCTAAGCCCAAAAAACTACGACTTCTTGACCACCGACTTCTTGGTTGCTCCCAACTTTGTATTGCTTCAATCTTCACGGTCAACAGATACTCCATGTTTTGACACCACATGCCCAAGAAATGCTACTTCCTCAAGCCGTAACTCACATTTCTTTAACTTGGCATAAAGCTTGTTTTCACGAAGCCTTTGGAGTACCGACTTCAAATGGTGCTCATGATCTTCACGACTTTTGGAATATATGAGGATGTCATCAATAAAACAACAACAACGAATCGATCCAAATATTCTTTGAATACTCGGTTCATCATATCCATGAAAGCCGCAGGAGCATTAGTCAATCCGAAAGACATAACTAAGAATTCATAATGCCCGCATCGAAGTTCTAAAGGGTCTTTGGAATATCCTCGCCTAATCTTAATCTTGGTGATGATATCCGAACAAAGATCGATTTTGAAAAGAATTATGCTCCTTGCAGAATTGGTCAAACAAGTCATCAATACGAGGTAGAGGATACCTATTCTTGATGGTGACATGGTTCAATTCCCCGATAAATAATACAAAGTCGCATATACCCCGTCTTTCTTCTTTACTGAATAAAGCACAGAGCACCCCAAGGAGATGTACTACTGAATGAAACCGATGTCCAATAATTCTGTAGTTGGACCTTTAACTCGAAGTTCAATAGAGCCATTCGATATGGGGTTTTAGAAATGGGCTTTTACCAGTTCAAGGTCAATAAAGAATTCAACTTCACGTTCGGGGGGTAGGCCGGGAAGTTCTTTCAGAAATACGTCGGAAAGTCAATAACAACAGAATATTATTCAAATTTGACGTGTCTTTATTCAAATCCATAACATGGGCTAAGAAAGCTTGACATCCATTTTTAATAAGCGAATAGCTTTATGATTAGATATGACGTTGATTGATTTTAATGGTTTAGTTGCTTGAATTGCATACAACAAAGTTGTTTAGGAATATGAAAGCTAACAACCTTACGAAAACAATCAATTTTGGCATGATGAGTAGTTAACCAATCCATCCCTAAAATCACATCAAAAGCAAGTATCTTTAAAGAGATAAGGTCAACGGTGTAAGGTGATGGTGCCAACTTGAATCAAACAAGATTTATAAACAAGTGGATGTGATGAAAGTTTCTCCTAACGGAGTTTCCACAGATAGGTCAAAGTCTAATTTCTCCGAGTCAAGTTTAAACGTTGAGCACTGGCAGGAGAGATAAATGAATGGGTAAGACCCAGATATCTAGTAAAATATAAACTTCAAAAGAATTTATAAATAGCTTACCCGTGATCACCTCGTTTAGGTTCCTCGATTTTGACCAAATACAACAAACGCTTCTTCCAGAACCAGATTGACTTTGACTTTTTTGGGACGATCTTTTGAGTCACCGTCCCCATTGAACTAGGTTTATTCATCAGTGCAATCTCGAACGATATGTCCTCCCTTTACACAATTATAACATACCTGGAATTGTTGTGGGCAGTTTGGACTGATATGTCCCTTTTTCCCGCATTTATAGCATATGACCGGTGGTCGTTCTCCTTCCTTGGAACGATTTCTTTCTTGGCGGTAATCGCGTCTTCACATGGTGTCGTTGTTGAATCTCCTCTTTTTAAAATCTCCTCCTGACACGCTTCTTCTATTTTCATGGCCATGATTACCACCAAAGTGGTTACCATTTTTGACCGTCTTTTTCTTTCTCCACTGGTTATTGTTGTTTTGTTGATCGCTATCTCCGGTATGATCCTCGATTGTGGTACCTCGGTTGACCGTACTCAAGTTATCTTCTAACAATTGAGCCTCGTTAACAACATCATCTGAATAGAGAGAAAATTTATGAGAGATGAGATATCCGACGTATCCGGGTTTCAAACCTCTCGAAACATCCGCGTCATCGCTCCTCATTCTCCACCAAATGAGGTGCAAACACGGATAACTCTCGCAAACTTCCTCGATCGAGACACCGTCATGTTGTTCTCGCTCAGTCTAATAAACTCCACTTCCTTCATATGACGAACACTTTCGGAAAGTATTTGTCATTAAATAGTTCTCAAACGTCTCCCAAGACATGCTTTGAGTCTTGCGGTGGATGGGTATGCTTCATGACTCCACCAAGATGATACGCCTCACCACTAACATAAAGGTGGCGAATGGAACCTTCATTTCTCTCTGTGCATCCCAAGACATCGAATATCTTGGTAATTTGCTTGACCCATGTTTCGCCATGATCGGATCGGCTTTCCTTAAATTCGGTGGTCCCAACTCTTTTGAGCTGCTTGTTTGTGACAACCCGTGAATTGCTATCATTTCCTCCTATGTTTTGAACACGAGTCTCCTCGTCGATTTTGCATGAAGCGCAAAAAGCTTCTAAATATCCCTCGTTCATCATCATCTTTCGGTGGTGTTGTTCACGGGGAGGAACATTGTCACTGTTGTGACGTTTCTCCTCGTTGGTGAGTACAAAGCGTCTCCACGGTCTCATTTCCATTGTTAATATTCTCACGACATTCTCAACATCATTCATAAAACAAGGGTTAATTAAGGAAATCAATATATCACATAATATCCCTATATACTTAACCAACTATCAAATAAGCTTAGGTAGGACACACTAGCAAGGATTTACTCGTCTCTCCCTCCTAGTTCTATTCCCCGATCTCCGCTAGAGATCATATCCCTAAGCTCGATACCAACCGTGACACCCCAAAAAATAGGTCTACATCACCCATTTCGAGTTGTCAATACTGCAGATGTAAACAACTACAACTTTATTATTACAATAGTAAAAGCGTGAGTTTAAATACAGATATTGCCATCTAGACAATATCCACATACAAATAAATCCTCATCATAATTATTGATACATTATTTTACAACAATGGTGAGGACTACTAAACAACTCTCCCTAGAACTTTCATTCCATACCCCGACTCGTACTCGCTATATTCTCGCCTCCTGAGAAGAAAAATGGAACAAAAAGGAAAAGGGTGAGCTCGACTAGCCCAGTAAAGAATATTATGACTAAGATAATATACAACAAAATTATCGTTAGTCTTCAACAGGGAAAAATATAATAGAATACAATAGACAACAAGTTTTAAATCAATATTCGCAGCGGAAATAATAATTCATTAGAAGAGTTAAGTAGAGAATGCAAACTACTATCTTCTATGTATGAATTTTAAAGTTCATCGTCTATTTTTTTTATCCCTGTAACATCAATCAATATATATCTGGGATCAAATATTCATCCTTGCACTACAGGCCAAGGACATTCACCAGTTGGTCATGTTCATCTAAACACCTGTTCATCTTTGCACTACGGGCCAAAGATATTCATCAGAAATCATTCATCTTTTTGCACTACAGGCCAAAGATATTCATCGAAATCAATCATCTTTGCACTATGTGCCAAAGATATTCCATAATATCATCATTTAAGACCGAGGATGATGAAAAATATTTTAAAAAAACGAATCCGGTGAAACAAAATGACAAGGATAAAGGATTAAGGATTCAGTATTTTGTTTTATCCACGTCCAAAATACCTCAAAAATAATCATAGTGGTGTAAAATTCAAGAATGATCAAAACATGGATACAATCAAAGCTAGTATCCACAATAGATATTTTGGACTAAAAGAAAAATTTTCATTTTTCGATGAATAAGGCCGTGATTCGTGAATAAGATCAGATCACGTGAATAAGGTCAGATACGTGAATAGTAACTCACACACCAAAAGTCCCAAATTTGAAAAAACTTCGGATCAATATTTGAAATTTAATGATATTGAAGAAATAATATCATTACGAAAAAAAAATAATATCCCTTACCTCGAAAAGATCAAGATTTTTAAATGGAATCTTTCGATATAGGCTATATCTTGAACTTTCATCAGATATAGCAATACTCAAAGTATACTCAAAATACTCAAGAATAATACGCTCGATAAAGAGAGAAAACTTGATTTCGGTATGATTTTCAATTCTAACCTAAAGACCTATTTATAGGAAATTGCTTAGAACACCAAAAGCAGTAAAATTTAATATAATAATAATATATATAATAAATCTTCTACGCATAACTTGAAATCTGATTTCAGTTCAATAACCACATGCCACCTTCTAGAAAAAGTAATAAAAAACGTTTTTCTAATTTAAAATAATTTAAACTTCCAAAAATCAATTATTTCGGAGCTTCAGAACTTCAATAATTCATAATAAATAGCCCTTTTGTCAGAAAATTCGAATCTTGCGAGTTTTTATAGGAAATTCAATTCTCTACAACTTTGCAGAAGAAAGTGTTTCCAAATTCCAAACAGAAATTGACCGAAATCCACAAACGGGTGATTTTAAAGGCTATAATCAAATTTCAGTCAATAATTGGGGTCCACCGACATGTTTAACATGTTTTAAACATTTATTGCAACAAAAATACTCTTCCTCCTTGTATACTCATATATCCCACATTCTTTGTAAAAATATCACCATTATTATATTATTAAAATATAATATTATATATATTTAAATGAATTATTTTATCAGAAAAAGATAAAATTTTAATTTTCAACAATTGTCACATTAAAAATTTTCTCCATCTATATCCACATAAAATCAATATTTTCCTCATCATATGAATCAATAATTAATTATTCACAAATAATATTATGAGAATCACAATATTGATAACTAAGCGGTTCAGAAAGAGGGGCTTTCAATAAGAATTTCTCTCCATCTTGTAGCGCAATTAGGTGACCAAACCTCTCCTTAGATGTAACTTTCTAGACATTGCCAATAATGTTATCTAATAATATTATTCAGATAATATGAATTATTGCTTCGATAATGAAAAATATTGTGTAATGACAATTATTGAAACAACAACAATATAAAATATCAACGCAAAGAATTATTGAATCAATAAAATAAAATCTTTGAATAAAGTAATTATCGTAACCATTATTGAGTAGTGCCTTCTCATGTAAGAGTCAATAATTGGTGAAATACCGAGTGCTTCTGCGCAACAACAACGCCAGACATCGTGGTTTTAACCACGGGTATTCCAACAAATTGTAAAGCAGAATAACTATGCCGTTATTTTTAAACAACTTATATTTGTCGTTTCTTCCTCCAATCGCTTTCCGTTATGAGGCCCACACATGGGTCAGCTACCTTTGCATTTAATATTTCTGAAGATTTAATATTCCACGACCAACTAATATTCCCGACAACAATGAATATTTAATAACCACTTGCTTATTTTGAAATATTTGCGTAGTTTACCCATAACTATCCACATTAATCACATCAACCCTTACTATTTCAAAATAATAATTAGAGGAAATTAAATTTTATTTATTAATTATTTGGGGTCTTACAGATACTATGCAGCAACTATTGTAGCAATAATTGAACAAAAATGAGTGACTTCTCACATAAATATCAATAATCAATATTGTGTGCTATTATGCAACAACGCGTATTACTGTACTTTTATTACCGAGTAGTTCAACAGTATCAACGGTAAAACTTTCGCCGTTATTTTCAATAAAATATTTTTGTCATTTTCTCAATCCGACAATAATTCCGTTGTGGGGTCCACTAATGATGATTGTCGTCGCATTTAATATTTCTGTTTAAAACGAATATTCCCTAACCAATCGAATATAATATGACAACTTGCATACTTTGCAAAATTTATAAATATTACCCACAACTATAACATTATCTCAAATTCACACCATAATATAAAAAAATTATTTCAAGAAAATTAATTCTTTATTCATAAAATCACGGGGTTTCATAATCTCCCTCCTTATGGAATTTCGCCTCGAATTTTACGTGACGCACTGGTATGCCGAAACGGTGAGGATACCTTGACTTCATTTGATTCTAACTGTTGAGGTATAACCTTGAGTGTTGGATACGATTCTTCTTATCCAAGATTTTAACACGAGATCTCATACGTTAAATCATCCGCTATATCTCGTCCGATTCTAAATTAATAATGTGGTTCGGTCATCCACATATTTACGTAACATCGATACGAAAAGAAAAAAAAAAGTTCTGAACACGCAACCTGTAAGACCCCAAATTATTAATAAATGAAATTTATTTTCCTCTATTTATTATTTTGAAATAGTAAGGTTTGATTTGATTAATGTGGATAGTTATGAGTAAAATACGCAAATATTTTCGAATAAGCAAGTGGTTATAAAATACTCATTGTTGTGGAGAATATTCGTTTGGTCGTGGAATATTCTTACCGTCTGGGAATATTAAATGCGACTGTAGTTAAAATTGTGTGGGCCCATAACGAAAAGCGATTGAATGAAGAAAACGACAAGTATAAGTTGTTTATAATAAACTGCAGTAGTTATTACAGATTATCTTCGTTGGAATACCCTATGGTTAAAACACACTAATACGCGTTGTTGAACAAGAAGACACTCAGTATTGCACCAATTATTGATTCTTACGTAAGAAGGCCTTACTCAATAATTGTTGAAGAATTCTTTGCTCAAGATTTTATTTTATTGATTCAATAATTCTTTGCATTGATATTTTATATTATCGTTGTTTCAATAAATTGTCATTACACATTATTTTCCATTATCTGAGACAATAATTCATATTATCTGAATAATATTATTGGATAACATTATTGGCAATGTCTAGAAAGTTCGCTTCAAGGAGAGGTTTGGTCACCTAATTGCTACCAAGAAGGAGAGATCCTTATTGGAAAGTTCTCTCTTTCCGGAACTACCGGTTGTCACAAGATCGTGATTCTCGTAATATTATTTGTGAATAATTAATTATTGATTTATATGATGAGGAAAATATTGATTTTATGTGGATATAGATGGAGAAAATTTTTAAAGTGACAATTGTTGAAAATCGATATTTTATCTTTTCTGATAAATAATATTTTATTATATTATTATAATATAATAATGATGATATTTTTACAATGAATGTGGGATATATGAGTATATGAGGAGGAAGAGTATTTTTATTGCAAAAGTTGTTTAACACATGTTTTGTGCGTCGGTGGACCCCATTTCTTGACTGAAATTTAATTATAGCCTGTAAAATCGCCCGTTTGTGAATTTTGGTCAATTTTTGTTTGGAATTTGAAAAAACTTTCTTCTGCAATGTTGTAGAGAATTGAATTTCCTTTACAAAGTGGCGAGTTTCAAATTTTTCTGATAAAAGAGCTATTTATTATGAATTATTGAAGTTCTGAAGTTCCGAAATAATTATTTTTAAAAGTTTTAAATTTGTTTTAAAAGAAAAACGTTTTTGGAATGTTTAGGTGGCCTCATTTAACATGTGTAGGAGCTGAATTCAGTTGGCAAGTGTGCGTATGAGATTTTGGAAAATAAATAATATTAATTTATTAAATTTTCTACTTTGGTGTTCTAAGCATTTTCTTATAAATAGGGTGCTTAGGTTAGAATTGAAAATCACACTTTAAATCGAAGTTTTCTCCCTATATTATCGAGCGTATTCTTGTGAGTATTTTGAGTATACTTTGAGTATTGCTATACAAAGGCAAGTTCAAGTCATAGCCTATATCCTGTTTCAACTAAAATCTTGTCTTTCGAGGTAAGTGGATGTTATTTTATTCGAAAATGATATTATTTCTTCAATATCATTATGCCAAAATATTGGTTGGAAATTTTATCAAATTTGGAACTTTTTCATGCTCGGGGTTACTATTTATGAGTTCTTATTCATGAGTTACTATTCACGAGTTACTATTCATAAGTTCTTATTCACGAGTTACTATTCACGAAGCATGATGATGTTTTTTGTGAAATTTCTATCTTTTGGTGTGTTTGAGTTACTATTCACGATAATTTACATTATTCACGATATCAAGACTATTCACGAATACGACACTATTCATAGAAAAATTAAAATTTCATTTTTCGTCCAAAATATCTATTATGGATACTAGCTTTAATTGTATCCATGTTTTGATCATTCTTGAATTTTACTCCACTCTAATTACTTATGAAGTATTTTTGAACTTGGATTGTTTAAAATACGAATCCTTAATATTTGTTCTTTTGTTTCACTGGATTCGTTTCCTTTAAAATATTTTTCATCATCCTCATCATAAATGATGATATTATTGAATATCTTTGGGTCTGTAGGGCAAAGATGAAACAGTGTTGAGATGAACATGACCGATCGATTAATATCTTTGGCCCAGAGTGCAAAGATGAACAGTGTTTAGATGAATATGACTAATCGATGAATATCTTTGGCTCAGAGTGCAAAGATGAATATTTGATTCGGATATATATTGATTGATGTTCTGAGGATAAAATATCGACGATGAACTTTTAAATTCATATATAGAAGATAGTAGTTTGCATTCTCTACTTAACTCTTCTAATGAATTGTTGTTTCACTGCGATTGTTGATTTAAAACCGGTTGTCTATTGTATTCTATTAGATTTTTTTCCTCGTTGAAGACTAACGATAATTTGTTGTATATTATCTTAGTCATAATATTCTTTCTTGGGCTAGTTGAGCTCACCCTTTTCCTTTTTGTTCCATTTTTCTTCTCGTGGAGGCGAGAATGTAATGAAAGTACTAGTCGGGGTATGGAATGAAGGTTCTAGAGAGAGTTGTTTAGTAGTCCTCACCATTTTTGTAAAATAATGTATCAATAATTATGATAGAGATTTATTTGCGTGTGGATATTGTCTAGATGGCAATATCTGTATTTAAACTCATAGTTTATATGTTGTAATAATAAAGTTGTAGTTATTTCTGTATCATGTATTTGGCGACTCAGAATGGGTTGGATGGAATGGACCTATTTTGGGGGCGTCACACAACATACTTGGCGGTAAAACGAGTCTATAGGCCACAGTTCCTACTTCATCGAGGATTTCAAATGGGCCAATTAATTCGAGGGTTGAGATTTCCTCTCTTCGTCGATTCTTGCTTCTATAATAATGCCCTCTTGAACCTTCTTCTTCACATTCATCAGCTCTAAGTATGTAGCTTGAGCGGCTTTAACTTTATCGATTAAAGTCGATTCTACTCGTATATTCGTTATCTTCACTTGGGTTCCTAGAGTCTTTAACTCTATCTTCATCATTTATAAGTCGTACGAAATGGGCCTTTGTGTTAACAACATCGCACTTGTAAACGATACGATCTTTCTACTCAACGTCGTCACTACCACGTTCGCTTTCCCACGATGGTATTGAATGGTACGATCGTAATCTTCAATGACTTGAGCCAACGATTTGGGCGCATGTTACGTTCGTTTTAAGTAAAGAAATATTTGAGGGTTTTAGAAATGGTTTTTGTCTTTCGTGGTCAATACAAAATTCGATTTCACGCCTAGGGGGTAGGCTAGAAGTCTTCATGAATATGTCAAGAAATTTATTAACGATAGAAATATCATTCAAAAGCTATTATCTCTCATCCAAGACTTGGATAAGACGTCACATTGATACCAATCTGTGACTTCTATCCCTTAACCTAGATAAGCACCTCACAATGATACCTATCAACTTGTCATCGTCATTTACGACGTCGCCTATAGAAAGTCTGGCTTTGGTGCATTCCACACCAGGAAGTCATCAACAAAAGGATCGAGGCTCTTTACTTATGGCTTGATATGACAATGATTGAATTTAGTGGTTTGGTTACTTGAATTCGCATAATAGGTTGGTTAGGAATATGAAAGCTAACAAACTTACGAAAAACATGATGAGTAGTTAACCAATCGTTTAAAAAAACACATCAAAGGCAAGTATTTTCAAAGAGATAAGATCGACGGAAGTAACGTGAAAATGTCAATTTGAATCAAACAAGATTTATAAGCGATTGGAGGTAACGAAGGTTTCTCCCAATGGAGTTTCAATAGATAAATCAAAGTTTAACTTTTTTGAGTTAAGTACAAACATTGAACACAACTAGGTGAAATAAAAGAGTGAGTAGAACCCAGATTCTAACACGGTATAGACTTCGTAAGAGCTTATGATTAACTTACCGTGATAATTTTATTCGGGTTCCTCGTCACTAAAAAAAAAAATGCTCTCTTAAACTACTGGCTTTGGCTTGGTTCGGGACATCCTTTGGCATCACTATCCCAGTTGGACTTGACTTTCATCATACGCCAAAATCGAGCTAGGTGACCTTCTCTTCCGCAATTAAAAACACACTTTGGATTGTTGCGTCAGTTTAGCTTTGAGACGGATGTGTCCCTCTTGTCGCATTTGAAATATCTGACCGATGGGCGTTCTTCTTCCTTTGAACGGGTCTTTGGTGCCAATGTCTTCACGTCATTGTTGAACCTTCTCTTCTTAAAATGTCCATTCTTATTATCTTGGCCATGATTACCACCGAAATGGTTGCCATTCTTGGCATGATAATATCCCCCACAATGGTTATCGTTGTTCCGATGACCGTTGCCACCGGTATGATTATTATCGTGTTATTTGTCGTTGCCTTTTTGTTGTGCTGACTCATTATTGCGCTCCAATAACTGAGCCCTATTCACAACATCTGAATATAAACAAAGTTTGTGAGAAATGAGGTATTGACGTATATCGGGTTTCAAACCTCGCAAAAACATTCGCGTCATTCGCTCCTCATTATCGACCAAATACGATGCAAATCGGGATAACTCCGCAAACTTAGCCTCGTACTGCGACACGATCATATTGTTTTGCTCCAGCTTGATGAATTCTACCTCCTTCATGTGACAAATACTTTCAGGAAAGTACTTGTCGTTGAATAATTCTTGGAACTTCTCCCAAGACATCTTGAGTGCGTCAGGCTGGGTACATTTTACAGATTCCCACCAATGATCTCCTTCTTCATGCAACATAAATGTGGCGAATGGAACCTTTTGCTCCTTTGAGCATTCCAAGACATCAAATATCTTGGTAATCTTCTTTATCCATGTCTCCGCCTTAAGTGGTTCTGGCTTTCCCAAAAACTCTGGTGGTCCCAGCTCCTTGAACTGCTTAGCGGTGACCAACCGTGGGTTACCATTGTTTCCACCTACATTATGGATGTGAGTGCCTTCTTTGTTGTTGCATGAATTGCTCTTTAAAGCGCTTAGCGGTGGTGGTCCGAGAGTTATCGAGATTTCTACCGCATTTTGGATGAGAGGCGCCTTACCGTTGTTGTTGTGTGAATTGCATAAAGCCTCTGACCATCCCATCATTCACCATTTCATCGGTGTTATTGTTTTTATGAGGAGTATTGTCCTCTGGTTGCACATTATCCTGATTATTGATCTGTGGAGACTCAACGGTCAACTGTGCTCCATTGATAATCTCAACATTCTCGGATGCCATTTTCAAACACTGCCACAAAACAAGGGTTAATTAACATATCACATATTATCCCTATACTTTGACGACCAATTAAATACCAAATAAACTTAGATAGGTCATACTAGCAAAGGAATTCCCCGTCTCTCCCCTCCTAGTGAAAGTAGTATGCATACAAGCCAATCATGTTTGATGATAAAGCATATACTTTGTAACAATCTTATTCATTTATTAATAAAAAGTATTCATTTATTAAAGGCTTTTAATTATCTACATGATGTTGTTTTATAATATGTGATAAACCCATAGTTTTAAGCAATGCTTTTAGAATAATGATGATGATCATTCGAATGAGATCTAAATTCTTTGAAAGCTTAAAACTAAAATAATTCCCAATCGTTGGATTACTAAATTGGGGATTAGTGAATCCGGATAGATTGGTATATACGTTGCTTGCTCATTGGATGAGGATGATTGATCTCATGATCATTTGTGTGGAGACAATAAAGCAAGTATGTAGGTGCTTATTAGAGAATAAGTTCACTGAACGTGGCTCGCTAAGGATACCTAATGGAGTTTTACTTGTCTGTCAATAGGAATTCCTGTAGTGATAGTAGTACAAGTGATCCTTGGACTTAAGGTCATCATAGTATCTTGTGTATGATGAGTTATACTTTGACTTATTCCTAAAGACCCTTATGCTACGTTTGGATTGAAGGAATGGAATAGAGTATGGAATGGAATAGATGAGGGAATGGAATAAGGAAGGGAATGGAATGATTTTTTAATATTCCATGTATATGTTTGGTTGATGTTAGGAATACATCTAAGAATGAAATAAATAATTAGAAAGTGACCTAAATACCCTCAAATGTTCAAATTTAACTTAAATTCAATTTATATTAAAAATTTAACACATATTTCATTCTTAGAAATAAAAAGAAGGGAGGGGAGGGGGGGTGGGTGGGGTAGGGTGGGTGGGGTGGGTTGGGTGGGGTGGGTGGTTGGGGTGGGTAGGTAAGGTAGGTGGGTTGGGGGTGGGGTGGGTGGGGGGGGTGGGTGGGGTAGGGTGGGTTGGTAGGTAGGGTAAGTGGGTTGGGGGTGGTGGGTGGGGGTGGGTGTGGGGGTGGGGTGGGTGGGGGTGGGTGGGGTGGGTGGGTGGGTGGGGGTGGGGGTAAGGGGTGGGGTGGGTAAGTGGTAGTGGGTGGGTGGGGGTGGGTGGGGTGGGTGGGTTGATGGGTGGGGAGTGAGGTGGGTTGGGGTGGGTGGGGGGGGTGGGGTGGGGGGGGTGGGTGGGGTGGGTGGGGTTAGTGGGTTGGGGTGGGTGGGGTGGGGAGATGGGGTGGGGTGGGTGGGGGGTGGGTGGGGTGGGTGGATGGGTGGGGTGGTGGTGGGTGGGGTAGGGGTGGGGGTAGGGTGGGTTGGGGTGGGTGGGGTAAGGTGGGTGGGTTGTGGTAGATGGGGTGGGGTGGAGTGGGGTGGGTGGGGTGGGTGGATGTATAGATGGAGGTGGGGTAGGTGGGGTGGGTGGGTGGGGTGGGTGGGGTAGGGGGGTGGAGTGGGGTGGGGTGGGGGTGGGTGGGTGGGGTGGGTGGGGGTAGGTTGGTAGGGAGTGGGGTGGGAGTGGGGTGGGGGTAGTCTGGTAGGGGTGGGGGTAGGTGGGGTAGGTGGGTTAGGGGTGGGGTGGGGTAAATTACGAAGAAATTGAAATATGAAAATTCCGAAGAAATTATCAAATCTCGGCCCCTTCTCTCTCGTCGTTCCCAGATCGTTCGAATTGAATGAATATGTAAAAAGCCCTATTATATATTTAGGGGTATATTTGTCAATTACTTAAAAATAATGGATGGAATGATGTATTCCTGGCTACCCCTCAAGGAATGAAAATTAAAATTTTAAGTTAACTATCATTCCAGGAGGAATATATTATTCCGTTGGAATAAACAAACCAAACAACATTTTTATCATTCCAATGGAATGATTCATTCCATTCTCCCTCCTATTCCATCGATCCAAACGTAGCATTAGGGTATATCAAAGGGTATGCTTGGGTATAATAAGTTGTACATGGAGATAATGTATGATCAATAAAGAATCTACCACTTCTAATAAAAGAAGAGAAATGTCCTATGTGATTCGATAAATGACAACCCAAGTAATCCTTGGTTTAAGGCGTAATGAAATTAGAAAGGAGTTTCTAATTTGCATTATTTGGAGTTGTGCATTTAAGGATCGAAATACATATAATTAAATAAAATAAGACTTGATGGTAATTTCATGTCTTATATTTAATTGGGACATTGTATGGTGGAAGGATTGAATTATGCGGTAACTATTTACTCAAAGATTCTTTTATGATTAATGTTGAAATCTATATTATCCGAAAAGTCGTTGATCACATTAGGAGGCTTATCCCTATTGTAGAATAAATATTATTTATTTAAATAAATTAATATTTTAATTTATTTATTTAAATAAGATTAGAATTGTTCTAATTGATTTATTCACAACCTAGGTTTAATATGGAGAACCTAAATGGTCACACCATAAAAGGAAGAATAATTATTTAAGAAGTTAATGGTATAATCGTAATAATATGTTAAGTATATTTAATTTAATCTATGGTGATAGAATAAATTAAATAGCTTAATATTTATTATTTAATATTTTAGAAATATTAAATATAAATTAATGAGAGGAGTCTTATTAATATTATTACAATTATTATTATTTTAATTTCTAAAAGAGTTTAGAAATTAATTTAATATAAGTACTCTCATTTATTCCTAATAGGATTAGGAGAGAAAATTAGTTAAAGGAGTTTAATTAATTATCCCTAATAAGATTAGGGAGCTCATTTAATTAAAAGAGTTTAATTAAATAATACCTTATTTTATTAAATAAGGTTACCTGATATCTTTATAAGAGGAGTCTTATATCAGATATCAAAATATACGCAATTCCAAAAGTTGGAGAGTACGTTCTTTTCTATAGAGATAGAAAACTAGGGTTTTGCCAAATACCCATCTTCTTGAATTCTTCTTTTTCCTTGGTGGATCACCTCTAGAGGCCAAACACTTGGGTGGCTAACATTGATCAAAGGAAGGAACCAAACCCGGTGAATTCAAGTTTAACGCGTAAAAGATTGGAGGTGAACTTGTACCTGAGGAAGCTCAAATCTTCAAGGGTATAATTCTTATTCTTTATCTTTTGTTTAATTAATAATTGCGCATAAAGGATGATCCGGATATATGGTTTGTAAAATTTTAAAACTCTGATTTTCCACGTTTCCACTTATTTTTGCAATTTGATTGCGTTCATGAATATTACAAACCTAACACCTAGTTCTTGTCTCACATATCAGCCAGGGATCATATCCCTAAGCTTTGATACCAACTGTGACGCCCCCAAAATTAGTTATACATCACCCATCTTGGGTAACCAGATACATGGTACAGAATTCAAATACAACTTACTAATACCACTGTCGTGTACAATACGACAAAACATAAACTGTGAGTTTGAATACAAATATTATCTACTAGAGATTATACAAACTCAAAAGGAGTCCTCATTACAATTATTATCACACTATTTCACAGAATAGTGAGGACTACTAACGTGACGCCCCCAAAATAGGTCCATTCCACCCAACCTATTCTGAGTCGCCAATAACATGGTTCATAAATAACTACAACTTTATTAATACATTTGTCGTGCAAAATACGACAATACCTAAACCGTGAGTTTAAATACAAATATTGTCTTCTAGACAATATCCACACCCAACTAAGTCCTCATTACAATTATTGATACAATACTTTACAAAAATGGTGAGGACTACTAAAATAACTTCCTAGAACCTTTATTCCGTACCCCGACTAGTACTCGCTACATTCTCGCCTCCTGAGAAGAAAAATGGAACAAAAGGAAAAGGGTGAGCTCAACTAGCCTAGTAAAGAATATTATGACTAAGATAATATAGGACAAATTATCGTTAGTCTTCAACATGGAAAAATCTGATAGAATACAATAGACAACAAGTTTCAGATCAGCAGCGGAAATAATAATTCATAGATGAGTTACCTAGAGAATGAAATCTACTATTATCTATGAATTTAAAAGTCCATCGTCAATATTTTATCCCTGTAACATCAATCAATATTCATCTTGAATCAAATTTTCATCTTTGCACTATAGGCAAAAGATATTCATCAGTCGGTCATGTTCATCTCAACACCTGTTCATCTTTGCACTACGGGCCAAAGATATTCATCAATTGGTCATGTTCATCTCAACACCTGTACATCTTTGCACTACAGGCCAAAGATATTCAGTAATGTCATCATTTAGGACTAAGGATGATGAAAAATATTTTAAAGAAAACGAATTCAGTGAAATAAAAGAACAAATATTAAGGATTCGTACTTTAACTAAACCGAGTTCAAAAATACATCATAAATAATCATAGTAAAGTAAAATTCAAGAATGATCAAAACCTGGATACAATCAAAGCTAGTATCCATAATAGATATCTTGGACACAGAAAAGAAAATTTAATTTTTCTGTGAATAGTGTCGTATACGTGAATAGTATTGTATACGTGAATAGAAACTCCGACACTAAAAGGTAGAACTTTCACAAGAAAAATTATCATGCTTTGTGAATAGTAACTCGTGAATAGTAACTCATGAATAGTAACTCGTGAATAGTAACTCATGAATAGTAACTTGTGAATAGTAATTTGTGAATAGTAACTCTGACATAAAAAGATCAGAATTTCACAAGAAAAATCTTACCAATATTCCGGTATAATGATATTGAAAGAAATAATATCATTTAAAAAAAAATAATATCCCTTACCTAAAAAAGACAAGATTTCGATTGGAATCTGGATATAGTCTTTCAAGGAACTTGCAATCGATATAGCAACACTCAAGGTATCAAAATACTCACAAGAATTCGCTCAATATATAGAGAGAGAAAGAGAGAATTTTTCAGTTTCTGGTGTGATTTTCAATTCTAACCTAAGCACCTATTTATAGGAAAATGCTGTAACACCAAAGCGTAAAATTTAATAAAATAATAATATTTCTTAAAATATTCAAGCCCACCTTAGAAATCTGATTTCAAATCATTTATAACACATGTGAGCCCACTCAATTGCAACAAAAAACGTTTTTCTTACAAAAAAACATTTTAAACTCCAAAAATCAATTATTCCAGAACACCGGAACTTCAATAATTCATAATAAATAGCCCTTTTATCAGAAAAATTCAAACCACATGTTTTTTCCATAGGAAATTTCATTCCCTACAACTTTCAAGAAGAAAGTTTTTCCAAATTCCAAACAGAAATTGACCGAAATCCATAAACGGACGATTTTACAGGCTATAATCAAATTTTGGTCAAGAATTGGGGTCCACCGACACACAAAACATGTGTTAATCATTTAATGCCACAAAAATACTCTTCCTCCTCATATACTCATATATCCCATATTCATTGTAAAAGTATCACCATTATTATATTATTAAAATAATATATTTAAATGAATTATTCTATCAGAAAAAGATAAATAATTAATTTTCAACAATTGTCACATTAAAAATTTTCTTCATCTATATCCACATAAAATCAATATTTTTCTTATCATATAAATCAATAATTAATTATTCATAAATAATATTACGTAATCACAATATTGACAAACGAGACGGTTCCTCAGAAAGAGGGCTTTCCAATAAGGATCTCTCCTTACTGGCGCGCAATTAGATGACCAAACCTCTCCTTAGACAGAACTTTCTAGTCATTGCCAATAATGTTATCTAATAATATTATTCAGATAATATGAATTATTGTCAGATAATGGAAAATCTTGTGCGTTGACAATTATTAAAACAACAATAATATCAACGTAGCAATTATTGAATCAATAAAATATAATATTGAGCAAGAATTATCGTAACAATTATTGAGTAGTGCCTTCTTCACGTAAGAATCAATAATTGGTGCAATACCGTAAAGCTATCGTGTTTTAACCACCGGGTATTCCAACAAAGATTAACTTGGTAATAACTACGCCTGCTATTTATAAACAACTTATTCTTGTGCGTTTTCTTCCTCCAATCGCTTTCACGTTATGAGGCCCACGAAAGGTCGCTACCGTCGCATTTAATATTCCCAAAAGAAGAATATTCCACGACCAAACGAATATTCTCCGATAAAATGAATATTTTATAACCACCGCTTGTTTAAAATAATTAAGATTTTACCCATAACTTACCACATTAATCAAATCAACCCTTACTATTTCAAGATAATAAATAGAGGAAATTAAATTTCATTAATAATAATTTGGGGTCTTACAACCTCCCCTCCTTATGAAATTTTATCCTCGAAATTGACGTGCGTACCTGGTGTTTCGAAAAGGTGAGGATACCTCGCTACTCCCAGGTTATTTCTTCAATAACATATTTCCTCCACAAAACTTTGACTTGTTGTATGACCTTTGTACGTAAGACATGCTCCTTCCTATCCAAAATCTTGACAGGTACCTCCTTGTACGTTAAGTCTTCGGCTATCTCGTCTGGTTCTAACTCAATAACGTGGTTCGGGTCGTCCACATATTTACGTAATATTGGTACGTAAAAAAACGTTATAAACACGCGACATACTTGGCGGTAAAACGAATTTATAGGCCACAGTTCCTATTCGATCGAGGATTTCAAATGGAGTAATAAATTGAAGGTTTGAGCTTTCCTCACATCGCCAATTCTCGCTTTTGGAATAACAACTTCTTGCATCTGCTTCTTCATATTCATCAACTCCGGTGTGTAGCTTGAGCATTTTTAACTATCGATTAAAGTCGATTCTACTCGTATATCATCACGTGGGTTCCTAGAGTCTTTAACTCTATCTCTATCATTTGTAAGTTATACGAAATGGGTTTTGACAATATCGCACTCGTATTCGTATACAATCTTCTACTCAACACGCCCACTACCACGCTCGCTTTTCCAGGATAGTATGGTCGTAACATGTGCCAAATGAGTCTCCTCTGCAAGTTCTTCGAAGCTCTTCCGTATTCCTTGCTCCATTTGAACTTTGTATCTCACGAGTCACCGAAAGTTAATGGAGTAGCGATTCGAGAAAATCTTTCCACGAATCTCGTTAGTAACCAAATTAAGCCTAGAAAGCTACGTATTTTGATTACTGACTTAGGTTGCTCTCAACTGTGACTCATATCCCAATCATGGATAGCACGTCACAATGGCGCCTATCAGTTTACTACCGCACGAATATAGCGTCCCTCATGGAGAGTCTGGCTTCGATGCATTCCACAAAAGAAGTCACCAGATAGAGGCTCAGATACCAACTTCTATAGTTGGGTTTTTAACTCCTGAAGTTCAATAGGAGCCATTCGATATGAGATTTTAGAAATGGGTTTTGTACCGGATTCAAAGTCGATACAAATTCAATATCACGCTCTGGGAGTAGGCCAAGAAATTCTTTAGGAAATACGTCAGGAAATTTAGTAACAACAAAAATATCATTCAAATCTAACGTCTCATTGTTCAAGTTCATAACATGGGTTAAGAAAGCTTGACATTCGTTTTTCAATAAACAAATGGCTTTATGACTTGATAAGAAAGTGTTTGACTTCAAATAGTTTGGTTGCTTGAATTTGAATAACAGGTTGCTTAGGAATATGAAAATTAACAACCTTACGAAAGCAATCAATTTGGCATGATGAGTAGTTAACCAATCAATCCCTAAAATCACATCAAAAACAAGTATCTTTAAAAGAGATAAGATCAATAGGTAATGTGATGGTGCCAACTTGGATCAAACAAGATTTATAAACAGTGGATATAACGAAAGTTTCTCCTAACGGAGTTTCCACAGATAAGTAAAAGTCTAATTTCTCCGTAGTCAAGTTCAAACGTTGAGCGCAAGCAAGAGAGATAAAAGAATGGGTAGAACCGGTATCTAGTAAGGTATAAACTTCGCAAGAATTTATAATTAACTAACCCGCGCTAACTTCGTTCGGGTTCCTCAGATTTTGAATTTTGGGCCACGACAAACGCTCTTCTAGAAACCGTTGACTTTGACTTTTCTGGGACATCCTTTTGAGTCACCATCCCTGCTGGACTTGGTTTCACTACCATACACTCTCGAGCGATATGACCTTCTTTTCCATAATTATAACATGCCTTGGAAGGCTGTGAACAGTTTAGACTTATATGTCCCTCCTCTCCACATCTGTAAGATCTAACTAGCGGTCATTCTCCTCCCTAGAATTTGTCATTGTGTCTTTGTCTTGCCGCCGACGTCTTCCCGTCATCGTTAAATCTTCTCTCTTTAAAATTTCAATTGAGTTATTTCTTTTCTTCTTGAAACAACTCATTATCTCGGTCTAATAATTGAGCCATGTTCACAACATTCTGAATATAAAGAAAATTTATGAGAAATGAGATATTGACATATGTCGGGTTTCAAACCTCTCAAAAACATCCGCGACATACGTTCCTCATTCTCTACTAAATGAGGTGCAAACCTGGATAACTCTGCGAATTTCGCCTCGTACTGGGACACCGTTATGTTGTTCTATTTTAGTCTAATAAACTCTACCTCCTTCATATGATGAATACTTTCAGGAAAGTACTTGTCATTAAATAGCTTCTGAAATGTTTCCCAAGACATCTTTGAGTGCGGTTGGATGGGTATGCTTCATGATTCCCACCGAAGAATCGCCTCATTACTAAGCACATAAAAGTAAATAATGGAACCTTCATTCTCCTAAAATGCATCCCAAGACATCGAATATCTTGGCAATTTGTTTGACCCACGCCTCCGCCTTTAATCGGATCCGGTTTCCTGCACTCGTGGTCCTAACTCTTTGAATCGCTTGGCCGTGACAAACCATGCATTACTATCATTTTCACTGTATTTTGTACACGAAGTCTCCCTAAATCGATTTTGCATGAATCGCAAAAAGTTTCTAAACATCCCATCGCTCATCGTCTCTTTCGATTGGCGTTGTTTCAGGGAGGAACATTGCCACCGGCCGTGACGTTTCTCCTCAATGGTGAGTACATGCGCCTCCACGGCCTCATTTACTCCATCATAACATTCTCATCGACATTCTCAAACATCGCCATAAAACAAGGGTTAATTAAAGAAATCAACATATCACATAATATCCCTATATACTGTCCAACCAACAAATAAGCTTAGGTAGGACACACTAGCGAAGGATTTACTCGTTTCTCCCCTCCTAGTTCTATTCCCCGATCTCCGCCAGAGATCATATCCCTAAGCTCTGATACCAACTGTGACGCCCCCAAAATAGGTCCATTCCACCCAACCTATTCTGAGTCGCCAATAACATGGTACATAAATAACTACAACTTTATTAATACATTTGTCGTGACAATACGACAACACCTAAATCGTGAGTTTAAATACAAATATCAGAAGACCCCAAATTATTAATAAATGAAATTTATTTTCCTCTATTTATTATTTTCAAATAGTAAGGGTTGATTTGATTAATGTGGATAGTTATGGGTAAAAATACGCAAATATTTTGAATAAGCAAGTGGTTATAAAATATTCATTATTAATGGAGAATATTCGTTTGTCGTTGGAATATTAGATCGCTTGTGGGAATATTCGCATTTACTTGCGCAGCTTTTTTGTGGGCCCCATAACGGAAAGCGATTGTATGAAGAAAACGACAAATATAAGTTGTTTATAAATAACGACGTAGTTGTTACCAATTAATATCGTTGGAATACCCCTTGGGTTAAAACACACTATACGCGCGTTGTCAACAAGAAGACTGCAGATTGCACCAATTATTGATTCTTACATGTTAAGGCACTACTCAATAATTGTTACAAAGAATTATCGCTCAAAGATTTTATTTTATTGATTCAATAATCACGCATTGATATTTTATATTATCGTTGTTTCAATAAATTGTCATTACACAATATTTTTTATTATCGGAGCAATAATTCATATTATCTGAATAATATTATTGGATAACATTATTGGCAATGTCTAGAAAGTTCTGTCTAAGGAGAGGTTTGGTCACCTAATTGCGCGCCAAAGAAGAGAGATCCTTATGGAAAGCCCCTCTTTCCAGGAACTACTGGTCACAAGATCGTGATTCTGTAATATTATTTGTGAATAATTAATTATTGATTCATATGATGAGGAAAATATTGATTTTATGTGGATATAGATGGAGAAAATTTTTAATGTGACAATAGTTGAAAATTAAAATTTTATCTTTTTCTGATAAAATAATTCATTTAAATATATTATTATATTTTAATAATATAATAATGATGATATTTTTACGATGAATGTGGGATATATGAGTATATGTGGAGGAGGAGTATTTTTGTTACCAAAATATTTAAAGCATGTTTTATGTGTTTGGTGGACCCCATTTCTTGATCGAAATTTGATTATAACTGTAAAAATCGCTTCTGCTTATGGATTTCAGTCAATTTCTGTTTGAAATTTGGAAAAACTTTCTTCTGCAAAGTTGTAGAGAATTGAATTTCCTATAAAAGGTAGCGAGATTCGAATTTTCTGATTAAAGGGCTATTTATTATGAATTATTGAAGTTCCGAAGTTCCGAAATAATTGATTTTTGGAAGTTTAAAATATTTTTAATTACAAAAATGTTTTTTTTTATTTTTGAAACTCATTTAACATGTAATTAGAAGGCTGAATTCAGATTGTTAGTGTGTGTGTATGAAGTTGTGGAAAAATTATAATATTAATTTATTAAATTTTCTACTTTGGTGTTCTAACCATTTTCCTATAAATAGGGTGCTTAGGTTAGAATTGAAAATCACACCAGAAACTGAAGTTTTTTCTCTCTATATTATCGAGCGTATTCTTATGAGTATTTTGAGTATACTTTGAGTATTGCTATACGATGCAAGTTCAAGTCATAGCCTATATCCGGTGTTTCAACTGTAAGTCTTGCTTTCGAGGTAAGGGATATTATTTTATTCAAAATGATAGTATTTCTTCAATATCATTATGCCGAATATTGGTTGGAAATTTTTATCAAAATTGGAACTTTTTATGTCGGGGTTACTTATTCATGAGTTACTATTCACGAAGTTACTATTCACGAAAGTACTATTCACAAAGCGTGAAGATGTTTTTTTGTGAAATTTCTATCTTTTGGTGCTCTGAGTAACTATTCACGACACGACGCTATTCACGATATGACACTATTCATTTAATCACAAGACTATTCACCGATGTTTTGATCATTCTTGAATTTTACTCCACTGATTACTTATGAATTATTTTTGAACTTGATTGTTTAAAATACTTAATCCTTAATATTTGTTCTTTTATTTCATCGGATTCGCTTCCTTTAAAATATTTTTCATCATCCTCACCCTAAATGATGATATTACCGAATATCTTTGGCTCAGAAGGCAAAGATGAATGATTTTTGATGAATATCTTTGGCCCGTAGTGAAAAAGATGAGCAGTGTGAGATGAAACATGACTCATCGATTAATATCTTTGGCCTGTAGTGCAAAAAGATGAACAGTGTTTAGATGAACATGACTAACTAATGAATATCTTTGGCCTCAGAGTGCAAAGATGAATATTTGATTCCGTATATATATTGATTGATGTTACAGGATAAAATATCGACGATAAACTTTTAAATTCATATATATAGAAGATAGTAGTTTGCATTCTCTACTTAACTCTTCTAATGAATTGTTGTTTCACCGCAATTGTTGATTTAAAACCGGTTGTCTATTGTATTCTATTAGATTTTTTCCGTTGAAGACTAACGATAATTTGTTGTATATTATCTTAGTCATAATATTCTTTATCGGGCTAGTTGAGCTCACCTTTTTCCTTTTTGTTCTATTTTTCTTCTCGTGAGGCTAAAATGTAAATGAAGATTAGTGGGGTATGGAATGAAGGTTCTAGAGAGAGTTGTTTAGTAGTCCTCACCATTTTGTAAAATAATGTATCAATAATTATGATGGGGATTTATTTGCGTGTGGATATTGTCAGAGATGGCAATATCTCGTATTTAAACTCACAGTTTATATGTTGTAATAATAAAGTTGTAGTTATTTCGTACCATGTATTTGGCGCACTCGTAATGGGTTGGATGGAATGGACCTATTTTGGGGCGCCACAGCTTGGTATCGAGCTTAGGATATAATCTCTGGCATGAGATCGGGAATAGAACTAGGAGGGAGAGACGAGTAAATCCTTCGCTAAGGTGTCCTACCTAAGCTTATTTGTTAGTTGGTTAAGATATAGGGATATTATGTGATATATTGATTTCTTAATTAAACCTTGTTTTATGACAAGATTTGAGAATGTCGAATCGAGAATATTAACATTGGATTAAATGAGACCGTGGAGATGCATGTATTTTTACCAACGAGAGAGAACGGCAACAGTCGGCAATGTACCTCCCGTGAACAACACCACCGAAAGGAGATGATGAACGAGGGATGTTTAGTAAGCTTTTTGCAGCTCATGCAAAATCGCAACGAGGAGACTCGTCAGAAGACCCAAATTTTTTAAATAAAAAAGGAATTTCCTTTATTTATTATTTTGAAATAGTAAGGGTGGATTTGATTAATGTGGTTAGTTATGGATAAAATGCGCAAATATTTTAAATAAGCAAGTGGTGATATAATATTCATTATTGTTTGAGAATATTCGTTGGTCGTGGAATATTCTGATCGTTGAGAATATTCGCATTTACTCCAAGTAGTGACCATGTGTGGGCCCCATAACTGGAAAAGCGATTGGAGGAAGAAAACAACAAAAATAAGTTGTTTAAAAATAATCTACAGAATTATTTACCGCATACATCGTTGGAATACCGGTGGTTAAAACACAAGAATACGCGTTATCGCACAAAGAAGACACCAGATTGCACCAATTATTGATTCTTACGTAAGAAAGCACTACTCAATAATGGTTACAGAATTATCGCTCAAAGATTTTATCAGATTGATTCAATAATTGTTGCTGCGTTGATATCAGATATTGTTGTTGTTTCAATAATTGTCATTACACAAGATTTTTTCATTATCGAACCAATAATTATATTATCTAAATAATATTATTAGATAACATTATTGGCAATGTCTAGAAAGTTCTCGCTCTAAGGAGAGGTTTGGTCACCTAATCAAGGCTACCAATAAGGAGAAATTCTTATTGGAAAGCCCCCTCTTTCCTGGGAACTGCCTGGTTGTCAATATTGTGATTCTGTAATATTATTTGTGAATAATTAATTATTGATTCATATGATGAGGAAAATATTGATTTTATGAGGATATAGATGGAGAAAATTTTTAATGTGACAATTGTTGAAAATTAATATTTTATCTTTTTCTGATAAAATAATTCATTTAAATATATTATTTTAATAATATATTAACGATGATATTTTTACGATGAATGTGGGATATATGAGTATATGTGGAGGAGGAGTATTTTTGTTGTAATAAATGTTTAAAACATGTTAAACATGCGGTGGACCCCATTTATCGATCGAAATTTGATTATAACCCGTAAAATCGCCCATTTGTGGATTTCGGTCAATTTCTGTTGGGAATTTGGAAAAACTTTCTTCTGCAAAGTTGTAGAGAATTGAATTTCCTATAAAAACACGCGAGATTCGAATTTTTTGATAAAAGGGCTATTTATTGTGAATTATTGAAGTTCCGAAGCTCCGAAAAAATTGATTTTTGAAAGTTTAAAATATTTTTATTTACAAAAACGTTTTTTAAATGTTTTTGGGCATCTTTAACATGTGTTGATGGCTGAGACCAGATTGTCTAGATGGGCGTAGAGAATTATTAAATATATTAATATTATATTAAATTTTCTGCTTTGGTGTTCTAAGCAATTTCCTATAAATAGGTGTTAGTTAGAATTGAAAATCACACCGTAAATCAAGTTTTCTCTCTATATTATCGAGTTTATTCTTGTGAGTATTTTGAGTATACTTTGAGTATTGTTATACGGTGCAAGTTCAAGTCATAGCCTATATCCAAAGATTCCAGGTTAAGTATTGATCTTTTCGAGGTAAGTGGATGTTATTTTCTTCTCAAATGATATTATTTCTTCAATATCATTATGTGAAATATTGGTTGGAACTTTTTATCAAATTTGGAACTTTTTCATGTGGGGTTACTTATTCATGAGTTATTATTCACGAAGTTACTATTCATGAGTTACTATTCACGAAAGTTACTATTCACGAAAGTACTATTCATGAAGCGTGATGATGTTTTTGTGAAATTTCTATCTTTTGGTGTCTGAATTACTATTCACGATACTAAGACTATTCACGATATCTGACTATTCACTTATCAATACGACACTATTCATCGAAAAATGAAAATTTTTCTTTTCGTCCAAAATATCTATTCGGATACTAGCTTTGATTGTATCCATGTTTTGATCATTCTTGAATTTTACACCACTATGATTATTTTTGAGGTATTTTTGGACGTGGATAAAACAAAGTACTAATCCTTAATCCTTAATCCTTGTCATTTTGTTTCAATCGGATTCGCTTTCTTTAAAAAAATATTTTCATCATCCTCATTTTAAATGATGATATTATGGAATATCTTTGCCTGTAGTGCAAAGATGAATGATTTCGATGAATATCTTTGGCCCAGTAGTGCAAAGATGAATGATTTTCGATGAATATCTTTGGCCCAGTAGTGCAAAGATGAATGATTTTCGATGAATATCTTTGGCCCGTAGTAAAAGATGAACAGTGTTTAGATGAATACATGACTAATCTGGTGAATGTCCTCGGCCCAGTAGTGCAAGGATGAATATATGATTCCAGATATATATATTGGTTGATGTTACAGGATAAAATAGACGATGAACTTTAAAATTCATACATGTAAGATAGTAGTTTGCATTCTCTACTTAACTCTTCTAATAAATTATTATTTCACGCTAATATTGATTTAAAACTTGTTGTCTATTGTATTCTATTATATTTTTCCTGTTGAAGACTAACGATAATTTTGTTGTATATTATCTTAGTCATAATATTCTTTATCGGGCTAATCGAGCTCACCCTTTTTCTTTTTGTTCCATTTTTCTTCTCAAGAGGCGTAGAATGTAGCGAAAGTACTAGTTGGGTATGGAATAAAGGTTCTAGAAAGAGTTGTTTAGTAGTCCTCACCATTGTTGTAAAATAATATATCAATAATTATGATGGGGATTTATTTGCATGTGTGGATATTGTCTCAGATGGCAATATCTCAGATTTAAACTCAAAGATGCATTGTCGTATTTCACAATTTACATGTGTATTATTGAAGTTGTAGTTATTTCGTACTCATGTATTTGGCGACTCGTAATGGGTTAGGTGGAATGGACCTATTTTGGGGGCGCCACACCGTGTTCAAAATACAGAGGAAATGATAAGAATTCATGGGTGGTCACACAACAAGTTAGGTTCAAATAGTTGGGACCACAAGAATTTCGGGAAAGCCGGATCCGATTAAGGCGTGAGACGTGGATCAAACAAATTACCAAGATATTCGATGTCTTAGATGCACGGAGGAATGTAAAGTTCCATTCGCTACTTTTATGTTCCGTGAACGAGGCAGACATCGTGGGAATCATGAAGTTGCACTCCATCCACCGCACTCAAGCATGTCATGGGTGACATTTCAAACAATTCAATGACAAGTACTTCCCCGAAAGTATTCGGCTATATGAAGGAAGTGGAGTTTATTAGATCGAGCAGTAATAACATGACGGTGTCCCAAAGACGAGGCGAAGTTCATGAGTTATCCAGTTTGCACCTAATTTGGTGGAGAATGAGGAACGATGACGCCGATGTTTCGAGAGGTTAGAAACCCAAGATACGTCAAGATCTCATTTCTCATAAATTTTTCTTTATTCAGATGTTGTCAACAGGCTCATTGTTTAGAAGCGAGATAACGAGTACGCTCAACCGAGGGACCATAACCGTGGATCATACCAAAGATAGCAGCCATCGTAATAACGATAACCAAACGGAGAAAGAAGAATACGGACGGTAAAGGCCAGAACCACTCCGGTGGTAATCGTGACCATAAAAATAGAAGAAGTTAGTGGAGGAGATTTTAAAAGAGGAGATTCAATAACGACCATGTGAAGACATCGCCGCCAAAGAGTAAATCGGTTCCAAGGAGGAGAAAGACCACCGGTCAGATATTACAAATGCGGAAAGAGGGACATATCACCAAACCGCCCACAATAGTTCAAAGTATGCTATAATTGTGAAAAGAAGGACATATCGCCGAGATCAAAGAAGATCGAAACCCAAAGATCCAAAGGGGAATGGTGACTCAAAAGGATGTCCCGTAAAAGTCAAAGTCAACGATTCCGGAAGAGCGTTGTCGTGACTGACCAAGAAAATGCGAGGAACCCGAACGGGTTAGCACGGGTTAGTTAATTATAAATTCTTGCTAAGTTTATACCTTACTAGAATACTGGGGTTCTACCCATTCTTTATCTCTTTGTCTTGCGCCAACGCTTGAACTTGACTATGGAGAAATTAGACTTTGACCTATTTATGGAGACTCTGCTAGAGAAACTTTCATTACATCCGCTGTTTAGAAATCTTGCTTGATTCAGTTGGCACTATCACATTACCGTTAACCTTATTTCTATAGAGATATTTGCTTTTGATGTGATTTTAAGGTTAACTACTCATCATGCCGAAATTGATTACTTTCGTAAGGTTGTTAGTTTTCATATTCCTAAGCAACTCGTTATTCAATTCAAGCAATCAAACCATTGCAGCTTAAACATTTTCATATCAAGCCATGAAGTCATTCGCTTATTACGGATGTCAAGTTTTCTTAGTCCATGTTATGGATTTGAATAAAGACACGCCAGTTTGAATAATATTCTTGTTGTTATTGATTTTTCCCGACGATTTCAAGATTTTTCGCTTACTCCCAAAGCCCCGATATTAAATTTTGTATCGACTTTGAACCCCAGACAAAACTCATTTCTAAAATCTCATATCGAATGGCTCCTATTGAACTTCATGAGTTAAAAATTCAACTATAGAATTTGGTACCGAGCCTTTATCCGGTGACTTCCTTTGTGGAATGCACCAAGCCGCATCTCGTAGGGGACACCATATTCGCAAGCGATAAGAAATCGATAGTGTCATGGTAACGCCCTATCCAAGGTTGGGATATGAGTCACGCTTGAGAACAACCTAAGTCAGAATCGAAATACGTAGCTTTCTAGGCTTAGTTGGTTATTATCGGAGATTCACAAGGATATTCTCGAATCACTATTCCATTAACGCAAATTGACTCGTAGAGATACAAAATTCGAATGGAGCAAGGAATGTGGGAAGAGCTTCAAGAACTCAAGAGGAGACTCATTTCAAAGACATGTTTGACCATGCCATCCTCGAAAAGCGTAAACATGGTAGCCGACGTGTTGAGTAGAAGATCGATACAAGCACGAAAGTACGATATTGTCAAAGACTCATTTCAGATTATTTACAAATAATAGAGATGGAGATGAAAACTCTAGGTACCCACGTGATGATATACGGTATAATCGACTTTAATCGATAAAGTTAAAGTTGTTCAAGCTACACACCGAGATGATGAATTTGAAGAAGGAGGCAAGAAGTTGTTATTTTAAAAGCGAGAATCGGTGAGAGTGAGGAAAGCTCAAACCTTCGATTTATTAATCCATTTGAAATTCTCGATAGAATAGAACGTGGGCCTATAGACTCGCTTTTACCGCCAAGTATGACGTGTTCATAACGCTTTTCACGATCGATGTTACGTAAATATGTGGACGAATTCAACCACGCCATCGAAGTTAGAACCGGACGAGATAGCCAAGACTTAACGACGAGAGAGGTAACTGCCAAGATCTTAGATAGAAAGAACATGTCCTATGCACCGAGGTTACACCATAAGTTAAAGTTTTGTGGAGAAACCATGCTATGGAGGAAATGACCTGGGAGTTGGAAATGGAAATGAAAGCGAGGTATTCTCATCTTTTCAAACACCGTGCACGTACGCCAATTTCGAGGACATAATTTCATAAGGAGGGAGGTCAGAAACCCCAAATTATTAATAAATGAAATTTATTTTCCTTTATTTATTATTTTCAAATAGTAAGGGTTGATTTGATTAATGTGGATAGTTATGGGTAAAATACGCAAATATTTTGAATAAGCAAGTGGTTATAAAATATTCATTATTATCGTGGAATATTCGTTTGGTCGTGGAATATTCAGATCGCTTTGGGAATATTCGCATTTATGCGTCTTTTTGTGGGCCCTATAACGAAAAGTGATTGGATGAAGAAAACGACAAATATAAGTTGTTTATAAATAACGACGTAGTTGTTACCGCTAATATCGTTGGAATACCCGTGGTTAAAACACACTAATACGCTGCTATCGAACAAGAAGAAGACACTCAGATTGCACCAATTATTGATTCTTACGTAAGAAGGCACTACTCAATAATTGTTACAAAGAATTATCGCTCAAGATTTTATTTTATTGATTCAATAATTCACGATTGATATTTTATATTATCGTTGTTTCAATAAATTGTCATTACACAAGATTTTCCATTATCTGAGCAATAATTCATATTATCGAATAATATTATTGGATAACATTATAGGCAATGTCTAGAAAGTTCTCGCTTCAAGGAGAGGTTTGGTCACCTAATCATGCCGCCAAGAAGGAGAGATCCTTATTGGAAAGCCCCATCTTCCCGGGAACAAATACTGGTCACAAGATCGTGATTCTCAGAATATTATTTGTGAATAATTAATTATTGATTCATATGATGAGAGAAAAATATTGATTTTATGTGGATATAGATGGAGAAAATTTTTAATGTGACAATTGTTGAAAATTGAAATTTTATCTTTTTCTCGATAAAATAATTCATTTAAATATATTATTATATTTTAATAATATAATAATGATGATATTTTTACGATGAATGTGGGATATATGAGTATATGTGGAGGAGGAGTATTTTTGTTACCAAAATATTTAAAGTATGTTTTATGTGTCGGTGGACCCCATTTCTCGATCGAAATTTGATTATAATTGTAAAATCGCCTCGCTTATGGATTTTGGCCAATTTTTGTTTGGAATTTGGAAAAACTTTCTTCCGTAAAGTTGTAGAGAATTGAATTTCCGTAAAAATTCTCTAGATTCAATTTTCGATTAAAGGGCTATTTATTATGAATTATGAAGTTCAAGTTCAAATAATTGATTTTTGAAGTTTAAAATATTTTTAATTACAAAACGCGTTTTTTCATTTTTGAAACTCATTTAACATGTGATTGTAAGGTGAATTCAGATTGTTAGTGTGCGATGAAGTTGTGGAAAAATTATAATATTAATTTATTAAATTTTCTACTTTGGTGTTCTAACCAATTTCCTATAAATAGGTGCTTAGGTTAGAATTGAAAATCACACCGTAAATCAAGTTTTTTCTCTCTATATTATCGAGTTTATTCTTGTGAGTATTTTGAGTATACTTTGAGTATTGCTATACGGTGCAAGTTCAAGTCATAGCCTATATCCAAGGTTTCAACTGTAAGTACTGGTCTTTCAAGGTAAGTGGATGTTATTTTATTCAAAATGATAGTATTTCTTCAATATCATTATGCCAAAATATTGGTTGGAAATTTTTATCAAAATTGAACTTTTTCATGCTCTGGGTTACTATTCATGAGTTACTATTCACGAAGTTACTATTCATGAGTTACTATTCACGAAGTTACTATTCACGAAAGTACTATTCACAAAGCGTGAAGAGATGTTTTTTGTGAAATTTCTATCTTTTGGTGTTCTGAGTTCTTATTCACGATATGGCACTATTCATTATAATACGTGACTATTCATTCTAAAAATGAAATTTCTTCTTTTTGTCCAAAATATCTACTATGGATACTAGCTTTGATTGTATCCATGTTTTGATCATTCTTGAATTTTACTCCACTCGATTACTTATGAAGTATTTTGAACTTGGATTGTTTAAAATACTTAATCCTTAATATTTGTTCTTTTATTTCACTAGATTCGTTTTCCTTTAAAATATTTTTCATCATCCTCACCCTAAATGATGATATTATCGAATATCTTTGGCCCGTGGTGCAAAGATGAATGATTTTCGATGAATATCTTTGGCCCGTGGTGAAGATGCAAAGATGAACAGTGTTGAGATGAACATGACTCTATCGATTAATATCTTGATTCAGTAGTGCAAAGATGAACAGTGTTTAGATGAACATGACTAATCGATGAATATCTTTGGCTCATGAGTGCAAAAGATGAATATTTGATTCCTATATATATATTGATTGATGTTACAGGATAAAATATCGACGATAAACTTTTAAATTCATATATGTAAGATAGTAGTTTGCATTCTCTACTTAACTCTTCTAATGAATTGTTGTTTTCACCGCAGCAATTGTTGATTTAAAATTGGTTTGTCTATTATATTCTATTAGATTTTTTCCTCGTTGAAGACTAACGATAATTTGTTGTATATTATCTTAGTCATAATATTCTTTATCGGGCTAGTTGAGCTCACCCTTTTCCTTTTTGTTCCATTTTTCTTCTCGGGAGGCGTAAAATGTAGTAGTACTAATGGGTATGGAATGAAGGTTCTAGAGAGAGTTGTTTAGTAGTCCTCACCATTTTTGTAAAATAATGTATCAATAATTATGATGGGGATTTATTTGCGTGTGGATATTGTACAGATGGCAATATCTCGTATTTAAACTCATGCTTTATATGTTGTAATAATAAAGTTGTAGTTATTTCGCATTCATGTATTTGGCAACTCAGAATGGGTTGGATGGAATGGACCTATTTTGGGGTACATCACATAATACTTTACAAAAATGGTGAGGACTACTAAAATAACTTCCTAGAACCTTCATTCGCAGACTCGACTAAGACTCGCTACATTCTCGCCTCCCTAAAAAGAAAAATGGAACAAAAGGAAAAGGGTGAGCTCAACTAGCCCAAAAGAAGAATATTATGACTAAGATAATATAGACAAATTATCGTTAGTCTTCAACAGGAAAAATCGATAGAATACAATAGACAACAAGTTTCAGATCACCATGAAATAATAATTCATGATGAGTTGCTTAGAGAATGAAATCTACTATTATCTATGAATTTAAAAGTCCATCGTCAATATTTTATCCTCAGAACATCAATCAATATTCATCTTGAATCAAATTTTCATCTTTACACTATAGGCAAAAGATATTCATCACCATGGCCATGTTCATCTCAACACCTGTTCATCTTTGCACTACGGGCCAAAGATATTCATCAATTGGTCATGTTCATCTCAACACCTGTACATCTTTGCACTACAGGCCAAAGATATTCAGTAATGTCATCATTTAGGACTAAGGATGATGAAAAATATTTTAAAGAAAACTAATTCAAAGGAAACAAAAGAACAAATATTAAGGATTCAGACTTTAACTAAACCGAGTTCAAAAATACATCATAAATAATCATAGTGAAGTAAAATTCAAGAATGATCAAAACCTGGATACAATCAAAGCTAGTATCCATAATGTAAGACCCCAAATAATTAATAAATGAAATTTAATTTCCTCTAATTATTATTTTGAAATAGTAAGGGTTGATGTGATTAATGTGGATATTTACGGGTAAAATACGCAAATATTTCAAAATAAGCAAGTGGTTATAAAATATTCATTGTTGTTTGGGAATATTCGTTTTTGGTCGTGGAATATTCAGATCGCTTGGGAATATTCGTGACGACCACAGCAAACCATGTGTGGGCCCCATAACTGAAAGCGATTGGAGGAAGAAAACGAAAAATATAAGTTGTTTAAAAATAATTCACAGAAGTTGTTACCGCTTTACTATTGGAATACCGTGTGGTTAAAACACAAGAATACGCTGTTGTCAGCACTGCAGAAGACATTACCAGATTGCACCAATTATTGAATCTTACGTAAGAAGGCACTACTCAATAATGGTTACGTGAATTATCGCTCAATATTTTATTGGTTCAATAATTGTTGCGTTGATATTTTATAATCGATGTTGTTTCAATAATTGTCATTACACAAGATTTTTCATTATCGAAGCAATAATTCATATTATCCGAATAATATTATTAGATAACATTATTGGCAATGTCTAGAAAGTTCGCTCTAAGGAGAGGTTTGGTCACCTAATTGCTACCAAGAAGGAGAAATTCTTATCGAAAGCCCCTCTTCCTCAGAACCACTGGTCACAATATTGTGATTTCAGTAATATTATTTGTGAATAATTAATTATTGATTCATATGATGAGGAAAATATTGATTTTATGTGGATATAGATGGAGAAAATTTTAATGTGACAATTGTTGAAAATTGAAATTTTATCTTTTTCTCGATAAAATAATTCATTTAAATATATATAATATTATATTTTAATAATATAATAATGGTGATATTTTTATAACTAATGTGGGATATATGAGTATACGAGGAGGAAGAGTATTTTTGTTGCAATAAATGTTTAAAACATGTTAAACATGCTCTGTGGACCCCATTTATTGACTTATGATTCTAAAATCACCCGTTTGTGGATTTCGATCAATTTCATTTGGAATTTGGAAAAACTTTCTTCTGCAAAGTTGTAGAGAATTGAATTTCCTATAAAAAACTCGCGAGATTCGAATTTTCTAAAAAAGGGCTATTTATTATGAATTATTGAAGTTCAAGTTCAAATAATTGATTTTGGAAGTTTAAATTATTTTAAATTAGAAAACGTTTTTTATTACTTTTTCTAGAAGGTGGCATGTGGTTATTGAACTGAAATCAGATTTCAAGTAAAATGAGAAGATTTATTATATATATTATTATTATATTAAATTTTCGCTTTTGGTGTTCTAAGCAATTTCTATAAATAGGTCTTGGGTTAGAATTGAAAATCACACCGTAAACTCAAGTTTTCTCTCTCTATATTATCGAAGTTTATTCTTGTGAGTATTTTGAGTATACTTTGAGTATTGCTATACTATGAAAGTTCAAGATATATTTATATCCAAGATTCCAGCTAAATCTTGATCTTTCGAGGTAAGTGGATATTATTTTTTCAGAATGATATTATTTCTTCAATATCATTATGTCAAATATTGATCAAGTTTTTATCAAATTTGGAACTTTTGGTGCTCTGAGTTACTATTCACGATACAAGACTATTCACGATACGATATCTGATCTTATTCATTTAATATTTCAAGACTATTCATCTAAAAATGAAAATTTTTCTTTTTCGTCTAAAATATCTATGTGGATACTAGCTTTGATTGTATCCATGTTTTGATCATTCTTGAATTTTACACTACTATGATTATTTTTGAGGTATTTTCAGACGTGGATAAAACAAAGTACTAATCCTTAATCCTTAATCCTTGTCATTTTGATTCACCTGGATTCGTTTCTTTTAAAAAAAAAATATTTTTCATCATCCCTCGCCTTAAATGATGATATTATTGAATATCTTTGGCCCAGTAGTGCAAAGATGAATGATTTCGATGAATATCTTTGGCCCGTAGTGCAAAGATGAATGATTTCGATGAATATCTTTGGCCAGTAGTGCAAAGATGAACAGTGTTTAGATGAACATGACTAATGGTGAATGTCCTGGCTCAGTAGTGCAAGGATGAATATTTGATCCCGTATATATATTGATTGATGTTACAGGATAAAAAAAAAAATAGACGATGAACTTTAAAATTCATACATGTAAGATAGTAGTTTGCATTTCTACTTAACTCTTCTAATGAATTATTATTTCACTTTAATATTGATTTAAAACTTGTTGTCTATTGTATTCTATTATATTTTTCCATGTTGAAGACTAACGATAATTTTGTTGTATATTATCTTAGTCATAATATTCTTTATTGGGCTAATGAGCTCACCCTTTTCCTTTTTGTTCCATTTTTCTTCTCGTGAGGCGTAGAATATAGCAAGTATTTAGTGGGGTATGGAATGAAAGTTCTAGGGAGAGTTGTTTAGTAGTCCTCACCATTGTTGTAAAATAATGTATCAATAATTATGATGAGGATTTATTTGTATGTGGATATTGTTCAGATGGCAATATCTCGTATTTAAACTCACGCTTTACTTATTGTAATAATAAAGTTGTAGTTGTTTCGCACTGTATCGACAACTCGAATGGGGGATGTAGACCTATTTTGGGGGTGTCACACATAATAGATATCTTGGACACAGAAAAGAAAATTTAATTTTTCTGTGAATAGTGTCGTATACGTGAATAGTATTGTATACGTGAATAGAAACTCCGACACTAAAAGGTAGAACTTTCACAAGAAAAATTATCATGCTTTGTGAATAGTAACTCGTGAATAAGAACTCATGAATAATAAGAATCGTGAATAAGAACTCATAAATAGTAACTTGTGAATAGTAATTTGTGAATAGTAACTCTGACATAAAAAGATCAGAATTTCACAAGAAAAATCTTACCAATATTCCGGTAAAATGATATTGAAAGAAATAATATCATTTAAAAAAAATAATATCCCTTACCTCGAAAAGACAAGATCTTCGACCTGGAATCATCGGATATAGTCTTTGAAGGAACTTGCACCAGATATAGCAACACTCAAGGTATCAAAATACTCACAAGAATTAAGCTCATATATATAGAGAGAAAGAGAGAGAATTTTTCAGTTTCGGTGTGATTTTCAATTTTAACCTAAGCACCCTATTTATAGGAAAATGCTTAGAACACTAAAGCAGAAAATTTAATAAAATAATAATATTTCTTAAAAATATTCAAGCCCACCTTAGAAATCTGATTTCAAATCATTTATAACACATGTGAGCCCACTCAATTGCAACAAAAAAACGTTTTTTTTCTTACAAAAAAATATTTTAAACTCCAAAAATCAATTATTCCGTAACACCGTAACTTCAATAATTCATAATAAATAGCCCTTTTATCAGAAAAATTGAAACTACATGTTCTTTCCATAGGAAATTTCATTCTCTACAACTTTGAAGAAGAAAGTTTTCCAAATTCCAAATGAGAATTGACCGAAATCCATAAACGGACGATTTTACAAGCTATAATCAAATTTCGGTCAAGAATTGGGGTCCACCGACACACAAAACATGTGTTAATCATTTAATGCCACAAAAATACTCTTCCTCCTCATATACTCATATATCCCATATTCATTGTAAAAGTATCACCATTATTATATTATTAAAATAATATATTTAAATGAATTATTCTATCAGAAAAAGATAAATAATTAATTTTCAACAATTGTCACATTAAAAATTTTCTTCATCTATATCCACATAAAATCAATATTTTTCTTATCATATAAATCAATAATTAATTATTCATAAATAATATTACAGAATCACAATATTGACAACCAGGCAGTTCCCAGGAAAGAGGGGGCTTTCCAATAAGGATCTCTCCTTACTGGCGCGCAATTAGATGACCAAACCTCTCCTTAGACAGAACTTTCTAGTCATTGCCAATAATGTTATCTAATAATATTATTCAGATAATATGAATTATTGCTCGATAATGGAAAAATAATCGCAAAATGACAATTATTAAAACAACAATAATATCAACGTAGCAATTATTGAATCAATAAAATATAATATTGAAGAATTATCGTAACAATTATTGAGTAGTGCCTTCTTACGTAAGAATCAATAATTGGTGCAATACCGTGCTACTATGTTTTAACCACCGGGTATTCCACCAAAGATTAAATCGGAACAACTACGCCGTTATTTATAAACAACTTATTCTTGTCATTTTCTTCCTCCAATCGCTTTCAGTTATGAGGCCCTTTACAAAAGGTCGCTACTGTCCGCATTTAATATTCCCGGACAAAGAAGAATATTCCACGACCAAACGAATATTCTCCAATAAAATGAATATTTTATAACCACCTGCTTGTTTAAAATAATTGCGCATTTTACCCATAACTTACCACATTAATCAAATCAACCCTTACTATTTCAAGATAATAAATAGAGGAAATTAAATTTCATTAATAATAATTTGGGGTCTTACAACCTCCCCTCCTTATGAAATTTTATCCTCGAAATTGACGTGCGTACCTGGTGTTTCGAAAAGGTGAGGATACCTCGCTACTCCCAGGTTATTTCTTCAATAGCATGTTTCCTCCACAAAACTTTGACTTGTTGTATGACCTTTCAGACGTAAAACATGCTCCTTCCTATCCAAAATCTTGACAGTACCTCTCAGACGTTAAGTCTTCTACTATCTAAATGCGGTTCTAACTCAATAACGTGGTTCGGGTCGTCCCACATATTTACGTAATATTGGTACGTAAAAAAACGTTATAAACACGCGACATACTTGGCGGTAAAACGAATTTATAGGCCACAGTTCCTATTCGATCGAGGATTTCAAATGGAGTAATAAATTGAAGGTTTGAGCTTTCCTCACATCGCCAATTCTCGCTTTTGGAATAACAACTTCTTGCATCTGCTTCTTCATATTCATCAACTCCGGTGTGTAGCTTGAGCGTTTTTAACTATCGATTAAAGTCGATTCTACTCGTATATCATCACGTGGGTTCCTAGAGTCTTTAACTCTATCTCTATCATTTGTAAGTTATACGAAATGGGTTTTGACAATATCGCACTCGTATTCGTATACAATCTTCTACTCAACACGTCAGCTACCACGTTCGCTTTTCTAGGATAGTATGGTCAAAACATGTGCCGAAATGAGTCTCCTCATGAGTTCTTCGAAGCTCTTCCGTATTCCTTGCTCCATTTAAACTTTGTATCTCTACGAGTCAGCTGAGTTAATGGAGTAGCGATTCGAGAAAATCTTTCCACGAATCTCCGATAGTAACCAGCTAAGCCTAGAAAGCTACGTATTTTGATTACTGACTTAGGTTGCTCTCAACTGTGACTCATATCCCAATCATGGATAGCACGTCACAATGGCGCCTATCTTTTTACTCGCAAGACTAATATAGCGTCCCTCATGGAGAGTCCGGGCCGGTGCATTCCACAAAAGAAGTCACCAGATAGAGGCTCGGATACCAACTTCATAGTTGGGTTTTAACTCTGAAGTTCAATAGAGCCATTCGATATGAGATTTTAGAAATGGGTTTTGTACCGGATTCAAAGTCGATACAAATTCAATATCACGCTCTGGGAGTAGGCCAAGAAATTCTTTAGGAAATACGTCAGGAAATTTAGTAACAACAAAAATATCATTCAAATCTAACGTATCATTGTTCAAGTTCATAACATGGGCTAAGAAAGCTTGACATTCGTTTTTCAATAAACAAATGGCTTTATGACTTGATATGAAAGTGTTTGACTTCAAATAGTTTGGTTGCTTGAATTTGAATAACAGGTTGCTTAGGAATATGAAAATTAACAACCTTACGAAAGCAATCAATTTGGCATGATGAGTAGTTAACCAATCAATCCCTAAAATCACATCAAAAACAAGTATCTTTAAAAGAGATAAGATCAATAGGTAATGTGATGGTGCCAACTTGGATCAAACAAGATTTATAAACAGTGGATATAACGAAAGTTTCTCTAACTGAGTTTCCACGAGATAAGTAAAAGTCTAATTTCTCCGTAGTCAAGTTCAAACGTTGAGCGCAAGCAAGAGAGATAAAAGAATGGGTAGAGCCCAGATATCTAGTAAGGTATAAACTCGCAAGAATTTATAATTAACTAACCCGCTTAACTTCGTTCGGGTTTCCTCGTATTTATTGGGGCCACGACAAACGCTCTTCTAAAAACCGTTGACTTTGACTTTTTCGGGACATCCTTTTGAGTCACCATCCTCTTTGGACTTGGTTTCACTACCATACACTCTCGAGCGATTTGACCTTCTTTTCCATAATTATAACATGCCTTGGAAGGCTGTGAACAGTTTAGACTTATATGTCCCTCCTCTCCACATCTGTAGCATCTAACTAGCGGTCATTCTCTCTCCCCAGAATTTGTTTCTTTGGTGTTGGTGTCAGCCGCCTTGAAACGCCTCTTCCGTCATCGTTAAATCTTCTCTTCTTGAAATTTCCACTTGAGTTATTTCTTCTCTTCTTGAACAGACTCATTATCTCGTTCTAATAATTGAGCCATGTTCACAACATCTGAATATAAAGAAAATTTATGAGAAATGAGATATTGACATATGTCGGGTTTCAAACCTCTCAAAAACATCCGCGTCATACGTTCCTCATTCTCTACTAAATGAGGTGCAAACCTGGATAACTCTGCGAATTTAGCTTTCAGATCGGGACAGATTATGTTGTTCTATTTTAGTCTAATAAACTCTACCTCCTTCATATGATGAATACTTTCAGGAAAGTACTTGTCATTAAATAGCTTCTGAAATGTTTCCCAAGACATCTTTGAGTGCGGTTGGATGGGGTATGCTTCATGATTCCCACCAAAGAATCACTTTCATTACTGCACATAAAAGTAGCGAATGGAACCTTCATTCCTCCGTGCATCCCAAGACATCGAATATCTTGGCAATTTGACCCACGTCTCCGCCTTTAATCGGATCCGGTTTCCCTGCACTCAGTGGTCCTAACTCTTTGAAGCGCTTGCCGTGTGACAAACCATGCATTACTATCATTTTCACCTGTATTTTGTACACGAGTCTCCCTCGTCTGATT
Organism: Panax ginseng; assembly: GCA_020205605.1. NCBI lineage: Eukaryota > Viridiplantae > Streptophyta > Magnoliopsida > Apiales > Araliaceae > Panax > Panax ginseng. Next base: position 24,416,035 of record CM035145.1, read on the forward strand.
TTGCATGAACTGCAAAAAGTTTCTAAACATCCCATCGTTCATCGTCTGCTCAGTGGCGTTGTTCACAGGAGGAACATTGCCAGCCTGCTGCACGTTCTCCTCAATGGTGAGTACATGCGTCTCCACGGTCTCATTTACTCCACTGTTAACATTCTCAGTCGACATTCTCAAATACCGCCATAAAACAAGGGTTAATTAAAGAAATCAACATATCACATAATATCCCTATATCTTCGTCCAACCAACAAATAAGCTTAGGTAGGACACACTAGCGAAGGATTTACTCGTTTCTCCCCTCCTAGTTCTATTCCCCGATCTCCGGAGATCATATCCCTAAGCTCGATACCAACCTGTGGCGCCCCCAAAATAGGTCCATTCCACCCAACCTATTCTGAGTCGCCAATAACATGGTACATAAATAACTACAACTTTATTAATACATTTGTCGTGACAATACGACAACACCTAAACTGTGAGTTTAAATACAAATATTGTAAGACCCCAAATTATTAATAAATGAAATTTATTTTCCTCTATTTATTATTTTCAAATAGTAAGGGTTGATTTGATTAATGTGGATAGTTATGGGTAAAAATACGCAAATATTTTGAATAAGCAAGTGGTTATAAAATATTCATTATTAATGGAGAATATTCGTTTGGTCGTGGAATATTAAATCTTTGTCGGGAATATTAAATGCAACAGTAGCAGATCTTTTGTGGGCCCCATAACGGAAAGCGATTGTATGAAGAAAACGACAAATATAAGTTGTTTATAAATAACGCGTAGTTATTACTAATTATCTTGTTGGAATACCGTTGGTTAAAACACACTTGTACGTTGTTGAGCGAAAGAAGCACGGTATTGCACCAATTATTGATTCTTACATAAGAAGGCCTTTACTCAATAATTGTTACGAAGAATTCTTTATTCAAGATTTTATTTTATTGATTCAATAATTCTTTGCATTGATATTTTATATTATTGTTGTTTCAATAAATTGTCATTACACAATATTTTTTATTATCAGAGCAATAATTCATATTATCCGAATAATATTATTGGATAACATTATTGGCAATGTCTAGAAAGTTCATCAAGGAGAGGTTTGGTCACCTAATTGCGCCAAGAAGTAAGAGAGATCCTTATTGGAAAGCCCCTCTTTCTGAGGAACGGCACGGTTGCCGAAGATGTGATTCTGTAATATTATTTGTGAATAATTAATTATTGATTCATATGATGAGGAAAATATTGATTTTATGTGGATATAGATATAGATGGAAAATTTTAATGTGACAATAGTTGAAAATTAAAATTTTATCTTTTTACGATAAAATAATTCATTTAAATATATTATTATATTTTAATAATATAATAATGATGATATTTTTACGATGAATGTGGGATATATGAGTATATGTGGAGGAGGAGTATTTTGTTACCAAAAATATTTAAAGCATGTTTTATGTGTTGATTGGACCCCATTTCTTGATTCGAAATTTGATTATAGCTTTGTAAAATCGCTTGGTTTATGGATTTTGACAATTTCGCATTTGAAATTTGGAAAAACTTTCTTTCCGCAAGTTGTAGAGAATTGAATTTCCTATAAAAGGTAGCGAGATTCGAATTTTACGATTAAAGGGCTATTTATTATGAATTATTGAAGTTCAAGTTCAAATAATTGATTTTGGAAGTTTAAAATATTTTTAATTACAAAATGTTTTTTTTATTTTGAAACTCATTTAACATGTAATTAGAAGGCTGAATTCAGATTGTTAGTGTGTGTGTATGAAGTTGTGGAAAAATTATAATATTAATTTATTAAATTTTCTACTTTGGTGTTCTAACCATTTTCCTATAAATAGGTGCTTAGGTTAGAATTGAAAATCACAATTAAGCTCAAGTTTTTTCTCTCTATATTATCGAGCGTATTCTTATGAGTATTTTGAGTATACTTTGAGTATTGCTATATCGATGCAAGTTCAAGTCATAGCTTTATATCAGGTGTTTCAACTAGAAAGTACTGCCTTTCGAGGTAAAGGATATTATTTTATTCAAAATGATAGTATTTCTTCAATATCATTATGCGAAATATTGGTTGGAAATTTTTATCAAAATTGGAACTTTTTATGTCTGGGTTCTTATTCATGAGTTCTTATTCACGAGATTCTTATTCACAGTAGTCTTATTCACAAAGCGTGAAGATGTTTTTTTTGTGAAATTTCTATCTTTTGGTGTCGGAGTAACTATTCACGATATCTGACGCTTATTCACGTATATGACCTTTATTCACGAATACACTACTATTCACCGATGTTTTGATCATTCTTGAATTTTACTCCACCTCGATTACTTATGAAGTATTTTTGAACTTGGATTGTTTAAAATACTTAATCCTTAATATTTGTTCTTTTATTTTCTTTGGATTCGTTTCCTTTAAAATATTTTTCATCATCCTCGGTCCTAAATGATGATATTCTTGAATATCTTTGGCCTTTTGTAGTGCAAAGATGAATGATTTCTTGATGAATATCTTTGGCCCGTAGTGCAAAGATGAGCAGTGTTGAGATGAACATGACTCTCATGATTAATATCTTTGGCTTTTGTAGTGCAAAGATGAGCAGTGTTTAGATGAACATGACTAACTAATGAATATCTTTGGCCCAGTAGTGCAAAGATGAATATTTGATTCGGATATATATTGATTGATGTTGTTGAGGATAAAATATCGACGATAAACTTTTAAATTCATATATAGAAGATAGTAGTTTGCATTCTCTACTTAACTCTTCTAATGAATTGTTGTTTCACTGCAGTTGTTGATTTAAAAGCTGGTTTGTCTATTGTATTCTATTAGATTTTTTCTGTTGAAGACTAACGATAATTTGTTGTATATTATCTTAGTCATAATATTCTTTCTTGGGCTAGTTGAGCTCACCTTTTTCCTTTTTGTTCCATTTTTCTTCTCAGAGGCGAAAATGTAGCAGTACTTAGTCGGGGTATGGAATGAAGGTTAGAGAGAGTTGTTTAGTAGTCCTCACCATTTTTGTAAAATAATGTATCAATAATTATGATGGGGATTTATTTGCGTGTGGATATTATACAGATGGCAATATCTCGTATTTAAACTCACAGTTTATATGTTGTAATAATAAAGTTGTAGTTATTTCGCATACCATGTATTTGGCGACTCGAGAATGGGTTGGATGGAATGGACCTATTTTGGGGCGTCACGGTTGGTATCGTAGCTTAGGGATATAATCTCTGGCGGAGATCGGGGAATAGAACTAGGAGGGAGAGGCGAGTAAATCCTTCATTTAGTGTCCTACCTAAGCTTATTTGTTAGTTGGTTAGTATATAGGGATATTATGTGATATATTGATTTCCTTAATTAAACCTTGTTTTATGGCGGTGATTTGAGAATGTCATTTGAGAATATTAACATTGGATTAAATGAGACCGTGGAGATGCCTCAGACTTACCAACGAGGAGAACGTGCAACACAGTGGCAATGTACCTCCCGTGAACAACACCCATTGGCGAGATGATGATGAACGAGGGATGTTTAGAAGCTTTTGCAGTTCATGCAAAATCGAGACGAGGAGACTCGTTGTAAGACCGAGAAATTTTTTAAATAAAAAGGAATTTCCTTTATTTATTATTTTGAAATAGTAAGGGTGGATTTGATTAATGTGGTTAGTTATGGATAAAATGCTAAATATTTTAAATAAGCAAGTGGTGATATAATATTCATTATTATTCGGAGAATATTCGTTTTGGTCGTGGAATATTCGTGCTGTCGGGGAATATTAAATGACGAGTAGCGCAAACCATGTGGGCCCCATAACGGAAAGCGATTGGAGGAAGAAAACAACAAAAATAAGTTGTTTAAAAATAACTGGCGTAGTTATTACCGTTTATTTACCTTTGTTGGAATACCCGGTGGTTAAAACACGATGTCTACGCGTTATTGCACAAAGATGGCACCAGATTGCACCAATTATTGATTCTTACGTAAGAAGGCACTACTCAATAATGGTTACAGTAATTACTGTTCAGTATTTTATTGTATTGATTCAATAATTGCTGCGTTGATATTGTATATTGCTGTTGTTTCAATAATTGTCATTACACAGTATTTTTCATTATCGAACCAATAATTCATATTATCTAAATAATATTATTAGATAACATTATTGGCAATGTCTAGAAAGTTCTGTCTAAGGAGAGGTTTGGTCACCTAATGCGGCATAATAAGGAGAAATTCTTATTGGAAAGCCCCCTGCTCCAGGAGGCCGCTGGTTGTCAATATTGTGATTCTGTAATATTATTTGTGAATAATTAATTATTGATTCATATGATGAGGAAAATATTGATTTTATGAGGATATAGATGGAGAAAATTTTTAATGTGACAATTGTTGAAAATTAATATTTTATCTTTTTCTGATAAAATAATTCATTTAAATATATTATTTTAATAATATATTAACGATGATATTTTTACGATGAATGTGGGATATATGAGTATATGTGGAGGAGGAGTATTTTGTTGTAATAAATGTTTAAAACATGTTAAACATGTCGGTGGACCCCATTTATTGGTTGAAATTTGATTATAACTGTAAAATCGCCCATTTGTGGATTTGGTCAATTTTCTGTTGGGAATTTGGAAAAACTTTCTTACGCAAAGTTGTAGAGAATTGAATTTCCTATAAAAACACGCGAGATTCGAATTTTTGATAAAAGGGCTATTTATTGTGAATTATTGAAGTTAGAAGCTCAGAAAAAATTGATTTTGAAAGTTTAAAATATTTTTATTTACAAAAACGTTTTTAAATGTTTTGGGCATCTTTTTAATATGTGTTGACATTTGAGACCAGATTGTCTAGATGGGCGTAGAGAATTATTAAATATATTAATATTATATTAAATTTTTATAACTTTTGGTGTTCTAAGCAATTTCTATAAATAGGTCTTGGGTTAGAATTGAAAATCACAATTTAAAGCTGAAGTTTTTCTCTCTATATTATCGAGCGTATTCTTGTGAGTATTTTGAGTATACTTTGAGTATTGTTATACGGTGCAAGTTCAAGTCATAGCCTTTATATCCGATTATTCCGGTTAAGTATTGATCTTTCGAGGTAAGGGATGTTATTTTCTTCTCAAATGATATTATTTCTTCAATATCATTATCTTTGAAATATTGGTTGGAACTTTTTTTTCATCTGGGGTTACTATTCATGAGTTACTATTCACGAGTACTATTATTCATCATGAAGCGTGATGATGTTTTTGTGAAATTTCTATCTTTTTTTGGTGTGAATTACTATTCACGATCTGACTATTATTCACGTATCTGACCTTTATTCACGAATACGACACTATTCATCGAAAAATGAAAATTTTTCTTTTCGTCCAAAATATCTATTCTGGATACTAGCTTTGATTGTATCCATGTTTTGATCATTCTTGAATTTTACACCACTATGATTATTTTTGAGGTATTTTTGGACGTGGATAAAACAAAGTACGAATCCTTAATCCTTAATCCTTGTCATTTTGTTTCACTGGATTCGTTTTTTAAAAATATTTTTCATCATCCTCAGTCTTAAATGATGATATTATGGAATATCTTTGGCCTGTAGTGCAAAGATGAATGATTTTTGATGAATATCTTTGGCCTGTAGTGCAAAGATGAATGATTTCTGATGAATATCTTTGGCCTGTAGTGCAAAGATGAATGATTTCTGATGAATATCTTTGGCCCGTAGTGCAAAGATGAGCAGTGTTTAGATGAACATGACCAATTTGGTGAATGTCCTTGCTTTCAGTAGTGCAAGGATGAATATATGATTCCAGATATATATATTGGTTGATGTTACAGGGATAAAAATAGACGATGAACTTTAAAATTCATACATAGAAGATAGTAGTTTGCATTCTCTACTTAACTCTTCTAATAAATTATTATTTCCGCTGCGAATATTGATTTAAAACTTGTTGTCTATTGTATTCTATTATATTTTTCCCTGTTGAAGACTAACGATAATTTTGTTGTATATTATCTTAGTCATAATATTCTTTACTGGGCTAGTCGAGCTCACCCTTTTTCTTTTTGTTCCATTTTTCTTCTCAAGAGGCGAGAATGTAGCGAGTACTAGTCGGGGTATGGAATAAAGGTTCTAGAAAGAGTTGTTTAGTAGTCCTCACCATTGTTGTAAAATAATATATCAATAATTATGATGGGGATTTATTTGCGTGTGGATATTGTCTAGATGGCAATATCTGTATTTAAACTCACAGTATGCATTGTCGTATTTCACACGACATGTGTATTATTGAAGTTGTAGTTATTTCTGTACCATGTATTTGGCGACTCAGAATGGGTTAGGTGGAATGGACCTATTTTGGGGGCGTCACACTCGTGTTCAAAATACAGGAGGAAATGATAGCAATTCATGGGTGGTCACAGCCAAGCAGTTCAAATAGTTGGGACCACAAGAATTCTGGGGAAAGCCGGATCCGATTAAGGCGGAGACGTGGATCAAACAAATTACCAAGATATTCGATGTCTTAGGATGCACGGAGGAACAGAAAGTTCCATTCGCTACTTTTATGTTAAAGTAACGAGGCAGACATTGGTGGGAATCATGAAGCGTACTCCATCCAAATTTGCACAAGCATGTCATGGGTGACATTTGAAGCAGTTCAATGACAAGTACTTCCACGAAAGTATTCGTCATATGAAGGAAGTGGAGTTTATTAGGATGGGCGAGAATAACATGGCGGTGTCGATGACAAGGCGAAGTTCGGAGTTATCGAGTTTGCACCTAATTTGGTGGAGAATGAGGAGCGTATGATGACGATGTTTACGAGAGGTTAGAAACTAAGGTACGTCGATATCTCATTTCTCATAAATTTTCTCTTTATTAGGATGTTGTCAGCGGGGCTCGGTTGTTAGAAGCGAGATAACGAGTACGTTCATTGGGGACCATAACGAGGATCATACAAAGATAGCGATCATCGAATAACGATAACCGGCGGAGGAGAAAGAAGAATACGGACAAAGGCGGTAACCACTCTGGTGGTAATCGTGACCATAAAAATAGAAGAAGCGAGTCGGGAGGAGATTTTAAAAAGAGGAGATTCAATAACGACCATGTGAAGACATCAGCGCCAGTAGCAACTGGTTCCAAGGGAGGAGAAAGACCACCGGTCGTATATTACAAATGCGGGAAAGAGGGACATATCAGCCCAAACTGCCCACAATAGTTCAAAGTATGCTATAATTGTGGAAAAGAAGGACATATCGCTCGAGATTATACGAAGATCGAAACCCGATCCGATTGGGAATGGTGACTCAAAAGGATGTCGAGAAAAGTCAAAGTCAACGATTCACGGAAGAAGCGTTTGTCATGACGACCCAAGAAAATGCGAGGAACGAACGAAGTTAGCAGGTTAGTTAATTATAAATTCTTGCGAAGTTTATACCTTACTAGAATCTGGGTTTCTACCCATTCTTTTATCTCTCTTGCTTGCGCTCAACGTTTGAACTTGACTATGGAGAAATTAGACTTTGACCTATTTATGGAGACTCAGTTAGGAGAAACTTTCATTACATCCGTTGTTTAGAAATCTTGCTTGATTCAGTTGGCACTTTATCACATTACACGTTAACCTTATTTCTATAGAGATATTTGCTTTTGATGTGATTTTAAGGTTAACTACTCATCATGCGTAAAATTGATTACTTTTCGTAAGGTTGTTAGTTTTCATATTCCTAAGCAACTTTGTTATTGAATTCAAACAATCAAACCATTGCGATTAAACATTTTCATATCAAGCCATGAAGTCATTCGTTTATTACGGATGTCAAGTTTTCTTAGTCCATGTTATGGATTTGAATAAAGACACGTCAGTTTGAATAATATTCTTGTTGTTATTGATTTTTCCGACGTATTTCTGAAGAATTTCTTGGCTTACTCCCAAAGCACGATATTAAATTTTGTATCGACTTTGAACCCAAGACAAAACTCATTTCTAAAATCTCACATCGAATGGCTCTATTGAACTTCATGAGTTAAAAATTCAACTATAGAATTTGGTACTGAGCCTTTATCGGTGACTTCCTTTGTGTGGAATGCACCGGCGACTCTCGTAGGGGACACCATATTAAATGCGATAGTAAAGCGATAGGTGTCATGGTAGCGTCTATCCAAGGTTGGGATATGAGTCACGATTGAGAACAACCTAAGTCAGTAATCGAAATACGTAGCTTTCTAGGCTTAGTTGGTTATTATCGGAGATTCGTTGAAGGATATTCTCGAATCACTATTCCATTAACGCAGCTGACTCGTAGAGATACAAAATTCGAATGGAGCAAGGAATGTGGGAAGAGCTTCGAAGAACTCAAGAGGAGACTCATTTCAGCACATGTTTTGACCATGCCATCCTGGAAAAGCGAACATGGTAGCTGACGTGTTGAGTAGAAGATCGTATACAAGTACGAGTACGATATTGTCAAAGACTCATTTCGTATTATTTACAAATAATAGAGATGGAGATGAAAACTCTAGGTACCCACGTGATGATATACGAGTATAATCGACTTTAATCGATAAAGTTAAAGTTGTTCAAGCTACACACCGGAGATGATGAATTTGAAGAAGGAGGTGCAAGAAGTTGTTATTTTAAAAGCGAGAATCGGTGAGGTGAGGAAAGCTCAAACCTTCGATTTATTAATCCATTTGAAATTCTCGATAGAATAGGAACTGTGGCCTATAGACTCGTTTTACCGCCAAGTATGACGCGTGTTCATAACGTTTTTCACGTATCGATGTTACGTAAATATGTGGACGACCCGAACCACGTCATTGAGTTAGAACCGGACGAGATAGCCGAAGACTTAACGTACGAGGAGGTACCTGTCAAGATCTTAGATAGGAAAGAACATGTCCTATGTACCGAGGTTACACCATAAGTTAAAGTTTTGTGGAGAAACCATGCTATGGAGGAAATGACCTGGGAGTTGGAAATGGAAATGAAAGCGAGGTATTCTCATCTTTTCGAAACACCAGGTACGTACGTCAATTTCGAGGACATAATTTCATAAGGAGGGGAGGTTGTAAAACCCCAAATTATTAATAAATGAAATTTATTTTCCTTTATTTATTATTTTCAAATAGTAAGGGTTGATTTGATTAATGTGGATAGTTATGGGTAAAATACGCAAATATTTTGAATAAGCAAGTGGTTATAAAATATTCATTATTATCAGGGAATATTCGTTTGGTCGTGGAATATTAAATGCTTTGTCGGGGAATATTAAATGCAATTTGATGCGGTCTTTTTGTGGGCCCTATAACGAAAAGTGATTGGATGAAGAAAAGCGACAAATATAAGTTGTTTATAAATAACGACGTAGTTATTACAGCTATTATCTTGTTGGAATACCCGGTGGTTAAAACACACTTGTCGCGTTATTGAGCAAGAAGAAGACTTGCAGTATTGCACCAATTATTGATTCTTACGTGAAGGCACTACTCAATAATTGTTACAGTAATTCTTATTCGATTATTTTATTTTATTGATTCAATAATTCTTTGCATTGATATTTTATATTATTGTTGTTTGATAAATTGTCATTACACAAGTATTTTCCATTATCAGAGCAATAATTCATATTATCTGAATAATATTATTGGATAACATTATAGGCAATGTCTAGAAAGTTCTGTCTAAGGAGAGGTTTGGTCACCTAATTGCGCGCCAGTAAGGAGAGATCCTTATTGGAAAGCCCCATCTTCTGAGGAGCGACTGGTCACAAGATCTTGTGATTCTGTAATATTATTTGTGAATAATTAATTATTGATTCATATGATGAGAAAAATATTGATTTTATGTGGATATAGATGGAGAAAATTTTTAATGTGACAATTGTTGAAAATTGAAATTTTATCTTTTTCTGATAAAATAATTCATTTAAATATATTATTATATTTTAATAATATAATAATGATGATATTTTACGATGAATGTGGGATATATGAGTATATGTGGAGGAGGAGTATTTTTGTTACCAAAAATATTTAAAGTATGTTTTATGTGTTCGGTGGACCCCATTTCTTGAATGAAATTTGATTATAGCTTTGTAAAATCGCTTCGTTTATGGATTTTCGGTCAATTTTTGTTTGGAATTTGGAAAAACTTTCTTCTGTAAAGTTGTAGAGAATTGAATTTCCTGTAAAAATTCTCGAGATTCGAATTTTCTGATTAAAGGGCTATTTATTATGAATTATTGAAGTTCCGAAGTTCTGAAATAATTGATTTTTGGAAGTTTAAAATATTTTTAATTACAAAAACGTTTTTTTCATTTTTGAAACTCATTTAACATGTGATTAGAAGGCTGAATTCAGATTGTTAGTGTGCGTATGAAGTTGTGGAAAAATTATAATATTAATTTATTAAATTTTCTACTTTGGTGTTCTAACCAATTTCCTATAAATAGGTGTCTTAGTTAGAATTGAAAATCACTTAAATCAAGTTTTTTCTCTCTATATTATCGGCGTATTCTTGTGAGTATTTTGAGTATACTTTGAGTATTGCTATACGGTGCAAGTTCAAGTCATAGCCTATATCAGGTGTTCAAACTTAGAAATCTTGTCTTTCAAGGTAAGGGATGTTATTTTATTCGAAAATGATAGTATTTCTTCAATATCATTATGCCAAAATATTGGTTGGAAATTTTATCAAAATTGGAACTTTTTCATGCTCGGGTTACTTATTCATGAGTTCTTATTCACGAGTTACTATTCATGAGTTACTATTCACGATTCTTATTCACGAGTACTATTCACAAAGCGTGAAGATGTTTTTGTGAAATTTCTATCTTTTGGTGGTCTGAGATTCTTATTCACGTATATGGCCTTATTCACGAATCATCGGACTATTCATAGAAAAATGAAATTTCTTCTTTTGTCCAAAATATCTCTATGGATACTAGCTTTGATTGTATCCATGTTTTGATCATTCTTGAATTTTACTCCACTACGATTACTTATGAAGTATTTTGAACTTGGATTGTTTAAAATCTGAATCCTTAATATTGTTCTTTTATTTCACTAGATTCGTTTCCTTTAAAATATTTTCATCATCCTCGGTCCTAAATGATGATATTCTTTGAATATCTTTGGCTTTGTGGTGCAAAGATGAATGATTTCTTGATGAATATCTTTGGCCGTAGTGCAAAGATGAGCAGTGTTGAGATGAACATGACCTCTTGATTAATATCTTTGGCACAGTAGTGCAAAGATGAGCAGTGTTTAGATGAACATGACCGGTGATGAATATCTTTGGCTTTGTAGTGCAAAAGATGAATATTTGATTCAGATATATATTGATTGATGTTCTGAGGATAAAATATCGACGATAAACTTTTAAATTCATATATAGAAGATAGTAGTTTGCATTCTCTACTTAACTCTTCTAATGAATTGTTGTTTCACATATGATTGTTGATTTAAAATTGGTTGTCTATTATATTCTATTAGATTTTTTCTGTTGAAGACTAACGATAATTTGTTGTATATTATCTTAGTCATAATATTCTTTCTTGGGCTAGTTGAGCTCACCTTTTCCTTTTTGTTCCATTTTTTCTTCTCGGGAGGCGAAAATGTAAATGAGTACTTAGTGGGGTATGGAATGAAGGTTCTAGAGAGAGTTGTTTAGTAGTCCTCACCATTTTTGTAAAATAATGTATCAATAATTATGATGGGGATTTATTTGCGTGTGGATATTATGCAGATGGCAATATCTCGTATTTAAACTCACGGTTTATATGTTGTAATAATAAAGTTGTAGTTATTTACGTACCATGTATTTGGCAACTCGAGAATGGGTTGGATGGAATGGACCTATTTTGGGTAAAATCACATAATACTTTACAAAAATGGTGAGGACTACTAAAATAACTTCCTAGAACCTTCATTCCAGTACTCACTACTAAGATTTCGCCACATTCTCGCCTCCCGAAAAGAAAAAAATGGAACAAAAGGAAAAGGGTGAGCTCAACTAGCCCAAGAAGAATATTATGACTAAGATAATATAGGACAAATTATCGTTAGTCTTCAACAGGAAAAATCGATAGAATACAATGAACAACAAGTTTCAGATCACCGCGGAAATAATAATTCATAGATGAGTTACAGAGAATGAAATCTACTATTATCTATGAATTTAAAAGTCCATCGTCAATATTTTATCCCCTCGTAACATCAATCAATATTCATCTTGAATCAAATTTTCATCTTTACACTATAGCAAAAAGATATTCATCGATCAATGTTCGTTCATCTCAACACCTGCTCATCTTTGCACTACTAGCCAAAGATATTCATCAATTGGTCATGTTCATCTCAACACCTGTACATCTTTGCACTACAGGCCAAAGATATTCAGTAATGTCATCATTTAGGACTAAGGATGATGAAAAATATTTTAAAGAAAACGAATTCAGTGAAACAAAAGAACAAATATTAAGGATTCGTACTTTAACTAAACCGAGTTCAAAAATACATCATAAATAATCATAGTGAAGTAAAATTCAAGAATGATCAAAACCTGGATACAATCAAAGCTAGTATCCATAATGTAAGACCCCAAATAATTAATAAATGAAATTTAATTTCCTCTAATTATTATTTTGAAATAGTAAGGGTTGATGTGATTAATGTGGATAATTACGGGTAAAATACATGAAATATTTCAAAATAAGCAAGTGGTTATAAAATATTCATTGTTGTTGTGGGAATATTCGTTTTTGGTCGTGGAATATTCAGATCGTTGGGAATATTAAATGACGACAAGTAGACGACCGTGTGGGCCCCATAACTGAAAGCGATTGGAGGAAGAAACGAAAAATATAAGTTGTTTAAAAATAATTGGCGTAGTTGTTACCGTTTACCTTATTGGAATACCGGTGGTTAAAACACGAATACGCGTTGTTGTTGCAGAAGACACCAGATTGCACCAATTATTGAATCTTACGTAAGAAGGCACTACTCAATAATGGTTACGATAATTCATCGCTCAATATTTTATTGGTTCAATAATTGTTGCGTTGATATTTTATATCGATGTTGTTTCAATAATTGTCATTACACAAGATTTTTCATTATCGAAGCAATAATTCATATTATCTGAATAATATTATTAGATAACATTATTGGCAATGTCTAGAAAGTTACATCAAGGAGAGGTTTGGTCACCTAATCAAGCTACGCCAAGAAAGGAGAAATTCTTATTGGAAAGCCCCCCTCCTCAGAAGGCGCACTGGTTGTCAATATTGTGATTCTGTAATATTATTTGTGAATAATTAATTATTGATTCATATGATGAGGAAAATATTGATTTTATGTGGATATAGATGGAGAAAATTTTTAATGTGACAATTGTTGAAAATTGAAATTTTATCTTTTTCTGATAAAATAATTCATTTAAATATATATAATATTATATTTTAATAATATAATAATGGTGATATTTTTATAACGAATGTGGGATATATGAGTATACGAGGAGGAAGAGTATTTTTGTTGCAATAAATGTTTAAAACATGTTAAACATGTCGGTGGACCCCATTTATTGACTTATAGACTCTAAAATCACCCGTTTGTGGATTTCGATCAATTTCTGTTTGGAATTTGGAAAAACTTTCTTCTGCAAAGTTGTAGAGAATTGAATTTCCTATAAAAACTCGCGAGATTCGAATTTTCTAAAAAAAGGGCTATTTATTATGAATTATTGAAGTTCAAGTCTCAAAATAATTGATTTTGGAAGTTTAAATTATTTTAAATTAGAAAAACGTTTTTATTACTTTTTCTAGAAGGTGGCATGTGGTTATTGAACTGAAATCAGATTTCAAGTAATGCGTAGAAGATTTATTATATATATTATTATTATATTAAATTTTCGCTTTGGTGTTCTAGCAATTTCTATAAATAGGTCTTAGGTTAGAATTGAAAATCACACCGGCTGAAGTTTTTCTCTCTATATTATCGAGCGTATTCTTGTGAGTATTTTGAGTATACTTTGAGTATTGCTATACGGTGAAAGTTCAAGATATAGCTTTATATCCGATTATTCCAGGTTAAATCTCGATCTTTTCGAGGTAAGGATATTATTTTTTCAGTAATGATATTATTTCTTCAATATCATTATCTTTGAAATATTGATCCAAGTTTTTATCAAATTTGGAACTTTTGGTGTCAGAGTTCTTATTCACGATATCGACCTATTCACGATACTAAGATTATTCACGAATACGGCCAAGACTATTCATCGAAAAATGAAAATTTTTTTTTTCGTCCAAAAATATCTATGTGGATACTAGCTTTGATTGTATCCATGTTTTGATCATTCTTGAATTTTACACTACTATGATTATTTTGAGGTATTTTTCGATGCGTGGATAAAACAAAGTACTTAATCCTTAATCCTTAATCCTTGTCATTTTGATTCCTTTGGATTCGTTTCTTTAAAAAAAAAATATTTTCATCATCCTCGGTCTTAAATGATGATATTATTGAATATCTTTTGGCCTGTAGTGCAAGATGAATGATTTTCGATGAATATCTTTTGGCGTAGGTGCAAAGATGAATGATTTCGATGAATATCTTTGGCCGTAGTGCAAAGATGAGCAGTGTTTAGATGAACATGACCCGGTGGTGAATGTCCTTGGCTTCAGTAGTCTGAGGATGAATATTTGATCCCGTATATATATTGATTGATGTTACAGGATAAAAAAAATAGAGGCGATGAACTTTAAAATTCATACATAGAAGATAGTAGTTTGCATTCTCTACTTAACTCTTCTAATGAATTATTATTTCACTGCGAATATTGATTTAAAACTTGTTGTCTATTGTATTCTATTATATTTTTCCATGTTGAAGACTAACGATAATTTTGTTGTATATTATCTTAGTCATAATATTCTTCTTTATTGGGCTAATGAGCTCACCCTTTTCCTTTTTGTTCCATTTTTCTTCTCGGGAGGCGAGAATATAGCAAAGTAACGCAGTCTGGGGTATGGAATGAAAGTTCTAGGGAGAGTTGTTTAGTAGTCCTCACCATTGTTGTAAAATAATGTATCAATAATTATGATGAGGATTTATTTGTATGTGGATATTATGCAGATGGCAATATCTCGTATTTAAACTCACAGTTTTTATTGTAATAATAAAAAGTTGTAGTTGTTTACTTCATGCAGTGTATTGACAACTCAGAATGGGGGATGTAGACCTATTTTGGGGGTGTCACACATAATAGATATCTTGGACACAGAAAAGAAAATTTAATTTTTCTGTGAATAGTGTCGTATACGTGAATAGTATTGTATACGTGAATAGAAACTCCGACACTAAAAGGTAGAACTTTCACAAGAAAAATTATCATGCTTTGTGAATAGTAACTCGTGAATAGTAACTCATGAATAGTAACTCGTGAATAGTAACTCATAAATAGTAACTTGTGAATAGTAATTTGTGAATAGTAACTCTGACATAAAAAGATCAGAATTTCACAAGAAAAATCTTACCAATATTCCGGTAAAATGATATTGAAAGAAATAATATCATTTAAAAAAAATAATATCCCTTACCTCGAAAAGGATGATCTTACATTTGGAATCTTTTGGATATAGTCTTTGAAGGAACTTCAGACCGATATAGCAACACTCAAGGTATCAAAATACTCACAAGAATTCGCTCAATATATAGAGAGAGAAAGAGAGAGAATTTTTCAGTTTCTGGTGTGATTTTCAATTTTAACCTAAGCACCCTATTTATAGGAAAATGCTTAGAACACTAAAGCAGAAAATTTAATAAAATAATAATATTTCTTAAAAATATTCAAGCCCACCTTAGAAATCTGATTTCAAATCATTTATAACACATGTGAGCCCACTCAATTGCAACAAAAAACGTTTTTCTTACAAAAAAATATTTTAAACTCCAAAAATCAATTATTCCGGAACACCGGAACTTCAATAATTCATAATAAATAGCCCTTTTATCAGAAAAATTGAAACTACATGTTCTTTCCATAGGAAATTTCATTCTCTACAACTTTGAAGAAGAAAGTTTTTCCAAATTCCAAACAGAAATTGACCGAAATCCATAAACGGACGATTTTACAAGCTATAATCAAATTTCGGTCAAGAATTGGGGTCCACCGACACACAAAACATGTGTTAATCATTTAATGCCACAAAAATACTCTTCCTCCTCATATACTCATATATCCCATATTCATTGTAAAAGTATCACCATTATTATATTATTAAAATAATATATTTAAATGAATTATTCTATCATAAAAAGATAAATAATTAATTTTCAACAATTGTCACATTAAAATTTTCTTCATCTATATCCACATAAAATCAATATTTTCTTATCATATAAATCAATAATTAATTATTCATAAATAATATTACAGAATCACAATATTGACAAACCGTGCGGTTCTGAGAAAGAGGGGCTTTCCAATAAGGATCTCTCCATCGGGCGCCGCAATTAGATGACCAAACCTCTCCTAGATGTAACTTTCTAGTCATTGCCAATAATGTTATCTAATAATATTATTCAGATAATATGAATTATTGCTCCGATAATGGAAAATACTGTGCAGTGACAATTATTAAAACAACAATAATATCAACGTAGCAATTATTGAATCAATAAAATATAATATTGAACAAAGAATTAATTACGTAACAATTATTAAAAGTAGTGCCTTCACGTAAGAATCAATAATTGGTGCAATACCGCAATGCTTCTATGTTTTAACCAACGGGTATTCCAACAAAGATAATCAGTGAATAACTACGCCAGTTATTTATAAACAACTTATTCTTGTCATTTTCTTCCTCCAATCGCTTTCACATGAGGCCCACATATAAGTGTCAAGGCTGTCGCATTTAATATTCCCACAAAGTAAGAATATTCCACGACCAAACGAATATTCTCCAATAAAATGAATATTTTATAACCACCGCTTGTTTAAAATAATCAAGCATTTTACCCATAACTTACCACATTAATCAAATCAACCCTTACTATTTCAAGATAATAAATAGAGGAAATTAAATTTCATTAATAATAATTTGGGGTCTTACAACCTCCCCTCCTTATGAAATTTTATCCTCGAAATTGACGTGCGTACCTGGTGTTTCGAAAAGGTGAGGATACCTCGCTACTCCCAGGTTATTTCTTCAATAGCATGTTTCCTCCACAAAACTTTGACTTGTTGTATGACCTTTGTACGTAAAACATGCTCCTTCCTATCCAAAATCTTGACAGGTACCTCCTTGTACGTTAAGTCTTCGGCTATCTCGTCTGGTTCTAACTCAATAACGTGGTTCGGGTCGTCCACATATTTACGTAATATTGGTACGTAAAAAAACGTTATAAACACGCGACATACTTGGCGGTAAAACGAATTTATAGGCACATTCCTATTCGATCGAGGATTTCAAATGGAGTAATAAATTGAAGGTTTGAGCTTTCTCACATCGCCAATTCTCGCTTTTGGAATAACAACTTCTTGATCCGCTTCTTCATATTCATCAACTCGATTGTGTAGCTTGAGCGTTTTTAACTATCGATTAAAGTCGATTCTACTCGTATATCATCACGTGGGTTCCAGAGTCTTTAACTCTATCTCTATCATTTGTAAGTTATACTGAAATGGGTTTTGACAATATCGCACTCAGATTCAGATTCGTAGATACAATCTTCTACTCAACACGTCCACTACCACGTTCGCTTTCTCAGGATAAGATGGTCAAAACATGTGCCGAAATGAGTCTCCTCATGAGTTCTTCAAGCTCTTCCGTATTCCTTGCTCCATTTAAACTTTGTATCTCTACGAGTCACCGAAGTTAATGGAGAAGCGATTCGAGAAAATCTTTCCACGAATCTCCAGATAGTAACCATTTAAGCCTGAAAAGCTACGTATTTTGATTATCGACTTAGGTTGCTCTCAACCGTGACTCATATCCCAATCATGGATAAGACGTCACAATGGCGCCTATCGGTTTACTCTATCGCACTAATATAGCGTCCCTCATGGAGAGTCCGTCCGCGGTGCATTCCACAAAAGAAGTCACCAGATAGAGGCTCGGATACCAACTTCTATAGTTGGGTTTTAACTCTCAAGTTCAATAGAGCCATTCGATATGAGATTTTAGAAATGGGTTTTTACTGGGATTCAAAGTCGATACAAATTCAATATCACGCCTCGGAGAGTAGGCCAAGAAATTCTTTAGGAAATACGTCAGGAAATTTAGTAACAACAAAAATATCATTCAAATCTAACGTATCATTGTTCAAGTTCATAACATGGGCTAAGAAAGCTTGACATTCGTTTTTCAATAAACAAATGGCTTTATGACTTGATATGAAAGTGTTTGACTTCAAATAGTTTGGTTGCTTGAATTTGAATAACAGGTTGCTTAGGAATATGAAAATTAACAACCTTACGAAAGCAATCAATTTGGCATGATGAGTAGTTAACCAATCAATCCCTAAAATCACATCAAAAACAAGTATCTTTAAAAGAGATAAGATCAATAGTAATGCGATGATGGTGCCAACTTGGATCAAACAAGATTTATAAACAGTGGATATAACGAAAGTTTCTCCTAACGGAGTTTCCACAGATAAGTAAAAGTCTAATTTCTCCGTAGTCAAGTTCAAACGTTGAGCGCAAGCAAGAGAGATAAAAGAATGGGTAGAACCGGTATCTAGTAAGGTATAAACTTCGCAAGAATTTATAATTAACTAACCCGCGCTAACTTCGTTCGGGTTCCTCATATTTTGACCGGTCACGACAAACGCTCTTCTAAAAACCGTTGACTTTGACTTTTCTGGGACATCCTTTTGAGTCACCATCCCTGCTGGACTTGGTTTCACTACCATACACTCTCGAGCGATATGACCTTCTTTTCCATAATTATAACATGCCTTGGAAGGTTTGTGAGCAGCTTTAGACTTATATGTCCCTCCTCTCCACATCTCAGAAGATCTAACTAGCGGTCATTCTCCTCCCTAGAATTTGTTCTTTGGTGTTGGTGTTCTTTTAACGACGCCTTCCCGTCATCGTTAAATCTTCTCTTGAAATTTCCACTTGAGTTATTTCTTCTATTATCTTCGCCATGATTACCATCAAGAAGTGGTTACCATTTCGCATGATAATTTCCTCCACGATGATTATCATTTGTCCGATGGTCGTTGCCGCAGACGATTATTATCGTGTTCTTTTTGGTCGCCCAAATGAATGCGGACTCATTATCTCGTTCTAATAATTGAGCCATGTTCACAACATCTGAATATAAAGAAAATTTATGAGAAATGAGATATTGACATATGTCGGGTTTCAAACCTCTCAAAAACATCCGCGTCATACGTTCCTCATTCTCTACTAAATGAGGTGCAAACCTGGATAACTCTGCGAATTTCGCCTCGTACTGGGACACCGTTATGTTGTTCTATTTTAGTCTAATAAACTCTACCTCCTTCATATGATGAATACTTTCAGGAAAGTACTTGTCATTAAATAGCTTCTGAAATGTTTCCCAAGACATGCTGAGTGCGGTTGGATGGGTATGCTTCACAGATTCCCACCAGTAATCTGCCTCATTACGGCACATAAAAGTAGCGAATGGAACCTTCTGTTCCTCCGTGCATCCCAAGACATCGAATATCTTGGCAATTTGCTTGACCCACGTCTCCGCCTTAATCGGATCCGGCTTCCCTGCACTCGGTGGTCCTAACTCTTTGGACCGCTTGGTCGTGACAAACCGTGCATTACTATCATTTTCACCTGTATTTTGTACACGAGTCTCCTCGTCTCGATTTTGCATGCATGAATCGAAAAAAGTTTCTAAACATTCCATCGTTCATCGTCGCTTTCAAATTGGCGTTGTTCACGGGAGGAACATTGCCACCACAGACGTTCTCCTCAATGGGAAGAGACAAAGGCGTCTCCACGGCCTCATTTACTCCATTGTTAACATTCTCGATTCGACATTCTCAAATATCGCCATAAAACAAGGGTTAATTAAAGAAATCAACATATCACATAATATCCCTATATCTTTGTCCAACCAACAAATAAGCTTAGGTAGGACACTTGGCGGAAGGATTTACTCGTCTCTCCCTCCTAGTTCTTTTCCAGATCTCCATGAGATCATATCCCTAAGCTCGATATTAATCTGTGAGGCCCCCAAAATAGGTCCATTCCACCCAACCTATTCTGAGTCGCCAATAACATGGTATATAAATAACTACAACTTTATTAATACATTTGTCGTGACAATACGACAACACCTAAACTATGAGTTTAAATACAAATATTGTCTTCTAGACAATATCCACACCCAACTAAGTCCTCATTACAATTATTGATACAATACTTTACAAAAATGGTGAGCACTACTAAAATAACTTCCCAGAACCTTCATTCCGTACTCGACCAAGACTCGCATTACATTCTCGCCTCCCGAAAAAGAAAAATGGAACAAAAGGAAAAGGGTGAGCTCAACTAGCCCAGTAAAGAATATTATGACTAAGATAATATAGGACAAATTATCGTTAGTCTTCAACAGGGAAAAATCTGATAGAATACAATAGACAAAAAGTTTCAGATCAGTAGCGAAAATAATAATTCATAGATGAGTTACGTAGAGAATGAAATCTACTATTATCTATGAATTTAAAAGTCCATCGTCAATTATTTATCCCTGTAACATCAATCAATATTCATTTTGAATAAAATTTTCATCTTTTCCACTGTGCCAAAGATATTCATCACCATTCTGGCCATGTTCATCTCAACACCTGTTCATCTTTGCACTACGGGCCAAAGATATTCATCAATTGGTCATGTTCATCTCAACACCTGTACATCTTTGCACTATAGGCCAAAGATATTCAGTAATGTCATCATTTAGGACTAAGAATGATGAAAAATGTTTTAAAGAAAACGAATTCAGTGAAACAAAAGAACAAATATTAAGGATTCGTACTTTAACCAAACCGAGTTCAAAAATACTTCATAAATAATCATAGTGAAGTAAAATTCAAGAATGATCAAAACTTGGATACAATCAAAACTAGTATCCATAATAGATATCTTGGACACAGAAAAGAAAATTTAATTTTTTTGTGAATAGTGTCGTATACGTGAATAGTACTGTATACGTGAATAGAAACTCCGACACTAAAAGGTAGAACTTTCACAAGAAAAATTATCATGCTTTGTGAATAGTACTCGTGAATAATAACTCGTGAATAGTAACTCATGAATAGTAACTCGTGAATAGTAATTTATGAATAGTAACTCTGACATAAAAAGATCAGAATTTCACAAGAAAAATCTTACCAATATTCCGGTATAATAATATCGAAAGAAATAATATCATTTTAAAAAAAATAATATCCCTTACCTCGAAAAGACAAGATCTTGACCTGGAATATCGGATATAGTCTTTGAAGGAAACTTGCACCGTATAGAAACACTCAAGGTATCAAAATACTCACAAGAATACGCTAAATATATAGAGAGAGAAAGAGAGAGAAGTTTTTAGTTTCTGGTGTGATTTTCAATTCTAACCTAAGCACCCTATTTATAGAAAAATGCTTAGAACACCAAAGCAGAAAATTTAATAAAATAATAATATTTCTTAAAAATATTCAAGCCCACCTTAGAAATCTGATTTCAAATCATTTATAACACATGTGAGCCCACTCAATTGCAACAAAAAACGTTTTTCTTACAAAAAAAAAACATTTTAAACTCCAAAAATCAATTATTCCGGAACACCGAAACTTCAATAATTCATAATAAATAGCCCTTTTATCAGAAAAATTCAAACCACATGTCATTTCCATAGGAAATTTCATTCTCTACAACTTTGAAGAAGAAAGTTTTTCCAAATTCCAAACAGAAATTGACCGAAATCCATAAACCAAGCGATTTTACGTGTTATAATCAAATTTCTTCAAGAATTGGGGTCCACCGACACACAAAACATGTGTTAATCATTTAATGCCACAAAAATACTCTTCCTCCTCATATACTCATATATCTCATATTCATTGTAAAAGTATCACCATTATTATATTATTAAAATAATATATTTAAATGAATTATTCTATCAGAAAAAGATAAATAATTAATTTTCAACAATTGTCACATTAAAAATTTTCTTCATCTATATCCACATAAAATCAATATTTTTCTTATCATATAAATCAATAATTAATTATTCATAAATAATATTATAGAATCGCAATATTGACAACCAGGCAGTTCCCAGGAAAGAGAGGGCTTTCCAATAAGGATCTCTCCTTACTGGCGCGCAATTAGATGACCAAACCTCTCCTTAGACAGAACTTTCTAGTCATTGCCAATAATGTTATCTAATAATATTATTCAGATAATATGAATTATTGCTCCGATAATGGAAAATACTGTGCAGTGACAATTATTAAAACAACAATAATATCAACGTAGCAATTATTGAATCAATAAAATATAATATTGAACAGTAATTACTGTAACAATTATTGAGTAGTGCCTTCTTACGTAAGAATCAATAATTGGTGCAATACCGTGTGCTACTGTGTTTTAACCACCGGGTATTCCAACAAGATAATCTGTAATAACTACTACTGTTATTCATAAACAACTTATTCTCGTCGTTTTTCTTCCTCCAATCGCTTTTACGTTGGGGGGCCACACAAGGTCGCTACCGTCATTTAATATTCCCAAGACGGTAAGAATATTCCACGACATTAAACGAATATTCTCCGATAAAATGAATATTTTATAACCACCTGCTTGTTTGAAATAATTGCGCATTTTACCCATAACTTACCACATTAATCAAATCAACCCTTACTATTTCAAGATAATAAATAGAGAAAGTTAAATTTCATTAATAATAATTTGGGGTCTTACAACTAATGCTATCCTCTGGACCATCACTCCGTTCCCCGACTCGTCCCAACTATATTCTCATTTCCTGAAGAGAACAGTGAAAAAAGGGTGAGCTCAACTAGCCTAGTAAGAAATATTATGACTAAGTTAATGCAGAATAAATTATCATTAGCCTCCAACAATGTTAAACTGATAAAATATAATAGACATCAAGTTTAACTGCAGCGGAACAAGCCATCCATTAAAAGAGTCAAGTAAAGAATAGAATCTACTATCTTTTATGATTTAAAAAGTTTTTCATCACTTTTATCGCTAAGACTCAGCTCAATAAATAATCCACATCATTAAATCATCCATGCACCACTAAAAGTGCCGAGGATATTCTTTAAGTATCACGACCACAAATTATCCATGCACCATGTGCCAAAGATAATCGTGTTTTCATCAATCTGTTCGATCATGCCATAAAATAATTCATCTTTGCTCCCCTCACGTAGAAGAGAATCCATAGCCATAATCATACCAAAAACTGTCCATCAATGCACTATGAGCCAATGAGGACTTTTAATTTTCACATTATTTGTAACATTACGGTCATGATTATACCGAATAATCCCTGGTCATAATCATACCAAGTCCATCTATGCACTTGACTTTCAACATAATATAAACATGAGGATGATGACAATGATATAAGAATTCAATAAAACAAGTTCAAGAATTAATTTATCCATGAACCAATAACGTCCAAATTGTCAACATGATACTGCTTTGTAGAATAAAATTTAAGAATGCTCAGAAGAATATTTCCATAAAAAATACTGGATGAAGCGCAAATATCAAGGATATTCCACTAATTTCATGGAGTATAGAAGTCAAAATTTTAATCAATTGAGTATAATACCGAATGGAATAACAAAAGATATCACCATGCATGCGGCAGATTGCATGTAGCGGTTATTCCAACAGTAATAATAATAACGGAACCGTGTCGGTGAAATTCACCGCACAGGATGTTCCAATGAATAATAAATGCTGAATAATAAATGATGGAACCAGTCCGGCGTATAAGCATGACAGGATATTCCTCACGTAATAATAAAGACGGAATAATAAAAATGGAATCGAGTTTACGATATATATATGAATGAGGATATTCGACGTAATAATAAATACGAGAATAATAGAAGAATGTCACCAAGTATAGGGTAGTCGCGTATACTTGTTATTCAAGTGCAGAATAATAAAGAATGGAATAATGTAAGTTCTCTTCATGAATACAAAAGAAATAATATTCCTTACAGTAAAATAATACTTGATATAAAAGTAGTGAAAGAAGTATAGAAAACTTTTCTTCTATCTTTATATAGTCTCTCTATAGTTTTCTCTCAGAGTTCAATTGAATTCGTAAAAAAAAATAATGAAGGAATGAGCTTCTATTTATAGGAAAATGGAAACGTATAAGAACTAATCCATAAGCGGTTCAGATTGATTTACTTTAATTTGACGGTCCATATTTAAAGAAAAATCTTTTAAATAAAATATAATATATTCTATTTATATAAAAAGATTTTTACTATGCAAACACTATCAAGCACTATGCAAATACTATGCATAATAAAATATAATATATTCTATTTATAGAATAACTTTAATAAAGTATTACATTTTTATATAAAAAGATTTTACTATTCAAAATACTATGCATAATGTAATATAATATATTCTATTTATAGAATAACTTTAATAAAGTATTCTTTTTATATAAAAGATGTTTCTATTTTATTACGTTAATAATACTGAATAAAACAAAACTTCTAAATCAACAATAATTGAATCAAATAATGTGAGATACTTGTCAAGAACTATTGTAGCAATAATTGAACAAAACCGAGTGACTTCTCACATAAATATCAATAATCAATACTGGTGTGCTACTATGCAACAACGCGTATTACTGTACTTTTTGTGACAACCCCAAAATAGGTCCATTCCATCCAACCCATTCTGAGTCGCCAAATACATGGTACAGAAAATAACTACAACTTTATTTCAACAATTGTCGTGCAAAATACAACAACACGTATACTGTGAGTTTGGATACAAATATATATACCAACTGTGACTCTCATCCCAACCTTGGATAACACGTCACAATGACACCTTACATAAATGTACAGTCAAAAACTGTTTCAGAAATTAAAATCTTTGGGAAGTGCTCAAGAAAACCTTCGTACATGGGAGGCCATGCTTCTAGGTTATGATAGATATCATATGGCCACGTAATTATCCTTGGTTGACCTAATAGACCCCAAAGAAAATGAGAAGATTACTATCATATTCTTCCCAATGGTGAGTCTTCTCGACATATCATTATCTCCACTGTCTCTAATTGAGAATTATACTTCAAATAAACACCAAGATTATATAGGTAGTGCTCAGAGATATACTCAAAGAAGTGGATGAGCACAACCCGCCTTCTTATGATGACACGAGGTTGTATGTCATTAGACATCTTGTATGATAGTGGCAAAACACCCTTCCAACGTTGGGTTCGCTTTCTCCCTATATGATTCACCAAATATAACTACTAAAAGATGTATACAACACACTTGTCTATACTTTTTAGGGAGAACTCCACACTAGAGACCAGATTTCTATTCCTTATTACCTCGCTTCAACCCAAATTTACACTTTTATTACACGAAAGGAATTGTGAAGCAAAAGGGTGAGCACAACTAACTTCGATAAAGAATATCATGACTAAAGATAATTAAATTATCAATAGCCTTCATCAATAACAAATCGAGATTTAGAACATATGGTAGATGATAAAAATTTCAACCATAGTTGCGCGTGAACGAAGCAATCCATTAGAAGAGTCAAAGCGTATAATATGATCTATTATCTTCTCCATGTTAAAAGTCCACCAACAATGTTTTATCCCAGTAACATCAATCAACAGTTCATTTCCACAATTATATGAATATCTCATAATCATAATTGTGATTCTAAATTCCTCTTCGTACCCAAGACGAATATAATTTTCATCACATGTCTTTACCTGAAACATCAAAGATCATGGTTATACCAAATCACAGTTCCTTTTCATAATCATAATAATAAATTCATCTTTGCACTATGGGCCAAAGATATTCATCCACAGTTCATCTTCGCACCACTGGCCAAAGATATTCAACAACAGGTCATCTTTGCATTACGGGCCAAAGATATTCATTAACAGTTCATCTTTGCACTACTGTCCAAAGATATTCATCAACAATTCATCTTTGCACTACATGCCAAAGATATTCCTCAACAGTTCATATTTGCACTACAAGCCAAATATATTCATCAACAGTTCATATTTGCATTACAGGCCAAATATATTAATATCTCAAAGAAATATATAATTATTTCAGAATTTATATAAACAATAATTATAACCATGTTGATCAATTCACCTTTGCACTTAGGCTAAAAATATTCAATTATAAATTCAATGGTCATGATCATACCAGTCCACAATTCAACTTTTCACAATCGCCAAAAGAACCCTACCATGATCATACCAATAATCTACTCATCTTTACACTCAGGTGAAAGAGAATTTCAACATCGGTTATAAAATATTATATATGATAATAAAATCAATATAATCAATATATAATTTTAATCTCCGAGTAATATTCATAAATCAACTATAATTTGGTTAAAAAAAAACCAATTTTGTAGTGAATAAGTACCCGTGAATAAGAACTCGTGAATAAGAACCCCGAATAAGAACTCATAAATAGTAACCACGACAAAAAGGTAGAAATTCTACAATAAAATCTATACCAATATTTTGGTATAATGATATTGAAAGAATAACATTTCTTAAATTTATAAACAATTTATTTTAATTGTTTACACTTTACTAAATAATGCATTTAATCATCATAAAATGCCAAACTTATAAGATTTCATCACCAATAACCAAAACCCTTATCAAAAATCTGCATATACCACATATATGATTCTCAAGCCATAAAATCATATTTTCCAATTTTCTTCCTTCACATAACATATTTAACTCATTTATTCATAACTAGTTCATTTTCATGAAAAATACCAAATCAGTTCCAAAAATATTTCTTTTCTGGAATTTTGTAGAATATAGTCCCATATTGAACATATATTTTTCTTAGAATTTTTAAAATTCATTTACTATTTTTCATATGGCCAAAACCGCCGAATATTTAGACATTTATCATAAATTTTACTTTTATCCAAAAATTCCGAAATTCATAGAGTACACTGATATTATATAGATGTACTCCCAATAAAAATTTTATCAATTTTGGAGTTAACCATAAGGAGTTATAAGCGGTTACTTTTAAAATAGTCTTTTCTCATAAAATTCATAACTCTTAATCTATACATCCAAAAATCACCATTTTTGGACACAATCAATAAAACTCATCAACATATTATTTCAAATTTTTCCAGAATTTTCTGAAGGCCAGAAGAAGTACAAACTGAAAAATATAATAACCCTTAAAATCCCTTACCTCAAAAGAGCAGTACTTCTGACTGGAATATCGGATGAAAAACCAAAGGAAACTTCTACTAAATAGCAACTCTCAAAATATCTAAATACTCTCAAAAATATGCTTGATAATATAGAGAGAAAGAAAACTTGTTTCTGGTGTGATTTTCAATTCTAATTTAGCCCTCTATTTATAGAAAAATTTTAGCAGACTTGACCTGCAACCTGATGGTTTTACCTGCTACTATTCCCACCCACCACATTTGAAATAAAATTCAACACATTTCTTCACCAACCACAAGTGGGTCCCACTCAATTCTAGAATTTTTCACCAAAATGCTAAATTCGGATACTTCAACAATTTCTGAACCATTCACCTCTTAAAATTCATAACAAATCATACGTTAATTTTTAACGGTTCAAAATTTGTGGACATATACTCAACTTATATATGTATAACATATCCAAAAATTATAACGATCCAACGGTCGGATTAAAAATTATAACTCACACAATAAAACTGTAAGAACATTGATTTGATCTTTTAATACCTCCAATCCGACAAAATACTGATAAAATACCTCAACATTAACTCTTTCATTTATAACCACATAAATAAATCCATCATTTATATCCACATCAAATAAATATTTTCTTATCATATGAATCAATAATTAATTATTCACAAATAATATTACAGAATCACAATTATGACAACCAGGCCGTTCCCAAGAAAGAGAGGGCTTTCCAATAAGAATTTCTCCTTACTGGCGCGCAATTAGGTGACCAAACCTCTCCTTGACAGAACTTTCTAGACATTGCCAATAATGCTATCTAATAATATTATTCAAATAATATGAATTATTGATCTGATAATGAGAAATATTGTGCAGTGATAATTATTGAAACAACAATAATATAAAATATCAACGCAGCAATTATTGAATCAATAAAATAAAATATTGAATAGTAATTACTGTAAAAATTATTGAGTAGTGTCTTCTTATGTAAGGATCAATAATTCAAAAATACTGTGTAAAATCGTATGCTATTGTGCAAACACACGTATTACTGTATTTTAACCACCGGGTATTCCAACAGTGTTAACAACTACGTCGTTATTTATAAAAACTCAAACTTTGTCGTTTTTTTAATCCGACAGTTATCCGTTATGGGGCCCACAAAGGCGCCTGCCCGTGCATTTAATATTCTCCAAACGGAAAGAATATTCCACGACCAAACGAATATTCTCCGACAATAATGAATACTTTATAACCACTTGCGTATTTTAAAAAAAATTCATATATTACCCTTAACTTTAACTTGTTATCAATTTAACCATTTACTGAATAGAAAAATTGAATACTTTTATTTCATAAAATTCGGGGTCTTACACTTTTACTACCGAGTAGTTCAACAGTATCAACGGTAAAACTTTCGCCGTTATTTTCAATAAAATATTTTTGTCGTTTTCTCAATCCGATAATAATTCCGTTGTAGGGTCCACCAATGATTGTGCCGTCGTACGAATATTTCCTGTTTAAAACGAATAATCTCCAACCAATCAAATATAATATGACAACTTGCATACTTTGTAAAATTTATAAATATTACCCACAACTATAACATTATCTCAAATTCACACCATAATATAAAAGAAATTATTTCGAAAAAATTAATTCTTTATTCATAAAATCTGGGGTTTCACATGTGGAGCCATTTTTTCGTTACTCGTATTAAAAAATTACGCAACTCTGTATATTTTTTATTATTATTTAAAAATATTTATGTTCTTGAGTTTCGAAATTCAATTTAGAACGGGAGGATGTATCACCTCGACTCTAGTATTTTTGTAATTAAATTCACTTATCAATGAGAATTATCTTGTTCTTATTCTCTTATTTTTTTTAATATAAAATATGTATTATACTGCAATATAGCACAACTTTTTTGAATTTAATATTTTAATTTTATTATTATTACTAAACTAATAGTAATATACTATATTGTTTCAAAATATAAGAGTATTATTGATTTTTAAAAGTAAAATAACTATTTTTAATTTTAAAATTAGAATAATTTATTAAAATATAAAACAATAAATATTAAAAAAATATTTTTAGATACTTTATAATATTTATTATTAAATTGATTAAAATAAAATGAATCTATGTCAATTATAATTTTATAAATATTTTAAGTTGATTTTTAAAAATTAATAATATATTTTGAAACAAATAGAGTAGTACTAGTATTTTTAGAGTGATGCTACATCATACATGTGTTTGCTTTAGTTAGACCTTGGCTGCATTTCACTTGTCTCAACTATTATACTATTCTTTTCACGTAATCATTTTTTTTTATAGAAAATAGTTTTTAGAAAAATATTTACACTGATAAAAATATGAGTAAACATTTCAATCAATTGTTCTATGTATTTATAATAATTTATATTATTATATATATTCGCAAGAAAAATTTACATATTGTTGTCAGAATTTATGGAAGAATTCTTAATTATGCTTGTTTGTTTGACATGCGTGATTAATTATATAATTAAAATAATTAAGCATCCTATGTAATGGTGTTTGGCACTTATTTCAAAAAAAAGCTTTGTTGCATGGGAAAAAGTAGCTTTTGTGATGGCAAGTTACAATTAACATATCAACTACTATTATTTTCCCATATATCTTTCATATCTCCCTAAGGAGATGTTTTGTTTATATTTGAATGAGTTGAATCTGATCTATTAAGTCATTGTTTTATAATTTTTAAATTCTAATTTTTGAAAATGTTTGAATAATTTATTCAAAAAATTGTAGCCGAATCAATAAGAAGTAGTGTTGAATGATATTTGTACCTATCTATCCTCATAGATAATTAAAATTTGCATTTAATATCCATCTTTTTTTTTTACTATTGTAAACAAAATTTGTAGCTACAATCTATTCAATACTCACTCCATAAATTACATAAAATTTAAAATAAAATAAAAGATATTTTACATTGGAATACAATTGATAAATTATACTCTCTTTTATAAATTATAAAATTATTGTTAATTTTATTAGTCAATTTGATGCATTCTCAAACTTAATAATTTTGCTAAGAATTGAAAAAATAATAAATTTTATGAGTAATAGTATTTTTTTTCTTCTAAATAAGTTACAATATGTATTGATTAAATTTATATTTAAAAATATCACATACTTCAAAAAGATTAATAAATTAATAGCGATTTTATAATTAAAGACCAGAGGTTGTAGTATAGTACATATATCATGAGTTTTAACGCATAAAGTCAATACAAAGGTTAAATAGTTACGACGGTCAAAACATGATTTGACGGTTGGAACTTTAAATTTTAAAATTTCATTATTTAAGAAATCAATATAAGAAACTTGTTAGGTACATAATAAAAAAAAATTGAATCCTTATCTTGCATAATAACTCAATGACACTGCAAAGTAGGAATACAGATAAAGAAATTAATGTAAATGCTCTTAGTCAACAAAATTAAGCTCATGACAAGTGGAAAATTAAACCCGAAATATTCCCACTTGTTAAAATAGGGGAGCTAGTGAAATCATCAGGAGAAAGAGGCAAAAGAAATTGTATGACTTGCACTTGCTATGAGGATTGGATTTGTTAACTTTTCTTCTTCCACTTAATTTGGGCACTAGCATGTGCCTTAGGCCACCAAATGCCAAAAAATACATGTTATATATCCTTCATTTGGGTGGTTGCTTATTGAAATTGGCCTATCTCATTACTAAAGAATTCATACAAATCAATTAAAATGGAAGCAAATTGTGTGATATGTACTATACATTAATACATCTAATGACTAGAAGATGATGGTGATGGCAGGAGAACTCATTTTGTTAGCTTTTATCTATTACTCCCTCCATATATTAAGTCGAAATATTTTTGTCTCTTAATATATTATATATGTCGTTTAAGAATTTTAAATAAGTATTAATTGTTTAGTTTTTAATATTATTAAATATAATATGAAAATTATTAAGTTTATGAAAAATTGGTCAATCAAGTGGAAAAGTACAAGCAAAATATTCCCATTTGTTAAAATTGGGAGTGAGACCATCAAGAGAAACGGCCAAAATAATTTGCATGACGGCCACTTGCAATTGCACTTGCCATTAGATTGGTTTTGTTTTCTTCCTCCACTTTGGGCACTTGCATGTGCCTTGGGCCACCAAATGACAAAAACTACAAGTTAAATATCTTTCATTTTCTTGATAGTATCCAAACTGAAAAAGTAGTGGCTAATGTTTTCTATAGGTCTGTGGTTCTAATATTTGTTAGGAAATATGGATGGACAAGGGCTCTCTCTATATATATAAAATTTATTTGTTGTATATTAAAATTGATATACAAAATATGTTAAAGATTAATCTTTCTCTATAATTCCATAGTTATGGTGATTTTCATTTTGAGACGTCCCAATATATATGCGCTTACTTACTATTTATAAAATTTAGTTGGTTCATTGTTTTACTTTTATGCCCTTATAATAAATATTCAACCATTACTTTTTTTTGAATAAACAACATTTAATGTCATTATTTTTATCACCACATTTAATGTTGTTGTATTCTCTTTGGTTAAAGTTTATTAATTTTAATGGTCAGTACACGTCAATCAATGAAGTTGAGAGTTCTAGTGTGATAAGTAAGGAGTAATTAACTTATTCATTAATTCCATATTAAGGGAAATATGTGAAAAATTTATGTTAAAAATTGCCACTTAAATGATTTTCTTAAACTATGTGCCAAAAAAAATCAGCCTATAATTATGAGACGGAGGGAGTATTTGATACTATATACGTAAGATAATTATGTTCTTTTTACGGTACTCAGAGTTAATAACACTTGTCTCCCAAGATACAACGACAACGTGTGTTATAGCAGCACTACAAATAACACACACTACGAATCAAATCAAATGCTCAGAACTATTTTCAAAATAAACTATGAAAGACTTATTAAATTGAAGACTCGAATTACTTAATAATGCTTGAATGTTTGAAAATGGAATGAATCAAAGTACTGCCCCCCTCTAAGGCTATTTATAGGAGGGTTTAGTGACCCATCAGATTTGACACAATCTCTTGAAAAGACACATTTAACCAAAAATAACGTAGTTTTTGGGCTTGGCGAAAAAGGCGCGTCCGTTCAACGATCAGAAAGAGCGCTTCCGTTTGGGCAAGCACTTTCCAAAATGACATAGTATGATAATAAATAACATTTCTTAAAATGACACGGTTTTAATAAATTTTGCTCAAAAAAATATATACAATGACCCAAACCTGAGCCTAATCGGTCAGCGACAACACGAGCATGTGGGTTCAAATCATGTTTTGGTTAGGCCCTTTTCCCTCCACAAAAGTAGGGTGCCCTTTGGAGCCCAAATCCAAGATCAATTTTATTATACATAAATACATTCAAACTTTAATTCTTAACCGATGTGAGACTTAACTTCTCACAAATATTTATTATCATTTTAAAAGTGATCTTTGTGAGTTAATTTGTCATTTATTATCCTATGAATTTAAGGTTCCAAATACTTAATTTTAATCTACTTATAAAGTAGAATACAATAATATGTAAATTTATTTCAAATGATTAATAAAACCCCCTTTAAATTAGTCTCAAAATCTAACAATATTACCATATCAAAATTAAATTGCCTAGATGAGAATGTTTGCTTTCTAAATGTAGTTGCTGCCTTCCTATATATTCAAAAAATAAATTTGAATTTTTTGGTTGCATATTAAGGATGACCTGGCATAGGGGAGGATATTTTTCATAAAATATTACATTGTCAAAATTATCTTCAATCACGAATTTTGAATTATAATTAAATTTTTTGAGGGGATTTTTTTTCTTCCTTTCAAATAGTCATATAATTACACTGATATTCAAGTAATAATAATGTTTATTTAGAATATAATACTAAGTATGAGTTGTGTATGGAACTCTACTCAAGTTGTGAACACTTTTGTGGATTATGCGATCTAACTCCATTTTGAATGAATGGCCATTAGATATTGAATTTATTCCTCATTAAAATGCCTTTAAAACATGTGACAATTAAATAGTAATTTCTTCAAATAAAATAATAAATAATTAAAAAAAAATTAATCGTAACAGCAACGCCAGTGGATATTAAATAAATTGATAAAATACAATTATATTTCAAAAATAATAATAAAATACTCAAATCCGAATATTTTTTTTGTACGAATAACGAAATAACAAACTGTCATGAAAGCGTCACATTCAAATTTAAGTAATATGTGTTAAGAATTTATGCATCGAAAAAAATATCACGAATAAAAAAAAATATTTTCAATGTTGGTTTGTTGTTGGTTTACATCAGTTGGACATTTTGAAAACTTTGAATTGGAATTTAAGTTGAGTGGTAGAAAAAATATCAAATAATTAATTATTTTGGTTCGGCTAAAAGGAGAGGTTAAATTAATTTCCACGTTTCGAGATAGTAGACGTGGTGAGTGAATTATGTGCATTAGATTGTTGGTATGAATATGATTGGTACCTTGTCCAAATTGTCATATCCATGAAATAAAATAGTGGATCTACAATTCTAGATTAATCCTTAATCATTGACTATGATATATGATTGATTGAGCAAATTCGGATATCCAACGTGTCATTGGCCTCGATCTCACATTTAGATTTGAAGTTCCTACGTAGTTATCAAGATAAATTTTTTTATTAAGACTCCCCCCCACCCACCCACCCACCCACCCACCCACCCACCCACCCACACACACATATATATATATATATATATAATCTTCTGAATGCCATGTATTACATAAATTATTCTATAAATATTTTACAAACTGTCGATGCAGATACTCTATCTCAAAGATATTGATCAACAAATTGCTTCAATGTAGTCTTTGACCCCACATAAAAAGCTGAGATGAAGTATACCACATCAGCAGTTTGTAAAATGTTTGTAGAATAATTTGTATCTCTAGCATTATTCTATATATATAGGACTATATGTATATACACAACTGTGTATTACACAATAGAACTATGATGATAAATTTTTTGGGCTATGGCGGCGCAGTGGCGTCGCCATAGCCTGTAATATATGACGACGGTGAAACTGGCGCTTATAGCCCAAAAAACCGTCGCTTAGCCATAAAGCGATCGTATAATAATACATGATTATGTATATATATTTTTTCATATATATATATATATATATATATATATATATATATATATATATATATATATTGTATGTGATTTTTAGGTTTCAGGTACGATTATAACTTAGGTAAGTTTATTTATTCCATTATGAAAAGTTTGTGTCCTTTTTATGTGAAGTTTATTTGGTTGCGAGTTTATTTTTTTTCTTTTAGTGAAGTTTGATTGTTTCTTGATGATGTATTTAATTATAAAATTATATTATATTTCTCAAAAAGTGAGACTTTCGAAAAAAAATCTATATATGTTATTCACGTAAGGGACGTGTTGAGATTCAAAATTTTATCCGACAATTCATATTTTTCACAAAATTATATTTAATTGAATATTTCATTATAGAAAATGAACATCGCCTGTAAAATGGTGATGATTTATAATTTTTATTAGCTACTAATATAAAGAATTTATTATTGATAGAACTTAATTTGAATTTGGACAGAAAAACACAAGTACGGTTCAGATTCATTCTAATTGATTTGGACGAAAAAATACAAGGACAGTTCAGATTCATTCTAATTTTTAAATTGTTGAAACGGAAACAGAGGGAGACACGGAAAAAAAGAAAAAAAGAATTTCGTTAAACTGTGCCTTTTTAATACTCCCTCCTATTCATATTAAGTGTCTTTTTAGAGTTAAGCACACTTATTAAGAAATAACACAAAATGTCGTTTGTATCCCTAATTAATTATTTCTCTCTCTACAATGGTTCATGGAATTGCATTTACTAAGCATATTAAATAGAGGGGTAAATTAGAAAAAAATAGTACAATATTGCATAGGGATTCCAAAACGACACTTATATTGAATAAAATGAAACTCTTCAAAACGACATTTAATATGAATAGGAGGGAGTATATGCTATGTTCAGTTCCGTGCAAGTTGGGGGGCTATATAGTATAAACTGTGAAGTGTTCGGATATACATATTGAAACCCATACATACAAAAGGCCAACTGTTATCTAAAAACTATAAAACTCCATTTCGATAACCAATCACCCAATTCAGCCCAACTTAAAGACCAGACAAATTTTTTCGAATTCTGAATTTCAAATAATCTGATTGGAAAATTAATTAATTCAAACAAACAAAACCATCAGATCGACCATAGTTTTTTTTTTAATTTCTTTTTTAAAAAATTCCTATATTTTTTTTAAACAGTCCTAGCATCATAGGTAGAAATCACAATACTAAAAATAGACATAAACTTACCTTTCTGTAAAAGACATTTCTCAATCAAAAGACCTAAATAAGTATTATCAATAAAACCATTACATCGACAATAGTTTAGTTCTAATTTTACTCTTTTTTCAAAAGAATCCTATGCACAAAATGCTTTCGCTGTTTGACCTTTTGTTTGAACCTTTCTTTTTGTTTTTATATCTAGAGTAGTCACGCATTTTCAACTGTGAAGATAGACGACTTACATAAGTCTGATCCTCTTTCTTGATGTTCCTTTACAGACCAATTATATAACCTGATCTTATTAGGAATACTATCTTATATTTGTAACTAAACAAATTTTTAGTGCAACACAACTTCATACATTCCAACGGCTCATTAAATTTGACCAACTAAATGGTTAAGCTAAACACTATACTTGCTTTTCTATTTGATTTCTTGAATGAATAAGTAACAACGAATTTGTGAAATTAGGTCGTTTTGTCGAGTGTAAATAGATCTGAATAAAATAATTTGAAAAGATAGTGTTATTACTAATACTATCTCTCCATTTTAGAAAAAAAGAGCATCATTTTAATAATTTGATAATCTATTTGAGGCACACACGTTTATGGTTCTATTATCATTAAAAAAAAATAATTAACGGCCACTAAAGACTACTAAACTCGGGGGGGGGGGCATGTATTAATTTTTTTTTTGGATTTTTACCGATGATTTGTTTTACCGTGTTTTTTCAATAAAAAATATACTTTTTTTTTCAATTTTTTGTTCAAACTTGCTCTATTATTTTTTATTTTTTTTCTCATAATTGTGGTAAAAATCCAAAAAAAATAAATAAATAAAATTAATACATGCACCGGACGGTACCGGTCATTAAGATGCACCGGACCGCCCCCAAATTAACTAAACTCAGCCTACAAATTTATGAGTAATGCTACACGGACAGTTTTATTGGACATTTTCAATTTTTTTTTTTTTTTTGCTTGTGACTATCAAAAAATGTATAGTATTTATTCCAACAGAAATTTTTACAAAATATAATATTTTAGGTGTAATTTAGATACATATACAAATACAAAATTATACAGACTGTCCAATTTTTCGGTCCGAATTTCCTGTCCGGCTAGACTTATTCCAAATTTATTAGTAGTAATTTATTTGTTCTTTAAGTGGAGCCCAAATTCAATTTCCAACGGCTACAGTATAACCGTATTCATTTTAACCTAAAAAATAAATAAAAACACAATTCTCCCAAGTCCCAACCCTCACAAAAAAGAAAAGCTGGTAGATCCGAGGCCGACGCCGTTAAACAACCAGTAACCGCGTCAAAAATTTAAATCCATGTATGGCCTTCCCGTTTGTTCACAACGGCTATTTAGAAACTACCAGTTCCCTATTCTCTCCTTTTTACCCTTCTTTCTGTCTCTGCTCCCCCATTTTCAAGATACACTGAGGCATTGATTTGGTTATGGCTGAAACCTAATCTCACAACCAGGTAATTTCTCTCTCTTTGCACTTCTTTCCATTTCCCGACTGGCGGCTTAGAAAAAATTGAAGAAAAGTTTGAATCTTGTAATGGGTTCACATTGTTTTTCTTGTGGTTCTCAAGTTTCTTGGGCTTCGATATGAAAGATTGCTTTTACTATCAATTTGTTTGATTTATTGCACGAAAGAGTGCTTTTAATCAGGTATCTGTTTTTGGATTAAGATTGTTTTTATGACTTTGTGTTTTTGTTTATAGGGTTCTAGCGCAATCTGTATAAGATTCTGTTTGTTTGCTTGGAAATTGTAATGAAGAAAAGAAAGTTCATATTTTTTCACTTATTTGAGGCGTACATGGCAGAAACACTGTACAAATTTATCCTTCAACGGTTGAACATATCCCAGTTATGCATAATTTTGTCTTTGGACGAACCAAATGATTTATTTGTATTTTGTTAGATAAATTGTAAATTTACAAGTGTTTCGTTTTACTGCACCGCTCTGCCAGACGGGCAATTAGTATAGATTTCTGAAAAGCTTTTGCTAGATGGAAACAACTTAGCAAACCTTAGATTTTGGGATATTAGCCATGATATATGAATAAAATCTCAAATTTTGTGAACATCTTTCATTTACCCACTAGTAACTTTCCATTGAACTAGAATTCTGGTGTTGGTTCTTCTATTTATTTTGACAGAAGAACTTCAAATTTTTGTATGGTTTTGATAAGCAATTTTTTAGTGAACACTAATCCCTGCTTGATCAAAACATTGGTTAGTTTGCTGAATCTTCAACAGCATTGAGTTTCTAATTTGAACTTATGCATTTCCAAGCATAGAAAATCCCTAAATTTTTACTTTATCTTTCTGAGATAGCTGAATTCATGTTCAGCTGTCCTATTCTAACTATGTTTATTCAATTACTTGACATTTCTATAATAAAAGAGTTTTTTTTTTAATTTGGACATGGCCATGTTTATGTTTCTTGACCTGTTTTATGTTTAATTCTGAAGTAATTGTTTTGCTGAGAAAGTACTTGTAAGGGAAGGTTCTGTTGTACTAGTTAGCTGTAAAATCATACAACTTTTGTTATAGTTACGTGCTTCAAAATTTCCCTCTTCTTTTTTTCAAATGAAGTTGCCAACCAATTTGTTACCTTACTCGATGTTTTACTTTAGACAGATATTGTATTTTCAATTGAAGATGATGGACAAAATCTATGAAGAGCTGGATGATGCTAAAGCTGAGATTGACAGGCTGAGGGCAGAAAACAGAGAGAAAGCTGAACTCTCAGAGAGCTTGAGGAGAGCCAATAATAAGCAGCTCAATAGAATCCGAGAGATTAGTTTAGAACTTGAGAAACAACGACAAGAATCAAATGAAAAGACACATGAAGCATCTTATGCAGGGAAAATGCTTGAAGATCTTAAATGTAATCTGAATGAAAAAGAGGGTATTATCAAACGTCTTAGTTCAGCGAATAACAAGCTTCGTGTTGATCTTGCTGAGAAGATTCGCAAATATGAAGAGGAAAACAGAGAGCTGGTCTTTAAGCTAGAGGAGGAAAATGCAAAGAACATGAATTGCGAGCAAAAGATTCAGGGACTTGACGAAACAATTAAAAGTCTAAAGGGTCTCTTGTCGGTTTCAGAGAAGAA
Organism: Panax ginseng; assembly: GCA_020205605.1. Classification (NCBI taxonomy): domain Eukaryota; kingdom Viridiplantae; phylum Streptophyta; class Magnoliopsida; order Apiales; family Araliaceae; genus Panax; species Panax ginseng. The sequence goes on from CM035145.1 coordinate 24,455,158, forward strand.
GAGTACAGAAGCAGAAGAAAAGGGTAAAGCATCTAAAGAGATGAGACATAGAGATGATATTTTACTCAAACTAGAGGAAGAGAATAGGAAGCTTGAAGACCAGCTCAAAAGGAAGAGGGAACAGTTCGAACATCTAAAACAAGCCCATGAAAAGGTTCAAGAACAACTCCAAGCTAAGTGGAAAGAGTGGGAGAAGGAGAAATCTACATTGCTTGATGAGATTGATACACTGCAGGACAACTTAGATTCTCAAACTAGAATTTCGAAAGATCTTCAGAGCCAGTTACAGATGTGCAATCAAGCTCTAGCTCATGAAGAGAGCCGGAGAAAGCGCCTTGAAGTTCAACTTTTGGAATCCAAAACAAGCCTTGACAATGTTTCAACAGAATGTGAGGAGGCAAAGTTGAAACTTGAATCCCTGTCAGGTAAGAGGGATAAAGAAATTGCAACTTTGAGAGATTTGTTGGCCACAAAGGAAACATTTTACAAAGAGATGGAATACAGAGTCAGAAGGCTAGAGCAAGAGAATCAGGAGTTGGTCTTATCCCTTAAAGATTTCCAGGAAGCTCAGATTCAGGAAGCAGGAAGTTCTTCTTCGATATCAAAGCTTCGGAACAAACTCAAAGGTTTGGAGCAGATTCACAAAGAATGCTCAACAAAATTTAAAGCCAAAGAAGCTGAATGGAGATCTGAAATGGAAAAGTTAACAGAGGAATTGAATTGCTGCAGGTCTGAGCAAGAGACTAGTGGTAAACTTATAAAGGAACTCAAAATGGAGTTGGAAGGTTGTCATTCTCTAATAATGCAGTTAATGTTGCAGACGGAGGAATCTTCTGTGATGTTATTGGTGTTTAAATCGGAATTCATGGAGGCTTATCTGAAGCTTACTGATGAGAAGGCAGACAAAGATCTCAAAGACATGGAGAGTGGGAAGGATCTTTCTCTTCTAAAGAAACAGTTGGAGATGAAGAACACTGCTCTCACTAAAGCACTGAAAGATGTAGAATTAGATCGTGGAGAAGTAGAATCATTATCGAGCAGAATGGTGGAGTCATTGAATCAGCAGCTTACATTGAAGAGAGAGCTTGATGTGAATAAGGAAATTCTTGTGGAATCTTCAGCTTGTCAAGTACATTTAAAGGAGCAAGTGGTGCAGATGAAAGGTAACTTAAATAGAGTTTGTGAAGCCTTGGATAGGGCAAATGAAGAACTGGCTCAGAAATTCTGTGAAGTAAATGAAGCTGAATTTGAATTGCATATATGGAAATCTACTGCCGAGCGTTTGAAAGCTAATGTAGAAGAAAACTATCAGTTGCGCAAAGAAGTGGAAGCTTCTCTTCTGGAACAAGTCTCAGTTGAGGTTACTCTTGAACAAGAGAAAGAAATCTTGGTACATGTGTTGGAAGAAAACGATGGAAGAATAGATGATCTTCAGCAAAAGTTTTCGTCATTGGATCAGGAGCTGAAGTCGAGAGAAGAAGGCCTTGCACAAGTGTTGGAAGAGAAGGATGAAAGAATAGATATTCTTGAGCAAAAGCTCGTCTCGTTGGATCAAAAGCTCAAAACAAGAGAAACAGAAAGGCCTAGTGCTGCAAGTACAGAGCCACCGATGGTAAATGAAAAGCACAATGGTTTCGAGAAAGAAATAGAATGGTGGGAAAAAGAGTGGGTGAGCAAAGAACTGGAAAGAGCCATTTTTACACAACTAGAAGCCGAGAGAATCTATGAACGCGAGAAAAAGAGTCTTCACCAGCTTGTAGATGAGAAAGACCAGAGAATTGTTGATCTCCAGCAGCATGTAAGGTCCCTAGAGCAGGAGTTTGAAAATTCTACTTCCTCCTTTTCATCTCAACTAATCCACATGCAGGCGGAGACTGATTTGCTCCAAAAAGCTTGGGAGAAGTTCACAACAACCGTCATTCTAAAGGAGCTAGAAATCCAAGAGAAAAATTTATTGATTGGAGAATTGGAAAATGATTCCAGTAACTTACAGCAGAAACTGAAGTTGCAAGAGATTAAAGTCAAGAAATTGACTTGTCAATACGATACAGAATTCAGAAGCTTAGACAATTCAGTTAAGAATAATCTTTACAACGAGAAAAGAAATTTGACATTAGAAAGGGAAAGATTGTTGGGTATTATTGGGGAACTAACAGATATGATCTTTAAGTTGTATAGCGAAGACATGCAGCTGATGGGAACCTTGGGGAGGATTATGCATAATCTTGATGACAATGGTACAAGTAAAGACTTGAAAGATGATGAATTATTTGATTCTGTAAAAGAAAACTTGATTATTCCTCCTCCTCCCATTACAAAGAAAGTTGAAAAACTGCCATTGATCATTCCTTCCTCTCCGTCAACTGACGAAAGGTTGCCGTTGAGAGCTCTCAACAGTTAGCTGCAACTGGGGAAAGAGCTATTTTCTTATAGCTTGTAGTTGTATTATATTTCTTAGTTGTTCTTTCTCTTATATTTGTACCAAATTATTCCTCTTGTATTTTATTTGTTTGGTATGGCAGATTAATGCATGTACACTACAAATCAATTTGATTTTAGATTCTAGTAAATTGTTTTTCTTCACTGGGAGCATATTTGCTTCTGAACTACTACTAGTTGTTAGAATGCTCTGACAAATTAGAGAAGTTGAATAATAAAAAGTGTTTAATTTGTTTTTTTAAAGCCTAAATAAGTGTTTAATTAATATTTCTTCCGATTTACCAAAAGAGTTTTATTTGCAAAACGATTTGTTTCGCTAAAGAGTTACTTTTTTTAATAATTAAATATAAATAAAATAAATATTTATCATGTCAGGCCGCTAGAATAAATATTTATCATAATTAAAAATAAACATATCTTTGAAAATTTACAAATTTTGTAAATGATAAGTACTTCATTAACTGGATTAAATTGAAATAAAGGAAGTACGTAAAATATTTCTGTGGTTATTATTAATTTTTTTTCTTTTTCTTTTTCCTGGAAATAAAAGATGAGAACCGCATATTCCAAAATTTGTCCCCACCAGAAGGAAAACGTATTGACAGGTGGCTAAAAAATTAGGCCTTCCGGCGGCAAGACCAATCAAAACCCCAATATTGTGAAAATAATCAGAGCAAGTTATTCTTCTATTTTTCCCCCCTTCTCTCTGTAGACGTGAAAACAACTTTTAACGGACCTCTGCAACTTCCGTTTTTCAACTCCGCCGTACGTTTGAGGTAAATCTACGTCCTTTTTCCAAGAATTTCCTCTGCCCTTGATTCTGGGATTTATGTTACTAGGTAGTGAATTTATCGAACTACTTCTCACTGTCAGAATTGAGTTTTATTTGCAGTTATAATTTGTTTGTGTGTATGCATATATATGTGATGCATATAATTGTTTTATAAATATATACGGGATGTATGAATAGTTCTACTTCTTTTTGACTAAGAATAATACTCCGTGAGGTGAAAATAATGTTTGATTAGCTCAATGCTGATAAATTTGAAGAATTATATTTCTAGGTTTTTTTTAATTGGGGATAAGTAAGATGGATTTAGTTTATAGGGTTCCATCTAAGGAGTCATGTTTATGCTAATTACTTTGCGTAGAAGGTAGTTCTCTATAGTCATTTATTATCTGAGCTCACATGAAGAGGAATTTGAATTCTTCAGATCATGCTGATGATGAGAAGATTTAGTTTCTTTTGTTTGTTTCCTGGTGCAAGTAAAAGTATTTCGTAGGGGGGAAAAGGTACAAAGTACTAGGTTGATCAGATTGTCTTGTTTGGCCAACTAGTGGCGAAACCTATATCTTTTGTGCTAAACTATGTAGGATATCTTATCAGAAGGGTTTTGATTGGACCCGAACTCTCTTATTTTGGAGTAGAAGGATCTGGCAATAATGAGCAGGCATGCTCTTTTGAATGTGGATTTAAGGGTTGCATAAAATGAACTTAAACTAATGGATAGGTGCATTGGAATTTGGAACTTTGAAGAGAAGAATGAAGGGAATGGGGATAAGTTGAACAGTTGCTGTCACTAGATCTAGAAGACTAGCGGTTTTATTAGTTAATAGTTATGGAAAAATTGTAGTAAATTAAGAAGGAAAGAAGAAAAATTCTTTAGTCTAGAACAAGAAAATGTGTAGGGTCGTCCTTAACTGAATCTGACATGGTGAACTTGTTAATAATAACTCATAAAAATCAGGGTTAAGTAGTTAACGTCTGTAAAGTAGTATATTAAATGTTATAGAGGACTTAAGCTTTTAGACTTGGATAATTATGTTCCAAATCAGCTCTCTTCAAATTTCCCTTGAAGTTGAAACAAAGTTTCAAGTTCTGATTTCATTGAACTTCATCTGGCTTATTTTGATATATATATATATATATATATATATATATATAAATATATATATCTTACACTTAATTTTTCAAGATTAATGTTGTCAAAAGGTTTTCTATATGCCCATGTGTATTCCTTCTAGGACAAGGACAATATCTCTTTTTCACTGTTTTGTTGTGCTAATAGCTGCTTACTCTTTTCCATAGGAAGTTGCAGGGGCAAGAGGCTGTCAGATAATTATCATCCTATGCTTTTTGGGACGTTTTAAAGATTACAAAGTTTTGTTTGATGATGGCTGCTGCTGGAACTTTGCAGTTGTCCCATGAATGTGGAATACATAAGAATCATAGATGCAATAGACAGTTCCGGGTACAAAATTTATTTTTGATTTGAACACCTTTTATCTTATTTTACCAACTTGGAAATTTCCTTTTATTGTTATCTTCTATAAGCATGAGTTTAATTGCAGAGTTGGACAGCAAGCAGCAGATTACATTTATTAGGCTCCAATATTTCTTCACTTTCTTTGGTATGCTTATCTTTAATCGAACTATATATGTATCTGCTTTTTTCTTAAAGTAAGAATTCTACCTCTTTCTTTGATGCTTTTGTAACTGTTTTAGTAACCTAAGGTTATTGAAGACCACTGTTTATAATAACTGTAAAGCTTGAACTTGTTTTTCTTGATAACATTCTCAGCGACAGGATTCTTGGAGTATTCGTCTTTCAGATAAAATTTACAGGCCAATACGTGCGATTCCTCATGGATGCAATACCTTTAAGTGCCATTCGTTTTTTAATCCAGGCCATGCCTTCCAAATTTCTAGTATAAAGAATGCTACTGTAGAATTAACAAGGTGATTTCTTCTTTGTATTAAGTTATTAACTCAAATCTGTGTGCCTGTGAATGCACTTATTCCGACCAAAAAGTGGTCTGTTTGTTGGTTATATCTGTTCACATCTATTGTTGCAGACAAGTCATGTAGCAACTTATGTCTGTATTCTACCTTAGAGAGATGCCATATAACACTTTGTCATGTAAATATTTATTATTGGACATTCTTCATGACCATATATCCTTGTAGACAAATAGTATCTTTATTAACTTATTTTTTGTTTGGGTGGGTGGGTGGGTGGGTGGGTGGGTGGGTGGGGGGAATTAGACTAGTAGTATACCAGCTTATGTGATTCCATATTATATCCTAATAGGCTAATGCATGTGTTATATCAGTTTTACCTATTTGCTCTTTGTTACTCTTAATTGGGGGGGTGGGTTCCATGAGGTAAGGTAATTTTGGAACTTCAATTGAATTACACTCCAACTTTCTCATAATGGTTGTAGTGACTGCAGTCAATGAAAGAAGCAACTAAATGGTGATAGAGAGTACTTCCTTACAAAATTTCAATATTATTTTTTAACAAGAAATCAAGAGACAAAAGACATGTATACTGACTTTCTCAAAAGTACAAGGATTAATGTTATTATTTTTTTTAAATCGACCTACTTCTTTTTATGAACTTATTTTCAATTCATGAAGTACCCATGTCAGAGTAGCTTCACAACTGGGTAAGGGCATGTGAAATGTATTGACATCTTTGGTTGGGATGCCCCAGTAAGCATGCCTGAGAATTTTAGTTTTCCTTATATTGTCATTTATTTCTCTTGATATATTCCTTTTTGTGGGATTGTTGCTGTCGAAAGGTTTAAAAGTACCCAAATAGAAAACACTTTCTCGTACATGAGCACCATTTTGTACAGGTAAATGAATGAGAAATTTTGAAAATTATAGAATTAGTGAATTCCCCTGTCGTTGCATTTGGCAATTATTTAAATCCAACTATTTTATTTCATCATAATATCATATACCCATACCCATACCCAAAAGCCTAGCCGAATCTATGTAGCACAAATTTTTTCACTTGTAATCAATAGTTTGTTTACCATCTTCATAAAATTTAACTTAGAAAGCATTCTTATATTATGCAGGTCATGCAGTGCTTTACAAGGTAAAACTGTTGTACTTAAGTTGGTTCCTGCAGTTACTATTGTACTTTTTACTGTATGGGGCCTGGGGCCACTAATACGTCTAAGCAGAAACATATTCCTCCAAGTAGGTGCTCTCTTCATAATTCTCTTTAACACTTCCTTTTTTACATCATTAGCCATATTAGCATCTAATATTTCTTTGGGTTATAATATATCACATTACATATTATCCTGCAGAAAAATGATAGCAGTTGGAAAAAGAGTAGTGCAAATTATGTTTTGACGTCTTATCTTCAGCCTCTGCTGCTTTGGACTGGAGCAACACTCATTTGCAGGTGTCACTGACATGACATTATGGATTGGATATGATTACATGTTTCTGTGGATTAAAATGTACATGTCAACTCTTTAATACTCTCATATAAATCAATTCTTTTGTAGAGCGTTGGATCCTTTGGTCTTGCCTTCAGAAGCCAGTGAAATTGTTAAGCAACGGCTCTTAAATTTTGTCAGATCCCTGTCAACCGTGCTAGCATTTGCATATTGTTTATCAAGGTGAGTGTGGTGGTGTATCTCTATGTCATCACTCATCATCACAAAAACTTCTTTATGAATTCATTAGTCAATTGTTATTTAGATACCGAACTACTGACATGCTGTTAAGTAAGAGCTTCTTGTTGTCAATTCTTGCTTCGCTTGCCACATAGTCTATCATTCACAAATCACAATGCATTAAATAGTTTCATTCATGAGACATTTTTTCATCTTTTGATATTTATATCTGAATATTTTTTCTAGTTACATTAGCTGTCTTGTCTGACCAGATTAATGTGTTTCAAAATTTTCATATTTGTCTTTTAGGGACATTTTGTTGAATTTTGAGCTTATAAGTTCTTTCAGTCAGGCTTAACCCAAAGAAGAATGTCTTACAAAGTCCTTCATGCATGTGATAACTGAATCTCTTTACTTCTTCTTTTTTTACACAGTGTCATTCAACAAACACATAAATTTTTTATGGAGACAAATGACCCTGCCGACACAAGAAATGTATGTTCTATTGACTATACATCATGCTTCTGCCTGTTCATCTATTTCTCTGTAATATTATGTACTATTGTCGAATGTCGATAGTAATTTCAGGTGAAAATTTAGAATACCAGTGACTTATAGCTGCTGCTTCTGTTTTCCCGATCTACCCAACTAATATAGGAAAGTCTTCGTATGGATCAAGTGTGCAAATCCTAATTTCTATTTGTGGCATGGGGTGTATTACCCAATAAAATCCTGGAAAGAGTGAAAAAATAAAACATTGTGGTAGGACAAGGTGGAAAGAAGGAATAAAAGTACCTATCCCACCATTGAATCGGTAGAGAAACATTTACACAAAAGCACAAAGCTTTAATCTCAAGTCAATATATTCAACTCTAAATAAGAACTCTACTACTTAGTGGCCAAGTAAATGATCCTAATAAAAAAAGGAAATAATTTTCTAATTAGAATCTTCCACTATAATTAAAACTAACCTCCTAATTAAAATATACTATTATAATTAAAACTTCTAGAATATCCTACTTTATATAAGTAATAATTAATTACATTATTAATCAAATCAAATATATATCTCTAAATAGCAGTACAAAAATTAATAACAAATTTCTTGATATTCCTCTTCCACTCCGCATCATAGAGCATGGAGAAGCGGTGGGTTCATGAGCAAGTAAATGGGCAAACCAGGGATTAGCGAGTGAAGGAATGAACAACCATTTTTGTAAAGAACCATATTCCGAGGCAGAGTGTTTTAACTTTCACCCGTTAGCTTGGCTTTTGGTCCCCTGATAGGCACAACTGCACAAGCACACAAATTTCTTTTTTGCCATTTGACCTAATCTCCTTCATTGAATTCTGCTTTTGAATAATGCCTTCGTTGTTATCTCAATCGCAATATCTTTTGTTTGTCACATAAATGAGGTAAGAAAATTATCAGTTGTCTGGTTCTCATTTTGTAACTACATTTAAGATGTGAAGTGGAGTTTCAACTTTCAATGTTACCCCAACTTCGGTTGTATAAGGCTTAGCTTCAAGTTGTTTTCTACAGAAACTAGAGATTTTAGTGTACGTCCAAGAATATTGTAGTCTATCGTGATCTTCAAAGCAACAGTTCTTAAAGATGGATATTGTTTTCTTTTTGACTAAATTTAGAGATGGATATTGTTGTCAATCATTTCCTCTTTGTTAGGGTTATCTTTCGTTTATTACTGTTATTACTTGTTTATTCTTTTTCTCTTTTATTTATTTATTGCCCTTATGGTCTTTCTACCTATTTGTTATCATATGGTATTCGTTTGCAGCCTACCCCATCTAGTTTGGGAATAAAGGCTTTGAATTGAGTATATTTCGTGGCACTGATGATTCCTTTGGGCTCTTTTTCTAGAGAACCTTCTCCAATATCTTTTTATATTACATCAATCTTTCTTCACCAGTACTGATAAATCTGATTTTAAACTTTGATATGCTTTCTAGTTTTAGTAAACCCCCAGCTTAAATTTTGTACCACAATTGAAGGTTTCGTATATCCTGGCAGATGGGCTTTCAATTCGCTGGCAAAGCTGTATACACTGCAGTGTGGGTTGCCGCTGTATCATTGTTCATGGAGTTACTAGGGTTTTCTACCCAGAAATGGCTCACTGCAGGAGGTCTTGGGACAGTTCTCCTGACACTTGCTGGTCGTGAGGTGGGATTAATATTTCTATTGCTCTAATTATCACGAGTATAAAATTTCCTTGCAATCTGTGCATGCTTTATGGCATATTCCTCCTCCCTGTTCCCCCAACAAGAACACCTCCCTCCTTTGGTATAGACTTTTCTACTTATGTCAAGTTTAATGATTGTTATTGTTTCTTTATGCCAGATATTTACAAATTTCCTTTCAAGTGCAATGATTCATGCAACCCGGCCTTTTGTTGTGAATGAGTGGATTCAAACAAAGATTGAAGGCTATGAAGTTTCTGGTACTGTTGAGGTATGTAGAGTTCTTACGGCCAACTGAGACTATAAAAGAATATTGAAAAAGTCGAGAATATAGCTTCACATTAGTTGCATTATCCTTTATGTTTATGACAAATGGAATTATGTATCATAATAGACAGCACAAAAGATAAATAATGTTGTTCTCTACAACTCTAAAGGAATATCTTCTCATTGAACCATTGAAAGATAAAAATCTACAATGTCTTGCTAAAAGATATCTCTTATGCGGACCTAGTTATATTATGCAGCATGTGGGGTGGTGGTCACCAACTATAATAAGAGGAGAAGACCGTGAAGCTGTTCACATTCCAAACCACAAGTTCACAGTGAATGTTGTGAGAAATCTCACACAAAAAACTCATTGGCGTATTAAAACGCATTTGGCCATCAGTCACTTGGACGTCAATAAGATTAATGTGAGGAGTATTCTGAAACATTCATTTGTCAATTACAGATGCATTTTTTATATTTTTCCATGATTTCAGTCATAGATAGTTGGTGCCTCTTAACTGTGCAGAATATTGTAGCTGATATGCGAAAAGTGTTGGCAAAGAATCCTCAAGTAGAACAACAGAAGCTGCACAGAAGAGTGTTTCTGGAGAATGTTAATCCAGAAAATCAGGCACTTACGGTTAGGTCTAAACTCTAAAACATCATATTTCTGACAGTCTGATTTTGTTTTCTAGATGAACTGTGTTTTATTACTGTCATTACATCTTAGCTAGACAGTTCTCTAGATGATCTAATTATATAAAATTCTCTCTCTCAGTAGGTATGCATTTCTTGTTCATTTTAACTAAGCTAGTATTATGATTCTTATACAAATTCGTAAGTTATAAGAACTTACAATTTCTTTTGAATATCATTTGTTGACATTGTTGTCATTCTGCAACCTTTGGATATACTGTACATCATGGTTGGGAGAAACAAACATTTTAGAACAGACAGCAACATTGTGTGTCAAAAATAAAATTTGAGATAAACTCAGATATGGACTAGTATAAGATATTTCAGCATCCAAAGGTTAGAAACCGCAAATTTGCTGAAAGTAATATTTATCATGGTTATTAAACTTAGGTGTTCCAGTCAAAAATACAATAGTAGAAGAGCATTTAAACTTGAAACTCTCCAATAGGGTATATTTTCCATCCAATAAATAATAATAATTTTTGTAACAGGGAATGTTAACTTTAATAGCTAGCCACTGAATATAGATCATCACTCAGAAACTTGGGGAAATATTCAATAATTCTAGTGAATGGTACTCATGAAATTTCAGGTAAGTTGTGATAAGTTCAGTTGCAGTAACTAGTAATATGTGAAGGATACTTATCGGGCTTCATTTTCCATAATTCACTGTTGTTAACATAAAAAGTTTGTCAAGAAGTAATTTATGTGTCTCATACAACATGTAGTACGTACAAAAATTGTTGTGAGCTGTCTATAACTCTATATGAGATGTCTTCAAATGTTTCATATGCTATTTTGCATTTGTCTCGAGTGTCTCATGTCTGTGGTAAGTAGCTCATTTTGTGTTTAATAGATGACTTGGAAGTTAGCAACTCGATTGTTAAGTTTGTCACTCATGGTTCTGTTACACATTAAAATTTTATCTTAGAACAGGAAACATCAGTAATAATTGTACGAAGAACATATTGAATGTGAGATTGGTGAAAGTGGAATATAAATGAAGAAACCCAACCTTTGGGTGAACAACTCAAAATTTTGTGTATTGTGTGTCATTGTTTTTCTTTCGATTTCTCTTTGCTATTGTTTGCGCTGCGTTGCTATTTTCTAACTACACCTTTCTTTCTTCAGTTCCATATTTTTCTCTTTCCATATGCACACTTGCGGCTCTCACATCTGGATATGAGCTATAATCCTGCAAACCAGCACACCAATAAATCCTGGAAGGAAGAAAGAAAATAAAAAGGATATATTACTAGTGACTAAATGTTGTTTTAGGTATTGCATGGGGTTAAGATAGCTCAAGCAAAATTAAGATATTAAATTCTACTTCTATTTGTATTGTGAAGAAGTTTCAGTACCACGTTTTTATGTTTGTCTATAATAAGAATAATGTGTAGATACCCCGTCTCCATTTATTGAATACTAGCAACAGTCCCGTGCCTCCGGCACTATGGACGGTGGGATTTATCCCAAACTTTGGACGGCCCAGATGATTTATTAGGATGAGCGGGAAATTCAAAATTATTTGTATTTTGTTATATAGATTTTATGTTCTTTGATGGCTGTATTAGATTTTATCCATAAACCTGTTATATTTCAATCTCATTACAGATTTTGATATCCTGCTTTGTTAAGACCTCACATTTTGAAGAGTACCTGTGCGTCAAGGTAAGATTACTTTTCTCTTGAATTTCCATTTTCACGTGATTCGACATGATTTACCTAAAGCTATGTTTTTATTAATATTTTTTTAATTTGTTAGGTTTTGATATAAAATATAATGAATTATGCTTGAAGAACACCTGTTGTATCATGTAAACAAGGGACAGATTCCATATTGTTTTCAACATCAGCCAGATGCATAAAACTTCTGGAAGTTTGTTCAAAGCTTAAAGATGTTCTTTTGCATTTGAATCTTGGAATTCCATGAAAGCTTATTTTAAACATTGTTCAAGTTTACTATACAACACATTCATAAACTTGTGGTATCTGGCCATCTTTTTTTTATAACTTCTTCAAGTAATATATTATTTTGAATAATTACTATATGGCAAAACTAATAATTTGGCCACCGAAGTTGACACGTTTTATTGAATACCTATTGAACTTTTAATTTTTTAAATTAACTTACTGAACTAATTAAAATTGTTAAATTAAGTCATTCTGTCAAATCTGGTTAACGGCTGTCAAATTGGTTCAAGATTTTTCATACGTGGAAGCAAAAAAAAAGTAAAAATAAAATAAAAAATGAGGTGGCCAATCAGCAACAATGAACATGGAAATAAAAATAAAAAATTTATTTTTTGATTCATTTTTAACATTTTAAAATTTTAAAAATAACAAACATAATAAAACACGATAAAAACTAATAAAAATAAAATATTTTTTCATTCATTAAAATAAATTTATTTATCAATCAATTAAAAAATCAAACATATTTTCCTTCAAAAAAAAAAGACAACATTAAAAATAAAAAAAATCAAAAACAGATCTAGATACATATGAGATAAAATCCTCTCGATCTTCTCGGTCATATGCCCCTTGGGCGTGGGCGGCTTCCACTTTAATCTCATTAGCAACAGCAGGAGGAAGCCATGAAAGCTAGACTGGTAATTTTTTCGATCAATGGAAGAAATTAGTGCTTTACCAGATCCATCCAACTCCCGTCGTCTTTGGAATCTTCACAGTCTTCCACTCATATTCCCTCCACTCTAAAAGACCTCTGGAACAAGATTTACTCCTCCACCCCCAACAGATCTGAGAAAAACCAAGAAAATAAAACCCAAAATATCGAAACTTTTCTTCAATAATCAGTTCGATTTATGAAGAATTACATAGATTAAAGGAGGGACTATAACTCACCGGGAAGAATATCGAAACTTTTTTTCAATAATCAGTTCGATTTTTGTCTGAAGGGTGCGTTGATGAGCACCTAGTTGTTGTTCAAGAGTTGCAGGTCTTGGCCCTCTCAGACGAGAGATAAGAGTTGACTAAACCGCCCATCAGACCAGAAGATCTTGTTGGAGTACCCACCGAGTGCATGTGAGCTGAAGATAAAGAATTTGTTAGAGGCTTTCCATGTCCAGGTTCAGAGGAGAGCTCTGAGTCATCAGCTGCATCACTAGCTACACGAGCAAGAAGAAGACCAAGCTTATGTAAAAACAAATAATCAAGATGGTTAAATCTAAGAAGAAAGATGTTTTGATTTTTTTGTTTTTGTTTTATTTTATTATGTTTTTATTATTTTTAAAACTTTAAAATGTAAAAAGAAGGTTTATTTATTTTTTTTGGCACGTGTATTTTTTTTATTTTTTGTATATTTTTTTCAGAGCCACGTAGATAAAATTTTAACGTCTGTCTATTTTTTTTAACAGAGTGACCCAATTTGAAAATAATAATTAGTTCAGTGAGTTAATTTGAAAAATTAAAAGTTCAATCAGATATTCAATAAAACGTGTCAACTTCGGTGGCCAAATCATTAGTTTTGTCATTACTATATTAAGTATGCAAGATATACTACCTGTGTTCCAAATTTAGAGATGTATTTTTGTTTTTGGTTTTTAGAGATTCATTTCTATTTATGGACTATAAAGTGACATTGAAATTGTTAACATGTCATTACTTTTATTGTTAGTTGATTGAGTATTATCATGCCATCCTCTTCGTTTTGCAACTATATCTCTATTAGGCCTTTTGCACTTTGTTCACTTTTTCTCTTATTAGTTTTCTTTATTGCATCTGTTATATAGTCGTATACATAGATATAACCATAGTTCCTTATAGGGCATTATTGACTGATAGTTTTCTTTAAAGTGTAAAGTATGGGAATAGCTAAAGTTAATTCTCTTGGTGGACCCGACTGCTATCTATCTACTCATGGATTCTTCGGAACTCATCACGCTTCTGTTGTCTCAACTATAGACTAGTTATTCTGGGTCACTGTTTTCTCTTCATTATTGAATTTATTCTTTAGGCAAGTTCTAGTTAAACGATTACGCCGGACAGATTATTAATGGAATTCTACACTTTTTTTTGACAGAAGTGGCTTTCTACAAGCATCATGCATGCTTGAATTGATTTGTTTTCTTGTTTCACTTTTATATGATACATTAATTTACATCATTCCTTTATTTGATTCCCTACAATCTTTAGGTTTCAAGATTCCATCCAACTTCTTTTTATTTTTTTGCCAAATGAATCCATCCAACTTAAAATGTTATGCCCAATAAAGTGGTGTCTAGGAAAATGCAATCGTATCAATCATGAAGTACAATTGTGTTTAAAAGTTAGCTCATTTTAATTTGTTTGTGAAACCAGGAAGCTATACTGTTGGACCTTCTCAGAGTCATTAGTCATCATCGGGCTCGACTTGCTACTCCCATTCGTACAGTTCAAAAGATATATGGCGATACTGATTTAGATAGCATGCCATTTGCTGATTCAATCTTCACTCGTGGTAGACAAGCAGCAAACCGTCCATTGCTTTTAATTGAGCCATCTTACAAAATCAACGGAGAAGATAGAACAAAATCTCAAACTAGGTCAACACGCACAAATGGAGAGCAAGACAGCAAAACTGTTGTTCGACCAACCTCTGACAATCATGTAGATGCAAAGAGTGTAACATCCGACACCAAAACCAAAGAACGGCCAACATCCGACTTTAAGGCAAGGGAAGTGTCATTATCCGACTCAAAAGCAAATTTTAAGGTTGGAGATGCACTAAATTCCGACACCAAAAAGGCCAATAAAGTTGCAGCGACGCCTGTATCTGACGCCAAGCCAGGTGATAAAGTGGTGGAGAAATCAAAGTCAAAATCCACCTCCAAGGCAGATTCCAAGTTTGCAGAAGTTTCAAGCTCCAATTCCAATTCCCCTGTTCCTGATAATGTTACAGAAAACAACTCTAACAAGAAGCAACCTAAAAATGAAGGCTTGGAATCTGCTCCGCAGAGCATTGTGGTGGAAAATCCTTCATATCCTTCACCAGAAACTAGTGGTGATAAAGCTAACCCATCCACCTCAACCTTAAAACAAGCAGAGAGATTGCCAGAAACACAGTCACCTACATCAAGACCTGTTTTGGAAGAAAATATAGTTCTTGGCGTTGCTTTGGATGGGTCAAAGAGAACCCTTCCTATAGAAGAAGAGATGGCTCCGTCTGCAACTGCACCAGAAGTAAAGGAAATGGCTACATTCCGAAGTGGTAGTGGGTCTCCACCAGCTGACAAGGATAAGAAAGAGAGTCAGAGTTCAAATGTTTCTGGATCAGCACCTGCTGATCAGTGAGTTCAAGGTCCTGCACAGTTATAATTTCAATTGCTAACTCTGAAGATTGTTTTCTTCTGATTGCATTTACCCTGTAAATGTCTTTTAACAGATCCTTCATGATTGCTGTGTTGGGATTTTGTCATTCTGCAGCTAACTTTATTACAAGTATATACCATTGTTTTTGGACATCTGCATTCTTTATTTTATTTCTCTAACTGGGAACTTGTCTTGCTTGCTTCCAACATTATATTTTATTTTACCTTTATAGACGAGTTAAGAATTCAATCAGCATAAGTAGCTAATATGGTGGCGCTGGGATGTAAACTGGATGCTTTTTTCAATAGGCATATGGTAGAACCAATAAAGTATCATCAGAGAATGTTTGGCTGAGCATGAAATTGGATTGTTTGTTTGTTCCATTTAAAAATTAGTTAAATAGAGGGGGATTTTTTTTATTTTGGGACACTAGTCGGAAAAAATCTGGATATTATTAAAAGCTCATCCAAGCATAATGCAAGATCTGTTTCTCTATTGATACTGGACAAAGAAATAACAACTACCACGTATCTGACTCTTAATAAAATGAGCCAACCAACATTTAAATTTGAATGATATATTATTACATTATATGCTCGACAAGGAGTACATTTCATGAACTCTATATTTTGTACCTATAACACAGAAATAGAAACTGACACTACCTTTCCCACCGATATCAACGCGTGGTAAAAATGTAAACTTTTTACATACTGGAGAAACCAGTGGGGGCGCATCTTATTTTAATCTTAATAACCATATGAATAATCATTGCACTGGCAAATTATATAGTTAAATAGCACACTTCCATTTTTTCAGATCGTCTCCTTACTTAAGCTTGGCACATGCAATCTGGTGCAGGATATGTATATATAGACTGTTTCAGATTCCGTGTTCTGAGTTGTCCTTGCCTGTTTCTGTGCCCTTCAACTACGGCTTCTTGAAAGTCTGACCAAATCATGCTCTTATTCAGGAAAAGCTGCCCCAACAATGCCATGTTAGGCCTAATTGTCTTAAGATTCTGGTAAGTTCGATGTCCAACCTGTTATATTTGAAAACTCTAGTTACTTTTGGGGCTCAAAGTCATGGTAACAAAATATTCTATAATCCACACTTTTTGAGCTAGTTCTGAATGATCTGAAATCAAAAGACGAGGGGTATAATAAAAATGAAAACTGAAAAGGATGAAAGATGGCAGAAACCACCCAAATCTGAATTTATCACTTTACCATCAACAAAACATCCACCCTTCAACATTACTATTTTTAAGAACTCATTTAGTCGAGTAAAACCCAGTTAAGAATTATGCTGCTAACCCTGAATCTCTCAAGTTACGAGTGAAGTGCTTACCATTGCATTGTGCATATTTCCTGGTGAAGCAGAGACAAAGATGTCACTGTGCATGCTGACGTAGTAATCAACAGCAGCTAACAAAGAAGCCTTTCCTTTGATATTAGCCCTTTCTTCTTTAGACGCAAGACTCTTTTTGTCTTCCATAAATGGAAACAATTCTCGTAATGTTGAGATCCTAGCTTCCCCACCATATACCTGTGAAACATGAACATTAACAGTGTCAAATAATTAAGTTTAACTGAAGGGAAAGAAGTAAACTTAGCCAATCACAAGTAGTTGATATGGTACTTCATTGAACCTATATATTTAAGAGAATTTACTATTAACCTTGTGAGAAGCAAGATAGAGACGAGTACTATTGTCAAAGCCCAAAGCTGCTAGCAGCAACCCAATTTCTTCTGGAGTTAATGGGCAGCGCCCCTGATTCCTCAACTCCTCGTCAGTGAACTGTGAGTTGAGAACCCTTCCCTGCCAAATCACTTGTCGGTATTTAGCCAGTGCCATCTTCTCAGCTTTACCACCGCCAAAATCGCAGGCTGAATGGGCAGCCATATCCTGTAAAGTTGCCAAGTTTAGAAGAATAAATAAGCACTAACAGTCCAAATGATCAGATGAATAGATGGAAAGAGACGTAAACATCAAGTTGATGTATTGCAAATTTTTTGAAAGAATACCAATGTGCAGGTCATCAAAACTGAACAAGTGGATTCAACAATAGTGGAACAAAGGTAACATCAAGCTGAGAATACCGATACCCAGAGGAGCGTCAAGATTCGCTAAACCTCACGAGTTTGTTTAGTCAATGAATTAATTTGCAGTGATCTGTTCAGAAAATGACTGTAAACATGACAAGTGAAACTATGTGATTTAAGGTGCAGCCAAATAGCAATCCCACCCACATGCACAGAACTTAACGGCAGACTGATAGTCTAGCTGGGGCAAAAAACACAGTTTTATGGTATTGGTATACTGGAGTAGGCAAAGCATTTTGCCTTGAAAGCGAAAACAACCAAGAAACATCAAACAGGCTTCTATTTTTTTTCAGATCATTAATGAGATGCTACTATTTATATATTCATTTGTAGTCCACACGCACTTAACAGGCAGAATCTCGAAAAAGATCTTGGAAACATTCATAACATAATTGACCCATACCTTATCAAATCGAAGGTGTAGAACAGCGAACTTCCCAGCCCCTTGTTTTCCATTCGCATCAGTAACCTCTCTAAGGTACTTGCTACCAACTACTTCACTTTGCCCTGGAGGATACCGGAGGCGATTGACAAGAGCATCTCCAAGAGATCTTATATGAGGTACAAAACTCAGAGCTTGAAAGTTGACCTTGCAACGTAGACGCTGGATATCCTTATGCATGTTGTCAAAAGCCAATCGGTGTGAAAATGGCGCAATGGCAGCTATTCCATAACTGTCAACCATGAAAAAAATGGCATCATCCTAGTTTAAGTAGTGAAGTCATGAACTATTTACATAGCTCTGTCCATCCTTCTGAGAAATGCTTATGGAACAGATATATAATTACAGATTTGGACCCCTTTCAATATTAAATGTATGATGCACATGAATGATGCAGAAAGCAGAATAAGTCACCCTGCTTTTAATGAAACAGTAATTCGAGTAAACCCCTCCTACATGAACCATGTGTGAATCTTCAATCTACTCTTTTTCAAGTAATGCCAGGCTTACAACAATTAATAAACTCAAAATACTCGATTGAGATTATTCTCCTCAAAATTTGGTCCAATTGAAGCTACAAAAAATGCCATGAAGTTACAAAAGAATATCGTGAACATCTCCAGAAGTATGCATACAAATCAGGCATCATATGGAAATTTTAGTCATTGAGAGATTATTTTAGAACTAGGAAGTGAAAGGAAAAGTTAAGCCCTTGATATGTGGCTCCCCAAATAAACTAAAAGTACTTGAGCATCACGTGTCAATTTTTGCATATACTTGTATTTCAAATTAAACATTTTGCAAGTAGTTGTTGATATGTACATAGTTAATTTTAGTTTTACGTCGTCAAAAACTTTGACCACCTTGTATTAACATAACTCTTCACCAAAAATCTTGCATGGCAACCCTTTGTGGATCGAGTGATCTCAGACCTCGATCCTTAATAAAACCCAAGGGGAGTTGTTTTTCTTTATATTAAAATATATATATATATATATATATATATATATATATATATATATATATATATATACACAAGACAGATAAATAAAAGACTGCATGTCTTTGCAAGCTCTCCTAATGGTTTTCAGGAGACCCATCATTGTAATTCTATTATCAGTAAGAAAGTCAAATGTGCACATACATAGCAATATGAATCTAAGCTACTTCCATTTATGTCTTGAAGTCAACTCAATCAAATTTACCAACCTCTCCAGGACAGGCGACACATTCTCCAGATACCAGTTAGCTGATGCATGAACAGGTGCAGTTTTAATTCTAGTAGCTCGAATGGCCGTAGCATAAAATTCTCTTGTGCTCCAAGAGAAATCATCAGGAAGCTCTTTAACTATAGAAATGTCATCCTTCAATACATCGATAAAATGATCCACATCAAATATGTCCATAAATGAGCTGCAGGAAACAAATGATAAAGGGAGTTAATAAAAAAACTGGTTTAGTGACAATTTCAAACATGCAAAAAGGAAAATGTATGCAAAGAAATATGACAATAAAATTGTGTCGAGTACCTTGAATCTTTCCAAACAGGGTTCACTTCTAGATGTGGAATAACAAGAGTGGCATTCAATATTTTAGCAACAGCAACTGCATCACAAATCTGTTTGGAGGAAGCAGTGCAGCATATTAGTAGATAACTAAACAAGTTGTCATAAACTGAATCAAGGGTATCAGTGCTTCAAATTTAAAAACTAACTAATAGTATGAATATAAGTTTTTCCTATATACCTACCCCCATTCTCTGCTGGTTCAACCCACCATCAAGGAACACCTGGACATATCCCAGAGAGTTTTCAGGTAATGGTGGCGGTGGTGCTGCTGCAATTAAGGGAGAGATCCATAAGGGGAAAATCAAGAAATTGTAAAAACATGAATAGAAATCATCAAGCCTGGGTACTACAATCAATTTATAGTTAGCATTAAACTCTTCCATTTGTAGGACTAATTCTCATCACTTACTCGCAGTGGTTGATTCAACACAGGTTTTCCATCCTTGGTTGGCCAAGGGCTTCCATAGATCAGATTGCTGTTCATTTGACTATGAGAGAGAGAGAGAGAGAGAGAGCACAGATGGTTTTAACTATTCAGAATTTCACATAAAAGCACAATAAATATGCAGCTCAATCAACTCTTACTCACAGTTTGACGTTGTACAGCACTCTTAAGCAGACGCAAGTGTCTAGGTTTTGGAGCATTAAATTCCTGCATAAGCAAATCAGACTATAAGCTAGTGGAGTACAACTAACCCTCAAAATTCAATTTTAATATGCAAGGTGAATAATCACGTCAGAACTGAATTAACTTGCTACCAATTTAGAAAAGGCACAACACTTGATGCTTTAATTGTCAACCCTCAAAAGATTTTCTGAATCATGCCCAAACATTCATTCCTTTTGGCTTTCATTTCTTAGTATTTTTGTGAAGGAATGTAGTCAATTTCAAGTCATTGTTCATCATAAATCAAACCACTACCAAATTATTGGTATTTGTTATTCACAATGGAGAAGGCCGGAATTGTTCCCTTTGCCATTTTCAGTAATACCTTCAAAATTTATTAAAGCACCAACTTTCCTTGTTCCCAACATATTTTCATCTACTAATAGATTATAGACCAAACAATTAAATATGAACCTGGGACTACTATACTAACTATTTCAAAATAATTAAAAAAAATACTACTATAATGCAAAAATAACCACATATTCATCAGATGGAAATTATGCTTTACACAAAAATTGAACAGTTTCACAATAAAATATCCACCAAAACTATAGAAGGCCTTGAATAAGGTAAAAGAAAAATCTTCACAAGAAGCTATATTCTAAATCTCTAACCAAAACAAACAAACACAGATAACAAAAACAATAGGAAAAGAAAAACTAATTACTATTCCCGTAAACGAAAATCATACAAATATGCATACGCATACATAAATTTAATTTTAAAAAATAAAAATAAAATGCATAAAGCACATACCGAGAAAATGGATGGGAAGGCATGGCTCAAGGGAGTGAAAAGGGTGGGGAAGAAAACAGGTAGAAGCAGCACAAATACACCAGCAAGAGCCCCCCTTCCTGCTCCTCCTCTGTAATTGTTGCGGTAGAGCCTCATTCCGGTTAACGGCGGCGGAGGCGTTGGCTGGCGGTAATGGACAGCTCAGCACAGACCCTCAAGTGGTCAAAAATCAAGACGACAGAAAACCCTTGTTGCCCTAGAGAAAAGACAAGTGACTAATACAACAAAATGGAAGTGTTATGGAGGAGAGAGAAATGGGTCCTATCTATAAAAAACCATCAGTATCTGTAAAGGCATTTGACATATGATATACAAAGCACTTGTTTCTCTCTCTAAATCTATCTATATATCTATATATATACAGATGGCAGGCCAGCTACACTGAATAGATTTATAGAGGAAAAATCCTAAAAAGAGACGTCTTTATCATAAAGAGGAGGACCCAGACCAGACCAGACCCAACGGATAGGTTCACCATTTTTAAGATTTCTACGTGTCACCAAATGGAATGATAGACAGAGTCGTAGTAGTGCCAGAGGAGCAACTTTCTCTCTCTCTCTCTCCTCTCTTTATTTTCTCTATTACTTCCTCCTCTCCTCCATCAACTGCATTTTTCACAAAAATATGTGAAGTAGATAAAAAAAAATATTTAATTTATTTTTAGTGATCTTATAAGATTTAATAGACTCTACTAAAAGATTTAATTATTCTTTATTTTATGTATTTTATTTTATTTTTTAAAAAAATAAAAAATTATATAGAACGGAAGAACTAATGATTTACTATTTCGAGTCTAGCCGTTGAAATCAATCAATAAATATTTTTGGGTCATGATATTTCCCTCTTTAGGCAGAGCAAATTGGACTTACTTATTTAATTAATCTATTGGACCTTCATTATTGAACCTTGGGGTTATACGATGGGTTCACGCCAGCACAGCGTCCAAACGTTCACCTGAAGATTCTCGGCCGAAGGCGGTGGGCAAAGCTAAGCGTAAGCTAGTTTTCACGACAGAGAAGAAGTCTGGCCATGGTCGGAAACGAGTAGAAGGCACCTCGCCTAGAACTCGATACCGAAATGACCAAGACGCAAAGGCCTCCCGATTGGCTAAGATGGCAGATGAAGCAGATAGAGCTATGGAAATACTTATGAAGCAATGACAGGATATACCGGCGAGATGGCTCGAATGATGAGTTGAGGGACGAAGAGTTGATTATGTTCAAATTCAAGAAGCGAGGCATCGAGTGGGAAGGAACCGCTTCATTCAGATAAGAGTCTCTGGCCAAACCAGAGAAGAAGAAGATCCCAAGCCCTACTCTCAAAGATCGAAGAGGCACATCACCTGCTGATTCTGAGAGCGAATGTGGTCGAAGAGAACAAAGAGGTCGATCCGAGATCGCACTCGAGAATACAAAAAAGCACTTGTTGTTTCACATTCTCACCATAAATACCTGGAGTTCGAGAGACGAAGTATATCTAGAGGTCATACTCGAGAAGTCTCATCGAGGGTACACACCACCCCATGGATGCTCGTCATCGGAAAAAGTCCCTCTAAAGTTGGAGGTTCTATTGTAAGAAACCTACCCACTCGTAGAAGGAAGGAGTCACCGAAAAAAGCATCATCTCAACCGAAGGTGTGGAGTATCCGGTTAAAGAATTAAAGGAACTTGAGCAGCTTTAAGAAGTGCGAAAACAAAAGATACTTCGGAAAGAAGGCATCCCCTTTTTTCGCGAAGATTCTAAAAGAGAAGGCTGACCCCACCAAAAAGTTTTCCCACATTGAATGTTATGATGGATCGGGGGATCCCTACGACTCTGATCAAAGCGTTCAACCGATCGATGAATTATTATGACTTTTAGCGATGTCGCTTAAGTGTCATACTTTTGTCACGATATTTCGAGAAAGGATGCGGCAGGTGGATGGGGACTTTGCCCTCGGATTCAATTTCATCTTGGGGCGCATATGCGAGAAATTTCATGCTCGCCGGGAGCAACAAAAGAAAGGAAAACCAATCTGGTTCGTTTGCCCAGTTCAACAATATTCGAATGAGTCTTTGGGCGATATGTGAAGAAGCGGTTCAAGTGAAGCGATCGACCAGTGATGAATTCAACGATCTACAAGTCATTGGACTGTTTGAGAATGGGTTAGATTTGGTTAAATCGAGAGAAGTTGGTGAAGAAGTTAATGTTTCACCACCAAGAAGTCTCATTGAAGCCTTCGGACAAAGTCAAGGCTATATCGTAGTGGAAGAAGCCATGAACAGCCTCAAACGTCCTTCTTCAGACCGGCTTAAGGAGACAGATCGGGATAAAACCGATGGGGACCAGAAGAAGAATGAAGAGAATAAAGACCGCTATGAAGGCGGGTCAAGAGATCTGAGAATGGGAGCGAGGATGGAGGACGTTAAATCCCGCTCCTATCCGAGAGAATAAATAGGACGTACAAAGACTTAACATCGATAGAAACATTATCTTAGATCAGATTAAGAATCAACCTATCTTCGAGCCACCTCGAGATAACATTAAGCCCGAAAAAGGGAATCCTCGTAAGTATTGTGATTACCATCAAGCCTCGGGACACGATACGAAGGACTGTGCTAGTTTGAAAGATTTCATTGAAAGAAAGGTACTGGCGCGGGGCTTTAGTTGAAGATGTGGTCGCCGGGACAAATCTATGCAGGATAGAGGACTGCTTTTTGCAACTCAACCCGATTCAAAGAAGAGTTGCCGGCTCGGGACGATGACTGCAAGGCATGTGATAGATGTCATCATGGGGTACTTCGGCAAGCTTGTTGGGAAGAAGAAGCAAAGTTACTTGGATTCGGTCATGTCGGGTATGGTACCTCCAAGACCGATAGACCTTATCCGAAAATCTGAGTAATCTCCTTTATCGATGAGGATTATCCTTGAAAACCATCGAATCTGCGTGAGGATCATTGGTGCCGATCCTGCAAGTGGGTTCGGTGGATATGAGGCGAATGATGGTAGATAATGGGTCTTCAGAGATATTTCAGATGCCCACGCTTATTAAAGGATGCATCTAGAGGCGGAAGATGGAGATAGGGTAGGGAGGCTCCTTTGTACGGTTTTAGTAATGATCCGGTCAAGGTGACTGGAACCATTGAACTACCGGTCATCTTTGGAACGGCCCCTCAGCAGGTAGAAATTATTTGCAAATTTTATGTTGTGCATGTAGATTCGCTTATAATGCTATTTTGGGGAGGCCTACTTTAATTGATTTACAAGTTGTGACCTCAATCCTCATTTCAAAATCAAATTTCCTACTACTCGTGGGGTTGGTGAGGTGAAAGGAGATTTGGACCGCCGTAAGATGTTATAGAAATCATGATCACTTGGGGAGTGGGAATATCGAAGCAAAAGCGCATCACATGGCGATAGAAATCGAACCCTTCACTGAGAGTAGTTCCGAACCATTGGTCATGCCAGCTGAAGAAACATAGGAGATAGAGCTCATCCCGGGCAAGGTAAACAAGAGAGTGAAAATAGGTTCGGGTCTGCCGGAACCTCTCCGGACGAACCTCATGAAGCTCCTGAGATGCTATGTTGACATCTTCGCATGGGAACCTCAGGATATGCCGGGAGTAAGCATGGATATCGCTGAGCATCGGTTGGAAGTGGACCCGTCAAAGAAACCATTTCGACAGAAGAGGAGGATCTTTGTACCTGAACGTCAGCAGATCATCGATGAAGAGATTGCAAAATTATTGGCAGTTGACTTCATCTTTGAGATCGACTACCCGCAGTGGATGGCAAATGTGGTGTTAGTCCAGAAACAGAACGGTAAATGGCGAGTCTGCATCGACTATACCGATCTGAACAAAGCTTGTCCAAAGGATTTCTACCACGCCCCACATCGATCAAATTTCATTGATGCCACTTCGGGGTACGCTTTGTTGAGCTTCATGGATGCATTCTCTGGATATCATCAGATTTCCTTGTGTAAAGAGGATATATCGAAGACGGCATTCATTACGCATCGTTCGGTATATGCCTATAAGAAAATGACTTTCGGCCTCATCAATGCCGGAGCCACATACCAGAGGATGATGAACTATGTCTTCAGATATCAGCTGGGTAAGAATATGGAGGTGTACGTGGATGACATGATTGTCAAAAGCATGTTGGTGCATAAACATCTGGATGATTTAGAAGAATGCTTTCAGACAATTCGCCATCACAACTTGAGATTGAACCCTACTAAGTGCACCTTCGGTGTAGGGGCTGACAAATTTCTGGGTTATCTTGTCAGTCAAAGAGGAATTAAAGTCAATCCAGAGAATATTCAAGCGATCCTGAAGTTCTGGAGAGAAGGAGAAAGCTCAAAGGTTCAAAGTTCAAATTGGTAGGTAAAATCGTCAAAATTGATAAAGTTTATCTTTTATACTGACGGTTACACGGTGTACAAGGCCGGCACATTAAATGTTAGTAATGATTTAGAATTTGAATGGGAAGCGTCCGGTTTCGGGTCCAGATATTTATCAGACAGGACCTTTCTGATTTGGGCCTCCGGTCTCCTCTCACTTCACCTCATGAACCATAACCGGGTACCTTTCGATTACTTCTCATTATGGACCTTTAGTAAAATATCATAGAGATTAATTTATAGTTTTCTATTAAACATTACATTCAACAAAAAACTAGGGGCAATGTTGGGTCATGATATTTCCCTCTTTGGTAGAAAGCAATTGGGCTTACTTATTTAATTAATCTATTGGGCCTTCATTATTGAACCTTGAAAGTCATTTTGGGCCTAGTCACCATATTATTTATTTAATCCTATGAAACCGGCCTGGTTCATTGGACTAACTCATTGGATCTTTTAATATCTATTATTACTTTGACTTGTAATGATGAAAAAGCATGACAGTTGACTAAGACACCTGCCATGCATTAATGTGGATGAGATTATAGTAAGTATGTAATGGCATAAACAATGACTAAAAAGTAGTGGGTATATACAAACTCTCACCGAGAATCCATCATATCAAAGGGCATGCGAGAGTTAATGGGTGTCACAGAATCGAAGCAAAAGAGAGTACAACCTATCAACTAAGTCTTCACAAACAGGTACGTTCATATTCATACATACACACACAATTGAAAATTATTATCACTCTTAATACACTAGACATTACATCCTCCATTGTTAACCTTGTGAACACGATAATCGACTCTCGGACTGAAGCTATCCCCCGTCCAAATTGGCCAAACTTTAATGGTGTTTATCGTGTTTACTGTGCAGGATCAGAGCGTCTTATGTAATTGGGATGTTGGAGAAGATCTTGACGTTAATAAATATTATAAATAACAGATTTATTTATTTGTGATCACGAATTCGAGTCTACATCTATTAGTAGTAGCAAGCAGCAGAAGGAAGCCTTGTAGATAAAAAATAAATTTTCCTTAAGTTTATCCTCTCTTTTTTCTTCATCCCTTCTATCCCTAAAATTAAATTGCAATAATATAGCTTCTCATAAAGTCATAATAACAAATAAGAATTTATTTTCTTATAAATAAAATTCCCTCCATTTTATACGAGTTTAAAATTAATTTTAATTAATGCATGAATTAATTAAGTTTAAGATATTACAACAAAGTAAAAATTATAAATTATTTAAATAATATTACTAATTATCAAAGTTATTATTTTTAAATCTTAAATAAATCATATTACTTCCATTCTAAAATTATATAAGACACATTTTGACTTTTTTTAGAGTCAATTAGCAAAATTTTAAAATTTAAAATTAATATAATTTTGTTTAAGTTTTGAAAACAACAAATATGATCATTGGTGGTACTTCATTGTTAATTTATAATTGTTATATTTATTTGTATTAAAATTAAATAATTTTGTATCAATTTTGAATTTTAGAATTTTGCAAATTGATTCTAAAAAATCAAAATATATTTCTGACTTTGAAACGGAAGGAGTATTAATTTTTAATTTATTAATTTAATCATATCTTTTTAAATAAAAATACTTTTTTTATAAAATTTAAACTAAATTATTTTTAAAAAAAGTTACATATAAGTTTAGGAGGGGCATAATAAGATAATGGGGTTGCTGGGCATTACATGTGGTTGCGGCCTGCGGTTTTATGGACTCCGTACAGTTGCAACTTACTGCTTCTTGGCACCGACACCGCATGTTACAGACGCAAGATGGCGGTCAATAATTTATATTTAAGTCTAATTTTTAATTCAACAATGTTACTGTTACATAAAAAAAAACGATAACATAATACTCAAATACACACATGTATACTGCGGGCCTGATATGTGGGACCCGCGACATACGTGTGTGTATGTGAGTATTATGTGACCTTTTTTTATGTGATAGTAACATTATTTATTTTTAATTATACCTGACATTGATTAACTTAGTTAGTGGAGTCATATCATCAATTTATGACGTGACATATTCAATTGAACGAAAGTAAAAAAAAATTAAAAGTTTAATGACCTGATTAAAAAAATTAAAATATTAATCACCAAAGTGAAAAAAAATTAATAATTTAAATTATTAAGTTTTATTATATTGCTCTGTTTCTCTCCTATTTTTTATCGCAAAAATTTTATTTGGACATAAAAATTAGACATGAATGTATTTAAATTATATTTATTTATTTTTTAATCCCAATAATTAGTTAAAATATAAATAAATAAAATTTAAATACACACCTGTATAATTTTCGTATCAACCTAACACTATGCTACGTTTGGATTGAAGGAATGAAATAGAGTAGGGAATGGAATAGATGAGGGAATGGAATGATTTTTTAATATTCCATGTATATGTTTGGTTGATGTTAGGAATACATCTAAGAATGAAATAAATAATTAGAAAGTGACCTAAATAATTTTAAATGTTCAAATTTAACTTAAATTCAATTTATATTAAAATTTAACACATATTTCATTCTTAGAAATAAAGGAAAGGGAGGGAGGGAGGGGTGGGGTGGGGTGGGGTGGGTGGGTGGGGTGGGGTGGGGTGGGGTGGGGTGGGGGTGGGTAGGTAAGGTAAGTGGGTTGGGGTGGTTGGGTGGGGGTGGGTTGGTAGGGGTGGGGGTAGGTTAGGTGGGGTGGGGTGGGGTGGGTTGGTAGGTAGGGTGGGTGGGTTTGGGGTGGTGGGTGGGGATAGGTTGGTAGGGGTGGGGGTGGGTGGGGTGGGGTGGTAGGTGGGGTAAGTGGGTTGGGGTGGCATTTGGGTGGGGTAGGGGTGGGTGTATGGGGTGGGCGTGGGTGGGGGTGCAGGCGGGGTGGGTGGGTTGGGGTGGGTAAATAGGGGTGGGGTAGGTGGGGTGGGTGGGGGGGGTAAGGTGGGTGGGGTGGGTTGATAGGTAGGGTTGGTGGGTTGGGGTGGTTGGGTGGGGGTAGGTGGGGGTAGGTGGTGGGCGTAGGTGGGGTGGGTGGGGTAAGTGGGTTGGGGAGATGGGGTGGGGTGAAGTGGGGTAGGTGGGGTGGGTGGGGTAGGTGGGGGTAGGGTGGACTTGCTTATTTTGAAATATTTGCGAATTTTACCCATAACTATCCACATTAATCAAATCAACCGTTATTATTTCAAAATAACAAATAGAGAAAATTAAATTTCATTAATAATAAGTTGGGGTCTTACAGTTACTACCAAAAAATAAAATGGTTACCCTTCTATGCATGTTTGGTTACCAACTGCACCTTTCAAACAATGTATCTGACACAACTTAGAAGTAACAAATACGAACCAACAAACAATGTCAAATCACTGGTAATATAATCAAATATGTAATCTCATTTACATAAGTTCCAATAAACATTACATACTCACTAACCATAACAAATGGCTATGGATATCCAACAAAAACCAAAGTATGAAACACAATTCAGAATGACAAAGACAACGACATCCGAACTAATCAAAATCTGGTACAAATATTCGTGAAAATTCTCGAAGTTGTTAAAAAGCCCACCGTGTGGAGCGCGATCTAAATCGGAGAGAAATCTCTAGTTCCATGTCACACCAATATATAACTTTTTCAATTGAATTTTTTCATTGCATTTCTCATAGTAAAGATCCCATAACTGCAAATAAACAAAATCATATTTACACAGCCATTAGTAACCAGATATAAACAATATTTATATCATAAATAATTCTGCTTGATGACCAACAAATAAGAGCATACTAACCAAAATATAATATAACAATTACACATTAGCCAAAACAGAGTATAACAAATAACCAAAACATAATTTAAAGGTCACCAAAACAAAAATATGTATACCAAAAAATATACTAAAGAAGTAACCAAACAGTTATATGATAGTAACCAAACCATGTTTTAATGGTAACCAACACATAAACAACATGTAGACAAATACATTGTAACCAAAATAACATATAAAAGTAACCAAAATCCCAATTGAGGGAAAAGTAATGGAATCCAAATCAGAAACAGTAACCAAAATCCCAACTCAAGGAAACAAAAATAGAATCCAAATCAGAAACTAATAGTAACCAAAAACATACTAAAGAAGTAACCAAATATTTATATGATAGTAACTAAAACATGTTTTAATGGTAATTAATACATAAACAACATGTACACCAAAATCAGTTTAGACAACCATGTATACTAAGCAAATACATGATAACCATAACAACATAAAATAGTAACCAAAATACCAAATCAAGAGAATAAAAATGGTATCCAAATCACAAGCTAACAGTAAACAAAACATAATGCAGAAGTAACCAAACAGTTATATGAAATGCTTCAAAGAATCTGCAGAGCGTGACAATTTCATCACCTTAGTCGGATCATTAACACTTCGCTCAACAATGACTTTGTATAAAAAAAATATTGTATGCCAAATAATGAAAGAATTTTAGGAATGTCAACAGATTACACGATTGACAAACATTTAACACTTAACACCCATACCAATTTTGTTTAGAATAGATGAGGAAGGGGGGAACAATAGTACTACGGTGGAGTAGCAGTAAAAAATGTCGTATTTCATACAATAAATTCCAGGAAACCATGAACCATGGCTTTTTTACAAACTTAATTTTGTTTTCATCACTAAAACTAGTAAGAGGAAATGCTGAAATAAAGTTTCTTACTCAATCATGTCTAAAGACTTATTTGCATAAGAATTGAATAGGTTATCAATACGTTCCACTTCCTTCGTTGTAGCTTTCTTCGAGGCTGAACAACATAATTATCAAATGATATATTCAAAATTAGAACAACATAATCTGAAAAGAGTTTTGCATTATGTTTTGTTAACAGAAGAGAGAAAAAGATTTCATACAGAAGAGAGAGAAAAAGATTTCAAACAGAAGAGAGAGAAAAAGATTTCATCATGCAAACAAGGATTTTTGTTAATCGAAGAGTCCTAGATGACGGTGATTACACGTTTAACGGGAAGAGATATGGGAGACTTGCTATGTAAACCCATCAATACTAAGCCCCTAAATTAAGGAGTCCTAATTGATACTAATCTCCTAAATTAAAGAATTCTAATTGCACTAATATTATAAATAAATATAAAAAGTGTATTACTTTTGTAATTATTTTATGGATGTTTTATTTTTGTAATTACTTTTAAAAATGTACTATAATATGTAATTAACCCAAAATAATAATGCTTATTTTAACTTGCAAATATAATTATTATTCTTTGCAAAATAGGGAGACAAGTAGTCTTGAAATTCTAATTACCACAAATATTTGAATAATTCTAGGGGGACATTTTTTTGCTGACATTCTAGCGACATTATAGTACATACAAGAAACAGAGTTGTACAGACTGTATGTAAGACCCCAACTTATTATAAATAAAATTGAATTTTTCCTTTATTCATTATTCTAAATTAATAAGGGTTAATTTGATATAATGCTTTGGTTATGGGTGAAATGTGCAATTTTTATAAAATAAGCAAGTGGTTATAAAATATTCATTATTGTTTGGGAATATTCGACTTGGTCGTGAAATATTCTTTTTGTTTCGGGAATATCAAGACGATTGGTATGACGGCGCAGTCATTTGTGGGCCCCATAACAGAATAACTATCGGATGAGGAAAATGACAAGTATGTGTTTTTATAAATAACGACGTAATTATTTACAATTAATAATCGTTGGGTTACCCTGTGGTGAAAATCTGATAATATCATTGCACAAAGAATAGCACTTAGCGGTATTACACAATATTGTTGAATTATTGATCCTTACGTAAGAAGCGCACTACTCAATAATTATTGTTATGAATTATTGTTCAATATTATATTGATTCAATAATTCTTTGCGTTGATATTTTGTATCACCGTTTCAATAATTGTCATTACACAAGATTTTCCATTATCAAATCAATAATTCATATTATTTGAATAATATTATCGATAACATTATTGGCAATGTCTAGAAAATTCGCATACTAAGGAGAGGTTTGGTCACCTAATCAATTGCCAAGATGAGTGAGAAATCCTTATCGAAAGCCCCTCTTTCCGGGAACTACACGGTTGTCGAGATTTGTATTCCGTAATATTATTTTAAAATAATTAATTATTGATTATTATGATAAAGAAAATATTTATTTTATGTGGATATAGATGGAGAAAATTTTAATGTGACAATTGTTGAAAATTAATATTTTATCTTTTTCCGATAAAATAATTCATTTAAATATATTATTTTAATAATATATTAACGGTGATATTTTTATAATGAATGTGGGATATATGAGTATATGAGGAGGTAGAGTATTTTGTGGCATTAAATGTTTAACACATGTTTTGTGTGTTTGGTGGATACAATTCTCGATTGAAAATTTATTATATATTATAAAATCGTCTGCTTATGGATTTTGGTCAATTTCATTTGGAATTTGAAAAAACTTTCTTTCGCAAAGTTGTAGAGAATGGATTCCCATAGAAAGTCGCGAGTTTTGAATTTTTTTCTCGATAACCGAGCTATTTTCTACTAATTGTTGAAGTTTCGTAAAATAAAATAATTTTTATTAAATTATGGGTGGGACCCACTTTTATTCTAACAGATGTGGGTGCTAATTTGAGTCAAGGATGGGTGGTGCATTTGAATTGGTAGGTAAGCATGCGTAGGAAATGTGTTTAATAAATAATATTAATTTATTATTTAGTCTCCTTCATGCGTTTAAAGCATTTTCCTATAAATAGAGGGCTAAGTTAGAATTGAAAATCACACCGAAACAAGTTTTTCTCTTTCTCTCTCTATATTGTCGAACGTATTCTTGTGAGTATACTTTGAGTGTTCTTTATCTGGTATGCGAGTTTTTCACAAGACTATACCGAAATTCAAATCGAAGACGGTTATTTTGAGGTAAGGGATGTTATTTCTTTCGCAAATGATATTATTTTCTTCAATATCATTATGCCAAAATCTTTGTTGAACTTTTTATCAAATTTGAAACTTTTTCATGTCGGAGTTACTATTCATGAGTTACTATTCACGAGTTACTTATTCACGAAGCGTGAAGATGTTTTTTATGAAATTTCTATCTTTTTGTGTAGGGTTATTATTCACGATACGACATTATTCACAAATACAAGACTATTCATCTAAAAAATAAAAATTTTTTTTTGTCCAAGATGTCTATTTAATTTTCTTATCTTTGATTGGATCCATGTTTTGATCGTTATTTTTGAGTTCGCTTCAAAATCGTTTATTATGAAGTATTATTGATCTTGGATAAACTGCTATATCTAATCCCTAATATTTGTCCTTCTATATCATTTGGATTCGTTCTTTAAAATGTTTTCATCATCCTCGATCCTTAATGGTGATATTTGATGAATATCTTTGCCCTGTAGTGCAAAAGATGAATGATTAAATCGATGAATCTCTTTGCCCAGTAAAGTCAAAAGATGAGCAGTGTTGAGATGAACATGATCAATCGGTAATATAAAATGAATATCTTTGGCACAGTAGTAAAAAGATGATTAAAGATGTATATTGATTGTTGTTACAGGATGAAATATTGATGATGAACTTTTAAATCTTAGAAGATGAGAATTCATTCTCTACGTGACTCTTCTAATGGATTCTTTGCTTCATTGCATTTGTTGATCTAAAACTTGTTGTCTATTGTATTCTATTAGATTTTTCCTGTTGAAGACTAACGATAATTTGTTGTATATTATCTTAGTCATAATATTCTTTATTGGGCTAGTTGAGCTCACCCTTTTTTTTTTTGTTCCATTTTTTCTCGGGAGGCAGAGAACAAGCAGGATCGAGTGGGGTATGGAGTGATGGTTCTAGGAAGATGTTTTATTTGTCCTCACTATTTTCGTAAAATAGTGTATGAATAATTAATGAGGACTTATTTGGGTGTGTATATTATGCCTGTAAGACAATATTTGTATTCAAACTCACAAACAGATTGTCGTGATTCTACTACACGACATCCGTATTGTCAAAGTTGTAGTTTGCTTTCTATACCATGTATTTTGGCGACTCAGAATGGGTGTTGTATACCTATTTTGGGGGCGTCACACTGTACAAACCTTGTTTCTTGTGTGTATCCAAATTCAATAAGTTTAGGGGGATATTTTTTTAGTGACATTTCTGATGATATTTTTTTTTAATTTTTTTTGTAATACCTCCAAAAAAATGTATAGTATTTATTTCAACTTAAATTTTTATAAAAAATAGTGTTTTAGGTGTAATTTGGATACATACAAAAAATGGGGTTGCATGATCGTATATGTCCTGCTTTCAGATGTATGTATCCAAATTACACCTAAAACACTATTTTTTATAAAAAATTCCAGTTAGAATAAATACTATATATTTTTTGGGAGGTACTACAAAAAAAAAACTCAAATTTTTTTTTTAAAAAAAAGTCACTAGAAATGTCACTAAAAAAATCTCCCCCTAGAAGGACTCATCCAAATTATACCTAAAACACTGTTTTTTATAAAAATTTTAGTTGAAATAAATACTATATATTTTTTGAGAGGTACTACAAAAAAAAATCAAAAAAAATAAAATAAACAAATAATGTCGCTAGAATGTCAGAAAAAAAATATCTCCCTAAAAGGACTCCAAATATTTTGTGTCATAATAATTTGAATGGCATTTATTTCCAGAAGTATTGACTTCAAGAAGTTAGATTATAATTACCTTAATTATAATGTTTCGAATAAGTTATTTGTAACACGCACAAAACATAACAAATTATAAAATAAATAAAGAACTTTATATCAATTGATAAATATCATAAGTCAAATTATAATAAATATCAAACTAGTTCAAATCATAATCTAAAATATTCATTACAACTCTAATAACTAAATATCTCCATAACACAAATTAAAATATCAAAGTCTAAACAAAATATTTAAACCACTTGGATAAAAATGTGCTCTCATCACACTTGCTTTTGATCTCCCTAATTACTTGTTAGAACAAAAACAAAGTATGAGTCACGTGAGCTGACGTGGCAATTTCAATTGAATCAAATTAAAAAAAAATTAATAGTTCAATACCAAAATAAAATATGTCAAATAATTTAAAATAATAAAACATATTTAAACCCTATTAATAAATTAATGGCACCATTCACATATGGATACCAAAAAAGGCAAAAATAGCCAGATAGTTTTATACTTCCACCACGTGAGCATACTGTTATTAACTATTCTCAATAAATTTTATTAATTCTCTTAATTTTAATAGAATTTATTATTACTCACATATAAATAAAATTCAATTAGTTTAAGATTCAATTTTATCAAATTAATTCATTCATCACTTATTAATTAGTTCACATAAATTAAATGATTAATTTAACCCAAATAAAAGATAAAGTCCAAATAAACTATTTAAATATTATTTATTTATTTATTGAGTATTACATTATTTGATTTTCACATTATATATATGGGCACCCACGTAGTCATTTGGAATATTTTGTAAAATCATGAATTATTTTGTAACTTAAATTTAATTTAATAGTATTTTTTTCAAGACAAAAGTAATTTCCCGTGATGTGTGTAGTTTATTCACGTGAGATTCTAACATTAAATGTTTTATAAAATTATTGTTTAGTGGGCCAGATGTCACCATCTTTAAGTTTTTCTTTATCCGTGATTTGCCAACGAACAAAA
Organism: Panax ginseng; assembly: GCA_020205605.1. NCBI lineage: Eukaryota > Viridiplantae > Streptophyta > Magnoliopsida > Apiales > Araliaceae > Panax > Panax ginseng. The sequence goes on from CM035145.1 coordinate 24,490,223, forward strand.
AATATATAAAATAAAATAAAAATCAAATTGGTACGGTGTCTCATCCACTATTTCCTCTTTAATTATTAATATCAAATTGATATTTTCGCATAATCCATACAGTCTTCCTCCATTATCAGTTATCACCACATTTTTTCTTTCTTTTAATTTCAGACATGTTAATTATCGAATAATTTTTTTTATTCAGATTCAGATTCATTCAATTTTTAGTTATCACGCAACCACTATCAAAATAATTTTAGTGAATGATTTATGTTCTTTTTATGAATGATTAAACTCTAGTTGATAATTTTTATTTGAACCACGCCATTGACTATGGATCAAACAAACAAATAGGAAGATTGTTAGTCTTACGATCTTTAATTTAGCTAAATCAATCTTAACTTACTTTGATTCCAAGTCATTTTATTTTATTAAACAGTCACTTTGTCGCCGCCACGTAAATTTTGTGGGGTCAATCGATCACACTGGAAAAAAAAATTTTATTTTATAATATAAGATAAATTTTAAATATTATATATAAATTGACCCCACTAAAATTTTATAAATTTTCAATTATATATTATATGGGGTCAAATTGAAAATTTATAACTTTGTCAATCAAATTTTAACCACATATGACTCATATTCTTTCAATATATGTATCTCTCTCTATAATATTTTAAACTAAATAATAATCTAATTTATATTATTTTAAAAATAAATAATGAATTATTTACTTATGAGCAGTTGTAATAAAAAAAGTCTATTATGAGTCAATATAATATATATATATAAAAGTATATTAATTATATAAATATTTTATGAGTGAACTATTATTATAATTATTTTTAAAAATATAATAGAATATATAATTGTTCCTTTTTAATATAATCTCTTCCGCATGAGCATACAATACAATATAATGCTCCCATAAGATATTACGACCATTCAAAACTGGTCTAATTTGTATTACATAAAAGCATTCATTTGGACATTAAAATGGGCTTAGTTATTGTCTTTTGGACATTCAGATAACAATATGGGCTTAGTTAACATGGACTGAATAGAAGAAGTCCATGTTCACGATTAGGGTTCAAACTTTTATATCTCTTCAATCTTCATATGCTTTGATAAATTTTAAAACTCAAATACAGATGTTATTTTAATATCATCAAAATTATAATTCTCTTAAAAATAGTTTTCACTCTAAAAAATTCTAAAGTGTTTTTTATAGTTTGACATTTTAAAACATTTGTAGTACACAACACTATCGAAAATATTTGATACAAAAATGTGTTAAAATATTTATACTAAAAAGAGTAATGATGGGTAGGCAGGCAAATACGATGTAATTTATTTAACGAAGTGTATTCAATTAAGATTTTTAAAATTTTTTTTTAAGTGACGAACTTTTGTAGAATTTGTGAATTTTAATAATTTTATTTAGAATGACTTTTATAGACTCCATGATTACATGGCTTCTGATCATTCAATTATTGGCTCCATGATTTTATTTTTTTCCTTTGCAGAAAACGAAATTCACTCTCTTGTGTGAACGTGTGATTCAATACTATATTTATTGTTTTATTACTATATATATATATATATATATATAATTCCTCCTTTTACCAAATCATGCAGTATAATTAATAATAAGACAAAAACTTTAAACACATATACATACATAATTTTTACAATTGATACGAAAGTTTCATGATTTTATCTCACATTTGTTAAACAAATTTCTTTCATCTTTGTATTGGAAGCTTTCGAACTGCCGCTTTCTCCCTTACCAATTTACTGTGCATTTTTCCTTTTTTCTCGATTACGTATCGCGAGACAGATTAGGTCTTTAGTTATTTGTTTACTTATTAATATATCTTATAAATTCTCTTATTATAATATGATTTAATTTTATTCACATATAAATTAAATTCAATTAGTTTTAAGTCCCAAATTTACCAAATTAATTTATCCATCACATATTAATACTTATTAGCCCATATAAAATAAATAACTAGCTTGACCCAAAAAGACAAAGTCCAATTAATAACTAGTTTTATTCACCTTTGTGTTTAATCTTTGGAAGTCTTTAGAAATCTTTAGAGAAGAGGTCAGACTTTGGATATGGGTTGATATTTATAATTCTTCTTCCAGTGTCTGCCAAATCTACCATTTGATAAAAACTGAAAAATCTATAACTTTTTGAATACCAAAATACCTTTATTGACTTTGTAAAAATCTTAATTCAATATCACCTAATTTTTAAAGACATTAAAAAAATTGTAATTGAATATCAGTAAACTTTTATACTCTTTAAATGTCTTGATTGAATACAACCAAATTTTTAAAATCATAATTAAATACACCTCCCTTAGACAAAATAGTGATAAATTGTATTATAAAATTTATTAATATTTTATCTAGACAAATTAAATGATTTTTATTTAATTACTTACCATTATTCCTCATAAAAAGATGAAAAACAAGTGGTGAAACTATTGTAAATAGTGATTGATAATGTCATATCATTCGGGGTAAGAGTTTTCGCTGTTTTGCTAATTTCATATATGCTGCACAATAAATTTTGGCAACTCATTTTTTTACATTAATATTTGATATTTTCACATATTAATTAATTTGTCGAATTTTTATTAACCAATATATAGATTATACATGTAAAAATATCAAATATTGATATAAAAATAATACTTCCCTAAATTATTAAGATGGACAATCATATTATTCCGTTATAAAACATCTGACATAAAATAAATGAAACTATCAAAGTAGGACGGGCTCCTATCGAAAGAGTAAGACATCATCAATAATATTCATCCATAACACTAGTGGTGCACAAATGATCTGCGACCTTGGTTCGGCCTGGTCAAAGTCTGAACCGATCAGGCCCGACTTGCAAGGGTGAGAACAGACTAGTGACGCATAACGAGCCGGCTTGATCTGGTCCGTCCTGAGCCTGCCAAACCTTGATTGTTGACCAGACCGTCTTAACTTTTAGATTATTAAGTAGGGACGAGCCCAACTTTGATACATTAAAAATGTAGCCTGTTGAGGCCTACACGTCAATCCAGGTCCGAATTAACAAAATGGGAATATAATGTCGGATTAATTTATGAGAATTTCGAAATTATAATCCTTGCAAACAAACATGAAAAAATAAAGTTTTCTTAACGGATAAATGGAGATTCTCTCTTCAAAATTTTCTTTTATAAAAAGGAAGAGAAACTAAAATCATTATTTTATTTCTTTTGCTAAATAAATCATTACTTTCACTGTTCTAAAATTAGAGATATAATTTAATTTTTGAGATCAAATGACGGCATATTAAAATTAAAATTAATGTGAATTAATTTAAATTTAATTGATACAATTATTATAATTACATATTATATAATAAAAATTATTAATTACAAAATTTATTTTATTCTAAATTTTTATAAGTGATATTAATTTTAATATTTAATATGTGATCGTTTGATCATAAAAATCAAATTCTATCTCTAAATTTAAAATTGAGGGAGAGTATTTTTTTTTTAATGCAAGCGACGTCGTACATACCTTCATCCACATTTTCAGGCTACAGCACAGACGTCGATATTTACAATGTGAACTAATTTCAGTTCGGAGTTGGTAGTTGAGCTAGAGAGAGAGAGAGAGTTTGGGACTCCATAAATTAGACCAACTGCAAAACCTCATGGATACCTCATACCCATGTGGTTGATCTGTTCACCTAAATCTCTTGCTTAATTTATTCCATCTTCAAATACCCAATTTATCTCTCTTTCCCTGTAACTCCAACACACACTCTCTCTCTCCCTCTCCCTCTCCCTCTAAATTGGAGAAGAAAGCTGTTACTTTTTGGGATCTCAAATGGCGGGATTCTTATCACTTCTCAAACGCATTTACCTTTCCATTTACAACTGGACTGTCTTCGTCGGATGGCAAGTTTTCAATTTGCATCTTATTTTCCTCTCTTTCTTTCAGCTGTTTGTTCAATTTATGGAATGTGTTTATGTAATAATATATTAAGGTTTCAAGTGCTTTATATTGCTCTGAAGACTCTTAACGAATCTGGGCATGAACATGTCTATGCTGCTGTCGAAAAGCCTCTTCTACTTGCTCAATCCGCAGCCTTTTTGGAGGTAAATTTCCCTACTAATCAGAACCACCATAATCAGAATTCTGCGAGATAGGTTGGTTCTAAAATCGTTGCATTTGATTTTGGTTTGTGATTTCTCGGTATTAAGAATGCAATTTGTATTAATGCAAACATTTAGATCCCACATACAAGCAAAAATACTTGGTATATTAATGATGCAAAGTTAATCATTACTACCTGGCAATTGAACTAAAATGGTCAGTTCTTTAGTTTGTATAACCAGAATACCCCTAAGTAGTTGCAGACTTTGAGATGGATTATACACTTTGAGCCTTGTGGAGTTGTAGTGGATGTTTTTGATTTTTCGGTTAAGCATGTGTTATGTCCTTACTTTTTGTCAGTCAAGGACTTGAGTTGAAGCACTCTTGCACTATGATTAAATATACTTCGAGCATTCTTGAATTTTGTTTGTTATATTAGAATTTGGAGCTGTCCCACTTTTGTTTCTTTTAATCTTATTTTTGTGTACTTTTGATGCCTGAATTCTTGCATTTCCAATAAGATATCATTTGGGTATTATTGACACGTATTTTTTTTTTTGGCTGTTTTCAACTTTAACATGAAACAGATACTTCATGGTCTAGTAGGTAAGAGTTCTTACTGCTGATGACTTGTGCTTTCATGGAGGATATAAATTATATGAAACACATTCTGAACGACTCACTTCTTTTGCTTTCAACCCTGAAAAGGTTTGGTAAGATCTCCAATCACAGCAACACTGCCACAGATTGGTTCAAGGTTGTATCTAACTTGGGGGATTTTGTATAGCTTTCCTGAGGTAAGAAGAAGTGAATAACTGCCTCCTACCATTTTGGCACTCGATTATCAAACAACTTTATTAAATGATTATGCTTGTTGGTGACAGGTTCAAACTCATATACTTGTTAGTTCTTTGGTCATCAGCTGGGGTATCACTGAGGTGAGTTTTGCTTGATTGCCATTTATATTACTTGTCTTCTTCTGGTTGCAGTAGTATTTGCAGACTAAGTATCTAGTCATGAACGTTTTACTGCAGTGTGCTAGATAAACTAAAAATATGCCTTACTGTGAACCAGAAACCATACAAATGAAAGTTAGAGGTTGCATAATAAAAATCTATAGCTCAATATCAATATGGCTAAAGTTCAATATAAACTTTAAACACTTGTTCTTGTCTACGTACGGTTATATAATAAATCAAGGTTTATATGTGAATATATATAGAATTGTTGGAGAGCCAGCTATTTTTATTTGGGATCAACAAGAAAAATTTTATACGTGTCACAGTTTTTCAGGATTAGTTTCAACTGAATTTTGTTTCTATTTTCAAGATGTACCAGTATTTACTATGAACATACTCAATTGTAAATATTATAATCGTTCTTGGAATTTTCAGGTCATTAGATATTCGTTTTTTGGCTCAAAGGAGGCACTTGGTTCAGCTCCTTCCTTCCTCTTATGGCTCAGGTACAAACCTTGAGACTATTGCCATCAGACTATCAGAGAATCAGAGTTGACTAGTATAGTTAGGTAGATTTTTAATTAATTATGAGGTACTTGCAGGTACAGTGCCTTTTTGTTGTTGTATCCAACTGGCATCGCAAGCGAAGTTGGTCTAATATATACTGCCATGCCTTACATAAAGGTTAGAAGACATAAGTCTAAGATTTCTGTACTAATTTTCATTCAGTTTTGCAATAATCTTACTATGTTCGAACAACCTGTTATACTGGCTTTCCCCGTGGATGCTAAAACATTAGTTTATTTGGTTGCTAAAAACGATGTCTAGATGCATAGAATAATATATAAATATAAAAAAATAATGGTGCAATGAAAATTGAGAACTACAGAGTGGAAGTTGGGAGATTCTTGATTGCTGGAAACCTCTTTCTTCACGTCATATACTCTGAAGGTGGGGATGTTTCCTTATAAATGGTGAAGTCTTCACACGCCTTGAATGTGCCAGTTAGTATAGTGAGTCACTAAAAGAGCTAGGCTCATGAAACACGTATGGACACGCATCCATGCATCAATTTCTCTGTCTATTTTCTTAAGCATACTTCACTCGAGCCAAGGAAGGGTGAGAAAACTTCCGTCTTTTAGATAAAGATGCTGCATTCTCCAATAATACCCAACCACACCATTATCAAGTAAAGTATTTTGATAGGTGAATTGTGGTAAGAATTAAGCATTTTCATTTATTGATTGAGAAGATAGACCAATATCTACTGGCAGAAATAATTGCCAGTAAGATGAATAGACAGTTTTAGGTCACTTTCTGAGGTTTTATATGTTATTAAGTTGAACTGTCTGAATTTAGAACTCTGAAGTCTTTAGTAAATGGAAAAACAAACCTTTATTTTAAGTGGTCTAACAAACTTCAATATGTGACTTGTAAAAAGAAAATCTGTTTTGATGATAGTGTTCTGTTGCCATCTGTCAGAATTTCTCTATGCACTCTGTTTAATAATTTAATAAGAAAAGCACTTATCAGCTTTTTCTGGAGTAATTTGTTTTTCATTTACAATCCTAAAATTAAATTAGTTTGGGTGTTTGCAGGATTCTGAAAAATATTGTATAAGGATGCCCAACAAATGGAATTTCTCATTTGATTATTTCTGCGGAGCAATTGTAGCCCTCGGATTTTACATCCCAGGCATGACTTCATATTCACATATTCCATTTCAATAATTTCATTTACTTATAATAAGTCTTGTAGCTCAACTGTTTTGCTGATTGTTAAACCACATCCAATGCCATTATCCTGCAGGCAGCCCCTACTTGTACGGCTATATGCTTGGCCAGAGGAAAAAGGCTCTATCTAAATCAAAAAGGGAGTAAAGCAACATGATATTCTTTGTTAAGAACCCAAGTGACTAAATTTTCATTTTGTAGCACCTTCTTAACTTTTATTGTATTAATCTAAATTTTCCCCATAATTTACGCTAAAACTTTGAAGGTAGTTACAAAATTTCATCAAAACCTAAAGAATATATATTGGTTTGTTTTTTGGGGGTGTAGGGTACTGGATTATATTGCTGAAAAAACTTGGGGTATGATTTCGGTTACACAACATTTCAAAGTACTTGAAAATAATAGTTTATTTAACTCACATACATAGTGTTTGCAACTCAAATAAAAAATAGTGTGGTGGGTTTGAAACTTCAAACCCCCCCCCCCCTCACCCTCACCCTCACCCTCACCCTCACCCTCACCCCTACCCCTATAAACGTTAGTAACCAAACAAACCTTTAATGGTCACGTTGCAACAGGTGCAAGTTTGAAGTTGTTGGGTTTATTTGCTCTACAAATAAGCAAATAACTGTAAACTCTGCATAATTTTTGCATTTCATACATATCAAGCAATTAACAGCCGTTTGTGACACTGACGAGTAATGTTAGAGACATAACTTATTCTACAATTATTTTACAATTTATTGATGTGACATACTCCATTTTAGCATATTGATTAATAAATTGCTTCAATGTAATCTTCAGTCCCACGTAAAAGTTGAGGTGGAATATGTTACATTAACAAATTATAAAATAATTATAAAATAAATTGTGTCTCTAATATTATTCATCGGATATGTTATCCGAGAAAAAGAATGACGAGGATCGGATAATCAGCATAGGCACCTAACAAATGTACTTCACATTTACAACTACTAAGCTTATTTTTCGCCTGCTAATTAACAATCAAGTATAGTTGTTTTCTTTTTGGTAATTAACTAGTGGGCTTATTAACTACTCCCTCTGTCCCTTTACAAAGTGTTTTTGTTTCTTAATATTTAAAATTTTTAATTAAGTATTAATTGTTTAGTTTGTAATAATAATTCAAGTATTAAATATAATTTTGATTGTCTCATTATTGTCTCATTATTGTCTGTCTAATAAATAACACCCTCTTTTTTTTTAATACAAAAACAATATAAGTAATTGATATTATATTTAATGTTATAAAATCATTATTTACACATAATAAGATTTCGCCAAATCTTTTGTTGTGGTTGGTATTTATTTGCATTTAGTGGCCGCGTTTATTGCTGAAAAATCAGAGCATGCGATGTGCGTATTGTAATTCGATTCAAGCTTAATAGCATGTTCAATAAAATATATGGAAAATTGACAAATTCACAACAGAAAATTATATTTTCACAGTAAAACTGTTGCTATAGATCTTATAACGATGATTTTCACCGTCGTTAATATATCTATAGTGACATTTTTATTGTTCAAATATCAATCTTCAATACAAATTGCACACACACATGTCTAGACTTCATTCAACTTGTGAGCAAAATGAGTGTCAACGTCGAGAAAAATTTTCTTTTTTTGAAATTACTCTTTTAATGATTTCTTACCCTTCATGTTTTTTATGTGTTGAATTTTATTTGAAAGGGCGAGTTTGAAAAGAATCCAACACAAAATGTCAACGATTTGAAAATTTAGAGTCGTCAATTGGTAATAGTGAAATGGTTGTACCTACTCAACCGAATTTGAAAATATTTACACAAATGCCCAATTATTGGACTCTGTTTAACATGCCTTGGAAATCGAGATTTATAGAGTTTGGGGGCTTGATTAAGCGAGGGGAATGTGTTAGCACCCCTGACTTTCGCGAAAACACGGTTACCGCGACTTTTCAATTCCCTAATTTAATTGAAGTGTGTGGTTAATTGGGCCTAAGTGCATTATTTGAAAGTAATTCTATGCCTCGTTTGCACCTATATACTAAGGGTTTGACTTGTATAAAAATTCAATTTTAAGCAATATATGTAGAAATGATGTTTTGAAAATAGGTTTTCAAACTCTTATACTCACATAGTAATTGAGGCATTTGATACTTTCATTTTATTCCGTATTCGGCTTGTTTTAATTTTATTCTCGAGATACGAAGCATCTTCGACAAAATAATATACATATAAGTGTCAAGCTTCTTATGGGCATGAAAGTCATCAAAATGACCCGAGCACCATAAATATGATTTACAAGCTAACTGTACAACTGAAAAGGGTCCATCATAGGAATTAGATCTAGATCTGTCAGCTGGATCTTAGATCCCGTGGCTCCTAGGCTCACATGATATCATATGAATATCCTGCATAACGAGGATTTTACTACATAATGACATTTTCAAGAGCTACACAATGACATGAAATTTGACATTTTTCAAATCCGAAAAGATAGGTCCATGACCGAAATGATATCTCAAGTAAAAGTCACAGATAATCAATTCAAGCTCAACTATTTGATTCTAAGTTTATATATATATATATATATATATATATATATATATATATATATATATATATACATCAAAGCAAGAGAAAGTTTCAAATCTGAAAAAAAAATCTTACAATGTGCTGCAAAGAAGACTTCAGACCGCTTTTGGAGCTTGAAAATTCAGTTTCAACCGGTTAGAAATATGTCGTAATATATATGTATACAAGTGTTTAGAAAGAAGAATAATGAAGTTTGGAACACTATAGGAGGGGTTAAGAGCTGAAATTGACATAGTTTTCTATCTTTTTCTCCTTTTTTTCTTTTATTTTATTGCTGATTGGGGGGGGGGGTCTTATTTATAGACCAAAATAACCACGGGTCTATATGCGGCTGCCCGGGTGGGCCTGGGCCCCGTGGGTCCCGTCGTCTGGAAGTACGTGCACTCGGACCAACGCGTCGTCTGCTCGAACATTCATATCTTTCAATCGGGAGTCCGGTGGAGGCGTGCTATACCTTTTCGAAAAATCATTTTCGAGAGCTACACAATGACATGAATTTGACATTTTTCAAATCTGGGAAGATAGGTCCATGATCGAAATGATATCTTCGTGTCTTTGCAAGCAGTCTGTTGAGTTGTTTTGCGTAGTTTGCCCTCGAAAGTGCTATAATGGCTATTTGTGACCCTATTTACAGTTGTATTAAGTTTGTTGAAGTTGGTTTGTCAAAATAATTTTTTTGCCCTTCCGAGGGTTGTCTCCAGACTTGATGTGTTGTAGTTGTCTTTCCTCACGGTTATTTTCGGGGTTTGATTGTTGTTGACTATATATTTTCTTAGAGTTATCTCTGAGGTTGATTTGATGTCCCATGGTGCTGTCTCTGGAGTTGGATTTGATGTTGTGGTCTTCCAGGGTTATCATTGGAGTGTGAAAAAAATGTTTCTGCCCTCCTGCATAGTTAGTAATAGAAAAACAAAATTTCAAGTGTCTACAATGAATAAATTTCAATTTATATTTTTTTTAATTTTTTGGTACTGTTGAGTTATTACATCATTTTTTATTTTATTATTATTCAATTCGTTTACAATCCCCTCACCTTCATCATTTTGCATCCCCAATATAAAGGGAAACTATGGGGAAAAAATTGAACCCAATATTATGCACATCTAGATATCTAATGTCATGTTAAGTAAAAGTTTAGACTCTTATAAAGAGGCCCTAACAATATATCAAACTAAATTAGGGCAGGAAGAACCAGGGAAATGATTAGTGGGCTGAATGAATTCACACACACACACACAAAATCATTCGAGTGTATATAATATTGTTGAGGTGTGATTAATTGAATCCATGTTAGGTCTCCCACCCCAATAAATATTTGTAGGAAGACATCAAAAAGGTTCAACCACTCAACTTGAGCATTAATTGGTGTACTAGTCTCACACAAACATGTTATGGTCCAAATTGAATTGATGTGATTTATTACCCCCCTACATATTAGATTTGAGTGCCATTATCTGTAATAGGGCACACTTTTGAGTTGGAAAAACAATGAAATTGTGTAAAAGTCTATTTCTTCAACAAAATCTTAGAGCATCTCCGAGAGTCTCTTTAATTATTTTGGGATACTCAAATAAGTGAAACACATCAGAAAAATCTTGTCCAACAGCCTCTGCAACCTCCTTTTCAAATCTACAAGGCTAAAAACATTTATTTTGCTTGATGGGTTTAATGTACAGCTCATTAAATTGAAGAGACTGATGAGACACAAAATATAAAAATAACAAATATGACTCTTCAAATTACCACGTAGGTCAACAAACTTCAATTTGACAAACACGATTTTATGTTATGGATGGTGCCTAAATTAAAATTGCACAACGCTCTACCATATACCCGACTTAAATGTTTAAGCTTACTACTCCCTCCGTTCCTAAAAGATTGTCGTTTTGTTTCAAAAAAATTATCGTTTTGAATTTATCAATACACATTTGTTATTTTTTTTCTACTTTACCCTTATTTAAAGTTTTCTCCTATTTAAAGTTTTCTTCTCTTCCCAATGATTCTTATTCAATTCAATATTATAATCCAAGTAGTAATTGGTTGAATTGAATAAGAAATATTGGGAAGATAATAATTGGTTGAGACAATTAATAAAGGTAGTATAGTATTTTCGCTATATTCCTTAATCTATGTGCATTAACCTTAAACGACAATCTTTTAGAAACAGGGAGAGTATATGGGTAGACAAGAGAGTTTCTTGGAGTTACCACGAGACATTCTTGAACAAATGAGGTAGGTAACAATTAGTTTAGACTAGTACAAATTGCACCGGCTAGCACAGTTGCTGTTAATGGAACTTCACATACATAAAACTAAACATCTAGTCCTATTAAGTGTGAGAGATGCTTGTTCATAACTCAACCGGGGATGGTTTTTATATTTCATTTAGCAGTCCTTTGCCCTTTTCTGGTCAGCCTTAATATGGTAACCTGCAAAGAAACAGGGAAAAAAATGGTTCAGCTAAGTCACAATTTTAGTATTAATTTTTAGTCACAGGAGTAGAGCAAACTATCCCATCACTAGCCCTTAATGTGAAGTAATTCATGGCTTATTGGCTTTGTATTTGGAGGACAGATCATATCCTTCAGGCAAATTTTACAGGAAAAAAACTGGAAACAAAAGACGGAGGAACTCACCCCAACTTGAGGGATGTATCCGAGCTTTCAAGGTCTTGTGAAGGGCCGGTAGAGTTGCAGATATTGGTGACAGACTCCGATGACTGGCCTTCCTCACAACATATCATGTTCTCAGATTCGGCTGGAATTAGCTTTCCACCATTAGATATCTCCATCATTTGCCGTCTTAGTCGATGGTTTTCTTCCTGTAGTTGCATGCCCTGCGTGTTTTATGAAATGAATTTAAGGGATTATTGTTCAAAATAGAAGAAGAGAATGAAAGAATTTCAGAGAACAGAAAACAACAATTTCAAGTACCAAGTAAATTTGGCTTAAATAAAACTTCTCAGCAAATATTTTTTTCTGAAAAAAATAAAAAATAAAAAACTGAACTATGAACAAAATCATGTTCCAACTACCACCCTTTAGTACTAGTCATGTAAATGATGTGTGTAAAAATAAAATAAAATAAGAAAGTTTATTTTTTTCTTTCTTTCTTAAACCAAGGGATGTAAAATAAAGATGGTGACTACTTTTAGATCACTCATAATCATGTTTCTGAGTGTCCAACTGGTTTCAAGGTAGAATCTTGGGAGATGTCTAAGGTAGGCTTACTTAGAATGTGATCAATTCTGTTATACTTCTTTCAAAATATTCTATAACATAAAATAAATCAATGTCATTTGTTCTCATGTTACTGACAATTGTTTCCAATATCAAGTTTTGTTTCTGACCTTTTCTTGAAGTTGCCCGATCTCTGCCATAATTTTTTCACCCTAAAAAAGAGAGAGAAAATAATCTGTTAAGAATACATTTGGCAATTGACTGCTAAAGTATATATGATCATAATATTATACAAACATTAACAAAAAAAAATAGAGAGAGAGAGCAGAAATATATTAACGGGCCTTTTTCTTCATCACGCGGCTCAATCCGGCTTCAAGAGACTTCTCTAGCTGCTGCAACTCCTCAAAATTCAGACCTTGAAGATCTTCTCCCCTCATCTGCCTGTTTTATGGTATTATGCGATACACAACACTATCGATTTAATTTAAAAATAAATAAATTTAATTATAAGAACACTTACCTCAGTTTATGGCTCCTCTCTGCCACTGCCTTGCTTAATTTGGAGTGGTTGCTGTTCTCTACTAGCTGTATTACACAATGTTCTCATTCTTTCAGTGGAGCACTTGACAAAATTTAATAGGGTAGATTCATAATCCCATTTACAGAAATTTTACAGTAAATCATATAAAATTTTCATGAAAACCACACATGATTAAACCTTCTTATGCTGGGATTTAAATTACTGCCTAAGATAAATGAAAGCTGTAACTCAAGTTGAACAGCCTTCTTTACCCCCTGAACATAAATCACAAAGTTCAAAATTAGGAAGAAATGCTCACCTGCAGCTCAAGGGATGGCTGTTCCATCTTGTCAAGATTCTTCGAGTGCAAACTATGCCTTTCAAGTATTCTGTTAATACTGCAGGACACAGAAATAAATACTAATACATGCCATATATGGAAGCTGATTCTGTCTAGTACTCATAAATCCTAGTATTATAAAATTGATCTTTCAGCTTCATAATAAGTTGGTCAATTGACCAATACAATGCTGATACGCAGAGTGAGATATCACCTCCCGGCCTACGTGTCGACACTGTATTGGTTAATTGACCAAAGTTAATGTTGGGAACTTGTGACTTATAATATGGAAGCCGCTGAAAAAGGTTAGTGCGGAGCCTAGCGGAGTGGAGCGAAGCGACGCATTAGCTCATTAGGGTTGACCCGAAGGTCGCGGGGGGTGCGGGGGGTGAAGCCACCCCGCGGTACGGTACAGATTGTTTATTAGAGGGACATTATGTGAAGTAGGGTTGGAATAAGATTAGTATATCTATTGTAAAGCCTAAGTAACTAAGAAATCATCCATAAACAACAAGCCGCCTGTGTAGTACCCAAATTGGAGAACTACATAAATCTCTTGTGTTCTTCTTAATTCTCTATTGTTTGTGTGCGTGTCTAACAGTTAACTTCATGCTAACCGCTCCCAATATATAGTCAGAGCTTTCCAACGTATCTAATTGAAGATCGCTATATTTTGAATGTTACTCCTATGCGTATACCAATATGCAAAATATAAGAGAGCTGAGTAAGTCAACTAAATAACCTTCAGTTCAAACTGGATAAGATAGAGCTTGTTGGTGATTTGAATATATTTTTCTCTATTGTAAGTTTTTTATATTTTTTTACATGCTGACTGAGTAAACTAAACAACCTTCAGCTTTGGATAAGTTCAAACTGGATAAGATAGAGCTGTTGGTGATTTGAATATGTTTTTCTCTATTGCAAGTTTTTTTTTAACATGCTGACTAAGTAAACTAAACAACCTTCAGCTTTGGATAAGTTCAAACTGGATTAGATAGAGCTGTTGGTGATTTGAATATATTTTTCTCTATTGTAAGTTTTTTTTCCTTTTTATATTATATTACATAAAGTATATTTACCACAAATTAACAAGAAATATAGTGCATAATACTGATACCATCTTTTTGATCACTCCAAAAAACAATGATCCACAACAAAGAAACACACACACATATATTGAGAGGGATAAATTACGAACCTGGAGCTGGGATAGTGGAAGAGTTTGCCAGTAGAGGAGAAGATGATGAGAGCAACATCAGCATCACAAAGAACAGAGAGCTCTTCAGCTTTCTTGAAAAGCCCTCTTCTTCTTTTTGAGAATGTCACCTGCCTTGCTGTTGTATTATCTATCTTCTTTATCTTTATCTTTTTTCTCGCCATCTCTACTGTCTCTATATATATATATAATACATATACATACACAGCGTACTGAGAAACTAGCAATTCATTTTTCACTCCGCAATAAATAACAGATAAAAGATAATCAAATGAAACTAGTAATAAACAGAGCTGCTTGTATTATTTAGTCAAAACCAAATGGATGGATCAGTGAGAAAGGTTTTTGGGGACAAAGATGGCGGCATTTTACTAGAATTCGGACACCATATTGACCATTCTTTCAGATCAAGAACATGATGAAAAGACAAAAAAAAAAAACCACCAATAAGGCAGCAGTTGTTATATTAAAAAAGAAAAGGAAGAGAGAGGAATTTGCTTGTATGTGCTTACCTGTTTGGTGTTTAATTGGGTTATGTGGAGTGGGTATGGTATTTGTGATTGTGGGGGTCTGTTGGGTTTTTAGAAATTTGCAGATACAGAGAAAGACGAGATGGGAGAAAACAGAGAGATTGAGCTTTTTATGGTAAAGCAGGTAGGCTTTTTCCTTTTTTATTTCATTTATTTTAGCTACTGTAAAAGGTTTTAAAAAAAGCACTGTTTGATTGAACCGGACATTTTAAGGTATAATTGAGGTACTTGTACTACTACTACACTTTTTTTAATAGAGTTCAGTACTAACATCTATCTTTAGTTGACAGACAGGGCCTAGTTAGATTTTTTATTATTTGGTAGCCGGACCGAATTCTTGTTTTATTTTTTATTTTTTAGTTATTAAATAATTTTTTTAGTTTACCATACTATTTAGTTCTGTGTTCGATAAAAATTAAATAAATTTAAATAAAAAAATTTATTTGATAATTGACATATTTAAAATATTTGAATAACAAATTTTAATTATTTTATCCTTCTAAAAAAATTTAAAATTGTTATAAATTTATTTAATATTACTTAATATAATAGTTAATATTATATAAAAAAAACTTTATTCAACCCTCATTCAGCCCATTCAGTTAAAAAAATGATACTAAATCATTCAGCCCAAATCGTTTGAATGGCTGACCGATTCAGCATTTCTCAAAACAAACGCACTTTATGAGTATTTTCTTTCAAAATCTTGTTATACAATTTTAATTTGTTATTATTGCACAAATAAAGTAATATATGAAATCATGAATAGATAAGTTAATAAATGAATATTGTGTTATCTTAACTATATGAATAGATAATTACGGTTGTAGGAAACCATTATTTTTGTGAGAAAAATTCAAACTTATTAACAATTAATTACATAACGTTGTATTATTAGTTAAATAATATAGTTTTAGAAATAAACCAATTTTCTTATGAACGTCATCTAACACAATATAAATCCATTATTATTATTATTGTTATTAAGATATTAATATAATAAAGCACTAACACCAACAGTGTGTTTTAACTATTTTTAATAGAAGGCTTAAATATGAATTAGTACCTTAAACTATATGTCATATTCTATTTCGGTGATTCATCTTTCAATTTTGTCAATTAGATGATTGAACTATTAATTTTTTTCAATTATAACAAATTGAACATGCTTTGTCAGAAATTGCTGACGTGGCTACTTGTGTGGGGCCATAGGAAGCTGGTGTGGCAAAAAAAATAATTTTTTAATTATGAATTAAACAAATCTGATTTTATAGAGGGTAAATTAATCCAACAACAATTAACATAAAACAAACATTAAATTAAAATATATCCTCATATCAGTACCAGTCAATCTAAACCAAACCCCAAATCGCTCATTACACAAACCTAAGTGTCCAAATTCGCCTCCTCTTTATATATCTATAATAAATTTGCGTTAATCGGAGATCGGAGATTTCGTAATGCGAGATTACTACTGGTGCTTGAATTTAATTTTCGGTGCATTACATGTTTTCATCACCATTTAATTGGATCCATACTGTGGAGATTCCTCGGGATTCGAATTAATGGGTGCATTTTCATTGGTTCATGGCGTGGCGGTTATAAGCGAATAGGAATGTCGAAATGGGGACAATCACTTGGTGGATTCATGGGAAAGAAACTAGCTTACTCAAATACTCACCGAACCCTAACCCAAACCATGTCCCTAATCGTAAACAACCAAAACGAAGAAGAAAGCATTTCTATACAAGCGGTTAACAGCTTAATCGTCTTGACGATTCATTCACCAGATTACTCAAACGGCCTCCGGCGATCGTATTCCTTCAACCAAAGAACGATTAACACTAATAGCTGCGTCTTCAAGCAATATGACTTATAGTTTATGGTACTAATTCATATTTAAGTCAAAATAGAAATAAAAATAATTTCTCTATCTAATGAAGTATCTTAACAAACAAATATATATATATATATATATATATATATATATATATATATATATATATATATATATATATATATTACACTAAAGACCCACAATATGCGAACTTATTGAATCTATATCAATTCATAATTTGATAATGTCTTATATTGTTTTAAAAAGTAAATAATAATTTCATATTTAAGAACTGAAAAAATATATTTGTAATATGGAAATATCATTTTAAAATTTGAAAATGAAACTTGTTTGCAGAACAAAAAAATATATATTAACCTTTGTGACTTTTAAATACAAAAGAGTGTGAAAAACTGAGCAAAGGTTTGCCCATAGATTTGTAGCCTGAAATACAAAGGAATCTGAATCTTTACAAATCCAGATTTTACAGAACAGCTTATAATTTTCTGACGGGCCAGCCAAGTAAGTATGGATAGTGGTACTTGAGAGACTGTTCACTAACATATGGGTAGGCCCAAAAACAGTAAATTCATGTACTTAGGATAATCAATGCTCCACAATAACCTTGTGCCTAGCCTACGTGATGGGCAAAACCACCCACTCCATGTACTTATGGTACGTTTGGATCGATGGAATAGGAGGGAGAATGGAATGAATCATTTTATTAGAATGATAAAAATATTGTTTGGTTTGTTTATTCCAATGGAATAATGTATTCCTCCTGGAATGATAGTTAACTTAAAATTTTAATTTTCATTCCTTGAGGGGTGGCCATGAATAAATCATTCCATCTATTATTTTTAAGTAATTGACAAAATATACCCTAAATATATAATAGGGCTTTTACATATTCATTCAATTCGATCGATCCAGAACGACGAGAAAGAAAGGTAGAGATTTGATAATTTCTTGAATTTCCATATTTCTATTTCTTCTTAATTTACCCCACTTACCCCACCCCACCCACCCCCACCCCACCCCTAACCTACCCCACGCCCACCTACCCCCACCCCACCCCTACCAACCCACCCCCACCTACCCCACCCACCTACCCCCAATCCCACCCACCCTTACCCACGCACCCCACGTGCACCCCACCCCACTTACACCCCACCCACCCACCCCTATCCCACCCCACCCCACCCCACCCCCACCCACCCATCCACCCACCCCATCTACTCCACTCCACCCCACCCCATCTACCCCAACCCACCCACCCCACCCCACCCACGCCCACCTCACCCACCCACCCCATCCACGCCCACCCACCCATCCACCCACCCCACCCACCCCACCCCACCCCATCTCCCCACCCCACCCACCCCAACTCACCCACCCTACCCTGAACCCACCCCACCCCACCCATCCCACTCCACCCCCACCCCCCCACCAACATATCCCCCCACCCACCACCCCAACCCACCCACCCTACCCACCAACGCACCCCACCCCCTACCCACCCCCACCCCCATCATCCCATCCCACCCACCCCACCTACCCCACCCACCCCACCCCCACACACCCACCCCTACCCCCACTCAACCACACCCCAACCCACCTACCTTACCTACCAACCCACCCCACCCCACCCCTACCAACCTACCCCCACCCCCACCCACACCCCCCACCCTCCCTTTATTTTTAAGAATGAAATATGTGTTAAATTTTTAATATAAATTGAATTTAAGTTAAATTTGAACATTTGAGGGTATTTAGGTCACTTTCTAATTATTTATTTCATTCTTAGATGTATTCCTAACATCAACCAAACATGTACATGGAATATTAAAAAATCATTCCATTCCATTCCTTATTCCATTCCCTCATCTATTCCATTCCTTCAATCCAAACGTAGCATTAGGGTTTTGTTTCATTTCCGTCCCTGCACGTTTTTTTTTTACGTAAAAACCCTTGTACTTTTGTGGAGTTACATTATTAGCCCTTCATCAGGTCTTCCACCTCATTTAACAAGTTGGTTTGGCATTAAATAAATACAGCTTCCGTCCAGTATTAAACGTCCTAATTTCTTTTTTAAGATGTTTAACAATAAATATTTTATTTCTATATATAAAACTATTTTACTATTTTATCATATTTTTCACTTATTATCATTTTACTCAACTTTTGTTGAAAATGGATGAGAAAATTAAGGTTTACGAATTGATGAATTATTATACCACTTTTCTTTGATATTACCATTATAAGAGCATCTCCAATAACCTCTTTAATCACTTTGGGATATTAAAATAGGTGAGCCACATCAGAAAAATTATCTTCAACAGTCTCTTCAACCTTAGTCATCAAATCTGCAATCTCATTCTCTATCTTCAAAACATTTATCAAAGGCTAAAAATATTTATTTTGCTTGATGAGTTTGATGTACAGCTCATTGAATTGAAGAGACTGATGAAACACAAAATATGAAAGTAACAAAAAAATACTCTTTAAATTGTCACGTAGGTCAACAAACTTCAATATAAAAGTAGAAATATTTTTGAGTGCGTTAATTTTTGGTTGCTATAAAGGATGAAGACCTGAAATGTGAATTCTTTGAATGGTTTGATCCTGAGATGACAGAATGAGGAAAATTAGTGTTATTTGAAATGAATGCATGCAGAGAAGAGGCCAAGAATTCAAAGATGAAGATGAAGATTAACCTGCTAAAACAAGAAGCTACCGAGTGCAAAAGAAGGTTGGGAAGTTGAGTTGCCTAGGTTGGTCCAGTTGTTCTCCTCCGCCTGTAACACTACTTTGAGTTGATTTAATTCTTGGTCCACTGCCCTCATATGTTTATCTGTTGGCGGTGTTCCGTGCCTCCGGTATTACATGAACGGTGAGATTTATCCTAAATTTTGGATGACTCAAATGATTTATTAGGGTGAACGGGAAATTCAAAATAAGTTATATTTTGTTAGATAGATAGTTGTGTCTCGTGCCTCTGGCACTACATAGACGGTGGGATTTATCCTAAACTTTGAATTGTCCAAATAATTTATTAAGGTGAGCGATAAATTCAAAATTAATTGTATTTTGTTAGATAAATGTGTAGGGAATTAGGGGATTAAATGGCATTTGGCCACCACCCTGCTTCAAACTTGTTAAACTAGTGTACAATCACATGCTAATGAGATTGTATCTTTATACAACAAAAATATATCATCACAAATTTGTGTATTGCTAAATAGATATCGAACGAATCAGCAATAAGAATTTTCATTAGGCTAAATATGAAAAATAATAAAACTTG
This sequence comes from Panax ginseng, assembly GCA_020205605.1. Classification (NCBI taxonomy): domain Eukaryota; kingdom Viridiplantae; phylum Streptophyta; class Magnoliopsida; order Apiales; family Araliaceae; genus Panax; species Panax ginseng. Next base: position 24,510,581 of record CM035145.1, read on the forward strand.
CATCATATTGTTTTGGTCGGTAGTTTTAAGATTAAACAATGACCATATAAGCTCAGAACCGATATTTTCACATAAAAATATATTATTTCATATGAATTTCTTTTAATTCTATCATTTAATACGAGTATCACTCGTTATTTATTTATATAAAGTAATGTTACGACGAGACATGAATACAAAATAACATGTCATACTCTAATTAATTGATTTGACATTAATTATACATGGGTGAACCCGATGGTTATAACCAAATATATAAACATTATTTTGTATCTATTTTTTAATCACACAAAACACTATTTATTATATTTATTTTTTACACAAATTAAAAAAAAAGTTAAGCAAGAGAAAGAGGGTAAAAAAGTGTCAAATTTATTTTTAAAAACCTCACAAAATTACCACATTTGCCATTAAATTTTTAACTAAGCAAAATTTAATTCGTGTGGGTTAATACATATCAGTTCCCTCTTTTTCACAAGTCAGAACACGGCTCCTCTTCTTCATCTCCGGCAGCGGGCTCTTCATCTCTCTTATTGCAGGTAATAAACCTTCTTTCTCTTTCTTATACATCTTTATAAGAAAAAATCTTCTACCTCCTCAACTCCTTTTCATTTCCGTATAGGTACTTCGTATAATTGATTTTTGCCCAAATGGACAAATTACAGATCTGGAGAGCAAATGACATAGAAGCACCACACTAAGATGAAGATGCTCTTAAGAAATCAAGGTAAAATTTAGTGATCAACTAGTTTCTCTTACCTGAAGGAGTAATTTTTATTTATTTATCTTTTTGTTTTAGGGCTTATTTTTGTGTAGTGTTTCAAATGCTTGTTTATATATCCATGAATCGAAGAAAGGGTTTGATTAAACAATTTTTTATTTTTTTTAATATTCAAAGTTGGAACCACGTTTCACTTTCTTATTTTAGTGGTTGTTTGATAAAACTGAATGAAATAATTCTAAATGGTTAAGTAATCTCAATGAGTTGAATGGAGATGAATGCTGAATGCAAAAAGTTGTTTGATAATTGATATATTTAAACATCTGAATAATAATCTTTTACTATTTTACCCCTCATGTTATGTTGAACAAGTACTAAAAAAAATTAAATACAATATTCATTGTACAACAGATAAAAATAAATCATTCAAACAAATTATCAAATAAAGTATTGAATAATTCAAACAATTTTAACACAAGTTTATAAAAAATAGAAAATGTAATGTGTTAAACAAATGTGTCAACAAACCAGATACAATTGTGTCAATCAACACAATTACAATTGTATAATCCTCAAAAATAGATTTTGGAAACTTATATGCAGCAACAATTTGTAGATGACATTACACAAAATAGTCTTAAACAAATTCAACCAAATTTAGCCCTTTCAAAGCTTTCCACTCTATGGTTCCCATAAAATGCTGAGTACTAATAAATTAAAAGCTACAAACCACGACACATTCAACTACAGTAGCATACAAAAAGGACTTGGTCTATGATTCGGTTCAACCCAAAATGTATTATTAGCCTAAATTATGCTTGGACGAACTTCTTAAGGTTCTTCAGCCACACCAAGTGTTCTCTGGTGTCTTTGTTGATCATGTATTCATGGAGAAAATTGATAGTGCTATGCTTGATTCCCCTAATCTCTAGATACTTGTGGAAAGCCTTTTGCAAATTCTCATCCAAATCCCTGGAGACAAAAAAAATGAAAGAACAAGAAGGATGTTTATAGATTAAGATTAGAGAAGTAATTAGTATCAACGCTTGAAAGAAATATACAGAAAATGACACTCGGGAGAAATCTGGTCCTTCATAGGCAAATTGATCTTCAGAACTTTGTGACTCCTTAACGGACAAGTTGTCAATTGAGATCTCATTTGGATATGCAGTACAACCAAATTCCAAAATGGGCCCATTACTCTTGGTAACTCAGACAACCAGTGCGATGCTAGATTGGTAAGCCTTCTCATCGCCATCATTGTTGTCATTCTCATCATCTTCCTCACCAGTTACAAGATCAGGCATGTGAACCTCAATAGTTTCACTTGAGTACTCCCTCGACATAGATGTTGTTTGTTACCCGCGGTTGTCTTCAATTTTGAAAGGGAAGCCTTCAAGAGCCTCCTCAACCTACAATGCAAAATCAAAGAGGCAATACTCCATTTATGTGTTGACAGTGTTGTTGACTGAATTCATTATCAAATCCAACCAAATGTTGCATAATATTATATTTCTGGTTGCTTAACACAATTTTAAAGAGAGAGATACCGTTTAGAAAATTGCAAATGGAAAACACGTAGTGTTAGACAATACGTTCCAAAACAGAGAACTGAAAATACAAACAAAATGTATTCCTAAAGTATCATACTAGTACTCAAAATAAAAAGCCATCATTATATTTAATTAAATCCATCTACAATCTACTAATATAAATTTAGCATACATATAATAAACCACATAAATGTCTCCACCAACAAGTATAAGTTTTTGATATCTAAATTTTTAGGATCTTAATTTCATTTTGGCTCAAAACTGATCCTCATAGAATATGGATTTTAAATAAAACAATCCTTCAAATCAGGCAAATGTTTTTAAGTTATCGAATACTACATATTCACATACATTTCAATATAAATTTCTATCCAAAGTGCTGTCAGAAAAGAGATAAATACCCATGATTAAGTCAACATTAGCTTAATATTAAATACTTTCATATTGTGGACAAATAATCACTAAAAGAACAGTCCAATTTATAATACTTAATTGTAGATTTTTCCTTTCAATTCAAAATATTTCAAAACAATAGAGCATCAATATTTGCAAAATTTAAGTAATGTATACCCAAAAGTAAGAGAGAAGACCTATTTAGATTCATCAGATTCCTCTGCGCATATGATCTCTGATTCGATGACTTTGAAGAGTGACTCGTCTGAACTCGGCCGCTTGAGAGAAGAATAGTAGTGGTGGACAGAAGAGAAAAAAGTGGGAAGAATGAGCTTGCGAGAGAGATGGAATTGCTTAATAGTAGCGTGAGAAAAGCAGGAAGAGTAGGCGGTAGTAGTAACTCCTTTGACCGCCGATGAATCGAACAGTAAGAGGCGCAATACGTGTGGCTTTCCGACGAATAATTGTGAAGAGAGTAGCCATTTCTGAATTTTGGAAGAGAGAGAGTGGACTTTAGGTCTTCAGGGTTTTGCAAGATAGGAGGATATCAAAACTGCAGACTTAATTTGTTTATTGTAGCCATAGCAATTTTAAAGATGAGGGTTACGTGTCAGAAATTGTGGAAGGAGGTGGAGAATCGAAGTTGCGGTGGAGGTAAGTGAAAAAGAGAGCGGCGATGGAGATGGATAAATCCCCATGATTAAGTTGACAATAGCTCAACATTAAATACTTTCATATTGCGGACAAATAAGTATTCACTAAAAGAACTGTCCAATTCATAATACTTGATTGTAGATTTTTCCTTTCAATTCAAAATATTTCAAAACAATAGAGCATCAATATTTGCAAAGTTCAAGTAATGTATACCCAAAATTAAGAGAGAAGACCTCTTTAGATTCTTCAGATTTCTCTACACATGATCTCTGATTCGATGACTTTGAAGAGTGACTCATCTGAACTCGGCCGCTTGAGAGAAGAAGAGTAGTGGCGAACGGAAGAGAAAGAAGTGGGAAGAATGAGCTTGCGAGAGAGATGAAATTGCTTAATAGTAGCAACAAAAAACAGAGCAGAGGGGTGGCGATAGTAGTAACACCTTCGACTGCCGATGAATCGAACGGCAAGAGGCGCAATACGTGAGGCTTTCCGACGAATAATTGTGAAGAGAGTAGACATTTCTGAATTTTGGAAGAGAAAGAGAGTGGGGTTTAGGTCTTGAGGGTTTTGCAAGATAGGAGGATATGAAAACTGTAGACTTAATTTGTTTATTGTAACCATAGCAATTTTAAAGATGAGGGTTACCTGTCAAAAATTGTGGAAGGAGGTGGAGGTGGAGATGGAGACGAATCGAAGCTGCGGTGGAGGTAAGCGAAGAAGAGAGAGCGGCGATAGAGATGGAGACTATCGAAGCTGCAGAGAAGTCATGACTATTTGGGTAAAAAACATTGCTTAGATCTATTCGATTCAACCAATTTTTTTAAAAAGAATCGCTCAGATCTATTCAGCCCAATTCAGATTTTAAAACTTGTAAACAAACAATTTTAATGACTTATTCGCTCAAATCTTGACTCTCTCAGTCCTATTCAGTCGTAAACAAACATCCCTTTAGTTCATTTGGGTGTAGGACTAAAATTTCATTATGGTCCTAGCTGCTCACACATAGTTGGAGTAATTTGATTTTTTAGGGCTTATTTATGGTTTGTGTTTCTACTAATTTGTTACTTGTTTATATATCCATGAATGGAAGAAAGTGTTTAATTAAGCCATTTTTAATTTTATTTTTCCTTTTAAAAATTCATAGTTGGAATCGTGGTTCAATTTCTGATTTTAGTTCACTTGGGTGTTGTAGGACTAAAATTTCATAATGGTCTTAGCTGCTCCTACATACGTGGAACTATTAAGAGACTATCATCCTCATGTTATGGGCCTTCTGATCCAGATGGAAGAGCGATTTCTTTGATTGATGGTAGTAATCAAGGAAATTCAAGAAAATTGGAGGGTGTAAGACAAGGAGTTTATAATGTTTCTCGGATCTTGGAAAGTGGTCCTTGGGGACCGTCCATGGAGAATGCTTTATCTTCATGTGATGAAAAACCTAAGACTGAAGTGGTCATTGGGGTCTTAAGGAGGCTGAAAAATGTCAATCTAGCTGTAAACTATTTTCGATGGGCTGAAAGAGTAACTGACCAAGCACATTGTCCTGAATCATACAATTCACTTCTCATGGTAATGGTAAGGAGTAAAACTTTTGATAAACTGGAAGAAATTTTGGGGGAGATGAGTTTAGCGGGATTTGGTCCTTCTAATAGTGTATGTGTTGATTTAGTTGTTACCTGTGTGAACTCTCAAAAACTGAAAGAAGCGTTTGATCTTATTCAAACCATGAGGAGATTTAAATTCCGCCCTGCCTTTTCAGCTTATACAACTCTGATTGGTGCACTATCTGTAGCTCATGAAGCTGATCTCATGCTCAAGCTATTTCATCAGATGCAAGAACTAGGTTATGAAGTAACTGTGCATTTATTCACAACTTTGATCCGTGTATTTGCCAAGGACGGGCGGGTTGATGCTGCACTTTCCCTGTTGGAGGAGATGAAAAGCAATTCTTTTAATGCTGATATAGTTCTGTACAATGTCTGTATAGATTGCTTTGGCAAGGTTGGTAAGGTGGATATGGCTTGGAAATTCTTTCATGAGATGAAAACACATGGTCTCATGCCTGATGATGTTACCTATACTAGCATGATTGGCGTACTCTGTAAAGGTAATAGACTGGATGAAGCCGTGGATATATTTGAGCAGATGGAGCAGAACAGGAAAGTCCCATGTGCATATGCGTATAACACAATGATCATGGGTTATGGATTGGCCGGAAAATTTGATGAAGCATACAAGTTACTTGTACGTCAAAAACTAAAAGGGTCCATTCCAAGTGTGATTGCGTATAATTGTATTCTTACTTGCCTTGGAAAGAAAAAGATGATTGATGAGTCATTAAGGGTCTTTGAGGAGATGAAGAAAGATGCAGTGCCCAATCTTTCAACATATAATATTCTTATAGACATGCTCTGCAAAGCTGGGAAACTTGAGGCTGCTTTGGAGATTCGTGATGCCATGGAAGCAGTTGGTTTGTTTCCTAATGTATTAACTATGAACATAATGATTGATCGACTTTGTAAGGCTCGAAAGCTTGATGAAGCTTTTTCGATATTTGAAGGAATGGATCATAAAGTTTGTACTCCAGATACTGTTACATTCTGTTCTTTGATAGATGGCTTGGGTAGACATGGCAGAGTAGATGATGCTTACAAACTCTATGAACAAATGTTAGATTCTGACCGGATTCCGAATGCTATTGTCTACACATCCCTCATTAGGAACTTTTTCAAGTCTGGGAGAAAGGTTGATGGTCACAAAATCTACAAAGAAATGGTTCGTTGTGGCGTTTCTCCAGATCTAACTCTTCTTAATACCTATATGGACTGTGTCTTCAAAGCTGGTGAGACAGAGAAAGGCAGAGCTTTGTTTGAGGAAATTAAGGCACGGGGATTCATCCCAGATGTGCGGAGCTATTCTATACTAATTCATGGCCTTGTAAAAGCCGGATTTGCACGTGAAACGTATGAGTTGTTCTATTTAATGAAGGAACAGGGATATGTTTTGGATACCCTAGCCTATAACACTGTCATTGATGGATTTTGCAAATTAGGCAAAGTAAATAAAGCGTACCAACTACTCGAGGAAATGAAGTCGAAGGGTCAACAACCCACAGTAGTTACCTATGGTTCTGTCATTGATGGGCTTGCAAAAATAGACAGGCTTGATGAAGCTTACATGCTCTTTGAAGAAGCAAAATCAAAAGGAATCGAATTAAATGTAGTGGTGTATAGTAGTCTTGTTGATGGGTTTGGAAAGGTGGGTAGAATTGATGAAGCCTATCTCATACTGGAAGAGCTGATGCAAAAAGGGTTGACGCCAAATGTTTACACGTGGAATTGCTTACTTGATGCACTAGTGAAGGCAGAGGAAGTTAATGAAGCTCTTGTTTGCTTTAATTCAATGAAGGACTTGAAATGCACTCCCAATGCCATAACGTATGGTATTCTCATAAATGGTCTTTGTAGGGTTCGAAAATTCAACAAGGCCTTTGTGTTTTGGCAAGAGATGCAGAAGCTGGGATTTAAACCCAATATGATCACCTATACAACAATGATCTCTGGGCTTGCAAAGGCCGGGCAAATATTTGAGGCTAGTGGGCTCTTTGAAAGGTTTAAGGCCAATGGAGGGATACCTGATGCTGCCTGTTATAATACGATGATAGAAGGGTTAAGCATATCAAATAGGGCAACAGAAGCATACAAACTCTTTGAGGAAACTAGGTTGAAAGGTTGTAATGTATATACCAAAACTTGTGTAATTCTTTTGGATGCATTGCATAAGGCTGAGTGCCTTGAACATGCAGCAATTGTTGGTGCTGTGTTGAGGGAAACAGCAAAATCTCAGCACGCTTCAAGATCCTTGTAACATCAGAGCAGTATTCTTTTTTCACTTACCTAGGGATTTATATTTTTTCCTTGATCTTGTGTTTATGAATAATTCTCCCCAAGCTGTTTGTACATCATCTGATACGATGCTGACTTAGCATGGCTGGTATAACGGCCTTCAAGAGGCCATTCCAATAGCTCTGTCTACTTTCAGTTGTACTAAAAGGATGTTATTCTGGTGGCTGTGACCTCCGACTCAGATATTCTTTTCTCTAATAACTAGCACCCAAGGTAGACGCCTGTTTCTGCTGATAATTGAAGTTTGTAGTAGTCACTGATCAGCATGAAACCTACAAGTTTCTTACGTGAACCTTTTGGCGATATGTAAACAGGTATTTAGTATTTACTACCCAAATTGCCTCTTTTTCCCGTAGTTTATTGTAATTTGGCTTCATGTACCTCTTTAATGTATTTTCATAGACACCTTTAGCAGGAAGGTATTGCCTGCCCATCTAATATTTTGTCTAATTCTGGAATCTGGACTGCAATTAGCAGTTGTTGACTATTGTATGCTTGTTTTGTTTATGTAAATATATTATTTATTTAATAAAGGTAAAGCCATCCTCCTTGTAATTAATTTTTTTGAGGGAAACCCTTTTGGTTACTGAGCTCTCTGGAGTATTTACTAAACCAGTGTTATACAAGTCGGCCACCTAGGCGGAATCGGCATTTACCTAATCAGTTTTCAAACTTGTCCTACATCGATTTGGTACAAGCCCAAAGGAAAGAATAAATTGATTTATTTAGTTTATTAAATATTTTATTATGTCCAATTAAGTTTTAATTGATATAATTATTTTTTTGTGGGGATTTAAGACCTTTAATAGTGGTTAGGAATTTTAATACTCCCTCCTATTCACATTAAATGACGTTTTAGGGAGTTTAATTTTATTAAGTGTCGTTTTGGAATTTTTATGCAATATTGCACTATTTTTTCCTAATTTACCCTTCTATTTAATATGCTTAGTAAATGCAATTGTGGAGAGAGAAATAATTAGTTAGGAACACAAAAAGTGTTATTTCTTAATAAGTGTGCTTAATTCTAAAATGTCATTTAATCTGAATAAAAGGGAGTATTTAATAAGGGTATTTTAATGTTTAGTACTTTTATTGTTCTCAAAGTAATATCAGGTTTTGATTCTCTTCAAATAATAACCACAAGATTAATTGTTATACATACTATATTTGTTATTGATATCAAGGTATGAGTTATTTTCCTCTGTTATGTGGTTGAGAAACCCTTAGGATAGTCAAAGTGACATCACTTTCTCTGATTGTTTTATCCCTTCGTTTTTAACTTAGCATTTTATTTTATGTGCTGTGTTTTATTCTTTCTTTTCTTTTATTTATTTATTTTATGTAAGTTTGTATTTATATATGGCCCTTCTTCTCTGAAATCCTAAATATATGCCCTAATACAAGCATAACACATGAGTATGTAAAATGATTCAATAGTTCGCGCTCAATTCATACTCAATTAAAAATTTGATTCGAGCTCGACTCGAAATATAAATGATTCAAATATGAGCAAATTTTAAAATTCAAAAAATTATTCAAATATTTTTAAATTGTAATTTTCTATTGATACTCGGATACATAACATTATTCTATCTAAGGATAACCATGTACAAATGTATTAAAAGGTACGTCATATGATCATTTGAAAACTAATTTCGCGCTCTCATATTTTTGTATGATTCTTACATTTATATAGTGTGATTTTAAGTGAGAGACTAAAATTAAATGACGTATTTGTGACCGCTTTTTTATATGGGATCTGGTACTTTATTTATTTATATATATTTTTTATTATTAATTTTACAATTAATTTTTTTGGTAACTGATACAGTTTTTAATCTCTCTCAATTATATATTAATAATTCTAAGCTGCAGTGACATGGGTTTGGGGAGAGAATTCTAGCATCAAAGGAATGGCTGTTCCAATGTTTTCATGTTCTCCACTTGATGCTGAAACTTTGCCTCTTTTGCATATTCAAGTCACCAATAATGGGACTCAACTGAATGCTTTCCACTCAGCTGGTGAATCTAATTTTTGCAGTTTCATGTTTCTAATAGTTCCTATCTTAGTACACTCTTATTAATGATATTAATTATATGTTTAGGTGCTATGCTTATGCTTATGGGGTATAAAAATTTGAATCATGTTATTTATTGTCATAAATCAGTGTCGAATTACAATCGAAAAACTTACATTGATAATAATTATAAGAGAACTTCACTTATTACACATCTTTCTAAAATAATTACTACTAATATTTATCCACATAACTGACAATCAAATAATCAACATAAACATTTGTAAATTTATCATTTTCCTAAAATTTTCAAAGCTCCTAGACATTTGGTTGGCAAATAATGCTAGAGACACAACTTATTCTACAACTATTTTACAATTTGCTGACGTGGCATACTCCATCTCAGCTTTTATGTAGGGCCGAAGATTATATTGAAGCAATTTGTTCATCATATATTGAAGTAAAGTACACTACATCAATAAATTATAAAATAAGTTGCGTCTCTAGCATTATTCTTGATTGACAAGCTCATCTTTTAGCTTTCGGATGTAAACCTTTTTTTGTTTAATAGTATGTCTTATTATTAGCCCATTGAAAAAGGAAATTAATACTGATGGCCTTCGGCTTAGTTGGTATGCTTGACCTTTACTACGCAAGAGGGAGGTCCAAAGATCAAATGGTTTTACAAAATTCGATTGAAGAGTACTTACTATTTATATTTATGTGAGGTAGTACGTCGTAGAACTAACATTTTTATTGATAAAAAATCAATATTTTTCTAAAAGTAATACTCTTTTTGTCCTTAAAATATATTTTTTACACATGTTAACGCCAGGATCTTCTGTCACGTCCCAATCACGTAAAGACGCCTACGATCTCGCTGACAAGAAACACGATAAACACCACAAGCTTGACGGCGGTTCCGGTCGGGGATAGCTCAGCGTGAGAATTAGTATGTGTTCACAAGGTTAACAATAGAGGAATGTCTTGTCTAGTGTCTAGAGAGATAATAAATCTCGGTTGTGTGTGTATGTGAGAGAATATGAAAATCAAAAGTATATGAACGCACCTCTTCGTGAAGACCTCCTTGCTAGGTTATCTTATCTCCGCACGGATTATCGTGCCACCCACTACTACACGACACCCCTACGATCCGATAGGTTTCTGCCAGATCGCGCGTATGGTTTATCCTTTGCTTTTGGCCATTTTGTTTTCACTGGCCACGGCTATGATCTCATCCACATTAATGCATGACAGGAGCTTTGGTCAACTGTCATGCTTTTTAATCATCACAAGTCAAAGTAAGAGATATTAAAATATCTAATGGGTCGATCCACTAGACCGACTCGGACTTAAAGGTTAAAATGGATACAATATGGTGACCGGGCCGGATGACTTTCATTTAATTAATAATAGAGGCCCAATAGATTGTTTATGTGAGAAGAGGCCCAATGTACAGCCCAAAGATAGGAAATATCACGACCCAACATTGCCCCCTAGTTTTTGTTAAATAGAATGTTTAATAGAAAACTATGAATGACCCAGGATAAATTACTAAAAGTCCATAGTGAGAGATAATTGAAGTGTACCCAGTTACTGTTCACGAAATGAAAGGAGAAGAGAACGGAGGCCCAAATCAGAAAAGCCCTGTCTAATAAATTCATGAACCCGGAACCGGACCCTTCCCATTCAAATTCCAAATCATTACTAACATTTAATGAGCCGGCCTTGAACACCGTAAATCGATATAAATAGTAACTTTACCAATTTTGTGAGTTTACTACCCATTTGAAATTTGAGCATTATCCGAACTCTCGACTTTCTGAACTTTCTCTTTTCTTCTGTAACTTGTCAACAATGGCTTCCCAGAATTCTGAACAAGGCTCTCCCATACTGGTAACCCCACTCACAGTCGTTCCACCAAATCCTACCACTGTTGCTCATGAAGAAACCTCGACCCCGAACCCAAAGGGGTCGAAATCTGACAAGAATCTTCCCCTTAAAAATCCCAAAACCCCCTCTGAATACTACAGGAGCACTGAGCGATTCTCGCATACCAATATTCCCTCTATCGTCACGGAGGCTGAATTGAAGAGGATCCGATCTCGATACCATATCCCGGATACCCATGCAGTTAGGGTTCCTAGATCCGATGAGAAAATGTATCAAGCGGCCGGGAGGGTTGGGCCAGGCCGTCCACCGTGACTCTGCTAGAGAAGGGGTTCGTTTCCCTTGCACATTTTCATAAGTAACCTTCCTTGGGGTTCCAGGGGTGGGGTTCGCCCAATGGTGCCAAATTCATACATTCATATCCTGGCCTTCGTGGCCTTCACGTCATGAATTGGGCGTGGAGCCCTCCTGGACTTCTTCTTCACGCAGATATAAGATAGTCCAATCTAGGAGAAAGGGTTCAAGACCATTAGTAAGCACTCTCCGAAGTCGGGAGAGAAGTTCGAGAGGCGTTCATTGATGAACACGCCTTGAGCAATAAGAAATTTGCACGAGAAATGGTTCTACGTCAAAAGCCCGAAATTTCTTCTTACTGAATCGGGCCATTGACGAGAAGATCTCTGCTGACTTCGGGGACATTTCTGAAGAAAGAGAAGTGGAAATGATGGAACTTTTTGACAATTTCCCCAAGGAGGAGTGGAAGTATGGACTCCTCTCGAAGCAAGCATGGTTATATGACCATAAATGTAAGTATGTCGGTCTATTTTATATGTATACAAATTTTTGAAAATGCTTTTATAATGTGGATTCTAACACAGAGTTATTTGGTTATGCAGTATCTTTGATCAAACCGAGCTCTTTAGAGATAAAAGAGTTCGAAGATTTTTTGTCCGGGAAGTCTTTGGAAGCTGTTGAAACTCTAGCAAAGCAGAAGTTTGCCCCGGCCGAACCAATCTTTAAACACACACGAGCGAGTTCGGCCCGGCGAACCGAAGGCGATGAGGTTCCTGTTCCGGAAGAGACTCTCCGTCCTCGCCAGAAGAAGAGGGCCATCAGGAAACCCAGATCAACCCCTCTCCCTAGCCCTTCGGAAGCCACCCCAGAAATTGAGCCAACTACAACATCCATTCCTCGACGAGGAGGCTTACTCGATCGTCCTGATCGAAGAACATCCTTCGGACCAAAAAGTTAAAAACCAAGATAACCCCGCTGATCGCCGAAGAGCTCAGGGTGCCCCAGTCTTCGATCATTCCCCCCTTCGTGCCCCCTGTAGAAATACAGATTGCCGAAGAAGGTGATCAGGATGAAACAGTTCAAACCTTGTCCGGGAAGAGAAGCGTACACCTGACAGTTATCCAAGCTCTGCCTCTGCCGCTTCTCCTCATGATCCCATCCCAAATAAGTCTCCTTCCCCCGAAATCGTGTATACAACCTGAACCTACTCCTCCCGAAGCAACCAGCTCTCCTTCCCGGAAGGTCGAGACCTCGCCGAACGACCTTGATCCTTCAGTCGGGGTTATCACGCCGAGGCCATGGGGTCCCCAGACTCGTGGCCTAGATTCAATGCTAAATTCCCTTCGACCTTTTCGGGGCCTTCGTGAGAATCTTGGCGATCATCGGTTCGATGATCACACGGACGGGGAATCGCTTCGATGAAGGAATGAGCTATCTAGCTAAGGTAAATAACCATTTCTTTATTTTTCATCTTTCCGTTCTTAATTGGATATCCGGTACCGACTTGAGTCTTTGTTTAGTCATATGTAGGCCAATGCTGTCTTCGGACGTTTGTGTCCAAGACACATAAATGGAGAAGCCGAGGAAGATTTCATGAGGCAAGAAATCAACATGCTGAAACCGACCTTGGCTCGAGAAAGAACCGACCATGAAGACGCTTTTCACACCATCAATGGCCTCCAGCGAGACTTAGATCGAGCCAAGATGGACTTGAAGACATCCGATGATGAACTAAGGGCCACAAAGGATGGGCTGACCGCATCCGAAGCCAGCCAACAAACTCTAACCGATATGAACGCCGGCTTGGTCGAAGAAAACCTGCTCCTAAAGGCCAAGAATGAGGAGTTTTCTTCGGCCAACCGAAGCCTGGCTATTCAACTTGGCGAGGCTCAATTGAAGGTCCAGGATGAAGGACGGAGACACAAGAACAAACGCCACAAGCTTCGTCATAAAATAAAGGAGCTTGAGGGAAGGGGTCCTCTTCTGACCGAAGAGTTGAAAAAGCAGATACAAGCGGAGTATAGGGATTCGGACGAGCTTAACGTCGAGATCATGAAGGTCTATTCGGAAGGCTACGAAGACTGCCGAGAACGAGGCAAAGAAAAACTGTCTGCTGCCCAGCTGGATCCCACCTTGCTCAACTCCGAAGACGAAGGTGGTGCCTAGATGTTCTTCCTGCTTTCATTCTGATTTATGTAAAAATTTATCTGTTTTAAATTATTTATGTTTTTTGGGATCATTTTGGAATTTTATATATGGAGGTTGTCAATATTTCTATATTGGTGTACTTAGTTCATGAATGAATAAATTAAATGATTATTTTAGTTTTCCTGATGAATCTGCAATTTCCTTAATTGTGAACTATCAGTAAGATGAACCTAAACAGTGAATCAGTTAAGACATATGATAGTTAATGTATGAGATGAAGTGAATTGAATTTCATGGACATAATTTAACTTAACTGAACAGAAAGGACTGAACTCAACACTTAAATAAAATAAAGTAACACATACTCATCGGTTCCGAAGTGTGAGATCGGTCATTTGTTTACCACTCGGGGTGAAACAATCATATAAGGACCAATATATAAGGATCAAAATATAAGGATCAAGATATGAGGATCAAGATATAAGGACCAAGATATAAGGATCAAAATATAAGGACCAATTGTGACCATTGACTTACCACCCTGGTAAAATCAATATAGGATCCTTTCGCTCACCACTCGGGATAGAACGACAAATGGGCTGCCATCGAATGGCCAGCAAGTCCTACCATACCTCCTTACACCATAGTGATCATAGGACAAATAGGACCAGGATCAATAGTGACCATTGATTTACCACCTGGTAAAATCAATATAGGATAACAAATCTACCACTCGGGGTAGAAGCGACAAATGGGTCGCCATCGAATGGCGGTGAGTCCTACCATACCTCCTTACACCACCATAGTGACCATAGGACAAATAGGACCGGGATCGATAGTGAAAAAGTGACTTTTTATTGATAATGAACAATAATATCTGAGACTTAGATGAATTAACTTGATCTTTATTGAAAGTATTCCGGTTCTTTAGCGTGCCAAGTGTTTTTGATTTGGAACCATCTAACGCCTTTAACCGATAAGTGCGGCTTTGATACTTGATTACTTCATAAGGCCCTTCCGGTTTGGCATTAACTTTCCCTTGTTTTGAGGTGTAGAAGCTTGGCTTCTCGAGAGACGAAGTCTCCTACTTGAATCTGCGAAAGCTTGACTCCTTTGTTGTAATGCTTAGCTACTCTTCGTTGATAGCGACCCGGTTTAAAGTAGATCCACTTCTCGACTTCTTAGCGAGATCTAAATTGGCCTTAGTCCTTCGTCATTGTAGATCTCTTTGTATTGGCTGACTCGAAGACTTGGAGATCCGATTTCGACAGGGCCTAAGGCATCAGTACCATAGGCCAGTCTAAAAGGTAAATCCCCCGTAGTAGTCCTCGGTGTAGTCCGGTAAACCCATAACTCTGTTGACTCTTGGCCATTTTCCTTTAGCTTCATCTAATCTCAAGGCTTGATCCTGATTCGGTGACATCCTGTTGGTCACCTCAACTTGGCCATTTGATTGTGGATGAGCCACGAAGTCTTCTTATCTTTGAATCCCCAACTCCTTTAAAAATGCTTCAAATTTTGATCCCACAATGGCGTCCGATTGTCCAGATATTAATACTCTATGGATCCCGGCGAAACACTACGGACTCTTTTATGAACTTCAAACATTCTTGCTCCGTTATTAACAAAGTGGCTTCGCTTTCTACCCACTTAGTCATGTAATCAATAGAACTATGACAAAGCTAAGTAACGACCTTTAGCTTTAGGCAATGGACCCGAGATATCTACCTCCCAGGGCAATGAAGGGTATAGGAGATAAAATCGAGTATAGCTCTTCCGGTGGCTGATGTGGGATCGGACTGTTGAGTTGGCACTTTTCACATTTTTTAACATACTCTGTAGCTTCCTTGAAAATTGTAGGCCAATAGTATCCTTGCCGAAGTACTTTGTAAGTTAAAGATTTAGCGACCATATGATCACCATAAATTCCTCGTGAACTTCCCGAAGAGCATATTCTGCCTCGGATGGGACCAGGCACTTCAGTAATGGTGAAGAAAAGGCCAATCGATAAAGATCTCCATCAATAAGAACAAAATTGGCACTCTTGTACTTGATCTTCTTTGCCAACATCTGATCCGAAGGAAGGACGCCATCTGCCAAATACTCGATGTAGGGGTCATCCAAGTAGTTAGATCATTTCGATACACATTCTTCGCTTCATCTTTGAACACTCATTTTACCGCAGAACTTCCAAGTAAATCCCGATCCGTTGAAGACATCCGCATCCGTAGTGGCCAACTTCGATAAGGCATCTAAGAATGGAATTGTCATTACGCTCTATGCCACGAAATTCAGTATGAAGCGAAATACTGAAGTCGATTCTTTAACTCCGCCAAATACTTGATCATCCAAAGTTCGCGAGCTTCATAATCTCCCGGCACCGCTTGACGACCAATTGAGAGTCACTATAAATGATAAACTTCGGACCTCTAGACTCTTTTGCCAATCGAACACCGCTTAGCTTTGCTTCATACTTCGGCCGTTATTCGTCCGCTTTAAATTTGAATCGATGGCTGTTGAACTTTGAATCCGTCGGACTTGTCAAGATAATTCACCTTCTACTTGATTAGGGTAGAAGGCCGTCCGCATATAGAGTCCAAACATTCTTATCTTGTTGAAGAAGCTATGAATCGCTCGATCGGACGATTAGAACGGTAACTTGGCATTCGCTTCGGTGAGCGAACATTCTACCATGAAATCGGCCAAAGCTTGACCTTTGATAGCGGTTCGGGGATGGTATTCGATGAAAAAGCGGGACAACTCCATAGTCCATACCGCTTAGTCTTCACGAAACTTACGGCTTGCCCATCACCTTCTTGATGGTCGATCCGTAGTGGCGACGAGGAATGAGCCTTGAAAATATTCAGAAGCTTTCTACTAGCAATTATTAAAGCAAAGGCAAATTTCTCAATATTTGGATACTGGTTTGACATCTCGCGGAGGCGTGGTCGACATAATAGGCCAGGATCTTTGCTTTTCAGCGACCTCCCGAACCAATCTTGCTCCAACCGCTAACGAACTTTGCTGCGAAGGTACGGATATAAGGTCTCTCTTTGGGCGGGATTTACCAATAAAGGAGCCAAAGAAAGATATGCCTTTATGCCTTGGAAGGCGTCTTCACACTACGAAGTCCTTTGGAATGTCTTCGCATTCTTTGGCCCTTTCAATGTATCAAAGAAAGGAAGGCACCTCTCTGCAGATCTGGCGGCGAACCTCCTCAAAGCTGCGATCCCGCCGATCGGGACGTTGGGCGTCTTTGACGCGAGGAGTCTTCATATCAAGAATGGCTGAATCTTCTCCGGATTGGCCTCGATACCCTTTTGATCGACAAGATAACCCAAAACTTCCTCGCACCGAGGCTAAAAGTGCACTTGGCGGATTAAGTTTCGATTGACGATGGCCAGACGATCTGAAAGCACTCCTCAGATCGTCAAATGATTACGAACTGCATGCTTTTCACGATCATGTCATCGACGTATACCTCCATGTTCCTTCCCAGCTGCCTATCGAAGATGAAGTTCATTATTCTCTGGTAAGTGGCTCCAGAATTTATAAGGCCAAAAGTCATCTTCTTGTTGCAGCGTACGAATCGGTGTGTAATAAACGCGGTCTTTGGGATGTCCTCTTTACGCATGGATATTTGGTGATAACCTGAAAAAGCATCCATAAAGCTTAGTAATGCATACCCCAAAGTGGCATCGATGAGCTGATCAATATGGGGCAGAGGATAAAAGTCCTTCGGACAAGCTTTATTGAGGTCGGTGTAGTCGATGCAAACCCGCCATTTTCCATTCTCGCTTACGCGCACCAACACCACATTCGCCATCCACTCGGGATAATCAATTTCATAGATGAAGTCGGTAGCCAACAGCTTTGCTATTTCCTCATCAATGATTTTCTGCCGCTCGGACGCAAAGATCCGCCTTTTCTGCGCCGGCCCGACTTCTTGAGGATCTACATTCAGGTGTGCTTTCGGTATCTTCCCATTAACTCAAGCATGTCCGCCGGTTCCCATGCAAAAATATCCGCATAGCAACGTAAGAGTTCTATAAGGTTTCTCCGAAGAGGTTCTGGTAGACCCGAACCGATCTTCACGATCTTATCTCGGCTTTCAGATGATCAATTCGACCTCCTCCGTCCCCACTGCGAGGAATCACCATTGGTTCGGAACTACTTTCGGTAAAGGCTCAATCTCAATTGCCAACGCCTCTGCTTTTTGTTTCTCGACCCCCACTCCGGAGGAAATAATGAGATTAGGTAGCATCGTCGGGCCAAATCCAAGTCCACTCTCTCCTACCCGTGTGTGTGGGGAACTTGATCTTGAAATGAGGATGGAGGTCGCGACTTGAGAAGCGATTAAGGTAGGTCTTTTCAAAGTATAGCGTTGTAAGCTAAATCAACGTGCACAACATAGAATTTGCACATTATTTTCGACTGTTGGGGTCTTTGTCTTCGAAGATAACGGGAGTTCAATAGTGCTCGTGACTTTGATGGGATCGTTCTTTGAAGCCGCATAAAGGAGCTTCTGCCGGACCTCCATTTTACATCCATCAAGATGCATCCTCCGATAGGCATGGCGTATAAAATATCCCTTTGAAGATCCATTGTCATCATCATCGCGCTTCATATCCACCGTGCCCACTTCATATTTGTGATCACCTGAGGCCCCCTCATGTGGCTCGATGGGCTCCGAAGGATAGTCAGCGTCTGTAAATGATATAACAGTCCCTGGGAATGGTCTGTCAACCTTCAGGGGAACATCTATCATAGTCATGACCGAATCCAGGTAAGCCCTTCTCTTCCTCCCAATCAACTTTCCTGCAGATCCAACAGTTATCACATCGATGACATGCCTTGGAGGTGGTATTGGAGCCATTTGAACCGTCTGAACAGTACGGTTACTAGTCTGCTGATCATTCGTGGCCACATACTGTACCAACAAGCCATCTTTAATCTTCCTCTCCACAAAGTCTTTCAAATTGCAACACTCGTTAGTGTCGTGGCCTGCGGCTTGATGATAGCCACAATACTTACGAGAGTTACCCTGCCCTGTTCGGTAGTTATCACGGGGTGGCTCGAAGAAAGGTTGGTTTCTGATCTGATCTAGAATCACAGATCTATCTGTGTTCAATTTGGTATAGACCTTATTCACCCTTCGGGTTTGAAAGCAGGGGACGATCGCTTCTTTGCCGCCGGAGTTATTATCTTCTTGAAGCGCTTACGGCCGATCATTATACCCCCCGATTCTCCTCTCGATCAACTTGACCTTGGGAACTACCATCTCTTTCAAGTGGTCCGAAGGAGGATGTTTCGAGTTGTTCATGGCTTCTTCCACAACAATATAGCCTTACGCTTGTCAAAGGCTTGATTAAGCTCTTGGATGGTGAAACATCAACTTTTCACCAACTTCTGATTTCACCAAATCCGGTCCATTACAGAATAAACCCTGACTGGAGATCATTAAGGTCGGACACCTGACCGACTGCTTCTCTAAACCTCTTCACATATTGGCCCAAAGATTCGCTGGTAAACTGCCGGATCTGTGCCAGAGAACCCGTAGGCTTTCCTCTTCTTCGATTACTGCCGAAACGGGCATGGAATTTATCACAAAGTTCGGTCCAAGAGGATATTGAATTCGACGACAAAGTTCCCAACCACTGTCTCACATCCTTTCTCAACGTCGTAACAAAGGTATGGCATTTGGCAGCGTCAGTGAAGTCATAATAGTCCATTAGCCGGTCAAACGCCTGGCTATGGTCATAAGGATCCCCGGTCCCATCGTAACTTTCCATGCGAGACAACTTTTTAGTGATATCTGCCTTTTCTTTGAGAATATTTGAGGAAAAAGGGGATGCCTTCTTTCCCGGAGCGTCCTTCGCTTTCTTTGAACCTCGCCGATTGCTTTTCGAGCTCTTTCAGCTCTTTTACCAGAAAATCAACGCCTTCGGACTGTGGGAAGACCTCTTTTTCGTGAACAACATTATGTCTCTGAGAGGATCGACCTCCTCCTGCCGATCCTACTGCCCTGGTGGGACTCCGTGATCTACTCCGGTACACAACTCTTTCCTTATGGTGAGAATGGTCACGTTGATAGTCCGATACCCTGACTTCGGGTACGATCTCCCGCTACCTGCTCCTTTGTCGATAGTCGTCTCGATGCTGAGAGGTAACGGCCATTATTACCTTCTTCGAGGCTACAGGAGTTCTGCTCCTCGATCTCCTCCTACTACGAGAACGATCCCTAGAAACATGCGCGGAACGCGTTTGGCTCCTTACCCTCTCGTCGCGACACCTCCTTATGCCCACTTCGTCCTCCTTGGTGATCATGGCTAGATGCTCGTCCGAGAATTCCGCCACCGAAGCATCTGTTTGAATTATATCCTCTCTTTGCTTTTATGGACCTCCATGGCTCTGTCGGCCGTCGTCGCCGTCTTCGCCATGACTTGGCGGCTCTATCTTCCTAACCACTTCTATGATAAGTCTTGGTCGGTGAGCCTTCCACCTGGCCTCGACCATAATCTCGCTCTTTATCCGCACCGAAAATCAATCTTCGTCGGCCCCACCATGAATCTTTGGACGGAGATCTCTGAATTATGTTTAGAGGCCGTCATGTTCTCGTGAGTACTTTTTTAGAAGGACCCGAGACGATCATTCACGTAAACACGCAGGCGAAATGGCAGCTATCACTATCGCTCGCCGCTTCTACGCGCATTCATCCTACTCTCCTCACCATCTTTGAAGTAGGTTTAAACGATTTGTGATTGAAAATTTAATGACACTAGAACTCAAAGCCCTCCTTTATGCGCCCAATGTTATTTAGGATCTTACGCCACGCCCCAATCACGTAAGACGCATACGATCGCCTGACAATAAACACGGTAAACACCACAAGCTTCGACGGGCGGTTCGTCGGGGATAGCTTCAAAGCGTGAGAATTAGTATGTGTTCACAAGGTTAACAATGGAGGAATGAAGCCTGTCTAGTGTCAGAGAGAGATAATAAATCTCGGTTGTGTGTATGTGAGAGAATATGAAAATCAAAAAGTATATGAAGCGTACCTCTTCGTGAAGACCTCCTTGCTTTAGTTATACTATCTCTGCTTGGATTCTTTGTGTGTCACCCACTACTACCCGACACCCCTACGATCCGATAGGATTCTGCCGATAGCGTATGGTTTATCCTTTGCTTTTGGCCATTGTTTTTCTGCGGCCGTGGCTATGATCCCATCCACATTAATGCATGGCGAGGAGCTTTGGTCAATTGTCATGCTTTTAATCATCACAAGTCAAAGTGAGATATTAAAATATCTAATGGGTCGATCCATTTGGGAATGACTAGGACTTTAAAGGTTAAAATGGATACAATATGGTGGCCGGGATAGGTGACTTTCACGGATTAATAATAGAGGCCCAATAGATTGTTTATGTGAGTGAGACCCAATTTACCTGGCCCAAAGATAGAAAATATCACGACCCAACAACACAAATTAAAAAAAATAAAATAATAGAAAGAGAGTAAAAAAGTATCAAATTTATTTTTAGAAACTTCACAAAAATACATAAAAATATAAAATGATGATTTTTTTTTTAGTACTCGCTAAATGATATACTTATTCTTTATTTTATGTATTAATTGAATTATATCTTAAATAATTTTTTTTAAGGACGGAGGGAGTAATAATAAACATAACCATTAAACCATGGGACCAAAGTCCTTGAACACACCCCTCAATCCGTAGTGGCTCGTAAAATTGACAATTTATTTTGGACATAAAGAACTAAAAGTAATCTGTCAAAAAGAAAAAGAAAGTCAAAGTTTATGCCCAAATCCAAACAAAATCACAGATTTGATTAAACCGGTCCCACCCAATTGAATTGCCAGCTCAGGAACTCACGCAAGGGTCACGTGAGCTGCCCTATCTAAAATCTTCCCCCCAAACCAAACCAAACCCAAAAAAATCACGAGAGCGAGTCGCCAAGTAATAAGAAGCGCACATCTGTTTGTGTTTTTTAAAGCTGAAGGGCGGCTCACAAATTCACCCGCATAAATACGACGTCGTTGTTTCCCTTACCATGGCCCATCCCACAAAATCAGAGCGAACTGGGGTAAGAGGGAAAAAAAAAGCTCTATTGACTTGAGAAGAGAGAGTGGGAAATGCTCTGATCCTGCCCCATTTTACAGTCTATAAACCTTCTCCATTCTGATCGAAACCCTAACGAAATTGTTTGGAGAGAAATGTCGGAGCAGAGGAATAGGTGGAACTGGGAGGTTACTGGTTTCGAGCCGAGGAATTCGATAGAGCCTGATGATCACAACCCTGCACCTTTGTTTCGAAGGTATTCGATCTCTGCTGCTTCCATGCTTCCTCATTCTGACCTTTCAAAGCAGAAAATTTTGGTTACAATGCTTAATAAATTGAACGACAAGGTCCAGGTATATATTTCTCTATTTATTAATAAGTATTTTGTTCGAGTTATAGGCTGATGTGTGTGGGTTTTGCTACTGATTAAGTTGATAGGAGTGTTAAATTTCTTTATTTGTTATAATTAAGGCAATTGATTTCAAATGCCTCAATTGGGAGGTAAATCTAGTGGAATACTAATGTAACTCAATAATTAAGTGTTGATGGATGGATGTTAGGAGTACATGCCATGCACGCAATGGGAAAATGTATTGAAGTTAAGGGTAGTAAAATGGGGCGCTTGTTTACGGAAGCTTCTTACGTAGGAAGATATAATATACAGCTAAGGAGATTGTAATGCAGCTAGTAATTTTGTTTAGAATTCCCGATTTTGCAAAAGATGGGCCGCAATGTAGTGTTTCTAGGGTTAAGTGATTAGCTATCTTTTCAGACTACGAACCTTAATGTGTACCAGTTTTTTGTTTGGTAGTAAACCTAATTATACTACATATAATACTACTTCTTTATGCCAACTTTCTGTCCTATTGACAACTGTGGACTCCATGGAGGAAAATATTATCAATATGCAAATAAAACTGTGTTATTATCAAGGAAGATTAGGCACTTGATTAATTAAGACCCATCTAAGTCTTTGAATGTTCTACAAGAAAAGTGACAGCAGAGAATAAGAAAGAAAATAAATTATGAGATTACCATTCTTGTTATGGTAGAACACAGGGTTTGAGTGGTTTGGTAAGGTTGAATTAGGTAGTGAATATTCTCAAGTTCATTTTGTTTTTTCTTAGGAAGTAAGTTGGCCTGAACAGATATCAGTGGTCTTTAGTTTCATGTCAAGATTACTACATGAGAAGATCTGTGTTGACTTCACTTTAACGAGGCATTTATCATGATTCGTGTTTTGTGAATGTGTTCTTGTTTTGTCAATGTGCAGCTCATGAAGCTAAAGTACTTTCTGCATTCATTTGACCATGTTTATGCATTAATTTGAGCCTTGAGTGACAGAAATATATATACAGACCTACAAAACACACTTGTCATAAATATAGGTATTAGGTTAATTGAATACTATGGACTTTGGTTGAGCCATTGCCAACTAGGTATATTCTTTCTGTTTTCTTTGCCTTTCCCTTTTTGGAATATATTTCCCTGAATGGGGATTTAGCTGGAAGTCAAGCTCCTACTATGTTGTCATTAATAATCTATGTATTATATATGGAATGTTTCTCATCTCCGTCAAGGAGTATCAGCTTGTCTCATGTGATTGGAATTTGTAAGATGATCTCAAGATCTGAAGTAACCCGTTGTTTCCTCCGAAGAATTGCTTTCCGATGTATGCTACTAAAGATATACTTTAAATTTACTTTTATCTTATCTCATAGCTGAAAAAGTCCACCGTTTTATCTTACATTGCCCTTGTAGTTTTATAATATAACGAAAAAAGAACATTATTATCCATCATAGGGACTATTATTGCCTATAAAAGAAAGTTTCTGTTCCTACTATTAATCTTCAGTCCACAAGAAGAAAGATATAAAAATAAAACAGGACCTAAAAAAGGTCCTTTACAACTTATTTAGGCTTATACGTTGTCAAGTTTTGAAGATTTAAGGGGTTCTTGTGTCTCCCAAAGGTTTCTTTGGGATTAATAAATGAGTTCTGTGTACGAAGAATCCTTGGTTTCAAATGGTTGCTTCACATCTACTATTTTTTTTCGTCCTTTTTTCAAGGCTTATGTAGGTCATATATTTCTGCAATTGTTATTTTATCCTTTTTGACGTCATACATATGACTTATTTTGGGCAGCTTGCAAGAGAAGATTACTTCGAGTTGAGACAAGAAGCTGGTGATTTCCAAGAATACTGTAATGCAAAACTTGATCGAGTAATGCGATATCTACGTGTTCTTGCTCAGAAGACCCTTAAGCTAGGTATGGAATAAATTGGGTACATTGTCCGCACAATAAACTTGGATGTGTGATGTTTCATTTAATTACTTTATTTTTATCAGTTACATATGGGAATTTTCATATCAGACGCTCTCCCTGTGCCTGACCAAAAAAATTAGGCATGTGCAATATAATTGTCAAACTTTTCTAAGCTTTTGCTCGATTTGTATTTGCGCCCAATTTTGAGAAGCCAACTGAGTAGATTTTCTTTTTGTCTTTATTGCGTTGCATTGAAAGTTGTGATAAATCAAGTTTTATAATCTCTTTTAGTTGCAATAGAAACTAATTAACCAAGTTACTTTAGTTTCCATCAAACTTGTGTCTTGATTCTTTTTTTCTACTGGTTAAAAAATTTAATTATGTATTTTTCTTGTAGTTATCAATCTTTTCAAGATTTTACTGGATTTGTACTTCTGTCCAAATGTCAGAAGCCAATTGGGTAGATTTCTTTTTGTCTTTAACATGTTGCATTGAAAATTTTGCTGAATCCAGTTTTATAATCTCTCATAGTTGCAATAAAAACTAATTAATTAAGTTACTCTTAAGTTTTATCCTCCATCAAATTTGTGTCTTGATTCTTTTTTGCAGGTTAGGAAATTTTACCATGTTGTGGCAATCCAAACCATTATATTTAATTATTTTTGGAGTTGCTTCATTGTGTTATTTTACTCTTGATGGTTAATCCTTGCTTAGTCATGTTAAGAGATTTATGGTACAATATAATAATGCATTAATTTCAGATCAGGCTGCCCTTGAAACTGAATCTAGAATTTTGCCGCTGATAAATGAGAAGAAAGGGTTGTTTAACGAGTTATTAACTACCAAAGGTACTCATGATTTCTCCTATTTTACACATTCAATCCTTTCTCTCTCTTGTGCTAGCAAAACTCTTCTGTAGAGAGAGACAAACGCACTCCTGAGTGGGCTCATGCCATGCGCCAAACACTCTAAAGATATCACCCTAATTAGTTTTTCCTTTTCCCCTTCAAAAATTCAAAATTTCCCTTTGCTGAGGTTTAGGAAGTACACATTTTTTTTTTCTCCGACAACTATTGAAATTTTCAGGAAACATAAAGGTGTTTTGTCGAACAAGACCACTTTTTGAAGACGAAGGTCCATCTGTTGTTGAATTTCCTGATGATTTTACAATTCGCATAAGTGCAAATGGTGATAATTTCTCCAACTCAAAGAAGGATTTTGAATTTGACAGGGTTTATGGACCTCATGTTGGACAAGGTGCCTGAATATTTTTGTTTATTTCTTTCTTTCCCAATACTTTTTTCTGATGGTCTCTATTACAATTGTTGTGCTATGTTGAACTTTGAATTTAGTCTGGTTGTTGCATATTTTGTCTGAGAACATTATATGACATTATGTTGTGTGCAGCTGAACTTTTTGGTGATGTTCAACCATTTGTGCAGTCAGCTTTGGATGGACATAATGTTTCAATATTTGCTTATGGACAAACCCATTCAGGAAAGACCCACACTATGGTTTGTCTCTCGCTCCCCCCCTTCCCCCCGCTATGTACTCTAGTATGTATGTGTGGTACGTTGATTCTAACACAGCTAACATAGATACAATATTACTTGTATGCAAGCCTGTTTAGGTACTTCCAAATTTAATATTTAAGTTGCATTTTATCATTAAATTCTTTATAAGTGAATGATCTCAAATTTACCTATAATATTATGTTAATATATTTCCTTTAATAAATTGTAAAGGAGTATCATGTTCAATGTTTTGAAATATGAATTTTGTCATCTAGTTTCTGACTTTGCGTAATGTTGTTAAGAGCTAAAAGTGTATAGCCCATCATTTGAAACTTTGAATGACATTAATTTACTCCTTCACTATAATGTTATAACCTGCAGGAAGGATCTAGCCATGATCGTGGTTTATATGCTCGATGCTTTGAAGAGTTATTTGATTTATCAAACTCAGATACAACTTCTGCTTCTCGATTTGATTTCTTCGTCAGTGTTTATGAGCTCTATAATGAACAGGTTGTTTGACTGTAATGTCTTATGATTGTCTCATTAATTTTGACTAATTATAATTACAATCTATCAGCTCTCTTTGTTTCTTCTATGAAAATATGAGTTGAAGATCGTCACAATTTTCTGATGATAGATATCATTCATGTTTTGTAGATAAGGGATTTGATTTCAGTATCTGGAAATAGTCTGCCAAAGGCTCGGTTGGGGTCAACAGATTCTTTTGTAGATCTTTCGTTGGAAAAGGTTGATAGCCCATTGGCATTCTCCAAAGTTCTAAATATGGCGTTTCAGAATTGGGGATTTGATGTATTAAAGTTCAATGTTTCTCATCTGTATGGCCCTCTTTCTTACCTTTAAATTTTCTATATATGTGACATATTATTTGGGGAAAAGTTATAGAAAGAGACAGTGGAATATAACTGTGGACATGGCTTGTGATTGGAACAAATTCAAGAACGAGTAGGGCATTCTATCTTTATATTGTGTTTTCTGTTTTCCTCTTTCCCCAAACTTTTTTTCTTTTTCTTTTTCTATTTTTTGTTCTAAATTTAAATTATATATATATATATATATATATTTCTATGTGGGGTGTATTTTAAATTTATTTATCTCAATTGTTTTTTGTTTTTATTTTAAATTTATTTATTATATTCTTTTCTTATTTAATTTTTTTTCCTGCCTTCCCTCTTTTATATAGTATTCTTTTCCAGCCTAACCTAATAATATGGGATAAAAAGCGTTATTGAGTTGAGTTGATGTGGCATTTTCTGTTGCCTTAGCTATTATACATTTTGATTTTCTTCTTGATTGTTCCTATCTGCTGAAACTATTTTGAATTACTGTGAAGACTTTTTCCCTATTTAAGACAGAAGTTCTATAAATCTTTTATTATGTGGACTTCTTAATTTATACTGAATTTAATTTTGATGTATGGCGGCGTGGTTGAGTTATATAGAAACCATTAATATGGCATGATTTTTCTCTGAAAATAATCACTCAGTTACGCCAACTAACAATTTAAAAAGCCTTTTCTCTAGATTGGCAAGTGTTATGCAAACACATAGCGAGCCTTATTCTCACGTACATTTACTTTATCTGGTTGTGGAGAGTTATGGAATATATTAGTTGGGATAAATTGCAAATGGCTAAGAAGCAAGGATTTGTTGGGAGGTGAGCAACTAGAGAATCCAGTTTGTCATTCTCCAAATATTCACCAGGGATTCGGTCAAATACTGTATCAATGAACTTTGACCCCAAAAATTAGCCAAGTTTGAGCCAGCTCATGCTCGCTCAACTCCTCAACCTAGTTGAGCCAAGCTCATGCATGTAGTCTGGCTTATTTAGAGGTCTAATTGATTGATTTACAATATTGTTGTTGGCTTTGATGACCTATACTATGCTAGTTATTTTCCTTTTGCGAAGGACCTTTCCTCTTTAGAGGAACTTTATCTCCTTGTATAAAATATATTTTCTTATGTAAGAATCAAAGTATAACCCAATGGCTTCAAAAAGGATCTGGACCAATCACACGTTGGTTGTACAGTTTGGAATGTTCTGGAATTCGACATCATATTTTGACTTTAGAGTTTTAACGGCTATAACCTACATGTACCTAAATTTTTTTCAAAGGGATTTCAGCTATCCAATGTCTTAGTTTTTCTTGCATTATCATATCAGTTGATAAAAATAGTCTTCTATGTTTACAACTTTATTTTATTTCATATGTTGTTTTTAATAATAAAATGAAGGAACATAGAAAACCTTGTCCTAAACTACATAATTTCAAGTCTCGCTCTTCCTACACTTATGAGGAAAGAGGATTTTCCCCCCCTTTTGGAAACTTTTATCAAAGTTGATCAGAGTTTTTTCTGTTTTTTTTTAAAACCTAAAAAGCTTCAGGGAGAGTAACATGCATGTGAAGTTTACTGCAGTTAATTATAATCAGTTTATTTACCCTCCTAACACAGCACAAACCATGTAAAGTATAGGAAAAGGACATTCTTGCCTCACTCCAAATGAGCAAATGGTTTGAATCCGAAATATCCTGGATGCATTTGCATTGGATCCGGGGGTCAGGCTAAGATA
Organism: Panax ginseng; assembly: GCA_020205605.1. Taxonomy (NCBI): domain Eukaryota; kingdom Viridiplantae; phylum Streptophyta; class Magnoliopsida; order Apiales; family Araliaceae; genus Panax; species Panax ginseng. Next base: position 24,538,609 of record CM035145.1, read on the forward strand.
TCCAAGAGTCATGATATTGAGAAATTTCACTTGCATGCATCTCTTTGCTTCCATTCCTAGTCCTACCAATATAACAAGCAAAACAAGGGAAGGAAGGTATCCCTTCCCTAGGGATACCTCTCCCATTGGAAAACTTCCGTCACTTCCTTGCACCGGACATGGCAATATGGATAAACTTTCTGTCAATGAATCATCTATGTAGTTCTAGCTGTGTAAAATTTGTGAATTTTGTCTGAAAAATATTTTTTGATTTGCTATTTTTTGCAGGATCATTACCATACATATATATAATAACAATTTTATAACAGAAGAAAATATATATAGCAAGCTTTCTCTTGTTGACTTAGCTGGTAGTAAAAGTTCAAACCTGCAAGACGATGGCGGAGAGAATGCAACGGACTTGCTGCATGTCATGAAATCACTTTCAGCGTATGTACTGCATTTGGTAGCCTATTATTTTATCATCGTTGGGTTATGTTGCTTGCTACATGTCATGAAATCACTTTCAGTGTTTGTACTGAATTTGGTAGCCTATTCAGTTATCATCAATAACATTATGTGCCTATAAAGGGAAAATTGACTTGTTTAAAGCCAGAGGATCTCACTATTATTTACTATAAGCTTCTTTTTGTTAGTGCAATTTGCACAAGAGTTTTTTTGGGTAATACATGGGCAACTACTTAAAATATACTTAAAAAGTCTTAAAGTTGAATGATGATACTTGCTTACATTCTGTACTTGAAGACTATGTTGTGTTTGTAAGCGGATACGAAAAGGATATCAGTTAGTTATTCTTTATTTTCTGAAGTTTGTAGACACAAAGGCAAATATGCTCCCAATGATAAAATTTCATTCTTCCAGATCTGAAAAAAAGTACATATATTTTCCAGCTGAAATGCTTCGTTAATGGAGACGTCTCTTTTTTGTGAATTTGTTCTGGTCATCCTGCATCATTTCCTTACTACTTTTGACGTAAGTTATGCAGGTTGGGAGATGTTTTGACTTGCTTGACCTCAAAGAAGGACATTGTTCCTTATGATAACTCTATACTTACGAAAGCTCTTGCAGATTCGCTAGGTAATCAGTTCTCTTTTGTGTATGGATTATCTAATTATTGTATTCTATTACAGGAAATTCACCAGCCTGAGAATTTTGTACTTCTAAATTTGGGAAGTTTCTGGAATAAATCATGTAATGATTTTTTACATGAACATTTTATGAAGGCATAAGTAAAAAGGGGCAATTTTTTTCCTTTTTTTTTAAATAAATAAATTTGATATTTTATTCGTTTTTCGGTTTATGTGAGATTGAGGTGTTAAATTATTTCACGCTCTCTTTTGTAATCTTACCAGGTGGAAGCTCGAAAACTTTGATGATTGTTAACGTGTGTCCGAACAAGTCCAATTTGGCTGAGACATTATCATCTCTCAATTTTTCCGCCAGAGCTCGAAATGCTACACTAAGCCTTGGAAATAGAGATACAATTAAGAAATGGAGAGATGTTGTAAGTTCTTGCAAAATATCTTTTGCTGCCAATGATTGTCAATAAGTAGGTCCAATCAACTCGTGTCTTCAGTTCGGAATGTTCTGATAAACTACTAACAGAAATGTGATATGCGTGGAATTTGGCCTCATTGCCAGTATACTTGTCCATCTAAGTGCCAGCTAGTTTTAAATTTGAGACCTTCCCCTCTCTCCTACCTCAACTATATATTCTTGTCTTTAGCATAGGCTTATCTAGAAGCAAGCTATGTTTGGGTCAATGATTTTTCCTGAGGATATAAATATATTATATAATACAATTCTCATGCTGGATTTTCGTTTGCTACATTTCATTGTAGGCAAATGATGCACGGATGGAACTGTGTGAAAAGGAGAAGGATATTAATGATCTGAAGCAAGAAGCTATGGTACTAAAACAAGCACTTAAACATGCAAATGATCAGTGTGTTCTACTCTTTAATGAAGTTCAGAAGGCCTGGAAAGTTTCTTTCACACTACAATCAGATTTAAAGGTATTACAATAATGACATTTTTTTTTCTGAATAAAGAAGGGAAGTTACAATAATGACATTTGAGTAATTATCCGATATTAATTTATCATCTTTTTGGGAATTGTTTGATACTGTGTTTTAACATGAGTTGCCTTCATTAAGTCATTATTTGTCTCCCCAATTGCACTAATGATAGACAGCAATTATTGAGCTTGATGGTCTACACGAAAATTATTGGAGAAAATATGCTCTCTTACCAATTTGTGATTGGATTTTTCTTGAATGGATGCAGTGTTGTATGCTTGACTTTCTAAAGTGAATAATTTTGTTTTTTATATTTATCACCGTCGAAGCCTAATGCCATTTAACATATCATTATAATTATTATTCTTTGTTTTAGCACGTAAGACAGACATATAATGATACTTGTACGCTTGCTCCTTTTGTTTACATAAATTGATTTTTATTCCTGGGTTCGGAAGAGAGAGATGGCTCTATTATGGCTCCTAGCACTCAGAGTCTTCAGATATATAACAACCTTTGAGAAGTTTTGACAATCTTTCAACTGTTCTTTTCTAAGTCCTGAAAAGAATAAAAAGTAAACAAACTTTTCTCTGATGTCCACTGAAGCCTTCTTTACATTGCCTAAATTTGTGAACCATCCTACTCTGTTTCCACCAGACAATCCGAAGCTGAATTTTCATTAAACACAACAGCAGATGCCAGTGCCTTTTGTGTGTGTGTGTGTGTCTGTGTTCTGTGTGTGGCTTCTATCAACACTATTCATATTTGTGTTATACCAATTCCATTCCATTCCATCATATGTGGCTAGCATGTTCTTAAGTTGCTTCAATTCTCCCATTTTGGATAGTCGGAAAATATCATGCTGGCTGAGAAGCATAAGGCAGAGAAGGATCAAAATGCTCAGCTCAGAAATCAAGTTGCTCAACTATTACAGTTGGAGAAAGATCATAAGTTACAGATACAGCAGCGGGACTCAACAATAGAAACCTTGCAGGTTGGGTGCTCCTCCATTACGGTTTCATTTATTCTTCCCTGTTTACAATTTTAATGCACTAGTCTTTAATATGTGTTCATGCATTATAACTGTTTTTGTTTTAAGTTGTTATTATATCTGGGTAGTTTGCAAAACTACCGTATCCATAAAGTTTTTCACAACTATTGTGTGCATAACTGTTGTGGACCTAAAATTTCAGAAATAAAACAAGAAAAAAGTCCAACATTGAACTACATGTCAATAGACAATGGTTATAACATCTTGAGGTTTGTAATTTATATCAATGTGGAAATTTATTAAATTGAGGAACTTTTTGTTTATTTATTTGTAGCTCTTTTCTGAAGGATAAATAGTGTGCATCGACGTACATTAGAGAGTATTATGATTTAATTAAGTGCTCAGTTTGAAGAAAATAATTACACTTGGCCTCAATAAATAAAGAAACTTCCTCAAAAGGGGTTCGAAAGAGTAGAAACTAATAATAAAATATTTAGACGAAGTATAGTTTCCATCGACAAAGCATCAATTTCATGTAAATCCATCTTTCAAGAAAGGAACCAGATTTGCTGTTAACTCTTACCCCTGAATTAGGCTGAAAACTTAATTTGGGACATCATTTAATTGACAGCAGTCCCAGAGATTGGAAAGATGGAGCCAAGGATTGAAATAGTTTCATTTTTAGTTTGGATTCTATGTGTTCTCTGCCCTTGTTATCTTTTCATGGTAATTGATAACTTGTCACATACTAATATGGATAAATTTTTGCTTTAAACCAATTATTGGTCGTTGCATTACTGGATTCGGTGAGGGATCCTAATTGATTAATCCAGAGATTATTCTGTGCGTAGTTACAACGTAGAATACATGTTTAGATATCAATTTGAACTCGTATACAAGTAGATAATGAATATACGAGTTCACTAGATTTGAGATGTCCTTTCTTTTTGGATATCAATTTTTTTTTCTTCCCCAGAGTCCTTGTAAATCGCATTCTTTTGTGCTCCTCTAATTCTGATGTTTCATTATCTTTTGCTCTTTTGATTCCAAAATTATATGCTGCTGTGAAAATCTAGATCATATCCTTATCCTTAGTTGTTTCAAAGTATTTCTTTTAAATGTTATTTTCACGTGGTTCTGTTTAGTTGTTTTAACAGTGTGAGTATTGTTACTTGATTCTCCTAAATGTTTTCAGATCAACCCGGAAAATATAATTTACGTATTAAATAATTATATATATTATTAATTATTATGATAACTAAATTGACCTTGTCATTGTGATTGAATATCGGTAATTTGGTATATGGCAATAGTTTTTTAAATTTTAATGGTAGATAATATTAGAAATTATACAAAAAATAACTTTAAAATATCAAGACAAATCTTTTATCAAAACGAATATGAATTGATAATGTTACTTTATATCATAAATTTAAATTGGATGTTGGGTTAAAATTGGGCCCAATACTCCTTCTCTATATTCTTCTTTTTCTTTTTCTTTTAATAATGTAAGTCTTATGAATTGGACACAATAGTCTTATAAAAGGGACATAATATCCCAAATCTGGGTCCGTTCTTATTCATTCTACTCTGTATAAACACTTAAACGATAAGAGAATCTCATATTCTCATTCTCTTTCTTATCTTCCTACCTTCCCTCTCTTTACTCAATACCATATACCCACCATCATCGTGGTCGTACAGTGTTTCACTGAGCATAACTCCACACCTCACTGCTCCTGCAACAAACACACCCATATATTGCTTCTTTTGCCCTTACAAATTCCTAAAAAAATGTCGATTTAAGATGGTGTTTTGTGTTATTTTGAAAGATTAATTGAAAGGGCAGATCGCATGCAAGAGATTTTAGAAGAAAAATCCTAATCCTATTCTTTTTCTGTTTGTTATTCTCTTGGATTTCTTCCATTATTGTTGGTAAATAAGCTTAATATGAAACAATTATAACCGGAAACCGGCCACCGGGCCACCGGTTCAATGATTCTGACTATCCAACCAGCGGTCTATCGGGTTTCACTGATTTTTAGAGAGTTATGTTTTTAAGGTCTAGTAGTCGGTTCATTTTGTCTAACGGTTTGGCGGTTCCGAGCGGGGTATGAAAACATTGTCCTAAGCATAATCTCTAGAAGTCCCTGCCAGCTAAAATAGACACAAAACTTCACCTTCACTAACCTCTTAGATGCTTAGTACATTTAACCAGCAAAGCTATCGTGATAGTAGTATTAACGTGAGCTTGTAGTGACATTTAAATTTCTGTCATTCAGTTTGCAAATATTGAAATTATTTATCCTTACTGAATGTGTCACTTTAAATTTTGTACTATCTACATAAGTTGTCAGCTTGCTTCTTTCTTTATGTGCTTTGGCACTTCTCTCATCACTTTGTTGTTTTAGCTTGTCTTCAGGACGTTTTTATCTTTGGATTTCAATTTTTTATACAATTTCTTTTGAATAGTTGATGTAGGACAATTTTGGTTCAATATTTGTTGGAAAATGATGGGAAAATTAGTTGGGTGAGATTTTGCAGCTCACTACCCCGAGGAAAATAAAGGAAAAGCTATAACTAGTGTGAAACTCTGCACTCCATTACCCCTAGGATTGTCAACCGCAGAAGAGTAAATTGATTGCAATCAACAATATCTCTCAATAGTAACATTCAATAATCTAAATAACTTGGAGGATTACATCACTATTTAAAAAGACTCAAAACCCTAATATTACTTTGGCAACAATAAAAGTATTAAAGGACTAAATACCCTAACAACACAGTAATATTTCCTAATAAATATAAATATCCTAAAACCCCACCAATAAATAAATAAATTACATCAATTATTTTCACATAATACATAATAAAAAGCTCCAAATAACAAGTATAAAAAATCTTTTCTTTCCTCTTGACTTGGGGTCCCCATCAATAGTACAGAATCAAGGCTATATTGTGCAAATCCTGCATTGCTTTTCCTTATCCGGAATTAACTCGTGATGATGTTAATTAACGTGATTGGCACTTTTCTGATGCAGGCTAAACTAAGAGGCATCAAATCACAACTGAATGAAGCTTGTCTTTCTACTGAGGTCAGGTCGGAATCAAAGACTACGGCTCTATCAACTTCCAATGCGACAGGGGAAGACATGGATTCTGTGTCTGTTACTAAGAAACTGGAAGAAGAACTTTTAAAACGCGATACACTAATTGAGGTTTGTCGTTTTTAACAGCTTTTTAGTTGTTTCGTACTTCTGTTCACATGGCATTCGGTATTGGTAAAGGCTTAGATGAGTTGACTAATTCAATATAGTAGTTATTATATACAATAAATAATACAAATCTTATAGTTTTGATATTTGTTTTAACTCTGCATTTTACTAACCTGATCACATATTTCTAATTATGGTTCTATTATTTCACCTGTAGTCGTGATTGGGTCAGTCCATGGTGTGTCGTTATCGGGGCGATTTTTTGCTTTATTTATTTATTTATTTTAGTTGTCAGGCTGTTTTGTGAGTTTATTTATGTTTTAGTTGCTTGGACTTTTGTTATGTTTAGATGTTTTATTCTCTCAAATTTTTGTTATGCTTAAATTCCCGGTGCACACCGTGTAGGAAGTGTTTACTTGTGTTCCCTTGCTCCCCATGTAAGGCCAAGCTGATTTGTTATTTTGTCAAACAGTTGATTGTTGAATCAAATACAAATTTTGAGTTCCACTCTTGTTTGCGGATGTGTCTGGTTTTTTATGGGATTAGTGGCCTTTCAAATAACTTAATTCTCCTTTTATTGTTTAACGCAAATGTGTTTGCTTTTCTTTTGCAGAGGTTGCATGAAGAAAATGAGAAATTATTTGAGAGATTGACAGAAAAAGCAACTTCCACTGGATCTGCACAGGTTTATTTTATTTGTTTTCATTTGGGGAATTATGAAATGCGAATTTGATGATTTGTTTGTTATCGGATACCAGATGACGTCAGTAGTTTATTCCTCTTATGTCCTATACTTTTCCCTGTTGTTACTTATCTCCTTTGTGATCAAGTCCATTAAATTGCTTTTTCTGCTTCTTTTTGTTGATGGAACTCTGTTGAAAGTGTTTTGAGTTAACGGAAGAATTGAACATTAAAGCGTCTAAATTTTCTGTATTCTTTCAATGGTCAAAAGAACCAGAACAAAGGAGTAGTTGGTCTTCCACTGCAGTCTGAGTGTCTGACTTGGCAGTCTTCTAATTTATTCCAAATAAGAGCGACTTAGAAACTCCTTAAAGCTCATCAAACACTTGAGATGATTCGGTTGATTTGGTAGAGATCTTATTGTGACGTGGTTTTATTTGACTTTCTTTTTGACAAAGTAATGAGGAGTCTGTGAATGGACAAGATTGTCACCGTGTGTTAATAATCTTTCTGGCCTCAAAACGTGATATTAGGTGAACAACTGAGTGAAGCTTGTAAGCATCAACAGCATCGATTAGCATTTGTTTCCTCTGCAAGATAGAACTTGGGTGTTAAGCAGTTATGAACTTCATTTGAAGTTCTATACTTCTATTTCTTGTCTATATGGGATAACCACCGGGAGTCTGTGACTTATCAGTTTTAAGTTTATGAAGGAGCTGGTTATCGTCCCTCTCCTCTTCAATTTATTTTCTAATGTGCAGTCATTCTAGAGATAGGGAGAACTTTAGATTAGAACGATGTCACAAATATTTGATACTCAATTGGATGAGCCCAACAATGAATTATAAATGTATTATGAATTGGTCAGTTTTTTATACAACGAATCTTTGGTGCCAAATGTTTGCTTAAACTCTAGTAAGTGTTGTCAGATGTATTCATATTTTAATTAGGAATGTTGAACTGAGATAGTTGATTTATGCTCAGTTTTATACACTATACAAAGAGGCAAGATCGTGAATTTATGGATAGACTTTTTGCTTAGTTAGAGTTTATGGATGGATCAACTTCCATTATTTAATTTCATGCTCCATTTTCACTAATGGGTATTATTTGGTTCTAAGAGGTGATATCAGATCTCTTATTTTGAGGTTTCTCTTGTAGCTGTCAAGTTCATCACCCAAAGTATTAAGTAATGTTCAGGCTGAAAACCTGGGGAGGTGAATTTCTAGTTCATTTTGGATTCTTTTTGATGTTTTCTGCTCTTTCATAGTGTCTTTTCCTTTTAATGGTTTTTAATAAATTCATTTTTGCTTAATTCTGCTTCCAGGAATGAGCATAATAGTAAAGGACGTTCAGTAGATGTCCCTTTGTCGCCAGCTGCCGATAAGATTGAGGGAACTGTTGCTTTAGTTAAGTCAGGTACTGAGAAGGTCAAGACAACCCCTGCTGGAGAATATCTTACTTCAGCCTTGAATGACTTTGATCCTGAACAATATGATAGTCTTGCCACCATTTCAGATGGAGTGAACAAGCTGTTGATGCTGGTATGCTTAGTGATTAATCTCATCATACATTCTTTGAAGGGAGTGTATGTACATTTACCTCAGAAGGCTCCTAGTTACATTCTATGCTGCAAGGACTTGACATCAAATTCTTATAATAATTAGAACTCTTATCAAAATTATGCAACTATTAAATGGAGTTATCTTTAACAATTTATTTTGGTGTTTTTTTTCTCCTGGTCTTAAACATATAAAACCCTTCATATTGGATCATATATTTTGAGACGTGGTTGCAATCTTTTAGGTGTTGGCTGCAGTCATCAAAGCAGGTGCTTCTAGAGAACATGAGATACTTTCTGAAATAAGAGATGCTGTCATTTCATTTATTCGTAAGATGGAGCCAAAGGGAGTAATGGATACTGTGCTTGTTTCCCGCGTTAGGATTTTGTATTTAAGATCTTTGCTTTCTAGGTCGCCGGAGCTGCAAGCTATCAAGGTAATGACAGATATATGTGCGATGAGCCATTACCAGCACCATATGTGAGATTTAGGTGTATAGCTCTACCTTAACTTTTGCAGATTCCTCCTGTTGAACGCTTTTTGGAGAAGGCCAACTCTGGACGAAGCAGAAGCTCCAGCAGGGGTAACAGCCCTCGGAGATCTCCCTCACATTATGATTCCAGCACGAGGAATGCACTTGTTGATGAACAGATTCAACGCTTCAAAATAAACATAACGCAGGAAAAGAAGTCGAAGTTATCATCAGTTGTTCTAAAGATACGTGGAATTGATGAGGTTAGTTTGACAATAATTCTTAGACCTTTTCCTGCATTGATCTTCCATTATAAATCTGGGTGAGGGTCAAGAAAAATTCTCTTATCTGTGCCGATATCAGTAATTTCAGTCTCCCATATCATTCCGAGTGCATCATTCCTGCAATTCTCCCCTTAGATTATATTGTCATACATCTCTCTTTTACCCCTATTCAACAAAGCCACTAGACTGCTTTCCACCGTAACAGATGCTCTCCTATCTCTCTCTCCCATTTAGCAGTCACTATAAGTGGTTGCTCAACTTAAACCCAACAACCAACAAATGCATGAACTATTTTATTTTTTTCTTTCCCCCTTCTAATTTCCCTTTTTCTCAACCTAATTCCCAGAATTTGTTAATCTTAATGAAGTATGTAGAAAGGAAGAAACTTATTTTGGGTTATAATTCCTTTTCTGCTCTCAATTACATTGACTTATGTACACAAGTTTCACAATGTATCAATCCCTAATTTACAGCAATGTATACACACTAATTATGGTTATGGGATAAGATTGTATTTTCTAACAGTATCTTCTAACACTATAGATGTATAGATGTCTCGCATGCCTAACTTGAAACAAAATGGATACATCTTACTAGTAAGACCTTTAGTCAAAATATGTGCTTTGTTCTATCGTGATGTACCGAGTCGTTTGCAATACTAATGCCTGTTTTATTATCACAAAATAATTGCATAGGCCTTTTAGTTGTAACACCCAAATCTTCTATTAAAGTTCGAAGCCACATTAGTTCACATATACCCAAGCCAATAACTCGATACTCTGCCTCAACACTGGATATTGCCACCACTGATTGTTTTTTACTGCGCTAAGTAACAAGATTGTCTCTAACAAATGAGCAGTAACCAGATGTAGAATAACGATCCTCTATAGAGCCAACCCAATCTGAGTCGGAGAATGCTGTAATTCTCATATGACCATGTGGTGCAAACAATATACCTTTTCTAGGAGTAGACTTGAGATATGTTAGAATTTTGTAGACAATTTCCATGTGACAATGTCGAGGATCATACATATACCGACTTACTACTCCTTCAACATAAGATATATCCGGTCTAGTATGAGAAAGATATATTAATCGTCTCACCAAACGTTGATATTTTTCTCTATCAATCGTAGGTCCTGAGCCACCTAGTAAATGATGATTAACTTCAATAGGAGAATCAACAGGCTCACATCCCAACATACTTAGAAGATCAAGTACATATTTCCTTTGAAATAGAAATATCTCACTTGAAGATCTAGCAACTTCAATATCAAGGAAATATTTAAAGGACCAAGATTTTTGATCTCAAACTCTCTGACCAGTCTTGCTTTGAGATTCACTATCTTTTCTCTATTATCCTCTGTCACCACAATGTCATCAACATAAACAATAAGAATCGTAATCTTACCCTTTTTTGTTTGACAAATAGAGTATGATCTGCTCGACTCTTCTTGTACCCAAACCTTATTATTGTTTTGGGAATCTACCAAACCAGGCTCTAGGAGATTGCTTTAGACTATACAGAGTCTTTTGCAATTTACAAACTTTACCCTGGCAGATGAAGCAAAACCAGGAGGTATTTCTATGTGCACTTCCTCCTCCAAGTTACCATGAAGGAACACATTTTTTACGTCTAATTGTTGAAGATCCCAATCGAAGTCTGTTGCACATGAGATTATGGTACGAACAGAGTTCATCTTTGCCACATGAGCAAATGTCTCCTGGTAATCAATCCCATGAGTTTGAATATACCCTTTCGCAACTAGCCTGACTTTGAGTCTCTCAATTGTCCCATCAGACTTCTATTTTGTATATACCCACTTGCATCCAACTAGCTTTTTTCCATAAGGAAAAGTGACTAGTTCCCATGTATCATTCTTTTTTAGGGCATTCATCTCTTCTATCATAGTCTTTTTCCAGTTCTCATCGCTAATTGCTTCTCTCCACCCTTGAGGAACAAATATCGAAGACAAAGAAGAAACAAAGGAATGATAGGATCCAAATGTCAATGTTCCGTTGTGGTTCAGTGGCTCTGGGTGAATGTCAATGTTTTAAAAGGCGGGAGGTGGGCGGCCGAGGGGGGGTCTAGGCGGGATTTTTTATTTTAAGTCAATTTTAATATTTTATCTTATATTTATCCAAACAATAATATAAAGCAAAATAATCTATAATAAAGATAATAAAGGCATTTGCTTCAAGTTCAAACACACATTTATATTGCTAATGTCAAAATTCAAACACAAATATGCAATTGTTCAAAGTTCAAACATATTTTTAACGTATTAGTTTTATTCATAAACAAGATTGCTATTAAATATTAAAATTTCTAGAATTTAATTCAATATAAAAACTTAAGAAACTAAACATAAATTTAAAAATTATATTGAATTAAACTAAATATTACAAATGTATAATCATTTATATAATTTAAAGTTGGTACAAGTTCAAAAAATTACAACTATAATAAAATTATCCATTTTGACTTGATATTGTTAACTTTTTGTTGTGATTTAATATGCTACACCATGTATTATGAATATAGTAAATCATTAGAAAAATAAATATATTAAAATCTGGTTTGGGTAGTTATTAAAAAAAAAAAAACCTCTCCGCCTAGACCCCACCTAGGTCCCGTCTAATTTTCTGGAGGGATTTTTTTGCCGCCTTGGAGGCGTTAGAGGGGCCTAGTGCCATGGCGAATAGCTAAGGGGGCCTAGCGCCTAGGCGGGGCGCCAAGGAGGGCCTAGGCGGGGATTTTTAGAACACTGGTGAATGTCGTGGTAGAAGATATGGTTTCTTAAAACTAAGCCTAATAAATGCTCAAGGCTGTTGGAGGAACACTATAAACTGACTTATTAGACTCAACTTGGTATTGGGCTTGATTATATAAGTGATGATTTCTTTTCTCTATTTTGAATATCTTTTAATGTACAATTAAGCTCTTTTGGACTCGTGAATATGAAAGCTGCTATGTTATTCATGGCTTTTCTTTTGAAGATTTTAGAATAGAAGCATGTTCATTTTTTTGTATATATTTAAGCCAGGGACTGTAATTCTGGGAGAAAGCTGACTAGTTTATATTATTGGCAAAGAGCTATTAAATCTTATAATTCTCTTAATTAATTTTAACTGGCAAAAGGCATTACAAGGATACATTTTCAGATTTTTTACTGGCCACTAACATATTTTGGTTACTCATGTAAGACTTCAAACTCAAATGTACAGGAAACATGGAGACATCATATGACAGGTGAGAAGCTTAGAGAAATCACTGAAGAAGCCAAAAATTTTGCAGTCGGAAACAAGGCTCTTGCTGCTCTGGTTGTTCATACTCCTACTGGTGAGCTGATGCGTCAAATTGTCTCTTGGCTTGCGGACAACTTCGACTTTCTTTCTGTTACTTCAGATGATGCTTTTGGGGGTACAACTGGTCAGTTAGAGCTTCTTTCTACTGCAATAACGGATGGTTGGATGGCTGGACTTGGTGTTGCTATGCCTCCCAGTACTGATGCTCTTGGGCAGCTTTTAGGAGAGTATGCAAAGCGTGTCTATAATTCTCAATTGCAGCACTTGAAGGTATCCAAGATATAGATTTTTAAATAAAAAATTGATTTTTTGTTATTTTCAAATTATGTTGCTATCATCACCGTCGTCGTCGTCATCATCATATTGCTTTGTTCTGAATAGGCCTGAAAATGAGCCGAGTTGAGTCAAGTTTACCACCTTGTTGTATTGTCCTCTCACTGTTTCATTTGTTCTGGCGTTGGAAATGTTTTTCTTTGTTGCACTGATTTGCTTTGTCAATATTTAAATAGTTTAACTCCCGCTTAATTTACAATTAATAACCATCATGTCATTGCTGTCGAAGGTGGGTTCTGACAAGCTAGAAGAAACTCATAAAACAACAAGAAACTTTTCTACCATGATTATGTGCCAGCAATTGGATTTAAGCCCATGGAATCCTTATGGTTCCGTTTCTGGGAACTCTGTGGGTACAGAGTTTAAATAAATGTGGAACAATATTACTGAACATGGGCTATGGAGCAACTCTAACGAAAATCATGATACCAGAATCTCTGATGTAAGGATTCCTGTTAACTCGTCAAACCCAATTATTTTCAAATCCACATCCACAAGGATGTCAAATCCATAACATGGTTTGCTAATATCATAACTCAAGCAGTAAAATCCTTGGTTATTGAATTTCAGAAGCCAAGTTTGGATAAAAATTGATGGTTACCATGAATGTTGATCCTCTGGGTAAGCGGAACAAAATCAGGTACGAGGAATGTTACTTATGGTAGAGTACACAAGGCATTTAATTCTCATACCACGATTTGGATCAATAGTAGTACCCTGTATGCGGACGGCAAGGCAATAAGAGTTCCTTGGTAACCCTATATAAAACCATTAGATTTGGAACTTCCTTCTTTCCAAATGTAACCTAAGAGGTTATTAAATTTAATGATGTCATTTGATATATATTTTTCAACAGTATTAGTTGGATGAATATAGTTATATTTTGAGCTTGTAAAATGTTGAAGGTTATATTATATTGATTTTAGAAGTTCTTTTGCTAGCCTGTATTTGCTTGATATACAGAAACAAATAAAATGTTGCGATGACATGGTAGCTTCTGAATGTCATTTCAGATGATCCTCATTGAATTGACACTCAAAATGTAAATTAAGGGTAAAGTTCATCCCACCAATCTCTATGAACATTAACAATGCCACCACTCAAAAAGCTTTAATTGATGTCGTCCAAAGTGAAGCCATGAAATAAACTCTCCCAAAGCAAAAGGACAGAAAGAAATTTATCAACACCCCTATCATTCCTGTGTCCAGATGCCCTTAATAATAACAAATGAAGCACAATGCCACAAGTACTTACTAATTAAAACACAAAAGCACACAATGTCACAATCCCACAAAAGCCCAATTCAGCTGATTTAAAATTATATAGTCAGCTCTATGGAATAAGATACACGGGTGGTTGCTTCTATGGAATTCTGATAAATTATAGGCCTCAGTTTTTACCTCTATGATGAAATCAATCTTACTTGCACGAAATTCAATAACCAAAGTTGTGACGCTCCCAAAATTAGGTATACATCACCCATCTTGGGTCGTCAGATACATGGTACAAAATTCAAATACAACTTACTAATACAACTGTCGTGTACAATACGACAAAACATAACTGTGAGTTTGAATACAATTATTGTCTACTAGAGATTATACAAACTCAAAAGGAGTCCTCATTACAATTATTAACACACTATTTCACGTAGAAAGTGAGGACTACTAATGCTATCCTCACGGACCATCACTCCGCTCCCCAACTCGTCCCAGCTATATTCTCATTTCCTGAAGAGAACAGTGAAAGAAAGAGTGAGCTCAACTAGCCCAGTAAGAAACATTATGACTAAGATAATGCAAAATAAATTATCATTAGTCTCTAACAATGTTAAACTGATAAAATATAAAAGACATCAAGTTTAACTGCAGCGGAACAAGCAATCCATTAAAAGAGTCAAGTAGAAAATAAAATCTACTATCTTTTATGATTAAAAAGGATTTTCATCCTTTATTATCGCCGAGACTCAGCTTAATAAATATTCCACATCATCGAATCACCCCGCACTCTACACCCAAGGATATTCTTTAGTATCACGACCACAATTATCCATGCACTACGGGCCGAGAATATTTGTGTATTCATTAATGGTCATGATCATGCCAACAATTTGTCCATCAATGCACTCACGGGCCAATGAGGACTTTTACCACATCATTTGTAACATTACTGGCCATGATTACACCGAATAATCCACGGTCATAATCATACCAAGTCCATCTATGCACTACATGCCACAGATGACTTTCAACATAATATAAACATGAGGATGATGACAATGATATAAGAATTCAATAAAACAAGTTCAAGAATTAATTTGTCCAAGAACTACTAATGTCCAAATTGTCAACATGATCATCGCTTTGTAGAGTAAAATTCAAGAATGATCGGAAGAATATTTCCATTAAAAGATATCTTTGGATGAAGCGCAAATATCAAGGATATTCTACTAATTTCATGGAGTATATAAGTCAAAACTTTAACCAACCGTGAGTATAATAAAAATGGAATAACAAAATAAATCACCACGCATGCGGTATCTTAGATGTAGATGTTATTCCAACAGAATACTAAATAACGGAACCAGTCGACGAAATTAAATTGCACAAGCTGGGATGTTAAAACGAGAATAATAAAGAATGGAATAACAATGAAATCACCATGCATGCGGTACTCAGATAAACAAGTTATTCCAATGTAATACTAATAAGGATTGGAATCAGTCCCGCCGTAAAACGCATGAGACGAGGATATTCCAAATAATAATAATAAAGACGGAACCAGTCCGCCAGAAACGCATATGCACGAAGGTATTCCAACGTAATAATAAAGGCGGAATCGGTCCCACGTAAAACGCATGTGCATGGATATTCCAATGTAATAGTAAAAGCGGAATAATG
Source organism: Panax ginseng (assembly GCA_020205605.1). NCBI lineage: Eukaryota > Viridiplantae > Streptophyta > Magnoliopsida > Apiales > Araliaceae > Panax > Panax ginseng. Next base: position 24,554,374 of record CM035145.1, read on the forward strand.
AAGAATATCACCAAGTATAGGGTAGGCCAGGTATACAAAAGTTATTCCAATGTAATAATAATAAGCAATGGAATAACAACAATTCTCTTCATGAATAAGAAAGAATAACACCTCTTACCGTAAAAAGAACCTGAATATAAGAGTAGTTAAGTAGCGTAAATCTTTTCTTCTTTCTCTCTATAATTTTCTCTACAGAGTTCGGTGAATTCGTAAGAAAATAATGAAGGAATGAGTTTCTATTTATAGGAAAATGGAATGCATAAGAATTAACTCATGAACTATTCGAGATTGATTTACTTTTAATCGACGGTCTATATTTAAAACAAAATCTTTTAAATAAAATATAATATTTATAATAATAATAACAAACACAGTACTTCCCCGTGAAACCCACAATTCATTTCTTCTGACAATTTTTCAAAGCAGTTTATATATATATATATATATATATATATATATATATATATATATACATCAGCTCACATGCAGTATGGACACATTATATATATAATATATAACACATGCTATATTTAAAAAAAATCCAACAACCTGTGAATCATTTTTTTCAAAGTGTTGGCCAATGGAAAAAAAACTAGCACATGCAAATCTTGGACTTTAATCAATTAGAAAGCATACTAAGTCACACGTTATTAATATAATGGATGATTTGGCAATTAAGTCCTAATCTTGAAAAGAAACTTTGCATCCTGCCAATTTATTTCATCTTCCAAGACCACTAACACTTACCCACCTACTTGTTATACATATATAAATAATATGTATATATATATATACTTTAATACATCCTTCCGATAATTTTGAAAAATGGGTAAATAGGGATCCAAATAATAAGTAAAATTGAGTGACTTCTCACGTAAGCATCAATAATCAATACCGTGTGCTACTATGCAACCACGCATAATCTGTACTTTTACTACCGAGTAGTTCAACAGTATCAACGGTAAAGCTTCCGCCGTATTTTCAATAAAATATTTTTGTCGTTTTCTCAATCCGACAATAATTCTGTTGTGGGGTCCACCAATGATTGTGCCGTCGTGCGAATATTTTTTGTTAAAACGGATATTCCCTCACCAATCGAATATTATATGACAACTTGCATACTTTGCAAAATTTATAAATATTACCCACAACTATAACATTATATTAAATTCATTCCATAATATTCAAAAATGATAATTATAGAAAATTCATTTTTATTCAAAAAGTTGGGGTCTTACAAAAGCTGTTGGGTGCTGCTTTCTCTATCGGCTGGATGACATTGAATTATCTCTCCCAAATCCTAATCTGACCCTGTTTTGATATCTGGATTGACTGGCTAAAATATTTTTTCTGGGTTGTGCCTGTTCCTGGACCCCAGAAAAACCTTTCTCAGCCACGCTAAAGAATCTAAGAATCTTGAGAACTTATTAAATGCAAGAATGGAAAACATAGATTAATGGGAAATGTAGGTACCAATCCAGCATTATTCTCCCCTTTCTTAGTATCTCTAGGTTGTGTTATTATCCTCAATTTATGATATTTAAAATCGTAATATGTATGACTTATTCATAAATTACATAAATAGCAGTTAATAGTTTGTTTAGGGCATCTCTCTCTAAACCTTAGCCTGAACATGATTCTAATGTCAATATATGTCTTTTATCAGGACATTGCAGGTACCTTGGCAACCGAAGCAGCAGAAGACTCGGCACAAGTTGCAAAACTACGTTCAGCTCTAGAATCCGTTGATCACAAGAGAAGAAAGGTATCATTTAACTCAACAACCATCTTTCTTTTGCTGTGTTGAATTTCAGTACATTTTCTCCTCTTCTATTCCTCTTTCTTATTTAAATTCCAAAGTGAAGCTTAACCCTCTATCCCTCTACCCTACTAACAGGTGTATGTGTTCAATATGTCTAACTGCTGTGGAAGTTTTTGTGGCCTTTTCACTTGAGGAGAATTTTGAATTATGCATGTGAACAAAATATTCATGCTATCTAGTGTTGAAATTTCTATTGCCTATCATAATGTAAACTTGGTCTTTATTTTATGATAATTCCTACTTATGGTTGGTTTTTATGTTGAAATTTTGAAATCGTTTTCTTTATTGACCTAGTCAGAAAAGTTCTGTGTGTAAATGCAATTCAGCATAGGTTTCAATTAATTACTTCAGAAAGCCAATTATACTTTATGAGAGCTGCCACAGCTACAACATATTTTATCAGGAAGCCTATTCTTTTAGACCTTAATTGTAACACCCCGAACCCGTTACAGGCCCGAAATGCTACACGCCGGCCGCTGCAAGCCCAAAGCCCGCAAGGCAACAATATCAATCGCGCGCACCCAATCAAAACAACTCAACAATATCTTAAACTAAACCCAACATTAAACATCTTTCAATCCAATTCAAATAAAATACTAATAAATACTAAATTCGAATAACGAAGACGCGGCTCCCCGAGACTAAAAGTTTAATCAAAATTCAACATTAAAAGAAATATCATAAACTAAACTCCAGCTATCCAAAGCGTATAAAATAAGTGCTCAAAATAAGTGCTCAGCTTTCAACAATGGGACTTGTAGAAATCTGTAAGGAGGTGAGCGATGAAGCCCAACAAGTAGCAATCCTTCCTATCTAGCCAGATCAAGTACAATTTGCAAAACATTTTTTTCGAAATTCTTTTTGTTTGATAACAATAATAAATATATTTTTCAAAACTAAAACATATAATTACAAAACAAATTTCACATTCAAAAATGATTTCAATATATACAATATATCTTTTAATCAACAGCCTTAACGAATAAGGTTACAGTAGCCCTATAACACAACCCAAAATTTCGATAACGTCAATGATCACGCACCTTACTAAGATATCTATAAAAAATGCACGTTCCCTGAAGGGCATCTAAAAGGTGTGGGCCTTAGTAAGTCCTATATTAGCTCCGGAACTAAATGTAATCAATAATGGGTTCTATACATAGTCAGACTGAGGATTTCAAAACATTTTCTCAATATTATCGATATTCTGAATGATACTTTTTCACAATTCAAAATCATATAATTTCATTTCACAATTCAAAAATAAATACTTGATCCGAAGTTTTGAATAACGAACATAACAGTTTAATTTAAATGAAAGCCTTAAATAAAACATAACAAATTCTGAAAACATACATTTAGGCATCCAAATAATTTTTAAGGCATACATAAAAGTAACGAAAATCTTAAAAACACTAAATAGTTCAAAAAGCCACTTATCTCGATATTGCGAAACACAAAATTAGAAGTGAACAAACCTAAATATAAAATTAGAATAAATAAAGATTAGGACAATTTATCCCAACTCAAACATATTTTAATTCAAATCTTAGACACATTTATAGTAAATTTTGACTTAATACATAATTAATTTTATTCTAGAAATCATGGGGTATTTTTGTATATTATTACTTTAAAAACTGAAATTTAAATTAAATAAAGAAAATAGTTAGGTTCTTAGTTTAACAATAACCATAATATATATTTATATATATAACCCACTAGATATGCTTATTACTATAAATTGTAATAAATAAATAAGTAAATAAACAATTACAAACCCATTGCCATGAAATGGCAGTGGCCTAACTAATGTGCATATATATTAATTTAACAATTATGTAACCAAACATGGTGCCACCAGATTGTATACTCGACATATATACATACCACAACACCCCCACACCAATCAATAGACCACGATCAATTTACAAACAATATTTTATTATTTAGTTTCATTAAACAAAAATTTACATGATAATTTAGCATATTACACCCACGATATATATATATATATATATATATATATATATATATATATATATATATATATATATATATATATATATATATATTATTTTCAAAATCTCTTTTATTTACATACATTATTACTAATTTTAGAACTTTATTAGAATAATAAAATTGAAATTTTAAAATCTAATTATACATTTATAATAGAGGATCATCGCAATTGAAAAGAAGGGTTAAAGTTTTACCTTTTTTTATTTTTCTTCTTTTCTTCTTCTCTGTTCTGCAGTACTCCTACGCCAAATAGTTTTACGTTCTTTTCTCTCTCTCTCTTGTTATTTAAATATATTTAATTCCTTTGCAAAATAGGTTACCAAATAAAAGAGTCCTTTTTAAAATTAAAAGTTTGTTACAACTTAAATGTCTTATCATATCCTTATCCTTATATGTTTTAGATATGAACTAATAATTACCTTTTCATTATCTATATGTATAAGTATTTATTATATTATTATTATTATTATTATTATTATTTTAAAATCCGGATATTACATTAATGCTATATGATGTATGTAGTGGATAAATTATGTACCAAAAAGAGGGTTTGCCTCGGTACGTGACAGATAGTGATCCTTGTACCTTGCACATCGAAACATCAGTACATATGTCCCACTACATCTCTTTTTTGCTTAGAGTAACTAGTGTAAAGGTTTTTCATGCCATCTCTACATCTATCTCTTTCCCTCTGTATGACTTTTGTTTAATCATGCGAGTGCTCAGTGATCAGTTTTTGAGAGTCATACAAGGGTTTTTGAGATAATCTTTCATTCTCTCCCACAGAGTATTATTCATGCTTCGCAACTAAATAAAGATACAAGTACAATAATACCCTTTACCACTAAACTAAACTAAAGGACTTCAAATCCCAATTGCATACAACCAAGGGTCAACTTCTTAACTTTTAAGATTAGAACTCTGGGTCGCTCATGTGGTCTGATATTCTGTAACGTTAAGTTTCTTGTGCTTGTGAGTTTGTTCTTATTGTTTGTAATTCTCCAGTTGGATGTGCTAAGTGCAGAGTGGTTTTCTAATGTGTCCCTCAGTGAAGAGTAGTTTTGTAATTCTTCTCATGGCTACTATGATTTCATATTTCCATAATCAGCTATTGCAACAAATGAGGAGTGATGAAGCACTGTTGACGTTGCAAGATGGAGGTTCACCTATTCGGAATCCTTCTACTGCAGCTGAGGATGCACGGCTAGCATCCTTAATTTCCCTTGATGGCATATTGAAGCAAGTCAAGGTTTCTAGCTTTTCTTGTGTCTTGCCGTTGATGAGTGGGTTACTAGTTGTGTGAACCAACTAAACTTTAATACGTGATATGACAGGATATTATGAGGCAGTCCTCTGTAAACAGACTGGCTAAAAGTAAGAAAAGGGTTATGCTTGCATCTTTAGATGAACTTGCAGAACAGATGCCTTCCCTGCTTGAGATAGACCACCCGTGTTCCCGAATGCACATTGCAGAAGCTTGTCATGCCATAGAGGTAAGTAACAAACTGCTATAATAAGTTGAACTTTAAACTCAATTGGTTATTGACTCTTTACTATTCCCCCGCTGGAGGGGTACACAAGATAGTGCTAAAGACTGAATCACAAAAAACAAAACTTTAACTCTTCGACTTTTTTCATTTAAACCTATGGGCTTTCAGATTTTCCACTATACCGTAGACTTTTTAGAAAAGATCACAATAATACCTAAAATTTTACCAGACCTCAACTATGATTATCAGAATATCTAATGTGGAATTTTCTAGCAATTTTTAACATAAAAATGCTTATATAGTATTCACATGGTTATTTAGTTTAATAAATTATTTTTTAATAATAATTTTATTTCTCTATTCTCTTCATCAATATTTAAAGAAAAAACCATTATTCTTGTAGCACCTTCGTCATCCCCTCCCTCACCACCACCACCTCCTTATATCACCACAACTGGAGAAGAAATAATTATAATTTTTCTTTTCAAAATCTTCACTCCCTTCTAAACCTGTCAAAACCCCTAAATATACCCCTCTAAATCACTGTCAGCCTCCATCTTCTTCTCTCTGTCTCTATGTTTTGTGTTTCGTGGTGTAGAATAAGTCAGTTACATGGACCAGGCTGCGATTCTCTCTCTAAGTTTTTGTTTCTCGCCTATTGCTGGGGAATGGGAATCTTATTTAACTTTATTTTTATTTTATTTTCTTAAATTCTTATCTGGGTTGGAGTATGGCGTCAAGCAAGGTTCAGCGGATGGTTTTTATCATAAAGGATCTGAGATCTTGGTCAGAACAGATGTTGATGTCAATTCAATACCATCACATCGGGCCTCCATCTGAAACCTTCATATCCTCAAACCCCAGTTGAATACTTCTTGAAATTTCCCCTCCCAATTTCATGCTGGATCCATCCAATGCTCCGAATCCCTGTGCTCTCATTGAATGAATACTGAGACCCAAGAATTGCCCTGCAACTAGATTGAGAAAATGGTACAAAATTTAACAAAATTCTGTGAGCGAGAAGCCTGGGTTTATGATTTTGTGATTAAAAGCTCACAGCTTGGGCTTGGACTGATACTCAAAATTATATTAATTAGATTGAAGAAATTATCTCTCATACTGACTTGTATATTAAAGAAGAGATGTGAAAAAGAATATTTTGTTTAATGCTTGGAGAATCAAGATATACTTGTGACAGATGTTCTATTTACCTTTTTTAGTTCAAGCTAATGTTATACAGTCAATCCCGTTATTCTATCAATTTTTTGTGACACTAATGAATAATATGAATGTTTTATTGACTTTAAATAGTTACCTCATGTTACACAGTCGATTTCTGAGGAGGACGACATGCTCCAACAGACATCAGTTGCTTCCAAAGTGTCTGCAAATCTGGGGTCCGGTGCTGAAATTGATGTCTCCCAGTGGAATCTTCTTCAGTTCAATACGGGATCTACGACTCCATTCATCATCAAGTGTGGTGCTAACTCAAATTCTGAGCTAGTCATCAAAGCTGATGCCAGAGTTCAAGAACCCAAGGGTGGTGAGATTGTTAGGGTCGTTCCAAGACCCACCATTTTAGAAAATATGACATTGGAAGACATGAAAGAGGTATTTAATCAACTTCCTGAGGCTTTAAGCTTGCTTGCCCTAGCTAGGACATCGGATGGAACCCGAGCTCGGTATTCTAGATTGTACAGGACTCTTGCCATGAAAGTTCCAGCACTAAGGGATCTTGTTGGTGAGCTTGAAAAAGGTGGACAACTTAAAGATGTAAAGTCAGTCGTAAACTCGTGATTGAATACTGAAGTCTTTGGACGATCCCCTCGTGTTTTATTGTATATTGGAGCTTGTTTTTGATAGCATTTTAGAGGTTCTTTCTCTAAGCGATTTCGGAGTGTAAATCTGTTTCCTTGCTGATTTAATCCTTTGTTAGAAACTAACTTGGAATTGGACTGCATGGATCAAATGCATTTCAATATCTATCATTTCAGTGCTTCCAAATTTTGTGGTATAAATTACAAATGCTTTTCCGGATGTAATATATCAAATTCATATTATTAATTCTTTTGGTTTAATCAAATTCTTATTTGATTCCTCGGGAACTTTTTCATTTTCTTTTTAATGTTTACAATAAAAATGTGATGGTAAAATGCTTCTTTTTCACATACGTGCGACTAGGTAATCTGAAAATTCAATATTTGTATCTATTTAGGTTGGATATTATCTGTATCCAATTAAAGCAGAAAATACAAATATAAACTCAGATATGGGTAATATTTGTATTTGTTTAATATATGTTTCGCCAAGATGTTCAAAAAGTAGAGAATGTGTTCGTAATCGGAATTTGTTAAATAGGCCATTGTAAGCCTAACTAAAGGCAATTAATTGGCCCTACAAAGAATTGAAGACCGTCTTTATTTATCACAAAAGCCTTTTTGGTATCTTTCGAATTTTTTTTCTTTCTTCCATCACCTCTTTATTATGGCTTAAAGTTGTAAATGTGTAGTAAGTTGCAAATCTGCTTAAATTGTAATTATTGGTGCGGCAGCTTAAGTTGCCTACCGACTAGGCGACTAGCCCTAAATCCTAATGAAATAACTATTAGATGAAAGAGATATTAAATAAATAAAAGAAAATGCCTCTAAGAACACTAATGAAAAAGATTCTCTAGACTTCTAATTATATTTAGTATTTTGTAGTCTTAGGATAATTGCATATTTTAGCCTTGTAAATAGAGTTGTAATCACTTGCATTGTGGTAAACTGACGCTAGAAAATTTTGCACTTGAATGAGAATTTGACCGTAACGTATTAACATACAAATGCAGCACAATATTTTTAAAAATAAACCGAAGTACATATTAAACATTGCTCAACATCCAAAAACAAATAGGTGTGAGCCAAAGAGAGATTTTAAATGAATATAAAACTCAAAACTACAGAACATATTTTGCTATCTTTGTATTGTAATCAATCAAACATGGATTCATCAACTGTAAAACTACCACAATATTCTTGTTCTGAAAACCAGGATCCCAAAATGGCCCATTTGAAACGCAATTTTGTTCACATTTTCCTGGTCATCCTTCACTTCCAAAGTTTTGGCAGCACAGGAATGAGTTGATAATTTTCTTTTGAAAGGCTCTGTTTTCATTTTATACCAGTGTACCTACAATTAAAAATTTTCAGAAGAAACCGTAGAAGCTCTGCTAAGCACATTGTGTGTGTGTGAGAGAGAGAGAGAGAGACATGGTTGATATATGCATTTGCATTGCAAGCTCATTGTATTATGCAAGTGTGTTGCGCACAAGAACTCTTAAATCAACAAGCAGAATTCCACTGTACATAGGTGGATTAGAATGTTAAAAGGAGAGAAGAAAATTACATCCAAACCAAGATCTACAAAAAATTCTCAATGTTAAGCTCCAAGAAAGAACATGGATCAGGAATGTCAAAGTTGTCCAGGACCTGAAAGACAAAAAAGTATCAAGAATTATATTGCAAACGACATTTTCCTAATTAACTTTTTAAAAAAGTTCTGACTAGTTTAACACACCAGAAATATTACTTTGCTACGTGGTTAGGCTCCTAATAACAGTTGTTTGGTTGGTACGATTCCTAGCCTTTAGATTATCAAACGGCCGACAGGATTTGGGTTGGATGGATGAGCGATCCCATCCAATTTTGGATGTAGATCACTCCATACATACATACATATATATATACACGGTCCGGATCTTAAGCTCACCCCCTTTAGCGACAGACCGGGCGACGGTTCAGTCCGTCGCTATATGTTGTCTGTCGCTAAAAGCTAAGACGACGGTTCTATATATAGCGACGGACCGAATCGTCGCCCGGTTCGTCGCTAAAGGGGGGGTGAGTGAGGTATGTTAGATAAGGAGTGAGCTTAAGATCCGGACCGTATATATATGGAGTGCTCTATAGTATAGTAGCTATGAGACCTTATATGGGCACAACTCTACTACCGCAACACTGTTGCAGATGACTCCGAGTATTTTTAAATCGTGGCCACCAGACCTTGAAATGAACTGTATGAGATCTGGTGGCCATATAAGCTCCCATAGCCACCATTTACTATTATCAAAACCCTGTATATGTGTGTGTGTGTGTGTATGAGGCATCTAGCTCAAAGAATAAAGAACAGAAACACAAAATATAGAAATGTCAGTTGGGCCAAGATGTGCAGAAAGTATGTATTTGCATTTCTGTATATTTCCGTCTGGGGTTGTGTGTGATGTTAATGGTATTTTTTTTTTTTGGGGGGGGGGGGTGGGGGGGCTTGGGGCTTAGGGAGGTAGGTATTAACAAACAACAAATATAGTAGAACATGAATAGCAATAATACATGCTTGTACAGGACTTCAACAACTACTGATCACATTGAAATAGCGGTAATACATGCTGGTCAGCCTACTATTACCTTAGCGAGTACTGACAAGAAATTACAAAAAAAAAAAAATCAACCCAGATTTATTTTAAGTTGTTAACTAATAATTGATAAGTGAAGTACCTCTGGATGTACAATGCCGAAAGTGCCTATGTGCTTTCCTTTGTAGATAACGCTAGCTTGTCTACCCGGAAGAAACTCAGGCTCCTTCAGCATAATATATCAAGCAATTGTAAGAACATAATTCTCAAAACTTTTATATTTCAAAGAGAATAAACCGTGTATACAAAACTTACATCTGAACATTTTATGTAGTAGCCTGTTTTATCCTCAGGTACCACGAATGGCGTTCCAGTTACTTGCATAATTCTATCCAACAGGCCATGAATTAGCTGATCAGCAAAACACAGAAGACTAGGATCAGATAATAATCAAACACAGTCGACTTTTAATAGACATCTGTAAGCATGAAGGAAGAAAATAAGACAACCATTAAACAGCAAAGATGAATTATGCTAGATTCAAGCTGCAGCCATTAGTATATATAAAAAGAAACAAAGACCCTTTTATTGGAAAGGTAGTCCTGGATATAAATGGCGTTTACACTTATTCAGCAATGCCTGCAAAATGGATCTTTTATCTGACAAAATCCAACATAGTCGAGTCATGCATAATTTAAGAGATCTATAAAAACGAATACCTGCCAGTATATTTTACATAACTAGCATTAATGTTCAAAATGTGGAAAAATTCTAGCATATAGTATTTTAACAAACTTAAATTTTTATTCAGCGTACATATCAGGAAAACACATTATTTCATAAGTAACATGGGCCACTACATTCGAACAATAGAAAACTGTAAAATGTGGAGGCAAAATTGAACAATAGTTTACCGCTCACAAATCACAATCATAGTAGTCATGGCAACGCCTAGGCGTCCTGGCGCTGAAGAAGGGTAAGCCGGCGTCTTGGACGCCGAGTAGTGAAAGCTCACACTTTGGTAGCTGACCCAAGTTAAGCGATTAAGTCATTTTTACCCATGACTCATGATAATCCATGGATTTGTTATGTCGTGTAATTTTATTACTTGTAATGGTGATATGCAAGTCATCATTCTTTATTTTCTATGTGTTTATTGACTTGTTCTACTAGTTTTTAATGTCAAGTGTTTTATTTTTGAATTTTGATTGTGAAGTATTCATATAATTGTGTTTATAATTGTATTTCATAAAGTTAGTTATTATGATTTGGGTATTAATGTATATAAAATTTTATTGTTCAATATACTTTTGAATTAAAATAATAATGTATAAATTGCACATTGTTAACAACTTGTCGCCATACAGACGCCATGGTGGGCGCCTTTATCGCCTAGACGTCCTAGCGCATCTCGTCATGGCGCCCGTGACAACTATGATCACAATATGTAAACTTAAAGCAATTTATGTATGCGAGTTTGTATATAAAAATCTCATGTAAACAACAATAAAAAAATTTATTTGCTGAAAAGATTTGCTTTTACATCAGGTGTTTTAATGAGTCTGACTAGGCTTGTTAATGTGTTGGGTTGTATACTTTTAACACGTATAACCTTTTTCAACATGGACCTTTTAAACGTTTATAATTTGTTAAGTATTTAGTATTCAATGTAGACGCCTTTACCTCCGGTGTGCAGGCATCCAAAGAAAATACAGAAACAAAGTCACTAAACTAGGCTTGAACAATAACAGGTGGAATTGTCAATGATTTATAACTAAATTCACTAATGTGAAGGCAACCTACATCCAATCCCCTTTTTCCAGCCTACAAGTTGCTTTTAAGTTATATACTAATCTTTGATCTAAAGCATATGCTAATTCTGTACTTAACAATAAGAGGTTAAATGGCTGTTCGCTAGATTTTCTCTTAGACAAAAATAAGACATTTGACAATGAAACTGGAATCGGGTAAATCAATAAAATTATTCCACCAGAACCGCCAAACCCTGATGTGCCATAGAGGATGAGAGTATTTAACCTTTCTTATAACATAATTCTTATGAAACTGTAAATTGTGATTTCCAATGGAAATGCTAAAACACATTGAAAAAACAAAACATATTCATATTTACCCTACTTGATAATAAAACTATTCAACAGGAAGAATCAATCAGATTGTTGCCAGAGAATTTGTACCTCAAATCCTGAGTTAGCACCACAATATAGAGCTGCAAGTTGACGACGATTTGTTGCACCAACATCCTTTGATTCATCCAGAAGTGCTATATCACCCACTTCAAATATCTATAATTAATATTGAAATTTTTCAGAAACTCTTCCAGTTACGAGACAAACAAGCATTCAGAAGAATAACTCACCTTTATAGGCTTCGGATGGTCTTTATTGTGTCCAACTATTTTCAATAACCCGGGCATGAGACTAGTTCGGACAGCCTAAGAAATGCATTAACCAAATAAGTGTTTAGATACATGAGCATAATTTAAAAAGATGAAGGATACAATTTTTTTACAATCTAAAAACAAAAGATTTAAAGGTAAAAGGTACAACATTAGCATGCTTAGAAAAAGAAATGAGTAAAATCCTTGTAAAGTTTTTACTGGGAAGCTTTTTGTTTTTACAATTTTTTCCTCTTCTCTTCCTCAATTAACATGAACTGCAATCTCTACATTGATGAGTTATTGGGGTTGTCACCTTTGAGCCATCATTGCTTGTGTAATTTGTAAATCTACTAATAATAGAGTTAATCTTTTTACTCCAGTTCTCATTGCCTGTTCATCTAAAGGGGGGAATGCACTATTAACAGAATCATCCTGTCCAACAATTCAATATAATGCCCAAAAACAACTATTGACTTAATCCTAACAAAAAGAAAATTAGCTGGGATCGAGGCTTAGTAATCTCAAATTAATGGCAATTTTTGCTTGGCATGGCCGCTTTTCAAAGAGTATTTTTAAAATTGACAGAATTCAGCATAAAAGACATAAATTTATTTAAATATGAAACTAAGAACAACAAAAAATAAAATAAAATAAGATAAAAAGAGAAATACAGATGTCACAAATTACACCATCTAAATCTCAAAAGTGAAATTTAGAGTGGAATTGCATGTGTATAACCCTCACATTACGTTACATGTCACCCCCACAATCAGGCCTCTCAGACTTGGAGGATTGAGGAGTGTTATTTTTTCCTTTTTGTTTTGTGTTGGTGTGGGATGTGTATTTGATTGTAGGTTTGAAGGGCTGGGATCAATTCATTAATACATCAAATATATGCATGACAACAGAGCACCATCTTGTATTGTGATTCCATTTCTTCTGAAGATATTACTAACCTCAAAATCAGAGGAGCGAGGATTTCCAATTTCGACTGCCTTTGATTGGTCATCTTTTCGGTTCAACATGGCAAAATTTTCTTTATACGAGCATAATATAAATGTCAACACCTCTGTATAACCATTCATTGCAATCTAAAAGGAAAGCAAGCAAAAGGTTAAGCCAACCATAAGAGCATGAAAAGATGGAATATAACATTAACATAAAGTAAACAAAAGATTCCTTCTGACAACATTTTATCATAAAAAACTTGAAACATCAACCATCAGGTTTGCATGTGATGTGAAGCAAAGACCAGTAGAAACAAACACACCCATTCCACTTTCTCCAACACCCAAAAGAAGACTAAAAGACAGTTTGCATCCCCAAAGTTGTAGCATTGTCAATGTTTGCACCCTAATATTTAAAACGTATCTAAGTGCACCCTAAATTTCTTTTTCGTTAAACAAAATGCACCCTCCGTACATTTAACCGGTCAAAAATGACTGGATATTATTGTAAACCCATTTTGTAAAGGGCAACGGTAAATCATGTTTCAGAAAATTAAAAACATTAAAAAAAATAAACAATAAACCACACCCCCAAATATAAACCAAACCCTAATCCCCAAATCAATTGTTTATCTTTAATTTTCAAATTTTAGCTATCATCATCCAACCCCAACTGTAATCATTCATTATCTTCATCTCCTACTCCACTGTTACAACAATCTAAAATCAAAACCACAAAAACAAAATTAGTTATCCCTCTCTTTATAGGCGGAGAGATACGTACAATAATTGATCCTCCTAACCTTCGGAGTCCTTCACCCTACAAAACCAGTTTTTGTGAAACTTTTAGAGGGGGAGAGGGAGAATGCGGAGATCAGTAGCAGTAGCAAGAAGAGCTTCACTCGGCAGGCTTACTAGAGGACCTAATCTTTCTCTTCTTCAACCTCAGGTACTGCACTATAAAACCCCAAATGAAGTGTTTAACAAATTTAGGGAATTTGGGTGTGTCCCAAATGAAGACTCTTTTTATTTTACTATTGAAGCTCTTTGTCGGCAATCGATCTTTCACTGGGTTGGCTCTGTTTGTGAGAAAATTTGTGGGTATTGTGAATTAAGGAGTGGGTTGAGTTGTTTTGTGCTTTTTAGGATCAGGGTTTTGATGTAGGAACCCAGATTGCTTATCAATTAAGAAAAAAGATAACTTTGAATTTAAAGGTGTTGTTTTTGATTCTTTATGAAGTGAGAAAATTTGTGGATTTTGTGAATCAAGAAGTTTTTTGACCTATTTTGTGATTTCTGGCATTGGGGCTTTGATATAAGAATGGATTTAGTGGAGAAAGGTACTGAGAATTTGGTATCTGCAAGGAAATTGTTGAAGATTAGCTTAAAGAAATCAAAAGCTTTAGGGACATCTCTTGCGAAAGTTGGGCCGAGGTTAGATGACATCAAGCAAAGGCTACCTTATTTGGAAGTTGCGGTTCGGCCAATTCGCGCACAAAAGGAAGCACTTGATGATGTTGGGGGTCATATAAATCAAACTGTTGTTCCTGCAGCGGCGGTTCTTAAGGTTTTTGATGCCATTCATGGGCTCGAGAAGTCGTTATGCTTCATGTTGGTGATCCCTGCTAGAGATGGTTAATATTGGTGTGGAATTGATTTGGGGATAGGGATAGGGATAGGGTTTGGGTTTAGGATTGAGGTTATTGATGGAGAAGATGCAGTGACTTGGAGGTTGGGGTATATTTTAATATATTTTTATTTCTTAAACATGTTTTACCGAAATTACCCCTTCAAAATTTGGATTACGGCACAACCGGTCATTTTTGACCGGTTAAATGTACGAAGGGTGCAGTTTGTTTAACGAAAAAGAAGTTTAGGGTGCACTTAGATACGTTTTGAATATTAAGATGCAAACCTCAACAATGCTACAAACTTTGGGGTGCAAATTGTCTTTTAGTCCCAAAAAAATAACCCCAACAAACAGGAAAAGAAAACCAAATTTAAAAACATATGCCAATCGCAATAAAGAAACATCATTACATCAACACGTGTTTCCTTTCAAATTCTCCAAGCATGATGCGACATTTTAATTTTTATATAGTAATTAACAAGACAAAAAAAATAAGACAAAGACATACCAACTCATTTGCAAATGTTAGACGAGACAAAATCATTTTTACCAATGTTTTTCTTTTTTTACTTCGATTCTTTAAAATAAGCAACTAAGAATTAATTGTATCAAGCTTTTCTTTAATGGATACTTAGTTGAATCAAACTTGAAACTCAATAATTTAGAAATTTATAGGTTAATGTATTCCTCATCATTTATGTAAATGTCATAATAATCAGACGGAAAGTCATAACTTAAATTGTGCAAGTCGCATGGAAGTTGAGTCCAACATTCCTTTTTAGTGGACCTCCGCACATTAAAGGATCAATTATATTCAACTAAATTTTAATCATGACCACCTTTTATGTTTTAAACTCAAAGTCTTATTACAATCATCAGAAGGGGAAGGGGAAGGGGAAGGGGAAGGGGAAGGGGAAGGGGGGGGGGGGGAGGGGGACATCATTAGAATTTTAGAGATAAGAATTTCAAATGTTGGACAAGTGCTTCAAGTAGCTCAATTTATGATTGAGCATTGAGCAAACATATAAGCAATTAGAAAATAACTTGTACTGTCTTTGGAATCACCTTAAGGGCATACTAATGTTTCAAAACTCTCAAATAATTCACTTATACATGAATGAAAAATACCTCCATTCTAATAAGATCACTGAACTGGTTCAGAGGCAAGGGCTTCAAAGATGCAGGTTTTCGTTTCGGAATTTCATTGAAACCATAAGCAATAGCGACATCCTGAGAGAGAGATCAAAATAAAAGAAGATTTACAGTGCATTTTAGGCCTTGCTATATTGGTAAATAATTACATATATGTCTAAATAGAAAAAACATATAAATCAGTATAATACCTCTGCCACATCACAGGGATGAAGAATGTCACTTCTGGTTGGAGGAATGGATACAGTAAATTTGCAATTTTCACCCCCTGATTCATGCTGCTCAGCGTGTAACTGCATTTTACTTAACAAACCAGCAACCTGAAAAGTAGATGAGATTCAAAGGTGTTTGAAACGAATATACTACACTGCAGGGATGGAGGTTCTTCAGGATGAGATTTAAGTTAAAAAAGAATATGAATGATACCTCCAAAACAAGAAAAACAATGAACCCAGTGAGCATTGCAAAGAATAAATTTGTGAGATGAAATTACATTTTATCCCCTCTCCCCATTCCCGAAAAATGGACATTACAATATAAGATGTAAAATATTTTTGAAAAATTCCAGGTCCTTATAATCAGACATCCTATAGAAAGAGTAGTTTTGACTACAAAACAAAATACCAATAAAGCAAATAATGCAGTTCCACTAAGTTAACCAAGAATTTTTTGTTCTATTTTTTTAGATAAAAGAACAAAATCCTACAACAAAGCTGCCCACCAATCATCAGCCACAGAAATCCCCCTAGATGCACCTATGCGAAAGTCCATAAAGAGGCTAGATAGAAGGCCCTGTCCCACAACAATGAACTGGCAATGACCAATCACAAAAAACACAGGCAATCCTCTTTGTACAAAATACCTCAAGGAACAGCAAACATCCCACCTACAGGATTTTGCCGTCCCTCTCGAACACACTATAAGGACTACAGCCCTCCAAACAAGGAACTCTTGATATATTTCCCCAATTATTGTAAAAGTCAATGACAAAATAAATGATAAAACATAATATAAAGGGATATGTAAAGCATCAAGAAGCACCAAGGTTTATAGACAACAGATAAAAGCAAAAACCTTATCAGCCTCCAATGAGACTCCCACTATGCCGTTGATATATGATAGTGGCACCTCCATATGGTATGGTGATAGGTCGGGATACACACATGATTTTCCATCAGGATTAATAACTTCAACTGGTTCCACCTCAAACTTTTGTTCACAGTACACAGAAAACATGGTCACCTGTAGAAGCAAAGATAAACATACAAACATTATCTAGCAGTTTGTGAAGGCTATATGAATAACCAATATAATGCAATAGAATTCTTAAAAGCTTACCATTGTGTTCAAAACAATTTTGGCCTTTGTCAAATCAGTGGCTGTGCATTCAATGAACACATTCTTCGTCTTTAAAGTAATGGCTGAATGTGCACCATTAATAATTGGTGGCAAAGACAAAACAGTTCTGCAACAAAAGAAGTATTGATTTTGTTTCAAAGCGACTCTTATGCACCAACACCAAAATTAGTACAAAATATATGAATTTTAATTATAAACTTCAGTTCCACATAATTTAGAGAAATTAATTAGGATCGTAAGCATAGAATGAAGACTACAATGTCAGGTTCTTTGTGCAGTTTGCTTGCCCAATAGTTACAAGCCCGTAATAGAAAGAAGATATTAAGAAAATGAGTAAAAAATCAAAATGAATAAAATGGATTCATCACAGTGAATATTGACAGGCAGGTAGGGGTGTAAGCAAGCTCACAGTCCCAAGGTCCAAGGACAAAGAAGCATTTAGTATGAACTACCATACCTATTATGATCGTATATGACAGGAAAAACTGGTGACTCCGCAATTATGTGCAAGAACTTCTTCAGCTTCAGATCCGACTGCCAAATTGAAAAACAAAAATAATATCAAGTACATGCTAAATTACCTTAAATTTCCAATAAAATATGACAAATTTCCTGCACAAGGAATAAGTATGGAACTGAATATGAAAATGAATTGAATTTAAAACCACACATTCCAAATGTAAAAACAGACTAATGGATCCGAGCCAATGAAGTCTAAGATAATGTTATTACTCACTTTGTAAAATTCCATCAGCTCATCTGCTCTGAAGCTATTGACCTACATAACAGTTGCAAATTAGTTTCCCCAAATTCACTTGAGTAAGCAATTTAGAGCTTTTATGAGACTATTGAATAAGAATAGTAAGAACTATAGAATTTAAAGTGAGGCAATACCTTGGCAAACAAGTCAAATACTGAACTAATTTACCAAAAAACACATCACAACTGAGAAGTAGAGTGGGACTACACATGCCACTTACATCTAATATTTGTTGTGAAATTCTTATAGATTAAAAGACTAGAACTAGATAAACAACGATGAAAACTACTAGAAAGTTCCAGTTTTTGTTTCTATTATTAGGTCTTTAATAAGTACCAAAAATAGACGCAGTTACCTGTTTCAGTGGGACCAAGTTTATATCTGTAGGTGATAAAGCCTGGAGAAAAAGAGAGTATAAAAATGTAAGTAACAACCAAACATAATCACAAACATATGAATGTTTGGCATGTCAATCCCAATCAATAAAATTATACTCCCTCCATCCCAGGATAAAAGTCCTGTTGGACTTTTCACGCATATTAAGAAGATGAATGAAATGACAAAATTGCCCATAATAATGTCATTAAATATGTGGAGAGAATTAGAATAAGAAAAGTATGATATATTTAATGCTACGGGTATAATTGGAAAATATGTGTAAAAGTTTGGTTATTAAAGGTAAGTGGACATTTAACATGGGACTACCCAAAATAGTAATAAGGACTTTTATCATGGGACAGAGGGAGTAAATGGTACAGAAAGGAGTTAAAGCTTCACTTATAACTCGACGTATTTTAGTGGGCATTTTTTAAGATCACATATAGATATAGCATCGTTTGATGTCAGCTGCCAAGTTTCGAAAAAACAAAGATAGCTAACCTTAAGGAGTTGATGAAATAAATAAGCACCAATACTGACCTCATATGTGAAAGGACCTTCTATTGTATCCAAGTCATGGGTCCCAATAGCAACCAGGGTTCGCCGCCTAGAAAATAAAAGTAGAATGAGAAATCAAGGAAGAAGGAAAGGATGGAACCTCAAAAGCATTCTAAAAGGCGGGAGGCGGCCGGGGGCCTAGGCGAAATTTTTTATTTTAAGTCAATTTTAATATTTTATCTTACATTTATTTAAACAAAACAATAATATAAAACAAAACAATCTATAATAAAGATAATAAAGGCCAATGTTCGAAATAGCGCTCGAGGCGTATGCCTTGAGGCGCGCCTCGTAGCGAGGCAGAGGAAATGGGTTGCGAGGCAACTGCTTACTCTGGACTTAGAGAAGGGGCGTCGCGCCTCAAGGCGTCGCACCTCAAGGCGTCGCGAGGCGTACGCCTTGATTTGGCTTTAAAAAAAGACCTAATATCATATTGGACTCGACTTACCATTACCGAAAATCAGATTTGGCTTGATCGCGAGTCTTGCGACTGAAGACTGCTTCGATCGAATCCAGTCGACTGCTTCTCCTCGTCGATCGCGACTCCAGGTATTCCCTTCTCCTTCTCCCTCTTCTACTTCTCCTTCTCCTTCTCCTCGTCGATCGCGACTCCAGTCGACTACTTCTTCTACTTCTACTTTTCCTTCGATCGCGACTGTCGTTCCTTCTTCTCTTACTCCAGTCGACTACTTCTTCTCTTCTACTCCTTCTCCTACTCCAGTCGTCTGAATGTAGTGACCTTCATGAATGTTATGAGTTCTGTTTTACAGTTTTAATTGTTATTGTTTTAATAGTGTACAGTGTATCACAATAGCAATTATAGTTTACAGTGTATCACAATAGCATAATTTTTATTGTGTACAATAGCATACAATAGCCGGGAATGGGATTTTTATATGGTGCCACGGACAATGCAAAAAAAGAGATTGCAAAAAATTTGGATAATGAGGAGGGGGCCTATAAAGAGATATGGAGCATAGTAGATGCTAAGTGGGATAATCAGTTGCATCGGCATTTGCACGCTGCTGCATATTATTTGAATCCTCATTTTCAATATGAAGACAATTTCTATGCAAATGCGGAAGTTAAGGTGGGATTGTACTCTTGTATGGACAAACTTATTCCTAACGCTGTGGAAAGAGAGAAAGCTGATTTGCAAATAGATGCATTCCGATTGAGGCAAGGGTTATTTGGCTACACAAATGCCAAAAATACGTGTAAGAAACGTGCTCCCGGTAAGTACCGTTGATTAATGTATGGTTATACTTTCATTTTGATAAAACGTGTACCGGTAAGATTGATATATATTTTAATATTGATCCAGCTGATTAGTGGATCGCATATGGAGATGAAGCTCCAGAATTAAGAAACTTTGCAGTGAAGATTCTGAGTTTAACTTGCTCATCTTCGGTGTGTGAGTGTAATTGGAGTACTTTCAGTCAGGTATTTATTAGATATAAATCATTTATTAAGATTTTATGAGATCTGACATTGTCACTAATGCTAAATTACTTGTAATATAGATACATACAAAGAGAAGGAATCGACTGTCCGCATCGAGGCTTAACTCATTGGCTTACATTATGTACAATAAGAAATTGAAAGATCGACATATCAAGAAAAAGGCACTAACGGAAGAAGATCCATTGGTTGTTGAAAATGTGTCATCTGATAATGAGTGAATTGCGGGGGGAAATGATAAAAATATCTCGGGACTGACTTCTGGGGAATGATGATATGGAGGAGGGTGAAAGGACTCATGGGAATGAGAAGACAGTTGGGGGAGAAGAGACTAATGTGAGGGAGATTACACTTGGAGGGCAAAGGACTCGGGGAACAAGTAGTAAACAAGGAAGTCAAAAGAGAAAGAGAAACACTTTGTCATCAAAAACTATGTCAAAAGGTTAGTGTCATTACTTAAGTTGCCTTTAAGGTGTTCTTTAAAAAAATATATTCATTTGGATTAAATATATATTCACTTGTTTATTTATAGATAAAGGAAGGGATTGCAATTGGTTGATGAAGAACACGAGTTTGAGGATCTCTTAACCCGATAAATGAGGAGGATGACAGAGCTATTAGATACGATGATGATTCCATGGATGATCCTCTTAGTGATGATAGTGATGATAATGATGATGATGATGGTGATGGGGATGATGATCTAGGATTTAATCCATTATTCAAGCCGCTAGATACAAATGATACATTACTTATATAGTGATGGATGATCACTGTATAAGTACTTGATGATATTATGTTATTTTGATGTTTTGTACTGATACATTACTGTGACGTTGGTTATTTATGTCTTCTATGACCTTATTTGTAATGATGAATTATTTTATGGTTTTATTAGTATTTTTTCATAATTTTTTGGGGACTTTTAGGTCTTTAAATCAAGGCTTCCGCCTCGCTCAGCCTCGAGGCTTACGCCACGCATAACCCAGAGAAAAACGCCTCGTACCAATTTTAGCTTTTTCGAACATTGATAAAAGCTTTTGCTTAAAGTTCAAATACATATCCATATTGTCAATGTCAAAGTTCAAACACAAACATGCAATTGTTCAAAGTTCAAACACAAACAAATTAATATTAATTTCTTTAAAATCAATTAGAGATATTTTTAAATTTAAATAAATGTTATTTTTAAAAATTAGTGTGAAGTTTATTGAATAAGACATTTGATATTATTAATTATGGAATTATTTTTATTTGTTTAATCTTCAAAATTGAGGACTTCAAAAAAATAACAATTACCATATGCTAAGTATGGCTACATATCTTTAACGTATTAGTTTTATTCATAAACAAGATTCCTTTTAAATAATAAAATTTAAATTGTCCGCCTAGCCCGCCTAGAGTGATTTTTTGCTACCTTGGGCCTAGGCGAGGCGCCGGGGGGCTTAGCCCCTAGGCGGCCGCTTTTTAAAACACTAAACATAGATGCTTTATTCAACTCTGAATTAATTAATATTGACAAGCATGTTCTCATCACAATGCAGACTTATGGTACACTGAACATGTAACAAATTAGCTACAGAAACAACAGCATCACAAAAATACAAACATTGGTGATATAATTGACTGCTGAAATGAAGTTTGTATAATCAAAATTCACATCTAAGGCAGGTCATATGAAACTAGAAACAACAATAAAGTCGAGCCACATTTTGCAAATGATATTTTAAGATTGATGCCTTACCGACAAATGTTCTGATGAAGCCTATCTTGAAGATCGATAAAGCTGTTGTATCTTGCTTCATCAAAAGTTATACCTCTTAAAACCGCACATACAATATATTGGCGAACCTCAGAAGTCTGTAACAAAACCAAAATACTAATAATATAGATGGTTTATTTAAAAATGAACTTGCATCGAACTTTTTGCCTTGTGAAAAAAAGTCAAAAACTAACCTTTGGTTTGACATAAAGCCTAAGCATGGATTCCCTACTAATGTTCTTGACTTTATATGTAGGTATTGGATCAAGGCCAAGAAATACGCGGAGGGATAGAGCGAGGCCTTCAAGACAGAGCAAGTCATATCTGCAGGCCAATTAGAACGTTAAAGTTGTCAATGAGTTCAGTTTTCAATGTACTCCAACATTTAATGGTACACCGGTAATTAAAGTTTCTTTATCCAAATTTCATCAAAACAGAAAAAACAATAATTAAGTGAGCTCCACAGATTCTTATAACCCATTTTTTTGACCATTTCATTAATAAATCAACTAGACACAAACAAAAGAAAGGGGAAAAAACAAGCGCGCGCACAGAGAAAGGAACAAGAGATGTATATTGAATTAATAGCAGTACCGGTTAGCTGGAACTTCAATTTTGTAAATGACTTCTTCGTCTTCTGCTACTTCCTCATCTAAGTGTTTTTCTTTTCTTATGATTGCCTTCTCCGTAGTCTGTTATATTACATGTATCAACATATTTTATGTATGGGAGAGCAAGATAGAGTTTGTATGCATGAAAGAGTGTTTTACGAGAAGTACTTACCACATCATCAAGTTCAATACCAAAACTGAAGCATAATTCATCAAACTCTTCTTGTGCTAGAAATAGAGAAAATTGAAATGTGAGGTTGATTAATTAAATGGTATTATCAGTAGATTTAAAGTTAAAGAGCACAAAGAAGAATCATACTGTAAGTGTGGCCGAGGGCTTCGAAGAGACGGTCTCTTCCAACACCGACCGTAGGCATTATGTCTACGGCAGATAATAACAACAACCCCGTATACAACAATTCATTCAATCAATCAAACATTTGAACCACATAAATTAACAAAAAATGGAATTGAATCGAAACCCAGTCTCTGAAACTACATTCAAAATTAAAGAGGTAAAGAAGGCGAAAAACCACATGCCAAAGATTCAAACATAACATAATACACATATATATACCTATCAAATATTTGGCCTAGGGTTTGGTACTAACAGCAATTGAAGGAGTAGCAGGAGTAACAGCCGCGGAGGGAAGGAGGGAGAAGGCAAAAAATTGACGAATCGAGTCCAGAGAGAGAGCAGAGCAGTTCTTCGAGCAGATCAGGCTTTTTAGGTTAAAAGGGGTAGATATGTAATTTATCAAAATAGACAATGGGTAAAATAGACATTATCTTTGGACAAACCTACTTATTAGGTATGGGTGAGTATGATGCGGTTTGAAATCCCAAACCGCACCCGAAACCGCTTAGGTGCGGTTTGAAAAATTCAAAATCGCACACGAAACCGTTTGTGATTGGTGCGGTGCGGTTTTAAAGTGTGTGGTGCGGTTTTAATTGGTGCGGTTTCGGTTGCAAAACCAATTGAAACAACAAAAAAGTCTAAACCTTCAATAAAATTTAACATAGAACTTACATCGAGCAATTAACTTAGTGTCAGAGTCGGCAATGGAAATTATATCAAGCATAGAACCAAAGTTCCTTCTGCCAAACATGTTAAATTCACCATCAAATCATAGAACAGTAAGACACGTAAAATAGTTTTAGTTTATAATAAATGAATAATGCTTTAAAACTAAAACATACGACTATATAAAACAACGGATACCATATATTCGATAACAAGCAAAAAGGTTTATCTAGTTCCCCAAAAATTAAAAGTATATACTGGATATAGAATGAAATTTTATCTTATATATTGCAGAGAGGACTTATAGAATATAATCCTAACTATACCTAATTTGAAAAATAATCTATTAGACTATTACTATTATAGTATTGACCTTAACCAATGCATCAAGTGCTCGAACCAACGAATTAATTTGGCCCCTCAGCTATAAGCTCCTCCAATAACACATCAAACAAATTCGAATTTTCAAAACCCAATTGCTTAATTTTTGGCCCATCGCATCCATTTGTAAATTATAGTTTTTTTCTACAAATCGTTCTAGGAACAATTACATTTTCTAATACATTTTTAAAAATAATTACACCAATAGTGCACTCATAAAATATTTACAAATTAGTGCATATGCAATATTTTATTTACTAAATTAGTGCATTCTTATCCCTTTAATTTAGTTGAGTGTTTTAATAGGTTGCAATTTAATAATTATTTCATTTGTTTCAGCCTTACATTCTTGTTCCTTAATCGTGCGTCATACTCTCTCTCTCTAAAAAATGGCCGTACAGAGTAACTATCGGATCATGGGCAAAGTCCAAGCAGATATTGCAGTCAAAGCCAAGAGAAGCCTTTTCAGAGTTTGCTACCGTAGCACCAGAGATGGATTTCCATTCCTTCGTAAAATATTGATCAAAGGACATGGCTTTGTTATCACAGTTTGTTCTAGCTAGCGTCATTCAAGACGGAGAAGACAAGGATATAGTATATCTCTCTCTTATCAACAAACAGATATCAAAATAGCTAGAGATCGTGAAGTGACTTCTTGGCTTTTTCACCATTTGTCTTGCTATTTCAAACTCTTTTAACCTTCATACAACAGTTTCTAAGTTCTGAGTCTTATTTGCAAAAAGCAAGCAGGCTTTGAAAAGAGTCTTATCTTGTGTATTTGTTGTAACTATTTGTTTATTGAATTTCTTCATATTGATATAGACTCAAATTTATAGAAAGACGTGAAATGAAAAAACATACTTATGATTCATTTTATGAGTTGGTGAAAGGCTTGCACAGAAAACGATTTTATGGTAGAGGCGCGATTTATTTTTTATGAATATTTGGTTACCCACAAAAATTAAAATTGTTACCTTTGTACGAAGGGTTGTGTGACGCCCCCAAAATAGGTATACATCACCTATTCTGAGTCGCCAAATACATGGTACAAAATACAAATACAACCTTAAATATCTGAATGATGAAATGTGAGTTTTAATACAAATATTGTCTTCTAGACAGTATTCAAACTCAAAATAAGTCCTCAATACATTTATTAACACACTTTTTCATAGAATAGTGAGGACTACTAATGCTATTATCTGGACCGTCACTCCGTTCTCCTATTAGTCCCTGCTACGTTCTCATTTCTTGAAGAGAACAATGAAAGCAAAAGGGTGAGCTCAACTAGCCCAGTAAGAAATATTATGACTAAGATAATGCAGAATAAATTATCATTAGCATTCAACAGTGTTAAACTGATAAAATATAACAAACATCAAGTTTCACTGCAGCGGAACAAACAATCCATTAGAAGAGTCAAGTAGAGAATAAAATCTACTATCTTCTATGATTTAAAAGGTTTTTCATTACTTTTATCATTTGAGACTCAAATTTTAATAAATAATCCACATCATCACTGCACTACGGCTAATGATATTCATTAGTATCACGACCACAAATTATCCATGCACTACGGGCCAAGGATATTCGTATATTCATCAATGGTCATGATCATGCCAACAACTATCCATCAATGCACTACGGCCAATGAGGATTTATACCACATCATTTGTAACATTACGGTCATTGTGAGACCCCAGATTTTTTTTTTGAATAAAGATTAAATTTTCTCGAAATATATTTTTGAATATTATGGTGTGGATTTGATATAATGTTATAGTTGTGGGTAATATTTACAAATTTTGCAAAAGTACGCATGAGTTGTTATATAATATTCGATTGGCTGAGAATATTCGTTTTAACGAGGAATATTAAAGACAACGACACAATCATTGGTGGACTTCATTAGCGGAATTATTATTCGGATCGAGAAACGACAAAAATACTTTTATGAAAATAACGGCGGAAGTTTTACTGTTAACTGTTGAAACACCGGTGTTAAAAAATGCTGATATCTACGCGTGGTTGCATAGTAGCACACACGGTATTGATTATTGATGCTTACGTGAGAAGTCACTCGGTTATACTCAATTATTTCTGATAATCACGTGATCATATCTATCATATTATGGATTCAATTATGGTCGATATCATTTAATAAAATATTTTTTATTAAATCAATACTTGAGACGACAAAGTTATTCATATTATAAATTGCAATATTTACAATGTCTAGAAGTTCTGTCAAGGAGAGGTTTGATCACTTAATTGTGCGCTAATAGGGAGAAATCCTTATTGGCAAGCCCCCTCTTTCTTGGGAACGACCTGGTTGATAAATATTGTGAGTTATAATATTAATAATGAATGTTGTTAGGAGTTGAATTTGGAGACGGACGTGATATTTGAGTCGGGAACGACAAAATTAGTAAAATAGTCTATAAACACAAAATTTTCCTAATTCACTATTTGGTGAAAAAAGTCAACGATTGACTTTTTAGGGAAAAGTCAAACTTGAAATTTCAAAATTTATATTTTTGATAAAAATAGTTTCATTATATTGGAATTGTTTGTGTTAGTGAAAATCGACATTTATTCCGATGATAATTGATGTTTATGGGTTATATTGATAAATCGGGTAATTTATCGGATAAATGAGCAATTAATTGCTACTAATTCACATGCTTATATAACTATTTGTTCACATATGTGTACTATTGAATCACATTATTTACTATTAGGGGAGTTGGAGCAAGATTGATAATACTTGCATGACTAAATTAAAAATGGAGGTATAGATGGAGGTACTATACTGTAATTCGTATTTTTCACATGATTATACTATTGATTCACATAATTGAACTATTGATTCACATTATTTACTATTAGGGGAGTTGGTGCAAGATTGATAATACTTGCAGGACTAAATTATAAATGAAAGAAAAGTTGGAGGTATTATACTGTAATTTTCGAGCCCCAAAACGTGCAATTATCGAAACTATATTTTCCTATAAATAGAAGCTCATTCTTCCTTCATTTCTCACCAATTCACAAAAGCTTTAGAGCGATTATTATAGAGAGAAATTATAGAGAGAAAGAAGAAGAAAAATCTGCTACTCACTATTCCAGTATCCAGTTTTTCCAAGGTAGGGAATATTATTTGTTATACTCGTAGGGAGTATTATTTCTTTCTTATCTATGAAGAGAACTTCTGTTATTCCATTCTTATTATTCTATTGGAATAACCTGTATACGCGGGCTACCCTATACTTGGTGAAATTCTTTTGTTGTTCCATTCTTTATCATTCTGTTGGAACATCCTGTCTGTGCGTTCTACGTCGGACCTGGTTTCGTCTTTATTATTCTGTTGGAATATCCTATCTGTGCGTTCTACGCCGGACCTGATTCCGTCTTTATTATTCTGTTGGAACATCCTTTATGTATGTTCTGTTGGGACTGGTTCTTCTTTTTATTATTACATTGAAATATATCACATGCACGCTTTTCTGCCGAACCCGATTCCGTCTTCTTTATTATTTTGTTGAAATATCACGTCTGCATGCGCTTTTACGCTTGGGACCGATTCCGTTATTTATTATTCATTGGAATAACTTTTGCTGTAATGATCTATCGCGATGCACGGTGATTTCTTTTGTTATTCCATTCCTTATTATACTCGGTTGGTTAAAGTTTTGACTTTATACTCCATGAAATTAGTGGAATATCCTTGATATTTGCGCTTCATCCAAAGATCTTTTTCGTGAAAATATTCTTACGAGCATTCTTGAATTTTACTCTACAAAACGATTATCATGTTGACAATTTGGACGTTATTAGTTCCTGGATAAAATATTTCTTGAACTTGTTTTATTGAATTCTTATATCATTGTCATCATCCTCATGTTTATATTTTGTTGAAAGTCATATGTGACCTATAGTGCATAGATGGACTTGGTATGCTTATAACCAGGGATTATTCGGTGTAATCATGACCGTAATGTTACAAATGTTGTGGTAAAAGTCCTCATTGGCCCATAGTGCATTGATGGACAGTTGTTGGCATGATCGTGACCATTAATGAATACACAAATATTCTTGGCCCGTAGTGCATGGATAATTGTGGTCGTGATACTAAAGAATATCCTTGGTCGTAGATGAGGGTGATTCGATGATGTGGATTATTTATTTGTCGAGTCCCCGTGATAAAAGTGATGAAAAACCTTCTAAATCATAAAAGATAGTAGATTTTATTCTCTACTTGACTCTTTTAATGGATTGCTTGTTCCGCTGCAGTTAAACTTGATGGTTGTTATATTGTATCAGTTAACACTGTTGAAGGCTAACGATAATATATTCTGCATTATCTTAGTCATAATATTTCCTACTGGGCTAGTTGAGCTCACCCTTTTACTTTTATTGTTCTTTTCAGGAAATGAGAATATAAATTTGGGGACGAGTCGGGGAGCGGAGTGATGGTCAGAGGATAACATTAGTAGTCCTCACTATTACGTGAAATAGTGTGATAATAATTGTAATAAGGACTCCTTTTGAGTTTGTATAATCTCTCTAGTATACAATATTTGTATTCAAACTCACGATTTATGTTTTGTCGAATTATACATATGATTTATTATTAAGTTGTATTTGAATTTTGTACCATGTAAGTGGTGACCCAAGATGGGTGACGTATACCTAATTTTGGGGGCGTCACAGTTGGTATCAAAGCTTAGGGATATGATCCCTGGCTAAGATGTGAGACTAGAACTAAGAGGGGAGAGACGGGGAATTCCTTCGCTAGTATGACCTACCTAAGTTTATTTGGTATTTGATTTGTCGGTCAGAGTATAGTGATAATATGTTGCATTTCAATTAACCCTTGTTTTGTGGCAGTGTTTGAAAATGGCATCCGAGAATGTTGAGATTATCAATGGAGCACAAGAGACCGTTGAGACTCCACAGATCAATAATCTGGATAATGTGCAACCAGAGGACAATACTCCTCATGAAAATAATAACACCGATGAAATGGTGAATGATGGGATGGTCAGAGGCTTTATGCAATTCATGCAACAATGCACGAAAGCGACTCCTATTCAAAATGCGGTAGAAATATCGATAACTCTGACATGATCACCGTTAGCGGTTTAAGGAGAAATTCATGCAACAACCAAGTAAGGCAAATTTCGTATCCATAATCTGGTAGAAAGAACGATGGTAACCCACGGTTGGTCACCGCTAAGCAATTCAAGGAGCTGGGACCACCGGAGTTTTTGGGAAAGCGAGAACCACTTAAGCAAGTGAGGCGTGGTTAAGCAGATCACCAAGATATTTGATATCTTGGGATCTTTCGAGGAGCAAAAGGTTCCTTTTGCCACCTTTATGTTGCGTGAAAGCGAGATCCTTTGGTGGGAATCAGAAACGCGTACCCGACTGACGACTCAAGATGTCTTGGGAGAAGTTCCAAGAGTCGTTCAACGACAAGTACTTTCCGAAAGTATTCAATCACATGAAGGAGGTGGAGTTTATTAAGTTGGAACAAAACAATATGACGAGTGTCGCAATACGAGGCTAAATTTGCGGAGTTATCCCGATTTGCATCCCAATTGGTCGATAATGAGGAGCGAATGACGCGAATATTTTTAAAAGGTTTGAAGTAGAGATACGCCAATATCTTATTTCATAAAGCGTGTTTGTATTCGAGATATTGTA
The DNA here is from genome assembly GCA_020205605.1 of Panax ginseng. NCBI lineage: Eukaryota > Viridiplantae > Streptophyta > Magnoliopsida > Apiales > Araliaceae > Panax > Panax ginseng. The sequence continues at coordinate 24,584,228 of CM035145.1, forward strand.
AATAGGGCTCGATTAGTGGAGCGCGATAACGAGTCAATGAAACCAAAAGAGAGCAGCCGGCAAAATGATAATACCGGTGATAACAGTCCTCAAAGCGATGACAATAAGCATAGATGGAATCAACATGCCAGAAATGGTAACCACTTCGGTGGTAATCATGGTCAAAACAATAAGAATGGACATTTCAAGAAGAGGAGATTCAACAATGATGGAAAGCGTCGCCAAAGACCAACACCGTTGTTAAGGAAGGAGAACGACAACCTATCATATGCTTCAAATGCGGAGGGAGGGACACATCGGTCTAAAGCTAGCGATGACGTCAGTCCAAAGCATGTTATAATTGTGGAAGAGAATGTCATTTAGCCCGATTTTGTCGTTCACCAAGACAAGTTCAATTTAGGATGGAGGCACCAAAGGTAGTCCCGGAAAAAAGTCAAAAGTTTGGTAGTTTAAGAGAGAACATTTTTTTTCGTGACAAGGAACCTGAATAAAATTATCACGGGTATGTTAGTCATAAACTCTTGTGAAGTCTATACCGTGTTAGATACCGGTTCTACTCACTCTTTTATTTCACCTAGTTGTGTTCAATATTTGAATTTAACTCCGGAGAAGTTAGATTTTGATTTATCTGTTGAAACTCAATTGGGAGAAACCTTCATTACCTCCACTATTTATAAATCTTGTTCAAATCAACACTTTCACGCTTATTCGTCGATCGTATCTCTTTGAAAATACTTGCCTTTGATGTGATTTTAGGAATCGATTGGTTAACTACTCATCATGCTTTTCGTCAGGTTGTTAGCTTTCATATTCCTAACCAACCTGTTATGCGAATTCAAGCAACCAAATCACTAAAGTCAATCATGGTCATATCAAGCCATAAGTAAAGAGCCCCGATCCTTTCGTTGTTGACTTCCTTGTGTGGAATGCACCGAAGCCAGACTTTCTATAGGCGTATTTGTGAATAGCGATGACAAGTTGATAGGTATCAATGTGACGTGTTACCCAAGTCTTGACGTTTTGTGGCTTTTTCTCTCTCGAGATCGACCAGCACCACGGATGGTCGTCAAGATCTCTCTATTTGTGAGAAGCTTAGTTAATTCCATCTCTTATGGATTGGTGTTGCTCTTTGAGGCACAATCGCAGCTTAGATGGTTGCCGAATCTCCTATTTATGAGGAGAGGTTAGGTAGTCCCATCCCTTTGGTCTGAAGTCGATGAAATATGGTGGATTGAAGTTTGATCCCAGTACCGCATGATAAGGGCTTTTGTTCTGGTAGGGGGTTAAACAGAACCATAAATGGTTGCCTACTTACTACTATTGAAGAGGAGATCAGGTCTGCGTAGTTCAAACCTGGTGTAAGAGGTTCAACGCTGAATGTGAAAGGCAGATGGGTGTAGAATCTTTATTGATGAAGAAGGGTGTAGAAGCGTTTTTGTGGTTTTTGTTTATGTAGAAAAAAGGGTAGAAATATTTTTGTTGTTTTTTTATTGCAACCAGGCCATATAGAATATGGATGCCTACGTACTCCTGAATATCAGGGAGATCAGGTCGACGTAGTTTTCCCCTCAAGATGAATTGCAGCCAAAGAGAAGTATGAATCCCATGTGTAGGCTATACTGCGAGGAGAAGAAAGTTTGATCCCATGATTGGGATAAACTACAGGTGTGGAATAACAACTGAATTCACCAGGCATGTGATAAACCGCATAGACAGGTTATTCCAACAGAATAATAAAGAATGGAATAACATAAAAATTTCACCATGTATGCAGATTCTTGGCAGAAAAAGTTATTCAACATAATAATAAGGAATGAAATAACAATAACTCTCTTCATGAATATGAAAGAAATAATACCCCTTACCTTAAAAAGAAGAGTATTCCGACGGGTAGGGCGGGGATATACTTGAAGAAAACTTGCACTATTTTCTATGCTCAAAGCTTTCTTAAACACTAAAGAAATACGCTTAAGATTATAGAAGAAGAATTCTCTGAATTTCTGGTGTGATTTTCAATTCTAACTAAGCATCATATTTATAGGAGAATGGAAAGGATACTATGCTACACTATGCAATAAAATATAATATATTTTATTTATAATCAAATAAAACAAAATTTTATAAAAAGTATTTTGTTTTATATAAAAAGTTTTATTATACAAACACTATGCATGCCTTATGCAAACACTATACATAATAAAATATAATATATTCTATTTAAAATCTAATAAAATAAATAACTTTATAAAAGTATTTACATTTTATATAAAAAAGATTTTTATTATATACAAAATACTATGCAGTACTTATGATAGTAAAATATAATATATTCTATTTAGAATCTAATAAAACAAATAACTTTATAAAAGTATTCGGTTTTGTATAAAAAGTTTTCTGTTTTATTACATTTATAATAATAATAAAACAATATTTATCATCATTATTATAATTCACAATATTAATCGATCAGGTCGTTCCCAGGAAAGAGGGGCTTTCCAATAAGGATTTCTCCCTATTGACGCAATTAGGTGACCAAACCTCTCCTTGACAGAACTTCTAGACATCGTTAATTTTGCAAATAATAATATTAATAACTTTGTCATCTCAATTATTGATTTAATAATATATAAAATATTGACAATAATTGAATCAAATAACGTGAAATACTATGCAGCCATTATTGTAGCAATAATTGAACAAAAGCGAGTGACTTCTCACGTAAGCATCAATAATCAATAATGCGCGCTACTTACGCATTCTACGCCAGTATTATTATACTTTTAACACCGGTTGTTTCAACGATTAACTTGTAAAACTTCCGCCGTTTATTTTCATAAAATATTTTTATCGTTTTCTCAATCCAACAATAATTTCGTTGTGGGGTCCACCAATTACTGTGCCGTCGTACAAATATTCCCTGTTAAAACGAATATTCCCCGACCAATCGAATATTATATAATAACTTGCGTACTTTGCAAAATTTATAAATATTACCCACAACTATAACATTATATCAAATTCATTTCATAATATTCAAAAATGATATTTATAAAAAATTCATCTTTATTTATAAAAGTTGGGGTCTTACAGGTTGGCTACCAACTGCACCATATTCATAATAATTTTATTTTTAAAATGTTATTTATAAGTTGGTAGCCAAACTTTCAAAAAAAGGTAACTAATTCAGTTTTATTGGGTTACCAATTAATTATAAAAAAAATTTAAGAACAGTTTCCATGTGCGTGCAGATGGTATCTGAAATGTCATGTCTAAGTTTCCATTTATGTAGTTGTTAGTTACTTATGAAAAACCTTTTAAAAATAAAATTATTTTGAATATGGTGCAGTTGGTAGCCAAACATTCATATAAAGGTAACCATTTTAGTTTTTGTGGGTAACCAAATATTTATAAAAAAAATTTGTTCGTGATTTCCTCTTTGTTCGGCTACTCCGAATTCGTTTTGGATCTGTTCTTGCTGGTCTGGTAACTCCGACTTCTTTTTCTTTGATTTGTTTTGGTAACTCCGACTTCTTCTTCTTCTTGAATTTGTTTTGTTTTGGTTGTTCGTGATTTTCTCTTTGTTCGGCTACTCCGAATTCATTTTGGATATGTTCTTGCTAGTTTGGTAACTTTGACATTTTCTTTTTCGATTTATTTTGGTTGTTCGTGATTTCTTCTTTGTTTTGTTTTCGATTTGTTTGGTAACTCTGTTCTTGCTGGGAATTAGTATGCAATTATTTTTGAATTTGAATTTATTTTTGTTGTTAGATTCAAGATATTTGAATTTGAATTTGAATTATTATTTTGAATTTGAATTTATTTTTGTTGTTAAATCCCAAATATTTGAATTTGAATTATTAATTATGGTAGTTATTTCTCCTTGATTTTAGGTTTCCTTATTAATGTGAATTGTACTATTTTTGTAATATGGATCCTAATTACACTCTTTTTGTAATTATTTTGTTGATGCACTAATGGTGTAATTACTTTCTAATTGTTGTATATTTCTGTAAAGAACTCATTGTTCTACTCACGTTCAGCATATAATAGTTACCTTTATTTATTGGACGATCAAGGCGCCTTCCCATGTAGATTACCTACAAGCGACTTAAATTTTTGGGAAAAGTAATGTTGGAGAGACAACTTATTTTATAATTTGTTGATGTGATATATTCTATCTCAGCATATTGATGAACAAATTATTTCAATATAGTCTTCGGCCCCAAATAAAATCTGAAGTGAAATATGTTACATCAACAAATTGTAAAATAAGTTGTCTTTAACTTTATTCATCCTAATAATATTTTTTGTAAAATGCTTTAATATATAATACTCCATCTTTTTTCTTCTTCTTTTTTTTTTTTTATCGAAATAGTGTCATTTGTAATTTATTTAATTTTAGAAAAAAAATCTTTTCATTAATAGTAGTATAAAATGACTACGAATATATTATTCTAATTTAAAGCCTAATAGCCCCTATAAATCATTAATTAACTTGGAAACAAACTGTCAGATAAGTTTTAGACAACATATTTGAGCGATGTTTTAGTGAGTCCCAAGTCAAACTCAACAGTGCAAGTTTCATAACGGGATAAATCAGCTTTTAGTATTTGTGTTGGGATACGATTAACAATTTAGTATTCGAAGTAAAAAAAATTACAAACTGGTGATTGTACTCGAAAAATGTTACACTCCGTTAAATATTAGGGACACGACTTACAATTTGGTACCCGAAGTAAAAAAAGTTATAAACTGGTGATTGTACTGAAATTTTTTTGTAATTTGGTGCTTGTACTTTTCAATTTTTAAATAATTGTTAAAATTGATCCAACGGGAGAGACAAACATACAAAGAGAGAAGCGAAGTCGACGTGAAGAAGGTTCTTGATGTTTTGTTCCATCTTTTTTTGCTTCCCACATTCGCACCATTGCTCCACAATTGCACCGACTTGGGAACTCTGGTATAATCCACTCATTTTTATTGCATTAACTACAATCGTCTTTCCCGATTTCATTTACGATTTCACTCCAAGACGAGCTCATCCTTTCAATTAAACACTAAAAACCCTTTAATAAATATATGGGAACCAGTAATCAATAGAGAATCGAGACAAGAAGAATGAGAGAAGAAGAAGGACAGAAGAACATAACCTTAATTTTCAAACAGAATAAAGATGAAACCCTACTGTTTATTGGAGTGTAATATTTTTTTGAGTACAATCACTAGTTTGTAACTTTTTTCACTTCGAGTACCAAATTGTAAGTCGTGTCCCTAATATTTAACGGAGTGTAACATTTTTTGAGTACAATCACCAGTTTGTAACTTTTTTCACTTCGGGTACCAAATTATAAATCGTATCCCAGTACATGTATCAAAAGTTAATTTATCCCGTTTGGTAACTTGGTAACGTAAAATGTTTTTATTTTTTTATCTTTGCTCAGTTAATAGTAAATGTGTACTTAAGTTTTGTGAAAAACATAACTTTTAAACTGTTGAGAAATATCAAAATTATGAGACATGAAAAAAGAAATACTTTTGGGTTACAAAATCATCAATTTTGGACTGATGATCAATTGTTTCGGACTTGGGTCAACTAAAATGATTCAATATTTGTGTTGTTATATTTTAATATATATAAAATAGATAGATAGATTATCATATCACCACTATTTAAAAAATAACTTTTTTATTTTGAAGAACAAAAATAAAATAAAAACATATTTTAAATATTCAAAAAATTTACAAATAGGACACTTTTTGTAGGATGAGGGGAATAATATAACAGTTGGTCTTAATTTGACCACCTAATTCTATGCAACCATGTGGCAATCCCATAATATTTTTTTGCTAATTTTCGTGCGCACATACATCCGAAAAATCGAACTCTTGAACTTAAAAAACTATAATGCAAGAGTTATCGTCGGACTAGAACCATAAGTGAATCCCATCATATGATATATATATATATATATATATATATATATATATATATATATATATATATATATAGAGAGAGAGAGAGAGAGAGAGAGAGAGAGTCTGATTCCTATCCGGACTCTTGTATTTTTTTAAAATATGGACTTTTTTTTTGCTTTTTTTTTAAAAAAATAAATAAATAATTATGAAACTGAAATTTTTATATAATACAGTGTTTTGGATGTGATTTGGACATTATAACAAAAGCAGATCTACATGCGGTCTGTCATGCGCATCGTACATACATTTTTTGGTATAGTAGTATAGGTATCCAAATCACGCCCAAAACATCAGATATGGAAAATTTCGATTTATAATTTATTTTTATTTCTTTTTAGTTGTTTTAAAAAAAAAAAGCAAAAAGCAAAAAAAAAAATTAGTTCGTCTTTTACTTCCGTCCGGACTCCCGGACTGGATCGGCTGTGTGTGTATATATATATATATATATATATATATATGTATATATATATATATATATCATAGATCTATGCTCGACTCCGGACAGATTAAAATGCGGACCCCAATTTTTTTTTTTTTTTTTTAAAAATACTTAAAAAAATATTTAATATTTTATGGAATTGAAATTTTTCCATAATACAATGTTTTGGGGGTGATTTGAATACCTATACCAAAAAATGGTGGTACAGTCTGCACAGACTATACATACATGTTTTGTTATACGTACCCAAATCACTGTATTATAAAAAAATTTCAATTCCATAAAATATTAAATATTTTTTTTAGTTGTATTAAAAAAAAAAACAAAATAAAAATAAAAATTTTAGGTCCGCATTTTAGTCCTGTCCGAGAGTCCCGACAGGATCGAACTCATATATATATATATATATATATATATATATATATATATATATATATATATATATATATTAATCATGAGATTATCCATCTAGTTGAGAGGGTGAACTAACAAGTGCTTTTCCACACTTACCCACCAACATTTCATCAAACTCTTGAAACCCTTCATTAGTTACTACCCTATAGGCTATAAATGTCCATTACAAGTTGTTCTCTTTCCAACTCAAGTTACAACACGTGCATTTCCTAGTACTCAAAAAGGAAAACTTAGCTAGTCCCTCAAACTTCAGCTCCTATCAAACAACTAATGGCTTCTTTTAAGCATTGCATTGCCCTAACATTGATGGTAGCATTAGCACTCTCAAGCATAAATGTGAGTCTTGCGGCTCGCCATTTGCTACAAACTTCAGCAGTACCAACATTGCCTACTATTCCATCTCTGCCTAAGGTTGCATTGCCTCCATTACCCGCAATCCCAACCCTTCCCAAAGGGGCGGCCTTGCCACCACTGCCTACGACGACTCCTTTGCCACCCACGCTGCCAACTTTGCCAACAATCCCAAAGGTGACATTGCCTCCTTTGCCGGCATCACTCCCAACCATTCCAAGCATCAATATTCCTACAACTATTCCATCCATTCCTTTCTTTTCTCCACCCCCATCAACCACTAGCCCTTGATCGAGATATTACAGCATGAATGCAGCGTATAATATTCCCATGGATTTGTTGTGATCATATTTTATTTGATTGGCTTGTGTTCCAGATTATTTGTCATTATTTTCCCTGTTTCATTTTGTAGTAATTGTTTACCCCTTGGGGGTGGCTGTTATATATTTATGATCGAGCTAGTATGATTCCTTATTATCTGTTAACGCCAAGATCTTTCTCCACGTCCTAATCACGTAAGACGCCCCGATCCCGCGACAAGAAACACAATCAACAAGAAAAGTTGGACGGCGGTTCCAATTGGGGATAGCTCAGCGTGAGAATTAAAGACGTGTTCACAAGGTTAACAATGGAGGAATATATGGTCTAGTGTATTGAGAGAGATAATAATTCTCAGTTGTGTGTATGGGAGAATATGAATAATCAATGTATGAGAGAACGTACCTCTATACGATGGCTTCCTTGCTAAGTTATATTACCTTTGCTTGGATTACCGTGCCACCCACTACTACTACCGACACCCCTACGATCCGATGGGCTCTGCCGACTATATCGAGTTTATCTACTGCTTTTGGCCTTTATTTTTTCATCCGCCACGGCCATGATCCCATCCACATTAATGCATAGCAGGATCTTGTCAGTCATTGTCATGCTTTTTCATCATCACAAGTCAAAGTAACAGGATATTAAAATATCTAATGGGTCGATCCATCGGACTGACCCGGTCCAACAGGATTAAATAAAGTTGACACAATAAATGGGCTCAAAGAGTCCCATGGCTTAATAATAAAAGCCAACAGAATTATACTGATAAATGGGCCCAATTTATCCTACCAAAAATAGAGAAATATTATGACCCAACATTACCCCCTAGTTTTTTAGTTAAACAAGATGTTTAATGGAAAACTATATATGATTCATGATATTTAGAATTTAATAAAGGCCCAAGGATAGGAAATAAGTGGATCATACCCACTTTTAACATACGAAGTGGAATAAGGGAGGACTGGATAGTGGATACCCAGAGCAATAAGCCCAATTTGATAAAGGATTTGAATTTGAACGGGATGGGCCAATAAGATAGAAATCAACAACAAAGCCCTAATCGATAAGATATTCAAAGGTCATCCAAACGCATTCCACTTTAATTCTCATTATTACTGACATTAAATGCGCCGGCCTCGCTCCACGTGTAACCGTCAGGATAAAAGATAAACCTCACCAAAATTGACGGTTTTACTCATCGATTTGAAATTCGAACCTTTGAGCTTTCTTCCTTCTCTCAGAAAAACCTCTCTTTAGCTTTCGCAAACTCAACAATGGTGAATCCAAGCCAAACCCCTTCAAGTTCTTCTCGTTCAAACCCTAACCAAGGGGGTTCAAGTGCCAATCCACCATCTCCCACTGATTTCTTCAAAGATGGGGAACAATTTCCTCATGCTAACATCACCTCCACCGTCTCGAATCGAACTCACGAAGCCTAGGATTCGATATCATGTTTAGGATAACTTTGCTATGAGGGCTCCAAATTACCGAGGAGCGAATGTACCAGCGACCAGACGGATGGGTCGCCATGCCGACTACTCTGCTGGAAAAGGGGATTCGCCTACCCCTCCACGCCTTCATAGTTACCCTCCTAGGGTTTATTGGAGTAGGCTTCGCACAACTGGTGCCTAACTCCTATATCCATATACTGGCGTTCATCGCCTTCTGCCATGAATTAGGGGTTACCCCCTCTGTTGATCTCTTCTTCACCCTCTTCTCGGCTGGCAGATCCCGAGAACGAGGGTTCAAAATGCTGAACAAACAGTCCCCACACCCAAACTCGAAATTCGAGAAGAGGCCCCTGATGAGTACCCCCTCGAGCAACAAAGGATGGCACGAGAAATGGTTCTTCGTCACTGGTCCTGGAATCTCCTCCCTTCCCGATTGGACCACTTCGGAGCGTATTTCTGCTGACTTCGGTGACATCCCCGAGGGGCGCGTGAGGGAGATGGGTGACTTCATGAATAAGATCCCCTCTCAAGAGTGGAGCTTCACTCTATTGACCAAGCAAGCATGGTTGTATGACCATAAACGTAAGTCTCGGACCATTACGTGATATAATTTTTGAAATGTTTTTATGTGGTACAGATTTTAACTTGTGATTATTTGCGAGTGTCTTTGATCAAACCAACTTCCTTAAGTAAAAGACTTGGAAGATTTCTTGGCGGGGAGGATTATCGATGCAAATGAAGAACTCCCTAACGAGGAGCCTTCCCAATCGAACCCCCCGCCTCCGAGCCAACAACAACCCCTCTTGGGATGATGACCACGGTCGACAATCCTATCATCCCAAGCGGTCCTCCGACCTCCGGAAGGAAGAAGGCCTTGAAAAGGGCGGGACTCTCATGAGATAAATCGAAAGCGACGAGACTACTTCCGAGGTAAACCCTCAACCAATTCCTTCAATGAACCCATAACAACCTCTCGAACGAACCCCACCAACTTCCGAACCAACCCCACCAACTTCGAACCAATCCTAAAAAAGAGGAGTCTCTCGACATTCCTCCACACGATCGGCGAAAGTCCTTCGTGCTAAAAAATTAAGTAAAATAATTCATCTTATCGCCGATTTAACTCGCGTTCCCTCCTTCAACAACCAACCCTTTAAATGAAACCCCAACACCTAACGCTGAGCAGGTCGAAACCGACCCTTCTCCGCGTCGAAAAAAGAAAACGACCTTGGACGGTCAAATTTCTCGGTTCGACTTCTGAACCTTCTTCAACTCCTGAGCCAATGCCAGCTCGATCACCTTCTCCAGAGGCAATGCATGCGGATCCTTCACCGGTTCGCAGTCAGCCTATGCCTCCTCCTCAAGGGCCAATGACCTCCGAATTTCAGCATGACGCCATGGGTCCACCGACTATGTGGCCTTGCTCATCGCCAATTTCCCTTTCAACTGCTCGAGGCCTTCGTTTGCGAGACCGATGACCATCGATTCGAGAACAGTTCAAATGGGGACTTCTTTCGTGAAAGGCATGAGCTACTTGGCTAAGGTAAATGACTCTTTCTTCCTTTGCTTACTTATTTTCATACTCATACATCTGGTTGATTGAATAACACCGAACATGTACAGTAATGTCAGTTTCTTGGACGTCTCAAGGCCCCAGATCTCCAAGTCAATCCGAGGAAGAAATATTTGAAGAAGGAAAATTCCTCCGAAATCGCTCGCTCGGGAAAGGACTCACCGTGAAGGCCTTCTTCATACTAACGAAGGTCTTCGTAAAGAGTTGGCCCAAGCTAAGGAGAAGTGAAGGCCTCTAAGGAAGAACTAAAGTCGACTAAGGCTCAAGATCTTTGAAATTGTCAACATGAATGTCGACTTAGTTCGGAGGAGTGAATCGAGGATGGATAAGATCAAGGAGTTGAAGTCCAACGCCAAAATCTTGACCAAGACGATCCGTAAGATGGAAGCGAGGATGAAAAGCTTCAATGAATATCTGGCTGACTCGAAAGCAAGAGATCCAGAGAACTCAAGGCTCTTCGGGACCTTGGGCCTCCTTTAAGCGATGCTCTTCGCAAAGAAATTTGTGAAGAGTATAGGAACTTCAGACGAAATAAACAGAGAAATCATGAGGATTCACAAAGAAAGCTACTGAGCTCTGGCCAAGTCTTGCAAGGAAAGGTTGATCAAGGCTAACTTAGATCCTTACCTGCTTTGGACTCTTCGGATGATGATGGCGCTGCCTGAAGCACCAGCTTATGGATTGTCTTAGGTCTTATTATGAATATTTGTAAAAATTTTATGTTATTTCCTTATTTGTAAATGAACTTAAATATTAATGAGAAATGATTTTCTTCCTTATGACTTCAGTGTACTTTTTATTTTATGTCAATACTTCAATATGAATTTATATGAACAAGTGTACAAAAAACCCTTTCGAGGATTTAACTTCAAATAATTAAGCATGTCATATAACAGATAAAGTGATGTTAAAGAACGAGGCATTCCGAACTCAACACTTAAATAAAATAAAGTACCACATACTCATCGGCTCCGAAGTGTGAGATCGGTCATTTGTTTACCACTCGGGGTGAAACAATTATACGAAAACCAAGATATAAGGATCAAGACATAAGGACCAAGATATAAGGACCAAGATATAAGGACCAAGTGTGACCATTGACTTACCACCCTGGTAAAATCAATATAGGATCCCAAATCACCACTGGGGGGTAGAACGACAAATGGGCTGCCATCGAATGGCCAGCGAGTCCTACCATACCTCCTTACACCATAGTGACCATAGGACAAAATAGGACTAGGACCAATAGTGACCATTGATTTACCACCCTGGTAAAATCAATATAGGATCCTTCGTCTACCACTCGGGGTAGAACGACAAATGGGCTGCCATCGAATGGCCAGCGAGTCCTACCATACCTCCTTACACCATAGTGACCATAGGACAAAATAGGACCAAGACCAATAGTGACCATTGATTTACCACCCTGGTAAAATCAATATAGGATCCCAAATCACCACTCGGGGTAGAACGACAAATGGTTCGCCATCGAATGGCCAAATGAGTCCTACCATACCTCCTTACACCATAGTGACCATAGGACAAAATAGGACCAAGACCAATAGTGAAAAAGTGTCTTTTATTGATAATGAACAATAATAATGGACTTAGATGGATTAACTTGATCTTTATTGAAAGTATTTCAAGCCCCGCCAACATGCCAAGTGTTTTTGATTTGGAACCATCTAATGCCCTTAACCTAAGAAGTGCTGGTTTGGATACTTGATCACCTCATATGGTCCTTCCCGGTTTGGCATTAACTTTCCGTGTTTTGAGGTGTAGAAGCTTCCGGCCTCTCGAGGACGAAGTCTCTACTTCGAATCTGCAAGTTTGACTCCTTTATTGTAATGCTTCGCTACTCTTCGTTGATAAATGACCAATTTAAGAGAGCAACCTCTAACTTCTTCTAGTAGATCCAAATTGGCCTTGGTCCCTTCGTCATTGTATATTTCTTTGTATTGGTGACCAAGACTTGGAGATTCGATTTGACGAGGACTAAGGCATCGATTACCATAGGCCGGTCGAAAAGGTGAATCCCCGATGGTAGTCCTTGGTGTATTCCGGTAAGCCCACAACACGTTGGCAGCTCCTCCGCCATCTTCCTTTAGCTTCATCTAGTCTGCGCTTGATCCTGATTCAGTCACGTCCGTGGTCACCTCAACTTGGCCATTTGATCGTGGATGAGCCACCAAGTCTTCTTATGTTGAATCCCCAACTCCTTTAAAATGCTTCAAATTTTGATCCCACGAATCGACGTCCCGTTATTCGATATTAATACTCTCAGGGATCCCAAGGCGAAACACTACTGGACTCTTTTATGAACTTCAAACATTCTTGCTCAGTAATTAATCAAGTGGCTTCGCCGCTACCCACTTAGTCATGTAATCAATAAGAAACTATGACAAAGCTAACGACCTTTAGCTTTAGGCAATGGACCCAATATATCTACCCCAGACGGTGAAGGGTATAGGAGATAAAATCGAGTATAGCTCTTCCTGTATGATGTGGATCGGACCGTTGAGTTGGCACTTTTCATATTTTTTTGACATACTGTAGCTTCCTTGAAAATTGTAGGCCAATAGTATCCTTGTCGAAGTACTTTGTAAGCCAAAGATTTAGCAGCCATATGATCATTGCAAATGCCCTCGTGAACTTCTCGAAGAGCATATTCCGCCTCAGATGGGACCAGGCACTTCAGTAATGGTGAAGAAAAGGCCAATCGGTAAAGATCCCCATCAATAAGAACAAAGTTGACGCTCTTTTATTTGATCTTCTTTGCTAACATCTGATCCGAAGGAAGGACGCCATCTGCCATATACTCGATGTAGGGGGTCATCCAAAGCAAGTTAGATCGCTCGATACACATCACGACTTCATCTTTGAACACTCACTTATTGCAGAACTTCCAAGTAAATCGATCCGTTAAAACATCTCGCATCCAGTAGTAGCCAATTTCGACAAGGCATCGGCGATAGAATTGTCATTACGCTCTATGCCCCGAAATTTAAATGCGAAGCAAAATATCAAGTCGGTCCTTTAACTCCGCAAATACTTGATCATCCGATTTCCACGAGCTTCATAGTCCTCGATAGTCGCTTGACAACCAACCGAGAGTCTTTGTAGATGATAAGGTTAGGACCTCTAGACTCTTTGCCAATCGAACACCCGCATTAAGATCGCTTCATACCTAAACCGTTGTTTGTCGCTTTAAATCCAAATCGATGGCTGTTGAACTTTGAACCCGTCGGACTTGTCAAGATAATTTCTGCTCCACTAACGGTTAGGGTAGAGGAACCATCTCGCATATAGAGTCCAAACATTCTCGCTCTGTTGAAGAAGCGCTGAATCGCTTTCGTCGGAGGATTTGAACTTCGGTAACTTCGGATCCGCGGTGAACGAACATTCTACTTATGAAATCGGCCAAAGCTTGGCCTTTGATAGCGGTTCGTGGATGGTATTCGATGAAAAATCGTGACAACTCCATTGTCCACGCCGCTAACCTTCCCGAAACTTCGCTTGCCCATCACCTTCTTCAATGGTTGATCCGTGTAGACAACTGACAGAGCCCGACCTTGAAAATCTCGCCAAGCTTCCTACTAGCAATTATCAAAGCGAAGGCAAATTTTTAATATTTGGATACTGGTTTGACAAGATCTCGCAGACGTGATCGACATAATAGATCGGATGTTGTCTTCCATCGATCTCCGAACCAAAGATCGCTTGCTCCAACCGCTAACGAACTTGCCATGAGATATAGATATAAAGTCTCATTGGAATGGGTTTCACCAATAAAGGTAGAAGAAAGATACGCCTTTATGCTCGGAAGGCGTCTTCACACTCTGAAGTCCATGGAACGTCTTCGCATTCTTGACCCTTTCAATGTATCAAAGAAAGGAAGGCACCTCTCTGCAGATTTGGCGACGAACCTCCTTAATGCTGCAATCCTGCCAGTCAGACGTTGGATGTCTTTGAATGACTGAGGAGTCTTCATGCCAAGAATGGCCTGAATTTTCTCTGGATTGGCCTCGATACCCCTTTGGCTAACAAGATAACCCAGAAACTTCCCTGCACCGAGGCCGAAAGTGCACTTGGCCGGATTAAGCCTTAGTTGACGATGACGATCCGAAAACATTCCTCTAGATCGTCAAATGACTCGAACGCATGCTTTTCACGATCATGTCATCAACGATACTTCCATGTTCCTTCCCAAATTTGCTATCGAAGATGAAGTTCATCATTCTCTGGTAAGTGGCTCCAGCATTTATAAGGCCAAAAGTCATCTTCTTGTAGGCGTACACCGAACGGTGTGTAATAAATGTGGTCTTTGGGATGTCCTCTTTACACATGGATATTTGATGATAACTCGAAAAAGCATCCATAAAGCTTAGTAATGCATACCCGAAGTGGCATCGATAAGTCGATCAATATGGGGTAGAGGATAAAATCCTCCTGACAAGCTTTTTGATTGAGGTCGGTGTAGTCGATGCAAACCCGCCACTTTCCATTCTCGCTTACGCACCAACACCACATTAGCCATCCATTCGGGATAATCAATCTCATATATAAAGTCTGACCCAATGACTTTGCTATTTCGATCAATAATTTTACGTCGTTCGGTAAGCAAAGATCCGCGTCTTTTTCTGGCCAACGGTTTCTTCAAGGATCTACATTCGTGCTATGCTCATTATCTTCCGACTAACTCGTGCATGTCCCTCGGTTCCCATGCAAAAATATCCGCATAATAAACAGAAGAGTTCTATGAGATTTGTCAGAAGAGGTTACGTGAGACTGAACCGATCTTCGATCTTGTCCGGCTTTCGAGATCAATTCGACCTCTTCCGTTCCTCGGAGAGAATCACCATCAGTTCGTAAATTTTCGGTAAAAGGCTCAATCTCAATTGTCATCGCCGCTTTTGTTTGTTTCTTAAGCCCCACTGGAGGAAATAATGAGATTCCGATAGCATCGTCGGGCTAGATCCAAGTCCCCCGCCACCTCTCCTACTCCATGAGCCGTGAGGAACTTGATTTTGAAATGAGGATGGAGGTTCTGACTTGGAGAAGCGATTAAAGTAGGTCTTCCCAAAGATAAGCGTTGTGGTGAATCAACGTGCACAACATAGAATTTACACACTATTTCGACCTGCTGGGGTGCTGTGCCGAAGACAACCGGGAGTTCAATAGTGCCTGCAACTTTGACAGGATCATTGCTGAAGCCGTATAAAGGAGCTTCCTGCCCGACCTCCATTTTCTGCCCGTCAAGGTGCATCATCTGATAGGCATGGGCATACAGGATATCTACTGAAGATCCATTATCTACCATCATGCGCTTCATTTCCACCGTGCCCACTTGCGCTGTGATCACCAAGGCCCCCTCATGCGGCTCGATGGGCTCCGAAGGATAGTCAGCGTCGGTGAATGATATGACAGTCCCGGGGAATGGTCTATCTGCTTTCAGGGGAGCATCTGTCATAGTCATGACCGAATTCAGGTAAGCCCTTCTCTTCTTCCCTATCAACTTCCCCGTGGACCCACCGGTTATCACATCGATAACATGCGGCGGCGATCTTTGGAGCCCCTTGAAGCCGTCTCGAATAAAGACGGTTAACGTTTCACGATTATTTACTACCACATCTCGCACCAACAAGCCGTCTTTAATCTTCCTCTCCACAAAGTCTTTCAAATTGCAACACTTTTCGTTAGTATGCGACCGGTGACTTTGATGATAGCCACAATACTTACGAGAGTTACCCTGCCCAGTTCGGTAATTATCACGGGGTGGCTCAAAGAAAGGTTGGTTTCTGATTTGATCCAAAATTATCGATCTATCAGTGTTTAGTTTGGTGTAGATCTTATTCACCGCCCGAAACGAGGGATGACCGCTTCCTGGCGCCAGAATTATTGTACTTTTTGAATCGCCCTCCGTCCGATCATTATACCCCCGTTTCTCCTCTGCTCAACTTCGGGCTTAGGAGCCACCGACTCTTTCCCGACGACCGAAAGAGGATGTTTGATCGTTTCATAGCTTCTTCTACAACGATGTAGCCTTCGCTTTGTCAAAGGCTTGGCCAAGCTCTTGGGTGATTGAACATCAACTTCTTCACCAACTTTTCGGACTTTACAGATCCAATCCATTCGGAACAAACCTCTGACACTGGAGATCAT
The DNA here is from genome assembly GCA_020205605.1 of Panax ginseng. Lineage (NCBI taxonomy): Eukaryota > Viridiplantae > Streptophyta > Magnoliopsida > Apiales > Araliaceae > Panax > Panax ginseng. The sequence goes on from CM035145.1 coordinate 24,600,918, forward strand.
TAAGATCGGACACCGACCGACCGCTTCTCAACGAACCTCTTTACATCATCGCCCAAAGATTCATTTGGTAAAGCGCCGGACTCGTGCCCAAAGAACCCGTAAACTTTCCTCTTCTTGGTTGCTCCAAAGCAGGCATGGAACTTATCACAAAGTTCGGTCCACGAGGATATGGAATCTGAAGGCAAAGTTCCCAACCAACATCTCGCATCTTTTCCGGCGTTGTAACAAAGGTGTGGCACTTGGCAAACACAAGAAAGTCGTAATAGTCCATTAAGCCTAATCGAGCGCTTTGGCTATGGTCATAAGTGGTCCCGGTGCCCATCGTAACTTTCCATGCGAGGCAATTTTTTAGTGATATCCGCCTTTTCCTTGAGAATATCTCGAGGAAAAAGGGATGCCTTCTTTCCGGGGCGTCCTTCACTTCTTTGGACCTCACCATTGCTTTCTGAGCTCTTTAAGCTCTTTCACTAGAAAATCAACGCCTTCAGGTTGTGGGGAAACTTCTTTCTTGTGAACAACATTATGTCCCTGGGAGGATCGACCTCCTCCTGCCGATCCTACTGCCCTAGAGGGACTTCTTGATCTGCTTCGGTACACAACTCTTTCTTTGTGGTGAGAATGATCACGTTGATAGTCCATTACCCGGACTTCGGGTACGACCTCCTTCGACCTGCTTCTTTGTTGATAATCATCTCGATCGAGAGTAATGGCCATTATCGCCTTCTTCGAGGCCATGGGAGTTCTCGCTTTCGATCTCCCCTACTTCGAGAATGATCCCTAGAAACACGCGGGGAACGCTTCGGCTCCTTACCCTTTCGTCGAGTCTCCTCCTTATGCCCACTTCGTCTTTCGTATTGATCATGGCTGGATGCTTCGTCCTGCAATTCCGCCACCAAAGCATCTGTTGGCTATATCTTCTCTTTGCTTTAACAGACCGCCATGGCTCTATCTCGCTCCCGTCCGCCATCTTCACCAACTTGGCAGCTCTATCCTCCTGGCTACTTCTATGATGAATCTTGGTTGGTGAGCCTTCCACCTGTCCTCGACCATGATCTCGCTCCTCATTCGCATCGAAAACCAATCTTCGTCTGGCCCCGCCAGAATCTTGAAGACGGAGATCCTCGAATTATGCTTAAGCCGTCTGCTCGTGAGAACTCTTGGAAGGACCCAGACGATCCTTCATCAAACACGAGGCAAATGACGAGTAATGACCATCGCTTCGCCTTACCGTGTACCATCCCTACTCCTCCTCATCTTCCGAAGTAGGTTAAACGATTGTGATTGAAAATTTTTATGACACACTAGAACTCAAACGCCTCCTTCTAATAGCCCGATGTTAACGCCTAAGATCTTTCTCCACGTCCCAATCACGTAAGACGTCCCGATCCCGCACAAGAAAACACAAATAACACACAAAAGCTTGGCCCGGTTCCGTTCGAGGGGATAGCTTCAGCGTGAGAATTAAGACGTGTTCACAAGGTTAACAATGGAGGAATATATGGTCTAGTGTATTGAGAGAGATAATAATTCTCAGTTGTGTGTATGGGAGAATATGAATAATCAATGTATGAGAGAACGTACCTCTATACGATGGCTTCCTTGCTAAGTTATATTACCTTTGCTTGGATTACCGTGCCACCCACTACTACGACACACCCTACGATCCGATGGGCTCTGCCGACTATATCGAGTTTATCTCCGCGCTGGCCACACTGCTTTTTTTTCACGCACGTGGCCATGATCCCATCCACATTAATGCATAGCAGATCCTTGGTCATTGTCATGCTTTTTCATCATCACAAGTCAAAGTAATGTGATATATTAAAATATCTAATGGGTCGATCCATCGGACTGACCCGGTCCAACAGGATTAAATAAAGTTGACACAATAAATGGGTTCAAAGAGTCCCATGGCTTAATAATAAAAGCTCAACAGATTATACTAATAAATGGGCCCAATTTATCCGGCCCAAAATAGGAGAAATATTATGACCCAACATTATCTATGTTTTTAAGGTTATATATATATGATTCAATTATGTATCAGTATTGATCAGCAGTAACTTCATTAGAAAGTCATATTCTCTGGCAAACACAAAATAAGTTCTACATAGACAGGATTAATTTCAAGTTTACAAGTGATCAAACTCAGAAACATTAGTACTAAAGTTATACTGTATTTATTTGGCAAATCAATTTCAAGTTTTGAAATTGGAATTGAAAACAAAATTTTAACTAATTACATTCTCATTAATAACATGAAAAAAATAAAATAATAGACACATATTTATCTTCCCGAGATAGACTCGTCCAAACGTTTACCCTCAATGTTATATTTATTTGCAAGGATTATAATCCAAATTATAATTTCAAGACTATTAAATCATTTGAAAACAAACATGAGATTAATAGGATTATAATCCTTACAACCAAGCACATCCAAGGTCCATCAATTACATGCCCGCAATCACTTTCAAAAATGGCATTTGTTAATTACATCCCAACAAATAGTCTTCTTTCTATTAATTATAATAACTTAATTATTATGCTACTATTTTTAAACTAATAACTTATTAATTTTAAGACTAAATATGGAACAAAATTTCTAGTTTAATATATGCAAAATCTATAATTAGACTCTTTTTTATATAACGTAGAAAGTATTTTAATTTTAATTATAAATTTAATATTGTGAATATATATGATGTAGCTATTCAAAAATAGAACAAAAGATAAAACAAAGAGTCCTTCTAGGGACATTTTTTTGTGACATTTCTAGAGACATTTTTTTTTTGATTTTTTTTGTAGTATCTCTCAAAAAATGTGTAGTATTTATTCCAACTGAATTTTTTTTTATAAAAAACAGTGTTTTAGGTGTAATTTGGATACATGCAAGAAGCATGGTCTGTACGGTCTAAAATCATGTTTCTTGTATGTATCCAAATTACACCTAAAACACTGTATTTTATAAATTTGGAAGTAAACAGTATTACCATTTCAAAACAATATTACCATTAGATTATATAGACGAAGAAATCGGAACATGATCAAGGGGCATACCCCGCGAAGCCTCAGACACATCAGAGATAAACCAATGATGCTAATGTTATAGACAAAAAACTATAACTGTCAGATCCTTAAAGAAGGGTACCTATCTACAAATCTTCTAAATTTCTGAATAAAAAAGAATTTACACTTGATGATATTAATATAATCTTTTTCAATGACTGATGCAGATTATGAATTTTCTCCCTGAGATCTTCGGTTTCTTTCATTCCATATCTTGTAAACCATAGTGGCCAAACAAAGTTACTCTGCATACTCTTTCTATTTGTATTAAAAAAAATACTCTTTCTATTTCTATTTCTAATTGTACACCAAGTTATGCCGGCTAACAAGCCTTCAATACTCTTTCTATTTGTATTAGTATTTCTAACTGTACACCAAGTTAGGCAGTAAGTACAAGCTTTCCAATAATTATATATGTTACTTGTACATATGAATGAAATAGAAATAGAAAGAAATAGAAATAGAAACAGTATTTTTCCAAATATATGCTAAACCAATAATCTTGTACATATGAATGAAAGAAAAAAACAAGAAATCTCGAAGCAATAATTATATATTGCCAGCCTCATGGTTTTTCCAAATATAGAATGTATAGATCGATAATAACAATGTCACATATTTTTACTTTGAAGAATTCAGAGCTTCTCACTGGATAGTTTACAAAATTAACGAGTGTGAGTTCAGAGTACTTAATTACCGGTTCTATATCTTTAGTGAAGAAGAAGAAGAAGAAAATGAATATGTTATGTAAGTTAATTTAATCACTTTTGTAGGTGTAATTATTATGAATTAAATTTCATGTTTAAGCAACTTTTACTTGCAACATACACATTCATATACTTGTTACAATCAGAACAGCTTATTTCTTTCTTATTTATCAGGATGAAAATTTCATGAACTAAGCTGTTGATTTAGCAAGCATGCATAAAGATGTGCCTTTTTGTTTATATATTAGATATCAAACTTGGATCTTGTTCTGGAAAAGAGTTTATTAATCTTGCTTTGCATTCTAAGTGTAATTGAACACATTTTATAAATGGAACTGAAGGCTACTGATGAATTTGTTACACAGCTCAGATTCTTTCATGGGGCATCATATTATTTCTGCTCCTTTCACTATCATCTTCCGCTGCAAGCGTAAATAGAGCTCCATCAAAATCTAGGCGCGAGGTAATTACAGCGCGCCATGGTGCTGTTGCCACGGATGATGGAAGATGTTCTGTAATCGGGAGGAATGTTCTTCGTGATGGAGGTCATGCTGTTGATGCAGCAGTGGCTGCAGCTCTTTGCTTGGGTGTTGTAAGCCCTGCTTCTAGTGGCATTGGAGGAGGGGCATTTATGCTTGTTAGGTCAGCCAATGGAACCACACAAGCGTTTGACATGCGAGAAAGTGCTCCAATGCTTGCTTCCCAGGTACTCCGAATATGTGGACACTTTCCCTCTTTCAATCTTCACTTAGTTTTTCATACTTGAGAGGATTTATCAAGTGAAGGAAATTGTAAATGAAAGGTGGTGTTCATGTTCATTTAGTTACCATGGAAAAATAGTAGAGGAAAAGTTGGGATTTTTTAACTTTAGATGTCGTTTCCCTTTCTTTCCCTTATTCTTGATACAATTTAGAGGAACAATGGGTTGGAATCCTATTATTTTCAGTTACTTGCACTTACAGTGTTTGCAATGGTATCATTTGGTGTTTTTGGAGGTCCAAATGCAGTGCAAAAAAAATGCCTTGTGTTTAGACTCTAAATAATTCATTTGCAAGTTAAATAAGCTGTGTTTCCAACAAACTACTTCTAGACGAACAACATCTCAAATGCGTCTTGACCTCCAAAAACACCAAACGCCCCATAAGTTGGTAGACAAACAAGCACTAGGAAGGGTATAAATATGTGGGAACCAAAAAGTGCTTTGCAAATTGCTGGAACTGCTAAAACTAGACTGAAGTCGTGCTTTTCCATTGTTTTCATGCCCCTAGAATATGTATGGTGGAAATACTACTCTAAAATCCCAGGGTCCCCTCTCCATAGCAGTTCCAGGGGAACTTGCAGGCCTACACAAAGCTTGGGAACAATATGGAAGGCTTCCATGGAAGAGACTAGTAAGGCCAGCTGAGAGTCTTGCTCGTAAGGGATTCAAAATTTCGCCATATCTTTACATGCAGATGGTTAGAACAGAATCGGGTATCATGAAAGACAAGGGACTTGATGGAATATTTACGTCGAACAAGAGCCTACTGCAGCCAGGGGATATCTGCTACAACAAAAAACTAGCCAAAACACTTGGAGAAATTGCAGAATATGGGATTAAACCTTTCTATAATGGCTCGATTGGATTCAATTTGGTTGAAGATGTAAAGAAAATTGGAGGGATACTAACAATGAAGGACTTGCAGCAGTATCAAGTTAAAATGAGGAAACCAATCTCTGCAGACATTATGGGGCTTAAGATACTTAGTATGCCACCTCCTTCTTCAGGAGGTCCTTGCATGGTATTGGTAAGTTTTATCTTTTGATGAATGTATACCATTTTATCCCCTCCGTTCCAAAATTAGAGATAATTTTTTTAGTCTGTTTCAAAATTAGATATACATTTCTAATTTTGTACCATGAAATTCTTAACATGCCATTACTTCACCACAACTACATTTCTAGCATATGTTTGAAAAAGTAGTTTTTTTCTTAAAAGTCACTGTTTTAGAAATATATCTCTGATTTTGGCACGAAAGGAGTATCATTTTATCTATCATCCTCTCTGCATTCAAGTCTTTCTGTGTCTCTTCATACATATATTCATGTAGATGGAAAAGAATGCATAATCATTTATTGTCATAGGCTTTAGCCAGGTATACACTAACAAGACAAATTTTCTTCTATGATGACATTTAGATACTGAATATACTTGCTCAATATGGAGCTCAATTTGGCCTTTCTGGCTCCCTTGGTATTCACAGAGAAATTGAAGCTTTGAAACAAGCTTTTGCAGTGAGGATGAATCTTGGTGATCCAGATTTTGTAAATATTAAGGAAGTTGTAGCTGACATGTTATCACCTAAATTCGCCAAAGAGTTAAAGAAAGCCTTATACGACAACATGACTTTCAGTCCCAGTCATTACGGTGGCAAGTAAGTACTAAGTAGCTAATTTATTTCTAATGAAATAATCACAGAACTTAATTTCATTGAGTTCGCATCAGAAATTTATTCAAAAGAATGTTAACATTCTTTTTTATCCATTAAATTAGAAATCAACACTTGTGTCTAAATTTCTTTCTTGCATGATTATAGGTGGAATCAGATCATTGATCATGGTACCAGCCATTTGTCCATTGTAGATAGTGACCGGAATGTTGTTTCAATGACTGATACCATAAACTCATATTTTGGCTCACAAATTCTCTCTCCAACTACCGGTATAGTCCTTAACAATGAAATGGATGATTTCTCCATGCCAATGAATACTAGTGAAAATGGCCGACCACCAGCACCAGCCAACTTCATCAAACCAGGAAAAAGGCCATTGTCATCAATGACACCTACTATTGTCCTACAGGTAATATTTGTCGCTCTTTTTTATGTTCTTGTGAGTTTGCAGTAGTCAGTCTCAATCGTAGACCAAGGCACATAGCCTTATCCATTAATTTATCTCCTTTTTCACATTTCTGATTTTTTTCCCCTCCTGATTCTAATTGCCTTTTTTACAGGGTGAACACTTGAAAGCTGTTGTAGGCGCAAGTGGAGGAGCCATGATAATTGCAGGGACTACAGAGGTGTTCTTGAATCATTTCGCCAAGGGAATGGATCCTTTCTCTTCTGTCATGGCTCCAAGAGTTTATCATCAGGTAATTCTCAAACCCTTTAACTCTTATCACTTTCATGTCATAATCATTTTCTGAATACTAGTGTGCCAAAATCGACTTAGATAGTAAAATAGAGGATGAAATAATTACAGTCAAGTGAACAATAATGTGCTGCAATGTAGTGTTACATTATATTGTTTGTGCAGTTGATTCCTAATGTGGTGCAGTATGAGAATTGGACAACTGTGGTTGGCGATCACTTTGAAATTCCGGTAGAGACAAGGGCATCCCTACAAAAGAAGGGTCATGTCCTACAAAGTCTTGCTGGTGGGACAATATGTCAATTTGTAGTTCATGAGTTAAAGTTAGGGGCACTTGTAGCAGTAAGTGACCCTAGAAAGGGTGGATTTCCAGCAGGTTTCTAAATTCTATTAGGCGCAGCCATGCTGAATAACCTGTTCATGAGAGGACCGGCTCATGTAATTTTTTTTAGTCTTTATATGTAACATCAAATAAGTTGCTGGTTTACTATGCCAAGAAAAGAGACATGTAAAAGAATGATTTGGATTAGATTCTCATATAGTTTAACCACAAAGTATAGTGTTTCCAAACATGTTCAAGAATTTATTCAACTCGCCTATTAATCGCGATAAAACATGCAAGTACGGTTCAAATAATTATGGTTACAACTACCAGAGAAAAATAAATAAAGAAAAGACTAATAACACTGTTTATACATAATTCATATTTCATTTCAAGTTCTTAATTATATTCTGATCTGGATGATATATAGGTGAGAAAGTGAACAAACAAATACTTCCCCACAACTGCCCACCAACATTCCATCAAACTCTTGAAAACCCACCCTTCCTTTCTTCCTATAAATAGCCAATACAAATTGTTGTCTTTCTAACTCAAATTACAACACATTTCCTAGTACTCAATACTCAAAAGAAAACTTGACTAACCCTTCAAACTTCAGCTCCTACAAAACAATGGCTGCTTTTAAGCATTGCATTGTCCTAACATTGGTGGTAGCATTATCACTCTCAAGCATAGATGTGAGTCTTGCGGCTCGCCATTTGCTACAAACTTCAGCAGTACCAACATTGCCTACTATTCCATCTCTGCCTAAGGTTGCATTGCCACCATTACCCGCAATCCCAACCCTTCCCAAACCAGCAGCATTGCCACCATTGCCAACTACTACGCCTTTGCCTAAGCTACCAACGATCCCAACTTTGCCAACAATGCCTGCAATCCCAAAGGTGACACTTCCTCCTTTGCCGGCATCACTACCAACCATTCCAAGCATTAATATTCCTACAACTATCCCATCCATTCCATTCGTCTCTCCACCCCCATCAACCACTAGTCCTTGAGATATTCCAACACCACTAGTCCATGGATTTATCATTTCTTCTATTGGTTGGATAGGAACTGGTTGTGGTTCCAATTTGACTTGTATTTCAGTTTCGACATTGCTCTCCTTTTATTAGTACTAGGTATTGATATTGATTGTTGTACTTGATTGTTCCTATATATGAATGTGATTATGATTTCCATATTTATTTCATTCAATCATGTACCAATTGCTAATTAAGGCAAAATTTGTGATAAGATTATATTGGTACTAACAGGAAACTACTAACAACTACTCCCTCCATCCTTGTATAAAAACATGTCTAAAACTAAAACTACACAAGTTAAATATAAAATAAGTCTAAAAATTAGTTTATCCTTAAAAATAAGGGTGTAAATGAACTGAGTTGAACCGACTATTAAGTTACTCAAATTTGGTTCACAAAATTTATCGACTATAAAATAAGGTTTGATTGAGACTCATTTAGCCACCAAGTCGAGTACAATCTTGAATTGAGCTAGAGCAAGTTGAACTTTTCGATCGAATATGATCCGCGTATCAATAGAAGATTGTAATTTGAAGAGGTTCGAGTTATCGAAATTGAAAATTTGTTCATATTTGACTCATTTATATTTCGAGTCAAGCTCGAATCGAACTTTTAGTCGAGCGAGTATGAATCGAGCTCGAATCGAATTTTTAGTCGAGCGAATACGAATCGAGCTCGAACTATTTGTTCATTTTATAGTCTTACTTAAAAATATACTAAAGTGGGGCCCACCAAGTTTAAAACACAAAAACTTATTTAGTGTACTTGCATGGGGTCTAGTCTACTGTGGCAAATATGGTACTTATTTTATGTTCTCCGTTTCTTTAATTTTTTTAATTTGTGTGAAATTTGTACTTCAAAGACATTTTTTTTTGGACAGAGGGAGTAGTTGGTAAAGAAAAAATTTGTTGAATTACCTCATTAGGGGTGTAAGTAAGGGTGTAAACGAGTCGAACCGGAGCGAACAGAGAGCTACTCGAATTCGACTCGAAATGATAAATTCGTACTCAAATTCGGCTCGAATTCGAATTATATTTGAAAAATACTACTCAGATTCGACTCGACTCGAATATTTATTACTCGGATTCGATCCGACTCGACTCGAATATTTATTCAAACTACTCGCGAGCTTCAAATTCAAGCTCGAATTCGAGTCTCCACATAATAATTAGTTTTATAATAAATATAATTATAAATTGAATTTGTTATTTTACTTAAAAATGAGAAAATTTATTTATTATTACACTTTACAAATATAAAATCACAATTAAAATTAAAAACAAAACAAAATAATAACTAATTATCCTAATTTGATTTAAATTTGTATATATTATAAGAGAATGTATCGAACATCTAATCGAATATGTATTAATCGAGTATGTATCGAATCACAATAAAAAATTCGAGTAGTTTGAATCTTAAACGAGTCGAGTATAACCTTGCTCAAATTCTACTCATATTTTTATTCGAACTATTATTAATGCTCAAATTTGGATCATATTATTAACGAATCCGAGTCTCGCTCGTATTTTTTCGAGTCGAGCCCGAATCGAGCCCGAACTGTGTTGGCTCGTTTACAGCCTTAGGTGTAAGTCGAACCAAGTAGTTCGGTACTCGACTCGAGATCGGCTCGAAAATATGATCGAAAACTCGAATTCGAAGTTGATCCGAGTCGAATATGATTCATACTCGTTTTCTGTTTAATGATACACGAGTCGAATTCGAGCATACCAGTGTTCGCTCAAATTAGGGTTCGAGTATTTCATTTTTTTTTGAACCATACTCGATACCTGCTCGATGGATCATATTCGAATATTGGTCTGATCCATGTTAGTAAGCTAAATATGTGATATTTGTATCAATCTTTGTAATTTATAAGGTGTAGTATGAAATTGTATAAACTTGTACTTGAATAAATCAATGAATTTAATGCCAACTTTTATTATATTCTTTATAATTCCAATACATAAATAAAAGTGAAAAGTTTTATATATAAATATTAGTTAAGTAACCAATTTAGTATGTAGTGGTTCAGTTTTAAGTGAAATGGTTCATATTGAAACTCGATTTGAAGGCTCATGAAGTAACTCGCTTTGTAAGCGAAGTCGAGTACTTACGAATTTGAGGTCCAGAGTAATGATCCGAGTCGAATCGGGCGAAAAATATAAATCCCTTTATCGAATCCAAAGTCGACTTGAGCTCAATTTTTTCAAGTCGAGCCAGAATCGAAAGCGGGAAGGTGTTATTTGAGATTCAACTCGTTTACACCCCTATACACACGGTGATAGCGGCATTGTGACGCCCCCAAAATAGATATACATCACCCATTTTGAGTTGTCAAATACATGGTACAGAAATAACTACAACTTTATTATTACAACATATAAAGCTGTGAGTTTAAATACGAGATATTGCCATCTAGACAATATCCACACATAAATAAATCCCCATCATAATTATTGATACATTATTTTACAAAAATGGTGAGGACTACTAAACAACTCTCTAGAACCTTCATTCCATACCCCGACTAAGTACTACTACATTCTCGCCTCACGAGAAAAAAAAAAAAAAAAAAAAAAAAAAAAAAAAAAAAAAAAAAAAAAAAAAAAAAAAAAAAAAAAAAAAAAAAAAAAAAAAAAAAAAAAAAAAAAAAAAAAAAAAAAAAAAAAAAAAAAAAAAAAAAAAAAAAAAAAAAAAAAAAAAAAAAAAAAAAAAAAAAAAAAAAAAAAAAAAAAAAAAAAAAAAAAAAAAAAAAAAAAAAAAAAAAAAAAAAAAAAAAAAAAAAAAAAAAAAAAAAAAAAAAAAAAAAAAAAAAAAAAAAAAAAAAAAAAAAAAAAAAAAAAAAAAAAAAAAAAAAAAAAAAAAAAAAAAAAAAAAAAAAAAAAAAAAAAAAAAAAAAAAAAAAAAAAAAAAAAAAAAAAAAAAAAAAAAAAAAAAAAAAAAAAAAAAAAAAAAAAAAAAAAAAAAAAAAAAAAAAAAAAAAAAAAAAAAAAAAAAAAAAAAAAAAAAAAAAAAAAAAAAAAAAAAAAAAAAAAAAAAAAAAAAAAAAAAAAAAAAAAAAAAAAAAAAAAAAAAAAAAAAAAAAAAAAAAAAAAAAAAAAAAAAAAAAAAAAAAAAAAAAAAAAAAAAAAAAAAAAAAAAAAAAAAAAAAAAAAAAAAAAAAAAAAAAAAAAAAAAAAAAAAAAAAAAAAAAAAAAAAAAAAAAAAAAAAAAAAAAAAAAAAAAAAAAAAAAAAAAAAAAAGAAAAATGGAACAAAAAGGAAAAGGGTGAGCTCAACTAGCCCAGTAAAGAATATTATGACTAAGATAATATATAACAAATTATCGTTAGTCTTCAACAAGGAAAAATCTGAGAGAATACATTAAACAACAAGTTTTATATCAATATTCGCAGCGGAAAATAATAATTCATAGAAGAGTTACGTAAAGGATGAAATCTACTAATATCTATGAATTTAACAGTCCATCATCATTATTTTATCCCTGTAACATCAATTAATATTCATCTTGAATCAAATATTCATCCTTGCACTACAGGCCAAAGATATTCATCAGTCGGTCATGTTCATCTAAACACCTGTTCATCTTTGCACTACGACCAAAGATATTCATCAAGAAATCATTCATCTTTGTACTACAGGCCAAAGATATTCCGTTATATCATCATTTAGGACTGAGGATGATAAAAAAAATATTTTAAAAAAAACGAATCCAGTGAAGCAAAAGAACAAATATTAAGGATTCGCACTTTAAACAATTCTCATTCAAAAATACTTCATAACCAACCAGAGTGGGGTAAAATTCAAGAATGAAGATCAAAACATAGATCCAATCAAAGATAGGAATCATAACAAACAATCTTGGACACAGAAAAGAAAATTTAATTTTTCTGTGAATAGTGTCGTATTCGTGAATAGTGCCGTATACGTGAATAGTAACTCTGACCTCAAAAGATAGAAATTTCACAAAAAAAACATCATCACGCGCCCGTGAATAGTACTTTCATGAATAGTAACTCGTGAATAGTAACTCATGATTTGTAACTCAGAGCATGAAAAAGTTCCAAATTTGATAACAAGTTCGAACAATATTTTCAAGATAATGATATTGAAGAAGATAATATCATTTAAGAAGAAACAACATCCCCTTACCTCGAAAGAGCAAGACTTAGTTGAAACACGGATATAAGCTATGACTTGAATTTGCATGCAGTATAGCAATACTCAAAGTATACTCAAAATACTTACAAGAATAAACTCGATAATAGAGAGAAAACTTGAGTTTACGGTGTGATTTTCAATTCTAACCTAAGCACCCTATTTATAGGAAAATGCTTAGAACACAAAGCAGAAAATTGAATATAATATTAATATAATTATACAAATTTTTCTTAGCCCACCTTTTGGTCAAAAACACCAGCCACACATGTTAATGATGTCCAAAAAAATACAAAAAATGTTTTTCTAACAAAAATAATTTAAACTCCAAAAATCAATTCACAATTTTTAGATATCTAGAAACTTCAATAATTCACAATAAATAGCTCTTTTATCAGAAAATTCAAATCTCGCTGAATTTTTATAGGAAATTCAATTCTCTACAACTTTACAGAAGAAAGTTTTTCCAAATTCCAAGCAATAAATTGAAGAAATCCATAAGCAGGCGATTTTCATTGTTTATAATCAAATTTTGGTCAATAATTGTCCACCAACACACAAAACATGTGTTAAACATTTAATGCCACAAAATACTCTTCCTCCTCATATACTCATATATCCCACATTCATTGTAAAAATAATATATTTAAAAGAATTATTTTATCAGAAAAAGATAAAATATTAATTTTCAACAATTGTCACATTAAAATTTTCCTCCATCTATATCCTCATAAAATTAATATTTTCCTCATCATATATATCAATAATTAATTATTCATAAATAATATTATAGAATCACATTATTGACAACCGTGCAGGTTCAGAGAAGAGGGGCTTTCAATAAGAATTTCTCCTCATCTTGGCGCAGCAATTAGGTGACCAAACCTCTCCTTAGGCAGAACTTTCTAGACATTGCCAATAATGTTATCTAATAATATTATTCAGATAATATGAATTATTGCTCCGATAATGGAAAATACTGTGTATTGACAATTATTAAAACAACAATAATATAAAATATCAACGTAGTAATTATTGAATCAATAAAATATAATATTGAACAGTATTTACTATAACAATTATTGAGTACTGTCTTCTTACGTAAGAATCAATAATTGGTGCAATACCGTGTGCTACTGTTCAACAACGCGTATTAGTGTGTTTTAACCACCGGGTATTCCAATGATATTAACTGTGTAATAACTACGCCGCTATTTATAAACAACTTATATTTGTCGTTTTCTTCATCCAATCGCTTTCAGTTATGGGGCCCACCCACACATCATTTGGCCAGTCATTTAATATTCCCGAGCGATCACGAATATTCCACGACCAAACGAATATTCTCAAACAACAATGAATATTTTATAACTACTTGCTTATTTGAAATATTTGCGCATTTTACCCATAACTAACCACATTAATCAAATCAACCCTTACTATTTAAACATAATAAATAGAGGAAATTAAATTTCATTAATAATAATTTGGGGTCTTACAGGCATGGACTGATTGCGGCCAGATAAAAGTGTTTTTTGTTAGTTAAAAACCTAAATTTCAATGATTTCTTGACAAAGTTAATTAGTGTTTGACCGCACACAACAAAATTACTTTTAAAAAAAAATAACACAAGATTTTACGTGGAAACACAAATCAAAAAAATATCACGGATAATGCAGAAGAAATCCACTAAATAAATATCTAAATAGTATAATGTTAGAATATAAGATCACACACACGCACACAAACGATAGAGAATTAAGAAGAACACAAGAGATTTTCGTGATTCCCCAATTTGGATACTTACAATAGATAGTATATATACCTACTAATCATATTCTAACCCTACTTCATATTATGGTCAATTACCCATAATACCCTTTCCAATTAACAACCCAAAAAATTGTGTCTCATAGAACAAGTAGTCAATATTCACACGCTCAAGGCTTTCTAATGCTGCCCCTTGTGCTACTCCGCCTTGACTCTCTCCCAGGCCTTCTTGGATGGATTGAAAGATGCCCCGCGCTACCATGGCACTAACTTTGTACCATACCCGCACTAACCCCTTTTCCAGTGGCTTCTATCTTATGAGTCACAAGTTCCCAACATATAAGATAAAGAAAGAGAACTATGAGAATTCATAGAATGTTTCTGAATGTATCTACTCCAAAAACCAAACACATATATTTATAGGCCATAGGAAAATTCATAACCAAATAAGATTAGAAATGCTAAATTGAGTATAATTAGAAAAGATAATTTTCTTACACCAAAACAAATTCTAAGTAATAACTAAATCCAAATACAATAAGATTCATGTCATACCCAAAAAAATATATATATATATATATATATATATATATATATATATATATATATATATATATATATGGAGATGTTGAGCTGTTGCAGAAAGACATGAACGTTACTTTGGAAAGTAATAGATTCAGCATAAGTTTTCTTGATTGGGCATCGTTTAATTTCTTCCTGCATATTGGTGGTATGGTTAGATGGTGACAATGGAGCTATTCACCATGAGAACTTATCTTGGGCATGTGTTTTTTTAAAATCCAAACCTTTTGAATTCAACTGTTTCTTTGCAAGAAATACAAATTCCTTTTATGACTTGTGCCCAAAAAACTAATCACAATGTCTTATTCCATTTGACAAACATTAGTTTTTATTATTTTGAAGTGGAATATGACTTTGTAATCGAATTTAAGAGCGGTTCTTGAGCAAAATAAATAAGGAATAGAAATCGTATTCATAGGAAAAATCAACTGCAACAACCACACTTTAATACAAAAACAATAGCAATGGAGAAATTAACAATGTGAAAACAGAAAATACAATCCAAATTGGAACCAATTAGACCTGTTCCATAATCTCTAGAGATAAGCTCACACAATCAATGGAAGAAATGATAAATCCATGGTGTATATTAATTGGAGTAACTAAACAGAATGCCGTCATATCTCAAGGGCTAGTGGTTGATGGGGGTGGAGAAAAGAAAGGATGGATGGAATAGTGGTTGGTAGTCTAGCTAAACTAAGATTTTTGAGAATTTGGAGGGATCGTCTAGCTGAGAAGGTGAGCTAACAAGCATTTTCTCCACATTTTCCTAACTGCATCTCATCAAACTCTAAAGACCCTTCCTTTTACAATTCATATAAATACCCATTACAAACTGCTAACTTTCCAACTCAAAATACAACATTAATTACCTAGCACTCAAAACTCAAGGAAAAGTTGGCCAATTCTTTCAGACTCCTATCAAACAACTAATGGCTGCTTTTAACCATTGCATTGTCCTAACATTGGTGGTAGCATTATCACTCTCAAGCATAAATGTGAGTCTTGCGGCTCGCCATTTGCTACAAACTTCAGCAGTACCAACATTGCCTACTATTCCATCTCTGCCCAAGGTTGCATTGCCACCATTACCCGCAATCCCAACCCTTCCGAAACCAGCAGCATTACCACCACTGCCAACTACTATGCCTTTGCCTACGCTACCAACGATCCCAACTTTGCCAACAATGCCTACAATCCCAAAGGTGACACTTCCTCCTTTGCCGGCATCACTACCAACCATTCCAAGCATTAATATTCCTACAACTATCCCATCCATTCCTTTCTTCTCTCCACCCCCATCAACCACTAGTCCTTGAGATATTCCAACACCACTATATCGAGATCAATATATATCCCCTATGAATTTATCATTTCTTCTATTGGTTGTATGGTCTTTTCTCCATAGTTTATGGAACTGGTTGTGGTTCTTGTATTTCAGTTTCGACATTGTTCTCCTTTTATTAGTACTAAGGTTTTGATTGTTGTACTTGATTGTTCCTATATATGAATATGATACGACTTCCTTATTTATTTCATTCAATCATGTTCCAATGGCTAATTCATTATGAAGTATGAAAACTCATATTGCCCATTATATCAATAATAACTAAAAATAAATTTGTTCCAAAATAACTTAAAAACTAAAGTAAAATAGTTGCGAGTAAAAATAATTGATGCGACTTTTTTCCATAAACTAAATCACTCCCCATGTTGATAGAGAAGCAGGGACGTTGCGAAACGAGACCATTTTCGAAACATTCTCTTCACCTAAAAAAAGTATAAATAAATAAATAAAAAGTACAGTTGTATTCAAAAAAGTACATTTCTGAATCTTAAAACATAATAGTTCTATTACAACAAAATATATGAGAACTTCGATTACAACAAAATATATGAAAAATTTTGACTACAACAAAATATATGAGAATACATTCATTGAATAATACTTCTTCTAATATTCTTATAACCAAAATTTTCAATCAAATATTCAAAATCTTTTATATATATATATATATATATATATATATATATATATAGAGAGAGAGAGAGAGAGAGAGAGGTTCCGGTCAGGACATGAGATTTTATCTCGTTCGGATTTTTTTAATTTTTTTTTTTTTTTTTAAAACAACTAAAAATATATTTAATATTTTATGGAATTGAATTTTTTTCATAATCTGATGTTTTAGGCGTGATTTGAGTACGTATAACAAAATATGTATGTATATGCATGTGCTGTATGTATCACCATTTTTGGTATAGGTATCCAAATCACCCCAAACATTATCAGATATGGAAAATTTTCGATTCTATAAAATATTAATTATTTTTTTAGTTGTTTTAAAAAAAAGCAAAAAAAAAAAAAAAAATTGGTCCGTCTTTTACTCCCGGTCAGGCGTTGAATTTGGATCATTAACGTATATATATATATATATATATATATATATATATATATATATATATATATAAATTGGGCCCATGGCGTGCAAGGTTTTCAAACCCGGACCACGGTCGAATCGAAAAAAACCGGACCGGTTGACTCAAGCTGGTCGGTTTGGACCACTAAACCACTTACGCTCAAAAAACTGTTCGTAATCCCAGTGAGGTGAGCCGTGGTTGAATCGGTTGACCCGATGAACCGATGGACCGGTTCACAGGTTTGACCAATTCTCTCCTTAAAGATTAAAAAAAAAAATATTACGGATTTTATTTTATTTTAGTAATTTAGTTGAGACTTTGTTTTGTATTTTACATATTTTTGCATTCATTTAATCAAACACTTGAACTTGTGGTTGAATTTCGGAATTTGAATGTATCTTAGAGATGTTTAGTTTTTTTTTTGTAGATAAATTGATTAATTTTACATATTTACTAAATATTATATACAATATATAATAATAATTAATATAATTATTTATTTATTATTTATTACATATTAATGACGTCACTGGGTCAATAACGGTCTGACCACTAGTTGGACCAGTAACCCATCCACCCAGTAATTTTTTCGATTCAATGACTGGTCCGGGTTTAAAAACCTTGCATGGCAGTCCACCCTCTCGCCAGCTCAAGAACCCTGTAGAGAAGAAAGCAAGCTAAAGGGAATTGGAGGCAAGCACACTTTTTGAATGCTGTAGATTTAATCTGCTGAGTTCTACCAAAGATTTGTCTAAAAGAAACCACTTTGAAATATAATGGCAAGGGAAAATTAATTTGTAGTATCAGAGGAAGCTACTAACAACTAGGAAGTTGAACCTCGTGGGGGACGGCCCCCCAATTTATTTTTGTTACTCCCTCCCATAATATATATGACATTTTAAAATATATTTTTTTTAAATTATTTGACGTTTTATATAATTAAGAGAATTAATTACAAATTTTTTAAAATGACCTCTCATGAAAATATTAAAGATGAGAGAATATGAAATAAATATATAATAAAGAGTATTATAGACAATTAATACTATATTTAATATTATATAATTATTATTTTTAATTTTGTGTACAAGTCTAAAACGTCTAAAAATTAATAACTGCTTTCTAGACAAAGTTAAATATTCAAGTATATGAGTACACAGAATAAAAATTACTTTTAGAAAAACCAAGGACAAGTTTTTAGGCAAATGTGCGGGGTGTGTTTTCAATTTTTTTTTCCACCAATTAAGTGACAAACTTGTATATTTCTGAATTACGGCAATTTCAAGATCACAATTTTTCTTCAAAAATTATTTGGGGTCAAAATATCTACTCTTCAATAGAAAAATGCTTTTAGTTATCAAGGATTAGCAAACATCAAAAATATTTAAAATAATTTCTATTTTTAAGTGTTTTTAGTGTTCGAAGCTATGTTGAGGAGGATGTCAATTGACTCCACTGACAAATTTCTTTACTTTATATAATAATGATTAAATTAGAAAAAAAAAATTAAGTGTAATATGAAAATTGACCCACTGAAATTTTATAAATTTTCTAATATACAGGTCAAACTAAAATTTTAATAACTTTCTCAATCTCATATCACTTCTAGTGCTTTATATATACATCTCCTTTAATATTCTTAAAATAAATTATAATCTAATTTATATTATTTTTTAAAACAACTTTGTGATTAGAAAAGTGTATTAGAGGTCTATAAGGTATATATATATATATATATATATATATATATATATATATATATATATATATATATATATAGTGTTATTATTTATTATATTGACATTTGAGCCAAATACATGTTTTATATGTGCAATCAAAAAATGTAAAATTGTCTAAAAAATTAGTTCGAAAACGCTTCCCCGCTAAATTATTTATAGCCTCACAATATTTTGACATGGATAATAATCCAGGCTTCGTCGGTGAGTCCACTTTACCATTTCACCAACTAACTCATGATCTAAATATTTCTCTAGTTCTTTGACTTCTTGATACGAGAAGAGTTATCTGTCAAGATTTAATATAATTTATGTTTTGATATTTATGAAAGTTTTAAATATTTGATATATTTTTATTTAGTAATTAGTAGCCAGATAGTTTTAATTATTAATTAGTAATTTTATGAAGTTTTTCAATTCTATTGTAATTAGGAAGCTATTTAGCTAGGTTTTTTTTATTCCAAATCAATTTATTATTTTCTTATAGGATTATGGTTCCTTTTACTAGTATAAATATGGGGCAAGACAAGACTGATATAATTGAGGAAGAACTTATTATTATTCAAATTTATGAAATATTGTGGCTGCTTAATCAATTTATCTCAAATTTTGTGAATTACTGTGAAGTACGTGGATTCAATTCATGTGATTGTTTCTAGGTCACTTTTTCTAACATTGGTTCTTCCTCTGAAATAGAGTATTGCCTTCTTTTTCTTTTTCTTTTTTTGGGGTAAAAGGTATATAAAAAAAAGTATTTAGGAGGATATATAATAATATTGTTGCGAAGGACCAAGGTACAGCATGCATGTTTAATTTACAAAGGATGAGAACTGAACTGTCAGTTTAATTTCCTAGATGTCAAGTAGCACTTATGACTATGTTACAATTACTAGGATTATCTATGGTGGTTGTATCTTGTATGCCAATCTTTTAGATTGCTCAAATATTAATTGAGGATGATTAATATTTAATTTAACCTACCTTGACCAACCTATATATGCTCGTCCCACCAAACACCTCCTAATTATTATGACTTGTGTTAAACTAAGATATTTGAGAAATTGGAGGGAGTACGTCTAGCTGAGAATTAAGGTGAGCTAACAAGCATTTTCTCCACACTTCCTTAACTACATCTCATCAAACTCTAAAGACCGACCGACCCTTCCTTTTACAATTCCTATAAATACCCTTTTCAAATTGCAACTTCATTTCCAACTCAAAATACAACATTAATTTGCTAGCACTCAAACTCCTATATATCAACATATTAAATTAATGGCTGGTTTTAAGCAATGCATTGTCCTAACATTGGTGGTAACGCTATCACTTTCAAGCATAAATATGAGTCTTGCGGCTCGCCACTTGCTACAAACTTCAGCAGTACCAACTATTCCATCTCTGCCCAACGTTGCATTACCTCCATTACCAGCAATCCCAACCCTTCCCAAAGCGGCAGCATTTCCACCATTGCCTACCACACCTTTGCCTACGCTACCAACAATTCCATCTTTGCCGACCACCGTGCCTACATTCCCAAAGGTGACGCTTCCTCCTTTTCCGGCATCACTCCCCACAATTCCAAGCATTAATATTCCAACAACTATTCCATCCATTCCTTTCTTCTCCCCGCCCCCTTCAACCACTAGCCCTTGAGAATCCACCCTACGTTCTATTTAATTACGCCGTGGATTTAATTTATATATCAATTCCTCCGTTGTTTGAATTTATCTCCAGATATTATGTGGTTCCAAGTTGGCTTGTATTTTGGCATTATTAATTTTCCCTTTTCTACTTTTGCTATTGTTTAATTTGGTGTGCGTTGGAGTGGTGGTTGTAGCTTATGTATAAATTTGAAATATGATTCCTTAATTATTTGTTTTGTTTCATGAACAATATTGAACACGCACTTGTAATCATGCATGTATTAATAGGGAATCATTGATTACAATGCCATGATCCCTCCAAGTTTCATCTTTGGTTATTTTGATAGACAATTGTTAAATCCACAACACTTTTTGTTATTTACATAATAAAAGTGTCAATGTAGATGTATAGCTACGGTAAAAATAGTCGCTATAAGATCTATAGCGACACTTTTGTTGTGAAAATAACAATTTTTATTATGAATTTAACAATTTCCATTTTGATATATTAGATCTGTGTGGAGAAAAAACATAGTTTTTAAATTTTTTTTTACAACAAACAAAAAATGTTTATAGGAAAAGCAAAAAAAAAAAACGTTTGAAGTTTTGATCTAGGAATATTGGTTGGAATAAGTGTAATTATGTAGATATGCACGCCTAGAGGAGGGATGAATAGATGTATGTAAGACTCTAAATTATTAATAAATGAAATTTAATTTCTCAATTTATTATTTTGAAATAGTAAGGGTTGATTTGATTAATGTGGTTAGTTGTGGGTAAAATGCGCAAATATTTTAAATAAGCAAGTGGTTATAAAATACTCATTGTTGTCGGAGAATATTCGTTTGGTCGTGGAATATTCTTACCGCTTTCGGAGAATATTAAATGCATGACTGACCTTGTGTGGGCCCATAACTAAAAAGCGATTGGATGAAGAAAGCGACAAGTATAAGTTGTTTATAAATAATGGTAGTGATTATTCAGTATTATCTTTGTTGGAATACAGATGGTTAAAAACACGATGTCTGGCGTTGTTCAGACAAGAAGATACGCAGTATTGCACCAATTATTGATTCTTACGTGAAGGCCTACTCAATAATTGTTACATTAATTCTTATTCGATATTTTATTTTATTGATTCAATAATTGCTGCGTTGATATTTTATATTACTGTTGTTTCAATAATTGTCACTACACAATATTTTCCATTATCAAATCAATAATTCATATTATCTGAATAATATTATTAGAAAACATTATTGGCAATGTCTAGAAAGTTCTGTGTAAGAAGAGGTTTGGTCACCTAATTGCGCGCCAGTAAGGAGAAATTCTTATTGGAAAGCCCCCTCTTTCCTGGAAACGGCTTGGTTGCCAGTGTGACGCCCCCAAAATAGGTCCATTTCATCCAACCCATTCTGAGTCGTCAAATACATGGTACAGAAATAACTACAACTTTATTATTACAACATATAAATTGTGAGTTTAAATCTGAGATATTGCCATCTGATAATATCCACACGCAAATAAATCCCCATCATAATTATTGATACATTATTTTACAAAAATGGTGAGGACTACTAAACAACTCTCTACAGAACCTTCATTCCATACCCGACTAGTACTCATTTACATTCTCGCCTCACGAGGAAGAATAATGGAACAAAAAGGAAAGGGTGAGCTCAACTAGCCCGAGAAAGAATATTATGACTAAGATAATAT
This sequence comes from Panax ginseng, assembly GCA_020205605.1. Classification (NCBI taxonomy): domain Eukaryota; kingdom Viridiplantae; phylum Streptophyta; class Magnoliopsida; order Apiales; family Araliaceae; genus Panax; species Panax ginseng. The sequence continues at coordinate 24,623,219 of CM035145.1, forward strand.
ACAACAAATTATCGTTAGTCTTCAACAAGGAAAAATCTAATAGAATACAATAGACAACCAGTTTTAAATCAACAAGCAGCGGGGAAACAACAATTCATTAGAAGAGTTAAGTAGAGAATGCAAACTACTATCTTCTATATATGAATTTAAAAGTTCATCGTCGATATTTTATCCCTGTAACATCAATCAATATATATTTGGAATCAAATATTCATCTTTTTTCACTCTGAGCCAAAGATATTCATCGAGTTGGTCATGCTTCATCTAAACACTGTTCATCTTTGCTTTCTAATTTAAAGATATTAATCGATCGGTCATATTCATCTCAACACCTATTCATCTTTGCACTACTGGGCCAAAGATATTCAAGTAATATCATCATTTAGGGTGAGGATAATGAAACATATTTTAAAGGAAAGCGAATCTAGTGAAACAAAAGAACAAATATTAAGGATTAAGTATTTTAAACAATCAAGTTCAAAAATACTTCATAAGTAATCAGAGTGGAGTAAAATTCAATAGTGATCAAAACATGGATACAATCAAAGCTAGTATCCATAATTGATATCTTGACGAAAAACGAAAATTTAATTTTTTACGTGAATAGTGTCGATTAAGTAAATAGTCTTAGTATCGTGAATAGTAACTCAGACACCAAAAGATAGAAATTTCACAAAAAAACATCATCACGCCGTGAATAGTAACTTCGTGAATAGTAACCCTGACATGAAAAAGTTCGAAATTTGATAAAATTTCCAACCAATATTTTGGCATAATGATATTGAAGAAATAATATCATTTTGAATAAAATAACATCCCTTACCTCGAAAGGAAAATGATTGCTTAGTTGAAACACGGATATAGGCTATGACTTGAACTTTACAGTATAGCAATACTCAAAGTATACTCAAAATACTCACAAGAATAAACGCTCGATAATATAGAGAGAAAACTTGAGTTTACGGTGTGATTTTCAATTCTAACTTAAGCACCTATTTATAGGAAATGCTTAGAACACCAAAGTAGAAAATTTATTAAAATAATAATATATATATTAAAATTCGCCATTCGCACACCTTCTTTCTAAGATCTGAACTTCGTACCATCTTGCACATGCTAATGATGCCAACTAAGTATAAAAAACATTTTTATTATTTAAAATAATTTAAACTTCCAAAAATCAATTATTTTGGAGTTTCGGAACTTCAATAATTCACAATAAATAGCCATTTTGTTAGAAAATTTAAATCTCGAGAGTTTTTATAGGAAATTCAATTCTCTACAACTTTGCAGAAGAAAGTTTTTCCAAATTCCAAACAGAAATTGACCGAAATCCATAAACGGACGATTTTACAGTCTATAATCAAATTTCGGTCAATAATTGTGTCCACCAATACACAAAATATGTGTTAAACATTTAATGCCACAAAAATACTCTTCCTCCTCATATACTCATATATCCCACATTCATTATAAAAATATCACCGTTAATATATTATTAAAATAATATATTTAAATGAATTATTTTATCAGAAAAAGATAAAATATTAATTTTCAACAATTGTCACATTAAAAATTTTCTCCATCTATATCCACATAAAATCAATATTTTCCTCATCATATAAATCAATAATTAATTATTCACAAATAATATTATGAGAATCACAAGATCTTTGCAACTGGTAGTTCCGAGGAAAGAGGGCTTTCGATAAGGATCTCTCTTTCTTGCGTATGATTAGGTGACCAAACCTCTCCTTAGTCGAGAACTTTCTAGACATTGCCAATAATGTTATCCAATAATATTATTAGGATAATATGAATTATTGCTCAAGATAATGGAAAAATTTGTGTAATGACAATTTATTGAAACAACGGTAATATAAAATATCAATGCAAACAATTATTGAATCAATAAAATAAAATCTTGAATAGTAATTCTTTGTAACAATTATTGAGTAGTGCATTCTTACATAAGAATCAATAATTGGTGCAATGCAGTGTCTTCTTGTTCAACAACGCGTATTAGTGTGTTTTAACCACGGGTATTCCAAGCGATAATTGCAGAATAACTTCTATTTATTATTTATAAACAACTTATATTTATCGTTTTCTTCATCCAATCGCTTTTCGTTATGGGGCCCACAAAAGATCGCTACGTAAATGCGAATATTCCCCGACGATTGAATATTCCACGACCAAACGAATATTCCCAAACAATAATGAATATTTTATAACCACTTGCTTATTGAAATATTTGCGTATTTTACCCATAACTATCCACATTAATCAAATCAACCCTTCTTATTTCAAAATAATAAATAGAGGAAAATAAATTTCATTTATTAATAATTTGGGGTCTTACTGACCCAAGATCTTGTGATTACGTAATATTATTTGTGAATAATTAATTATTGATTTATATGATGAGGAAAATATTGATTTTATGTGGATATAGATGGAGACAATTTTTAAAGTGACAATTGTTAAAAATTAATATTTTATCTTTTCTGATAAAATAATATTTTATTATATTTATATAATAACGATGATATTTTTACAATGAATGTGGGATATATGAGTATATGAGGAGGAAGAGTATTTTTGTTGCATTAAATGATTAACACATGTTTTGTGTGTCGGTGGACCCCATTTCTTGACTGAAATTTGATTATAGCTTTGTAAAATTGTCCAGAGTATATGGATTTTGGTCAATTTATGTTTGAATTTGGAAAAACTTTCTTACGGAAAGTTGTGAGAATTGAATTTTCTATAAAAATTCATGCGAGATTCAATTTTACGATAAAATGGCTATTTATTATGATTTATTGAAGTTCGAAGTTTTGAAATAATTGATTTTTGGAAGTTTTATTTATTTTATTAATAAAAAGCGTTTTTTATATGTTGTGGGCATCTTTAACATGTGCATGGTGGCTGAATTGATTCAAGATGTGGGCGTATGAATTTTGTTTATATATAATATTATTATATTCAATTTTCGCTTTGGTGTTACAAGCAATTTCTATAAATAGGTGCTTAGGTTAGAATTGAAAATCACACCGTAAACTAAAGATTTCTCTCTCTTCTCTCTATAATATCGAGCGTATTTTGTGAGTATTTTAGTACTTTGAGTATTGCTATATCAGATACAAGTTCTTTTCAAAGATTATATCCGAGATTCCAGTTTAAGTAATATTCTTTTACGAGGTAAGGTATGTTATTTTATTCAAAATGATATTATTTCTTCAATATCATTATGCCGAAATATTGGTTGGAAATTTTTATCAAATTTGAAACTTTTTCATGTCGGGGTTACTATTCATGAGTTACTATTCACAAGTACTATTCACGAAGCGTGATGATATTTTTTTTGTAAAATTTCTATCTTTTGAGGTCGGAGTTCTTATTCACGATACTTGACTATTCACGATACTAAGACTATTCACGAATACGACACTATTCACAGAAAAATTAAATTTTCTTTTCTGTGTCCAAGATCGTCTATTATGATTCCTATCTTTGATTGGATCTATGTTTTGATCATTCTTGAATTTTACTCCACTGGTTATTTATGAAGTATTTTTGAACTTGGATTGTTTAAGGTACAAATCCTTAATATTTGTTCTTTTGTTTCACTGGATTCGTTTTCTTTAAAATATTTTTCATCATCCTCGATCTAAATGATGATATAATCGAATATCTTTGGCCCTGTAGTAAGCAAAGATGAATGATTTTATAATGAATATCTTTGGCCCAGTAGTGCAAAGATGAACATGTGTTTAAATGAACATGATGATTAATCGACGAATATCTTTGGCCCGTAGTGCAAAGATGAGCAGTGTTGAGATGAACATAACGATTGATGAATATCTTTGGCACAGTAGTGCAAAAGATGACTATTTGATTCAAGATGTATATTGATTGATGTTATAGGATAAAATATCGATGATGGACTTTTAAATTCATATATGTAAGATAGTAGATTGTATTCTCTACTTAACTCTTCTAATGAATTGTTGTTTCATTGCAGATTGTTGATCTAAAATTTGTTGTCTATTGTATTCTATCGATTTTTTCTGTTGAAGACTAAGGATAATTTGTTGTACATTATCTTAGTCATAATATTCTTTCTTTGGGCTAATTGAGCTCACCCTTTTCCTTTTTGTTCCATTTTTTCTTCTCGAGAGAGGCGAGAATATAATGAACTAGTCGGGATGTGGAGTAATGGTTCAAGGCAGTTGTTTTAGTAGTCCTCACTATTTTATAAAATAGTGTATCAATAATTGTAATGAGGACTTATTTGAGTGTGGATATTGTCTAGAAGACAATATTTGTATTTAAACTCACAATTTATGTGTTGTCGTATTTTGCACGACAATTGTATTAATGTAGTTGTAGTTGTTTCTGTACCATGTATTTGGCGACTCAGAATGGGTGATGTATACCTATTTTGGGGGCGTCACAATGTAAATATCAAAAGTGTTCTACAATAGTCAATTTTTAAGTTTTCGTGCTATAGGTTCTAATCGGACATGTTAACCCTGTCTATTTTAGTATATGATCTTCGTCAGTTATAATCAGACTGGTAATCCCTGTTTTAGTATATTTTTTTCGTCAGTTATAATCGGACAGGTAATCCCTGTCTGTTTTAGTGTATCTTCAAGTACGAACTAAACCTCTAAATATGCAGAATATACATGCAGATTAATGAAAATAACAGAATAAAAATCACACCAAGATTTTTACGTGGTTCAACCTCTATCCTTTAATTTAGTAGCCTAATCCACATCCAATAGCAACTGGTATTGGAGACTCTTTTTATTAAATAAATTTTTCAATACACAATACAAAAACTTTCATGTTCAAAGTAAGCTTTCCACTGATGGACATCACTGCCCCTTTTGCACCTATGCAACCTTTTTCATGACCTTTGCACCACTGCAACCTTGAAAGCTCTCTAAGAACAGATCCTATCAACTACTAGATAGACCAAGCCACACACGACTTACACTCAGGATAAGAATTTTGATTACACGAAATATCAATGTTCCAGCACAAGAATTTAAGAACAGTACAACTATATCGCTGGAAAAACTTAGAAAAGTCATTGGATAAACTGTATAAAGATCGATTGAAGCTTTTTTCAAGTCGTCACTTTAACAGCTGAGCAGGAGGAATATATATACATCAATGTCCAACGGCTAAGTGAATATTGAATCCATGAAATCCTCAAATGATTGAAAGAGCTAGAATTTTCAGCAAAATCAGATGAGAGTAACAGTTATAATAATCTCCTAGAAAAGAGAAGTCAAAGATATGAAAATTTTGAAACAGACTTAATTTAAGGAGATGAAAAGATATGATAGAAGTCTGTTATAGAATATTCTTTAAAGGATATTAATTCAAATACAAATAATCTTTTCGGCATAACCAACAATTCCTTATTATACTCCAATTAATAGCTTGGTTAACCGAGTATATTGAGAGACAGATTTTCAGCATAAAATATGTTAGTCAACTTTCTTATCTTTATAAAGATCTATAATCAGCCCAATATATTCAATCGTGGCCATTAAATTATGTTCACATACACAACTATATAATATTAATCCTAAACAAATTTCATGCAAGCACACGTGATATATTTTGTTATCATTCAAAACATCTGGAATTCAAAAACTAACAATAAGAACATAATTGAAGTGATTAAGTTGGATCAACCAGACTAAAATTGAGCTAACATTTGAGTTTAAGGAAGGTTAACTTAGTCATCCTATGTTTGACTATATTATGATTTTGATATATATATAACAACAGGAAAAAAAAAAAAGTTGAATGGCATATTGTTTGTGTCAAGCTATCCATAAATAAGGTACGTTTGCCTGGTTTATGCAGATGAGAAGGTGAACCGACTAACAAGTATTTTTAATTCCCAGCTCACCCGGCCAACAGCATTCTCATATATTGCTTGATCCTATAGCTTGAACACAAACTCCCCATAAATTCCCATCAGAATCCATTCTTTCAACACACATCACAGCATTCCCTCGTACTTAAACAAAATTAAATAAATAAATATTGCTTTTAAATTAACTACTTAAATTCGACTCCTATATCTCAAATCCATGTCATGGCGGCGGCCACCATCGTTTGGTTCTCTTTAATTTTGATCATATCATTATCACTTTCAAACATCGATCTACAAGCCTTAATTGCGGATCGCAACTTAACGATTGAAAGAGTCTCGGGCATAACCATTAGACTAAGACATCATTGACTTGTTAAATAAATGGCATACTATGCTTTGCCATCTGGTATTCTGCTTAATGGCAGTATATATAAGAGATTTGATGCTTGATGTAATAATAAGATAGATGAAAATTAAACTTTAGGGCTTAATTGGGGAATTTTATACATGGACCTCTTAAAAGAATTGTGGAGATAAACCCCAAAGAGTCAACAAGTGATATATATATAGAGAGAGATCTAGAGAGAGAGTGTGTGTGGCCTTAGAAGTGTGTTATGAGCTCAAGGATGTGGTCACATTTGGAGTAACCATACATGATTTAATTATGCCCTATACCGCAATCAAAAGGTAGTTGATTAGAGAGGATTTAATCCACTACTGATTCCCCAATATAATATCCAGTAGTGGACGACATGGAAATTTGCGCCCACAGGAGGATTCATTTCCATGTTTGTTTAAGGATTTTTCTCCTATCAAATTTGAAATTTTTGCATGATATGTTCTCCCTCAAATCATACAAGTCGGTCCGTGGCTTAAACTACTATTGGCTAGGTTAGGCTTGTGCCGGCTAATAAATATTCGGTACGCTATGTATTATAAAATTATTTCCATCGCCAAGGTACGTAGAATTATAATTAAAATTAATTTATTATATCAAATATATCGTTAAAATAATGACATATTATAATTTTTATATATTTATATTATGAAAAATTAATTAATTATAGAAGGGATAAAAATAAAAAAAATACTTTTTTAATTTTGAAATGAAATTAGCGAATGGGGTTTTCCATATATGCCATTTTTCTGTTGGAATTCAACGTGGCCGAGTCTCGGCAGCCTTCTGACCTCCCCCGAATCCAACCTTGTCTGACTTCACACTTTTCAGGAAGCTGACTTGACTCGATCAGCTCAGGACAGGTCGATCTAAAGAATATTCTATAACCAAATCCCCTAGCTGGAAAAATACACACTTGTAAGCCAATCATCACACCGCTCAAATAAATATTTAAGATATATTAATTAAGAAAAATAATAATTATGAATAATAAATAAATCTCGTGCACCTATGTGAGAGATATTTGTGAAAATATAATTTTTTTTTAATTATGAAAATAAAAGTCCGGGATCCCGGATTCTATAAAATACGGACCTTTTTTTTTTCTTTTTTTTTTTGAAACAACTAATAAAAAATAAAAAATTATAGAACTGAAATTTTTACATAATAAAGTGTTTTGGGTGTGTTTTGGATACCTATACCAAAAATTATAGCGGCCTACTTTACTTTGTGTATTGACCACCCTGGCCTGGCTACCTATTTAATGATTTAGCAAACTACTACTACTATTTATTTCACACGTCCTACTTTTGACATTTTCGTTTTTGTATACATACGTTTTCACAATTACTATCTTCTGGATTACAGCCATTGACAAACTCAACCATCGTCTTTTTTTAATGTTAATTTTTTATTTTATTTTTTTTTAATTTTATATAATTTTTATTTTATCCTCACATAATTTATACCCGCAACGCATATGCTGAGGCCGACTAGTTTACAATTCAACAAGTCATGGGATTACACGATTGATGATTCCTAAGAACAAAATATATTCTGATCGATAGGAAATATACAAAATATGTCTCCGATTTAATATATTATAACTAGGAAAAAGGTAGTGCATTCTAAGTCATACTTGAAGAAAAGACAAGAACAAATAACTATAGAAATAAAATTATTTTCTATATCATCTTATAGTTAATGTATGTTGACTTGGGCACAATTTAGCTGAGTTAGACAGATGTTTATAAATAAGTCACGTAGGTCATTAAAATATCTATGTTGTCACGTAGGTCATTAAAATATTCATGTGAGTGTGTGTGAGCGATTATATGTAATGTGGGCAATTTAAATTTTAAGAATAAATTATGAAACCTTTTAAACTATAGGACTAAATTTGGGGGGGGGAATTGATCTGTCCAAGTGGGAATGCGATTGCAAATTCAAGTGATGCAAGTAAAGTTGTAAACCACTCTGAAATTAAATTCAATCTCATAGAAAATGTAAAAACAATAAAGTGAAGCTATGACATGAATGATGGCGAATTTTAACATTCTCAATTCTGGATCTCATAAGCCATAAGAAGACAGCCAAGCTAAACCAACTGGATCTCATAAGCCATAAGAAGACAGCCAAGCTAAACAAACTTTAATTAATTTTCCAGCCAACTTTTGAGAATAATTTCAGCAGGACCCGCAAACGCGTAATTCGGAAATCTCTAACTATATTCTTTATTTTATTGCCAATTTCCCTTTCTCTTTTGCTTGTGCGACAGCACGTGCATTAAAACCTAATTTTCCACCTTCTTTCCTCTCTCAACAATCCATCCCCCCCATATATTCTTTCACATCTCCCATCCTTCCCTCAATTCATCTCCCTCACACTCACTTGTACTACTGCTAGCATATGTCTCAGAGACCTAACGTACCACACTCTTCTTCCATCGCCTTTAGCCTCCATTCTCATCTCCTGGTTTCCAGTGAGATGAACTCTACCTCTAATTGGTCTTAATTTCGAATCCTTTATACCAAGCACCCATTAAATTTCACTTCTTAATTAGATCTGACAATTTTCTAACAAAATTCAAAATTCAAACATGGGTGTTAAAGGTTTCGTTGAAGGAGGCATAGCTTCGATAATTGCAGGGTGTTCAACCCACCCACTTGACCTCATCAAGGTCCGAATGCAACTCCAAGGTGAATCCGCCGCCCCTGCACCTGCCGTTCAGACGCTCCGACCCGCTTTGGCCTTCCAAACAGGCTCAACGGCTCGCATCCACGTACCCACACCGCCACCTCCGCCGCGTGTTGGCCCAATCGCCGTGGGAGTTCGGATCGTGCAGCAAGACGGTGCCAGGGCGCTTTTCTCCGGCGTGTCGGCCACCGTCCTCCGGCAAACGCTTTACTCCACGACCCGGATGGGGCTGTATGATATACTGAAGCAGAAATGGACTGACCCGAATACTGGTAACATGCCTTTAGCGAGAAAAATAGGCGCCGGACTGATCGCCGGCGGAATCGGAGCCGCCGTCGGGAACCCAGCTGACGTGGCCATGGTCCGCATGCAAGCCGATGGTCGGCTTCCCTTCGCTCAGCGGCGCAACTATAAAAGCGTGGTCGACGCAATTTCACAAATGACTAAAAACGAGGGAATTACTAGCCTGTGGCGCGGATCATCTCTTACGGTGAACCGCGCTATGCTTGTCACTGCTTCTCAGCTGGCATCATATGATCAGATCAAGGAAACAATACTAGACAACGGTCTGATGAAAGATGGGCTTGGGACCCACGTGACGGCGAGCTTTGCCGCCGGGTTTGTTGCGTCCGTGGTTACCAATCCGGTGGATGTGATCAAGACCAGGGTGATGAACATGAAGGTGGAGCCGGGAAAGGCCCCACCGTATGCTGGAGCCCTTGATTGTGCACTTAAGACCGTTCGATCTGAAGGGCCGATGGCACTGTACAAGGGCTTTATCCCTACGATCTCAAGGCAGGGACCATTTACGGTGGTGCTGTTTGTTACACTGGAACAGGTCCGGAAGCTGCTTAAGGATTTTTAATTTGATTACAGATGATGACGATGAAAAATTAGGAAAATAAAATTTATTGATATCTAATAGAGTGATTGATCCTCTCTCCAGTTACTTAGGAATTAGGATAAGTCAAATGTTTTTCTCTCTTAATATATTGGTTTGATAATTTTAAATAAGTGTAATTGCTTAATTTTAATATTATCTTAAATATTAATATAATTTTAGTTTATTTACTATTTTTTGTTCAATATAAATTATATTTTTTTTTATTAGTCATGATAATATAGACAATTGATATTATATTTAATGTTATATAATTATTTTTTTAATCTTTGTGCTTGACAACTCTAAAATGATTTATATTATTAAGAGACGGAGAAAGTATTAAATTTGGTAAATTAATACTATATTGGATTTAAATATAAAAAGTGGTATAAAACGAAAAGAATATTACTCCTACCTATTTGCAATTCTTCAATTGCTATAATCCTTAAAAAAATTACAACTCTAGTGTAATATAATACATTTTAATAACTATGAAATCATCAGTTTCTAAACACATAAATGTTGGTAACCAAAACTCAGTTAACAAGTTACCAACAAAACAAAATCAACATGCATAATCACATAAATGTAATCTAGATAATAATCTCTGAAAATACACACTGACTGAAACAAAAATTATATAGTTACAAAACCTCAACAAATAATGACACTACTCATAAACAAAAATAAACAACACTGATAAGGTTGAAACATCACCATACACAAAAACAAGGACACAGGTAACCAAAAACAACAAAAAATAAATATTTTTAAAAAAAAAAAAAAAATAACAAACCTTCAATTGTTTTTGCCGGGGAACAATTTTTCGCTTGTGAGCCTCAACTTCATCTTTTTTTGCAGACCCTTCAAAATCCGATTCTATACATACCAATGATTTAGCCTTCTTATTCGAATGCCTCCCAAGTTTCTTATCTTCAACCTTTGATTTCACCATTAACAACTTCCCCTGATTTGAAGACTTTGCCATACTATCCTTTACCTCTACAGATGAATTCAAAATCTTTCTATAATCATCATCCCTAACTCGCTTACCCTTCCCATCACTCTTCGTATGCCCCACTCCCTCCGTTCTCTTCCTCGTAGAAACCATCACAGACAAAACCCAAATAACCCGAAAAATGAAGAGCCACTAAATGAGAAAACACCAAACAACTTTCAAAAACTCACGAGTAAAACACTAATACGAAAACAACGATTCAAATAATCAAAACGGCAACAACGAAACACTGCCGGAAAGAACGACCGCCGACTGCTTAAAAGAGAAGGGTTTTGTTTAAAGAGTTCCCAATACACGAAATAAGGGTTTCCAAATAAAAAAAGGGACAAACGAAGATAAGGACAAAATTTAAATTGAAAATCGAGCCCCATATCCCACAAAAAGCGTAATCAGTTTTTTTTAAAAAAAATAACTGAATCTATCTACATTAAGCGTAATTAAAGACATTATTTTTTTCACTACTAATGAAAATAAAAATTTATATACATTAAGATTGTAAATATTTAATGAGTATACTATTCTTGTAAATACTTTATAAAATGTCATATAAAATGTAATTGTTCCTACAAATTAAGCATATTTATTTCTATTTTTAAACTCGTGAAAGTTGAAAACAGTACTTAATTTGATGTAGTTTATTATGTTTATAATTATTGTACTAATATTTAAAATAAAATAGTATATAAATTTTTATTATAAAATAATTAATTTAATTTTAAAAAGTCAAACCAGGCCAATTTATTTATGAGAAAAAGAGTAGTAAAAAAGTTGAGATGATTCTTTTTCCAAGAATTTGGTATTTGTAGTTTGTGGTGTGGGGTGAGAGGGAATCAAATTCACATTATGTGGAGTGCTTTTTTCCATTATGAGTGAAAGAGAGATCCATTAGTGTTGTTTGAACTTGAAAAGTTAGTGTAAATGATGGAGCATGCAACTAGAAATATTACTACTACATAATTCAATTGTAAATATATGGATTATAAAATTCTTAAACAAGTTTTTTCAAAAGAAAATTACAAAATTAATGAATTTATTTGGAGATATCTCTCAAATATTCAATTAATAAAAACTGACAAAGAAAGTACCACGTTTAATATTCTAATATTTAAACTTGTTTCTTAATAAATTTATTTACAAATTTTCTTAGAAAAGTTTGGCAAAATAGTAATCAAAATACATACTTTAAATTACTATAATAAGACCTAAACCTTTTCACCTCTTGCTAAATATTTATTTATAATTCAATAGAATTAACTCTTCCAAATACTTTTATGTTTGAAAATTTTCGAATTATTTAAAATCGATGAAATCAAAAGAATTACTACTAGTCAGTGTTAGTTACGTGAAATAAAGGGAGTGGTTGTGGTTGTGGTTGTGGTTGTGGTTGGGCACGTGAACATGTTCCTAATCTATGAAACATCTTTTGGGGACATTACGCGTGGGTCTGGGTCTGGGTCCAACTAGCTGCAATACATGTATTGCCAATTATTCTCCTAGAAAATAAATAATTTATTCTGAATAAATAAATTAAAATAAATTTTTTCTTCTAAAAAGACCGTTATTATCCAGTATCCAGCTATACATGTATTACAAATTATTTTGTTGAAATGTAACCTTAAAACCAGTCCAATTTTCAAAATCTCATTTGCTGCATAAAAGGATTCATCTCAACAATTAAACAAATGTTTGTTACCAGGGATATGGGTTCTCATGTCTGATCAGACAAAGCTCTGTTTCACAATTTCATTAGCACGGCCTCCTGCATATATGGATTCACGCATTCATATCCGCTCTCATATCAAATTATTCACATTTCTCAAGGGTAACTTCTATAATTTCAACGACTAATGAACCTCTTAGATATGATTTAAGCTGGGATAGCGCCACGACCCAAATTCGGATAAACTTGTATGATGGAAGACCCATGTCAATCGTCATTTGAACCTACAATCTGTTGCTTTAACTCTTCAATTTTTGCAGTCAATTCGTCCCTATTTTTCTGCCAAATGTACATGTCACCCGATATTAGCAACAACGCCCCATCGTATTGAGGAAGCATGTACGCAGTATAAATGCACAGTTCTAAACAGCTACCTTAAAGAGCAGATAACGGGTGCTGAACCAGAGGGAGTACGCAAGACCCACGACTTTCATCAATTCAGGAAACTGGGTTCATATAATTAGACAACACCAAAATGTCAGAAAAATCTCCACAAAATAGCAAAATTCAGTCTTTCCAGACAAGAAGAACATGAATATTCTTTCTTATTTTTCTTTTTTTTTTTGTAAGAAAAAGAACACGAATACTCACCACAGGAATGGAATCAATGGCTCCAACAACTGCAGTGGCCAACCGGAGTGCAACCAGGCTTCCCCCGCCTAATAGGAGAACTGAATACGGACTTTCCGAATCTAACTGCAATATTCCCAGAACTAATAAGACTGTCATCAAGACATTAAATAAGTGGCATATGTGAGCTTATTACTCCATGGATCATGATTTCAAACAAAGTATTTTTTAAATGTTTCTATTCCTATGCAAACACTTGAGGAATAAAATAGATTACTGAAACAGGACTAACAAAGTGAAATATTACAGGTTGCTCAGGTAACCGCTCAGGATCGACATGATTGTCGATGTTTCATCAAGCATTAAAGTTTCAAAAAAATTCAAGCATTCATCATAGCAACCACCTATCATCTACAAATCCCCAGCTACAAACAACAGAGGAAAAAGAAAAAAGGAAAGCCGCCCATGAATATATAAAGCTTGACAAATTATGAAAACGTATTTTACAAGGAAGAAAGATTAAGTGTCTAGAGGAAACTCAACATAAGTTACCGAAAGAAAACTCACAAAGGCATTAAAGGTCAAGGTTGCTCAGGTAACCGCTCAGGATTGACATTATTGTCAATGTTTCACCAAGTACTTTTGAACTCTCAATAAGTTCTAGCATTCATCATTGCAACTGACAATCAGGTATATGAAGCCCCCAATAGGTGCTTACCAAGTAATCAATATAAGCAATCAGGAAAAAAAAAATCAATAAAAAAACTATTTGATGAAAAAATAACTTCAAAAATGCACATAGTAAATAGTATCAAATTCTCTCTTGATTTATACACACTCAAAAATTTGTATTTAACTGACTCTTAATCTAAACTTCAAACGTAAATACTTGTGTAAATATATTGCCATCAGATTTTATACCATCGAAGTGCGACAGATCAAAATAAGGATAATGTATAGATTGACACTGCAAGAAAAACAGTTTAACAAATGAAGGCCTCATTATAAGCCCAAGCTAACAGCATGACTTCCTCTTGCTTGAGCATGGTATACACAGGCATATTGAGCATATTGATCAAGTAAAAATTAAGAAGACGATCATTATTAGTTTTAAGGATAAGAACTCAATATACACCTACACCAAGAAGAAGAAGATAACATACAGGATATGACTTGCATGTAAATACTCGATTAATCATGTTTTGAATGCCTCTCTCTGTAGTCTATATTATGTTTCTTTAGAAGGAAAAAGAAACACACACACACATATAAACATGAAATGGCACCCTACCCTACCGCAATCTCTAAGAACTGATACAAATATTGTGGACTGCTATTATCACAATTATAAGAATTAACACTTCAAGGGGAAAAAATAATTAATCGTATTTAAGGTAAAGAATAAAAATAAAAATATAAAAATCAAGAGAAGTTTCTCGTGACCATAAAATGTATCATAAGTTCAATTCTATGTATTTATATTTATCAAGACATACAAAAAAAACACATAAAATTTGTGAATATTTCCTTTAGTAACGGGTTGCACGATTTGAACAGTTAAGGCTAGGAAGGTAATTTATTTGATAGTATACACAAGGTAAAGATATTAAAGCAACAAAAAAAATCCATACAAAGGATTAGAGATGGACCTCTATGTTGAGCTTATCCCAAAACTCAAACGATAGCATTTTGTCATCCACCGAAGGTTCTTCTTTAGCTCCTTCAGTTTCACCGGACTCATTCTTTTCAATGGTTTGAACATCTTCCACAGTCGTAACACCATCAGTTTCTTCTTTAACATACTGGCTTACCCCAGTTTCTTCTTTAACATACTGGCTTACCCCACTTGATGTTTCCTCTGAAGTTGTTGACTTTAAAGCCGAGTTGGTATAATATTGCAATCCTAAAAACAAAAAACCCATGAGCAGTGATACAAATTTCTGTTTCTGCCAAGTTCCTGGTTGTAAGATATGAAGGGCTGTAACAGAAAGCCTATAAGCTCAGAATGAAAGAATCGCTTCACACCCACCAATAAAATAAGAAGAAAAATTAAAAGATTGGAGCTTTTTACAATAGTGTACTTTAAAAAATATTGGGGTTGAAACATATTAGCATAATTCAAATCACTACAGCTTCATTCATCATTTGATAATAAAAAAAATCCACCCAAAATCAGCAAATAGCATTCAACAAGAATGACCAAAATATACAAACTAAGTAACAAAATTTTAAAAAATCAAAATGAACTCGTATAAAAAACTTAAAAGATTAGCTAGTAAAATTCAACAAAGAGCAAGTCAAAACATAAAAATTAAAAACTACAAAAAAACAGTTATAACCAATGTAGGCAAGATAGATGTAGAGAGACAGATGCATAGGTGACCAATCAAATCTTCAGCCTAAATTAATGAATTCCCATTTTTCATGTTTGATAAATCAAAACTTTATTAGGGTTTCATTTCAACTAGAAACAAAGTTTTAAACTTGAAAATAGAACTATACAAGAGGAAATATACCTAAAATGGTGTGATTAATTGAGGAATGCTTCAGAGGGAGAGATGTTTTCCATGAGAGGACAGTCTGATTTGGGGTGAAGAGGCCATTTTGGGGAAGTCTGGAAATGGCTCCTCGAGCTGCTGTGCAGAGTTCCATTTTTCTTTGATGGGGTTTAGTAAAGTTGAGCTGGGGTTGTTTGGGTTAGGGTTTTAGGTAATGATTTTATAGGAGAATTGGGAGGATTCGGTAATGATTTATCGGTGTCAAAAGGTTCATGAAAATAGCTCCTCGTGATGCGTGAACATGAAAAGAAAATTATGATTTATGACGCTCTAGAAATTCCTCTCTCTCTCTCTCTCAACCGCAAATTTTAAATTTTAAGTTGTTGTATAAATATTGTAATATTTTAAATAATACTGTAACTTTTTATTTATTACTCCTCTGTTTTTAAAAAATGAGCAAAATATAATTTACAAATATATTAATTATATACTTTTAATTTTGTATATTAATGGACTCCACTAAATTATATATTTATCATTCACTTTATATATTTATCTTATTTTTTTGAGAATAAAAAAATTGTACATTTACTTGTTTTTTGAGGATAGAGGGAGTAATAATCAAATAAATTAATATATTAAGCTAAAAATTTAAAATCTCACAAATTAATTAAATTCAATTATGTGGCCTTTCAAAATTAGATATCATCATTTCATCTTGGGCCGCCATGGGATCATAGTACATAATTCAAATCTGTTAACTTATCTAATACAACCGTGTGCAGTATAATCTTGAAAAAACATAAACTGTGAGTTTGAATACGAATATTGTCTACTAGAGAGTATACAAACTCAAAAGGAGTCCTCGTTACAATTATGGGCAAAGGTGTAAAAATGCCCCTGAAATATACACGGATGTCCCACTTCCACCCTAAACTAATTTTTTTTCTTCCAAAAGTACCCTTAACGTTACAAAAACCAGGTCACTCGTGCCCTTGCTGTTAACGGACTAGTCACCTAGATTAACTCTATTTACACGTGGACAATTATTGTTGATTAGGCACATTTTTTATTTACAGATACACGTTGTCTCTCTAGATTACTCTCTAGACTTGTGCAAGTTTTTTTGGTTCTTCTTCTACATCGAGCAGCCTCGAAAAAATATACTGTAAATCAATAATCAAAGGAATATTTACTACCGGAGGTACAGAAATGGCTCCACGGAAGAAATCAACCGGCGGATCCAAGAAATCCAACCAAAACCAGCATCAATCACAGCCCTCCAAATTTGGAATCAAACATTTCTTTTGAACATCACACGCAAAACTCTCAAAACCCCAAATCAAAACCCCCCACTTAAAAAAACCCCGATACCTCACCTTCAACCTCAAAAACCCCCCAAAATGTGTCCAATTCAGAAACGACTGATTCGAAAAAAGGGATTTTTACACTTCAAAACCCAATAAATGGTGAATGAATCGAAAAAATTGAATTTTTACACTTCCAAGTTTTCGCCAGGAATGGTGAATGAGTGGCAGATGGGAGACCAAACTGGGCGGGCTTTTTGTTGGATCTTACCCTCTCAAAAGTTTCTTTGCTCCAAATCTTGTATCTCATCCTCTCTTTAGGAAAAAGGCAACTTACTAATGAATTATCGTGATTTGTTCATCTGGAAAGGAGGAGAGAGAGAGAGAGGGAGAGAGAGGATAACATTTTTTCTGGGGATGGAGAAGAGTATTATTATTATTTAAGGTATTTTAAAAATAAATTTTGATTAATTTTATATAGTAAATTATATTAATTATAAATTATATAAAAACTATCATTAATTATAATATTTTTTTGTTAAAAAATATTTAAATTGAATTTAAAACTCTAACACTAATTTTATATTTTGATATGAAAAGGACAAATCAATAATAATAATAATAATAATAATAATAACAATAATAATAATAACATGCTATTTTCCATGTATGCATTGTCTTGTCAGCAAGTTTTATTTAGGTGTCAGCTCCGTTTGTCAAGGTGGCGTGTCTGTTAACGGGAGGGGTATAATTGACCTTAAATTTGTAACGTTAAGGACACTTTTGGAAGAAAAAAAATAGTTTAAGGTGTAAGTGGGATATCGGGGTAAACATCAGGGGTATTTTTGGACCTTTTCCTTTACAATTATTATCACACTATTTCACAGAATAGTGAGGACTACTAATCTTATCTTACGGACCATCACTCCGTTTCTCACTCGTCCAAATTTATATTCTCATTTTACGAAGAAAACGATTGAAAGAAATGGTGAGCTCAACTAGCCCAAGAAGAAAATATTATGACTAAGATAATGCATAATAAATTATCATTAGTATTCAACAATGTTAAAGCGATAAAATATAATAGACATCAAGTTTAAGCTGCGGTGATGAACAAGCAATCCATTAAAAAGTCAAGTAGAAAATAAAATCTACTATCTTTTATGATTTAAAAGTTTTTTCATCATTTATTATATTTGAGACTCGACAATAAATATTCCACATCATCGAATCACCCCCTATTTCTACGGCCGAGGATATTCTTTAGTATCACGACCACAATTATCCCGTACCACTCTGGCCAAGAATATTTGTGTATTCATTAATGGTCATGATCATGCCAACAACCATCCATCGATACTCTACTGCAGACAATGAGGACTTTTACCACATCATTTGTAATATTACGGTCATGATTAATCGAATAATCCCTCAGTAATAATCATACCAAGTCCATCTATGCACTACAGGCCACAGATGACTTTCAAAAAATATAAATATGAGGATGATGACAATGATATAAGAATTCAATAAAATAAATTCAAGAATTAATTTGTTCAAGAACCAATAACGTCTAAATTGTCAACATGATACTGCTTTGTAGAGTAAAATTCAAGAATGCTCAGAAGAATATTTCCAAGAAAAGATATTGGATGAAGCGCAATTATCAAGGATATTCCACTAATTTCATGGAGTATAGAAGTCAAAATTTTAACCAACTGAATATAATAAAAAATGAAATAACAAAAGAAATCACCATGCACGCGGTACTTCGCATAGACAGGTTATTCCAATAGAATACTAAATAACGGAACTAGGTCAGGTGAGATTCGCACCGATAGGATGTTCCAACAGAATAATAAAGAATGGAATAACAATAAAAATCACCATGTATGCGGTATTTCGCATAGACAGGTTATTCCAACAGAATACTAATAAGGACGGAATCAGGTTTGGCATAAAACGCACTGACAAGATATTCCAACAGAATAATAATAAAAAGGCGGAACCAAGTCAAAGTAAAAACGCATGCATGACGAGGATATTCAATGAAGAATAATAAAAGGCGGAATCGGTCCCAGTAAAAGCGCATGTAGAGCAGGATATTCCAACAAAATAATAAAGATGGAATAATAGAAGAATGTCACCAAGTATAGGGTATTTGGCGTATACATATTATTCCAACAGAATAATAAAAACGAGAATAACATAAGTTCTCTTCATGAAATCTGAAAAAGAATAACACCCTTACAGTACAACAACAAATAATATTTCCTACCTTAAGAAGAAGAGTACTAGATATATAAGTAGTGAAGTAGCAAAATACTTTCTTCTTTCTCTCTATAGTTTATCTCTCAGAGTTTCGGTGAATTCGTGAAAATAATGAATGAATGAGCTTCTATTTATAGAAAAATGGAATGCATATAACTAACTAACTCATGAGCATTCGAGATTGATTTACTTTAATCGACGGTCCATATTTAAAGCAAAATCTTTTAAATAAAATATAATATTTTCTATTTATAATCTAATAAAACGAAAAACTTTATAAAAGATTTTATTATGCAAACACTATGCAAACACTATGCATAATAAAATATAATATATTCTAATTATTGTCTAATAAAAAGCAGATAACTTTATAAAAGTATTACATTTTTATATAAAAAGATTTTACTATGCAAAAATACTGTCAGAGACCTTATGCATAATGAGAATATAATATATTCTATTTATAGAATAACTTTATAAAAGTATACATTTTATATAAAAGATTTTACGTATTATTACATTAATAATACCAACAAAACTGACGATTTATCACTTAAGCATCAATAATTAATAATGGTGTCTACTCTTATGCCACCGTATATTATTCAGATTTTAAGGGTGTTTCAACGATTAATTCAGTAAAACTTCCGCCGTTATTTTCATAAAAGTATTTTTGTCGATTTTTTCTCAATCAAACAATAATTTTGTTGTAGGGTCCACCAATGATTGTCTTGTTTATACGAATATTTTTCGTTAAAGCGAATATTCCCCGACCAATCGAATATTATATAACAACTTGCGTACTTTGTAAAATTTATAAATATTACCCACAACTATAACATTATATCAATTTCATTCCATAATATTCAAAAATAATATTTATAGAAAATTCATCTTTATTCAAAAAATTGGAATTTTACAAATTATATGATATTTTCTTTCTTAAAAAAAAAAGAATATTTAAGGGTAATAATATATGCATACTCTAAATTGATTGTTGCACACCATTTTTTTTTTTGCACACCCTTATATATAAAAAAAATTAAATTATTCTTAATTAATGAGAAGTCCAATAACATATTTTTCATTTGTACTCTAGTTTAAATTTTTATTTATTTATTTTTTAAATAGAGTATATAGTTTACAAGAGTTTCTCTTTTCAACGAACCATAAAGAGTGAACTGAAAACGAACCGGTTATAACGACGGTTTTTTACGTTGCTATAGCATAGAAAACTTATTTTTTATGTTGTAACGACGGAAAAAATCATCGCTATAGCCATTTCGTTTTTAGTTCACTCCCTATGATTCACTTGAGAGCCTAACTGTAGTTTACAATATCTAAAAGTTTATATATTGACTAAATAATTTCAAGTCAAAATAAATTTTTTGAATTAAACGGACCAATAAACTATATCGTGGATAATACACGAACAAGAAGGTTTACCACATAAAACTTTTTTAAGTTTTCTAATATTGTATGTGTTCTAATCTCTAATTCAAAATTTTAAATATATGTTATAAAATATCAGAAATTAAAAAGAATGCTATTAAATAAAAATATAATAGGTTTAATAAAGTAGTTCAATTTTTATTTTTTTTGAAAATAAGTAGTTCAATTTAATTTAATTTAATTTGAGGATTAAGATTTGGCTAACTAAGTGTATACACACCCTATCTTATAAATACTATGTATAATAAAATTAAGGCAAAATAGATAAATACTAAATGGCTAATTTATTTTATATTATATTAAGGATAATATAGTCTTTTTAACATTTAAATGTTGATATTTTCTTCTATTCCTTTGTTTTTTATTTGTTGGGCCAGTTAAGTGCATGCATCAAAATCATGTCATGAGTAGGTTAAGTTTTAAAAAAGTGAAGAGAATATAATTGATGAGATTTAAAAGTGAGGACTTTTTCTTTACCAAAATTATGAAGAAATTAAAATATAAAAATATTTCACTTTAAGGAAGGACACTTCGGATATCAAAATATTTTTCTTACACTCTGCTTGTGAGCTTTTGAAACTAAGAAAAAGATAGGAAAATTAAATAACTCGCATCAAATTTTGAGTTTGGAACAAATTTTGGATCAAATTCTAAGTTTGAATTGAATCGAATCAAATCAATTCAAATAAGGCTTTAAACCACTGGCTCAATAGTATCTTATTGAGTAATCTTAGTTCACCACAGACTCACTCAAAAGGTCATGACTTAAAGATACTATTGATACTAACTTAATTTTTTATATACAAATAATTTTTTTTCATATCTTTCGATATGGAACTAGGGTTATAAAACCAAGATTTGGATAAAAAATTTAATATCCAAATCATACTAAAATATAATATGACATATGATTTAAAAACTCCAATAACTTTTAAAATTTTAATTATTTTTCATTCATTTTTTGAATTCAAAATTGCAAAGGGTACCTGCTCTTTGGAGCTCCACGAAATGAACCGAAAAAAGCGATGTAAAACAAACTATAATAAAGTAAGTGAAATTAATTAATTAATTTAGAATTGCTATTAAGGAATGGGTTGGGCTACCCGTTTATTTATGGGTGGGTCTTTTTGCTAGGTGTATTGATTGATCAAAAATAGAATATAGACAATAACGCATACAATTGGAAATAATATATCCACTTGGCCAGAGTGATATTAGTATGATGGGGATGGTATCAGAAAAAAGATTGATTAATATTTGTTTGTACACTCGATGATGATGATAGTAGTGAGTAGTGGCCCAAATCTCCCTCCCCCTCTCTTTCACGTTTCATACACTATAATTAATTTAATTACTCTCTCCATTTAAACTCTTAAATATATTAAAAATATTTTAATAGTGGTATGCAGAGCCCGGTCCTAGATTTTTGAAGGCCCAGGGCAAAAATTTTGAAGTGTGCCCCTTTATATAAATTAAATAAAAAAATAAATAAATTATCAGTTAATTAATTTTATTAAAATTATAAGAATTTACAAAAGATAAGGAAGAACACTTTAAAATATCATCGAAACAAAGACGCATCACATGTACCTACAAAAAAAAAATATAAGCAGACGTTAATTTTTTATCTACAAAACTAATAATGAATTACTCCTTTTGTAGTTGGCACGTTTCTTGATTACATCATTGAACTTTTAAATTTTTGATTACCCTATTAAAGTAATTTAAAAATGATTATTTTAAATATATTTAAAAATAGTTATTATTTTCAAGTAAAAAATATTAGAAACTTTAAATTTTTCCATAAAATGAGTAAAATTTCATAAAATATAGATTTAAAAAATTAAAGTTTTATGAAACCTTCTTTGATTTAAAAAAAATTTTTTTTCTTTTGAAAATAAAGTTTATTTTTTTCAATCTATATTTTATCAAATTTTACTCATTTTTTTAAAATATGAAGAATTTTCCAAATTTTTTCTTGAAAATAATATTTATTTATAAAATTATTAATTTCTTTTTGAAAAAATTGAATCAGCTTTTTTTATTTATCTTTTCTTTGTTTTTTATTTAATTTCTATTTTTAGTTTTTTTTTTAAAAATTATAATATTAAGAATGGGTCATTCTTTTAAAAAATTAAGTAGACATTAATTTAATTTAAAATCACTTTAATTTTTTTGAATCTATATTTTATGAAACTCTACTAATTTTATGAAGTAAAAAAGTTTCTAATATTTTTACTTAAAATAATAATTATTTTTAAAAATATTTAAAATAATTATTTTTAACTAGTTTGATGGGGTAATTTAAAAAATTAAAAGTTCAATGATGTAATCAGTAAAATGTGCCAACTACAATGGATAATTCATTAGTTTTGTAGATAAAAAATTAAAGTCCGTTTATTTTTTTTAACGGAATGATCCAATTTCAAAATAATAATTAGTTTAGTGGTGTAATTTAAAAAATTAAAAGTTCAATGATTTTAATCAGTAAAACCTACCAACTACAGTGGGTATTTCTTTAGTTTTGCCCAATGAAATTTAAACCATAAAACATCATTTAAAATATCTTTTTGTTACACTTTTAGATGCAAAATCATAAATTATACTATCATTTTTAATATTTTCTAACATATCATTTTTAATACATAATATTGCTAATCTTTTTATTATTTTTTATACACATAAATACATAAATTTATAAAAAAAATTGGACCCCCTTCAACTTTAGGCCTTGGGCGGTTCCCCTATTGGCCCATGCCCAGGGCCGGCTCTGGTGGTATGTTTGTATTTAATCCATCATCAATATAAGTAATTACTAGAAATTAATTTTATAATTATCTTTTAATATGAATTTATGATGATCTACTTTCTTTATCAATAGAAATAATATTTTGAATGATTAACTAACAAAAAATATACACTCCTCCTCCTCCTATTCAAAAAAATAATCTATCTTATTTCACACAAAAATAAAATGTTTACTTTTTAATGATGGTAATATACAATAATTTTCAGTTGACCATTATAATTTTATTATGATATTACTAATATCACATTAGTAATTAATATTTTAGGAACTAATAATTTTATATGATATTTTCTCAAATAAAAAAAAAAATTAATCCCACATAAAGCGAGGGGATAATGTAAAAATACGTGTATAATATTATTTTTATATTATATTAAATATTCATATAGTACTACATATAAATGAGACAATTGTTTTTAGAAATATAATTTCATCAAAAAGGGAAAAATTGAAGATGACTTTTATTTTTTATTTTTTAATCGAAAAGTGTCCGTCCGAAAAAAAACAAAAGACAACCCGATCAATTCAGTTTCATACCTCGTAAGTCGTTACATAACCCACCTCTTTTTCTTTCCATACCTTTTCAAACTTCAAAAATACACATAAAAATGCCGTTGCCCGTGCCGGAAAATCTAACCAGAGGCCAATACGTCTACCTGGCCAAACTCGCCGAGCAAGCTGAGCGCTACGAAGAAATGGTGAGCTTCATGGAAAAGCTCGTCATCGGCTCCACTTCCGCCGCCGCCGGCGAGCTCACCGTCGAGGAGCGGAACCTCCTCTCCGTCGCCTACAAGAACGTCATCGGCTCGCTCCGAGCCGCTTGGCGAATCGTATCGTCGATTGAGCAGAAGGAGGAGGGTCGGAAGAACGAAGAGCACGTGGCGCTCGTGAAAGAGTACAGATCGAAGGTGGAGTCGGAGCTGACCGGCGTATGCGCCGGAGTTCTGAAGCTGATTGATTCGCATCTTGTACCTTCGGCTTCGACGAGTGAATCCAAAGTGTTTTATTTGAAGATGAAAGGGGATTATCATCGGTACCTTGCGGAATTTAAAATTGGTAATGAAAGGAAAGAGGCGGCTGAGGAAACTATGCTTGCTTACAAGGCTGCTCAGGTAGTGCTTCTATTTTCTCTTTCAATTTCCGTCTAAATTGCAAATCTGACCCTTTTATTTGTCATATTTTTACTAAACTGTTCCTTCAACTTTTTTTTTTGCATAATTATTCCTAGTCATGCCTAAACTCTTTTTTATGTCTAAACTTTTTTTTTTTTTTAGCACAACTGTTACTGTTTAGTCATGCAGTGTTACTTCAATTTTTTTTCACCTATTAAAAATTGATTTTCTCTCTCCTCATTTTTTTTAATTTTTATTTTTAAAATTTGTGTAAAACTTCTTCTTTTTATTTATTTATTTTTATATTATCATTTTGAATTCAATATAAAATATCTCTAAATTCAAAATTAGTATAAATTAATTAATTTTTAGACAATATAATTTCCAAAATTATAAACCTTACTTTTTTTATTTTCTCTATTAATAACTGTATGATTTATTTTAAAATTGAATACATCTCAAATTGATTTAAACAAATCAAACTTGATCATATATTTTGAAAAAAAAATATAAATTTAAAAATATTTTCAAAATTTTATTATTAAAGTTGAACTCAGTATTTTTAAAGACACACAAAGAAAATTTTAAAAATATTGAGTTCAACTTTTAATAATAGATTAGTAGTATGATGAAAATTTTGAAAATATTTTCAAATTTATATATTTTTTATTCAAATATAGGATCAAGTTTGATTTGTTAAAATTAATTTGAGATATATTCAATTTTAAAATAAATCATATAATTATTAGTACCATTTAGATTAAATAAAAAAAATAGTAAAGTTTATAATTTTTCTAATTATATTGTTTAAAATTAATTAATTTATACTAATTTTGAATTTAGAGATATTTTATATTGAATTCAAAATGTCAATATAAAATAAACAAATAAAAAGAAGAAGAGTATGCTTTTTACACAAATTTTAAAAATTAAAAAAATGAGGAGAGAGGAGAGAGAAAATCAATTTTTAATAAGTGAAAAAAATTAGAGGAACCCATTTGCAACAGTTGCGCTAAAAACAATGTTTAGGGGACATTGAAGGAACACATTTGCATGACTAATGCATCTATGAGAGATAATTGTGCTAAAAAAAAGTTTAGGGAACAGTTTAATAAAAACATAGACAAATAAGAGGGTCAGATTTGCAATTTAGTCTTCAATTTCCTGTTTGTATAAATGCTATTGTTTAATTATTGTGATTTATATGGAAATTCTAATTTGGAATTTTAAGTTCGTATGGTAATTTGTTAGTTCTTAAAATTTAAGTACTCCCTCAGCATGAATTTACTTTCTAATTGACTTTTTATGGTAAAATTGATCAATTTTCATATTAATAATTAAACAAATGTATTAGAAATTTTAAAAACAAATAATTTGACTTTGATGGTATATTCGATGTACTTTCTTAGGATAAGCCTATATGTAATAAACTTACAAATAAAGCTAGTGGAAGGAAGTAATAATTTAAAAACAAGAGTTAAAATATGAATCGGAGACTTTGAAGCTCAAATTTGTACTTTGGGATATTTAGATGTAGCAAATGTCTCCTAAATTAGGTTTGCCAATTCATACCTCTGATTACTTGAGGCTTATCTTATCTGGGAAAAGTGAAAGAGTAAGGAAAAGGAAGAGAAGATGCAAGGAAAAAATAATTTTACCAAATGTCCTTATAATAGATTTTACGCTGGATTCTACACAATTATTTATATAAATTATTCACTCGTCCCAAAATGAGATTCCCATTTTCCATTATTGTCTCCCAAAAATGAAAATCCCTTTTTAACCCACTAAAAAAGTTAATCTTACATAACAAATAAAAATTGGTTATGCTGAGCTTTCATTTAATGTCAATATTTTAAGACTTTAGTTAAATTGAGTTAAAGGTTAAATGGAAAATTGATAACTTCTTTTAAAATTATGTTCCTCTAGAATCATTTTGGTAAAAGCTGATTACTAATTATCCTTGTGTTGGTGAGGGGTGAGGTTGATCATATAATAGTTTCTTAGTACTTTTCTTTTATTAAGCCTTTCCATTTTAGACTTGTGTTGTGTGTAACTATATGTACATATATAGGCAATTGCAGGGTGGATAGTTCTGTGTAGGCAATATGCTTAGTACATATATCTCTATCCAATAATTATTGTGGTCATTTAAAGGTTATAACTTTTCAATTAAAAAAAAGGTGTAAATTAGTGAGTAAGATCAATAATTATTTGAATATCATTGAATTTGAACAGAGAGAAAAGAAAAAGTAAACTAAACCTTAGCACATGACTACATGCTGATGCTCACGATTTGTTATAACCATGCTAGTGATTTTGAGGAACCATCAGAAGATTGAGTTTAATCGGCAGGATATTGAAGTCAAAATTACACATAGCATAACTATTTATACATTGGACTCTTATTCTCAGATTTTTTTTTTAACTTCCCACCTGAAAAGAATCTAGGAAAAGAGAGTTTAGAAAGGAAAATGGTAAGAAGACAGAAGCACACATCTCATTGATTCTTCTCATTCAGAGTCTAGCTGACTGGTTGTCAAAGAAGCTCTTTTAGGTTCTCAGAAGCTACACAAGTAATCACTATAAAACTTCTAGAAAACTCTTTGAGTATTCATTATCCAATTATATCAGATTCAGGGCCGGCCCTGAGTTTTTCAGGGCCTAAAGCGAAAAAAAAAAAATTGGGCCCTTTGCGAATTGCTATTAAGATAGGTATAAAAAAAAACTAAGAACTTTCTCTGAACAAAAGAGCATAAATACAAAAGAATACCAAATATAATAATCGACTATTTCAATATTTTCAAAGCATCATTCAGATATCACATTATCACTAATTCAAAAAAGTAATCAGTTCAAAGACATAATATCATCAACAGAGGGGGTGGATGATATCATCAACAACTCCTCTTGAATAACACTCACTTATAATGGGCAAATTATAAATAAAGCATAAAATTTTATAGTCCAGGTAATGGAATGTAACCTTATTGAATTTCAAATAGTTTCACAGAGATCAATCAGGGGGTGACATATCCAAGCTATGACAAGAGTTAACATGTTTGGTTATTCTTCAAATAGTACCCATGGTAGATAGTGTAAAACTCAAAATCTTCCCAGCAAGAGTTTACCTATTTTCTTTTGTATTATATTGGCTATATTATGAACTCAGTCTTTAACTGTCAAATTTTAATACCAATAAGTAAAGTACGCATGACCCATAGTCTATTAATAGAGATAATCGTAAAGTGTGCACTAGCCAGATTAAGAGAAAAAATGGGATTATACATATTTGCAAAGAAATACAAGAATGAGTAAAGACATAATTATGATGGACAAATGCATAGACTAACAAAGATTGAAATTAATTGAGACATATTGAAGTAATTGTTTTTTAATTTATGTGAATTGGTTGGTATTTTTTTAAATGTACATATTAGAATTTTTAATAGTGTTGGATCTAGTTTTACTTATGTAATAATTTTATTTGTCAAAATTTTAAATATTTTAAAGGATGATTCTACATAATCAATTATACTCATCCATTAGAATAAAACTAGTCATGCACTGATTGTATGATATAAGAAAAAGGGGCCCTAAAAATTTTTGGGCCTAAAGCCCGGGCACCTTGGGCTTTAGCCCAGGGCCGGTGCTGATCAGATTTAGAAGTAATAAAGAATTCACGGGATTGTGGATAAGCATTCGGTAATCATCATAAATTTCTAGGCTGCCAAAATTATGGAAAAAAGTTCTACTATTATCCTGTGATCCAAATATGTTTTTCTCTGATTTGGAAAATTTTATTGTCAATTGGAAATGCGTTGTAATAGTTACAGTGTAGAAGTTCAAGAGTCTTAGTCAAGGCATAAAGCCTTTTAATTGGTATTGGTGTATTACATTTTTCGCATGTACAAAAATCTTTCAAGACATATTTAGGAATTTGCCAAGGCTAGAGCTTCAAAGCTAGATTTTATCAGTTTGTAAGTAAGGTTGTAAAATGAACCAAACAGTTCGGACTCGATTCGTACTCGCTCGACTAAAAGTTTGATTCGAGCTCGACTCGAAATATAAATGATTCAAATGTAAGCAAATTTTAAAGTTCAATAAATTACTCGAACCTCTTCAAGTTGCAATTTTCTATTGATACTTGGATCTTCGCTTGAAAAATTCAAACTGCTCGGACTCGATTCGAGATCTTGCTCGACTCGGTAACTAAACGAGTCTCAATCAAACCTTATGAAACTCGATAAATTTTGTGAACCAAACCTGAGCAACTCAATTCTCGGCTCAACTAAGTTCATTTACATCCCTATTTGTAAGGTTGATATGGAGTGTACATTGGTGAGAGTAAGTTACTGTAACTAAGAATATCATGGAATCTGAGTTTAATATTTGAAAGGAATCTTTTAGATTTTGCTGTCTATAACACAGTTGTTTTTATTTATTTTGAGGCTGTTATGATAAATTGGGGTTTAGCAGTTAATTTCCACGTACTCTAATTTTTGATATTTTCCACTTAAAACATGCTAATTACTTGATATCTACTCTGTAGTGATTCCTATCTTTCTTTCTCTTGAGTGTTTGTAAAATTAGAAATACAGCACTCTATAATGCTTGTTTCATCAGTTGACAGTTATACTTATATCATTATTGATTGTTGCTGGTGATTTTTTTAATGATAAAGGATATTGCGGCTGCTGATCTTCCCCCGACACACCCTATCAGGCTGGGATTGGCACTCAACTTCTCAGTTTTCTACTATGAGATCCTTAGTGCATCAGAGAAAGCAAGTAGCATGGCAAAGCAGGTTTGTATGTCCTACGACTTCCTGTATCCATTTTTTCCAAAAATTCTGCTTAGTGAAAAATTTTACTTTTTTTTATTAGCAGTTTCGGCTGTAGCCAGCCTTCTCTTCTCCTCTCCCCACCTTATTTTTTCATCTTCATTACTTTGTTAGATCCATAATGCAGCAAAGTGTTTGTTTACAGCTCTAATGGTTGATTTACATTCTTCTTGTATTTAGAAAACTGTCAAGTGCATATTGAATTGGAAACCTTTTTTGATGTCTAGCCATTACTCAAATATAAGAAAAACAATTTACATCGACTTTCATATTTACTCATGTATTTTATTTTTGAAATATATTTGAAGTGAAATGGACAACGAAATAAAGACAATTTGTCAGAATACAAGCAGGAACTAGATGGTTATTTCTATAAGAATTTTGAATAGGATGAAAAATTGACACTGTTTATGAAAACTCTAGCATAATTAGTGGAAATCCAACTCTATAAAAGTAGCACGAGAGATAATATTACAACTGCTGAGGTTACAAAGTTGACTTTGAGTGAACGGCTAAGTTGGATAGTCTTGTTTGAGAATCAAACTTTTCTAGGGAAACAATTCTTTCATGACTTCATTTTGTTCTTATCTTTTTTCCTTGGAGATGATGTGATGTTTGAAACTTGTTATTAAATGGCCGGCCCTGATGGTACTCATTGTTTCTTTATCTGCAGGCCTTTGAGGAAGCTATTGCTGAGCTGGATTCCTTGGGTGAGGAGTCCTACAAGGACAGCACTCTCATCATGCAACTTCTGAGGGACAATCTCACTCTTTGGACTTCAGATATGCAGGTTGGTAATTAAAGTTATATGGCATTTGCTTGTTTTAGAGGGTAATTTTTCTACAGATTCTCTCAGGTGGTAGAAATCTTTTAGGCACCGATGAATATATGGCCTGTTCATTTCTTAATTAATTTGCATCTCATTTGTGGCTGTCTATCCTTAAAATCATTTCTAGTCAACACAACCTGAAGAACTTAAGTAACAATTAGATTATAAAGTGACAGGTGCAATCAGCAGAAAAGAAAGCACTGGGTATGGAATTAGGAATATCTCCTCTTAAGATAAGAAAGCCCAACATACTTTCATCTGAAACATAATAGGGAGAACCTAATTGATTCCTGTTTTAC
Organism: Panax ginseng; assembly: GCA_020205605.1. Lineage (NCBI taxonomy): Eukaryota > Viridiplantae > Streptophyta > Magnoliopsida > Apiales > Araliaceae > Panax > Panax ginseng. The sequence goes on from CM035145.1 coordinate 24,653,829, forward strand.
ACCAGCTGATATATTATCGAGTCTTGGCAACTATTGATAGTTGATCGTCAGTTATCATCTTTTGGTGCTGGGTAGTAGTATTGTTTAATAGTATTATCCAAATCACTTATTTTTTACTATTCTAGTGGCTCAAGGTTTGGTTTCTTACGGCCTAAATTCAAATGAAGGTAACTTAGTTGTGTGTCTTTTGGGTTCGTGCAGGAGCAGATGGATGAAGCTTGAGCTGATCAGTCAATCTGGCTCCTTAAGGAAGGTGGGGTTGAATGTGGTCTCTACTGGTAGTGCAGAAACTTTTACTTGAAAGGAAACTAAAAAAAAAAAAAAAAAAAAGGTGCATAAAAAGCAACTTCTTGTTTATTCAATTCTTCTTGTTTATTTCTAAAGTTAGTGTTATCTGTAATATATAGTATTAATAAATAAATCCGAGTCTTTTAAATTCACAAAGTCTCCTTAAAACAAATTTATTCCCTCACAGGTGCTAAGGATTAATTGAATAATTGCTTCCCAAGATAAAACGGATTTCAATTCTTAATTAGTAGCACTACAAAATTAAGAATTCGTTGAACACAATTTTATGTTATGTACCGAACTGTATGAATGATAATGATGCATGCATGAAGAAAAACAAAAAAAACTTACTGCACAATTAATTGCAGAAACGGGAAATAGTGCAGAACAGAACAGAATTATTGCAGAACGGATGACAGAAACGGGAAACGGTAAGGTATCTGCAAACGGGATTTTGCAGAAGGGAAGGAACGGGAAAATTCTAAACGGGACGGAAAATACTCTTCAGAACGGGAATTTTGTCTGCAGAACGGGACGGGACGGAAAAAATTATTTGTCTTAAATGCTTCCCACACCGTTTATTTATAGGAAAAATTCGCATGTAACCGTCGTCAAAACGATGTAATATTGTGATGATAAAAAATATATATCACGAATCCGTTCGTCACGACTACGACCCGACCGAACCGGACCTGACTTTGAAGTCAATTTTCTCATTCAATTCAAATCTCATTTTCAACTGTTAGTACAAGGCCATCTCCCTGAAACATGCCTACTACCTGACGGCTGAGCCTAGAAAACTTCCAAGTGCATGAAAAGAAAACAGTCCAAAGCTAGGGGAGTGGTTAGTATGAAACAAAACATTCAATAAGCAGTCTTATTGAATAAGCTGAGCCTAGTGTACATTAATTTTATTTATAAAATGAAGGAATGATTGTCGTGAATGACCTTTTTATCAAGACGACGTTTTTTTTTATAAAAAAAAAAGACAAGAAAAGAAACTAGTCAAATCATGACATAGTTAAATTATATTATATACATGTTTATATATTAATACTAGGTTTGGCATACAAATTATGAATGGATCATTCTGATATGTAATAGTAATTATTTTATGTATAAACCACTTGTTTTCAATTAGATCAGAAGCTATTTTTTTCAATTAATTATGAGGATTTATTGTATTTCTTTAGGTAATGAAAATTTATAACAAATAAAAAGGAAATAATAATGTTATTGAGCAATAGTCATTATGCTTACCTTTGTCACTATAAGTTCAATAATTTTTAATTCATGAAACAATGATGAATTTTTAAGGTGGGACAACTTGTATAAAGTAATACTTGTATAAATTGTACTTATATTTAATATTACTTTGTTTAAATTAGAACGGACTAATGGTGTTTAACTAACATATTTGAAAATTTTGAATATTATATTACTTAATCTAAATACGAATTTCATACTCATTTAATAATAATCCTTTTATTTTGATGTTTTTTGCTTAGAAGTTAATTATTGTTTCACTTGATTATTTCTTCTTAAATTTATGCGATAGTTTCATCTAGGTATTGATACTTAGAACTTGTATTTGTACTATTTGAACTGGTTTATCATGTTTAATATTTATTTCGATCTTTGTAAAAAAGTATATGTTAATATATTTTTGGAGATTGTGTTGATTTCAGTTTAAAATGTACGTATTAGAACTCATTGTATTAATATTGTGTCGCATTTGTTGTGACATTATATCTTTGTTATAATATAACGTAGGGTATACTTGAGCTATAACCAGCATTGAGGGTACCACAAACATATCCTCTTGGTACCAAGGTATGACACCTTCCGTGGCAATGTGATTAGTCCACGGTCTCCATTTTGTGTTCCGGTGACCATATGATGATTTTGTTGTGTGAGGCACATGGTTCGACCCTTTGTTTTTTGTTATGTTTTGTTTTGCAGATTGGTGATATTTGTACCAAACACGCCTTCCGATTTTGCATGCATCTAAATTGCGTAGTCTAATGTGTGATTGTCTGTGTGACATTATTTGACTTACATGTATGGCAAAGTATATTTTCGTTTTGTTTTGAGCTCGATATGAAATAACACCCAACCATTTGATTCAGCCTATTATTTCGTTGTGTTATTTTTGTTCATTTCAGTTCAGTTCAGTTCAATTAATCGAGTTAGTTATTTCAATTCATTATTGATGTACTATATATTCGTACTGGACATTTGGCTCATTCTGTGTTTTTCTTTCCGACAGGTAATCAAGGGCAAGTGTGTGGCGATAACTTCCTTTAATTTATCCAAATGATTTATATATTTTATTTAGGTTTTGATTCTTCGATGTGTGTTACGAAGTTATTTAGTTATTGGAGTTGTAATAAATATCTTAAATTATAATTTGAACCAATTAAACATTTATTATGATTTAACTTGTGATATTTATTTAGTTATTAAAGATATTCATTTTGTGATATAGAGCTTTCGATTTGTTTTGTAAATTTTGTTTACAGAGAGATGCACTCCCATCAAACCAACACAACAAGTATAGATTCTAATACATGACAAGTGTTAATAAAGCATCATCATAAAATAATATTACATTCATTCCATAATAATAGTAGTTTTAACTTCATACACATGAATTAAGAAAATTATTTAATACTATTATTTAATAATTAAAATTTGAATAAAATTTCATCACTATCCCTTTATGGGAAGTTGAAAACTACTAATACAATAGAGAAAAATTCTTGAAATGATGAGAGAAATTAGGGATGATATAAGAAAATAAATAATTTATTCTTTTAGAAAGTTGTAAACGATAAATATTTTAGAATAAATTATTATTGTAAAGCGATTGAATGAATATAAAAGATTATTATTGTAAAGCGATTGAATGACAAGTAAATTGAGAGAGGAGTTTCCTTAGTACGGTAAGCCCTAAGTATTGAAGTTGAGAGATATTTTTGTAGATCAGTGTTTTGCAGTTGTAGAATATAACAATAACTTTATTATAGCTATTTTGTTAATAATTGAATAAAGCATAAGGAGATTGTATTATATTGTTATTATCATCATTTTTGTTTGTTTTTATTTGTTGCTATTATTTTTCTTCCCGCTCGACTTTACTTATCATAATCGACTTTTGGGTAAATTTCATTTAATTACTTTGAATTTATACGTTTTCTCACACGACCACTTAAGTTTCAAAAATCGACGCTTAAACACTTATAGTATTGAGGCCAAATGAAAAAAATCTTTTTCTGACATAACTCTGTTAACTAAAATGTGTAAGAACATTTTTGCCTCTATTCTAAGCCTTAACCCATATTTAATTTCTTTCTTGTAAAACCCACTTGCTTCTATACACTCTAATCTTTTGGTACTAAGTAGTACAATGACTCTTATTGGGGGTATTATTCCTTTATGGATGAGTTGTGCATGTGCGATAATGGTGGAGATGGAGGTGATGATGATGGTGGTGGGTGAAGATAGTGTTGGATTTGGTGTTTGAGGTTTTTATTTAGGGTTTTCAATATGAGAATTAGGAGAAGAAGATTGAGCAAGAAAATGATGTGAAGGGGAAAAAATGATGATGATTGAATTGGAAGAAGCATAGTAGATGAAGATAGAGATGGAGAACATCTCTAAGAGCATTAGACAATTGCTTGTTATTAAAAAATTTATGTGACCTCAAAATTTATTTTTTTCCCAATAAAAAAAAATAGACAATTGCTTGTTATTAAAAAAGTAATTTTTCTAAGTATGTTTTTAGTATGTGTATATAAACAGGGCTAAATACATTTTACTACATGAAGTACTATCATATTCATGATTAGACCCTTAAAAAATTTGGGCTTATACTTTATTAGATCAAGTGTCTAATTTGATACAATTTAGTCTCCAATTTCAGAATCGGACCAAAATTGGCCGAAATACATAATTTTCCGGCCATATAAAAATTATATATTGTTTGACTGTATAAAATACAGGCTAATAACACTTATGTTACATCAAGTACCACCAAATTCACAATTTACTACATCAAGTACCTAATTCGTATAAAATTTGTATAATTAAATACTTATTTTGACGTATTAAATTTGTATAAATCCTTATAAATAATTATTATATGTTAAATTATTAAAATTAAATATTAATGTGACACCCCCAAAATAGGTCTACATCCCCCATTCTGAGTTGTCAATACACTGCATGTAAACAACTACAACTTTATTATTACAATAGTAAAACTGTGAGTTTAAATACAAGATATGCCATCTAGACAATATCCACATACAAATAAATCCTCATCATAATTATTGATACATTATTTTACAACAATGGTGAGGACTACTAAACAACTCTCCCTAGAACTTTCATTCCATACCCGGCTGCATACTTGCTTATATTCTCGCCTCCCCGAGAAGAAGAAAATGGAACAAAAAGGAAAAGGGTGAGCTCGACTAGCCCAGTAAAGAATATTATGACTAAGATAATATACAACAAAATTATCGTTAGTCTTCAACAGGGAAAAATATAATAGAATACAATAGACAACAAGTTTTAAATCAATATTCGCAGCGGAAATAATAATTCATTAGAAGAGTTAAGTAGAGAATGCAAACTACTATCTTCTATGTATGAATTTTAAAGTTCATCGTCTATTTTTATCCCTGTAACATCAATCAATATATATCTGGGATCAAATATTCATCCTTGCACTACAGGCCAAGGACATTCACCAATTGGTCATGTTCATCTAAACACCTGTTCATCTTTGCACTACGGCCAAAGTATTCATCAGAAATCATTCATCTTTGCTACAGACTGGGCCAAAGATATTCATCGAAATCATTCATCTTTGCACTTTATCGCCAAAGATATTCATCATAAATCATTCATCTTTGCACTACGTGCCAAAGATATTCAATAATATCATCATTTAAGACCGAGGATGATGAAAATATTTTTAAAAAAAACGAATCCAAAGTGAATCAAAATGACAAGGATTAAGGATTAAGGATAAGTACTTTGTTTTATCCACGTCCAAAAATACCTCAAAAATAATCATAGTGGCGTAAAATTCAAGAATGATCAAAACATGGATACAATCAAAGCTAGTATCCACAATAGATATTTTGGACGAAAAGAAAAATTTTTATTTTTCGATGAATAGTGCCGTATTCGTGAATAAAGATCAGATATCGTGAATAGGTCAGATACGTGAATAAGAACCCGACACCAAAAGTTCCAAATTTGATAAAACTTCAGATCAATATTTCAGATAATGATATTGAAGAAATAATATCATTACGAAAAAAATAATATCCCTTACCTCGAAAGATCAGTACTTTTAACTGGAATACTGGATATAGACTATATCTTGAACTTTCACCGTATAGCAATACTCAAAGTATACTCAAAATACTCACAAGAATACGCTCGATAATATAGAGAGAGAAAACTTCAGTTTCTGGTGTGATTTTCAATTCTAACCTAAGCACCTATTTATAGGAAATTGCTTAGAACACCAAAGCAGAAAATTTAATATAATATTAATATATATAAAAATATTATACGTATTCCTTGAAATCTTAATCTCAGCAATTCACACATGCCAACCTTCTAGAAAAAAATAAAAAAAACGTTTTTCTAATTTAAAATAATTTAAACTTCCAAAAATCAATTATTTCGGAGCTTCGGAACTTCAATAATTCATAATAAATAGCCCTTTTATCAGAAAATTCGAATCTCGTGAGTTTTTATAGGAAATTCAATTCTCTACAACTTTGCAGAAGAAAGTTTTTCCAAATTTCCAACAGAAATTGATCGAAATCCACAAACGGGTGATTTTAGAGGCTATAATCAAATTTCAGTCAATAAATGGGGTCCACCGTCATGTTTAACATGTTTTAAACATTTATTGCAACAAAAATACTCTTCCTCCTCATATACTCATATATCCCACATTCGTTGTAAAAATATCACCATTATTATATTATTAAAATATAATAATATATATTTAAATAAATTATTTTATCGTAAAAAGATAAAATTTCAATTTTCAACAATTGTCACATTAAAAATTTTCTCCATCTATATCCACATAAAATCAATATTTTCCTCATCATATGAATCAATAATTAATTATTCACAAATAATATTATGTAATCACAATATCGACAACTGTGCGGTTCAGGAAGAGGGGCTTTCCAATAAGAATTTCTCTCTTCTGGCGCCAAGTAATTAGGTGACCAAACCTCTCCTTAGATGTAATTTTCTAGACATTGCCAATAATGTTATCTAATAATATTATTCAGATAATATGAATTATTGTTTCGACAATGAAAAATACGTGTAATGACAATTATTAAAACAAAAAGAATATAAAATATCAACGCAAAGAATTATTGAATCAATAAAATAAAACACCGAATAAAGAATTATCAGAACCATTATTGAGTAAAGGCCTTCACGTAAGAGTCAATAATTGGTGCAATATGCGTGCTACCGCTCAACAACGCAGACATCGTGTTTTAACCAACGGGTATTCCAACAAAGGTAAAACCAGAATAACTTACTGTGAGTTATTTTTAAATAACTTATATTTGTCATTTTCTTCCTCCAATCGCTTTTTTCGTTATGGGGCCCACACACGGTCGCTACTGGGTGCATTTAATATTCCCCGACAAAGACGAATATTCCACGACCAAACGAATATTCCCACAACAACAATGAATATTTTATAACCACTTGCTTATTTTGAAATATTTGCGTATTTTACCCCAGAATTATCCACATTAATCACATCAACCCTTACTATTTCAAAATAATAATTAGAGGAAATTAAATTTCATTTATTAATTATTTGGGATCTTACAATTAATACAATGATTACTATATATAATATTTTTATTTTAAAATTTAAAAGAAGACTTAATTACCAAATAAATAAATAAAATTTTAAACATACAAATTATATTTTTAGCACGAATAACATTAAACTTTTAAATAATTGACAAAAGTGCACAAAATTTAATTAATTAAATAATACTCTTTTTATATTGAAAGAGCATACAAAAGGAGGAGGAAATAATTGAAAACAAAAAAAAAGAAAAAAAATGACCCATTTTGCTCTCTTCGTCTTCCCTAATCCTTTAAATTGTTTTGTTCCTTCAAATTAGAATTTTTAACGCCTTGAATTATGTCCAGTAGTTGTGATAGACTTAAGCAAAAAATAACATGAAATTTTATGTTAATTCAAAGACTTTTCTGACAAAAAAAGGCTGATTATCACCATTGAAGGAGGGAGAGAGGATATGGTGTGCAAAAAGTGAGTTACAAAGAGAGAAGGTACATAAGACGACATAGGTAATGTATTTTGAATTTGGAAAATGAGTTATTTTTATTTAGTTAAAAGATTCTTCAAACAAATAGTAATTAATTAGTTTATCCAACAACACTTTCTTTCTGTCCGTTTTTCTTTTTATTTTTCAAACAAACAATAATTAATACATATATTGTATTTATAAAAAAATTTAATTTTAAAATTGTATCTATAATTTAACAAATTGTATGTATAAATTTTACAACTTAAATCTTGCAAATTATAAATTATAAATTTTGCATCTTAAATTTTACAAATTATATCACAACTTAAATTTTATAAATTGTATTTATAATTTTAAATTATATTTATAATTTTATACCGTATTTCTACGGTATTAGTTACTTTTTTTAAAGTGGTAAAAATTATTATATTATAATTTTAATTTTCTTTCTTTGAGGGTCGAATCATGAATATGGTGGTACTTGATGTAACGAAAGTGTAAATAGTCCTTTTTTAAATTAAGTCAAACCGTATATTTATACGATCAAGTGGTATTAAATACACAAAATCCGATCGAATTTTTGGGTGGATCGGGTATTTCGGCTAATTTTAGCCGGATTTGAAAATTGGGGACTAAATTGTATCAAATTAAGCACTTGATATAGTAAATTGTAAGCCCAAATTTTTTGAGAGCCGAATTATAAATTAATTTGATAGTATTTCATGTAACAAAAATGTAATTAACCTATAGAGATTTTTCAATAAAAGCTAGTGGCTATAGAGGTTTTGTGGTCACTCTTTTGGAAGACCATGATGAGAAAAGTGACTTTGGGTCTTTTCTCAAAAATTTACAAATTTTGTGGTCTTTCTCACTTTTAGCGAGTGAAACACGAATAGTTAAATTTGATGAAACAAGTGATAGTTTCACTTAACCTCATTACCATGTGTTTAAATATCAAATTTTGAAAAATAAGTGATCATGTGAGAAAATGTATAAACCGTTAAATTAGCCTAATGAATTATTATCATATTTAATATTTCGTATGTTCCTTAATATAAATCGTTTTAGAGAATTATTTTTGTTCCTTAATATAAGTCTTTTGAGAATTTCAAGTAAATATTAATTGTTTAATTTTCAATATTATCCCAAGTAATAAATATAACTTTGGTTTTCTCACTATCTTTTGCACAATAAATAACACTTTTTTTCTAATATAAGAGCAATATAGATAATTAATATTATATTTAATGCTATACAATTATTTTCTTAATACTTATACACAACTCTAAAATTACTTATATTAAAAAACGGATGGAATTCTGTATGACAAAACAATATTATGCATAAGAAACATGTGATATATTCACACAACAATTATATTCTGCCTGCAACGGATAGAAATATGTATTCGTCATAAGTTTAAATCCAGACCTACATATACATGACAAACACACACACACACACACACACACACACACATATCATATATATTGTTAGTTTATATTTTTTGTGATTTTAATAATGACAATATATTTGAGTTTGTGTAATAGTTTTATTTGATTTATTTGGATTAAATATTTTTATGCATATTAATTATATAATAGTTTGCATTGATTATTGCATGGGTTGATTTCATAATCACTTTCTATAGCATAAAAGTTTACTGTAGGATGGAGTGACTAAAATAAGTTGGGTTATATTTTTACCACGTGCTTTAGTTTTTATGGAATCGATCTAATATAACTAGGAATCTCATATTTTTAAATTGTTGGGTTATACTTATATATATGTTATCTGTTTGATTACCAATTCATATTTGGCTTGGAGATTTTTTAGGAATTGATTTTATTAAGGATTTTTATTTAAAGTTGATGGAGCAGTTATTGTTTTTTTAAGATACATCCTAATAGCGGTTGCTATTTTGAAGGAAACATGCTAATTGCTAGTAGGACTCTTTAAACTAGTCTTTGAATTTTATTTGACTCCTTCATAGCAATTTATCTCTATATATATATATATATATATATATATATATATATATATATATATATATATATATATATATATATATATATACTGACTGTTATATGGCTAATATTTATCTTCTATTTTAATTAAAAAGTAATGGCCGTTGCTTTGATGAATTGAAACGTTACATGACATAGCCATTGCTCTACTCCTTTATATATACTCTGAGATACATATAAATCAAAATATCACTCTTTTAGTCTTAGTTTACAGTGGTGTTCTTGTATTCCTTCTTTCAATATCTATTGTAAACATAGTACAAGTCTAGGTTGGCTTGAGGATTTTATTTTAGTAATATTCAGTCTGTACAACGAAGCTATCAAAGTCTCAGAGGTGAGAGGTGTTGCAGAGGTGCAAAGGGGGTAGAGGGGTCCAATCGATTGTAACAGGGAGTTCCATTTACTTTGTAATTGCTGAATATTATTTTAATAAAGTGAGTCTCCAATCCTAGTTGGGATTGGACGTGGATTAGGCTACTAGACTAGAACCACGTAAAAATCTTGGTGTGATTTACTGTTCTTTTGTTTATGTTTTAAGCTTCAATATTCTGCAGATTTTGTTTACGTCGAAAAATTTTATACTAATACGGACATGTATTAGCTGTCCGTTTATAACAGATGAAGAACATAACTAATAAGGACAGGGTTAGACTGTCCGATTTTAGCCTGCTATAGTATACTTTAAAATTTGACCACTGTAGATCACTTTGGGTATTTATAACTATTCACCCCCTCTAGGTGTGCTTAATTGCATAATTTCATATGTGTGTGTATCAGTGTATGTACAAGAATATTTTTATGTAATTATGTAAATTACATATACAAAAAATTCTCTGCCACATTAATTAGATTACAATGAATATATATATATATATATATATATATATATATATATATATATATATATATATATATATATATTTCTAGTGGTTGCAAGCATGATATCAAATATCAATAATGTAGAAATTGATTGGTTGATCCTAAACTTGAGGACTTAATTCTGCTGTATAAAAGTATGTATAATTTCTCTCTTCCAAGTTCCAACATTTAGGCAGGCTTTACTATTATAAAGAAATTCCTTTAGCTATAGGCTCTGTTCTGTTCGTTTATCAGAGAATATTATGATATAATTAAAGGCCTTTTTTGAGAAGAATGACAGGAGCTATTAGTGGTCTGAATAGTTTGGAGTCCAAGGGAAGAGGTTAAAGCCTTTTCTGGGGTATAAAGCAGAAAGTTTGAGTCCAACCTCATAATGCTACAGCTGCTCTTATATACAAGTAATGATATGTTTTGACCATGAGCGCATCACGGACTTATAAAAGATACTCCTATATGCAACATTAATTCCTTTTCCCCCCATGGTTTTGAGTCCTTTGAGAGTTTGAAAGTGTATAGTTATACATGTCTTTCAACTACTCAGTCAATGACCATTGCTTGGTATTAATTATATGCTTGAAATGTTTCATGACTTACATAAGTCCTTCATCATCACTTCCCATTGACAGTGATAACCTTGGCCAAAAAATTAAATTTTGGTTATTAGTTGTCACAGTCAGCTGTAATTTGTATCAACTACCTCATAAAACCATTAGTAATACTGTTATTATACTTGGGTCACATCTAGTTATTTGTTACAACTACCCAAACTAATCAAATATTACTTTTGAAAATAATGATCGAGAGTCTCATTGTATCCAAGTAATCTGCAACTAATATATATATATATATATATATATATATATATATATATATATATATATATAAATTGTGTGTTAAAATTAGACGAATTAAGAATGGATAGTTAGGACTTTAGAAAAATTCATTATATAGGTTTTACAATGCATTTTTCTAAAATTCTAGCCGTCCATATCCTTTGTCTAATCCTAACCTTATAATCTAATATATATAAATAAATGGAGGGCATATAATATAATCTATATATTATATAATATAAATAATATAATATATATAAATAAGGCCTAAATAAGACAGCTCTGAAAACATTATTGAATATAAGAGTGAGTTATTTTTCAATCTGAATCTCTAATTTTTCTCTTCTCTATTTTTCTAAATTTTTGGAGTGTAGCATGACTAAAAAAACTGCCACATAGACTAGCTTTGATGTTGATTATGTCAAAATTTAACTTCATTGGCAACTTTGAGTTTTGAAAGAAAACCCTGATCAAACATTAGTGTAAATGATCAATATGTCAGTATGTGCTTCAAGATATATCCCGGTTCTTGGTTAGGTAACATTTAAATTGGTATATAGCTAGCTAGGTACAATTGGTTTGTCCAGCTGCAGTGATCATGTTAAAAACTTGAAAAAGAAGTTGTCAAAATATATAAATCTATAATATATATATATATATATATATTGTTAACGCCAAAATCTTTCTCCACGTCCCAATCACGTAAGACGTTACGATCCCCGCGATAAACACGATCAACACCAAAAAGCAGCTTGGCTATTGGGACCGTCAGGGGATAGCTCCGTGAGAGTCAAGATGAAAGCGATCACAAGGTTAACAATGGAGGAATAAATATCTAGTGACTTGAGAGCAATAATTTATGAGTTACCTTTCACAAGTGTGTCATCCTTGCTTTATATCCCCAAAGTCCGGTTTGTCTCAGATGAATGACTTTTCGGCCCATGACTTTTCATTAGACTAAATACTGTCCAATCCTCATTAAATGCAATGCAGAGATGACGATCAAAGTTCTATCCCCAATCTACATAAATGGCCAAAGCCTAAGTGGAACCATACTCATCTAGTAATTCGCCTTAATCGCATCCGGACCAATAGGCAAGAATAATCATAACCGAGGGAGGAGCCCATTAAGTCGGCCCAATAAGGAAAAGGATCATGGCCCAACATTGCCTCAGGTCTTTTTATTAAACAGGGAGGTTTAATGAAAGAGTATAAGTGGAATCGGTCAAGAATAAAAGGAATTATAATGAGATCAACAAAGGCCCAAGATACAACTTTCACGAGGCCCAAAAAAGAGAAGCCCTCCGGTAAACAATGAAGACTAAAACCGCCACGCTACTTCTTTAACTTAACAATCACCGTTGGCATTAAATGAGCCACCCCGAACCTTATGAAAGTTGAAGAGAACTACAGTATAAAAGTCGCTTTCTCCCAAATCGACAGTTTTACCAACTCAATTCGAAATTCGGATATTCCTTACTCCTCTTCTTCTCCAAATTTCTCTCTGCAAACTTCAGAAGTATTTCAACGGAACGAGTGAGAGAAATGGCGAGCCTTCTAGAGAAGATTCACATTAAGGAAGGGAGCTTCGAACTTCTGAGTAAACAAACATGATTGTATAACCATAAATGTAAGTCTCGAACCCACTTTATTGTTTAAACCCCAATTTCCATCAAGTAGTTCTCATGAAACAATTGTTCTTAATTCATTGCGTTGTTTCGATCAAACCAACGTCAATCGATGAAGGGATCTAGACAGATTTCTTTCTCGGTACATCTTCGCTTAACCTTTACTGAGATGTACCAACTGAAGAGCTTCAAGCCACCGAATAAATTCCTATTGAAGGGACAAGCCAACCTCGCCGAAGAAAGCAAGTTGGCCAAAAACCCAAATACACCCCCACGCAAAATCACACCGAGTGCCTCCTCGATATGCCCTCTGACGAACGGACCCGAATCTTTTGCGTCAAAAAAAGGAAAACCCAAACAAATTCTCCGGCCTCCGAAGGACCACAAGTACCTCTAACAAAAACCGATCATCCGCCAACCTCCCTGGTTGAAATCGTTGTTTCTAATGAAGAGCCCGAAGAACAAGTGGTACGATCACCCAAACTTGCTCGAAAAAGACAACCAACCTCCTCGTACTTCAGGCCCGAAGAAAACTTCCCATTTGAGCTCTACAACTCCTTCGTCCATGATACCGACAACCACCAGTTCAGCAATAGCTCTATCACGGACCTGATCAACGAGGGACTGAAGTACCAAGCTAGAGTAAGCTTAACTTGTCCATTTACATCTCGGCCCATTAATTTTGAACTGATAGACTAACACTGATCATCCGTAGAAAAAGATCGTCTTGGATGCCTCGCCCTAAATACCAAGAAGGTCAAGTCAAGAGAAAAGTCGCTTTCGAAGAGAGAATACCCGCTTAAGTCCGCTTACGACGAAAGATAGAAGTAGTCTCAAAGTTTCTTTTCACGATAATGAGTGCCTTGAAAGACCTTGCCCAAACCAAAGAAGATTTGAAAGCGACCTTCGCCACTCACCAAGTCATCAACCGATATAAATATTGATCTGTCAAGCTAAAGGATCAAAGCATCCAAAGACATCGTCGGAAGCTCAAGAAGAGCTCAAAGAGCTTCGGCCCTTAAGAATTTGAGTCCGCTTAACGAGAAGAATTTTGTAGGGATATCCAGAGAATCTGACGAAAATCCATGAAATTTGAACAATAAGATCGTCCATATGTATGCGAAAAAGATATGAAATCGCCGAAGTAAAAAGGCAAGAAAAAGCTCAGCCAAGGTAGATCCATCTCTTCTAGACTCTTTAGATGGTGACGACGATGACAAGGAAGAAGCCTGAAGATGACCTCTCCTTATCTCTAGTTGTAGAACTTTCTGTGAAAATTCTAACTTTATGTAAACAGTTAATATTTAATGAAATATCAACTTCATGCCTTATTACTTCTGTGTGAACATTTCTTGTCAATAATGGATCATCAATCAACTTGAAAACTGTGCAAGTGCCTCTTATTTTAAACCGTTAGTCAATAATTAAGCAAACTATATAACAGTTAAGAACAATGATAATATAATCCGAACTCAACACTTGAACAAAATAAAGTAATGCATACTTATCATTACCGAAGTGTGAGATCGGTCATATGTTAAGTGAATTCGGCTGATCCTCCTTGTACCATCAAGATCTTGCTCACCACTCGGGGTAGAACAAGTATATAAGGACCAAGATATAAGGATCAAGATATAAGGACCTTTGTCTACCACTTGGGGTCTGACAAAGTCTAAGAATGACACTTGCCTACCACGAAGGGCCTGACAAAGTCAAAAGATGACATTCGCCTACCACGAAAGGCCTGACGAAGTCAAAAAGATCACCTGCCGAAGAGGCTACCATCGAATGGTCAGCGAGTCCTCCCGAACCTCCTATCAAAACCAAAAGATGACATTCGCCTACCACGAAGGGCCTGACGAAGTCTAAGTGGCGACAATTGCCTACCCCGAAGGGCCTGACAATGCCAAAGTAACGACAATTGCCTACCTCGAAGGGCCTGACAATGCCAAAGTGACGACAATTGCCTACCCCGAAGGGCCTGACAATGCCAAAATGACCACCTGCCGAAGAGGCTACAATCGAATGGTCAGCGAGTCCTCCCGAACCTCATAACTCCGAGGTGGCATTTGCTGTACCTGTTAGAATATGGATGAGCTACGGAAGTTCCTTATGAATGTTTTAAACTTCAATCCCATGAAAGTGGCGTTTGTTAACTTTGATCCCAAGCAATGGACCCGATCGACTACCCCCGGACAACAAGAGGTATAGGAGATAAAATCGAAATATAGCCTTTTGGTGGCTGATGTGGGATCGAACCATTTGGCTGACAAATATCCACATGAACCCTCCAAACAACATTTGCAGCTTCGGACGGTCGCCCGAAATTCCTCAATAGTAGGAGATGGGTCCAAAGTAGAATACCGAAGTCTTTCGTCTTTGAATCCCAGTTCTTTCAAGAAATATCTGCCAAGAAGTGCTTTGTAGGTCAACAACTTTGGGCCAAATAATTGTCACGAATATCTTTGTGAACTTCCCGAAGAACACACCCTGCTTCGGATGGAACCAAATGTTTAAGTAATGATGACGAAAAAGGTCCTTCGATAAAGATTCTCATCAATGAGAACAAAATGGACACTCTTGTACTTGGTCTTGTTTGCCAGCATCTGATTCGAAGAAATGACGCCATCTCTCGTCAAAGTTATAAGCATCTGTAGTGGCCAGCTTCGATAATGCATCGGCGGTGGAATT
Source organism: Panax ginseng (assembly GCA_020205605.1). NCBI lineage: Eukaryota > Viridiplantae > Streptophyta > Magnoliopsida > Apiales > Araliaceae > Panax > Panax ginseng. The sequence goes on from CM035145.1 coordinate 24,669,521, forward strand.
GTTATTGTGATCGACTCCTTAATAGCCTGCTATACTGATGTCCGAAATAGAATATCCATCTGTATGCAATGTCCACGAGCTCTGCTTATGCTGAAGTACTGCAACGGCTTTATCGGACTCCTCAGCTGCTTTCCATCTGGAGCTGCAACTTTAAATGGATTTCCCCGAAGACAAGTGCCCACAGGGCGGTGTGCCCTTAATGGACTCTCGGGAGTGTGATTTCTGGATCTACTTCGGTGAAACTTTCTGTCACTATGGTGAGCCTTCGTTTGCTGCGACCATAATCCCAAAGACCAATAGGGCGGAATACCCTTCTCAGTCAATCAATCAGGAAAATGGTTGTTGGATCTTCATCTACTCTGCTTCTACCATAATCCCAAGACCAATAGGCGGAATACCCTTCTCGATCAATCAATCAGGAAAATGACTGTTGGGTCTTCATCTACTCTGCTTCGACCATAATCCCGAAGACCAATAGGGCGGAATACCCTTCTCGGTCAATCAATCAGGAAAATCTACTCTGCTTCGACCATAATCCCGAAGACCAATATGGCGGAATACCCTTCTCGGTCAATCAATCAGGAAAATGGTTGTTGGGTCTTCATCTACTCTGCTTCGACCATAATCCCGAAGACCAATAGGGTGGAATACCCTTCTCAGTCAATCAATCAGGAAAATGGTTGTTGGGTCTTCATCTACTCTGCTTCGACCATAATCCCGAAGACCGATAGGCGGAATACCCTTCTCGGTCAATCAATCAGAAAATGGTTTGTTGGTGCGCTTCGATCCCGAGGAAGGCCTCGAGACATGTCTTTAAAGTGTAGACTTTTCTAACTTGATCGATTCTGTCGGTCGACCACCCGGTATAGGATTCTAAGCGGTATGTCTTACCCTTTTCCGACCATGGTGGTCTTCTTCTTGGCAAACAAAAATCAATCTTCTTCCAAAGATCATCACGGCTCTCGAACGAGAACCCTCGTAAAAACCTGCTTGAAGCAAAGATCAGCATATGAACATTCTTTGAAGGACCCAATCAATCTCAGCGACAGATACTCATTGTGTGAGCGAAGTCATAGCCATCGGTATCCTTTAGAGTGGCTGCTCAACTCTTCTTCACCATGGATTAGAGCAGTAGCGCCTACAATTTGTGATTGAAAACTTCAAGAACACTAGAACACACCCCCTCCTTCTAGCGCCAATGTTAACGCCAGAATCTTTCTCCACGTCCCAATCACGTAAGACGTCCCCGATCCTCGCAGACAAGAAACACAATCAACACCAAAAAGCTTTGGATATTAGGGGACCGGGGGATAGCTCCCGTGAGAGTCGAGACAAAGCGATCACAAGGTTAACAATGGAGGAATAAATATCTAGTGACTTGAGAGCAATAATTTATGAGTTACCTTTCACCGTGTGTCATCCTTGCTTTATATCCCCAAAGTCCGGTTTGTCCTGTATGCAACTGACTTTTCGGGCCCACAGCTTTTAGCCGACTAAGCCCTGTCCAATCCTCATTAAATGCAATGCAGAGATGACAGTCAAAGTTCTATCCCCAATCTACACCGGTCAAAGCCCAAGTGGAACCATACTCATCTAGTAATTCGGCCCACTGCATCCGGACCAATAGGGCAAGAATAATCATAACCGCAGGGAGGAGCCCATTAAGTCTGGCCCAATAAGGAAAAGGATCATGGCCCAACATTGCCCCCCAGTCTTTTATTAAACAGGAGGTTTAATGAAAGAGTATAAGTGGAATCGGTCCAGAATAAAAGGAATTATAATGAGATCAACAAAGGCCCAAGATACAACTTACCGAGGCCCAAAAGAGAAGCCCACTCCGGTAAACAATGAAGACTAAAACCGCACGCTACTTCTTTAACTTCACAATCACCGTTGGCATTAAATGAGCCACCCCTGAACCTTATGAAAAGTTGAAGAGAACTCTAGTATAAAAGCTGCTTTCTCCCAAATCTGACAGTTTTACCAACTCAATTCGAAATTCGGATATTCCTTACTCCTCTTCTTCTCCAAATTTCTCTCTGCAAACTTCAGAAGTATTTCAACGGAACGATTGAGAGAAATGGCGAGCCTTCTAGAGAAGATTCACATTAAGGAAGGGAGCTTCGAACTTCTGAGTAAACAAACATGATTGTATAACCATAAATGTAAGTCTCGAACCCACTTTATTGTTTAAACCCCAATTTCCATCAGTAGTTCTCGCAAACAATTGTTCTTCATCTGTTGCAGTGTCTCTGATCAAACCAACGTCAATCAACAGAAGGGATCTAGACAGATTTCTTTCTGGTACATCTTCGCCAACCTCTACCGATGTACCAACTGAAGAGCTTCAAGCCACCGAATAAATTCCTATTGAAGGGACAAGCCAACCTCGCCGAAGAAAGCAAGCTGGCCAAAAACCCAAATACACCCCCACGCAAAATCACACCGAGTGCCTCCTCGATATGCCCTCTGACGAACGGACCCGAATCTTTTGCGCCAAAAAAGGAAAACCCAAACAAATTCTCCGGCCTCCGAAGGACCACAAGTACCTCTAACAAAAACCGATCATCCGCCAACCTCCCTGGTTGAAATCGTTGTTTCTAATGAAGAGCCCGAAGAACAAGTGGTACGATCACCCAAACTTGCTCGAAAAAGACAACCAACCTCCTCGGACTTCAGGCCCGAAGAAAACTTCCCATTTGAGCTCTACAACTCCTTCGTCCATGATCTGACAACCACCGGTTCAAAGAATAGCTCTATCACGGACCGATCAACGAGGATCAAGTACCAAGCTAGAGTAAGCTTAACTTGTCCATTTACATCTCTACCATTAATTTTGAATCGATAGACTAACACCGATCATCCAGTAGGCAAAGATCGCTGTCTTGGATGCCTGCGCTTCAAATACCAAGAGGCCAAGTCAAGAGAAAGTCGCTCAAAGAGAGAATACCTCGCTTAAGTCCGCTTCCGACGAAAGATAGAAGTAGTCTCAAAGTTTCTTTTCACGATAATGAGTGCCTTTGAAAGACCTTGCCCAAACCAAAGAAGATTTGAAAACGACCCTGGCCACTCACCAAGTCATCACTGATATAAATATTGATCTGTCAAGCTAAAGGATCAAAGCATCCAGTACATCGTCAGAAGCTCGAAGAAGAGCTCAAAGAGCTTCGAGCCCTTAAGAATTTGAGTCCGCTTAATCGATCAAGAAATTTTGTAGGGATATCCAAGCAGAATACAGAAAATCCGCCGAGCTGAACAATAAGATCGTCCATATGTATGCGAAAAGATATGAAATCTGCCGAAGTAAAGGCAAGAAAAAGCTCGGGCCAAGGTAGATCCATCTCTTCTAGACTCTTTAGATGGTGACGATGACAAGGAAGAAGCCTGAAGATGACCTCTCCTTATCTCTAGTTGTAGAACTTTTTGTGAAAATTCTAACTTTATGTAAACAGTTAATATTTAATGAAATATCAACTTCATGCCTTATTACTTCTGTGTGAACATTTCTTGTCAATAATGGATCATCAATCAACTTGAAAAGCTCATGCAGAAGTGCCTCTTATTTTAAACCGTTAATCAATAATTAAGCAAACTATATAACGATTAAGAACAATGATAATATAATCCAACTCAACACTTGAACAAAATAAAGTAATGCATACTTATCGTTCTACCGGAAGTGTGAGATCGGTCATATGTTAAGTGAATTGGTGATCCTCCTTGTACCATCAAGATCTTGCTCACACACTCGGGGTAGAACAAGTATATAAGGACCAAGATATAAGGATCAAGATATAAGGACCTTTGTCTACCACTCTGGTCCGACAAAGTCTAAGAATGACACTTGCTTACCACGAAAGGGCCCGACAAAGTCAAAAGATGACATTCGCCTACCACGTAAAGGCCTGACGAAGTCAAAAGATCACCGCCAAGAGGCTACCATCGAATGGTCACGAGTCCTCCCGAACCTCTATCAAAACCAAAAGATGACATTCGCTTACCACGAAGGGCTCGTGAAGTCTAAGTGGCGACAATTGCCTACCCCCGAAGGGCCTGACAATGCCAAAGTAACGACAATTGCCTACCTCGAAGGGCCTGACAATGCCAAAGTGACGACAATTGCCTACCCCGAAGGGCCTGACAATGCCAAAATGACCACCTGCCGAAGAGGCTACAATCGAATGGTCAGCGAGTCCTCCCGAACCTCATAACTCCGAGGTGGCATTTGCTGTACCTGTTAGAATATGGATGAGCTACGGAAGTTCCTTATGAATGTTTTAAACTTCAATCCCATGAGCTGGCGTTTGTTAACCTGATCCCTAGGCAATGGACCCAGTACGACTACCCCCCAGACAACAAGAGGTATAGGAGATAAAATCGAAATATAGCCTTTTGGTGGCTGATGTGGGATCGAACCATTTGGCTGACAAATATCCACATGAACCCTCCAAACAACATTTGCAGCTTCGGACGGTCGCCCGAAATTCCTCAATAGTAGGAGATGGGTCCAAAGTAGAATAATAGAAGTCTTTTCTGTCTTTGAATCCCCAGTTCTTTTCAAGAATATCATTGCCAAGTGCTTTGTAGGTCAACAACTTTGGGCCAAATAATTGTCACGAATATCTTTGTGAACTTCCCGAAGAACACACCCTGCTTCGGATGGAACCAAATGTTTAAGTAATGATGACGAAAAAGGTCCTTCGATAAAGATTCTCATCAATGAGAACAAAATGGACACTCTTGTACTTGGTCTTGTTTGCACAAAGATTCGATTCAAGAAATGACGCCATCTCTCGTCAAAGTTATAAGCATCAGTAGTGGCTACCGATAATGCATCTACGGTGGAATTGTTATTGTGATCGACTCTTAATAGCCTCGCTATATCGATGTCCGAAATAGAATATCCATCTCAGATGCAATGTCCACGAGCTCGCTTATCTTTGAAATCGCGAACGGCTTTATCGGACTCCTCACCGCTTTCCATCCGAGTCGCAACTTTAAATGGATTTCCCAAGACAAGTGCCCCTGGCGGTGTGCCCTTAATGGACTCTCTGGAGTGTGATTTTGGATCTACCGGTGAAACTTTCATCACTATGGTGAGCCTTCGTCATTGCGACCATAATCCCAAAGACCAATAAGGCGGAATACCCTTCTCTACCAATCAATCGGGAAAATGGTTGTTGGATCTTCATCTACTCGCTTCTACCATAATCCCAAGACCAATAGAGGCGGAATACCCTTCTCGGTCAATCAATCAGAAAATGGTATTGGGTCTTCATCTACTCGCTTGACCATAATCCCAAGACCAATAGGCGGAATACCCTTCTCGGTCAATCAATCAGAAAATCTACTCGCTTCGACCATAATCCTCAAGACCAATATGGCGGAATACCCCTTCTCGGTCAATCAATCAGAAAATGGTTGTTGGGTCTTCATCTACTCGCTTCGACCATAATCCCAAGACCAATAGGGTGGAATACCCTTCTCATCAATCAATCAGAAAATGGTCATTGTTGGGTCTTCATCTACTCGCTTCGACCATAATCCCAAGACCAATAGGCGGAATACCCTTCTCACCAATCAATCGGAAAATGGTCATTGGAGTGCTTCGATCCGAGGAAGGCCTCGAGACATGTCTTTAAAGTGTAGACTTCTTTCTAACTTGATCGGATTGCATCGACCCGACCACTTCAGATAGGATTCTAGCGGTATGTCTTCTACCCTTTTCCGACCATGGTCGGGTCTCTTCGCAAAGAAAAATCAATCTTCTTCCAAAGATCATCCGGGCTCTCGAACGAGAACCCTCGAAACTCGCTTGGAAGCGAAGCATCAAAGATGAACATTCTTTGAAGGACCCAATCAATCCTCGACAGATACTCATTGTGTAGACGAAGTCATAGCCATCGGTATCCTTTAGAGGTAAGCTATTCAACTCTTCTTCACCATGGATTAGGCATAGAAGCAGCCTACAATTTGTGATTGAAAACTTCAAGAACACTAGAACACACCCCTCCTTCTGGCGCCAATGTTAACGCGTAATCTTTCTCCACGTCCCAATCACGTAAGACGCCCCGATCCTCGCCTTACAAGAAACACAGTCAACACCAAAAAGCTTGATTTGGCTAGACCGTCGGGGATAGCTCCGTGAGAGTCAATCTGAGGCGATCACAAGGTTAACAATGGAGGAATAAATATCTAGTGACTTGAGAGCAATAATTTATGAGTTACCTTTCACCGTGTGTCATCCTTGCTTTATATCCCCAAAGTCCGGTTTGTCTCAGATGTCAATCGATTTTTCAGCCCCCTGACTTTTAGCCGACTAAATACTGTCCAATCCTCATTAAATGCAATGAAGAGATGACGGTCAAAGTTCTATCCCCAATCTACAATTCTGGCCAAAGCCTAAGTGGAACCATACTCATCTAGTAATCGCCCATCGTGATCCCAGGACCAATAGGGCAAGAATAATCATAACCGCAGGGAGGAGCCCATTAAGTCTGGCCCAATAAGGAAAAGGATCATGGCCCAACATTGCCCTCCAGTCTTTTATTAAACAGGAGGTTTAATGAAAGAGTATAAGTGGAATCGGTCCAGAATAAAAGGAATTATAATGAGATCAACAAAGGCCCAAGATCCAACTTACCGAGGCCCAAAAGAGAAGCCCACTCCGGTAAACAATGAAGACTAAAACCGCACGCTACTTCTTTAACTTCACAATCACCGTTGGCATTAAATGAGCCACCCCTGAAACTTATGAAAAGTTGAAGAGAACTCTAGTATAAAAGCTGCTTTCTCCCAAATCTGACAGTTTTACCAACTCAATTCGAAATTCGGATATTCCTTACTCCTCTTCTTCTCCAAATTTCTCTCTGCAAACTTCAGAAGTATTTCAACGGAACGATTGAGAGAAATGGCGAGCCTTCTAGAGAAGATTCACATTAAGGAAGGGAGCTTCGAACTTCTGAGTAAACAAACATGATTGTATAACCATAAATGTAAGTCTCGAACCCACTTTATTGTTTAAACCCCAATTTCCATCAAGTAGTTCTCATAAACAATTGTTCTTCATCATTGCGGTGTCTCCGATCAAACCAACGTCAATCAATGTAAGGGATCTGAGCATGATTTCTTTCGGTACATCTTCGCCAACCTCTACCGATGTACCAATCAAGAGCTTCAAGCCAATAAGAATAAATTCTATTGAAGGGACAAGCCAACCTCACCAAGAAAGCAAGTGGCCAAAAACCCAAATACACCCCCGCATAAAATCACACCGAAAGTGCCTCCTCGATATGCCTCTCCGACGGACCGAATCTTTTTGCGTCAAAAAAAGGAAAACCCAAACAAATTCTCCGGCCTCCGAAGGACCACAAGTACCTCTAACAAAAACCGATCATCCGCCAACCTCCCTGGTTGAAATCGTTGTTTCTAATGAAGAGCCCGAAGAACAAGTGGTACGATCACCCAAACTTGCTCGAAAAAGACAACCAACCTCCTCGTACTTCAGGCCCGAAGAAAACTTCCCATTTGAGCTCTACAACTCCTTCGTCCATGATACCGACAACCACCAGTTCAGCAATAGCTCTATCACGGACCTGATCAACGAGGGACTGAAGTACCAAGCTAGAGTAAGCTTAACTTGTCCATTTACATCTCGGCCCATTAATTTTGAACTGATAGACTAACACTGATCATCCGTAGGCAAGCACTGTCTTCGGATGCCTCTGCCCCAAATACCAAGAGGTAGGCTCAAGAGAAATTCGCTTCAAAAGAGAATACCCTGCTTAAGTCTGCTCTGACGAAAGATAGAAGTAGTCTCAAAGTTTCTTTTCACGATAATGAGTGCCTTCAGAAAGACCTTGCCCAAACCAAAGAAGATTTGAAAACGACCCTGGCCACTCACCAAGTCATCACTGATATAAATATTGATCTGTCAAGCTAAAGGATCAAAGCATCCAGTACATCGTCAGAAGCTCGAAGAAGAGCTCAAAGAGCTTCGGGCCCTTAAGAATTTGAGTCCGCCACTGACCGAAGAATTTTGTAGGGATATCCAAGCAGAATACAGAAAATCCGCCGAGCTGAACAATAAGATCGTCCATATGTATGCGAAAAGATATGAAATCTGCCGAAGTAAAGGCAAGAAAAAGCTCGGGCCAAGGTAGATCCATCTCTTCTAGACTCTTTAGATGGTGACGATGACAAGGAAGAAGCCTGAAGATGACCTCTCCTTATCTCTAGTTGTAGAACTTTCGTGAAAATTCTAACTTTATGTAAGCAGATTAATATTTAATGAAATATCAACTTCATGCCTTATTACTTCGTGTGAACATTTCTTGTCAATAATGGATCATCAATCAACTTGAAAAGCGTGCAAGTGCCTCTTATTTTTAAACCGTTAGTAATAATTAAGCAAACTATATAATGATTAAGAACAATGATAATATAATCCGAACTCAACACTTGAACAAAATAAAGTAATGCATACTTATCGTTATTCAAGAAGTGAGATCGGTCATATGTTAAGTGAATTCGGTGATCCTCCTCAGTACCATCAAGATCTTGCTCACCACCGGGGTAGAACAAGTATATAAGGACCAAGATATAAGGATCAAGATATAAGGACCTTTGTCTACCACTCGGGGGTCCGACAAAGTCTAAGAATGACACTTTACTACCACGAAGGGCCCCGACAAAGTCAAAAGATGACATTCGCTTACCACGAAAGGCTGGACGAAGTCAAAAGATCACCCCGCCAAGAGGCTACCATCGAATGGTCACGTGAGTCCTCCCGAACCTCCTATCAAAGCCAAAAGATGACATTCGCCTACCACGAAGGGCTGACGAAGTCTAAGTTCTAGTGGACGATAATTGCCTACCCCGAAGGGCCTGACAATGCCAAAGTAACGACAATTGCCTACCTCGAAGGGCCTGACAATGCCAAAGTGACGACAATTGCTTACCCCGAAGGGCCTGACAATGCCAAAATGACCACCTGCCGAAGAGGCTACAATCGAATGGTCAGCGAGTCCTCCCGAACCTCATAACTCCGAGGTGGCATTTGCTGTAACTGTTAGAATATGGATGAGCTACGGAAGTTCCTTATGAATGTTTTAAACTTCAATCCCATGAAATTTGGCGTTTGTTAACGATCCCCAGCAATGGACCCAAAGACGACTACCCCTGCATAACAAGAGGTATAGGAGATAAAATCGAAAATATAGCCTTTTGGTGGTCGATGGGATCGAACCATTTGGCTGACAAATATCCACATGAACCCTCCAAACAACATTTGCAGCTTCGGACGGTCGCCCGAAATTCCTCAATAGTAGGAGATGGGTCCAAAGTAGAATACCCGAAGTCTTTCTGTGCTGAATCCCCAGTTCTTTCAAGAATATCGCTGCCGAAGTGCTTTGTAGGTCAACAACTTTGGGCCAAATAATTGTCACGAATATCTTTGTGAACTTCCCGAAGAACACACCCTGCTTCGGATGGAACCAAATGTTTAAGTAATGATGACGAAAAAGGTCCTTCGATAAAGATTCTCATCAATGAGAACAAAATGGACACTCTTGTACTTGGTCTTGTTTGCACAAAGATTCGATTCAAGAAATGACGCCATCTCTCGTCAAAGTTATAAGCATCTCAGTAGTGGCGACCGATAATGCATCTACGGTGGAATTGTTATTGTGATCGACTCTTAATAGCCTCTTTATCTTGATGTCCGAAATAGAATATCCATCTCAGATGCAATGTCCACGAGCTCGCTTATCTCAAGAAATCTTTTAGCGGCTTTATCGGACTCCTCACCGCTTTCCATCCATGGTCGCAACTTTAAATGGATTTCAGAAGACAAGTGCCTACAGTGGTGTGCCCTTAATGGACTCTCGGAGTGTGATTTCGGATCTACTTTGGTGAAACTTTACATCATTTGTGGTGAGCCTTCGCTTTTCTTTGCGACCATAATCCCAAAGACCAATAGTATGGAATACCCTTCTCGGTCAATCAATCGGAAAATGGTTGTTGGATCTTCATCTACTCGCTTCTACCATAATCCCAAGCACAATAGATATAATAATACCCTTCTCGGCCAATCAATCAGGAAAATGGTCATTGGGTCTTCATCTACTCGCTTCGATTATAATCCCCAAGACCGATAGGCGGAATACCCTTCTCGGTCAATCAATCGGGAAAATCTACTCGCTCGACCATAATCCTCAAGACCAATATGGCGGAATACCCTTCTCGGTCAATCAATCGGGAAAATGGTTGTTGGGTCTTCATCTACTCGCTTCGACCATAATCCCAAGACCAATAGGGTGGAATACCCTTCTCACCAATCAATCGGGAAAATGGTCATTGGGTCTTCATCTACTCGCTCGACCATAATCCAGAAGACCAATAGGTAGGAATACCCTTCTCGGTCAATCAATCAGAAAATGGGTCATTGGTTCGCTTCGATCCCAGGAAGGCCTCGAGACATGTCTTTAAAGTGTAGACTTCTTTCTAACTCGATCGATCATCAATCGACCACTTTCAGATTATAGGATTCTAAGCAAGATGTCTTCTACCCTTTTCCGACCATGGTGGTCTTCTCTTGGCAAAAAAATCAATCTTCTTCCAAAGATCATCCCGGGCTCTCGAACGAGAACCCTCGTAAACTCGCTTGGAAGCGAGCATCCGACGTGAGCATTCTTTGAAGGACCCAATCAATCTCGACAGAGATACTCATTGTGTAGAGCGAAGTCATAGCCATCGGTATCCTTTAGAGAGTAATCGCTCAACTCTTCTTCACCATGGATTCCGGCATGTAGCAGCCTACAATTTGTGATTGAAAACTTCAAGAACACTAGAACACACACCTCCTCGCCCTGGCGCCAATGTTAACGCTGTAATCTTTCTCCACGTCCCAATCACGTAAGACGTCCCGATCCTCAAGACAAGAAACACAATCAACACCAAAAAGCAGCGAATTTGGGGACTGTCGAGGGGATAGCTCCGGCGTGAGAGAGTCAAGACAAAGCGATCACAAGGTTAACAATGGAGGAATAAATATCTAGTGACTTGAGAGCAATAATTTATGAGTTACCTTTCACCGTGTGTCATCCTTGCTTTATATCCCCAAAGTCCAGGTTTGTCAGAGATGAATTGACTTTTGGCCACATGACTTCATTAGGTAACTAATCGATCGTCTAATCCTCATTAAATGCAATGCAGAGATGACGATCAAAGTTATCCTCAATCTACAATTGGCCAAAGTTCAAGCCGAACCATACTATCTAGTAATTCTACTTAATCGATCCAAACCAATAAGGCAATAATAATCATAACCGTAGGGAGGAGCCCATTAAGTCTGGCCCAATAAGGAAAAGAATCATGGCCCAATATATATATATATATATATAACAAATAAATTACAGATTTTTGGGATTTACAATTAATATCAAGTGGTACCAATCTGGAAATGGAGGGTTGGGGGTGGGGAGACTGAAGCTGCCAATGTAGATCTACAAAAGATATAGGAGTACTAATATTATCATTTGCTTTATTTATAAATATATATATTATAAATACTAGTATATATTTAGGCTGCCATATATATCAGCGGTTATCGTGGGGAAGCAGAAACATTAATGGCTGATGTTCAGGATGCTTTTGATGCCTACTATATACGACTATGGCCACGGCATTGCGATTGAGACTTGAGAGACAGGCCGGGGAACTCTACGATCGAGAGCTCGAATCTCAAACAAGCAAGCATATATGTATGTGTGTGTGTGTGCATGTCTGTATATATAAAAGAGTGGCAAGTTTGGACCACCACACTCTTCATGCCCATGACTCCAAGTGATGGAACAAGGAAAGTTGTCAATGATTAATTAAGTTTGCTATATGTATACATAAGCGTGAGTCTTTCAATAGCGATCACAATTTAAAATCACAACTTTCTAATTGCAACACAATGAACGGTGCAAGATGAGGTGACCATATAAGTTTCTATAAACACCATAGGCTATAAATCAGCTCTCTCTCTCTCTATATATATATATATATATCGGATTAGAATCACGCGTCATCTGGCTTTATCTTACTCATCCGCCACCCCTTTTTAGGCGATGGTTTGATTCATCTATACAGTAAATGCCTATACTTTTTAATGACGGAGATAGGGGTATGACTGACGACATCTTGTTATATATATATATAAAATAACTTCTAACCGTACGTGATATGCCATATCAATTTTTTTTTATAAAAAAAAAGTGGTTAGTATATCTGGTCTAGCCAGAATTTTGAGGAGGGAGCTACATAACTTCCCCACCTCACCCACCCACCCACCCACCCACCCACCCACCCACGCACCCACGCCCCCCCCTCCCTACAAAAGAGGACTAATTAAAGAGCTGTTTAATTAAGAAGATGGTGGAAAAGGTAATCCAATAGTTTCTGATACAACACATTAGAGAGTTCAGAACATCAACATATATATTTAGCTTAGCTCTAGGGAAGAAAAAAAGTAAAAGTGTTAGAAATTAGTGTTCTAAAATTCTGGAAAAGCGAATGATCAGCTCATGCATGTTTCTAGGCTTCTAGCTTTTAAGCTTACCAACTTAAAACTGTCTTTAATTTAAGAAATAATTAAGCATGATTGACTATCCTAAGAGTCAGGATGTGGACTTGCAAGTATAGTTAATTGGTTGACAATCCTTTGGACCATGCTCTGGAGCAATACTCGCAATTTGAAAGAATCAAAAACCATTGAAGGGTAACTTGGGGAAGTGACTTTGGACTCATTTACAAAATGAGTAAAATAGAATGATAAGTGATAACTATAATAACACTCATATTCGTTTTAGTTTTTTAAGTAACAACTACTACTCTTGCAAATTTTAGAGTTGACTAAATAGATAAAGTTACATATTTATTATTGTATGTTATTAAATTTTAACATTTATGACATTATTATGAACAATTTTTCAAATCGCTTAGCCGGTTTTGGTACCGAATTTTTCATATACTTGTACCGGTTGATAACTATTGTGAAACATTCTTGAAATTACCCACTCGTTCTATAACAAAAAAGGATAATTGTAAAAAATAGAGGAGAAAAAGTATGTATGAACTGGTGTTTGCTTTTGATGTTTTGGAGGTGTTATTGATGGAATAATTTCCCTCCGGCCTAAATTCATGCATGACCCAGTTGGTTTTTTTTTTTTTCTTTTCTGCTAAATCAATTCATCTTAATTCATCAAAACGTGCTTATGTTTGCAAGTTTATGTAATGTGTATGAAGTTGTATAGAAATATAGCTGCCCTAATTTTTCCAAATCTCATACCCAAAAAAATGGGGAAATTGAATTTAAAGAGTAGCACGGTAAGTTTTGCTGAAACTAATCATCAATTTTGACGGCCAGATAGGGAAGCCTCAACATTAATCTAGCAAATCTATGAATTTTGAAATGAAAACAAACTAATTATTCTTCAAACTATTGAACCAATTTTTTCTACTTCAAATCTATTATTTTTTGACATTTATGTTATTTATTGCACAAATTTATAATTTAATTAATTAGATCAAGTTAAGTAAAAATTATAATATACAAAGTTATATTTAGTCGATATATATATTAAACATTTTAACTTGAATGATATATTAGACATTATATTAAAAATATTTTTGAATATTAATTGGTCAACCATGTACACTAGGAGTAGCGAATGTTACATATTATAGACTAGAGGGGTACTGTTATTTGAAAAACTAGAGGAATGATGAGTGTTATTATAATTATCTACATGGGGTGTCAGTGTATTTTACTCTTACAAAATTTGTCAAAAAATAAGAACATGTATTTCTATTTTATTTTTATTTTTAAAAATAACAATTTGTTATATCTAATAAATATAAGTCTTTTTAGAGTTGTGCACAAGTATTAAGAAAATGATTGTATAACATTAAATATAATATTAATTGTCTATATTGCCTTTGTATTAGAAAAAGAGAATGTTATTTATTGGGTAAAAAATAGTACTCCCTCCGTCCCATGATAAAAGTCCTTATTACTATAACCAAACTTTTACACATATTTTTCTATTATACCCGTAGCATTAAATATCTCATACTTTTCTTATTTTAATTCTCTCTCCATATATAATGACATTATTATGAGCAAATTTGTCATTTCATTCATCTTCTTAATATGCGTAAAAAATCCATTAAGACTTTTATCCTGGGACGGAGAGAGTAAGAGAACCAAAGTTATATTCTAAAATGACTTATATTAAGGGAAAAAAAATAATTCTCTAAAACGATTTATATTAAAGAACGGAGGGAGTATATTATAATAAAACTATGATGACAAACTTGATAATATTGTATTATTTTATATTAATATTATTCGGATGAGACTTTTTTATTTTTTAAAAGAATAAATTACTAATTGAATTTTTATTTTTATTTTTGGAATCGGAAGGGGTCCTAATAATGGTCCAACGGAGTCACGGGAATATTTGAATGAAACGGGAAAGTTTGGACGGACGCTAAATTCTTGATCGAACTAGTTGTACGCACTAAAGTTTTGGTGGCGTTCTGTTTTAGCTTTCATTTGTCTTTTTGGAAAATGAGATTTATTTATTTTTATTTATTATTTGTAAATTTCAAAGAAGCATTAATGAGTTAGTTTTGTAATATTATATATGCATTAAATATTAATTTATTTATATTTCATCTTTTTAATAAATTTTGAAGAGTAATATTGAGATTTATACTATTTTTAATCAATAAAACACAAAATATTAATTGTATTTCTTAATTTTTTTAGTAAAACGTAAATTAAAAGGGAAGGAGCAACAAATTTTGCAACTTCAATTAAAATATTGTCTCGCAAAAATCATATTTTATGGCTTAGATGGTGTTTGATAAAATTGAGTAATTAAAATATGAATGATTAGTATATTTTAATAAATAACATATGGACTTTAAAAATTGTTTGGAAACTAAAAAGTATAAAACATCTGAATGACTTTTAAATTTAAAAATATCTCAAATTGATTTTTTAAAAATAAATAATGATCTTAAAATTTGAAATGGAGGGAGTACAATATTTATATAGGTTCCATTAGACCTGATAAATTAAGTTGAAAACTATATAATTAATCAAAATCATTTGAATCTATTGGGTTGATTAAATAGTTTTTAGCTGATGGATTGGTTTGGTTTTGGACCCATATTATTATTATAAATATGGGTTGGATCTAGTTTAACTAGTTTTGACCTATATTATTCTATAATAATTTTTGGGTTAATTACATATTATAGTACATTTTTAAAAATAATTACAATAATCATACATCCATAAAATAATTACAAAAATATGACATTTCATCATATTTATTTACAATACTAATACAATTAGGAGTCCTTAAATTAAGGGATTAGTATTAATGGGTTGACATGGTAAATTAGTTTCCATCTTCCTCAAACATTCCTTTCTCGTTCGGTCTCTCTCTCACTCTCTCTCTCTCTCTCTCTCTCCGCCCTTAACTCTCGTTCGGTTTCTCGCTCTCCGCCATTACTTCTTCTCTCTCTCTTCTTGAAGCCACTCGTCGTCAGCGGACTGAATCTACTTCTCTCTCCGCCCTTACTACTTCTCTCTCTCCTCTTGAAGCCACTCTCGTAAATGATTAATTTGAATCTCTTCTTAGACGATGGAGTTCTTGCTTTGGTATGTATATGGTTGAAGTGATGTTGTTGTACTTATGAGTCTGTACTTACGGCGACATTACATTTATGTTAATTTTTTATTGAATGAATTTTTCTTTATCTCCATGACTGGGTTATTTGTGATAGACATCATTTAACAGCATAATATTTGCTAAAATGGATAATTATTTTCAAATTGTTTAGGCTCTTAACATATATAGTCCACTTTTGAATGATCATGATTGTCTCATCTTCATTTTGCCATTTATACGCATCATATCTTGACACAAGACCAATTTTTGGGGCTTGATGTAATGCTTACGTTGTAGCTACGTCCAAGCAATAAAAATAGAATCTTATCATATATTTGTTTGGTTACTTCTGCATTATATTTTGGTTACTGTTAGATTGTGATTCGGATACCATTTTTGTTACCTTGATTTGGTATTTTGGTTATTTTTTTATGTTGTTATGGTTATCATGTATTTGCTTAGTATACATGGTTGACTAAACTTGTTTTGGTGTACATGTTGTTTATGTATTGGTTACCATTTTTACATGTTTTGGTTACTATCATATAAATATTTGGTTACTTCTTTAGTATGTTTTTGGTTACTGTTAGTTTCTCATTTGGATTCCATTTTTGTTTTCTTGAGTTGGGATTCTGGTTACTGTTTTTTGTTGTTTTGGTTACCATGTATTTGCTTAATATATATGGGTTGACTAAACTGTGTTTGGTTTATATGTTGTTTATGTATTGGTTACCATTAATATATATTTTGGTTACTAACATATAACTGTTTGGTTACTTCATGAGTATATTTTTTGTTACTTTTAGCTTTTGATTTGGATACCATTCTTTTTCCTTCAATTGGGTTTTGGTTACTTGTATATGTTGTTTTGGTTACAATGTATTTGCTTAGTATACATTGGTTGACTAAACTGGATTTGGTCTACATATTATTTATGTGCTGGTTATCATTAAAACATGGTTTGGTTACTATCACATAACTGTTTGGTTATTTCTTTAGTATATTTTTTGGTATACATGTTTTTGTTTTGGTGACCTTTAAATTAAATTATGTTTTAGTTAATATTATATATAACTGTTTGTTTACTACATAAAATGGTTTGTACTACATGTTGTTTATATTTTGGTTACAATTAGATTATATAAAATAATTTTTTGGTCTTCGCTTTTTATTATGGTATAGTTAATGTTATATTATGATATGATACCTATGGTTAATGGGTTCTCTATTCACTAATCCCAAGGTATTTCTATTCCTCCCACAGGTTCATACATAATGCAGAAGTCTTTTCTAGAAAATGAGAACAGTCATGAAGAAGAAAGTAGCAGCAGACAAAAAGCTAAAGTTTCAGGAAGATTTGTAACAGATTTTGTGTAAGACCCCAACTTATTATAAATAAAATCGAATTTCCTCTACTTATTATTGTGAATAATAAAGTATTAATTTGATATAATTCTCTGGTTGTGGGTGAAATGTGCAAATTTTGCAAAATATGCAAGTGGTTATAAAATAATCATTGTTGTCGGGGAATATTCATTTGGTCGTGGAATATTCTTGTTGTGGGGAATATTAAATTTGCAATGACGCTTGATCATTATGGGCCCATAATGAGAATAAGCGTCGGATGAAAAAAATGACAAGTTTGAGTTTTTATAAATAACTTGGCGTAGTTATTCACAGAATTAACAACTTGTTGGAATATAAATTGGTTAAAATACGATGTCTGGCGTGGATGCACGCAGTATTGATGAATTATTGATCCTTACGTAAGAAAGGCACTACTCAATAATTATTACGATGAATTCTTTATTCAATATTTTATTTTATTGATTCAATAATTGTTGCGTTGATATTTTATATTATTGTTGTTTCAATAATTGTCCTTTGTCTGATATTTTCCATTATCGGATCAATAATTCATATTATTTGAATAATATTATTAGATAGCATTATTGGCAATGTCTAGAAAGTTCTATCGAGGAGAGATTTGGTCACCTAATTGCTTGGCTGATAAGGAGAAATTCTTATTGGAAAGTCCCTCTTTCACAGGAGCGGCTGGTTGTCATAAATGTGATTTTGTAATATTATTTGTGAATAATTAATTATTGATTCATATGATAAGAAATATTTATTTTATGTGGATATAAATGTTGGATATATTTATTGTGGTTAAAAATGAAGGAGTTAATGTTGAGGTGTTTTATCAAGATTTTTTTGTCGGAATGAAGGTATTAAAAATTAAACCCGGTGTTTTTGAGATATATTGTGTGAGTTATAATTTTTAATTAAATGTTGAATCGTTGTAATTTTTGGATATGTTATACATATATAAGTTGAGTATATGTCCACAAATTTTGAGCCGTTAAAAATGAACGCATGATTTGTTATGAATTTTAAGAGTGGTGATTCGATTGTAAATTAGGTTTATAAATGATTTTGGTGGGAAATTCTAGAATTGAGTGGGCCCCACTTGTGGTTGGTGAAGAAATGTGTTGAATTTATTTCAAATGTGATGGATGGAAATAGTAGCGAGGTAAAAGCCATCGGGGTTCTTGGTCAAGTCTGCTAACATTTTCCTATAAATAGAAGGCTAAGTTAGAATTGAAAATCATACGGAAACAAGTTTTTCTCTTTCTCTCTCTAGATTATTGAGTGTATTTTGTGAGTATTTAGATACTTTGTGAGTTTCTATTCATCAGTGCAAGTTTCCTTTAGCCTTATCTAGATATTAGATCGAAATCTTGATATTTTGAGGTAAGGGATGTTATTTTATTCATATATGATATTATTTTCTTCATATATGATATTATTTCTTCAATATCATTATGCCGAAGTATTGATCTGAATTTTTATCAAATTTGGAACTTTTTGTGTCTGGAGTTCTTATTCACGATATCTGGCCTTTATTCACGAATCACTTGACTATTCATAGAAAAATAAAATTTTCTTCTTTTTGTCCAAGATGTCTATTATGGTTACTATCTTTGATTGTATTCATGTTTTGATCTTTATTTTTGAATTCTACTTCAAAATTGGTATTTATGAAGTATTATTGATCTTGGATAAAACCGTTATCTGAATCCCTACTATTTGTCCTTCCGTTTCTTTGGATTCGTTTTCTTTAAAATATTTTTCATCATCCTGGAATCCTAAATGATGATATTACTAAATATCTTGACTGTAGTGCAAAGATAAATGATTAAGCGATGAATATCTTTGGGCGTAGTAGTGCAAAGATGAGCAGTGTTGAGATAAACATGACCCATTTGGTGATCTAAAATGAATATCTTTGGCTGTAGTGCAAAGATGAATATTTGATTAAAGATGTATATTGATTATTATTACTGAGGATAAAATATTTATGATGGACTTTTAAATCTTAGAAGATAGTAGAACTCATTCTCTACTTGACTCTTCTAATGGATTATTGTTTTCATTGCGATTGTTTATCTAAAACTTGTTGGCTATTATATTTTATCGATTTTTTTACGTTGAAGACTAACGATAATTTGTTGTATATTATCTTAGTCATAATATTCTTTCTTTGGGCTAGTTGAGCTCACCTTTTCCTTTTTGTTCCATTTTTCTCGGGAGGTGAGAACATAGCGAGAACTAGTTGGGAGTGCAAGTGATGGTTCTAGAAAGATGTTTTAGCAGATCCTCACTATTTACGTAAAATAGTGTTTGAATAATTGTAATGAGGACTTATTTGAGTGTGGATATTATCAGAAGACAATATTTGTATTCAAACTCACGGTATGTGTTGTCGTATTTTGCACGACAATTGTATTATTAAAGTTGTAGTTTGCTTTACGTACCATATATTTGGCGACTCGAGAATGGGTGTTGTATACCTATTTTGGGGCGTCATAGTTTAATATCGAGCTTAGGAATATGGTCTCTGGCGGAGATCGGGGAATAGAACTAGAGAGAGAGAGATGAGTAAATCCTTGACATGTGTGTTTTATCTAAGCTTATTTGTTGGTCGGTCATAATATAGGGATATTATGTGATATGTTAATTTGTTTAATTAACCCTTGTTTTATGGCGATATTTAAGAATGGCCCCATTTGAGAAGCGTTAACAATGGAGTGTATGAGGCGTGGAACAACCTTTAGAATTTACAAACCGAGGAGAAGCGTGCAGTGAGGAATGCAATATTCCTCTGTAAACAACATTAGAGAGCAAAGCGATGAATGATGGAATGTTTAGGAGCTTTTTGAGTTCATACGAAACCGCAGACGAGGAGACTTCGTGCACAAAATACTGGTGGAAATGATAGCAAATGCGCGGCTTATCACAACCCAGCAAGTTCAAGGAGTTAGGACCACACGAATTTGAGGAAAGCGGATCCGATCATAAGCGGAAGCGTGGGTTAAGCAAATTACCAAGATATTCGATGTCTTGGGATGCGCGGAGAACGAAGGTTCCATTCGCCACCTTTATGTTCAGCGGTGAAGTGAGGCGGATTCTTGGTGGAGAGTCGTGAAGCGTACCCAACCGGTACTTACTTCAAAGATATCTTGGGAAAAGTTTGAGAAACTATTCAATGACAAGTACTTTCACGAAAGTATTAAATCATATGAAGGAGGTGGAGTTTATCGGTGGAACAAAACAACATGGCGGTCCCAAAGTCTGGCGAAGTTTGCGAGTTATCGAGTTTGCACCTCATTTGGTGAAATTGAGGAACAAATAGCGAGGATGTTTCGAGAGGTCTAAAGCTTAGAGATTGGTGATATCTTATATCTCATAAATTTTCTTTATATTGGATGTTGTAAATGAGGTTCAATTATTAGGCGAGATAATGAGTATGTTCAATGAGGGACCTGACGTGGTCATACGATGTGGCCGATCATCGAGGCGATGATAACCAGCGAGAGAGGGAAAAATACAAACAAAAGCGGTAACCACTCGGGTGGTCATCGTGGCCATTATAATAGGAGAGGTGAGTCAGTGGAAATTTCGGAAAGAGGAGATTCAACAATGGCGGGAAGACATCAACAAATGACACCGGACCAACAACAAATTCTAGGGAGGAGAAGCGACCACCGGTTAGATGTTACATATGCGGGAAAGAGGGACATATCTCATAAATTGTCCACAACAATCCAAGGTATATTTACTGTTGTGGAAAGGAAGGCCACATAGCTCGGGATTGTTCACGTAGCAAAACCAAGTTCAAGCGGGGATGGTGACTCCAAGGGCTATCCGGATAAGTCAAAATCGGCCGGTTCTGGAAGAGTGTTTGTCGTGGTAGCCGAAAATGCGAGGACCCGAGCGAGGTGATTACTGGGTAAGCTAATCTTGAACTCTTGCGAAGTTTATACCTTACTGAATCTGGGTTCTACCCATTCTTATATCTCTCTGCTTGTGCTCAGCGTTTAAACTTGACTCAGGAGAAATTGGACTTTGACTTATCTGTTGAAACTCAGTTGGGTGAAACCTTCGTTACATCTACGGTTTATAAATCTTGCATGATCCAAGTTGGCACTATCACATTACTGTTGATCTTATATCTTTAAAGATACTTACTTTTGATGTGATTTTAGGAATTGATTGGTTAACCACTCATCATTGCCAAAATTGATTGTTTTAAATAAGGTTGTTAGTTTACATATTCCTAACTTGACTGTAAATACAATTCAAACAACTAAACCACTAAAATCGAGTCCACTATCATATCAAGTCATAAAGTTATTCGTTTATTGAAAAATGGATGTCAAGCTTTCTTAGCCCATGTTATGGATTTGAACAAAGACAAGTCAGATTTGAATAATATTTCTGTTGTTAGAGAATTTTTTGATGTATTTCCTGAAGAACTTCCCGGTATACCCCTAGAACGTAATGTTGAATTCATTATTGACCTTGAACCGAGTACAAAACCCATTTCTAAAACCCCATATCGAATGGCTCTATTGAACTTGAGGAGTTAAAAGTCCAACTTCTGAGGAATTGTTAGACATAGGTTTCATTCGTCTAGTACATCTTGTGGCGCCCCCAAAATAGGTATCTGACACCCATTACGAGTCGTCAAAATACATGATGTAAGAAACAACTACAACTTTATTAATACTGACATAAAAAGCGTGAGTTTAAATACAAATATTGTCATCTAGACAATATCCACACTCAAATAAGTCCTCATTACAATTATTAATACTTTATTCTACTGAGAATAGTGAGGACTACTAGAACCACTTCTAGAACCATCATTCCACACCTCATTAGTACTGCTACATTCTCGCCTCTTGAGAAGAAAAATGGAACAACAAAAAAAGGGTGAGCTCAACTAGCCCGGTAAAGAACATTATAACTAAGATAATATAAAACAAATTATCGTTACTCTTCAACGAGGGAAAATCTAATAGAATACAATAGACAACAAGTTTTAAATCAATATTCGCAATGAAATAATAATTCATTAGAAGAGTTAAGTAGAGAATGCAAACTACTATCTTACATATATAAATTTAAAAGTTCATCGTCTATCTTTTATCCTGTAACATCAATCGATATATATACGGAATCAAATATTCATCTTTGCACTATAGGCAAAGATATTCATCGATTAAGTCATGTTCATCTAAATACATGTTCATCTTTGCACTACTGGACCAAAGATATTCATCGAAATCATTCATCTTTGCACTACTGGGCCAAAGATATTCAATTATATCATCATTTAGGGTGAGGATGATGATGAAAAATATTTTAAAGAAAAGCGAATCCGGTGAAACAAAAGAACAAGTATTAAGGATTCATACTTTAAATAATCAAGTTCAAAAATACTTCATAAATAACAGGAGGGAGTAAAATTCAAGAATGATCAAAACATGGATATAATCAAAGCTAGTATCCATAATAGATATTTTGGACGAAAAAATGAAAATTTAATTTTTACGTGAATAGTCTTAGTATTAAGTGAATAGTATCATTATCGTGAATAAATCAGTATCGTGAATAGTAACTCAGACACGGAAGATAGAAATTTCATAAAAAACATCATCATGCTTCGTGAATAGTACTCGTGAATAGTAACTCGTGAATAGTAACTTATGAATAATAACTCGTGAATAGTAACTCATGAATAATAACTCATGAATAGTAACCCCGACATGAAAAAGTTCAAATTTGATAAAAAGTTCAACCAATATTTTGACATAATGATATTGAAGAAATAATATCATTTGAGAAGAAAATAACATCAACTTACCTAAAAAGGATAATCTTGGTGGTATCTTTAGATATAGTCTTTGAAAGGACTTTCCGTAGATATAGCAATACTCAAAGTACTAAAATACTCACAAGAATCGCTCAATATATCGAGAGAGAAAGAGAGAAATCATGTAGTTTACGGTGTGATTTTTAATTCTAACCTAAGCACCTATTTATAGGAAATTGCTTAGAAACACAAAATGAGAAATTTAATAAAATATTAATATATATTTTTAAATTTCTTACGCTTATTATTTTGCCCAAAACATCGACCACCAAGTAGCAACCACACAAAGCTTTCAAAAAACGTTTTTCTTATTAAAAATAATTAAAACTTCTAAAAAGCAATTATTTCAGAATTTCGGAACTTCAATAATTCATAATAAATAGCTCTTTTATCAGAAAATTCGAATCTCGCGACTTTTTATAGGAAATTTAATTCTCTACAACTTTGCAGAAGAAAGGTTTTCCAAATTCCAAACAAAAATTGACCAAAATCCATAAACGGGCAATTTTACAGGCTATAATCAAATTTCAGTCAAGAAATGGGGTCCACCGACACACAAAACATGTGTTAATCATTTAATGCAACAAAAATGATCTTCCTCGTCATATACTTATATATCCCACATTCATTGTAAAACTATCACCATTATTATATTATTAAAATATAATAGTAAATTATTTTATCAGAAAAGATAAAATATCATTTTTCAACAATTGTCACTTTAAAATTTTTCTCCATCTATATCCACATAAAATCAATATTTTCCTCATCATATAAATTAATAATTAATTATTCACAAATAATATTATAGAATCACGATCTTGTGTGACGGTAGTTCACCAGGAAAGAGGGGCTTTCGATAAATTTTCTCTTCTTGGTAGCATGATTAGGTGACCAAACCTCTCCTTAGGCAGAACTTTCTAGACATCGCCAATAATGTTTTCTAATAATATTATTAGGATAATATGAATTATTAGCTTCGATAATGGAAAATCTTGTATAGTGACAATTATTGAAACAACGATAATATAAAATATCAATATGACAATTATTGAATCGATAAAATAAAATCTTTGAACAATAACTACTTGTAATAATTATTGAGTAGTGCCTTCTTACGTAAGAATCAATAATTGGTGCAATCTGAGTGTCTTCTTTTGCAACAATGGCGTATTCTTGTGTTTTAACCAAGGGTATTCCAGCGATTATTAGCAGTAATAACTACTCTGTTATTATTTATAAACAACTTATACTTGTCATTTTCTTCATCCAATCGCTTTCGTTATGCGAAAAGGCTTGGTGTAGTTATACGAATATTCCCCGATAGTGAAGAATATTTCACTGCCAAACGAATATTCCCCGACAACAATGAATATTTTATAACCACCTGCTTATTTAAAATATTTGCGTATTTTACCTATAACTAACCACATTAATCAAATCAACCCTTACTATTTCAAAATGATAAATAGAGGAAACTAAATTTCATTTATTAATAATTTGGGGTCTTACAACCTCCCCTCATTATGAAATTTCGTCCTCCAAATTGACGTACGTACTTGGTATTTCGAAAAGATGAGGATACCTCGCTTTCATTTCCGTTTTCAACTCCCAGGTCATTTCCTCAATAGCATGGTTTCTCCACAAAACTTTAACTTATGGTATGACCTTCGATATGCGTAGGACATGCTCTTTCTATCCAAGATTTTGGCAGTACCTCCTCGTCGTTAAATCTTGACTATCTCGTCCGGTTCTAACTTCGATAACATGATTCGGGTCTTTCACATATTTACTGAAGCACGAATCGTGAAAAACATTATGAACACGAGACATACTTGGAGGTGCTTAGCGAGTCTATAGGCCACATTTCCTACTCGGTCGAGAATGCGAAATGGACCGATAAATCATGGATTGAGCTTTCCTCTCTTCCCAAATCTTGTAACTCTTTTCATGGAGCGAACACGCATGATATCGTGATCCCCGATACTAAATTCCACGTCCTTTCGATGAAGATCCGCATAACTCTTTTATCGATCTGTGCCATTTGTATCGTTGTCGAATCATTTGGATCTTTTCTATAGTCATTCGTACCAACTCTGGTCCCAACAACGTTCTTCTCCCACCTCATCCCGGCATATTGGAAGCGACACTTTCGTCCATACAATGCTTCAAATGGAGCCACACTATACTTGCACGATAAGCTGTTGTTGTTGTAGGAGAATTCCACCGATGGTAAATACTTATCAACTCCTTTGAAGTCTAGGACACGAGTCTTAATAGATCTTCAAGAGTTTGAATAGTCCTCTACGATTGTCCGTCTGGTTTGAGGATGGTATGCGAACTAAATCGTAAATCCGTTCCCATAGCTTTTTGCAAGCTAACCCAAAATCTTGAAGTGAATCTTGGGTCACGATCCGAAACTATGGATACTGGCATGCCATGCAATCTTACAATCTCATCTACGTACATACAAGAAAGACGGTCAAGGGAATAAGTCTCCCGTATCGACAAGAAATGAGCAGATTTGGTTAATCTATCAACAATAACCCAAATAGCATTTATGCCTTGAGAAATCGTGGGAAGACCCGTAACGAAATCCATGGTAATGTGTTCTCACTTCCATTTCAGAATCTCAAGTGGTTATAATGGACCCTTTGGCACTTGATGCTCCGCCTTTATACGTTGACAAGTTAAACACCTCGAGATAAACTTTGCAATCTCTCTCTTCATATTATTCCACCAAAATGTATGTCGAAGATCATGATACATTTTGGTACTCCCAGGATGGATTGCAAACGGTGTGTTGTGTGCCTCCATCATGATTCTATGCTTCAAGTCAGAATCGTTAGGAACATAAAGTTTGGAGTGGACTCGAAGTATTCCTTCTTTATCGATTCTTGTACACGGAATAACACCTTCTTGTACTTTCTTCTTCACACGCATCGACTCAAGATTACGTGGCGAAGCAACTTTAACTTTTTCGATTAAAGTCGATTCTATCGTATATTTGACATCATCGCTTTTCGTTCTGCATATGATCTTCTACTCAACGCGCGTCCACAACGCGTTGCTTTTCGAGGATGGTATTGAATAGTGTGGTCATAATCTTTCAATGATTTCGAGCCAGCGTCATTCTTAGTATGTTGAGTTCTTTTTGAGTGAAGAAATATTTGAGGCTTTTATAGTGCGTATATATCTTCACTTTCTCCCTATAAAGATAGTGCCTCCGGATCTTTAAGCGAAAGCATCATTGCTTTGCTTGACTCTAGATCATGAGTAGGATAATTCCTCTCATATTCTTTAAGTTCTTAGTGAGGCATAGGCTATGACTTTCCACGTTGCATGAGAACACACCCTAACCCTTTGCACGAAGCATCATTTGTAGATAACAAATCCATCCGAACGGATGGTATTGTCAAAACAAGTGCGAAATGAGTCTCTCTTGAGATCTTGGAAACTCTTCTCGCATTCCTCGCTCCATACAATTTTGTATCTTTTCTGAGTCGGTTGAGTTAGCGGAGTAGTGATTCGAGAAAATCCTTCCACGAATCTTCGATAATAACCATTTAAGCCTAGAAAGCTACGTCACTTGATCCGTCTTGGTTGTTCCCAACTTTGTATTGCTTGATCTTGGCCGGGTCAAGCAGACACTCCATGTTTTGACACCATGTGCCCAAGGAATGCTACTTCCTAAAGCCAGAACTCGCATTTCTTCAGTTTGGCATAAAGTTTGTTTTCACGAAGCCTTTCAAGCATCAGCTTCAAATGGCATTCATGATCTTCACGGCTTTTGGAATAGATGATGATGTCATCAATAAAGACAACAACGAACTGATCCAAATATTTCTTGAATACTTGGTTCATTATATCCATGAAAGCGGTGAGGAGCATTAGTCGATCAAAAGACATGATTAAGAATTCATAATGCGTCTAGGAGTTACGAAAGCGGTCTTTGAAATATCCTCGGTTTTAACCTTGGTGATGATATCCGAGCGAAGATCGATTTTGAAAAGAATTGTGCTCCTTATGGCGGTCAAACAGGTCATCAATACGAGGTAGCGGATACCTATTCTTGATAGTGACATGGTTTAATTCGGTAGTCGATACAAAATCGCATCTCCCTTCTTTCTTCTTTACTGAATAAAGCAGGAGCACCCCGAGGAGATGTCTTGGGGCGAATGAAAGCAGATGTCCAACAACTCACGTAGTTGGACCTTTAACTCCTGAAGTTCAATAGGAGCCATTCGATATGGGGTTTTAGAAATGGGCTTTGTGCGGGTTCAAGGTCGATAAAGAATTCAACTTCACGTTACGGGGTAGGCGGGAAGTTTTTTAGAAATCGTCGGAAAGTCACTAACAATAGAAATATTATTCAAAGCTGACGTGTCTTTATTCAAATCCATAACATGGGCTAAGAAAGGTTGACATCCGTTTTTTAATAAACGAATAACTTTATGACTTAATACGATAGTGATTGATTTTAATGGTTTAGTTGCTTGAATTCGCACAACAGGTTGATTAGGAATATAAAAACTAACAATCTTACGAAAACAATCAATTTTGGCATGATGAGTAGTTAACCAATCAATCCCTAAAATCACATCAAAAGTAAGTATCTTTAAAGAGATAAGGTCAACGGGTAATGTGATGGTGCCAACTTGGATCAAACAAGATTTATAAACAGTGGATGTAATGAAAGTTTCTCCTAACGGAGTTTCCACAGATAGGTCAAAGTCTAATTTCTCCGGAGTCAAGTTTAAACATTGAGCACAAGCGGGAGAGATAAATGAATGGGTAGCAGACCGATATCGAATAAGGTATAAACTTCACATGAATTTATGATTAGCTTACCGTGATCACCTCGTTTGGGTTCTCGCGTGTTGACCGATCCACGACAAAAACGCTCTTCCAGAACCATTGACTTTGACTTTTCTAGGACAACCTTTTGAGTCACCATCCCCATTGGACTTGGGTTATTCTGGTCTGATCTCGGCGATATGTCCTTCCTTTTCACTGATTATAACATACCTTAAAAGCTGTTGTAGGCGGTTTGGTGATGTGTCCTTCTTTCCGCACTTATAGCATATAATAGGTGGTCGTTCTCCTCCTTGGAACGATTCTTCTTCTTTGGTCTTTGATGTCTTCACATTATCATTGTTGAATCTCCTCTTTTAAAATCTCCCAGAGGTTGCTTCTTCTATTTTCATGGCCACGATTACCACGGAGTAGTTCTGTTACCGCTTTTAATCTGAATGTTTTCCTCCCATTTGGTTTTCATTACTCTAATAATAGCTTGCGCCACTTAGGGTATGACCACAGTTGCGGTCCCTTGGTTGAGCGATACTTTCATTATCTTGCTCTAATAATTGAGCCACATTGACAACATCCGAATATAAAGCAAATTTATGAGAGATAAGATATTGTCGAATCTCGGGTTTTAAACCTCTCGAAGAAACATCCTCGTCATTCGTTTCTTCATTTCTACCAAATGAGGTGCTGAGCACGGATAACTCTGCGAACTTCGCCTCGTGTTGGGACACCGTCGTGTTGTTTTGTTCTAGTCTAATAAACTCTACCTCTTTCATATGGCGAATACTTTTAGGAAAGTATTTTTCGTTGAAAAGTTTACGAAATGTTTCCCAAGACATCTTTAAGTCTGGCGGTGGGTCCAGATTTCTGAGACTCCCACCGATGATACGCCTCGCCACGGAACATAAAGGTGGCGAATGGAACCTTTATTCTCTGTGCATCCCAAGACATCGAATATCTTGGTAATTTGCTTAACCCGTGTTTCATGCCATGATCGGATCGGCTTTCCTTAAATTCGGTGGTCCTGACTCTTTGAAGCTGCTTGGTAGTGACAATGGCAGCGTTCTTATCATTTCCACCGTATTGCGTATGCATGAGTCTCCTAAATGCGGTTTTGCATTAAGCTGCAAAAAGCTCTAAACATCCTGTCGTTCATCGTAAATACGCTTTCGGTGGTGTTGTTTACGGAGGAATATTGCCTTCTGTTGCACGTTCCCACAGGTGGTGATTAAAAGGTGTTTCCACGGTCTCATTAACTCCATCGTTAATATTCTCGGTAGTCATTCTTAAATCTTGCCATAAAACAAGGGTTAATTAAACAAATTAACATATCACATATTAACCATATATTTCAATGACCAACAAATAAGCTTAGGTATGACACTTTAGCGAAGATTTACGTCTCTCTCCCTCTAGTACTTATTCCCGATCTCGCTTGAGAGACCATATCCTAAGCTACGATACCAATTGTGGCGCCCCCAAAATAGGTATCTGACACCCATTACGAGTCGTCAAAATACATAGATGCGAAACAACTACAACTTTATTAATCAACATAAAAAAGCGTGAGTTTAAATACAAATATTGTCATCTACAAGACAATATCCACACTCAAATAAGTCCTCATTAGAATTATTAATACCTTTATTCTACTGAGAATAGTGAGGACTACTAGAACCACTTCTAGAACCATCATTCCACACCCCGAACTAGTACTGCTACATACATTACGCCTCTTGAGAAGAAAAATGGAACAAAAGAAAAAGGGTGAGCTCAACTAGCCCGATAAAGAACATTATAACTAAGATAATATAAAACAAATTATCGTTAGTCTTCAACGAGGAAAAATCTAATAGAATACAATAGACAACAAGTTTTAAATCAATATTCGCATGTGAAATAATAATTCATTAGAAGAGTTAAGTAGAGAATGCAAACTACTATCTTATATATAAATTTAAAAGTTCATAAATCATCTTTTATCCTGTAACATCAATCAATATATATACGGAATCAAATATTCATCTTTGCACTTTATAGGCCAAAGATATTCATCGATTAGTCATGTTCATCTAAATACATGTTCATCTTTGCACTACTGGACCAAAGATATTCATCGAAATCATTCATCTTTGCACTACTGGGCCAAAGATATTCAATTATATCATCATTTAGGGTGAGAATGATGAAAAATATTTTAAAGAAAGCGAATCCGATTGAAATCTTGTAATCTCCTTGCGGCACGCAATTAGGTGACGAACCTCTCCTTGCCAGCAGAACTTTCTAGACATCGCATGATAATGTTTTCTAATAATATTATTAGGATAATATGAATTATTAGCCGATAATGGAAAATCGATATAGTGACAATTATTGAAACAACGAGTAATATAAAATATCAACGCATGACAATTATTGAATCGATAAAATAAAATCTTGAGCGAGAATAACTATAACAATTATTGAGTAGTGCGCCTTACGTAAAAATCAATAATTGGTGCAATCGCAAGTGTCTTCTTGTGTGCACAATAGCGTATTCATTGTGTTTTAACCAAGGGTATTCCAACGTGTTAGCAGTAATAACTACTGTGAATTATTTATAAACAACTTATACTTGTCGTTTTCTTTATCCAATCGCTTTCCGTTATGGGGCCCACAAAAGCTGGCTACCGTCATACGAATATTCCCCAACAATGAGAATATTCCACAACCAAACGAATATTCCCAAACAACAATGAATATTTTATAACCACTGCTTTATTTAAAATATTTAGCATTTTACCCATAACTAACCACATTAATCAAATCAACCCTTACTATTTCAAAATGATAAATAGAGGAAACTAAATTTTATTTATTAATAATTTGGGGTCTTACACATCTCCTTGGGGTCTCTGTTTTATTAAGTAAAAAGAAGAAAAGCGGGAGTATGCGACTTTAATATTGACTCTGAGAGAATTAAACCATGTCACCATCGAGAATAGGTATCCATTTACCTCGCATTGATGACATGTTCGACCCGATTTGCAAAGAACACAATTCTTTTTAAAGATCGATCTTAGATTGGATATCATCAATTTGAAGATTAAAAGCGAGGATATTCAAAAACGCCTTGAGAACTTCCCCAGACGTGCATTATGAATTCTTAGTCATGTCTTTTGGATTGACTAATGCTCCTGCCGCTTTCGTGGATATGATGAGCCAGTGTATTCAAGGAATATTTGGATCGGTTTGTTGTTGTCTTTATTGATGACATCCTCATCTATTCCAAAAATAGTGAAGATCATGAGCACCATTTGAAGTCGATACTTGAAAGGCCCGTGAAAACAAACTTTATGCCGGTGAAGAAATCGAGTTACGGCGAGGAAGTAGCATTCCTTGGGCACGTGGTGTCAAAACATGGAGTATCTGTCGACCCGTGAAGATTGAAGCGAGACAAAGTTGGGAGCAACCAAAGTCGGTGATCGAAGTCGTAGCTTTACGAGGCTTAAATTTGGTTATTATCGGAGATTCGTGGAAGGATTTTCTCGAATCGCTACTCAGTTAACTTCAGTTGACTCGAAAAGATACAAAATTTGTATGGAAGCGAGGAATGCGAGAAGAGTTTCCAAAGAGCTCAAGAGAGGAGACTCATTTTGGCACTGTTTTGGCAATACCATCGAATGCGGATGAATTTGTTATATACAATGATGCTTGAGCAAAGGGTTAGGATGCATTCTTATGCAACATGGGAAAGTCATAGCTTTATGCCTCCGATAACTCAAAAAATATGAGAGGAATTATCCTACTCATGATCTAGAGTTAGTAGCGATCGTATTCAGCGTTGAAAATTTAGAGACACTACTTGTATGGGGAGAAAGTGGAGATTTATCTGAGACCATAAAAGCCTCAAATATTTCTTCACCCAAAAAGAACTCAACATGCGGCAGCGGCGTTGGCTTGAACTATTGAAAGATTACGATCACACTATTGATATCATCATGGAAAAAGCGAGCGTAGTAGCTAACGCATTGAGTAGAAGATCATATCGCGATCTGAGTGCGATATTGTTAATCTGAAAGGCCCATTCTCGTATGACTTGCGAAAGGATGGAGGTAGAATTAAAGACTCGAGGGACCCCACGTGATGATGGCGAATATACTGAGTAGAGGCCGACTTTAATCGATAAAGTTAAAATTTTGCTCAAGCTACGGACACGGAGGCGTCGTATGAAGAAAAAGTGCAAGAAGTTGTTATTCGAAGCGAGAATCGATGAAGTAGGAATACTTAGATTCAACTCCAGACTTTGTGTTCCTAACGATTCTGACTTGAAGCATAGAATCATAATGAAGGCACACAACACCCCATTTGCAATCCATCTTGGGAGTACCAAAATGTATCATGATATTCGACACACATTTTGGTGGAACAATATGAAGAGAGAGATCGCGGAGTTTATCTCGAGGTGTTTAACCTGTCAACGTGTAAAGGAGGAGAATCAAGTGCCAAAGGGTCCATTACAACCACTTGAGATTCCGAAATGGAAGTGGGAACACATTACTATGGATTTCGTTACAGGTTTTCCCAAAGTTTCTCAAGGCATAGATGCGATTTGGGTTATTGTTGATAGATTAACCAAATCGCCCATTTTTTTCTTACCGTCGTGAGACTTATTCCTTGAACGTCTTGCTTTCGCATGTACGTGAATGAGATTGTGAGATTGCATAGCATGCCGGTATCCATAGTTTGGATCGTGACCCAAGATTCACTTCACGATTTTGGGTTAGCTTGCGAGAAAAGCTATGTGCATTGCAATTCTGATTGATTCGGCGCAAGATACCATCCTCAAATGGACGGACAATCGAGAGGACTATTCAAACCCTTTAAGATTTATTAAGACTTTGTGTCCTAGATTTTAAAGGAAGTTGGGATAAGTACTTGCCTTTGGTGGAATTCTCCTATAACAATTGATTATCAAGCAAGTATAAGCATGGCTCCATTTGAGGCGTTGTATGGGCCGAAAGTGTCGTTCTCGATATCTTTGGGGACGAGGTGGGAGAAAGCAACGTTGTTGGGACGAATTAGTACGCATGACTGACTAGAAAAGATCCAAATGATTCGACAAGCGTATACAAAGCGGCACAAGATCGACAAAAGAGTTATGCGGATCTTCATTGAAAAGACTTGAAATTTAATATTGGAGATCATGTATTGTTACGTGTTGCTCCATGGAACGGAGTTACAAGATTTAGAAAGAGAGAAAAGCTCAATCCACGATTTGTTGGTCCATTTGAGAGTCTTGACCGAATAGGAAATGTGGCCTATAGACTCGCATTACCTCCAAGTATGTCTCGTGTTCATAATGTTTTCACATATCCATGCTTCGTAAATATATGAAAGACCCAAACCATATTATTGCGTTAGAACCGAGACGAGATAATAGAAGATTTAACGTCACGAAGAAGTACTGTTAAGATCTTAGATAGGAAAGAGCATGTCCTACGCACCAAGGTTATACCACAAGTTAAGGTTTTGTGGAGAAACCATTTATTGAAGAAATGACACGGGAGTTGAAATCGAAATGAAAGCGAGGTATCCTCACCTTTTGAAACACAGTCATCGTATGTCAATTTCGAGGGACGAAATTTCATAAGGAGGGAGGTTGTAAGACCCCAACTTATTATAAATAAAATCAAATTTCTTCTAATTATTATTGTGAATAATAAGGTATTAATTTGATATAATTCTCTGGTTATGGATGAAATATGCAAAATTTTCAAAATATGCAAGTGGTTATAAAATAATCATTGTTGTCAGGGAATATTCATTTGGTCGTGGAATATTCTTGTTGTCGGGGAATATTAAATGCGACGGACGCGATCATTTTGTGGGCCCCATAATGAGAATATCGCATCGGATGAAGAAAGCGACAAGTTTGAGTTTTTATAAATAACGGCGAAGTTATTCTGGTTAAGTAACTTTGTTGGAATACCGGTGGTTAAAATACGATGAATGGCGTGGATGATGCGGTATTGATGAATTATTGATCCTTACGTGAAGGCCTTTACTCGATAATTATTCTGATGAATTCTTTATTCAATATTTATTTTATTGATTCAATAATTCTTTGCGTTGATATTTTATATTATTGTTGTTTTGATAATTGTCATCGCATGATATTTCCCATTATCGGATCAATAATTCATATTATTTGAATAATATTATTAGATAGCATTATTAGCAATGTCTAGAAAGTTACATCGAGGAGAGGTTTAGTCACCTAATTGCTTGCATAAATAAGGAGAAATTCTTATTGGAAAGCCCCTGCTTTCTGAGGAGCGGCTGGTTGTCATAAATGTGATTACGTAATATTATTTATGAATAATTAATTATTGATTCATATGATAAGGAAATATTTATTTTATGTGGATATAAATGTTGGATATATTTATTGTGGTTAAAAATGAAGGAGTTAATGTTGAGGTGTTTTATCGGTATTTTTTGTCGGAATGAATGTATTAAAAATTAAACCGAGTGTTTTTGAGATATATTGTGTGAGTTATAATTTTAATCAAATAGTTGGATCGTTATAATTTTTGGATATGTTATACATATATAAGTTGAGTATATGTCCACAAATTTTAAACCATTAAAAATGAGCGTATGATTTGTTATGAATTTTAAGAGGTGGTGATTTCGAAATTAGGTTTATAAATGATTTTGGTGGAAAATTCTAGAATTGAGTGGACCCCACTTGTGGTTGGTAAAGAAATGTGCTGAATTTATTTCAAATGTGGTGGGTGAGAATAGTAGTAGGTAAAGCCATCAGGTTGTAGGTCAAGTCTGCTAACATTTTCCTATAAATAGAGGGCTAAGTTAGAATTGAAAATCACACCAGAAACAAGTTTTCTCTCTCTCTCTCTCTAGATTATTGAGTGTATTTTGTGAGTATTTAGATACTTTGTGAGTTTACATTCATCGGTGCAAGTTTTTTCTTGACCTTTATACCGATATTCCGATCAAAAAAATCGATATTTTGAGGTAAGGGATGTTATTTTCTTCATATATGATATTATTTCTTCAATATCATTATCTTCAAGTATTGATCTGAATTTTATCAAATTTGGAACTTTTTGTGTCGGGGTTACTATTCACATATCAAGCCTTTATTCACGTATCTGACCTTTATTCACGAATACTGCCTTTATTCATAGAAAAATGAAATTTTCTTCTTTTTGTCCAAGATGTCTATTATGGTTACTATCTTTGATTGTATCCATGTTTTGATCTTTATTTTTGAATTCGCTTGAAAATTGGTATTTATGAAGTATTATTGATCTTGGATAAAGCATTATACGAATCCCTACTATTTGTCCTTCCGTTTCCTTTGGATTCGTTTTCTTTAAAATATTTTTCATCATCCTCGGTCCTAAATGATGATATTACTAAATATCTTGACTGTAGTGCAAAGATAAATGATTAAGCGATGAATATCTTTGGCCGTAGTGCAAAGATGAGCAGTGTTGAGATGAACATGACCAATTGGTGATACAAATGAATATCTTTGCTTTTGTAGTGCAAAGATGAATATTTGATTAAAGATGAATATTGATTGTTATTACGGAGATAAAATATTGATGATGGACTTTAAATCTTAGAAGATAGTAGAACTCATTCTCTACTTGACTCTTACAATGGATTATTTGTTTCTTTGCAGTTGTTTATCTAAAACTTGTTGGCTATTATATTTTATCGATTTTTTCCTGTTGAAGACTAACGATAATTTGTTGTATATTATCTTAGTCATAATATTCTTCTTTGGGCTAGTTGAGCTCACCCTTTTTCTTTTTGTTCCATTTTTCTCGGGAGGTGAGAACATAGCGAGGAACTAGTCGAGAGTCTGAGTGATGGTTCTAGAAAGATGTTTTAGTGATCCTCACTCTTTCACGTAAAATAGTGTTTGAATAATTATAATGAGGACTTATTTGAGTGTGGATATTGTCTAGAAGAAAATATTTGTATTTAAACTCACAGTATGTGTTGTCGTATTTTGCACGACAATTGTATTATTGAAGTTGTAGTTTGTTTTCTGTACCATGTATTTGGCGATTCAGAATGGGTGTTGTATACCTATTTTGGGGGTGTCACATTTTGATTAATTCGGTTGTTGTTGTCTTGTCCTTCTGAATTGTGTTTCGTACTTTGATTTTTGTTGGATATCCATAACCATTTGTTATGGTTAGTAAGTATGTAATGTTTATTGGAGATTATGTAAATGGGATTACATATTTGATTATATTATCAATTATTTGACATTGTTTGTTGGTTCGTATTTATTACTTCTAAGTCAGGTACGATATATTGTTTGAAAGGTGCGGTTGGTAACCAAACATGCATAGAAGGGTAACCATTTTATTTTTGGTAGTAATGTGAGATAATTCAAGCTTGTATCATGACATATATCAAATGTTAAATGTACGTGTGAGAGTATACATAGGTTGCCTAAGCTGGGTTTGATATCTGAGTTGTTTTTACATTTTGTTTACCATTAAAACATGTTTACAGTTACTTTTATATAACTATTTGGTTATTTCTTTATTATGTTTTGAGTTCTTTGTTATCTTATGGTTTAGCTACTATCATTGTGTCCTCAATATGGGATTTTGGTTATTATTATTTTTTATTCTAGTTAATATGTAATTGTTTAGTATACATGAATTGCCTAAACTGGGTTTCATTACATGATGTTTCTATTTTGGTTACCATTAAAACTGCATTACAGTTCTTATCATATAATTATGTAGTTCTTGTTTTATTATAATTATAAGTTTGTATGAGGAATTTGTTATAAAGTGTTAAATGTATATATTTTATTTATACCCTGTCATCATGATGGCATAAGAAACTCTAATTAAGAGTTCCCATTTATATATATGATAGTCATTTATAGATCTCATATTAAAATAAAAATAGTTTGAGATGTGCGAGTTGGTATCCAAACTGCATATAAGGGTAACCATTTTAATTTTTGTTAGTAACCAAATAATTAAAACTTATATTGAAACGGTTATCAAGTGCTTAATGTAAATGTGAGGGTTCACATTTATCTAGGCGATGGATACTTTTAAATTAGGTAGTTATAATAGTTATTTGAAATGGTTCATGCCGAGGTTGGTAACTAAATATGAATATAGAGGTAACCATTTTATTTTAGATGGGTAACCAAATTTACATAAAATGTTTGAACAATTACCAATTGTTGAT
Source organism: Panax ginseng (assembly GCA_020205605.1). Classification (NCBI taxonomy): domain Eukaryota; kingdom Viridiplantae; phylum Streptophyta; class Magnoliopsida; order Apiales; family Araliaceae; genus Panax; species Panax ginseng. The sequence continues at coordinate 24,706,526 of CM035145.1, forward strand.
GTATATGTTTACTTTATATTGACAACTCATGATGGAATCAAAATTAAAATATTAATCAACATCAATTTTGGTTACTGTACATCATCAAAAATGTTACCAACTATGTGGTTAATGGTTACTAACAGTAAATAATTATATATTCCTGTAAACAATTAAATTTGTTGTATTGATTACTGTCAGTCTCCATTGTCTAACAACTGAATAAACATTGTAAAGTAACTAAATCAATATTAGACAGTAACCAAATTACATAATCTTAGTAACCAGAATATAAACCACATTTTTACATGCAATTTTGAAGGCCTAAATGATGGAATTTGATCAAAAAAACCCTGCTGTTCACCAGCAAATCTTGTGACTTTTGATAGTTGACCCGTTTCCAATGAAATTAGGCTCCGAAAATGCCAAAATTCGACACTCCAAACTTGACAAAAATTACCAAATTCTCACTGGAACAAATCTTTACATAAATTGACACGCTTGCTCTTCAACCGCATCAGTTTGTTACCACCTAAAGACTAACAGTTGTACGAAGTTAAGCAATGTAATCAATAAGTAATCATCAATATAAAACAAACCAGTATAAAACACACTAATATTATACAGTAATCATAACAACATTAGACATTAACCAAATTTAGATTAGACATTAGCCAACATATGTCTATTTAGTAACCAGAATATAAACATATTTTTTATTGCATTTTACAGTAAAAAACAACCAGTATAATTTGTTTGTTACCAACTAAAGGCATACTTTTGTAAGAATGTAACCAATTTGGCTAACAAGTAACCATTAATATAAAAAACATAAGTAGAAGTGTACATTAATATGCTCCAGCAACCAATAATACAGTAACCAATTAATCACTGCAGTAATTAAGTTTGCATTAGTCAGTAACCAAGTCAGCATGAGTCACTAAATAATATTTTTACACAGTAACCAAGTCAACATTATAATTTTATACAGTAACCAATTTAGAATTAGTCAATAACTATTATAGTGTTACACAGTAAACAAGTCAGCATTAGTCAGTAACTAATATAATATTACTTAGTAACCAAATCAGCATTAGTCAGTAACCAAGTCAGCATTAATTAGTAATATTATGCAGTAACCAAGTCAGCATTAATTAGTAATATTATGCAAATTAACAAAAGACAAAGATCGATAACTAAGACAACATTAGACACTATAATATTACGATCAAGATTATCGACTTTGTTATCAAAACAGTCAGTATACTGACTTTGTTAATCAACATCAATTTTGGTTACTATACACCATCAAAAATGTTACCAACCATGTGGTTAATGGTTACTAACATTAAACAATTATATATTTCCGTAAACAATTAAATTTATTGTATTGGTTACTGTCAGTCTCTATTGTCTGACAACTGAATAAACATTATAAAGTAACCAAATTAATATTAGACAGTAACCAAACTACATAATCTTAATAACCAGAAAATAAACCAAATTTGTAATTGTGAAACTTAAATTTTTAGTGACAAATATATATTATGTTAAAAAAATTCTTACCCCCTTCCCCTCCCCATATCGAATCATGGCTCCGTCCCTGTTTTATTTTAATATAGATTCTTTACAAATTGAAGTAAAACATTCTTGTTACTCGTGAAATTTTATGAGACTATAAAGTCTTTACATATCACAAAATTGTACTAAAATGAAAATAAGAAATGAACAATAAATGGACATGATATCACAAGATGTATACTTAAAATAAAACAAGTGCAATTACGTTCAAGTGCAATTAATTAATTGCAAATTAAAATACAAGTTTACTTATTTATGATGTATCTTAGGTTGTATTTGATAAATTTGGGAATTAAGATCTGAATGATTATGATGTCTTAATAAATTAGATCATCTGAATGGTTATGAGGTTCAAATCTAAAAAATTATTTGATAACTAAAAAGTAAGTTGTCTCTTAATGACACTATTTTACCATTTTAAAGGATAAAATTTTATTTAATAGTTTTAAATATTCAATTTAATAAAAATGAGTGCATAATATTGTTGAATATATTTATATAAAAAAATTATCAAAAAAATTTCATTAAGAGGTACCTCTTAATTATTAAGATTTCATATTTTGTCGTACCGATTAAAGAGGCATTTAGAGATAACAAAAAAAAATAAACAGCATCATGTCTCTTAGCGAATAAGAGGCAGTTCATTAAGAGACAATCAGATGTAAATAAACAACACCTTAGTGTCGTCCAAACTATCATTATTACTCGTAGAATCATTAACAATACGGAACAATAGTAACTAAGTAAATAAATTTTAAAAAAATATGTAACCGATAACGATTCTTTTTCTCTTTTCTAGTTTGGAAGATAAATGGAAAATTATAAAATAGCGGAAAATAAAAAGAAAAGAATACAATTTATTAAAAGTTAAGGGGCATACTGAAAATTCATTAAACATATTGAAATCAGTTTTGCATCATCTTTTTTTTGGGAGCACTATTTTCACATGTGTTTTTAATATTTTCACATGGTTCATTCTTACATGAAGGTGTATGCTCATGTGAGAGTAGACTGGAAAAGCAGTAGTAAATCTAATGGGTCAGCAAAAAGGCCCGAATTTTGGTGAAATTTGAATAACATGAGGCCGTAAGCGGCGCCTACGAAGCTTCTCCATTTAATTTTTTTTGACAAAACTCTTTACACACGAAATAGTAATAATAATAAATATTAAAAATAATAAAATAATTAATAATAAACAATAATACAAACAAACACGATTAATTAATTACCTACATTAACTACATATCTCAATCAATTAAAATTTTAATAGTATTATAAATGAGTATTATTAATTAATTACATACATTAACTACATATCTTAATTATAGTTTTCAATTATAGTTAAAATATATTGAAGATTGCATTAAAAATAAATAGTTGTTGTAACTCAGTTGGTTTGAACTCTTATTTATTTACTTACAAGTCTTGTGTTTAAGCCTCACAACCCACAAATAGTAACATTTTATTTTATTTTTTTTTAAAAAAAAAAGTTGTTATGGAGCCACAATAAGGCCACGATAGCAGGGTTTAAAAAAATGCTTAAAAATCTTGACCTAAAATCCAATTTTGGCGGGCGGTAGAAATTTGGTCCATGGACTTTGGGCCGTTGCGTGTCTATATGAGAGAGGACAACATGAAAATATGGTTAAATACACTTTTTTTACTTGACCTCGGTTTACAAATGTATTATCGGACATACTTTTTTTACGGTCAACTCATTGAACTGTAATTTTTTTTACAAAAATTCAAAAAATCGTCTATTCTATTAAAATATTAATGACAAATCTATGTGTCACATGCTGACAAGGAGAGAGACTGAGTTAGATAACTAATTAAATTAATTAAACTCAATTCTATAACAAATAGTTAAACACAACATAAATCAAATTAATATACATAACAAATAATTAATTTAATAATCCAAATTTAGTATAACAATCCTCTTCCTCCTTTCTCCTCCGATCACAACCACCACCACCTCGTGATAGAGTCCTTCTACAACGACATTGTAGCGACATTATTTTGTTTTTTGTTTTTTGGTTTTTTTTTGTAGTACCTCTCAAAAAATGTATAGTATTTATTGCAACTGAATTTTTTGTAAAAAACAGTGTTTTAGGTGTAATTTGGATACATACAATAAACATGGCATGTACAGTCTGTACAACCATGTTTTTTGTATGTATTCAAATTACACCTAAAACACTGTTTTTTACAAAAATTTCAATTGGAATAAATACTATACAATTTTTGGGAAGTACTACCAAAAAAAAAAAAAAAAAAAAAAAAAAAATGTCTGATCTGATCGGTTCTAATGGATAAATAATTTTGAGTAAATAGTATTGACTTGTTGTTAGTTAAGAATGCGGAAATAGTTTCGTTATTGGGGACGCATGAACGTTGCTGCAACAGTCGGGAGGAATAGCAAATCGGTTGCAGATGCAAAAGATTCGCCGCCATGATCAACTCCCAACAATCGGTATAAATAAACACCAACACTTCTACTTCTACTTCAGAATTGTAGATGCTGTCGAGTAATGCCAAGTCAATCGAATAGTTGTCCATTTAAAGAGTCACACGAGAAACATTCAATTTGGACCGGACTGCTTACTGATTTAATAGACTGATCAGATTTGATGGATAATGTGCAGATTATCAATGAATGATTTCTTTTAAATTTTTTTTAACTTTTCTTTTAATTTGTAATATACTAAAAAAAATTTAAATCTTACCTTGTAGTATATTTTTAATTTTTAATATTTTTTTCTTTTATATTTAAGCCTAGATTTAATGATTTTATAATATAAATAATAATTATATTAATTTTCAAAAAATAAGAATAATGGTAAAGACATTACTCAAATTCAGTATTTACCAAAATTTCTCTTATTTTAATAATATATGCAATATATCTGAATACAATAAAAGACAAATTTGTCAAAGAAAAAAATATTAATAATTTTTCTTTATTAATGTTGAGGGTATTATGACAATTTGTAAAAAAAAATAGTTACCTATTTACTTTCCAATTTGACAACATCTAGGATGATAACACATGAATCAATTTGACGCAGATGTTTATTAAAAAGTGATGTGGACGTTCTATTAAAAGTCAACTCATTTAATAAATTTTGTAACTATTTAAAAATAATTTATAATTCAATGAGTCGATTATAAAAAATTTCAATTCAATGATATATTTGTAAAACAAGATGTATTAGAATGAGAAAAGGGGATTTAACACCGCGAAAATATCAAAAATCTCTTTTTTTAATAGAAAGTTTTGCATCTTCAATATGTCTTGATTTGGTCAGTTTGACTCAATTCTCTCCGCGGACCACCAAACTCTTCATAATCAAAGAGGTAATTTCGGAGATGTAATTTCACAACTAAACTAAATATAAATTGCAGAATCCTTTTATTTAATTTCTTTCCTTTTTCTACCCCAATCTCTAGTTTTACCCCAAGGCCTAACTAATCACAAATGTTCATTTCCTACATAAACATCCCTTCTTTGCAACAGTCTCTCCATGCTCACTTCCCCTTTCTCCTCCTTTCTCTCTCTAAAACCTCTCCGGTTCATGTCAAAATGATAAGAATCTTTTAATCTCTAAGTGCAAATTTCTTTATTTCCTTTTTATTGGGCTCATCAATCTCATTTTAATGAGATTTTACGAGGGTTTTACAGAGTGGCATTGAGGTTTTGATGTAATGGCAGACCTCAGCTTTGACTGTGATGCCCCAAACCTCCTCTGTACAGAAACCAACAACTTGGATTTTGATGTGCTTGAGTTTGTGGTCACTGATGATCTTACACATCAAACAGATAATCAAAATCTGGAATCTAACAACGTTAGATCAGATACATTAATGGGCTTTTTCCCATTTCAAATTGAGGAGGTTGTATGTTTGATGTTTGAGAGAGAAAGGGAGCATTTGCCCAAAGATGATTATCTCTACAGATTGAGAAGTGGGAACCTCGATTTGAGTGTTAGAAGAGAGGCTCTAGGTTGGATTTGGAAGGTGGGTTGATTAATTTTAAAAAATGGTGGGGGTTTGGTATTCTCTTGTTTTGTTTATTAAGTACTGCATTTGCATTAATTTTCACTATTTTATGCGACATTATATTCAGTTTGTGCAAATGGTTCTTAGATTTTTTCCCATTTTGATTACCATTGTTGTTTGTTTTAATTCTTGATAATCTATTAATCTTTACTAGTATCTTTTTAACCACTGTCAATGGAGTTTAAATTCATTTCTAAAAATATTTTCTTTCATGTATTTCCTTTGTTTGATTAGTCCTATCATATCATTTTCAGTGAAAGACCATTCATGTGAGGCAGTTCACATGTTTTTTGGGCTCTGAATGATTTGCTTTTATTCCAATTCCAATTCATTTACTTCTTGTGATTTAGATAACAATGATTTTATGTTTTTCATTTAAAATGATGCCCATATTGATTCCTGAATTGGTTTGTGTTTTTTGTTTAACAGGCTCACACGTGTCACAGCTTTGGAGCTCTGACTGTTTGTCTAGCAATAAATTATTTGGACCGCTTTCTATCAGTTTATGAATTGCCAGTAAGTTCAGAACATAAACTCAAGCATTGATTCTTACCTAATAATATGGTTTCTTGTTTTCAATGATAATTGCCTCTATTTTTGTTTGTTGGATTTTTCTGACTAAATATAGGGGAAAAACATTAATTCAAGTATTGGTTATTACCTAATAATTTGGTTTCTTGTTTTCAATTCTAATCGTCTCTATTTTTGTTTGTTGGATTTTCCTGGCTCAATAGAGAGGTAAAAGTTGGACAGTCCAATTGTTAGCTGTGGCCTGTTTATCACTAGCAGCCAAAATGGAGGAGATTAATGTGCCTTTGACTGTTGATTTACAGGCAAGTGCAATTCTTTTGAAGCTTTTAGTTATACTTGTTATACAATAGCAATCTTTTATTTTTCTGAATTATATAAGATAATTTTCTGCTTGTATTAATCTGGTTGTACTGGTAAAATGTTTGTTTTGGGGTGCCAGGTGGGAGATCCTAAGTTTGTATTTGAAGGTAAAACAATAAAAAGAATGGAGCTTCTGGTGTTGAGCACCTTGAAGTGGAGAATGCAAGCTTGCACTCCTTGTTCCTTCATAGATTATTTCCTTAGAAAGATCAACTGTGATCTGTTGCCATCAAGATCTTTGATCAATAGATCAATTCTGTTCATTTTAAGCACAATTAAAGGTGGCTTCTTTTCACACCATGTTTGTATGTATTTATATTTCTTCACCAATTTTGTTACAAATATCCAAGTGTTTTTGAGGGTGGGAATTGAATGCAGGAATTGACTTCTTGGAATTCAGGCCCTCAGAAATTGCTGCAGCAGTTGCCATGTGTGTTTCAGGAGAAATACAACCAATAGACATTGACAAGGCAATGTCCTGCTTCATTCATGTTGAAAAGGTAAACAATAGTGGTGCCCACAGAAATACTTAAAAACATAGACATGACAAATCTACTTTGGAAGGTAATATTAACATGGCAAAAGGGCAAAAACTTTGGAGACATGGTAATTGTTTTTATTTGGACAAATATACCATTAACAAATCATGTTCTGGTTTTTTACCTTATTTTAATGACAAAGGCACATTTGTCCAAAACGAAAAAGTTGTCCTGCAACTATACATTTTGTTTTGGTAGTATCAACTTCCCATCTGATGTTGCTTTCACTTTTTATTATTTTATTTTTATGTTTTCTTGGAGTAAAATTCAAGTGGGTAAATTTTCTGAAATCTTGGTTTTCTTTGGTTTGTGGCTGGATGCAGGTTAGAGTATTGAAGTGTCTTGAACTGATGCAAGATTTGACATTGATCAGTGAGACTACAAATGTAGCTAGTGCTGCAGTAGTGCCCCAAAGCCCAGTTGGGGTGTTGGATGCTGCATCATGCTTTAGCTATAAAAGTTTTGAGGGTCATGTCTAAATTCTTCACACACTAGTCCTGACACTAAAAGGAGAAAACCGGATAGACCATCTCAAGGGGACCTCAATCCTTGACACATGAATTTTACTCCCTCACCCAAGTCCACAAACAGTTTTTGTTGAATGGGTGATTAGGTGTGGCTTTTCAAGGAAGCATTGAGCATGAATAGAATTGTCACCAGCTGTTAATAATCAAAGTTCTCAACAACACAGTTATAGAAGAGGGAAGGAAGGACAAAAATATTTGGAAGATCCGATCCATATATGTATGTTGTCAATAGGCAAAATGCAGGTTTTTTTGCAGCTTCAAAAGAAGAAGACCAATGAAAGAGAGCAAAGTAAAAAGGGGAAGGATGTTTTATTTTATTAATTACTACTATTTAAATGTAAGTTTAAATTTTACTGTAATTACTCTCTGTAACCCATTACTGTAAAAACCAAGACAACTAGACAAGGGTATATTGAAAATCAGATCCCTCCTTTTTCAGTTAGCTTAATGAGCTTTTCCTTTTTGCTTGATTCACCCAACCAATGATTATCCCACTTACATAATTACTACACAATCATCCAAATTGGGAAGGGCCTATTTTAGTAATGGGTTACTGGTCAAGTACTATTGTGGATCCGAAACAGCCATCGTGGGCCCAGAGACCTATTTGTTTTTGGCTGTGGGTGTGACTGGTCAACATCTGGGTGCTTACCCTCTCTCTACATAGTACAGACTTACAACAGAGGAGTATTATTATAGCCAGGCTGTCCAGGCATAAGAAGAAACCTTGGAAATATGCACAACTATTGCTGATTTTTATGTTGAGTAGGTAGTGGGTAGCATTGACAAAAAAAAAAAGAAAAAGAGAGGCAGTGATCTCTAATTTTGGGACAAATTAGAAAAAAAATATCTCTAATCTAATTTTTGAATGGAGGAAATATTAACAATTTATATACCCTTCTTTTTCCTTCTTTGTTTTGTTTGGACATAACAGAATTTATATCTTCCTTCCTTTGTGTGAAGTGTGTTTTTTCTTTGTGTGAGGTTTGTTTTTGTGTTTATTTATTTCTCTTTTAGTGATGTTTAATTGATTCTTGATATTCTTCCCTTATGTTTATGAGTTATTTCTTCCTCTTTTAATGAGATTTGATTGATACTTAATAAAAAAATTATTAAATCCACAATATTTTTTGTTATTTTCACAATAAAAGTGTTGCTGTAGATATATAGCGACGCTGAAAATCGTCTTTACAGGATTTATAGCGACACTTTTGTTGTGAAAATAATATTTTCTGTTGTGAATTTAACAATTTTCTACTTAATATTATAATAATAAATGATATACTTGATTATAAAATTATAGTGTACTTTTCCAAAAATTGAGACAAAAAAAAAAAGGTTAAAAATTCCACATAGATAAGAAGTCAATTAATCAAATAGTTCGTATTCACCAACGAGGATAGGAATGATCTATATATACATATATTACATCAATTTCAAAATATAAGATAATTATTGAATTCTTAAAATCAATTAAGATAATTTAAATTTAAATTTAATATAAATTTTATTAATTTTAATCAATACAATAACAACTATTATAAATTATCTAAAAAATATAAATTATTTCATAATTTATAATTAGAACTTAAAAATATATCAAGTTCACTTTTAAAAGTCACTTGACAATTAAATTTGGAAGGGAGGAATTATTTAGTTGTGCTATACCATGAATATTTAAAAAAAATTCTGCCCACCATGATAATTAAAGATTTATTTTTCTTGGTAAACCTGAATAACATAATATAATGAATACACAGCCATGCTCCATGGACATAATGATAACGAAAGCTAAACAGTGATAAAATATGACACCTTGACCGAAATAAATGGTCAACATTTATTGATTGATAATAGAATACCTAAATTATATTTATTTAAAAATATCACAGCTCTTTTAGATGGACATAAAAATTGGATACAAGTGTATTTGAATTTCACCTATTTATACTTTTAACCACCATTGGGGTCAAAATATAGATAAATAAAATTTAAATACATTAATATCTAATTTTCATGTCCACATAGAGTTTTTGAAAATATCATCACATCGAGAAATTCCACTTCCACTACACATTACACTAATGTTAAATAACTAGATAAAAATTATTTTGATAAATTGTATTCTACGATTTATTAATGTTTTATATAAATAAATTATAATTTTTGTCCAATTACTAATCATTTTTTTCGTACTTTTTTATTTTAATATCCGCTTTCCGTAATAATTAAACTATAAAAAAATAGCATATTATTTATCTCCATTGTACCCCAACTCTAAGGACCATAACTAGAGTCAACATCCCTGCAAATCTGGGTGTGGTTGGTGGAAGGTTTAACAGCTCTGGGCTCTGGCTCCATACAGAAAGCCAGAAATTTGGGGTGCTCTTTTCACACACTTCACTTCTTTGGCTTCGTTGGTGTGGGTTGAAATTTGAGATGTTTGGTAAATTTTTAATTTAAAATTTCATATTTTAACTAAATATCCTATAAAAAAAAGAAAAAAAAAGACCAATGAAATTTTAGTGGGTAAATTATAATAAAATACTACCTCCGTTGCTTTTCTTAACATGATCGTTGTTAACAAATAGAATAACAAGAATTAATGGTAAAAATATGACTATTAAAATAGTCATATTCTTACCATCGTTGGAGCTGTAAATAGAATAACAAGAATTAATGGTAAGAATAGGACTATTTACAGCTCCAACGATGAAAACTACAGAAGAAGAATGTAACAAATACTCTAAATAAGTTGTCAGCAGTTACATTGACCAGTCATTACACCCTACTACCCTAGATACGTGAGTGCCCCTATGACCAAACTGTGTTTATGCAGTACTGTTGCCTGTGATATAAGTTGGATACAAAATTTTATAAATTATAAAAATACATATGAAAATATCATAATTTTCCTCGTCAATATGGTTTGCAGCCGTACTGATAATATACAAACATGTTTTAAAGAACCAACTACAAATTGATCGGGCTGGTCTCTCTCGTCAGGATAATTTATTTTAACTGTTCCTCCGACTTTACTCCAAGTAAAGTGCTACTAATATGCTATACACCTACAAGAATTTGGGAATGGGTATATTTGTATTATTTCTCCAACAAGCAAATAGATTAATGGAAATTCTTTAATCTACCCTATTATGATATAACTCTTAGTTTGTCATATATATGAATTCATATGGCTCCATAATTAGACAAAGTCCGGTTGGCCTGTTGACGTCAAGCAACGATGCCACATACGGCTGTTAGGGTCCAAAACCTTGGGGTAAGAAATGACTTCAGGAATGGGAAGATAAACATAGTGAGTGTTGCATATGCCAACTGTGATGCCACTATATCCAGCAAATGCGCCATGAACCTGCAAAGACCAGAATGTAGGTGAACATATAATAGCAGAGGTACCTTTGTCAATCTAATTAGGGATAAGAAAAGTTAAAGAGGAAAACTAGGTATGCACAATATGGGCATACCCTAACCATATCAAGCCTAATGTTGCTGCCCAAGCTCCACCTAACTGAACTAATGCAACAAATAACATAACTACTATAGCGTTTCACAAAATGTCTTGAGGAAGGCTGAGGTTGATGCCTTGAAGACTCGAAAGAAAATTAGCAACTTTGAGGCTATCCATCAGCCCTTTTTGTAAACCATAAAATGCCTTTTCATATTCAACCAGTAGGATGAGATCTCTTAATGGTACTCATCTAGTAGAGCTCCAAGGAGTGTACTTTTGAAGCCAATCCTTTGTTAAACCCTAATCAAAAACTTCCTCTTCAGGTCAGCAGATGGTTGAGAAAATTCTCCCTAGTTTTATAGAACTTACTCCAGAATGTAAATTTCCCCTTGCAAGAACAACTTTCTTTTCTATTTTTTTACTGCTTTATCAACAAGAGTAAAGGTTCATGACTTGCCAAGTTGGCAGACAAATTTTAGTATGATGTGTGTGTGTGTGTGTATATATATATAAATATATATGTATCATAAAAAGCTCCACAAAATGGGTATGTAACCCTTGCTCACAAGTGAGTGAGCAGCTCCGTACAGAGACAATGGCTGTATGCTCGACTTGGCTCATATATTGGCCGAGTCCATGCCAAGCTATATCCTGCAACAGGATCATGTCATGCTTTTGGGGCAGTCTAAAAACTGCATTTCAAAGTCATTGTGCTTCTAAAGCACTGAATTTTAGCTTGAGTTTCCAAATTTCCAGGAAACAAAATAGTTGGGTGACTCGTTAACATGCTACTATTGCCATTCTTAACTGCCTATTTGAACTTTTAACACTATGTCACTATTACTATAAATGGTATATAATTGTGAGCATGAGAGACCTACAGCATTTTGACCCAGTACAGTGCATAGGATTCCATCTGATGCATTTGCACGGCATGCACGGATCATGTATGTGGGATCAATGTATTTCACATCAGCTGGATCTCCAATATCCTTGAAATACTTCTTTGCCTGAAAGAAAGCATAAAGATGTCATTGGAATTAACACTATATAAGCATAAATGATAATTAATCTAGCTCAACAATGAATGTAAAAGCCACGAGAATGAAAGCCACTTTATAACATATAAACACCCCATAATCAAAAGTAAATGAAAAGAGAAGGAAAATGAAAGGGAAATATAAATATAATAAACCGAAAAAGAGCCTCAATTTCAACCTTTTCACATGTACTGAAAACCTCATGGTCCGAGGGTATCCCTCTCACTTGCCAAAGCAAGTGATGAGGGGTCAACCCTCATGTACCACATCAGAGTCATGTTTGCATTGAAGGCTTGGGATGGGGGTTGGGGCCCCAACCTATGGGCTGGGTGGGGATTGGTATCAAAGAAAAAAGAAAAAGACTTCACATGTAATCAGACTAATTCGAAACTGTTGATCGAAAATCAAGTCAACCAAGTGTACGGTAGTTGCAACTACCAACCTCTTGTTGTATGTGTACACCGATATCTCCTAATACAATGTTTCCTGATGCATCCTTGGCGTTAGTTTTCTCAAGGAAATTCTGCATCAAAAAGAAAGGATAGAGCATAAATTTCCAAACATACATGACCAGCCGATCTAATTGGATTGCTCAAGCCAAAGCACTTTGTGTAAGCTCTGCAACAGAAGACATAAATCCTAACATGGACTGCTTCTTGAACTATATATCAAATATAAAGTTCCCCTTGTATTCTGTGTCTGAGGAACATTTTAAAAGAAGATGGCAAATATTAAATAAAGAATCGCACTAGAATGATATGATGTTCTAAATAAGAGGACATGTTTAGACTTCAGGACTAAACGGTTCACTTAATTCAATAAGGCATTAATCAGAACCCTAAAAGAATGTGATCATGCAAGTCACCTGCCCAGCTCCCTCTGCTACACAGACAACAGCTGATCCCTTTGTCTCAAGTAGATACTTTAGATGCCGCAGGACACCATGGGGTCCATGTAAGCGGAAAGGTACCTGAGAAGAAATGCATTAATCAGTGGTAGCAGCTGGGCTCAAATGCGTAGATAATTAGTTAATATTCAGCAATAATACCTCTGGGATCAAGCATATATCAATTTGTCCACTTGCAAGGGATGCTTGCATAGCTATAAATCCACTACTACGACCCATCAATTTGACAATCCCTATACCACGATAAGCACTATGCGCCTGTCGTGAATTGAAGAAAATTACTTGTTAAAGTATACTACGAAAGAGATCTCTGTACCTCTAACTAAGAAAGTAACAAAGTTAACAGATTAAATTCATATTCAACGAGAAATGCAATTGAGCATGACTAGCACCAGCATTACCTCAATGTATGCAGAATTAATAGCTCGTTGTGCTTCTTCAACAGCAGTATCAAAACCAAAAGTTTTATCCATTAGCAAGATGTCATTATCTATAGTTTTTGGCACACCAACCACAGCCACCTTCAACTGTCTTTTACGGCACTAAATACCAAAAATAGAAAGGAATTGATTTGGTAATATGATACATATAAAGCATGTGTAGTTACTGGATGGAGCATTTAAGAAAGCATTTCTACCTCAAATGTGGTCATGCAAGTAATACTTGAATTAAAAACTTATAGCACAACACAGTTCATCATTATTGAAGAGGAAAATAGTGATAGTTTTAGATAGACCAGTACGTCGAGTACCAAAAAACTTACCTTTTACATTAAACTATTAAAGTATATCTTAACATAAAATATTGTACATGTGTATTGCATAGGACTAACAACCTCATTGTGTATTGCATTGGCACCAGCATGCGTACCATTTCCACCGAGCACGAAAAGCATATTGATACCTCTTTCCTGTAATCAGTAAACAAATGCACATATCTCGCTTATCATTCCTTAGCCTCATGCATTTGTACAATAATGCAATATACAACTATTGCATAAATCTTTCACTGGAAAAAACAATTGTGCACCTCCATACTGTCCACAATCTCGCTAACATTGGGTCCTCCACGTGAAACTCCTAATAAGCTTCCACCCGAAAGATGAACATTTTGAACCACTTTCCTAGATAACTAATTACAGTAAAGAAAAATTATCAAACAAATATTTTTTAAACACTTACTCCAAGAAGGAGAAAATAATCTCAACGTAAAGCATACAACAGTATCAGAACCAACTAGGCTTATACCAGTTATATGCAGTTGACATAAAAAGTTAGACTCATTAAGGTTTAAGTTTTATTTTTATTTTTTTAACAACCGGTATAAGCTTTGTGAATAAGTGACATGTGCTCCAGAGATGTTGGGATGGCAAGTTAAGGACATATCATGAACCTTTGATGTCGACCAATTGACAGGTAGGGAGACCTACTGTGGTTATACAATTCAATAGACAAGAATGATCTTAAATCAATACAATCAATTTTCAGGTAAATAAAAGATCAATATTGAAGAGTTCATCATTTGAGGCAACATAATAATTCTATCCTAACCAAGCAGATAAAAATCTAATAGTTTCATGTAGTTATAGGTAGTCTTAGACCATATTCCCATCAGCAACGCCGGTTTAAGGAGGGATAAATCCTGTATACAAATTCTTAAAACCAGGGAATAGTAGTCTAATATACAACCAAGTAAATGACGATCAAGTCGGTTAGCATGAGACTAGGTCATAGATGAAAAAAAAATTATGACATCCAATTTTTATTTCCTAGGTGGATGGGGTGTGGGGAGGGTGAATATTCACATATTAGATGCATAAAACCATTCATTATTTTGCAAACAAAATTGTTATGATTTTGTTAATAATATATACTGTGGACTGAAAGAAAGAGGGAACTTACTGGCATTTCAGCTAATTCTTTGCCAAAACCACGATAACCGAAAGGAATTCCCACAATATTTTTCACACCATATATTTCAAGGGTGATCACAATCTGCATCATTTCCAGAGAGGGAAAAAGTATTATTTACAGTCATACACTATTTGTCCACTTAAGTCTTAAAGCAACTTCGTGTTGATGCTGGTAAATTGATAACAAGTTTATTTACCAAAAAAATGACATTTCCACATTATGCGCACCTGTCGGATGACATCATTAAGACCGGGGCAAAGTCCTCCACATGTTACAATTGCTGCTTTTACGTTTTCTGGTTTATAGTATATTTTCTCCCGAGGACCAGCACGATGGACCCTGGAAACAAACAGTTTCATATACATTAGACAGCAATGCAAATATTTATCAAATAAAATCTAGAAGTCCCTTCTTCCAACTTTATGTTGCCACTGGAATAGGACACATAGTTTAAGAGGAGAAAAGTTGAATTATTCTACTCCACAATGGCTATTTCCTTTAATATATGGTGGGGTCCACAAGTTTTTTCTTTTACCAAAATGTAACTTTATTTTGAAAATTAGCCACAAATAACACCCCATGTATAAAGGTGAATGCATTAAGTTGGAAGTATCACAAAGAAACAGAAGAATCTGATAACAAAAAGAACTATGACACAAGATAACTTAAGACTTGATGTATTGCAAATTGTTCTTCTGGTCTTCTTGACACAGTATAAGAATCAGTGTTCTAAAAAGCGGCCTAGACGCTACGCCCCTGGGCGCCTCGCCTAGGCCAAAAAATCCCTCCAGGAAATTAGGCGGGGCCTAGACAAGAAAGGCAGGACCTAGGTGGAGAGGTTTTTTTTATTTTAATAACTATCCAAACAAGATTTGATATATTTATTTTTCTAATAATTTACCATAATCATAATGCAGGTTGTAGCATATCAAATCACAACAACAAGATCAAGTCAAAATGGATAATTTTATTATAGTTGTAATTTTTTGAACTTGTGTCAGCTTCAAATTATATAAATGATGATACATTTGTAATATTTAGTTTAATTCAATATAATTCTTAAATTTATGTTTAATTTCTTAAGTTTTAATATTCAATTGAATTCTTGAAATTTTAAATTTTATTATTTAATAACAATCTTATTTATGAATAAAACTAATACGTTAAAGATATGTGTTTGAACTTTAAGCAAAAATACTTATTATCTTTATTATAGATTGTTTTGCTTTATATTATTGTTTTGTTTGAATAAATGTAAGATAAAATATTAAAATTGGCTTAAAATAAAAAAAATCTGCCTAGCCTCCGCCCGCCCGCCCCGCCCGCCGCCCGCCTGCCCCGCCTGCCGCCCGCCTTCCTTGGGCCTTTTAGAACATTGATAAGAATGTTAAATATACATTTTTTTGGATAAGTTAATGTTACAATACATCATGAGAAGCTCAGGTGTTGTGTTACATACCATTGCTCCACCCATGTACAATCAGGATCAATGCACTCAGCACCAGCAGATGTTGGCGAGGAGAAGTGAATAACCTGAAATATTTTCTTTTTTTTATAAGTATGTATGACCTGAAGTATTAGATAAACTATTTATTTGAAGGCAACAAATAGTATAACCAGGTAGGATTATGATGATTTACAGGGGAGGGAAGAGCCCCTGAATAATGAACGCAAATTTATATGAATACCGTTTTTAAAGAACTTATGTATGATATGGTCGTAATTCATATGGAAAAAGGGCATGTAAAGGAAAGTAACAAGTTTCCATTACTCAAATTGATACCCAAAAAGGTCTCATATCAACTGTCTTCTTCGTAAACTTCAGTTGCTGAATTCTCCTAGCCCACTTTACCCCTTTGACAATGCAAGAAAAAAACCTAAAGGATTGCAATCCTCACTTAAATCTTTTTACATGTAAACAATCAGCAAATATTAGCTTACTTAAATAAGGAAAGAAAATCAACTCATTAATCATGCGTAGATGAGTTTCTACATAAATACCCCTTAGTTAGAGGAACAGCCACAATCAAACAAGATCTTAAACCATCCCGAAAATTTAATATATATTGCAGAAGATCAAATTAGAAATCACTAAGGCTTTTGTGTCACGGTAGGTAACTATCAGCTGGCCAGATTATATACCTTAGAGGATTAGATTGAAATCAGAAGTTTATTACTCCCTCCCTCCTCGAAAAGATGTCCAAAGTACATTTTGCACACAAATTAAGAAAAGTAGGGGGAAAAAGTTATAAAAAAGTTCCAAATTTATTCAAATTGGTCCCACAAAATTAAATTAAGTAATGAGTCTTTCTATTTTTATATACTAGTGAACCCCACTAAATGACATATTTACTGTTTACTTTACAAACTTATTGCCATCCTTTTGAAGACAAAAAAAATTGTACCTTAGACTATCCTTTAGAGGACGGAGGGAGTATTTAATAAGATCAGAGCCATAGTAGTAGCAAATGCATGATGTAATCGTTAATGGATACATAACTGAACACAAATTTTCAATCCGATGGTAGATGTAAAAGCATGAAAAGTAACTAGCTAAATATACTATAAAAGTCTGGAGTTTGTTTGATTATAACACTAATTTAATTCGGGTTAAATGCTTTCTAAGTCATCAGATATATCGCCAACTTACAATCGAAGTCATGAATTTTTTTCTTACAGTCAACTCACTAAACTCGATTTTTCTAACAAAAAGTTAAAAAAACCGTTACACTAGTTTGACTGTTAACGGAAAACGGCTGAGTTGTCAAAAAAAGCTTATGTGGCAGTTAGTATGCGACGTGGCAGTGATGATGTGGATTTGTAGGAAAAAATTATGAAAAATGGGGAAAAAATATTTTAAAGTATAATATAAATTTAAAAAATTAGCCAAAAAAATAAAATAAATAACTGCATTTTTTTTAAGAAGAAAAAAAAAACTGCGTTTTTTTATTTTTTAATAAAAACTGGTTCTTTTTTTAAAAAAAAAAAATAAACTGCGTTTTTTTAAAAAAACAAAAAATAATTGCTTTATTTTTCTTTAAAAAAACTGTTTTTTTAATTAAAAAAAACAGTTTTTTTTTATAAAAAAAATAACGCAGTTTTTTTTAAGAAAATGAAACGCATTTTTTTAATAAAAAACACAGTTTTTTTTAATAATAAAAAAAACAGTTTATTTTTCTTAAAAAAAATAAAAAAGCAGCTTTTATTTAAAAATAATAAACGCAGTTTTTTTTTTCTTAAAAAAATTAAAAAACAATTTTTATTAAAAATAAAAAAACAGTTTATTTTAAAGAAAAATAAAGCAATTACTTTTGCTTTTTTTTAAAATGCTTTTATTTTTGTTAAAAAAACAGTTTTTTTTAAAGCAAAATAAAGCAATTTTTTTTGTTTTTTTAAAAAAATGCTTTTATTTTTGTTAAAAAAAACAGTTTTTTAAAGAAAAATAAAGCAATTATTTTTGTTTTAAAAAAAAAAAGCAGTTTTTATTAAAAAAATAAAAAAGCGCAGTTTTTTTTCTTCTTAAAAACTGTTTTCTTATTTTTTTTAAGAAAAATAAACTGCGTTTTTTTATTAAAAAAATGCGTTTTCATTTTCTTAAAAAAAAACACTGCGTTTTTTTTATTTTTTTGGCTAATTTTTTAAATTTATATTATACTTTAAAATATTTTTTTCCCCATTTTTTCATAAATTTTTTCCTACAAATTCACATCATCACTGCCACGTCGCATACTAACTGCCACATAAGCTTTTTTTGACAACTCAGCCGTTTTCCGTTAACAGTCAAACTAGTGTAACGGTTTTTTTAATTTTTTGTTAGAAAAATCGAGTTTAGTGAGTTGACTGTAAGAAAAAAAAGTTCAATGACTCAGTTGTAAGTTGGCATATAGTACAGTGACTTGAAAGCATTTAACCCAATTTAATCCCTCCAACTTCATAATGAACTTTGACATTACAATAGTAACAATTTTTTTTTGTGGCCAATCAACATATCTGAGTTTTTTTTACTATAACATTATGCAGATTCATGATGAACTTTAGTGTTGCAATACTAACACAAATTTTTATAGCCAACCCACCTATATCACACTACTTGAGACTAGAACTGGAAAATTTTCAGCTCAGGTCAATGAGAATATTTTAAATAACACAAACAAGACAATTAATCAATCTTAAGTAAGCATTAGCAAATCAGAAGAAGGCCATTTGATGTTGGTTAAAAGACATAATCCAGTTAAGTAAAATCATATTTAATCACGTTTGACTGATTCAAGATTAGGTTAATGACACTCCAAATACCTTCATCAAGTACTGTAGGCTTGATAAAATGGTTGATACTTGATATTGAAATGTTTATTGGTGAACTGACTCTAATTCTTGACTGATTTCTCATAGTTTGGAACATACTCAGATACTCTATACCACATAGCATTCTAAAAACTAATTGGTAGTCCACATTGAAAAGTTGATAAAAATTTCTTACCAATGTTTTGCAGTGCACCAAAAAAACAGTTCAATATAAAGTCACAATATTTACTCAAATTTTGAGATAGCATTTCACATCCTGATAACTAGAGCTAGTTAGACATTTAATTCCAATTAATAGATTTCAAATTTCTTTAGCAAGATTAAATTTTTAGCGCTATCATATAACAAAAAGCAATCAAGTCACCGGTAACACAGTATTCAATAAATTGTCCAGAAATGTGTACATGCTTTCTAAGTCTCCAATCATATTAGACCAACAATATCTAAGTTGTCGATCAAATCATATCAGACAGATAATCTCCAAGTCTTAGATCACTATGCATAATAACTGACAACGAAAAAGGAGCAAGTTGAGAAACAAACAATAACATTCCCAATTATCCGGACCGCTTGATAGATTGGTCAGCATTTAGACAAGTTACTCCTTAAAATTTCAATTACCCAGTCTTATGCAGGCTATATAATTAGATACACAAGTAAAGCAACTTATACCTTAAGAAGTACTCTGTCGTTATTATTAATGTACCCGTGCCATTTTTCATCAGATGGATATCCGTCAGCAAAATCTTCAGTTACCGGAGTCCTGTCACAAAAATCTTAAATTTCAAAACAAAACTCTTTCCCTCTCACACACATAAAAATTGATGCACAAAAAGAGATGGAAATACATCCTTTTTAAGACTACAACACAAAACTAATACAAAATTGTGCAATGTGAGAAATTAAAACATGTAAAATTAACAATCAATGCATAAATGCGAATTCTTAAAAATGAACTGCAAATGCTGTAATTCAGTAAATACGCACACCTAGAGGGGGGTGAATAGGTGTTTAAGCTAAAAGTGATAAACGGTAAGTCTTTTTGGACAAATGCCTACACTGCTCTGCTTTTAATTTATGTCTTTCGCTCAATATTATCGCACAACTATTGTTCTGCTTTTTGCCTGATCACTAATCACGGCAATACTGCACGCTAAACATGCAGGAAATGTGAATTTGTAAGATTTTCAATTTCATCAAGGCGATATCACATCCATCCCAATCAGATCGAGACTTTTTATTACTATCCATTTCCTCGTTACTCAAGATTTTCGATGTCGATACTTATGCCCCCGCTTTGCAAGAAAGAAAATAAATCATCGAATCAAAGACTAAAAGTAAATATAATCAAGACACAACGGCTATAAAAGATGTTAACATTATCAAAAACTGTTTATAACAAGACAATTGCTTAAAAGATGTAGCTAACATCTTTTATACAATTGTTTCTTAGTTAACATCTTATATACTCTTGTATATATACTTCTTCGTCAACAAGACACAAATCAAACCCGCAATCAAGTCGACATACTATATCGAAAGCACTTCAATTGCTTTATTCCAAATGCATTTATCAGAATGGATTATATTCTTTTCAGGTCGAAAAATTTATTTTACTCATTCTTTGTAAACCAAACTCAAGCATAGTTTTGGCTTAAGGTTTCTTATTTAGTTAGTCTGTTCATAGAAGGCTTCAAGGGTCTCAGAGGTGAGAAGAGGTGCAAAGGTGCAAAATGGGGGCATAGGTGTCCAACATCAGATATCGAGGCTTCTTTGTAACAGGAGTAATTTTTGTATCGAGGTTTAAATAAGAATAAAAAGTCTCCAATCCTTGTTGACTGGACGGATTACGCCATCAGTAGAGGATAAAATGAACCAATGAAAATCTTCGTGTCTTTACGCTTTCGCATCTCCTTTTTGTTTGTTTAAATTCGGTATTTTCGCTTTTATACACTGGGTTATACGTAATCCAACACTAAAGCGCATGTATAGCCGTCTCGATAATATTGAACGAAGAATATAAAGCGCATGTGTAATATGTCTCAATTAAATCAGAGACAATTTCAAAAAGTTTTCACCGCTTATCACTTTTAGCTTAAACACCTATTCACCCCTCTAAAGTGCAGATTTGCATCAATTACATTTGCATCGTAGTCGCTCTACTAATATCGATCGTCAGCAGTCGTAGGGAAGATCCTACGGCACACCTAAACTTTCAAGAAGGTCACCCATAAAGAAGCCACCGTTGTTGCTGCTGGAAGTGAGAACTTCAACTTTGGAAGTTCGTAATGAAGATCTATCTGAACCGTGACCCGTGAGAATGGTGGGTAATGAAAATGGACCACTATTCCGTGATACGATGATGGAAAGCCAAAGAATCTTATGGAAATGGACTCAAACGAATCATATATGGTATCTTATGATTCCAAGGCCACTTAATACACTTTTAAGTGACACGTGGTTCAATCCGGAGATAGATAAGGTCTCTTCTTATACTACGGCTTAAGGAAATTTAGGACACAATCATCATGAGCCACGGAAGGTACTACTAAAGTAAAGGAGGTCAAGTCGAGCATGCTAATGCATCTAATCATTTAACTATTCAAATCGAGAGAAAATGAATCAATTAGAGATGCCCAAGCAAGATTCCTCACTCTAATGAATTCTCTAAGATGCTCTGGACGAAAGATCGATCAAAAAGAAATCAACCGAAAGCTTCTTAGAGTCATGCCAAAGCGATTTGCACTAAAGGTTACTACACTTCAAGACTCATCACAATCAAAGACAATGGAAACTTTTACTTTATTCGAGAGCTCAAGAGTTTGAAAACCAACTAAAATTGTATGATGATGAAGAAGACGAGGCA
The DNA here is from genome assembly GCA_020205605.1 of Panax ginseng. Classification (NCBI taxonomy): domain Eukaryota; kingdom Viridiplantae; phylum Streptophyta; class Magnoliopsida; order Apiales; family Araliaceae; genus Panax; species Panax ginseng. The sequence continues at coordinate 24,728,605 of CM035145.1, forward strand.
CCTAAGAAGAAGACATTGGCTCTCAAGTGAAAAAGCTACATGTAAGGCAATGATGAAGATTCGGATGAAGAAATAGCTTCAACGACTAGAAAATCGAGGAGTTGATCCGAAAGAAGAATAGATCAAAATTACCAGCAAAAGCTTTCAACAACAAGAAAGATTTCAAGCAAAATCCACAAGAGGAAACATGTTTCGAATGTGGAAGGCCTGGACACTTCAAAAGAGATTGCTTCCAACTAAAAAGAAAGAACAAAGCAAATGGGAAGGCTCTAATGACATGGAGTGATGATGAATCTGATCATGAAGATCAATAAGAAGAAAATGTTCAACTGTGCTTCACTGGAATACACAATGAGGAAACATCCGAGGTAAGTCCTAAACTTGGAGAAATTACTATTTCTGACTAACTTGTTTTAAAAAATGAAAACATTCGTATGAAAGAGAAAAATGCTCACTTGAAAAGTTGGATAAATGAATTAATGAAGTAGAAACTTTAATCGAGGAAAAACAAGAAATAGTTAAAGATTGCACATCATGTGAAGTGTCTCAGTTGAATGCTAAAATTGGATATTTAGATAATTATAATAAAATTTTATATAATCGTGCAAACAAATTAAATGAAGAAAATAATAGCCTTAAAAAAGAAAATGATGATTTAAAAGAAAGCTTGAAAATGAGAGATACTTGTATAGATGCTTTTAATGATGGAAAAATAATAAACATGCAAAATAACAATGAGGAAGAAATAATATCTTTGAAAAAGGATCTTGCAAAATTTGTTCAAGGAGAAGAGAATTTAAATATAATATTGGGTGCTCAAAGGTCAAGCTTAGATAAACAAGGAATTTGATATAATCCTGTTAAAAACATAAAAAATACGACTAATAAAATTAGAATAATAAATAATAAACCAAGGAACAAGCCTCTTTATTGCTCACCTTATGTTACTTGCAGAAAATGTGGTTTAAAAGGACATTTTGATACTAATTGTAATAAAATAAAAATAAAACAAGTTTGGGTAAAGAAAAGTGATTTATATGCTACTAACCCAAAAAGACCCAAGAAGATTTGGGTACCAAAAAGATAGAGACTATTTGTTTCTTTTGTAGGTGTCTCAAGATCAAAAAGGAGATGGATGATACTGAGAGAGTAAGTTACCTATAAATTATTTGGCGAAATATGTAAGTATTTCATGTTGTTTAAATAGAGTTTTAATTAGATATATTATTATGAAAACTCTATGGATTTCGCATTACAAGGGTTCATAACATCATGCTTTCTAATACTCCCTCCGTCCCATGATAAAAGTTTTTATTACTATTTTGAGTAGTCCCATGTTAAATGTCCATTTTCCTTTAATAACCAAACTTTTACACATATTCCTAATATACACATAGCATTAAATATTTCATACTTTTCTTATTCTAATTCTCTCTCCATATTTAATGACATTATTATGGGTTATTTTGTCATTTTATTCATCTTCTTAATAAGTTAAAAGTCTACCCGGATTTTTATCCTGGGACGGAAGGAGTAATATTATAACAAACCATGAACCATGCACACGTCTAATATACTTAAATTAGTCATCATTCAAAACATCAAAACATCATAAAATCAAAAACTAACAAATGCAAGTAGAGAAGTTATTGAACTAAGAGGAGTTTAGTTGAATTACCTCATCTTGAGGCAGAAAGTGGAGGGATAGGAAACGGCGTCGTCAAATACATCAGTGAGGTGAGGAATGTGGAATCGAGTCTCGAAATCCTTCTGGTACTTTAATTTCCAATCAGGATCACTGAAGTCAATAGCAACAGCGCTTTTGGTCTCGGCATTAGTACGAATTGCTTTACAAATACGGTTCAATTTGGACGGTCTCGGAGTCGGAAAAACCGGACCGAAAGTTGCAGAGGAGGAACGATCGTAGTAAGTCTTTGCCGCTGGGAAAACGAGCTTTAAGCCAATCGCCGGCGAGATTGAGTCCATCAAATAAAATGCTATGATCAGTCAATCAGAGAAAGAGATAGAAAGTACGGTGGATCGGAGAGAAGACGGAGAAAGAGAGGAAGAAGAGTGACAAATAAGCACAAAGGGAAGAGGAGAGAGCTTTGTTTGTTACTTTGTCTGTACGGGTAATCCAACCGAGAGTGAAACACCTTTTGTTTCTCAATGAATTTCCACGGAGTTCTAAAGCGGGGTTTCTCTTTTTACCAAATTGACCCTTTCCAGGCCTCTTATTAACCACGTAAGCCTGCGCTTCTCGAAATAATTTGTCACCTATATGAAAAATGAAATTATAAAATATACGGTTTTGTTCCTCTACATAATTACATAAGAGTTAAATATATTTTTTCCCACTCTACTAGGGGTCGATTTATAAATGCATTATCGAATTAATTATTTTTACGATCAACTCATTGAACTATATATTATTTATAAAAAGTGATTTTTCCGTCTATGTTTGTTAACCAATTGACAGAAAAATGACGTGGCAATACGTGGCAGGAGAGAGAAGCTAAGTTGGATAACTAATTAAATTAAATTAAATTATACTCAATTTTATAACAAATAATTAAACAAAATATAAATTAATTTAATATACATAACAAATAATTAAATTAAACTAATTAATTAATAATATAATAAATTAATGAATAATTTTATAAATGTATTTATATAAATTAACAAAATATAAATCAAATTAATATACATAACAAATAATTAAATTAAATTAATTAATTAATAATAAAATAAAATAATGAATAATTTTTATGATTTATTTATATAAATTAATTAATTCATATTTTAAAAAAAATTAATTTCACTTTAAAAATATAAAATTATCTAATATTTTAAAATTGTTGGATTATTATTATTGTTGTTGTTGTTGTTGTTGTTGTTATTATTATTATTATTATTATTATTATTATTATTATTCACCACCACCGCCACCGAACCCAGTTCCAATAACCACCCTTAATTCCAAGCTCACCCATTGAACAGAACAACAATAATTGCCTTTGTTCCCCCGCCACCGGATCAACACCCAATAGACAGCATAATAATCCAATAATAATACATAGAATGATTTACAAACTGCCTCTGTTCCCCCACCACCATTCCCATCCACCGCCGCCGCCACCACCGATACCTCCGACACCACCTCCTCTGTTGCAAACGCCAGATCTGGTCTAGTTAAATTAGATCTAGTCAGATCCAATTTGATTAACGCCATCAGAGCACTTGAAATCAGAAGCAACAAACCAAACCACCATGAAATTAAATTTAAAAAAGAGAAAGGAGATAAAAGAGAGAGAGAATCCATTTGAGACTTCCTTGTTTTGATACCAAAATACCTAGGGGGACATGTGACACCCCCAAAACAGGTCCATTCCACCCAACCCATTCTGAGTCGCCAAATACATGGTACAGAAATAACTACAACTTCAATAATACAAATGTCGTGTGAAATACGACAATACATACCGTGAGTTTAAATACGATATTGCTGCCTGCATAATATCCACACGCAAATAAATCCCCATCATAATTATTGATACATTATTTTACAACAATGGTGAGGACTACTAAACAACTCTCCTAGAACTTTCATTCCATACCCCAACTGCGACTCGCTTATATTCTCGCCCCGAGGAAGAAAAATGGAACAAAAAGGAAAAGGGTGAGCTCGACTAGCCCAAAGAAAGAATATTATGACTAAGATAATATACAACAAAATTATCGTTAGTCTTCAACGAGGGAAAAATATAATAGAATACAATAGACAACAAGTTTTAAATCAATATTCGCAATGGAAATAATAATTCATTAGAAGAGTTAAGTAGAGAATGCAAACTACTATCTTCTATGTATGAATTTTAAAGTTCATCGCCTATTTTTATCCCTCGTAACATCAATCAATATATATCTCGAGATCAAATATTCATCCTTGCACTATGTGCCAAGGACATTCACCATTGGTCATGTTCATCTAAACACTGCTCATCTTTGACTACGGGCCAAAGATATTCATCGAAATCAATCATCTTTGCACTACGTGCCAAAGATATTCATCATAAATCATTCATCTTGCACTACTGTGCCAAAGATATTCATCGAAATCATTCATCTTTGCACTATAAAGCCAAAGATATTCATCATAAATCATTCATCTTTTAAGACCGAGGATGATGAAAATATTTTTTTTAAAAAACGAATCCAAAGTGAAACAAAATGACAAGGATTAAGGATTAAGGATTCGTACTTTGTTTTATCCACGCCCAAAAATACCTCAAAAATAATCATAGTGGTGTAAAATTCAAGAATGATCAAAACATGGATACAATCAAAGCTAGTATCCGTAATAGATATTTTGGACGAAAAGAAGAAATTTCATTTTTCGATGAATAAGGCCAGTATTCGGGAATAATGTCGATACGTGAATAAGGCCGATACGTGAACAAGAATTCGACACCAAAAGATAGAAATTTCACAAAAAACATCTTCACGCTCAAATAAGACTCATGAATAAAGAACTCGTGAATAAGAACTCATGAATAAGAATCGTGAATAAGAACTCATGAATAAGAACTCCGACATGAAAAAGTTCCAAATTTGATAAAAAGTTTCAACCAATATTTTGGCATAATGATATGAAGAAATAATATCATTTTTAAAAAATAATATCCCTTACCTCGAAAGACAAGATTTAATAAAAAACAGGATATAAAGTTATGACTTGAACTTGCACCGTATAGCAATACTCAAAGTATACTCAAAATACTCACAAGAATATTTCGATAATATATAGAGAGAAAACTTCAGTTTCTGGTGTGATTTTCAATTCTAACCCAAGACCTATTTATAGGAAATTGCTTAGAACACCAAAGCGTAAAATTTAATATAATATTATTATTTATAATAATAATTCCTATACACACCTTGAATCAATTTCAAAGAACTTGTCATGTGTTAAATGAGGGAACCAAATGAAAAAAACGTTTTTGTAAATAAAAATATTTTAAACTTCCAAAAATCAATTATTTTGAGCTTCTAACTTCAATAATTCACAATAAATAGCCCTTTTGCCGTAAAAATTCAAATCTAGCGAGTTTTTATAGGAAATTCAATTTCTACAACTTTACGTAAGAAAGTTTTTCTAAATTCCAAATGTAAATTGATCGAAATCCACAAATGGGCGATTTTACTGTGCTATAATCAAATTTCAACTAATAAATGGGGTCCACCGACATGTTTAACATGTTTTAACATTTTGGTAACAAAAATACTCCTCCTCCACATATACTCATATATCCCACATTCATCGTAAAAATATCATCGTTAATATATTATTAAAATAATATATGAAAAAAATATTAATTTTCAACAATTGTCACTATAAAAATTTTCTCCATCTATATCCACATAAAATCAATATTTTCCTCATCATATAAATCAATAATTAATTATTCACAAATAATATTACAGAATCACAATATTGACAACTGAGGGGGTTCCTGTGAAAGAGGGGCTTTCAATAAGAATTTCTCACTACTTGGGCAAGCCAATTAGGTGACCAAACCTCTCCTTGTACGTAACTTTCTAGACATTGCCAATAATGTTATCTAATAATATTATTCAGATAATATGAATTATTGTTTCGATAATGAAAAATCTTTGTGTAATGACATTTATCAAACAACAAAGAATATAAAATATCAACGCAAAGAATTATTGAATCAATAAAATAAAATATCGAACAAGAATTATCGTAACCATTATCGAGTAAAGGCTTCTTCACGTAAGAATCAATAATTGGTGCAATACAGTAGTCACGTGTAATAACGCCAGACATCGTGTTTTAACCATCGGGTATTCCAACAAAGGTAAACCAGAATAACTACGCCGTTATTTTTAAACAACTTATTTTTGTCATTTTCTTCCTCCAATCGCTTTCGTTATGGGCCCACACATGGTCGCTACCACTGGGTCGCATTTAATATTCTCCCACAAAGATTTAATATTCCACGACCAAACGAATATTCCCCGACAATAATGAATATTATATCACCACTTGCTTATTTAAAATATTCAGCATTTTACCCATAACTAACCACATTAATCAAATCAACCCTTACTATTTCAAAATAATAAATAAAGGAAATTCCATTTTATTTATAAAAAAAAAAAAAAATTCGAGGGTCTTACAACCTCCCTCCTTATGAAATTTCGTCCTCAAAATCGACGACGCACTCTGTGTTTCAAAAGATGAAAATACCTCGCTTTCATTTTCGTTTCCAACTCCCGTGTTATTTCCTCAATAAGATGGTTTCTCCACAAAACTTTAACTTGTGGCATAACCCCAGACATAGGACATGTTCTTTCCTATCCAAGATCTTGACAGTACCTCCTCGACGTTAAGTCTTCGATTATCTCGTCCGGTTCTAACTCAATGATGTGGTTCGGGTCGTCCACATATTTACGTAACATCGATACGTGAAAAACGTTATGAACACGCGTCATACTTGGCGGTAAAACGAGTCTATAGGCCACAGTTCCTATTCGATCGAGAATTTCAAATGGATAATAAATCAAAGGTTTGAGCTTTCCTCACATCGCCGATTCTCGCTTTTGAATACCAACTTCGCACCTCCTTCTTCATATGCATCGCCTTCTTGTGTGTAGCTTGAGCGATTTTAACTTTATCGATTAAAGTCGATTATACTCAGATATCATCAAGTGGGTACCTAGAGTTTTCATCTCCATCTCTATTATTTGTAAATTATCTTAAATTAGTTTTTGACAATATCGTACTCAGATTGTGATATACGATCTTCTACTCAACACGTCACCTACCACGCTCGCTTTTCCAAGATGGCATGGTCGTAACACGTTTGAAATGAGTCTCTCTCGAGTTCTTCAAGCTCTTCCCACATTCCTTGCTTCCATTCGAATTTTGTATCTCTACGAGTCATTGCGTTAATGGAGTAGCGATTCGAGAATATCCTTCAACAAATCTCCGATAATAACCAACTAAGCCTAGAAAGTTACGTATTTTGATTACCGACTTAGGTTGTTCTCAACTATGACTCATATCCCAACCTTGGATAGCACGTTACAATGACACCTATCAGTTACTATTGCACGAATATGGTGTCCTCTACGGAGAGTCTGGCTTCGGTGTAATCCACAAAGGAAGTCACCAGATAGAGGCTCGGGTATCAACTTCTACAGTTGGGTTTTAACTCCTGAAGTTCAATAGAGCCATTCGATATGAAATTTTAGAAATGGGTTTTGTACCGGATTTAAAGTCGATACAAATTCAATATCACGCCCGGAAGTAAGCCAAGAAATTCTTCAGAAATACGCCGAAAAATCAATAACAACAGGAATATTATTCAAATCGACGTGTCTTTATTCAAATCCATAACATGGACTAAGAAAGCTTGACATTCGCTTTTTCAATAAACAAATGGCTTTATAATTTAATATGAAAGAGTTTGACTTCAATGGTTTGGTTGCTTGAATTCAATAATAGGTTGCTTAAGAATATGAAAACTAACAACCTTACGTAAAGCAATCAATTTTGGCATGATGAGTAGTTAACCTTAAAATCACATCAAAAACAAATATCTCTATAGAAATAAGGTTAATGTGTAATGTGATAGTGCCAACCCGAATCAAGCAAGATTTCTAAACAACGGATGTAATAAAAGTTTCTCTTAACTGAGTCTCCATGAGATAGTCAAAGTCTAATTTCTCCGTAGTCAAGTTCAAACGTTGAACGCAAAGCAAAGAGAGATAAAAGAATGGGTAGAACCAAAGATTCAATAAGGTATAAACTTCGCAAGAATTTATAATTAACTAACCCGTGCTAAACTCGCTCGGGTTCCTCGCTTTTGAGAAGTCATTTAAAAACGCCTTCCAAAGAATCGTTGACTTTGACTTTTCTCAGATCCGCCTGGTGCCAACGTCCCAATCGGACTTGATTTCGTTATAGGACAAAATCGAAGCTATGTGACCGCTCTTTTCCACAACTAAAACATACCTTGGAAGACTTTTGAACAGTTTGACCTTATATGTCCCTCCTCTCTCGTGATCAGTAGCATCTAACCGACGATTGTTTTCTTCCCCTAGAATTTGTCATTGGTGTCGATGCTATCGCCGACGTCTTCCCGCCATCGTTAAATCTTCTTCTTTTAGATCGACATCTCTTTCCATAATATCAACGCGTCGGCGGCTTTTTATCCATGCATCACTCATTCTCACTGCTCGCTTATTTCTTCTTTTCATTTCGATTCCACTTTTATCATCTTATACTCGCCAAAGAGTGCTTACATTCAAGATCACATATCGGGTAACACAAGCTTGAATCGTCAGATCCTTTTGCTTCCACGATCGCCTCGCAATTCTTCAAATTTCGCTTCTTCTAACTCATAAATACGATTTTGCAATTCTACATTTTGATCATAAAATACCTCTAATAAACTCTCCTCGTGTACCTCTTCTTCCTCTTCTTCCTCACTCTCACCGTTACTACCTCATGCTATATCTCTGCAAGTGCAACTATCAATTCTTCACTTTCCACATGGATATCTCTAATTCCTTCTTCACCGACATCACATTATCCCGGTTGGCGATTAGAGGTGTCTCCACGATCTCATTCACTCCATTGTTAACGCTCAAAGCAGCCCATTCTTAAAAATTATCATAAAACAAGGGTTAATTAAGGAAATCAATATATCACATAATATCCCTATATACTAACCAACTAACAAATAAGCTTAGGTAGGACACACAATGAAGGATTTACTCGTCTCTCCCTCCTAGTTCTATTCCCCGATCTCCGCCATAGATCATATCCCTAAGCTCTGATACCAACTGTGACACCCCCAAAACAGGTCCATTCCACCCAACCCATATAATATTATTATTTATAATAATAATTCCTACGCACACCTTGAATCAATTTCAAAGAACTTGTCATGTGTTAAATGAGGGAACCAAATGAAAAAACGTTTTTGTAAATAAAAATATTTTAAACTTCCAAAATCAATTATTTTGAGCTTCTAACTTCAATAATTCACAATAAATAGCCCTTTTGCCAGAAAAATTCAAATCTCATGGATTTTATAGAAATTCAATTTCTACAACTTTCTGTAAGAAAGTGTTTCCAAATTCCAAATGTAAATTGATCGAAATCCACAAACGGGCGATTTTACTGTGCTATAATCAAATTTCAATCAATAAATGGGGTCCACCGACATGTTTAACATGTTTTAACATTTTGGTAACAAAAATACTCCTCCTCCACATATACTCATATATCCCACATTCATCGTAAAAAATATCATCGTTAATATATTATTAAAATAATATATGAAAAAATATTAATTTTCAACAATTGTTACTATAAAAATTTTCTCCATCTATATCCACATAAAATCAATATTTTTCTCATCATATGAATCAATAATTAATTATTCACAAATAATATTACAGAATCACAATATTGACAACTGTGCAGTTCCTGAGAAAGAGAGGCTTTCCAATAAGAATTTCTCCTTACCTAGCAATTAATTAGGTGACCAAACCTCTCCTGTATGTAACTTTCTAGACATTGCCAATAATGTTATCTAATAATATTATTCAGATAATATGAATTATTATTTCGATAATGAAAAAAATCTGTGTAATGACAATTATTGAAACAACAAAGAATATAAAATATCAACGCAAAGAATTATTGAATCAATAAAATAAAATAATCGAAGCAAGAATTATCGTAACCATTATCGAAAGTAAAGGCCTTCTTACATAAGAATCAATAATTGGTGCAATACCTGGTGTCATCTTGTGCAATAACGCCAGACATCGTGTTTTAACCATCGGGTATTCCAATGTAGTAAACTCAGAATAACTACGCTGTTATTTTTAAACAACTTATTTTTGTCGCTTTTCTTCCTCCAATCGCTTTCGTTATGGGGCCACACATGGTCGCTACTGGTCGCATTTAATATTCTCCGACAAAGATTTAATATTCCACGCGACCAAACTAATATTCCCAAACAATAATGAATATTATATCACCACTTGCTTATTTAAAATATTTGCGCATTTTACCCATAACTAACCACATTAATCAAATCAACCCTTACTATTTTAAAATAATAAATAAAGGAAATTTCATTTTATTTATATAAAAAAAAAAATTCAGGGTCTTACAGGACACATTAAAGGATGAACATTAGGGGAAATAACAATTTAAGTGAGAATTATTTTTTGGATTAAACACTTTTAATGTGCAGATCACAATTTGTTTTAATTTCTTTTTTTAACTTTTCTTTTAATTTGTAATATATTAAAAAATTTAAAGCTTACCTTTTAATATATTTTTATTATTTAATAATTTTTATATTTAAGCCTAACGATTTCATAATATAACTAATAATTATATTAATTTTCAAAAATAAAAATAGTAATTAATTTTAAAATTTTAGTTATAGTTTTGAAGATTTAATTTATTTTTATGAATTTTAATTTTTATTTGTGCTTATTATGAAAATACTTATGAATAATATTAAAGACATTACTCAAATTCAAAATTTATCCATTTAAAAGTTGACGTGGATAATGTTAAACTCGTTTAATTTTCAATGTGGCAACAACTAGGATGATAACACATGAAGTCGCTGACATGGATATTATTTTAAAAGTTGACGTGGATATTCCGTTAAAAGTCAACTCATTTAACGGATTTTGTAACGGTTTGATAAATATTTGAAGTTCGATGAGTCGATTGTAAAAAAAATCAGTTCAGTGATACATTTGTAAACCGACCCCTAGTAAAGTGAGAAAAAGTGTATTTAACCCAATTACATAATAATAGTAGGTGGCGTATCGATTGTTGGGTTAAATATATTTTTCTCCATTTTATTAGGGGTCGTTTTATAAATGTATTATCGAATTAATTTTTTTTACAATCGACTCATTGAACTTCAAATATTTATCAAATCGTTACAAATTCCGTTAAATGAGTTGACTTTTAACGTACAGAGACATGTGGCATCAGATATTTGCTACCCCACATCTTATTACACATTATTTACTTCACGTGGGTTAGTCCTAGTCATGGTCACGATGGGAACTCGATTAGTGGTTAAAATCAATTTGGTCAACTAAAGGCTAGACAAAGACAAAAAAAAAAAAACGCGCGAAGGAGTGAAGGAGAGAGACAGATTGAGGCGCGAACTTCTTATCTTGCTGGCGAATCTTGTTCTTTGATGCAAATCTTGCTCTTGTATGCGAATCTACTAGTGTGAATCTTATGTGAGGTTCGCTAGATTTCTTTAATTTAGGGTTTGTGGACATGGGTTGGTTGGGAATGAGTACGATTAAATTAAAGATTTTTAATCTGTTTGTAGCCATCTTGTTTGTCTTGATGTTTTCTCCATCTTTTTTGACTTTATTATGGTATTTTATTTTTGCCATTGTTGTTTTCTTCGGTCCCCCCATGTACTGTGAATAATAAATTCTAATTTTTTTTTCGTTTTCACAGAATGAGTGGGATTTGTCAGTTGCATGTGCACTATGGGGGAAAATTTGTTTAATAACCTAAAAATGAGTACAAGGGAGGTAAAGGCTGAAATTTATCCCCGTGTTGATGTGGATTTCATCTGCATGACTGTAATTAATTCATTTGCTGAAGCTTTACATTATGATAGCCATGCTAGGTTTATTTTAAGAATAATGGTCAAACTAGTGAAAATAGTTATAGATTGGTGCATGATGATGCCAGTATTGGAGACATGATAAAAATGTGTCTCCCTTTTGGTGTGATTGAATTTTATGTTGATCATGTACTTGTGAATAAAGGAGTTGTGACTGAACCTCCTGATGTGAATGAACAAGTTGCAACTACTATTACTAAACTCCCCAATACAACTGATAATATCAATCAGGTGGTTAGTATGAATAGTAAGATCAATCAGAAAGAGAGTAAAAATACTAATGCTACGTTTGGATTGAAGGAATGGAATAGAGTAGAGAATGGAATAGATGAGGGAATGGAATAAGGAAGTGAATGGAATGATTTTTTAATATTCCATGTACATGTTTGGTTGATGTTAGGAATACATCTAAGAATGAAATAAATAATTAGAAAGTGACCTAAATACCCTCAAATGTTCAAATTTAACTTAAATTCAATTTATATTAAAAATTTAACACATTTCATTTTTAGAAATAAAGGGGAGGGAGGGAGGGGAGGGAGGGAGAGGTGGGGTGGTGGTGGGGGTAGGGTGGGTGGGGGGGGGTGGGGTGGGTGGGTGGGGGTAAGTGGGGTAAATTACGAAGAAATAGAAATATGGAAATTCCGAAGAAATTATCAAATCTCGGCCCATTCTCTCTCGTCATTCCCAGATCGATCGAATTGAATGAATATGTAAAAAGCCTTATTATATCTTTAGGGATATATTTGTCAATTACTTAAAAATAATGGATGGAATAATTTATTCCTGGCCATCCCTCAAGGAATGAAAATTAAAATTTTAAATTAACTATCATTCCAGGAGGAATACATTATTCCGTTGGAATAAACAAACCAAACAACATTTTTATCATTCCAATGGAATGATTCATTCCATTCTCCCTCCTATTCCATCGATCCAAACGTAGCATAAGAGGAGTAGGAATATATATATATATATTTTTGAAAAAAAATATTATTATATATGACATACAAATTTATATTAATATTCAATATTTTATATTATCACTTATAATGAATGATACGTCAGTAATCACTAATCAGTGGCAATCCAAATTCAATTTCTAACATATTTCAAAATGGATTAACAATGAAAATGCTAATATTCAGTAAACTAAAAGTACGTATCTTTAGCTCTATTGACAAGATAGTGACATGAAATCCGATATATAAAAAATACGCAATCCAACAATATTTAATTTAATTTAATTTATATGTATTCTTGTGTTGGTTTCTCAACAAATTTTTTTTTCTTTGACAAACCTTTGTTCAAGAAAGATTCATTCATCCAATTTAAAATTTTGAATTACATTTATGAAAATTTCAATTCATATTTACTAAGACTCCAATTCGCCACTTTGGCATGCAATCTTTATTTTGTCAATAATGTCTTAGTTTAGTGGTTAAGATTGAGGTTTTCTTACTTTTTAATGTGAAAATCACATTCTCTGTAAATTCTGATGCGCCAATGTTGTGCAAGCAACGCATATTACACCATACTTTTTACCCAAAAAAGTCTTATTTATTAATTTTAATTTATTTCACAAAAAATAGACAAGTCCTTTCTTTCTTTCTCTCTCTCTCTCTCTCTCTGGCATCATCAGATGATAAATTTGAGTTTTATGTATATATATAAATTGGACGGGATAATTTATGTATATATATATATATATATATATATATATATATATATATTCAACCAATATTAATTACAAGGGAGAGACCGTCGTCCTCCCCGGACGTTCACATCAACGACATGTGAGTATAACCCCATATAGATTGTGCTTTAAGTGCAACCCAAACCCATTATTCCTTCCACGTAAAGCACTAGAAAGAATAATCCCTAGATAAATTTGTATTATTGGCCATTAATTTCCATTTAGTCGTAGAGACATTTGGCGCCTAAATTTGAATAACCAAACTAAAATTACCACCTCAACTGTCATTCTTTCTACTAACATTCCATCTTATGTCTTCTTCATTCCAACTAACTCTAGAGATCCCTATCATTCTTCTATAGTTTAAAAATATTCTGAATCAGCTTAAGAAAGGGACAAATCACAGCATATATATAAATTTTTATATATGCTAGCTAGGTTTATCACCTTCTATATATGATTCAAGCTTTGGTGATAATTTGATATTTCTGATTGTTGAAGATATATTTTTTCTTCAAGTCTAAGGATTAATTAATGAAATTATAAACTTTCACGGTGAGTTTATTTATTTATTTTTTGTGTGATTATTTGATGACTAATGTACGTACTAATGAAAAGTTTTGTGCGTGACAGTAGGTAGCATATATATATTTGGTTACACAAGTGATGTCTGCTGAGGAATTGAAAATTCGAGGGGAGCTAGAGTTGGATGTGGAGAGAGAATTGGAGGCAGAACTTAAGGATGAGATATACCGTCTGGGCCTAAGGTTGCACCGGCTCTATCAACAACAAAAAGAGAGGGAATTAGCAAGAGAATTATCTGAACCACCTGCAGGTACCAAAAATCAACGAGGCATAAAGAATAAAGCTCTATCGGAGGTTAACATTAATATTAAAATGGATGGAGGGACCAAAATTGAAATTAAAGAGACCAAAACAGAAGCTCGTGAAAATATTGATCATAAGCCTAAGGCAATTACATCTACATTAGAAAAAAATATGTCTAGGAGTTCTAAATTATCAGGAGAAAATATGCGACGAAATTTGGTGGCTGCTAGTAGCAAGAAGTTTGATTGGGCGAAAACGCTACGATCAGGAGCAGGTAATGTTGATTTCCATCAAGCCAAAGCGCTTAAAAGTGGCCGGCTGTGGGATGATAACGTTCAAACTGATGGCCGCGCCGTTGGGAAGAATTGCGCCAGCGCCTTGGGGCAGCGCAAGGGGAAAAAGCCTGGAGCTGATTAATTAAGTGACGACTTTATTTTTATGGTTATATAATTATGAGACTATATATATATATATATATATATATATATATATATATGTGTGTGTGTGTGTGTGTGTGTGTGTGTGTGTGTGTGTGTGTGTACAAATTAATTAAAACAGTGTGTGTTGTGTTGGGGTGGTAATAAGGCTTGGTTGTGATAATAAGCCACATTTGCATGCATATGTTGTTGTGCTTGTGCCCAGGGGCGAAACTAACATAGGGCTGGAGGGGGTCACGGCCCCCCAAGGTTTGAAAAATTTATAAGGTTCACTCCAAGGTTGAAAAAATTAAATTTATTATAATTCTAAGTTTGTATAATTGGAGCATAATATTGTATATGTGTTATTCTAATTGAATGATACATTTGTATCCAGGTAACCAACTTAAACCCTTATTTTTTTTTTTTTATTCTTTGTTTATTTTATGAAACTTGATATTTTACTTTTAAAAGTTTAACGAAAGTGATCATATTCAATTTGTTTTCCCAGTAACCAACTAAAACCTTACTTATTTGATTGTAAGTTTATGAAAATTTTATTATTAAAAAGTTCAATAAATGGTCCAATAATATTGATTAAGTCATTCTTGTAGTGTAGTTAATTGAATTTTTTATTTTTGTTTAATTAGAATCATGGGAAAATCACATATTATTGATTCATTTTTCAAGAGAAAGCAATCAAATCATGTTGACATATCTATGCTTACCCTCGAGTCTAATGTTAAAACATCTCCGCTTACTTCGAACAAGAACAATGTGAATTGAAGGTAAAGAATGAGATATTAATTATTTGGAACGTGATCCTAGAAAACGTATCAAAATATGGAAATGTTGTGGTGTGATTGAAATTCTTTTTCTGAATATATATTATGTTGTTAAAAAAAAATTTAGCCCCCCCCCCAAAAAAAAATAAAAAATAAATCCTGGTTTCGCCCGTGCTTGTGCCTGGTTTATATATCCAATGTTCTGTTTAATAATGTAAAGCTTGTGCATGTTTTTGACCTTAATTAGGATGTGCTTATATGTACTTGTATGATTATATCATATGGGAGTATAAATTAATATTCTTAATTTTTATTTGGAGTTTGAACTTGTCCTTGAAAGATTATAGTTGGAAATTAGTGGATTTAATCATAAACATGCAGTTTAGGAATAAATAAAGCATAAGTTTCGATTTTATTTTAATTTTTAATTTACTTTTTCATATTATAGTTGTAGAAACTTAAATTTTGTTTTTGTCGATAATTTTGTTTTTAATTTATAAAAAATATTATGTCTATAATCTGATTACGTCTCTAACAAAGCATAATATACCTACAAAATTCAGAAAGTCAAATTAGGCTTTCTCTCTTTTTTTTTTATACTTTTAAAAAATACTAATATTAAGAATCAAATGGGACTTCTTAGAATTAATAGTGCACTCATAATATATTATTTACAATATTAGTGCAATTACAACAATAGTGCACTCATAAAATATTTATACAATTAATATATTTTTCATATTATTTACAATATTAGTGCAATTAGAATTCCTTAATTTAAGGAATTAGTATACAATTAAGATTCCTTAATTTAGGGGATTAGTATTAGTTTACTTATTAAATTAACTGTTCTATCATCAACGTGTTCTTCTGTCCTTCTGTCATCAACGTGTTCATCTCATCTTCTGCGCACCCATAGCCAATTTGCAATTTCGCTCCAAGTGCTTTCTGAGACATATCCATAGTCGGCAAGAGCGTTGAATGCATCGGGAAAAGCACGTGAACAAGTGAAGTGGATAGAATTACGCCCGTCGTGAAGCACTTGATTACGAGGGCGCTTTTGTAAAGTTCGACTTACCTTGGAAGAAACGCTAGAATCACCCGGTAATGAGATGCCGATCACGTTAGTGGAGAAGATGACGAAGATTGATATGAGCTTTAGGTGAGCTGCGGCATTGACCGTCATGACATGAAAGTTCTCGAGCCATGTCTGTCATGCACAAATTCATGACAATTTAGAGAGAAAGTCACGTGAGAGGAGAGTAATGTTATAGTGAAATTGGGTCTTTCACTTGTATTTCTTCTTCTATAGTATTTTGGCCCTGGAGGAAATACTTTATTTGCTTTATTTTAGCGTAATACCTGCTTTGAACCGATTACGAGGAGAATCTTTTCGTCAATGCGAGAAACCGAGGAAGAAGTATTAAAGTATTAAATTCAGAATAAAATCTTCATACCAAGGTAACCAATTCAGCTTTTATTAAGTTACCAATTTATTTTGAATGTGATGCATTTGGTAGCCAAACCTTCATCATTGGTTGCCTTTCAGACGAAAAAAAGTTTGGCTACCAACTCGCACTATATTCATAATAATTTTATTTTAAAATGTTATTTATACGTTGGTAGCCAAACCGTCATAGATAATTTTTTTCATAGTACAGTTGGTAGCCAAACCTTAATACAAATGTAACCAACAAAAACTAAAATTGTTACATTTGAAAGTTTTTGTTATCAATCGTGACTCGAAATTTCTATGGTTACCCACAAAAACTAAAATGATTACTTTTGTATAAATATTTGGATACCAACTGCACTAAAATTTATCTTTTTCTCCTTTTAATTTTTGGACTAAATCAACCTTCGCCATAATATCAAATGCATGGCGTCCAAGGTGTTGAAGTTGTTTTGAAGGGCGGTGGCATGAAGGGATGAGGAAGATGACCGGCGAAGGAGAGGAGGAAGATGACGTTGCAAAACTTGGAATATTTGAATTTTAATTATTATTTTTGAATTTAAATTTGTTTTGTTTGTTAGATCCAAGATATTTGAATTTAAATTATTAATTATGGTAGTTATTTCTCCTTGATTTTAGGTTTCCTTATTATTATGAATTGAATCATATACTAATTCTCTAAATTAAGGAATCTTAATTGCACTAATATTATAAATAAATATAGAAAATATATTAATTATGTAAATATTTTATGAGTGCACTAATAGTGTAATTACTTTCTAAATGTTGTATACTTATGTAAAGGACCCATGAATAAATTAGGTCAGCGCCTCCACACTCTGGTCCACTAAAAGACTAGGCCTGATCATTCAATAAATCCGCTATGTGGACAAGCCAGAAATTCAGGCCCATTAAATAAAACACCTTTATCATCATGACATCATCTTGTAATGTTATTTTTATTTTCCATTTTGCGGTATCAAGGTTTTTAGTTTTTACCATAAGATTCTGAACGAATTAAAGGTTTACTATAATAATAATAATAATAATAATAATAATAATAATAATCCAATGCTAATGAAAATAGAAACAATTCTTTAATTTCCCTAGAGAAAATTGGTGTAATTATATATAGTTAAAATAAGTTTGTTCTAGAAAACCACAAAATGATTTATCAAGAAAATAAATATTTTCACAACATTTTTTGATATTTTTCTATATAAAACGTGTCGCTATAAATATATAGCGATGGTAAAAACAGTCGTTATATAATTTATAACGATAATTTTTATATGAAAATAT
The DNA here is from genome assembly GCA_020205605.1 of Panax ginseng. Lineage (NCBI taxonomy): Eukaryota > Viridiplantae > Streptophyta > Magnoliopsida > Apiales > Araliaceae > Panax > Panax ginseng. Next base: position 24,746,814 of record CM035145.1, read on the forward strand.
TATTTTTTATTATGAATTTATCGTTTTTCTCGATCAATCGACCCTTACGTATTGGTTGTCAAATTAAAGTCACTGTATCTCTTTGCACGTATATTAAGAAAGTTTGTTTTTTTTCTTTAACAAATCATACTTTGTTGTACATTTTGTTGACGGGGATGGGGTTTGTCTAGCTATTTTTTAGGTGTTCTTGTCCTTTAAGTTGGTCCTTTGTTATTAGCCTAGTAGCTCAGGCACCGGTTTAATACATGCAAGACTAAATTCTAATTTTACCCTAAACTTAGTTATAAAATTGATTTTCACCCTGAATTTTGGTTTGAATTAAATAATGCACCTTATACTTTTGGCGAGACAACAGAAATGCACACCTTTTTTTTTTTCTTTTAAGTTGAGGCATGACAGAAGACTGCATGTTGATGGAGAAACAATAGATTATCATGATGAACATCTCGTGACACATATTTTTCAAAAAAGAAAAAAAGTATTCCTAAAATTTGACACTGAATAAAAACTTATTGTAAAAAGTAATTAATAAGTCTGAGTCTGTTTAGGTTTAACATGGATAATTTTTTTTATTACATTGTTAACCTCTTTCTTATAAAGACTCGACACTTATTTTCACGCCGGAGAGTACCCCCGACGACGGCAACGACGGGTCACCACTTCCAAAGCCAGCTGAACGAAAAAGAAACGTTAACAGTACAGTATATGATTAGACGGATCGACAAGACTGGTGAAAAATTGAATTTGAAGAAATGGATGCCAACTTATATCTTAGTACTTCTCACTTTTTCAATCGTGAGGTTTGCTTTGAAAAAGCTGATGATCGATCAATACAGACGAATCTTTTACAGGTCCCCCTCCCTATCCCCTTGGCTTGGATTCTCTTGCAATGTCTTGTATCTATAGCTAGCTACCACTTTTGTTTCAATTTCTAGGACTCCAATCACCCATATTCTATTCTTTAATTTTTTCTCATGTCCAAAAAATAAAAAAAATAAAAAAAGTGAGTCATATATATATATATATATAGAATGGATCAGGTCCGGGAATCCGGACCTGATAAAAAACGGATTAAAATTTTTTTTTTTTATTTTTTTTTTAAAACAACTAAAAAAAATATTTAATATTTTATGGAACTGAAATTTTTCCATAATATAATGTTTTGGGTGTGATTTAAATACCTATACCAAAAAATGGTAGTACAGTCTGCACAGACTGTACATACATGTTTTGTTATACGTACCCAAATCACACCCAAAACACTGTATTATGAAAAAATTTCAATTTCATAATTTTTTATTTATTTATTTTAGTTGTTTTTAAAAAAAAAAAAAAAAAGAAGTCAGGACATTAGATCCGTCAGGATTTAATTAGGACCGGATCTTGTCCTATATATATATATATATATATATATATATATATATATATATATATGTTAAATGCATCTTTTCTTTTAAGAGTTTTAATCAGTTTTAAATTTAATTTAAACCCATTAATTGGTTGGATTTATATTAAATTACAAGTGCATTTAATAGTCTATAATAAGGAGATTTAGAGAGAACAATATATGATTCAAGTATGAATTATAAATTGTATTTTAATTGTATCCAAAGTGGGGTATATGAAAAGGTGCATTGTTGTTTGAAAAAACATTTTCCTTTAACTCTCACATTGGTAAGGAGTTAAGCTATTCAAAACTTTATAAGCATAAAGAGAATAGTTTAATTTACTTGTGGTACTAAAGGGAAGGCTTGAATTTAGTCACAATGACGTGGTGAAAAGCACCACCCGCCTGCGTCCCGGGGTCGGGTTTGTGTCGCAAAGTTGTATTGGCACTTTAAGCGCACTTTGCACGTACACATCGTCGCTAGAAGTCTCGCCCGAGCCATGAGTTTATCTTTTTAGATACAACTCGAACCATATTAATGGACCTAATTCATTATTAAACAGTTTGTGTTTAATCACTGTGGATGCAAAAGGGTTTCAAAACTGTCAAAATTGATGTGATAATAACATAATTTGTTTTGTAAACTGATGTATTATAACAGTTCAGCTTTTATCAGTTTTTGAAACTGAGCAATAATTTATCTTCTTTTTTCATCAACCTTTACAAATCAGTATATTTTCTAAGATTCATATGTGAATTGCTATCACTGTAAATATATAAGCTTGACATATATTCTGGAGGTATATTGCTAGTAGGTCTGGCAACTTAAGTCGAAAACCATATAGTTAACCAAAACTAGGACTGAGCATTCGGTTAATAACCGAACCGAACCGAACCATCATTTCGGTTATAACCGAAACCCGAAAATACCCTGTTTTAGCTATCCGAACAAGTAACCGAATAATCGAATAGGTTATTCGGTTATTCGGTTACTAACCGAATTAAAAAGATTTAGAATAACCCATTTCAAATCACAACAATGACGAGTAGAATAACCCATTTCACAAAATCAACAGATAAACAAAACCCAAATCATGCCAAATCAAATAATTTCCCCAATAAAATTGTCATGCCCAACACGAACATCATCATCGGTTGGGTGTGGAGTCAGACTCGAAGATCGGGCGCCAGATACTCGGTCGAGCTCATCATCGGATTTCGACTCGGAGTCGCCGAACTCGTCCCAATCGGAGTTGAAGGCGTCAGAAACTCAGAATCGGGGGAGAGGGAATCGGCTGGCGGTGGGTCCTTAAGGTCGTCCTGCGAGAGGACAACGATGAAAGGAACACAGAGAGAGTTTTGGACAGTGAAAAAGAAGAAAAGAAACAGAGAGAGAGAAATTTGGTGGTAGGAACACAGAGAGAGAGTTTGAGTCTGCTTCTGTTTTGTAATTTGTACGTGTACTACTACTACTACTACTACTACTACTACTAGTATATATATTTTTTATTCTCTCTATGTATATGCACGAAAAACGTTAAAAAAAGTGAGGAGTGTTATTCGGTTATTCGGTTAAACCGAATAACCCAAAAATAATACCCGTACAAACTAACCGAAAATCGTACAAAAATTCGGATATGACCGAAATAGTAAAAATAATCGAATTATCAGAATATTTCGGTTAAATTATTTCGGTTGCGTTCGATTTTTCGGTTATACCCATTTTTTGCTCAGTCCTAACCAAAACCACTTGGATCTATTGGGTTGGTTAACTAGTTTTTATGTTATGGATTTATTTGGTCTTGGACCCATATTATTATTACAAATATGGGTTGGATATAGTTTTACTAATTTTGACCCATATAATTAGTCTATAATAGTTTTTTGCACTTTGTAGAGCTAATGCATCAACATGTATGTATTATTACACTACATTCTTATATAACAGATATTACATTATATACATGCATATTACACACTTTTGTAATTTATACATTTGTAATAATGTATAAAAACTATTTCACTAATTATGGAATTAATCCATAATAAAGTTAACACTTTTAGTGTAACGAACTACTGATTTAAATAATTAATATATCCTCCTTTAATTAATTAAAATAATTTATTTAAATTATATAATTAAATTTAATTTTCTCCTTTTCTCCATAAAATATTTTATATTATATTATATTATATAATTTAATTTAATTTCTCCAACCCTCACCCCTTTCCCCTCAAAAAAAAATATTTATTAATTATGTATACACCCCCACCCCTCACCCCTCACCCTCCTAAAAAATAATATTTATTGTGTAACACCCCAGTTCCACATCGAAAGATAGGGAAAAAATTTATCTGCATATAAGGAAATAAGTTACTACCAATAGTACCTTTAAGTCATGACCTTTTGGGAGCCTGTGGTGGGCTAAAATGACCCAAGAAGATACTATTGGGCTAGTAGTTTGAGGCCTTATTTTGATGAATTTGATTCGATACGGACTAAGGATTTGACCCGAGATTTATTTTGGACTCGGGATTTGACCCGCATTGTTTCATATGGTATCAGAGCCGACTCTCGAAAGCTCGGGTCGGGTCATCCGATCGAGTTGTCGGAGGTGGGGACACGAAGGCTGGTGGTATTATCCCACAGTGGAGAGATGGAAGTCCGGAGGTGGGGACACGAAACCAGCTGATATTATCCCACAATGGCTAGAGAGGCAAAGATCTTTGGGTCGTGTGTGTGATCGGTTCTGACAGGGACGTCAAAAATTTAAGTGGGGGAGTTTGTAACACCCCAGTCCCACATCGAAAGATAGGAAAACAATTTGTCTGCATATAAGGAAATAAGTTACTAAGAATGGTACCTTCAAGTCATGACCTTTTGGGAGCACTGTGGTGAGCTAAGATGACCCAAGAAGATCTTATTGGGCGATGTTTGAGGCCTTATTTTGATGGATTTGATTCGATACGGACTTGGGATTTGACCCGAGATTTATTCCGGACTCGGGATTTGACCCGGGTTGTTTCATATTGATACACCCCCACCCCGCTTGTAAGACCCCAACTTTTATAAATAAAGATGAATTTTCTATAAATATCCTTTTTGAATATTATGGAGTAAATTTGATATAATGTTATAGTTGTGGGTAATATTAATAAATTTTACAAAGTACGCAAGTTGTTATATAATATTCGATTGGTCGTGGAATATTCCCCGAAGAACTTCCTGGCCTACCCCCAGAGCGTGAAATTGAATTTTGTATCGACCTTGAACCCGGTACAAAACCCATTTCTAAAGCCCCATATCGAATGACTCTATTGAACTTCGTGGAGTTAAAGACCCAATTGCAGGAATTGTTAGACATTGGCTTTATTAATCCCAAGTACTTCTCCTTGGGGTGCTCTCTGTTTTGTTCGTGAAGAAGAAAGATGGGAATATGCGACTTTGTATTGATTATCGGAGTTGAATCATGTCACCATCAAAAATAGGTACCCATTGCCACGTATTGATGACTGTTTGACCGATTCAAGGAGCCAAATTCGTTTCAAAGATTGATCTTCGTTCCGGATATCACCAATTGAAGATTAGAACCGATGACATTCCAAAGACGGCTTTCAGAACTTGGTACGGGCATTATGAATTCCTAGTCATGTCCTTTGGATTGACTAATGCTCCTGCTACCTTCATGGATATGATGAACCGAGTATTCAAGGAATATTTGAATCACTTTGTGGTCGTCTTTATTGATGACATCCTTATTTATTCTAAAAGCCGTGAAGATCATGAGAAACACTTGAGGCTGACACTCTAAAAGCTTCGTGAATATAAACTTTATGCCAAGTTGAAGAAATGTGAGTTCTGGCTTGAGGAAGTAGCATTCCTTGGGCACGTGATATCAAGTCATGGAATATCTATTGACCCAGCAAAGATTGAAGCTATTCAAAGCTGGAAGCAACCTAAATCAGTGACCGAAGTACGTAGCTGGTTATTATCGGAAATTCGTGGAAGTATTTTCTCGAATCGCTACTCCATTGACTCAGCTGACTCGGAAAGATACAAAGTTCGGTTGGAGCGAAGAATGTGAGAAGAGTTTTCAAGAACTCAAGAGGAGACTCATTTTTTTTGTCTTGACAATACCATCCGGCTTGGAGAGGATTTGTCATCTCTGGTGATGCTTACGCAAAGGGTTGGGATGTGTTCTCATGAAACATGAAAAAGTCATAGCTTTATGCCTCAAGACAACTCAAAGAATATGAGAGGAATTATCCTACTCATGATCTAGAGTTGGCAGTTGTTGTCTTCGCACTAAAGATTTGAGGCGTATCTTGTATGGGGCGAAGGTGGAGATCTTTATGGATCATAAAAGCCTCAAATATTTCTTCACTCAAAAGGAACTCAACATGCGACAACGACGCCGGGTTTGAATCATTGAAAGATTATGATCATACCATCCAATACCATCCGGAAAGCGAACGTGGTAGGTGGGACGCATTGAGTAGAAGATCATACGCAAGTGCGAATGCGATATTGTCAACGCGAAAGGCCCATTTTGTGTGACTTGCAAAGGATGGAGATAGAGTTAAAGACTCAGGGACCCATGTGATGATGACGAATATCTGAGTAGAATCGACTTTAATTGATTAAGTTAAAAGCCGCCAAGTTACGCACTGGAGGAAATGACGCGTATGAGGAGGAAAGTGCAAGAAGGTGCTATGTCGGAAGCAAGAATCGATGAAGAAGGAATACTTCAAGTCAACTCTAGACTTTGTGTTCCTAACGACCCTGATTTAAAGTATAAAATCATGATGGAGGCGCACAACACACCGTTTGCAATCCATCTGGGAGTACCAAAATGTATCATGATATTCATCATACATTTGGTGGTGGAGCAATATGAAGAGAGAGATAACGCTGTTTATCTCAAGGTGTTTAACTTGTCAACGAGTTAAAGCGGAGCATCAAGTACCAAAAGGTCCATTGCAACCACTTGATATTCCGAATGGAAGTGGGAGCACATTACCATGGATTTCAAGCATCGGTCTTCCTAAGGTTTCTCAAGGTATAGATGCGATTTGGGTCATTGTTGATAGATTGACCAAGTCCGCTCATTTCTTACCGATACGAGAAACTTATACACTTGAACGTCTTGCTCAGTATGTACATAAACGAGATTGTAAGATCGCATGGTATCTGCGGTATCCATAGTTTCGATCGAGACCCAAGATTTACTTCACGATTTTGGGTTAGTTTGCAAAAAGCTATGGGCACAGCATTTACGATTTAGCTTCGGCATATCATCCTCTCGACGGACGGACAATGGAGAGGACTATTCAAACTCTTGAAGATCTATTAAGACTCTGTGTCCTTGATTTCAAGGAAGTTGGGACAAGTTTTTACCATTGGTGGAGTTTTCCTACAACAACAGGTTATCGCAAGTATTGGCATGGCTCCATTTTGAGCGTTGTATGGAAGAAAGTGTCGTTTCTCGATATCTTTGGGATGAGGTGGGTGAAGCAACGTTGTTGGGATCGGAGTTAGTACGTATAACTACGAGAAAAGATTCAAACGATCCGACAACGTATAAAAACCTCACAAGATCGACAAAAAGTTATCTTGATCTTCATCGAAAGGGCGTGGATGTTGATATAGGAGATCATGTGTTATTACGAAGTTGTTCCGTGGAAAGGAGTTACGAGATTTGAAAAAGAGAGGAAAGCTCAATCCTCGATTCATCGGCCCATTTTAATCCTCGATCGAGTAGGGCGTGGCCTATAGACTCGCTTTACCGCCAAGTATGTCTCGTGTTCATAACGTTTTTCACATATCTATGTTACGTAAATATGTGGAAGACCCGAACCACATTATTGAGTTAGAACAAGACGAAATAGCGAAAGATTTGACGTATGAAGAGGTTCCTGTTCAAATTTTGGATAAGAAAGAACATATTCTACGCTCTAAGGTTATACCTCAAGTCAAAGTTTTGTGGAGAAACCACGATGTTGAGGAAATGACGTGGGAGTTAGAATCTGAAATGAAATCAAGGTATCCTTACCTCTTCGACATACCAGGTACGTACCCTAATTTCGAGGGCAAAATTTCATAAGAAGAGGAGGTTGTAAGACTCCAACTTTTATAAATAAAGATGAATTTTCTATAAATATCCTTTTTGAATATTATGGAGTAAATTTGATATAATGTTATAGTTGTGGGTAATATTAATAAATTTTACAAAGTACGCAAGTTGTTATATAATATTCGATTGGTCGGGGAATATTCATACAACGACACAATCATTGGTGGACCCCACAACGGAATTATTGCCGGATTGAGAAAACGACAAAAATACTTTATGAAAATAACGGCGGAAGTTTTACCATTAACTATTGAAATACCTGGTGTTAAAAGTACAGTAATATGCGTGATTGCATAGTAGCACACGGTATTGATTATTGATGCTTACGTGAGAAGTCACTCAGTTTTGCTTATTATTTGGATTCCTATTTACACATTTTTCAAAATTATTGGAAGGAAGTTATAAAGTATATACATATATATATATATATATGTTATATATATATATATACATATATATATGACATGTGTGTGTGTTTTAGTGTGTATAAGAGTGTGTGTGTGTTAGTGGATTTTGGTGGGGTTTTACATTATCAAGTGGTGTGGGGTTATATTATGTATACATTATGGGAATTGTCAAAAGGGGTGGGAAATGGATTGAAGCAGGGAAGGAGTACTATATTGTATTATATGTCCACATATATATAAAGTTTGACTAATTATTAGACAAGTTGCAAAAGTTATTCACGGGTGGGTACATTTTCCTTTTAAGCATGTGTGGGTTTGTATATATATATATATATATATATATATATATATATATATATATATATATATATATATATATTTTTATCCGATTTGTTACGATTGGAGGAGGCTTGAATTTTTGCGTCAAGTAAGTTATCAAAATTTCATCCGTGAATTTCACAGCTGATGCGTCCGTGTTTTTTTATTTAAAAACAGTACCCCTTCCATCCTCCTATAAATATGATGCTTATTTAGAATTGAAAATCACACCAGAAATACAGAGAATTCTCTTCTATAATCTTGAGTGTATTTCTTTAGAGTTTTAAGAAGCTTTAAGCGTAGTGCAAGTTTTCTTAAAAAAATATCTTCACCCTACCAATCGGAATACTTTTCTTTTATGGTAAGGGATATTATTTGTTGTACCCGTAAGGGTTATTATTTCTTTTGTATTCATGAAGAGAACTTCTATTATTCCATTCTTTATTATTATTATTTGGAATAACCAATATCGAGGACTACCCTATACTTGGTGACATTCTTCTATTATTACATCTTTATTATTATTACATTTGGAATATCCACATGCATGCTTTTTCTGTGGGACTGGTTAAAATCTTTATTATTATTACATTGGAATATCCATCGTCATGCATGCATTACGCTTGGGACTGGTTAAAATCTTTATTATTATTACATTTGGAACATCCCGCGGTGCAATTTAATTTTCACCGACCGATTTTGTTACTTATTATTCTGTTAGAATAATCTGTCCATGCGAAGTACCGCATGCATGGTGATTTCTTTTGTTATTCCATTCGTTATTATATTCAGTTGGTTAAAGTTTTGACTTCTATACTCCATGAAATTAGTGGAACATCCTTGATATTTGCGCTTCATCCAGTATCTTTTCATTGAAATATTATTCTGAGCATTCTTGAATTTTACTCTACAAAGCAGTATCATGTTGACAATTTGGACGTTAATAGTTCTTGGATAAATTAATTCTTGAACTTGTTTTATTGAATTCTTATATCATTGTCATCATCCTCATATTTATATTATGTTGAAAGTCATCTGTGGCCTGTAGTGCATAGATGGACTTGGTATGATTATGACCAGGGATTATTCGGTGTAATCATGACCGTAATGTTACGAATGATGTGGAAAAAAAAGTCCTCATGGGCCTGTAGTGCATTGATGGACAGTTGTTGGCATAATCATGACCATTAATGAATACGCAAATATTCTTGGCCCGTAGTGCATGGATAATTGTGGTCGTGATACTAAAGAATATCCTTGGCCGTAGTGCAGGGTTGATTCGATGATGTGGATTATTTATTAAGTTGAGTCCCAGCGATAAAAGTGGAAAAACCTTTTAAATTATAAAAGATAGTAGATTTTATTCTCTACTTGACTCTTTTAATGGATTGCATGTTTCGCTGCAGTTAAACTTGATGTGTTATATTTTATTAGTTTAACACTGTTGAAGGCTAACGATAATTTATTCTGCATTATCTTAGTCATAATATTTCTTCTTTGGGCTAGTTGAGCTCACTGCTTTTCTTTCACTTTATTCTCTTTGAAATGAGAACATAATAGAGGACTAGTCGGGGAGCGGTGTAGCGGTCGGAGGAATAGCATTAGTAGTCCTCACTATTACGTGAAATAGTGTGTTAATAATTGTGATGAGGACTCTTTTGAGTTTGTATAATCTCTAGTAGACAATAATTGTATTCAAACTCACGATTATATTTTTATCGTATTGTACACGACAGTTGTATTAGTAAGTTGTATTTGAATTTTGTATCATGTATCTGACGACCCAAGATGGGTGATGTATACCTATTTTTGGGGGCGTCACACCGCTCCCTCCCAAAAAAAGAAGTTATATTTATTGATTATGTATCTCCGCCCACCCCCCTCCTCTACGTACGCCCCACGCCCAAAAAAATATATTATTTATTGATTATGTACACCCCCTATGCCCCGCCCCACACACCCCCACCCACCCACGCCCACACCCACACCCACACCCACACATAAAAATAATAATATTTTTTGATTATACATACACCCTAAATTTTTTTTACTGATTATTATAATAAAATTCTTAATAATTTCATTAATTTTAATTAACATAATAATTATTAATGTAATTTTTTTGAAAATGCCTATAATCATAAAATTAATGTTTTTAATACTTAAATTAGTCACATCTATTAAAAATTTTAGTTTCAAACTTTAGTCTAAAAATTAAAATATGACTATTTTAGTGTAACAAAAATTAAGATTTTAGTGAAACTATAATTTGAAAAATAGGTCGACTTGGATTTGACCTATAACCATTTAAATCCAAACCACATAACCCATATTAAGTAGGGTCCTTAACACTAATATACAACAATTAAAAAGTATTTACAAAAATAATACATACACAAAATAATTACAAAAATAACGAATTTCACATTAATAAGGAAACCTAAAATCAAGGAGAAATAACTGCCATAATTAATAATTCAAATTCAAATGTCTGGGATCTAACAACAAAAACAAATTCAAATTCAAAATAATAATTCAAATTCAAATCTTCATCTCCCTCACAGTAGCCCTCTCCTCCGCTACTCCGCTGCGAATCTCCGTTGTCCAAAACCTAGTGAAATCACGATAAAATGCAAAGAAACATAAGATTTCTGAAAGTACAATTACTAAACAATACGATTGAACTGTTAACATTACATAAGCGATTAATTTCTTCCAAATACAATTTTTGTGTCTTCAACACCTCTTGTTTTATTGAGTTGGAACCCACCCTTAATTCCTGAGTAGTTTCATCACTTCATGTCAAAATAAATAAACCGTGAAACACACACACACACACACACACACACACACACACACACACACACACACACACATATATATATATATATATATATATATATATATATATAAGAACACTGTATAGGAAAGAGAGTGATGTGAAATGTAATGTTGATAACCAAACTTTCGTATCAAGTTAACCAAACTTTTATACCAAGATAACCAAACCTTTATACCAAGGTAACCAATCTACCTCCACACCTGCAGTATGAATTGGTTACCTTGGTCTGAAAGTTTGGCAACCAATTGCATGAAGGTTTGGTTACCAACTGCATCACATTTAAAATAAATTGGTAACTTAATAAAACTGAATTTGTTATCTTGGTATGAAGGTTTGGCTACCCACTGCATGAAAGTTTGGTGACCAACTACATCACATTCAAAATAAATTGATAACTTAATAACACTGAATTGGTTACCTTGGTATGAATATTTGGCTACCAACTGCACTATGAAAAAACTGCAGGTGTGGATGTGGATTGGTTACCTTGGTATGAAGATTTTGTTATCTTGGTATGAATGTTTGGTTACCTTAGTGTGAAGGTTTGGTTACCAACTGCACTATGAAAAAATTAAAGGTGTGGAGGTGGATTGGTTACCTTGGTATGACGGTTTGGTTACTTTGGTATGAAGGTTTGGTTACCAACTACACTATGAAAAAACTGCAGGGATAGAGGTGGATTGGTAACCTTGGTATGAAGGTTTAGTTACCAATTTCTTCTATTAGTTGCTGATTTTGGATCAAATCCAATAAGGATAATAACCTGCGCGCTGCATATAAAATTCCTATCAAAATCCAATAAGGTCAGTATGTTCTCCAAATCCTATCAAATTCCTGTCATGAAGCTCTAGACATGGAGGATAATGATTCAACCTAACAACAGAGTCACTATGTTCATCCATCAAAAGCTCACTAAAAACATCCCTTTTCTGAATCATAAGCCCATCAGCCAAAAGTTCAAGAATCTCACGAGCCATCTTTTTTACAGCTGTTACATAATTATTCACAGCACAACTGCAATAAAATAACAAAACAAAACAAGCAATCCCCATTAAGAAAATTATGCATGCTGCTCTGTTTTGTTATTTTTTAAAAAATAAAAATTAAAAAAAATTCTGAGGTTTTCTGGGTTGTCACCAAAAGCTTATGCAACTTTGAGATAATTGAATTCTGGATTTGTGGTTAGAAGAAGATATTCAACCCAACCGATATCGCCGTTACGACCAATACTCTTATTTCCATAGCAAAAAGGGTCGGGGGGGCCTGCCTTTTCTTTTTCAGACTTGGGAGAAGAGAAGAATTTGATGGCTTCTGATTCAAGTTTGTTGATGAATTCAGTTGGGATTCCATGGTTGATGATTTTGAAGAATCCGAATTCTTCGCATGCCTTAACAAGAAAATAATAATTAACGGGAGGAGATAAATGAGATAATTGTGAGCCACGATTAAAAGATACTCAAATGTATTAATTTTGTAAATAAATATGAAAAAATGTATTACTTTTGTAATTATTTTATCTATGCACCATTATTGTAATTATTTCTAAAAATGTACTAAAATATGTAATTAATCCTATTAAATATAGGTATGGTTTTGGTTTCTTAACCAACCCATAACTATTTTGTGTAACCCAAAATCAACCCAAACCTATTTTTTGTCAGGTCTAATTGCTAATAGTCTTTAACAAACCTTTGTGGTAAGGGTCAATAAACATCTTAAAGACAGGGAATACGCGTGTCAATTCCTTGTTCAAGTTATTTTGTACCTTTCTATCACTACAAAAAAAAGGATCACTGCCGACAGGAGTATTACCGACGGCGTATATGCCGTCGAGATTAACCTCTTTGGCGACGACCACACCGTCGATAATGATGCCTGTTGTCAATGTTTTGGTTCCCTCCAAAATTATTATGGGTGTCGACGGGAGTCCGTCAGTAAAGACAATTCTGCCGTTGGTAATGAGTTTTTTTGGTGCGAGGGAGGGAAATAAAGGGGCGACAGGAGAAAGTATTAGTGGCAACGGCACTACCGTCGTTAATGAAAGTCTCGACGGGTTATTAGCGACGGCGTGCCCGTCGAGAATGAAGTTTTAATTTTATTAGCACTGACCTCGACGACAGTCTCACTTTTGTACAAAAATTTCCAAAGTTCGCGCTTTTTTTGTCTTCCTCTTCTCCAAATTTGCTCGATTTCTTGTCTGGTTTCTTCCAAAATTAGTTTCTTGAGTTTATTTTCAAATCGAGTTTGTTCGTCTGAGTTTGAACTGTTCGACTTAGTTGGGTTTTCCCGATCGATCGTGTCCTCGTGGCTGGGTTTTCAATTGTTAGCCATTACGTACATTGGTTAAATTATACACTCGTTACACTTATTTTTGTCCACCGCCTCAAAATGAGTCACATTTTTATTGCGTGCTCGTCCCAACATCAGAGTTTTATTTTTCAAACTAAACTAATAAAACAAAAGTGGTTAAACATATTTTAATTTAACGTGAGATCTATATTATGAACATTAAAATTAAGGTAGGGTTAAAAGATAAGTTATTATTTTCTCTTAAATTTATGATTTTTTTTAATTGTGATTAGTGATTACACTCATTTGAAGAACAGGAAAGAAACATTGAATATAAAGGTGCATATATCAAGCCATCAAATATATGACGTACACAAGTAAAAGAGGAGAAAACAAAAATATATATATATATATATATATATATATATATATATATATATATATATATATATATATATATATATATATATATATATATATATATATATATAAAAATGATACATAACATTTATTTGTTATGGATTCAGATTAAAAAATGCATCCCAGAATCCGCTAGATATTCTAGCGGACTGGATAAAAATTATTATTTTTAGACATTTATATCCCCAAAAAAAGCATCACGTCCGCTAGTATAGCTAGCGGACAGATTAATAGCAACAGCTTCCTACCGTGCAACAACAACAACTCAACAAACAGTTTCCCATGGCAACTCAAATCCATTCATAAAGTTTTGTTGAAAAATGGCATCCATACCAGATTCAATGTCCGCTGAGATGATCTTATCCATCAATGAATCATCAACCGCCATAAACTCATGGATGGAAGCTGTTTTTCTTTGCAAAACTGGGAATGAAGTAGTCAGGATCTCAATGAGGCAAGCAAGAAAAGCAGAATTCAATAAATATTACACAACCTAGAAGTTGATCTTGAAACTGCTATATGTATCTTGTCCTCCTCATAAGTACAATACGTGACTACCTGGTATGAGGGACCGAATGCGATTCCAGTTAATTTAGCCTGGTCCTCCCTTGGTCTATTCTTGATCAGTTCTCAATTCACAGTTACGAATTTTGCAGTTTTCTTTCCAATTGAAGGGTTTTGCTAGATGAATTGATGCTGCTAGAGGAATCGCCTGAGATTGTGCAAGAGGAATCACTTGAGATTGTGTAGTTGCAGGTGAAAAGTTGGGGCAATTTGTTTAACAGTGCGTTGACTGAGGGCATTTCTGTCCAAAACAGTTTTTAATTCAGTCCGCTAGAATAACTAGCGGATGGGGAGACCTCTTTTGATATGGATGGTTTAGATGCTATTTGTCATTTTTTTAATCCATAACAAATAGATGATATGTATTATTGCCCTATATATATATGAAGTGTAATATCCCGAAATCGCTATAGGTCCGAAGTGCTACATGTCGCAAGTAGGAGTGTAAACGGATATATACAGATTCGGATACAACAATATTCGTATCCGTTTATTTACGTATACCTTTAAACTGAATACGGATAATATCCGTTTTTTCGAATACGAATAATATCCGCTTTTTTCGAACACGGATGTGGATGAATAAGAATTTTTCAGTTACCATTTACAGCTGTAACTATAACTAGAATAAAAATAATGAGTTTTAAAATATAGTTTATTAATGAATGAATGTTAATTTATTTATAATAAATATTTAAATACAATAATCAATGTTCTAAATTACAATTTAAATAAGTTTTCATTATTTTTGAAATTCTAAATTTTAAAATGAATGTTTTACTTATTAATGCTTAGATGTCCATTTTATGTGTGTGGAGTAATATTGTAGTATGTATGAATTAATATTTATAATTTATAATTAGATTCAAAAGTTTACATTGAATATTTAATTATTTTTCTCAAATACTTGATTAAAACTTTAATAATGTGTATGAGAACTTTTATTTATAATTTATCCTGATTAATACATAGATTACAATTTATATAGTTATAAAAAATTTATTTTATTATATTTATGGAGAGTACAAGTTATAATGTATATGTGACAATTGACAACTAGTTAATCCAACTTGATCCAAATTTTACTTTGGACTTACTTTAAATATTTGAACTTCTAATGTTTAAATAATTGGGTAAATGCATGAAAGTGAAAAATACTCCCTCCACCCAAAAATTCATAAGTGTGAATTAATTAATCAACCCCCTTCTAGATTAATTCTAAATTAACATATTTTAACAATAAAATTATTTTAACTGGCAAATGATACATTTTAGATATTTTAACTAGTATATAATCGATACATTTGGATATTTTAACTGTATGATAGTAAAAATATATTAACTATACTTAAATCAAATTTTTTTTCGTTTATTAATATTAGAATTAAAGTGTTATTTCCTACTTTTTAAAAGTGAAATGATATATTTTAAAATAATTTTCGTATGATAATAAAACTAATTATTATATAAGGAATGCCACTTTTAAAAAATTATTTTGTTTATTATATAATAATTAATATATATATATATATATATATATATAAGTTATTTAGATACAAATTCATGATACGGATTCGAATCCGGATATCCGCTATCTGTCGGATATATTTACAGTCGGATGTTAAACGAATAAGAATACACTTATATCCGTTTATTTGCGTATACCTTTAAACCGAATACGAATATATTCATTTTTTTGAATACGGATATATCCATTTTTTTCGAATACGAATAATATCCGTGTTTTTTCGAATATGAATGCGGACGAATAAGAATTTTTCAATTACCATTTACATCCCTAATCGCAAGCTCGAACTGCAAGGGAACAATATCAATAGCGCAATCCAAACAAAACAACTTAACAATAAATATCTTTCAAATCTAATTCAAAATGAAAGTATCAAAATCATAAAATGGAGACGCAGCTCTCCGAAACTAAGAGCTTTATCAAAATTTTACATTAAAAGAAATAACATCCTAGTCTAAACTCCAGCTATACAAAGCGTATCAAATAAGTGCTCAGCTTCCAACTATGGGACTTGTAAAAATTTGTAAAGGGTGAGCGGTGAAGCCCAACAACTGACAATCCTAACTACTTAGGTGGATCAATCCTAATTACTTATATGCAAAAATACTTTGTTTTTTGAAATATCTTTTTTCTCAATAACAATAATATATAGGCTTTCAAAACTAAAACAATTCAAAAATGATTTCAATATATACAATATATCTTTTAATCCACTGCCTTAGCGACTAAGGTTATAATAACCCTGTAACACGCCCCAAAAGTTCGATAACGTCAAAGATCACACACCCTACTAAGGTATTTAATATGCACGCTCCCCAAATGATATCTAAAAGGCCTTGGTAGGTCCTAAATTAGTTCCGGAATTAAACGTAATCAATAACAGGTTCTATACATAGTCAGACTGAGGATTTCAAAATATTTTCTCAATATTATTAATATTCTAAACGATACTTTTTCACATTTTAAAATCATATAATCTCATTTTACAATTCAAAAATAAATATTTGATTCGAAGTTTTGAATAAATGAACATAACATTTTAATTTAAATAGAAATCTTAAATAAAACATAACGAAATTTGAAACAGTACATTTATGTGATTATGTGAGTGTGTTGTCACCGCTGCATTGAATACATTCTGAACAAAAATTAAGTTTTATTTTTGAATAAGTTTAATATCATATATAATTGCTCACATACATATTTTAATGATTCACGTGACTTGCTCTGCATATGAACTATTAAAATATATATATGAGTGTATGTGAACGGTTGTATATGATAGTAGACTTATTGAAAGAAAATATGTGTGTCCAAAATTCCATGTTCTGCCCCATATATATTCGAACTGATAACTTGTACCAGTGGGCCTTGAATTAATATTAACTTGATCAGATGCGTGAAGCTACTACGTACATGTATATATATATATATATATATAGTGCACATGTTTTGCATATTAGTTGTCAGTATCTCTCCCGTGAAATACATGGACGACTTAATGCGCAACACATTAAACACCGGCAAGAACTCCCCAGTTATAGGTAGTATATATAATATTAAGTCCAATACAACATATGAACAAGTATACATACATACGCAATATATATATATAGGGTGGTTTGTTTGTAATTAGTATGTTATATAGAATTGAATTATTTTAATATATTTATATTTTAAAATATATTTTTATTTTTGTACTACAAAAACAACCCATTTTATATGACTAACGTATCTATGAGGAATAATTATACTAAAAAATGTTTAGAGAATAGTTTAGTAAAAATATGACAGGTTAAGATTTGTAATTTTGTCTAATGTCGACATGCCTTCATGCACGGACAAATCAGACCCAAAATACTGTATTATGGAAAAATTTCAATTTCATAAAATATTAAACTTTTTTTTAATTGTTTTAAAAAAAAATTCGTATTTTAAGAAAATCCGAAAATCAGAACCGGGACGGGACTCTCTCTCTCTATATATATATATATATACAATATATATATGTGTCACCAGCTACTATTACTAGATGAAGTTTGGCTGAAAAATGCTGCAGCACTGTCGACGATGGCGGACCAGAGTCCTGATCACAACAAGAAATCGCAAAAAACTGATGTCATTACAACCGACAAAGGAAGCTTTGTAACTGAATTGACGCATATATATATATATATATATATATATATATATATATATATATATATATATATATATATATATATTCATCAATCTCTAATACAGTACTGTTTATGATCGAGGATGACGAGGTTGATGAGATCAGGTTGTTCCAAGCCCTTTTGTACATATCAACATGAGGTTGTTCGGAGTATAACAGAGTTGAAACTTTTTCCTTTTTTTTTTTGTTTTTTAGATAGAAATTATTAAATTAACACCAATTGGATTTAGAGGTTTTATTTGGAATTACTAGTAGCAATAATTATTACTAGTTAAAAAGAAAATTTTCATACATCCATAATTATATTATTATGTGGCACTACTAAACTAGCAAGTAATCATTAATTTCTAGAATAAATATGTTATAAAAATATATTTTTAATATTCATAATTTTTAGAAATGGAACATAAATGAGTAATAATTAGTAATTTTTTATATTAAGCACCGGTGCTCGTCATTTTAGGAAAATGATAAAAACTTAATTGTGACATTGATCGTATGGAATTAGGATCTCTTCATTTTAAATGAATTGGACAGTCTTCATTTTATATGATCCATATTTAAAATGTATTGAAATATGATATTAGAATGACAAGAGATATATAATGATAAAAAATATACAAAAAATGAGGGATGGAGTGTTCGGTATTACCCTGCAAACATGACAGACATGCCCATTTACAGGTAGGCCTGAATTCACAAATTGCCATTTGTAAGCAAAAGTTAAAACTCTACTAAAAATTAGGGCATGATGCCACATTAATAGAATATGCAGTATAAGGGCACAATATATATATATATATATATATATGTATAGTCACATCAATCTCTTCAATCTTACCCTAATTAAAAGTAACAAGTCTTGCACACACATATAAATACATACATACGAGAAGCAAAAATCAGTGAAGGAATCAATGGGCACTTTAATGGTAACTCAGTATCATCACATAGCACCTATATATATATATATATATATATATATATATATATATATGAAATTAATTGCAGAAACAAAAGCAATGGCCTTGTGGCCCTCTACAAAATACATATACGTACACATGCAACATATATATATATATATATATATATATATATATATATATATATATATATATATGTTGTTGTTGCTTGAGTGCCCACATGTTCCCGTTAGAAGATCAAAAAGGGAAGAAGATATATATAAACAGAATTTAGGGACCAAGCTTTGGATCTATCGACTTTCTGGAACATGGAGTTTCCATGAGAGAGGGCATACTACTGTATCACTACTGTTGTTGCCCATACAAATTCTCCTTCCCAAGACAAAGAAAACTACTACTCATATTATAAGAAAGAAATACTAGTAGAATAAAAGTGCAAGACAATTTAATTAAATTATATATATATATATATAGCTGTTATACGGTGTACTTAAATAATGTATATACTGGTACATATAAGAACATGCATATATAGTATACAGTTCATCATTTGTTTCCTTCCCAAGGTTAAGGTACACATCCCATCTATAATCAAACATCTGGGTTCTGCCTTCCCACCCACAGAGAAGCTCATTAATCATTCAAACACGGATTCGGATACCATTTAATTAATTTTATTATAAATTGATCAATTGACCACGTACAGAGATCACCTTCCGTCTACGTGTCTATATTGTACTAATCAATTGACTAAAATTTACTTTATATTAATTAATTACTCCCATCATACACATACAAACAACCCCTCCAGACTATCATCTATCTAATAAAATACAAATGATTTTGAATTTCCCGCTCACTCAATAAATCATCTGGGCCGTTCAAAATTTGATATAAATCACACCGTCCATACAGTGCCGGAGGCACGGGACCCATCTAGTTACATATATACTACTCCCTCCGTCCCAAGATAAAAGTCCTGGTGGACTTTTCACGCATATTAAGAAGAGGAATAAAATGACAAAATTGTCCATAATAATGTCATTAAATATGAAGAGAGAATTAGAATAAGAAAAATATGAGATATTTAATGCTACGGGCATAATAGGAAAAAATGTGTAAAAGTTTGGTTATTAAAAGAAAGTGAACATTTAACATGTGACAACCCAAAATAGTAATAAAGACTTTTATCCTTGGACGGAGGGAGTACTATATATTATAAACGGGAGTGGTTAACATGAAGTTAATTTTGATCAATTGACCAATACAATGTCAACACGCAGACGGGAGGTGATCTCTCTCTGTGTGTTAGCATTGTATTAGTCAATTAATCAACTTAACATGAAGTTAACCGAATCCATTATAAATATACCAATATTCATTAGAAAAATATCTTTAATTTTTGGAACTGAAGGAATATATACTAATAAAAAGATGCACCAAAACTCAAAACTGGAAAGTTAGGTAGTGCACCTAAGAAAGAGGAGAAAGACCAAAATTAAAGTATTGACCTCAAAAATAGAAGAGAAAAAGAAAGAGCTAACTGATAAGATAGAGTTGAAAATTAAAAATTAAAAATTAAAAATTAAATTTAGGTAGCTGCTAGCTCAATGTTATTTGGTGCTAACATTTGGAAATGGAGGCATCTTCTTAAAGGAGACGTAGAAAAGTGGAAGAGGGGAAGAAATGCAGGCATGCAAAGGCTGTAATTTGATACCTAGTATAAAGAGTAAAGACCCTCAAACATGATACACACAGAGAAAAGGGGCTCATTCGTATAGTGATCAAGAAGCATTATATATGGAGAGGGTGAAATTAAATGAGTTTACTTTCTTCTTTTCTTTCCTGCTTTATTTTCTTCAACACACAGATCTCTTGGCTGGATGATCTCTCTCTCGGGAGGCTTTCTGGTTTTAAAACGAAAAGGTGATGAAGCAAATGGCAGAGACAGCACATGCGACGTACAGATAGGGAGAGAGAAAGGGGAGATGATCAACAACCACAACTGAAAAATGCAGGCAGCTTCATCAACACCGCACATTTGCAACCCCTAAATAATAACAAATCATTCTTTGGATTCTCTCTCCTTAATAAATTTTACTAACATCAAAAATATAAACTACAAAACAAAAGACAAACCACCAATATGAGTTCTCAATGAAAATAAACCTAATACTCAAAATCTTAAGCTTCGTTGTGCCCTAAATTATAGTGATCGATCAAACCAGTATTCACTAAAACCATGTTAATTAATTAATGAAATGTACCCAATGAAAAACAAGTTAAACATTAGTAGAGTGTTCGATTACCAGCTAGCAGCACCTTAGAATTGAAAACCAAAAGGAACAAACTATAATTACTAAAATAAAGTTAAGATAAAAAATGACAGGAAAAAGAGAAAGCCCTAACATTAGCAGAAGCTCTAAAACTCCCCAATAGCAGCATATTCCTCAGCCACACAAATATAATATATAGATTTCCACATATGGATAAATGATATCTCCATTTTTGCTGGGATTTGGTGTTCTTAATTAATGGAGCAAATTTATTTTCTAGGGTTTCTTACCAAGAGTGTGCTTGTTGTTATGCATCCAAACCTTAAGCACGTGCCGCCTTACTCCGGTCTCCTCACAAAATTGCTGCACCGCCTCATCGTCTTGCTTCTGAATCCGCCACCCCAACCTCTCCGCCAGAGCCATCATCTTATCCTTCTGCTCCGCCGTAAACTTTGTCCTATGCCTCTTCCTCAACAAACTACTACTCATATTGTTGTTATTATTTGTTGGGTTCAACATATCCTCCTCCTGATCCTGCGACCCACCGCCCCCGGAGGTTGACGGCAGAGCCAGCGGCCTCTGCTGATGAGGCGGCGGCGGAGCCATGTGGAGGTACCCGGATGGAGTCCGGTAGTAAGGTAAGAAGTGCTGCTGATGGGGGTGGTGAAGATGGTGGTGGTGGTGGTGGGGAGATGGGAAATTGATGACCTCGCCGCCGGTGGCGGCAGAGGGTTCCTTGCGGTGGAAGTTGCGGTGGCAGTTGCAGGCGGCGCATTTGAGGGCGTCGAGGGTGCCTTCAGCTCCGGCAGGCATGAACTCGCAGCAGCCGTCGACAGCGTGGCCGCCGAGTCCGATGGCGTGGTTCTTCAAGCACTCTCTGTACCTGCAAGGCTTTCTGGATGGTGGGGAGTCCAGCATTACTGGGCTTGTTGCCATTTTGGGGCGGCCGGAGTTGTTGTTGAGTAGTGAGTCGTAAGTCGGTGGCTGTGGATGTGAATGCGGTAGCTCAATTTGATCAGCTGCTTCTTCTTGCTCCTCAAACTCCATTTCAGAACTTGGAACCTTTTTTCTCTCTTATTTTCCCTAATCCACTGAGCTAATAATTACTTCTACTACTAGCCTGCATTTATACTAGTCACCGGATAGTAGGCATGTCTTTGTTTAACCAAATTTTAATATGAAAATTATTAATCCAATTACCAAAAAAAGAATTAATTATTCAGTTTAATTATTTTTGTCGATATTACTATTAATCCCCCATCCTAAAGAATGATTTTTTAAAATAATTTTATACTATATAATTTAAAAATGTATCCTCAATTAATATTGGTTACTCAAAGTTTATAATTACATGAATGTGGTACGTAACCGAGCCGGTTTGATCTTATTTAATTAGTGAAATTCTAAGATTAAAATTGTGGAGCAAATTCAATTTAATTTTTAAATTATTTTTTGGATAATCTACACTATTGTTAATTGTATTAATTAACAAAATTCATCTCTAATCTCTCCTTCTCTCCACCGGCGATAGCCGGTAACAATTTTCAGCCTCTGACATGGCTTTCTTTCTTTTTTTTACCGGTAGGTAAAAGCAACAGAGGGACTGTAAATTGCAGGAAAGATGAAAGGGGTAAGAGAGAGATGTGGTGGTGTGTGGGCACAGTACATTACAGTAATGTGGTCAGAGAGGGGAGCAGGCAGCAAGGAAAAATGCAATAATCCAAAAAGAAAGCTGCTGCACGCGCCTACACACGCTCCAAACACTTGTTCCTCCAACTTTTCTCCGTCGTATACGAGCACGCATTTCCGTACCCCTGCTAACTGCTAAGTGCTAGCTAGCTAGGTAGTAGTAGTAGTGTATTTGAACTGACATGCACGTCATGGTCCACCTTCTCATTTAAAACACCAAGAAGCGCGTTATGGCGGCGCGTTGAAAACAATGCATATTTATGAATGCTATGGTAGTCTGGTTGGTACATTGGGTGTGGGGAACACGGGAATTACATCGGAGAAATTAAGGCAGTGGGTTTACGTGCATCTGGTCTCCGACAAGTGTGACACTCCCACTGCGTCATCCTGCATTTACGGTTTCTCTACTTAGTCCTGTGATTTGTTATGAATATTATAAGACCTGGATGCACAAAACCACTCTTCTTCGGTAGTATTGGAGATGCACGCGCCGCTCTTCGAACTTAATTTGGAACCTTCTTCTCAGAGAAACAAAGGGTAGTTGTGGCCCACGAGTCTACTTGGTCATAACGGGCCGAGGCCCAATCTATTATATAGTAGTAGAACATATTAAAAAAGGTATATATGAATATATGAGATAAAAAGAAATCTAGAAGTACTTGCATATTATTATTCTATTTTAGCGAATTTAACTTCAAACTTTATGAGATTTGAGATATATATATATATATATATATATATATATATATATATATATATATATATATCTCCAACGAATCTGGGAAAACAACAAATTAAGAAAGAATTTATTATAACAGTTTTTTACGTCGTTATAAGATAAAAATCGGTTTTCTATCTTATATAACGAAAAAAACTTTATTATAAATTAATTCGATTAGATTTAATTAATTATTTCTAATTACATTTGGAAGTTTAACTATATATATATATATATATATTCGAGTCTTAGCCTGTTATGTTAGGGTGTTATGTTAGGGTGTGTGAGTATATTTAAATTTCAGTATAATATAACAAGAATAAAAAACATCCTCTGAAGCGAGTGTTGGACACAACCTAGTGCTTGCGTGTGTGATATTTTGTGTATATGTTGAGACTTGAGAGAGAAAGAGTGTGTGTGTGAGAGAGAGAGAGAGAGAGAGAGAGAGAGGAAAAGAGTGGTGGATGGTGACAAGACGAGAAGAGCGTGGGGACGAACCTGAATTCCATTTCTAATTCTTTGCCAGCCTTTAATCTCTTAATTATTTTCCTTCATTTTCAACCTACGTATTCACCCCCTCTTATCTCACAAGAAAATCTCATTTATAAAAATAATAAAATAAAAAATAATTTGATAATAATAAATGTTATATTTGATTAATAAAAATAAGACACTTTTTTTCATAGAATGAAGAGAGTACGATTAATGTAGTTGCTCTCTATATTGTTCCTAATCAAACACAGATAGTTTCTCGTAATTTATTTTATTTTTTGAAAAAATAAGTTTAAAAAAAAAGATTTGTTTAGCTTATATCAAAAAAATAAACTGAGAAATTAGCATTTCTTACTGTTTATATAAGATAAATTATAAGCCCAATACAATATTTTCAATATATAAACTGATCACAACCCCTCTAATTTTTTAAATAACATTTAGTATATATTTTAAGTGTTTTTTTACATCTTTTAAAGTATTTAGTTTCTTAATGAAACATTTTCACACTATTTTGTCAAAAAAAGCGCTTATTCCAATTAAACTTTCTTTAACAAAACTGCGTCAATTTAAAAGACTAGTAACTAAATACTCCATAAGTTGTGAGCAATAATATAGAACAGAACAGGCTGGCCCATCTTATAATAGACTTTTGGTTTGCCTTCCCAGCCCCATCATCCATGTCTTTAACCAGCAAACAAGTTAGTTTCATTGGCATGCAGCATGCATGTCAGATACAATATATATATATATATATATATATATATATATATATATATATATATATATATATATATGAGATCAATTCATATAAAGAAGAGTTTAGTTTCTGACAGCACACATCGTATAATTCTCCATCTTTAAAAATCGAAGCGGTTTATTAGAGTTGGTATGAACCAGAATATTTTTAGAGGTGGGGTCAAAATACATCATTAAAAAAATTGATTTATTGACACTTAAAAGTGTTTCTTTCAAATTCATTTTGCCCAATTATAGTATTTCACAACATCTTATTACAAACATTGTCAACTTTTGAATTGTGAGTCTAATGACTTTATATATATATATATATATATATATATATATATATATATACAGTAAGAGATCAAGAGTATTCTCCTTAAATAGCATTCCTCCAAAAGCGCGTAGTTTTAATAAAAGAATGCTTTATTTAAGGAGAATGCTATGATCTCTATATATATATATATATATATATATATATATATATATATACATAATAGGTTATTGGGGAACCGACCCATTTTTGAGTAGTATTGGCCACCGCTACTACCTGCTTAACATAAAAAAAATAAAATTGTCTAAGACCAAGTGCAGTAGTAGCGGTGGCCAAAATGGGTTGCTCCCCAACAACCGATTCTTTGTGGATGGAATATATATATATATATATATATATATATATATATATGGGAAATGATCCATGGAAAGCGTTAATTACAGGCCTTTATTTCAACTAAGCTGTTATCCAAAGTGATTCAATGGAAGATCTAAGGGAATGGGTTGGAGCCAACCGCTACTCCTTCAATGGACAACCAAATTCATTCTTTTATGTTGGTTGCTACTCCCTCTCACGGCCGGTCAAAGCGAACTACTCCTCTCACGGCAATCAATAAGACTACTTCCTCTCACGGCCGGTCAAAACACACGGTCGTTTTGGCCGCTTCATAGAAGTAACGACCAAACATAAAAGAATTTGGCATAATTATTGATTATCCTTATACATACTACTTATTAATCAGTAAAATAAAATAATAAAAAATTATAAGGATAATCAGTAATTATCCTTATAATCCTTATACTTATTAATAAAATAAGTATGTATAAGGATAATTATTGATTATCGTCTTATGATTTTTAATTATAAATAGGAAATAGTTATTGAGTTTATATTATAATCTTATTTAAATAATTATCCTTTATACTCATTAATAAAATAATTATACTTATTAATTATTTTATTCTATAATTATTCTTATTTCCTATTTATAATTATATATATATATATATATATATATATATATATATATATATCTGAGTCGGGATCGAAGCATTCTCCTTAAATAGCATTCCTCCTTAAATAGCATTCTTTTATTAAAATTACGTCGTTTTGGAGGGACGCGGTGACATTTTTGTAAATACAATGTCACCGCGTATTCACAAAAATGTCACCGCGTCCCTCTAAAACGACGTAGTTTTAATAAAAGAATGCTATTTAAGGAAGAATGTTATTTGAGAGTCTTTGATCTTCACTATATATATATATATATATATATATATACTCAAATAATGATATTTCTACATATATTTTTGATATTTTTATATATTTTTCTCTGTACAATGGGTATAACTTTCACATGAGAATGAATGAAACATGTAGTCTATATATATAGCACTAGTAATGTGTATACATGAGCGTGCGTCTTGTTTCCCCTAATTTGTGTCTCCTCTTAATTGTCACTCAAAAATAGCTCATTGATAAGACATCATCAAGATTGAATTACAGATGGTGTTCTAATTCAATTTATCATTTCATTCCTCTCCAACTTAATTAATTACAGTAGATCTGGATGGAAAGAGTAGTTTCATTTTTTTAACATGATTATTGTTTGGTGTAACTTAATATTATCCAATTATTATATATAAATTACTCCTTTCACTTTACAAAAACGAGTTTTATTTACAATACTGCAAGTGTAGGTAAATATTAAGGATGCCCTTTTTATATTACTATTCATAAATTTTATAGCTATATAATTAGACTCTATAGGTAAAATTTTAAGACTGAATATTTTTTTAATAAATGAAACTCTTATTGGTGTCATGGTTGAGAATAGTCCATGGGAATGTCCTAGCTAAAAGGAGAATGATGAAATCCTTTTCTCCCTCAACTACTTTTGAAATTTGTTTTTGTGACTCCTATGACAATGCTTTAATTTCTTGAAAATTTGTCATTTTTCTCTCCCTCTGATTGGTCGAAAACATAAAATCTTACAATTAATTCAAAACCCTAGCCCAAAATCCAGTAAATATATAACTAATTCACCTCATCAATGAAGTAATACCAAAATATTTTAACCGAATTCATAGTAGCATACAAGTAAAATAATGCACCAAATTATTATTCGAATGGCATGAAATGTAATTATATATGGTGGGTGCATGCAGAGAGAAGATAAATTTATGGGAGTGGTTGACTAATGATTGTAAGTGAGAATAATAATAATAACTAGTAGCCTCACAAGAAGGATTGGATTAATCACAAATATGAGTTGTAATGATAAAATTAAATCCATGTCCATGATGTACCTGTGCAGTTCCTCAAAATATTCCACAAATTAATTCCCAGTTACTTCTCTAAAGCATATATATCAAAGAAATTATTCGTCAAGGAAGATACGCATGCAAATCCTTCTCGATGGTTCTTTTCCATCATCATATCCTTGATCAGATCATCGAGAGCAACACCATACCATATGATGCGAGTCCCAATTCACACAGAATGCGAGTTGCTGGCCGCTTCCTCTAGGCACTTCACTGCACCGTCATAGTTCAAAAAACCCATGTACCAAAATTCATGGTTATCAACAGATATAACCTGGATGTATTTTTCAGCAGAACTGATTCTGCTCGATGAAGCATTAACTGCTTTAAGCTGGTGTAACGGAATAACTACCTATATCAGCGAAGCAGACAATGTGTCAGTTAATAGTACAGGAAACTAAAGATGATTAAACTAGCTAGAAAAAGAGACGCTGAGAGTTGCTATCAGCAGAGCAGTAATATTGATCCTGAAATTATGTATCTACATCATACACTCGTTTGCTTATAATAGAGAACAACTAAAGAAATTTATTATGCTCCGTATTAGCAACTTTAATAATCTCGATACCACCATCTTATATCTTATTGCTGAGAGATGAGCAAGTGACTGTAGTAGAAAGACGATCACGGTTTTGATGCTAGAGTGATACGAGTGCTAACACTGTTTCCCATTGAATCTTGTATAAGCAGAATAATATTATTCCACATCACAAAAGCAGGAACATAAGAGTACCAAATTAGAATATTTTTAATTATTAGTCAATAGTCATACATAACAAATAACTACAAATCGTGTAACTTAAAAGGATGAAAGTGGTGCATGTACCAAACAGACTGTTAATAATTTCCTCTCCAACATCAGATTAAATGCAAACCTACACCTAAAGCTACACAATCCAAACAGGGCTGACATGATTATATAAACAAATGGCAGAGAAGGGAAATTAGGCAACTAAAGCTGCACATAACTATAAAAAGAACACTTCCAAAGTATGTATTTATGATGGGCAGTTGGGCACAGCAAAGTAGTTTATACCAGGACAAATACTTTCTACGAAATTTGTACACTATGTTCCAAACTATAAGATCGTTATCGATTTTTTGAAGTCAATTTGTGACATTTTCAAACTCAAAATTAACACATTCATTTAATTTTAGTCGAGATTCATTTTAGCTTTGGGTAAGAAAGTAGCAACGGACGTAGGGGTTGGACTAGTCTCTGCAGTGGAGGATAAAATTTTGAAGTTAAAAGGGAAGGCAGTGGTATCTAGGGATGAGGATATTGGTTGTCGTGAACTTCCGCTTGGCAGATTTTTGGAGGATACAGGGGCTTCTACTAGTGGTCAGGAAGGATATGTCCCCAAAAGTGTTGATGAATAAAAATCAGTAGTGTTTTACAACTTCTGTCATCCATGAATATTTTTCAAAGTGAGGTATTTAAGGAAGCAATTAAGCAATCAGTTACAAAAGTTATGATGAATTTGGATTCCTTTCCAGGGCAAGTTACTGATGGTTAGGTAGTGTCAAGTCATCTAGTAGCTCCCTTCGATCCAAAATCTCAAACTATTGGTGAAGGGGCAAGCTTGGACTCGAATGGCAGTTCCTTGGAGTCCGTTAATGTTGCAGATGATGATGCAGATTGGGATTTAGATGCAACGTCTGATGAGCTCGACGATCTTCTTGTTCCTGGTTTACAATGTCGAGATGATTGTTGTAAGAGTTTGTTGGCAGTAGGTGGGGTTGACTTGTTTGAGAATTCCAAGGTTGAGGGTTCAAACTTCAAAGCTTCAAGCGGAGGAGAATATGCGGGAACTGGTTGTTCATGGGCAAAATTTGGATGAAAGAGATAATTTTGTTGGGTTGGTATCTCCTCAGAATCTGACTAGTAATCTTGTGGATTCAGAGACTAACATCATTGCCTTTGATGGAGGGACTTTTGTGCCTTCTTCTATACCTTCTCCTGTGCCTTCTGATGTTCCTAATCTTTCTGTTCATACTCATGTTCAAAATCTTTCTTTTCGATCTAAGGGATGTAATATTTTAATGGTGGATGGTTTTTCAGGTCCTGATTTAGGGAACAAAAACTCAGGGAAGGGTATTTTGCCTACTCCAGTGTATGCTAAGCTTGTCTCTTCGATACCGAATTGCCAAAGGAAAATAGGGGATAAGGGAGATTTCCTGGTCTTAAATCCTTTAGGAGGAATGGCTTGAATGATAATAGAGACCCTCAAAGGGGGTTGGGGTGTTGGATAAAATGGGGATTAGATTGGTTAGTCCAACAGGAAATGATGTTAAGGTGCTGGTCAAGTCTAAGTCAATTGAGGGTGGTACTAAAAAGAAAATGAGGATTAAAGAGTTGCATCGACTTCATTCGTTAGTGAATTATGGGGAGGTTTCGGGAAGGAGAGGGGGCTTACTAAATATTCCTTATGAAGATTGTTAGTTTGAATATGAGAGGTTGAGGGAGTAGGCGAAAGTGTAGGTTGATTAAGGAGCTGATTTTTAAGGTTGTCCCAGATGTAGTCTTTCTTCAAAAGTCTAAATTGGAAACCGTTAGGGGAATGATGGTTGGGAATATTTGGGACTCCAGGTTTAAAGACTGGGTCTTTCTTTCATCTTGTCGGGCCTCTGGAGGTATAATTGTCATTTTGGATACTTGATGTGCGACTTGTTTCTGTTTTGGGTACTCATTCAATATCTGTTCATTTAGAGATTAGAGGGCATGGGACTTGGAAGTTTTCTTCTGTCTATGGGCCTAATCAGCCTAAAGATAAATGGAACTTTTTGGGAGGAGCTTTATGATCTTTATGGTCTTTATTCTTCTCGATGGTATATTGGTGGGATTTTAATGATATTAAGGTTTCTTCTAATAAGTTTGGTAGGTCAAGAATTACTAAGAGTATGGGTGTTTGATAAATTTTTTAGTGCGATTTTAGAGATAATGCTCTTTCTAATGCTCAATTCACTTGGTCGGTTTCTGGTGAGCGTACAAAGGCTACTCATATTGATCGATTTGTGAAGTAATGATTGTGAGAATGTTTTTCCTTGGTTGGGGCAAACGGTCTTTCTGTGAATAGTTTCTGATAATTTTTCAGTGTGTTTAGAATCTAGTTGCTTCAACAGGGGACCCAGACCTTTTCATTTTGAGATGTGGATTTCTCATCCCAATTTTGCCACATTTATTGAGTAGTGGTGGAGTGAGTGTGTGTGTAGGTTGGGAATTTTGTTTTTATGAAAAAGTTGGGGTATGTAAAATGTAAATTAAAAGAGTGGAATAAGGAAGTGTTTGACGATGTGAAAGTTGGGAAGAAAGAAATTGGGAAAAGAAGTAGAGGAGATTGATAGAATTGAGGAGACAAATGTTTTTTCTGAGGATTTAATTGGTAAACGAGTTTAATTGCTTAATGAGTTCGATGAGGTATTTTGCGCAAGGATATTAGTGGAAGGCAAAAAGCTAAGATTAGCAGGGTGAAGGATGGAGATTGTAATTCCAGATTGTTTCACAGCATTGCTAATGAAAGAAATCAAAGAAATTTTATAAGGGAAATTGAGCTTGAGTTGAGTGAGGTTGAGGAGGAGGCCTATGGTAGAGGATTTAGATTGGAGTCCTACTGTGAGAATGAAGAGTTTTTGGCTGGAAAGACCATTTACGGAGGAGGAAATTAAGAGGAAAACTTTTGAGATGGATAGAGATAAAGCTCCTAGTCTTGATGGATTTATGATGTCGTACTATCATACAAATTGGGATGGGGTGAAAGATGATCTCATTAGAGTTTTTCAAGATTTTTGTGTAACTAGTGTTATCAGGAAAAACATTAATTCTACCTTCATTATCCTAGTTCTAAAGAAGGATCATTCTGTAAAAGTGACGGATTTTAAGCACATTAATTTTGTAACTAGTGTATAAAATACTAACTAAAGTTATTTCTAAGAGACAGAGTAATGTTGTTGGAGACACAATTTCGGATCCTCAAGAGTGCCTTTGTGGGTGGTAGGCAAATATTTTCTCTCTCCCACTCTCTTATCCATTTCTCTCCCATCTTCTCCTACTTTCTTATCCCTTTTACATTAAATCACACAAAGTGTGTGCTAGGATACTAGTGTTCAGGGAGAAAGGGTCTTGTGCTTAAGTTATTAAATTTTGAGAAAGCTTATGATAGGATTAGTCGGGGTTTTTTGGATAAGGTTTTGGATTTTTTTTAATGGATTTATGATGACGTACTATCATACAAGTTGGGATGTGGTGAAAGATGATCTCATTAGAGTTTTTTTTGTGACTAGTGTTATTGAGAAATACATTAATACTACCTTTATTACCCTAGTTCCAAAGAAGGATCATTTTGTAAAAGTGACAGATTTTAAGTCCATTAGTCTTGTGACTAGTGTGTATAAATTTTTACTAAAGTTCTTTCTAAGTTGTTGGGGTCACAATTTCGGATTCTCGTCGGATTCTCAGAGTGCCTTTACAAGTGGCAAGCAAATTATTGGTATAGCATTAGTAGCTAATGAGGTTGTGGAGAATGTTCATAAAGAGGGGGAAGGGGTCTTATGCTCAAGTTAAATTTTGAGAAAGTTTATGATAGGATTAGTTGGAATTTCTTGGATAAGGTTTTGGAAAGGAAAGGGTTTTGAGTTAGGTGGTGTTCTTGGATGAAAGAGATTTTGTTCTCTTCTTATTTTTTTGAGATTGTGAATGGGAGCCCAAATGTGGTTTAGGCTTTCCGAGGTTTGAGGCAGGGTGACCCTTTGTCTCCTCTCTTATTTACTTTAGTTGATGTTTTGAGCAGGATGGACTAGTCAGGGGAGAGGTTTTTCACCTCCAATTTGTTGATGATAATATTCTTTTTCTTTTGGATGGGATCTAAGGATTTAAAAATGTGTTTACAATTCTTCAAGTTTTTGAGGTTGTTTCTAGTGTGAGGATTAATTTGTCTAGTGCAGTTTAGCAAGGATTAATATGGTTATGGAGGAGCTTTTACCCTATTCGTCTATGGCTAGTTATACTATTGAGAGCTTCCCGCTTATCTCAGGGTTCCTCTTGGCACGAATCTTAGGTCAGTCTCGTTTTGGGACACAAATGTTGAGTCGCTCAACGTTTAGATAGGTGGAAAGGTGCATATTTTTCATTAGGGGGTAAAATTACTTTAATTCAAACTTGCTTGACTAGTATTCCCCTTTATTATCTTTCTTTGTTTGGGATCCCAGTTCGTGTAGCCGACACCTTGGAGAAGTTAACAAGGGACTTTCTTTGTCGGAAGCTAGTGATGAAAGGAAGGATCATTTGATTAAGTGAAAAACGGTGTGCTTTCTAAATAGGAGGGGTTTGGGTTTGGGGTTGGGGTTGGGGTTGGGTAATCTGGTCCTTAAGAATGTTGCTCTAGTTGGTAAATGGCATTGGAGATTTCCTTTGGAACCTCATTTCCTTTGGCATAAGGTTATTAGGAGCAAGTTTGATATGCATGTGAATGGGTGGGATGTCAGGCCTGGAGTTTGTTACTCATGCAAGTCCTTGGAAATTTATTTTCCAGGATTATTCACTATTTGAGATATGAGATTGGGGATGGTCATCAAATTCGACTTTGGGAGGATTCTTGGTTGTGAGATAATTAGTTTTCTCTTGCTTTTAATCGTTTGTATCGTATTTCTTCTTTGCATGATGCTCCCATTTTTAATTTCATGAAGTGTGAAGGGAATTTTTTCTTGGAATTTTCATTTCTTTAGGAATCTCACTGATTTAGAAGCTATTGAAATGATCTTTACTTATCTTTGCTTGATTCGGTTCATTTATCCTCCTCTTCTAATAAGCGCATTTGGACTTTAAATCCATCTAGTCTTTTCTTGTAAGAGTTACTAATCTTTTTTGACTAAGTTTATTGTTCCTAACCATTTCCATTGACTTCGTATATTTGGAAAATTAA
This sequence comes from Panax ginseng, assembly GCA_020205605.1. NCBI lineage: Eukaryota > Viridiplantae > Streptophyta > Magnoliopsida > Apiales > Araliaceae > Panax > Panax ginseng. The sequence goes on from CM035145.1 coordinate 24,780,237, forward strand.
GGCCCCTTCCAAAGTCTAGGATTGTATGTGGTCTCTGGTTGATTGAAAACTAATTATCTCTATCAAAATTGCATGTCTTGCAAAATTCTATCTCCAGACATTTGTTTTATGTGTAGGCAGAGTAATGAGACTCATGCTCATTTATTTTTAGGTAAAAAGAGGTATTACCCCACTATGGTTAACACATTTTCAACATTTGGCCACTGAACTTTAAAAATATGCAATCAACCCATTGAACTAATTAAAATTAGACATTCCGTCCAATTAATTGAACGACAGTCTAATTGTTATCCACGCGTCTATGCAAATAAAATACAAAATTAAATTATTGCCTACGCAGATAAAAAAATGCTCATAGAAATCTCAAATTAAAACATTCTCTCTCTCTCTCTTCTCGTCTTCATCTTTTCTTCCTCTGCAATCTTTCTAATTTTTGGCTTCATGGCTTTAGATCTAATGTCCCACCAGTGGTGGCACCGCCAAATCTAACTGCAGATAATCCAAGTCACTTTAAATTTTACAATCGTTTTCAATGAAATTAGTTGGAGATGAAATTGGGGCTTTTCTGGGACTATATGCTTATATTATGAAATTGCTCTTTGCTTCTTCTCTTGTTCTCCAATGAAACTAAGGGATTCCTCTAATAATCTTCACTCACCAGAGAGTTCAGTCGCAGAACCCAGTTGAGATTCGCTCGAAAAGGTCACCGAAGAAGCTACGGTTTCCACATCCAACAGGTCTCGGTCCCCTGAAACCTTGCGATCAAATGAAACTTGGTCTGGACTTTCATTTTCTTCCACCACCACGAGCTCCTCTTTAATTCTCTCTTGATCTCTGCTGCGAGAAAGAACAAACGTTTACAAATGATGATAATGGGAAGCAAATGTGTGGAAATCTTTGGTAGTGGGGTGCTTAGATAAGTGAAATGACCAAAATCTTCGTTTATGGGGGCTTAAATCGTCGATTTCATTAGCTTCCATGAAATGTACACCACGTCTAGTTGTAACAGAGGATTTGCTTATCTTGAAAATGATATTATTGGTGTGATCTGAAGCTGGATTTTTCTTCTTCTTTTGGGTTAGGAGAAAAGGAATTTTGGACTTTCTAAAGTGATTATAATTGCGATTTTGATCAATCAAATGCCTGTAGAGAGGAGAGAATAGAGGAGAATTAAAGGGTCAAAGAGGGGTGTTAAATTCTTACATGGTTGGCAAATCATTGACCAAATCAGTAAATATTTTGTTCTCTTCTTCTCTTGATGCCACATGTAAATATGCAAATCCAATTTAACGTCCGTCCAATTTCTTGAACGGAATGGTCCAATTAATAATTTTTAAAAAGTTCATTGTGCCAATTCTATTTTTTAAAAGTTCAGTGGGGTAATGCTTACTCAGACAACCACAGTGGGGTATTAGCCCTTTTTGCCTTTATTTTTGCATCATCGTCTTGCTCTTGGGGCTTGTGGAGCTCTCTCTTTAAAGTATTAGGAGAGGAGTGGACATGTCCAACTTCAGTGACAGTGAAAGAGTTTCAAAGATTTGGAAACAACAGGGATGCAAATTTTTTTATGGAATAAATTTGGAATGAGCGTAATGCTACTCTTTAGAAGAATCTATCGAGTGATAGGATTATTTACCTTACTTCTCATTGGGCTTCTTTTATAGGGGCTTTTAGAGGTATCTCTGTAATCAATTTGTGTAGACATTGGAGGGCTACACTTTTGAAGTGCTCTTTTTTTTTCTTTTTAAGTTTGTAAAGTCATTGAGGTGGACTTCTTGTCCCCTTTTACGATATCCTTTCTTTTCTTTTAATAAAATTTCTTATTTTATCAAAATCTATATATATATATATATATATATATATATATATATATATTGTAAAGTACTCCTAATTATAAGATTAATGAATATCTCAAATTAAATTTCAAAAGTCCATAATAATCTTATAATTTTTAATGGAGGGAGCATAAGAATTAATTAGAATGTATTTCGCCTAGATAGTACTAGTATATAAAAATTGTGTTTACTTGAATTTTTTACATTTTATCATGAATTAATAGTTCTTATTGAAAGTTTAATGTATGATTGTATATGTAGTATGGTTGTATATATAATTAGAGTCCTGCTATACATTGCTAAAGATTTCTAAAGAATTACGACTGCGACGTATATCAATACATGAGATTGGATATGATTATAAAATTAGCCCATGTATCAAATACATGTATTACCAATTAAATTTATCCACATAACTCGCAATAAAAAAATCAACATGTAAAGTCGCAATATATATCATTATCCATATAATTATATGTATATAAAAATCTATTTAATATGTTCACATGTGCTGAATCCTCGAATTCCCATATAGCGAACTTGAAGCCTTGCTTTTTAGATCAGGATGTAGGATAAGCTAGTACCATGCATGGTACGATATGGGTATCTTACATAGAACACAGTAGAGAAACAGTGAGGTTATGAAATAATAGTCTTGTGGGTCCAGGATAGCATGAAAAAAGTTTGAGCAGAAAGCTACAAAACTACAATACCCTGTAGAACATGATGAAAAGGGTAAAAGCACGAGGCAATTCCAAGGAGGAAGAGGGAGATTACTTTATGTCAATTTCATTAGTTTCCAAGATAAGTAACATGTAACACATACCTTGAAGCCTATTATAAGCCAATAAAATGACAAGATACTTTATTTAAATGCAAATTAATTCAATGAGCAAAAATTCGCAGATTATCAGGCATATACGGCTCTTAAGCATGGTTTGATAAGGGTAGGCTTGCATTGATCATAGAGTCTAAAGCACTGAAATTATAAGATAATATTCTTGAAAGGATAGAATAACTTGAAAAAAGGGTGAGAAGATATTACATGTCAACTAGAAAGTCTAGAATACCCTATCGAACATGATAAAAGCGGCAAAAACACAAAGACAATTCCGAGAAACCTAAAGGTTTAACCCTTCAAATTAAACATCTTTTTCAAAATGAAAATTGTGACTTTACTTTCTCTCTCCTATTTGGCAAACTTAAAATTCTTTCTCACTCCTACATGACACAATTTTTTCTCTTTTAGTTATTTACTCCCTCTATCCCCAAAAGAGGATGACTAAAGGTACAATTTTGTCACTAAAATGATGAGATAAAGTACACAAGTCAAGGATAAATATATCATTTAGTGGGGTCTACTAATATAAAAAAATAAAAGTACTCATCATTTTATATAATCTTGTGGGTTCACTAAGGATAAATTTGAAACATTTTTACTCACTTTACTCTACTTTTACTTTTTCTTAATATATATGCAAATTGTACTTTGTTCACACTTTTGGGGACAGAGGGAGTAATTTTCTCTCACCTATCTCTCTATACAATGACTTTTTATTATTTTTACAGTAAGTATAATACCTGCAATTAATTTTCAAAATAATATAAAAAAAAAAGTTAAAGAGAAATTTAAGGCATGAATATTATTTCTTGCGTCTTCTCTCATCAATTTGTTTTATATTCCTTACCATATAAAAATATATACATATTAGATTTACATATATATTACTCTCTCTTGTTGTACTTTCTTATTTATTTTCTTATCTATATATATCAACCATAATTATTAATTACTTCTAAATTTTTCATTCTCTCCTAAGTTCTAATAGTCAATTATTTTTACAGTTTCAAAATAGATTAAACTTTTTAATCATTAACATTCCTGTGAAGATGAACGCTACATAACTAGTTATATTCTGAAATCAGTATTTGAGAGATTGAGAGAGATATTTCAGAATTCAGAGAACCATATAGTTGGAAGAACACGGATAGAGTTAATTCCTATAATACATTATCCTACCGCTTAAGAGAACGGAAAAAATAAAGAGAGAATGTCTCAAATATTTCTCAACATTTTCCAATATGGATCAGATAAGATTATGTTTATGTAAAAACAGATGCAGATTGAGATACTACTTCTGTGCATGCATGCCATAAACTCATCCACACATACCTTATAATAACTCCATTCAGTCTTGTCATCAGCTTTATAAGAAAGAGGATTATCACTACAATATGCAAGCTTCAAAGTAGAAACATATAAAACTCCCATAACTGGACCAGCTGATGTGGATAAATAACAAGCAAAAGAATTTTGAAGTTGCTCTTCAGGGACTGTGTCAAATGTTTGTCGAAAAATTTTCTCATAACCACCTTCAGCTAGAACCTTTGTTCCCTGTGCAATTCTTCCCAGTGCAGCATCAGCAAAACTAGGGGCCGTTTTCACTAAGTTAAAACAAAAAATAGCAACCAAGTATTTCATATTTCTAAAACGATACACAAGAAAAAATTAAATGAAAAATACAACCGCATCAATAGAAAAAAATAGTGTTACAGTAATTTTCACAAAACAAACGTGAAAGACACACCAACATAGAAAAGGGGGAACCAGAAAAAGGAAAACAATAAGTGATATTCATGACTTAACATCCAACAATACTCGATGAAAAATATAAGGTAATTAGAAATGGAAAAGATCATATTTTTATGGCTAAATCCATCGTGTTCTATCTTGCTTGCATACCCCAAATTGTATTTTCATGTTACAAGAAAAGAAGGAAGATCTACAAGGGAGGAAAAGAAGTCCTACTTAAATACAGAACAAGTTTTGAAAAGAATAAAACATCCTCATTAGAAGACAATCCACTAATCTCTATAATGTCTGACCTAGCCACCCTCCAAACAATCATAGACAGAGAAAATCCTGAAAAGGCACAGTTTTAAGAAACTGAAAAGAAAATATCTGTCACTAAAGATTCCAGCATTCTTTCAGATCAAAATTTCCCAAAGCATGTGACCCACCAAAAATATCTTTCCATCTTCACGCCTACCACTTGTTAGAACTTTGGAAGGTAATTGAACATGAGAAGCATACTTCAAACAGAACGAACATAGATAGAATCAGACAAATTCTTGAAATGTCTTTCTATTTTAATAAAGCAAACATAGTCAGAGAGTTACCAGATACTCTCACACACCTAGCGAATCGCGTATTGGTACTTGTTTACCCAAACATGATACTTTTACATACCAATACTCTAAATTTCTTTGTTGTTTAATTATAATTAAATATCAACATTATAACTTAGTATTAGATGCTCAAACATTACATTTATGCTAAAATATTTATAAAACAATCAACTTGTTGATTCAACTAAAAATCTTCTATACAACTTAGTTTTATTATATTTAGATTTTAAGAAAATTCCCAACTATAAGAATTTATATAAAGATACCCTAACGTATCGTGTTTTAGCTATATAGCAAACCGCGTACCGATACATACCACATTCTAGGTAACACTGAGTCAGAGCCCATGATGCTTTACATATAACTCAATTCAATACCCTTACAGATTTCTGAAATTACTCCTATGTACCATTATAAAGTCATACAGATTCTATTGTATGTCTGCTTATGAAATTTGAAGAATCCCATAAGAAGCTCAAGAAAAAGCAAGATCAAATAATAGAGAAGTTGGAATCTGTCTCAAGTTCAAAGCAGGATCACTAGAAAGTTTATATAGCTGGTATTGCTTTTAATAGTCTTGTTTTAGAATGCCAATTATGCCTCAACTTGTTCCAGCCTTAAAAACAAATGACGAAACCCCACGATGAGCACATCAAGATTCCGTCAAGAATATGTTAACAAATGTTCTATAATTGTGGAATGCATAAAAAGACCCAATGAATAACTAAGACACCAATGTAAACGTATATTCTTCTTCTTATCATTTATCACCAGTTTAAGATGGGTATCAGGACTGATGTAAGACCTGAAGCTGGGGATTAAACCCAGTTTAACACCTGAAACTGACAAGCTGAAAATCCTGAATAAGCTTTTATAAGTATAGAGTAAGCAACCCACAACACTAGATTGTTTCAAACACATAATATCTGCCTCTATTCAATCCTAAAGGCTATCTCCCCAAATCATTATTTTAACTTCCCATCATCCCCAATATCACATTCTCTATTTTTATAGAAAGAATTGATATGTTATTCATCATGTTTCTGCACATACACAAGCTAAGGAGCACTAATGGGTCTTTACCATGAAAAACACGTTTTCGTTCTACGTACCTCAACAAACCAAGATCTAGGTAACATTGGCTAATACCATCACAATCCCACCTAAAAACACCATTTTCCTATGACATTATCCATATATACCATTACTTTCACCAATGCCATTTAAACTACCAACATAACCAACATTGCAATCCACCGATTGTGACATAGCGACAAACAATACCATTATGAAGTTTTCGATATCATCACCACAAATTCCAAAACAAAATAGTGAAGTGTCATACTCCCATTATTAATACTATACTTCTGCAATCAATCTCTCCCAACACCAACATCAGATTGATCACGACTTAATTTCATGTATACATTATTGAGATGAATAGCAACGGAACTCACATTCATGTGAATGAGAACTTGTGGAATAATAAAAAATTTCTTGGGCAAATAACACTTTTCCATTTAAGAATAAAAATGCAATATAATTTCATAAATTTAATGAATCACCCCCGAATAGTTTCCGAACTCGCTGGTAAGGTCAACCTTTTCTGGACTAATCACATCTAACATTAACAAACAAGTTTCAAAAGAGCTGAAGATAATCTTGTTTAAGTATATGAACCAGTAAACTGTCAAGCCAAGTCCAAGTTGTTATGAAGAATTTGTTCATTCAAGGCCCAAATTTAAGTAGCTTTTTCATTTTATATTATATGGATTAAAACAATAATGCAGCAAAATATAAGAACCATAAAACATCAACCAATTAAAATTATATTACCTCATTTATTTTTGTAATCTTCATCAAAGTTGAACTTAATAGTTGATACACAATTATCAGTATTTGCAATTACTATAAGTGCATTACGAATTGCAGTAACTTATGGTTAAACTTCTCATTGGAAGTTCTTACTGTGTCTTAGGCTACACATAATAGTCCATCAAAAAGTTTATACTAGAACTGGACTTCAATGCCTATGAAACATCTAATATCTAAAAGCAACAATATGAAAATGATTAATAACAGCACAGAGAGAATATAGAATCACAAATAGTAAGAGAAAGGGAACCTACAGTGCTGCCAAGTATTCCCAGCGAGATCCTCAGCTTTCTTTGTGGCTTCTCCCACCTTCTTTCCCCATCTCCCTAGCACATCTCGAACGCTATCCACTGAACCTGATCCAAAAAAGAAATACAAAACACATATGTTATCATTAAGAACAACCCATTGGGTTTTCACTTTTCATTTATCAATTCAGGTGCATCCGTGATTGTAATAATCCGGATTTTTGTTAATAATTAAATATTAATTTTATTTTTCCTAAAAGCACAATTGAATTAAAAAGGTAAGTTACTATTTTTTTCCTACCTTGTTTAGGTTGGAAAGCTAAATTCTTTTAGTAGATAATTTAATAATTGATTTTATTAAAATTAAAGAGTTCATTAGGATTTTGGTAAATTCTATTGTTTCCTTGTTATATTTAAGAAGTAGAAATATAACTTTAATTCTATTCTAATTTGATTAGTTGAATTCCTAAGTAGAATATTTATACGCACTTCAGTCCATTAATTAATTCATCCGATGTCGGAATTGAGTGAATCCAAAGCCTATTTCTTCATTTTTTCGTCCTCTACAATTATGAAAAAGAAGAGAAGTTATTTGACGTCATCTTCGTGCCTGAAATTGCTGAAAACCGCAATATGTCCTTATTCCCGTCACTATTTTCAACCCTAATTTTGAAAATTCGTAACTCAGTCATATTAACTCCGAATCGATTGATTTTTGAGCCTCTTTTGTGTATCTTTTCGAGAATTACAATTTTCGTGAAGACATGAAGATCTTTTGAAGACTTTAAAAGATCCAAAAGTCAGATTCTTTATTGCTGCGTATTGAAGAAAGACGAATAAAGAAGGTATATGTTATTTTATATTTTGATTTTAAGTTTAGTTATAAGAGTTTTAAAATTAGAGATTATTTTTTATCAGAATAGAGACATGGAATTAGAAGTCATAATAATCGGAAAGAAGAGACAAATTTATATAAATGAATATATTTTGATTGAATGTAAACGTTAAATTCTGAAAATCAGTTTCTATATTTTAAGATATATATTGTGTGGGTTATATCTCTTAATCCGACCGTTGGATCGTTATTATTTTTGAATATGTTATACATATATATGCTGAGAATATGTTCACCAATTTTGAATCGTTAAAAATTGACGTATAATTTGTTATAAATTTTAAGAAATGGCTGATTTGGAATTTTTGTAGCAGAATTTTCAGCAACAAGTTCTAATATTCAAAATTGAATAACTTAATAATTTTAAATCCTATTTGGATGATTCTTGAGGCTAAATTGGAGTATTTAAAGTCTAGTTTCTGTTAAAATTAATTAATTTGACAAATAAGTTTTAGTTAATGGTGATAAGACCAGAATAGCGGACTGACGTCTTAAGAATAAATAATCATGTTAGAATTTTAAGATTTCTTAAGTTTTGTTATTGACTTTTAAGTTTTGGAGTATAAATAGTGATATAAGGCAAAAATTAAAGGCACCTTGATTGGGTTACGAATTATTTTGGAATTATTAGTTTGGATTATATTTAATTCGAGGTTAATATGTTTAGGTGATGAATAACATTTCGTATTTGATATAGTTAGCATTTGATGGTAATATTTTATAGAGTGCGCTATAAGTGGTTTTGAGTATCAGTTACGGATTCCATACTCTACTCCTTCGATAATTGTTGTATACTATATATATCGTGATATTTTGTCATTCGTTACATTTTTCTTATACTACTATTGGCAGTCTTGAATAGAAGTTTGATCTTCAATACCTTGACTTTAATTCTGTAATTTGAACTTTTTTCCTTCTATTATAATTTGATCATATTCCATATTTCTTCAGCGATATTATCATTATGTTGATTTGTTTGTACTGCTAATCGTTCAGAATTTGGTACTCGTTTAATTGTTTCGTTTCTAATAAAATCTTTATTTTGCTTTGATTTGGTCTAGATGTTCTGAACTTCATACTTCGTAATCTTTTGAATTGGTTCTTCATGCATAGAACTGTATTGATCTTTGTAGAGCGGTACATGTTGTTACCTTCTTTTGGAGACATTGTGTTTATCATTTGATTTGGTTCAACATGTACGTTTAGAACCATTTTGTTGATATTATGTCTCATGTGTTGTGACATCATATCTGTGTAGAACAAGCGATAGGGTATGCCTGAGCTATAACCACATGTGGTACACAGACATGTTCTCTTGGCACTGAGGCATGACACTTTCCGTGACGGTGTGATCAATCTACGACATATCCTTTTGTATGTTTGCGCTGAGTGTGAGCTTTGGTCATTTGATATATTTGTTTAGGATGCGTATGGGTTGACCCTAGTTTCTGTTATGTTTTGCGGATTGGTGATGTTTGTGCTAGACATACCTTCCGATTTGCATGCATTTGGATTCGCAGTCCGATGTATAATTTGCCTATGTGACATTATTTTAACTTGTCTGTGTGGCAAAGTTCTATTTTGTTCTGAGCTCGGTATGAAATAATCACTTAGTCATTTTGATTCAGCCTTCTGTTTGTTTCGTTAATTCTGTTGATTCAGATATATTATATTCAAACTTTGAAGATTATATTTTCGTCGATATTTATTCTTAAGGCCTTACTCAGTAATTTGTTTAGTTGATTTTGTATTTCAGTTGTGTATGTTTTGTATATCTTTATCTGTACTGGACATTCGGCTCATGCTGTGTTTTTCTTCCGGCAGGTTTGCAAAAGCTATTTAGGGTTTCATGTGAAAAGAGCTACATTTGACCATCTAGGTTTATTTAATTTAATGTTTTGATTATTCTGCCAATTTTTGGAGAATTTGACATTGATTGATTATTAACTATTAAATATTTTGAAGTTATTAGTGCTCTGTTTATTATTTTGAGGTTTGTACGTGACTTCCCTTTCCTATTTGGGAAGGGGGTGTTACAATGATTGAGAATATCAGTTTCCTCAATATCCAAACCAACATAAAACAAAGGTTCATTTGAATAACAATTCTGCATTTGTTCAAAGGGTAAGGCATTTGAACCTCAAATTCAAGAAAAAGAAAAACAACATTATATACAATAAGGGGTTGAGAGCCCATTTCTCTCTGGGACTCCCTGAAAGCGGATCCAAGTGTCCCATTTGTTCCATGGAAATGTAATCTCAAATTCAAGCAAATCCAAACACGCAGAGATAGAGGAAATCCATGGTAATAACAGTAGCTTCTAAAAATCATGAATAATCTGTTCTTCTATAGTTTATAAACATAGATACATAAATGCATATTTAAAGAGACACTATCCATAACATCACTAATAGCAAATAACAATCATAATTCTGTGGATGGATATATAGTTATAGATATAGATACAAAAATGGAAATCTTTAGAGATATATATATATATATATATATATATATATAAGAGAGAGGAACAGAGCGAAACTAACTCTTGAAGTTGAAGGACGAAGGATTCGATTGGGAAGGGGCATAAGCAACATAAGGATTGGATCTACCAGCATCAGCATCAATAGATGAAGAAGAATGCATTGTTCTGGAGGAATATGATGGAGATTCCGTCACCAATTCCTCACTCCAACTCACCGATTTCCTCGATTTACTCCCCGTCGGCGTTGATTTACCATCATTTATATCCACCTGTTGCTCTCCAATTGCAGCACCGCCTTCCAATTTCGGATCCGGTTGCGGGCTCGGATCCTGACCCGACTTCGGAGAACTTAGAGGATCCGCCTCCGGTTTCTTCACTGCATTCTCCTCCCCACCGTTAGGCTTTTCCATCGGATATGAGGAGCTCCAGAAATTACCAGGGGAGATATATGCTTGATAGTTGATAGATAAATGAAGAAATGGTGTATGTATAGGCTGCGAAGGCGCGTTAGGTGGCGCGTGCAGGTTTTCGGTGCAGCTTTTAAGTATGAACGGGTTTTTGTAGGCGTTGGGACTTTTTGACTTTTTTGTGAGTTGAAGAGTGGACAGTGTTTTATTGGCTATAGCCGGTGATGACCGTACGAAATTCGAGTGTGGGCTTACCGGAATTTAACGCGGGAAGCGGATCAAAGTGACGGCTTATGTACAGATTGACCAACTTATCTAATACTCCCTCCGTCTCGTAACACTTTTTTTTAATAACCAAATTTTTACATATTTTTTTTATTATGTCTGTAATATTAAATATCTCATATTTTTTTTATTCTAATTCTCTCTCCATATTTAATGACATATTATTATAAATAATTTTATCATTTTATTCCTCTTTTTAATATTCGTGAAAAGAATTTTTATGAGAAGGTAATAAACTTCATCATAAACATTTCCCTAGTTTTTTAAAAAGTTAAGTGGTTTGGCTAAAGGGCAGCACTCCTGTGTGCTATTCCGCTGTTTTCTACTAGTAGTATTTGTCAATTTTTTTCATTTAAAAAAAAACGTTGTCGTAATCATGGAAGTATTAAATAACATAGTATTTTTAATTTTGGCAAGATTAATTATTTAGCCAATGTAGTTGTCAAATTTTATTTAATATATTACTGAATTTTTAATTTTTTAAATTATTCTATTAAACTAATTATTATTTTACAATTGAATCATTCTGAACTAATGGCGATTAAATTCTTTCAACCATTTTCCTACGTGGACTTGTAAAAAAAGAAAAAAAAGAAAAGAATATGACATGGCACACCCAGCAACCAATTCTTTAAAAAAAGAAAAAGAAAAAGGAATATGACAATGATGAACCCCCGAACCATCACCAGAGAGCCACCTCCAACTAGAGTAGCCTAGATCAAAAAATCTGCAGAATCCGGCTAATAACCAAATTGCAGAATCCACACATAGGATTTAGATTGACAACTATTGTGCGATAGTGATGGCGGTTTGAATTCGGGTTCGAGTGGATGAGCGGTTGCGGCAGGGAGAGAGGGAGTTGAGTAGGCGTGGAGGACGGCAGTGGCGCGGAGGACGCGGTGGGAAGACGAATGCGTTGGTGGTGGTGGTGGTGGTGGTGATGTTAGGCTTGAAGGAAGAGGGATTCGGGTTTGGTGATGGGAATGGGTCGGAGTTGTTGTTTGCAGAGCAGAGGGTTTCAATGTCTTTGAAGGAAAAGCTTTTCAAGCGAAAATCAAAACAAGCCATGATTTCCGACTAATATCGCTGGCTATTACACCGGAAAATACACCCAACAAAATCCAAAAAGCAAATAACAGATGAATCGACTGGGCACAAAACAGATCTGAAAATAAAGCTAATGAACCATACTACCCGGATCTAAATACACAAGTGACCGGTGATGGACCATAACAGAAACCATCACATACATCTAATTCAAAACAATAAAATAGATAATCTGTAAAACCCATAAAGTCCGACCGAAAATTCAATAGTAACAGACAAAACCCAGATCTGAGCATGAACAAAAAAACTAGAAAACATGAATCACAGATTTGGAAAACACGCGGACAACAGAAGACATCCATGGTCCAAAACGAGCCATTATCCAAAACACAACCATCAACAAATAACCCTCAAGATCTAACACCCCAGACCGAACTGCCACATCAGATAATAACACCCATTCTCCACATCCTTTTGAGTATCACTAGGTTTTTCTCCCTCCGATAGTCCAGAAATTCAAGTGGTGGGTCGATGAAGACGGAGACAGAGGTCTGAGTTGTCCAGTGTCAGTGAAGGCAGTGAATGCTTGTGAAACCTTGCTCAATCACCGGTTAAAGAACAGATAAGGATGACGAAATAAGCCATGTCATTTTCTTTTCTTTTTCTTTTGCATGCACGTCCGTGTAGGATAATGGCTGAAAAGATTTAACGACCGTCAGCTCCGTGATAACAGAATGACTTAATTATAAAATAATAAATAGTTTAATGAAATAATTTAAAAAATTAAAAGTTCAGTAGTGTATTAAATAAAATTTGCTAACTATAATGTCTAAATCATTAATTTTGCCTTTTAATTTTGTAATCATAGTTTTCATAAGTTAAATGAATTTTCATTCTTCATTTAAACCTTACTTTGCATCTTACGCTTTATAAATAGGCACGTTGCATTATACTACAATATTTTTATCTCCCTAATACTTAGCACACTTCTATAAAAAAAAAATTGTGGGTTGAGGATATTACGTTGATTTAACTCTATCTAACCCACCTGATGTCTTTTCAAGGACAAAATAGTCTAACGCGTGGATGAAACTGTTAAAAAATTTATATATTGAAAATAGTAGCAAAGAAAAATCAGGGAAAAAAACAATTGCATAAGACACAAAAATTATGTGGTTCACCCAAAAATTTAGTTTAGTTCACGGTTGGCGATTGCTAGTTTCAATATCTCTTAAATAAATTTACATTATATAATTACAGTATTCACTCCTTATATAACGTAAAATAAGTAACTATAATTCAATCAAAAATACAAAATTACCCTTCCGCTCTAGGAAGGGATTCAGTTACCTTTTAAATAGTTTTGGCATCACCTCTGAATTAAAATTCATATCAGCATTCACCAATAACAGAAATAAGGTCAAATGAACCTAACTCCGTTAACCTAGTTATTTTTTTGGCTGGAGTGCGCTAAATGTCAGTGTGCTGAAAGCGTGAAATACAAAGTGTCTATTTACAAAATGTGGCATAACAAGTGCAAAATGAAGGTAATTCGAGGAAATTAAAGTTCATTTAACTCTTTTTATAATGCACTAACATTTAATTAACAACAGTTTATTATATATCTTAAATATTTGTAAATATGATTATTTTTTTTGGGACGTTTGGAGTATGCAATTGTTGCTGATGTGAATGGTGAGAACGGATAGCATGCTGAGTGCAGTTAAAGGCAGGCAGGCAGGTATTTTCACATTTTATTTGATGAACATTGCTTAGAAAAGGATGGCTATATTTAATTGCTACTGCTTTATTAGTAGTAATATAATAAAAGAGTCTTTGTTTCTTTTATTGCGATTCTTTCTTCTCTATCAAGTGTCATTTTTTTTCTTTTTTGTGATTCTTTTCTTCTCTATCAAGTATATGGATAATGACTCAATTTATCGAGGGTAATAATCTAAATAAATAATTTGTGCTTGAACATGGTAATTATTAAGCACATAAATCTGAATCGAGTATTTTAAGGTGGTGTTTGTTTGGGTCTTAAAGGTTTTAAATAAATGTGTATCTGATTCGGTAAGAGACACAACTTGTTTGATAAAAAAATTTATACCTCTTAATGCTTCTTAATCGGTAAGATTCAAAAAATAATTCTAAATCATTCAGAGCCCTATCTGAACGAATTTATGTTTTTTTTTGAACAAAAATAACATCAACGGTATTACAAAATCTTCCTTTATCCCGATACATAGCTTTTGATTCTTCTTGAGAAAAGCACAGTCGAGTGACTGAGTAGATTTGAGTAGATTGATCGTAGAGAAGCTCGAAGCTGTTGAAGATCTCAATAGTTAAATCCTCTCGCACGCCCGATCACGCAAACAAAAAACACTAAGTAGAGGAGAAAGGCGGCGATGTAGTGACGTCGCCGTTGGACTGAGGAGAAGGGCCTTGAGACTGAGACTTGACCCGAGTGTAGTGATCCGATATGTTTACCATAACCAGTGGGTGGAAGAAGATGGTTCATTGGGGAAAGATCCAAAGATGAGTCGGTCTTTGAGTTCTGATGGAGTAAGAGGGAGAGGAGGAAGAGAGATAACATCATCTTCAGGGACAGGGTAGAGTGGCGGCGATGGTGAAGGTTGTGGCCTTCTTGGGCTGATATATGGAAGAAGTGGCTCTTTCTCCATCTAGGTATTGCCGCAAAACAGCTTTGCAGCAACCTAAATACCGGAAACCAAGTGGGTATGTTTCTCGAATGTGGGTCTGCTCTGTCTTTGTGTATGGGCAAAGGTTAAAACTTTTTTCACTGATCAACCTATTTTGCCAACACACTTATAAAGAATTTCTCACTATATAAAAGAACTAATTTTTTTGTTGTTAAATTCCTAAATCAACAACTAACCGATTAGAAAAAGATATTCAACTAATAAGCACAGCAAAAACATGAAGAAAAATGGTGGAAGAAGGGAGTTTGAGAATCAAATTCAAACCTTTTCGTAGCCATTTTGATTTGGTCTCTTGTTATGGGACTTTGCTGATACTATTGAAGGAATTTTACAGTTTAATTAGTAGTCCCAGTCATAGACTATAGTATTTCCAGAGAATGGGGATGATAAATGAAAGTACTGCGCCACGTGGCAGCGTAAGCATGATAATGGTGTACTTTGAATTTGTGGTGATGAGGTGTAATATAGGGTTAAAATGATAAAATTATGTTATTAAGATATTTTAGGAAAAATTAATTATCAAATAATATTTTTTTATTCAGATTTCAGACACAATTTTAGGCAGAGACTCTTTGTCACACGTAGGCAAGCGCCAAAGCAAACTCGTTCTCTCTTTTCTCTTGGCTTATTCCAAATGCTCAAAAGAGTTTATGTTTTTCTGGCCAATGTTGGACAAACCACTTCTCATGCTATTCATGCTATCCTATCACTTCTTGGGTTTCCATCTGGTATTCTCCCAATTCGATCTCTGGGGCTTCCTCTTATTTCTTCTAAGCTCAGTTTACATGATTGCACACCATTAATTAACAGAATCACGAGCAAAGTTACCTCATGGAGTTCAAAAACTCTTGCATATTCTGGTCATTTGGAGCTAATAAATTATGTACTTTTTTCCATACAATCTTTTAGGACTAAGCATTTTCATATTATCTATGGCTGCTATCAACTTTATACAGTCTATTATGAGCAGATTTCTCTGGAAGGGGCCTTCACTTGCCAAATATGGTGCTAAAGTGGCTTGGAAACAAATTGCTTTACCTAAAAATAAGAGGGATTAGGAGTGAAATGCATCTTGGCTGTAACTGAGCCTTTATTCTGACACATATGATTAACATTGTTAAATTTTCTTCTAATTCTTTATGGGCCAATTAACTAGGTTAAAACAACTATTCTTAAGGGGAAGAATTTCTGGAATGTTCAAATCCCTTCGGATTGTTCATGGATCTGGAAACAGACTCTCAAGCTCCGGCCAATTGCTCTCAATCATCTTAAATATCATGTTGGCAGAGAAAACAACATAAACCTTTGGTATGATCCTTGGCTTCATGGAATCTCCATAAATCCGAATCCTCTACTCCTCTCAAATCCTTGGTTGCCAAGTAATGCAATTGTTAGCAACATTATTCGTAACACATCCTGGTCTCTGCCTAGTAGCTCCCATCCCGAGGTTATCACTTTTCGCAGGCAAATTGAATCCATGTAAGTTCCTCCCAATTCTGATGATATCATGGGATTCACAGTCTATTCAAAACATAAAGGCTAGATATATCTGGAATAGCATTCGGACTAGCCAACAATAGGTCAGTTGGCACAAATTAAATTCATGTCCTTATATGTTCTTTATATTTCTCTTTTTCCACTTCTTTAGCAACTCTACAGTCTACATCTACATAAGCTGGCTTGGTTCCAAAATTAAACATGAGGGAAATAATTGGGCTATGGTCCATGGAGTTGGTACAATTGTTTATTATGTACTCGATATATTTTGAGCCACAAATATGTCAACACTGAAATATCAGTGGGAGCCACCAAAAACCTAAAACCTTGAGTTTAATATTGACGAACAATATTTCGAATATATCTTTAGTTTTGGAATGAATCAAAATATATATATATATATATATATATATATATATATATATATATAATTTTGAAACGGATAAAATGTTGAATTAAAATGGAAGAGTATATCCGAATATGTGTGGAATTGTGGATGGGAAATTCAAATTTTCAAAATTTTGGGCCTATGATGCATGAGAAACCCCATAAATTTTGGTTGCTAGACTATGCTTTACTTAACCTTCATTTCACTGAAGTATTGTTGCTTGTCGGCTTCCAATTTTAACTACTCATGAAGTAATCCTAAAGCCTGGTTTGAAAATTTATGTTCGAGTAATGTTAAGAGTTTTAAATTTTTGATATCAAATGATATGACATGACATTAAATATTTTAATGATAATATATAGTATAACCAATTATATGAGATCTACCCAATCAATATTATTGTGACGCATCAATTTAGACACTTTTGAGACAAAAAATTTGAGACTTCTAGTATCACCCATGTCTCTCTTTATATATCCAGTGGCGAAGCCACATAGAGTGGTACGGGGTCAATCGCCCTTACTGAAAAAAAAATTGTTTTATAATGTAAGGTAAATTTTAAAATTTTTAAGTATTATATGTAAATTGACCCGATTAAAATTTTATAAATTTTCTATTATACGGGGTCAATTTGAAAATTTATAACTTTGTCAATCAAATTTTAATCACATATGACTCATATCCTCTTAATATATGTATCTCTCTATAATATTTTAAACTAAATAATAATCTAATTTATATTATTTTTTAAAATAAATAATGAATTACTTACTTATGAGCAGTTGTGATTAAAAAATCTAGTATGAGTCAATATAGTGTGTATATATCTTTGTGACGCCTCCAAAATAGGTATACATCACCCATTACGAGGTTATCAATACATAATACGAAATAACTACAACTTTATTATTACAACGGTGAGAAAGCTGTGAGTTTGAATACAAATATTATCTTCAGACAATATCTATACTCGGATAAATCCTCATCACATTTATTGATACATTATTTTACAAAAATGGTGAAGACTACTAAACAACTCTCTCTAGAACCTTCATTCCATACCCGGCTCGTACTTTATTTTATATTCTCGCCTCACGAGAAGAAAAATAGAACAAAAAGAAAAAGGGTGAGCTCAACTAGCCCGATAAAGAATATTATGACTAAGATAATATACAACAAATTATCATTAGTCTTCAACAGAAAAAATCTAATAGAATACAATAGACAACAAGTTTTAAATCAATATTCGCAATGAAATAATAATTCATTAGAAGAGTTAAGTAGAGAATACATCTACTATCTTCTTATGTATGAATTTAAAAGTTCATCGCTCATCTTTTATCCCGTAACATCAATCAATATATATCCGGAATCAAATATTCATCTTTTGCACTACTGTGCCAAAAGATATTCATCATTTGTCATGTTCATCTAAACACACATTCATCTTGCAGACTACGGCAAAAAGATATTCATCGAAATCATTCATCTGCTTCATGAGCAAAGATATTCAATAATATCATCATTTAAGACCGAGGATGATGAAAAATATTTTTAAAAAAGCGAATCCGGTGGAAACAAAATGACAAGGATTAAGGATTAAGGATTCAGTATTTTGTTTTATCCATGTTCAAAAATACCTCAAAAATAATCATAGTGGTGTAAAATTCAAGAATGATCAAAACATGGATACAATCAAAGCTAGTATCCAGAATAGATATTTTGGACGAATTTTTTTTTTTCATTTTTCGATGAATAGTGTCGTATTCATGAATAATCAGATATCGTGAATAATTGGTCGTATCGTGAATAAGAACTCCCGAACACTAAAAGTTCCAAATTTAATTAAAAAGTTCGGATCAATACTTGGCATAATGATATTAGAATAAATAATATCATTAAAAAAAAATATCCCTTACCCTGGGAAAGACAAGACTTAACTGGAATCTTTGGATATAAATTTATAACTCGAACTCAGACCAGAGTATAGCAATACTCAAAGTATACTCAAAATACTCACAAGAATACTTCGATAATATAGAGAGAAAACTTCAATTTTGGTGTGATTTTCAATTCTAACCCAAGCACCCTATTTATAGGAAAATGCTTAACACCAAAGTAGAAAATTTAATAAATTAATAATATATATATATATATATATATATTTCCAACGACACTTAATTTGCCCAACATCACCACCAACCAAATTTACTACACAAGACTAACAACAAAAAAACGTTTTTTAATTTAAAATAATTTAAACTTTCAAAAATTAATTATTTGAGACTTTGAACTTCAATAATTGACAATAAATAGCCCTTTTGTCAAAAAAATTCGAATCTTGCATTTTTATAGGAAATTCAATTCTCTACAACTTTGCGTAAGAAAGTTTTTCAAATTCCAAAGTAAATTGAAGAAATCCATAAGCCAGGCGATTTTACTGAAATTTATAATCAAATTTCGATCAAGAAATGGGGTCCACCAAACATGTTTAATATGTTTTAAACATTTATTGCAACAAAAATACTTTCTTTCTCCTCGTATACTCATATATCACACATTCATTGTAAAAATATCACCATTATTATATTATTAAAAATATAATAATATATTTAAATGAATTATTTTATCGAGAAAAAGATAAAATTTTAATTTTCAACAATTGTCACATTAAAAAATTTCTTCATCTATATCCACATAAAATCAATATTTTCCTCATCATATAAATCAATAATTAATTATTCACGAATAATATTACGAAACCACAATCATCGATAAACGGGTGGTTCCCAAGAAAGAGGGCTTTCAATAAGAATTTCTCTTTCTTGGTAGCATGATTAGGTGACCAAACCTCTCCTTGAGGCAGAACTTTCTAGACATTGCCAATAATGTTATCTAATAATATTATTCGGATAATATGAATTATTGCTTCGATAATGAAAAATACCGTGTAATGACAATTATTGAAACAACAAAGAATATAAAATATCAACGCAAACAATTATTAAATCAATAAAATAAAATACATTGAGCGGTAATTATCGTAACCATTATTGAGTAGTGCATTCTTACGTAAGAATCAATAATTGAATGCAATACCGTGTCTTCTTGTGTTTTAACCACCAAGTATTTTAAAAGATTAATTCAGAATAACTACAGATTATATTTTTAAACAACTTATATTTGTCGTTTTTTTCATCCAATCGCTTTAGTTATGGGGCCCATTATATGGTCATTGCAAGGCGTCATGCATACGAATATTCCCGACAGAAGACGAATATTCCCACCAAACGAATATTCTAAAACAACAATGAATATTTTATAACCACTTGCTTATTTTGAAATATTTGCGTATTTTACCCATAACTATCACATTAATCAAATTAACCCTTACTATTTTAAAATAATAAATAGAAAATTTAATTTCATTAATAATAAGTTGGGGTCTTATATATACCATATATTATTACTCATTATATTTTTATTGTAATATAGTATATATATATATATACTTGAAAGTATAAAGTATTAAAAAAAAATTGGTTCTCCGCCAAATTATTTACAACTCAGTAATAATTTTGACTCCACTGACAAAAATTCTTTGCTTCGCCACTATATATATATATATATATATATATATATATATATATGTGGGAAAAACTGACAAAAATTTTATTTTTCTTATAAATTTTATAAATAAAAAAGTGATAAATGACATTAAAGTGGTATTAATAGTCTAGTCACATGTAATATTACTGTAAAAAAAATTGAAAAAATCTATATGACATATATATTGCATATTTAGTGGGTTGAAACTTCAATTTGCCAGCTTCTCTTTCATTATCTATTTTTTTATGGAACATGTACCAATAAATAATAAGCTCAATTATATTAACATTTTCATTTTCTCAATTATTATTTTTTCTAACGTCCCTACTTAATCAACATTTTTAGTTAACGGCACGATCGATGGAGACACTTCTAGGCAACGTAAAATGAACATGCTGCCTGCCTGCCTGCCTGGTTGCCTGTATCCCATTATACAACAATGAGCTTATGCTATTTATTTAAATTGAGTACTAGTATATCCTCCCTCCCACCCACCCACGCACCCACCCACCCACCCACCCAAATTCTCTCTAAAACGGCTATCTTATAGATAATCTAGTCTCAACGTTAAAGAATTAACAGTCATATATGTATTATATATGATGTGATACAGATCTAATTAAAATAACAACTCTTATAATAAATAAATAAATAATACTTTTTAAATAATTTAATTTAATTAATTATAACAATTAATAATAATTTTATAAATATTTTAAAACAGATGAAATATTACACTACGTAGTAAATAAAAGATTAGATTTAGATTTTGTATGAGAAAATGCATGTGGAAATACAGTTTGTTAAAGGGGAACACTATTTTCACATGAGTTTTTGATATTTTCACATAGGTGGGATTCACTTTCTTCCCATGTAAGAAATTATATAGAAATATTAAAAATATACGTAGAAAATATTAGTTTTCTTTGTTAAATTATAATATATTTAGAGGAGACTTTTTTTTAACAGAAGTTTGAAGATTTCAGAATTTATGTTACAAGATTTTGAATCGTAATAAATAGGTTTTTCTTTTTTTAAAAAAAAAATTATAATATATTTGAATATATTAAAAAAAATAATCAAAAGTTAGGACCACCAAGAAAATGCACCGACCACGTGTTGGTGGAGTGGTTAGGAAGATTAACGTGGAGGACAGACTTTTGGGTGTGAGAAAGAAGGTGGCCAAAAGGCCCAAACATTATAAATAAATTAAATAATTTTTATCTTTATTTAATTACCCAACACTACTCATATTAAATACTCCTTTTATCTCATAAAACATTTAAAAGACGAAAGCATAAATATAAATATTTGCTTATAAAAGATTTTTAAAGTATATGTTTAAATTTAAAATATTATTTAATTCTCAAAAGTATTTAAATCTGGACTATTATTTTTGAGAAGGAAAAAAGAAAAATCTTAATCTACTTACCTGAAATATATGCATAAAATAAGAACTTATTTATTTTGTCACTTCAATTTTACTATAAATTATATTAAAATGTGTACCTAAAATAATAATATATGGCTGAAGAATACGTTTTACCTGCCTCCTAAGAATCACATAATAATAATAATAATAATAAATTATATTTTGTTGATAATTGTTTTAAAAAATTGTTAAATTTACAATATTTTATAATAAAAATATTATTATAAATGTATAATGACGATAAAATTATCGCTATAAAATTTATACAGACAATTTTATTATAAAATAATAATTTATATTATAAATTTAATAATTTCCTTATTTGGTTGTTATATAGTCTACGTACGTTTGATTAGGTAGTCTGTTCTACTTCCATCAATCAGGAAGCTTCTAAGAAGAATTAAAAACAGAAATATCAAATATATGTGTCTCCAGTACTTTTCCATTCCTCTGCTCTGCTGTACTTTATCTGTAAACTTCTACCATTAATTTAATTAAATCACAATACATATATATATATATATATATATATATATATATACTCAACACCTGAGGATTTCTATTATATATATGCTTCTCTCACCCACCCCTTTACATATAACCTCTCTCTCTCTCTACTGTAAGCTCCTAAATTTATCTCTCTAAGAAACATGGCTTCGTCGTCTTCTATTTTCCAGCTTTTCATGCTAATGGCTCTTTTTGCCACCTCATGTATAGCACAAGCCCCCCGAGGTGCACCAACGGTCTCACCGACCGCCACACCTACACCATCTCCCGCGGTTGCGCCACCCACTCCAACACCTTCTCCCTCGCCGACTCCGGCTCCGGCAACTCCATCACCATCTCCATCTCCATCTCCGTCAGCACTACTGCCCCCATCTCCTTCACCCAGCGCAGATTCTCCGTCAGCACCTTCTCCCGGTGGTCCTGTTCCTTCTAATGGGCCGCCAGCCGATGATGTTCCGAACGGTTGCTTCGCCGGAGGTTGGGTGAACAGGGCTGTCATTGCTGGGACTGCTATCACTGGCACGTGTCTCGCCATGTCTTTGATGTAGAGCCACGTGCTCTTCCAGGTGGAGGCTTATTGGAGATGTGATTTTATTTTTTTAGGTTCAATTAATTCCATTTATTATTACATTACATTTAATTCAGGGCGAGGGTGAGGCCGTGGATGTGTATCTCGATGATTATTTTGTTTGATACACGGAATATTGTTTGTTTTGACTGGTGGGGTACATGTATGAGTCCATTCTACATAAATTAAATGTATTTAAATAATTTCTTATTCTTTTATTTAACCGTGTGATACACTAATATATTGAATATTCATTCCTTATGTAATTTCGCTTTACGATTTTAAAGTTTAGTTTAGTTATTTTATTTAGAAATAAAATAAAATAAAATAAATTAGTTGTTTATTTTGTCAAAAATCTACTAGTATAACTTTACCCCCTTTCATGATAATTAAAATAAATAAGTGGGTATTAAATAAGTTTTTTTTTGTCAATGATATAACCTTATAAATAGTACGTGATTTTTGTTGGTAACGCTATTTCTAGATGTTTTTTTAATATTTATATTTTATTTTTTTTCAAATAAAAGTGATTCACTGTAATGTTCATGTAAAAATATTAAAAAATACACGTAGAAATATCTTTCTTTCTTTAAATTAGTAAATACTAACCTAAGTACTTTTTATAAACAAAATAGTTTTAATTAGTAGAAGATGTTTTATTTCATCATGTATTTATGTGAGAGCAACCTTACAAATATTAATTATTTTATTTTGGTAAAAATATCAATTCCTTAGGCTATAAAATGAATTTTGGGTTTGGTGGGTTTGTCATGCACAAATGAACAAAGTTTAATGGGAGAATTACATATTTTATTATATTTTTAAAAATAATTATAATAATAGTGTTCTCATAAAATTTTTACACAACTAATTCACTTTCATATTTATTTATAATACTAGTGCAATTAGGATTCCTTAATTTAGGGAATTAGTATTCAATTAGAATTCCTTAATTTAGGGATTAATTATACCCATGCTTCTTCTCTCTCCTCATCTATAACAACTGCAGTTAGTCATCACCCTTTTTCTTCATTCACCGTATTATTTCTATATATATATATATAAACTGTATAAACTCTTCTTTCTCTCTCCTCCATAACCACTTTTAAGTGCTTGTTCCGGCCTTGAGAAGAGTGATGATGTTTGAGGAAGAATCGTTAATGGGCATACATGTAACTATTAGACTTGAGATAATCCCCACTTTTCTTCACCAATTTGTTTTCCCTCGAGGCTTCCTTCGTCTTCTACAATCCTCCTACACACAAACACCAAAAAAAACTTATTGATTTGAAGCATAAGTGTGAGACTCCAGATTTTATGAATAAATATTTAATTTTCTTGAAATAATTTTTTTTGAATATTATGGTGTGGATTTGATATAATGTTATATTTGTGGATAATATTTATAAATTTTGCAAAGTACGCAAGTTGTTATATAATATTCGATTGGTCGGGGAATATTTTTTTGTCGGGGAATATCCGTATGACGGTACAATCATTGGTGGACCCCGCAACGGAATTATTGTCGGATTGAAAAAATGACAAAAATACTTTATGAAAATAACGGCGGAAGTTTTACCGTTAACTGTTGAAACACCCGGTGTTAAAAGAAATGCTGATGTCTGGCATTGGTTGCATAGTAGCACACGGTATTGATTATTGATGCTTACGTGATAAGTCACTCATTTTGTTTTATTGGTATTATTAATGTAATAAAAATGAATACTTTTATAAAGTTATTCTATAAATAGAATATATTATATTTTATTATGCATAGTGTTGCATAGTGTTTTGCATAGTAAATTTTTTTATATAAAAGCGAATACTTTTATAAAGTTATTCATTTTTTATTAAACAATAATAAGAATATATTATATTTTATTATGCATAGTGTTTGCATAGTCGTGCGTAGTATTTGCATAGTAAAATCTTTTATAAAGTTATTCGTTTTATTAGATTATAAATACAATATATTATATTTTATTTAAAGATTTTGCTTTAAATATGGATCGTCAGATTAAAGTAAATCAATCTGGATAGTTCATGAGTTAATTCTTATGCAAATCCATTTTTCTATAAATAGAAGCTCATTCATTCATTATTTCTTACTTAATTCACTTTGAAACTCTGAGAGAGAAACTATATAGAGAAAGAAGAAAAGTGTTCTCGCTACTTCACTACTTCTATATTCAGTACTTTTCTTTCTAAGGTAGGGAATATTATTTGTTGTACTCATAAGGGGTATTCTTTATTTTTTATTCATGAAGAGAACTTTTGTTATTCCATTCTTTATTATTCTATGGAATAACTTTTGTATCTGCAGGATACCTATACTTGGTGAAATTCTTACATTATTTCATTCTTTATTATTCATTGGAATATCATGTATGCATGCGTTTAACGCTTTTGGGACGGTTCCATCTTTATTATTATTACATTGGAATATCCAATCACATGCGTTTCTGTGGGACTGGTTAAAATCTTTATTGGTATTACATTGGAATAACTTTTATCATGCAAAAAATCTGCGTGCGTGGTGATTTACATTATTATTTCGTTCTTTATTATTCATTTGGAACATCCTGTTTGTGCTTTAGGCATGACTGGTTTAGATTAATTATTATTACATTGGAATAACCTCTCTATCAAGCAATCTGCATGCATGATGATTTCTTTTGTTATTCCATTCTTTATTACACTCGGTAAGTTAAAACTTTGACTTCCATACTCCATGAAATTAGTGGAATATCCTTGATATTTGCGCTTCATCCAAATATCTTTTCATGAAAATATTCTTACGAGCATTCTTGAATTTTACTCTCTCAAAGCAAGATCATATTGATAATTTGGACGTTATTAGTTCTGGATAAATTAATTCTTGAACTTGTTTTATTGAATTCTTATATCATTGTCATCATCTTCATGCTTATATTTTGTTGAAAGTCATCGTGGCCTATAAAGTGCATAGATGGACTTGGTATGATTATGACGAGAGATTATTGATTGTAATCATGATCGTAATGTTACAAATGATGTGGAAAAAGTTCTCATTGGCCCGTAGTGCATTGATGGATGATTTTTGGTATGATTATGGCTATGGATTCTCTTGCCAAGGGTGCAAAAGATGAATTATTTTATGGCATGATCGGGACCAGATTGATGAAAATATGATTATCTTTAAGTAGTAGTGCATGGATAATTCGTGGTCGTGATACTAAAAAATATCCTTGGCGTAGTAGTGTAGGGGTGATTCGATGATGTGGATTATTTATTAAAAGTCGAGTCCCGTGATAAAAGTGATGAAAAACCTTTTAAATCATAAAAGATAGTAGATTTTATTCTCTTGACTCTTTTAATGAATTGCTTGTTCATTGCAGTTAAACTTGATGTTTGTTATATTGTATCGCTTTTAACCTTTGTTTAAGGCTAATGATAATTTATTCTGCATTATCTTAGTCATAATATTTCTTCTTGGGCTAGTTGAGCTCACCCTTTCTTTCACCTGTTTTCTGTGAAATGAGAATATAACCTTGGGACGAGTCGGGGAGCGGAGTGATGGTCCTAGATGGTGCATTAGTAGTCCTCACTATTACGTGAAATAGTGTGATAATAATTGTAATGAGGACTCCTTTTGAGTTTGTATACTCTCTAGTAGACAATATTTATATTCAAACTCATGGTTTATGTTTTGTCGATATTACTATACGACAGTTGTATTATTAAGTTGTATTTGAATTCTGTACCATGTATCTAGCGACTCAAGATGGGTGATGTATACCTAATTTTGGGGGCGTCACAATAAGCCTTAAATAAAATTGGGTATGAAATGAATGACCTTTACCGATGGTGGTAAAAATAGGGTTTCGGGGGGAGAAACCATAGGAATGCAAAGGAGAATACATGTAGGAATTTGATTTAAGATAGTTTACAAATGTCTTCAGGAATTTCTCTCTCTCTCTCTCTCTCTATATATATATATATATATATATATATATATATATAGAGAGAGAGAGAGAGAGTCAACCAACTGTATATCTCCAGTAACTTCTCAAAATGAAGATCAAAATGGAGGTGGGTATGAAGATTCAAGCGGTGGTGGCGGTGGATATGAATACTGGATGATGGTAACCAAACTGTCATATAAAAGTAACCAATCAACCTCCACACTTTAAATTTTTTCTTAGTACAGCTGGTTACCAAACCTTCAGATCAAGGTAAGCAAAACCTTTGTACCAAGGTAACAAAATCTTCATACCAAAGTAACTAATTCACATCCACACCTGCAGTTTTTTCATAGTGCAGTTGGTAGCCAAACCTTCAGACCAAGGTAACCAATTTAATTTTATTAAGTTACCAATTTCGTTTGAATGTGATGCAGTTGGTAGCCAACCATTCATACAAAGGTAACCATTTTTTTATTTATGAGTAACAAAATAGTTATAAAATTTTTTTCAGAACATTAAAAGTTACATCTATTTATTTTTAAACTTTTTGTATGGCGAATCTTCTTCTTATTCTCATTGGCGTTTTGGACAACGGAGATTCGCGGCGGTGTAGCGGCGGACTATTATTTCAAAATGTATGTGAGGGAGATGAAGATTTGAATTTGAATATTTAAATTTGAATTATTATTTTAAATTTGTTTTTGTTGTTAGATCCAAATATTTGAATTTGAATTTGAATTATTAATTATGGCAGTTATTAGTCCTTGATTTTAGGTTTCCTTATTGATGTGAATTGTACTATTTTTGTAATATGTACAATCTTTTTATAATTATTTGGTTGATGCACTTTTCTTGTAATTACTTTTTATTTATTGTACACTTATGTAAATGACCCAAGTTTAATTATGTCATGGTATATCCTAACATTGCTGGATGAGGTCAAATAGCGCGTCTTCGGGAATCTTTGAAAGCTAAATAACAGTTGGAGCCTAAGCCCAAATCACTTTTGCACATATCTCATATAGAGGCCCAATATAAGAAGAGTAGATGGGTAGCCTTATCACTTCATTTGATGTCATCAAATATGGAGGACTAGAATGAAGAAAACCCATATCGACCCAAAATCAGTAAAGCCCAGAAATCCGGGATCCTAGCTAGCCCGGATTACTTCATACAAAAGTTTCAATTTCTTTTTACTCTATTCATAAATCAAAGCTACCAGTAGCCGATAATTAGAACCATATGAATACTTACTTATTTCAGACTTGAAAAAACAATGCCACGTGGCAAAACATATTTTATTAAGTGTGTGGCGACTTCCCATTTGCTACAGTGGCGTATCCACATATTTAAAGAAACATATTTTATTATAAAATTTGAGAGAAATTGAATATCATAGAAAAAAAGTATCAACATAGTTAAAAGTTATAATTTTAATTAAAATTAAAGATGGGATATATCTAATTTTTTGAATTGATATTGTAATTAAATTTTGTACAAATTGTAAGTATTGTAACTTGAGACTCCTATTTTGTACATGTTGTAAATACTTGTATATTTTTTTTATAGGGTGGTCACACGTTACATTAATTAGTAATTTTAGATCATGTTTGTTTGTAAGTATTATAATCTAAGGATTATAATTTATGGGATTATAATCTCAAAACTATTAATCTTAGAATTAAATAGTCATAGTCACGTGTTTGTTTTTTATAAGATTATTTATGGAATAACGTAAAATAATCTCATGTTATGTTTTCTTTTTCAGGATTAATTAAAGTATTGGATTAAAAAATATCGTTTGAACTATTATACTCTTACCAATAATAACATATTTTAAACTTATTTATACATAAAAAAATAATATTTACTTATTATATATACACCTCACCCCCACCCCCATCCCACCCTCACCCCAACCCCAAAAAAATAATATTTTTTGATTATGTATACACTCCCATATTCCCGTCCTCCCGCCTTCCAAAAATGATATTTACTGATTATGCATAAACTCCCACACTTTACTTTATGGCAATTGATTTTGTAAAAACAGGAGTAACAACTGAAATGCCTAGGGCTTTAAAATCGAGGAGGATGTTTCTCGATTTTATAGAGAGATGGCCTGGTCACAACTAACTTACACTTCTCAAGGAGTATTGGGGACAAATTTTATCGACGACGATCGAATATCAAAATCGATAATTTTCTTCTTGCATTTGGCGGACATTTGTAGTCTCCGAATTCTGAGGAGTTAGCTTATGCAGTGACGAGAGCAGCACAACAACAGATGATGTTGCCAAGGTAATCTTGTCATTATTTAGTTTTATATTTACTTTTGCATATTTATTTTAGCATACTTTAGACATGACACTTAAGAAAGTATGATGAAAAAACCAAGTCGATTTTAATCGAACGGTATTTATTTACGTTTATATGTAAGTGGATGTTTATATATATATTGTGTTCGTTTTTATAAATTATATATATATATATATGGATGGATCTCGATGGATTTGTAGGGATGTTGGTTAATATACATATACTGATGCGTGTTGAGATATAAATCAATTTTTTTTTTGAAAAATCCACCAAACAACCAACTTTTTTTAAAATTATAAATCAGCAACCGCATACTGTCGCTAATGTTTATCAGCGATCGTTTATGAACCCAGGATGTTAGTGACCGCAGCGGCCACTACTAGTGGTCGCGGACAAATGGACCACGTCACCAATGCGATCTGGCTCACGGTGACTCAGCTTAGCGACGGATTCGGTCGCTATATGACGGTTGCGGATATGTCGATCGCTAAAAATGGTCGTTATGCAGACAGCGACCAAATTACATGCGACTATTATCAACAACCGAAGTTGGTCGCTGATAGATAGCTGTGACCTTGTGCGGTCACGGATAAGCAATCGTTAATAAGCCTTTTTCTTTGTAGTGGAAAGAGACTTGGTAGTGCATGACAGACTTGGCAGTGCTGGACAGACCTATATTTTGCACTGATGGTATGGTAGGTTACCCCCCAGAGGGAAGATGTATAACCCATAAATGACTGCTTGTTTTGGACTTTCTTGGTTTGGTAAGTTTTGAATACCAGCTCTTATTCTTGCCTGTAGGAGTAATATATACTAGGTTGCTAGCATTTTGTGTTTGTTGTCATGGATATAGCATTGTTGGTTGGTAAATATGTAGTAAAATGGAGCCATTACATCATGTCATAGCTAGAGATTCACTAGTACTTCTTAACTTATTTGCATAAAGAAGGCCGGACAAAGTTTGCTCATCGTTGTGAATATAACTACTATTAAGGCTGTATATATTCGGTGTGTACAGCTAGTAAACTTAGTAGGTATTTCATGATTTATCATAATTAAATAAGCCAATAAATTAATTATGACCATTCAGGAATTTTTATTACTATTTTAATTTCTTATAACAAGATGTCCAATAAAACAATAATTAGTACTTACGCGTCCACAAAAGTGGATATCCAATCCTTGTGTATAACGCTTTATTCAAATTTTGTTCAATATAAGAAAAGAGATCTATTATATATACTAAATCACAGTACATGAAATAATAAGTTAACATCTGTTCTTCTACAATTTTAACACTTGTCCAATTTAATTAATGCTGATATTTATCCTTTACAAAAATGCCTAGCTAACAAACATATAAGGCTCCCCTAAAACTGGGATCATATATTCAAATTCAAATATGATAACTAAATTCATCCCCTGGATCATAACTAGGGTTGTAAATGGTAACCGAAAAATTCGTATTCGTTCGCATCCGTATTAAAAAAAAAGCGGATATTATTCGCATTCGGAAAAAACGGATATATTCGTATTCGGTTTAAAGGTATCCGTAAATAAACGGATACGAATACGGATATAGGCGTATTCGTATTCGATTAACATCCGTCCGTAAATATATCTGGCGGATATGGATATCCGGATTCCGTATCCGAATAACTTATATATATATATATATGAATAACTTATATATATATACACACACACACACTTAATATTTACATTAATTAAGTTATTAATTAATATAAATTAATAATTAATAATTTACTTATATAAGTTGTTAATAATTTAATATATATATATATATATATATATAATATGTATTTATTAATAACTTACATTCATTGATTAATCACTTACATTCATTTATATAAGTTATTAATATATACGCGTATATATATATATATATATTAATAAATCATAACTTAGATTCATTAATTAATCACTTTAACTTATATTCATTAATTAATAACTTATATATACATTTATATATATATATATATACACATATATTAATAACTTGCATTAATTAATTAATAACTTTTATATATATATATATATATATATATATATATATATATATATATATATATATATATATATACACACACACACACAATGTATATACACACATATATATAATAACTTACATTCATTAATTAATCACTTACATTCATTTATATAAGTTATTAATATATATTTATATATATATACACGTATATATTAATAATTTACATTCATTTATATAAGTTATTAATATATATTTATATAAATATATTAATAACTTACATTAATTAGTTAATAACTTTTTATATATATATATATATATATATATATATATATATCCGTGTGTGTATTAAATTGTGTTTAATTAATATATATGATTTAAACTTTATTTTTTTTTTGTAAATATTTTGAATGAATTTATATTAGGTTACTGATAAACGAATTCGGATATTCGAATAATTTGTCTATTCGGATAAAATAAACGGTAACGGATATTATCTGTATTCGAATATTTTTTCGAATAATAGGATACTTGGATAATATTTTTAAAATTATTTCGGATCTAGGATACGGATATGAGATAAGCGAATTGGTTTTTCGAATATGGATACAAATATACCTGTATCCGTATCCATTTAATACCGTTTACACCCCTAATCATAACAACTAAAGTTTTAAAAATCCTAAATACAATCCCCTAATCCCCTAAATATGTAATCATACATTCATTACGTGTTGGTTCAAATTCCCCGTCTCAAAAATTCTCTCTCTCTATATATATAATATATATCTCACTTCTAATAATCCCTTCTCAGTACCACCAATTCCAAACAGTTCTAGGGTTTCAAACTCAGTTCTAGGGTTTCCAGCCTCATGGATGCTATTAGCTTCGTCCTCGGCGTTCGTACCGGTCAACTCCGAGGGGCACAATTGAAAGACATGATTTACGCTTTTGATGACAGAGAAAAAGAGCAAAAATCCATATTCCCTCAAATCTGGAATCATGTATTCATTCAGTATTCGTTGAAATAAGTTCAAACGGCGAAGGAAGAAGTCTCCCACTTCCCATTCGATCTGTAAACACACCATGACGAAGAAGAAACAGACCCAATAGAGGAAGCTGATTCTTACTGTGACCTTCGATCTGTAAGACTTATTTTGATTTTGATTTTATCATGAATGGTTCAATATTGCGATTTTTGCTTACTATTATCCAAGAAGCGAATTGTTTTTCTGATCATATTCTTGTCAGGATAGAGGTCATGATAAATATGAAATAAGAATATAAATCATTAATAAAAATTATAAAATTTATGGATAGAACTATTTTTATGGGACATAGGGATTTTTTTAATTATCTAAAACTTGAAGCAATATAGTTGATGATGGCGGTTCTTTGTTGCTTCAACGAATCAGTGTTTGTGCTAATCTGATTTTCTCTCTACTTTTGAATTTATACTCCTAATTAGTTTGATTTATGTACATTTTTGGCTGGTAATGATTTTCTGTTTTGTATGGTTTATTATTTTTAGCTAATTTTTAAGTTTTTGGCTGCTTAATTTTAAATAATTCTGATCATTTTGTTTGTTTTTGTTGTTGTTTGATGATAAAATTAATCATTGTTGAGTTATTTTGAGTTGGTATTGTGAGGAAAAATGGTGTTGGGGGGAGAAATGCAGGTCACACTCAAATTAAGGATTAGGGTTAGAGGGGTGTTATGTTGGATAATACGGAGATTGATTTTGGGGTCTGAGAAATCTATGATTGAAATGCTGCCGCAACACATTCTGGTTAGTACTACTAAATTCATTGGTTAAATGTTTGTTTATAGGTTTGAGTGAGCTGTAGTGGTAATTTTTGGTATTTTTGTATTGCATGTTAGGGTATTATGTGGTGTGGAACATGATGATTTAAAGAGGTTAGTCCATGTATCGAAATCTATTAGAGAAGCTGTGAGTTTCAGAGTGTTTTGATAGTATAATTTGAAGCTTTCTTTTTGTTTTGGTTTAATTTGAGTAATGGGAATTGTTTCTGATTTGTGTTCTGTGAATAAACAGGCTTTGATGACTAAGAAATGGAATTTTGCATATAGTACGCCGAGAAAGGGATTGCCTTTTCAGAATGCTGTTCAAGTGGAGGATTGTGGTGAGTTTGATGAGGTTGAAGCTCCAAATGCACCAAAGCAGTGGAGGATAGCTCAGTCTCGATTGATTGGGCAGAAGGCTAAAGAAGGGTGGTCACTGAGAGAATTATTTACGGAAATGGAAACAGAGATATGATATTGAGTTTTTAAGTAAGTCGTTTGAAAGAGTTGTTTAATTAAGTTTCAAATATAAAAATTTAGTAGCTAAAATAGTGATGGTAGTCATATATTGATTACTTTATTTTAATCTTACTTTTTAAATGTTTTGGAGAATAGTACAGTTTGTAGTATTTACTTTAGTTCGTCTATTATATTGTTGTAGTCACTGTTTATTCCTCTTCTTGGCTGAAGATGTCATGATAGTTTTACATCTTTGAATTCAATTTTTAAATTGTAGTCACTGTTTATTCCTCCTCTTGGCTGAAGATATCATGATAGTTTTACATCTTTGAATCCGATTTTTAAATCTTGCTACCAAAAGCAACCTATATTTCAAGTGTCAAGTCACCAAACTGGAGAAACAAAGTTCATGACGTTAGTTCCTGTTGTTGGAAACTCATCATGCTCCTGTGATTTCATACTTGTAAATTCAAAGTTTGTGTAATAATGGTTGACATTTTTTTTCATTTTGTCATTTGCTTGGCATTACTAAATTTGGGAAGTTATGACTTGATTTAACCTATTCTGTCAAAATTGCTGTTGGGCTGAAGGAGTCGATAGAGATGAATACTGATCTTGGTGTCACTATTTGAGCTGTTTCTCTACCCCATAATTTTTGAAATGTGACAACCATTGCCAGGTAATGATGGTGCGACTGGGTATCTTTTGCATGAATTTTTGCCCATTAATTTTAAGTTGTCGTTGAAAATATGAACCAAATTTTTATCTGTGATTGAAAATATGAACTAAATTCTCCCATCAGATTATTGATGTCGAATATGATTTGCATGGAATAATAGACATCTCAATCTGTGGCTAGCTGTTCTTATTGCTTAATTTTTTTTTTTTTTTTTTTTTTTTTCAGGTTGTGGATCAGAATAAACCTAAGTGTACTTTAGATGCCTAGGCAATGGGAAGAGCAACAAGTACACCTTGGGATTACTTCCTACGGCAGTTAGAGTCCATTGGGTTCTCTGGAGTACAAAATTTTCCAACTATTGGTCTCTTTGATGGTAATTTTAGACAAAATCTGGAAGAAACGAGAATGGGATATAAGTATTGAAAATTAGCCACAGTTTTAAGTCGATCTTCTAGATATTGCTCCTTTAAGTGAATTGATGATTCTTTCCTTTTTTTTCATGTATTCAGCTTGGAGGTTGAGAAGATTGGCAAAGCTCATAAAATGTGTTTATTGATGACCCCTTACGCTTTCAATGAAGATGAATCTGATTCAATGGCAAAAGCCGGAATGAATGCTTCATAAGATTGATGGAGAAAGTAGAGCAGCAGCTTGTATAGACAAACATGAAAAAGAGATGGAAATTATTTATATATACTCATATATATATATATATATATATATATATGAAAGCTGTTTGTTTTGATTTTTTTTTGGCGCTTCGACTCTACAATGTTTTTTGAGTCCACAAATGTTTATTGCCTTGCGTAACCGAAATTATGACTGAAGCATGCCTGAGTTGCATCGGTATTCTTGTGCGCGTGTTTATTTGTGAAATTGACTCCTTTGATGGAGTTCTGATATACTAATTTGATAAGCCGATGATAAATGGATTTTGCTTGAACCAAATAAATAACGGTGAAAAGCCTAATATTATTAAAAAATTTGAATAATTTCGCCGCAACGTGCGGGTTTGTATCTAGTTTTATAACTAAATCACTATTTTTGGAGAGTGGTTAGTATGAAGTGAATTCATTTTATATCTAATATAATGCTGATACACATGCAGAGAGATTATCCTTTCGTTTGTGTGTCAGAACTGTATTAGACATGAACTGAATTTACTATCATTTCATGCTAATTGGATCCCTGTCTTTGATATTAAACCACAGAAAATAAATGATTATTCAAAAATCATTAAGCTCGAGCCACTAAGACTATGTTTTTTTCATCAATCCTTTTGGGGCGACAAGGGTTGGGCGACAGGGGTAGGATCGGGTAAATTTTTTTTTTTTTTTATGACTTCTAAATAATTTATAAGATTTATTAGAATTGAAATTTTTACAGAATACAATGATTTTAATGTCATTTGAATACATATAAAAAACAGTATTCATAAAAAAATAAATTAACCGATTACTACTCTTGTCAGCAAAATCCGATCCCCCTAGCATTTTTGTTTTTTCTTTCTATAATTATTTTAAGCCTCCATTCTGTTATTGTCAGGATTAATATAGCAAGTATCCCGCGTGACCATGCATCCTAGTAGACGAAGACGTTTCAGTCTTGGCCCTTTTGGCTTTGTATTCACATGACGGATAACGTACCCCCTTACGTCACTAAGCGCCTACATATAATACAAACAAATTAACAAAATACTAGTAGTATTATATACTACTACTTGATAATCAAGATACCTCCGAAAATAAAATTCTTTTTCAACTCCTCAAGTACTTCCTCTCAATCAATAATACGCACCTTTTATTTGTTTATTACTACTTCATTCATTGGTTTTTATTTGTGTGTTTAAAAAGTGAAATTTATTTATTTTTATCCGTCATTTTTAAATTTCAAAAAAAAAAAACGAATGACTTAATTTTTATATTATCTTTATATTAAAAATTAAATTATATTTCTGTCATCTTTTCAATAAATCTTAATAAAATAATATTAAAATTTATATCCAATCTTTTCGTCAGATAAAATATTAATTATTTTTTCATACAGCTTTAATTAAAAAAATACCAAGGGAGTATAATTTATAAAATTTCAAATATTTGTTGTCTCCGTCTGGCTCTAGTTTAAGAATCCAGTTATCATAAAATTAAATTAATAATAATTTTATTAATTGATCAATACAATACTAATTCTATATTTATTAATCGAGCAAAGTTAACTTCATTTTAATTATTTATCTCGTTCAATGTCATTAAAATGACTTTATGCGAAAATATTGATAGATACGAAGGGACCTCTCAATCAATACTAGTCCACTAATTTATGTGTGCCTCCATTAAATTTTCACAACTTTGGAGATTAGAAATGAAGCTAGGCTGGCCGATGGGACCCACTTTAGACAAATAGACCCCAATCATGTGGGAGAGAAACCGTATAAACATATTACTTTCTCCGTCCCATAATTATAAGCTGATTTTTTATTTTGAGATGTTCTAATATATATGCTATTTATTATTTATAAAATTTAGTTAATTCATTGTTTTACTTTTATGTCCTTATAATAAATATCCAACTATTACTCTTTTTTTTGAAGAAACAACATTCAATGTCATTATTTTTATCACCATATTTAATGTTGTTGTATTCTCTTTGGTTAAAGTTCTATGGTTATGAACTTTAATAGTCAGTACACGTCAATCAATAAAGTTGAGAGTTCCGGTGTGATAAGTAAGAAGTAATTAGCTTATTCATTAATTCTATATTAAGGGGTATATGTAGAAAATTATATTAAAAGTTACCATTTAAAATGATTTTCTTAAACTATGTGCCAAATTCCGAGAAAAATATATATTCAATATGGGATTATATTCTGCTTAATCCCAGAAAAGAATAATTTTTGGGACTGATTTGATATTTTTCATGAAAATGGTTTAGTTACGAACATATGAATTAAATATGTTATGTGAAGTTAAAAAATTGGTAAATAGGATTTTATGGCTTGAAAATCCTATATAAGGTATATGCAAATTTTTGATGAGTAATTTGATTATTGGTGATAAAATCTTATGAGTATGACATTTTTGAATGATTAAATACATTATTTGGAAAAGTGAAAACAATTAAATTAAATTGTTTATAAATTTAAGGAGTGATTAAAATATTGTTATAATATTAACAATATTAGATTATGATTTTATTAAGTAATTAATAATGTTTGGATAAATTTAAAGTCTTTAATATTTATCCTTGATTTAGTTTGATTAATGCTTTATAATATCATCATCATCCCCATGTTTATAATATGTTGAAAGTCAATCATGGCTTTGTAGTAAGATAGATGGACTTGGTATGATATATGACCGAGAAATTATTCGGTATAATCATGACCGTAATGTTACAAATGATGTGAAAAAAGTCTTCATCGTTGGCCGTAGTGCATTGATGGGCCAGCTTTTGGTATGATTATGGCTATGGATTCTCTTCGGCCAAAGATACAAAGATGAATTGTTTTATGGTATGATCACGATAGTTGATGAAAACACGATTATCTTTGGCTTCGTGAAGTGCATGGATAATTCGTGGTCGTGATACTAAAGAATATCCTTGGCACGTAGTGCGGGGATGATTCGATGATGTGGATTAATTATCGAATTTGAGTCTCAACAATGAAATATTAATTCATGGGTGTGATAATAATGAATATCTTTGGCCGTAGTACAAAGATGATTTAATGATTACGAGCAAAAATTATGATTTGGTATAAACATGATTTTTGATGTTTCAGGTGAAGACAGGTGATGAAAATTATCTTCGTCCTAGGTGCGAAGAGGAATTTAGAATCACAATTGTGATTATGAGTTATTCACATGATCATGGACGGAAATTGTTGATTGATGTTACAGGGATAAAATGTGACGCCCCCAAAATTAGGTATACATCACCCATCTTGGGTCGTCAGATACATGGTACAGAATTCAAATACAACTTATTAATACAACTCATGTGGTACAATACGACAAACATAAAGCTGTAGTTTTGAATACAAATATTATCTATTAGAGATTATACAAACTCAAAAGGAGTCCTCATTACATTTATTATCACACTATTTCACGAATAGTAAGGACTATTAATGCTATCCTCCGGACCATCACTCCATTCTCCGACTCGTCCATTTATATTCTCATTTCAAGAGAAACGGTGAAAGAAAGGGTGAGCTCAACTAGCCCCAAGAAGAAATATTATGACTAGGATAATGCGAATAAATTATCATTAGTCTCCAACAATGTTAAAGCGATAAAATATAATAGACATCAAGTTTAAGCTGCGGTGAACAAGCAATCCATTAAAAGAGTCAAGTAAAAAATAAAATCTACTATCTTTTATGATTTAAAAGGTTTTTCATCATCATTATCATTGAGACTCGATTTTAATAAATATTCCACATCATCGAATCACCTTACATTACTACGGCCAAGGATATCTTTTAGTATCACGATCACAATTATCCATTACCTACGGGCCAAGAATATTTGTGTATTCATTAATGGTCATGATCATGCCAACAACTGTCCATCAATGCACTACGGGCCAATGAGAACTTTTACCATATTATTTGTAACATTACGGTCATGATTACACCGAATAATCCCTGGTCATAATCATACCAAGTACATCTATGCACTACAAGCCACAGATGACTTTCAACAAAATATAAATATGAGGATGATGACAATGATATAAGAATTCAATAAAACAAGTTCAAGAATTATTTTATCCAGGAATTATTAACGTCAAATTGTCAACATGATCTATGTTTTGTAGAGTAAAATTCAAGAATGATCGGAAGAATATTTCCATGAAAAGATCTTTGGATGAAGCGCAAATATCAAGGATATTCTACTAATTTCATGGAGTATAGAAGTGAAACTTTAATCAACTGAGTATAATAAAGAATGGAATAACAAAAGAAATTACCATGCATGCGGTGCTTGAGATGGCGAGTTATTCAATGAGAATAATAATAACGAAACTAGGTCGCAAAATTTTGCAAGCTGGGATGTTCCAATGAGAATAATAAAAGGCGGAACCGGTCAGGTGTAAAACACATGCATACATGATATTCCAACGTAATAATAATAAAGAGCGGAACCAGTCGGTGTAAAACACTGTGCGAGGATGTTCCAACGGAATAATAATAAAGAGCGGAACCAGTCAAGGTGTAAAACACACGTATATGATGTTCCAAAGAATAATAGAAGAATGTCACCAAGTAGTATAGGGTGCATCAGCGTATATAGGTTATTCCAGCAGAATAATAAGAATTGAAATAACAACATGCTTCTTCATGAATAAGAAAGAATAACACCTTTACAGTACAACAAATAATATTCCCTACCTTAAGAAGAAAAGTCTTTGGATATATAAGTAGTGAAGTAGCAGAATACTTTTCTTCTTTCTCTCTATAGTTTATCTCTCTAGAGTTTTGGTGAATTAAATGAAAATAATGAATGAATGAGCTTCATTTATAGAAAAATGGAATGCATAAGTAATTAACTCATGAATCAGTCGAGATTGATTTACTTTAATCGACAAATCCATATTTAAAGCAAAATAAAATAAAATATATTCAATTTATAATCTAATAAAACGAATAACTTTATAAAAGATTTTACTATGCAAACACTACGCAGCACTATACAAACACTATGCATAATAAAATATAATATATTCTAATTATTGTCTAATAAAAGCAGATATAGCTTAATAAAAGTATTCTATTTTATATAAAAGATTTTACTATGCAAAATACTATGCATGGACATTATGCAACACTACGTATATCGTAATAGAATATAATATATTCTATTTATAGAATAACTTTATAAAAGTATTACATTTTATATAATTTTTTTTTTGTATTATTACATTAATAATACCAACAAAGTGAGTGACTTATCACTTAAACATCAATAATTAATACCTGGTGTGCTACTTATGCAACCACGCCAGACATATTCATTCTTTTAACACCGGGTGTTTCAACAGATTAACGATAAAACTTTCGCCGTTATTTTCATAAAAAGTATTATTGTCGTTTTCTCTATCAAGACAATAATTTCGATTTATGAGGTCCACCAATGATTGTGCCGTTGTACTTAATATTCCTATTAAAATGAATATTCTCCGACCAATCGAATATTATATAACAACTTGCGTACTTTACAAAATTTATAAATATTACCCACAACTATTATATCAATTTCACTCCATAATATTCAAAAATAATATTTATAGAAAATTCATCTTTATTCAAAAAGTTGGGGTTTTACATAAAACATTATTGGTGGACTTTTAACATAGAGAAGATAATAGACCTTATGGTCTATTTGACTCTTCTAATGGATTGCTTCGTTCATTTGTTAACTATGGTTGAAAAGTTTTATTATCTACCATATGTTCTAAATCTCGATTTATTATTGATGAAATTTATTGATAATTTAATTATCTTTAGTCATGATATTCTTTCTTGGGCTAGTTGTGCTCACCCTTTTGCTTCACAATTTCTTTTTCGTAATAAAAAGTGTAATTTGGGTGATGGGTATTAAGAGGATTAGAACGGTGGTCTATAGTATGGAAATAATTTTATTGAGAACTTTAGATAAGTGTGTCGCATTGTATACGTCATTTGATATTTAATTTTGGTGAATCTGAATAGGGTGAGGTGAACCCAACTTTGAAGGAGTGTTTTGTGGACGCCCCAAAATAGTATACAACACCCATTCCGAAGTCGTCAAAATACATGGTACGTAAATAACTACAACTTTATTAATACAACATAAAAGCGTGAGTTTAAATACAAATATTGTCATCTAGACAATATCCACACTCAAATAAGTCCTCATTATAATTATTGATACACTATTTTACAGAATAGTGAGGACTACTAGAACAACTTCTAGAATCATCATTCCACACCCCGACTAGTACTCGCTACATTCTCGCCTCTTGAGAAGAAAAATGGAACAACAAGGAAAAGGGTGAGCTCAACTAGCCCAGTAAAGAACATTATGACTAAGATAATATAGAACAAATTATCGTTAGTCCTCAACAGGGAAAAATCTAATAGAATACAATAGACAACCAGTTTTAAATCAATCTTCGCAGCGAAAATAA
The DNA here is from genome assembly GCA_020205605.1 of Panax ginseng. Lineage (NCBI taxonomy): Eukaryota > Viridiplantae > Streptophyta > Magnoliopsida > Apiales > Araliaceae > Panax > Panax ginseng. The sequence continues at coordinate 24,821,609 of CM035145.1, forward strand.
TAATTCATTATAAGAGTTAAGTAGAGAATGCAAACTACTATCTTCTATATATGAATTTAAAAGTTCATCGTCGATATTTTATCCTCAGTAACATCAATCAATATATATCCGAATCAAATATTCATCTTTGCACTATAGGCCAAAGATATTCATCGATTGGTCATGTTCATCTAAACACTGCTCATCTTTGCACTACTGGCCAAAGATATTAATCATCGATCATGTTCATCTCAACACTGTTCATCTTTGCACTACGAGCCAAAGATATTCATCAAGAAATCATTCATCTGCAGACTACACAGCCAAAAATATTCAATAATATCATCATTTAAGATCGAGGATGATGAAAAATATTTTAAAGAAAACGAATCCAGTGAAACAAAAGAACAAGTATTAAGGATTCGTACTTTAAATAATCCCAGTTCAAAAATACTTCATAAATAACCAGATTGGAGTAAAATTCAAGAATGATCAAAACATAAATCCAATCAAAGATATGAATCATAACAGACAATCTTGGACACAGAAAAGAAAATTTAATTTTTTTGTGAATAGTTTCGTATTCGTGAATAGTGCCGTATACGTGAATAGTAACTCCGACCTCAAAAGATAGAAATTTCACAAAAAACATTATCACGCTTCGTGAATAGTACTTATAAATAGTAACTCGTGAATAGTAACTCATGAATAGTAATCCCGACATAAAAAAGTTTTAAATTTGATAAAAATTTCTAACAAATATTTCTAAGATAATGATATTGAGGAAATAATATCATTTTGAATAAAATAACATCCTTACCTCGAAAAGAATAGTCTTGATTGGAATCTTTTGGATATAGTCTTTGAAAAAGATCTTACACCGTATAGCAATACTCAAAGTACTAAAATACTCACAAGAATACGCTCTATATTATAGAGAGAGAAAACTTTAGTTTCTGGTGTGATTTTCAATTCTAACCTAAGCACCCTATTTATAGAAAAATGCTTAGAACACCAAAGTAGAAAATTTAATAAAATATTAATATAATATATATTAAATTCCTACGCCCACTTTGACCATCTGAATTCAGCCACTAATAATGACAAAAATAAAAAAAACGTTTTTGTTATTAAAATTAATTAAAAGTTTCAAAAATCAATTATTCAGGAATTTCGGAACTTCAATAATTCATAATAAATAGTTCTTTTATCAGAAAATTCGAATCTCGCGTATTTTTATAGAAAATTCAATTCTCTACAACTTTGCAGAAGAAAGTTTTTCCAAATTCCAAACAGAAATTAACCAAAATCCACATACGGATGATTTTACAGGCTATAATCAAATTTCAGTCAAGAAATGGGGTCCACCGACACACAAAATATGTGTTAATCATTTAATACAACAAAAATACTATTCCTCCTCATATACTCATATATCCCACATTCATTGTAAAAATATCATCATTATTCTATTATAATAATATAATAAAATATTATTTTATCAAAAAAGATAAAATATCAATTTTTAACAATTGTCACTTTAAAATTTTTTTCCATCTATTTCCACATAAAATCAATATTTTTCTCATCATATAAATCAATAGTTAATTATTCACAAATAATATTACAGAATCACAAGATTAAAGAACGGTAGCTCCTAAAGAAAGAGGGGCTTTTCAATAAAAAAAATTTTCTTATTGGCTTAATTAGGTGACCAAACCTCTCATTAGATGTAACTTTCTAGACATTGCCAATAATATTTTCTAATAATATTATTAGGATAATATGAGTTATTACTTCGATAATGAAAATACGTGTAATGACAATTATGAAACAAACAAGAATATAAAATATCAACGCAAAGCAATTATTGAATCAATAAAATAAAATCCGAATAAGTAATTATTGTAACAATTATTGAGTAGTGCATTCTTACGTAAAAATCAATAATTGGTGCAATACCGCGTCTTCTTCGTTCAACAACGCCAGACATCGTGTTTTAACCACCGGGTATTCCAACAATATTAATTCAGAATAACCGCTGCCAAGTTATTTATAAACAACTTATATTTGTCGCTTTTCTTCATCCAATTGCTTTCCAGTTATGGGGCCCAATAAAGATCGCTATTCATTGCATCGAATATTCCCCGACAATGAGAATATTCCACGACCAAACGAATATTCCAACAACAAATGAATATTTTATAACCACCGCTTATTTTAAAATATTTGCGCATTTTACCCATAACTAACCACATTAATCAAATCAACCTTTACTATTTCAAAATAATAAATAGAGGAAAATAAATTTTATTTATTAATAATTTGGGGTCTTACAGTTTTGCCACTATTATACAAGATGTCTAATGACATACAACCTCGTGTTATCATAAGACAGAGTTGTGCGCATCCACTTGCTGAATATATTTACGAGCACTACATATATGATCTTGGAGTTTATTTGAAATATAATATTCACTTGGAGACAGTAGAGATAGTTATATGTCAAGAGAAGACTCACAATTGGAAAGAAGATGATAGTAATCTTCTCATTTTTTTTGGGGTCTATTAGATCAACCAAGGATAATTTCGTGGACATATGATATCTATTATAACCCCAGACGCACGGCCTCCCCATATACGAAGGTTTCTTGAGCACTTCCCAAAGATTTTAATTTTAAAAGCAGTTTTGACTATACTTTTATGTAAAAGTACTATTGTAAAGTTGTGGTCGAGGTACCGCAGAGAGTTACATACATTTGTATTAAAACTCACAGATTAATCGTGGTCGTATTCTATACGGCTGAGCAACATTATTGTATAAATGAAGTTGTATTTGAATTTTGTACCATGTATCTGGCGACTCAAAATGGGTGATGTATACCTAATTTTGGGGGTGTCACAAAATGTCTATATTGCTATTATATTGAAAAATCATATTATTATTTATTAGGCAAAAAATAATGAGAGAACCAAAATTATACTCCCCCCTTTCCTATTTAAATGACGTTTTAGAGTTTTTTATTTGTCCCTAATTAATTGATATTTGTTCAAATATAGGAGAATTAATGATTATTCTTCCAAAATTACCCCTCATTACTCTACCTATTTTTTGGTACTCTAAACTCTTGTGCTATGATAAATTAATGATTCAAGGGTATTATAGACAATTAAGTACTATATTTAATTTTTTTCAATTATTATCTTAATTACTGTGCACATCTTTAAAACGTTATTTAAATAGGGACGGACGGAGTACTATTTAATACTTGGGGTAATATATAGTTGAAACTAAGTAATTAATACTTACTTAGAATTTTAAAATGTCATATATTAAAAGACAATTTTTTTTTTAAAACGTCTTATATTAAGGGACGAAGAGAGTACTATATAGTGTGGCCCCTTTCAGGTAAACGATATAATATACGTCTAATCATGGTTATATAATTGGATTACTGTGCATACCATGGTGTGAAAATAAAGAGACTAATTATTAATACTAGACATTTAATTTTAAAAAATTAACTGACCTTTTAAAAAATGATATATATATATATAATTTTACTAATATAATATAAATACTATAAACTATTTAAAAATAAAATAGAAGACTTACATTTTTTTTAAAAGAAACAAATAAATTAGTATTAAGAATAAATATTTAATATTAGTATTATAAGAAGTGAATAAAAACTAGACCTTGCACTCTTGAAGTCCGAAGAGGAAGACGAAGACGTATGAGTTTTGGCACGCAAAGTTTTGTGGGATTACGATGACAAAATGTTATCGTACTTCCTTACGTGATTAATAAATTGGGAAGAACAATTCCGTCTACCTCGTTTCTCTTTTTTGGTCTTCCATCCATCATAATCAAATCAATGTCTACCTTATACTGATTAAATAGTTTTGAAGGGACAGATTAACATAAAATTAATTTTGATCAATTAATTAATACAGTATCGATATGTAAATTGGAAAGTGATCACTCCCTCTGTGTGTTAGTATTATATTGATCAATAGTAACCGGATCAAATTTTCAAAACATCTTAAGATTTATTTTTTTAATGTCATAATTTATTAAAATAATTTATCCTAACCTGAGAGAGGAAGGGTCTTAGTGAGGAAATAGAGTCATACCAATGTACCAAGTAGTTATCTACAAAATATTCGTCACTTCTATTTTATATCAATAAATAAATACAAGCCAAAATAGGTAATGAAATAAATATATAAATTCGCATAACACGTATTAGCCCTGAAATTTAATAATTTCAATGTCTCAATCTTAATAATATATGATACTATTATTAACCTATAATACCACATCTGAGATTTCATTTCAAACCCATAGATCCGTAACATTCGCCCTCTTCAAAATAAAAATAAATAAATAAATAAATAAATATATATATATATATATATAGGGTCAAGATCAGGTAAGAATTCCTTACTTTTGTTAAAATGCGGACTTTTTTTTGTTTTTTTTAAAATAACTAAAAAAAGTTTAATTTTATGGAATCAATTTTTTTTCATAATACGGTGTTTTGGATGTGATTTGGATACGATAACAAAAGCAGTGCATGCATGCATGCTGTGCAGCATGCACCATCATTTTTTGGTATAGGTATTCAAATCACGCCTAAAAACATTATATTATGGAAAATATCGCCCATAAAATATTAAATATTTTTTTTAGTTGTTTTAAAAAAAAAAAAAAAAAGGTCCAAGATTTTAACAAAAAAAAAGCCTCACCGACGGTTTTAGATATATATATATATATATATATATATATATATATCGGTCAGGATCAAGAACATTCTCCTTAAATAACATTTTTTTATTAAAACTACGCGTTTTGGAGGGACGCGGTGACATTTTTGTAAATACGCGGTGACATTGTATTTACAAAAATACCACCGCGTCCCTCTAAAACGATGTAGTTTTAATAAAAGAATGTTATTTAAGAAAGAATGCTATTTAAAGAAAATGTTCTTGATTCTTACCATATATATATATATATATATATATATATATATATGAGCCTTCCAAATAGATACATCCAATCGAGTCCAACAACAGGTCCAAAACGATGGCAAATATTGTCTTTTTATAATTAAAAATACCGCCTACCTTAATTTTCCATTTAATTGTCCTGTCTTTTGCAGAAACGTGGACGACTTGGTAGCTCAATGGTTGAACAAAATACAACCATATGTTCTAAAATTATAGCTAGCTCAATAATAATAGTATGTGGATTTCCTGAACCTTCTAAAATGAGAACGAAATTAAAAAGAAAAGAAGTATTAACGCTATTTATAATATTACAAATACAAAATACTTCTATTTTTATGGAAACACTATTTTTAGGTGTGTTTTTTATATTTTTATATAATTATTTCTCACATGAAAATGGGATCCACTGTATAAAGAATATCAATTCCCAAGAATTATTTATAGCTCCATTCTAGACGTCTCATCTTTCTGCGTCTCTTCTCTCCATTGTACTGCCAAAATTAGTGAAGAAAGGAGAGAGAAAGAGAGAGACCCGGAAAGAAATGTCTAGTAATGGTAGAGTAGTGGTAGAGGAATCAAGAGTACCCTTATTAGATTATGCATCTTCAACCGTAGAATCCAAGTATACAGATGATGAAGAAATTAGTTTTAAAGAGAAGTTTTGGATCGAATCTAAGAAGTTATGGCAAATTGCCGGCCCGGCTATTTTCAGCCGCTTAGCCAACTTCTCCATGTTTGTGATTACTCAAGCCTTTGCCGGCCACCTTGGCGATCTTGATCTCGCCGCTATCTCCATTGCCACGAATGTCGTTCTTGGCTTCGACTTTGGCCTGATGGTACTAGCATGTTCTCCAATTAATTTATAAATGCTCATTTTCATTAGACATTGATATATATATATATATATATATATATATATATATATATATATATATTTGTACAGCTTATACTGATATATAGCTGCACACTTCAAATATGTCAAAATATATTTGACTTTAGGTAGTTTAGTCACTTGAAACATATTTAATTGAGCGTGCAATTAGCATTTTTTCCTTAATTTTCAGTTAAAACATATTTAGTTGCATATTTAATCAAACATGTTTATGTCCAACTTAATTTTCAGTTGGGAATGGCAAGTGCTTTAGAAACACTATGTGGGCAAGCATATGGAGCCAAGAATTACCGCATGTTGGGTGTATATTTACAACGTTCTTGGATTGTTTTGTTCATTTGTTGCGTACTCCTTTCGCCGCTGTTTCTATTCGCCACTCCAATTTTGAAGCTATTGGGGCAGCCTGAGGATGTAGCAGAGCTATCTGGCGTGGTATCCATGTGTTTGATTCCAATTCACTTCAGCTTTGCCTTTCAGTTCCCTCTACAAAGATTCTTGCAAAGCCAGCTCAAGAATGCCACCATTGCTTGGGTGGCTCTGGGGGCTCTGGTTCTGCACGTGATTTACACGTGGTTTATTGTATATAAGTTTGAGCTTGGAGTGATTGGGACTGCTCTTAGTATGAATATTTCTTGGTGTATTATTCCGATCGTCTTATTTATTTACACTGTTTGCGGTGGTTGTCCTCTTTCTTGGACCGGCTTTACGGTTGAAGCCTTTTCTGGTATTTGGGAGTTTGTTAAACTCTCTGCTGCTTCTGGGGTCATGCTTTGGTAAGTATAACTCTATTGTTCTCCATCATTTTAAATCTGAAGAAAATTTTTCAATATTGTATCAGATCAGCCTGTGGTTTAATTGGGTTGAAGGACTTTTTTTTCTTAATTTCAATCTGATGGGGTTTCTTCTTCTTTTCTTATGAAAAAGTTTGGAAAATTGGTACTACAGAATATTGATAGTGATGACCGGGAACTTGAAGAATGCAGAAATAGCAGTGGATGCTTTGTCAATATGGTCAGTAGCTAACCTTATTAATTACTTTTACCATCAGATTTTAAATTTCTTGTTTTATTATATACGTCAGATAGTATAAATATTCAGATTTTAAACCCTATTTGGTTTTATATACGTCAGATAGGGTTGCAAAACCCTAATGAACTTAACATTATGCTGGTATTTCCGAATATCTTAATCTGGATGTTACAAATTAAATAATATTTATATATTTAGTATTAGATGGTGAAAGGTTGTTGTTGTTCTGAAATTATTTATATTAAATTAAACAACTTGACTAGGAAAAAAACAACACAACTTATTTTTATAGTACTACTAGTATTTCAGTTTCAAAATGTCCAAGAACTCGTGACCGGATTATTTGTATGTATTGGTTATTTCATTTTTAAGTTTTGTCCCTTTATGCAGCATGTCTATCAATGGGTGGGAGCTTATGATACCTCTTGCCTTCTTTGCTGGAACTGGGTAAACCCTTAATTTCTTCCACAAAATTTGTGTTATTATATATTATTATTGTGTTTCTTCAGATAAAAAAAATACCTTTTTAAGTTTTTCATAATTAATTTCTTTTTGGTCCAAATAATGGATTTTGCCAAATAGGAGCAGTTTGTTATATGCATAATTAGGGGTGTTCTAGCAATTAAGCAGATTATATCATCAAATGAAACAGTCCAGTTTTGACCTTCTTTGCATGTTTCTGATCTTGTCGACTTCTATTTAATAATTATGGCCTGGATGTATTTTGGGGACCTTTCCAGCTAGCAGCTGGGAATGGGATGTGTACAACTTTAATGGCATTTGGTACGTAACCATATAAATTTCCCATGGTATGCGAACAATTTTGAATGCAAGTGCACAATGATTTTCACCTGTGTGAATCAAAGTGGTTTTGATAAAATATGAAATAATTATAATTGTGTTTTAATAATTAATAGGCATTATCATTTGTGACAAACAACACATATAAGGTATAATTTCGTTGATTTCTTCAATGATTTTTTGTATCACAAAATCAAGTCTAAATTTTTTCTAAAAGGTACTGCACATTTTTAATTTAATTTTTTTGGTAGTGTAATTAATATTTAATGGTTGTGATGAAAAAATAAAACAGAGTAAGGGTTGCGAACGAGCTCGGAGCAGGCAATGGAAAAGGTGCCAAGTTTGCTACCATTGTCGCAGTTTCCACGTCTACAATCATCGGCCTCTTCTTCTGGCTCCTCATTATGTTTTATCACAATGAACTGGCCTTAATATTCTCATCCAGCGAACAAGTCTTGGAGGCTGTAAACAAGCTCTCTATTCTCTTAGCATTCACCGTTCTCCTCAATAGTGTTCAACCAGTTCTTTCAGGTAAATAATTTTCACTTTTCATATCATGCACCAATGTACGTACTCGATCAGTCTATCTAAAAATTACACTCATTTTTATTTATTATTAACAAAAAAAATGACATGATTACTTATGTAGGGGTTGCTGTTGGATCTGGATGGCAATCTTATGTGGCATACATAAATCTAGGTTCCTACTATGTCATTGGGGTCCCGCTTGGAGTTGCCATGGGATGGATTTTCCACCAAGGAGTTATGGTATGTGTGTGTGTATATATATATATATATATATATATATATATATATATATATATATATTTTGTTAGTCACAAAATCAGAAAATACATGATTTAAAATTTTCCCTTTTTCTTTTTTTCTATCTCTGGTTTGATCCAATTCCCAAATTAATTAATTAATAAATATATCATCTTTCCACTCAATTAATAAATTTTGTTACATGATTTTAGGGTATCTGGGCTGGAATGATATTCGGTGGAACATTCATTCAAACAATGATATTAGCTGCCATTACCATTCGATGTGACTGGGAAAAAGAGGTGATGAGAATTCGTCACCATTGCCTCGCTCCTTCTAGCTCGATCTTTAATTTGTGTTATTTTTTTTTTCTTTCTATTTCTTTACAATTAGGAGGAGTATTACTTATAATATTTGATGAATCAGGAGTGTATTAAATCCAATTTCATTGAAATATTTATTTATGTTGAATCTGCAGGCTCAGAGAGCTACCATGCATGTAAAGAAGTGGGAAGTCATATGAGCTGTACACACATGCATAACTTCAAGAACGACTAACTGGAGGATGGATTTCTTGGAGATTAAATTTCTTTTTTTCTATTTAATTAATTCCTGATCATACTGTGTATTCGAGATTCTTATCATACTGTCACACATGCATGGTAGGTAGTAAGAATTGGTAGAGTAATTATAAGTACTTTCAAATTGATGAATATAAAAATATTTTAGGATTTGGTGACCCTCTAACAGTGCTTTTGGTGAGTATAAATTTTAAGTTTCATAATTATTTTTTTTGATAATCGGAAGTTTTTTAATTGCAGTCGAACTAATTTCTATGAACCCGGGTCAACCTTTTCATACGGGTTTACGTCCGCATCCTCGTGGTCCCGTGAATTATTTCTGATCATGACATTCGATCCCAGGACGCGAGTCTACGACTAATCCTAGGGCGTCAATTGAACCACTGCGCCAATTGCTTGGGTTTAATTTTAATATTTTCTTATTACTTTTTGAGTTGCATGAATGAATATTAAGAATAACTAATTCCTATGAAATGAAAAAAAACTATATATTACCATTTCTCTTAAAGTTATATAAAAAGAATTCATTTATGAGGCCAAATAGAATTAATTATTTCACTCTCTTTTATTAATTTAACTCCTTCACTAATACCGTTGCCCAATTTAAACTGAACATAAAAGTCTTTAATATGCATATTAATTAGAACATATATACTCGGATAGTAGAAATAAATTAGTAATTTTCTCTTAAATTTTTTTATGAATATATTAAGTTTGCTTAAGATTCTATACATAATATTCCTTGGGTGAAATGTAATTAAAACTTTCAACAGAATTGGGCCTATTCTTAGCCCAGTACCACTATCTAAACTCTAAAATTATTTTGGCTTTTTCAATACGTTGTTTATTTAGTCCTTGCCTTGTTTGAGAGAGATGAATCTTTTTTTTTTTAAAAAAAAATTAAACTTATATAATGGTTAAAATGAAATTAAATTTAAAGTAACAAAAAGTTATTTAGCAAATAGGTTGGAATAGCCGAAACTAAAATTCAAATAAAACAAAAATTTATTAAGGTGCCGAATAAAAAAAGTTAGATTTCGCATACCAACCTTCAGCTATATTTGATTTAATTTATTAAATTAAAATTATTAATATCAAATTTTATCAAAAATATTAGTAATAAGTTGTTTATAAATTTATCCGTGCAAACCTGTAATTAAGCTTGTGTTATACAAATCAATAAACATGCAAAAATAGTTGGGAGCATAATTAGAGACTATTTTCAATACGTATCTATCAACTCAAGTTACGTGAAAGTTTAAGCCAAGATCTTGGACTAATCTTATTTCAAGTTTGTTAAACCATCAATTTCACACAAGAGTACACATGTTGGAGTCGCAACTGCAACTGCAACTGCATATATATATATATATATATATATATTAACAAAGTTAAACAAAGTGATATGATTGTTAAATCTTAATGATCTTAAATAAATTATTTAAGAATTATTCACTCAACATGTATTTCTAAAATAATATTACAACTGTCACCATCGAATTCTGATAAACACTAGTACATTTAATTACAAATTTTGTTTGCCATTTATTTCTTTAAAGAATGATACATACAAATTATTTAAGCTTACATATGGTCCTTAATTTCAATTGCAATGGCAGCATAATAGTCATAAGGGTACGTCGCATTACACATTTAGTTTATGCTAAAAAAAAAAAGAGAGGACCAAAAGAGATACTAGTACTATAATTTAATACTTACAAATCATCAAAAAAATAAATATACTCTATTTATTTTACGATCTATTTCTGAGTTTTAAAATGGACAGAAAAAAAAAAGAAATGGATAGAAAACTTAAGTTTTCTTTCCAATTCTTATGTTTCAGAATTTTTTAATAAAAGGAAAAGAAAAGAAATTGATAGAAAACTTTAGCTATTTTTCCTGCCAAAGTTTTCAGTCCAAAATTGGCCTGATTTGGACGGAAAAGAAATTTGAATAAGTAATATTTTTATAATTCCCATATTATTCTCAACTTTTAATATAATAAATTTTAAATTACAACTCATGTCCTCAATTTTAAATTTTCTATTCTTTTCTGTTAAAAACTCAGAAACAATACAAATGAAAACTTCAAGTTTTTTATTCTTTTTTTTTCTGTTCTAATTTAAGTTTTATATTTTTTTTTTTTCTGTTCAAAATTCAGAAACATAGCGTTAAAAGTAAATTTGTATTTTGCATATATTCTTGAAAGGGAGGGAGTATATATCTATGCGGTGGATGGAGGTAAAAATAGTCACAATTGACCACAAATGGTTTTCACCATAATAAAAATAGATTTACACACATATAGTAGATTCCATGGTCTCTAACATTGTAAAAGAAAATTTGTTCAAATCAAACCTAGTTGATGAGAACTTAACCGAGTCGATCGACTTCAGAACTCGTTCTCCAAAACGAGCCGACTCAGATGCCCTCTCCATATCTCCCATAGTCAACAATTTACCACCCTCTCTCTCCATTTTTACCATCCTAACCATACTTTTTAACTCTTCAACTAAACCCCATAACATCTCTATTGAAGGCTTTCTTACGGTAAACAGCAGTAATAATTTTTCCTTACAATTATCTAGTCTATTCAAATTGCATGCCAAGTCAACCGATTCACCGAAACTCAGATGACCGAGTCTCTCCTTGAACTCAGTGAGTCGGAGTACAATCTCATTTATTGCTAGTAAAAAATCATTCCCCAATAAAACCATGACCTCGTACAATAATTTGTTACCTTGAACTAGGAGGGAATCTGGTACTTTGCATAATTCTTCAATCACTCCAACAAAGGAACCAACTGTCCTGATTAAATCTACGCTCGTCGACGATATAATACTCTCTAGTTGTTTTTCTCTCTCCATACTGCATGATGACGAGCATACGAAGAATCCTAAAACCCTAGAAGTTGAGAGTAGGGTTTCTAGGTACCGGGCGTACCACCGGACCCATGCAGAGAGAACCCACGTGGTGGCGGTGGCCCCGTCGCGGAAGGCGGAGAGTTTTAGGTAGTTATGGCCACCGGTAGCCGGAAAGACGGAGAGCTGGTCTTGGAGGATGAAAGGCCCCCGCTTGATGATATGGTGGATGGTGAGGAGGCACTTGAGTGCTACGGAGGCGTCGCTTGTGCGGTGGAGGCGGTCCATGAGGGACTCGATAATGGTGGAGGCGGTGGCGCGTGAACTGTCACCGAGGGAGAGGAGAGTGGAGAGGTGGTGGTGATCGTCGGGAGTGGTGGAGGGGGAGTGGGTGGTGGCGCGGAGGACAGCTATGTGGAGAGAGAGGGTGTTTGGTTTGGAGAGTAAGGCTGCCTTGAATAAGGATGTCTTGTCCTTGATTACTCCAATTAGATCTCTGAGTTTTGTTATCCGTTCCATGGATAGATTCAATGAAGATGAGAGAGGAGTTCAATTTAGAGAGTGAAGAGAGAGAGATCAGAGGGGGAGAGAGAGAAAAGGCGTTTTATAAATTAAGGTTTATGGGAGAGATGACGATGGATGCGTAAAGAAATTATAATTTGAATGTATTTTACAAGTTGATTTTTGGTAGACACCTCATATTTTGGAAACAAAATTCAACTTTCCTTTTTTTTTTTTTTCTGACGTATTCAAGGTTTAAGGCACTATATATATTGTGTGATATTGTTGCCTAAAACAATTAGAAATGTTTTTAATATTTTGGTATTGCTTTGCGGATAGGAATTTTATACTGGTCAATGATCGTATAATTAATGTTAATAATGGTAAATATGTCTAAAATCGTTGGATGTATCACGTACTAATTACTAGGTCAAAATATGGTTATAAGTTATTTTGATTTATAAAATTTAGTTACAATTTTATTTAAGAATTAAAATTACATTACCTATTTTTAATATGGGTTATGGAGTTGGGTCTAAATGGTTATGAGTTTAATCAGGTCGACCTATATTTCAAATTTCAAACTTATCACCAAATAATTGCACATTTTTACTAAATTATTACTACCTTCGTTACAAAATTAAAGATACAATTTAACTTTTGAGGTCAAACGATGACGTATTAAGTTTTCAAACTCATCAAAGTTTAGAATAAAATTAATAAATTTTGTAATTAATAGTTTTATTATATACTATACAGTTATAACAATTGTATCAACTAAAATTAAATAAATTCACATTAATTTTAAATTTAATATACCATCGTTTAATTTTTAAAGTCAATTGTATCTGTACTTTTAAAACCAAAAGAGTATCGAAGGAGTATATCAATTTCATGGTCCTTCAAATGTTTCTAGACAGTATTTATGGTTTAAATAACTTATTGGTAAACTACCGTGGGTAACTTGTTGAATGCATAGACTTAAACTCGTGCATGAAAAAAGAGAACTTCTTTGTTTTGATTTTTTTAGTCTCTGGTATTCAGATGTACTCCTGTATAAACATGTTTTACCATAATTTTTTGACTAAGACTTTAAGATATTAATATTGAAAATTCTGAATGGGAGAAAAATAACTGTCGAGATGGAGTATGTTGGCCTTAATATTAAAAACAAATAAATAAAACTATCACTTAATTGGCACCAACACTAGAAAATTGGATAGCATATAAATTAGAGAAGAGTAAGAAATCACATTTGTAATTGTTATCCCACCGTAATTGCATAAAATCGTACAATTTATAGATGTGATGTGGTTTTTATTTTTTATTAATTGCACATTGTCATTGTGGTTGTGGTTGTGGTTGTGGTTGCAGACTACAATTAATTGTAGTGCATCTAAAAAAGTTGTAAGCATTGTTTTGAAACTCGGCCCGGACCGGCTGGTTGAACCGGGAACCGATCTATGTCCGGTCTAGTTTGGCCATGTTGAACCAGTTTGGTCAAAATTCATATTGAACCGGTTGACTAGCGGTTGAACCGGTGGTTCAACCGGTAAAATCAATTAAGTTGACCCCGTGAACCAGTTTTTTAATTATTTTTTTGTACTAATTTTTTTTTAATATTAAAATTAACTACTTTTAATAACATTGTAATAATATATATTTATATATTCATGTCGTCACCGATTCAATAACAGTTTAACCAGTAGTTGAACTAGTAACCCATCCACCCGATAATTTTTTCGATGATCGGTCTAGGTCTAAAAACACTGGTTGTACACTACACCAAAAATGGCCTCTAGCGAAGGAAATTTTGTGAAGGAATTTATTCCTTCACATGAGGAGTATTTAGCGAAGGAATAGTGAAGGAAAAAAAAGTATAGTGACAATATAGTTATTATTAAAAAAACATCCTTCACAATTTATATTTTTTTTCTTCAAGCAAAATTGGGGAGATAGAAAGATTTTTGAGCCAATTTATGATGAAAAATTTATGAGGAAAAAATCTATTTAGTGAAGGAATTATTACTCACTATATATCATTATTCGTAAGTTTTTTCTGAGGGATAAAATTGGTCATTATCTTGTTTCTAAATAATTTTTTTGAATTAATTGTGGTGAATATAAATTATAATATAAATACATTAAATTTCTTATAGTATTAAATTTATTTACAATAATTGTAACTTATAATATTACTTATAAAAGAGTTTTTTTTTAAAAATTTATCTAAATTTTATTTGTGGAACAGATGAGTCCTATCACTCCCTTAAAATATATTCAATCGACCCCAAATTAGTACAAGAAAATCGGGTATTTTCGAAAGAATTATTTCCAACAGAATTTATTCCATGGAAATTAAGTTATTTCCTACGTAAGTTTTTAATTACTCAGGAGCAGAGAAGCAGCTAAGCAAAGAAAAAAAAAACTTCATGGCTCTCTTCATCTCATCTGCCTCTCCTTCGAGCCCTCACTCCTTTCCCTCCCCTCTCCTCTCCCTCATATCCCTCTTCCTCCTCATCCCTCTCCTCTTTCTTTCCCCTCTATATCTTCTCTCACTTTATCCCTAATTTTGAAATAAAAACCCTAATTAGGTGACATTATTTTTCGGCGATGGCGGCGATTGATTTGTCCATCTTCTCCTCCATTGGGGTCTTACATTACATCTACTTAAAGGTTAGTCTTCAATTTGAGTACTATCGATTGTATTCTTCAATAATGTAAGTAACTTCATTGTTATGTTCTTGTGAAGTCTTGCTGAATGTTAGACTTTTATGTCTATTACTTCTCAGGGTGACTTATGAAAGTTACTTACTATGACATTGATCTAGGGCCGGGTTATGCTACCGCTGAACTTAAGAACTGATGATGGACCGATATTTGTGAATGCTAAGCAGTACCATGGGATAATCAGGCGCCGAAAGTCCCGTGCAATGGCAGAGCTGAAGCATAAATTGTCAAAAAATCGCAAGGTGTGATTGATAATTTAGTGTTATCATTGAACAATAATTATTGCTACATTCTCTTTGAAAGGAAAATATTTGTATAATCCAACATAGGTTAAAGAAATAATATGAGGATCCTTAAGCTACGTCTCCACCAAACATCAATTGAACCTTGTAATTATAGTGCCTGTACTTGATTAACTTCTTAAGTAAACAATCATTTTCAACAATCATTAGTGCAAAAACTTTTGTTTATATCTGTCAAAAACATTACTAAGTATATTCCAGCTGGTATCCAGGGAAACACGGCAAACAATTACTTCCGTGCCGATGGACAGAACAGTGGCAACTTCCTTACGGTATGATCTTTTATTTTGATACTGGTTATACATGTTTTGTATCAGATGCCATTGTCATGGACCATATTATGGACCATATTAAATCATACACATTAGTGGAGATGTTTGGCATCCTAATTGTTGTAGAATGATGCTTATTATGTGCGGGTGGATTGTACTTTTTTTCCAAAATATTAAGGTTGTCCTAATTTTTTTTGTAATTTATAATGGTACTAAGTACTTGAGTAGAAGCTGTAACCGAAATATGTTTTAGAGATGGATGGAGATTTCAGATATTTATAGCATGAATAATCACTTTAGGATAAAAAATACAATTTAAGGCTATCCTAACATACTCGTAAACTTTCAGCAGCAAAGCAGGAAATCCAGGACCTTATTAAGATAAAAGAAAATGAAATTTAGGAAAATATCATTACTAACATGTGATTGCTATCAGAGTAGGAGTCATATCGAGTCGATGCAATTCAACCTTCCATATCTTCACATTATTTTCCCTTGTCAAAATCATGAACCTTCTAGAGGGTACAGAGAGATGTGAGCCTGCAGTTAGCAAGTGCTATAGCTAGGATTCATTTGAGTTAGTTTCTGTTTACACATTTTCTTTGTTAGAAACTACCTATCAAAGGTTGCAGTGTTTCTTGACCAACTTTTACAATGACTGGTGGAGACGTAGCTTAAGGATCCTTTAATTAACAATTACAAGGTTCTGAATTCTTAACAATCATTTTTACTTGTGTGCTTAGACGGTGATAGACAATAATATTTGTCACCCGCGGAGCAATGATTTTTACTTGTGTGCTTAGACAATGATATCATGCATGAGAGGACTGTTTAGACGGTAAATTAATTCTATAATCTTAAGTGAGCATTCTAGATTCTTTCCAAATAACCTTCTTATTGGTATGTGTTCACTCTTAAATTCAACGCCAATGGACAGGGTAGTGCCTTGAAACTATAACATGCTCAACTTAACTTGTTCAAAGAAACTGTAAAGTTAAAACTTACAAGGCCTCTGTCTTTTCTCGGTTTCTTTGAATTGTAAGTTGGATACACTACTATTGTTTTTGAAGTTTTATGTTGTAGCACAAATTTTTAACACATTTTCTCCCTTTTTCTCATCTCAACCATACCCTAACTGTTCTCTTATGCATGTTTTTGACTAATTCACTTCTGAAATTAATGTATGTCTGCCTTGCAGCTCTTTTATAGTTGTTTACTCAGTGAGACCTCTGGAGTTTGATGCCATTTTTAGATGTTTTCTAGGGTAAGTACATAACTTCTTTGAACTTGTTAAAATCCCAATCTCTCTTGCCTCTTGGCTCATCAAAGCTAGATTTAAGTCTTTCTTTAAGCCGTCCTCTACGTCATGATGGTCAACTGCACCAAAATCACCCTAACGTGAATTATTTTATTAGTTTTAGATGAATTAAGCCTAAGATATTTAATTAGATTCATTGTAATTGATTTTGATAGTACATGATGTTTGTCTATTCATTAGAGTATGTTTTCCATTTTGTCTTTTGGTCGCTACTGATGTTAACTAGCTTAATTTCTACTTGTAGCTATACCATGTTCGCGCATAAATTAACTAGAAGAATATTCTTGTGATTACAATTTATGCTTTCCTTGTTTAATAATCTCAAATCCGAGTGACTGAATTAGGAGTGAAGTGATATATTGGATTTATTGAACTATTTTATGAGTGGCTCTTATAATGTTAGCCATAATCACCAAGATGTAACTGAGCCCATCCAACAACTATCTTACTTGCTCTTTTCTGATACTTACCCGATTGTGGAAAGTGTTTTATGAAGACAAGGATCGGCCAAATCGTTACCTGCTAGCTAAGGAATTTGTAAGCCGTTCTAATGCTGAAGATTTAGAGGTTAGTTGCTTCTAAGGTTTTGATCATCTCCCATTGGCATCTGATTTTGTTTGTTTATTTATTTTATTTTTTGTTTAATCCTAGAGTGAAACTGTATTGAACAGTAACGATCAATAATTTATGAGCTTCTGAGTTGCTAAGAGTATTGAGAGGCCTTTTTTCGTTAGACACTGTTGTTTTCAGTATCTAGGATGTCAAAGTTCAACTGAGCCTTCATTTCCTTTATATTCTGCTATCAATATTCTTACTTTAAAAGAAGCCCAAAATGGTTTTCTTATAAGAGCGAGTTTCCATCAGGATAACAATGAAACTCAGATGGAAATTAGACGGTAAATTAATTCTACAATCTTAAGTTATCATGATTGTGAGTAATATCAAATACAGAGATCATATATTTTTCCACTTTGTCATATTCATAATACTGTGTATGATACTACTAATATATTCCCACTTCCCCATATTATATCACATTTCTTGATTTGAAATGAGGTCCAATTGCAAATCATTAATTAGTGATACTGTGATATGGACAAGGGCATTTCAAATTATTGGTTGGCATGCATTCCGAAGTCATCTGAAATACGATCCCCCCTAGTTTAACAGAGAAAGTCTGGTTATACATACGTGGTCTTTATTAGAAAGGGAGTCAAATTCAGTATAATAGTGATAGAGGTTGGAATTAGTACAAGTAAACAAGTAAACATGAGCATCTGAACGTGTCAAACTCATTTGTTTTCCTAATAGAATACAAGCTAGCTCTCTCTGACTATCTAGTGCCTAATTTAACCATCAGAATTTTTTAAGGGGATTTTTCTTCTCTTCTTTAACTTCTTTGTCTATTTTGGGTTTATAATATTTTTTAAATGTTTTTTTTTCTTTTCTTTGACAGAAAGAACTTAACTCTGTTTTAGTTCTATACTATAATACTAATTTTTATAGAAGTTATTGAAGTTTATGCTGTAACACTTGTACTAGATTAATGCTATATTAATACCATTTGTTGGTAGCTAATAATATTTTTGTACAATAAATATACCTTAATATTACCTTACTGGAATTGCTTTATATTATTAATGAGTTTGTATTTTTGTATAGAATGATAGGAAGGCTTGTGCTTTTGCTTAATCATGTCATACAAACATGAAATCATCAGATATTGTGTGTGCTGATAATCATGTCATACAAACATGAAATCCTCCGTCAATTGGGTATAAAGTCTATGGATGATGCTTCTACTAATGATAGTACACCACAACCGTCCATTAGTATAGATATTACTGAACATATAACTAAATTGGTAGAGAAGAAGTTTATCAACTTCCTTCAAACATTTACCAACTATATATGATTTACTTGAGGTATTTACTAATAACTATATTTTTGTTTTGTCCTTCATTAATCTCTCTCTATCTATTAATTTAAGTTCACCAGGTTTATTTATTTTTATTCCTCATCCTGTTGAAATTGAATTTTGGTGTTTCTTTTGTAGGAGGAACTTTACAGGCCCAACCTTAATTTCCTTTAAGAAAATGATGATGAAGTGGACCTAATATGATGTACACTTCATTCCTTCTAGCTCGTTATTTTTTTTAGTTTTCTTATGTTAGTTATTAAATATTGTAAGTACTATGATCCTTAGGAGATCAAGATACAATAACAAATTCTGTACTTATCGTGACTTGAGCATTAGCTATTTATATATGGAGTATTAGTTTTAATTTTTGGTTCTTTATGCAGTTTATCAATTAGTTTGAAACAAGTATATATGACATGATTTATATTAACTTGAAATATTAAATTTAATATTTATTATAGCATTTTAATAATAATAATAATAATAATAATAATAAAATAATAATAATAATAATAATAATAATAATAATAATAATAATAATAAAAAATATGAAATTAGTGATTTGAAAATTAATTATAATTTGCAATGAATTTTGATTATTTATCAATTAAATTTTTTTACAAATTTATAATTTGTGAAGGATTTTACTTGAGAAATATATTTTAATGAAGGATTATTTTTCTCACTAAATCTTTTCTAGTTAGTTAGTTAGTTAGTCATCAATGAAGGATTATTTCCCTCACTAATTTGAATATACATTCTCAATTTATAATTAGTGAAGGAAAATTTTCTCTCGTTAAATAAATTTTTTCTTCACAATCTATTATTTGTGAGGGAATACAGTTATTCACTAATTTCAAATAGTTCTTCTTAAAATATTATTTGTGAAGGAAACCAATCTTTCACTAAATAACAATATTCCATTACTAAATACAAATTGTGAATAAAAAAATTATTCACAATATATCCTTCACAAAAAACATTTAGTTACTACTTAACGAAGGATATCCAATTGCGAGGAGGTCTAATGCGAGCACTCCTGTGAAGGAAATATTTCTTCGCAATAAATCACTTGTGAGTAATATAGGGCCTCTAATGAAAGATTTGCCCTTCACTAGAGGCCATTTTTAGTGTAGTGGTAAGTGAATAATGTAATTTGATTTGTTTAATATTCTTTATCATAAATTTTAATCACGTGTACGTGTAATATTACATTTAATGTATATCAATTTAGCTTCCTAAAAATTCATTAGTTCCCTTAAAATTTATGCAAATTAATATGAATAAACAAGATAATCCATAATAATCACTACTAGTACAAGAAACATAAATGAGGGGATATAACTTTATTTTTATTGAGTTATTAAAATCTCTTTAATTGATATAATTAAGTCCACCACCTTTTTTTAGTTTAATATATGTAATAATAGTTCTTTACATATTGCCATTCATGCATGTATAGTTACAATTTGTATTTGAACTTTTTATTATTTGTGTTATATACAAGATTTTTAAATTTGTATATATGTGTGAAGTGAAAATAATTTTCATAATGTAAATTAGTATTACAAAAAATATATATTATAAATTTTTTAAACATATCTGAAAGTAATTATGAAATTACAACCGCACCACAATCGCATGTAATCGAAACCACAAGTAACCACATGGTTGTGGTTGTTAATATTAATAATTTATTGCATATTGTGTTGCGATTAATGTTTATAAGTTATAAACGCACCACAATGTAACACGCTCTCCCCTAATATATATAGTGCGTCTGACACAATTTTTCTATAGCGTAATATATTTTTTAATTTAAATTATTATTTTTTTAGTTACTATTCAAAAGAACTTTTCAACGACTACGATTTCGTAGTATTTTGGTTGAAGCAAAAGATTTTTGCTTAGATGTACTTAATTTGGCAGAAATGCACAAAGTACAAATCTATTCTTAAATTGTTCACAAAAATAAGTTTTCATACAACACTTGTACTTTTGTCATTATAATTCTTAAAGAACTTTTACAATTATGTTATTAAACACAATTGTATATTTCACATGAAGTTATTTTTATCAAAAAGTCTAAATTTAGAAGTATTTCATTCATTAACGAAACTTGCAAGAGTCCTTATCATTTTGATAAGTAAATGAAATGATAATATGACAAAAATATCATTAATGAAATTAGTAGATTGATAAAATTACCCTTATAATATAAAGAGATCATATTGAAATAAATGTGGTGAATACAACCATCCAAATATATATATATATATATATATATATATATATATATATGTATGTATATAAAATAATATATAATTTATGATAATGTCTTAATTAAATTTGACAATTAATTATTTGATAATTGCATCTTAACAGCTCACCTCTTAATACATTTTAAAAACTCACATCTTTGTATTAAGATGTCCTTTGAATAGTTAAGACACAAATATGAGTCTAAACTATTCATAGGACCTCTTAATACAAATATGTAAGTTCTTAAAGTGCATTAAAAAGTGAACGGTTAAGATGCATTAAGATGTAATCAAACACCATAAAATTACTTAACAAATTAAAATAATGTAATGTTGCACCCACAAATATGTGCGTGCTTAATTAAACTGAATTGATATATTATCAATGTACTTAATTAAACTTTTAGAGCACTCCATCTTAATTAATTATGATCAAGCTTTTTAAGCCGACGAGTTCTTAACTTAGTTGTTAAGATTGAGGTATTACTATGTCTTTTAGGCCTCACATTCGATTCTCTCTTATATGAGTTTATTTCTTCTATTATATGAAGTTTGTTTTCTTTTTTATGTGATGTTTGTTTGTGAATTTATTTATTTTTTCTTAAAAAAAGCCATTAAAAAGAAAATCTGAGCACGAAAAATAGACCTCAGGGTCGTATTATTAGAAATTAGGACTAAATACACTTCTATTAAAAAGGACAACCCATTTAATTTTATAACTTATGTGAGTTTATTTCTTCTATATATGAAGTTTATTTCCTCTTTATGTAATGATTATTTGTGAATTTATTTCTTTCTCCTTAAAAAAAGCTAATAAAAAAAATATTAAGCATAAAAAATAAATCCCCGAATCGTATTATTAAAAATTAAGACTAAATACACTTCTGTTATACTTCTATTAAAAATGTCAACCCATTTAATTTTATACGGTGTACGGTTTAACTTCTCTCTCCTCTCTTCTTCAACACATAATCACCTACACACTAATAAATTCATTCTGTCTCTCTCGATCTTCATCTTAGTCATCTTGTTCTCCTTCCTTTTCTTATTCAATTCAATTCAAAATTTTGATATGACTATAACACCTTGATTAATTTTTTTATGATTTTGCTGATGGAATACTATTTTTATCTTTGAGCTTTGTCTAAATTGTGTATTAGCTTATGTATAATTGGTATTGTGGATACCTATATAATTTTAGAACTAGATGTTGGCTTAATTAATTTCTTTTTAGATTTATAATTTGGGTTATTGTATTATGTTTATCATTTAGAGTTGGGTTATGTTGTATTATGTTTTTATTTGGTTTTTATTCATTTGTTATTAGTTTGGTCTTATTCATTAAAAGTACTTTAATATTTTAATTACGGTAAAACTGTATTAATTAAAAGTTAATGGATTTAGTAATTCTTAATAAGTCATAATTAACATGAACTAATTATGGAATGCAATTATTATCACACTATTGACATTGTTGATCATAATTTATAATTTATGGGTCGGTCGGTCGGTCAACAAAAATCAACTGGACATTGTTGATCATAATTTATTAAATTCCACCGAACGAATTCTTTTGTGATTGGGATAATATATCCAGCCATCTGTGTTCAGACTAGAAAAGAGGTATGTACGTGGTCCTAAAAATGAATGAATTAATGGAGAAGAAATAATTTCTAAATATTTGATTAAATGGCTACTGAAGATATTTAAGTTGCATGTTGCAGTCATGTACGCATGCAAAATACAGGGGAATTATTAAAAAGTAAATAATAACAATAATAATAATAATAATAATAATAATAATAATAATAATAAAGTTTAAATATAAATTATTATCTTAAATTATAAACCTTATTCTACTTCGGCGATTCACCTTTCAATTATGTTAATTTAATAGTTACTTTTTTTTTATTTCCATTCAATTGGACCTGCCACGATGATGTAGCTCCCTGGGTAGACCATACTTGAGCTTATGTGTAACTAAAAAAGATTATTTTAATATCTATTTATACATTTATTATACATTAAAGAGCAAATTCGTCAAACCTTTGCTTTTATCCCCTTCCGACCCAATCTCATTGTTCCGAAGAACTTTCGACGTATGACTGACGGACATGTCCTGATTTAATAACATTGGTTAAAACTATACTAGTAGGAACTGGTTAGCGTGAAGTTTATTTTTGAGTAAGTTGGTTAATTGGCCAATAGAGTGCTGACATGCAGACGAGACTCTATGTGTATCGACATTCTATTGGTCAATTAATCAACTTACCAAAAAATAAACTTCATACTAACCGAATTCATGTTAATAGTATATTTTTTATTCATAGAAAGTCAACTAAGAAAACTACTATGGTACGTTAATAGATCGGTTAAATCAAAATGATTTGTAAATTGTTTATTTGGCACATATACCGACTTGATTACAAGTTTACTGGTAGAATGTTTTTTGCTTACTTGACTAATTTATGTTTATTTTTGACAAATTCTTATTATGTTCACCGACAAATAAAAAGGAATGAAGATGACAAAAATAACGAATACAAATTTTAATTCAAGAATTTGAGCAACTTTGAACAAGAGTTCATAAATAAACTGGAGTCTTAATGGGCGTAAAACATTCCCAACCACCGTCACCTCTACATGAATTAGTCTCATCTTAGGCACCAAATTGAAAAATAAATAATATAAATAATAATTAAAAATAAATAAAAAGTAATAACTAATTATCCTAATTTTATTCGAGTGTGTATCGAGTCACAATCAAGAAATCGAGTAGTTTGAATCTTACACGAGAAGTATAAACTTGTTCAGATTTTACTCATTTTTTTATTAGAACTATTTTTTGTGCTCATATTTGAATTATATTATTAACGAATTCGAGTCTCGATCGCATTTTTTGAATCTTGCTCGACTCGAGTTCGAACCGTTTGTTCCTTACTCAGAGTCCTAATTAATTTTAAGATCTTAAATGTGACGCCCCAAAATAGGTATACATCACCTATTCTGAGTCGCCAAATACATGGTACAAAATTTAAATACAAACTTTCTTATACAATACGACAAAAACGTAGCTGAGAGTTTTTACACGAATATTATCTAGTAGACAGTATCCAAACTCAAATGGAGTCCTCATTACAATTATTATCACACTATTTCACAGAATAGTGAGAACTACTAAAACAACCATCTGGACCGTCACTCCATTCTCCGACTAGTCTCTCATCTCCTGAAGAGAATAGTGAAAGAAAATGGTGAGCTCAACTAGCCCAGTAAGACATATTATGACTAAGATAATGCAAAATAAATTATCGTTAGCCTTCAACAGTATAACAACTGATAGAATACAATAGATAATTTGGACATTATTGAATAGCGACTGAATTAAATCACGGTCGCAGATAGTAGTATTAGCGACCGTATATGCGGTCGCTGATAGTAGTGGTCACTATTAGGCCTTTTTCTTGTAGTGATTGTATCAAAAATAATTTGGACCGAAAAAAATCAAATTTTGTCATGAATAGTATCTCCGGTGAATAGTACCCCGTGAATAGTACTTCGGGAATAGTACCCTGGGAATAGTACTCTGGCATGAAAAGATTAAAAATTATCAATATTGCTCAGAATAATATTTTCATGAAAAGATACTAGATGAAGCGCAAATTTTAAGGATATTCTACTAATTTTACGGAGTATAGAAGCAAAACTTATCAACATGAGTGTAGAATTATGAATACGAAACGAAATAATGTTACTTACATACTACAGAGTATGGAAGAAAATATTATTTCATACGAATATTGAATAAAAATAATATCCCTTATAACTGTTGAACGAAAATAATATTCCTTACGAATATTGAACGAATATAATATTCCTTATGAATATTGAACGAAGATAATATTCTTTACGAATATTAAACGAAGATAATATTTCTTGCGAATATTGAACGAAATAAAATTTCTTACGAATACGAAAAATAATATCGTAAGCGAATATGAAATAAATAATATCCCTTACCTCAAAAAGAGAGACATTTTGACTGTTATATCAGATATATTCTTGAAAAAACTTACTATTTTCTACACTCAAATCTTTATTAAATTCAAAAGAAATACGCTCAATATTATAGAAGAAGAATTCTCTGATTTTGGTGTAATTTTTTTTTCTAAACTGAACATCCTATTTATAGGAGAATAACACGATACTATTTGAATTTAAAAATCACGGGTGCACAAAAGAATTCGGACGAAGTTAATTCACGGGAGAATTTTTTTTTTAATTTTACTATGCAGACACTATGCAAATACTATACATAATAAAATATAATATATTCTATTTTTCATAAAAAATAAAATTTATAATAATAATAATAATAATAATAATAATAATAATAATAATTCTTCACTCCCTTCCATCTTCCCGTGAATCCATTTCATTTCCCTCCCCCACTTTTTCTTTCAAAACACGTGGGCCCCACCATATTATATATATATTAAATAATTTTCGATCGATTAATTTAAAAAATAGGTAAATGGAGGTCCATTTAAAAAGCCAAATTTACAACAAATACTTCATAAAAACTCCCTCAATATTTTTTACAATATTTATTCATTAATATTATAACTCACAATATTTAACAACCAGATCATTCTCAAGAAAGAAGGGCTTTTCGATAAGAATTTTTTTCTATTGGCGTGCAATTAGGTGACCAAACCCTTTTTCCCGGCAGAATTTTCTAGACATTGTCGCGCTTTACTAACTGAGCCCTATTTACAACATCTGAATACAAACACAGTTTATAAGAAATAAGATGTTGACGTATCTCCGGCTTTAAACCTCTTAAAAACATCCGCGCCATTCTCTCTTCATTATCCACCAGTGGGGCGCAAACCGAGACAACTCGGCAAACTTAGCTTCGCATCTTTGCGACACGGCCATATTATTCTCGCTCCAACTTGATGAACTCTACCTCTTTTATGTGCCGAATACTTTCGGAAAGTACTTGTCGTTGAATAGTTCTTGGAACTTCTCCCAAGACATCTTGATCTTTCGCGGGTTGAGTACGCTTTCCGATTCCCACCAAGAATCGCCTCTCCTCGCAACATAAAGGCGTGAAGGGAACCTTTTGCTCCTCGGAGCATCCCAAGACATCAAATATCTTGGTGATACGCTTTATCCATGCTTCCGCCTTAAATGGTTTTGGCTCTCCAATAAACTCCGATGGTCCCCACTCCTTGAACTATTTAGCGGTGGCCGTCCGAGAGTTTCGGTGTTTCCACCTACATTTTGGACAGAGCGCTTCTCGCTTTCTTTATTGCATGAATTGCATAAAGCCTCTGAACATTCCATCATTCGTCATTTGGTTAGTGTTGTTGTTTGCATCAGGATTGTCGTCTTCCTAATGCACATTATCCTGATTATTGATATGTGGTGAATCAACGGTCGCCTGTGCTCCATTGCTATTCTCAACATTCTCGGATGTCATTTTCAGATACTGCCACAAACAAAGGTTAATTGACATGTAACATATTATCCCTATATTCTAATCGACCAATTCAATACCAAATAAATTTAGGTAGGTCATACCAGCGAAAGAATTTCCCGTCTCTCCCCTCATAGTTCTATTCTCACATCTTAGCCAGGGACCATATCCCTAAGCTTTGATACCAACTGTGACGCCCCCAAAATTGGTATACATCACCTATTCTGAGTCGTCAAATATGTAAGACCCCAACTTATTATAAATAAAATCGAATTTCCTCTAATTATTATTGTGAATAATAAGGTATTAATTTGATATAATTATCTGGTTATGGGTGAAATGTGCAAATTTTGCAAAATAAGCAAGTGGTTATAAAATAATCATTGTTGTTTGGGAATATTCGTTTGGTCGTGGAATATTCTTGTTGTGGGAATATTAAATGACGGCAAGCAATCATTTTATGGGCCCCATAAGAGAATATAAGCGTGGGATGAAGAAAATGACAAGTTTGAGTTGTTATAAATAACGACGTAGTTGTTATCGTTAACCTTCGTTGGAATACCTGGGAGGTTAAATCTGATGAATACGCGTGGATGCGCGTATTGATGAATTATTGATCCATACGTAAGAAGGCACTACTCAATAATTATTACTGATGAATTACGGTTCAATATTTTATTTTATTGATTCAATAATTCTGCGTTGATATTTTATATTATTGTTGTTTCAATAATTGTCTTTGCATGATATTTCCCATTATCGATTAATAATTCATATTATTTGAATAATATTATTAGATAGCATTATTGGCAATGTCTAGAAAGTTCTGTCAAGGAGAGGTTTGGTCACCTAATTGCACAACAGTAAGGAGAAATTTTTATTGGAAAGCCCCCTCTTTCCTGGGACCAGCCTGGTTGTCATAAATGTGATTCTGTAATATTATTTGTGAATAATTAATTATTGATTCATATGATAAGAAAATATTTATTTTATGTGGATATAAATGTTGGATATATTTATTATGGTTAAAAATTAAAGAGTTAATGTTGAGGTGTTTTATCAGTATTATTGTCGGAATGAAGGTATTAAAAATTAAACCAGTATTTTTGAGATATATTGCGTGAGTTATAATTTTTAATCTGACCGTTGGATCGTTGTGATTTTTGGATATGTTATACATATATAAGTTGAGTATATATCCATAAATTTTGAACCGTTAAAATTGAACGTATGATTTGTTATGAATTTTAAGAGGTGACTGATTCGGAAATTAGGTTTATAAATGATTTTGGTAGAAAATTCTAGAATTGAGTGGGCCCCACTTGTGGTTGGTGAAGAAATGTGCTGAATTTTATTTCAAATGTGGTGGGTGGCAATAGTAGCGAGTAAAGCCATCGGGTCACAGTCAAGTTTGCTTTTGACGTCTTTAGCATTTTCCTATAAATAGAGGCTAAGTTAGAATTGAAAATCACACTAGAAACAGTTTTCTCTCTTTTCTCTCTAGATTATTGAGTGTATTTTGTGAGTATTTAGATACTTTGTGAGTTTCTATTCATCAATTGCAAGTTTCCTTGAATTTTATCTGAGATATTTAGATCGGAAAGATTGATATTTTGAGGTAAGGGATGTTATTTTCTTCATATAGGATATTATTTCTTCAATATCATTATGTCAAGTATTAATCTGAATTTTATCAAATTTGGAACTTTTTGTGTATGGGGTTTCTTATTCACGATATACGGACTATTCACGTATACGATACTATTCACGAATACTAAGACTATTCAATTAGAAAAATGAAATTTTCTTCTTTTTGTCCAAGATGTCTATTATGGTTACTATCTTTGATTGTATTCATGTTTTGATCTTTATTCTTGAATTTTGCTTCAAAATTGGTTATTATGGAGTATTATTGATCTTGGATAAACTGTTATACGAATCCTTACTATTTGTCCTTCTATCTCACTGGATTCGTTTTCTTTAAAATATTTTTCATCATCCTCAATCCTAAATGATGATATTACTGAATATTTTTGGTCTGTAGTGAAAAGATGAATGATTAACTGATGAATATCTTTGGCCCGTAGTGCGAAGATGAACAGGTGTTGAGATGAATATGACCAACTGGTGATACAAATGAATATCTTTGGCCTGTAGTGAAAAGATGAATATTGATTAAAGATGTATATTGATTGTTGTTACAGGGATAAAATTGATGATGAACTTTTAAATCTTAGAAGATAGTAGAACTCATTCTCTACTTGACTCTTCTAATGGATTCTTTATTTCCATTGCAGATTGTTGATCTAAAACTTGTTGTCTATTATATTTTATCGATTTTTCCTGTTGAAAACTAATGATAATTTGTTGTATATTATCTTAGTCATAATATTCTTTCTTTGGGCTAGTTGAGCTCACCCTTTTCTTTTTTGTTCCATTTTTCTTCTCGGGAGGTGAGAACATAGCGCGAGGATCTATGGGGGGTATGGAATGATGGTTCTAGAAAGAAGTTTTAGCAGTCCTCACTATTTTTGTAAAATAGTGTTTGAATAATTTTAATGAGGACTTATTTGAGTGTGGATATTGTTTAGAAGACAATATTTGTATTTAAACTCACAGTATGCACGACAATTGTATTATTGAATACTTTCGGGAAAGTACTTGTCGTTGAATAGTTCTTGGAACTTCTCCCAAGACATCTTCGGTCATGCGGCGAAGTTGAGTACGCTTCTACCGATTCCCACGAGAATCGCCTCTCTCCTCGCAACATAAAGGCGGCAAAGGGAACCTTTTGCTCCTCAGAGCATCCCAAGACATCAAATATCTTGGTGATCTGCTTTATCCATGCTTCCGCCTTAAATGGTTTTGGCTCTCCAATAAACTCCGATGGTCCCAGCTCCTTGAACTATTTAGCGGTGACCGTCCGAGAGTTTCCAGTGTTTCCACCTACATTTTGGACAGGAGCCGCTCTGCTTTCTTTATTGCATGAATTGCATAAAGCCTCCGAACATTCCATCATTCATCATTTGGTCGGTGTTGTTGTTTGTATGAGGATTATCACCTTCACGATGCACATTATCCTCGATTATTGATATGTGGTGAATCAACGATGCTGTGTGCTCCATTGCTATTCTCAACATTCTCGGATGTCATTTTCAAATCTCGCCACAAAAAAGGTTAATTGACATGTAACATATTATCCCTATATTTACGTGACCAATTAAATACCAAATAAACTTAGGTAGGTCATACTTAGCGAAGGAATTCCCCGTCTCTCCCTCATAGTTCTATTCTCACATCTTAGCAGGATCATATCCTAAGCTTTGATGTTAATGTGACGCCCCAAAATCGGTATACATCACCTATTACGAGTCGCCAAATACATGGTACAAAATTCAAATACAACTTAATTATACAACAGTCGTGTAAAATACGACTAAACATATCTCTTGTGAGTTTTAATACAAATATTGTCATCTAGACAATATACAAACTCAATGGGGTCCTCTATTACATTTATTATCACACTATTTCATAGAATAGTGAGGACTACTAATGCTTTTTTCTGGACCATCACTCTGTTTCCCGACTAGTCCCTGCTACGTTCTTATTTCCTAAAAAGAATAATAAAAGCAAAAGGGTGAGCTTAACTAGCCCAGTAAGAAATATTATGATTAAGATAATGCAGAATAAATTATCATTAGCCTTCAACAGTGTTAAACTGATAAAATATAACAAACATCAAGTTTAACTGCAACGGAACAAACAATCCATTAGAAGAGTCAAGTAGAGAATAAAATCTACTATCTTCTATGATTTAAAAGGTTTTTCATCACTTTTATCGCTGAGACTCAGCTTAATAAATAATTCACATCATTCCTGCACTACGGCCAAGGATATTCATTAGTATCACAACCACAAATTATCCATGCACCACAGCCAAGGATATTCGTGTATTCATCAATGGTCATGATCACGCCAACAACTGTCCATTAATGCACTACTAGTCAATGAGGACTTTTTCCACATCATTTGTAATATTACGGTTATGATTACACCAAAAAATCCCTGGTCATAATCATACCAAGTCCATTTATGAACTATAGACCACAGATGACTTTCAACATAATATAAACATGAGGATGATGACAATGATATAAGAATTCAATAAAACAAGTTTAAGAATTAATTTATCTAGGAACTAATAACGTCCAAATTGTCAACATGATACTTCTTTGTAGAGTAACACTCAAGAATGCTCAGAAGAATATTTCCATGAAAAGATACTGGATGAAGCGCAAATATCAAGGATATTCCACTAATTTCATGGAGTATAGAAGTTAAAACTTTAACCAACTGAGTATAATAAAGAATGGAATAACAAAAGAAATCACCAGACATGCGATAGACCGCATGCAGACGAGTTATTCAACGAATAATAAATAATGGAACCAGGTCATGCGTAAACGCACCGACAGGATATTCCAACAGAATAATAAATAATGGAACCAGGTCATGCGTAAACGCACCGACATGATATTCCAACAGAATAATAAATAATGGAACCAGGTCATGTGTAAACGCATAGACAGGATGTTCCAACAGAATAATAAACAACGGAACCAGGTCATGTGTAAATGCACAGACAGGATGTTCCAACAGAATAATAAACAACGGAATCAGGTCATGCGTAAACGCACAGACAGGATGTTCCAACAGAATAATAAATAACGGAAAAACAAAAGAATTTCACCAAGTATTGGGTATCCCGCGTATACAGGTTATTCCAACAGAATAATAAAGAATGGAATAACAAAAGAATTTCACCAATAAGAAAGACGGAATACCCCTAACGAGTACAACAAATAATATCTCTCTACGAAGTAAAGAAGAGTATTTTTTTTGGTAGGCGAGGATATACTCAAAAAAAACTTGCACTACGCTCAAAGCTTTCTTAAACTCTAAAGAAATACGCTCAAGATTATAGAAGAAGAACTTTCTCTATAGTTTCTCTCTCTAGAGTTTCAGTGAATTCGTAAGAAATAATGAAGGAATGAGCTTCTATTTATAGAAGAATGGATCGTGATAGTAACTAATTCATGAGCGGTCCAGATTGATTTACTTTTTAAGCAGACGGTCAGATTGGTTTACAATAAAATATAATATATTCTATTTATAATCTAATAAAGCGAAAAACTTTATAAAAGTATTACATTTTATATAAAAAGATTTTCTTATTAGTCTAATAAAACGTTTAACTTTATAAAAGTATTACATTTTTTATATAAAAAGCTTTTCGTTTTATTACATTAATAATACTAATAAAACAAAACTCATCATCATTATTATAATTCACATGATTAATCGACTGAGTCTTTCCCCGGAAAGAGGGGCTTTCAATAAGGATTTCTCCCCATTGACGCCGTGTAATTAGGTGACCAAACCTCTCCTTGTGTAACTTCTAGACATCGTTAATATTGAAAATAATAATATTAATAACTTTGTTATCTCAATTATTGATTATAAAATATTGATAATAATTGAATCAAATAACGTGAGATCTATGCAACAACCATCGTAATAATAATTGAATAAAAGCGAGTGACTTCTCACGTAAGCATCAATAATCAATACTGGTAATCTTCTTTGTGCAACTCACGCAGTACATCTTTGTAGTTTTAACACCGGATGTTTCAGCAGATTAACTAGTAAAACTTCTTCCGTTATTTAAGTAAAAGTATTTTTGTCGCGTTTTCAATCTGACAATAATTCCGTTGTGGGGTCCACCAATGCTTGTGCCGTTGTACGAATATTCCCTATTAAAACGAATATTCCCCGACCAATCGAATATTATATAACAATTTGCTTACTTTGCAAAATTTATAAATATTACCCACAACTATAACATTATATCAAATTTACTCCATAATATTCAAAAATGATATTTATAGAAAATTCATCTCTATTCATAAAAGTTGGGGTCTTACAACCTCCCCTTCTTATGAAATTTCACCCTCGAAATTAGGGTACGTACCTGGTATGTCGAAGAGGTAAGGATACCTTGATTTCATTTCAAATTCTAACTCCCAAGTCATTTCCTCAACATCGTGGTTTCTCCACAAAACTTTGACTTGAGGTATAACCTTAGAGCGTAGAATATGTTCCTTCTTATCCAAAATTTGAATAGGAACCTCTTCATACGTCAAATCTTCCGCTATTTCGTCTAGTTCTAACTCAATAATGTGGTTCGGGTCTTCCACATATTTACGTAACATAGATATGTGAAAACGTTATGAACACGAGACATACTTGGCGGTAAAGCGAGTCTATAGGCCACAGTTCCTACTCGATCGAGGATTAAAAATGGGCTGATGAATCGAGGATTGAGCTTTCCTCTCTTTCCAAATCTCGTGACTCCTTTCCATGGAGTAACACGTAACAACATATGATCTCCTATATCGAATTCCACGTCCTTTCGATGAAGATCAACATAACTCTTTTGTCGATCTTGTGAGGGTTTTATACGTCGTTGTCGGATCGTTTGAATCTTTTAAAGTAGTCATACGTACTCAACTCGGTCCCAATAATGTTTCTTCACCCACCTCATCCCAACATCTTGGAGAGCGACACTTTCTTCCATACAACGCCTCAAATGGAGTCATGCCAATACTTGCTTGATAACTATTGTTATAGGAAAACTCCACCAACCGGTAAGAACTTATCCCAACTTCCCTTGAAGTCGAGGACCACGAGTCTTAATAAATCTTCAAGAGTTTGAATAGTCCTCTCCCGCCCGTCATCTCTCGAGGATGATATGCCGAAGCTAAATCAGAATCTGTGCCCATAGCTTTCTCGCAAACTAACCCAAAATCGTGAAGTGAATCTTGGGTCTTGATCGGAAACTATGGATCTTTGGCATCTTATCTGATCTTACAATCTAGTTTATGTACACATCTGAGCAAGGCGTTCAAGTGTATAAGTTTCTCGTGTCGGTAAGAAATGAGCGGACTTGGTCAATCTATCAACAATGACCCAAATCGCATCTATACCTTGAGAAACCTTAGGAAGGCAGTGCTTGAAATCCATGGTAATGTGCTCCCACTTCCATTCTAAAATTTCAAGTGGTTACAATGGACCTTTTGGTACTTGATGCTCTGCTTTAACTCGTTGACAAGTTAGACACCTTGAGATAAACAACGCTATCTCTCTCTTCATATTGCTCTACCAAAATGTATGACGTATATCATGATACATTTTGGTACTCCCAGAATGGATTGCAAACGGTGTGTTGTGTGCCTCCATCATGATTTTATACTTTAAATCGTGGTCGTTAGGAACACAAATTACGGAGTTGACTCAAGTATTCCTTCTTCATCGATTCTTGCTTGGCATAGCACCTTCTTGCACTTTCTTCCTCATACGCATCGACTCCGTGTGCGTAGCTTGAGCGACTTTAACTTTATCAATTAAAGTCGGTTCTACTCGTATATTCGCCATCATCACATGGGTCCCTGGAGTCTTTAACTCTATCTCCATCCTTTGCAAGTCACACAAAATGGGCCTTTGTGTTGACAATATCGCACTCGAACTTGCATATGATCTTCTACTCAATGCGTCAGCTACCACGTTCACTTTTCCAGGATGGTATTGGATGGTATGATCATAATCTTTCAACAATTCAAGCCAACGTCGTTGTCGCATGTTGAGTTCCTTTTGAGTGAAGAAATATTTGAGGCTTTTATGATCCGTAAAGATTTCCACCTTCTCCCCATACAAGTAATGCCTCCAAATTTTAAGTGCAAAGACAACAACTGCTAACTCAGGTCATGAGTAAGATAATTCCTCTCATATTCTTTGAGTTGTCTTGAGGCATAAGGCTATGATTTTCCCGTGTTGCATGAGAACACATCCCAACCCTTTGCACCGAAGCATCATCGTAGATGACAAATCCCCCGAGGCGGATGGTATTGTCGAGCAGGTGCTAAAATGAGTCTCCTCTTGAGTTCTTGAAAACTCTTCTCACATTCTTCGTTCCAACCGAACTTTGTATCTTTCCGAGTCAACTGAGTTAGTGGAGTAGCTATTCGAGAAAATCCTTCCACTAATCCCCGATAATAACCAGCTAAGCCAAAAAAGCTACGTACTTTGGTCAATAGATATTCCATGACTTGATACTACGTGCCCAAGGAATGCTACTTCCTCAAGCCAGAACTCGTATTTCTTCAACTTGGCATAAAGCTTGTATTCACGAAGCTTTTGGAGTGTCAGCCTCAAGTGTTCCTCATGATCTTCACGGCTTTTGGAATAAATAAGGATGTCATCAATAAAGACGACCACAAAGTGATCCAAATATTCCTTGAATACTCGGTTCATCATATCCATGAAGGTAGCGGAGCATTAGTCAATCAAAGGACATGACTAGAATTCATAATGCTCGTCATCGGAGTTACGAAAGCCGTCTTTAGAATGTCATACATTCTAATCTTCAATTGGTGATATCCAGGACGAAGATCAATCTTTGAAAAGAATTTGGCTCCTGCAATGTTGGTCAAACAGGTCATCAATACGTGGCAATGGGTACCTATTTTTGATGGTGATATGATTCAACTCCCGATAATCAATATAAAGTCGCATACTCCCATCTTTCTTCTTCACGAATAGAACAGGAGCACCCCAAGGAGAAGTACTAGGATGAATAAAGCCAATGTCTAATAATTCTTACAATTGGGTCTTTAACTCCTGAAGTTTAATAGGAGCCATTCGATATGGGGCTTTGGAAATGGGTTTTGTACCGGGTTCAAGGTAGATATAAAATTCAATTTCACGCTCTGGGGGTAGTCTAGGAAGTTCTTCAGGGAATACGTCAGGGAATTTATTAACAATAGAAATATCATTCAAAACTGACGTATTTTTGTTTAGATCCGTGACACGAAAGCTAAGAAATCTTGACATCCGTTTTTCAATAAATGAATAGCTTTATGGCTTGAGATGACCGTGATTGATTTTAATGGTTTGGTCGCTTGAATTCGCATAATAGGTTGATTAGGAATATGAAAGCTAACAACCTTACGAAAAAATCAATTTTAGCATGATGATGAGTAGTTAACCAATCAATCCCTAGAATCACATCAAATGCAAGTATTTTCAATAAAATAAGATCGACGAGATAATGTGAGGGTACCGATTTGAACCAAACAAGACTTATAAGCGATTGGATGTAATGAAAGTTTCTCCCAACGGAGTTTCCACAGATAAGTCAAAGTCTAATTTCTCCGAGTCAAATTTAATCGTTGAACGCATGAAGTAGGAAAAATAAAAGAATGGGTAGAACCCAGGTATCAAATAAAGTATAGACTTATTTAGAGTTTATGATAAGCTTACCGTGATGACCTCATTCGGGTTCTTACTTTCACGGAGGTCACAACAAACGCCTCTCCCTGCACTACTTCGACTTTGACTTTTACGGGATGGCCTTTGGTGCCTCCATCCCCATTGAACTTGTCTTCTGGTGAGCGACAAAATCGGGCTAAGTGACATTCTTCTTCCACAATTATAACATGCTTTGGACTCAGGCATCAGCTAGTTTGGACCGATGTGTCCTCCCTCCACATTTGAAGCATATTATAGGTGGTCGTTCTCCTTCCTTAACAACTTGGTCTTTGGTCTTGACGTCTTTCCATCATTGTTGAATCTCCTCTTCTTGAAATGTCCATTCTTATTGTTTTGGCCTCGATTACCACCGAAGTGGTTACCACTTGAACTCGTTGATTTCCTCCACGCTTGTTATTACCGCTCGATGAATGCTCTCCTTTGGTATTATGATTTTTTAAATTTACGCTCTCTTTTGGTTGCGTTGACTCGTTATCGCTATTTCTACTAATCGAGCCCCTATTTACAACATCTGAATACAAACACAGTTTATGAGAAATTAGATGTTGACTTATCTCCGGCTTTAAACCTCTTAAAAACATCCGCGTCATTCTCTCTTAATTATCCACCAAGTGGGACGCAAACCGAGGCAACTCGACAAACTTAGCTTCGTACTGCGACACGATCATATTATTCTGCTCCAACTTGATGAACTCTACCTCTTTTATGCAACGAATACTTTCGGGAAAGTACTTGTCGTTGAATAGTTCTTGGAACTTCTCCCAAGACATCTTGGTCGCGGCGAGTTGAGTACGCTTTACCGATTCCCACGAAGAATGCCCTCTCCTCGCAACATAAAGGCGTGAAGGGAACCTTTTGCTCTCGAGCATCCCAAGACATCAAATATCTTGGTGATCTGCTTTATCCATGCTTCCGCCTTAAGTGGTTTTGGCTCTCCAATAAACTCCGGTGGTCCTAGCTCCTTGAATCATTTAGCGGTGGCCCGTCGAGAGTTTTCAAAGGTGTTCCACCTACATTTTGGACCGAGAGAGCCGCTCTGTCTGCAACATTGCATGAATTACATAAAGCCTCCGAACATTCCATCATTCGTCATTTGGTTAGTGTTGTTGTTTGCATCGATTGTCGTCTTCCTAATGCACATTATCACGATTATTGATATGTGGTGAATCGGCGGTCGCTTTGTGCTCCATTCTTATTCTCAACATTCTCGGATGTCATTTTCAGATACTGCCACAAACAAAGGTTAATTGACATGTAACATATTATCCCTATATTCTAATCGACCAATTAAATACCAAATAAATTTAGGTAGGTCATACCAGCGAAAGAATTCCCCGTCTCTCCCCTCATAGTTCTATTCTCACATCTTAGCCAGGGACCATATCCCTAAGCTTTGATACCAACTGTGACGCCCCCAAAATTGGTATACATCACCTATTCTGAGTCGCCAAATATGTAAGACCCCAACTTATTATAAATAAAATCGAATTTCCTCTAATTATTATTGTGAATAATAAGGTATTAATTTGATATAATTCTCTGGTTATGGGTGAAATGTGCAAATTTTGCAAAATAAGCAAGTGGTTATAAAATAATCATTGTTGTCGGGGAATATTCGTTTGGTCGTGGAATATTCTTGTTGTCGGGGAATATTCGTACGACGGCGCAATCATTTGTGGGCCCCATAAGAGAATAACTGTCGGATGAAGAAAATGACAAGTTTGAGTTGTTATAAATAACGGCGTAGTTGTTACCGTTAACACTGTTGGAATACCCGGTGGTTAAAATACAGTAATACGCGTGGATGCACAGTATTGATGAATTATTGATCCATACGTGAAGGCACTACTCAATAATTATTCTGAGTGAATTACGGTTCAATATTTTATTTTATTGATTCAATAATTCTTTGCGTTGATATTTTATATTATTGTTGTTTCAATAATTGTCCTTTGCATGATATTTCCCATTATCGATTAATAATTCATATTATTTGAATAATATTATTAGATAGCATTATTGGCAATGTCTAGAAAGTTACATCAAGGAGAGGTTTGGTCACCTAATTGCACTGTGATGAGGAGAAATTTTATTTGAAAGCCCCCTCTTTCACGAGAACGGCTTTGGTTGTCATAAAGCCCGAGATTGGCAATATCTTATATCTCATAAATTTTTTTATATTAGGATGTTGTAAATGAGGGCTCAATTATTAGGCGAGATAATGAGTATGTAAACCGAGGGACCACAACTGAGGTCATCATCTGGTGTGGCAATGATCATCGAGCGATGATAACCAACGAGGATGGAAAAAATACGAACAAAAGGTGGTAACCACTCGGGTGGTCATCATTGGCCATGATAATAGGAGAGGTGAGTCAAGTGGAAATTTGAAAGAGGAGATTCAACAATGACGGAAGACATCAAAGAAGAACACCAAAGACCAACAACAAATTCTAGGGAGGAGAACGACCGCCGGTTAGATGTTATAAATGCGGAAAGAAGGACATATCACCCAAAGCGTCCCACAATAATCCAAGGTATGTTACAAGTTGTGGAAAGGAAGGCCACATATCTCGAGATTGTTCTCGTAGCAAAACCAAGTTCAACATGGGGATGGTGACTCAAGGGTCATCCGGATAAGTCGAAATCAGCGGTTCCTGAAAGAGCGTTTATCGTGACTGGCCAAAACGTGAGGAACCCGAACGAGGTGATCACGGGTAAGCTAATCTTGAACTCTTATGAAGTTTATACTTTACTAGATACCGATTCTACCCATTCTTTTATCTCTCCTGCTTGTGCTCAACGTTTAAACTTGACTCCGGAGAAATTGGACTTGACTTATCTGTTGAAACTCCGTTGGGTGAAACCTTCGTTACATCTACAGTTTATAAATCTTGCATGATCCAAGTTGGCACTATCATATTACCTGTTAATCTTATATCTTTAAAGATACTTACTTTTGATGTGATTTTAGGAATTGATTGGTTAACCACTCATCATGCCAAAATTGATTGTTTTCGTAAGGTTGTTAGTTTTCATATTCCTAACCAACCTGTCATACGAATTCAAATAACTAAACCACTAAAATCAGTCACTATCATATCAAGCCATAAAGCTATTCGTTTATTAAAAAATGGATGTCAAGCTTTCTTAGCCCATGTTATGGATTTAAACAAAGACAAATCAGATTTGAATAATATTTCTATTGTTAGAGAATTTCCTAATGTATTTCTCGAAGAACTTCCTTGGCCTACCCCGTAATGTGATGTTGAATTCTTTATTGACCTTGGAGGGTACAAAACCTATTTCTAAAACCCTATATCGAATGGCTCTATTGAACTCGAGGAGTTAAAAGTCCAACTACAGGAGTTATTAGACATCGGTTTCATTAAATCCTAGTACTTCTCCTTGGGGTGCTCTGTTTTATTCGTAAAGAAGAAAGAAGCGGGAGTATGCGACTTTATATTGACTGACTAAGAGAATTGACCCATGTCACCATCAAGAATAGGTATCTCATTACCTCGCATTGATGACATTGTTCGACCCCGGTTGCAAGGAGCACAATTCTTTTCAAAGATCGATCTTAGATTACGGATATCATCATTTGAAGATTAAAAGCGAGGATATTCCAAAGGCGCCCGTAACTTCGAGACAGGCATTATGAATTCTTAGTCATGTCTTTTGGATTGACTAATGCTCTCGCCGCTTTCATGGATATGATGAACCGAGTATTCAAGGAATATTTGGATCAGTTCATTTTTATCTTTATTGATGACATCCTCATCTATTCCAAAAGCCGTGAAGATCATAAGCACCATTTGAAGCTGATACTTGAAAGGCTTCGTGAAACAAACTTTATGCCAAGCTGAAGAAATGCGAGTTCTGGCTTGAGGAAGTAGCATTCCTTGGGCACGTGGTGTCAAAACATGGAGTATCTGTTGACGGCGAAGATTAAAGCAAAGACAAAGTTGGGAGCAACCAAAGGTGGCCGGTGGAAATACGTAGCTTTACGGGCTTAAATTTGGTTATTATCGGAGATTCGTGGAAGGATTTTCTCGAATCACTACTCCGTTAACTCAGTTGACTCGGAAAGATACAAAATTTGTATGGAGCGAGAAATGTGAGAAGATTTTCCAAGAGCTCAAGAGGAGACTCATTTCGGCACCTATTCTGGCAATACCATCTAGTTCGGATGGATTTGTTATATACAGCGATGCTTCAGGCAAAGGGTTAAGATCTGTTCTCATGCAACATAGGAAAGTCATAGCCTATGCCTCACGATAACTTAAAGAATATGAGAGGAATTATCCTACTCATGATCTAGAGTTGGCAGCAGTCATTTTCGCATTGAAAATCTGGAGACACTACCTGTATGGGGAGAAAGTGGAGATCTATATGGATCATAAAAGCCTCAAATATTTCTTCACCCAAAAGGAACTCAACATGCGGCAAAGACGTTGGCTCGAGCTGTTGAAAGATTACGATCATACCATTTAATATCATCCTGGAAAAACGAACGTAGTAGCTGACGTATTGAGTTGAAGATCATGTGCGAGTACGAGTGCAATATTGTCAATGCAAAGGCCCATTCTGTATGACTTGCAAAGGATGTAGGTAGAAGTAAAGACTCCAGGGACCCACATGATGATGACGAATATACGAGTAGAACCAACTTTAATCGATAAAGTTAAAGCTGCTCAAGCTATGCACCATGAGGCGTCGTATATGAAGAAAAAATGAAAGAAGGAGCTATTCGAGCGAGAATCGATGAAGAAGGAATACTTAGATTCAACTCGGACTTTGTGTTCTAACGATTCTGACTTGAAGCATAGAATCATGATGGAGGCACACAACACACCGTTTGCAATCCATCCTGGGAGTACCAAAATGTATCATGATATTCAACATACATTTTGGTGGAACAATATGAAGAGAGAGATAGCGGAGTTTATCTCGAGGTGTTTAACTTGTCAACGTTTAAAGGCGGAGCATCAAGTGCCAAAGGGTCCATTACAACCACTTGAGATTCCAAAATGGAAGTGGGAACACATTACTATGGATTTTGTTACAGGTCTTCCCAAAGTTTCTCAAGGCATAGATGCTATTTGGGTTATTGTTGATAGATTAACCAAGTCTGCCCATTTCTTGCCTATACGAGAGACTTATTCCCTTGAACGTCTTGCTAGTATGTACGTGAATGCGATTGTGAGATTGCATGGCATGCCAGTATCCATAGTTTCAAATTGTGACCCAAGATTCACTTTACGATTTTGGGTTAGCTTACAGAAAGCTATGGGCGCAGTTCTGATTGATTCGGCATACCATCCTCAAACGGATGGACAATCAGAGAGGACTATTCAAACTCTTGAAGATCTTATTAAGACTTTGTGTCCTAGATTTCAAAGGGAGTTGGGATAAGTACTTGCCATTGGTAGAATTCTCTACAACAACAGTTATCAAGCAAGTATAGGCATGGCTCCATTTGAGGCGTTGTATGGACAAAAGTGTCGATTCTCCAAAGATCTTTGGGATGAGGTGGGAGAAGCAACGTTGTTGGGACCAGAATTAGTACGCATGACTACAGAAAAGATCCAAATGATTCGATAACGTATTCAAACCTTACAAGATCGACAAAAGAGTTATGCTGATCTTCATCAAAAGGATGTGGAATTTAATATTGGGGATCATGTATTGTTACGTGTTGCTCCATGGAAGGGAGTTATAGGATTTGGAAAGAGAGGAAAGCTCAATCCATAATTTTTTGGTCCATTTGAGATTC
The DNA here is from genome assembly GCA_020205605.1 of Panax ginseng. NCBI lineage: Eukaryota > Viridiplantae > Streptophyta > Magnoliopsida > Apiales > Araliaceae > Panax > Panax ginseng. Next base: position 24,863,489 of record CM035145.1, read on the forward strand.
TTGACCGAATAGGAAATGTGGCCTATAGACTCGCATTACCTCCAAGTATGTCTCGTGTTCATAATATTTTTCACATATCCATGCTTCATAAATATGTGAAAGACCCGAACCATATTATTGCGTTAGAACCGCACGAGATAGTAGAAGATTTAACGTATGAAGAAGTACACGAGATCTTGGATAGGAAAGAAAGATGTCCTGCGCAGCACCAAGGTTATACCACAAGTTAAGGTTTTGTGGAGAAACCATGCTATTGAAGAGATGACACGGGAGTTGGAATCGAAATGAAAGCGAGGTATCCTCACCTTTTCAAACACAGAAGACGTATGTCAATTTCGAGGACTTAAATTTCATAAGGAGGGAGGTTGTAAGACCCCAACTTATTATAAATAAAATTAAATTTCCTCTAATTATTATTGTGAATAATAAGGTATTAATTTGATATAATTCTCTGGTTATGGGTGAAATGTGTAAATTTTGCAAAATAAGCAAGTGGTTATAAAATAATCATTGTTGTCGGGAATATTCGTTTGGTCGTGGAATATTCTTGTTGTCGGGGAATATTAAATGCTGCCGTAGCGATCATTTATGGGCCCCATAATGAGAATAATTGTCGGATGAAGAAAGCGACAAGTTTGAGTTGTTATAAATAACGACGTAGTTATTCTGAATTAACATTGTTGGAATACCCGGTGGTTAAAATACGATGAATGGCGTGGATGCACGAAGATTGATGAATTATTGATCCATACGTGAAGGCACTACTCAATAATTGTTACGATGAAGTTACGGTTCAATATTGTATTTTATTGATTCAATAATTGCGTTGATATTTTATATTATTGTTGTTTCAATAATTGTCCTTTTAAAGTATTTTCCATTATCGATTAATAATTCATATTATTTGAATAGTATTATTAGATAACATTATTGGCAATGTCTAGAAAGTTACATCGAGGAGAGGTTTGGTCACCTAATTGCGGCTACCGAGAAGGAGAAATTCTTATTGAAAGCCCCCTCTTTCTCAGGAGCGACACGGGTTGTCATAAATGTGATACGTAATATTATTTATGAACAATTAATTATTGATTCCTATGATAAGAAATTATTTATTTTATGTGGATATAAATGTTGGATATATTTATTGTGGTTAAAAATTAAAGAGTTAATGTTGAGGTGTTTTATCAGTACTATTGTCGGAATGAAGGTATTAAAAATTAAACAAAGTATTTTTTGAGATATATTAACGTGAGTTATAATTTTTAATCCGACCGTTGGATCGTTGTGATTTTTGGATATGTTATACATATATAAGTTGAGTATATGTCCACAAATTTTGAACCGTTAAAAATGAACGTATGATTTGTTATGAATTTTAAGAGGTGACTGATTCGGAAATTAGGTTTATAAATGATTTTGGTGGAAAATTCTAGAATTGAGTGGGCCCCACTTGTGGTTGGTGAAGAAATGTGCTAAATTTTATTTCAAATGTGGTGGATGGAAATAGTAGTAGGTAAAGCCATCAAGTTACAGGTCAAGTCTGCTTCGACATGCTAGCATTTTCCTATAAATAGAAGGCTAAGTTAGAATTGAAAATCACACCAGAAACAAGTTTTTCTCTTTCTCTCTCTAGATTATTGAGTGTATTTTGTGAGTATTTAGATACTTTGTGAGTTTCTATTCATCGATTGCAAGTTTCCTTGACCTTATATACCGATATTCCGATCGAAATCTCGATATTTTGAGGTAAGGGATGTTATTTTCTTCATATAGGATATTATTTCTTCAATATCATTATTCCGAAGTATTAATCTGAATTTTTATCAAATTCGAAACTTTTTGTGTCGGGGTTACTATTCACGTATACGACACTATTCACCAAAAAATAAAATTTTCTTCTTTTTGTCCAAGATCTCTATTATGGTTACTATCTTTGATTGTATCCATGTTTTGATCTTTATTCTTTAATTTTGCTTCAAAATTGGTTATTATGGAGTATTATTGATCTTGGATAAACTGTTATACGAATCCTTACTATTTGTCCTTACATCTCCTTTGTATTCGTTTTCTTTAAAATATTTTTCATCATCCTCTCATCCTAAATGATGATATTCTTTGAATATCTTTGGCACGTAAGTGCAAAGATGAATGATTAACTGATGAATATCTTTGGCCCGTAGTACGAAGATGAACAAGTGTTGAGATGAACATGACCAACTGGTGATACAAATGAATATCTTTGGCCTGTAGTGCAAAGATGAATATTGATTAAAGATGTATATTGATTGTTATTCTGAGGATAAAATTGATGATGGACTTTTAAATCTTAGAAGATAGTAAAACTCATTCTCTACTTGACTCTTCTAATGGATTGCTATTTCCGCTGCAGTTGTTGATCTAAAACTTGTTGTCTATTATATTTTATCAGATTTTTCCCTGTTGAAAACTAATGATAATTTATTGTATATTATCTTAGTCATAATATTCTTTACTGGGCTAGTTGAGCTCACCCTTTTCTTTTTTATTCCATTTTTTTTCTCAGGAGGTGAGAACATAGCAGGATCTAGTCGGGGTATGGAGTGATGGTTCTAGAAAGAAGTTTTAGCAGTCCTCACTATTTCTGTAAAATAGTGTTTGAATAATTGTAATAAAGACTTATTTGAGTGTGGATATTGTCTAGAAGACAATATTTGTGACGCCCCCAAATCCGTGTAACATCGATTACAGGACATGGTGCTCACGATACAACATACATCATCATTTATCTAAGTAACTCTAATAATAATAATAATAATAATAATATTAACTATTACATACTTATTCAAAATAAAGTCCCAAGTCTTTACAACCTTTAATAAACGAAAACTTAAACTTAGCGTTTATCGCTACATCACTTCATATGCGGAAATATAATTATTACATAAATAACTCTCATCATTTCATCTTAGACTTTCCTTTGTCCTTGCCCGAGCCCTCAGCGTTATCATCCTTAACTGAAAGGTTTAAGCAAGAATGAGCACAAATTTCCCAGCAAGTATATAAAGTAGTTTGAGAACATACATCAGAAGTAAAAGCATTAGTATGAATATTTCTCAACAGTTGAAATAAATATCAAGAGATAAACTGGAATATCAAGATAAGAGTTATGGAATTCTCAATAGCATACTAAGGGGTGTTAGATACCCTGAACATTACTTTGTTTCATCAAAAACCATCAGACGGTTTAACAATCAAATAGATTGTAAACGGTCTCTGCAAGTACTCCAGGTGATCAGCCTATCGTACCCTACATTGTGCACAAGTATAAAGTTTAAACGCATAAGCGTAAATGGGACTATATGCCCGTCATCAGTTACCCCGTTATCCGGGTTGTTCATCTTAGTATTCATACGGGACCTCACCAAAGCAATTTAGATTGGTAAACATAAAATAGCTTCAAAGGATTTGAATTGTTTAAACAATATACTATGTTTGCATCAATAACATCTAGCTGGGACAAAAGCTAGAAAGAATGCTTGAATATAGTTCATTAAGGGAATATGAACTTTAAAGTATAGCAGTTGCAATAGGAACTGAATAATCATCAATAACGTTTCGCCTCACAATTGAAGTTATAGAACTTTACAATAAAGGAGCTTGCACGAATGATTAATTCATCACAAGCCCATACTTACCCTCGCTACAATCAACTGAATAAGAGTTGAATAAATTCATAATGAAAAATAGGGTAAGAAACTTGCCTTGATCGTTGTTTACCAATAACAGATTAACGACTTACGATTATCTCTCGCACTTCACGTGCCCTACACAATTGTATAATCATGCACATCAACTATTAGCAACGATAGTAGTTGTAATATAAACTTTACTCTATAATTTTTTGAGTTCACTCTATGATTTTTCACTCTACTATCTCGCAAGACTTCTACGATTTTCAATCGACTCTACGATTTTCGAGTGTTGACTCTCGACGATTTTCACTCTACTATCTCGTGACTCTACGATTTTTAGAGTTTACTCTACGACTTTTCATTGACTCTACGATTTTCGCGACTCTACGATTTTTGAGTTTACTCTACGATTTTCATTGACTCTACAATTTTCAGAGTTTACTCTACGATTTTCACTGACTCTACGATTTTCAAAGTTTACTCTACGATTTTTATTGACTCTACGATTTTCAGAGTTTACTCTACGATTTTCACTGACTCTACGATTTTCAGAGTTTACTCTACGATTTTCATTGACTCTACGATTTTTAGAGTTTACTCTACGATTTTATTCCCGCTAATCTAAAGATGATATGACCATGATACTTGGACACAATAAACTTCATACATCAAGTTATTTTACAAAAATATAACATTCATAAAACTAGCATGCTAAGACCACAAACCAACTGCATAGAAAAGCATGCAAGCACTAGTTTTATACTTAGAAAAAATTCTGGAATTTCCAGAATTCTGTAGATTTTATTACCAACATGCATGCTTACGATTTTCATAACTTGCTCAATTTAACTCCCTTTTCTATGAAATTTGGACAGGTTGTACCTCATGTTACATACTATTTTATAAAATTATTACATACGTTAATCGAGTCATATACACCATGATTCCGAGGCTCCGAAAACCCCCCAAAATCACAGATTAATAATTAAACTCAATTTGACAAAAATCCGTGATTTTGCTTCTAGCATGCAATTAAATTATTCCTAATGTCCAAATCATCTACTCTCACATGTTTTCACATTTCACAACATCAAACTTCAACAAACTTCCACCTTTTTGATTAATTTAGCACCTTAGAGACATTTTATCAAAGGTAGAGCATGCATTGCTTAATTCTTTGATTTTCTATGAATTTCTTTGCATGATTAAACCCATATCTTTTGTTGTTAATGATCTATAATCATCAAACAACAAATAATATGGCAACACAAAGCCACAACAAATCATTTACCAATTTTATATGCATTTTCTTCTCATTTTGTTATAAAAATAAAATGGGTTCATGAATTACCTTTTGATGAATTTCTTTTTGGTTTAATATGATGCTCCTTCTCCTTGCTTGTCAAATTCTCAAGTAATCCTCCAAAATTAGTTCTAACTCTCTTGGGCTCTCAATTTCTCTCCATGTTTACTCACTGGGGAATTTTCTTAAAAGAAAAGTGTGTTTGTATATATGTATAGCTTTGTTAGAGTCTTTTGATTCCCATAACCCCCAACTCGCATACAACCCCAACTCTAATGATTAGTTACTCACAATACTTAATACTACAATAATATAGTTAATTAATAGGAAGAATGTGGGAGTTAGAGAAAATGAATGTGGGAGTTAGAAAAATAAAAATTTTTTGATTTTAAGGAATAAAATAAATTACTTCCACCTTAGCTATTATGTAATATATATGATACTCCTCCCTTGTCCCAATTTAATAGTCTCATGGGTCCATCGATTCAAATTTGATTTTTATTAAAAAAATACATATATTATTTTAATCAATTAATCAATTAATAAGCTATTTGACTATTTTACCCTTCGGAACCAAACTTTGCGAACTATATATCGATTCCTACTAAAGTCGACGTTCCGAACGTCAAGGGACTATCCGTTTAGTCAAATTCATCTCTGAAATTCGTAGTTGACTTTTTCCTCGAAAAAGTCAACAGGTTGACTTTGACCAAAAAGTCAGCTGTGACACTTTTTCATGATTACAATCTATCCTGACTAATTTCGACGTTCCGGACTCGAATACGCGATTCTCGCGTCTCTAAATTCGCTCAGAACTCCAAATTTCATGATTTAATACCATCCCACGTAATAAATAGAATAATTCCCTACTTAATCAATTTAAATAGTTAAATAAAACTAAACCAACCATTTAAATACATCTCATCACATATCTTGAAATAACACATATATGTACAACACATATACATCTAATAAATGAAATCTCCCAAAAGTTTTATATAAATTCGTTTATTAATAATTCTTAAATTACATAAAAAAAAATATCTCGGATATTACAATATTTGTATTTAAACTCACAGTATGTGTTGTCGTATTTTGTACGACAATTGTATTATTAAAGTTGTAGTTTGCTTTATGTACCATGTATTTGCGACTCAGAATGAGTGTTGTATACCTATTTTGGGGGTGTTACAAAATACATGGTACAAAATTCAAATACAACTTAATTATACAACAGTCGTGGAAAATACGACTAAACATATGCTATGAGTTTTAATACAAATATTGTCATCTATACAATATACAAACTCAATGGGGTCCTCATTATATTTATTATCACACTATTTCATGTAGAATAGTGAGGACTACTAATGCTATTATTTGGACCATCACTCCTGTTCACAACTAGTCCCTACTACGTTCTCATTTCTCAAGAGAACAATGAAAGCAAAAGGGTGAGCTCAACTAGCCCAGTAAGAAATATTATGACTAAGATAATGCAGAATAAATTATCATTAGCCTTCAACAGTGTTAAACTAATAAAATATAACAAACATCAAGTTTAACTGCAGTGGAACAAGCAATCCATTAGAAGAGTCAAGTAGAGAATAAAATCTACTATCTTCTATGATTTAAAAGGTTTTTCATGACTTTTATCGCTGAGACTCACCTTAATAAATAATCCACATCATCCCTGCACTACGGCCAAGGATATTCATTAGTATCACAACCACAAATTATCCATGCACCACAACCAAGGATATTTGTGTATTCATCAATGGTCATGATCACGTCAACAACTGTCTATCAATGCATTACGAGTCAATGAGGACTTTTTCCACATCATTTGTAACATTACGGTCATGATTACACCGAATAATCCATGGTCATAATCATACCAAGTCCATCTATGCACTACAGACCACAGATGACTTTCAACATAATATAAATATGAGGATGATGACCATGATATAAGAATTCAATAAAACAAGTTCAAGAATTAATTTATCCAGGAACTAATAATTTCCAAATTGTCAACATGATACTTCTTTGTAGAGTAACACTCAAGAATGCTTAGAAGAATATTTCCATGAAAAGATATTGGATGAAGCACAAATATCAAGGATATTCCACTAATTTCATGGAGTATAGAAGTCAAAACTTTAACCAACCGAGTATAATAAAGAATGGAATAACAAAAGAAATCACCGGGCATGCGATAGGCCGCATGCATGACGATTATTCCAATGGAATAATAAATAATGGAACCAGTCATGCGCGAACGCACCGGCGGATATTCAGCAGAATAATAAATAATGGAACGGTCGTCACGCGAACGCACTGACAGGATATTCCAACTGAATAATAAATAATGGAACCAGGTCATGCGTAAACGCACAAACAGGATGTTCCAACAGAATAATAAACAACGGAACTAGGTCATGCGTAAACGCACAGACATGATGTTCCAACATAATAATAAACAAGCGAGAACGGTCATGCGTAAACACACGCATGAGAATGTTCCAAATGAATAATAAATAATGAGAATAAGAAGAATTTCACCAAGTATAGGGCATCCCGCGTATACAGGTTATTCCAACAGAATAATAAAGAATGGAATATCAAAAGAATTTCACCAATAAGAGAGAAGGAATACCCCTAACGAGTTCAACAAATAATATCTCTTACCGTAAAGGAAGAGTATTTTGACCCGGTAGAGGCGAGGATATACTCAAAGAAAACTTGCATTACTGTTTCAAAGCTTTCTTAAACTCTAAAGAAATACATTTCAAGATTATAGAAGAAGAACTCTCTATAGTTTCTCTCTCAGAGTTTCAAATTGAATTCGTAAGAAATAATGACGGAATGAGCTTTCATTTATAGAAGAATGGACTGATAAGTAACTAATTCATTAACGGTCCAGATTGATTTACTTTTAAACGGACGGTCCAGATTGGTTTACAATAAAATATAATATATTCTATTTATAATCTAATAAAACAAATAACTTTATAAAAAAATTTTACTATCCAAACACTATGCAGGCACTATGCAAACATTATGCATAATAAAATATAATATATTCTAATTATTATCTAATAAAACAGATAACTTAATAAAAGTATTCTATTTTATATAAAAAGATTTTATGTGACGCCCCCAAAATAGGTATACAACACCCATTCTGAGTCGTCAAAATACATGGTACAGAAACAAATACAACTTTATTAATACAACAGTAAAACTGTGAGTTTAATTACAAATATTATCTTCTAGACAATATCTATACCTAAATAAATCCTCATCACAATTATTTATACATTATTTTACAAAAATGGTGAGGACTACTAAACAACTCTCTCCAGAACCTTCATTCCATACTCCCACTAGTACTTTGCTACATTCTCGCCTCCCGAGAAGAAAAATGGAACAAAAAGGAAAAGGGTGAGCTCAACTAGCCCGATAAAGAATATTATGACTAAGATAATATACAACAAATTATCGTTAGTCTTCAACAGGAAAAATCTAATAAAATACAATAGACAACAAGTTTTAAATCAATATTCGCAGTGAAATAATAATTCATTAGAAGAGTTAAGTAGAGAATGCAAACTACTATCTTCTACATGTATGAATTTAAAAGTTCATCGTCTATCTTTTATCCACAGTAACATCAATCAATATATATCGGAATCAAATATTCATCTTTGCACTCTGGGCCAAAGATATTCATCGATTGGTCATGTTCATCTAAACACTGTTCATCTTTGCACTACGGGCCAAAGATATTCATCAGAAAATCATTCATCTTTGCACTACATGCCAAAGATATTCAGTAATATCATCATTTAGGACTGAGGATGATGAAAAATATTTTAAAGAAAACGAATCCAGTGAAACAAAAGATTAAAGATTAAGGATTCGTACTTTAAACAATCCAAGTTCAAAAATACTTCATAAATAACCAGAGTGTAGTAAAATTCAAGAATGATCAAAACATGGATACAATCAAAGTTAGTATCCATAATAGATATTTTGGACACAGAAAAAAAAATTTTATTTTGCTGTGAATAGTGTCGTATTCGTGAATAGTGTCGTATACGTGAATAGTAACTCCGACACCAAAAGATAGAAATTCCACAAGAACATCATCATGCTTCGTGAATAGTACTTGTGAATAGTAACTCATGAATAGTAACCTTGACATGAAAAAAATTCCAAATTTGATAAAAAGTTCCAACCAATATTTCGGCATAATGATATTGAAGAAATAATATCACTTATGAAGAAAATAACATCCCTTACCTCGAAAGAATAAGACTTTAGTTGAAAACAGGATATAAGCTATGACTTGAACTTGCACCAGATAAGCAACACTCAAAGTATCAAAATACTCACAAGAATACACTCAATATATCGAGAGAAAAAGAGAGAAGATTTCAGTTTCTGGTATGATTTTTAATTCTAACCTAAGCACCCTATTTATAGGAAATTGCTTAGAACACCAAAGCAGAAAATTTATTAAAATAATTTTATTTAATAAAAATTCAAGCCCACCACCCAAGAATCTAAATTTCAGCAATTCACACATCCTAACCTTCTAAAAAAAGTAAGAAAAAACGTTTTTCTTAAAATAAATAATTAAAACTTCCAAAAATCAATTATTTCGGAACTTCGGAACTTCTATAATTCATAATAAATAGCCCTTTTGTCAGAAAAATTTGAACCATATGTCCTTTCCATAGGAAATTTCATTATCTACAACTTTGCAGAAGAAAGTGTTTCAAAATTCCAAACAGAAATTGACTGAAATCTACAAACGAGCGATTTTACATACTATAATCCTATTTCAGTCAAGAAATGGGGTCCATCGACGCACAAAACATGTGTTAATCATTTAATGCAACAAAAATACTCTTCCTCCTCATATACTCATATATCTCACATTTATTGTAAAAATATCATCATTTTTATATTATAATAATAAAATATTATTTTATCAGAAAAGATAAAATATCAATTTTTAACAATTGTCACTTTAAAATTTTTTCTCCATCTATATCCACATAAAATCAATATTTTCCTCATCATATAAATCAATAATTAATTATTCACGAATAATATTCTGAGAACCACAACATCGACAACTGTGTGGTTCCCAAGAAAGAGGGCTTTCAATAAGAATTTCTCTCATCTTTGGCTCAATTAGGTGACCAAACCTCTCCTTAGACAGAACTTTCTAGGCATTGCCAATAATATTTTCTAGTAATATTATTCAGATAATATAAATTATTGCTTCGATAATGGAAAATACTGTGTAGTGACAATTATTGAAACAACAGTAATATAAAATATCAACGCAGCAATTATTGAATCAATAAAATAAAATCTTGAGCAAGAATTCATCGTAACAATTATTGAGTAGTGCCTTCTTACGTAAGAATCAATAATTGGTGCAATACCGTATCTTTATTATGCAACAACGCGTATTATGTGTGTTTTAACCACTAACCGGTATTCCAACAAAGTGTTAAGCGTGTAACAACTACGCCTGATTATTTATAAACAAATTATACTTGTCATTTTCTTCATCCAATCGCTTTCAGTTATGTGGCCCATTATTTGTCTTGCGTCGTCACGAATATTCTCAAACAAAGAAGAATATTTCACGACCAAACGAATATTCTCCGACAACAATGAGTATTTTATAACTACTTGCTTATTTGAAATATTTGCGCATTTTACCCATAACTAACCACATTAATCAAACCAACCCTTCCCTTACTATTTCAAAATAATAAATAGATGAATTAAATTTTATTTATTAATAATTTGGGGTCTTATATTTTACTATTAGTCTAATAAAACGAATAACTTTATAAAAGTATTCTGTTTTATATAAAAAGCTTTTCTGTTTTATTATATTAATAATACTAATAAAACAAAACTCATCATCATTATTATAATTCACAGTATTAATCGACTAGGTCGTTCCCAGGAAAGAGGAGGCTTTCCAATAAGGATTTCTCCCCATTGGCGCGCAATTAGGTGACCAAACCTCTCCTTGACAGAACTTCTAGACATCGTTAATATTGCAAATAATAATATTAATAACTTTGTCATCTCAATTATTGATTATAAAATATTGACAATAATTGAATTAAATAACGTGAGATCTTGTCAAAGAATTACTATAACAATAATTGAATAAAAACCGAGTGACTTCTCACGTAAGCATCAATAATCAATATCGTGTGCTACTATGCAACTACGCCAGATTATCGCATTACTTTTAAACAAGGGTGTTTCAACGATTAACAGTAAAACTTCCGCCGTTATTTTTCATAAAGCTTTTTTGTCATTTTCTCAATCAAACAATAATTCCGTTGTGGGGTTCACCAATGATTGTGTCGTTGTACGAATATTCCCTGTTAAAACGAATATTTTCCGACCAATCGAATATTATATAACAACTTGCGTACTTTGCAAAATTTATAAATATTACCCACAACTATAATATTATATCAAATTTACTCCATAATATTCAAAAATGATATTTATAGAAAATTCGTCTTTATTCATAAAAGTTGGGGTCTTATATATACCCCTTAATATGGAATTAATAAATAAGTTAATTACTCCTTACTTATCACACTGGAACTCTCAACTTCATTGATTGACGTGTACTGACCATTAAAATCCATAACCATAGAAATTTAACCAAAGAGAATACAACAATATTAAATGTAGTGATAAAAATAATGACATTGAATGTTGTTTCTTCAAAAAAAGAGTAATGGTTGAATATTTATTATAAGGGCATAAAAATAAAACAATGAACCAACTAAATTTTATAAATAGTAAGTAGCCTATATATTGGGACATCTCAAAATAGAAAATCAGTCTATAACTATGAGACGAAGAGAGTAATATATAATAACACATGTATTCAAGAACATATATTTGGTCTATAGTCTACGAAATCACATACTCAATCTCCGAGAGATGTGTGGCATGCGGCTCAAATTAATTAGAGTCCATTATAAATAAGGCTTACTTCTATTCTAGTATAACATCCATCCGATCGACTCATTTTAACTTTGTAGAAACTCATCTAAAAAGTCATGGTAATAATATTTTTGATCGATATCTTTATTTTTTATGTATAATACAATATTTTCATGAATAAAAACGGAAAGACAATTTTTTTAAATTCACCTCATCGTTAAGGATAAAGTAACACATGAACTGCGCCTTAACTTCAAATTAAACCGGAGGCCGATTTATTTTCTTCAGTAACGGTCACTCTTAACGGACGCAAAAAAAATATATTATACACATCTAATTGGAACCAATTTTTAATATGTTATAGAAGGTATGACATACTATTTTAAAAAAATATATAAACCAGTCCAAATACAAGTTTTATATGGGCTCAAAACTGCTCAGCCACATTAATTTTCTGACTAAACCAAAATTACTCAATTCACTTAAACTTACTTCTAAATCATTTCTAATTCAGTTAAGCCACTTGAGACACATATTTTATAAATATAAGCTTTCTTGCTACAATAACATCAAGTTTTTACTTTTAAAACTTCACAGCCTCTAAGAGTAATTTAATCAAACATGTGAAGTGCATAACTTTAAAAGACAGATCTCATAACCATTTAAAAATAATTAAGCCAAGAAATTTTCAATTCTTTTTCCTTATTTCTCCACCCACCATATATACTCCCATTTCCACAAACAATTCACAAATGCTTATAGCTAACATAGCAAAATCAACACTATGACTTTAATTTCATAACTGAACTAAAACTTATATTGTACCTTTCATGAAAATTCTTGTTATATGCTATGATGTTAGCCAAAATTAATTTTCTCTTGCCGAAAATAAGCTTCAATTCCTTCCCAATTTAATTTATAAATTTCATGGGTTATTGAAGATATATAAATACTAGATATTCGTCAAAAATATCACTCAGACTACAGCCCATCCCAACTCAAATGTGTATCGGCCTTTGAGTATATACATGTATTTTCAACTTTTTACATATTTTAGCATCTTTTTCTTAGAGTTTTGGAGGTTTTCATTTATACTAGAAGCAAGCTTTAATAATTTATAACCGACCTTTCCTCAAGTACACAAAAATTTACAACAAACAAAAAGTGACCTTATGTCCTCAAATTTAATAATAAAATTTCACAAATTATACCATCACTATTAAACAAAAATACTCATTATACTTGAAAATAGATTTGAATATATATATATATATATATATATATATATATATATATATATATATATATATATATATATAGGATTCCATCCACAATAATTGATTGTTGGAAGCAACCCATTTTATTCAACCGCTACAACTCGTAGCCATTGTTCTAATTTTTTTTTTTTTTATAAGCCGCTACAGGTTGTAAAAGGTGAGCTAAATGGGTTGCTCCTCAACAACCCGATTCTTTGTGGATACTATATATATATATATATATATATTGGGTGTGGGTCCTCACCCATGAGATAGAATCCATGATATAAAAGAATTAATTTTCTTTGTGAGCAAGTAAGTGGGTTTACTTGATATTAATCCAATTAAAAATTGGTTTAATGGAAGCAATATTGGAATTGGAGATTCCATGAAAGGAATCCAAGTTGAAAAAAGATTGACTTGTTAGATTGGTTGGTGACCAAGACAAGGAGATGTGATCCCTAATTTGATTAGGAGAATAAATTGTTTCTAATCCATAATAAGAATGGATTAGGAAGAGTACTATAAATAAGGCTATGAGGGAGTCTTATTTTATACATGATATGAGATAAGCTTGGTATTAAGAAGATACCAAAAGAATAAATTGAGAGAATTACTGTTTGTTGTTCGTGGGTATCCGCCATCATCTCCGTTCAATTAAAAGCTTGAAGACTTTATTGCTTGGGGTGTTTTTGGTGGTGAAGTTAATTAGGTTTCTCAACTTAATTAAAGATAAATTTGTATTATCTCAATTTATTGTGTAACCTCAAGTTTTATGGCATAAAACTTGAGAGGATTATTGTAAGCCCATTATTAGTGATATAGTGGAGATTCGGAGTTTGACCCGTGGTTTTTTAGAGGGTTTTCCACGTAAATTTGGTGTCTTGCTTGTGGATGGTTATTTGTTATTTTTGTTCTCATAATTGGTTTTGTTGATTTCATATTTAATTGCACAAAGACGGAAAAGTAATTCCTGGGATATAGATTATTTTTGGCGTACTTTTCCCAACAGTGATATCAGAGCCAGGTTATTTTTGTGGTTTTCTTGTGCGAATTAAATGGAGGATTGAACAACAGGTTGCATGATTAATCTCAAGGCTACAAATTATGCAATTTGGAAGCCAAGAATGGAGGATTTGCTTTACTGCAAGGATTTGTACGAGCCACTTGAGAACGATGGAGTTAAGCCCACAAACAAGAGTGACGAGCAGTAGAACAAGATGAACAGGAAGACTATTGGTCTGATTAGATCGTGGATTGATCAAAGTGTGTTTCATCATGTTGCCACAGAAACTAAAGCCTATGCTCTCTAGCAGAAATTGGAGTCCATGTATGAAAGGAAGTCGACTCAAAATAAAGCTTTTTTGATTAGGAAGCTTGTGAATTCTAAATTCAAGGATGGAAACTCCGTTGTAGAACACTTGAGTGATTTTCAGAGTTTGATAAATCAGTTGAGTACGATGAAGGTGGTAATTGACGATGAGATGCATGCTTTGTTGTTGTTGAGCTCTTTGCTTGATAGCTGAGAGACGCTAGTTGTATCGTTGAGTAACTCCGCTCCTAATGGCAAGCTGACTATGGATACAGTTAAGGATAGTTTGTTTAACGAGGAGAGGCGAAGAGATCTTATGGTGATTAATATTTGAGTCACAAAGTTTTATCGCACGCGAGTAGGACAAAAACAAAGAGAGAAACTCTCCTGAAGAAGACAAATTCAGGGGAAGGTCAAGAGATAGAAAAGAAGTAATTTGCTTTCACTGCCAGAAGCCGGGTCACATAAGACGAGAGTGCAGATTTTAAAGAAGGAGAAGAGTTCTAAGGAAAAGATGAGGATAAAGATTCGATTGTGTATCTATCCGACGTTGATGTAGCTATTGTTTGTGATGATAAACCCAAGCGCCATGTTAATGATTGGGTTATTGATTCGGGTGCTTCTTTTCATGCTACTTCGCGTGGTGAAATCTTCACATCCTACAGTAGTGGTTATTTTGGCCATGTGCGGATGGGAAACGGAAGTGCATCCAAGATTATAGGTATTGGAGATATTTTTTTGGAGACTAACAGTGGTTGCAAGTTGATGCTGAGGGAAGTCAGACATGTTTCGGATATTCGTTTTAATTTGATCTCTGCTGGTAAGCTTGATGAGAATGGTTTTAAAAGTTACTTTGGTAAAGGTTAGTGGAAGCTCACCAAAGGGTCTCTAGTGGTGACGAGAGGTAAGAAGGTAGACACTCTTTATACGATGCGGGCGTATTTGAGAGGTGTTGAAGATGGGGGAGTTAGGCAGAAAAAGGTGTGGTACAAAGCCGTGCGAGATGGGAGAAAAGCCATGCATGAGAACCACAAGAAGAAAGCTCTTCGCTTTAAATGGGTACCAAAAGTGAAGAAGGAAAGTGATAGCTCGCAACCAGGGTACAAAGCGGTTGTGAATGAATTTGGCAAGAAAAAATCTGTCAAGTTTGAGTTATATCCTCCCATTGAGAAGAACCATGCCGATGAAACAAAGCCTGTGAGACCCCAGATTTTATGAATAAATATTTAATTTTCTTGAATAATTTTTTTGAATATTATGGTGTGGATTTGATATAATGTAATAGTTGTGGGTAATGTTTATAAATTTTGCAAAGTGTGCAAGTTGTTGTATAATATTCGATTGGTTGGGGAATATTCTTTTTGTCGGAGAATATCCGTACGACGGTACAATCATTGGTGGACCCCAGAACGGAATTATTGTCCGATTAAGAAAACGACAAAAATACTTTATGAAAATAACGGCGGAAGTTTTACTGTTAACTGTTGAAACACCCGGTGTTAAAAGTACAGTAATACACGTGGTTGCATAGTAGCACACGGTATTTATTATTGATGCTTACGTGATAAGTCACTCAGTTTTGTTTTATTGGTATTATTAATGTAATAAAACAGAATACTTTTATACAGTTATTCAATAAATAGAATATATTATATTCTATTATGCATAGTGTTGCATAGTGTCTACATAGTGTTTTGCATAGTAAAATCTTTTTATATAAAACAGAATACTTTTATAAAGTTATTCTATAAATAGAATATATTATATTTTATTATGCATAGTATTGCATTGTGCCTGCATAGTAAAATCTTTTTATATAAAATAGAATACTTTTATAAAGTTATCTGTTTTATTAGACAATAATTAGAATATATTATATTTTATTGCATAGTGTTTGCATAGTGCATGCATAGTGTTTGCATAGTAAAATATTTTATAAAGTTATTCGTTTTATTAGATTATAAATAGAATATATTATATTTTATTTAAAAGATTTTGTTTTAAATATGGACCGTCAGATTAAAGTAAATCAATTTGGACCGTTCATGAGTTAGTTATTATGCAGTCCATTTTTCTATAAATAGAAGCTCATTCCTTCATTATTTTTTACGAATTCACTGAAACTCTAGAGAGATAAACTATAGAGAGAAAGAAGAAAAGTATTCTGCTACTTCACTACTCATATATCTAGTACTCTTCTTCTTAAGGTAGGGAATATTATTTGTTGTACTCGTAAGGGGTACTCTTTCTTTCTTATTTATGAAGAGAACTTCTGTTATTCCATTCTTTATTATTCTGTTGGAATAACTTGTATATCTGTGAGGCTACCCTATACTTGGTGAAATTCTTACATTATTCCATTTTTATTATTATGTTGGAATAACTTTGTATGCAAAGTATTGCATACATGGTGAAATTCTTCTAATATTCCATTCTTTATTATTACATTGGAATATCACGTCTGCGTGCGTTTAGGCTTAGGACTGGTTCCGTTATTTATTATTACATTGGAATATCCACAGCCGGTGCATTTACTGTGGGACTGGTTTCATTCTTTATTATTTTGTTGAAATATCCTATACATCGCTTTTCTATTGAACTTGGTTCCGTTATTTATTATTCTCTTAGAATAACTTGCTGCTGTCTTGATCTATCACATGCATGGTGATTTTTTTGTTATTCTATTCTTTATTATACTCAGTTGGTTAAAATTTTGACTTTATACTCAATGAAATTAGTGGAATATCATTGATAATTGCGTTTCATCCAAAGATCTTTTCATGGAAATATTCTTACGAGCATTCTTGAATTTTACTCTCTACAAAGCGATATCATGTTGACAATTTGGACGTTATTGGTTCTTGGATAAATTAATTCTTGAACTTGTTTTATTGAATTCTTATATCATTGTCATCATCCTCATATTTATATTTTTTGAAAGTCATCGTGGCTGTAGTGCATATATGGACTTGGTATGATTATGACCGAGGATTATTCGGTGTAATCATGGTAGTAATGTTACAAATGATGTGGTAAAAGTCCTCATTGGCCCGTAGTGCATTGATGGACAGTTGTTGCCATGATCATGACCATTAATGAATACACAAATATTCTTGGCCCGTAGTGCATGGATAATTGTGGTCGTGATACTACAGCATATCCTTGGGCGTAGTGCAGGGGTGATTCGATGATGTGGATTATTTATTAAGCTGAGTCCCAGCGATAAAAGTGATGAAAAACCTTTTAAATCAGAAAAGATAGTAGATTTTTTCCTCTACTTGACTCTTTTAATGGATTGCTTGTTC
The DNA here is from genome assembly GCA_020205605.1 of Panax ginseng. Taxonomy (NCBI): domain Eukaryota; kingdom Viridiplantae; phylum Streptophyta; class Magnoliopsida; order Apiales; family Araliaceae; genus Panax; species Panax ginseng. The sequence goes on from CM035145.1 coordinate 24,881,347, forward strand.
CGCTACAATTAAACTTGATGTTTGTTATATTGTATCAGTTTAACACTGTTTAAGGATAATGATAATTTATTCTACATTATCTTAGTCATAATATTTCTTACTGGGCTAGTTGAGCTCACCCTTTCTTTCACTGTTCTCTTTAAGAAATGAGAATATAAATTTGGAGCAGTCGGGAGCAGAGTGATGGTCCTTGATGGTGCATTATTAGTCCTCATTATTCTGTGAAATAGTGTGATAATAATTGTAATGAGGACTCCTTTTGAGTTTGTATACTCTCTAGTAGACAATATTTGTATTCAAACTCACATTTTATGTTTTGTCGTATTATACACGACAGTTGTATTATTAAGTTGTATTTGAATTCTGTACCATGTATCTGGCGACTCAAGATGGGTAATGTATACCTAATTTTGGGGGCGTCACAGTTGGTATCAAAGCTTAGGGATATGATCCCTGGCTGAGATGTGAGACAAGAACTAGGAGGGGAGAGACGGGGAATTCCTTCGCTAGTATGACCTACCTAAGTTTATTTGGTATTTAATTGATCGGTCAGAATATAGGGATAATATGTTACATGTCAATTAACCTTTGTTTTGTGGCAGTATTTGCAAATGGCATCCGAAAATGTTGAGATAAGCAATGAAGCACATGAGACCGTTGAGACACCTTTAATCACTAACCAGGTTAATGTGATGTCAGACGAAGAAGAAATTAGAGATATCTACGTGGTGCGTGAAGAACTAATAGTTGCACCCGAGCTAGTTGCAGAGGTAGCAGCTGAGAGTGGGAAGAAGAGGAACCTGAGGCGAATTTATTAGAAGAATTTTATTATCAAAATTTAGCATTACAAAATCGTATTCATGAGTTAGAAGAGCAGGCTGAAGAACGGCAGGAGGTCGTGGAGCAAAGAGATGCAACCATTCAAAATTGTGTTACCCGATGTGCGATGCTTGAACAGAAGCACTCTTTGGCAGAGTATAAGATATTAGAAATTTGGAATCGAGGATGCTTTATGATCAAAGTTCGATGAAAGCGAAACAACTAAACGAAGGAGAATATATGACGCATGGGTAAAAGCCCATATGACGTGTAGATATTGTAGAAAAAAGACGTCCGATCTAATAAAGCCAAAATAGATGAAATGGATTTTTCTTTTTGGACAACAATTGGGAGAATCAACATCGAATTTGGAATTACCACATGCATAGCGGTCAACCCCAATTCGATATGGATCGGAGAATAATGATTCAAATCATGGATCGGGGAATGGGACGAAGCAACTTAAGGGTGGAATATACCTATAAAGAAAGTCAAATCCATGAGTTTAAGTGAGAGCGTTTGTCGAGGAACCCGAACGAAGTTATTACGGGTAAGTTAAAGATAAACTCTTGCGAAGTTTATACCTTATTAGATACCTGTTCTACCCACTCTTTTATTTCACCTAGTTGTGTTCAATATTTGAATTTAACTCCGGAGAAGCTAGATTTTGATTTATCTGTTGAAACTCAGTTGGGAGAAACCTTCGTTACATCCACTATTTATAAATCTTGTTTAATTCAAATTGTCACTTTCACGTTACCTGTCAATCTTATCTCTTTGAAAATACTTGCCTTTCATGCAATTTTAGGAATTGATTGGTTAACTACTCATCGTGCTTTTCGTAAGGTTGTTAGCTTTCATATTCCTAACCAACCTGTTATGCGAATTCAAGCAACCAAACCACTAAAGTCAATCATTGTCATATCAAGCCATAAGTAAAGAGTCCCGGTCCTTTCGCTGTTGACTTCCTTGTGTGGAATGCACCAGAAGCGGACTTTTACGTAGGCGACGTCGTGAATGACGATGGCAAGTTGATAGGTATCAATGTGACGTACTATCTAAGTCTTGGATGAGGTCACAAGTTTTGAATGATATTTCTATTGTTAATAAATTTCCTGACGTATTCTTGAAGACTTCTTAGCCTACCCCTAGAGCGTGAAATCGAATTTTGTATTGATCCCAGTACAAACCCATTTCTAAAACCCTTAAATATTTTTTCAACTAAAATGAACGTAACATGTGCCAAAGACGTTGGCTCGAGCTATTGAAGATTACGATCGTACCATGTAATATCATCGTGGAAGTGAGAACGTGGTAGCTGACGCGTTGAGTAGAAGATTGTATGTGGTTACAAGTGCGAATATACGAACCCACGTGAAGATAACGAACATATGATTAGAATCGACTTTAATCGATAAAGTTAAAGCCGCTCAAGCTACATACTCAGAGCTGATAAATGTGAAGAAGAAGGTTCAAGAGGGCGTTATTCTAGAAGCAAGAATCGACGAAGAGAGGAAATCTCAACCCTCAATTTAATTGGCCCATTTAAAATCCTCGATCGAGTAGAGGCGTGGCTTATAGACTCGTTTTACCGCCAAGTATGTCGGCGTGTTCATAGCGTTTTTTAACGTATCGATGTTACGTAAATATGTGAACGGCCCGAACCACATTATTAATTTAGAACCGGACGAGATAGCGGATGATTTAACGTATGAGGAGATACGTGTTAAAATCTTAGATAAGAAGAATCGTATTCAACACTCAAAGGTTATACCTCAAGAGTTGGAATTTAAAATGAAGTCGAGGTATCCTCACCTGTTCAGCATACCAAGTACGTACGTAAATTTCGAGGGCGAAATTCCATAAGGAGGGGAGATTGTGAGACCCCAGATTTTATGAATAAATATTTAATTTTTTCGAAATAATTTTTTTGAATATTATGGTGTGGATTTGATATAATGTTATACTTGTGGGTAATATTTATAAATTTTGCAAAGTGTGCAAGTTGTTGTATAATATTCGATTGGTCGGGGAATATTCTTTTTGTCGGGAAATATTAAATGCTGCGATTTAAGACAATCATTAGTGGACCCCACAATGTAATTATTATCGGATTAAGAAAATGACAAAAATACTTTATGAAAATAATGGCGGAAGTTTTACTGTTAAGCTGTTGAAACACCGGTGTTAAAAAATGAATGTCTGGCGTGGTTGCATAGTAGCACACGGTATTGATTATTGATGCTTAGTTGATAAGTCACTCAGTTTTGTTTTATTGGTATTATTAATGTAATAAAACAGAATAATTTTATACAGTTATTCAATAAATAGAATATATTATATTCTATTATGCATAGTGTTGCATAGTGTCTACATAGTGTTTTGCATAGTAAAATCTTTTTATATAAAGCAGTAATACTTTTATAAAGTTATTCTATAAATATAATATATTATATTTTATTATGCATAGTGTTACATGTGTACTGCAGATAGTGCTGCATAGTAAAATCTTTTTATATAAAACAGAATACTTTTATAAAGTTATCTGTTTTATTAGAAAATATAATTAGAATATATTATATTTTATTATGCATAGTGTTTGCATAGTGTCTGCATAGTGTTTGCATAGTAAAATCTTTTATAAAGTTATTCGTTTTATTAGATTATAAATAGAATATATTATATTTTATTTAAAAGATTTTGTTTTAAATATGGACCGCCAGATTAAAGTAAATCAATTTGGACCGTTCATGAGTTAGTTACTATGTAGTCCATTTTTCTATAAATAGAAGCTTATTCCTTCATTATTTCTTACGAATTCACTGAAACTCTAGAGAGATAAACTATAGAGAGAAAGAAGAAAAGTATTCTGCTACTTCACTACTCATATATCTAGTACTCTTCTTCTTAAGGTAGGGAATATTATTTGTTGTACTCGTAAGAGGTACTCTTTCTTTCTTATTTATGAATAGAACTTCTGTTATTCCATTCTTTATTATTACATTGGAATAACTTTGATATCATCTGCTACCCTATACTTGGTGAAATTCTTCTCGTTATTCCATTCTTTATTATTATGTTGGAATAACTTTGTCTATGCAAAATAATCGCATACATGGTAAAATTCTTCTAATATTCCATTCTTTATTATTACATTTGAATATCATGTCTGCATGCGTTACTGTGGGACCGGTTCCGTTATTTATTATTCTGTTGGAATATCACAGCCGGTGCTTTTATGCTGGACTCGGTTCCATTCTTTATTATTACATTGGAATATCCGTCTGCATTCATTTTACTTGGGACTGATTCCGTTATTTATTATTCTGTTGGAATAACCTGCATGTGCGGTCTATCGCATGCATGTTGATTTCTTTTGTTATTCCATTCTTTATTATACTCAGTTGGTTAAAACTTTGACTTCTATACTCCATGAAATTAGTGGAATATCATTGATAATTGCGCTTCATCCCGTATTTTTCCATGAAAATATTCTTCTGAGCATTCTTGAATTTTACTCTACAAAGCAGTATCATGTTGACAATTTGGACGTTATTGGTTCTTGGACAAATTAATTCTTGAACTTGTTTTATTGAATTCTTATATCATTGTCATCATCCTCATATTTATATTTTTTAAAAGTTATCTGTGGCCTGTAGTGCATAAATGGACTTGGTATGATTATGACCAGGGTTCATTCGGTGTAATAATGATGGTAGTAATGTTACAAATGATGTAAAAGTCCTCATTGGCCCGTAGTGCATTGATGGATGATTGTTGGCATGATCATGACCATTAATGAATACACAAATATTCTTTTGTCCGTAGTGCATGGATAATTGTGGTCGTGATACTAAAGAATATCCTTGGCCAGTAGTGCGAGGGGTGATTCGATCATGTGGATTATTTATTAAAATTCGAGTCTCAAATGATAAAAGTGATGAAAACCTTTTAAATCATAAAAGATAGTAGATTTTATTCTCTACTTGACTCTTTTAATGGATTGCTTGTTCACCGCAGCTTAAACTTGATGTTTGTTATATTGTATCGGTTTAACATCATTTAAGGCTAATGATAATTTATTCTGCATTATCTTAGTCATAATATTTCATTGGGCTAGTTGAGCTCACCCTTTCTTTCACCGTTCTCTTCGTGAAATGAGAATATAATTTGAACGTAGTCGGAGAAGCGGAGTGATGGTCCTAGATGGTGCATTAGTAGTCCTCACTATTCGTGAAATAGTGTGATAATAATTGTAATGAGGACTCCTTTTGAGTTTGTATACTCTCTAGTAAACAATATTTGTATTCAAACTCACATTTTATGTTATGTCGTATTGTACACGACAATTGTATTATTAAGTTGTATTTGAATTCTGTACCATGTATCTGGCAACTCAAGATGGGTGACGTATACCTAATTTTGGGGGCGTACAAAGCCGGACATGAAGATATTTGAAAATTCCAAGAAGATTGAGTTGAGCCAAGACTTCGTTGGAATTAACTCCGAGTAAGGAGTTATGGTTGGTGATCCCTCCTCTCATGGGTTCGGAGGGGGAGATTGTTGGGTGTGGGTCCTCACCCATGAGATAGAATCCAAGATATAAAAGAATTGATTTTCTTTGTGAGCAAGTAAGTGGGTTTACTTGATATTAATCCAATTAAAAATTGGGTTAAACAATATTGGGATTGGAGATTCCATGAAAGGAATCCAAGTTGAAAAAGAATTTACTTGTTAGATTGGTTGGTGACCAAGACAAGGAGATGTGATCCCTAATTTGATTAGGAGAATAAATTATTTCTAATCCATAACAAGAATGGATTAGGAAGAGTACTATAAATAAGGCTATGAGGGAGTCTTATTTTATACATGATATGAGATAAGCTTGGTAGTAAGAAGATACCAAAATAATAAATTGAGAGAATTACTGTTTGTTGTTCGTGGGTATCCGCCATCATCTCCGTTCAATTGAAAGCTTGAAGACTTTATTGCTTGTGGTATTTTTTGGTGGTGAAGTTAATTAGGTTTCTCAACTTAATTAAAGGTAAATTTGTATTATCTCTATTTATTGTGTAACCTCAAGTTTTAGAGCATAAAACTTGAGAGGATTATTGTAAGCCCATTATTAGTTATATAGTTGAGATTCGGAATTTGACCCGTGATTTTTACCTCTTAATTTTAAAGGGTTTTCCACGTAAATTTGGTGTCTTACTTGTGGATGGTTATTTGTTATTTTTGTTCTCATAATTGGTTTTGTTGATTTTATATTTACTTGCACAAAGACGGAAAAGTAATTCCTGGGATATAGATTATTTTTGGCGTAATTTTCCCAACAATATATATATATATATATATATATATATATATATATATGACGGAACTAAAACATATCTCTTAAATAACATATTTCTCTTAAATAGTATATATTTATTAAAACTACGTTGTTTTGGTCTCATTTCCTTTTATTTACAAAAATACCACTCGCGTCTCCACTTGTTTTTAAATTTTTTTTTTAAAACGTCGTACTTAATAAAAAATATGTTATTTAAGATAAATATGATATTTAAGAGATGTTTTATGTATATATATATATATATATATATATATATATATATATATATATATATATATATATATATATATATATATATATAGGGATTCCATCCATGGGTAGGTTGCCATGGACAACTTTATTCTAACAACCCTTTTCGAGTAGTTGATTAACTTATTGGAAGGCTAAGATTGAAACATAAATATACAAAGCCGGTACAAGGTGTACCGGCTTTTATTTTAATATGAGGACCCCACATAGTCAACATGTTGTCAGTTTGTTTAAATAAAACGAATTTTTAATATTAAATAATGAAAGTAAAATGCGAACATCTTGCTGTTTACCTGTTTTTTTATTTTTATTTTTAAGCATTTCCCCATTAATAGTCATGACTCAGCACATTGTGTAAATTTAAAAAAATATAAAATACTTCCGGCCGCTACAAGCTCTTACGGTTGTTAATAAAAAAAAATAATAATAAAATAGGATATAAAATAAGGTTATTTCCTTTGAATCTTATTTTACCGAATAAAAAAGAATTTATATCAAATATGAAATTTGGTTTTGCCTATGCTATTGTTTTATAAATTATTATGTATTAATCTTGATATATGTTGGTTCTTGTTTTTATTCCAAGCCGCATAAGCTTGTGACGGTTGGTTGTTATTTTTTTATTTTTTTTATTAACAGCTGTAAGAGCTTGTAGCGGCCGGAAGTATTTTATATTTTTTAAGTTTACGCAATGTGCTGAGTCATGACTATTAATGGGGAAATGCTTAAAATAAAATAAAAAAAGGCACAACCAAAATAACAACTGCACTTCTACCAGGCATTATTTAATATTAAAAATTCGCTTTTATTTAAACAAACCCGACAACACGTTGACTATGTGGGTCTCATATTATTAAATAAAAGTAAAATTACACCTTGTACCGAACTTTAAGATATTTATGCTTCAATCTCAAATTTTCCAATAAGTTAATCAACTACTCGAAAAGGGATTGTTAGAATAAATATGTCCACTAAGAACCTATCGCCATTGGATTAATCCCATATATATATATATATATATATATATATATGACAAAACAGTGTTGCGGTAGCCGGTAGGAGAGATACCGACCGTAACACTGTTGATGTAGGCAACTATCCTGCCGCAAGGCCAACAACAGTGTTGCGGTAGGAAGTAATGTTTTTTTAAATCGCAACAGTAGCATCTATAAATAGATGATACACATATGGTAGACATAAATAGATATATAGTATGTGAGAAAAATCTAATCCTAAAGGGAACTCAAGAAAGATTTCACTGCCAAAGATGCCATCTGAATTAAAAAAAAATATGCATGAGAGCTCAATTTTCCCAATTTTATCGGTAGATAAATTTTATTAATAATACGTTTAGGATATATTTGATACAATGAGTTAATTTTATAATTTTATCTAATCTCATATATTGATATACGTTGCATCTTTTACTATATATAACGTAACTCAAAAATAATTCAGCCATCTAAATCCTGGAAGATCCATATGTTGATTCTATTAGATGGACAAAATCTGAAATATAACTGAATAATATTTGGACCTCCTGAATCTTGTCCAAACTATACTCTCTATTTATGTCACCTATCAAATTAAATCCAAATAATAAAGCTAGCATAGCATAGCATGCATGCATGCATGTTTAATTTGAGCCAAAAACAAAATGTAGCAAACAAAAGCGCTGTGGTGTTTGTCTGCTATTGAGAACATTGACAAAGGCACTGACATGGCACACCATGTTGTGTCTCACTCCTTCTTACCTGTCTAACTCATATATAATTCCCCAAAGGCCAAAGTGAAAAATCCTTTAATTATATATATGTTTGTGTTTATACACAAAGATTGGAATGAAAAAAAGTGCTAATTTTATTTTATATATAATCTACTCAGAGACAGCAGGCTATTAATCGACGTGTCTTATTGCTACCCAAGAAGGCCATATTTTTAATTTTTCATATGATATTTATTTCATGTTAACTTTTCATGAATCAATTACTTTCTATATTATGAGTCTCCTAGCTCTCATTCAATGATTCAATAGTTTTTTATTCAGCTTTATTAAACATTTTATACATACACATGTAGGTTGTAGAGTGAAAGAAAAAAATGGTATTTTTTTTTATCAAACGCTCTAATTAACTGAAATGTATTAAAACTGCATGTAAACGATTATATATGATAAAAAATTATAATACAAAAAATTGAAATTTGAATCCTTTCAAACATAATAATAGATGATCAGGAAAAGAGTCAATCGTAACAACAATTAATGGACACTAGATAAACTCCTGAAAATCTGTCATAATCCTAAAGTAATAACAAAATATACAGATTTACGAGCAAAGGAAAAACCCGTCATCATGATAACGTCAAGCCCAAATCTGAACAATCTATCGATCTTCAACCATTCACGCACCGAAAAATTTCTCAATAATGGAAAAAATATGCCAACTGGAGAACAAACTCTCAAGAGATGAGAATAAAATTCTCTCACAAAAAGAGAAAAAAAATCAGTTATATCATAGAGAAAACAAATTCTACAAAAGAGAAAAATAAACTTCACAATAAAAAAAAATTATTAGAGTACAAGAAGAAAGATCTAGGTTTGCATTCTTGTCTTAGTTTCTTATAAAACTTTGGAAATTGATATTACTAGAACTATAAATTAAAACAGTTATATTTTGCAATTCAACTCCAATGATTAGAACTCAAAATTTGGAATTATAAATATGTTTGAAATTCCATATAATTGAAATTCAATTAAAATGTAAGCTGTGTTCCAATTCGAAGACATGGAGGTAAATTGTTAAATCCACCAAGGAATTTGAGATACTTTACAAAAATGGAGTGCCTTTAGCAACTCTGAGAGTGCAGCTAGTACAAATGAAGTTGACTTGGTTGAGTATGTTATAATACTTGTAATCACTTTCATAATGTTTATAATTATCAATACTAAACTTTTGGTTTAGACAGCCTAACTAAAGAATTAAATTAGTATAACTATAGATTATATTAATTAAGCAGTCTCTCTTGTTGGAACAAAAACTTGCATAATTGAAAATTTTACACTTTAATTTCTCTTGTCATGTTTAAGAAAAGTAGAGACGGAAATGAAAGGGATAAAAGGACGAGGACATGAGTGCGTAAACAGGCTAGAAAGCGAAAAGGTACGAATTTGTTTTCTCCTATTCAACGCTTTGTTGTCTCAAAGTCCATCCAAAAAATATACAGTAAAGTAAAGAAATATCTTAATTAATTTGTGTGCATGGTATATTCTAGAAATTAAAAGGCCAGATGATAGATTCCTATAACGTAGTAGTTGTAAACTGTATTTGTATGGCGCGGAAGGAATATATATATATATATATATATATATATATATATATATATATATATATGGGATTTCATCCACAAAGAACCCATGTTGTGAAGCAATTTTTTGATCCAAATTGCCACAACCTCTGTATATGACTTGTTACTTAGTTTTTTTTTTTATAAGTAGCTACAGTTAGCAGAATTTTACTTAAAAGTTACTTTCCAACAAACCTAGTTCTTTGTGGATGGAGATCCTATATATATATATATATACACATATATATATATATATATATATATATATATATATATATATATATGAGATTCCATCCAACGGGTTGTTGTTGAAAGAATTTATTTTGCCAAAATTGCCACAACCTCAGTAGCTATTGTTATAATTTTTATTTTATTTTTTATCACCAGCATACAGGTTGTAAATTTACCAAAAAAAATAGATTCCCCAACAACCAAGTTCATTGTAGATACAATTTATATATATATATATATATATATATATATATATATATATATATATATATATATATATATAAAAGAATATTTATTTGTATTTGTATTACGCACACTTTAAGAATAGTGATTCTTATTCCACCATGATGAAAAAAATAATACAAATAAGTTTTAGTTATAATTTAAGATGTCCAATATTATTCTTTTGATTAATTTGAAAAGAGATGTAAAAATTGTATAATCAATTGAAAGCCAATCAAAAGAATAAAATTCGATGTATATATATACAAGTTCATTAAATAATATAAAGTGCTTTAATGACTCGTAACCTCATAGATTTTTCACATGACCTGGCGACCATTTGGTAGGGACAATTAATATTCTTCTCAACACCCCCTATGTATATATATAAACCTTAGCTCATTTGCCTCTCAATGTGCGTCAAGAACATAATGTCTTATTCATCCGTTGGTGCAACCAATATAGTTAGCGGTGTCACAGCCGTGGACTGCCACAAACAAGTCCGTTCATGGCGGCTCCTCCGCTCCATCCTAGAGCTTCTCATCCCCACTTGCAACTGTACCTTCATAGAGCAACATGAAATCAAACAACAAACTTGCATGAAGCAAAATTACTATATCCCCCATATTCCTACTCTCAACCCTTCCACCACTATAACCGGCACAATATTCGGCCACCGCCGCGGAAAAGTTAGCTTTTGTATCCAAACAAACCCTAAATCCACCACCCCACTCCTCCTCCTTGAACTAGCTATTCCAACAACAATTTTAGCTAGGGAAATGCGGGGCGGACTTCTAAGAATTGCGCTTGAATCCACCTCTAATGTGAGAAATAGCATGGATTCAAATAACTCCCTTTTGTCCATGTCAATATGGAATATGTACTGCAATGGAAGGAAAGTAGGGTTTGCTGTGAAACGAAAACCCTCCAAGGCCGATATGGAGGTTTTAGGCCGCATGGAATCGGTTGTTGTAGGGGCAGGAGTAATAAGTGCTAAGGAACTTGATCTTGATGATGAAATAATGTACCTTAGGGGGAATTTTCAACGGGTTCACGGATCGTCTGATTCTGAAACATTTCATTTGATTGATCATCCGGATGGTAATGTTGGTCAGGAGCTAAGTATCTTTTTTCTTCGTTCTCGCTGAATTCTTCTTGATTGTGGCATAATCTTGTTAATTCTGGGATTTTTTTGGCTCTAAAGTTTAGTGAAATGACTGTTTTAATTTAATTACAGTTGTTGAACTAGAACTTTGAATCTCTTGTTGCCTAAGCACATGGCACTTGAAGCATGTTTGGGTTGTGCTTAATTTGTACAGCATCTACCAGCCCTGTCTGTCATTCGACCTTTTTTTTCTTTTTCTTCCCCCCCCCCCACCACCCACCACCCACCACCCACCCCCACCCCCACCCTTTAAGTCTCAATGTCCCTTTTTTGAGTTGTGCTAAATGAGCACGACTTTCTTCTTTTAAAATTCACATTTGGAGCATTAGCGACGAAAACTTATGGTATGAAAATATTATGGACAATGTTTGGGATGTTTTGAATATGATATTTCTTAGCTCCCCATGAATGATTCAAATTGATCAATATTTTGCGATGAGGCTATGAATGATATTCTTTTAAATTTTTTTTGGCCTCGTGATGTGTATGAGATGTTGCATACACTATAATATGCACTATATATATATATATATATATATATATATATATATATATATAATGTACATGAAGATTAGACATGAGTTTTGACTTTGTGGAGTCCATATGCAAAATTTTAGAAAACCAAAATTCATAGAATTTCTTTGATTTTAGTACAAGTAATTATTATCATAAATAAACAAAAAAATACTATTAAATAACATATTTGTAATTTTCAAAACTTAAACAAAGAAATTCATATAAGATTTTATATTTAAAAGGTTGAATAGTATTTTTGTCCTTTCAAGTTGTCACTCACTTTTAAAGTCGTCCTAAAGTTTATTTTTCGTCAATTAGATCCTTAAAGTGATATTTTTTGGCGTTTCAGTCCCTTTTATCCGATTTGACTGTAACCCGACCAATTTATCTTGAACCCAATTCGATTTATTTTTCACTTCTGTCCCTCTAAGTTACCCGATTTTATTTTTTTATTTTAAGAATAAAATAAAAAAATTGTTTTTTAAAAAATGAGTAAAGTTTCAAAAATATATATTCAAAAAATACAACTTTATTTTTAGAAAAAAATAGAATTTTTTAAAAAAAAAATGAATAAAATTTCATAAAATATAGATTCAAAATAAAATAAATTAAAAATAAAACTTTTTTTTTTAGAAAAAAAAATTTAATTTTTTTAAAACGAGTAAATTTTTATGAAATATAGATTCAAAAATAAAACAAAAATATAAAAATTATTTTCAAAAAAAATAGAATTTTTTATTTTTTAAAAAGTGAGTAAAGTTTTATAAAATGTCACTTTAAGGACCTAACTGAGGAAAAATGAACTTTAGGGATGACTTTGAAAGTGATTGGCAACTTGGAGGGACAGAAGTATCTACGGGTTCAAGTGCAAATTAGGGTTCACATGTGTGACGCCCCCAAAATTAGGTATACACCACCCATCTTGGGCGTCAGATACATGGTACAAAATTCAAATACAACTTACTAATACAACTGTGCCGTATGCAATACGACAAACATAAATCGTGAGTTTGAATACAATTATTGTCTACTTAGAGATTATACAAACTCAAAAGGAGTCCTCATTACAATTATTAACACACTATTTCACTGAATAATGAGGACTACTAATGCTATTCTCCTGGACCGTCACACTGTTTCTCGACTAGTCCCTTCTATGTTCTCATTTTCAAGAGAATAAAGGTGAAAAAAAGGTGAGCTCAACTAGCCCAAGAAGAAATATTATGACTAAGATAATGCGAGAATAAATTATCGTTAGCCTTCAAATGATGTTAAACCGATAAAATATAACAACATCAAGTTTAACTGCAGTTTGAACAAGCAATCCATTAAAATAGTCAAGAGAGAATATAATGTACTATCTTTTATGATTTAAAAGGTTTTTCATGACTTTTATCATTTGGGACTCAAATTTTAATAAATAATCCACATCATCGAATCACCCACGACACTACGATCAAGGATATTCTTTAAGATCACGACCACAAATTATCCAAGACTACTGACCAAGGACATTCGTGTATTCATTAATGGTCATGATCATGCCAACAACTATCCATCAATGCACTACGGGCCAATGATAACTTTTACCACATCATTTGTAACATTATTACCATGATTACAATCGAATAATTCCCCGGTCATAATCATACCAAGTCCATCTATGCACTATGTGCCAGCGATGGATGACTTTCAATATATATATAAACATGAGGATGATGACAATGATATAAGAATTCAATAAAACAAGTTCAAGAATTAATTTATCTAGAACTAATAATGTCCAAATTGTCAACATGATCTTTGTTTTGTAGAGTAAAATTCAAGAATGATCAAAAGAATATTTTCATGAAAAGACATTGGATGAAGCGCAAATATCAAGGATATTCTACTAATTTCATGGAGTATAGAAGTCAAAACTTTAACCAACCGAGTATAATAAAGAATGGAATAACAAAAGAAATCACCATGCATGCGGTATCAGCATAGATGTAAAGTTATTCCAACAGAATAATAATAACGGAACCAGTCAGCAAAATTTGCAACAAGCTGGATGTTCCAATGTAATAATAAAGACGGAACTGTGTAAAACACACGCATGTGATGTTCCAATGTAATAATAATAAAGCGGAACCAAGTTGATTGTAAAACACACATGCATGTGATGTTTCAACAAAATAATAATAAAGATTTAAACCTGTGTCCAGGTGTAAGAACACACATGCATGTGATGTTTCAACAGTAATAATAGAAGAATGTCATCAAGTATAGGGTAAATCACAGATATAAAAGTTATTCTAATAGCGAATAATAAGCAATGGAATAACAAATGCTTTTCTTCATGAATAAGAAAGAATAACACCCTTACATTAGTAGTAGATTGAATACGTAGTAATATAGTAACAAAATACTCTTCTTCTTTCTCTTATTTCTCTATACTTTCTCTCTATAGCTTGAATGAATTCGTGAAAAATAATGAAGACTCAGCCTCTATTTATAGAAGATTTCTAGCTTAAAGACTTGAAATGTGAAAAGGCAAGTGGCTTGATGATTGGTGATGTGAAAAGAAAAGTGGTTTGACGCCTATAATGTGAAACGACAATTGGTTCAACGCCTGTAATATGAAACGGCAAGTGGTTTGACGTCTGGTAAAGGTAGTTACTATTGACGAAGGTAATTACTATTGATGAAGGTAATTACTATTGACGAATGAAGGTAATTACTATTGATGAAGGTAATTACTATTGACGAAGAGACTCTTAGATGATGACATATGGGCCCCCCATAAAATAACCAAACTTACTACAAACGTCTCATAATAGACTCTTTATATACATCAAGGATTGAATAAATATTACCACAAATCATTTTATTTTCAATCAACACATATTTAATCTTTCAACAATTATTAATCATTTATAACTTGTCGTCTCAATTATTGATTTAATAATATAACATATTATACAGATGATCTTTGTGACAATAATTGAATCAATAATATAAGAGATAGGACGCAAAGAATTATTTGTAGCAATAATTGAGTATAAATGAAAGTGACTTCTCACGTAAAGATCAATAATCAATACCGCAGTGCTACTATACAACCACGCCGTATTCTTCAGACTTTTACTACCGGGTAGTTCAACGGTTTTAATTCAGTAACACCTCCGCCGTTATTTTCACAAAGTATTTTTGTCGTTTTCTCAATCCGACAATAATTCCGTTGTGGGGTCCACCAATGATTGTGCCGTCGTACAAATATTTCCCGACAAAAAGAATATTCCCCGACCAAACGAATATTTTATAACTTTCTTACTTTGCAAAATTTATAAATATTACCCACAACTATAACATTATATCAAATTTACTCCATAATATTCAAAAATAATATTTATAGAAAATTCATCTTTATTTATAAAAGTTGGGGTCTTACAACATGACCTAATTAAATTAAATGCACAATTAGGGTTTTATGACCTCATTAAATGTACAAAATAGGGTTCGCATGACCTAATTGAAAGAAGACGAAAAAGTCAAAAATAAATGTACTAGACCCGAGAGAAGACCACATGTTTTGAGGCAGAAGGCTCGTGGAGGTGGCTCGTTTTGGGAATTGATTGAGGGATTGGATTGGTGGCTAGAAGGACGACAAGACGAAATGGGCATTATTCTAACGACTAAAGGGTATTTCTAGAATTTCCTTAAAGACATGTGCCTGACATGTGATTACTTAAGTTCTAAGAAACTCTATAAATACCCTTTTCATTCTATGAAGGAGGGGACCTCTTTTTGGACTTTGGACTTGGACATTCTGTGACGCCCCCAAAGTAGGTATACATCACCCATCTTGAGTCGCCAAATACATGGTACAGAATTTAAATACAAACTTCTTTGATACAGTACGACAAAACGTAGTTGAGAGTTCCAACACGGATAATATCTCGTAGAGAGTATACAAACTCAAATAAAGTCTTTATTACAATTATTATCACACTATTTCACATAATAGTGAGGACTACTATAGCCACCTATCTGGACCGTCACTCCGTTCCCCGACTAGTCCCAGCTATATTCTCATTTCCTGAAGAAAACAATGAAAGCACAGGGTGAGCTCAACTAGCCTAGTAAAAAATATTATGACTAAGATAATGCAGAATAAATTATCGTTAGCCTTCAACGGTGTTAAACTGATAGAATATAATAGACAACAAGTTTAACTGCAGCGGAAAAAATAATCCATTAGAAGAGTCAAATAGAGCATGACATATACTATCTTCTATGATTTAAAAGTTTATCATTAATTTTATCGATGAGACTCAGCTTAACAAATAATCCACATCACTGAATTATCCATGCACTACGTGTGACGCCCCCAAAATAGGTATACATCACCCATTTTGAGTCGCCAAATACATGGTACAGAAACAAATACAACTTCATTAAACTGTGAGTTTAAATACAAATAGAGAGTATAAAAACTCAAAAGGAGTCCTCATTACAATTATTGATACACTATTTTAAAAATAGTGAGGACTGCTAAAACAACTTTCTAGAACCATCACTCCGTACCCCGACTAGTTCCTGCTATGTTCTCACTTCCTGAGAAGAAAAATGGAACAAAAGGGTGAGTTCAACTAGCCCAGTAAAGAATATTATGACTAAGTTAATATACAACAAATTATCATTAGTCTTCAACAGGGAATAATCTGATAAAATATAATAGACAACAACTTTTAGATCAACAATTGCAGCGGAAAATAACAATCCATTAGAAGAGTCAAGTAGAGAAAAAATTCTACTATCTTCTAAGATTTAAAAGTCCATCATCAATATTTTATCCCTGTAAGGCCAAAGATATTCATTTGTATCACCAGTTGGTCATGTTCATCTCAACACATGTTCATCTTTGCACTACGGGCCAAAGATATTCATTAGGTAATCATTCATCTTGCACTACTGTGCCAAAGATATTCATTTGTATCATCATTTAGATCGAGGATGAGGAAAAATATTTTAAAGAAAACGAATCCGGTGAGATAATGATCAAATATTAAGGATTCAGGTATTACAGTTTATCCAAGTTCAATAATATTCAAATAACCAATTTTGAAGCGTAATTCAAAAATAATGATCAAAACATGGATACAATCAAAGATGGTAACCATAATGTATAACTTGGACAAAAAGAAGAAAATTTCATTTTTCGTTGAATAAAGGTCGATTCGTGAATAAGGTCGATACGTGAATAGTAAATCCGACATAAAAAGTTCCAAATTTGATAAAAGTTTATACCAATATTTTTAAGATAATGATATTGAAGAAAATATCATTTAAGAAGAAGATAATATCCCTTACCTCAAAATATCGCATTTTTCGATGGAATATCTCAGATAAAAGGTCAAGAAAACTTGTAATCGATTAATGTAAACTCACAAAGTACCTAAATACTCATAAAATACACTCAATAATCTAGAGAGAGAAAGAGAGAAAACTTGTTTCTGGTGTAATTTTCAATTCTAACTTAGCCCTCTATTTATAGGAAAATGTTAACACGCCGAAGCAGACTTAACCTGCAACCTGATGGCTTTACCTGCTACTATTTCCACCCACCATATTTGAATAAAAATCTCAGCACATTTCTTCACCAACCAAGAGTGGGGCCCACCAATTCTAGAATTTTTCACCAAAATGATTTATAACCTGATTTCCGAATCAGCCACCTCTTAAAATTCATAACAAATCATACGCTCATTTTTAACGGTTCAAAATTTGTGGACATATAATCAACTTATATATGTATAACATATCCAAAAATTACAACGATCCAAATCACGGATTAAAATTATAACTCCTTAATATATCTCAAAAAACACTTGTTTGATTTTTAATACCTCCAATCCGATAAAATACTAATAAAACACCTCAACATTAATTCCTTCATTTATAACCACATAAATAAATCCATCATTTATATCCACATAAAATAAATATTTCCTTATCATATGAATCAATGATTAATTATTCACAAATAATATTACAGAATCACATTTATGACAACCAAGTTGTTCCCAAGAAAGAGGGGGCTTTCCAATAAGGATTTCTCCTTACTGGCGCGCAATTAGGTGACCAAACCTCTCCTCGATGTAACTTTCTAGACATTGCCAATAATGTTATCTAATAATATTATTCCAAATAATTTGAATTATCGATCCGATAAAAGAGATAATCGTGACAAAGGATTTATAATTGAAACAACAATAATATAAAATATCAATGCAAAGAATTATTGAATCAATAAAATAAAATATTTAATAAAGAATTCATCGTGACAATTATTGAGTAAAGGCCTTCTTCACGTAAGAATCAATAATTCAATAATACGCGTAACATCAGTATGCCATCGCAAGCAACAACGCCAGATTATTTTTACTTTAACCACCGTATTCCAACAAAGTGTTAATGGTAACAACTACGCCGTTATTCAATTTTGTCGCTTTTCTTCATTCGATCGTTATCCGTTATGGGCCCCACAATTGTCATGCTTGGCCGCATTTAATATTCCCGAAGTAAAGAATATTCCACCGACAAAATGAATATTTTATAACCACTTGCTTATTTTGCAAAATTTTCACATTTCACCCATAACTAAAGTTATTATATCAAATTAATACCTTATTATTCACAATAATTAATAAAGGAAATTTGATTTTATTCATTAAAAAGTTGGGGTCTTACAACCTCCCCTCCTTATGAAATTTCGTCCTCGAAATGGACGTACGTACTTGGTGTTTCGAAAAGGTAAGGATACCTTGCTTTTATTTCTGATTCCAACTCCCAGGTCATCTCTTCAATAGCATGGTTTCTCCACAAAGCCTTAACTTGTGGTATAACCTTCGTGCGTAGGACATGCTCTTTCCTATACAAGATCTTAACAGGTACCTCCTCGTACGTTAAATCTTCAAATTATCTCATCCGGTTCTAACTCAATAATGTGGTTCGGGTCTTTAACATATTTACGAAGCATAGATATGTGAAAAACATTATGAACACGAGACATATTTGGAGGTAATGCGAGTCTATAGGCCACATTTCCTATTCGGTCAAGAATCTCAAATGGACCAACAAATCTTGGATTAAGCTTTCCTCTCTTCCCAAATCTTGTAACTCTTTTCCATGGTGCAACACGTAACAATACATGATCCCCAATATTAAATTCCACGCCCTTCCGATGAAGATCTCGTGATAACTCTTTTGTCGATCCTGCCGCTTATATATACGTTGTCGAATCGTTTGGATCTTCTCTCGTAGTCATGCGTACCAACTCTGGTCCCAACAATGTTGCTTCACCCACCTCGTCCCAGCATACTAGAGAACGATATTTTCTTCCATACAACGCCTCGAATGGAGCCACACCTATGCTCGCCTGATAACTGTTGTTGTAGGAGAATTCCACCGATGGTAGGTACTTATCCCAACTCCCTTTGAGATCTAGGACACGAGTCTTAATAGATCTTCAAGAGTTTGAATAGTCCTCTCTCGATTGTCCGTCTGCTTTGAGGATGGTATGTCGAATCAATCAGAACTGCGCCCATAGCTTTTCGTAAGCTAACCCAAAATCGTGAAGTGAATCTTGGGTCACGATCCGAAACTATGGATATTGGCATGCCGTGCAATCTCACAATCTCGCTCACGCATACATACTAGCAAGACGCTCAAGGAATAAGTCTCACGATGGGCAAGAAATGGGCGACTTGGTTAATCTATCAACAATAACCCAAATCGCATCTATGCCTTGAGTAACCTTGGGAAGACCCGTAATGAAATCCATAGTAATGTGTTCCCACTTCCATTTCAGAATCTCAAGTGGTTGTAATGGACCCTTTGGCATTTGATGCTCCGCCTTTACACGTTGACAAGTTAAACACCTCGAGATAAACTCCGCGATCTCTCTTTTCATATTGCTCCACCAAAATGTATGTCAAGATCATGATACATTTTGGTACTCCTGTGATGGATTGCAAACGGTGTGTTGTGTGCCTCCATCATGATTCTATGCTTCAAGTCAGAATCGTTAGGAACACAAAGTCTGGAGTTGACTAGAAGTATTCTTTCTTCATCGATTCTTGCTTCTGGAATAGCACCTTCTTGCACTTTTTTCTTCATACGCATCAGCTCCATATCCGTAGCTTGAGCAGCTTTAACTTTATCGATTAAAGTCGGTTCTACTCGTATGTTTGATATCATCATGTGGGCACTTGGAGCCTTCATCTCTATCTCCATCCTTTGCAATTCATACAAAATGGACCTTTGTGTTAACAACATTGCACTCGTACCCGCATATGATCTTCGACTTAATGCGTCAGCTACCACGCTTGCTTTTCCAGGATGATATTGGATGGTGTGATCGTAATCTCTCAACAGCTCTAGCCAACGTCGTTGTCGCATGTTGAGTTCCTTTTGGGTGAAGAAATATTTGAGGCTTTTATGATCTGTATAGATCTCCACTTTCTCCCCATACAGGTAGTGTCTCCAAATCTTCAACGCAAAAACGACTGTTGTCAACTCCATATCATGATTAGGATAATTCCTCTCATATTCTTTGAGTTGCCGTGAGGCATAGGCTATGACTTTCCCATATTGCATGAGAACACATCCTAACCCTTTGTCTAAGCATCATCGTCAGAGATAACAAATCCATCCGAACCGGATGGTATTGCCGTAACATGTGCCGAAATGAGTCTTCTCTTGAGTTCTTGAAAACTCTTCTCGCAATCCTCGTTCCAACCGAATTTTATATCTTTACGAGTTAGCTGAGTTAACGGAGTAGCGATTCGAGAAAATCCTTCCACGAATCTTCGATAATAACCAGCTAAGCCCAGAAAGCTACGTACTTCGGTCACCAACTTTGGTTGCTCCTAACTTTGTATGGCTTCAATCTTCGTCGGGTCGACAGATACTCCATGTTTAGACACCACGTGTCCAAGGAATGCTACTTCTTCAAGCCAGAACTAGCATTTTTTCAACTTGGCATACAACTTGTTATCACGAAGCCTTTACAGTACCAGCTTCAAATGGTGCTCATGATCTTCACGGCTTTTGGAATAGATGAGGATGTCATCAATAAAGACAACAACGAACTGATCCAAGTATTCTTTAAACACACGGTTCATCATATCCATGAAAGCAGCAGGAGCATTAGTCAATCCAAAAGACATGACTAAGAATTCATAATGCCCGCATTACCTAGTTTCAAGGCGTCTTTGAATATCCTCGCTTTTAATCTTCAAATTGATGATATCCGTGATGAAGATCGATCTTTGAAAAGAATTGTGCTCTCAGAATCGGGTCAAACAGGTCATCAATGCGAGGTAGCGGATACCTATTCTTGATAGTGACATGGTTCAACTCTCGGTAGTCAATACAAAGTCGCATACTCCCGTCTTTCTTCTTTACGAATAACACAGGAGCACCCCAAGGAGATGTACTAGGACGAATAAAACTGATGTCCAATAACTCCTGTAGTTGGACCTTTAACTCCTGAAGTTCAATAGGAGTCATTCGATATGGGGTTTTAGAAATGGGCTTGTATACCGGTGTTCAAGGTCAATAAAGAATTCAACTTCACGCTCGGGGTAGACCGGGAAGTTCTTCAGGAAATACATCAGGAAATTCACTAACAATAGAAATAGTATTCAAATCTGACGTGTTTTTGTTCAAGCCCGTGACATGGGCTAAGAATGCTTAACATCCGTGACTAATTTTAGTGGTTTGGTTGTTTGAATTCGCATAATAGGTTGGTTAGGAATATGAAAACTAACAACCTTACGAAAATAATCAATTTTAGCATGATGCGTGGTTAACCAATCAATCCCCAAAATCACATCAAATACAAGAATTTTCAACGAAATAAGGTCGGCAGGTAATGTGATGGTACCGACTTGAATCATGCAAGATTTAAAAACAGTAGATGTTGTAAGACCCCAACTTATTATTAATGAAATTTAACTTTATCTATTTATTATTTTGAAATAGTAAGGGTTGATTTGATTAATGTGGATAGTTATGGGTAAAATACGCAAATATTTCAAAATAAGCAAGTGGTTATAAAATATTCATTGTTGTAGGGGAATATTCGTTTGGTCGTGGAATATTAAATGATTTACGCAGTAAATGACCATGTGTGGGCCCCATAACGGAAAAGCGATTGAATGAAGAAAACGACAAATATAAGTTGTTTAAAAATAACGACGTAGTTGTTCTGCTAATATCTTGTTAAAATACTCGGTGGTTAAAAACACAAGAAGACAGCACCGGCATTGCACCAATTATTGATTCTTACGTAAGAAGACACTACTACTCAATAATGGTTACGTGAATTATCGCTCAAAGATTTTATTTTATTGATTTAATAATTGTGCGTTGATATTTATATTGTTGTTGTTTTCAATAATTGTCATTACACGGTAATTTTCATTATCAAGCAATAATTCATATTATCCGAATAATATTATTAGATAACATTATTGACAATGTCTTGAAAGTTCGCTTCAAGGAGAGGTTTGGTCACCTAATTGCTGCGCCTAATAAGGAGAAATTTTATCGCAAAAGCCCCTCTTTCCAGGAACCTACTCGTTGTCAATATTGTGATTCTCGTAATATTATTTGTGAATAATTAATTATTGATTCATATGATGAGGAAAATATTAATTTTATGCGGATATAGATGGAGAAAATTTTAATGTGACAATTGTTGAAAATTGAAATTTTATCTTTCCCGATAAAATAATTCATTTAAATATATTATTATATTTTAATAATATAATAATGGTGATATTTTTACAACGAATGTGGGATATATGAGTATACTAGAAGGAAGAGTATTTTTGTTGCAATAAATGTTTAAAACATGTTAAAACATGCTCATGGACCCCATTTATTGATCGAAATTTGATTATACTTATAAAATAGCCCGTTTGTGGATTTTGGTCAATTTTCATTTGAAATTTGGAAAAACTTTCTTTCGCAAAGTGTAGAGAATTGAATTTCCTATAAAAAGTCACGAAGTTTCAATTTTGACAAAAGGGCTATTTATTATGAATTATTGAAGTTCAAGCTTCAAATAATTAATTTTTGAAAGTTTAAAATATTTTAAATATGAAAAACGTTTTTGTCATTATTGTGGGTCTTGCATGTGTTGGAATTTCTTTGAATTCAGATCCTTAAAAGTGGGCGAGAAATTATAATATATATACTAATATTTTATTAAATTTTCGCTTTGGTGTTCTAAGCATTTTCCTATAAATAGGTGCTTAGGTTAGAATTGAAAATCACATTTAAATCAAGTTTTCTCTCTATATTATCGAGCGTATTCTTGTGAGTATTTTGAGTATTGCTATACTATGTACAAGTTCAAGTCATAGCCTATATCCAAATTGTTTCATTTAGAAAGATTGATCTTTCGAGGTAAGAGATATTATTTTTTAAAATAATATTATTTATTCTAATATCATTATGTCAAGTATTGATCCGAAACTTTTAATCAAATTTGGAACTTTTAATTTGTGGAGTTACTTATTCACGATATCTATGACTATTCACGATACTGAGATTATTCACGAATCATTTAAGACTATTCATCGAAAAATGAAAATTTTCCTTTTCGTCTAAAATATCTATGTGGATACTAGCTTTGATTGTATCCATGTTTTGATCATTCTTGAATTTTACACCACTATGATTATTTTTGAGGTATTTTTGGACATGGATAAAACAAAGTACTTAATCCTTAATCCTTAATCCTTGTCATTTTGTTTCACCGGATTCGCTTTTAAAAATATTTTTCATCATCCTCGGTCTTAAATGATGATATTATTGAATATCTTTGGCCCAGTAGTGCAAAGATGAATGATTTTCGATGAATATCTTTGAATTCAGTAGTGCAAAAGATGAACAGTGTTTAGATGATCATGATTAATTGATGAATATCTTTGGCTCAGTAGTGCAAAGATGAATATTTGATTCCAGATATATATTGATTGATGTTACAGGATAAAAGATAGACGATGAACTTTTAAATTCATACATAGAAGATAGTAGTTTGCATTCTCTACTTAACTATTCTAATGAATTATTATTTCACTGCTAATATTGATTTAAAACTTGTTGTCATTGATTCTATTAGATTTTTCCTCGTGAAGACTAACGATAATTTGTTGTATATTATCTTAGTCATAATATTCTTTATCGGGCTAGTTGAGCTCACCTTTTCCTTTTTGTTCCATTTTTCTTCTCAGAGGCGAGAATGTAAAGTATCTAATGGGGTATGGAATGAATGTTCTAGAGAGAGTTGTTTAGTAGTCCTCACCATTTTGTAAAATAATGTATAAATAATTGTGATGAGGATTTATTTGGGTATAGATATTGTCTAGAAGATAATATTTGTAATTAAACTCACAGCTTTTATTGTTGTATTAATAAAGTTGTAGTTGTTTCGCATCATGTATTGACAACTCGTAATGGGTGATGTATACCTATTTTGGGGGCGCCACACGGTTGGTATCGAGCTTAGGATATGATCTCCGACGGAGATCGAGGAATAGAACAGAGGAGAGACGAGTAAATCCTTCGCTAAAGTGTGTCCTACCTAAGCTTATTTGTTAGTTGGTTAAGTATATAGGATATTATGTGATATAGTTTGTTAGTTGGTTAAGATCGTATTTAGGAGACTCGTGTTCAAAATATATGAGGAGAAATGATAGCAATTCACGGGTTGTCACACAACAAGTTAGATTCAAAGAGTTGGGACCATCGTAATTTAAGGGAAAGCCCGATCCGATCATGGCGGAAACATGGGTCAAGCAAATTACCAAGATATTCGATGTCTTGGGATAAACGGAGAACAGAAGGTTCCATTCGCCACCTTTATGTTCCGTGGCGAGGCAGACTCATCGGTGGGAGTCTCGTGAAGTTGCACTCCATCCAAACCAAGACTCAAAGATGTCTTGGGAGACGTTTCAGAAACTATTTAATGACAAATACTTTCCGAAAGTGTTCACATATATGAAAGAAGTGGAGTTCATCGATTAGAACAAAACAAACATGATTTGTGTCTCAAGAAGAGGCAAAGTTTGCAGAGTAATCCGTGTTTGCACCTCATTTGGTGGAGAATGAGGAACGATAACGCGGATGTTTCGAGAGGTTTGAAACCCAAGATACGACAATATCTCATTTCTCATAAATTTTTCTCTATTCAGATGTTGTAAATGGGCTCAATTATTAGAGAGCAAGATAACGAGTACGGCCAACCGAGGGACCACAATCAGGATCATCTGGGAGAGAAGTCAACAAAACAACGATAACCACGGAGAAAGAAAAAGACGGACAAAAATGGTAACCACTCCGGTGGTAATCATGGCCATGAAAAAATAAGAAGAAGCGAGTCGAGAGGATTTTAAAAAGAGGAGATTTAACAACGACTATGTGAAGACGAGCAAAGGTCTTAAGCAAAGAATCGGGTTCTAAGGGAGGAGAACGACCATCGATCGTATGCTATAAATGCGAAAAAGAGGGACATATCAGTCCAAACTGCCCACAACAGTTCAAGGTATGCTATAATTGTGGAAAGGAAGGACATATCGCTCGAGATTGTACGGTAGCAAAACCTAGTTCAGCGGGGACGGTGACTCAAAAGACTGTCCCAGAAAAGTCAAAGTCAACGGTTCCTGGAAGAGCGTTTGTTGTGACTGGTCAAAATGCGAGGAACCCAAACGAGGTGATCACGGGTAAGCTATTTATAAATTCTTGCGAAGTTTATACCTTACTTGATACTCTGGGTGTTACCCATTCATTTATCTCTCCTACTTGTGCTCAACGCTTAAACTTGACTCAGGAGAAATTAGACTTTGACCTATCTGTGGAAACTCCGTTAGAGAAACTTTCATCACATCCATCGCTTATAAATCTTGTTTGATTCAAGTTGGCACCATTACCTTACCCATTGACCTTATCTCTTTAAAGATACTTGCTTTTGATGTGATTTTAGGGATTGATTGGTTAACTACTCATCATGCCAAAATTGATTATTTTCGTAAGGTTGTTAGTTTTCATATTCCTAACCAACCTGTTGTATTTAATTCAAGCAACTAAACCATTAAAATCAATCAATCGCTATATCTAATCATAAAAGCTATTCGCTTATTGAAAAACGGATGTCAAGCTTTCTTAGCCCATGTTATGGATTTGAATAAAGACACGCCAAATTTGAATAATATTCTCGTTGTTATTGACTTTTCCCGACGATTTTTCAAGAACTTCCTTGCCTACCACCGTAACGTGAAGTTGAATTCTTTATTGATCTTGAACCCGGTACAAAGCTCATTTCTAAAACCCCATATCGAATGGCTCGTATTGAACTTCAGGAGTTAAAGGTCCAACTACGTGGAGTTGTTGGACATCGGTTTCATTCTGGCCCTAGTACATCTCCTTGGGGTGCTCGCTTTTATTCGTACGTAAAGAAGAAAGACGGGAGTATGCGACTTTGTATTGACTATCGGGAATTGAACCATGTCACCATCAAGAATAGGTATCCTCTACCTCGTATTGATGACCTATTTGACTAGTTGCAAAGAGCACAATTCTTTTCAAAGATCGATCTTCGTTCTGGATATCATCAGCTGAAGATTAGAACTGAGGATATTCCAAAGATTGCCTTGTAACTCCTGCAGACGGGCATTATGAATTCTTAGTCATGTCTTTTGGATTGACTAATGCTCCTGCGACTTTCATGGATATGATGAACCGAGTATTCAAGGAATATTTGGATCAGTTCGTTGTTGTTTTTATTTATAAAATCCTCATATATTCCAAAAGTCGTGAAGATCATGAGCACCATTTGAAGCTGGTACTCCAAAGGCTTCGTGAAAACAAGTTTTATGCCAAGTTGAAGAAATGCGAGTTCGGCGAGGAAGTAGCATTCCTTGGGCACGTGGTGTCGAAACATGGAGTATCCGCTGATCCCGCCAAGATTGAAGCAATACAAAGTTAGAGCAACCAAGTCGGTGATGAATTACGTAGCTTTTTGGGCTTATTTGGTTATTATCGGAGAATCGTGGAAGGGTTTTTCGAATCGCTACTCCATTAACCTTGACTAACTCGGAAGGATACAAAATTCGTTTGGAGCGAAGAATGCGAGAAGAGTTTCCAAGAGCTTAAGAGAGACTCATTTTGGCACTGTTTCTAACAATACCATCTCTGTACGGATGGATTTGTTATCTACAACGATGCTTCGCATAAAAGGGTTAGGATGTGTTCTCATGCAACGTGGGAAAGTCATAGCCTATGCCTCGCGATAACTTAAAGAGTATGAGAGGAATTATCCTACTCATGATCTAGAGTTGGCGTGATCGTTGCCGCGCTTAAAGATCCTGGAGGCACTATCTCAGATGAGGAGAAAGTGGAGATATATTCGCACCATAAAAGCCTCAAATATTTCTTCACGTTAAAAGGAACTCAACATGCGACAACGACGTTGGCTCGAGTTGTTGAAAGATTACGACCACACTATTCAATACCATCCCGGAAAAGTTTAACGTGGTAGCCGACGCGTTGAGAGTAGAAGATCATATGCGGGAATGAGTGTGATGATGTCAATTATACGCATAGAGCCAACTTTAATAGAAAAAGTTAAGGTTTCTCAAGCCACCGACCCGGAGCTGATGCGTATGAAGAAGAAAGTACAAGAAGGTGCTATTCCTAAGCGAGAATTAATTAAGAAGGAATACTTGAGTCCACTCTAGACTTTGTGTTCTAACGACTCGATTTGAAGTACAAGATTATGATGGAGGCACACAATACACCATTTGCAATCCATCCCGGAAGTACTAAAATGTATCGTGATCTTGACATATATTTTGGTGGAACAATATGAAGAGAGATTGCAAAGTTTATCTCGATGTGTTTAACTTGTCAACGTGTAAAGGCAGAACATCTAGTACCTAAGGTTCCGTTGCAACCACTTGAGATTTCGAAATGGAAGTGGGAACACATTACCATGGATTTCGTTACGGGTCTTCCTACGGTTTCTCAAGGCATCAATGCTATTTGGGTTATTGTTGAAAGATTAACCAAGTCTGCTCATTTCTTGCCGATTCGGGAGACTTATTCCCTTGAACGTCTTGCTAGTATATATGTAAATGAGAGTGTGAGGTTGCATGGCATGCCAGTATCCATAGTTTCGGATCGTGACCCAAGATTCACTTCAAGATTTTGGGTTAGCTTGCAAAAAGCTATAGGCACGGATTTACGATTCAGTTCGGCATACCATCCTCAAATGGACAGATAATAAGAGAGGACTATTCAAACTCTTGAAGATCTATTATGACTCTGTGTCCTAGACTTCAAGGGCAGTTGGGATAAGTATTTACCATTGGTGGAATTCTCCTACAACAACAGTTATCAGGCAAGTATAGGTGTGGCTCCATTTGAAGCATTATATGGATAAAAGTGTCGCTCTCCAATATGTTGGGATGAGGTGGATGAAGCAACATTTTGGGACTCGAAAGTTAAGACATTATGACTCACCGAAAAGATCCAAATGATTCGACAACGATACAAACCAGCACAAGATCGATAAAAGAGTTATGCGGATCTTCATCGAAAGGACATGGAATTTAGTATAGGGGATCATGTATTGTTGCGAGTTGCTCCATGGAAGGAGTTACAAGATTTGGGAAGAGAGGAAAGCTCAATCCACGATTTATTGGTCCATTTCAAATTCTTGACCGAAGTAGGAAATGTAGCCTATAGACTCGCGTTACCTCGAAAGTATGTCTCGTGTTTATAATGTGTTTCACATATTTGTACTTCGTAAATATGTGAAATATTCAACCACATTATAGAGTTAGAACCGGACGAGATAGCCAAAGACTTTAACGCATTTAAGAGGTACTGTCAAGATTTTGGATAGGAAGGAGCATGTCCTACGACAAAGGTCATACCACAAGTTAAAGTTCGTGGAGGAATCATGCTATAGAGGAAATGACCGAGAATTGGAAACGAAAATGAAAGCGAGGTATCCTCACCTTTTCGAAATACCAGTACGACGTCAATTTCGAGGATTTAAATTTCATAAGGAGGGAGATTGTAAGACCCCAACTTATTATTAATGAAATTTAATTTTTCTATTTATTATTTTGAAATAGTAAGGGTTGATTTGATTAATGTGGATAGTTATGGGTAAAATACGCAAATATTTCAAAATAAGCAAGTGGTTATAAAATATTCATTGTTGTTTGGGAATATTCGTTTGGTCGTGGAATATTAGATCTTTGTCGGGAATATTAAATGCGGCCAAGCGACCATGTGTGGGCCCCATAATGTAAAGCGATTGGATGAAGAAAGCGACAAATATAAGTTGTTTAAAAATAACTAGCGTAGTTGTTACCATTATCTTTGTTAAAATACTAAATTGGTTAAAACACAAGAAGACTGCAGTATTGCACCAATTATTGATTCTTACGTAAAGAAGGCACTACTCAATAATGGTTACGAGAATTACCGCTCAAAGATATTTTATTTTATTGATTTAATAATTGTTGCGTTGATATTTATATTGCTGTTGTTTCAATAATTGTCATTACATTATTTTTTATTATCGAAGCAATAATTCATATTATCCGAATAATATTATTAGATAACATTATTGGCAAAGTCTAGAAAGTTACGCTTAAGGAGAGGTTTGGTCACCTAATTATGGCGCAAAGAAGGAGAAATTCTTATTCGAAAGCCCTCTTCCTAGAAGCACCGTTGTCAATATTGTGATTCGTAATATTATTTGTGAATAATTAATTATTGATTCATATGATGAGGAAAATATTGATTTTATGTGGATATAGATGGAGAAAATTTTTAATGTGACAATTATTGAAAATTAAAATTTTATCTTTTTCTGATAAAATAATTCATTTAAATATATTATTATATTTTAATAATATAATAATGGTGATATTTTTATAACGAATGTGGGATATATGAGTATACGAGGAGGAAGAGTATTTTTGTTACAATAAATGTTTAAAACATGTTAAACATGCATTGGACCCCATTTATTGATCGAAATTTGATTATACCACAGTAAAATCGCCTGGTTTATGGATTTCTATCAATTTCGCATTTGAAATTTGAAAAAAACTTTCTTCCGCAAAGTGTAGAGAATTGAATTTCCTATAAAAAGTCACGAGTTTCAATTTTTTTTGACAAAAGGGCTATTTATTATGAATTATTGAAGTTCAAGTCTCAAATAATTAATTTTTGAAAGTTTAAAATATTTTAAATATGAAAAACGTTTTTTGTCATTATTGTGGGTCTTGCATGTGTTGGAATTTTCTGAATTCAGATCCTTAAAAGTGGGCGTAGAAATTATAATATATATACTAATATTTTATTAAATTTTCTGCTTTGGTGTTCTAAGCATTTTCCTATAAATAGGGTGCTTAGGTTAGAATTGAAAATCACACCGTAAGCTCAAGTTTTCTCTCTATATTATCGAGCATATTCTTGTGAGTATTTTGAGTATTGCTATACTAAGACAAGTTCAAGTCATAGCTTATATCCAGGTGTTTCAATTTAGAAATCGATCGATCTTCGAGGTAAGAGATATTATTTTTTAAAATAATATTATTTATTCTAATATCATTATGTCAAGTATTGATCCGAACTTTTAATCAAATTTGGAACTTTTAGTGTCTAAGTTACTATTCACGTGATACGACCTATTATTCACGATATCTGATCTTATTCACGAATACTAAGACTATTCATCGAAAAATGAAAATTTTCCTTTTCGCCTAAAATATCTATTGTGGATACTAGCTTTGATTGTATCCATGTTTTGATCATTCTTGAATTTTACACCACTATGATTATTTTTGAGGTATTTTTGGACATGGATAAAACAAAGTACGAATCCTTAATCCTTAATCCTTGTCATTTTGTTTCACTGGATTCGTTTCTTTAAAAATATTTTTCATCATCCTCAGTCTTAAATGATGATATTATTGAATATCTTTGGCCTGTAGTGCAAAGATGAATGATTTCTGATGAATATCTTTGACGAAGTAGTGCAAAGATGAGCAGTGTTTAGATGATCATGAATTAATCGATGAATATCTTTGGCCTGTAGTGCAAAGATGAATATTTGATTCCAGATATATATTGATTGATGTTACAGGGATAAAAGATAGACGATGAACTTTTAAATTCATACATAGAAGATAGTAGTTTGCATTCTCTACTTAACTCTTCTAATGAATTATTATTTCCGCTGCGAATATTGATTTAAAACTTGTTATCTATTGTATTCTATTAGATTTTTCCCTGTTGAAGACTAACGATAATTTGTTGTATATTATCTTAGTCATAATATTCTTTACTGGGCTATTGAGTGTATTTTGTGAGTATTTAGATACTTTGTGAGTTTCTGTTAATCAGTGAAAGTTTTCTTCAGCCTTATACCGATATTCCGATCAGAAGAACTGATATTTTGAGGTAAGGGATATTATCTTCTTCTTAAATGATATTTTCTTCAATATCATTATGCCGAAATATTGGTATGAACTTTTTATCAAATTTGGAACTTTTTATGTCGGAGTTACTATTCACGTATACAGCACTATTCACGAATACGACACTATGCACCGAAAAATGAAATTTTCTTTTTGTCCAAGTTGTCTATTATGGTTACTATCTTTGATTGTATCCATGTCCAGTAAAGAATATTATGACTAAGATAATGTACAACAAATTATCGTTAGTCTTCAACAGGGAAAAATCTGATAAAATACAACAGACAACAAGTTTTAGATCAACAACTACAACGGAAACAACAATTCATTAAAAGAGTTAAGTAAAGAATGAAATCTACTATCATCTATGAATTTAAAAATCCATCATCAATATTTTATCCCTGTAACATCAATCAATATTCATCTTTGCACTACATGTCAAAGATATTCATCGATCGGTCATATTTATCTCAACACTGTACATCTTGCACTACTACGCCAAAGATATTCATAAGAAATTCATTAATCTTTTGCACTACTATGTGCCAAAGATATTCAATAATATCATCATTTAGGACCGAGGATGATAAAAATATTTTACAAAAACGAATCCAAAGTGAAACAAAAGAACAAATATTAAGGATTCAGACTTTTAACCAAACCGAAGTTCAAAAATACTTCATAAATAATCATAGTGAAGTAAAATTCAAGAATGATCAAAACATGGATACAATCAAAGCTAGTATCCATAATAGATATCTTGGACAAAAACGAAAATTTAATTTTTACGTGAATAGTCTTAGTATTCATGAATAAGTCTCTTGTATATATAATAAGAATCCTCGACATTTATATCACTCGTGAATAAGAACTCGTGAATAAGTAACTCATGATTAGTAACTCGACATAAAAAGATCGGGAAGTTCACAAGAAAAATCTTACCAATATTCCTAAGATAATGGTATTGAAAGAAATAATATCATTTTAAAAAAAATATCCTTACCTCGAAAAAGACAAAGATTGATTGGAATACTAGATATAGTCTTTGAAGGAACTTGACCAGTATAGCAACACTCAAAGTATCAAAATACTCACAAGAATAAACTCGATAATATAGAGAGAGAAGTAGAGAGAAAACTTCAATTTCTGGTGTGATTTTCAATTCTAACCTAAGCACCCTATTTATAGGAAATTGCTTAGAACACCAAAGTAGAAAATTTAATAAAATAATAATATATTTATACAAATTTCCTTAACACACCAAGAATCTGAATTCAGCAACTTATCACATGTTTAATGAGGCCACAAAATATAAAAAACATTTTTCTTTAAAAAAATAATTAAAACTTCCAAAAATCAATTATTTCAGAACTTCGGAACTTCAATAATTCATAATAAATAGCCCTTTTGTCACAAAAATTCTAACCACATGTCCTTTCCATAGGAAATTTCATTCTCTACAACTTTACAGAAGAAAGTTTTTCCAAATTCCAAACAGAAATTGACCGAAATCCACAAACGGGCGATTTTACAAGCTATAATCAAATTTCAGTCAAGAAATGGGGTCCACCGACACACAAAACATGTGTTAATCATTTAATGCCACAAAAATACTCTTCCTCCTCATATACTCATATATCCCACATTCATTGTAAAAATATCACCATTATTATATTATTAAAATAATATATTTAAATGAATTATTTTATCAGAAAAAGATAAAATATTAATTTTCAACAATTGTCACATTAAAAAAAATTTCATCTATATCCATATAAAATTAATATTTTTCTCATCATATAAATCAATAATTAATTATTCATAAATAATATTACGTAATCACAATCGACAAACGTGATTCTCAGGAAAGAGGGCTTTCCAATAAGAATTTCTCTCATCTGGCGCCAGCAATTAGATGACCAAACCTCTCCTTAGATGTAACTTTCTAGACATTGCCAATAATGTTATCTAATAATATTATTCCAATAATATGAATTATTGCTCGATAATAAAAATATTATGCGTTGACAATTATTGAAACAACAACAATATAAAATATCAACGTAGCAATTATTCAATCAATAAAATAAAATATTGAATAGTAATTATCGTAATAATTATTGAGTAAAGGCCTTTCACGTAAGAATCAATAATTGGTGCAATACCGCAGTGCCATCGTGTTTTAACCCACCGAGTATTCCAACAAAGATAATATTCAGAATAACTACGCCGCCATTTATAAATAACTTATATTTGTCGTTTTCTTCATCCAATCGCTACATGGGCCCACACAAGGTCGCTACCGTAGTAATTAATATTCCCTACAAAGAAGAATATTCCACCACCAAACGAATATTCTATTTAACAACAATGAATATTTTATAACCACTTGCTTATTTAAAAATATTTATGATTTTACCCATAACTAACCACATTAATCAAATCAACCCTTACTATTTTAAAATAATAAATAAAGGAAATTCCATTTTATTTAAAAAATAAATTCGGGGTCTTACACTCAAAAGAAATACTCACAATACTATAGTAAAAATACTTGAGATTTTTTGTGTGATTTAGGATGGAGGGTTTCCCTCCTATTTATAGCAACGGAGGAAGGAAAAAACTGATAGAGTGCCTAACATTTCTCTTTTTTATCCTCTGCCTAACATCCTGCCTAACATTTCATATTTTCATATGGGTGGGGGGCACCCTTTGAAACAAGCTTTGCAGGAAGAAAAGAAACAAGCCATCTTTGAAAAAAAGAACAAGGCTCCTGTATTACATTTGAAAACCAAGGATTTGCAGGCAATTTTATCACCCACCATTTCCACCAATTAAAACAATGTTACAAACAAAGTATACAAATACATCTTGTTTACTTCCGTTTCGAATTAACCACATGCTTATATATTATAATAATAATATTATTAAACAATTATAATATATTATAATAATATATATGAATGAATATTTTATCAGAGAAATAATTGTAATTCCACAGAAAATATGTCAAACTTTCAACAATTATCTTATGTTAAATTCCTTCATTTATATCCACACAAAATAAATATTTCTTTATCATATAAATCAATAATTAATTATTCAAAAATAATATTATAGAATCACAATTATGACAACCAGGTCGTTCCCAGGAAAGAAGGGGCTTTCCGATAAGGATTTCTCCTTCTTGGCGCGCCGCAAATTAGGTGACCAAACCCCTTTCCTGCAAGCGAAATCGTGCAATGACAATTATTGAAACAATAATAATATAAAATATCAACGTAGCAATTATTGAATCAATAAAATAAAATATTGAATAAAGAATTATCGTAACAATTATTGAGTAGTGCCTTCTTACGTAAGAATCAATAATCAAAGAAATCGCATAATCTGGTAGTATTCGCGGCAACCACGCGTAGACATCGTATTTTTTATCAACGGGTAATTCAACAGATTAACGGTAAAACTTTCACCGTTATTTTTATAAAAGACATTTCGTCGTTTTTAACTCCGACAATAATTCTATTGTGGAGTCCACTAATGATTATTAATGTCGTCGCATTTAATATTCCCTGATAAAACGAATATTCCTCGACCAATCGAATATTTTATGACAACTTGCTTACTTTGTAAAATTTATAAATATTACCCACAACTATAACATTATATCAAATTCACACCATAATATTCAAAAATAATATTAGACAAAAATTAATCTTTATTTATAAAAGTTGGGGTCTTACACATTCTCTCAACCCGAAACGCTCAAGAAGGCATTCTGAATCCTTGCTACCCTAACAAGGTTTTTGGATTCTGAGAGTTCTACCACGCGTGTTAATTGGAGTAATCGCGCACCTGTTCTTCTCCCCTCTTCAATCAATCAATCAATTACGTGCTTTTCGTGGATTTCTCTCATTCTCAACCAACATGAAACCCTAACTAACAATGCTAGATGTGACGCCCCGAAAATAGGTATACAACACCCATTCTGAGTCGTCAAAATACATGGTACAGAAACAACTACAACTTTATTAATACAACATAAAAACTGTGTGTTTAAATACCAATATTGTCATCTAGACAATATCCACACTCAAATAAAATCCTCCTTACAATTATGATACACTATTTTACAAAATAGTGAGGACTACTAAAACCACTGTCTTGAACCATCACTCCACACCCCGACTAGTTCCTGTTATATTCTCGCCTCCTGAGAAGAAAAATGGAACAAAAAGGAAAAGGGTGAGCTCAACTAGCCCAGTAAAGAATATTATGACTAAGATAATGTACAATAAAGTATCATTAGTCCTCAACAGGGAAAAATCTGATAGAATACAATAGACAACAAGTTTTAGATCAACAACTGCAGCGGAAACAATAATTCATTAGAAGATTTAAGTAGAGAATGAAATCTACTATCATCTATGAATTTAAAAGTCCATCATCGATATTTTATCCCTGTAACATCAATCAATATACATCTTGAATCAAATAGTCATTTTTGCACTACATGCCAAAGATATTAATCAGTCGGCCATGTTCATCTCAACACCTGTTCATCTTTGCACTACGGGCCAAAGATATTCATCATAAAATCATTCATCTTGCACCTACAGCCAAAGATATTCGAAGAATATCATCATTTAGGACTAAGGATGATGAAAAATATATTTTAAAGAAAACGAACCCAGTGAGACAAAAGAACAAATAGTAAGGATTCGTACTTCGGTTTATCCATGTTCAAAAATACCTCATAAATAATCATAGTGGAGAAAAATTCAAGAATGATCAAAACATGGATACAATCAAAGCTAATACCCATAATAGATATTTTGGACACAGAAAAGAAAACTTATTTTTTTTGTGAATAGTGTCGTATTCGTGAATAGTGCCGTATACGTGAATAGAAACTCCGACACTAAAAGATAGAAATTTCACACAAAAAATCATCATGCTTCGTGAATAGTACTCGTGAATAGTAACTCGTGAATAGTAACTCATGAATAGTAACTCATGAATAGTAACCCCGACATGAAAAAGTTCTAAATTTGATAAAAAGTTCCAACCAATATTTCGGCATAATGATATTGAAGAAATAATATCACTTACGAAGAAAATAACACCCCTTACCTCGAAAAGACAGTACTTCTGACTAGAATAGTAGATATAGTGCTAAAGGGAACTTGCACCGTATAGCAACACTCAAAGTATCAAAAATACTCACAAGAATAAACTCGATAATATAGAGAGAGAAAGAGAGAGAGAGAAAACTTCAGTTTCTGGTGTGATTTTCAATTCTAACCTAATCACCCTATTTATAGGAAAATGCTTAGAACAACAAAGCAGAAAATTTAATAAAATAATATTATAATTAAACAATTTCAAGCCCACCTTAGACCAACTGAATTTAGCACATTTATATCACATGTGTAGCCCAAAAAAACGTTTTTCTTAAAATAATTATTTAAAACTTTCAAAAATCAGGTATTTCGGAACTTCGGAACTTCAATAATTCATAATAAATAACCCTTTTATCAGAAAAATTTGAACCACGTGTCTTTTCCATAGGAAATTTCATTCTCTACAACTTTGTAAGTTTAAGTTTTTCTAAATTCCAAACAAAAATTGACCGAAATTCACAAACGGACGATTTTACATGCTATAATCAAATTTCAGTTAAGAAATGGGGTCCACCGACACACAAAACATGTTTTAATCATTTAATGCAACAAAAATACTCTTTCTCCTCATATACTCATATATCCCACATTCATTGTAAAAATATCACCATTATTATATTATTAAAATATAATAATATATTTAAATAAATTATTTTATCAAAAAAAGATAAAATATTAATTTTCAACAATTGTCACATTAAAATTTTCTCCATCTATATCCACATAAAATCAATATTTTCCTCATCATATAAATTAATAATTAATTATTCACAAATAATATTACGAGAATCACAATCTTCGGCAACCGTGTAGTTCTCGGAAAGAGAGGGCTTTTTAATAAGGATCTCTCCTTCTTACAAGCCAATTAGGTGACCAAACATCTCCTTGATGTAACTTTCTAGACATTGCCAATAATGTTATCTAATAATATTATTCAGGATAATATGAATTATTGCTTCGATAATAAAAAAAATTGTAGTAGTGACAATTATCAAACAACGATAATATAAAATATCAACGCAGCAATTATTGAATCAATAAAATAAAATCTTTGAGCGATAAAGAATTACCGTAATAATTATTGAGAGTGCCTGCCTTCACGTAAGAATCAATAATTGATGCAATACTGGTGTCTTCTTTCATCGGCAACAACGCGTACATCGTGTTTTAACCAACGGGTATTCCAACAAAGATAACGTTAACAACTACTACGTTATTTTACAAACAACTTATATTTGTCGTTTTCTTCATCCAATCGCTTTCCATTATGGGGTTCACACAAGGCTGCGCCGTCGTACGAATATTCCTCGACAGTAAAAATATTCCACGACCAAACGAATATTCCCCGACAATAATGAATATTTTATAACCACTTGCTTATTTGAGATATTTGCGCATTTTACCCATAACTAACCACATTAATCAAATCAACCCTTCCTATTTCAAAATAATAAATAGAAGAAATTCCATTATATATATAAAAAAAATTTGGGGTCTTACAATCTCCCCTCCTTATGAAATTTCGTCCTCGAAATTGACGTACGTACCTGGAGTTTCGAAAAGGTGAAAATACCTCGCTTTCATTTCTGATTCCAATTCCCAGGTCATTTCTTCAATAGCATGGTTCCTTCACAAGACCTTAATTTTTGGTATAACCTTTGTGCGTAGGACATGCTCCTTTAGATCTTGACTGGTACTTCCTCGTACGTTAAATCTTCGGTTATCTCATCTGATTCTAACTTAATAATATGGTTTGGGTCGTCCACATATTTACGTAACATCGATACGTGAAAAACGTTATGAACATGCGACATACTTTGCAGTATAACGAGTCTATAGGCCACAGTTCCTACTCGATCGAGGATTTCAAATGGACTAATAAATAGAAGGTTTGAGCTTTCCTCACATCGCCAATTCTCGCTTTTGGAATAACAACTCTTGTACCTCCTTCTTTATATTCAATAGCTCCGGTGTGTAGCTTGAACGGTTTTAACTTTATCGATTAAAGTCGGTTCTACTTGTATATCATCACGTGAGTCCCTAGAGACTTTAACTCTATATCTATCATTTGTAAGTTATATGAAATGGGTCTTTGACAATCCCGCACTCATACTCGTATACGATCTTTTACTTAACACGTCAGCTACCACGTTAGCTTTTCCAGGATGGTATGGTCAGAACATGTGCCGAAATGAGTCTCCTCTTGAGTTCTTCGAAGCTCTTCCCACATTCCTTGCTCCATTCAAATTTTTATCTCTCACTGAGTCATTTGCGTTAATGGAATAGCAATTCGAGAATATCCTTCAACGAATCTCCGATAATAACCAACTAAGCCTAGAAAACTACGTATTCGATTACCGACTTAGGTTGCTCTCAATCGTGACTCATATCCCAACCTTGGATAAGACGTCACAATGACACCTATCGATTTACTATCGCATACGAATATGGCGCCCCTACGGAGAGTCCGGCGGTGCATTCCACAAAAGAAGTCACCAGATAGAGGCTCGGTTATCAACTTCTATAGTTGGGTTTTAACTCACGAAGTTCAATAGAGCCATTCGATATGATATTTTAGAAATGGGTTTTATCTTAGGGTTCAAAGTCGATACAAAATTCAATATCACGCCCGGGAGTAGGCAGAAATACGTCGAAATTTACTAACAACAGAAATATCATTCAAATCTGACGTATTTTTGTTCAAGTCCATAACATGGCTAAGAAAGCTTGACATCCATTTTTCAATAAACGAATGACTTTACGGCTTGATATGAAAGAGTTTGACTTCAATGGTTTGGTTGCTTAAATTCGAATAACAGGTTGCTTAGGAATATGAAAACTAACAACCTTACAAAAGCAATCAATTTGGCATGATGAGTAGTTAACCAATCAATCCCTAAAATCACACCAAAAACAAGTATCTTTAAAGAGATAAGATCAACAGGTAATGTGATGGTGCCAACTTGGATCAAATAAGATTTATAAACATTGGATGTAATGAAAGTTTCTCCTAACGGAGTTTCCACAGATAAATCAAAGTCCAATTTCTCCGGAGTCAAGTTTAAACGTTGAGCACAAGCAGGAGAAATAAATGAATGGGTAGCACCGGTATCTAGTAAGGTATAAAATTCGTATGAATTTATGATTAGCTTACCCGTGCTAACTTTGTTCGGGTTCCTCACATTCGACCGATCCACGAAAAAATGCTCTTCCAGAACCGTTGACTTTGATTTTTCCGGGATGACCTTTTGAGTCACCATCCTCATTTGGACTTGGTTTACATATCTGGCAATCTCGAGCGATATGTCATTCCTTTCCACAGTTATAACATACCTTAAACTATTGTGGGCAGTTTGGGCTGATATGTCCTTCTTTTTTGCACTTATAGTATATGACCGGTGGTCGTTCTCCTCCCTTGGAACCAGTTGTTGCTGATGCTAACGTCTTCGTATTGTCATTGTTGAATCTTCTCTTTTTAAAATCTCCTTCTGACTCGATTCTTCTATTCTCATGGCCATGATTACCACCAGAGTGGTTACCGCTCTTGTCCGTATTTTTCTTTTGCTGCTGGTTATCGTTGTTCTGATGATTGCTGTCACCGGTATGATCCTGGTTGTGGTCCCTCGGTTGAACGTACTCGTTATCTCGCTCTAATAATTGAGCCCTGTTGATAACATCTGAATAGAGAGAAAATTTATGAAAAATGAGATATTGACGTATGTCGGGTTTCAAACCTCTAAGAAACATCCGCGTTATACGTTCCTCATTCTCCACCAAATGAGGTGCAAACCTGGATAACTCTGCGAACTTTGCCTCGTACTGGGACACCGTCATGTTATTTTGTTCCAATCTAATAAACTCTACCTCCTTCATATGACGAACAATTTCAGGAAAGTATTTGTCATTGAACAGTTTCTGAAATGTCTCCCAAGACATGCTGAGTGTGGCTGGATGGGTACGATTCACAGATTCCCACCAGTAATCTGCCTCATTACGGAACATAAAAGTGGCGAATGGAACTTTCTGTTTCTCCGTGCATCCCAAGACATCGAATATCTTGTTAATTTGCTTTACCCACGTCTCCGCCTTAATCGGATCCGACTTTCCCTAGAATTCTGGTGGTCCCAACTCTTTGAATCGCTTAGTTTGTGACCCGGGTATGCGTTGCCATTGTTTCTTCCTATATTTTGAACAGGAATCTCCTTCGTTTGGTTTTGCATGAATCGCAAAAAGCTTCTAAACATCTCATCGTTTATCGTCTGCTCAGTGGTGTTGTTTACAGGAGGAACATTGTCAGCCTGTTGTACGTTCTCTTCGTTGGTGAGTACAGGCATCTCCACGGTCTCATTTACTCCACTGTTAACATTCTCAGTCGACATTCTCAAATATTGTCATAAAACAAGGGTTAATTTAACAAATTAACATATCACATAATATCCCTATATTATGATGAGCCAACAAATAAGCTTAGGTAGGACACACTTGAATGATTTACTCGCCTCCCTCCTAGTTCTATTCCCGATCTCCGCCAGGAGATCATATCCCTAAGCTCTTATACCAACTGTGGCGACCCCAAAATAGGTATACAACACCCATTACGAAGTCGTCAAAATACATGAATATGTAAACAACTACAACTTTATTAATACAACATAAAAGCGTGAGTTTAAATACCAATATTGTCATCTAGACAATATCCATACTCAAATAAAGTCATTGTAAGACCCTGAATTTTATGAAATAAATAAAAGTATTCAATTTTTCTTATAATTACTATTAAGTAAATGATTAAATTGATAAAAGGTTAAAGTTAAGGGTGATATATGAAATTTTTTTTCAAAATACGCAAGTGGTTATAAAATATTCATCATTGTTGGGGAATATTCGTTTAGTTGTAGAATATTCTTTACGTAGGGAATATTAAATTATTTAGTAGCGATCATTTCATGGGCCCCATAATGAATAATCGTCGAATAAAGAGAAAGCGATAAATTTGAGTTTTTATAAATAACAGTAATCGAATCGCTATCAATTAACCTTTGTTGGAATACCCGGTGGTTAAAATACTGATGTCTGCGTTATTGCATAAAGAAGACACGATTTTGCACGATTATTTTTGAATTATTGATTCTTACGTGAGAAGACACTACTCAATAATAATTATTACGGTAATTCTTTGCTCAATATTTTATTTTATTGATTCAATAATTGTTCGTTAATATTTTATATTATTGTTATTTCAATAATTGTCCGCATGAGATATCTCCATTATCGGATCAATAATTCATATTATTTGAATAATATTATTAGATAGTATTATTGGCAATGTCTAGAAAGTTCTATCAAGGAGAGGTTTGGTCACCTAATTGCGTGGCGTCAATGAGGAGAAATCCTTATCGAAAAGTCCCCTCTTTCCTGGGAACGGCCTGGTTGTCATAATTGTGATTCTGTAATATTATTTGTGAATAATTAATTATTGATTTATATGATAAGAAAATATTTATTTTATGTGGATATAAATGATGGATATATTTATTCTTATGTGGATAAAATGAAGGAATTAATCTGAGGTGTTTTATCAATTATTTTTGTTCGGTGTGGAGGTATTAAAAATCATCCGTTTGTGGATTTCAGATATTTTTGGTTTGGAATTTGGAAAAACTCAAAGCTACAAAGTTGTAGAGAATTCAATTTCAGGC
Source organism: Panax ginseng (assembly GCA_020205605.1). Lineage (NCBI taxonomy): Eukaryota > Viridiplantae > Streptophyta > Magnoliopsida > Apiales > Araliaceae > Panax > Panax ginseng. Next base: position 24,923,688 of record CM035145.1, read on the forward strand.
AGAATGGACATAAAATTCATATTTTTCTGATAACCGGGCTATTTTCTATGAATTGTTGAAATTTCAGAAAATAAAATAATTTTTATTTAATTTGGGTGGGACCCATTTTGGTTGGTGTACAAAAATGTGTTGAAAATCAATTGAGGTGTGCTGAATTGGTTTTCAAGAATGATGGGATTCATAGCAGCATGCGTAGAATAATTAATATTATTATTTTATTAATTTAGTCTCCTTTGGCGTTCTAGCATTTTCCTATAAATAGGTGCTTAAGTTAGAATTGAAAATCACACCAGAAACATAAGTTTTCTCTCTCTATATTAGCAAGCATATTTTTGTGAGTATTTAGATATCTTGAGGTTTGCTATACGGCGCAAGTTCGTTCAGCGTTATATCCGATATTCAAGTCAGAAGTACTACTCTTTTGAGGTAAGGGATTTTAAGGGTTGTTATGTTTTTCATGTTTCGTAACTTTTCAGACCTTCAAAAATTCTGGAAAAATTTGAAATGATAATTTGATGAGTTTTATTGATTGTGTCCAAAAATGGCGATTTTTGGATGTATAGATTAAGAGTTATGAATTTTACGGGAAAAGACTATTTTAAAAAAAAAACTCTTATAACTCCTTGTGGTTAACTCCAAAATTGATGAAATTTTTATTGGGAGTAATTCTATATAATATCAGTGTACTCTGTAAATTTTGGAATTTTTGGATAAAATTACAATTTATGATAAATGTCTAAATATTCGACGGTTTTGGCCATATGAAAAATAGTAAATGAATTTTAAAAATTCTGAGAAAAATATATGTTCAATGTGGGACTATATTATGCTAAATTCCAGAAAAGAAATATTTTTGGAATTGATTTGATATTTTTCATGAAAATGGACTAGTTATGAGTAAATGAATTAAATATGTTATGTGAAATAAGAAAATTAAAAAATAGGATTTTATGGCTTGAGAATCCTACATGAGGTATATGTAGATTTTTGATGAGGGTTTTGGTTATTGGTGATGAAATCTTATGAGTTTGGCATTTTAGGATGATTAAATGTATTATTTAGTAAAGTGTAAACAATTAAAATAAATTGTTTATAAGTTTAAGAAATTTTATTCTTTCAATATCATTATACTGAAATATTGGTATGGATTTTATTGTGGAATTTCTACCTTTTTCATGTCGGGGTTACTATTCACGAGTTACTATTCACGATAAAATTGGTTTCTTTTTCTGACCAAATTATCGTTGATTTATGAATCTTACTCTTGAGATTAAATCTATATGTTGATTATATTATTTTTATTATCATATATAACATTTTTATAACCTTAATGATGATATTTCTCTTTGACTTGAGTGTAAAGATGGGTAGAGTATTGGTATGATCGTGACTATGGGTTCTCGCCAAGATGGTACAAAGTTGAATTGTTGATTGGTATGATCATGACCATTGAATTTATAATTGAATATCTTTAGCTTAAATGCAAAGGTGAATTGATCAACATGGTTATAATTATTGTTTATATAAATTCTAAAATGATTATATATTTCTTTGAGATATTAATATATTTGGCTTTGTAGTCTGCAAATATGAAGCTCATTGATGAATATATTTGGCCTGTAGTGCAAATATGAAGCTGTTGATGAATATCTTTGGCCCGTAGTGCAAAGATGACATGTTGTTGAATATCTTTGGCCAGTAGTGAAAAGATGAACTATTGACGAATATCTTTGGCCGTAGTGCAAAGATGAAGTTATTAGTATGATTATAAACAGGAAATGTGATTTGGTGTAACCGTGATCTTTGATGTTTCAGGTAAAGATAGGTGATGAAAATTATCTTCGTCCTGGATGAGAAGAGGAATTTAGAACTACAATTATAATTATGAGTTATTCATATGATTGTGGACCAGAATTGTTGATTAATGTTACAGGGATAAAACATTGTTGGTGGATTTTTAACATGGAGAAGATAATAGAATTTATAGTCTATTTGACTCTTCTAATGGATTGCTCGTTCCGCTGCAACTATGGTTGAATTTTTTTTTCATCTACCATATGTTCTAAATCTCTGATTTATTATTGATGAAGGCTATTGATAATTTAATTATCTTTAGTCATGATATTCTTTACTGAGCTAGTTGTGCTCACCCTTTTGCTTCACAATTCCTTTCAGGTAATAAAAGTGTAGCTGGGTCGAGCGGGGATAATAGGGGAATAGAACGGTGGTCATCATTTAGTAGTTATATTTGGTGAATCAAATAGGGTGAGGCGAACCCAACGTTGGAAGGGTGTTTTGTCACTATCATACAAGATGTCTAATGACATACAACCTCGTGTCATCATAAGACAGGGTTGTGCACATCCACTTACTGAGTATATCTACGAGCACTACCTATATGATCTTGGAGTTTATTTGAAGTATAATTCTCAATTAGAGACAGTAGAGATACTTATATGTCAACAGAAAACTCACCATTGGAAAGAATATGATAGTAATTTTCTCATTTTTCTTTGGGGTCTATTGGGTCAACCAAGGATAATTTTGTGGGCATATGATATCTATCATAACCTAGACGCATGGCCTCCTATGTACGAAGGTTTCCTTGAGCACTTCCCAAAGATTTTAATTTCTAAAACAATTTTTGACTATACCTTTATGTAAAGTGCCATTGTGACGTGCTATCCAAGGTTGGGATGAGAGTCACAGTTGGTATATATTTGTATCAAAACTCACAACATATGTGTTGTTGTATTTTGCATGACAATTATTGCAATAAAGTTGTAGTTATTTTCTGTACCATGTATTTGGCGACTCAGAATAGGTTGGATGGACTGGACCTATTTTGGGGGCGTCACAGTCCTCATTACAATTATTGATACACTATTTTACAAAATAGTGTGGACTACTAAAACCACTGTCTTGAACCATCACTCCACACCCCGACTAGTTCCCGTTATATTCTCGCCTCCTGAGAAGAAAAATGGAACAAAAAGGAAAAGGGTGAGCTCAACTAGACCAGTAAAGAATATTATGACTAAGATAATGTACAATAAAGTATCATTAGTCCTCAACAGGGAAAAATCTGATAGAATACAATAGACAACAAGTTTTAGATCAACAACTGCAGCGGAAACAATAATTCATTAGAAGATTTAAGTAGAGAATGAAATCTACTATCATCTATGAATTTAAAAGTCCATCATCGATATTTTATCCTAACATCAATCAATATACATCTTGAATCAAATAGTCATTTTTGCACTACATGCCCAAAGATATTAATCGATTACGACCATGTTCATCTCAACACTGCTCATCTTTTGACTACTGGGCCAAAGATATTCATCATAAAATCATTCATCTTTGCACTACGGTGCCAAAGATATTCAAGAATATCATCATTTAGGACTAAGGATGATGAAAAATATATTTTAAAGAAAACGAACCCAGTGAGACAAAAGAACAAATAGTAAGGATTCGTACTTCGGTTTATCCATGTTCAAAAATACCTCATAAATAATCATAGTGGAGAAAAATTCAAGAATGATCAAAACATGGATACAATCAAAGCTAATACCCATAATAGATATTTTGGACACGAGAAAAGAAAACTTATTTTTTTTTGTGAATAGTGTCGTCGATTCGTGAATAAGGTCAGTATACGTGAATAGTGCCGATACACGTGAATAGTAACTCGACACTAAAAGATAGAAATTTCACACAAAAATCATCATGCTTCGTGAATAGTACTCATGAATAAGAATCGTGAATAGTAACTCATGAATAGTAACTCGTGAATAAGAACTCATGAATAGTAAACCCGACATGAAAAAGTTCTAAATTTGATAAAAAGTTCCAACCAATATTTTGGCATAATGATATTGAAGAAATAATATCACTTACGAAGAAAATAACATCCCTTACCTCGAAAAGACGAAGATTACATTTGGAATCTTTGGATATAGTGCTAAAGGAACTTGCAAACCAGATAAGAACACTCAAAGTATCAAAAATACTCACAAGAATACATTCAATAATATAGAGAGAGAAAGATAGAGAAAACTTCAGTTTCTGGTGCGATTTTCAATTCTAACCTAATCACCCTATTTATAGGAAAATGCTTAGAATAACAAAGCAGAAAATTTAATAAAATAATATTATAATTAAACAATTTCAAGCCCACCATAGACCAACTGAATTCAGCACATTTATATCACATGTGTAGCCCAAAAAAACGTTTTTCTTAAAATAATTATTTAAAACTTTCAAAAATCAATTATTTCGGAACTTCAATAATTCATAATAAATAACCCTTTTATCAGAAAAATTTGAACCACATGTCTTTTCCATAGGAAATTTCATTCTCTACAACTTTGTAAGTTTATGTTTTTTCAAATTCCAAACAGAAATTGACCGAAATTCATAAACGGGCGATTTTACAGGCTATAGTCAAATTTCAGTCAAGAAATGGGGTCCACCGACACACAAAACATGTTTTAATCATTTAATGCAACAAAAATACTCTTTCTCCTCATATACTCATATATCCCACATTCATTGTAAAAATATCACCATTATTATATTATTAAAATATAATAATATATTTAAATAAATTATTTTATCAAAAAAAGATAAAATATTAATTTTCAACAATTGTCACATTAAAATTTTCTCCATCTATATCTACATAAAATCAATATTTTCCTCATCATATAAATTAATAATTAATTATTCACAAATAATATTACAGAATCACAGTACTGGCAACCATGCCGTTCTCAGAAAAGAGAGGGCTTTCTAATAAGGATCTCTCCTTAGTGGCGTGCAATTAGGTGACCAAATCTCTCCTTAGACAGAACTTTTTAGACATTGCCAATAATGTTATCTAATAATATTATTCAGATAATATGAATTATTGCTTTGATAATGGAAAATACTGTGTAGTGACAATTATTGAAACAACAGTAATATAAAATATCAACGCAAAGAATTATTGAATCAATAAAATAAAATAATCGAGCAAGAATTATTGTAACAATTATTGAGTAGTTCCTTCGTACGTAAGAATCAATAATTGGTGCAATACCGTGCCTTCGCAACAAACGCGACATCGTGTGTTTTAACCATCGGGTATTCCAACAAGATAATTCAGTGAATAACTTCTGAAGTTATTTATAAATAACTTATACTTGTCGTTTTCTTCATCCAATCACTTTCCGTTATGGGGCCCACACAAGGTCGCTACCGTCGCATTGCGAATATTCCTCGACAGTAAAAATATTCCACGACCAAACGAATATTCCCCGACAATAATGAATATTTTATAACCACTTGCTTATTTGAGATATTTGCGCATTTTACCCATAATTAACCACATTAATCAAATCAACCCTTACTATTTCAAAATAATAAATAGAGGAAATTTCATTATATATAAAAAAAAAAAAAAATTGGGTCTTACAATCTCCCCTCCTTATGAAATTTCGTCCTCGAAATTGACGTACGTACCTGGCGTTTCGAAAAGGTGAAAATAACTCGCTTTCATTTCTGATTCTAACTCCCAGGTCATTTCTTCAATAGCATGGTTCCTTCACAAGACCTTAACTTGTGGTATAACCTTTGTGCGTAGGACATGCTCCTTTAGATCTTGACTGGTACTTCCTCGTACGTTAAATTTTCGGTTATCTCATCTGATTCTAACTCAATAATGTGGTTCGGGTCGTCCACATATTTACGTAACATCGATACGTGAAAAACGTTATGAACCATTGCATCGATTCAATTGTTTCATCCCGAACCATTTCTTTAGTTCAATTGCTTCTTAGCTCGAATCAATACATCCTTTGTCCGAATAGCTAGTTTAAAGAGTTATAATCTTTTAAACCAAACCAATTGAATCAACACATCTATTGGTTTAATTAGTTATACAACATATAATATATTTATAATGTACTTTATATATTTGAAAATATCTAACAAAAATTATGTCTCGAGACAAGAATGACAGAGATAAGAAAAAATATTGCAAAAACCCATAATTTAGTGATGGTTGTTGAAACAATCCGAGTCAAAATATTGCAAAAACCTTAATTTAGTGATGGTTGTTGAAACAACCCAGGTCAAATCTTAAGTGCGAAATAAATCTCGGGTCAAATCTCAAGTCCGAATCGAATCAAATCCATCCAAACCAATTAAAGAGACATCAAAACTGATCACACATGCACACGGTCCACAAATCTTTGCCTCTCTAGCCATTGTGGGATAATTCCAGCTAACTTCGTGTCCCCGACCTTCATCTCTCTATTGTGAGATAATACCACCAACTCCGACAACCCGATAGGATGACCCGACCCGAGCTTTCGAATCAAATCTAAACAAGGTTTTAAACTACTAACTCAATAGTATTTTCTTGGATTATCTTAGCACATCACAAGCTCACTCAAAAGGTCATGATCACTTGAAAATACTATTAATAGTAATTTATTTCTGTATACAGACAATTTTTTTATATCTTTTGATGTGAAATTAGAACGTTACAGTTGTGTTCAAATGACGTAATAACCATCTATTAATATTAGTAATCAGCTATTAATATTCTTTTCACATTTAATAAAATTTTGTCACTGAATCAAAATATGCAAGAGAGGAGTATCTAAATTGATTACTACATTAATCTTGCTATTTTATATATTGGTATATATTATGGAATATAACCACGTTAATAATATTCACCAACAATATATGTATAGACGTATAGTCTTATTTGATTATCAAAAATCTTTAGATCCACTTCGGAACCTGGAAAAAAAAAAATTAAAATTTCAGCATTACGATCATATATATAGAGAGAGAGAGAGAGAGACAGAGAGAATAAGTGTGTTTTTGTGTGTGAACTGTGTTTGTGAGTTTTAAATTGGAAAGAAAAGAAAAAAGAATGAAGGAAATTTAGGAAATAGATAAAATTATGTTGTTTGTAAGTTTTTGGAGGAGAGAAAAGAAAAGAGAAGGAAGGAAAGAGATTTTTAAAAATTTACTTTCAAAATTGGAAAGATTTAGAAAGAAATTTACTAAAAACACTTCAATTACAGTAATATTTAGTTGTAGAAAAGAAAAGAAAGTTAAAGAAGAGAAAAGAAAAGGAGAGAAAGTTTTACTTTCTTTTTTCTAACTCAACTTTTTTCTCATAAAGTGAGAAAAAAATTTATAACTCAAAATGCACTCATTTTCTTAGCTTTTTTTTTTCTTCTCTAACTAAAATTCAAAGATACTACTTTTCTTAGTTTTTCTTTTCTTTTCTATTAAAAAACTCAAAAACACCACTTCTTTTTGTTTTGCTTCACTTTCTTTTATTTTCTCTGAATTAAAATTCAAAGACAATGTGTAAAATACCAAAACTACCCTCATAATAATTTCTAAAATATAATCTCATAATGACAAAATAGTAATATGCTAAGTTAAGTTAAAATTTTCTTTGAAAACTCATAAACACAAGGAAAGAAGATATATTTCATTTTTTTCACTCTCTTTTCTCTCAAATTTTAAACTCCTTTTTTTTCTTCTCTCTCCAAACTCAAAAACAAACAGTGTTAGCCAGGGAATATATAGTGATTGGTGTTTAATTTTTGAAACGTTGTTAAATGTGGTATTTGAATGAGTTGTGCTCGATTCCTTGTGTCGTTTCACTACGAAAGAGGACACCAAAACTTTGTGTTTTTTTTCCCTCTAAAATATATATTCAATTTTTTTGGACATTAAAAAACAAAAGTTGTACGTACTTTTCATGTTAGCATAATATCTATATAACAAAATACAACTGATTTTGAATTTCCCGCTCACCTAATAAATCATCTGGACCGTTCAAAATTTGGGATAAATCTCATCGTTCATATAGTGTCGGAGGCACGGGACACCACTATTTATTAATATATATATACACGACGCACGTAAGGTGGAATGACACATGAAACATGATTGCCTTTTTATCTACCATTCTAGCTAACAAAAAATTACTATAATTTTGATCAAATAAGCTTTACCCAAACGGCCTCAATTATGTGCACAAAATCGGATCAGGCCAAATTCCCAGGCTTTTTCAAGCCTGATCAACTACTAATTTTGACATGAGATCGGATAAAATTATAAAACTCGCAATATATATTATTTTTTTATTTTCTCAACTTTTATGCTTTAATTAAAATTATTCTCCTAATATCCCGTAAAGCCATACAAATCGAATTTTTTTTTTAGCCTTTGTAGGTTATTTCTAAATTGGTTAAATGGTAAAAGACAGCATACACTTAAATAGTACAAAAAAAGGCTTTATATTTGAGATTTATTGGAAGTAAAGAATGTAGTATTGTGTTAACAAAATATTGCTTGAGCAACCAAAGTACAAAAACTTTTCTGTAAGACTTCTTGAATGTGATGGACTGATGGTTGGTAGCAATAGACAAAGAATGACTGTATTGAGACCATACATATTCTGTAACTCTGGCTCTTTGCTCTACTTGCTGCAAAAGGTCACCAAATCTGATGCAGAAAGCAGCAGCAATACACCAATCCGACCAATAGAACAGCATTCAAACTTTTCCTGCTTGGTGAAAAACCTGCAAGAAACATTAGACACAAGTTTTGACCTGAAAATTAACATAATATAGATGTCTTTGTTTATTAAAAAGATAAGAGACAAAGAAGAAGAAAATTCCGGCATATGTTCAAGAACAATTTCTGTTATTTGAACTGGAGATCTGCTACAACCGTCCGGAGCCTCAAGCTCTCTTGTGTGGGTTCTTTTGTGTGTAATTCACTATGCAAAGAATAGCTATGACTCTTACCCAATTGGAGGTAATTGTTTCGGATATTCCACTCAAAATCCCAGTGCTTTCTGTCATTTTTAAGTGTCCAATAAGTCCAGCCAAACGACACATTGTTATATACCTCTAACTGGGCTCTCCCAAATTCTTGATAATCAAATTGCACTCCATTTGTCACATTCCACTCATTAACCCATTCCCCTGCAATCAAATCCATTTAACATATGTAACTTTTATTATCCACATCAGTACAGAATGAATATCTATATTTTGATAATTGCAGAAGCTCATTTAGTGGCTGAGATCTATACCATTGATAAATGCTGAATCGAGAACTGGAAATAAGGTTTTTTCCCCTATGAATAAGGGAAAAAAATGGAGACAAAACTTACCAATAAAAAGAAGTGGTCCATTTGCTCTGTTCAGAGCTTGTAGTTGGGTTTCCCTGCTCTTGTGTATGAACTGAATGTTATCAACGGTGCTCATGTTAACGAAAAATGTGTCAAAAAGATTGTAGTAGTGCAAATCCACTACTAAATTTAATGATCCTATGTTAGCTTGATAGATTTCATTTGGATCTGCATTCCCGATTCTTTGGCAGACAATAACATAAGCTGTTGGTGAGTATTTTCGAACAATCTGGTACCCTTGTTTGTAATATGAAACTAAAGTATCTAAAGGAACTGTGTCACTGGATGGTTCATTTAGAAGCTCAATTCCCAGCAAGGCAGGATGCTTGGCATACCTGTAAAGGAAAAGACAATTGCACCAGAAACTAATACAGTCAATGCTGCCACATAATCAATAAGTAACAAATAGATACTTTCCGTAAACCAAACTTTTATGGCTAATTTTTTTACAATAGGGAAGCAAGAAAGATCTAGAAGGGAAAAAGTGGATGAAGAGTACCATCAATAACAACAAAAACGCAAGTGGAACCATACTATCTTAATTGTCCACAATTTACCTGGAAGCTAGAAATTCTATGACATTCAATGTTTGTGAAATGTAATCTGGAGATGTAGGCCATCCTGTTGTACCATCTCTACTAGCACTATGTTCCATCCCATTTTGAGATCCCGGAGCTGCATGAAGGTCGATAATGCACTTTATGTTATAGGATCTGCAGAAATGGATTCAGATGGAGTGTAAAAGAAAAGCTAGACATTGAATTCTGAAAAAATAAGATCTCGAAACAAGACCCACTGAGCCCACGAGAATGCATTATCTAGAGCTTCCAAAGTTCCCCCAATAAAAGGAGCTGGAGGGTTAGGATCAAAAGCTATCCACCAGCCAACAGGGATCCTCACAGTATTTAGTCCATGTTGGTAAAGAAAATCAAAATCTTCTACAGTGATAAAGGTGTTTCTGTGTCTCTGCAGTGTCCAATGGAAATATATCAAAAAACAAGTCGCCGATCTGAATTAAAGAATAGAATGGCTTGTTCTTCCAACAGCTAGAAAAAAATGTACCCGTAAAAAGTCCTGAGTTTAGGTTATTTCAAATGAAAAATGATAGTGAAATCAGTGCAAAATTGGAAAAATAGAGGAACAGATTACATTTCTAGGCGAACATATACCTAACTATACATGAGTAGAGTTGAGTGATCATGCTACAGGTAAGTCAGCAGTTGGAATATTCATCCTTGATATTCTTGCCATAACTATTATAAAGCATCATTACCCGTGTGCCTACACTATGCAGGTACACATACGTAATTTAATTTTTATACAGAAAACCAGTGATAGATTGATCTGTTCTTAATTAATAGCATTTGGTGGCAATGATTCTTTATATACACACACACACACATTTGTTTGTCCTTCAATCCTCAAAATTCACTAAAACCTTTATACTTCAGTAGGATTCAGCTGAGTGCCTACATATCAGCCTATCAGGTGCCCATAAAGAAAATGTTTGTGCACGACTGCACGGGCTCATTATCTGATGCAGATCCAATGTCAAAGGGATTTAGGAAGGCCTTGCCTTCTAGTGATATAGCCACCAGAAAGTTTCTTGCCCGTGAGAATACCATGTTTTCTCATGTGCTGTAGAGGCACCCTGTACACATCAGAGAATGCCACTACACCTTAAACTAGCGAGTTGAAGTTGTACAGCATGATGTTTATTAAAATTTAAATTTTGGGGTTCTCCTAAATTTGAATACTTGTACCGCGGAGTTATGACACCTCTACCCATCACAGTGAAATATAGAGGATCCCAAATTGAATGACCAATAGGTACTACATGTAAAGGGTTCTGTAAACAGATTCAAAATTCCTTGCCAAGCTAGATGAAACAAATTTCCAGAAGTCTACAGAAAAATTTATTGCTAATTTTCTGAAGTGAGAAGCAAAAATATTCAGATGAAGACATTCCTCAAGTAATATTTTCATAACTCCCGAAGTCATATGTGGTAGCAATAACAAACTAAATACGACAAGTAGTGGGATTTGGAGCTAAGCGTTGGCTAAACCTTGGTAATCTCAATGTCATACTGCCTTTCAAATCCTCCTAACTATTGTATGTGCGTGTGTGCGTGTGTGCGTGTGTGTGTGTGTGTGTGTTGGCTGGATATATCTTTTATGATGGGTTAGTAATTAACAAAATGAAAGAGGCACTATGGGAATTTAGTTTTTAACCTTAAGAACTTCTTTAGCCTTATCATGTCCATATCCATTGGCAAGCTGGTAATCACCATGCAAGATATTTGCAGCAATCATCAATTCAAATGTGGCAGCATTATCATCCCATCCTGGAGTTCCTTGATAGTCTGCAGTGAGCTGATTCGATGTTGAAGCCTAAAAAGATGAAGCATAACCTATCAACTCTGCACTATATATTTTTCACCATCTAGATTATGCAATTGGAAAGTAAGATAGTTTCAAATGCCAGCTGTCTGGATACGGACGAATTCCAGATTCATTCTTGTAGTTTAAACAAATGGGTCATTCAGAGAACACACAACAATGATTCAAACAAATGTATAAATTTACTACGAAAGCCATACTTGAGAGAAAAAGCATAAAAAATAAAAATCAAAAGCCAAATGATTATACAAAAAAAAACACCAACAAATAACTATATTTAATGGGGATGCTGATGACCATTACCATGGAAAGAAAAACTGGAAACTCTAAAATGTAGACTCTGTGTGTATTTTAAATGTGGCAATGAATCATTCAAGGGAAAAAGATTTTCCCTTAAAGGCAAAAGAACAAGCAATAGTACCTGCAGATAGGTTCCATGCTTATTCCTTATATGGACTCTGCTGTTGAAATTTCTTTCCAAGTAAAATGTTTCTGTTGCTGATGGAGATTCTTCTGTCGCAGAGATGAAGCCTCCTTCACCATCATATGTGAGAAACTGGCCTTGAAAAGTGCGGAACTGAAATTCAGACTCAGAAATTCTCCATAACTGCAAAAAATAAAAAGAAAGAGAGAAGCTGATGGGACATTTGATCTGCATATATTGAAGATATTACTGTTGAAGGGCAATCTCAGCTACTCATAAGTTTATGATACCTAGTTGAGCTCATACAAATGAATATCATTTTGTTTGCTTCAGTACTTAAAATAGATGTAAATGATAATACTGCTCTTGTACATGTAATTACATACCTGCTTCATGAGTTTGAGCTAAGATATCTGAACTGCAATCCCACAGAGACCCCCAACTACATCCATTAAACTAGAGGAGGGGGGAGGGGGAGGGGGGGGAACGTATTCTATGAAAATTCTTCCAACAGAATCCAAAATTTGACAGTATGTCAGTAAATAATGGATCATTAACCCTTTTTCTGTATTAAGAAGAGTTTATTGAAAACTAATAATAAACATAAGCCAAAACTCTACAAATATGTCAGATTTGAGATATATTATTGCCTTTCCTTTGTGAGGGTGATTTATTCAAATAGAATTGCTTTAGATGGTTCCTTACATTATCATACGTACGGGTGTGAATTGCTTATATAACCTTCAGTTTGCTAAGAATGAGAACGAAGTGATTGAATCCTAAACAAATTATTCTGAAGAAGCTGCAAATTACAGTCCTTTGGAAAATTTACTTTCTCCGTCTTTGCCCCAATTAAAAGAACTTATATCATTAGAACTTCCATATCACTAGCAACAATGATCAAACTGATCCATGCTCGTTTGATTTACAACACTTTTGTAATTTTAGTGAACTCAATTTCAAAAATACAAACTCAGATAACTGCAAAGCACTGACTAATTAATCAGTTACTCCTACGAAGGGTAGCAGCTTCACCATCTTTTACAGATTGAGGGGTAAGACCATCAGGAACTCATAACGCATGCTTAAGTTTATATTAGATACACTTTCCTTTTCAGTTCGTTCCAAAATTAGATATTTTAAGACTACAAAGTCACATGTAGTTCTTAACATGCCATTACTTTTTTATTATCATTTCTAGTATCAAACCACCACTACTAAATTCTTAGCTAGTATTTGGGTACATCGGAGCATAAATATATCCTTAAAAGACGTCAATTGTATCTCAAATTTTGGAACAGAGGGAGTACCTACATATCCCTGGAACTATTATTACACATCAACAGTATTACAGAATTAACCACAAGAGTTATCATTGCAACTAAGTGATCATATGTTATTATTGACCACCTCACTTGCGATCCCCAACTGTTCTAATCAACATGTAAATAAATGTATCACACCAAACAATTAATAAATGCCAATTTTGTATCTCATTAGATTCCAATAGTGTCCAATATTATGCATGCATTAGGCTTATTATGATGATGGGGATGATGTTTGGACCACAGAGACAGCTGATAGAAGCATTGATATAAAAACAGTTTTTTATGCAAAAAAATAAAATAAAATAAAAATAATGGAAAGCTTAATGAAACTCTGCACTTGAAGACAATAAAGGATTATAGGCACGTTACAATCAAGTAAATCTTACAAGTAATGAGAAACTTGATCAGTCATCTCACCCTAAAGGTTTCCCACAAAGAAGGAACATCTCTGTCCACTGTAACATTCATGCCGCCTCCATTATCAGCAGACACATACTTCTGAAGAGTTGCGGATTTGAATTGGACTTCTGTCCCATCCTACATTTCAATCAGCACATATGACTGTCACATTTCGAATTAAACAGAGAAGAACAACTGAATTCCAAATTATGCAGAAATCCAAATGAAGAAGAAGAGTTCTCACAAGCAAATCTCCATTGGGGATTCCATCAAACAGGGAAGGTTTAATCCACCCTTCAACAACCAACCATCCACCCAAATTCACTCCTCTTACTTTTGAATCTCCATGTAATCCCTCCACTAAAATCATAAATACAGTAAAAATTCCCAATTTTAATTCTTCACAGTCTGCACATTACACTTCAATTACAGGACTTGTCAATACAATTCAAGAAATCAAGAAAAATGGGTGATCGCACAAACCTGAGCATGCAACAGACAGGATGAGCCAACAACAAAGCAGAAATGCAAATACCCTTTTGCAGAAAATTAGTTCCATGTAGAATGCAGGCCACAATCACATCAAAAAAGTAAAAAACTTAAAATTTTATCTGCAGCAGCAGGATATAAGTACCCGAATAAAGGTTTATTCAAACCCTCCAAAATAAAACCACTTGGAGAGAGAGAATATCAATAATTCATTTCTTACTACCCAATTAATTCCAAGTTGAACCTAGTAAACAACCTTCAAGAACCAAAGATCTCCGTGGGTTTCATTTTAATTATCTGGGCATTTAATTAAAATATTGAAGAAAATCTGAAGAGTGTGCATAAAGACAAAACCCCATCAATTAAAGATTGACAGTAGAATAATAAAAGAACAATATTCTAGTGTATAAAAGTGTACACATGTAATTATGTATATATATATGTGCGGTATTTATATAGCTAAAAGTGAAGGGGAAGGGTGACTTTGCTTGGAGATTTGGTGTTTGATCGGTGAAGTAAACAAAGATGATTGACAAGGTAGAAAAAGTAAAAAGGCAAGCTTTTTATGTTGGGAAAACTGGAAAAGGGCCAAGAAAGGTGGTTCTACCACTTTATCTACATATTTGTCTTTGTTTATTCGGTTCAATACCTTTTATTTTTTTACATTGCCATTGCGTGTCAAACTTGAGAAAGTGAGTTTTGATGCATTTGTTGCCAAATTGTCATTTCATTTGATTAAGGAATAGGAATTAGGGGAGAGCAAGAAAGTATATTTGTAACCCCACCGCCCAGCTTAAAACTGCATAATTTATAGATACAAACCGCACATACGGGTCCGTACAGTGTGGTTACGGTGTAATTTTTATTTTTTATTAACAGCATATTATAGTTACAGTTGTGAATACAGTGCTTATGTGTTAAAAAAAGGCTAATTTTTAAATTGTTTTATTGACTTTAAAGGGCAAAAGAGTAATATAACATTTTATATTAATTAAACTAAATTTAAACAAAAATAAAACCATCATATCTAGCAAACCATTTCATCTTCCTCCATCACACTGGTCCATCATCACTACATCACTCATGCTTGGTACCACCATCATCAACATCACACCCACAAAAAAGCTTTTAGTCCAAACAAAACAAACAAGACAAATCAATTGATGGCAAATCCATCCCATGCTACGCAAATTCATCCCCTGCTAGTGGGAGTTCTATTTTTGGGATTATGCTTTGGGGGTTTGGATCTTGATGACTTTTTGATGGTGATCTGCGTTTCGATGGTGATCGTCGAGAGCGCCGGCGGGGAGGAAGGAGACAACACCGGCGACTTCTTCTCTATCGATTTCTTCTCCGATTTTTTCTCTGTGATTTCCTAAACAAATCAGTCTCCTCTAAACGAGCCCCGAACGAGGATGTCATTGCCCGAATCTGGATGTGACCCGTTTTTCTTGGGCTATGGATGATGCTGAATTTTGAAGTACTTTTGGTGACTTTGCTTGAAGGAATGGCAGAGCAGGGGAGGAGAGAGAATATGTGAGTACGAGGAAGATGGGAAGAAGTGGAGAGAGAAATAGAGGTGGAAGCTGGTGCTGGTCTATATAAATGAGAGGTTACAGCCATTGACGCCTTCTTTCTTTCTGGTTTCTTAGTGTAAAACAAACACTTGTGACTGGGTTTGGGATTTTAGGTGATAGATTTGGGATTTTGTTTGGAACAGATGTTTGGTGATAGATCTGGGTTTAGAAGAAGCATAAATGGATTTAGGGTGATCTTTTTACCCTTGGACATTTAATTAATGTAAAAATTTGAAATAATAATTTTTAATTACATATAAACAGTTATCAGCCTAGTCGCAAGGTCGCACGCCAAGAATTTTCACGCTATGGCGGTAATGGAAATTGAAAAGTGAAAAAAAATTAATAGTTCAATCATTTAATTGACAAAATTGAAAGGTGGATCATCGAAGTGGAATATGACTTATAATTTAAGTTACTAATTCATATTTAAGCTTTTCTAAAACCGCACAACAAATCGTACTACACCTCATTTTATAATAAATTATATATATTTTATATATACTAAATATCAAATTGTAGTACATATAATAAAATTATACGTGAATAATGTAATTTAATTTGTTTCTTATTAGTTTTAGTCATTTGTATGTGTAATATTACATGTAGTGTATATCTTTCTAAAAATTCATTAGTTTCCTTCAACTTTATGCAAATTAATATGAAACCATGAAAATCAATATTAATATAAAAAATGGCATGTTAAAATTTTATTTGTGGTGAGTTATTAAAAATATTTTAATTAATGTAATTAAGTCACGAATTTTATTTATTTATTGTTTAACATGTGAAATAGTAATTCCTTGTATATTATTCATGTATAGTTTGAATTTGTAAATTGAACTTTTTATTATTTGTGTTATACATGAGGTTTTTAAATAGATGTGTTAAAGTGAACATAATTTTCATAATGTGAATTAGTAATATAAAAATTATATATTATAAAATTTTAAAATATATATGAAAGTAGTTATCGCAATCGTACCACCACTGCACCACAACCGTATGTAACCGCAATTGCATAGTTATTGTTGTTAATATTTAACGTAGATATTCATGATTTGCGATTCTTGATTCATGATGGGTGGTTATAATGAATTCTCCTCAAATTGACTTTCATAAATCAACAATGATCAAATAAATTGGAATGAAGTGTGTAATAATTACACAATTTAACTATTCCCCCAGTTCTTAAAAGATTGTCGTTTAATGTTAATGTACACAGATTAAGGAATATAATTAATACCTAGCGAAAATACTACTACCTCCGTTCCTTAATATAGGTCGTTTTAGACATGTGCACAAGAATTAAGGAAATGATTAAAAAGCATTAACTATATTATCAATTGTCTATAATACCCTTCACCTCACTTATCTCATAAATATGGATCAAAAAATTAGGTGGAGTAATAAGGGACAATTTGAGAAAAATAATAATCAATTCTCCTAGATAACCACAAATGACAAATAATTAGGAATAAAAAAAAAGTCTAAAACGATCCATATAGGAATGGAGGGAGTATACTACTCTTATTAATTGTCTCAACCAATTATTCTCTTCCCAATGTTTCTTATTCAATTCAACCAATTAGTAGTTCTTATTCAACCAATTACTACTTGGATTATAGCATTGAATTGAATAAGAATCATTGGAAAGGGAAGAAAGTTTTAAATAGGAGAAAGCTTTAAATAAGGGTAAAATAGGAAAAAATAACTAATGTGTATTGAAAAACTCAAAACGATAATCTTTTTGGAATAAAAATTACTTCCTAAAACGACAATCTTTTAAGAACAGAGGGAGTACAATTCAATTCAAAGCCCTTGATTTTCCCAAAATTTACTTACATGACATAATGCTATTGGATTGTATAGAGTACTAATTTTACAAGTCATGCTTATATACTTTTTTCTCATATTGAATATATTCTTAATTTTCAACGGTAAAAATATTTCCACACATAAATTTTTATAATATATAAATTTGTGGTTATAAAACTATTTAATATCTGAGCAAATCACATTTTGTTTGGCTCCTAGAAAATGTTTTTTTGGCTTTGTCCTGAACTCAACATTATGGCAATTTTTTCAGTATACTTGAATTATTTCTTATAAAAATACTATGATAAATATTTAGTTTTAAAAAAAAAATGCAACGAAGGGGAGCCAAGTTGTCCCTAATCCCAAATTGCATGATGGATGTGTCTTGCTTTCTGTTCTTGCTTAAGCAAATTACAATTGGTATTCTGGTCAAGGTTTTGGCGGAATTTTTTGTTTATTAACTTTATTAATAATGAATAATTATGAAATTGTTTTTTTTTTCTTTTTCTTTGTTATCTAAGGGTATGTGTGCACAGAGAATCATGGTGGTAGCATTAGCATTGACCCACATATGAAATAGATTAGCCTCTCAATAAATTTTATGCCATCTTTTTGGGGTTCACAATTGATTTAAAAGATTTTTGGGTTCAAGAATATTATCAGTTTCTGTAGTACTAATCCTTTGATGGGGCGACTGCACACATTCAAGGGTCCTGCACTAAATAAGTAGTAAGAAGCAGATATTACCTGGACTCTAGTAGCATATTCTGATTCTGATATGCTAAGTCCAGGTAATAAATTTGTACTTCTGTCTCATATTATAATAAGTAAGCTGCATATATACCAAAAATTCATATCAAATTAAGTGAACAATAAGGATGTTATACGTTCCTTTCAAACTTTGCTATTGCAGCTCCAAACCAGTTGTTTGACAATTTTACTTCATTTTTATTACTGTGCATAATGAAACTACACATGGCATGGCATGGCATGGCATGGCATAGTAAAACTGGGATCCGATTATGATGACAATTAATCAATACAGTGCTGACACGCAGAGAGAGATCACCTCCCGACCTGTATGTCGACACTGTATTGGTGAATTGGCCAAAGTTAATTCCATGCTAAAATTGATACCTTATTTGGTCCTTCTTCATAGTACAGTACTCGCTCTGTCCCAAAAAAAAAGAGAGTAAGATTTTCTTCCGGACAAAGGGAGTATGATTGAGAACTAACCCAAATCTAGAATTTTGAGGTGACAATTGATTCTCAAAATGGTAGGATTGTGCTAGAGCTTTGCATAGACCAATTTCCACTAGATGAGAATGATCTCTTCATAGAAATAGGCCTCTTTTCCAAATAACGCCTAAATGAAGAAGTCTTCATCACTCCAAATATTCCTGAACTTGATCTGTTATAACCTTTCCTACCAACTTTGCTTGAATCAGCTTTCTTTAAATAAGCTTCTTCATCTCCAATATTAGCCGCTGCAAAATGAATCATAGATGCGGAAGATGAATCCATCGAAATCGACCTCCTCCATTGTTGCAATTCTCCTTCAACATTTACAATATGATCTGCCAAATCACTTTGAACTCGAACATCAACATTCCTGGCACCCATAATATTTTCGCCATCTTCTCCTACTTGATCACTTCCCAATTCAACATTATTCTCTAAATTACCAACCAAATTATCCTCCCTCGACCTCAATCCATTCAAATTCCTCTCCACCGAGCTCACATCAACATTATTTGTATCCACAACAATTGGAGCTCGACATACGGGACAGTTTTTATGCGACCTTAGCCAAGTATCAATACAAGGAATATGAAAAGCATGACTACACTTGGGCAAAAGCCTAAGACTCTCATCTTCTTGAAACTCAGTCAAACAAACTGAGCAATCAGTCCCTTCAATCAACACTTGATCTTTTTTATACTTAAATATTTCTATGGAATCAATAACAGATTGTTGCAGACCAATTGTGTTGATTAACCAAATGGGATGGATAAACTCCGGACCATGATCCTCATTGATAAATTCTTCATTGGCTTGATCTAAATTAGGTGAATTTGTTCTCCTCCTATTCAAGCGATATTTTCTAAAAACTATGAGAAAACAAATCAGAATTACAAAAGCCCCAAGAATACAGATCAAGAGGAGCAAATTTGTTGAAATGAGAAGATTTGACTTAGATTCATCATCGCCATCAAAATCTGGAGGAGGAGGAGGAGGAAGGAGTGGATCATTGTCTGAGTTGTCGCCACAATCATCATAACCAAGACACTCCACTAAAACAACTCGATTATGTGAACTAATTTTTGGTAGTAGCAATTTTTTTCTAAGAAGAATTCCCATTGAAAAAATGAAACAGAGGATTATGAAACAGAGATTCTTACCTTAAACATGAAGAAACAGAGGAGATAAATTGTAATAGCATCGCTTAAAGCGCATATTATTGCTTCGCTTGATGCAAATGGACATGGGTTTGATTGTGTTGTGGAAAATTTTGTTTGAGTTGTTGCTTGGTGCCTTGGTGGATGGAAGTCAATGGAGTAAAGCTCAGTCGTTTCCGCGTTAACCTAATGGTGATGGGCATAGATTGAGCCATTTATATAACTAGTCTAAAAATTATAAACTACCCACTTGACAAAGAAAATCGACAGTGGATGAATAAATGGATCTCTTTTGGACCGATTAGCATCCAAATATAATTTATTATTAACTTATTCGTAACGTTGCTTAAAACGAGTTGAAGTTTAAAAATATCTTGACTATGCTGTACATACCATAATATTTTGTTTATTAAAAAATAGATACTTTTACTACTAAATTATGTGTATGTCAATAAATAGTTGATTATGATCATTCGGTGGCAAAATTAGAATATTTTTAGAAAAAAGTCAAAATATATCGATAAAAAAATTATTTATTAATGTTCAAAATATTTTTTTTAAATTTATTTTGCTCAATTATATATTCACTTTTTTCATTCCTTTTTTTGAATAGAAATAAGCTCAACATGAAGTAAAAACCTTTTATCTATTGAATCTTCCCGCAAGTTATGAGAAAATTCATCGAATAAAATAGAATTCACATTTATGTAAAATCATTTATAGCTTAAAAAAAATCATTCTCATAGATATGGTATGTCTTACAAAGTATATTCGTTTTACCCATATATATATATATAGGTCGCTCACGAATTTGATTTGGTTCAGCTCACTTAAATCTTGTTCTAATGGTCTTCGGTTATCTAGAGAGTTGAACTGGAACTTAGTTTAAGAGTCGAGTTCTTGAGTTTGAGTTGTGACATGTCCATTTAGCTTAATTTAATTATTTAAGTTCGACCAAAAACAGCTCGTACAACGTACTATATAATTTATGTTAATGATAATATCTAGTAAACTAGTACGTATTTAATTAATTAAGTAATAATACATAATAATAATAATAACGATCAGGTCCGGACTCCCGGACCTGATTAAAATACGGACCCAAATTTTTTTGTTTTTTTTCAAAACAACTAAAAAAAAGTTTAATATTTTATGGAACTGATTTTTTTTCATAATACAGTGTTTTGAGTGTGATTTGGATACATATAACAAAATATATATGTACAGTTTGTACAA
Organism: Panax ginseng; assembly: GCA_020205605.1. Classification (NCBI taxonomy): domain Eukaryota; kingdom Viridiplantae; phylum Streptophyta; class Magnoliopsida; order Apiales; family Araliaceae; genus Panax; species Panax ginseng. The sequence goes on from CM035145.1 coordinate 24,944,984, forward strand.
ATATGTTTTGTTATATGTATCCAAATCACACCCAAAACACTGTATTATGAAAAAATTTCATTTCCATAAAATATTAAAAAAAAAAATTAGTTGCTTTTTAAATAAAAAGCAAAAAAAAAAAAGTTCGGACGATACTAAAATCCGAGAGTCCGGACTGGAACCGGACTCTATATATATATATATATATATATATATATATATATATAACAGCGGGATAAGTTTTTAAAATAAAACTTTAACAGAAGAAAGAAAAGATTAAGAAGATGACCGGTGAATCGGTAAAGCAATCTCTTTCATTTATTTATAAACATTTGAGGAAGGGATTACATTAATTCCTAGACTAAATGTTTAAGGGGGAAGATCAAAGTATTAAGGACTTCGTCTTCATCTTTAACTAAGAAGATCAAAGCTGAAAGCTTCTTCTCCGGCTAACTAAGAGAGAAGCTCTGAGGCTACATTGAATTAAGCCTGAAGAAACTCTAACACTTGAGTTTCTTTAAATAGAAAACTGAAAAGTAAATTACTATTTGATTCACGCAGGAATCACTATTACATTAACTGAAGTAAAAGTAATTTACTAAAGTAAAAATAAAACGTAAGAAACATTTTACATTTACTTTTACATGGGTAAATGTAAGAAACATTTAACTAAAGATAAAAATATTTAACTTAAGTAAAAGCAAAAGTTATTCTTTTACTTTTACTTTTACATTTACTAAAGTAAAAGACTTTTGCTTTACGGAAAGCAAAAGCTGAGATGATGGCTGGGCCATCACCTGTCTGTGACTTGAAGATGCCTCTGGCGTCTTCTTCGTTGACTGGTCCGTCTCCTGTGGATGCCGAAAGGTGTTGTTGATCATCTTCTCAGATGAGTCACCATCCCCATACATTTCCACGTTAAAAATTTTATCTAGGAAATAACCCTTTCACCCCCAAAAATTTGGTTTATAACGAAGGAGGAAAAAAAAAAATTCTACCGAAAATTGGTCAAAATCTTCAAAATTTCTAAGATTTTGTAAAAAAAATTTGTTTAAAAACAAATCAGACTGAAATCTGAAACAAAGGATCACTCGATTGGTCCTGATCTATCAGTGAAATCGATCTAAACAGAAGACTTCTTTGTTAACTGTTTAAACAAAAATTCTTTTTCTTGAAGGTCCACTTAGACTCTAGCCTTACTTGCCTTGAACACATACCCGTAGATCTAAAGATTCCCTTTAGCCTTACACTGCTCCCAATTGAGACTTACAAACGGCATTAGTCGGGACTTAAGGCGATCTTGGGTGTTTCACGGCGAAGGTCGGGCGATTAAAAGCGGAGCAAGAAAAATAAAAGTTTGAAGAAACATTTAAGTAAACAAATCAAACAGTTTTTAATCGAAACCACCGATAGCATCAAGAACCAACCGTGTGGCTGGATCTTCTTAATAGCTGATGGGTATCCAAGGATCTAGCCCATCTCGTAAGCCCAATATGAAATATAGGCCCAAGTTCAAGAAGTCTGGCGAGCCCAACAAAGGTGATCCATCCCGGTTGGGTTAATTAAGCTCATCAATTAGTTACGCACGACCACATCATGAAGGAAGTGGGCAAGCCTCGTCTCTAGATCTCACGGAGAGCACGTCAACCATCTTGCGCATTAGGAAAATGTTGGGAGCTCCACTACAGTTGTGATTTAGTGGCTACATGTTCACCCCCAAAACTGTCACAGGGTCGCTATAAATTGTACGCCTCACCATCACTTGGGGGGGCGACAGATTTCTTGTACTTGAGAATTCTCTGTACTCCCTCTGTTTCCAACACACTTTGATATAATAAAAAGTGCCGGCGACTAAAGCCATTCAAAAGTGGACTAAGTTACCTAGACCGAACCACTCTAATTATTGTCTTATTTCCTTACTTTAATTATCGCATTTATTATTACTTGACAGCTGTGTACAAAATCTATTTTGTGCATCATCAGTCCTAACAAGCTCGATCCAACTCTTTTAAACCTGAGCAAACTTAACTTTATTATAAGGTGAAATAGAGACTCTTCATTTTATTGTCTAAATTTAAAATGTGTTAGAATGTGATATTATTGGGGAGAGAGATGATTATGGAAAATATTACAGAAGTCCTCCGTGCAATTTAGATCTATATCTTGACTCATCTATCTAATAAAATAAAAATGATTTTAAATTTTCCGCTCACTCAATAAATTATCCGGGCCGTCCAAAATTTGAGATAAATCTCATCGTCCATACAGTACCGGAGGCACGGAACATATCTAGTTTAAATAATATTACTCGATCAGCCTGGCAAGACAAAATAAAGGTCATGGCTAGCTCATGACAGCAATACAATTTTATTTATATTTTGAATTAAGTACTACTAATTAGGCATGGCGGCTAATTAAGTATAATTAAAATTTGATAAACATTCCACATCGTCAAGATTAACCTAAGATAACAGGCAATAGCCTACCTAATCTATAAACCAATTCAATGCCGAAAAATCCTCACGTTTATACAAAATAATAGTATCATCTCATTTCTATCTCTACTTAATCAATAAACCTCTCGATCTTTTGCATTGCTCTACTTAATCGATCAATAAACCTCTCTTTCGCAAATCCTATCTTGTTTGAGAAAATTAATTTTTCATATTATTTTTGGAGCCAGAGCTTAATCAGAAAATTGTTGTTAAACCATGTCTGCCACAAGATTATTCGTATCGCATAGCTCAAGTAGTCTGATCTCATTGGCAGCTCATCCGAGATTTAGACCCTCTTTACTTGATCAAAACAGGATTAGTTTAAGTTCATCAGCTTCTTCATCCAATTTTAAGCAACTTTTAACTTGTGATTATTTATCATTTTCAGACGACATCAACAGCATACCTCAAAGGAAAACTCTCAAGTACGTACGTGCATATATCTATCTCCCCAATTTTGCATGCATACGCATCACAAGTCTCTTTTTATCTTTATGAATTTGATTTTGCTAGCTAGTACTACTGAATTAATTCTAACGTTACGATTCAATACATGTAGGAATTTTGTTGTCTACAACAGTATTCAACCTGGAATTCCAATTCCATCTAGAAGTCCTTCAAGTTCTTGGTAATTATATATCATCTACAATTACCTACTGCCTATTCAATTTCAACAATGCCTTTTATTTCAAATTAGGTTGTGATATGGTCAAAATATTTTAATATTATTTAATATCGTACTCATTTCATCTAAAATATAAGATCTTTGTTGACTTTTTAACAATTAATATAAGCGACAAGATATATATATTGGACAAAGATTCAAAAAATGCCCCTGACTTTTACCCCGATATCCCACTTACACCCTAAACTATTTTTTTTTCTCAGAAATACCCTTGACGTTACACATTTCGGGTCAAACGTGCCCCTTCCGTTAACCAATCTGCCACCTTGACAAACGGGTGTTAAACCCTCTATGATGTGGCTGACACGTGACAATATTTTACTGACGTGTACAAAAATTCATTAACACAAATAATTAAAAAAATCAATTTTTATTAATTATTTATTTTATTTTTGATCTTTAAAACAAAATTAATAATTAATAAACAAAATAAATATTTATATTTATATTTAATTCATTAACACAAATAACAAAAATTAATGCTAATTATGTAGTTCTGATTGTAAACTTTTTAGTACATGGCCAATTTTCCACCGTCTATTAATTAAAATTTTAATCACATAGTATTTTTAAAGAAAAATAATAATAATAATACAAATAACCCTAAATTAATTGTAAGACCCCGAATTTTATGAAATAAAAATATTTAATTTTTCTATTTTAGTAAATAGTTAAATTGATAAAAGTTTAAAGTTAAGGGTGATATTTGAAAAATTTTCAAAGTAAGCAAGTTGTCATAAAATAATTGGTGGTAAAAATACGAGAATCTGGCTGTGGTTGCATAGTAGTATTGCGGTATTGATTATTGATGTTTACGTGAGAAGTCACTCGGTTATACTCAATTATTGCTACGATAATTCTTGCGATCATATCTCTCATATTATTGATTCAATTATTGTCACAAAGATCATCTCTGCATAATATTTTATATTATTAAATCAATAATTGAGACGACAAAGTTATTCATATTATTATATGCAATATTGACGATGTCAGAAAGTTCATCGAGGAAAGGGTTTGGTCACCTAATCAACTTGGCTTGTGATAGGGAGAAATCCTTATCGGAAAGCCCCTTCTTTCTTGGGAATGATTTGGTTGTTAAATATTGTAAGTTATAATATTAATGATGAATAAGTTCGTGTTGATTAAAGATAAAATTGATATTTTTATTGTGTTGGGATTATTAGTGTTAGTGAAAATCGACATCTATTCCAATAATAATTGATGGATGGAGGTTATATTGATCAATCGGGTAATTAATTGGATAAATGAGCAATTAATTGCTATTAATTCACATGCTTATAACTATTTGTTCACATGTGTGTACTATTGATTCACATGCATGTACTATTAGGGGAGGTGGTGCAAGATTGATAATACTTGCATGACTAAATTAAAAATAGAGGTATAGATGAAGGTACTATACTGTAATTATTTTTTTCACATGTATAGAACTATTGATTCACATGATATACTATTAGGAGAGGTGGTGCAAGTTTGATAATACATTTGCAGTTTCGTATATTTTATTATATTCGTATGAGATATCTTTTCTTTTGTACTCGTCATGAAATATTATTTTCTTTTGTATTTTCCTTTTATGAGTACTACTCACGGAGTAATATTCATGAGTTACTATTTATAAGTTACTATTCACCCGGTTACTATTTACTCGAATATTATTCACTCGGGTATTCGGGACACTTTTTCGTCTGAGTAGAATCTTCATTCACGAAGTTCTTATTCACAGATTCTTATTCACCCAATTATTATTTACTAGAATATTATTCACTCTGGGATTTTGGGCACTTTTCATTTGGGTACTATTCACGGTACTATTTAGAAGTATTATTCATTGTGGTCTTATTCACTTGAGTCTTATTCAACTAGAAAAATATATTTCTTTTTCGTCCAATTTATTTTTGATATATGAATATTATTCTTGAATTTTACTCCACAAAGCAGTATCATGTTGACAATTTGGATATTTTTAAACTCTGGATAAATTTAAAGTCTTTAATATTTATCCTTTATTTCGTTGGATTAATGCTTATATCATTGTCATCATTCTCATGTTTATATTGTGAATGAAAGTCATCTTTGGCTTACGTGTATAGATGGACTGTTGATTGGTATGATTATGACCAGGGATCATTCGGTATAATCATGACCGTAATATTGCAAATGATGTGGTAAAAGTCCTCGTTGGCCCGTAGTGCATTGATGGGATTTTTTTGGTATGATCATGACCATGGGGTTCTCTTGCCGAGGTGTAAAGATGAATTATTTTATGGCGTGATCATGGCCGTTGATGAAAACACGATTATCCTTGGCCCGTAGTGCATGGATAATTCATGGTCATGATACTAATGAATATCCTTGGCCTGTAGTGCATGGATAATTCAGTGATGTGGATTATTTATTGTGCTGAGTCTCAGCGATAAAATATTGATAATAAACTTTTAATTCGTAGAAGATAGTAGATATCATGCTTTACTTGACTCTTCTAAAATACAGTTGCATGTCTTTGGCCTGTAGTGCAAGGATGAACTGTTAATGAATATCTTTGGCCCGTAGTGCAAAGATATCACCAGATCCGGACTATTAAATAGACTAGGCTGCACCATGGCTAGACCCAAATAATCACATCCCAACATTGTCCCCCAGTCTCTTATTTATAAGGAACTTATAAATAAGAGAGTATTCAAAAAGTCTCCGTGAGATTTCTATCCTTGGAATTTCTATCATCGAAATTTCTATCCTCGGGATTTTTATCCTTTCGGGAGATCAAAGCCTTCCCGAAGGACGCGTTTAGTCTATTATCGCTTGGTCAGTCATTTGTCGAACCACGCTTTGCGTCGTTTTAATCTCAAATTAACTTCAAGATTGGAAATTGTGCATCATGCATAGCTGTCGGCTGCCACTTTTATTGAAAAACAATATCATGGGCATGTCCCTGTTTAATATGCCAAATAGTTTCAGAATCAGACGGAACCACATGGTAAAATCCCTCGCAGATGAGCACGTTGGCACATATATAAGAATTGAATCCTTTAATTTCCTTCAGTCTGTGGTTGATGATGAAACTAAAGCCGCCTTTAAAGAACTTCAATGATATAAAAGCTTAAACTTTTATCTCTGCGCTGGCTGAATTCATTACTAGTGCGGTGACTCAGCACCAATTTATCAGCACCTGGACCAAACCAATACTAGTGTGGCTGAATTCATTACTAGTGTGGTTAATGTTTAGATTTTACATGCATCATGTGAATACTACCACTACATGCATAATATAAGAGAAAAAATATGTAAAGTTGTATCAATAATCAATTACGATCATGCTTTAATTACTATTGTCATAATACATATATACACACGTATAAGTATATATTTAATTTAATAAAAAAGAATCACTTATCTCATTCGGTGAATCGGTGATTTTAAATCGACACTAGAACAAGTGTCTTGTTTTCCACAGACGGCACTAATGTTAACGCCAAATTTTGTACGCTTGACGAAATCACCAAAACAGCATGCCAAAATCGCGCTAACGGTTGATTGTATTGTTGTGAAATCAACTCATTAAATACATTCACATAAACATAAATAAAGAGATATAAAATATAAATACAAGAATTTACGTGAAAACCCAATTGAGAAAAAACCACGGAGAGAGAGAAATTCACTATAATAATATAGAGAGTACAAGTTGTGTATTTGTGTTGTATCTCTTATGCCCCTTAAACCCTAGCTTGTAGTCGTATATATAGAAGTCACCTCCACCCGCATCCAACTAGGAGAAGGACTCCTTATCCCTCCAAATAAGGAAACACAGTCCTATTTTAATAAGGACTCTCCCACTGTCATAATAAATACATATGGGCCATCACCAGATCCAGACCATTAAATAGACTGGGTTCTACCATAGCTAGACCCAAATAATCACATCCAACAGACTTAACGGAATTACAAACGCTTTGTTAGTAAGCTAAAATTCAGTGAGTTGACTGTAAGAAAAAAAAATTCAATGACCTATTTATAAATCGACCTAAAATGGAGTGACTTAAAAAAGTATTTATCTCGTACCATAATAGATCTGGCCTATTGTACTGTTTTTTAATAAAAATTTTTGATATTGGAGTATTAAGAATCTATTAAATTAAATGACAATCTAATCTTGATTTCCGTTGGAGTATATATGGTTTGCAAAGGCGATCAGTAAAGCATTAATTACAATTTTTAAGCTCAAGTAACTACTTTCATAGTAATATTTTGTATATATTTTTCTAAGTTGATGCAAGGACAATACATATTAAGAAACTGTTAAATCCACAACATAAAATATTATTTCCACAACAAAAGTATCGTTATAGATCCTATAACGACTGTTTTCACCGTCACTATACATCTACAGCGACACTTTTATTGTGGAAATAACAAAAAGTGTTGTGAATTTAACAATTATTTACATATTAATCTATCTTGATAAGTAATAAATGAATTTCACACTCTAAAATGTCAAATAAATAAATAAGAATGAAAGGAGTAATTAACATGAGATTGCAGTAATAGTAATAAAAAAAAAGACCGCCGTTCACAAATGGCCAACTAGATTTAATTAACACCGAAACACATGAAAAGTTTTTTTATTAACAAATAAAAAAAAAGATTGTACAATTTAATGGCATAAGAAAAATTCAATAAAGGAATATATGCCTGCAGACGCTAAATGAAATATTCTGTTTTCATTTTCTACTCCATAATGTTATGTATATAGATAGAATTAGTCATTTCTTGCTTATGAACTAAATAAATGAGTCACAAGTAGTGTGTTTTATTTATAAATTCAATCACCAAACAACACATTTTTATCAATTTCAATCAGGCAGAATTGGTCATCGAAGATGGGGTCTGAATTGGGTTTTTATTTTCTAGTTGATCTTAATGGTTAGGTTTAGGTGGAAACATTTTGGTAGAAACAAGAAAAAATGAGAAATTTTGCATCTCACACACTAGTATATTTCTTCCCCTATGAACAGAAACAATTTTAGAAACTAAAAAAGCATCCATGGACTTCTGGCATAAATAGTGTGAATCCCACTACTTTTCTGTCACTAAGTGCGTGTAAATACTATATATACATCTGGGTATACTTGCAAATAATGTACACGTACGCATCAGTGAGTTGGTCTGGTCTGGATTTTCAGATAATTGCCAGGTGAACGGACCTCAGATGGCCGTAACAATCATCACTGCTACTAAAGGACTCCAAGCAAGCCCAACAAATGTGCCCCCCACACCTACATTCTACATGGTTGCACCCATCTACCTTCTCAATAGTAAAACCACAAAGTGGACACTTCTTTACTTGCGTCTTCCCCTTGCACCACTCCTTCAACGATGAATCCGGATCTTCCTTAAATTCCTTATACCTCTCGCATGACAGATATGGATGGTTCTCCAGGTGACACTTCGTGCACGTCTCCACGGAACACGCACCACACATAAACGGTGTGCCAGCACCACCCGGATCCGCCACTTGATAAACATTAGGGCAGTCAGGTGAGGGGCAAAACCTGAAAGTGCCCCCACTCGCTGCAACAAAAGCTCCCAAGGAAGCCCTAAAAAGTTCCTCTAACTTCTCATTTGACAACAGAAACCTAAAGTCGGCAATTAAAATAAGTGCCCCACAACCCTTGTAGGTACAGCGCATGGGGAAACTATCTTGGCTTTTTACAGCCGACTCACATTGCTCGACTAAACACAACCGACAAAATTCATGTCCACATCCTTCAAGCCGATAACAATCCTCCACTTCACACAAGCAAATGGGACAGGCAGCTTCGGTATCTATTTTCTGTGTACTACTCGTCTGTGAAATCTCATATATCATTTCTTCAACCTTTTGCTTTACATGTTTGCTACCTTGAATAGAGATGACATGATGCCGCGTATTTAGCTTGAATTCTGCCTCGGGCAACTTTTCCTTGAGACCATGCAGGTCAGGGCCAAACTTCTTGACTACTTTCTTCATCAGATCAGGAGGCAGAACGCCACCTCGAAGATGTATTTCAAGTTGCTTGCTTTCATGTAGTGTTAAAAGGGATTGAACCAGTTCCAGCTGCGCTACATCAATCTTCTCTGAAGAACCAAATACCCTTATACTAAGGCTCTGCCTGTCAAAGAGAATATAGGTTCCAGTCTCTCGCTGAATTGACTTCATGAGTATTATTCCATCTTTAGAAAACAGGAGCTGTAGAACAGTTGGAACAAGGCCAGGATGATCTACGGTCTTCCCCCTCATGAGCTGCTCCAGTGGTCGCCTCAACTCTGCTACTGTCTTTGTAGCATTGGCAGATATCTTTACTCGATATGAACCATTCTCATTTCTGTCAAGATTGCATTCTACACCTGTCAATAAGATAAACTCATGCCTCTCAGCACCCCATTACAGCAGAACATCAGTGTGTCTACTTTACAGCAGCTCCGATAGTTACTACAATTATAATGCACAGTACATGCTTATGATAAATGGGGTGCTTCAAACTTGATTAGAGTCAAAATATTGCATTTCTTACTTCAATGATACATATGAGCAATGGTAAACAATTTCTCACTTGAACTGTGCATAGCAATGAATTTTGAAGAGACTTAAACTAGAGAGCTTTAATGATGATTGTTTGAGTAGCACAACCTGCAAACTAGAGCATATATATGCAGTTCATGAACGATTTTTCTTTCTTTTCTTCCCTTCCCATTTTTTTCCCCTTCGATAGGTGCGGTCCAATGAAAGGTTTACAAAATAGGATGTTGTGTGTCCGCCCAATAATTAAAGAAGCCAGTAAACTGCCATCAGATCAAAGCTAATAGTTACTAATTCTCGGTTCACATAGAGACCATTAACAGCTCTATCTCATATCTTTCTCATAAATGACATGAACTTTTTTTTCTATCTCCTTTCTTGTTTCCTTTAGTTGTCAGAAAACCCAGAATATTATTCGGAGAACAAAAAGAGGAAAGAAAATGAACACACAAAATGGAATTCTAACATAGACTAGAGGTCATTACTGCTAAATAGAAGAGATTTAAGCTACAAGCTCAACTACGGTATAGAGAAGATAACTACAATTACAGTTCAGATGTAGACATGCAACACACATTTCTGGAAAATGGGGACAGTTTCATTTGAGTGGTTTTGATGACATGTTTGTCTAGCAACACCAACATGGAACAGCATTATTATGCATGCCTACATTTGCCAAAAGTTTAAACCTTTTAGAAGCATTTGTATCCTGCCATGCTTTCAGGCAGAACATCTATATGTGAACCAGTACATTATAACTCAACCTATACTGTTTTAAAAAAGACTCATAATGTTAAAAAACCAAACAAAGAGCCAGTTCTCACTTAATATATCATGCATATTACCAAATATACCACCAATACCTTGAAAGGAGACTTGAACTCTACCTCTCTTTCTCTCTCTCTCCCATCTTATATACTTTCTCACTGGCCCATCCTCTGGTCTGTCGCACATTTCCAAAAGATCTTGAAATCAAGTTATAATGTTTTAAAAAAACTTGTAATGTTAAAAAACAAAAAGGATGAGTCAGTTCACACTTGATCTATCATGCATATTACCATATATACCAACTATACCATGAAAGGAGACTGGAACTCTACTCCCTTACTTCCTCTCTCTCTCTCTCCCTCCCTCTTTCCCTCGCTATAGACTTTCTTACCTGCCCTTCCTCTGGTCTTGTCACACACTACCAAAATGCAGACATGATCTTGGAAAATACTCTAGTTTTAGTTTAAACCGAAAAATGAAAAATAAGTAGGAATGCTAAAAAAACGTTGGCCCTACATGTGTTAATTTTCTTCTACTAATGTACTTGAACTATAGATCTGATGATCGACATTATATTCTCTTAAAATAAAATCTATCATCAACAAGAATATTCTACACACCTGATGCCCGGAAAAAATATTTAATACAACAGTGGCAACATCTTCAGTCATCACAATGTCTCCTCTCCCCTCCCCCCAAAACAACTTTCTCATCAAGTGAAAAGAGTGAAGAAAAATCATGTGCTCAGAAAGATAGATACATGGCTCTAACTAAAATGCTATCATGTTGTCGTGAAATATTTACTAATGCCAGGGCATTTAGTAGTTTCACAGAATGATAAATAACTAGCAAGAAATCCACGAGAACCACGAATAGCATAAAGAGAGCAAAAACAAAGCACAACCTGCAACCAAAGGGAACAAGTAACTACTAATGCAAAAGATGAAATATATATGCCAAAATTGATACCCTGTCTTCGCCGGAAGCTTGATAGTAAAGAGTCCAGTTGCTCTCTGATAACAGAATAAACAGATGAGGGGCATGATACAAAGCTATGAAACAACTGCTGGCACTTTATCTTCTGCCATGAACAACATCCAGGAAGTACCTTCCCTTCAGTTTGCTCCAAAGCTTTTGCAGCCTCCAAATGCAGACTACCATCAAAGGTAATTATGGCTCTCATGTAGGTATCCTTCAGCTCTGGTGGGAAGACCTGGATATGAACATAGTTACCATGGGAGTTCCTTTTGGGCATGAAGGGGGTGATTTCTCTAAGAAGAGCTCCTTCAAGAGCGTCACATGGAGGATCTTCAACAGCCTCTCCCCTTATCAAGAAAAAGTCCAGTATTTTCCTGTTTGTTGCAGTCCTTAACACATCAAGTATTTCAGCCTCAGAAAGTTCCTTATCAAGGCGACTTATCACAACACTGTCCGGAAATTTCATACTAGCTTTACACCAAGCATAATTTCCTCCAATTATCAAGGTAGAGAAATCATTAACAATACAAGCAACATCCTGGATATCGCACTTCACAATTCCAGTCCCCCTACTGCATTTACGTGGCCAATAAACTTTTGCTTTGACAGCTGGAAATGAGAACAATTTATGGTCACCTCCGTAGCTGCTCCGTACAGGAACTACCTTCAGCAAACTACCCAAGAAATCAACTTGGTTTAACTCAGTAGCTTTCTTCGCTGCATCAGGCGTAAGAAATGTTACTCTGCCCCACTTTTCCTTGTCCTCGCTAGCTTGTCCACTGCCAAACTTGTGGACTGCACAGATACTACCTGAGGTGTTCCTCTCGAGAAACATCAAAAGCTCCTTATCATCAATAGCATTTACATCTGAATGGGAAACATCAATAGTCAAATATCTCCTTTCAAGCTCTAGATGCTTTATCTCAGCACCAGCTCCAAACAAAGCTACAGAAGGTGAGACCCCGCGTCCTCCATGATACAGGCATTTCTCTAGGCATTCATTCTGCAAACCCTTTCTGTCATACTCCAGTGCCTCATTTGTAAAGCTAAAAACCTTCTCGATGTCTTGGGAAGAGGAGAACAACCGAACTTCATTATGATCAAAATTGACATCAACTCCAATCCTTTTGTTACCACAAGCAATCTTAATACGTGAAACAAGGTTAAGCAAACTATTGTTAGACTTCCCACAGAACTTCTTTAGTAATGTACTGCCACAACCAGTCAAAACCCTTACTTGCAGCTTCCGAGTGGCAATCTCAGAGACATCAAACAAAGGAGGAGGGCAAAGGTTATACAAAGATTCAATGTCAATAGCAGTTACACAAACCAAGTATTGATTATTTATTGAGAGGATTTCACCAAAAACTACCCAATTTGGCCTTTCACTAAAAGTTAGTAAAGAACATGAAGGATGCAGCCGAACATTTTTTCTGGTCAATGCTACTTCATAACCAAACTGATCATATCCAGAATATATAGCTACATTCTCTGACAGGGAAGAGAGTATAACTTTTTTTTAAAGTTCTATCATGCACAGTCTGGACCAATGGATTCCAAATCCAGTAAGTGGGGATAATGATATTAAGTTCATTTTTTAGACAATTTTCCAGTTCTTGCACCATTTCCTGGCATCTCCTCATGGATTTAGCATTTATACTATTATCCCAACACCAACTATTCTTCTTTTCATGAGGCACACTTTCCCACTCCTTGTATATAACGAGAGCAAAGTAAAAGATCACCGTCACCATGGCAGAATTGCACCTTAAGGCGATCAGATTTTAGCTTATCTTCTTCAGTACCGATTCTGCAAAATATGCTACTTGCATTTATCATAACAGCAATAAGAACAAGACCCTCTCTACCCAAATGATGATGGAAGCATTTGAGTATTAATTTACCTAGACGAGGCTAAATGCCCAATCTGACCACATCCCTTCATTTTTAGTTAATACATAAAAATCATTGTTAGATGTAACAGCTCCCAACTGAATAAGATTTCTAATGGCCATATCAATAGCTGTAGCACTAGGTGCATCAACAAAATCAAATGTCTGAACATTATTGATGCCCAAGGCAAGAATCTTCAGAACTGCAATGCCAAGATGAACCCTACGAATCTCAGGTTCCTGTTGCAGAGGCATCAACCCGAAATCATCTTCTGAGTAGAGTCTATAGCACCTTCCGGGATCGGTTCTCCCAGCACGCCCAGCCCGTTGATTAGCAGAACTCTGGCTGATCCTGCAAACTTTAAGAACATTCATGCCAGTGCTAGGCTCAAACCTACACTCTTTCACCATACCAGAATCAACGACATGCTTGACCCCCGGAATTGTTAATGAGGTCTCCGCAAGATTCGTGGTGAATATAACTTTTCTTTTTTCTGGATAATCAAGGAAAACACGAGCTTGATCTTCATTTGTAAGTTTTCCATGTAATGCTAATGCAACTGCAGAGGGAGATTGAAACTTCTCACAAGCCCATTCTACTTCAGTTTGAGAAGTCAGGAAGGCAAGAATGGTCCCTTCTTTCTCCATTCTATGGATTTCAGCCACCATTCTCACAACATCAGAAACATATGAAGCAACATTGCCACAAGGAGAAGTGCCTTCAGCCACACAAGGGACATACCGGATATCAACTGGAAAGTTTCTGCCCACCACATGAAAAGTTCCACAGCCAAAAAAGTATTCTGCAAGTTGGTTTGCATCAATTGTCGCAGACATTATTATCAGCCTCAGGTCAAGCCTCTGTTGCAGTAATTGCTTTAACAATGCTAACAGAAGATCAGTGTTTAAGCTTCTTTCATGTGCCTCATCAACTATAATGCATGATATCCTGGATAATCTCTTATCATTCATGTAATGCTGCAGCAAGCAGTGGTCCGTAGTATATATTACCTGAGAATCATATTTCTGAGCAGAAGAAAATGCGGGATAATAGATAATGGAAGTATCTCGATAACAACCATAACATTCCTCTCTAACCCTCTCGGCTAATGACATGGCAGCAAGCTTGCGGGGCTGAGTGCATATAATAGACTTACTACCACCTACTCCTGAATCTGCAAGGAACTGAGCTAACTGTGTACTTTTTCCTGAACCAGTCTCTCCGATCATTACCATTATCTGGAAACATCAATCAAGAGAGAGACCATAATTTATTTATTTTTTAAAAAGAGCAAGAACTTTTCCTTTATTTGATAAGTAACAAAAGCAAGACTTTTGAAGCATATCAGTTCATAAGAATTGGATTCTGACAATGCTGATTTGTTGTTTCATTTTGTACGGTAGCTAACAATGTTTGATTCGTGTTTGAATTTCTTAGTACTCAAAACTATTCACAATCATATCGTCACACTCTATTTTCAGCCTAACATTTTTCTCACCTTCCAATTTCTCTCGTGATCTCTCTTCTAAATCTCTAAATCTATCTTTTCTTCTCTAAACTTCCTCTAATTCAGTTACAGTAACAGATCACAACTGCTGTGAGACATACATATACAGATATGCTAGTGTAATCCTCACAAAACCAACAATGCTTCAAAGTGCGGCAATTGAAGGGGGAGACAGGGCTCAGTAATTAAGGGAGTCTTGCCTAATTATGATTATTGATTTCTTCTTTGTACATCCAATATTAGCACATTCTTAGTCATTATTCCATTGTCATGAAATTTGTGGAAAGTGTACTCTTAAAATCCCTTAAGCAGTTTATCTTTCCGATGTCCTATTTGCTCAAAGAGAAGAAGGTTTAGGCTCAAGCTTAAAATCTAACACGAGTATAATGTTACAGCCCATCTAATATATTGGTCATGTTAATGCCTAAGAATTAATCAAACAAGTCAACTCATCCAATTTTGTAGCAACTTAACTAATAAAGACAGTAAAAAAGAAAAACATGGACAAATTAATTACCTTTTGGCAATGTATTTGTCTTAAAATCTCTTGTCTAAAGGCATAAATTGGCAAGCCATCCTCAAGCCGTCTACACTCCCTCATCATCAAGCAATGAATCCTACACCAATCAAAACCTCCTTTCAAATCAAACACCTTCACCACCTCCTCTCCACAACCCTCCCCGGATTTTTTCCCTTCAAGATAATCGAGTAGACACTTCATCCCACACTCAAATTCTTTAATCCTATTCACAATCAAACCCTTCTCAGAAACAAGCCCTTGTTTTCTCTGTAAAAGCTCATTATAAACAGCAACAATATTACGCTTCTTTAGCGACCCATCAATCTTCTGAATCTCATTTAACACAACCCCAAGCTTCTTTTGCCAGTTTTTTATCATATCACCTTCCATAAACCCCTTTAAGCGCTCAACAAACAACACCTTAAGCCTGTAATTAAGCTCATATGTATCAGAAGGCACAATTATATTACAAATCAGCCGTGGCGTCAACAAATGAGTCCCGTCAAGCCGAATTTCCCACAAAAACACCATGGTTTCTAGAGCATCCGTCCACTGCTGAAAAAACAAGCTAGCTGCTTTAAACCCTCTATCAAATAAAAAAAAATTATCAGGCTTACAGTTTAATTTCCCGATCAAACCCTCCACGTCCTTTCTCTTAAAACTCCGATTGTCTGAAAGAAGATGGATTACAAAATTGGGGTTATTGGGAGGCGGCGGAGGCCCAGGAGGCTGATCCCGCCGGTAATCAGACTGGCACTGGGGTTTCCACTTTTGTTGGTAAGGTGGCCCAACGGACCGGACGTTTTCCGGGACGACGCACCTTCGGTTGTTCATCGGCGACGGTCCACCTCGTCGACCGGAGTCTCTGATCATGTAGAAAACCTGACAGATTAAAAATTACGGAGGAGAAAAACGGAGAAAAAACAATCGTAATAATATGAATATGAAGTGGACAAGTGATGGTCAGGTGAGGGAAGTAAGGAAAGGATAAAAGCAAAAGGGCAACAGTTCCACACGGAATCATACGCCGTCGGTTCAAAATCAGATATAAATTAATTTTTATGGTTAAATAATAGTATATTAAATTTTAAATGAATGTAAATTTATTTAATTTTAATTTATACAATTATTATAATTAAATAATACTATATAACAAAATTTATTTTATTTTAAATTTTTATAAATCATACTAATTTTTAATATATCGTATCGTTGTTTGACTTTTAAAAATTAAATTATATCTCTAATTTTAAAATAAAAAATGCTAAATTAATAATATGTTATTTGAATATATTGAAACAATAATATATTTAAATCTTAATTTTATAAATAAGATCGTTCTTTGGAATGAAGATACACAAATGTAACCCATTTACAAAAAGTAAATTTATTAACTGTTTCATTTAGTAGTGTCACTATAAAATAATATAGATATAGTGAACTTTAGGAATTTATACAATTTTAAATTATCATCATAAAAATGTGATTTTTTTCCTCTTTAAAAAAATTAAACAAATAAAATTCTCGTGTGAAATGAAGTAGTACATACATGGTTGTAAGACCCCAACTTTTATGAATAAAGATAAATTTTTCTCGAAATATATTTTTGAATATTATGGTGTGGATTTGATATAATGTTATAGTTATGGGTAATATTTAAAAATTTTGCAAAGTAAGTAAGTTGTTATAAAATATTCGATTGGTCGGGGAATATTCATTTTTTAAAGTGAAATATTCAGACGATAATAATTATTATTGGTGGACCCCACAAACGGAGTTATTGTCGGAGTTAGAAAATGACGGAATTATATTTTTATAAAAATAATTGCGAAAGTTTTTACCGTTAAACTGTTGAAATACCTCCCAGTAAAAAATACAAGAATGTCGCGTAGTCAGATAAGAAGACACCAGTATTGATTATTAATATTTACGTGAGAAGTCACTCAGTTATACTCAATTATTGCTACAGTAATTGCTACATAATATCTCTCATATTATTGATTCAAGGGTTAAGTTCAGATGACCACCTGGAGTTTGGGCGGTTTCTCACTTAACCACCTATAGTCAGTAAAGCTACATTTAAACTCCCGACCTTTTTGAGGTGAAGTGAAAAAATGCTTTCCGTCTTAACTCCGTTACTTTATTTGGCTAAAGACTTAATTACCCTCACTTTAAAACACCCAGCTCTAAAATCATTTATAAAAACAACCAAAAATAGTTGTTCATCTCTCTCTCTCTTTTTCTAACAAACAAAAAACTTCAATAATATCCACAGTAATTATAATTCCAAGTTCAGTAAAGAAAACTTCAATAATCTTTGTCTTGCTCATAAGACTTCCCATTGTTACAAATCAGATCTATTACACAAAGCAAACAAAAAAAATCAACACTAACTTCAAATCCCCCAATTTATGATGCTTAAAAGCAACACAAAAACGAATCAGACTCTAGGAAGCCAAAACATAAAAGAGTAGAGTACAACATATGATTCACATTCGAACTGCTAAAAAGCAGAGACAAAAACTAGAAGCAACTGCAATCCAAAACAAAAAGATAGAATTCAGAAACAAACAGAGGAAATGGTGCTCAACTTTGGAACAGAGGAATTTGGCAATAAAGTGGAGAGATTTCCTTCTTTTTTTTTTCCAAAACAAGAAGATGGAATTCAGAAACAAACAGAGGAAATGGTGCTCAACTTTGGAACAGAGGAATTTGGCAGTAAAGTGGAAGAATTTGGCAGTAAACGGCAATGTTTAGTCTCTTCTTCCAGGACAAAGGTTCCAATTTCAAGCTCTTCCAATGGAATAGATGCCTGCTAAGAGCCCCTTGAGGCATATACTCGTAAACTAGTATTCTCTCGAAGCCTTCAGTAGAATAACCCAAAAGAGATACCAAATGTCTATGTCGAACCTTTGAAAGAACAGCGATTTCAGCCTGAAATTCATCCAAAGCTTTGCTGCTAATAACTCCAGCCTCCATTCTTTTCGCTGCTATTTTTGTTCCATCATCCAATTCTCCCTTATAAACTACCCCAAAACCGCCACGGCCTAGCTCATTTTCTGGGGCGAAATTCTTGGTCACATTTCGTAGAATTTGAACAGATATGAGAAGATTTCCAGCCTTGATAACATGGGAATGCATTCCACTACTGTCTCTACTAGCAGAACCGCTTCCAGTCGCCGTAGAAGCACTTCCATTATTGTTACTAGCAACTGCAACCTTGACCATATTATCAGGATGAGACGGCTCTCTTGGATGAATCACGATGGAAGCAGGGGCTTGGAAGGATTTTCTTCTCTTCTTACAGAAGTAAATAGATAATGGCACAACCAAAAATACTAGGGCAATAAAACTTGCAACTGGAGCCAAAATCACAACCAATTTAGACCTTTTAGAACTTTTCTCTGAGGTTGATTCACCAATTTCCCTACCCCCAAAAACACCACGGATTCACAGAAATCTCACCCAAAACTTGGTTCCCAAAGCAGCGGCCTTCTATTTGCAACTCAATGATGCAGTCGATATCCTCCACCACCAATATTGACCGATTTGCCGTCGCAATCAGCAGCTTCTGCAGCTCCGTGTTACGCCTGAGCTCCGTCAATTCCAAGTCTTGACAAACCTCTCCAGATCCTTCAACACCATCTCCTTCACATCTAAGTCCATCGCCAGCGTCTCAAAAGTAGCCGGATGGTCCAGATTAACGGATTTCCATGAACCCGTCCTGCCGGAGTACATGTTCTCCCCCTCTACCGTGAAGATCTTCAACGTCCTACATCACCCAAATCACCAGACCCAGTTGATAAAGTAAGGAAACAAAGAGAAGAAATTGCGAGAATTAGGCCGTCAAGACTGAGCCAGGGACGAGAGCTGCCTAATTTGTTGGAGGAGGGTGGTAGCAGTACATATGCTGGCGGCGGCGATTTGGGAGAGAGAGAGAGGGATTCAGAGAGGGCAAGCTTGAATTGGGGATTGTGGTACGAGGAGTGAGAAATGAGAAAGAGGCTATCGAATGAGGAAGAAGAGGGTATTTTGGATATTTATTATTTTTTTTTGATTGTTACAAATTTCTTCTCACACGCTTTTGGCGTCGACATACACATACGCTTAAGTTGGATGGAAAAGGACGCGTTTCACTTCACCTCAAAAGGTCGGGAGTTTAAATGTAGCTTTTTATCGACTATAGGTGGTTAAGTGGAAAACCGCCTAAACCGTGTGGTCATCCTAACTTAACCCTCGATTCAATTATCACACAAGATCATCCGTGATAATATTTTATATTATTAAATCAATAATTGAGATGACAAAGTTATTCATATTATTATTTGCATTATTGACGATGTCTCAGAAAGTTACATCGAAAAAAGGGTTTGGTCACCTAATCATGCCTAATATAGAAATCCTTATCTGAAAGTTCTCCTCTTCCTTTGAATGATCTAGTTGTTAAATATTATGAATTATAATTGTAATTACGTAATTAAGCACACACCTAGGGGGGTGAATAGGTGTAAATACTTAGAAGTGATCTAAAGTGGCCAATTTTTAAAGTTTTCTATAAGAAGTTATAATCGGACTGGCCTAACTCGTCTCAGTATTAGTTATGTTCTTTATTCATATATAAGCGGATACTAATACCTATCCGTATTAGTATAAAATTTTTCCAACGTAAAAAAAAATCTGCAGTAATATTGAAGCTTTTAAAATGTAAACAAAAGAACAAAGAATCACACCAAGATTTTTGCATGGTTCAAATTTCTATCCTCTAAGCCTAAGAGAATTTAATCCACGTCCAATCCCAACTAGGATTGGAGACTCACTTTATTAAAATAATATTCAAAGAATTACAAAGTAAATAGAACTCCTCGTTATAACGCCCTTTGACCTCTCCTCGCAACACCTCTCTCACCTCGAGACTTTGATAGCTTCACAGACAGATGAATATTACTAAAATAAAATCCCCAAGTCAGTAAGACCTCAAATTTTTTTAAATAAAAGGAATTTCCTTTATTTATTATTTTGAAATAGTAAGGGTGGATTTGATTAATGTGGTTAGTTATGGGTAAAATGCTAAATATTTTAAATAAGTTAAAAAGGGTGATATAATATTCATTATTGTCGGAGAATATTCGTTTGGTCGTGGAATATTCGTGACTTTGTCGAGGGAATATTCGCATGCGACGGTAATGACCATGTGTGGGCCCCATAACTGAAAGCAATTGAGGAAGAAAACGATAAAAATAAGTTGTTTAAAAAATAACTACAGTAGTTGTTACTGCTACATTGTTGGAATACCCTTGGTGGTTAAAACACATGAATACGCGTTATCGCACAAGAAGATGCTGTGCATTGCACCAATTATTGATTCTTACGTAAGAAGGCACTACTCAATAATGGTTATGTGAATTATCGCTCAAAGATTTTATTTTATTGATTCAATAATTGTTGCGTTGATATTTTATATCATTGTTGTTTCAATAATTGTCATTACACAAGATTTTTCATTATCGAACCAATAATTCATATTATCTAAATAATATTATTAGATAACATTATTGGCAATGTCTAGAAAGTTACGCCTAAGGAGAGGTTTGGTCACCTAATCGCTTGCAAGAAGGAGAAATTTTATTGGAAAGCCCCCTCTTTCTTGGGAACTGCCTGGTTGTCAATATTGTGATTCTGTAATATTATTTGTGAATAATTAGTTATTGATTCATATGATGAGGAAAATATTGATTTTATATGGATATAGACGGAGAAAATTTTATAGTGACAATTGTTAAAAATTAATATTTTATCTTTTTCTCGATAAAATAATTCATTTAAATATATTATTTTAATAATATATTAACGATGATATTTTTAACGATGAATGTGGGATATATGAGTATATGTGGAGGAGGAGTATTTTGTTACCAAAAATGTTTAAAACATATTAAACATATCGGTGGACCCCATTTATCGATTGAAATTTGATAATAAATTGTAAAATCGCCCATTTGTGGATTTCTACCAATTTCTGTTTGGAATTTGAAAAAACTTTCTTACGCAAAGTTGTAGAGAATTGAATTTCCTATAAAACTCGTGAGATTTGAATTTTCTCGGCAAAAGGGCTATTTATTGTGAATTATTGAAGTTCCGAAGCTCCGAAATAATTGATTTTTGGAAGTTTAAATTATTTTAAATTAGAAAAATATTTTTTTTATTTTTTTTTCTAGAAGGTTGGCATGTGTGAATTGCTGAGATTAAGATTTCAAGGAATACGTATAATATTTTTATATATATTAATATTATATTAAATTTTCGCTTTGGTGTTCTAAGCAATTTTCTATAAATAAGTCTTAGTTATAATTGAAAATCACACCGTAAACTCAAGTTTTCTCTCTATATTATCGAGCGTATTCTTGTGAGTATTTTGAGTATACTTTGAGTATTGCTATACGGTGAAAGTTCAAGTCATAGCCTATATCCGTGTTTCAACTAAGATTGCATTTTCGAGGTAAGGGATGTTATTTTCTTCTCAAATGATATTATTTCTTCAATATCATTATCTTTGAAATATTGCTTGGAACTTTTTATCAAATTTAGAACTTTTTCATGCTCGAGTTACTATTCATAAGTTACTATTCATGAGTTCTTATTCACGAGTTACTATTCACGTAGTACTATTCACGTTTAAGCGTGAAGATGTTTTTTTTGTGAAATTTCTATCTTTTGGTGTCTGAGTTACTATTCACGATACGACACTATTCACGAATCTGACACTATTCAATTTAAAAAATGAAATTTCTTCTTTTTATCCAAAATATCTATTCGGATACTAGCTTTGATTGTATCCATGTTTTGATCATTCTTGAATTTTACACCACTATGATTATTTTTGAGGTATTTTTGGACGTGGATAAAACAAAGTACTAATCCTTAATCCTTAATCCTTGTCATTTTGTTTCAATTGGATTCGCTTTAAAAATATTTTCATCATCCTCGCCTTAAATAATGATATTATTGAATATCTTTGGCTGTAGTGCAAAGATGAATAATAATTTCGATGAATATCTTTGGCACAGTAGCAAAGATGAATGATTTTCGATGAATATCTTTGGCCCGTAGTGCAAAGATGAACAGTGTTTAGATGAACATGACCAATGGTGAATGTCCTCGGCTCAGAAAGTGCAAGGATGAATATTTGATCTCGGATATATATTGATTGATGTTACAGGATAAAAATAGGCGATGAACTTTAAAATTCATACATAGAAGATAGTAGTTTGCATTCTCTACTTAACTCTTCTAATGAATTATTATTTCATTGCGAATATTGATTTAAAACTTGTTGTTCATTGTATTCTATTATATTTTTTCCTCGTGAAGACTAACGATAATTTTTTGTATATTATCTTAGTCATAATATTCTTTTATTGGGCTAGTCGAGCTCACCCTTTTCCTTTTTGTTCCATTTTTCTTCTCGTGAGGCGAGAATATAGCGAGTACTGAGTGGGGTATGGAATGAAAGTTCTAAGGAGAGTTGTTTAGTAGTCCTCACCATTGTTGTAAAATAATGTATCAATAATTATGATGGGGATTTATTTGGGTATGTATATTGTCTAGAAGACAATAATTGTATTTAAACTCACAGTATATATGTTGTCGTATTTTGCACGACAAATGTATTAATAAAGTTGTAGTTATTTCTGTACCATGTATTTGGCGACTCAGAATGGGTTGGATGGAATGGACCTATTTTGGGGGCGTCACACAAGCCAACCTAGACTTGTACTATATTTACAATAGATATGAATGAAGAAATACAAGAACTATAGTGCAAATCGAGACTAAAAGAATGATATGATGATTTGTATCTCAGATAGCTTTCTTCAATAATTTTTGTTCTGCAGTCTCTTGTCTCCAATAAGCCGAGCAAAGCAGTATATATAAATGAGTAGAACAACGGCTATGTAACGTTCCAATTCTTCCAAGCAACGGCTAATTCTTTTGAATTAAAATAGGAGATAAACATTAGCAATAACAACATAGAGATATATAAGAGATAAATTGCTATATATGAAGGAGTCAAATAATATCCAAAGACTAGCTAAAAGAATCCCACTAGCTGTTAGCTAAAATCTCCCAGCCAAATAAGCCTTTTATAACCTCAAGATATCAATCTCCTAATTATACTCCAATACATATTAATAATCCATGCAAACTATTATATAATTAATATGTAGTCCAAATAAATAAAATAAGACCATTTACACAAACCTAAATATATTGTCATTATTAAAATCACAAAAGATATAAACCAACATTTTCCCCCTTTTTGGTGATGACAATATATTATCTTTTGAATTTATATACTCCCCATATCTATAAGGCTCCCCCTAAATTTATGCATATTAAGGAGCAACAAAATGACACAATAACCATCATTGCATATAGTAGCACAATATAGTATCTCACTACCAACATGAATACTAATTCAAATACCAATATCTCTCCCCCTTTGTCATTATAAAAAAAATCATTAAGCACAAGTTAATTAAAACATAATCATCATTACCCAAATATCTCTCCCCCTTTGTTATCAACAAAAAATAATTCATATCAATTTAGCTAAATAGTTATCTCGCCCCATTTGTCAATATTAAAAGAATAAGTTCAAAGATAAAGAATATCATTGGAGCAAGTTTATAACAAAATCACATATACCAAGTAAACAATACGATCATACCTTTGTGATTTGTTACCTATATATTAACATTGTTGTTACCAATAGTAAGCTCGCTAGATGTGCTTTGAAGTTTTCGATTTTGGATTTTCATAATCAAATCTCTTCAAAAACACTTCTTTTGATCATCCAATGTGTCGAGATCTCCTATGATCAAGTTTGGAGGATGATTTCTCACAGTTTGAGATGATTTAGGAAGCTTGGCAGTGGTCATCTGTTCATTGGATTCAAACCGTGGTACGTCAAATTCTGCATTAGAGTGTTCATCTGATTTTTCTTCTAAAATGGACGGGTTTGGCTGTCTGTTTTTCGCTGTCTGCATGTCTGAGTTTTCTACTGAAACGAACGGGTCAGGCTGTCTAATTTTAGCTATTTTTCCTTCTAATTCGGACGGGTTAGGCTGTCCGGATTTAGCAGTTTGGCTTTTACGACTCAAATTATTATTTCTTGCAGAATCCTCATTCTCTTCCTTTGACAGATCATGGTTAAGTTCAAAAAAAAATACAAGTACAGATTCCTCATCATGATTGTCATGTGTATTAAATATGGAACATTTAGCACAATAAAAACTTTAGAATAAATAATATTATGAACCCTTGTGTTAGAAAATCCATATATCTAATTAAAACATTATTTAAAAAATAATATGAGGTACTTACAGATTCCGCCAAATAATTTAGATAACTACTATTCGTCTCCTTTTTGACCTTGAGACATCTACAAAATGAACAAATAGTCTCTACCTTTTTGGTACCTAAATCTTCTTTGGTCCTTTTGGGTTAGTAGCATATAAATTACATTTCTTTACCCAAATTTGTTTTATTCTAATTTTATTACAATTAGAATCAAAATGACCTTTAAAACCACATTTTTTGCAAGTAACAAAAGGTGAGCAATAAATAGACTTGTTCCCTTGTTTATTATTTATTACTCCAATTTTATTAGTAGTGCTTGTAATGTTCTTAACAGGATTGTACCCAATTCCTTGTTTATCTAGACTTGACCTTTGAACACCTAACATTATATTTAAATTCTCTTCTCATTGCACAAATTTAGCAAGATCATTTTTTAAAGATGCTATTTTTGCATTTGTTACATTATCATCATGTTGCATATACATCATTTTTCCATCATTAAAAGCATCTATGCATGCATCTCTCATTTTCAAATTTTCTTTTAACACTTCATTTTCATTTTTAAGATATTCATTTTCTTTTCTCTCTTTAATAAGCGACTTAACTTCATTCATTAGCTCATTTACACAATTCTTAAAATAATCAGTTTTCTTTTTGAGCTGTTGATTTTCATTTTGTAAAGCAATATAATCAGGCATAGATATTTCAAAAGCTTTATGAAAATTTGTTACCTCAAGTTGATCATCATCTTCTAGTCCCATGAAACAGAGTTGGACAATTTCTTCTTCTTGTTTCGTTTCGGACTTACTCACTGGAGTTGAGCTACCTTTTTTATTTTTCCTTTGTTTCTTCCTTTGAAGTAGTCTCTCGAGTTTTCTTGAGAGCATTTCAATTTCTTCATCAAAATCTTCGTAATCACTTTTATTGTTGCTCTCGACTTGAAGTGCCAATGTTTTCTTTATTGGTGCTTCATCCTCTTCATCATACCTGTTGAGTTGATTTTCAAATTCTTCAAGCTCTCCAAATAAAGTGAGAGTTTCCATTGTACTAATTGTTGGTGAGTCTTGGAGAGTTGTGACTTTCGATGCAAACCGTTTGGGCATGACTCTAAGTATCTTTCTATTTATCTCCCTTTGATCAATTTTCCAGTCGAGCATACTTAGAGAGTTCATAAGAGTGAGAAATCTCCCTTGAGCTTCATTAATTGTTTCATCCTTTTCTAACTTGAATAGCTCATAGTATTGTATAAGCATACTTAACTTAACATCCTTGACTTTGGAAGTACCTTCGTGGCTTATCAAGAT
Organism: Panax ginseng; assembly: GCA_020205605.1. Taxonomy (NCBI): domain Eukaryota; kingdom Viridiplantae; phylum Streptophyta; class Magnoliopsida; order Apiales; family Araliaceae; genus Panax; species Panax ginseng. Next base: position 24,971,056 of record CM035145.1, read on the forward strand.
AGTATCCCACATTTCTTTTACTGTGTTGCACGATGATACTTTATCAATTTCAACTTGGACCATTCCGCTTAGCAAGGTGTTCATGGCTCTTGAGTTGTAGGAAAACATATAGCTTTCATTTGCATCCATCTCCATGAGAGCACGATGATACTGTGTTGCACGATGATACTTTATCAATTTCAACTTGGACCATTCCGCTTAGCAAGGTGTTCATGGCTCTTGAGTTGTAGGAAAACATATAGCTTTCATTTGTATCCATCTCCATGAGAGCCTTTGGTTTGGCATCGTCATGTCTAGGAATGGCAGGTCCATTTTCAACCCACAATTCCCATGGGTCTCTTTTAAGAAAAATCTTCATTCTGAACTTTCAAAAGTTGAAATTTTCACTTCCGAACAACAGCGGTGGTCTACTTGCGGACTGGCCTTCTTGAAAATTGAGGTGTGCCATAGAATCTTTCCCTATGACCTGCAAAGATCAATATTAGTAGAGCCTTTCTTTGATACCAATTGTAATTCTGTAATTAAGCACACCTAGATGGGGGGTGAATAGGTGTAAATACTTAGAAGTGATCTAAAGTGGCCAATTTTTAAAGTTTTCTATAGCAAGCTATAATCGGACGGTCTAACCCTGTCCGTATTAGTTATGTTCTTTGTCTGTTATAAACGGACAGCTAATACCTGTCCGTATTAGTATAAAATTTTTTCGACGTAAATAAAATCTGCAGAATATTGAAGCTTAAAACAGAAACAAAAGAACAGTAAATCACACCAAGATTTTTACGTGGTTCATCCCCTATCCTCTAGTCTAGTAGCCTAATCCACGTCCAATCCCAACTAGGATTGGAGACTCACTTTATTAAAATAATATTCAGCAATTACAAAGTAAATAGAACTCCCTGTTACAACGACGATCGATTGGACACCTCTGCAACACCTCTCACCTCTGAGACTTTGATAGCTTCGTTGTAAAAACCGAATATTACTAAAATAAAATTCCCAAGTCAACCTAGACTTGTATTATGTTTACAATAGATATGAATAAAGAAATACAAGAACTATAGTGCAAATCGAGACTAAAAGAATGATATGATGATTTGTATCTCAGATAGCTTTCTTGAATAATTTCTGTTCTGCAGTCTCTTGTCTCCAATAAGCCGAGCAAAGCAGTATATATAAATGAGTAGAACAACGGCTATGTAACGTTCCAATTCTTCCAAGCAACGACTAATTCTTTTGAATTGAAATAGGAGATAAACGTTAGCAATAACAACATAGAGATATATAAGAGATAAATTGCTATATATGAAGGAGTCAAATAATATCCAAAGACTAGCTAAAAGAATCCCACTAGCTGTTAGCTAAAATCTCCCAGCCAAATACGCCTTTTATAACCTCAAGATATCAATCTCCTAATTATACTCCAATACATATTAATAATCCATGCAAACTATTATATAATTAATATGTAGTCCAAATAACTAAAATAAGACCATTTACACAAACCTAAATATATTGTCATTATTAAAATCACAAAAGATATAAACCAACATTCTCTCCCTTTTTGATGATGACAATATATTATCTTTTGAATTTATATACTCCCCCTATCTATAAGGCTCCCCCTTAAATTTATGCATATTAAGGAGCAACAAAATGACACAATAACCATCATTGCATATAGTAGCACAATATAGTATCTCACTACCAACATGAATACTAATTCAAATACCAATATCTCTCCCCCTTTATCATTATAAAAAAAATCATTAAGCACAAGTTAATTAAAAGAAAATAAGAGATAAGGGAGATAATCGTGGCCCACGATTAAAGGAATCCTAATTGCACTAATATTGTAAATAAATATGAAAAATGTATTAATTTTTTAATTATTTTATGGATGCACCATTATTGTAATTATTTTTAAAAATATACTAAAATATGTAATTAATCCATAATGTTTTGGGTGTTGGCCGTTAATTTATTAGATGATGTGTAATTGGGCCAGTTCCGAAATGACTTATAATTAAGTTAGTTTAAGTTATAACTTATAAGTTAGTTTAAGTTATAACTTATAAGTAAAAGCGTTTGGTATCAAACAAGTTATGAAGGTGTTTGGCTCATAATGACTTATAAGTTAAAATAAATGTAAAGATTACTAAAAATGATATTAATAAAAAAAAGACACAATTGACATTATATTTGATCAAACTAACTTATTTTAAAATGATTTATAATTCATTTTAAAATAAATTACAAATACTTCCTTCTTCTTTTTTAATTTAAAACTCAACTTGTAAATATAAAAATAATTCATTTTCGAACAAGTAAATAGTAACAAATAGTTCAAGGGTAAGACTTAATTTGGTGATGTATTTAAAGATATAAATGCCTTTTATTTCAAGTGGAATACTAAGATAGACCTTGACTTTGGGAGTCTAGTTCTTTTGGTCCATCATATATATTTCTTTTGGTATAATAAGTTTAGAGCCTTAATATTATTCTATATTTGTAAATTAAATACATTATTTTTAAAATATACTCTTTTAATTTTAAAATTAGTGATACAATTCGCCTTTTAAGATCAAATTACATCATATTAAATTTTAAAATTAATATAACTCTTAAAAGCTTAAAATAAAATAAATTTTAGATTAATAATTTTTGTTATATATTATATAATTATATCAACTAAAAATAAATAAATTTACATTAATTTAAAATTAAATATTCTGTCATTTAATTTTAAAAAATAAATTATATCTCTAATATAAACATCCACTGCCACGTACTCCCATGCTAAATGTGCACTACCTACCTTGTACGTATATTATTGAAAATTGATGTTCTTTTTTTTTTGTCTTCAGAATATTTCATAAACAATAAGTCTAGGGGATATTATTTTAGGGACATTCTAGTGATATTTTTTTTTTGGTTTTTTTTGTAATACCTCCAAAAAAATGTATATTATTTATTCTAATTGATTTTTTTATAAAAAATAGTGTTTTAGGTGTAATTTAGATACATACAAGAAACATGGTCTGTATAGTCTGTACAACCTTGTTTCTTGTATGTATCCAAATCTATTAAATATACTAAAACACAGTACATGACATTATAGCTTGACATCTGTCATCCTCAAAATTTAACACATGTCAATTAATGTTCCTTAAGACCCTTAACAAAACACCTATCCTACCCAATTAATGTTCTCATCCATTAATCCAATATTTATATTATCGCTACTTAATTATTATCTCCTAAAATCACTACTAATTTTAAATCACACATTAATATTTTGATTTTATAATCCCATAAATAACTACAAATCTAAACTGTTATGATAATGTTAAATGTTCTAATATTATCATTATTAATTTAATTATTATCTCCTAAAATCACTACTTTTTTAATCCCAAATTAATATTTTGAATTTATAATCCCCTAAATCACTACAAATGTAAAATGTTTGGTAATGTCAACTGTTATGATATTATCCTTTCTAATTTAATTATTATCTCCTAAAATCACTACTTTATGATATTATCATTACCGAGCTATTATCATTACTCTCCGTTATTTAACCTAATTTTCTCCCTATAAATACAACATAATATTATACCATTTATAATTATATTATAAAATAATATTGTACAAATTTAAAACATTTAAAATAAAATTAAAATAACAAATAATATCAATCATAACTTATTATGTTGATTTTATAATCTCCAAAATTCACTACTTTTTAAACATAATTATTATATCATAATATCACTATTTTTCTAATATTATACCATTCATAATTATAACATATATTATATCATATATGTATGGTATAATATTATAATACATGTATATGATATAATATTATAATACACGTATATAACAAAAAATTACTACCTATCTAAATTATGCGGATATTATCATTACTAATTAAATTATATTATAACATAATATTATATTATTTATAATTATATTACAACATAATATTATACAGCTTTTAAAACATTTAAAACAAAATTAAAATAACAAATAATATCATTCATAACTTACTATGTTGATTTTATAATCCCCTAAATCCCTACTTTTTCAATTTAAACGGGTTTTATATTATCGTTACTTAATTATTATATCCTAAAAGAGTCATTTTAGGGGGACATTTTTTTAGTGATTTTTTTTTTGTAGTACCTCCAAAAAAAAATATATAGTATTTATTCTAATCGAAAATTTTTATAAAAATAGTGTTTTAGGTGTAATTTGGATACATATCTGAAAGCATGCATACGGTGCATAACCCCAGCCAGATGTATCCAAATTACACCTAAAACAATCGCTTTTTTATAAAATTTAAGTTGAAATAAATACTATACATTTTTTGGGAGGTATTACAAAAAAAAAACCAAAAAAAAAAAAATTAAAAAAAATGTCACTAAAAAAATGTCCCCCTAGACTTATTGATCCTAAAATCACTACTTTTGAATCCCACATTAATATTTTGATTTTATAAGTCTATAAATCACTACAAATCTAAATTGTTCTGATAATGTTAACTGTTCTAATATTATCATTTCTAATTTAATTATTATCTTCTAAAATCACTACTTTTTTAATCCCAAATTAATATTTTGAATTTATAATCCCCTAAATCACCACAAATCTAAATTGTTTTGGTAATGTCAACTGTTCTGATAATACGCTTTCTAATTTAATTATTATCTCCTAAAATCACTACTTTGTTATATTATCATTATTGAGCTATTATCATTACTCTCAGTTATTTAACCTAATTTTATTTCTATAAATACAACAAAATATTATACCATTTATAATTATATTACAACATAATATTATACAGTTTAAAACATTTAAAATAAAATTAAAAGAAAAAATAATATCAATCATAACTTACTATGTTAATTTTATAATTCCCAAAATTCACTACTTTTCTAAACATAATTATTATATCCTAAAATCACTATTTTTCTAATATTATACCATTCATAATTATATCATACACTATATTATACATGTATGGTATAATATTATAATACACATATATAACAAAAGGGCAAAAGTTCAAAATATCCCTGATATTTACCCCGAAATCCCACTTCCACCTTAAACTTTTTTTTCTTCCAAAAATGCCCTTAACATTATAAATTTCGGGTCAACTGTACCTTTCCCGTTAAAAAAATTCCAACTAGACAAACGGATGTCAGTAGCGACTGACACTTGACAAAAATAAATTTTAATAATTATTTTCTTTTCCTTCTTTCACTTTTCTATCTCTTTCTTCTCCCTCTTTTCTCTTTCTCCTTTCTTCTTCCTCTGTTCCAAAAATATCAACTGAAAGGGCTTACATAAAGAAAGCATCTGAGGGGAGAGAGAGTAGAAAAAAGAAGGGTAGAAGACAGTTTCTCAATTGTCATTACCTACCCGTCATTACTCTAAGTTGCAAGGATTTACCAACTACAAATGAATCATTCGTACCAGATTTGGGCCTTCAAAGAATTAATGAAGTAGCCTTTTTAGCGGGTCAGAGTCCATAAACTCCCAAAGTCACAATTCAGCTCTTTTCTTCATCAACACGGAGGAGAGAGAGTGTGAGAAGATCAAGAAAAAATGAATTTATGTTTCTCTGTAATTGGGGGGAATTTTACTTACAAGTTTCTCCCTATAAATTATTGCAGGAAACTTTATGATCTCCTCTAATTTCTACGGCAGAATACTTGTGTTTATAACATTCTAACAAACCGGCGATGGAGTACAGTGAGAGCAGCAGCGATGAATACTATAATGGCGATGATGATAGCGATTTTCTCGATGAATTGTCGCGTCATGAAGGTTCATGGTGTAAGGCAATTTTCAATTTCGCATATGAATGACTTTGCCTCTGTTGGGTTTTGGTGCAATGTGGAGGTAATAGAAGTCAGCAGAAAAAGTTATTTTCTTGTTTGGTTCTTTACTGATTTTCTTGTCTTTTTGCCAACCCAAAAGAGGTTTAGGGTTAAATGATTCTTTACGTTGAGTTTTATTGGTGAAATGGGTGTATTCTGTAAATTTAATGAAATTATGTTTATTTTGGTTGCAGCTTTGTGAAATGGTAATCATGAGCTCTAATGATAAGCTGAAATCTTTTAAAAAAAATTCTATTCAGGATTAATATTAAACATAACTTGAAAATTAATGAATCTGTTAAAAGATTACCATTTGAGGGTACGGTGTTGTATTGTATGTTCTGTGTTGAATGGCTGGCAGGCAGGGCAATTCACAATTGTGGAGATTATAAGGAAAGAAGAAGAGTAAGAATAAGAAGTCTTTTCTACTTCTTTCTCCCCTCAGATGCTTTCTTTATTTAAGTCGTTTCAGTTATTATATTTTTGGAACAGAGGAAGAAAAAAGGAGAGAGAGAAAAGAGGGAGGAGAGAGAGAGAAAAGCTTGAGAAAATAGAGAAAATAAAAAAAATATTATTAAAATTTATTTTTTCCACGTGTATGTCGTCATTAACGTCCGTTTGTCCAGTTAGAATTTTTTTAACAGGAGGGGTACAGTTGATCCGAAATTTATAACGTTAAGGATACTTTTGGAAGAAAAAAAAGTCCAGGGTGAAAGTGGGATTTCGGGATAAACATCCGGGTCATTTTTGGACCTTTGCCGTATAACAAATTAACAAAATCACCACATATCTAAACTGTGCGGATATTACCATTACTAATTAAATTATATTACAACATAATATTATACCATTTATAATTATATTACAACATAATATTATAAAATTTAAAACATTTAAAACAAAATTAAAATAACAAATAAATTAATCATAACTTACTATGTTGATTTTATAATATCAATCACTACATTTTCAATCTAAACGGTTTTTATATTATTGTTACTTAATTATTATCTCCTAAAATTACTACTTTTTTATCCCACGATAATATTTTAATTTTATAATCCCATAAATCACTATAAATCTTAAATTTTCTGATAATGTTAACTTTTCTAATATTATCATTACTAATTTAATTATTATCTCCTAAAATCACTACTTTTTTAATCCCAAATTAATATTTTGAATTTATAATCCCCTAAATCATTACAAATCTAAATTGTTTTGGTAATATCAACTATTCTGATATTATCCTTTTTAATTTAATTATTATATTTTAAAATCACTACTTTATGATATTATCATTACGACTGAATGACACTTCTGTCCCTCCAAGTTGCCACCCATTTTGATAGTTGTCTCTAAAGTTCAATTATTGTCACTTTGGTCTTTAAAGTGGCATTTTGTCGGTGTTTTTGTTCCTTCAGCCCAATTTAACCTCTACCCGATCCATTTCGACCAATTTTGACCCAACCCGATCCAGTTTGACCCAACCCAAAATTTTAATATTTTAAAATATAAAATTATTTTTAAAATAAGTTTAAAATAATTATATTTAACATTTAAAAAATATATATTTAATATTTTAAAATAAAATATCTTCTAAAAATAATAATTATTATATTTAATATTTTAAAATAATATTTATTTTTTATATTTAAAATAAAATATTATTTTAAAAATTTATAATGATAATTAATATTATTATAAGGAAAAATATTAGAAACTTCTATTTTTTTTAAAATGAGTAAAGTTTCATAAAATATAGATTCAAAAAAATTACATAAGAAAATTAAATATAATTATTGTTAAACTTATTTTAAAAATAATTTTATATTTTAAAATATTAAAATTTTGGGTTAAGTTAAACTGGGTCTGGTTTGGTCAAAATAGGTCGGGTTGAGGTTAAATTGAGTTGACGGAACGGAAATGTCAATAAAATGCCGCTTTAAGGACCTAACTGACGAAAATTGAACTTTAGGGACAACTTTAAAAGTTGGTGGGAGCTTGAATGGACATAAGTGTCATTCAGCTGAAATTGAGCTATTATTATTAATATCCGTTATTTAACCTAATTTATCCCTATAAATACTTACCAACTATTACGCAACAACTCATGCTACAAACAATTCTAAATACTGTTGAAAGTGCAAATGAGTTATATGGAGACCTTCAGATTATGGTGACAAAGGCATTCAATGGGAGAAATATTATGATGACTTCATTTTGTGGACTATATCTCACGGTGTTTATATTTATGACTTCTTCATCTATTGTATTATATTATTTGGATTGTAGCTTTGCATAATTTGTTAAGTACTAGCATCCAGTAAATCATTTTCATTATCATTAATAGTTTTTTTTTGGCATTATGGTAATACTGTGAGTGCCTCTACAATTATCAAAAATTGATAAAAAAAAACTAATGAAATAATGTATTTGTTTTTAACTTTAACATTGTGTTATGTATGACACGGTGCTATACTGTAATATTTTTTGACACGATGTTTGTTTGACATGAAGATCCAACATAATTATTAATGCTCGTGATTTTCAGTTTTCGCATGTAACATGTAATTTCCCTTAAGGTCTGTGGACCGAAACTGGTACATTCTTTTCTGTTTTCCCTTTCGTTTGGATGTTTGAATTCTGGTGCAAGTATGTGTATATGAGACATGTATTCTTTAAAATGCATCAGGTACCTGTGTCAAATATTTGAGGCTTGGTGAGATTTGTGTAATGTGTAACAGACTTCAAATATGCCACTAATAATCATATAAATATAACAACTCGATGACATTGTGCATTACACTTTCTAAATATTTATTAGTGCTTTAGAATGAAAGAGGTACCTATTTTGAATTCTATTGGTTACATTATAAACATTTTTATCAAGAAATTAATATATATATATATATATATATATATATATATATATATATATATATATATATACACACATACACACACACACACACCCCCATACACACACAACTGTTATATAATGTCCTGGAATTTAGTGATCAGATTAATTCTTTTTTTGGATATGTATTTGCACACAAAACTTTTACCCAACTCTATGTAACATATGCTACCAAAATTCATCACACAACAATCTACCATCTTCTTATTATATTTTAATTTATTAATTTCATGTATAAATTTATTATTAATAAAATGAATAATTCTGCCGCAACGCGCGAGTTTATATCTAGTTACAACTAAAATATTATTTTTTATAAAAAAAATTCAATTATAATAAATATTATATATTTTTTGGAAAGTACTATAAAAAAACAAAAAAAAAAGTCATTAGAATGGCACTAGAAAAATGTCCCCCTTGAAGGACTCTTTCATAAATGCCACAGCCGCACCTTTTTGAAAAACACCGGCAGAAGCACATGACCTAACTGGTGCAAAGGACAACATGTGTAGGGTAGGTACTGTACTTTAAAACCACAGTGGCTCAACACGTGTACATATTTTAGTGGTTAGAGTACAATGAGATATCTAGTTCCCCAGGTTTGTGATTTGACAGGAGAAAGAAATTGAGGTTGGTAAATTATAAATAAGCAATTGTGGTTTTTTCAAATTTACTTGTAATCACTTGTGTTAAGTTTGGATTGAAATAATGAAATGGAGAATGAAATAATTTATTCTATTTTAATTGTAATGAGTTATTCTATTTTCTTTCTCTTTAAAGAATAAAATTCATATATTTGGGAGGAATAAGAACCATTTCAATCGTAAAAAAATATAATTTTTTTCATTCCATAACAATGATTCATTCCATTCTCATTTTTATTACCCAATCCAAATATATCATATAGTTTAAAAATGAACTTTTAAACAGTTTTGATTTTTAAACATAACAAATTAATCGAGACTGTATTTCACTTGCCTAATCAACCCACTACTTAGAAAAAATCACACCAAAATATTTTGATATTTTTTCTCTCGAAGGTAAATGATATTTAATTTTATTTACTCCATTCGTTCTAAAATTAAGAATATTATTACTTTTTTAAAGTCGAACTAAGACTTTTTCAAATTCAAAATTGAATTCTTTTAATTTTAATTATTACAAGACTAACCAAACATCTAAAGCACCCAAACCCTTAAAAGGTGTATTCTTGCATCCCAAAGTTTTTGGCTACATATTAAAATGCACAATAACTCTATGCGGACAGGTAAATTGAACCCAAAAAATAAAAGAAATTTGTTCCAGTGAACAGTTGGACAGTACAATTCATTTGTTCGCTGGAACAAAATCCTTTCGTTCTTTCAGTCCAATTATCTTGTCCAATTTACTTGTCCGCATAGAAGTGTTGTAACCCGCTTTGTAATATGATATAGAACAACAATATTACCGCCTGAATCGAATGATTGACCACTCTTTTCTTAAGACTATATTCGCCCCTTACTTTTGCTATACAAGGTTACTGTGAATTAGTCTTCCAATATAAGACTGACCTAGATTTTACTTTGTACTATAATTTGTTGTGTAGGAACAAAACTAGTGCAAACTATATCTAAGAGAGAAGAAAATATAACCAGAAAATTATTTAGAATAATTTTCTATGAACTTTAAAAGAATTTAGAATGATTTGAAGTTTTAAGAACTTGAGAAGGATTGAAGTTGAAGTGATTGTTTTGGGTAGATTTCAAACCTATTTATAGGTTTCCAAACACCCCTATGAATAGGTATATTAATATTTAAACATCCATTTGTTACATCCCAACTCTGTTTGTCGTATTCTGCAATTTTGGTCGCAACCCAATTGAGATGCCGACATCCCGTTGAATATTATCGTTGGCCTTTTCTTTTTCCTTTTTTTTAATAATTAAATAATTAATTAAAAAATATTATAAGAATGTTATTGACATGACTTGAACCCAAGTCCTTAACATTACAACACCTTTATGTTATCCAATTGAACCAATTCATTTGTCGGTTACATGGATAACATGTGACGCCCCCAAAATAAGTCCATTCCATCCAACCCATTCTGAGTCGCCAAATACATGGTACAGAAAACAACTACAACTTTATTACAACAATTGTCGTGCAAAATACAACAACACATATGCTGTGAGTTTGGATACAAATATATACCATTGTAATCTGGACACCAACTTTGGATAGCACGTTACAATGACACATTACATAAAAGTATATTCAAAAACTGTTTTACAAATTAGAATCTTTGGGAAGTGCTCAAGGAAACCTTCGTACATGGGAGGCCATACTTCTAGGTTATGATAGATATCATATGACCACAGAATTATCCTTGGTTGACCCAATAGACCCCAAAGAAAAACGAGAAGATTACTATCATATTCTTCCCAATGGTGAGTCTTCTCTTGACATATCTCTATCTCCACTGTCTCTAATTGGGTATTATACTCCAAACAAACACCAAGATTATATAGGTAGTGCTTGTAAATATACTCAGCAAGTGGATGAGCACAACCCTGTCTTATGATGACACAAGGTTGTATGTCATTAGACATCTTGTATGATAGTGACAAAACACCCTTCCAACGTTGGGTTCGCTTCACCCTATTTGATTCAACAAATATAACTACTAAATGATGACCACCGTTCTATTCCCTTGTTACCCCCGCTCGACCCAGCTACACTCGTATTACCTGAAAGGAATTGTGAAGCAAAAGGGTGAGCACACCTAGCTCAGTAAAGAATATTATGACTAAAGATAAATAAATTATCAATAGTCTTCTTCAGTAATAAATCAGAGATTTAGAACATATGGTAGATGATAAAACTTTTCAACCATAGTTGCGGTGAACGAAGCAATCCATTAGAAGAGTCAAATAGACCATAAAATCTATTATCTTCTCCATGTTAAAAGTCCATCAACAATGTTTTATCCCTGTAACATTAATCAACAATTCATGTCCACAATCACGTGTATAACTCATAATCGTAATTGTAGTTCTAAATTCCTTTCCTCATCCAGGACAAAATTAATTTTCATCACCTGAAATATCAAAGATCATGGTTATACCAAATCACAGTTCATGTTCATAATTATACTAATAAATTCATCTTTGCACTACGGGCCAAAGATATTCATCAACAGACCATCTTTGCACTACATGCCAAAGATATTTATCAGAAATCATTCATCTTTGCACTACGGGCCAAAGATATTCATCAATAAGTCATCTTTTCCAAAGATATTCATATCTCAAAGAAATATATAATCATTTCAGAATTTATATGAACAATAATTATAACCATGTTGATCAATTCACCTTTGCACTTAAGCTAAAGATATTCAATTATAAATTCAATGGTCATGATCATACCAGTCGCAATTCAACTTTTCACTACTGGCCAAAGAGAACCCTAGTCATGATCATACCAATAATATACCCATCTTTACACTCCAATGAAAGATAATTTCAACATCAGGGTTATAAAAATGTTATATATGATAATAAAATCAATATAATCAATACATAGTTTTAATCTCTAGAGTAATATTCATAAATCAACTATAATTTGGTTAGAAAAAGAAACCAATTTTGTAGTGAATAGTACCATGAATAGTAACTCATGAATAGTAACCCTTCGTGAATAGTAACTCGTGAATAGTAACTCATGAATAGTAACCCCAATATGAAAAAGTTCCAAATTTGATAAAAAGTTCTAACCAATATTTCGGCATAATGATATTGAAGAAATAATATCACTTACGAAGAAAATAACATCCCTTACTATCCCTTACTATCCCTTATCTCTCAAAAAAGAATAAAGATTTGGAACCGAATAATTTGAACGAACTTGCACTTGCAGTATAACAACACTCAAGATATCAAAATACTCACAAGAATACACTCGATAATATAGAGAGAGAAATAGAGAAAACTTGATTTACGGTGTGATTTTCAATTCTAACCCAAGACCCTATTTATAGGAAAATTTTATAACACCAAAGCGAGTAAAATTTAATAAAATATTATATTTATATAACAAATTTCCTACGCCTCTTTGAATTCAGATTTCAACATGTTTAACAACCCACTAATCATTAAAAAACGTTTTTCTTGAATAAAACAATTAAAACTTCTAAAATCAATTATTCGGAATTTGTAACTTCAATAATTCATAATAAATAGCCCTTTTATCGTAAAAAATTTGAATCTCAGTAACTATTTATAGGAAATTCAATTTCTACAACTTTGCAGAAGAAAGTTTTTCCAAATTCCAAGCAGAAATTGGCCAAATCCACATACAGACGATTTTATGTTTATAATCAAATTTCGGTCAAGAAATGGGTCCTCCAACATGTTTAACATGTTTTAAACAACTTTTGTAACAAAAATACTCTTCCTCCTCATATACTCATATATCCCATATTCATTGTAAAATATCACCATTATTATATTATAATAATATAATAAAATATTATTTTATCAGAAAAGATAAAATATCAATTTTCAACAATTGTCACTTTAAAAATTTTCTCCATCTATATCCACATAAAATAAATATTTTCCTCATCATAAAAATCAATAATTAATTATTCACAATAATATTACAGAATCACAATCATCGACAACCTGTAGGTTTCAGGAAAGTAGGGGGCTTTCCAATAAGAATTTCTCCTTACTGGCGCGCAATTAGGTGACCAAATCTCTCTTTGGACAGAACTTTCTAGACATTGTCAATAATGCTATCTAATAATATTATTCAGATAATATGAATTATTGATCTGATAATGGAAAATACTGTGTAGTGATAATTATTAAAACAACAGTAATATAAAATATCAACGCAGCAATTATTGAATCAATAAAATAAAATATTGAACAGTAATTACTGTAACAATTATTGAGTAGTGCCTTCTTACGTAAGAGTCAATAATTTAAAATATCGTGTAATACCGTCTTTCCATCGTGCAACGCTAGTATTTTACTTTATCCACCGGGTATTCCAACAGTGTTAACGGTAATGATTACGTCGTTATTTATAAAAACTTTAATTTGTCGTTTTCTTCATCCGACAGTTATTCTGTTATGGGGCCCACAAATGGCTGCGCCGTCTTACGAATATTTCCCGACAGAAAGAATATTCCATGACCAAACGAATATTCCCCGACAACAATGAATATTTTTATAACCACTTGTGTATTTTTGAAAAAATTTCATATATCACCCTTAACTTTAACTTTTTATCAATTTAACCATTTTCTGAATTGTAATTATAAGAAAAATTGAATACTTTTATTTCATAAAATTCGGGGTCTTTCATAACATATTATATATTTAGTATATATTTTTTAGATAATGAAAATATCTAACAATCCTCTCCTATTTTCATAATCTTCCAATCATTTTCTTTTGACCTTCTTCTTTCTCTTATTAGATATAGTATACATAAATAAGAGGTGTCTTTCTACATGAACATTTACGTAGTCTATATCACAAAATATCTGAATTCTTAGTAGCATTAGCTTTGAACTAAGAAATCTTAAAGTGATATTCTTGCTCAATAGACATATACTATATCTCTTATAATTTAAGGAAACCCAACACATTTATGGCCTTGTGTTTACATCTTGGGTTTCGTGAGTGACTTAGAGACAAGCCTTAAGTCTTGTAGAAGTGGCCCCACTTTCTTCACTTACATAGATGAATCTAATTAGATGTACTTGTATGACATGCATCTTCCAAACCAGATATAGATTCATTAAAGGTTTATCATATCCTCTTTGTTCTCCATACAAACATACATTAACTTTGAGATAGTTTCGAAGAATTTCTTCTTCATACTTGTCTTGTGTATAACTGGTTATTACTATAAATATTTTTCCATTAAACTAATATACTAGATGTTACTTTAGTATTTAGTTGGGTTCCACTTATAGGTTACCTCTCATTTAAAGGCTTTAAACCCATCTCCCTAGAAGTCTTACATATTACTTCCTTGCCTAGGCCTTTTGTAAAAGAATCCGCCAAATTTTCCTTTGACTTGACATAGTTAAAGGTAACAAACCCCTTTATTGATTTGCTCCCTTACATAACTATGTCTTAAACTTATATATCTAGACTTCCCGTTATAAAGTTACTATAAGACCTTGATAGTGTTACCTCATTATTAGGGGTGCTCATCGGTAAAAAACCGAACCGGTACCGAAAAAACCGAATCAGTACCGAACCAAAAAATCCGGAAAATCAAGAACCGGTGATCGATAATCGAATAACCGGTTTTCAGATCTTGGTTTAAGATAAAAATCCAGATCCAATTTTTTCGGTTTGGTTTTCGGTTATACCGCAATAATTAAATAATTTTTTTTATATTACCAAATTTGAGCTTGATTATAATTAATTAGTGAAATGGTAAAATTCAAAATATGATTTAAATTTATTTTATTTTCTTAATAACATTAGTTTATAATATTAATTACTGTATTGCCAATACTAAAGTCACCATGGCATAAGTTGATATTGCTAATGCCCAATACCTGAATGTAAAAACCCCAATTTAATAGTTGAATTATACAAAATGAATTTTGAGAAAGCGCAGACTGTTGATACAGTAAGATTATTAACAGCTTTTGTTAGTGATACATGTTTAGTTTGTATTTTTTAAAATAAAAAATAAAAAAAGTTTGTATTTAGGACTATATAGTTTTTGGCCTAAGCCCAATGTTGACATATATCTGCGTGCCAGAATCGATTTTCCAGATCTCAATACATTCTCCAACTTCCAAATTCCTCGGGATAAATGACTTTGTTTCCAATTTTAAACATATCGAAGCATCTTCTGGATTCAAAAATTTCAACTTTTCAACAAGGAACAAAGGAATAAAACAATACCACAATAGAATAAAACACAACTCTTTAACTTTTTCAGCAAGGAAGAAAGGAACTTTTCAAAATTTTGGATTTTTTTAGTTTTTCGGTATTTACCGAATTTAAAATTTTTATTACCGCTACCGGTACCGAAAAATATAAAAAAATTGAAAAATCGGTACCGAAAAAACCAAAACCGAAAAAAACCGGTACCGTCGGTACCGGTTTCAACCGGTTCGATAAAAAACCGAAAAAACCGCATTTTTTGAGCACCCCTACTCATTATCACAATATACTGAGATAGTTGTCAATGTTTGGGCCAAAGTGGTATCTCAAATAATAAATTTTTAAGCCGTCCAGCTTCTTTTACAACAGTTGATAATGCAACAAACTCGGATTCCATAGTTGAATGTGTTATCAAGGTTTATTTCTTGGAATCCCAAGAAATTGCCCCTCCTCCTATAGTGAATATCCATCCACTTATAGACTTTATTTCATCTAAATCTGTTATCCAGTTTGCATTTGTGTACCCTTCTACCATATCTGGGTATCCTGTATAACATAATGCATAGTGTTAACGCCAAGATCTTCTGTCACGTCCCAATCACGTAAGACGTCCCGATCCTGCACAGTAAACACGATCAACACACAAAGCTTGATAATACGGGACCGTGAGGGGATAGCTCCCGGCGTGAGAGTCGATCTGAGACGATCACAGGGTTAACAATGGAGGATGTAAAATGTCTAACGTTCAGAGAGTGATAAAAATGTACGCGTACCTTTTGTTAGAAGACTCCCTTGCTAGATTATGCTCTCATGCTCGGTTTTTGTGCCACCAACCCCGATCCGACACAACCCCCACTCTTCTATGGTCTCAAATGGATGCTGCGAGGTTGTCACCTTTTTCTCATCAGACTGCATGTATTGGTGGATAAAATCCCATCCACATTAATGATCTGCGCAGACTTTTTGGTCAATCGCTTCTCCTTTTTCATCATTACAAGTCAAAGGCTTAGATATAAAAGCTTTAATGGATCAATTTCGACCCACCCATTGACCCATCATTATGAGGATATATTAAAGGTAACATAAATATTAAGCCCAATGACTATAAAACTCAATAATAAAGGTCCAATAGACTAATTAAATGGATAGGCCCAATCCGTTCGGCCCAATAGAGGAAATATCATGACCCAACATTGCCCCCTAATTTTTTATTAAATGGGATATTTAATAGAAAACTATAAGCGGTCCATGATATTATGAGATCTAATAGGATTGAAATGGGCCCAAAGTATAACTTACCAAGGTCCAACTGGTGAAGGATGGATCAAGACCGAAAATCTAATGGGGGGCCCAATCTGCTAAATATCTAAAACTTAAACCGAACGCAACCTTTTAAATTCGTAATCATGACTGTTAATTTAATGTGCCGCCTCGATTCTTTGTGTAGCCGTCAAGATAAAGATAAACTTTACCAAACAGATGAGTTTACTCGCCAATTTGAATTTTCGGACTTTTGAGTTTTCTTCTTCCCCTTAGGGCTTTTTTTCTCTCTCTCGCAAATCGCCAACAATGGTGGTCATCAATACAAACCAGACATCTCCGATTGAGCAACTCCCATTACGATCAGTCCCACCCAACCCAAAACCCGGTAAAGAGGTTTTGAGTTCTAACCCTCAGTCACGCTTGCCAGTAAAGATAAAATGCCTCCTAAGCCTCGCCTTACCCCTTCCGAATTTTTCGTATAGCGAATTTTTACCCATGCCAATACTCCCTCGACTATTATCGAAAAGGAATTTGGAGGATTGAGATCGATGCCACATTCCGGATACTCACTTGGTGAGGGTTCTAGTATTTGAGGAGAGGATGTATCAAAGACCCGAGGGATGAATGACGGTCAGCTGCGACTATTCTTGAGAAAAGGGTCAGATTTCCTCTTTATCCATTTCTGCTGACCATTCTAGGGTTTGTCGGTGTCGGGTTCGCCCAATTGGTGCCGAACTCTTATATATATATCCTAGCCTTCATTGAATTCTGCCATGAAGGCGGAGTCGAACCTACTCTCGATTTCTTTTTCACTGTGTACAAGATCAGTCAGTCTCGTGAAAAGGGGTTCAAAGTTATAGTAAAGAAAGCGCCAAAGGCGGGGAAAAATTGAAAGGCGTTCATTTGGTAACTACCCCATCTAGTAACAAGGGATGAAATGAGAAATGGTTTTACGTCAAGGGGCCCGAAATTGCTACTATTCGAATCGAGCTCTTGGCGAGAAAATTTCTCATCGACTTGGTGACATTTCAAAAGAACGTATAGCTGAAATGGTTGATCTCTTTGATAATTTTTCGAAGGAAGAATGGAAATACGGACTTCTGTCTAAGCAAGCATGGTTGTATGGTTGTATGGCCATAAATGTAAGTATAGATCTACTTTATCAATATTTTGAAAATTAACTTTGTGGTATAGATTTTGATGTAAAATTGTTAATCTTCGCAAGATAACTTTGATCAAACCATCGTCTTCGGAGGTGAAGGAGTTGGAGGATTTTCTAGCTGGAAAATCCGTAGAAGTCATGGCCGAGTCTTCCCAGCAGGAAGTTCCATCCGAAGATAATGTGGTCGGGAAATCTACAAAGGTTGGTTCTGAACCTTCTCAACGGGAAGCCTCTTCCCAATTCAAACCACCTACCGAGACACCTCCTACCGAGACACCTCCTACCGAATCACCTTCTACCGAAGCACCTCAAGCCAACGCTGAATCCCAGACCATTGAGCCAGAAGCCGAAGAGCCCATTTTACCAGAAATACAACTCAAACTACGTTGAAGGAAGAGGGGTGTCCGAAAGCCCAAACAGATCTACAGATCTCCATACCATCAGATTCTGAAGGCTTTTCTGAATCTGAACCAAATGTCAATCTGATATCCCCACCTATCGCCGAATCGGTACCACCAACTGTTGACTTACCACCACCGATCACTGACCCAACACCGCCAGTCACTGTCCCACCACCACCAGCTGCTAACCCAACACCGCCAGTCATTGTCCCGACACCACCAGCTGCTGACCCAACAGCACCAGTTGTCAAATCTACAACAGTTCGAAGGAGCTTACTTGATCTGTCTGCAGACGATCGTAGAAAGATCCTTCGAATTAAGAAGTTAAAGACTCAGGTCACTCCTTTGACTGCCGATGACTTGAGGGTGTCTTCTTCGAGTGTTCTCCCCCCGATAATCCCAGTGGAGACTCGAACTATTAATGAAGAAGAGCGAACTGAGCCCGCTGCAACTCCATCTCGAAAGAGGAAACGGCCATCTGACAGTCATCGAAGCTCAACACATGTACATTCACCAGTTCGCGACCCTGTCCCAGCTCAATCATCTTCTACCAAAAATGTATACATGGATCCTTCTCCTGTTCGTGACCAACCAAGGCCTTCCCCCCCAAGGCCTTCATCACAAAAATTCCACGATGAGGTCTATGGAATGTCGACCTTTTGGCCTCTCAGATAACGCCAATTTTCCTTCCAACTCTTTGACGCTTCGTTCGGAAAATGACGATCATCGATTTGTTGACCATACGAACGTGAATTTTCTTGATGAAGGCATGAGTTATCTGGCAAAGGTAAGTTACAATTTTCTTGGTTAAAAGTTTCTTTTCTTGTTTAAATATCTGAACTTGACTGGATACTGTCGAATATGTGCTGGCAAATGAAGTCTTTGGGCGTTTACGTCCCAGACACATAAATGCCGAGTCTGATGAGGAGACCATGAAAAGAGAGATCAACATGTTGAAGGCCACGTTGGCTCGAGAGAGAGAGGAACACGAGTCCGCTTTTCGTGCCAATGAAGGTCTTCAAAGGGAGTTAGCCTAAACTAAAGATGATCTAAGGGAAACTCATGACGTGTTGATCTCGGTCAGGGAAGAACTGAAGGTGACAAAAGCCAACGAATAGAAATTGACTAACATGAATGTCCGCTTCGTTGCAGAGACTGAAGTTCTGAAGAATAAGAATGAAGAGATCATTACAGCACATCGAGACCTGGCAACACAACTTAGCGAAGTTCATATAAAGGCTCGGGATGATAGGAGGGCCTGAGGCTAAGCGCGATAAACTTCGTAGTAAGATTAAGGTACTTGAGGGCAGGATCCTCCCACGATAGAAGAATTGCTCTGCTGATTCAGGATGACTATCGGATTTCTGATGAGCTCGGTGCAGAGATTATGAAAGTATATTACGAAGGATACAAAGACTGCCGAGGTCAATGCAAGGAAAAGTTGGTGGCAGCCCAAGTAGATCCTGCTTTGCTCGATTTTGAAAATGATGTATAAATAGGATTTTACTGCTTCTGATCTTTAAAATTTTGTGCAAAAATTTTGTAAAGAAATTTAAGTGGACTTGTTTAAGTGTTTAATGAAATTTTAATTTTCTTTACTATGGCTTCTGTTTACTTCGTTTCTTATCAATAATTCAGCATCAATGATTTTGAATGAACTTAACTTAAACTACAAATCAGATAAGGTGTATAGCAGTTAAGTTAAAAATGAAATGAAATGAATGAATCGAATGAAGAACTTAACACTTGCATAAAGTAATGTATACTTATCATTTCAAGTGAGACAGACAGTCATGAGTGAGGTGAATTGGTGATCCTCCTTGCACCATCAAGATCTTGCTTACCACTCGGGGTAGAACAAGTATATAAGGACATTTGTTTACCACTCGGGGTAGAAGAATTTTATAAGGGCCATGGAATTTGTCTACCACACACGGGTAACAAATTCATAAGGACACTCGACAATAAAGTCGCCATCGAATGGCCGGTGAGTCCTACCATGCCTCCTTACTTGGTGCCCATTGATTCACCACTCGGGGTAAAAACAATATAAAGAGGATCGTGGAATTTGTCTACCGCAAGTAGGTATAACAAAACCATTAGGACACTCTGCCAAGAGGCTACCATCGAATGGTCGTCACGAGTCCACCCCGCCCCTCCTTACTTGGTGCCCATTGATTTACCACCCTTGGTAAAACCAATATTAAAAGGATCACAGGATTTGTCTACCACACGGGGTAACAAATAATTAAGTCGTCATCGAATGGCTAATGAGTCTTACCATACCTCCTTACACCATTGGGATCTTAGGACAAATAGGAAGAGGATCAGTTGTGAAAAAGTGACTTTTTATTGATGGTGATCAATCATGTACAGACTTCCGCTTCGTTGCAGAGACTGAAGTTCTGAAGAATAAGAATGAAGAGATCATTACAGCACATCGAGACCTGGCAACACAACTTAGCGAAGTTCATATAAAGGCTCGGGATGATAGGAGGGCCCACAGGGCTAAGCGCAGTAAACTTCGTAGTAAGATTAAGGTACTTCGGGAACGGGATCCTCCCATGACCGAAGAATTGCTCAAGCAGATTCAGGATGACTATCGGATTTCTGATAAGCTCGGTGCAGAGATTATGAAAGTATATTACGAAGGATACAAAGACTGCCGAGGTCAATGCAAGGAAAAGTTGGTGGCAGCCCAAGTAGATCCTGCTTTGCTCGATTTTGAAAATGATGTATAAATAGGATTTTACTGCTTCTGATCTTTAAAATTTTGTGCAAAAATTTTGTAAAGAAATTTAAGTGGACTTGTTTAAGTGTTTAATGAAATTTTAATTTTCTTTACTATGGCTTCTGTTTACTTCGTTTCTTATCAATAATTCAGCATCAATGATTTTGAATGAACTTAACTTAAACTACAAATCAGATAAGGTGTATAGCAGTTAAGTTAAAAAATGAAATGAATTGAATGAACTGAACCGAACTTAACACTTGCATAAAGTAATGTATACTTATCATTTCTGAAGTGTGAGACAGGTCATGAGTGAGGTGAATTCGGCTGATCCTCCTTGCACCATCAAGATCTTGCTTACCACTCGGGGTAGAACAAGTATATAAGGACATTTTTTACCACTCGGGGTAGAAGAATTTTATAAGGGCCATGGAATTTGTCTACCACACGGGGTAACAAATTCATAAGGACACTCCTGACAATAAGGCTGCCATCGAATGGCCAGCGAGTCCTACCATGCCTCCTTACTTCGGTGCCCATTGATTCATCACTCGGGGTAAAAACAATATAAAAGAGGATCGTGGAATTTGTCTACCGCGCAGGGTATAACAAAACCATTAGGACACTCCTGCCGAAGAGGCTACCATCGAATGGTCAGCGAGTCCACCCCGTCCTCCTTACTTCGGTGCCCATTGATTTACCACCCTTGGTAAAACCAATATTAAAAGGATCACAGGATTTGTCTACCACACGGGGTAACAAATAATTAGGCTGTCATCGAATGGCTAGCGAGTCTTACCATACCTCCTTACACCATTGGGATCTTAGGACAAATAGGAAGAGGATCAGTTGTGAAAAAGTGACTTTTTATTGATGGTGATCAATCATGTACAGACTTCCGGTAAATTGAATCGATCTCTACTGAAAGTATTTTCGGAGTCTGCCAGCGTGCCAAGTGTTCTTAATCTCGGATCCATCCAATGCCTTCAATCGGTAAGTTCCTGGCTTTGGTACTTCGATTACTTCATACAGTCCTTCCCAATTCGGCATCAGCTTCCCCACGTTCTGCGGCGTAGATGCTTCAGCTTCTCTGAGGACGAAGTCCCCCACTTCGAATCTACGGAGCTTTACCCCTTTGTTGTAATGTTTGGTAACTCTCCTCTGGTAGGCTGCTACCTTGATCAAAGCCACTTCTCTGACTTCTTCTAACAGATCCAAGTTGGCCTTAAGTCCTTCGTCATTGTAGATCTCTCTGAACTGACTAACGCGAAGACTTGGAGATCCAATCTCGACTGGGACTAAGGCATCGCACCATAGCCAATCTGAAAGGTGAATCTCTGTCAGTAGTCCTCGGTGTATTTTCGGTAAGCCCACAATACACCGAGTAGCTCTTCCGGCCATCTTCCTTTTGCTTCGTCCAATCTGCGCTTGATCCCGTTTCAGCAGGTGCTGGTTAGTCACCTCAACCTGCCCATTCGACTGTGGATGAGCCACTGAAGTTTTTCTGTGTTGAACCCCCAGCTCTTTCAGAAATCCTTCAAATTTTGATCCCACTAACTGGCGTCCGTTGTCCGATATCACCACTTTAGGAATCCCGAAGCGAAACACTACGGATTTTTTCATGAACTTCAAACACTCTTGTTCCGTTTTCAACCGAAGTGGCTTCACCTCTACCCATTTGGTCATGTAATCAATAACAACTATGACAAAACTGACTTGTCCTTTAACTTTCTAAGAACGGACCCAAAGATATCAATCCCCTGCATAAAGAAAGGGTATAGGAGATAGAATTGAGTATAGCTCTTCAGGTGGATGATGTGGGATCGGACTGTTGAGCTGGCACTTCTCACACTTCTTCGCATACTCCGTAGCTTCCTTAAAGATCGTTGTCCAGTAGTATCCCTGCCGAAGAACTTTGTATGCCAGTGACTTAGCAGCCATGTGATCACCGCAAATGCCCTCGTGGACTTCCCGAAGAGCATACTCAGCTTCAGATGGAACCAAACACTTTAATAATGGTGACGAAAATGCCCTTCGAAAAAGATCCCCATCAATAAGAACGAAGTTGACACTCTTGTACTTGATCTTCTTTGTTAGCATCTGATCCGAAGGAAGGACGCCATCTGCCAAATATTCGATGTAGGAAGTCATCCAGCAGTCAGATCGTTCGATACACATCACCGCTTCATGCTAGATACTCGGCTGCTGCAAAACCTCCAAATAGACTGACCCATCGAAAATGACAACATCCGTAGTGGCTAGTTTCGATAAGGCATCGGCAATGGAATTGTCGTTACGTTCTATGCCTTGAAAATCATAAGAGACAAAATATCGAAGTCGGTCTTTCAACTCTGCCAAATACTTGATCATCCTTGTCCCACGAGCTTCATAATCTCCTGACAATTGTATGACGACCAACTGAGAGTCACGGTAAATGATCAGCTTCTGGACTTCTAGACTCTTCGCCAGTCGAACTCCTGCTAGCACTGCTTCATACTCGGCTTCGTTGTTTGTTGCTTTAAACCCAAATCTGATTGTTTGTTGTACCTTGAATCCCTCTGCACTTGTCAAGATAATCCCTGCCCCACTAACATTCACCGTAGAGGACCCATCTACATACAACGTCCATGCACTCTGACCGTGTCAAGAACAAACGCTTTCGATCGGACGTCTCTCGCTTCAGCACCAAAGATCTGTTTCGGTGAATGTACACTCCACCATAAAATCGGCCAAAGCTTGACCCTTGATAGCAGTTCGGGGATGATATTCGATGAAGAATTGGGACAACTCCATAGTCCATGCTGCTAATCTCCGAAACCTCCGGCTTACCCATTACCTTCTTGATGGTTGATCCGTGTAGGTATTTATTAGAGCTGCTTTGAAAATATTGCCGAAGCTTTTGGCTAGCAATTATTAAAGCAAAGGCAAATTTTTCAATATTTGGATACCTGGTTTCAGCGTCTCGTAGGACGTGACTGACATAATAGACTGGATGCTGCTTTCCACTGACCTCCCGAACTCGTACTGCTCCAACTGCCAACGAACTTGCTGCAAGGTACAAATACAAGGTCTCTGCTGGGGCAGGCTTCACCAATAGAGGAGCAGAAGACAGATATGTCTTTATACCTTGGAAGGCGTCTTCACACTCCGAAGTCCACTGGAACGTCTTTGCATTCTTCGGCCCCTTCAGTGTGTCGAAGAACGGCAAGCATCTCTCCGCAGACTTCGACATAAACCTCCCCAGAGATGCAATCCTGCAAGTCAGACGTTGGACGTCTTTGAACGACTGAGGAGTCTTCATGTCAAGAATGGCCTGGATCTTCTCCAGATTAGTCTCAATGCCCTCTGACTGACCGGATACCCCAGGAACTTCCCTGCGCCGAGTCCGAAGGTACACTTTGCTGGATTGAGACTCAACTTGTGGTGACGGACAGTCTGAAAGCATTCCTCCAGGTCATCCAAGTGCTTGTGGACTTGCATGCTTTTCACGATCATATCATCTACGTACACCTCCATGTTCCTCCCCAGCTGTCTATCGAATATGAAATTCGTCATCCTTTGGTAAGTGGCCCCAGCATTTATAAGGCCAAAGGTCATCTTCTTATATGCATACACCGAACGGTGGGTAATGAACGCTGTCTTCGGGATGTCTTCTTTGCACATGGATATTTGATGATAACCTGAAAAAGCATCCATAAAGCTTAGTAATGCATACCCCGAAGTGGCATCAATAAACTGATCGATATGGGGCAAAGGATAAAAATCCTTCGGACAAGCTTTAGTCAGGTCGGTGTAGTCGATGCAAACTCGCCATTTCCCGTTCTGCTTTTGCACCAATACTACATTAGCCATCCACTGTGGGTAGTCGATCTCAAAAATAAAATCAGCAGCCATCACTTGGCAATCTCCTCGTCAATGATACTCTGACGTTCAGGTGCAAAGATCCGTCTTTTTTGCCGAACAGGCTTCTTCGATGGATCCACTTCCAGTCTATGTTCAGCAATCTTCCGGATAATCCCTGGCATGTCTTGAGGTTCCCATGCAAAAATGTCCGCATAGCAGCGAAGTAGTTCCATAAGGTTTGTCCGAAGAGGCTCTGGTAGACCCGAACCAATCTTCACTGTTTTATCTGCCTTTCCGAGGACCAGCTCGATCTCTTCTGTCTCTCCTGCAGGAATTACCAATTGCTCTGAGCTACTTTGAATGAAGGGCTTGATCTCAATTGCCATGGTTTGCTTCTGTTTGCTGACTCCTACTCCGGCGAAAATAACAGCATTCCGATAACAACGTCGGGCTAGATCCAAGTCCCCGCCGCCACCTCCGACTCCGCAGTCTTTGTGGGGAACTTGATTTTAAAGTGAGGGATGGAGGTCACAGCTTGGAGAGCTGTCAATGTAGGTCTCCCCAGTATGACGTTGTAAGCCGAATCTACATTCACAATATAGAATTTACATATTATTTCTACCTGCTGAGGAGCTGTGCCGAAGATCACTGAGAGTTCGATGGTGCCTGCAACTTTAACTGGATCGTTGCTGAAGCCATATAAAGGAGCCTCTTGCCCGACCTCCATCTTTCTCCCATCAAGATGCATCCTCTGATAAGCATGGGCATACAAAATATCCACAGAAGACCCGTTGTCTATAATCATACACTTCACATCCACTGAGCCCACTTGTGCAGTGATCACTAACGCTCCTTCATGTGGCTCGATGGGCTCCGAAGGATAATCTGCATCGGTAAAGGATATAACAGTCCCTGGAAATGGTCTGTCGACCTTCGGGGGAACACCCGCCACGGACATGACCGAATCCAGATATCATCTCCTCTTCTTCCCTACTAACTTCCCTGTTGTCCCTCCGGTTATAACATCAATGACGTGCCTCGGCGGTGGTATTGGAGCATTTTGGACGAGTGGAACCATTTGAACCGTCTGAACAGTACGGTCGACATTCTGCTGATCTTGTTGGTCCCTTCCGGCTACATACTGAACCAGCAGACCGCTTTGAATCTTCTTCTCCACGAAATCCTTCAGATTGCAACACTCATTAGTATCATGGCCCGCGACTTGATGATAGCTACAATACTTCCGAGAGTTACCTTGCCCTGTCCTATAATTATCACGAGGTGGCTCAAAGAATGGCTGGTTTCTGATCTGGTCCAAAATCACCGATCTATCAGTATTCAGTTTAGTATAAACCTTATTCACCTTCGGGGCTGACGCAAGTGGACGATTACTTCCTTGTCGCCATGAGTTATTGTACTTCTTCGAACTGCCCTCTGGCCGATCATTATACCCCCCCCCCCCCGTCTTCCTCTGATCACCCTGGGTCTTAGGAATATCTGCCTCCTTCATTTGGTCCGAAGAAGGACGCTTGTGCTATTCATAGCTTCATCCACATCAATATAACTTCTTTCGCTTGTTAAAGCCTCTCGCCGGACTTTTCGGGGTGATGAAACATCAATTTCTTCACTAGCTTTTTCAGACTTCACCAAATCCAAACCATTATGAAATGACAAATTTCACCTTTGAGAGATCATTGAGGTCGGATACCTGACCAACTACTTATCTGAACCTCTTCATATACTGGCCTAAAGATTCGTTGGAGAACTGTCTGACCTGTGCTAGAGAACCTGTAGGCTTCCCTTTTATTCGATTGCTCCCAAAACGGGCATAGAACTTGTCACAGAGCTCGGTCCAAGAGGAAATCGAATCTGACGATAAAGTTCCCATCCACTGCCTCGAATCTTTCCTTAGTATTGTGACAAACATGTGACACTTGGCAGCATCGGTAGAGTTATAATAATCCATCAGCCGGTCGAACGTCTGGCTATGGTCATAGGGATCCCCAGATCCATCGTAACTCTCCATGCGCGGCAGCTTCTTGGTGATGTCTGCCTTTTCCTTAAGAATATCCGAGGAAAAAGGAGACGCTTTCTTCCTGTGGGTGTCCTCACCGCCGCGCCTCGCGCTTAACCGCCGGAGCTCTTTCAACTCCTTAACCAAAAAATCTACCCCTTCCGGTCGAGATGACTCTTCTTTCTTCGGGGAGTCTTTCTTCTTTTGAACGGATCGGTTTTTTTACAATAGAACCCTCAATTTTCGAGGGACTTCTACGATGATGGTGGCCCACGTAGCAGCGTGCCCTCGACGGACTTTTCGGAGTCTACCCTAGATCCGCTTCTTTGGATTACGTGGGTTGTGATGAGAATGCGCAACAACGAGCGCTCTCTTTGTATTCTCGGGAGTATGTTCTCTGGATCGACCTCTTTGTTCACTTCGGCTCTGCTCCCTAGGACCGAAATGATGGTGCGCTCCCTTCGATCTTCGAGGAGTAGGGCTTCTCGATCTTCTTCTTTCTCGATGTTGGCCCTGAGTTTCACGTCCTGAATGAGCGGGTTCCTTCCCACTTCGATGCCCACGCTCTTCGAACCGAACGTAACTGGATGCTTCATCTCTCAACTCTTCCATCCGGGACATCTGCTCAGCTATATCCTGCCGTTGCTTTATAAGTGCCTTCATGGCCCTATCCGCTTCGTCTGCCATCTTAGCCAACCGGGAGGCCTTTTCGTCCTGGTCATCTCGGTATCGAGTTTTAGGTGAAGTGCCTTCTACTTGCTTCCGGCCGTGACTGCACTCTTTCTCTGTCAGAAGACTAGCTTTCTTAACTTTGCCTACGCCTTGGACGAGAATATCCATGCGAGCGTTTGACGCCTTTGTCTTGGCATGAACACTTAATGTAGGTCCCAAACGTTCCTTGACAGGTATTCGTGGTGCTGATTCACTGACAGTCATCGGTTGTCCTTCAGGTGTATCTGCTCTACTCTTCCCTATCTTTGAAAACGTAGAACAAATAAAAATTTGTGATTGCCAACTCTTGAACACTAGAACTCACCTCCTTCTACAGCGCCAATGTTAACGCCAAGATCTTACGCCACGCCCCAATCACGTAAGACGTCCGATCCCGCATAATAAACACGATCAACACACAAAGCTCGATGGTGGGACCGTAGGGGATAGCTCCGTGCGTGAGAGTCAATCTGAGGCGATCACAAGGGTTAACAATGGAGGATGTAAAATGTCTAACGTTCAGAGAGTGATAAAAATGTATGCGTACCATTTGTTAGAAGACTCCCTCACTAGGGTTATGCTCTCATGCTCGGTTTTTTGTGCCACCAACCCCGATCCGACACACATTTCACTCTTTCTATGGTCTCGGTTGGATGCATGCGAGTTGTCACCTTTTCTCATCAGTACCGCCACGTTTGGATAAAATCCCATCCACATTAATGATCTGCAGACTTTTGGTCAACTGCTCTCCTTTTTCATCATTACAAGTCAAAGGCTTAGATATAAAAAGCATTAATGGATCAATCCTTTGACCCAGCCCATCATTATGAGGATATAATAAAGGTAACATTAATATTAAGCCCAATGACTATAAAACTCAATAATAAAGGTCCAATAGACTAATTAAATGGATAAGCCCAATCCGTCGGGCCCAATAGAGGAAATATCATGACCCAACACATAGTTAATTATGCCTTTAAGATATTTAAGTATCCTTGATACTGCATCCCAATGAACCTGGCCTAGATTATGAGTAAATCTACGTAATACTCTAATTGCAAATATTATATCAGGTCTAGTACACTGCATTGGATACATTAAACTACCAATTACACTTGCATACCCTAACTGAGATATGTTATTCCCTTTATTTAGAAATAACTTAATAAAATGATAATATAGGGTAGAGCCTATCTTGCAATTCTCGTGAATAAACTTCTTTAACAACTTCTCAATATAATTAGACTGAGTTAAAGAAATGGTATCGTGAGACCGCACAATTATAATACCTAAAATTACATTAGCCTCCCCCATATCTTTCATATCAAAGGCAACAAACAAGAATGATTTAGTTTCTAATAATATTTTTCACTAGTACCAAAAATAAGCATATCAACAACATATATACAAATTATAACATCAAAACCTTTAATAAACTTAGAATAAACACATTTATCCGATTCATTTATTTTAAATCCATTTGAAATAATCATTTGGTCAAATTTTTCATGCCACTGCTTATGTGTTTGTTTTAGGCCATATAAAGATTTAACTAGTTTACAAACTTTTCTTTCTTGACCTTTCAAAACAAACCCTTCTGGTTGTTCCATATAAACTTCCTCTTCTAAATCACCATTTAGAAAAGTAGTTTTAACATCCATTTGGTGTATAACAAGTTTATGAATTGATGTTGATGCAATTAATAACCTAATGGTACTAATTCTTGCTACTGGAGCATATGTATTAAAGTAATCAATTCTAGCTTTATACTTATCAATGGATACATCTGATTTTCTTTTCCTTTTAAAGATCCATTTACAGCCAATGAGTTTACAACCAGGAGGTAAATCCACCAAGACCCAAGTTTTGTTACCCATGATAGAATCTATATCATCATTAATGGTTTCTTGCCAAAAACCTAAATCTTGAGATGACATAGATTCTCTAAAAGTCAATGAATCTCTATCACTAGAATCATGCTTAGTCACAAAAACACTAGAAGAAACAATATCATCCATGTTTCCTTTTAATAAGTACATGCACTACAAAAAAATGGGTCTTTAGCAACGATTTTTTGGGCAACGAGTCGTTGCTAAAAGTATATGTTTAGCAACGAAATTTGTCCGTCGTTGCAAATTGTGTCAGACTTTCACTTTTTGCAACGAAATTCATATATAAGTCGTTGCAAAATTTTGTTGCTAATTCATTGGCGGGAAAAAATTTCGTTAGAAATTCGTTTCAAAAATTTTCGGCCACTTGCTTTCCCGTCATCGTGGGTAACAAAAAAATTTTTGTTGCTAAAAATGGGGCTTTAGCAACGCTTTTTCAGGCAAGACTTTATAAGTCGTTGCTAAAAGTGTATGTTTAGCAACGAAACTTGTTCTTCGTTACATATTGTGTCAGGCTTTCACTTTTTGCAACGAAATTCATAAGTAGTTACAAAATTTGGAAACAAAATTAAAAGAAATTAATTTGCAAAATTTCTAATCACTTGATTTCTCCTCATCGTGGGCAACAAAAGTTTTTTTGTTGCTATATTTCGTTGCCTAATATGGAACACATTCATTGGCAACAATTTTTATTTTCGTTGCATATTTTATACAACTTTTTGCAATGACTATTAAAATGTTGCCTTAAATTTAGATAATAATAATAATAATAGTACTAATAATAATAATAATAATAATAATAACAATAACAGTAATAACAATAATAATAATAATAATAATAATAATAACAACAACAATAATAATAATAACAGTCATAATAATAATAATAATAATAATAATAACAGTAATAATAATAATAATAATAATAATAATAATAATAATAATAATAATAATAATAATAATAATAATAATAATAATAATAATAATAATAATAATAATAATAATAATAATAATAATAGTACTAAATACTAATTCTTGCAAAATAATAACAACTAGTCCTAGGTGCTTGGGTGATCATTGGATCAATATTCCAAACTGGAGGTCTTGGGTTCGAATATGTGCATCAACATATTTTTTGAGATAAAGTTTAATATTCGCCACGTCAGCCCGTCCACGTATGATATGTACATATGTGGGTGTATATATATGTATACATGCATATTCTTTTCAAAATTTCTTATCAAACTAAATAAAATACTAAACAAATCTCAACATTAAACTAAATATATATAAAGTAACTATATATGAATATTTTTTTATATAAATATATATATATATGTAAATAAATATTCATATAAATATTTATTAATTTATCTCTAAATATTCATATAAATATTTATAACAAATATTCATATCTAAATTTTATAAATTTTAGATGAAATATTTATAAATTTATAAATAAATATTTGTTTATAAATTTTAAAGATAAATTTATATGAATATTTGTTTATAAATATTTATATGAATATTTAGAGATAAATTTATATATATATATATATTAAAATATTCATAGTTATGTTATATTTATATATATATATATATATATGGTAATATAATTTATCTAATACACAAAAAATATAACATAAAAAGCAAAAATATCACAGCTAGGTTTCAAACATAAGACCTATGAGTTATTGGGTCATTAAGGTACCACTGAGCCATTCTAATTTATTGGTTAACTAAACAAATCTCAAAATTAAACTAAATTTATATAAAGTAACTATGAATATTTTTTTATATAAATAATATATGTAAAAAAATATTCATATAAATATTTATAAATTTATCTCTAAATATTCATATAAATATTTATAAAAATATTCATATCTAAATTTTATAAATTTTAGATGAAATATTTATAAATTTATAAATAAATATTTGTTTATAAATTTTTAAGATAAATTTATATGAATATTTGTTTATAAATATGTATATGAATATTTAGAGATAAATTTATAAATATATATATCTTTACAAGTACTCCCTCACTCAGAGAATAAAAGTGATGGTTGATTTTATGCTAATTTAAAAAAATATCAAATGATAAAATTATTCATATTTAAATTCTCATCTAATTGCATATTTTTCTATACATGACTAGTGATATTATATAAATATTTATAAATAATAAAATATTACATTTAATACTAAGGATATTATGCACAAATTATTGTAAAAAAAATAGATTATTTAATATAAGTAAATAGTTAACTTGAGATTAAATAAAATAATAAGAACTTTTATTCTTAGACGAAGGGAGTAACTTAAATCATGAACATATTTTTAAGTCCAAAAATAAAACATAAAAAGAAAAATAGTAATGGTATACCCCTAGCTATTCTTAGTTCTCATTTTACCTTTTTTCTAAATATATTATAAAATTAAATTATAATACTATCAGTTCTAAGAGAAAACATAAAAGATGAAGAAAATGTTATTATGTTTTAAAAATGACTTATAATGACTGATGAATTTGAAGAAGGAGGTGCAAGAAGTTGTTATTTCAAAAGCGAGAATCGGTGAGGTGAGGAAAACTCAAACCTTCGATTTATTAATCCATTTGAAATTCTCGATCGAATAGGAACTGTGGCCTATAGACTCGTTTTACCGCCAAGTATGACGCGTGTTCATAACGTTTTTCACGTATCGATGTTACATAAATATGTGGATGACTCGTACCACGTCATTGAGATAGAACCGGACAAAATAGCAGAAGACTTAACGACACGAGGAGGTACTGTCAAGATCTTGGATAGAAAGAACATGTCCTATGTCGAGGTTATACCACAAGTTAAAGTTTTGTGGAGAAACCATGTTATTGAGGAAATAACTTGGGAGTTGGAAGCGAAAATGAAAGCGAGGTATTTTCATCTTTTCAAACACACACATCGTCACGTCAATTTCGAGGACGAAATTTCATAAGGAGGGAGGTTGTAAGACCTAATTTTTTTTAAATAAAAGGAATTTCCTTTATTTATTATTTTGAAATAGTAAGGGTGGATTTGATTAATGTGGTTAGTTATGGGTAAAATGCTAAATATTTTAAATAAGCAAGTGGTGATATAATATTCATTATTATGTCGGAGAATATTTCGTTGGTCGTGGAATATTAGATCTTGTGGGAATATTAAATGACGGCAGTAGCGACCATGTGTGGGCCCCATAACGGAAAAAGCGATTGGAGGAAGAAAGCGACAAGAATAAGTTATTTATAAATAGCACAGTAGTTATTACCAGATTTACTAATCGTTGGAATACCCGGTGGTTAAAACACGAATACGCTGTCTATCGTTATTGCGAAATATTTGCAGTATTGCACCAATTATTGATTCTTACGTAAGAAGACACTACTTAATAATGGTTACGATAATTCTTTATTCAAATTATTTTATTTTATTGATTCAATAATTCTTTGCGTTGATATTTTATATATTCTTTGTTGTTTCAATAATTGTCATTACACAAGTATTTTTTATTATCGAAGCAATAATTCATATTATCTGAATAATATTATTAGATAACATTATTGGCAATGTCTAGAAAGTTACATCTAAGGAGAGGTTTGGTCACCTAATCACTTGGCCAAGTAAGGAGAAATTCTTATTGGAAAGCCCCCTCTTTTTTGGGAACTGCTGGTTGTCAATATTGTGATTCTGTAATATTATTTGTGAATAATTAATTATTGATTCATATGATGAGGAAAATATTGATTTTATGTGGATATAGATGGAGAAAATTTTTATAGTGACAATTGTTGAAAATTAATATTATTTTTTTTGATAAAATAATTCATTTAAATATATTATTTTAATAATATATTAACGATGATATTTTTACGATGAATGTGGGATATATTAGTATATGTGGAGGAGGAGTATTTTGTTACCAAAATATTTAAAACATGTTAAACATGTCGGTGGACCCCATTTATCGAATTGAAATTTGATTATAGCTTTGTAAAATCGCCTGTTTGTGGATTTGGCCAATTTCTGTTTGGAATTTGGAAAACTTTCTTCCGCAAAGTTGTAGAGAATTGAATTTCCTATAAAAACTCATGAGATTGAATTTTCTGATAAAAGGGCTATTTATTATGAATTATTAAAGTTCAAGTTCAAATAATTGATTTTGGAAGTTTAAATTATTTTAAATTAGAAAAACGTTTTTTTTTTTTTTCTAGAAGGTTGGCATGAAGATGTTTTTTGTGAAATTTCTATCTTTTGGTGTTTGAGTTACTATTCACGATATCAAGACTATTCACGATATCTGATCTTATTCACGAATATCACTTAAGATTATTCATCTGAAAATGAAATTTTTCCTTTTCGCTCTAAAATATCTATTCGGATACTAGCTTTGATTGTATTCATGTTTTGATCATTCTTGAATTTTACACCACTATGATTATTTTTGAGGTATTTTTGGACGTGGATAAAACAAAGTACTGAATCCTTAATCCTTAATCCTTGTCATTTTGTTTCTTTGGATTCGTTTTTTAAAAAATATTTTCATTATCCTCGGTCTTAAATGATGATATTATTGAATATCTTTGGGCTGTAGTGCAAAGATGAATGATTTATGATGAATATCTTTGGCCAGTGATGCAAAGATGAATGATTTCGATGAATATCTTTGGCCCGTAGTAAAAAAGATGAATGATTTCGATGAATATCTTTGGCCGAAGAGTGCAAAGATGAAAGCGGTGTTTAGATGAACATGACCAATGGTGAATGTCCTTGGCACTCAGTAGTGCAAGGATGAATATTTGATCCCAGATATATATTGATTGATGTTACAGGATAAAAATAGGCGATGAACTTTAAAATTCATACATATGAAGATAGTAGTTTGCATTCTCTACTTAACTCTTCTAATGAATTATTATTTCAGCATGAATATTGATTTAAAACTTGTTGTCTATTGTATTCTATTATATTTTTTCCTGTTGAAGACTAACGATAATTTTGTTGAATATTATCTTAGTCATAATATTCTTTCTTTGGGTTAGTCGAGCTCACCCTTTTCCTTTTTGTTCCATTTTTTCTTCTCGGGAGGCGAGAATATAAGCGAGATTTATGCTGAGGGGTATGGAATGAAAGTTCTAGGGAGAGTTGTTTAGTAGTCCTCACCATATTTGTAAAATAATGTATAAATAATTGTGATGAGGATTTATTTGGGTATGTATATTGTCTAGAAGATAATAATTGTTTTTAAACTCACAAGATATATATATGTTGTCGTATTTTGCACGACAAATGTAATAATAAAGTTGTAGTTATTTACGTACCATGTATTTGGCGACTCGAGAATGGGTTGGATGGAATAGACCTATTTTGGGGGCGCCACGGTTGGTATCGAGCTTAGGGATATGATCTCCATGAGATCGGGGAATAGAAACTAGGAGGGAGAGGCGAGTAAATCCTTCGCTTAGTGTGTCCTACCTAAGCTTATTTGTTAGTTGGTTTAGTATATAGGGATATTATGTGATATATTGATTTCCTTAATTAACCCTTGTTTTATGACACTATTTGAGAATGTCAATCGAGAATATTAATGATGGAGTGAATGAAACCGTGGAGATGCTGACTTCACCAACGAGGAGAACGTCTGCAACAGTCGACAATGTTCCTCCCGTGAACAACGCATAATCGAAAGGCCGGATGATGAACGACGGATGTTTAGAAGTTTTTGCGATTCATGCAAAATCGGAACGAGGAGACTCGTGTACAAAATACGGGTGGAAATGATAAGAATGCCGCTGCGGTTTGTCACTACCAAACAATTCAAAGAGTTGGGACCACCAGATTTCCATGGAAAGCGGATCCGATCAAGGCGTAAACGTGGGTCAAACAAATTACCAAGATATTTGATGTCTTGGGGATACGGAGGAACAGAAGGTTCCATTCGCCACCTTTATGTTCCCGTGGCGAGGCGGATCATTGGTGGGAGTCTCGTGAAACGTATACCCATCAATCTGCAAGGCCAAAGATGTCTTGGGAGACGTTCAGAACTATTTAATGACAAATACTTTCCCGAAAGTGTTCGTCATATGAAGGAAGTGGAGTTTATTAGTTTGGGAGCGAACAACAACATATGCGGTGTCTTAGTATGAGGCGAAGTTTGCGGAGTTGTCGAGGTTTGCACCTCATTTGGTGGAAAATGAGGAACGAATGACGAAAGTATATTTTCGAGGGTCTAAAACCCGATATTCGACAATATCTTATCTCTCATAAATTTTCTTTATATTCAGATGTTGTGCAGGCTCAATTATTAGGCGTGATACTTGAGTATGTTCAACCGAGGGACCACAACGTGGTCATATCGGTGGTGATGATTCATCAAAACGATGATAACCAATGGGGAGGAAAGAATACGGACAAAGCGGTAACCACTCGGGTGGTAATCGTGGCCATGATAAATAGAGAGGTGACTCAGTGGACATTTCAAGAAGAGAAGGTTCAACAATAACCATGTGAAGACGTCGGCGCCAAAGAAAGAATCGGTTCCAAGGAGGAGAACGACCACCGATCATCATATGCTATAAATGCGGGAAAGAGGGACATATCATCAAAGCCCACACAACAGATTCGGTGTATGCTATAATTGTGGAAAGGAAGGACATATAGCTCGAGAGTACATGATGAGCGAAACCAAGTCCAATGGGGATGGTGACTCAAAAGGATGTCCGGAAAAGTCAAAGTCAATCGGTTCTAGAAGGCGTTTGTCGTGGCCCGGTCAAAATGCGAGGAACCCGAACGAGTTTTTAGCAGGTTAGTTAATTATAAATTCTTGCGAAGTTTATACCTTACTAGATACCCGGTTCTACCCATTCTTTTATCTCTCTTGCTTGCGCTCAACGTTTGAATTTGACTACGGAGAAATTAGACTTTGACCTATCTGTGGAGACTCCGTTAGGAGAATCTTTCATTACATCCGTTGTTTGGAAATCTTGCTTGATTCAGATTGGCACTATCACATTACCTGTTGATCTTATCTCTTTAAAGATACTTGCTTTTGATGTGATTTTAGGGATTGATTGGTTAACTACTCATCATGCCAAAATTGATTGCTTTCGTAAGGTTGTTAGTTTTTATATTCCTAAGCAACCTGTTATTTGAATTCAAGCAATCAAACCATTGTAGTCAAACATTTTTATATCAAGCCATGAAGTCATTCGTTTATTACGGATATCAAGTTTTCTTAGTCCATGTTATTGATTTGAATAAAGACACGTCAGATTTGAATAATATTCCTGTTGTTATTGATTTTTTCTGATGTATTTCCTGAGGAATTTCTTGGACTACTCCCAGAGCGTGATATTGAATTTGTATCGACTTTAAATCTGGTACAAAACCCATTTCTAAAATCTCATATCAAATGGCTCCTATTGAATTTCAGGAGTTAAAAACCCAAGTACAAGAGTTAGTACCCGAGCCTTTATCTGGTGACTTCCTTTGTGGAATACACCGAAGCCAGACTCTCCGTAGGGGACGCCATATTCGTGCAGTAGTAAACTGATAGGTGTCATTATTGGGATATGAGTTACAGTTGAGAGCAACCTAAGTCAGTAATCGAAATATGTAGCTTTCTAGGCTTAGTTGGTTATTATCGGAGATTCGTTGAAGGATATTCTCAAATCGCTATTCCATTAACGCAGCTGACTCGTAGAGATACAAAATTCGAATGGAGCAAAGAATGTGGGAAGAGCTTGAAGAACTCAAGAGGAGACTCATTTCAAAGACATGTTTTGACCATGCCATCCCGAAAAAGCTTAACGTGGTAGGTGGCGTGTTGAGTAGAAGATCGATATCTAAACGAAAGTACGATATTGTCAAAAACTAATTTCGTATAATTTACAAATAATAGAGATGGAGATGAAAACTCTAGGTACCCACGTGATGATATACGAGTATAATCGACTTTAATCGATAAAGTTAAAGCTATTCAAGCTACACACCGGAGCTGATGAATTTGAAGAAGGAGGTGCAAGAAGTTGTTATTTCAAAAGCGAGAATCGGTGAGGTGAGGAAAACTCAAACCTTCGATTTATTAATCCATTTGAAATTCTCGATCGAATAGGGCGTGGCCTATAGACTCGTTTTACCGCCAAGTATGACGCGTGTTCATAACGTTTTTCACGTATCGATGTTACATAAATATGTGGATGACCCGAACCACGTCATTGAGATAGAACCGGACAAGATAGCCGAAGACTTAACGTCACGAGGAGGTACTGTCAAGATCTTGGATAGAAAGAACATGTCCTATGTAATTTCGAGGTTATACCACAAGTTAAAGTTTTGTGGAGAAACCATGCTATTGAGGAAATAACCTGAGAGTTGGAAACGAAAATGAAAGCGAGGTATTTTCATCTTTTCGAAACACCAGGTACGTACGTCAATTTCGAGGACGAAATTTCATAAGGAGGGGAGGTTGTAAGACCCCAAATTTTTTTTAAATAAAAAGGAATTTCCTTTATTTATTATTTTGAAATAGTAAGGGTGGATTTGATTAATGTGGTTAGTTATGGGTAAAATCTGCAAATATTTTAAATAAGCAAGTGGTGATATAATATTCATTATTGTGAGGAGAATATTCGTTTGGTCGTGGAATATTCGTATTTATCGGGAATATTAAATGACGGCAAGTGACCATGTGTGGGCCCCATAACGGAAAGCGATTGGAGGAAGAAAAGCACAAGAATAAGTTATTTATAAATAGCTGGCGTAGTTATTACCATTTACCTTTGTTGGAATACCCCTTGGTTAAAACACGATGTACGCGTTATTGCATAACGAGAAGACATTGCAGATTGCACCAATTATTGATTCTTACGTAAGAAGACACTACTTAATAATGGTTACGATAATTCTTGCTCGGTATTTTATTTTATTGATTCAATAATTCTTTGCGTTGATATTTTATATTCTTGTTGTTTGATAATTGTCATTACGATTATTTTCATTATCGAAGCAATAATTCATATTATCTGAATAATATTATTAGATAACATTATTGGCAATGTCTAGAAAGTTCTGTCTAAGGAGAGGTTTGGTCACCTAATTGCGCGCCAAGAAGGAGAAATTCTTATTGGAAAGCCCCCTCTTTCTTAGGAACGGTCTGGTTGTCAATATTGTGATTCTGTAATATTATTTGTGAATAATTAATTATTGATTCATATGATGAGGAAAATATTGATTTTATGTGGATATAGATGGAGAAAATTTTTATAGTGACAATTGTTGAAAATTAATATTATTTTTTTTGATAAAATAATTCATTTAAATATATTATTTTAATAATATATTAACGATGATATTTTTACGATGAATGTGGGATATATGAGTATATGTGGAGGAGGAGTATTTTTGTTACCAAAAATGTTTAAAACATGTTAAACATGTAAATTGGACCCCATTTATTATTTGAAATTTGATTATAGCCTATAAAATTGCCCGTTTGTGGATTTCGGCCAATTTCTGTTTGGAATTTGGAAAAACTTTCTTCTGCAAAGTTGTAGAGAATTGAATTTCCTATAAAAACTCGTGAGATTCGAATTTTCTGATAAAAGGGCTATTTATTATGAATTATTAAAGTTCCGAAGCTCCGAAATAATTGATTTTTGGAAGTTTAAATTATTTTAAATTAGAAAAACGTTTTTTTTATGTTTTTCTAGAAGGTTGGCATGTGTGAATTGCTGAGATTAAGATTTCAAGGAATACGTATAATATTTTTATATATATTAATATTATATTAAATTTTTCGCTTTGGTGTTCTAAGAATTTCATAAATAGGTGCTTAGGTTATAATTGAAAATCACACGGCTGAAGTTTCTCTCTCTATATTATCGAGCGTATTCTTGTGAGTATTTTGAGTATACTTTGAGTATTGCTATACGGTGAAAGTTCAAGTCATAGCTTTATATCCAAAGGTTTTTATTTAGAAATCTTTGTCTTTCGAGGTAAGGAATGTTATTTTCTTCTCAAATGATATTATTTCTTCAATATCATTATCTTTGAAATATTGGTTGGAACTTTTTATCAAATTTGAACTTTTTCATGTATGGAGTTCTATTCACGAGTTACTATTCACGATTTCTTATTCACGAGTACTTATTCACGAAGCGTGAAGATGTTTTTTTTTGTGAAATTTCTATCTTTGGTGTGTGAGTTACTATTCACGATATACGACACTATTCACGATATCTGAGATTATTCACGAATCATCAAGCCTTATTCATCGGAAAATGAAAATTTTCCCTTTTCGTCTAAAATATCTATTCTGGATACTAGCTTTGATTGTATTCATGTTTTGATCATTCTTGAATTTTACACCACTATGATTATTTTTGAGGTATTTTTGGACGTGGATAAAACAAAGTACGAATCCTTAATCCTTAATCCTTGTCATTTTGTTTCACTAGATTCGTTTCTTTAAAAAATATTTTTCATTATCCTCAGTCTTAAATGATGATATTATTGAATATCTTTGGCCTGTAGTGCAAAGATGAATGATTTATGATGAATATCTTTGGCCAGTAGTGCAAAGATGAATGATTTCTGATGAATATCTTTGGCCTGTAGTGCAAAGATGAATGATTTCTGATGAATATCTTTGGCCCGTAGTGCAAAGATGAACAGGTGTTTAGATGAACATGACCAACTGGTGAATGTCCTTGGCCTGTAGTGCAAGGATGAATATTTGATCCAGATATATATTGATTGATGTTACGGGGATAAAAATAGGCGATGAACTTTAAAATTCATACATAGAAGATAGTAGTTTGCATTCTCTACTTAACTCTTCTAATGAATTATTATTTCATTGCGAATATTGATTTAAAACTTGTTGTCTATTGTATTCTATTATATTTTTCCCTGTTGAAGACTAACGATAATTTTGTTGAATATTATCTTAGTCATAATATTCTTCTTGAAATTTAGTCGAGCTCACCCTTTTCCTTTTTGTTCCATTTTTCTTCTCAGGAGGCGAGAATATAGCGAGTACGAGTCGGGGTATGGAATGAAAGTTCTAGGGAGAGTTGTTTAGTAGTCCTCACCATATTTGTAAAATAATGTATAAATAATTGTGATGAGGATTTATTTGGGTATGTATATTGTCTAGAAGACAATAATTGTTTTTAAACTCACAGTATATATATGTTGTCGTATTTTGCACGACAAATGTAATAATAAAGTTGTAGTTATTTCTGTACCATGTATTTGGCAACTCAGAATGGGTTGGATGGAATAGACCTATTTTGGGGGCGTCACATTAATGGATTTTATACCCATGAATAGAGTGCATTTAAGCTTAATCTTTTGGAAGTTTTTAAGTGTTTGTGTCTATTCATGCATGTTTTACGTTGTTTTATAGGAATTGGGACAAAAGTTACTTGGATCGGCATTTGGGGTTGCTAGATTCGCATTTTCGGCTTGCCATTTACATAGTATCCACTTCAAGGCCAATTTCAGCATTTATCCAGCCCTTATTTCGAAAAATTCAAATAACGACAGTTGTAGATCTATGTCTCCTCTTTCCGGAACATCTTGAATCATCAAAATTGGAGTTCAAACGAAGACGTTATGACTATTTTCCCAAAAGACGTCAGAGCAGAAAATTTCTAAAAAGTGTCCAACGCCGGGGCACCCAAACCTAGGCTATTTGCACCGGGGCGTTCGGAGGCAGATTTTCAGCGTCGTGAGCAGCGTCGGGGCGCTGTGGTAGGGTCAGATCAAGTTGGGACGCATTTTTGGGCGAATTTTGATATTTTTTTGACTCTAAATTGGATTGGGTTTCCTCCTAAGCTAGAAATTGGACTTATAACCTATAAATATATTATGTGAGGTATAGAATAGGAGGTTAGATAGTAGATTAGATTAGAGACACAATAGATTAGATTTAAGTAAAATCCTAGTTCTTAATTAGTAATTGGAGATTGAAGAAACTAGAAGAACATTGAAGATTCAAAGTAGGAGTAGAAGAGTTGTCTCAAGACTGCTGACAACAGATTATATTCTCTTCTCTTATCTTATTTTTATCTTTTAATGTCTATTCAGTTGTGGATTCTTGATTTTAATTCAATGATTATGAGCTAAATTCTTGTTTAACATTGCAACAGATCTTATTGCCACTACAAGAAAAAGGTTTATCGTGATCTTAATCAAATGATCAGACACTGTCATTTATCAACAACAAATCGCGGTCTCTGATAGTTGTCACATAAAATCTGGTCGTTGAGATGCACATCAGCGACCACTATTAGCGATCGACCTATCTGCGACCGATATGAGCGATCAAAATGACAAATTCGATCATTAAGTCGAGTCAAGATGGTCCGTAGGTCGCCGATACCCTCAAATGTTTAGCTGTCAAGTCATTAATGAATATCGACAAAGACGACATCGATCATTGATCCGAAAAAATGAAAACCA
This sequence comes from Panax ginseng, assembly GCA_020205605.1. Classification (NCBI taxonomy): domain Eukaryota; kingdom Viridiplantae; phylum Streptophyta; class Magnoliopsida; order Apiales; family Araliaceae; genus Panax; species Panax ginseng. The sequence goes on from CM035145.1 coordinate 25,013,286, forward strand.
GATTTTTGCTGTTTTGCAGAATTCCCAAAAACTTGTACCTGTTTTGTACCTGCTTTATCCCAATACACATACACAACAAGATTAACATAATGCACAACAATATAAATATCCATTGTCCACCGACACATACACCAAACTAGTATATAAACTATATAAACCTTTAAAAACCAATATGAATTGAATAAATATAAACAAATCTAATATTGTTTAAGTAACATACAGAAAACCAATATGAATTGAATGAATATACAAGTACAAGCTTATCAAATAACTACAAAATTGATCTAAAGCAGGTACGTCAAACATCATCGCCTCCTTGATCACCATGTAATTAACAAAATAATAAAACAAGTTACAAATATAGTAACTATGTTGATACTGATATATATTACGACAATATATACAACAAATTGATTTTATACCTCGTCGCCATCCCCATGTCTTTGTCTCACGATCTTGCTGCTTGCCATCGCTTCACTAACTCCTCAGGACTCGGAGCCCCCAGATGCCCGCCCAATATCTTCAGAAGATCTCGATCTCGACATATAGCTCTCACATAGAACAATTGGATTATCCCACGTGGCCTTGATTATGTGGATCTAAAAGAGAAAATCTATACCAAATGAATTTTTATTTAATTCTTTACAAATAATAATATAAATTAGAAAAATTTGTTAAGAAAATAAATATAATAAATATTTAAATATATTTTAATTAATATCAAATATATTTTTAATTATTTAAAAATATAATATTAGAAAATTTAACCAAAAAACAAGAAAATAAATAAAAAATATATTTAATTATTTTATAATTAATATCAAATAAATTTTTATTTAATTCTTTACAAATATAATAATATAAATTAGAAAAATGTGCCAAAAATAAGAAAATTCATTCATAAAAATTATTAAATATATTATTTCTATTTCGCCTGAAAATCAGAATTGTTGTCCTAAATCCACAAGTATTGTAACATGATCCAACACGCACTAAATAATTCAACACCCAAACACAGAGATCTGCTTTTGTGAACCTAAATCGGCAAATTTCCATCAATGACAGTCTCCAACAAAGGCAAATCTTAGTCTCCAACAATGGCAGAGTCATCTTCTCCTCGCCGCCGATCGCCGAGGAATGCTTCACCAAAAACGACATCGTATTCGCCAACCGCCTCGCTTGATCATCGAAAACACCCACTACAACTTCGGTTCCCTCGTTTGGGCTCCCTACTTACGACCTTTGGCGGAATCTCCAGCCGGATCGCATCTTAGAATCTATTATCCACCCATCGACTCCAAGAGCTTCAACCGATACGAGCCGACGAGACTCTACATTGTTGATGCGTTGGCTCTTTTCGAGCTTGAGCGGACGGTGGATATGAAATCTATGTTTCTTGAGGTCTTTATTAAAGATCTACTGAAGATTTCTGAATTGAACCAGAAAATAGTATTGATAATGCACCAGAGCTTTTTGAAAATCAATAGACCATAAACATTGTGCACTAAGATGAGTCGGAGAAGTTTTACTAACTTTCATTTCGATGATGGTGATCATTTTAGTTTTAATTTCTTTTAAGTATCTTTTCAAGTATTTCATTTAATAGACTGGATTATAAGAGAGATCGATCTGGTTGTTTCTTAGTTTCCATAAACCTCCTAATCATGTTTATTTTATCTGATAGTTAAAGGAGATAATTACAAAAATATTTAAATATATAAGAGAGATCTAGTTGTTTATTTTATGTGACAGTTTAAGGAGATAATTACAAAAATATTTAAATATATATTTAATTTATTTTCTTATGTTTTTGACAAATTTTTCTAATTTATATTATTATTTGTAAATAATTAAATAAAAATTTATTTGGTATAAATTTTCCCTTTTAGATCCACATAATCAAGGTCACGTGAGATAATTATTGACACATAAGCTTTTTTTTCCAACTCAGCTGCTTGCGTGTCAAATTCCGTTAAAAGTCAATAGACTTAACGGAAATGCAAACGTTTTGTTAGTAAACTAAAGTTCAGTGAGTTGACTGTAAGAAAAAAAAGTTCAGTGATCTATTTGTAAGTCGACCTATAGTACAGTGACCTAGAAAGTATTTAACCCTAATCTCAAACAAGTCCTTTACCAATAATTAAGGGTGTAAACGAATTGAGTCGATCCGAGTATTGAGTTGCTCAGATTTGGTTCACAAATTTATCGAGTATAAAATAAGGTTTGATTGAGGCTCATTTAGCTACCGAGTCGAGCACGATTCCGAATCGAGCCCGAGCAGTTTGGACTTTCTAACGAATATGATCCGAGTATCAATAGAAAATTATAATTTGAGGAGGCTCGGGTAATTTATCGAATTTTAAAATGTGCTCATATTTGACTCATTTATATTTCGAGTCGAGCTCAAATCGAACTTTTAGTCAAGCGAGTACGAATCGAGCCCGAACTGTTTGCTCATTTTCCAGCCTTACCAATAATTCTCTCTCTCAGTAAACTCTCACGATGTCGCCTACATCCGAAAATACACAGTTTCTCCCCCTCTACAAACTTCCTCCTCGAACAAAATTCGGTCCAAAATCAATAGCTTTTAAGGTATACATACATATATATAATATATAATGTACGCATATTGATAATATATAAGTATATATTTATGCCCTAAAAACTGATTTCATGATTTTATTTTGCATCAATTATTGGGTACTAATTGAAGCTTTGAGCTCTTTTCATATTTATATGGAGTAGTAGACTTTTTGTGTGTGTTCTTGTTAGTGGTTTTTTTTGTGTTCCCTGTTAGTTGTTTGGAATTGGCCATTTTTGGGCATAGTGAGTGTGTAAATATATATAGTGTGTGTAAATATACATATTTATATAATGTACACATATTGAAAGTGAGATGTATTGGTAAAGTGATTTTTCTTTCTCTGCTAATGTGTTCAATCCATATCAGCCGGTCACTAAATCTGGTCCCATCAGAATTATTGTTGGAAATAAGGTAAAAGAGACAAGGGGATAATGCAACTACTTTACACACAACATAATCAAGAGATGCATTTCCCTGATCCAATCTGCCAACAGAACATAATTTATATTATTGTTTGCTAAAGTACCTGCTTATGAAAAAATTTGCAATTTTGAATCATGCCTCTTCTCTTCAACAGAAAATAAGAGATTTTATATGAACTGCATGTTAGAAAAAATAGGCGAATTAACAAGACAAAAAAATTGTAAAATTGGAACAACTTATCTGAAAAATCGAAGTGTAGTAAAGATACTATCCTAAAAAGTGATTCCGGCCCCATAGGGTATAATCTCAAGTACAGATGGGCTCTCGACAGTCACCCTTCAAGATTCAACGGTGAAACCTCCAATTGCGTGTACTCATAGAAGGAGATTTTGAACTTGTCTATGTGGATTGCCTGACTCAAAGAACAGTAGTATATAGTGGTGGAAGATGATATATTAGGAGTAGTTTAACTCTTGAAAGTAGACTGGTTTTTATAGGAGAAAATTATAGACGTTAGTGGAGAACGTTGTAGAAAAAGGAACGTTAATGGGTGAACATTGGCAAGAACAGAAACAGAACGTGATGAATGTTACTGGAGATAGACGCAACAACGTTCTGAACGTTGGGCTAGGGTTGCGGCTCAATTAAATAAAAAACATTTAGGGATTTTAGCAAAATAATGGAGCTATATGGTCACTGGGTGCACCCGCAAGGCATAATCAAACTGCAAATCTAAACTTGGCCAAACCCAAGTTCTTAGTCATTCTCATGTGCACGAACTCATCTCTTTTTTCTCAACCATGTTACTAAATTCAACTTAAAACATACTAAATATACACATGAAAGGTTCTCAAAATAGTCAATGTGAGACTTTGCCAAAACTAAGAATTTTGAAATACAACAACACTGCATACCACTGACACCGTGAAAGCTGTACCGAGTTTCTCGTCATTGTCTTTTTGTGACACCATTAATGGCAATTGCAACCTCTGTACGTAAGTCCTCTCCTAACCTTTCATGCTCACACAAACTATTCCGGTTCCATGCTTTACAATAAAAATCATAGCTTCAGTTGTTACCAATGATGCTGCCATTATCAAATCCCCCACACTTGCATCGTCTACAAACTGCAAGATCATCCCATATTAATTAGTGAAAAATTAAATGATAAAGGTAATGTTTTGACAAGTTATCAGCTAGCTACAATCCTTGTTGCTCTAACTCTACCAGTTGCTGTGACTGGAGCTAATGGATGCAGACCACTGAAGAAGTAGAAGAAGAAAATGACAAAAATTAGTGCAATATATCGGTACATCTTTCTCCATTCCTTTTTTCCTCTTTAGCACAAATTGGGAAACAAGAATATGAAATTAACTCATATGATCAAAATGTCCCAGTATTGTCATGTTGTTAACTATATATTCATCTACTTTTGTCTCGAGCTAGCGTTCCAAATTCCAAACATATAGCTTTCATATCAATTTCCAGGCTCAACAAGTAATTTTGATCCATAAAATAAACTAGCAACATATCAAATATGTTAGCTTAAATTAGCAAAAAAAAAAATGTTAGCTTATCTAATTTGGCATGCAAAACCAAGTAACCAACACAACACTGAAAATAGAATATTTGTTTATTATCATAGTGGGTAGATGGACATACAACCTAACTGCAAACCGAAGCCCATAGATATCCATAGGAAATTGGATAGTGCCTATTGGCCCCATAGATTAATTTGAATTCAGACAATCATGTGGTTTGGTGCAATTTATAGTCATTCAATTGAGATATAAGTTGAAATCAAAGGGTATGATACATTTATTTTTCAATTAAAATTTTATGTATTATCAGTGTAAACATAAGTGATGCTAAAATTATGACAACTTATAAATGAAGTACTTATATTGGACATGTGTCATTATTCTAATTTTAATAATGTGTCATCATCCTAAAAGAACATGTGACTTTATACAATAAAAGAAAATTTTCTCACAAAATAACATTAGTATCGCTTAACCTTTACATTTCATCAGGGGAAATTATTTTCAGCCTTAATGCTATATTTGGATTGAAGGAATGAAATTGGTGAATGAATGGAATAGAGAAAAAGAATGAAATAAAAAGTGGAATGATTCATTCCATTACAGTGGGAATGAGTTGTTTCATATTCTTTCCCAAAAAATAAAATTCATAAATTTGGCAGGAATGAAAATAGTTCATTCCATTCTAATGAGAGTCCTGCTATGTATTATAAATGTATGATAAATGATAATTGTAAAACTTATCAATACATGAAATTGGTAAAAATTATAAAAAGGCTCCACTTATTACACATCTATCTAAAAAATTATCACCAATACTTATTCACATAATTGACAATCAAATAGTCGACGTAAACTTTTGTAATATGTATCATTTTCTTTTAATGAAACAACTAAACATGTTAGAATTTAAGAACGAATAATAGCTCACTAAGAACACACGATACACTCAGGTTCATCGATTTGGTTTGTTCTACTTGTCTCATGTATTCATTAGATGTCTTATACGTTTTACAATGATCCACACACCAAATAATATTTTATAATAACTAGAAAATCATAATTGTTATAACATGAACTAGGTTCAATACATTAGTAAAACTTAAAAACGGACTACTAATAAATTCTCAAACCCAATTGCATCTTGAGCTTGGCTTTCAGGAGGCCTTGCTCCCTTGCAACCCCCGCCAACTCACTCACCAGGAAACGAGACTCCCGACTACTTTGTCGTAGTGGTCAATGGTCATTAGTCGAATTCGCAGAGATATGAGTAAATTCCAACAAAATTCAAATTTTTATATTTTACATGAATAAGTTATTCTATTCTCAAATTTATTCTTACAATTCAAACGTAACATAAGTGGCTAAAGCATACTCGTAAAGCGTACATTTCAACCGGTAATGAGTAACCGAAATATAGTCAAAATGGCATAGCGGCTTCACCTGTTTGCACCACTTTCTTGTGTTTTTCCCATCACAAAATTCCCACCACCAAACGTGGTGTGGTCCATGGTCCCCAGCACTGAATAAATAATCAAACAAACAAGTATTCTCTCCGTTCCTAAAAGATTGTCGTTTAAGATTTTGGCACATGGATTAAGAAAGTGTTATTTACTAAATAAAATTTGTTTGAAATTTTATCACTACCCCTTTATGGGAAATTAAAAACTATTAATACAAGGGAGAGAATTTTTTGGGACAATGAGAGAAGGTATGAGTAATATAGAAAAGTAAATAATTTATTCTCCTCGAAAGTTGTAAACAAAAAACTTTTTAAAACAAATTTTTTCTCCTAAAAAGAGTCTTTTTAGGAACGGAGTTTAATGTTCACTGAACCCTATCCAATTCCAAAAATTGACAATAACTCACTAGCTGTCGTACTTCCTTCTGGACAGACGGCCCAAAAATGGAATCCCATCCACCCTCTGTCCAACTCGTCGTAGTGTAAAACAAATACATTCTTAAGGGGGAAGGGAGTGGGGGGTGGGGTTTAAAACAAACAACAATGTTACTATCATATAAAAAATGATCGCATATATCTTACATACACGCATCGTATTGTGGGTACTTTTTGACATATGGATTCCATGGTATCATGTGTGTATAAATATATAAATATTATGCGATTTTTTTACGTGATAGTAGCATTATTTTAAAACAAAATATCTCCTCTTTCTGTCATTAAAACGATGTCTTCAAAGTATAAAAAAATTTATCCATAAAAGAATATTTAAAGTTATGCAAATTAAATATAAAATATTTATAAAGACTAATTTATCTTAAAAATATACTTAAGTGGGGTCTACTAAATTTTAAAAAGAAAGATTTTTACATGAGTATATCTCTTATGAAGGTGAGACTGACTCACTATTCACTATTCATGTGAAAGGGACCTATTAGTAAGAGTGATATTTATTTTAGGAAACTGATATTTTCACATATAAATTTAATATTTCAACACACTCTCTCTCACATAAATACTGAGTGAGTCTCACTTCCATGTGAGAAAGATTCATGTAAAAATATCATTTTAATATGTGAAAATATTAGTTTTCTTTATTTTATTATCGTTCCTTTATATTAGCTTTCTTTTTTTTTTATCAAATAGTTGATTCGACTGAAATATATCGAAATTGTAAATTGTTATAAACGATGAAAAGATTACAATACAAATTGAAGTGTTAACCATTTCAAACATTTATAATAACAAATAATTAAAAAAAAAAGTCAATCGTAGTAACAACTAGTAAACACCAAATATATTATTGAAAAACAGTTATATTCCAAAAGCAATAACAGAATATGCAGATATGAGCAGTAGTTCTTCAATTCGAACAAAGGAAAAATCGGCTATCATGAAAATGTCAACTCAAATTTGAATAATCTATCTTCAACTATTCACGCACTAGAAAAATTCTCGCAAACAAAAAAAAACTCCCAATTGGAGAAAGCAAAACTCCCAAAAGATGATAATAAAATTCTCTCACAAAAATAAAATAAAATCAGTCATATCATGAAAAAAATAATTTTCACAAAAGGAAAAAATAAACTTCATAAGGAAAGAGAAATTATTAAAGCACTAGAAGAGAGGTATGGGGAGAGGGTCTCTCCAAAATAAGGAGAGCTCTTCCCAGGTTTAAGATAAAGGTTAGGGCTTTTGTCTGAAGAGAAAAAAGAAAAAGAGAGAGGATAGAATGACTCTTCTCCTTGTATTAGTTTCTTAATTTGTTGATTTGTGTAAAATATATACTAATATGTGATGAAATGAGTATATGTTTAAGAGCATGTTTGGCTGAAGCGGTTTGTTGAAAAAAATGTACTAATATTAATTAAGTATAGAAATATTTTAATATGTGATAATTCTATACCAATATTTTCACTAAACAAAGATTTTGGCCAATAACTAATTTTAAAGGAGTGTTTTTTTTTTGTGGGAGCACTTTTGTTCGAAACACAATGTACAAATTTATATTTAAATTGTTGAAAAAAGTTAAAAAGTGATAAATGCACTTTAGATTATTTTTTATTTGCACTCAAAGTTTATTTTACAACCGAGCGCACATAAAAAAATAAAATAAAGCATAAATATATATTTTTTGTAGAAAATATCATTTTTTTTATGTTACGTTTGGATTGAATTAATGAAAGTAAGAATAAAATGACTCATTCTCATAGAATTAAAAAAATCGTGTTTGGTTGGGAATGAAATGGAATGAACCGTTCTTATTCCTTCCAAATTTATGAATTTTATGCTACGTTTGGATTGAAGGAATGGAATAGATGAGGGAATGGAATAAGGAAGGGAATGAAATGATTTTTTAATATTCCAGTATACATGTTTTGGTTGATGTTATGAATACATATAAGAATGAAATAAATAATTAGAAAATGAATTAAATACTTTTAAATGTTCAAATTTAACTTAAATTCAATTTATATTAAAAATTAACACATATTTCTCTAAATTTTTTATAATTATATTCTTCTTTTTTTTACTATACTTTTTCATATAATTTTTTTTGGATGGGAGTGGGGTGGTGGTAAGGGGTGTATACATAATCACATAATATTATTTTTTTTGGGTGGGGGTGGGGGTGGTGGGTGGGGTGGGGTGTATACATAATCACATAATATTATTTTTTTTTACGTGGGGGGTGGGGGTGGGGGTAAGAGGTGTATACATAATCACATAATATTATTTTTTTTTTGGGTGGGGTGGGGTGGGGTGGGGTGGGGATGGGGTGGGGTGGGGTGGGGTGGGGGTGGGGTGGGGGTGGGTTGGGTGGGTGATAAAAGGTGTATACATAATCACATAATATTATTTTTTGGGGTGGGTGGGGTGGGGTGGAGGGGTGGGGTGTAAGAGGTGTATACATAATCACATAATATTATTTTTTTTTTGGGTGGGGTGGGGTGGGGTGGGGTGGGGTGGGGCGAGGCGTGGAGGGGTGGGGGTGAGGGTGGGGTGGGGTGGGGTGGGGTGGGGTGAGGTGGGGGTGGGGTATGGTGGGGTGTATACATAATCACATAATATTATTATTTTGGGTGTGGGTGTGGGTGTGGGTGGGGGTGGGGGGGTGGGGGTGGGGGGTGGCTCAGCTCTCTCTTTGATTAGCTCTCTCCTCCTCTTTCATGAGATCGATAGATTGATTGAATGAAAGAACATGGAACCCTATTTTTTTTTGAAGGGGCATATTTGTCAATTACTTAAAAATAATAGATAGAATAAGTTATTCCTGACCCCCCATTCCAGGAATAAAAATTATAATTTTAAGTTAACACATATTCCACTAGGAATACATTATTCCGTTGGAATAAACAAATCAAACAACATTTTTATCATTCCAATGGAATGATTCATTCCATTCTCTCTCCTATTCCATCGATCTAAACGTAGCATTATTACTTGAGGGGGAAGGAAAGTATAGAATTAATAACTCATTCTAACTAGGATGAAATGAATCATTCTAATCTCTATTCTATTTCTTCAATTTAAACGTAACATTAATTTAATACCCAAATTAAATTAGAAAAACATGCATGTAGATATAGATTTAGATGCAGGACGGCCGAAGGACGAGTTGGAAGTATGTATTGGATGTTTTGGAATAAGACCATACACTCAACTAATTTCTGGTATTGGTTTTTATTACTCCTCACAAAAACTAGTTATATTTTGAAACAGACGGACACTAGTTTGTTCCTTGGATTATGTGAAATTTATTACCCTCTTTATTACTTTTTCTGTCTTTTAAAAACAAAAGATATTAAACATTAATTTGGTTTTATTTCAACTTTAATTATCAATCAATCAATACCAAAATATAATGGGGCAAAAAAAGAGTTGTTTTAATAGGTCTCGAATCAATAAGCGGTTAAAGTTTGGTGACTCGATAACACAATTTTTTGTATATATATTTTTGGCAAAAAACACCTTTATCCGCCTGTGGTAGGTCGACGATTTATAGTTAATTAGTCATTGAACTTTAAAAATATCTGATTGAATAATTGTATTTTCTAAAATTGAAAATTCAGGTCATTCCGTCCAAGTTGGACGAAAGTCAAATAATTACACACGTGGCATTGAAAAATAAATCAAAATATTATTATTTTCTTATGTGGCAATACAAAAAAAAAATCAAAAATAAAATCATTGATTATGTGGCAAAAAATGATTAAAATAATAATAAATTTTTAATAAATAATAATTAATTTATTTTAAAATAAATAATTAATTTAAAAATAAAAATAAAATAATTAATTTTAAAATAATCATAAAAAATTCTATTTTGTTTTTAAAAATATAATTATTTTTAAAAGTGATTTTGTAAAAGCAGTAAATTTTTTAAAATAGAATTTTATTTTACAAGTTAAAAAAATTACATTTTTGTTTTTAAAACGGAATTTTAAAAACAAAATTTTATTTTACAAGTTAAAAAAAATTACATTTTTGTTTTTAAAAAGTAATTTTTTCTATGTGGCAAAAATGATTTTTTTACAAGTTAATGATTTTTTAACTTAGGAATAATTAATAATTAATTTTAAAAATAAAAATAAAATAATCATTTTACAAGTTAATGATTAATTATTAATCATTAATTCCATTTTATTATTTTAATTATTTTATTTTAAAGTTAATTATTTTATTTTTAAAATTAGTTATTTTATTTTAAAATGAATTAATTATTATTTATTTTAATTTTATTATTATTTTAATCATTTTTTGCCATATAATCAATGATTTTTTTTTTGATTTTTTTTTGTATTGCCACATACGAAAATAATAATATTTTGAATTTTTTTTCAATGCCACGTGTATAATTATTTGACTTCCGTCCAATTCTTGGACGGAATGGCTAATTTTCGCTTTTTTAAAGCACGATGGTCCAATTGTATATTTTAAAGTTCGATAACAATTGCTTAGAAGTTGACGATCACAGGCGGGTAAAAGTGTTTTTTGCCATATATTTTCTTACCTTTCGGGTCATAAATTTTGGTATTCCCAAAAACTAACTCTATCACCACAAAAGTTAAGTTTTTTAAAAAAATTAGTACACATTTACTACTCCCTTCGTCCTATGGTTATAAGCTAATTTTCTATTTTGAGATGTCCCAATATATAGGCTACTTATTATTTATAAAATTTAGTTAGTTCATTGTTTTACTTTTATGCCTTTATAATAAATATTCAATCATTACTCTTTTTTTGAAGAAACAACATTCAATGTCATTATTTTTATCACCACATTTAATGTTGTTGTATTTTCTTTGGTTAAAATTCTATGGTTATGGACTTTAATGATCAGTACACGTCAATCAATGAAGTTGAGAGTTCCAGTGTGATAAGTAAGGAGTAATTAACTTATTCATTAATTCCATATTAAGGGATATATGTGAAAAATTTATGTTAAAAATTGCCACTTAACTAATTTTCTTAAACTATGTGCCAAAAAAAATCAGTCTATAACTATGAGACGTAGGGAGTATTAAAGATACAATATATCTTTTGTCACAAAATAGTGATCAAAATTCTTAGTATATCAATTAATTGATTAATTTGTTGGAAATTAAGTCGACACAACCCAAACAATAAAATAAAGAAAAGAATAAAGTCGACACAACTCAAACAATAAAATAAAAAGAGAAAAACAACACAATATTTAACGTGAAAAAATCTTAAAGAGAAAAATGACGGGTCAAATTCTAAATGTCCACTATATCAATAATAATGAGTTTACAATAATTATCTCAAATTTTATATTCTAAAAATTGAGGTTACACAACTTTATAATATCCACGACACAGATTTCTGCACGAAGCATAAATTGCAACTCTCCCTCGCACGACACAATTTTTTTGCATTGAACATAAAAGTTGCGAGAAGCCGAGAACCCTATCCCTCACACAAACTCAAAACCAACTCACACTATCTCTCAACCCTTAGAGCATTCACAACAGTTTCTTTATCTTTATCCTTATTCTGCAGTGTTATTGTGTCATTCTTCAAAATAAGGATTCAATTTTTTTATTATGTACCCAACATGTTTCTTATATTATTCCTAAAATAATAAAATTTAAAATTTAAAAGTTCCAACAGTCAAAACATTAAATTAATAATAATCTTATAATTTATAAAAGAGAGTACAATTTATCAATTATATTCCACTGCAAAATAATTTTTATTTTATTTTAAATTTTAAGTAATTTATGGAGTGAGTATTGAATAGATTGTAATTGTAAATGTACATAAGATCAATATTAACTTTTAAAAAGTTAATTTGTGATATTTTTAATTTAAATTTAATATGATTCATTTAAAATTTGAAAATAATAAATTTTATAATATTTATAATTATATTGACATAAATTAAATAAAATTATATCAATTTTAATTTGAATACGTTTGAAATTAAATTTTTTTAAAAATCAATATTAAGTTTATAATTTAAAAATGAAGTAGTAAAAAAATGTCAAGATGTGAGTTGTCCACTTAAATGAGGGTGTAAAATGTCATTTTGTATATATAGAGAATTGTCTTTTGATTTCCTCACACTGGGAAGTAAAATCCTATATAGGGATTAAAATAGAGAGTCAAATAAGGATAAAGAAACTGTTGGATAATGATTTGTTGATGTATTATTTAAAATTGAGGATAAAGAGTTAATTAGGGAAACTATTATTAATGCTCTTAGCATGCTATATGTTTTTTTGGTTGTGCTACATTTCAACAACTAAAACATACTCCCTGTGTCCTCAAAATGATAACTAAATGTATATTTGTTTTTTTGTCCACAAAAGGATGAAGTACATAAAGTGGGGGGATGTCATTTAGCGGGTCCACTAATAAAAAAAATAAAAGTACTCGTCATTTTATGTAATCTTGTGGAATCTCTAAAGATAAATTTAGAATTTGTTTACTTTATTTCCTCTACTCTACTTTTTTCTTTGAGTAAAATACAGTGAAACCCCCTCTAGATAACCATAATAACACTCACCTCCCCTCTATTTTTTTAAGTAACAGTTAGTACGCCTGCAAGTTTAAAATATTAATTAGTTTAATGGGGTAATTTAAAAAATTAAAAGTTCAATGATGTAATCAGTAATTTAACGTGCCAATTACAGTGGGTAATTCATTAGTTCATAAAAAATTAACGTCTGTTTATTTTTTTTTAACGAAATGACTCAATTTCAAAATAATAATTAGTTTAGTAGGGTAATTTAAAAAATTAAAAGTGCAATGGTGTAATCAGTAAAACGTGTCAACTACAGTGAATATTTCATTAATTTTGCCATTGATATATACATCTTGCCGACCTTATATTTTGCATTAACTTTCATAATTCATGAACTTAATTAGTATAACATATCTCATCCAACTTACTCTAATTCATTTTAATATGACTACTTACACACAAATTTTAAAAGTATAATATGGATCAGCAACATGTTTCCTTGAATCAACTATGTTTAGAAAAATATAATTTCACTATCAAAGTTAAAGTGGTTAAAATTTGGAATGATTTAAATATAAAAATAAATAAGATTGTCAGCACCAATGCTATCTTAGATGAAGAGGTTCACATTCTTTTTCAATCTATTAATTTTTTAATTAAAATGACATATTATTATACCTTCATTTGAAATTTAATTACATATTAGGATTATACATATTAATTATTGCTCAAATATTTTATATTTAAAATATACCTGATAAGTCATTTTAAAATATATTCGTACTCTTATCCGTTATTTTTTGAACAGGAAAAAAGATAAATATATCATCAAGATTGGAATGGAGGAAATAAATGATATTGATAAAAAAATAAAAAATCTCCATAATCATACCTTGAAATTTGGCAAGATATAATTAGATTCCTTATAATCCAATATCAAAGACATTAAAAGAACGGGTAAGAGTATAAAAAGCTTTCCCCGCCACTATTTTAAAAAGCATCTACCAAAAAATGGAATCCAGACAAATGCAACCTTTCTCCCCCACCACCGCCGTCGATTCCGCAACTACCATCGCCGACTCACCTCCAACCACTCCAGCGCGCCACCACTCCCACCCTCAAACACCGAACCTTCTCTCTCCCAATCATTTAATCACCCCAAAAAGCCGATGGCAAGGCGCAAAACTAATCCCCCTAGCAATCTCCGTATCCATAGGCCTCATAATCCGTCTCGCTGTCCCAAAACCAGCCGGAGTTACAAAACAAGCCTGGCAGTTATTCGCCATATTCGTAACCACCATCGCCGGCCTTATCCTAAGTCCATTGCCGGTCGGCGCGTGGGTTTTCACTTGCCTTACCCTATTAATCATCACCGATACGCTTCCGTTTGCCGCCGCATTCTCCGCCTTCACCAACGAAGTGATTTGGCTAATCGTGGTTTCGTTCTTCTTCTCTCGCGGGTTTGTGAAAACGGGATTAGGTGATCGTATTGCGATGTATTTCGTCAAATGGCTGGGGAAGAGTACGCTAGGTTTGGCGTACGGATTGGCGTTGAGCGAGGCGATTATTGCGCCGGCTATGCCGAGTACTACGGCGAGGGCTGGTGGCATATTTTTGCCGATTATCAAGTCTTTGTCGATGTCTGGTAATAGTATGCCAAAAGATGGTTCAGCAAGGAAGCTTGGGGCTTTTCTTGTTCAATCACAGTTTCAGGTAAGCATCATTCTATAGTGTTTGGAGATTAATTTTATTGAGTTTGTTGTATGAAATTGATATCTTAAGGGTGGATTATCTAGAATTCTTTATATTCTATTGCTATAAATGTATTAACTATTACTTCGTGTTAAGCAAAAAAAAATCAAAAAAAAACTGATACATGTACTTTTGATATTTGTAGATGGTCAACGGTCTCATCTCCAAGTGAAATAATGCTCCTAAAAAAAGTCAAATTTATAAAAAAATAAAAATTTGTCCCCCAGTTCTGCAACATATTGAGCAAGTTTTCAGCTAAATTATAATGGTAACGTTTTCAACTAAATTATAATGGTAACGTATGTGTCAAAATGGTCCGAGTGGTCCCTTTCTAATTTATTATATTTTTTCACATACACTTCCACGTTGGTCGCAATCCGTCACATATTTGTCGACGTATATATCATTTTCCCAAAAAGAATCCTCATTGATGTCATATAAACCGACAATGTTCTCAACGGCATAATACTACATGCCACCAGGTCCACCACTAAGGCACTACTTAACTAACAACTTAATATTTTTTGGGGTACAAATAGAATAAAAATACATCCTTAATATTAGCAAATGGGACTCCTTTTATGGAACATAAAGAGTATGATTTTTAGTTGAGTTATTAAAATCTCTCCATTTTTCAGTTTGTGTATGTCCTGAAAACAGAGTCCACTTTCTAAAAATTAGACTAGTGTCAAATATTGGTACAAGTTTGCCCTGAATGAAATGACCAAACTTAGATACTAATTTAATGTCAGTATTGTTATTTAAATTGAGTTTGAAGGTTAAATTAGAAATTGACTACTGTTCTCATAATGGATGTTTTTTAAAAGAAGACTAACTTTTTGGGACAGAGGACGTATTATTGAAGAATAATAATCGTTTTGGTCGCATGAAGGGACAGTTTGCTGATCATCAGCTATTGGGTATTTTACTTTTCCTTCCCTATGGCCCAAGTACCATTGACCAGTCATCTTTTTGATGCATGAAATTTGTACAATGTAACCTGGCAATAAAAAACTAATAGGATATCTGGGGATGGCATAAAGAAATTAAATTTTATCAGAAGTATTGGATTTGATTTGGATTTGCATGTTTTAAAGTAGTTTTTTTGACTTGGTTTTTTTCCTTTAATCATGCAATCCAAGTTACTTTTACGTCAGTCAGTTTAAGCAATCAAGGAACCAGAAAAACCACAAGGCACAAGGAACTGTTGTTCGCGGGCTTCGTGCAAGCGGTGGCGGCGGGAATGATCTTTCAAACTGGGGACTTCTGGGAGCAGCCGGGCCAAAGGCGCGGAATTGCTCAGAAGATACAGCTTTGAACAACATAGGGCCTCTAATAACTACTTCCTGGAATAATTCATATTAATGCTATATTCCAACTAATAGCCAATGTCAGTGATGAAGATATGCAATTCTAATCTATGATTCTGTAAAAGTTCGTGGAGTATTCATTTTAGTGGCAATCAGAATAATAATTAAGATCTTTATTAGCACATCCAAAGTCCATCGAATATTATTATATACATTATTTACCAATACCTCACCCACTTAAAATGCAAAATACCCATATGATTGGGGCATGTAACAATTATACTTGATATTTTATTCCTGGCTCATATTTTGAATGATGTGGTAATGTTGGTATAAAGAAAATTACATTGTTATGCTAATGAATGATGTATACTAATTTAGTAATAAAAAGGTTCCTATATGTTTATGGCTTTATGCTATATTTCCAGCAATTACGAATTCTTCGCTCTTGTTATTTGTTATTGGTTTTTGATTGTAATGTTTCCCTTGTTGATGCGTGACAGTCATCAAGTAGCTCAAGTGCTCTATTCCTGACTGCTGCAGCTCAAAACCTGCTCTGTCTCAAATTCGCTGAGAGCCTTGGGGTTAAAATTTCAGCAAAATGGATTACTTGGTTCAAGGCTGCCAGTATACCTGCACTAATATCTCTTCTAGTATCTCCATTTATGGTATATAAGATTTTCCCACCAGAAACAAAGTACACACCAGATGCTCCTGTCATGGCCAGTAGAAAGCTGGAGCAGATGGGTCCTGTCACAAGGAATGAATGGATAATGCTTGGCACCATGCTTGTCACGGTCGCATTGTGGATATCTGGGTAAGATTAAGTATCTACCTTTCTTTATTTAGTTCGCATATCTTTTTAATGGCGGTACCTACTTGTATGGTCCACCTGGTACCTGCAGGAGAACCATTGATGCTATAATCATAGTTATCAAAATGGTACGCTGCGCGATACATATGACACGATATGGACACAATTTAATATGTATCACAGGGTGTATTGAAAATGATACCGTATCATATTTTTATTCTCCTATCTTATGAAACGATACAATGCACAACTTTACTATCTTCTGTGAATTAAATTGGACCAGGCTTCACCTATAGCACTACTTCCAAAACTGCCAAGCATGCATGGGGTAAACAATGAAAGAAATTGTGTGATCAGGCATTTTATGAGTACCTCTGTCCAGAAATATGAGTTCTATTTGACTTTTGACTCTTTTATTTGCATATTAAGGTTTCCATACGCACATTGGGACATTTTTTTTGATAAGTTCATGGACACACTTGGACATAACATTTTCCTACCTTTTTTTCCCAAAAACAAATCTTTGAAATTTAATATGAAAAGAATTCTTTACAAAAGAAAAAGGAAAAAAGTTTAAGTGTGACTTTGGAAAACCTTAATTATGCATAAAAAAGCCCTTTTTCTGCTAATTTAAGACAAAATTTAAACTCACACACACTACTTTGCCACTGCAAAGGTTTGAAGTCAATTTTCTTTTCTTTCTTTAAAAAATGACAAATACCCACCTTTCCAAATGAAAACTAAACTTGAGGTAGAATCTATTTTTCTAACTGCTTAACTTGCTAGGCATGATTGATATCTTTACTCGAACTTAAAGGGAGTGTTAGTCCGACCAAAGTACAAACGCTCAGTTGCTTCTATTGATATGATATTAAACTATTGATAAATCTTTATCTATGTGCAGAGAGGCGCTTGGCGTATCAAATGTTGTTTCAGCAATGCTGGGTTTATCAATTCTTCTGCTACTGGGAGTACTTGATTGGGACGATTGCTTAAGTGAAAAGTCAGCATGGGATACCTTGACTTGGTTTGGGGTTTTAGTTGGAATGGCGAACCAACTGACAAAACTTGGTATTATACCCTGGATGTCTGATTCTGTGAGCAGGACCCTCAAATCTCTCTCTTTGAGCTGGCCTGCTGCATTTGGTATCCTTCAGACAACATATTTCTTCATCCACTATCTATTTGCGAGTCAAACTGCCCATGTAGGAGCTTTGTATTCCGCATTTCTTGGGATGCACTTGGCATCTAAAGTTCCTGGACTGTTGGCAGCCCTGGCATTGGCATTCAATACAAATCTTTTTGGTGCACTGGCACATTACAGCAGTGGTCAAGCTGCTGTATATTATGGAGGTACTCTTTCTTTCCTTCATACCATTCATTTGAATTGCATTAATAATTCCTTCTTTTTAATTTTTTTTTAACTTTTAATATCTATCCCCCCATTATGGTTGGAGGCATTGGTTCATTTTGGGGATGTTGCCGCGAATGAAAGTTTTTTTGGCATGCCATAGGAATTTGAAAGGGATATTTTGATTTTTACCAAATCCATCAAAGACTCGGCTCAAACAACCTAGAAGATTAGAAAATGTGGAGTTCTTCAGTACTTCTCGCAGCACCTACTCACCTAAAACAGACCCATATCTTTTCTTATTATCCATTCAAAGCGAATTAATAAGCCTTCCCCTACCTCCTTTGTATGATTTCAATCCTTGTGCTTTTAGTAAGTTTTGGCATCAAATTCACTCTCAAGTTTCTCCAGTGACCCCAAACACCGGCTTACTGTATCCTGTATTAGTGTGGTCTCCAACATTTGTACATCACTGGTTTTGTAAAAGAGCTCAAAAATAAGACTTTGTTTTCTCTATATATATATCTCATGAGAGCTTGAGTAGAGACGAGTTAAGTCTTCAAGGCATCATGATGTTATGACAATTGCAATAGTTCACTTCATTATTGTCAATGGATTAGCGTTGGAAACAAAAGAATGAAGTTCCTGCCCCTAAACATCTCAAAGTCATAGGCTGCAACCATTTTGTACATTATCTGCTATTTTTTCTCTTCTGATAAGCGCTTCGCCTTCTGGTCCTTAGATCTAATTAGTTTATTTTCTTGTAAGAGTTATTTTTCTCTGTCGACTCCCTCTACTATTCCTATCAGTTCCCATTGGTTTCATACATTTGGAAAGCCAAGGATCCTTCCAAAGTTTAGGCTTCTTTTCCTTTGGGGGAAGGATAACCTTGACTCAGACTTGCGTGTCAAGTATTTCCTTGTACCTGCTATTTTGTCTCTTTTGATAAGCGCATCTGGTGATCTGGTCTTTAGATCTAATTTTGTTCCTTTTCTTGTAAGAGATATTCCTCTGTTGACTCCCTCTACTGTACCCATCAGTTCTCATTGGTTTCGTACATTTGGAAAGCCAAGGTTCCTTCCAAAGTTGAGGCTTCTTTTCCTTTCTTTTTTTTTTTTTGGGGGTGGGGAGGGGGAGAGGATAACCTTGACCTAGATTTTCTCTGTCGACTCCCTCTACTATTCCTATCAGTTCCCATTGGTTTCATACATTTGGAAAGCCAAGGATCCTTCCAAAGTTTAGGCTTCTTTTCCTTTGGGGGAAGGATAACCTTGACTCAGACTTGCGTGTCAAGTATTTCCTTGTACCTGCTATTTTGTCTCTTTTGATAAGCGCATCTGGTGATCTGGTCTTTAGATCTAATTTTGTTCCTTTTCTTGTAAGAGATATTCCTCTGTTGACTCCTCTACTGTACCCATCAGTTCTCATTGGTTTCGTACATTTGGAAAGCCAAGGTTCCTTCCAAAGTTGAGGCTTCTTTTCCTTTCTTTTTTTTTTTTTGGGGGTGGGGAGGGGGAGAGGATAACCTTGACCTAGATTTGCGTGTCAAGTATTGCCTTGTGGTTTTTTTTTTCTTCCCCCCCCCCCCTATATTTAAGATGTCAGGCTGACCGTGTCTTTTTCTTCTATGAACTGCAGAAGATATTAGGGATAACTTAGTTATATTAGGGAGGTTTGTCTAAGATCCCAATTGGAGTGACAGATTCTATTAAGAGGATGATATGTTGTTCTATATGTAAGAGCTACATCACTGTGCTATCAAGAGTTAAAACAATCTCACATAATTTATATGGTTAAGTGAAGTTAAACCACTCCAAAATTTAAACATTAAGGTCATCCTTTCTAATAACTAGCTAGCATAATTTGACATTTGAAATAATGTATTAGTTGATGAATGTTAGCCTGGAGTAAAAAATAACTCATCACCTGACTTAGTTCAGTTCTGCCTTTTGATAAACTTAATAAATTGCTTTTATCTATACCAATGAAAAGGTTTTCAGTTATCAACATAAACTTTGTATATGTTTTTGTGTGTGTGTGTAGTTATTACTTTTCTATACCTTTGATATATTCATGTGATGTCAAGATTATTTTTTGTGGCATTTGAATTGATAGAAGCCTCGTTTCTCCTTTTTGACAGCGGGCTATGTAAAACTTGGTGATGTTTTTAAATTGGGTATTGTGATAGCTGTTATTAACATTATTATATGGGGATTAGTTGGTTCTCTCTGGTGGAAGATTTTGGGCTTGTACTGAGATCACAGACGTAAGTGGATATTATTCTTTTTCTTGGTGTGTGATAGTACTTTGGATTGTTGTACCCATAATTATTCTTTTATGAAAATATTGAAGAAAAATACCAGTTTTTTTGGTTTACTTGTGAGCCTTAAAATCCTTTACATGATTGCACCAGTATAACATGAGAAATCAGACCTGAAAAACTAATTTGTTTTTGTTGATAACAAAATAGTATTTTTCTCATGTAGTTTGAATATTTGCTTTGCTGAAACAATAGGTTCTTGTATAGATTTTTCTTATCCTATCAAACTTTGTGGCCTCATAAATTGATTGTTTTTATTATCATTGGAAGATTTGATCCATTTATGTCGCCAAAACTCATTTTCACGTAGGTAAATCCGACTATTAAGTTGCAGAATCTTAAACCGAACTATTACATTTGTTTTGGGACACCTTGAGGAAGAAATAGATGGTGGTGCATAACACCAATATATAATCTATTGCTAGTTTTATGTTCCCCTTATTATGAAGTAGATCTCATAACTAGAAGAAACCGAAACTGTTTACCAAACCAATAATTAAGCAGTTTGCGATTTATTTTGAAAACAAGCATGATAAAACGCATGCTGAGCGAACCACATTATAACAATATGGTTAGCACTTGAAAAAACTGGCACAATGAGGAGTGGTTTATGGGTGTATATGAAAGTAGGTACAGTTACGCACTTAAGAAATCTTGAAAATAGTAGTTTGTGGGTGCAATTTCATATACTTCTAAAGACCTCTTTGCAAATAAAATCCTCAAATCATACTGGGTAACTACCTCACTTGTCCTTGTATAGATCCATCCATTCTTGTTCATCATGAGTTTCCTACACCTGAATGGTACCTAATGGTCCAGTTTGCATGACTATGTTGTATGATGAAAGGATACATTGTCTTAATATCAGAAGAACTTTTTAAGGAATTATGATATATATATTTGCAACAGCAGTATTTTTATTGGTGAAGTTGGAGTGTATAGAAACTCTGAAAAATCTTAAAAGGTAGCCATTTTTTTTTATTTGCTTTGAAATATTTTAAACATTTGATACACGCAGTAAAACTCAGACTGCATAAATTGTGTGGAAACTCACTTTTATCCTGGAAACATCACTACCCTAAAATATCTATCGGGTCTTGCTATGGTGTGTAAGAGCAAGGTTATAAAAAGCAGCTCATAAGCCAATCAATTCAACCTCACACAATACTTTCTCCTTTATATTCTCATTATATCAACTTTTTCTTAAAAGAATATAAAAGACACATCTTTCTTTTCGTACTCAAAAGAGGTGAAAACAAAGTCTTAGCAAGATTCTACTTTCTTATACTTTTTAAATTAGCCTTTGGACAGCACTCAAAACATAAAAAAGAAAAGCTGCCTACCATTAGGGGGTCTACACTCCTACCAAGCCCACTCACTCAACCAAATCTTTCTCCCATTTGTTTCTTTTTGATTTATTAAAACTCTCTTTAGTTTGCACCAGTGTTGGATTCCATGCACACTTACTCATAAGCACCCCCCCACCCCCCACCCCACCCTCACCCCCACCCCCACCCCCCAATAACAAAAAGATCACCCTCTTTCCTGCTTTCAAAAGCCTGGCAAGTCATGAAAACTATTTGCTATGCGTGCCTGTTTCCTACCATCACTTTCCAAACATCAAATTCAAACTCAGCTATCTCTTCCTCCTTTTCTGGAAATGTAAATTGGCCTATCAAGGGAACCCATGTGATCAGTGTCCTGTTCCTGAATTAGTACTGATGGGTTCCAATCAAGAGCCTTTAAGGTCTTATTTTGATTGCCTTTGTGAGTCAAACAAGTAGATAGGCAACTGTCAAAAAGCTTTTATTCATGTTTCCATGTTTGTAGAGACCTTAGCTTGTTACAGATCCAATTTCTCCAACTTGAGCCAACGTTTTTCACCTACTCTGATGTGTTTGTGATACTTTACGGAGTAATTCTACGCTGACATTGCTTTGGCGACCGGTCCAATTTTTTTTTTTTTTTTTTATATTTTTTAAATGTCTCCCAAATAATTTATAAGATTTATTGGAACTGGAATTTTTACAGAATAAAGTGTTTTGGATGTCATTTGGATACATGTAAAAAATATATCTTATAAATTATTTGGGAGACATTTAAAAAAAAAAAAAAAAAAAAAAAAAATTGGACCGGTCGCAAGACCGGTTGCCAAAGCAATGTCCGCCTAGAATTTTCATACTTTACGTGGAGAGATTATGATCTTAATCTTAATTGCATGATTAACAAATCACATGGATGCCTAAGCATCATATGTTGCATTCTTGATGCTGTGGTCCCAATCAAACTAGCTGCCTTGAGCTAAAAAGAGAATTGCACATGTGGTTATAGATCTGCAAAGTCTGTTTTTTCAGACATGCTTAAAGTTCTGGTAGATCTTAAAATTGACTAGTGCTAGTTTTTGAATGGTTCAAAATACTGGTGATTAGAGATCAAGATTTGTGATTAAGGGTATCGACCGACTATTAGGGATGTTATTGGCTAATCAATAATAGAATAGGTTAGGTTATATCATGTGTTCCACATGTAATTTAGACGAAACCCTTCCATTCCTGCTTAGGGATTTAATTAATGAAGTAGTTGCATTGCTAATCCTCTGTGCATTTATCTAAAGTTGACATGTCGTTGTCTTTGAAAATAAACGGAGCCGATTGATACACAACACCATGCATCTGGATTTATTTGTCGTATGGGTTTTGCTTTTGGTTTGTGTACCATACCATGTATTAGCTCAACTGATAGATTTCATAACACTGCAGCTCTGAAAGTTGTGGAATTTATTACAATACAGTATATATCACTGCAATGTTTCTTCTAGGGGGAAATCTAATCATTGTTTGTTGGCTTCTTTGTTAAATGGAGAATCAATACCCACATCAAGAGGGTAAGGTTTGTGTTTCATCATGTATAATCATAGAAAACCAGATGATATCCAAAAGGTTATGGAGAAGTCAGAGAAACCAATAAATATGTCCCATACTCAATCCCACCATGCAGCCAGAAGATCCCTTCTCCCATACCCCATTTTACAATTGACTTTACTACCTTTCACAGCTCAGCAATTGAGTGCCTTTGAAGTTCAAGTTACATCTTGAGCTTTCTTTATGAACATTACAAAAATACCCTTATAACTTCTTATGACACATCATTTCTCTAGATATGGTATGAATCGAGTAAAAAAACTAATGCCCTAGGAAAAATGCAGGTGAAATTGGGACAAGTACTATGTTGAGTTGACTCACATTTATGACTTACTATTGAGTTAATGATGCGAAGCTGCTAGGTTCATATTACAAAATATAGTCTCTTGGACAACCGTTGTTAAAATCCTTTGTCCTGCTGGATGCAAAACAAGCAAGCAAACACTCCTTCAAGTTTTGAACCTGTTTGCATTTTGTATTTTAATACAAGTACCACCACATGCATACAACTCATTCAGTTCCCCCCTTTTCTTGTGGGGTTGTGTTGAAAAACTTGGGAACCCAACTCGCACTTTCTTTGTTGTCCACATTACAAAAGTGTAAAGGGTCCTATCTTTTTTATATATATATATATATATATATATATATATATATATATATATATATATATATATATATATATATATCTGATTAGGATCAGATCATCACTCTTCTCTTCTTTCGCGTCTTCACTCTTTTTAGGTGATGATTTTGGTCATACTGATAGTAAATCTATACTTTTAGCGACGGACAACATATAAGCGTCATTAAAAGTATGAGCGACGGTTGTATGGCCAAAACCGCAAGTAAATGCAAAGGGGGTAATGTGAGTAATAAATAAAATATCTTGACTTGATCCTTGCTCTCTATATATATATATATTTATAGTTATTTTTACAACTAATCGTGATCGTCCAATTGCAGATTGATCTCCCATTCGCAGTTTAATTCTGTGGACGGAACATCTGTCCAAAATACCTCTCCGTATTTAAAAAAAAAAAAAACTTTGGTATCCGCAGTATTAAATTGCGGAGTCGGAAATATCTATTCTTTCCCAACTCGTTTATTCCGGTGATTCCTCTATAGTTTGAAGTGAACCACAATTATCACTTAAAGCCATTTTTATTCTAGTGTCTGCCCACTCGTTTATTCCGGTGGAATGTGAAAATAGAGAGAGAAAATTAGGAGGACAGAGAGGAGAAACACTGAGATACCTGCCATATTTTATTTTGGGCAAAAATGGTTAGAGATTACGTTTTTTTTCTTTGCCTCTATCTAATCTAGTAGTATTGTACAGTTAATTTTCTCTCTTCAGAAACGTGTTCTGGGTTACTGGATTTTCTACAAGGGAAGAGCTTCTACAGCAGAAAAAACTAATTGGGTCATGTAAGAATATAGACTTGAGGGAAAGTATTCCATGAATACCCTCCCAAAACCGCCAAAGTATGGAGCCATACTATGTTTGGGTTAAATGTTTTTTTAGTCATCCTATTATATGTCAACTTACTCCATTTTATTAACAAAAAATTAAAAAAACCGTTAAGTCAGGTTGACTTAACGGAACGGTACACCTAAGCAGCTGAGTTGTAAAAATAATTGTTTTTTTATTTTTATTAAAATCAAATCAAATATATTTTTTATTTATTTTCTTGTTTTTTTGGCTAATTTTTTAAATTTATATTATACTTTAAAATATTTTTTTGCCCATTTTTCATTAAAATTTTCCTCCAAATCAACATCATTATTGCCACGTCGCATACTAATTGACACAGGCTTTTTTTTGGACAACTCACCGCTTGGGTGTATTCTCAATTAAGTTAAATCGACTTTGAACGCTTTTTTTTCTTTTATTAGTAAAAATCGAGTATGATAAAGAAAGGTGTAAAAAAATGAGCAAATAGTTAGGGCTCGATTCGTACTCATTTCGATTAAAAGTTCGATTCGAGCTCGCCTCGAAATATAAATGAGTCAAATATGAGCACATTTTAAAGTTCGATAAATTACTCGAACTTTCTCAAATTGTAATTTTCTAATTATACTCGGATCATATTCGTTGGAAAAGTTCAAACTGCTCGGGCTCGATTCGGAATCATGCTCGACTCGGTAGCTAAATGAGCCTCAATCAAACCTTATTTTATACTCGATAAATTTTGTGAACTAAATCTGAGCAACTCAATACTCGGATCGATTCGGTTCGTTTACACCCTTAGAGTACAGTGACTTAACTGTAAGAAAAAAAAATTTCAGTTATCTATCTGTAAGTTGACATATAGTACGAGTACTGAAAAAGCATTTAACCCTACTATGTTTTGTAGTACTAATTTTCATTCTTTTTGATCGTATTCACTAATGTTGTTTTTTCTTGTTTGTTTAACAGAATGAATGAGTAATTTCAAGAATATTTTAGAAAAGTTCAGGTGGGAAGAAGGGACTGCCGACTAGAAGCGTACGGTGGTTCGAACAAATAGAACTTTGTTTGTTTATTTTTAAATTTTTTGGACACCTTTATCTGAAGCCTAGTGAGGCTGTTTGGAGTTGTGCTCGGCCTATACGATTGCAGGCATGAGATTTCTATTAAGAGGAGACTTCGGATCTTTTGCCCGATGTCTGGAGAGACCTTACTGAAGTGGTCCGAAATGATCGTAGCCTGAGTTCAGATCTTTTGTCGAACTCTTTTTTCTCCTTCGGTTGAAGTTCTAAAAATGATAGAGATGATTTACATTGGAGTAGGAGCAGAGCCGGTCCTGAGTTTTCTAAGGCCCAGGGCGAATTTTCTCAAGTGTGCCCCTTTATACAAATTAAACAAAAAAATAAATAAATTATCAACTAATTAATTTTATTAAAATTATAAGAATTTACAAAAGATAAGGAAAAACATTTTGGGGCCTCATTAAAACCTTGTTTGGGAAAAACCCAATGAGACAAAACTCCAAACGAAGGAAAAAGAGTACCCCGGATTGTAAAGTCAAATATGCCATTGACAATCAATTTGATTATGAAAAATATGCGTGTAAATCCTACTAGTTGTCTAAGAGAGAACTTAAGATCAACCGTGATAATCACGTGTTTAGATGTTAGTCACACTATTTTAATAATAAAGACATATTTATCTTTAAAAAAAATAATTTAATTATTCTCATAAATTTAGCATTTTTAATATCAACTCCCATATATAATATAGTTCAACATGATATTGTCAAATCATATAAAACCCATGCGTAGTAATTAAACAGATTTTGTTTAGCATAGACTTTCTTTATCTTTTATAGATTTCCTTTTTCTTCAGTACTGAGACTAGATACTAACGTGTGTGTGTGTGTCTATATATATATATATAAATAAGCTGCAGGAAAAAAACACTTGTTACTGGAAGAGTAATTAGCTTTTTGTATGAACACCTTATCACTTATTACTGATAAGCAAGATTACAAATATATGTTAGAATTTGGGGAATTCTAAATTTCTAATATGTCCCCAAATTCTAATTTGACAATCATAAATATATACACCATATTTCATTCTCAATTCTACAATAAAAAATGCAAAACCCACAAAATATTAACACACAAATACACAATCTAACACCATGAAACATAAAAATAATGCAGTTAATTTACTAAAAGAAAGAACTCATTTCAAATTAATCACCCTAAATTATAAATGATACATTCCCCAAATTCTAATTTGACAATCATAAATATATACACCATATTTCATTCTCAATTCTACAATAAAAAACCCAAAACCCACATAATATTAACACACAAATACACAATCTACAGACTACAAAACATACCTCAGACAACAAGAAGCAGAATCAGATTTGATTATTTGAAAGCCACTTAGAACCTGTTTGATGGGTTGCAAGACAAGAAACAAAATCTATTTGATGGGTTGCAAAAAAGCAGAATCTATTAAGCTGGGTTGCAGACTGCAGAAGACAATTATTGGGTTACATCGACTGATTTTAAAGCGGTGGCAATTGATTAATTGAAGCTAAAACCTTTTGTTCCGATCATTCGGTTTTGAGGAGAAGAAGCCGAGAAAATTAATTGTTATGTGGGCTGTGGGTATAAGCTTATAAATAAAAAATTTTGGGCTCCCTTCAGCTTTGGGCCTAGGGCTGTAGCCCTGGTCACCCTGGGCCAAGGCCGACTTTGAGTAGGAGACAAACCATGAGTTTCGGCCCCGAAGAACTATGTTTGGCTGAAAAGGAGGGCACTTTATGCCGAAGTCATGGAGGAGAATATTTGGCCAAAGGCAAATTTTACAAAAAGGAACCACGTTTTGACCGAAGATATTCCTTACCCGAATAACCATGGTGGAATTGTACTTCAGATGACCATTGTTGCCCAAAGAGATTATCATGTCAAAGAAAACCACGAGTTTCTGCCTCGAAGAACTATATTTGGCCAAAAAAGAGGACATTTTATGTTGAAGTCGTGGAGAAGAATATTTGGTCGAAGATAATTTTTACAAAAGGGAACCACGTTTAAATTCACAACGTTAGCTACGGATTGGGAAGTTCAACAGATGTCTTCGGCTTCAGAACAAATGTATTTAGCATCCGCAATTTAATACTGCGGAGCCTAGAAAACTAAAAAATAATAATATGAATTTGAATTATCTGATACGATGTCGTCAATAATTGGTTTCGACATACTTAGCGTTCACGATTTATCATGGCAGACGAGAGACTTTTACAAGAAGGGTATTTTGGACATTTATCCCGTCCGCAGTATTAAACTGCGGAATACTGGATACTAAATTGCGGACGAGACTTTTATTAAACCGTTTGATCATCGGATAGAGGGTCACAATGTGTTGTAAAGTTACTCTTTTTTACAACGTTAGTTATGGATCGGTCCCCTATATATATATATATGAGATTGATCCATAACTAACGTTGTCAAATTAAGATTATCCTTATAACAAATCGTGAACGTCCATTCGATGATCGGACAGTTAGATAGAGCTTTCATTTGCAGTTTAGTTTCTAGTATTTCGCAGTTTAATACTGCGGACTGGACATATGTCTAAAATACCCATCTTTGTACAAGTCCCCATTCGCAGTATTAACTTGCGGACACTAAGTAAGTTTAACTCTTAAACGATGTTGTTTTAATCTTCAGTCCCCAGTTTAATACTACGGATAGTAGGTTTTCTAAATATAATTCGGTCAAGAACGACAAACTTCATAATTCATAGCATGACTTTTGGATCTAATCTCATTTTGACAATAGTGATCTCGAAGTAGAAAAGTTCAAATTAAGACTCAAGAACTTTTTATTTCTTCTTGCGTATTCTTTTTCTTATTGATTCATGTTGATTTGTGCTGATGAGAAAAATTCATAGCTAACAATCGGAAGGATATATACCGCAATATGTTGTTTCCTATGTTTCATACTTATTTTGAAAACAAATCACCCCATTGGTATATGTCTATCCTTCCATTTGTTTAGTCATTAATGTTTCTCATCATCCCAGATTACTTGAACATGTAACAACTAACAAAAATATACAAGAGAAATATATGATTTTAGCTTTAATAATATGTGTTCATGATTTAATCTCTATGCGATCATTTGATTAAATATTTAAGCGATGTCGCTTTTTAATTCAACCATCATCCATAAAACTAAAGCTGCATAGATGTGGCCTTCCCAAAATAGGTATACATCACCCATTCTGAGTCGCCAAATACATGATACATAAATCAAATACAAACTTCTTTTATACAATACAACAACAGCGTAGCTTAGAGTTTTTACACGAATATTGTCTCATAGACAATATTCAAACTCAAATGAAGTCCTCATTATATTTATTATCACACTATTTCATAAAATAGTGAGGACTACTATAGCCACCATTTGGATGATAAAATCACTCTGTTCCCCGACTAGTCCCGGCACGTTCTCATTTCTTGAAGAGAACAATGAAAGTAAAAGGGTGAGCTCAACTAGCCTAGTAAGAAATATTATGACTAAGATAATGCAGAATAAATTATCGTTAGCCTTCAACAGTGTTAAAACTGATAAAAATAATAAATATCAAGTTTAACTGCAGCGGAACAAACAATCCATTAGAAGAGTCAAGTAGAGCATGATATCTACTATCTTCTATGATTTAAAAAGTTTTTCATCAACTTTATCGCTGAGACTCAGCTTAATAAATAAACCACATCATCGAATCATCCCTGCACTACGGGCATAGGATATTCATGTAATCATCAATGATCATGATTATACCGAATAATTCTTGGTCATAATTATACCAACAATTGTCCATCAATGCACTACGGGCCAATGAGGACTTTTACCACATCATTTGTAACATTACGATCATGATTATACCGAATAATCCCTGGTCATAATCATACCAATCAATAGTCCATCTATGCACGTAAGCCACATATGACTTTCATTACAATATAAGCATGAGGATGATGACAATGCTAAAAGCATTAATCAAAAGAAATAAAGGATATATATTAAATACTTTAAATTTTTCCAGAATTTAAAAATATCCAAATTGTCAACATGATACTGCTTTGTGGAGTAAAATTCAAGAATAATATTCATGTATCAAAAATAATTTGGACATAAAAGAAATATATCTTCTGGGTGAATAGTACCCCGTGAATAGTACTTCGGGAATAGTACCTCGTGAATATTACCTCGGCATGAAAAGTGCCCCAAATACCTGAATGAATAATATTCGGGTGAATAGTAACTGGGTGAATAGTATCCCATGAATAGTAACTCGTGAATAGTACTCCGACAGGAAAAGTGCCCCGAATACTCGAGTGAATAATATTCGAGTGAATAGTAACCCGTAAATAATAACTCGTGAATAGTATTCCAGCATAAAAAAATCAATAATTATCAAGAAAGCTCAGAATAATATTTTCATGAAAAGATACTGGATAAAGCGCAAATATCAAGGATATTCTACTAATTTCATGGAGTATAGAAACAATACTTCAACAAAATGAGTGTAGAAGTAAGAATACGAAACAAAATAATATTACTTACATACTACAGAGTATGGAAGAAAATATTATTTCATACGAATATTGAACAAATATAATATCCATACGAATACGAAAAATAATATCTCTTCTGAATATGAAATAAATAATATCTCTTACGAATACAACAAATAATATCCCTTACGAATACAACAAATAATATCTCTTTCCTCAGAATAAGACTGGATACTGGAATAGTGAAGTAGTAGACTTCTCTTCTTCTTTCTCTCTCTATAATTGCTTTAGTGAATTGGTGAGAATGAAAGAAGAATGAGTTTCTATTTATAGGAAAATATAGTTTCGATAATTGCACATTTTGGGGCTCGAAATATTAAAGTATAATACCTTCATCTTTTCCTTCATTTTTAATTTAGTCCTGCAAGTATTATCAAACTTGCACCATCTGTGACGCCCCCAAAATTAGGTATACGTCACCATCTTGGGTCGCCACTTACATGGTACAAAATTCAAATACAACTTAATAATACAACTGTCGTGTACAATTCGACAAAACATAAACTATGAGTTTGAATACAAATATTGTATACTAGAGATTATACAAACTCAAAAGGAGTCCTTATTACAATTATTATTACACTATTTCACAGAATAGTGAGGACTAGTAATACTATCATCTGGTCCGTCACTCCGTTCCCCGACTAGTCCCTGCTACGTTCTCATTTCCTGAAGAGAACAATAAAAGTAAAAGGGTGAGCTCAACTAGCCCAGTAGAAAATATTATGACTAAGATAATGCAGAATATATTATCGTTAGCCTTCAACAAAGTGTTAAACCGATACAATATAACAACCATCAAGTTTAAATGCGGTGAACAAGCAATCCATTAAAAGAGTCGAGTAGAGAATAAAATCTACTATCTTTTATAATTTAGAAGGTTTTCATCACTTTTATATTTGGGACTCGACTTAATAAATAATCCACATCATCGAATCACCCTGCCAGCTACTACGGCCGAGGATATTCTTTAGTATCACGACCACAATTATCCATGCACTACTACTGGCCAAGAATATTTGTGTATTCAATAATGGTCGTGATCATGCCAACAACTCGTCCATCAATGCATTACGGGCCAATGAGGACTTTTACCACATGATTTGTAACATTACGGTCATGATTACACCGAATAATCCACAGTCATAATCATACCAAGTCCATCTATGCACTTTATAGGCCACAGATGACTTTCAACAAAATATAAACATGAGGATGATGACAATGATATAAGAATTCAATAAAACAAGTTCAAGAATTATTTTATCCAGGAACTAATAACGTCAAATTGTCAACATGATCTTTGCTTTGTAGAGTAAAATTCAAGAATGCTCGGAAGAATATTTCCATGAAAAGATCTTTGGATGAAGCGCAAATATCAAGGATATTCCATTAATTTCATGGAGTATAGAAGTCAAAACTTTAACCAACTGAGTATAATAAGGAATGGAATAATAAAAGAAATCACCAGGCATGCGATAGACCGCATTGGCAGGTTATTCCAATAGAATAATAAATAACGGAATCAGGTCCGGCGTAAAACGCACAGACATGATATTCCAACAAAATAATAAAAGCGAGAATCAGTCCGGCGTAAAAGCGCGTAGGCGAGGATATTCCAATGAGAATAATAAAGGCGGAATCAGTCCGGCGTAAAAAGCGCATGACGAGGATATTCCAACGAGAATAATAAAAAGGCGGAATCAGTCCGGCGTAGAACGCATACATCTGAGGATATTCCAGAAGAATAATAAAAGGCGGAACCGGTCCGGCGTAGAATGTCTGACGAGGATGTTCCAACAGAATGATAAAGAATGGAACAATAGAAGAATTTCACCAAGTATAGGGTAGCCTGCGTATACAGGTTATTCCACCAGAATAATAAGAATGGAATAACATAAGTTCTCTTCATAGATAAGAAAGAAATAATACTCCATACCTTGGAAAAACTGGATATTGGAATAGTGAGTAGCAGATTTCTCTTCTTCTTTCTCTCTATAATTTCTCTCTATAATAATCGCTCTAAAGCTTTTGTGAATTGGTGAGAAATGAAGGAAGAATGAGCTTCTATTTATAGGAAAATATAGTTTCGATAATTGCACGTTTTGGGGCTTGAAAATTACCAAGACAATACCTCCAACTTTTCTTTTCATTTTTAATTTAGTCCTGCAAGTATTATCAATCTTTCACCAACTCCCCTAATAGTAAATAATGTGAATCAATAGTTCAATCATGTGAATCAATAGTATAATCATGTGAAAAAAATACGAATTACAGTATATTACCTCCATCTATACCTCAATTTTTAACTTAGTCATGCAAGTATTATCAATCTTGCACCAACTCCCCTAATAGTAAATAATGTGATTCAATAGTACACATATGTGAACAAATAGTTATATAAGCATGTGAATTAGTAGCAATTAATTGCTCATTTATCCGATAAATTACCCGATTTATCAATATAACCCCTAGACATCAATTATCATGGAATAAATGTCGATTTTCACTAACACAAACAATTCCAACATAATGAAACTATTTTTATGAAAAATATAAATTTTGAAATTTTGAAGTTTGACTTTTCTCGAAAAAGTCAACTATTGACTTTGACCAAATAGTGAATCCGGAAAATTTTGTGTTTATAGACTATTTTACTAATTTCGTCGTTAGGACTCAAATATCACGTCGCGTCTCCAAATTCAACTTGAACAACATTCATCATTAATATTATAACTCACAATATTTATCAACCAGTCGGTCCCCAGGAAAGAGGGGCTTTCCAATAAGGATTTCTCCCTATTGGGCGCGCAATTAGGTGACCAAACCTCTCCTTGACAGAACTTCTAGACATTGTAAATATTGCAGTTTATAATATGAATAACTTTGTCGTCTCAAGTATTGATTTAATAAAAAAAAATATTTTATGCAGATGATACTGACCATAATTGAATCCATAATATGATAGATATGATGCAACAATTACTGTTGCAATAATTGAGTATAACTGAGTGACTTCTCACGTAAACATCAATAATATCAATACTTAGCGTCTTCTTATGCAACCACAGCGTACATTGTACTTTTAACACGGTGTTTCAACGAGTTAACGGTAAAACTTTCGTAGTTATTTTCATAAAAAGTATTTTTGTCGTTTTTCTCAATCCGACAATAATTCCGTTGTTGGGGTCCACTGATGATTGTCTTAGTTGTACGAATATTCCTGTTAAAATGAATATTCCCCACCAATCAAATATTATATAACAACTTGCGTACTTTGCAAAATTTGTAAATATTACCCACAACTATAACATTATATCAAATCCACACCATAATATTCAAAAATATATTTCGAGAAAATTTAATCTTTATTCAAAAAGTTTACAACCTCCCCTTCTTATGAAATTTCGTCCTCGAAATTAGGGTGCGTACCTGGTATGTCGAAGAGGTGAGGATACCTTGATTTCATTTCAGATTCTAATTCCTAAGTCATTTCCTCAACATCGTGGTTTCTCTACAAAACTTTGACTTGAGGTATAACCTTGGAGCGTAGAATATGTTCCTTCTTATCCAAGATTTTAACAGTAACCTCTTCATACGTTAAATATTCTTCTATTTCGTCCGGTTCTAACTCAATAATGTGGTGCGGGTGTTTCACATATTTACGTAACATGGATATGTGAAAAATGTTATGAACACGAGAAATACTTGGCGGTAACGCAAGTCTATAGGCCACAGTTCCTACTCAATCGAGGATTAAAAATGGGCCAATGAATCGAGGATTGAGCTTTCCTCTTTTTCCAAATCTTGTAACTCCTTTCCATAGAGCAACACGTAATAACACATGATCTCCAATATCAAATTCTACGTCCTTTCGATGAAGATCAGCATAACTCTTTTGTCGACCATGTGGTTTTTATACGTTGTCAGATCATTTGAACCTTTTCCGTAGTCATACGTACCAACTCTGGTCCCAACAACGTTGCTTCACCCACCTCATCCAAATTATAATTTGGAAGCGACACTTTCTTCCATACAACGCCTCGAATGGAGCCATGCCAATACTTGCGATAAGCTGTTGTTGTAGGAAAACTCCACCAATGGTAAGAACTTGTCCCAACTTCCTTGAAGTCGAGGACCACGAGTCTTAATAGATCTTCAAGAGTTTGAATCGCCCTCTCCACTACCCGTCGTCTCGAGGATGATATGCCAAGCTAAATCGTAAATCCGTGCCCATAGGGTTTTGCAAAGTAACCCAAAATCTTGAAGTGAATCTTGGGTCTCGATCGGAAACTATGGATCTTGGCATACCATGCAATCTTACAACCTCGTTTATGTACATACTGACGAGGCGTTCAAGTGTATAAGTTTCTCGTATCGGTAAAAATGAGCGGACTTGGTCAATCTATCAACAATGACCCAAATCGCATCTATGCCTTGAGAAACTTTGGGAAGACCCAGTAGCGAAATCCATGGTAATGTGCTCCCACTTCCATTACGGAATTTTAAGTGGTTCTGATGGACCTTTTGGTACTTGATGCTCGCTTGACTCGTTGACAAGTTAAACACCTTGAGATAAACTCTGCTGTCTCTCTCTTCGTATTGCACCACCAAAATGTATGTCGAAGATCACGATACATTTTGGTACAGATAACTTAGAAAAAGAAAAGAATTTTTTTTTTTGTGAACAATACCCGTGAATAGTACCATTTGAATAAGTCTGGTATGTATGTATGAGCGATTACCATATAATGTGCGATTGCAGGACATGAAAAGTTCCATATTTAATAAGAAAGTTTAGACCAATATTCCATTGAAATGATATTAGACGAAGTGAAATTTCTAATTATTTCAGGAATTATAGAAGCAATACTTACCATAGTAAGTTTAAATTTAGGAATACGGGATGAAATAATATCTCTTACGTAATATGGAGTATGAAAGAAAATGATATCCCTTACGAATATGGAAGGAAATAATATCATTTATGAGTATTGAAAGAAAATAACCTCCTTTACGAAAAAAAATAATATCTTTTATGTGACGCCCCCAAAATAGGTATACATCACCCATCTTGAGTCGCCAAATACATGGTACAAAATTCAAATACAACTTAATTATAGAACAGTCGTGTAAAATACGACAAAACATAATCTAAGAGTTTTAATAAGAATATTGTCATCTAGACAATATCCACACTCAATGGAGTCCTCATTATATTTATTATCACACTATTTAACTGAATAGTGAGGACTACTAATGCTATATCTTACGGACCGTCACTCCGTTTCCCGATTTAGTCCCGCTACGTTCTCATTTTACGAAAAGAACGGTGAAAGAAAGGGTGAGCTCAACTAGCCCGAAGAAGAAATATTATGACTAAGATAATGCGAGAATAAATTATCATTAGTCTTCAATGATGTTAAACCGATAAAATATAATAAACATCAAGTTTAAGCTGCAATGGAACAAGAAATCCATTAAAAGAGTAAGTACAGAATAAAATCTACTATCTTCTATGATTTAAAAGGTTTTTCATCACTTTTATCGCTGAGACTCATCTTAATAAATAAACCACATCATCCCCCAGACTACGGCCGAGGATATTCATTAGTATCACGACCACAAATTATCCATGCTTCTTCTTGGCCGAGGATATTCGTGTATTCATCAATGGTCATGATCATGCCAACAATCTGTCCATCAATGCATCTGCTGACAATGAGGACTTTTATCACATCATTTGTAATATTACAGTCATGATTATACCGAATAATCCCTGGTCATAATCATACCAAGTCCATCTATGCACTACAGGCCACAGATGACCTTCAACATATTATAAACATGAGGATGATGACAATGATATAAGAATTCAATAAAACAAGTTCAAGGATAAATTTGTAAAGATTTATAATTTAATTTATCCAGAAATCAATAACTTCCAAATAGTCAACATGATACTGCTTTGTGGAGTAAAATTCAAGAATGCTCAGAAGAATATTTTTATGAAAAGATACTGGATGAAGCGCAAATATCAAGGATATTCCACTAATTTCATGGAGTATAGAAGCCAAAACTTTAATCAACTGAGTATAATAAAAAATATGAAACCGAAAATAGATTTTTGCCGCCATGCGGTAATCCACGTAGACAGATTTTTCCAACATAATAATAAAGAATGGAATAACAGAAGAATTCACTAGGCGTTCGTAATCCGCACAGACAGGTTATTCCAACAGAATAATAAAGAATGGAACCAGTGTCGCGCGTAATCCGCATGCATGGGATGTTCCAACGAGAATAATAAAGAATGGAACAGTCATGCGTAATCCACGCAGGATGTTCCAAGTAATAATAAAGAATGGAACCGGTCGTGCGTAATCGTGATGTAGACATGATATTCCAATGAATAATAAAGAATTAAATAATGAAGAATTTCACCATGTATGCGGTACTTCATTATAGGCAAAGTTATTCCAACATAATAATAAAGAATGAAATAACAACCCTTACGAGTATTGAAAGAAAATAACTCTCTTCATGAATACGAAAGAATAATACCCCTTACCTTAGAAAAATTGGATACTGGAATAGTGAGGTAGCAGACTTCTCTTCTTCTTTCTCTCTATAATAATTGCTCTAAAGCTTTTGTGAAATGGTGAGAAATGAAGAAAGAATGAGCTTCTATTTATAGGAAAATATAGTTTCGATAATTGCACGTTTTGGGACCCGAAATATTACAGTATAATACCTTCCTCTTTTTCTTCATTTTTAATTTAGTCTTGCAAGTATTATCAAACTTGCACCACCTCCCCTAATAGTAAATAATGTGAATTAATAGTTCATTCATCTGACTCAATAGTATAATCATGTGAAAAAACTAATTACAGTATAATACCTTCAACTATATCTCCATTTTTAATTTAGTCATACAAGTATTATCAATCTTGCACCACCTCCCCTAATAGTACATGAATGTGAAGCAATAGTACCCACATTTGAACAAATAGTTATAAGCATGTGAAATAATAGCAATTAATTGCTCATTTATCCGATTAATTACCCGATTGGTCAATATAACCTCCAGACATCAATTATTATCGAAATAAATGTCAATTTTCACTAACACTAATAATCCCAACACAATGGAACTATCAATTTCATCTTTAATCAACACAACTTATTCATCATTAATATTATAATTCACAATATTTAACAACCAGGTCGTTCCCAATAAAGAGGGGGCTTTCCGATAAGGATTTCTCCTTATTAGCGCGCTTGATTAGGTGACCAAACCTCTCCTTGATGTAACTTTTAGACATTGTCAATATTGTAAATAATAATATGAATAACTTTAATCGTCTCAATTATTGATTTAATAATAATAAATATTATTCGGATGATCTTTGTGACAATAATTGAATCAATAATATGAGAGAGATATGATGCGCAATTATTATAGAAATAATTGAGTATAAGCTGAGTGACTTCTCACGTAAGCATCAATAATAAATACAAGTGTCTTCTTATACTGACCATGCGTATTCATTGTACTTTTACTAGGGGTAGTTCAACGGTTTTAACGGTAACACTTTCGTAGTTATTTTATAAAAGATAATTACGCCGTTTTCTAACTACGACAATACTTCCGATGTGGGGTCCACCAATGATTGTGTGGTCATACGAATATTCCTTGTTAAAACGAATATTCCCCGACCAATCGAATATTATATAACCACTTGCTTACTTTGCAAATTTTTTAAATATTACCCACAACTATAATATTATATTAAATCCACACCATAATATTCAAAAATATATTTTGAGAAAATTTTTCTTTATTCATAAAAGTCGGGGTCTTACAACCTCCC
This sequence comes from Panax ginseng, assembly GCA_020205605.1. Lineage (NCBI taxonomy): Eukaryota > Viridiplantae > Streptophyta > Magnoliopsida > Apiales > Araliaceae > Panax > Panax ginseng. The sequence continues at coordinate 25,051,716 of CM035145.1, forward strand.
CTTCTTATGAAATTTCGTCCTCGAAATTAGGGTACGTACCTGGTATATCGAAGAGGTGAGGATATTGATTTCATTTCAGATTCTAACTCCCAGGTCATTTCCTCAACATCGTGGTTTCTCCACAAAACTTTGACTTGAGGTATAACTTTAGAGCGTAGAATATGATCCTTCTTATCCAAGATTTTAACAGGTAACTCTTCATACGTTAAATCTTCCTCTATCTCGTCTAGTTCTAATTCAATAATGTGGTTCAGGTATTTCATATATTTACGTAACATAGATATGTGAAAAACGTTATGAACACGAGACATACTTAGCGGTAAGACGAGTCTATAGGCCACAGTTCCTAATCGATCGAGGATTAAAAATGGGCCAATGAATCGAGGGTTGAGCTTTCCTCTCTTTCCAAATCTCGTAACTCCCTTCTATAGAGTAACACGTAACAACACATAATCTCCAATATCGAATTCCACGTCCTTTCGGTGAAGATCACCATAACTCTTTTGTCGATTTTGTGAGATTTTTAAACGTTGTCGGATCGTTTGAATCTTTCCCGTAGTCATACGTACCAAATCAGGTCCCAACAACGTTGTTTCACCCACCTCATCCTAGCATACTGGAGAACGACACTTTCTTCCTACAACGCCTCAAATGGAGCCACGCCAATACTTGCTTGATAACTATTGTTGTAGGAAAACTCCACCAATGGTAAGAACTTGTCCCAACTTCCTTGAAGTCGAGGACCACGAGTCTTAATAAATCTTCAAGAGTTTGAATAGTTTTTTTACATTTGCCCGTCTGGTTTGAGGATGATATACGAACTAAATTGTAAATCCGTGCCCATAGCTTTTTACAAACTAACCCAAAATCTTGAAGTGAATCTTGGGTCTCGATCAGAAACTATGGATACTGGTATACCATGTAATCTTACAATCTCGTTTATGTACATACGAGCAAGACGTTCAAGTGTATACATTTCTCGTATAGGTAAGAAATGAGCAGACTTGGTCAATCTATCAACAATGACCCAAATTGCATCTACGCCTTGAGAAACCTTGGGAAGACCAGTAATGAAATCTATGGTAATGTGCTCCCACTTCCATACTGGAATTTCAAGTGGTTGCAATGGACCTTTTGGTACTTGATGCTCCGCCTTGACTCGTTGACAAGTTAAACACCTTGAGATAAACTCCGCTATCTCTCTCTTCATATTGCTCCACCAAAATGTATGTCGAAGATCACAATACATTTTGGTACTCCCAGGATGGATTGCAAACGGATCACAATAAGGATGTCATCAATAAAGACGACCACAAAGTGATCCAAATATTCCTTGAATACTTGGTTCATCATATCCATGAAGGCAGCAGGAGCATTAGTCAATCCAAAGGATATGACTAGGAATTCATAATGCCCGTCTTAGGAGTTTAAAGCCGTCTTTGGAATGTCATCGGTTCTAATCTTCAATTGGTGATATCCGGAGCGAAGATCAATCTTTGAAAAGAATTTGGCTCCTTGCAACCTGGTCAAACAGTCATCAATACGTGGCAATGGGTACCTATTTTTGATGGTGACATGATTCAACTCCCGATAATCAATACAAAGTCGCATACTCCCATCTTTCTTCTTCACGAATAGAACAGGAGCACCCCAAGGAGAAGTACTAGGATGAATAAAGCCAATGTCTAATAATTCCTGCAGTTAGGTCTTTAACTCCTGAAGTTCAATAGGAGCCATTCGATATGGGCCTTTAGAAATGGGTTTTGTACCGGGTTCAAGGTCGATACAAAATTCAATTTCACGCTCTGGGGGTAGGCCAAGAAGTTCTTCAAGGAATACGTCAGGAAATTTATTAACAATACAAATATCATTCAAAACTGACGTATTTTTGTTTAGATCCGTGACATGAGCTAAGAAAACTTGACATCCATTTTTCAATAAACGAATAGCTTTATGGCTTGAGATGACAGTGATTGATTTTAATGGTTTGGTTGCTTGAATTCGTATAATAGGTTGGTTAGGAATATGAAAGCTAACAACCTTACGAAAATAATCAATTTTTGCATGATGAGTAGTTAACCAATCAATCCCTAGAATCATATCAAATGCAAGTATTTTTAATGAAATAAGATCGACAGGTAATGTGAGGGTACCGATTTGAACCAAACAAGACTTATAAACAGTGGATGTAATGAAGGTTTCTCCCAATGGAGTTTCCACAGATAAGTCAAAGTCTAATTTCTCTGGAGTCAAATTTAATCGTTGAGCGCAAGTAGGAGAAATAAAAGAATGGGTAGAACCGGTATCAAATAAGGTATAGACTTCCCTAGAGTTTATGATAAGCTTACCCGTGATGACCTCGTTAGGGTTCCTTGCTTTCTGGGAGGTCACAACAAACACTCTCCCTTGCACTACCGGTTTTGACTTTTCTAGGACGGCCATTGGTGCCTCCATCCTAGCTGAACTTGTCTTTGGTGAACAACAAAATTGAGCTAAGTGACCTTCTCTTCCACAATTATAACATGCTTTGGACGACATCGCGCAGTTTGGACTGATGTGTCCCCCCCCCTCCGCATTTGAAGCATATGATAGGTGGTCGTTCTCCTTCCTTGACAACGGGTGCTGATGTTGACGTCTTTCCATCATTGTTGAATCTCCTCTTCTTGAAATGTCCATTCTTATTATTTTGGCCCTAATTACCACCGAAGTGGTTACCATTTCTAGCCTGTTGATTCCCTCCACGCTTATTGTCACCGCCGATGGTATTTCTACTTTTGGTATTATCATTTTGCCGGCTGCTCTCTTTTGATTGTGTTGACTCGTTATCGCACTCCACTAACTGAGCCCTATTTACAACATCTGAATATAAACACAGTTTATGAGAAATAAGATATTGGCGTATCTCGACTCAAACCTCTTAAAAACATCCGCGTCATTCTCTCTTCATTATCAACTAAGTGGGGATAAACCGGGATAACTTCGTGCAAACTTGGCCCGTCTTTGCGACACGGTCATGTTATTCTCGCTCGACTTGATGAACTCTACCTCTTTCATATAGCCGAATACTTTCGGAAAGTACTTGTCATTGAATAGTTCTTGGAACTTCTCCCAAGACATCTTTAGTGCGGCGGGTTGAGTCACGTTTTTACCGATTTCGACCAATAATCGCCTCTCCTCGTAACATAAAGGTGGAAAATGGCACCTTTTGCTCCTCGAGCATCCCAAGACATCAAATATCTTGGTGATACGCTTTATCCATGCTTCCGCCTTAAGTGGTTTTGGCTCTCCAATAAACTCCGGTGGTCCCAAACTCCTTGAAGCCCATTTAGCGGTGGCCGTCCGAGAGTTTCGATGTTTCCATCTACATTTTGGACAGGAGCCGCTCTCTCCTGATGTTGCATGAATTGCATAAAGCCTCTGAACATTCCATCGTTCATCATTTAGTCAGTGTTGTTGTTTGCATGAGGATTGTCGCCTTTCTGATGCACATTATCCTGATTATTGATCTGTGGAGACTCAACGGTCTCCTGTGCTCCATTGCTATTCTCAACATTCTCGGATGTCATTTTCAAATACTGCCACAAAATAAGGGTTAATTGACATATAACATATTATCCTTATACTCTGACCGACCAATTAAATAACAAATAAACTTAGGTAGGTCATACTAGCGAATGAATTCCCCGTCTCTCCTCTCCTAGTTCTAGTCTCACATCTTAGCCAGGAATCATATCCCTAAGCTTTGATACCAACTGTGACGCCCCCAGAATAGGTATACATCACCCATCTTGAGTCGCCAAATACATGGTACAGAATACAAATATAATCTTAAATATACAACATGAGCTGTGAGTTTTAATACAAACATTGTCTTTTAGACAACATTAAAACCCAAAATAAGTCCTCAATACATTTATTAACACATTATTTCACAGAATAGTGAGGACTACTAATGCTATCCTCTGGACCGTCACTCCGTTCCTTGACTAGTCCCTGCTACGTTCTCATTTCCTGAAGAGAACAATGAAAGAAAAAAGGATGAGCTCAACTTGCCCAGTAAGAAATATTATGACTAAGATAATGCAGAATAAATTATCATTAGCCTTCAACAGTGTTAAACTGATAAAATATAACAAACATCAAGTTTAACTGCAGCGGAATAAGCAATCCATTAGAAGAGTTAAGTAGGGAATAAAATCTATTATCTTCTATGATTTAAAAGGTTTTTCATCACTTTTATCGCTGGGAATCAGCTTAATAAATAATCCACATCACCGAATCACCCCTGCACTACGATCAAGGATATTCTTTAGTATCATGACCACAATTATCCATGCACTACGGGCCAAGAATATTTGTGTATTTATTAAAGGTCACGATCATGCCAACAACTGTCCATCAATGCACTACGGGCCAATGATGATTTTTTCTACATCATTTGTAGCATTACGGTCATGATTACACCGAATAATCCCTGGTCATAATCATACCAAGTCCATCTATGCACTACGGGCCACAGATGACTTTCAACAAAATATAAACATGAGGATGATGACAATGATATAATAATTCAATAAAACAAGTTCAAGAATTAATTTATCCAAGAACTAATAACGTCCAAATTGTCAACATGATACTTCTTTGTAGAGTAAAATTCAAGAATGCTCAGAAGAATATTTCCATGAAAAGATACTGGATGAAGCGCAAATATAAAGGATATTCCACTAATTTCATGGAGTACAGAAGTCAAAACTTTAACCAACTGAGTATAATATAGAATGGAATAACAAAAGAAATCACTATGCATGCGATAGACCACACAAACAGGTTATTCCAACATAATAATAATTAATGAAACCAGGTCAGGCGTAATACGCACCGACAGGATATTCCAACAGAATAATAACTAACAGAACCAGGTCATGCGTAAACGCACAGACATGATGTTCCAACAGAATAATAAATAACGGAATCAGGTCATGCGTAAAGCACAGACATGATGTTCCAACAGAATGATAAAGAATGGAATAATAGAAGAATTTCACCAAGTATATGGTAGCAGCGATATCTGAGTTATTCAACGAATAATAAATAATGGAATAATGAAGTTCTCTTCATGAATACAAAAGAAATAATACCCCTTACCTAGTAAAAAGAAAGCTGGATATAAGAGTAGGGAAGTAGTTAGAATACTTTTCTATAGTTTTTCTATAATTTCTCTCTAGAGAGTTTCGGTGAATTAAAAGAAATAATGAAGGAATGAACTTCTATTTATAGGAGAATGGAAAGGATACTATGCAATAAAATATTCTAATAAAATAAAAACTTTTAAATAAAATATAATATATATTATATAATATATATATATATATATATATATATATATGTATGTATATAAGTTCACGGGTTAGCACCCCCGTGACTTTGCTTAAATCATTTCTGCAAATTTTCCAACCTACATATATATATAATACATATAGTACACCCACCATCACCACTTCTTCCAATTCCCGTGCTTCCCCCCATTATCATTCTTTTGATTTTTAACACATATATACATATATAGTACTCCCATTTCCACCATTTATATATATACACCCAGCATTACACCACATTCACGGGTGAAAATCCCTCCACCAAAAATCCTTCATCCCACTAGTGGCCCCAACCAAATATATATATATATATATATATATATATATATATATATATATATATATATAGAAAAACTTTCTACCGATTACTTTGAAAAATGAGTAAATGGGGGTCCATAAAATAAGCAAAACTTCATAAAAATCACCTTTATTATAATTCACAATATTAATCGACCAGGTCGTTCCCAGGAAAGAGGGGGCTTTCTAATAAGGATTTCTCTCTATTGGCGCGCAATTAGGTGACCAAACCTCTCCTTGACACAACTTCTAGACATCGTTAATATTGCAAATAATAATATTAATAACTTTGTCGTCTCAATTATTAATTTAATAATATATAAAATATTGACAATAATTGAATCAAATAACGTGAAATACTATGCAGCAATTACTGTAGCAATAATTGAAAAAAACTGGGTGACTTCTCACGTAAGCATCAATAATCAATACCGTGTGCTACTATGCAACCACGCTTATTACTGTACTTTTAACACCGGGTGTTTCAACAATTAATGGTAAAACTTCCGCTGTTATTTTTATAAAAAAATATTTTTGTCGTTTTCTCAATCCAACAATAATTTCGTTGTGGGGTCTATCAATGATTGTGTCGTCGTACGAATATTCCCTGTTAAAACGAATATTATATAACAACTTACATACTTTACAAAATTTATAAATATTACCCACAACTATAACATTATATCAAATTTACTCCATAATATTCAAAAATGATATTTATAGAAAAAAATTATCTTTATTAAAAAGTTGGGGTCTTACAACAGATAAGTAGGTATAAAACCTACTACCTACTTATCAAATATACAAGAAGAAATAGAAAATTTTTGAGTCTTAATTCGAACTTTTCTACTTCTCCATATCGCTAATGTCAAAATGAGATGAGATCCAAAAGTCTGTTATAAACTATGAAGTTTGTAGTACTTACCGAATTTTATTTAGGAGACCTAGCATCCACAGTATTAAAGTGCAGACGAGACTTTTCAGTTTCCTAATTGCCATACGGAGTCGTTTGTATAGACCTAACATCCGCAATATTAAACTGCGGACGTGATTGAAGATTAAAATAGCGTCGTTTAAGAGCTAAACATATTTAGCGTCCACATGTTAATACTGCGGATGGAGGCTTGTACAAGGAGGGGTATTTTGGACATCTATCTTATTCGCAGTACTAAACTGCAAAATATTGGAAACTAAACTGCGGACGAGACTCTATTTAACTGTTCAATCATCGGATGGATGCTCACGATCTGTTGTAAAGATAACCTTAATTTGACAACGTTAGTTATGAATAAGTCCCCATATATACACATATATATGTATAGCTGCAACTGATTATCACCCTTGTGGGCCTTAATTCTTACTACAACTATGGAAAAAACCAACTTGTGCTTGATTGCATTTCACTGGTTTGGATGTGTCTGTGTTGTGATTTATCTTTTAATTATCCAGAAACTTCCAGAATATAGTAGTTTAATGCAAGTTGATCGTCATAGCTAGCAGAGCTTTTTTTTGACAAAACTATTAGAATTTAAGAACGAATAATATTGGAATCACACATATATTATATGAAAGGCGAAAAAGTAAGAATACACGATATACTCAGGTTCACCAATTTGGATAGTCCTGATTATTTGATACTCCCTCTGTTCCTAAAAGATTGTCGTTTTAGAAGAAAAAATGTGTTCCAATTTATTTGTTGTTTAGAAGAATAAATTATTTACTTTCCTATATCACCCCTATCTTCTCTCATTGTCCAAATAAATTATCTCTCTTGTATTAATAGTTTTCAACTTCTTATAAAAAGGTAGTGATGAAATTTTAAACAAATTTTAATTGTTAAATGATAGTATTAAATGAATTTCTTAATTCATGTGCAAAAACCTGAACGACAATTTTTTAGAAACAGATGTAGTATATTCATAAGATGCCTCACATACTTAACAATAATCCACACACCAAACAATATTTTTTTATATTAACTAGAAAACCCTAACAACTATAACTTGAGCTCAAACACACGATGCCCAATATATTAGTAAACCCCAAGATCGAGGCTACTAATAAATCTCCAAGCCCAATTACACTTTGCACTTGACTTCTAGGGGGTGCTGCCCCTTGCAACCCCCTCCCCCTCCCCCTCCCCCTCCCCCAGTTAATCGGCATGTTAGTTAGATTCGCTCACTCACATGGATGAGCGAGACCTTTGACTACTCTATCGTAGTGGTTATTAGTCGAACTTCAAAAATATGAGTCAATCCCAATATTAAGAAAGCTTAGTCTATCAGTACTTCTGACATAGAGACGTTATATCTTAATTTATGAATTTATTAGTGAATTTTTCTTTTTTAATAACAGTTTTGACGTACATGTAACATTTCCTAGCAATTTATGGTTGTCTTGTATTAACTTCATGTCAGATATATAGTTGTGTGGAAGTAATATTTATTTATTCTAGAGAAATTGTACATTACTCCGTTTGGACACTTGCAAATGAGACAATATTATTTTGTTGATTAATTGAATTGTTGAAGATTTTAGGGTAATTATTCACATGTTAATTAGATTTTTAGTCGAGTTGAGTATGTTAATTAGATTTTTTAAGGAGATTCTATGTAATTCCATTAGGGGAATCATACATAATGAGGAGTCCTAATTATTATAAATATAAAGTTATATCCTAATCATCATGTATACACATTCATATTATTTTACAGTACTAGAGCATTAAACTTCTATTGTTAAATCTTATTTAGCCTGTACTTATTCTCACACCGGAATTATCCTCTAACAGTCCAAATCGTCTTTTGATAATTGAGGCGTGTGGCGAATCTTGGCGTTAACAAATTCAATAGACAATGTTTAGTGGACTTTTTTGGATGTAAATGTGTGTGTTTGATTGGGTTGATTATGGACTGTACGAACACACATGCTGCTCATTCTTGTTGGAAAAAATTATCCATTTTCATGCTTAGGGAATCATCATTATGCCTGCTGCTTTTGATTTTAATGAAAACCAGGAGACAAGCTTTTCTATATCATCATCGTTATCTATTAGGACAAATCATACGGCATTCCTGAAAACACTTGGCCTCTGTTTATTGCAGGAAGAGGAGAGGAGAGGAGGGTGAAAGAGAATTATCAATTATGATAAGTCATATATGTTATTGTCAAGTGGAGTTTATAGACCAACCAACTTAGTTATTATGCGTATAATTTTTTTTGTTAAAGCAGTAGAAAGAATACTTCCATGACTGTGAAGGCAAATGAATTTTGCTCACAAAAAGTTGCACCATTCATTGCCATATTGCTAAGACAGAGACTTGAGCATCATCTTTCTTTGAGGGATCAAATCCTACTTTTATTGGCAAGAGGTTCCCATGGTGATAACATTTATCATCATATTTCTGTCTCAGCATATGTTATTACCGTCATTAAATATTTTTGGATTCCTAATTTCCGTTGACATTTCTTAGGTAAGAGTTCCATATTTATAAAAAGGGTTAATGGTTACATGAAAGTACCATTAAATTTATAATTCGGCACCCACAGAATTTAGTTTTACAATTTATTATATCAAGTGTCTAATTTGATACAATTTAGCCTTTAATTTCAAAATTCGCCCAAAATTGACCGGAATACTTGATCCGCCCAAGAATCCGATCGGGTCTTGTGTATTTAATATATACTAGTTGATCTCATAAATTATACGGTTTGACTTAATTTTTAAAATGGCTATTTACGGTTCCGTTACATCAAGTACCATCATATTCATGATTCAGCCCCCCCCCCCAAAAAAAAAATTAAAATTAAAAAAATTATAAATATAATATTTTTTAGCCCTTTAAAAAAATAACTAATATCGTAGAAATACGGTATAAAATTATAAATACAATTTAAAATTATAAATATTTATAAATAAAATTATAGAAATTATAAATACAATTTATAAAATTTAAGTTGTGATATAATTTGTAAAATTTAAGACGTAAAAATTATAATTTATGGTATAATTTATAATTTGCAAGATTTAAGTTGTAAAATTTATACATACAATTTGTTAAATTATAGATACAATTTTAAAATTATTTTTTTATAAATACAAATATATGTATTAACTACTGCTTCTTTGAAGAATAAAATGGAAAACGGACGGAAAAGAAGTGTTGTTGAATAAACTAATTAACTACTACTACCTCCGTCCCATAGTTATAGGCTGATTTCTTTTGGCACATAGTTTAAGAAAATCAGTTTAAGTGACAATTTTTAACATAATTTTTCATATATACCCCTTAATATGAAATTAATGAATAAGTTAATTACTCCTTACTTATCACACTGGAACTCTCAACTTTATTGATTGGCGTGTTAAAGTCCATAACCATAGAACTTTAACCAAAAAGAATATAATAACATTAAATGTGGTGATAAAAATAATGACATTGAATGTTGTTTCTTCAAAAAAAGAGTAATGGTTGAATATTTTTTATAAGAGCATAAAAGTAAAACAATGAACCAACTAAATTTTATAAATAGTAAGTAGCCTATATATTGGGAAATCTCAAAATAGAAAATCAGCCTATAACTATGGGACGAAGGGAGTATTTGTTTGAAAAATCTTTTAACTAAATAAAAACAACTAACTTTCTAAATCCAAAGCGCTAAAATTTTTAGATTTGAAAGAACAAAACAATTTAAAGGATTAGGGAAGAGGGAGAGAGCAAAGAGAGCAAATGAGTCATTTTTTCTATTTTTTCCCTCCTCCTTTTGTATGCTTTTCCAATATAAAAAGGATATTATTTAATTAATTAAATTTTAGGTACTTTTGTCAATTGTTTAAAAGTTTATTGTTATTCGTGTTAAAAATATAATTTGTATGTTTAAGAGTTTATTGATTTTTTTGGTAATTAAGTATTTTTTAAAATTTTAAAATAAAAAAAATTATATTTGGTAATCTTTTTATTAATATTTAATTTTAATAATTTAACATATAATAATTATTGTGAGACCCTAGATTTTATAAATAAAGATTTAAATTTCTCAAAATATTTTTTTTGAATATTATGGTGTGGATTTGATATAATGTTATAGTTGTGGGTAGTATTTATAAATTTTACAAAGTATGCAAGTTGTCATATTATATTCGATTGGTCGGAGAATATTCTTTTTGTCAGGGAATATCCGTACGACTGTACAATCATTGGTGGACCCCATAACAGAATTATTGTCGGATTGAGAAAACGACAAAAATATTTTTATGAAAATAACGGCGGAAGTTTTCTGGAATTAAAGCTGTTGAACTACTCGGTAGTAAAATTACGATGTCTGGCATTGGTTGCGTAGTAGCACACGGTATTGATTATTAATACTTACGTGATAAAGTCACTCGGTTTTGTTTTATTGGTATTATTATTGTAATAAAAAGAAAAACTTTTTATATAAAATAGAATACTTTTATAAAGTTATTCGTTTTATTAGGGTAATAGTAAAAAAAATTTATATAAATAAAATACTTTTATAAAGTTATCATTTTATTAGACAATAATTAGAATATATTATATTTTATTATCATATAGGTGTCTGCGTATAGTATTTGTATAGTAAAATCTTTTATAAAGTTATTCGTTTTATTAGATTATAAATAGAATATATTATATTTTATTTAAAAGATTTTGCTTTAAATATGGACCATCAGATTAAAGTAAATCAATACGGGACCGTAGTTCATGAGTTAATTACTATGCAGTCCATTTTTCTATAAATAGAAGTTCATTCCTTCATTATTTTCTTATGAATTCTTTGAAACTTCAGAGAGATAAACTATAGAGAGAAAGAAGAAAAGTATTCGCTACTTCCTATATTTATATCCAAATTTTTTTTACGGTGAGGATATTATTTCTTTTGTATTCATGAAGAGAACTTACATTATTCCATTCTTTATTATTACATTGGAATAACTCAGATATCTGCTGAGCTACCACCAGTAAGACCCCAACTTTTAATGAATAAAATCGAATTTCCTCTATTTATTATTGTGAATAATAAGGTGTTAATTTGATAAAATGCTTTGGTTATGGGTGAAATGTGCAAATTTTTCAAAATACATGCAAGTGGTTATAAAATATTCATTTTTGTCGGGAAATATTCGTTTTGGTCGTGGAATATTCTTTACGTCGGGGAATATTAAATGCAACAAGTAAAACCATTTGTGGGCCCCATAATGAGAATAATAAGCTTCGGATGAAGAAAATGACAAAATTGAGTTTTTATAAATAATTGCAGCGTAGTTATTACAGTTAACTTCGTTGGAATACACGGTGGTTAAAATACGATGTCTGGCGTAGTTGCGCGATGAAAGACACGATATTGCATGATATTTTTTCAATTATTGATTCTTACGTAAGAAGGCACTACTCAATAATTGTTACAGTAATATTGTTCAATATTTTATTTTATTGATTCAATAATTGCTGCGTTGATATTTAATATTATTGTGGTTTCAATAGTTGTCACTGTACAGTATCTCCATTATCAGATCAATAATTCATATTATTTGAATAATATTATTAGATAGCATTATTGGTAATGTCTAGAAAATTCTGTCAAGGAGAGGTTTGGTCACCTAATTGCGCGCCAGTAAGGAGAATTCCTTATCGGAAAGCCCCCTATTTCACAGGAAGCGCACTGGTTGTCATTATTGTGATTCTGTAATATTATTTGTGAATAATTAATTATTGATTTATATGATAATGAAATATTTATTTGATATGGATATAATTGATGGATTTATTTATGTGGTTATAAATGAAGGAATTAATGTTGAGGTATTTTATCAGTATTTTGTCGGATTGGAGGTATTAAAAGATCAAGTCGATGTTCTTTAAACTTCTATTGTGTGAGTTATAATTTTTAATCCAAATAGTTGGATCGTTTTAATTTTTGGATATGTTATACATATATAAGTTGAGTATATGTTCACAAATTTTGAACCGTTAAAAATGAACGAATAATTTGTTATGAATTTTAAGAGGTGAATGATTCAGAAATTAGGTTTATAAATGATTTTGGTGGAAAATTCTAGAAATGGGTGGGCCCCACTTTTGGTTGTTGAGGAAGATGGCTGATTTTTGATGGGTGGAATAGTAGCGAGTAAAAGCCATCGAGATTCTGGTCAAGTCTGCCTTGACGTCTTAACATTTTCCTATAAATAGAGGGCTAAGTTAGAATTGAAAATCACACCAGAAACATAAGTTTTCTCTCTTTTTCTCTCTAGATTATCGAGTGTATTTTGTGAGTATTTAGATACTTGGTGAGTTGCTATTCATCAGTGTAAGTTTCCTTGACGTCATACATCCGATATCCAAAAGTAAGTCTTTCTTTTTTTGGGGTAAGGGATTTTAAGAGAATTGTAAGGGATATTTTTTTCGTAATGATGTTATTCTTTCAATATCATTATACTGAAATATTGGTATGGATTTTATTGTGGAAGTTCTACCTTTTTGTGTCGGGGTTACTATTCACGTATACGACATTATTCATATATATGACATTTTTTTACGATATCACGGTCGCTTATGTATACGAATACGAGTCTTATTCATGAGTTACTATTCACGAAATTACTATTCATTAGTTACTATTCACGAGTTACTATTCACGAAATTACTATTCACGAGTTATTATTCACGAGTTACTATTCACAACAAAATTGGTTTATTTTTCTGACCAAATTATCGTTGATTTATGAATCTTACTCTTGAGATTAAATCTATATGTTGATTATATTATTTTTATTATCATATATAACATTTTTATAATCCTGGTGATAAAATTTCTCTTTGACTTGAGTGTAAAGATGGGTAGATTATTGGTATGATCATGACTATGGGTTCTCTTTGGCCAGTAGTGCAAAGTTAAATAGTTGACTGGTATGATCAAGACCATTGAATTTATAATTGAATATTTTTAGCTTCAGTGCAAAGGTGAATTGATCAACATGGTTATAATTATGGTTTATATAGATTTTTAAATGTTATTGAATATCTTTGGCATATAGTGCAAAGATGATCTGTTGTTGAATATCTTTGGCCTGTAGTGCAAAGATGATTTGTTGATGAATATCTTTGGCTCGTAATGCTGAAGATGACTGTTGTTGAATATCTTTGGCACTGTAGTGCAAAGATGACTTGTTGATGAATATCTTTGGCCCGTAGTGTAAAAGATAAATTTATTAGTATGATTATGAACATGAATCGTGATTTGGTATAACCATGATCTTTGATGTTTCAGTGATAAAAATTATCTTCGTCCCGGATGTGAAGAGGAATTTAGAATTACAATTATGATTATGAGTTATTCATATAATTGTGGAAAGGGAACTATTGATTAATGTTACGAGGATAAAACATTGTTGGTGGACTTTTAACATGGAGAAGATAATAGATTTTATGGTCTATTTGACTCTTCTAATGGATTCGCTTTCGTTCACGCTAGAACTATGGTTGAAAAGTTTTATCATCTACCATATGTTCTAAATCTACGATTTATTATCGATGAAGGCTATTGATAATTTAATTATCTTTAGTCATGTTATTCTTTATTGGACTAGTTGTGCTCACCCTTTTGCTTCACAATTCCTTTTCGTAATAAGAGTGTAAATTGGGAATCGAAATGGGTAACATGAGGAATAGAGCGGTGGTCTCTAGTCGTGGAGTTCTCCCTAAACAGTATAGACAAGTGTGTTGTATACATCATTTAGTAGTTATATTTGGTGAATCAAATAGGGTGAGGTGAATCCAACGTTGGAAGGGTGTTTTGCCTTTATCATACAAGATGTCTAATGACATACAACCTCGTGTCATCATAAGGCGAGGATGTGCTTCATCCACTTCTTTGAAGTATATCTCTACGAGCACTACTATATAATCTTGGTGTTTGGTGCAAGTATAACTCTCAATTAGAGACAGTGGAGATAATGATATGTCAAGAGAAGACTCACCATTGGAAAGAATATGATAATAATCTTCTCATTTTCTTTGGGGTCTATTGGGTCAACCAAGGATAATTCTGTGGCCATATGATATCTATCATAACCTAGACGCATGGCCTCCCATTTATGAAGGTTTCCTTGAGCACTTTCCAAAGATTCTATTTTTTAAAACAGTTTTTGACTATACATTTATGTAAGTTGTCATTGAGACGTGCTATCCAAGGTTGGGATGAGAGTCACAGTTGGTATATATTTGTATCCAAACTCACAGCATATGTGTTGTTGTATTTTGCACGATAATTGTTGTAATAAAGTTCTAATTATTTTATGTACCATGTATTTGGCGACTCAGAATAGGTTGGATGGAATGGACCTGTTTTGGGGTTGTCACATACCCTATACTTGGTGACATTCTTTTATTATTCCGTCTTTATTATTCTGTTGGAACTTCCTGTCTGTGCGTTTTACGCCGGACCTGGTTCCGAATTTATTATTATTATGTTGGAATATCCTGTTTGTGCATTTTACGCCGGACCTGGTTCCGTCTTTATTATTATTACATTGGAATATCCATGCTCATGCATTTTACGCCGCACTGATTACATCTTTATTAGTATTACATTGGAATAACTCATATCATCTGCTGCAAGCACTGCGCATGCATGGTGATTTCTATTGTTATTCTCGTTGGAACATCCCACAGCCGGCGTGAATTTCGCATGACTGGTTCCGTTATTTAGTATTCTGTTGAATAACTTTCAATCATGCGAAATACCGCATGCATGGTGATTTTTTTGTTATTCCATTCCTTATTATAATAAGTTGGTTAAAGTTTTGACTTTTATACTCCATGAAATTAGTGGAATATCCTTGATATTTGCGCTTCATCCAGTATCTTTTCATGGAAATATTCTTCTGAGCATTCTTGAATTTTACTCTACAAAGAAGTATCATGTTGACAATTTGAACGTTATTGGTTCTTGGATAAATTAATTCTTGAACTTGTTTTATTGAATTATTATGTCATTGTCATCATCCCCATGTTTATATTATGTTGAAAGTCATACGTGTATTCTGTAATGCATAGATGGAATTGGTATGATTATGACCAGGGATTATTCGGTGTGATCATGACCGTAATGTTACAAATGATGTGGAAAAAGTCCTCATCGGCCCGTAGTGCATTAATGAAAAGTTTTTGGTATGATTATGGCTATGGATTCTCTTTGGCCAAGGGTGCAAAGATGAATTGTTTTATGGCATGATCAGGACCGTTGATGAAAACATGATTATCTTTGGCCTGTAGTGCATGGATAATTCGTGGTCGTGATACTAAAGAATATCCTTGGCCTGTAGTGCAGGGATGATTTAATGATGTGAATTATTTATTGAGCTGAGTCTCAACGATAAAAGTGATGAAAAACCTTTTAAATTATAAAAGATAGTAGATTTTATTTTCTACTTGACTCTTTTAATGGATTGCTTGTTCCGCTACAGTTAAACTTGATGTCTATTGTATTTTATCAGTTTAACATTGTTGAAGACTAATGATAATTTATTCTGCATTATCTTAGTCATAATATTTCTTACTGGGCTAGTTGAGCTCACCCTTTCTTTCACTGTTCTCTTCAGGAAATGAGAACGTAGCCGGGACTAGTCGGGGAATAGAGTGACGGTCCAGATGATGGTATTAGTAGTCCTCACTATTCTATTAAATAGTGTGATAATAAATATAATGAGGACTTATTCTGAAAATGGATATTGTCTAGAAGACAATATTTGTATTAAAACTCACAGCTCTCTTGTTGTATATTAAAGATTGTATTTGAATTTTGTACCATGTATTTGACGACTCTGAATGGGTGATGTATGCCTATTTTGGGGGCGTCACAGTTGGTATCAAAGCTTAGGGATATGATCCTTGGCTGAGATGTGAGACAAGAACTAGGAGGGGAGAGACGGGGAATTTCTTCGCTAATATGACCTACCTAAGTTTATGTGGTATTTAATTGGTCGGTCAAAGTATAGGGATAATATGTGATATGTTATTTAACCCTTATTTTGTGGCAGTATTTGAAAATGACATCTGAAAATGTTCAGATAAGCAATGGAGCACAGGAGACCGTTGAGTCTTCACAGATCAATAATCAGGACAATGTGCAACAGGATGACGATAATCCTCTTGTAAACAACAACACTGATCAATTGACGAACGACGGTACGTTTAGGAGCTTTTTAGAATTCATGAAACACCAGACGAGAGAAACTCCTATTCATAATACAGGAGGAAACAATGGCAATCCACGATTGGTCACCGCTAAGCAGTTCAAGGAGCTGGGACCACCAGAGTTTTTGGGAAAGCCAGATCCACTTAAGGCAGAGACGTGGATAAAGCAGATCACCAAGATATTTGATGTCTTAGAATGCTCAGAGGAGCAAAAAGTTCTATTCGCCACCTTTATGTTGTGTGAAGAAGCAAATCATTGGTGGTAATCTATAAAACGTACCCAGCCTGACGCACTCAAGATATCTTGGGAGAAGTTCAAAGAGCTGTTCAACGACAAGTACTTTCCCAAAAGTATTTGTCACATGAAGGAGGTGGAGTTCATCAAGCTGGAGCAAAACAATATGACCGTGTCGCAGTACGAGGCTAAGTTTGCCGAGTTATCTCGGTTTGCATCCCATTTGGTCGATAATGAGGAACGAATGACGCGAATGTTTCTACAAAGTTTGAAACCCGATATACGTCAATACCTCATTTCTCATAAACTTTGTTTATATTCAGATGCTGTAAATAGGGCTCAGTTATTGGAGCGCGATAATGAGTCAGCACAACCAAAAGGCAACGACCAACAACATGATAATAATCGTACCGGTGGCAACGGTCATCAGAATAATGATAACCATCGTGGGGGAAATTATCATGCCAAGAATGGTAACCACTTCGGTGGTAATCATGGCCAAGATAATAGAAGTAGAAATTTCAAGAAGAGAAGTTTTAATAATGATGGAAAGACAGCAGCGCCATCATCCGTTTCAAAGGAAGAAGAACGACCACCGGTCGTATGTTTCAAATGCGGACAGGAGGGACACATCCGTCCAAACTGTACGCAACAATCCAAAGCGTGTTTTAATTGCGGAAGAGAAGGTCACCTATCTCGATTTTGTCGTATAGTAAAGTCAAGTCCAGCTAGGATAGTGATGTCAAAGGATGTCCCAGACAAGCCAAAGCTGGTAGTTTAAGAGAGCGTTTTTTTTTTCTCGTGACGAGGAACCTGAATAAAATTATCACGGGTATGTTAGTTATAAACTCTTGCGAAGTCTATACCGTGTTAGATACCGGTTCTACTCACTCTTTTATTTCACCTAGTTGTGTTCAATGTTTGAAGTTAACTCCGGAGAAGTTAGACTTTGATATATCTGTTTAAACTCAGTTGGGAGAAACCTTCGTTACCTCCACTATTTATAAATCTTGTTCAAATCAACACTTTCACGTTACCTGTCGATCTTATCTCTTTGAAAATACTTTCCTTTGATGAGATTTTAGGAATCGATTGGTTAACTACTCATCATGATTTTTGTAAGGTTGTTAACTTTCATACTCCTAACCAACCTGTTATGCGAATTCAAAGTAACTAAACCACTAAAGGCAATCATTGTCATATGAAGCCATAAGTAAAGAGCCCCGATCCTTTCGTTGTTGACTTCCTTGTGTGGAATGCACCGAAACCAGACTTTCCGTAGGAGACGTTGTGAATGACGATGACAAGTTTGATAGGTATCAATGTGACGTGTTATCCAAGTCTGGGATGAGAATCACAATTTTGAATGATATTTCTATTTGTTAATAAATTTCTTGACGTATTCTTGAAGACTTCCTGGTCTACCCCAGAGCGTGAAATGGAATTTTGTATTGACCCTAGTACAAAACCCATTTCTTAAACCCTCAAATATTTCTTCAACCAAAATGAATGTAACATGCGCCAAAGACGTTGACTCGAGCTGTTGAAGATTACGATCGTACCATTCAATACCATCGTAAGAAAAGCGAACGTGGTAGCTGACGCATTAAGTAGAAGATCATATGTGAGTGCGATGTTGTTAACACAAAGACCCATTTCGTATAACTTACAAATGATGAAGATAGAGTTAAAGACTCTAGGGACCCACGTGAAGATAACGAATATACGATTAGAATCGACTTTAATCGATAAAGTTAAAGCCGTTCAAGCTACATACTCAGAGCTGATGAATGTGAAGAAGAAGGTTCAAGAGGGCATTATTCTAGAAGCAAGAATCGACAAAGAGAGGAAATCTCAACCCTCAATTTAATTGGCCCATTTAAAATCCTCGATCGAGTAGGAATTGTGGCTTATAGACTCGTTTTACCGCCAAGTATGTCGCGTGCCCATAACGTTTTTAACGTATCGATGTTACGTAAATATGTGGATGACCCAAACCATATTATTAATTTAGAACCAGATGATATAGCAGAAGATTTAACGTATGAGGAGATACGTGTTAAAATCTTGGATAAGAAGGATCATATTCGACGCTCAAAGGTTATACCTCAAGAGTTAGAATTTGAAGTGAAGTCAAGGTATCCTCACCGCTTGGCATACAGGCGCGTATATAAATTTCGAGGGCAAAATTCCATAAGGAGGGGAGATTGTGAGACCCCAGATTTTATAAATAAAGATTTAACTTTCTCGAAATATTTTTTTTGAATATTATGGTGTGGATTTGATATAATGTTATAGTTGTGGCTAGTATTTATAAATTTTACAAAGTATGCAAGTTGTCATATTATATTCAATTGGTCGGGGAATATTCTTTTTGTCGGGGAATATTAAATGCACGATCAGACAATCATTGGTGGATCCCACAATGTAATTATCGGATCGAGAAAGCGACAAAAAAATATTTTTATGAAAATAACTTGGCGGAAGTTTTACCGTTAAAACTGTTGAACTACTTTCATTAGTAAAAGTACAAGAATGTCTGGCGTTGTGACGCCCCAAAATAGGTCCATTCCATCCAACCCATTTCGAGTTGCCAAATACATGGTACGAAATAACTACAACTTTATTATTACAACATATAAAGCGTGAGTTTAAATACGAGATATTGCCATCTAGACAATATCCACACGCAAAAAAAATCCCCATCATAATTATTGATACATTATTTTATAAAAATGGTGAGGACTACTAAACAACTCTCTCTAGAACCTTCATTCCATACCCCCACTAAGATTTCGCATTACATTCTCGCCTCCCGAGAAGAAAAATGGAACAAAAGGAAAAGGGTGAGCTCAACTAGCCCAAAGAAGAATATTATGACTAAGATAATATACAACAAATTATCGTTAGTCTTCAACAGGAAAAATCTAATAGAATACAATAGACAAACCAGGTTTTAAATCAACAAGCTGCAATTGAAACAATAATTCATTAGAAGAGTTAAGTAGAGAATGCAAACTACTATCTTCTATATATGAATTTAAAAGTTCATCGTCGATATTTATCCCTGTAACATCAATCAATATATATCTGGAATCAAATATTCATCTTTTCACTACATGCCAACGATATTCATCAGTTGTTAATGTTCATCTAAACACCTGTTCATCTTTGCACTACGGGCCAAAGATATTAATCAGTCGATCATGTTCATCTCAACACCTGTTCATCTTTGTATTACGGGCCAAAGATATTCATCAAGAAATCATTCATCTTTGCACTACAGGCCAAAGATATTCAGTAATATCATCATTTAGGACTGAGGATGATGAAAAATATTTTAAAGGAAACGAATCCAGTGAAACAAAAGAACAAATATTAAGGATTCGTACTTTAAATAATCCAAGTTCAAAAATACTTCATAAATAACCAAAGTGGAGTAAAATTCAAGAATGAAGACCAAAACATAGATCCAATCCAAGATAGGAATCATAACAGACGATCTTGGACACAGAAAAAAAAATTTAATTATTTTTTTTTGTGAATAGTGTCGTATTCGTGAATAGTGCCGTATACGTGAATAGTAACTCCGACACTAAAAGATAGAAATTTCACAAAAAATATCATCATTCTTCGTGAATAAGACTCGTGAATAAGAACTTCGTGAATAAGAACTCGCTGAATAAAGAACTCGTGAATAGTAACTCATGAATAAGAACTCATAAATAGTAACCTGGACATGAAAAAGTTCCAAATTTGATAAAAGTTCCAACCAATATTTTCGCATAATGATATTGAAGAAATAATATCACTTACTGAAGAAAATAACGCTCTTTACCTCGTAGAAAGAATAGTCTTTCCGATTTGGAATATTGGATATAGTCTTTGAAAGAACTTGCACCGTATAGCAATACTCAAAATACTAAAATACTCACAAAATACGCTCGATATTATAGAGAGAGAAAACTTGTTTCTGGTGTGATTTTCAATTCAAACCTAAGCACCCTATTTATAGGAAATTGCATAGAACACCAAAGCAGAAAATTTAATATAATAATAATATATTTATAAAATTGTCAAGCCCACCTTAGACCAACTGAAATCAGCCCATTCTTATCACATATTGAGCCCACTAAATTGTAAAAATCATTTTTCATAAAATAAATAATTAAAACTTTCAAAAATCAATTATTTCGAAACTTCGGAACTTCAATAATTCACAATAAATAGCTCTTTTATCAGAAATTCGAATCTCGCAACTTTTTATAGAAAATTCAATTCTCTACAACTTTGCAGAAGAAAGTTTTTCAAAATTCCAAACAGAAATTGACCGAAATCCATAAACGGACGATTTTACAGGCTATAATCAAATTTCAGTCAAGAAATGAGATCCACTGACACACAAAATATGTGTTAATCATTTAATGCAACAAAAATACTCTTTCTCCTCATATACTCATATCCCACATTCATTGTAAAAATATCACCATTATTCTATTATAATAATATAATAAAATATTATTTTATCAGAAAAGATAAAATATCAATTTTTAACAATTGTCACTTTAAAAATTTTCTCCATCTATATCCACATAAAATCAATATTTTCCTCATCATATAATCAATAATTAATTATTCACAAATAATATTACAGAATCACAAAGATCTTGCAACCGTGTAGTTCCCAAGAAAAGAGGGGCTTTCCAATAAGGATCTCTCCTTACCTGGCGCCGCAATTAGGTGACCAAACCTCTCCTTAGATGTAACTTTCTAGACATTGCCAATAATGTTATCCAATAATATTATTAGGATAATATGAATTATTGTCTGATAATGGAAAATACATGTAATGACAATTTATCGAAAAACAACGAGTAATATAAAATATCAATGCAAAGAATTATTGAATCAATAAAATAAAATCTTTAACGAAGAATTCATCGTAACAATTATTGAGTAGTGCCTTTTTACGTAAGAATCAATAATTGGTGCAATACCGTCATCTTCTTGTTCAACAACGCCAGACATCGCGTGTTTTAACCATCGGGTATTCCAACAAGATTTGACCAGAATAACTTCTACCGTTATTTATGAACAACTTATTCTTGTCGTTTTCTTCCTCCAATCGCTTTCCGTTATGGGGCCCACACATGGCTGCGCCGTAGTTCGAATATTTCCCGACAGTAAGAATATTCCACAAATATTTTATAACCACCTACTTATTTGAAATATTTGCGTATTTTACCCATAACTAACCACATTAATCAAATCAACCCCTTACTATTTTAAAATAATAATTAGAGGAATTTAAATCTTCATTTATAAAAAGTTGGGGCCTTATACGCGTGGTTGCATAGTAGCATACGGTATTGATTATTAATGCTTACGTGATAAGTCACTCAGTTTTGTTTTATTGGTATTATTATTGTAATAAAACAGAAAAGCTTTTTATATAAAACAGAATACTTTTATAAAGTTATTCGTTTTATTAGGATAATAGTAAAATCTTTTTATATAAAACAAAATACTTTTATAAAGTTATCTATTTTATTAGACAATAATTAGAATATATTATATTTTATTATGCATAGTGTTTGCAGATAGTAGTGTCTGAGATAGTATTTGCATAGTAAAATCTTTTATAAAGTTATTCATTTTATTAAATTATAAATAGAATATATTATATTTTATTTAAAAGATTTTGCTTTAAATATGGACCGTCAGATTAAAGTAAATCAAACTGGATAGATTCATGAGTTAATTCTTATCACGATCCATTTTTTATAAAATGTAAGCTCATTCCTTCATTATTTTCTTACGAATTCAATTGAAACTCTACAGAGAGATAAACTATAGAGAGAAAGAAGAAAAGTATTCGCTACTTCCCTACTCTTATATCCAGCTTCTTTTACGGTAAGGGATATTATTTCTTTTTTGTATTCATGAAGAGAACTTCATTATTCCATTCTTTATTATTACATTGGAATAACTCAGATACGCTGAGCTACCCTATACTTGGTGACATTCTTCTATTATTAGTATTTATTATTACATTTGGAACATCTTGTTGTGCATGCGTTTTACGGGGACGATTAAAATCTTTTTATTATTACATTGGAATATCCTATTTGTGCGCTTTTCTTGGGACTGAATTCCGTCTTTATTATTATTACATTGGAATATCCATTACATGCGTTTCTTTGGGACTTGGTTAAAATCTTTATTATTATTACATTGGAATATCACATGCATGCGTTTTTCTGGCCGGACCGATTCTCATCTTTATTAAGATTCATTGGAATAACACATATCGCCTCAATCGCATACATGGTGATTTCATTGTTATTCCATTCTTTATTATTACATTGGAACATCCGCTTCGGGTGTAATTTCGCATGACACGGTTCCGTTATTTAGTATTCTGTTGGAATAACATCATATGCGAAAACGCACGCATGGTGATTTTTTTTTGTTATTTCATTCCTTATTATACTCGGTTGGTTAAAGTTTTGACTTCTATACTCCATGAAATTAGTGGAATATCCTTGATATTTGCGCTTCATCCAAAGATCTTTCATGAAAATATTCTTACGAGCATTCTTGAATTTTACTCTACAAAGAAGTATCATGTTGACAATTTGAGCGTTATTGGTTCTTGGATAAATTAATTCTTGAACTTGTTTTATTGAATTATTATGTCATTGTCATCATCCTCATGTTTATATTATGTTGAAAGTCATCGTGGGTCTGTAATGCATAGATGGACTTGGTATGATTATGACTGAGGATTATTGATTGTAATCATGACTATAATGTTACAAATGATGTGGAAAAAGTCCTCATTGGCCCGTAGTGCATTGATGGACAGTTTTTGGTATGATTATGGCTATGGATTCTCTTTGGCCAAGGGTGCAAAGATGAATTATTTTATGGCATGATCAGGACCGTTGATGAAAACACGATTATCTTTGGCCTGTAGTGTGGATAATTCGTGGTCGTGATACTAAAGAATATCCTTGGCCTGTAGTGCAGGGATGATTTAATGATGTGAATTATTTATTGAGCCGAGTCTCAGTGATAAAAGTGATGAAAAATCTTTTAAATCATAAAAGATAGTAGATTTTATTTTCTACTTGACTCTTTTAATGGATTGCTTGTTCCGCTGCAGTTAAACTTGATGTCTATTGTATTTTATCAGTTTAACATTGTTGAAGACTAATGATAATTTATTCTGCATTATCTTAGTCATATTATTTCTTCTTTGGGCTAGTTGAGCTCACCCTTTCTTTCACCTGTTTCTCTCGTGAAATGAGAACGTGGTGGGACTAATCGGGGAATGGAGTGAGCGGTCAAATGATAGTATTAGTAGTTCTCACTATTACATTAAATAGTGTGACAATAAATGTAATGAGGACTTATTCTGAGAGTGGATATTGTCTAGAAGACAATATTTGTATTAAAACTCACATCTCTCTTGTTGTATATTAAAGATTATATTTGAATTTTGTACCATGTATTTAACGACTCAGAATGGGTGATGTATACCTATTTTGGGGGCGTCACAATTATTTATAAGGATTTATACATATTTAATATGTTAAAATAAGTATTTATACAAAATTTATACGAATTAGGTACTTGATGTAATAAATTGTGAATTTGGTGGTATTTGATATAACATAAGTGTTATTAGCCCGTATTCTTTATGGTTAAACCGTATACAATTTTTATCTGACCGAAAAATAGGTATTCCGACCAATTTTGATCGAATTTAGAAATTAGGGACTAAATTGTATTAAATTTGACACGATATAGTAAAGTGCAAGCCTAAATTTTTTGAAGGCCTAATTATGAATCTATCTAATAGAATACAAATGATTTTGAATTTTCTGCTCACTCAATAAATCATCCGAGCCATCCATAGTTTAGGATAAATCCCACCATCCATCTATCTAATAAAATACAAATAATTTTGAATTTTCTGCTCACTCAATAATCTATCTAACAAAATACAACTGATTTTAAATTTTTCACTCACCTAATAAATCATCTGGGCCGTCTAAAGTTTAGGATAAATTCTACCGTATATAGTGCCGGAGGCACGGGACTGTTGCTAATACAATGATATTTCATGTAATAAATTGTATTTAACACTTATAAAAATGTGTCACCTGCTTCGACCACATGACTTGACATGCACGTCTTCGGCAACATAACCTAACACAATGGTGTTAGTATTTAGTGTAGACTATTTATTTTTGACATTGCCACATGCTGTGATATTATATACTCCCTCCGTCCCAGGATAAATGTAAGACCCCAAATTATTAATAAATGAAATTTATTTTCCTCTATTTATTATTTTGAAATAGTTAGGGTTGATTTGATTAATGTGGATAGTTATGGGTAAGATGCGCAAATATTTTAAATAAGCAAGTGGTTATAAAATACTCATTGTTGTCGGAGAATATTCGTTTGGTCATGGAATATTCTTGCTGTCGGGGAATATTCGTACGACGGCGCAGCCTTGTGTGGGCCCCATAAAGGAAAGCAATTGGAGGAAGAAAATGACAAGAATAAGTTGTTTATAAATAACGGCGTAGTTATTCTCACATCAATATTGTTGGAATACCGGTGTGGTTAAAATACGATAATGTCGTGTTGTTGCAAAGATGAAGATTGCGGTATTGCACCAATTATTGATTCTTACGTGAAGGCCACTACTCAATAATTATTACGATGAATTCTATATTCGATATTTTATTTTATTGATCCAATAATTCTTTGCGTTGATATTTTATATTATTGTTGTTTCAATAATTGTCCTACACAGTATTTTCTATTATCGAGACAATAATTCATATTATCTGAATAATATTATTAAAAAACATTATTGGCAATGTTTAGAAAGTTCTGTCTAAGGAGAGGTTTGGTCACCTAATTGCGCGCCAGTAAGGAGAAATCTTTATTGGAAAGCCCCCTCTTTCCTGAGGAGCGCTGGTTGTCAATAATGTGATTCTGTAATATTATTTATGAATAATTAATTATTGATTTATATGATGAGGAAAATATTGATTTTATGAGGATATAGATGGAGAAAATTTTTAATGTGACAATTGTTGAAAATTAATATTTTATCTTTTTCTGATAAAATAATTCTTTTAAATATATTATTTTAATAATATATTAACGATGATATTTTTACAATGAATGTGAGATATATGAGTATATGAGGAGGAAGAGTATTTTGTGGCATTAAATGTTTAACACATGTTTTGTGTGTTGGTGGACACAATTATTGACCGAAATTTGATTATAGCATGTAAAATTGTCCGTTTGTGGATTTCGATCAATATTTGTTTGGAATTTGGAAAAACTTTCTTTTTCAAAGTTGTAGAGAATTGAATTTCCTATAAAAAGTCGCGAGATTCAAATTTTCTGATAAAAGAGCTATTTATTGTGAATTATTGAAGTTTCGGTATATCGGGTGTGAATTAATTTTTGGAGTTTAAATTATTTTTGTTAGAAAAACATTTTTTGTATTTTTTTGGACATCATTAACATGTGTGGCTGGTGTTTTTGACCAAAAGGTGGGCTAAGGAAAATTTGTATAATTATATTAATATTATATTCAATTTTCTGCTTTGGTGTTCTAAGCAATTTCTATAAATAGGGTGCTTAGGTTAGAATTGAAAATCACACTAAGCTGAAGTTTTCTCTATTTCTCTCGATATATTGAGCGTATTCTTGTGAGTATACTTTGAGTGTTGCTATATCTGGTGTAAGTTCAAGTCATAGCTTTATATCCAGGTGTTTAACTAGAAGTATTGTCTTTTTCGAGGTAAAGGATGTTATTTTATTCGAAAATGATATTATTTCTTCAATATCATTATGCCGAAATATTGGTTGGAAATTTTATCAAATTTGGAATTTTTTCATGTCGGGGTTTCTTATTCATGAGTTCTTATTCACGAGAAGTTATTATTCATGAGTTATTATTCACAAATTCTTATTCACGAGTTCTTATTCACGAGTTCTTATTCACGAGTTCTTATTCACGAGTACTATTCACGAAAGCGTGAAGATGTTTTTTTGTGAAATTTATATCTTTTGGTGTCGGAGTTTCTATTCACGATATCAAGGCCTTTATTCACGTATACGACATTATTCACAAATACGACACCTTTATTCAAGAAAAAATGAAATTTCTTCTTTTTGTCAAAAATATCTATTATGGATACTAGCTTTGATTGTATCCATGTTTTGATCATTCTTGAATTTTACTCCACACTCGATTACTTATGAAGTATTTTGAACTTGGATTGTTTAAAAATACTTAATCCTTAATATTTGTTCTTTTTTGTTTCCTTTGGATTCGTTTCTTTCAAATATTTTTCATCATCCTCGGTCTAAATGATGATATTCTTGACTATCTTTTGGCACAGTAGTGCAAAAGATGAATGATTTCTTGATGAATATCTTTGGCCCAGTAGTGCAAAGATGAAAAGGTGTTGAGATGAACATGAATGATCGATTAATATCTTTGGCCCGTAGTGCAAAAGATGAGCAGTGTTTAGATGAACATGACCCGGTGATGAATATCTTTTGGCATGTAGTGCAAAGATGAATATTTAATTCCGGATATATATTGATTGATGTTCTGAGGGGATAAAATATCGACGATGAACTTTTAAATTTATATATGAAGATAGTAGTTTGCATTCTCTACTTAACTCTTCTAATGAATTATTATTTCATTGCGAAGATTGATTTAAAATTGGTTGTCTATTGTATTCTATTAGATTTTTCCTGTTGAAGACTAACGATAATTTGTTGTATATTATCTTAGTCATAATATTCTTTACCGGGCTAGTTGAGCTCACACCTTTTTTTTTTTGTTCCATTTTTCTTCTCGTGAGGCGAGAATGTAATGCGAAAGTCTTAGTCGGGTATGGAATGAAGGTTCTAGAGAGAGTTGTTTAGTAAGACTCACCATTTTATAAAATAATGTATCAATAATTATGATGGGGATTTATTTGCGGATATGGATATTATTCAGATGGCAATATCTCGTATTTAAACTCATTATTTATGTGTTGTCGTATCTCGCATTTACAATTGTATTAATAAAGTTGTAGTTGTTTTCTATACCATGTATTTGGCGACTCAGAATGAGTTGGATGGAATGTACCTATTTTGGGGGCGTCACAATAAAAGTCCTTATTACTATTTTGGGTTGTCCCATGTTAAATGTCCACTTTCTTTTAATAACCAAACTTTTACACATTTTTTTACTATTATGTCCGTAGCATTAAATTTCTCATACTTTTCTTATTCCAATTCTCTCTCCATATTTAATGATATTATTATGGACAATTTTGTCATTTTATTCCTCTTCTAAATATGCGTGAAAAATTCACCAGGACTTTTATTCTGGGACAGAGGGAGTATATCTTAACTTTTATAATTTGTAATTTGTATAATTATATATAACTTGTACATAAAGTAACAATTAATTTATGTTTCTTGCAGCCATGCACAAAGTTTTCCATTCTCTTTGATCAAAATTTTCCATGTTCTAATTTATGATTTGTTTTTAGCAAAATAAAAGAAAATATTAGAAAGAAAATAAAGAGACAATTCTCTCATAAAGTCATAATCGCGATTACTCTCACCGACCACGCCGTAGTGACAGCCAGGGTACGCCGTACGCTGACGCCGACCAAATCTTCAATCAGCTCCCTTCTAGCCAAGCCGAGCAGTATCCCCACCGCTCCGCTTATCATCCTTTAAAAAATCTCTCTCATGCGGATCTAAAACCGACACTAGCCGGTTGACAAAAAGTTGCATTTGAATTTAATTTGAGGCTCATTTCAATTTTTTTCCAAATGCAAATGCAGTGGACCTAACCCAAGTCAGTTTCTAACTCCAAAGGGCGTAAACCTGACCCAAGTTTTAGTTTATTTAAAGAGAGAGAGAAAGTGTTGAAGGCCAGCTGGGTTTGTGAACTGGTTTTACTAATCTCCCCATTTCCCACTCCATTACCCTCTCTCTATATCCCATTTTATCTCTCCTCTTTTCTTTGGTAGATGAATAATCATAGAATATAAACTTGTGGCTCTTGAATTGATTGAGTAATGATGTAGAGAGAGATTGTGCTGTATCTTTATTGATTACTTGTGTTCTTGGGTTTTGGTTTGTTTGGCTTGATTTGTTTTGTTTTGGTGGGTGGGTTTGATTTTTTCTTTTGTTTAAATTTGATGGGTGCAGAGGGAGAAGTCGCCTTGAAAAAGGAGAAAGATAGAGAATCCAAAAGATATAAGTGTTTGCACAGTCACTCAACTTATACCCAAAACTATGCAGCAGCTACCTGGGCTTTTTTTGGTTATGGGAATTTTGCTTTCATCAAGTGAAATATAACTCTCCTAAAAACAATTTTTACTTGGTTAAACTTTATCATCATCAAAAAAGAAAGAAAGTGACGAGGGTGGTTTTTGATCTAAATAGATCTGTTGCATTACAGTGGTATTACCACTTTTCTTTCAATCATGAAGAGACTTAGCAGCACAGATTCTTTGGGTGCTTTGATGTCCATGTGTCCAACAACAACAGGTGCTTACAAATTATTCCATTTCAATTTCACTTTTAATGGTTCATGTTATTTGCTCCAAAAAACTGAAAATGGTTCATTATATATTAAAAGGTTCAAACATCAAACATACCCATAACATGTTTTCATGTCTCTAGCTAACCTTTTATTTGATCAAAATAACAACTTGAAATTTTATGATAAAATTTTGGTAGATCAAACCTTTTGTTTCCCAATTTAGTAACTTTTTATGCTCCACTCTTTTTACATTCCTAGTTTTGTTTGCGACAATTATTCTCCCCTATATCTTATTGTTCTTTGTTATCATTAATATAGAAGAACACAGCCCAGGGAACAACCATGTTTACACAAGGGAGTTTCAGTCCATGTTGGACGGCTTAGATGAAGAAGGCTGTGTGGAGGAATCCGGCCAGATCTCCGAGAAGAAACGTCGGCTGAGTGTGGATCAAGTCAAGGCATTAGAGAAGAATTTTGAAGTTGAAAACAAGCTTGAACCTGAGAGAAAAGTGAAGCTGGCCCAAGAACTTGGGCTGCACCCTAGACAAGTAGCTGTTTGGTTCCAAAACCGGCGCGCCCGGTGGAAAACCAAGCAATTGGAGAGAGACTATGGCGTTCTTAAGGCCAATTATGACTCACTCAAGCATAACTTTGAGACTCTCCAACATGACAATGAATCCCTCCTCAAAGAGGTACTCATTCATGTTCATAATTAAACAAACTCTCTAGCTTTCCTAGCATTCCAAAACAGAATTAAGATAGCAAATTAATTATAAGGACGCTGATCAACTGGATACGCATAATGAAATCGTGTACAAGGAACTGTACCTATTATAGAATGCACAGGATATCTAGTTCTCATACCACGATTCAAAATGATAAGTACGCAGGGGGAAATAACCGTTCTTTGATGACCCCGAACACATTTGACAATTCTTATGTGAGAGATTGTTACATTAACGAGTTCGAAGCCTAGAACTTGTAATTATATTGCTAGGCTCTTACAGTCTTAATTTTTTTTTCTTAATTTGTTTTGTAGATAAGAGAACTGAAATCGAAGTTACATGGAGAGAACATTCAAAGCAGTCATTCAGTGAAAGAAGAGGTGATGGCATCTGAAAACAATGTGAGAGTTACAGAAGAACTAATGACCAAGCCACAAGTTGACTCTCTAGCTAAATGTGATGCTACTACAGAGCTCAACTTTGAAAGCTTTGATCAAAACAACAATGGAGTAATGACAGCAGCCACATTTTTCCCGGATTTCAAAGACGGGTCATCGGACAGCGACTCGAGCGCCATCCTGAACGAAGACAACAATAGCCCAAATGCTGCAATTTCTTCGTCCTCAGCCGGAGTTCTTATTCACAGCCACCAGTTTATGCCATCATCCATGAATTGCTTCCCGTTCAGCAGCTCATCAACAGACTCAAAAGAAATTCTTGGGGATGCCCAGAAAGTTTATCAGCCGCAGTTTGTCAAAATTGAAGAGCACAATTTCTTCAGTGGGGATGAATCTTGCAATTTCTTCTCAGATGATCAAGCTCCTAGTCTTCAGTGGTACTGTCATGATCAGTGGAATTGAAGGGGTAAAATTATAAAACCAAGAATCTTGATGGTCAGTTAATGACATATGAAAATAAGGGGATGGAATATTCTGAAAAATCCGAGTAAGAAGCTGCAAAATTCTTTGTGAAATGGAGAGTAAAGTGTAATTAAACAAACTGTAGGGTCTCTCCACTATTGTACAAAAAATTGAAGAAGTTGCAGATGAGTGCAGCAGAAGAGAGAGATTCACGTGGGGTGCGAAATGGGACACCGTGGTGGGGTTGGGGAATCAAAGCCGTGCTGGAATGATTAGATAGTAATTAATTAAGAGCAGTTTCAGTAATAATAAATATATATATATATATATATATATATATATATATATATATATATATATATTCTCTGCTGTTAAAAAAGGAGAAGCCTGGAAACTGCTACTATTATTACTAGTAGTCTAGTACTATTACAGATTTACAGTGGAGGAAATGCAGTCTTGTAATGGTCGGAAAAATAATCATTGGCTCTTTTAAAACAACAGTATCTCTTTGAGTTTAGTAAAAAGATAAGTAGGATTGCATGCATCCAATAATAAAACTGCTTACATATGTTTAATGCAGGAAGATGATAGGTCTGATGTCAGTTGGAGTAGTTCAAAATTAAAGTTGTCTTCTTTTCTCTCTCTTTAGTTTTTCCTCCCCAACTTTTATTATTATAATAAAATTTTATAAAATTTAAAGGCTGGGGATAAATAGAAAATTAAAATAAATATGAGTAAAGTTCATATCATTATGGGTTTGGGGTCTTTCTCACTTAACCACTTGTTATCAGTAAAGTTACATTTAAACTCCCAACTTTTTGAATTGAAGTGAATAAATGCTTTCTGTCTTAACTCCGTTACTTGAGTTGGCTAAAGACTTAATTACCCTCCATATATATATTGAAAGCAACAGATAACGACTGGCATACCAAGGTGGATATAGTTACACGAACTACATCGAGGTTGACCAAGAGAGATTTTATTTAAATAAAAAAAAATTGATGACTATTCGTGAAACACTTCTACACTTGGATTCATCCAATCCCGCCAACTCATTTCAAACCATTTCTACTAGCAATTTCACAAACATGTCATACGAAAAAAAGATATACTAAAAAAAATTGTAATCAATTTTATGATTAGAAAGCGGACGAGAAGCTTTAATCTTCAAATGATTTCTTGATCTGATTACAACAAGAACTTAGTGGGGTTGTATAACCACGCTGGTCCTGTACCATTGCACCTGGCCAACAAGTGGATGACTTGGGCGACGGTGGTGGAATAAAGGTATTTGATTGTATAGCATCACCCTTGTATAAAGGTGTTGCAGATTTTGATATAATGCTATTAGAACCAGGGCCAAATTCTGATGTTCACCTTCCCATATAAGCTCTTGCAATATCAACTGGTGAAGTAATAAGTTCATCTTGCATCTGTCAATAAAAGAAACATCCTTAATAAATATACAACAATAATATAAAATAGACATTGTCAAATAAGGCAAGCACATATTGAAACATATTTATTATTAGAAAACTTAATTCCAATTACAGGTAAATAAGAAAAGGACATCTACTTCGGAGACAAAAGAATGGTTACAAAAATGATGTCACCATCAACTAATTACATTTTGCTACATAATTTTGTAAGTTAAGATTTTTTGGTCACCATAGCAATACTCTTAGTAATGTGTCGTTCAAGTACATGAAAAAGCCACAGAAAATAAAAAAACAAGTGCTGTTTCTGTGAAAAAATCTTATGGTTATTGAAGAAGCTTAAAAATATAATGTCATTGTCAATGTCAAGCTTCAGAAGAAATAGCTTGGCCTCTCCAGTTGGTGTGCAGGGTTACATAGGAATCATGTCAAATAGTTTGATACAGTTGAAAAGAATGTTATCATAGATTCATACAAAAGCTTTGCATCAGGTGTTTAATAAAGCAAACAATGAATTTACTGGATAGCATCAGTGGTGCTGAAAAACAAATTCACGAATTTCCCAAACAGTTTCAAGATTGCTACAAGTATTTCTTCCGATTTTCAACCTTGCATTCAGAAAGCGAAAAACCTCTTCTTCTTCTTTTTCTTCTCGACGTAGGCAAGGAGCTCTTCTTGGTGAACAAAGGCATCGTCAAGAGCCTGCATATGATCGAAAACATATATTTTAATTTTCAAAAAGGTAAAAAAAATGAAGAAAAAAAAATAAGGATCAAACATAACACTCGCGAAATGAGAATTAAACGCATGCCTTCTTAGTTGCTGAAAGCTGTTGCTCCAGGTTATCGACACGAGCCAAAGCAACATTCAACAGTTCCTCTTTCTCGGGAGGCATTGATGCTGGTAAATAAGAAAAGGCCATCTAAGACCTTTTCTTGACCTCCACAGGATGCTCATCATTAATATGACAACAAAATCCGACAATATCGAAATACTCTGAACAAAATGGACATGGGAACTCTTCCCTAATGTCACCATCTGCATCAATTTCTTCAAAACCCATGAGCATATCTGCATCAAAATCATCCATACCATTTCAGATAAACGAATTCACATATAAACATGACTACAAAAACCTATATTTAACAAAATTGAGCTTACCAAATCGCGATTGAAGAGCGAATTGATAGCGCTTAGAAGCTGAAAATAGACGAGCGCTCCATGAATCAGAGTCCATGTTTTGAAATTGAAGCTCTTTGGGATCAAAATCAGTTAGGGTTCCAACAAATTAAATTAGAATTTGATCTTTCGAGTTGTGGATTAAAAACCCCTTAAAAGATGAGAAAAATTATAGAGGAGAGAATTGGGGATTGTGGTTTGAGGAGTGAGAAATGAGAGAGAGAGGACGCACGGTTTGAGGAGGGAGGATTGTGGTTTGAGGAAGAAGGAGGTATTTCGGACATTTACCAGTCTTTTTTGATCGTTACAGTCCCTTTTCACGCGCTTTTGTCGTCTGACATACACGCACGGTTAAATTGGATGGAAAAGGTGACGTTTTCACTTCAACTAAAAAAATCAGGAGTTTAAATGTAGCTTTACTGACTACAGGTGGTTAAGTGGGAAAGACCCCAAACCCCAGGTGTGAGACCCTAGATTTTATGAATAAATATTTAATTTTCTCAAAATAATTTTTTTTAAATATTATGGTGTGAATTTGATATAATGTTATAGTTGTGGGTTATATTTATAAATTTTGTAAAGTACGCAAGTTGTTATATAATATTCGATTGATCGGGAAATATTCTTTTTGTCGGAGAATATTCGTACGACGGTACAATCATTGATGGACCCCGCAACGGAATTATTGTCGAATTGAGAAAACGACAAAAATACTTTATGAAAATAACGGCGGAAGTTTTACCGTTAACTGTTGAAACACCCGGTGTTAAAAGTACGAATGTCTGGCGTGGTTGCATAAGAAGATACCGGTATTGATTATTGATGCTTACGTGAGAAGTCACCGAGTTATACTCAATTATTGCTCTGATGAATTATTGCATCATATCTTTCATATTATTGATTCAATTATTGTTATAGTCTCATCCGCATAATATGATATATTATTAAATCAATGATTGAGACGGCAAAGTTATTCATATTATTATTTGTAATATTGACAATGTCTAGAAGTTTTGTCAAGGAGAGGTTTGGTCACCTAATTGCGCGCCAATAAAGAGAAATCCTTATCGGAAATCCCCTCTTTCCTGGGAACGACCTGATTGTTAAATATTGTGAGTTATAATATTAATGATGAATGTTATTAAAATTGAAGTTGTGTTCGGAGTTGAATTTGGAGACGCGGACGTGATATTTGAGTCCAGAACGATGAAATTAGTAAAAATAGTCTATAAACACAAAATTTTCCGAGATTCACTATTTGGTCAAAAAAGTCAACAGTTGACTTTTTTGGGAAAAGTCAAACTTCGAAATTTCAAAATTTATATTGTTGATAAAAATAGTTTCATTATGTTGGAATTGTTTGTGTTAGTGAAAATCGACATCTATTCCAATGATAATTGATGTCTGGGGGTTATATTGATAAATTGGGTAATTTATCGGATAAATGAGCAATTAATTGCTACTAATTCATATGCTTATATAACTATTTGTTCACACATGTGTACTACTGAATCATATTCTTGTACTATTAGGGGAGTTTGTGCAAAATTGATAATACTTGCATGACTAAGTTAAAAATGGAGGTATAGATGGAGGTACTATATTGTAATTATTTTTATCACATGATTAGAACTATTGAGTCACATGATTTACTATTGAGTCACTTGATTTACTATTGATTCACATTATTTACTATTAGGGGAGTTGGTGCAAATTTGATAATACTTGCAGGACTAAATTAAAAATGAGGAAAAAGTGGAAGGTATTATATTGTAATATTTCGAGCCCCAAAACGTGCAATTATCGAAACTATATTTTCCTATAAATAGAAGCTCATTCTTCCTTCATTTCTCAACAATTCACAAAAGCTTTAGAGCAATTATTATAGAGAGAAATTATAGAGAGAAAGAAGAAGAGAAGTCTGCTACCTCACTATTCCAGTATCCAGTTTTTTTAAAGGTAGGGAATATTATTTGTTGTACTCGTAAAGGGTACTCTTTCTTTCTTATTTATGAAGAGAACTTCTGTTATTCCATTCTTTATTATTCTATTGAAATAACTTTTGTATACACTGCCACCCTATACTTGGTGAAATTCTTCCGTTATTTCATTCTTTATTATTCATTTGAATAACTTTGATAAAGTGCTACCCTATACTTGGTGAATTTCTTCCGTTATTCCATTCTTTATTATTATGTTGGAATAAACCTCATACATGCAAAAAATCTTGTATACATGGTTAAATTCTTCTAATATTCTATTCTTTATTATTACATTTGGAATATCATATGCATGCGTTTTTACTTGGGACCTGGTTCCGTTATTTATTATTACGTTGGAATATCCCACATGCATGCGTTTTACGTGGGACCGGGTTCCGTTATTTATTATTACGTTGGAATATCCTCAGCCGGTGCGTTTTTACGTCGGACTGGTTCCATTCTTTATTATTACATTGGAATATCTCATGCATGCGTTTTTACTTGGGATTTGGTTCCGTTATTTATTATTCATTGGAATAACTCGCCTGCATGGATCTATCGCATGCATGGTGATTTCTTTTATTATTCCATTCTTTATTATACTTAGTTGGTTAAAACTTTGACTTCAGACTCCATGAAATTAGTGGAATATCCTCGATATTTGAGTTTCATCCAATATCTTTTCATGGAAATATTCTTCTTCCGAGCATTCTTGAATTTTTACTCACAAAGCAAAGATCATGTTGACAATTTGGACGTTATCAGTTCCTAGATAAATTAATTCTTGAACTTGTTTTATTGAATTCTTATATCATTGTCATCATCCTCATGTTTATATTTTGTTGAAAGTCATATGTGGCCTGTAGTGCATAGATGGACTTGGTATGATTATGAATGAGGATTATTCATTATAATCATGCTTAGTAATGTTACAAATGATGTGGAAAAAGTCCTCATTGGCCCGTAGTGCATTGATGGACAGTTTTTGGTATGATTATGGCTATGGATTCTCTTTGGCCGTAGTGTAAA
Source organism: Panax ginseng (assembly GCA_020205605.1). NCBI lineage: Eukaryota > Viridiplantae > Streptophyta > Magnoliopsida > Apiales > Araliaceae > Panax > Panax ginseng. The sequence goes on from CM035145.1 coordinate 25,088,654, forward strand.
GATGAATTGTTTTATGGCATGATCAGGACCGTTGATGAAAACATGATTATCTTTAGCCGTAGTGCATAGATAATTCGTGGTCATGATACTAAAGAATATCCTAGCCGTAGTGCAGGGGTGATTCGATGATGTGGATTATTTATTAAGCTGAGTCCCAGCGATAAAAGTGATGAAAAACCTTTTAAATCATAGAAGATAGTAGATTTTATTCCCTACTTGACTCTTTTAATGGATTGCTTGTTCCGCTACAGTTAAACTTGAAGTTTGTTATAATTTATCAGTTTAACATTGTTGAAGACTAATGATAATTTATTCTGCATTATCTTAGTCATATTATTTCTTACTGGGCTATTTGAGCTCACCCTTTCTTTCACTATTCTCTTCAGGAAATGAGAACGTAGATGGGACTAGTCGGGGAACAGAGTGATGGTCCTAGATGGTGCATTAGTAGTCCTCACTATTCTGTGAAATAGTGTGATAATAATTATAATGAGGACTCCTTTTGAGTTTGTATACTATCTAGTAGACAATATTTGTATTCAAACTCACAGTTTATGTTTTATCGTATTGTACACGACAGTTGTATTATTAAGTTGTATTTAAATTCTGTACCATGTATTTGACGACTCAGAATAGATGATGTATACCTATTTTGGGGACGTCAAAGTTGGTATCAAAGCTTAGGGATATGATCCCTGGCTGAGATGTGAGACAAGAACTAGGAGGGGAGAGATGGGGAATTCCTTCGCTAGTATGACCTACCTAAGTTTAATTAGTATTTAATTGGTCGGTCAGAATATAGGGATAATATGTGATATGTTAATTTATTTAATTAACCCTTGTTTTGTGATAGTATTTGAGAATCATATCTAAAAATTTTGAGATGTGCAATGGAGCAAAACAATATGAACGTGTCGCATTACGAGGCTAAATTTGCGGAGTTATCCCGGTTTACATCCCATTTGGTCGATAATGAGGAGAGAATGACGTGAATATTTCTGCGAGGTTTGAAACCCGAAATACGTCAATGCGTCATTTCTCATAAACTTTGTTTATATTCAGATATTGTGAATAGGGCTCAGTTATTGGAGCGCGATAATAAGTTAGCTCAACCAAAAGGTAACGACCAACAACACGATAATAATCATACCGGTGGCAACGACCATCGGAACAATGATAACCATCGTGGGGGAAATTATCATGCCAAGAATGGTAACCACTTTGGTGGTAATCATGGCCAAGATAATAGAAGTGGAAATTTCAAGAAGAGAAGGTCATTTATCTCAATTTTGTCGTATAGTGAAGTCAAGTCAAGCTGGAACGGTGGCACCAAAGGCGGATACGAACAAGTCAAATTCGGTAGTTTAAGGGAGAGCATTTTTCGTGACGACGAATCTAACGAAGTTATCACGGGTTAGTTAATTATAAATTCTTGCGAAGTTTATACCTTATTCGATACCGGTTCTACCTATTCTTTTATCTCTCTTGCTTGTGCTCAACGTTTAAATTTAACTCCGGAGAAGTTAGACTTTGACTTATTGGTTGAAACTTCGTTAGTAGAAACCTTCGTTACCTCCACTATTTATAAATCTTGTTGATTCAAATCGACACTTTCACATTACCTGTCAATCTTATCTCTTTGAAAATACTTGCCTTTGATGCAATTTTTAGAAATCGATTAGTTAACTACTCATCATATTTTTCGTAAGGTTGTTAGCTTTCATATTCCTAACCAACCGTTGTATGCTAATTCAAGCAACCAAACCACTAAAGTCAATCATTGTCATATAAAGCCATAAGTAAAAGAGCCCCGATCCCTTTCGTTGTTGACTTTCTTGTGTGGAATGCAATCAAAACCGGACTTTCGTGAAAGGCAACGTCGTGAATGACGATGGCAAGTTGATAGGTATCAATGTGACGTGTTATCCAAGTCTTGGATGAGAGTCACAGTTTTGAATGATATTTCTATTGTTAATAAATTTTCTGACGTATTCTTGAAGTCTTCTTAGCCTACCCCTAGAGCGTGAAATCAAATTTTGTATTAACCTCAGTACAAAACCCATTTCTTAAACCCTCAAATATTTCTTTACTTAAAATGAACGTAACATGCGCCAAAGACGTTGGCTCGAGCTGTTGAAGATTATGATCGTACCATTCAATACCATCGTGGAAAAACAAATGTGGTAGCTGACACGTTGAGTAGAAGATCGTATGCGTTTACGAGTGCGATGTTGTTAACACAAAGGCCCATTTCGTACGACTTACAAATGATGAAGATAAAGTTAAAGACTCTAGAAACCCAAGTGAAGATAACGAATATACGAGTAGAATCGACTTTAATCGATAAAGTTAAAGCCGCTCAAGCTACATGTAAGATCCCAAATAATTAATAAATGAAATTTAATTTCCTCTAATTATTATTTTGAAATAGTAAGGGTTGATGTGATTAATGTGGATAGTTACGGGTAAAATACACAAATATTTCAAAATAAGCAAGTGGTTATAAAATATTCATTGTTGTCGGGGAATATTCGTTTGGTAGTGGAATATTCGTATCGTTTCGGGGAATATTAAATGACGATTTGCAATGACCATGTGTGTGGGCCCCATAACTAAAAAGCGATTGGAGGAAGAAAATGACAAATATAAGTTGTTTAAAAATAACGGCGTAGTTATTTACAGATTTACATCGTTGGAATACCCCGGTGGTTAAAACACGATGTACGCGTTGTTGAAGCAGAAGATAGCTGCAGATTGCACCAATTATTGACTCTTTACGTAAGAAGGCACTACTCAATAATGGTTACGATAATTCTTGCTCAGGTGTTTTATTTTATTGATTCAATAATTCTTTGCGATGATATTTTATATTCTTTGTTGTTTTAATAATTATCATTACACAATTTTTTTCATTGTCGAAACAATAATTCATATTATCCGAATAATATTATTAGATAACATTATTGGCAATGTCTAGAAAGTTACATCTAAGGAGAGGTTTGGTCACCTAATTCATGCCAAAGAAGGAGAAATTCTTATTGAAAGCCCTCTTTTCCGAGGAAGCGCTCGGTTGTCAATATTGTGATTACGTAATATTATTTGTGAATAATTAATTATTGATTCGTATGATGAGGAAAATATTGATTTTATGTGGATATAGATGGAGAAAATTTTTAATGTGACAATTGTTGAAAATTGAAATTTTATCTTTTTACGATAAAATAATTCATTTAAATATATATTATTATATTTTAATAATATAATAATTGTGATATTTTTACAACGAATGTGGGATATATGAGTATACGAGGAGGAAGAGTATTTTTATTGCAATAAATGTTTAAAACATGTTAAACATGTCTCAATGGACCCCATTTATTGAATCGAAATTTGATTATAGCCTCTAAAATCACCCGTTTGTGGATTTTTGGTCAATTTCATTTGGGAATTTGGAAAAACTTTCTTTCGCAAAGTTGTAGATAATTGAATTTCCTATAAAAACTTCATGTGATTCGAATTTTACGATAAAAGGGCTATTTATTATGAATTATTGAAGTTCAAGCTCAAAATAATTGATTTTGGAAGTTTAAATTATTTTAAATTAGAAAACGTTTTTTTTTTTTTTCTAGAAGGTTGGCATGTGTGAATTCTTTGAGATTAAGATTTCAAGGAATACGTATAATATTTTTATATATATTAATATTATATTAAATTTTCTTTTTGTTGTTAAGCAATTTCTATAAATAGTCTTGGGTTAGAATTGAAAATCACACCGTAAGCTCAAGTTTTCTCTCTATATTATCGAGCGTATTCTTGTGAGTATTTTGAGTATACTTTGAGTATTTCTATACGGTGAAAGTTCAAGATATAGTCTATATCCAAGATTCCATTAGGTTAAATCTTGATCTTTCAAGAAGTAAGGGATATTATTTTTTTCAGTAATGATATTATTTCTTCAATATCATTATCTTTGAAATATTGATCCAAGTTTTTATCAAATTTGGAACTTTTGGTGTCGGGAGTTACTTATTCATTATACGGCTTTATTCACGATATCTGATCTTATTCACGAATACGCAAGACTATTCATCGAAAAATAAAATTTTTTCTTTTCGTCAAAATATCTATTGTGGATACTATCTTTGATTGTATCCATGTTTTGATCATTCTTGAATTTTACGTCACTATGATTATTTTTGAGGTATTTTGGGACGTGGATAAAACAAAGTACAATTCTTAATCCTTAATCCTTGTCATTTTGATTCCTTTGGATTCGTTTTTTAAAAATATTTTCATCATCCTCGGTCTTAAATGATGATATTATTGAATATCTTTGGCCCTGTAGTGCAAAGATGAATGATTTATGATGAATATCTTTGGCCGATGAGTGCAAAGATGAATGATTTCGATGAATATCTTTGGCACCGTAGTGCAAAGATGAATGATTTCGATGAATATCTTTGGCCCGTAGTGCAAAGATGAGCAGTGTTTAGATGAACATGACCAAGTGGTGAATGTCCTCGGCCTCAGTAGTGCGAGGATGAATATTTGATCCCGAGATATATATTGATTGATGTTTGAGGATAAAAATAGGCGATGAACTTTAAAATTCATACATAGAAGATAGTAGTTTGCATTACTTAACTCTTCTAATGAATTATTATTTCCGCTGCGAATATTGATTTAAAATTTGTTGTGTATTGTATTCTATTATATTTTCCTGTTGAAGACTAACGATAATTTTGTTGTATATTATCTTAGTCATAATATTCTTTTCTTGAAATAGTAGTCGAGCTCACCCTTTTCCTTTTTGTTCCATTTTTTCTTCTCGGGAGGCTAGAATATAGCGAAGTACGTAGTCGGGGTATGGAATGAAAGTTCTAGGGAGAGTTGTTTAGTAGTCCTCACCATTGTTGTAAAATAATGTATCAATAATTATGATGAGGATTTATTTGTATGTGGATATTATCAGATGGCAATATCGTATTTAAACTCACAGTTTTACTATTGTAATAATAAAGTTGTAGTTGTTTCATGCAGTGTATTGACAACTCGGAATGGGGATGTAGACCTATTTTGGGGGGTGTCACGGTTGGTATCGAGCTTAGGGATATGATCTCTGGCGGAGATCGGGAATAGAACTAGGAGGGAGAGACGAGTAAATCCTTCGCTAAAGTGTGTCCTACCTAAGCTTATTTGATAGTTGGTCAAGATATAGGGATATTATGTGATATATTGATTTCCTTAATTAACCCACTTTTTATGACAAAGATTTGAGAATGTCGAATCGAGAATATTAACAATGGAAATGAGACCAGTGGAGAGCGCTTGACTCACCAACGAGGAGAGCGAACGTGCAACAGTGGAAATGTTCCTCCTGTGAACAACACCACCGAAAGCGGATGATGAACGAGGGATATTTAGAAGCTTTTTGCGATTCATGCAAAATCGACGAGTGGAGACTCGTGTTCAAAACATAGAGAAAATGATAGCAATTCACGGGTTGTCACAAAAGCAAGCTCAAAGAGTTGGAACCACCGAATTTAAGGGAAAGCCAGATCCGATCATGGCGAAACATGGGTCAAGCAAATTATCAAGATATTCGATGTCTTGGGATGCACAGAGAACAGAAGGTTCCATTCGCCACCTTTATGTTAAAATGGCGAAGCAGATCATGGTGGGAATGCGTGAAGCGTACTCCATCCACTGCATTTCAAAGATGTCTTGGGAGACGTTTCAAAAACTATTTAATGACAAATACTTTCACGAAAGTGTTAAATCATATGAAGGAAGTGGAGTTTATTAGACCGGGAGCGAGAACAACATGGCGGTGTCTTAAGCACGAGGCGAAGTTTGCAGAGTTATCCAGTTTGCACCTCATTTGGTGGAGAATGAGGAACGTATGACGCGGATGTTTACGAGAGTTTTGAAACCCTAAGATACGTCGATTATCTCATCTCTCATAAATTTTCTCTCTATTCGAGAGGATGTTGTTAATAGGGCTCAATTGTTAGAAGCGAGATAACGAAAGATACTATCAACAACCGATGTACCACAATCGATCATCACCTAGGAGATAGCGATCAACAAAACAACAATAACCGGTGGAGAAAGAAAAAGACGGACAAAATGGTAACCACTCCGGTGGTAATCATGGCCATGAAAATAGAAGAAAGCGAGTCGGGAGGAGATTTTAAAAGAGGAGATTCAACAACGACCATGTGAAGACGACGAAGTGCCGAGAGTAAGCCCGGTTCCAAAGGAGGAGAACGACCACCGGCCATATGCTATAAATGCGGGAAAGAGGGACATATCGGTCAAACCGCCCACGTTAGCCCGGTATGCTATAATTGTGGAAATGAAGGACATATCGCCGAGATTGCACAGTAGCGAAACCTAGTTCAATGAGGATGGTGACTCAAAAGATCGTCCCGGAAAAGTCAAAGTCAACGGTCCTGGAAGAAGGCGTTTGTTGTGGATTGGTCAAAATGCGAGGAACCCAAACGAGGTGATCACGGGTAAGCTATTTATAAATTCTTGTGAAGTTTATACTTTACTAGATCTGGGTCTTTACCCATTCATTTATCTCTCCCGCTTGTGCTCAATGTTTAAACTTGACTCAGGAGAAATTAGACTTTGACTATATCTGTGGAAACTCCGTTAGGAGAAACTTTCATCACATCCATCGTTTATAAATCTTGTCTAATCCATGTTGGCACCCTTATCTTACATTGACCTTATCTCTTTAAAGATACTTGCTTTTGATGTGATTTTAGGGATTGATTGGTTAACTACTCATCATGCCAAAATTGATTGTTTTCGTAAGGTTGTTAGCTTTCATATTCATAAACAACTTTGTTGTTCAATTCAAGCAACTAAACCATTAAAATCAATCAATGTCATATCTAATCATAAAGCTATTCGCTTATTAAAAAGCGGATGTCAAGCTTTCTTAGCCCATGTTATGGATTTGAATAAAGACACGTCAAAATTGAATAATATTCTGTTGTTATTAACTTTCCGACGATTTCGAAGAACTTCCGGCCTACCCCGTAACGTGAAGTTGAATTCTTTATTGACCTTGAACTCCGTACAAAGCCCATTTCTAAAACCCCATATCGAATGGCTCCTATTGAACTTCAGAGTTAAAGGTCCAACTACGGGGAGTTGTTGGACATTGGTTTCATTCGGCCCTAGTACATCTCCTTGGGTGCTCTCTATTTTATTTGTAAAGAAGAAAGGCGGAGTATGCGACTTTGTATTGACTATCGGGAATTGAACCATGTCACTATCAAGAATAGGTATCCTCTACCTCGTATTGATGACTTGTTTGACCGATTTAAGGAGCACAATTCTTTTCAAAAATCGATCTTCGCTCGGATATCATCAATTTGAAGATTAGAATCGAGGATATTCCAAAGGCGCGCTTTAGAACCCGATACGGGCATTATGAATTCTTAGTTATGTCTTTCGGATTGACTAATGCTCCTGCGATTTCATGGATATGATGAACCGAGTATTCAAAGAGTATTTGGATCGGGTTCGTTGTTGTCTTTATTGATGACATCCTCATATATTCCAAAAGCCGTGAAGATCATGAGCACCATTTGAATTTGGTACTCCAAAGGCTTCGTGAAAACAAGCTTTATGCCAAGTTAAAGAAATGCGAGTTTCGGCGAGGAAGTAGCATTTCTTGGGCATGTGGTGTCAAAACATGGAGTATCTGTTGACCGTGAAGATTGAAGCAATACAAAGTTGGGAGCAACCAAGTTTGATGATCAAGACGTAGCTTTTTGGGCTTAATTTGGTTATTATCGGAGATTCGTGGAAGGGTTTTCTCGAATCGCTACTCCGATTAACTCATCTAACTCGGAAGGATACAAAATTCGTTTGGAGCGAAGAATGCGAGAAGAGTTTCCAAGAGCTTAAAAGGAGACTTATTTTAAGACTGTTTCTAACAATACCATCCGGTTCGGATGGATTTGTTATCACAAATGATGCTTGAGCAAAGGGTTAGGATGTGTTCTCATGCAACGTGGGAAAGTCATAGCCTATGCCTCACGACAACTTAAAGAATATGAGAGGAATTATCCTACTCATGATCTAGAGTTAGCAAGCAATCGTTGCCGCTTAAAGATCCGGAGGCACTATCTATATGGAGAGAAAGTGGAGATATATTCAGACCATAAAAGCCTTAAATATTTCTTCACTCAAAAAGAACTTAACATGCGGCAGCGACGTTGGCTCGAGCTATTGAAAGACTACGACCACACTATTCAATACCATCCTGGAAAAGCGAACGTGGTAGCTGACGCGTTGAGTAGAAGATCATATGCAGGAACGAGTGCGATGATGTCAAGTATATGCATAGAGCCAACTTTAATAGAAAAAGTTAAGGTTGCTCAAGCCACCGACCCGGAGCTGATGCATATGAAGAAGAAAGTACAAGAAGGAGCTATTCCGGAAGCGAGAATTGATGAAGAAGGAATACTTCGAGTCCACTCCAGACTTTGTGTTCCTAACGATTATGATTTGAAGTACAAGATTATGATGGAGGCACACAATACACCATTTGCAATCCATCAAGGAAGTACTAAATGTATCGTGGTCTTGACATACATTTTGGTGGAACAATATGAAGAGAGAGATTGCAAAGTTTATCTCAACATGTTTAACTTGTCAACGTGTAAAGGCGGAGCATCAAGTGCCTAAGGGACCATTGCAACCACTTGAGATTCCGAAATGGAAGTGGGAACACATTACCATGGATTTAGATTACACGGACTTCCACGGTTTCTCAAGGCATAAATGCTATTTGGGTTATTGTTGATAGATTAACCAAGTCTCCGCTCATTTCTTGCCAATACGGAGACTTATTCCTTGAACGTCTTGCTCAAATGTACGTAAATGAGATTGTGAGATTGCATGGCATGCCAAGATCCATAGTTTGGATCGTGACTCAAGATTCACTTCAAGATTTTGGGTTAGCTTGCAAAAAGCTATGGGTACGGATTTAAGATTGATTAAGCATACCATCCTCAAAGCGGACGGACAATCGAGAGAGGACTATTCAAACTCTTGAAGATTTATTAAGACTCGTGTCCTAGACTTCAAGGCGGTTGGGATAAGTATTTACCATTGGTGGAATTCTCCTACAACAACAGATTATCGAGCAAGTATAGGTGTGGCCCCATTCAAGCATTATATGGACGAAAGTTTCGCTCTCCAATATGTTGGGATGAGGTGGGTGAAGCAACATTGTTGGGACCCGAGTTAAGACGATATGACTACCGAAAAGATCCAAATGATTCGACAACGTATACAAACCAGCACAAGATCGACAAAAAGAGTTATGCGGATCTTCATCGAAAGGATGTGGAATTTAGTATGGGGATCATGTATTATGCGTGTTGCCCCATGGAAGGAGTTACAAGATTCGGGAAGAGAGGAAAGCTCAATCCACGATTTATTGGTCCATTTCAAATTCTTGACCGAAGTAGGAAATGTAGCCTATAGACTCGCGTTACCTCCAAGTATGTCTCGTGTTCATAATGTGTTTCACATATCCGTACTTCGTAAATATGTGAAAGACCGAATCACGTTATTGAGTTAGAACCTGACGAGATAGCCAAGACTTAACGTATGAGGAAGTACTGCAAGATCTTGGATAGGAAGGAGCATCCCTACACGACGAAGGTCATACCACAAGTTAAAGTCTTGTGGAGAAACCATCTTATAGAAATGACCAGGAGTTGAAAACGAAATGAAAGCGAGGTATCCTCATCTTTTGAAAACACCAGTCGTCGACGCCAATTTCGAGGACGAAATTTCATAAGGAGGGAGGTCAGAAGATCCCAAATAATTAATAAATGAAATTTAATTTCTTCTAATTATTATTTTGAAATAGTAAGGGTTGATGTGATTAATGTGGATAATTACGGGTAAAATACGCAAATATTTCAAAATAAGCAAAGTGGTTATAAAATATTCATTGTTGTTGGGGAATATTCGTTTGGTCGTGGAATATTAAATCGTTCGGGAATATTAAATGACGACGGCTTGACCATGTGTGGGCCCCATAATGAAAAGCGATTGGAGGAAGAAAATGACAAATATAAGTTGTTTAAAAATAACGGCGTAGTTGTTACCGTTTACACTGTTGGAATACCCGGTGGTTAAAACACACGATGTCTGGCGTTGTTGAAGCAGAAGACACCGGTGTATTGCACCAATTATTGACTCTTACGTAAAGAAGGCACTACTACTCAATAATGGTTACAGTAATTCTTTGCTCGTTGTTTTATTTTATTGATTCAATAATTTGCTGCGATGATATTTTATATTGTCATTGTTTTAATAATTGTCATTACACAAGATTTTTCATTATCGATACAATAATTCATATTATCTCGAATAATATTATTAGATAACATTATTGGCAATGTCTAGAAAGTTACATCTAAGGAGAGGTTTGGTCACCTAATTGCGGCGCCAAGAAGGAGAAATTCTTATTGGAAAGCCCCCTCTTCTTAGAACCATCGGTTGTCAATATTGTGATTCGTAATATTATTTGTGAATAATTAATTATTGATTCATATGATGAGGAAAATATTGATTTTATGTGGATATAGATGGAGAAAATTTTTAATGTGACAATTGTTGAAAATTGAAATTTTATCTTTTCTCGATAAAATAATTCATTTAAATATATATTATTATATTTTAATAATATAATAATGGTGATATTTTTACAACTAATGTGGGATATATGAGTATACTGAGGAGGAAGAGTATTTTTGTTGCAATAAATGTTTAAAACATGTTAAACATGTCTGTGGACCCCATTTATCGACCGAAATTTAATTATAATTTCTAAAATCACCCGTTTGTGGATTTCAGTCAATTTATGTTGGGAATTTGGAAAACTTTCTTCTGTAAAGTTGTAGAGAATTGAATTTCCTATAAAAACTCATGAGATTCGAATTTTCTGATAAAAGGGCTATTTATTATGAATTATTGAAGTTCAAGCTCAAATAATTGATTTTGGAAGTTTAAATTATTTTAAATTAGGAAAACGTTTTTTTATTTTTTTCTAGAAGGTTGGCATGTGTGAATTGCTGAGATTAAGATTTCAAGGAATACGTATAATATTTTTATATATATTAATATTATATTAAATTTTTTCGCTTTTGGTGTTCTAAGCAATTTCCTATAAATAAGTGCTTAGGTTAGAATTGAAAATCACACCGTAAGCTCAAGTTTTCTCTCTCTATATTATCGAAAGCGTATTCTTGTGAGTATTTTGAGTATACTTTGAGTATTGCTATACGGTGAAAGTTCAAGATATAGTCTATATCCAAAGATTCCAGCTTAAGATCGATCTTTCGAGGTAAGGATATTTTTTTTTCGTAATGATATTATTTCTTCAATATCATTATCTTTGAAATATTGATCTGAAGTTTTTATCAAATTTGGAACTTTTGGTGTCTGGGTTCTTATTCACGTATACCAAGACTATTCACATATATCTCTGACTTATTCACGAATATTTGGCCTTTATTCATCGAAAAATAAAAATTTTTCTTTTCGTCAAAATATCTATTGTGGATACTATCTTTGATTGTATCCATGTTTTGATCATTCTTGAATTTTACGTCACTATGATTATTTTTGAGGTATTTTTGGACGTGGATAAAACAAAGTACTAATTCTTAATCCTTAATCCTTGTCATTTTGATTCAATCGGATTCGCTTTTTTAAAAATATTTTCATCATCCTCGGTCTTAAATGATGATATTATTGAATATCTTTGGCCCTGTAGTGCAAAGATGAATGATTTATGATGAATATCTTTGGCCAATAGTGTAAAAAGATGAATGATTTCGATGAATATCTTTGGCGTAGGTGCAAAGATGAATGATTTGATGAATATCTTTGGCCAGTAGTGCAAAGATGAGCAGTGTTTAGATGAACATGACCAATTGGTGAATGTCCTCGGCACGTAGTGCAAGAATGAATATTTGATCCCAGATATATATTGATTGATGTTACTGGGGATAAAATAGACGATGAACTTTAAAATTCATACATGTAAGATAGTAGTTTGCATTACTTAACTCTTCTAATGAATTATTATTTCATTGCGAATATTGATTTAAAACTTGTTGTCTATTGTATTCTATTATATTTTTCCTGTTGAAGACTAACGATAATTTTGTTGTATATTATCTTAGTCATAATATTCTTTATTGGGCTAGTCGAGCTCACCCTTTTCCTTTTTGTTCCATTTTTATTCTCGGAGGCGAGAATATAGCGAAAGACTTAGTGGGTATGGAATGAAAGTTCTAGGGAGAGTTGTTTAGTAGTCCTCACCATTGTTTTAAAATAATGTATCAATAATTATGATGAGGATTTATTTGTATGTGGATATTGTCTCAGATGGCAATATCTCGTATTTAAACTCACGCTTTTACTTATTGTAATAATAAAGTTGTAGTTGTTTATCGCAGGTGTATTGACAACTCAGAATGGGGGATGTAGACCTATTTTGGGGGTGTCACACTACACACCCGGAGCTGATAAATGTGAAGAAGAAGGTTCAAGAGGGCGTTATTCTAGAAGCAAGAATCGACGAAGAGAGAAAATCTCAACCCTCGATTTAATTGGTCCATTTGAAATCCTCAATGAAGTAGGAACTGTGGCCTATAGACTTGTTTTACCGCCAAGTATGTTGCGTGTTCATAACGTTTTTAACGTATCGACGTTACGTAAATATGTGGACGATCTGAACCACATTATTAATTTAGAACCGGACGAGATAACGGTTGATTTAACGTTTGAGGAGATACGTTTTAAAATCTTGGATAAGAAGAATCGTATTCAACACTCAAAGGTTACACCTCAAGAGTTAGAATTTGAAATGAAGTCAAGATATCCTCACCTGTTCAGCATACCAAGTACGTACGTAAATTTCGAGGGCAAAATTCCATAAGGAGGGGAGATTGTGAGACCCCAGATTTTATGAATAAATATTTAATTTTCTCAAAATAATTTTTTTAAATATTATGGTGTGAATTTGATATAATGTTATAGTTGTGGGTTATATTTATAAATTTTGCAAAGTACACAAGTTGTTATATAATATTCGATTGGTCCGGGAATATTTTTTTGTCGGGGAATATCCATACGACGGTACAATCATTGGTGGACCCCGCAACGGAATTATTGTCGGATTGAGAAAACGACAAAAATACTTTATGAAAATAACTGCGGAAGTTTTACCGTTAACTGTTGAAACACCCGGTGTTAAAAGTATAGTAATACGCGTGGTTGCATAGTAGCACATGGTATTGATTATTGATGTTTACGTGAGAAGTCACTCAGTTATACTCAATTATTGCTATAGTAATTGCTGCATCATATCTTTCATATTATTGATTCAATTATTGTTACAGTATCATCATCATAATATGATATATTATTAAATCAATGATTGAGACGAAAAAGTTATTCATATTATTATTTGCAATATTGACAATGTCTAGACGTTCTGTCAAGGAGAGGTTTGGTCGTCTAATTGCGCGCCAATAAAGAGAAATCCTTATCGGAAAGTCCCCTCTTTCCTGGGAACGACCTGGTTGTTAAATATTCTGAGTTATAATATCAATGATGAATGTTATTAAAATTAAAGTTGTGTTCGGAGTTGAATTTGGAGATGCGGACGTGATATTTGAGTCCGAAACGATGAAATTAGTAAAAATAGTCTATAAACACAAAATTTTCTGAGATTCACTATTTGGTCAAAAAAGTCAATAGTTGACTTTTTCGGGAAAAGTCAAACTTCGAAAATTCAAAATTTATATTGTTGATAAAAATAGTTTCATTATGTTGGAATTGTTTGTGTTAGTGAAAATCGACATCTATTCCGATGATAATTGATGTCTGGGGGTTATATTAATAAATTGGGTAATTTATCGGATAAATGAGTAATTAATTGCTACTAATTCACATGCTTATATAACTATTTGTTCACATGTGTGTACTACTGAATCACATTCTTGTACTATTAGGGGAGTTTGTGCAAAATTGATAATACTTGCATGACTAAGTTAAAAATGGAGGTATAGATGGAGGTACTATACTGTAATTATTTTTATCACATGATTAGAACTATTGAGTCACATGATTTACTATTGAGTCACTTGATTTACTATTGATTCACATTATTACTATTAGGGGAGTTGGTGCAAGTTTGATAATACTTGCAGGACTAAATTAAAAATGAGGAAAAAGTGGAAGGTATTATATTGTAAGATTTTGAGCCCCAAAATGTGCAATTATCGAAACTATATTTTCCTATAAATAGAAGCTCATTCTTCCTTCATTTCTCAACAATTCACAAAAGCTTTAGAGCAATTATTATAGAGAGAAATTATAGAGAAAAAGAAGAAGAGAAGTATGCTACCTCATTATTCCAGTATCCAGTTTTTTTTAAGGTAGGAAATATTATTTGTTGTACTCGTAAGGGGTACTCTTTCTTTCTTATTTATGAAGAGAACTTCATTATTCCATTCTTTATTATTCATTGGAATAACTTTATATGTGAAGCTACCCTATACTTGGTGAAATTCTTACGTTATTCCATTCTTTATTATTATGTTGGAATAAACCCGTTTATGCAAATAATCTTTGTATACATGGTGAAATTCTTCTAATATTCCATTCTTTATTATTCATTGGAATATCACATGCATGCGTTTTACGCCGGACCTGGTTCCGTTATTTATTATTCTGTTAGAATATCCTGTCTGTGCGTTTTACGCCGGACCTGGTTCCGTTATTTATTATTCTTTTGGAATATCCTGTCGGTGCATTTTACGCCGGAACTGGTTCCATTCTTTATTATTCATTGGAATATATATCGTATCTGCGCTTTTTTCTGCCGGACTGGTTCCGTTATTTATTATTCGTTGGAATAACCTACCACCGTGGTCTATCGAATGCATGGTGATTTCTTTTGTTATTCCATTCTTTATTATACTCGATTGGTTAAAACTTTGACTTTATACTCCATGAAATTAGTGGAATATCCTTGATATTTCGCTTCATCCAAATATCTTTTCATTGAAATATTCTTACGAGCATTCTTGAATTTTACTCTACAAAGCGAAGATCATGTTGATAATTTGACGTTATCGATTGCTGGATAAACTAATTCTTGAACTTGTTTTATTGAATTCTTATATCATTGTCATCATCCTCATGTTTATATTATGTTAAAAGTCATATGCGGCCTATAGTGCATAGATGGACTTGGTATGATTATGACCAGGGATTATTCGATATAATCATAACCGTAATGTTACAAATGATGTGGAAAAAGTCCTCATTGGCCCGTAGTGCATTGATGGACAGTTTTTGGTATGATTATGACTATGGATTCTCGTTGGCCGTAGTGCAAAGATGAATTGTTTTATGGCATGATCAGGACCGTTGATGAAAACATGATTATCTTAAGTCGTAGTGCATGGATAATTCGTGGTCGTGATACTAAAGAATATCCTTGGGCGTAGTGCGAGGGGTGATTCGATGATGTGGATTATTTATTGTTTGAGTCCAAATGATAAAAGTGATGAAAAACCTTTTAAATTATAGAAGATAGTAGATTTTATTTTATACTTGACTCTTTTAATGGATTGCTTGTTTAGATTCTGCGATTAAACTTGATGTTTGTTATATTTTATCGGTTTAACAATTGTTGAAGGCTAACGATAAATTATTCTCGCATTATCTTAGTCATAATATTTCTTCTAGGCTAGTTGAGCTCACCCTTTTTTTCCGTTTCTCTCTGTGAAATGAGAACGTGGCTGGGACTATTCGGGAACAGAGTGATGGTCCTAGATGGTGCATTAGTACTCCTCACTATTCTGTGAAATAGTGTGATAATAATGTAATGAGGACTCCTTTTGAGTTTGTATACTCTCTAGTAGACAATATTTGTATTCAAACTCACAGTTTATGTTTTGTCGTATTGTACACGACAGTTGTAATATTAATTTGTATTTGAATTCTGTACCATGTATCTGGCGACTCAAGATGGGTGAAGTATACCTAGTTTTGGGGGCGTCACACCAGGTGGTGATCTGAACTTTACTCAAAAAATATTAATACATAAATGACAAAATAGAAGTTTTAAAATTTGTTAACACCAATCCTTTTTTCGACTTTATATATTAGATAATAAAATACAGTTTGCACTTTATAAAATTGTTGAGATTTGTGTAATGATGTTGAAAACGTATCTAAGTGCAAGATTATTTTTGCTTAACAAAATATACCCTCAAAAATTTTACTAGTCAGAAGTGATGGTGTGTATTGTCTTGCGAAAAGAAATTTGGAGTGCATTTTGTTTAGAAAAAAGAATCTTAGGATTAGGTGTGAGCAAAAAACGGGTAAAATTGAATAACTGAACAAAATTAAAATTTTTAAATCGAATTATTTCGATTATTCATTTTTTTTCTAAATTCGGTTATATCCGATTTCTCATTCAGTATTCGATTTCGGGGTCCGATTGTTAAAATCAGCTTATTCGGTTACCCGAATAACCGAACCTATTCATTAAAAAAAATTAATTCATACTTGTATGATGTATCACCGTATGTCTGTATCAGTGTATGTTGTGACGCCCCCAAAATAGGTATACATCACCTATTCTAAGTGGTCAAATACATGGTACAGAATACAAATACAACTTAATTATACAACTGTTGTGTAAAGTACGACAAAACATAAGCTGTGAGTTTTAATACAAATATTGTCGTCTAGACAATATTCAAACTCAAATTCAATATTATTACATTTATTTTCCACTATTTCACTGAATAGTGAGGACTACTAATGCTATCATCTGGTCTATCACTCCGTTCTCCGACTAGTCCCTGCTACGTTCTTATTTCCTGAAGAGAACAATAAAAGTAAAAGAGTGAGCTCAACTAGCCCAGTAGAAAATATTATGACTAAGATAATGCAGAACATATTATCGTTAGCCTTCAACAAATTGTTAAACCGATACAATATAACAACCATCAAGTTTAATCAAGCAATGAACAAGCAATCCATTAAAAGAGTCAGTAGAGAATAAAATCTACTATCTTTTATGATTTAAAAGGTTTTTCATCACTTTTATCATTTGGGACTCACTTAATAAATAATCCACATCATCGAATCACCCCGCACACTCTGCCAAGGATATTCTTTAGTATCACAACCACAATTATCCATGCACTATGGGCCAAGCATATATTTGTGTATTCAATAATGGTCATGATCATGCCAACAACTCTCCATCAATGCACTACGGACCAATGAGGACTTTTAACACATCATTTGTAACATTACGAAATTACATGATTACACCGAATAATCCTCGTCATAATCATACCAAGTCCATCTATGCACTATAGGCCACAAATGACTTTCAAACAAAATATAAACATGAGGATGATGACAATGATATAAGAATTCAATAAAACAAGTTCAAGAATTATTTTATCCAGAACTAATAACGCCCAAATTGTTAACATGATATCGCTTTCAGAGAGTAAAATTCAAGAATGCTCGTAAGAATATTTCCATGAAAAGATCTTTGGATGAAGCGCAAATATCAAGGATATTCCACTAATTTCATGGAGTATAGAAGTCAAAACTTTAACCAATTTGAGTATAATAAGGAATGGAATAACAAAAGAAATCACCGGGCATGCGATAGGCGCATTGCAGCAAAGTTATTCCAATGAATAATAAATAACGGAATCAAGTCCGGCCAGAAAACGCATGCATGTGATATTCCAGAGAATAATAAAGATGGAATTAGTCCCGTAGAACGCAACGCATGCACATGATATTTCAAATGTAATATAAAGATTTAAATCAGTCAGAACGAAAACGCATGCATGTGATATTCCAATGTAATAATAAAGCGGAACCAGTCCCAAGCGTAGAACGCATGCATGTGATGTTCCAATGAATGATAAAGAATGGAACAATGTAAGAATTTCACCAAGTATAGGGTAGCCAGCGTATACAAAGTTATTACAATGTAATAATAAATAATGGAATAATGTAAGTTTCTTCATAGATAAGAAAGAAATAATACTCCCTACCTTGAAAAAAAACTGGATAATGGGAATAGTGAGGTAGCAGATTTCTCTTCTTTTCTCTCTATAATTTCTCTCTATAATAATCGCTTCTAAAGCTTTTGTGAATTGGTGAGAAATGAAGGAAGAATGAGCTTCTATTTATAGGAAAATATAGTTTCAATAATTGCACGTTTTGGGGCTCAAAAATTACAGTACAATACCTCCAACTTTTCTTTCATTTTTAATTTAGTCCCGCAAGTATTATCAAACTTGCACCACCTCCCCTAATAGTAAATAATGTGAATCAATAGTTCAATCATGTGAATCAATAGTTCTAGACATGTGAAAATACTTAATTTACGATATAGTACTCCATCTATACCTCCATTTTTAACTTAGTCATGCAAGTATTATCAATCTTGCACCAACTCCCCTAATAGTAACAAGAATGTGAAACAATAGTATACACATGTGAACAAATAGTTATAATCATGTGAAATAATAGCAATCAATTGCTCATTTATCCGGTTAAATACCCGATTATCAATATAACCTCCAAACATCAATTATTATCGAAATAATTGTCGATTTTCACTAACACAAATAATTCCAACACAATGAAACCATTTTTATCAAAAATATAAATTTTGAAGTTTGACTTTTTCCGAAAAAGTCAACTATTGACTTTTTAACCAAATAGTGAATTCCGAAAAATTTTGTGTTTATAAATTATTTTTACTAATTTCATCGTTCCGGACTCAAATATCACGTCCGCGTCTCCAAATTCAACTCCGAATACAACTTCAATTTTAATAACATTCATCATTAATATTATAACTCACAATATTTATCAACCAGGTCGTTCCTAGGAAAGATGGGCTTTTCAATAAGGATTTCTCCCTATTGGCGCGCAATTAGGTGACCAAACCTCTCCTTGACAGAACGTCTAGACATTGTAAATATTGTAATTTAATATTATGAATAACTTTGTCGCCTCAATTATTGATTTAATAAAATAACATATTATGCAGATGATACTACGACAATAATCGAATCAATAATATGAGAGATATGATGCAAAGAATTATCGTAAAGCAATAATTGAGTATAACCGAAAGTGACTTCTCACATAAGCATCAATAATCAATACCGTGTGCTACTACGCAACCATGCGCCAGACATCAGATTTTTTTACTACCGGTGTTCAACGTTAACAGTAAAACTTCATGAATTATTTTCATAAAGTATTTTGGCATTTTCTTAATCCGACAATAATTCCGTTGTGGGGGGTCCACCAATGATTGTGTCGTTTTACGAATATTCCCTATTAAAACGAATATTTCCCGACCAATCGAATATTATATAACAACTTGCGTACATTGCAAAATTTATAAATATTACCCACAACTATAACATTATATCAAATCCACACCATAATATTCAAAAATATATTTTGAGAAAATTTAATCTTTATTTAAAAAGTCGGGGTCTTACATATATCACTGCCCCTAATTCCCATTTTTCAGTTTTCAATTCCTCTCACCTCTTGAGTCTTCTTTCATCTCAGATCTCATAAGAAACAACTTCTCATCTTCGTCTTACTCTCATCTCAGATCTCCGTCTCGCCGACCATCGTCTTACTCTCATCCCAGATCTCACAGCTTCAATTCCTTTTTGATTTGATGGATCCACAGTCCACAGATATAACTCTTTCACTTTCAGATCTTCCTCTACTTTCAGTCCTAAAGGTTTGTTCTTTAACCATGTTTTTCTGTAATGGGTATATGATGTGCAGTGTGTGATGTTTTTGTTGAAAAAATTAGAGTTGATTTCTTTTGTGAGCTGTGAGTTCTTAGAATTTAGAGAAGTTAGGATATGTTGTATTAGTTGAACCTTCTCGATTTGAAATGGCTAGCCAAACACTTGTGAACAAATTAAATTTGACCACGCTATTTTTCAAAATATTCCAATTTTATGTGTTATATATATAGATAACATCAAATGTGATATTTAGCGGCAAAATTAATGAAATACCCACTGTAATTGACACATTTTACTGATCATTACACCATTGACCTTTTAATTTTTTAAATTATCCACTAAACTAATTATTATTTTAAAATTAGGTCATTCCGTTAAAGAAAATAAACGAACGTTAATTTTTTATCGATAAAACTAATAAAGTATCCATTGTAGTCGACACGTTTTACTAATTATCCCATTAAACTAATTAATATTTTGAAATTGGATCATTCTGTTAAAAAAAATTAAGTAGACATTAATTTTTTATCTATGTGGCTCTGGAAAAGAAATTCAAAAATATAAAATATTACTTATGTGGCAAAAAAATAATAAAAAACTTGAAAGTGAAAGCAAAATAATCAAAATATTTTGGGTACTCTAAACTCACATGTTTATCAATAGAAAAAACTTCCTCACAAATGAAAAGCAATGCATCATTAGTAGAAATGAAAACGCGGTAATTGGCAACAACAACATTTTGCATCTGTCTCTGAATTATCTCCGCATCGATATGTAAAAAGTCAGGCTCCTATCAAATCATAAATACAATCTCAACAAAATCAATTTAACCAAATATTACTACCACGTGTCTGTGTGTGTGTGTATATATATATATATATATATATATATATATATATATATATATATATATATATATATATATATAGAGAGAGAGAGAGATTGGAGAAGGAGTGAACCTTGTGGAGGCGATCGAGAGTGAATGAGAAAAGTTCGGAGACATAAGGTTGTTAATAGTCGGAGGTGAGAGGGAGGAAACCTACTACAACACAATTTACTTCATCTGTTGTTGTTGTTGTGGATTTAGACTCTATTGTTATATCTAATGCTGAACTTTGAAGCTCAATTCAATGTTTTAGGTATTCAGATCTAAGAATTTTCATAGATTTTAGAAAGAGAAAATACGCAGATCTATTTGATCTGGATGAATGAAAAGAAGAGAGAGATGAGAGGAGGAAAGAGGGAGAATAAATCAAATTTGATTATTTTCTTTTTTCTTTTTCACGTTCACGTAGGATAAAAATTGAAACGATTTCACACTCGTTAAGGCAAAGATAACAGAATGACTCAATTTCAAAATATTAATTAGTTTAATGGGGTAATTTAAAAAATTAAAAGTTCAATGGTGTAATTAGTAAAACGTGCCAATTACAATGGTTAATTCATTAGTTTTGTCGATAAAAAATTAACGTCCGTTTATTTTTTTTAACGGAATGACTCAATTTCAAAATAATAATTAGTTTAGTGGGATAATTTAAAAAATTTAAAGGTTAATAGTGTAATCAGTAAAACGTGTCAAATACAGTGAATATTTCATTAGATTTGTCAATATTTAGTTTCTCATAATATTTTGTTCCATAACTTCGATTATTAACCGAATAGCGAAATCAATTATTCTGTTTTCGATAATTTGATTACTTCTTAATTTTGTTAGTTTTTCGGATAGTAAAAGTAAGCATATTTGGGTATTCAGTTATAATTGAATAAACTATTCGGTTCGGTTACAACCGAATGATCAGTCCTACTTAGGATGCATTTTGATTGGTTAAAGTTTCGAAATGTGCATTTTGTTTAGTAAAAAAAGAAATTAGTGGTGCAATTAAATACTCCATCCGTCCCAAATTAATTGCTCAATTTTGACTTTTTAAAGTCAAATTGACCATTTTTAAAACTAAGCTGTTTAGTATTTTTGCTAAAATATAGGTGAAGAGATTATAACCAAAAGAAAGTATATACAATTTATTACTAATCCTAATTTTTATAATTTTAGAAATATATTTATATATGCTTAATTATTTATTCTAAAAATAGTCAATTTGACTTAAAAAAGTCAAAATTAAGCAATTAATTTTGGACGGAGGGAGTACAATTTAAAATTTATGATGAAAACTTCAACAACCTTATAAATTTTAGAGGTACAAATTATATTTTAGTCTATATTAAATTATTATTATTATTCTTTTTCTTTTTTAACAAATTTTGGATTCGGCTAAAAACTGAATTTAGACATAAGTTCGTGTTCCTTTAATAAAAAAGTAGAGAAATTAAAAAAATTTAAATTTCAAAACTAGTATAAATTTATTTAGTTTTAGTTAGTGTAATCGAAGTTATTATAATTAAGACCTAATAAAAATTATTCTATTGGATCTTCAAAATATGTCCATTTTACACCCACTAAGAAAAGTAAGTAGCAGAAAAAGAATAGAAAAAGTTTTAAATTTTTACAAAATTACAAGTCTTTTTTTTATTATATATATACTTAGTGAACTTTACTAAATGACATATTTATCTTTCAATTTATGTATGTACTACTTGCTATCTTTTTAAGGATAAAAAAATTGTACTTTAGGCCATTCTTCGAAGAATGGAGGGATTACTAATTGTAATATTAATTATTTTTAGAAATTACATAAATCACATCAAATTTTAATTTTAAGCATTTAAAATTTTATTTTAATAAAATGAAATAAAACTCTTTTATTGAACGAATGGAGTATAGTCTAAGGAAATATTCTTCGTCCTATATTAAACGTGCTAATTGCTTTTGACATGCTAATTAATATTATTATTATTTTTACCTAATTGCTCTTCTAAATTACTCCATCCGTCCCTTAATATAAGACGTTTTAGAATTCCAAGTAAGTATTAATTGTTTAGTTTCTAATATTACCCCAAATATTAAATATAACTGGTTCTCTCACTATTTTTTGCCCAATAAATAACAATCTCTTTTTCTAATATAAGGACAATATAGATATTTAATATTATATTTAATGCTATATAATCTGTGACACCCTCAAAATAGGTATACAACACCCATTCTGAGTCGCCAAATACATGGTACAGAAACAACTACAACTTTATTAATACAATTGTCGTGCAAAATACGACAACACTTAAACTGTGAGTTTAAATACAAATATTGTCATCTAGACAATATCCACACTCAAATAAGTTCTCATTACAATTACTGATACACTATTTTACAAAATAGTGAGAACTACTAAAACAACTTCTAGAACCATCATTCCACACCCCGACTAGTACTCGCTACATTCTCGCATCCTGAGAAGAAAAAATGGGACAAAAAGGAAAAGGGTGAGCTCAACTAGCCCAGTAAAGAACATTATGACTAAGATAATATAGAACAAATTATCGTTAGTCCTCAACATGGAAAAATCTAATAGAATACAATAGACAACAAGTTTTAAATCAATATTCGCAGCGAAAATAATAATTCATTAAAAGAGTTAAGTAGAGAATAAAATCTACTATCTTCTATATATGAATTTAAAAGTTCATCATCAATATTTTATCCTTGTAACATCAATCAATATACATCTTGAATTAAATAGCCATCTTTGCACTACAGGCCAAAGATATTCATCAGTTGGTCATGTTCATCTAAACACCTATTCATCTTTGCACTACGGGCCAAAGATATTCATCAGAAAATCATTCATCTTTGCACTACATGCCAAAAATATTCAGTTATATCATCATTTAGGACTGAGGATGATGAAAAATATTTTAAAGAAAACGAATCCAGTGAAGCAAAAGAACAAATATTAAAAATTCGTACTTTAAACAATCCAAGTTCAAAAATACTTCATAAATAATCATAGTGGAGTAAAATTCAAGAATGATCAAAACATGGATACAATCAAAGCTAGTATCCATAATAGATATCTTGGACAAAAACAGAAATTTAATTTTTTTTCTGTGAATAGTGTCATATTCGTGAATAGTGACGTATACGTGAATACTGACATATACGTGAATAGTAACCCTGACACTAAAAGACAAAAATTTCACAAGAAAAATCTTACCAATATTCCGGCATAATGATAGTGAAAGAAATAATATCATTTATAAAAAAATAACATCCCTTACCTCAAAAGGATAGTACTTCTGACTGGAATACTGGATATAGTGCTGAAGGAAATTGCACCGTATAACAACACTCAAAGTACCAAAATACTTACAAAAATACGCTCGATATTATAGAGAGAGAAAACTTTAGTTTCTGGTGTGATTTTTAATTCTAACCTAAACACCCTATTTATAGGAAAATGCTTAGAACACTAAAATATAAAATTTAATAA
This sequence comes from Panax ginseng, assembly GCA_020205605.1. Lineage (NCBI taxonomy): Eukaryota > Viridiplantae > Streptophyta > Magnoliopsida > Apiales > Araliaceae > Panax > Panax ginseng. Next base: position 25,112,937 of record CM035145.1, read on the forward strand.
AATAATAATATTTATAAATTAAATTCCTACGCACACCTTACCAGCTGATTTCAACCATTTAACACATGCCCACAAATGAAAAAAACGTTTTTCTTTAAAAAATTATTTAAAACTTCAAAAATCAATTATTCCGGAACTTCAATAATTCATAATAAATAGCCCTTTTATCAGAAAAATTCAAATTTTATGTCCTTCTATAGGAAATTCAAATCTCTACAACTTTGTAAGTTTAAGTTTTTCTAAATTCCAAACAGAAATTGACCGAAATTCACATACGGACGATTTCACAGGCTATAATCAAATTTCAGTCAAGAAATGGGGTCCACAAACATGAAAAACATGTTTTAAATATTTTTAGTAACAAAAATATTCTTCCTCCTCATTTACTCATATATCACACATTCATTGTAAAAATATATCCATTATTATATTATTATAATATAATAATATATTTAATTGAATTATTTTATCGTAAAAGATAAAATATCAATTTTCAACAATTGTCACATTAAAAAATTTCTCCATCTATATCCACATAAAAGGAATATTTTCCTTATCATATAAATCAATAATTAATTATTCACAAATAATATTATGTAATCACAACATCGATCAACCGTGCCGCTCCCTAAGAAAAGAGGGCTTTCAATAAGAATTTCTCCTCATTTGGCGCATGCAATTAGGTGACCAAACCTCTCCTTAGATGTAACTTTTAGACATTGCCAATAATGCTATCTAATAATATTATTCAAATAATATGAATTATTGATTTGATAATGTAAAAATATCACAGAAGTGACAATTATTGAAACAATAATAATATAAAATATCAACGTAGCAATTATTGAATCAATAAAATAAAATATTGAACAAGAATTATCGTAACAATTATTGAGTAAAGGCTTCTTCACGTAAGAATCAATAATTGGTGCAATACCGTAATATTATGTGTTTTTAACCATAAGGTATTCCAATAAGTATAATTCGTAATAACTACGTCATTATTTATAAACAACTTATACTTGTCGTTTTCTTCATCCAATCGCTTTCCGTTATGGGGCCCATACAAGGCTGCGCCGTCGTACGAATATTTTCCGACAATAATGAGTATTTTATAACCACGTGCTTATTTGAAATATTTGCGTATTTTACCCATAACTAACTACATTAATCAATTCAACCCTTACTATTTTAAAATAATAAATAGAGGAAATTCAATTTCATTTATAATAAGTTGGGGTCTTACAACCTCCCCTCCTTATGAAATTTCATCCTCGAAATTGATGTACGTACCTGGCATTTCAAAAAGGTGAGGATACCTCGTTTTCATTTCCGTTTCCAACTCCCAGGTCATTTCCTCAATAGCATGGTTCCTCCACAAAATTTTGACTTGTGGTATGACCTTTGTGCGTAGGACATGCTCCTTTCTATCCAAGATCTTGACAGGTGCCTCCTCATACGTTAAGTCCTCGGCTATCTCGTCTGGTTCTAACTCAATAACGTGGTTCAGGTCCTTCACATATTTATGAAGTACAGATATGTGAAAAATATTATGAACACGAGACATGCTTGGAGGTAACGCGAGTCTATAGGCCACATTTCTTACTCGGTCAAGAATCTGAAATGGACCAATAAATCTTGGATTGAGCTTTCCTCTCTTCCCAAATCTTGTAACTCCCTTCCATGGAGAAACACGCAACAATACATGATCCCCAATACTAAATTCCACGTCCTTTCGATGAAGATCCGCATAACTCTTTTGTCGATTTTGTGCCGTTTGTATATGTTGTCGAATCATTTGGATCTTTTCCATAGTTATACGTACCAACTCTGGTCCCAAAAATGTTGTTTCACCCACCTCATCCCAACATATTGGAGAGCGACACTTTCGTCCATATAATGCGATACCACCAGAATGGTTATCGCTTTTGTCCATATTTTTCTTTCCCCGCAGGTTATCATTGCTCGATCGATCGCCACATCCCAGATGACCCCTCGTTGTGGTCCCCGGTTGAACGACTTTCGTTATCTCGCCTAATAATTGAGCCCTATTGACAACATCTGAATATAGAGAAAATTTATCAGAAATGAGATACTGACGTATGTTGGGTTTCAAACCTCTCAGAAACATCCGCGTCATACGTTCCTCATTCTCCACCAAATGAGGTGCAAACCTGGATAACTCCGCGAACTTCGCCTCGTACTGGGACACCGTCATGTTGTTCTGCTCCAGTCTAATAAACTCCACCTCCTTCATATGGCGAATACTTTCAGGAAAGTACTTATCATTGAAAAGTTTCTGAAACGTTTCCCAAGACATGCTGAGTACGGCAGGCTGGGTACACTTCACAGACTCCCACCAGTAGTTTGCCTCGCCACGGAACATAAAGGCGGCGAATGGAACCTTCTGTTCCTCCGTGCATCCTAAGACATCGAATATCTTGGTAATTTGTTTGACCCACGTCTCTGCCTTAATCGGATTCGGCTTTCCCGCAAATTCTGGTGGTCCCAACTCTTTGAACTGCTTAGCTGTGACAAGTCGCGCATTGCTATCATTTCCACCTGTATTTTGTACACGAGTCTCCCTCGTCTGATTTTGCATGAATTGTAAAAAGCTTCTAAACATCCCGTCGTTCATCGTCTGCTCATTGGTGTTGTTTACAAGAGGAACATTGTCGGCCTGTTGCACGTTCTCCTCATTGGTGAGTAAAGGTGTCTCCACGATTTTGTTTACTCCACTGTTAACATTCTCAGTTGCCATTTTCAAATACTGCCATAAAACAAGGGTTAATTAAAGAAATTAACATATCACACAATATCCCTATATTCGACCAACCAACAAATAAGCTTTTAGTAGGACACACACTAGCTAAGGATTTACTCGTCTCTCCCATCCTAGTTCTATTCCCGATCTCCGCATGGAGATCATATTCCTAAGCTCGATATTAACCGTGTGACGCCCCAAAATAGGTATACAACACCCATTCGAAGTCGGCAAATATATGGTGTAAACAACTACAACTTTATTAATACAATTGTCGTCGGGTAAAAAATCGACAACACTTAAACCTGTGAGTTTAAATACAAATATTGTCATCTAGATAATATCCACACTCAAATAAGTCCTCATTATAATTATTGATACACTATTTTACAAAATAGTGAGGACTACTAAAACAACTTCTAGAACCATCATTCCACCACGACTAGTACTGTTGGAGTTAGAAAATGATAGAAATATCTTTTTATAAAAATAACGGCAAAAGTTTTACCGTTAACTGTTGAAATACCCGATGATAAAAGTATAGTAATACGCGTGGTTGCATAGTAGTACACAATATTGTACAATATCTTTGATTATTGTTGCTTACATGAGAAGTCATTCAGTTTTATTCATTTATTGCAACAATAGTTGATGCATAATATCTCATATTATTGATTCAATTATTGTCACAGTATCATCTGCACAATATTTTATATTACTAAATCAATAATTGAGACGACAAAGTTATTCATATTATTATTTGCATTATTGACAATGTCTAAAAAGTTATGTCGAGGAAATGAGTTTGGTCACCTAATTGCGCGCCAATAAGGAGAAGTCCTTATCGGAAAGCCCCCTCTCTTTTGGGAATGATCTGGTTGTTAATATTATGAGTTATAATATTAATGATGAATAAGTTCGTGTTGATTAAAAATAAGAATAATAATTGATGAGTGAAATATGTTTGTTCAATTATCCTTTTAAATTGGTGTTTGTTCATTTATTTTTTTTAAAGGTTACATAATCTTTACGTTTAGCAATTACCTTCAAAGAAGGTAATCTTCTTATTGGTGGGATATAAGATTTTTGTCCAACTTTTCAATTAATTCAGTTACTATTCACTAACTTGTTATTAAGGGCGCCCTCTCATTGGTCCATATCTCCCAAACTTTAATTACCTCCTTAGGAGGGAACCCTCTTGTTGGTTGATCAAATTAATGGTGTGCTGATAAAATTGCGCCCAATTTTTTTTCTGTGCAGTCCGTGATTATTTTCTTAAACAGTATCATATCATTCTCCTATAAATAGGATGCTTACTTTAAAAATGAAAATCACACCAGAATCAGAGAATTCTTCTTCTATAATATTGAGTGTATTTCTTTAGAGTTTAAGGAATATTTGAGTGTAGAAAATAGTGCAAGTTTTCTTCAACAATATCTCTCTTATACCAGTCGGAATTACTCTTCTACTAAGGTAAGGGATATTATTTTTGTTCAATATTCGTAAGAAATAATATTGTCTTCCTTACTCTGTAGTATGTAAGTAATATTATTTCGTTTTCGATTCCAAATTCTACACTCATTTTGTTTAGTATTACTTCTATGCTCCTTGAAATTAGTAGAATATCCTTAAAATTTACAATTCATGTAGTATCTTTTCACGGGAATGTTGTTCTGAATATTCTTGATAAATTTTAATCTTTTCATGTCGGGGTACAATTCACGAAGTACTATTCACTCGGGTACTATTCACCCGGGGTACTATTCATGATAAAAATTGATTTTTTTTCTGTCCAAATTATTTTTGATACAATATTATTCTTGAATTTTACTCTATAAAGCAGTGTCATGTTGACAATTTGGACATTATTGAATTCTGAATAAATTGAATTATAAATCTTTAAAATTTATCCTTACTCTCATTTAATTGAATTCTTATATCATTGTCATCATTCTCAAGCTTATATTGTGATGAAAGTCATCTTTGGCCCGTAGTGCATAGATGGACTATTGATTGGAATGATTATGACTAGGAATCATGTATCGCTATAATCACGACCTGTAATGTTACAAATGATGTGGTCAAAGTCCTCATTGGCCCGTAATGCATTGATGGACAGTTGTTGGCATGATCATGACCACTGGTAATAATAATAAATATCATTGACCCGAAGTGCATGGATGATTCGTGGATGTGATACTAATGAATATCCTTGGCCCGTAGTGCATGGATAATTCAGTGATGTGGATTATTTATTGAGCTGTGTTACAGCGATAAAATATTAATGATGAACTTTTAAATCATATAAGATAGTAGATATAATGCTCTACTTGACTCTTCTAATGGATTGCTTGTTCCGCTGCAGTTAAACTTGTTGTTTATTGTATTCTATCAGTTTAACATTATTGAAGGCTAACAATAATTTATTATGCATTATCTTAGTCATAATATTTTTTACTGGGCTGGTTGAGCTCACCCTTTTGCTTTCATTGTTCTCTTCAGGAAATAAGAACGTAGTCGGGACTAGTCGGGGAATGGACTGACGGTCCGAGATGGTGGTTGTAGTAGTCATCACTATTCTATAAAATATTGTGATAATAATTATAATGAGGACTCTATTTGAGTTTGGATATTGTCTATGAGACAATATTCGTGTTAAAACTCTCAGCTACGTTTTTATCGTATTGTATAAATGAAGTTGTATATAAATTCTGTACCATGTATTTGACGACTCAGAATATGTTATGTATACCTATTTTGGGGACGTCACAGAGGGAGTACTTTTTAATTGAAGTATCTATTCACTTTTTTATGACCCCAACATTAATTATTCCTTTTTAGTTCTCACATGAATTAATTCTCTAAATTAGTTTTATTGTTATTCTCACATTCCAATAAGTATAGTTCTCACATGAATTAATCATTTTTGTTGTTATTCTCACATTAAATATAAGAGATGTTATAATGATAATATGAGAGAGAAAGTAGTCTAATAATACATCACTTCCCAGTGTAAACCTTTTACTATTATTTTTTAAGTTTTCAACAAAAGTTGACTAAAAAATTATGAGAGTATAAATGGAAAAATAAGATAAAAATATTTATTAACATAGAAATAGGATATTTATTGTGGAACATCCTAAAAAAAAATTAAAATGTTTAATACGGGACAGAGGGAGTATTACATGAAATTTTTATCGCATTGCATTGTATAAGAAAAGTGAAGCGGAGAACAAATTGATAAAGATATTTACTCACGAAGTTTAAGCTTTAAAATAAAACCTATATTCCGTTTTGCCATTGCTAAATTGCAAATGAAATCTCTAATGTTCATTTACGTCTAGCTGACTTTGAATTTGCATAAGGGAATAAACTGATGATCCGATATTATCGTCGGAAGTGCTCTTTGGCGTGAGAGTAAGTAACAAGTATAAGTGAGAGAGGAATATCAACAATGAAAATTCTTAGAGTTGGAGAGAGAGAGAGAAAATGATTTGCCTTTTATTCTCTTCGTCCTTTAATATAAGACATAGAGAAGATTTTTTGTTCCTTAATATATGACATTTTAGAATTCCAAGTAAGTATTATTTGCTTAGTTTCCAATATTTTTCAAAGTATTAAATATAAATTTAGTTCTCTCACTATTTCTTGCCCAATAAATAACATTCTTTTTTTTCAATACAAAAAAAATATAGACATTTGATATTATAATTAATGATATACAATCAATTCTTTAATACTTGTGCACAACTCTAAAAAGTCTTATATTAAGACACAAAGGGAGTACTTGATATAAGAGGAGTTTTTATAGTCTTTGGCGCCAAAGGGGTTAAATGTAAAGTCGACCGCTAAACTTTTGTGAAATTTGGGTATTGAGCCCCTTTCTTCTGGTCAACGCAAACGGAGCCCCTTTCTATTAAAAAATTTGGACTTTAAACCCCCCAGGCGCCACATGTGTGTTGATCTCACGACGGCACACGTGGGTTACATGGCACGCGTATCATTACACTACGGCACACATGGCGTGTCCGACTCGATATTTAATTTTGTAATTTGACACGTGCCCGTTGCTGACGTGGCGTCTGTTGAATTTTTTCCAAAAAATTATCTTTTAAATAGATTTGAACTCGCAAACTCACATTTGGAATTTTGGTCATATGACCGCTAGAGCAACATGGGTCAACTGTTAATATCTTACAAGGATTAATATTTATATCAAAACATGAGATTTTCCCTATTTATTTCTTTCTTCTCCTTCACTACATACCATAACTAATTGCATGATAATAATAATAAAAACAACAACAACAATAATAACAATAATAATAATAATAATAATAATAATAATAATAATAATAATAATAATAATAATAATAAAATAAAATAGTAATAATAATAATAACAGTCAAAAATAATAATAGTAATAATAATAATAATAAAATAAAAAAATCATTTTTGAGTTCTATAATGTGGCTAAAGAATTGAATAGCCAACTAGCAATTTAAAAAATCCCAATCATCATTTCAAGAATGCCAAAAAGAGTTAGGTTGAACTAAAAATCTGAAGACATGCATGCATGCATGCATGCATGCTCATTTATTTGTTTTTTTGGACATAAGACATTTCTATTTATAAGTGTTTTAATTAATTGCAAAGGTGATAAATCAATAATACTAGCTATTTGTCATGTAGTAATATATAGAGAATAAGGTTTTCCAACCATGCATTTCGATCACCATGTGAAAGATGATAGCTGCTCCATTATATGTTTGTATGTATGTATGTATATATAATATAAGTTGTCACATACATATATAATTAATTAGATACTTCTATTTGGAACGTCCTTGCTAGCTAGAACAACATATTATTCAGATTCACACAAATTAAATTCATGCAACACCCCTAAATTCAGACGTATGTATGAATGAATGTATGTATGTATGTATTGTTGGAAATGGGTTTGATAAAATATATATTTATGTGTTCAAATTTATTAAGAATTGAATGAGAAAAACGTACGGGTTTAGTGGGCTGTGGGTGGGTCGTGGGCGGTTGACGCGTCCTAACGATAATAAACTGCCTAATTATTCTATAAATATTACATGTGGGCGCTCATTATGAAATAATTGTTTTTTCCGTTCCTTCCCTTCTAAAAAATCTCGTTTGTCCCCTTCTGCAAAAATCCCGTTTCTACAGATAGTTCCCGTTTTTCATTTGACAGTCGCGTTCTGCAAAGAATTTTCCCGTTCCTTCCTCTGCAAATCCCGTTTCTGTTCTACAACTTTCGTTTTGGTGTGAGGTTTTTCCCTATATTTTATTTACATGCATCAATATTATAACTTGTAGTTTTCATGCATCATTAATGTAAGTTCAGTGCATAAACATTGAAATTGGTTCGATGTGTTCTTAATTTTGAAGTGCTTCTAATTAAGAACCTGGAACTGCTTTTATCTTGGGAAGCAATTATTCAATTAATCCTTAACACTTTGTGAGGAATAAATTTGCTTTTTAAGGAGACTTTTGTGAATTCAAAGGACTCGGATTTATTCATTAATATTTTCATGTATATATATATATATATATATATATATATATATATATATATATATATATATTATGTTCTGTTTTATTATATTTATATATATATATTAAATAATACTATATATTACAAATAATAATCTTAAAGCAAATTTATCAATTCTGTAAATATAGTAGTATTTAATTTATATAATTTATTTGAACAGAAATTCGTTGATAAAACAAATTTCCTGTACCAACGGAATTCTAGAATTTCATTGCATGTTAATACTTATTCTGTTTGCATGTTAATACGTATTCGTTAATTGCAGAATTTCGAAATTCTATAATTGCATGTTACCAACGGAATTCGTTAATTGCATGTTACCAACTGAACTCTATTTTGATAATTGATGTGTACTTGTTTGATAAAAATCATCACAGTACAAAGATATTTTATATAGTGATATAATACTAAGTTGTTGGTTTTCTGGAAAATGGCATTCACTCACTTTATTGATTTTTTGGAAAGTTAAAGTCACTCAATTTTTTTTTAATAATTGCTAATTGTAGTATTATTTGGTTTGTTTATTTATGTAAACCAGAAAATCGTTTTTTCATAAGGAAAAAAAAAACGTTGGACTGCAGTATATTAATTATAAGTATTATATATTTTCTCAAGTTACCGTTGGAGTGTAGTATAAAAATTACATAGTATTGAGTTAATATATTATTCTGGAAATTACTATGCTTGCATGATCTGCATGTTGTTTTGCCTTGGGCACATGATTGCCAAACTCAATAATATTGCTCCTTATCTCAAAGTGTTGCGTTTATGTTTAAATATCATAAGCAGTATGCATATTTATGTTAAATCAATATTGTAGAATATTTATTTTTTGTATTATTTAATCTGTTAATATATTCTGTTATTGTTGCATATAACAGTTTATTTTGTTCGAATGTTAAAATATAATATTCTGTTATTATATATATTATAGAAATATTATATTTATTACATGTTCACTGATTGCATGTTAATATATTAATATTCAGTATTCTCGAATATTATTGCATGATATTACTGTTAATATTGTTGAATATGAATACATAGCTTTTTGCATGTTATTTCTGTAAATCGGTATTGCATGTTTTGTTATGGTTTGTTATGCAGTTCGTATAAAGCCACAAATGATGCATCTCATATCAATATTAATATATTAATATTGTATGTTTTAAACAAATTTTTTATAACAGAAATTTTGTAAACAAAATTTATTATTTGAATTCTGTTAAATTTTGTACAACAAAAATTTGTTTCTGTTTATTGATATTTGTTTTTTTTGTATAACAGTAAAATGGCAACTACTAGTACCATTCTTGCCGTGAGTATGTCTCATGGAGAAAAGCCTGAAAAGTTCAATGGAACTAATTTTAAGCGTTGGCAACAAAAGATGCGCTTCTATCTTACAACATTGAACTTGGCAAGGTTTCTACAAGAGGACTGTCCTACTCTTGTTGAAAGAAAAACTGACAAGGAAAAAGTTGATGCTGTTGATGCATGGAAACATGCAGATTTTCTTTGCAGGAACTATGTGATGAATGGTTTAGATAATACATTATATAATGTATATTGTACAATTCAAACTGCAAAAGAACTATGAGAATCTTTAGACAAGAAATATAAAACTGAAGATGCTGGCATGAAAAAATTTATTGTTGGTAGATTTCTTGACTATAAAATGTTAGATTCTAAAGCAGTTATCCACTCAGGTTCAAGAATTACAAGTACTTCTATATGACATTCATTCAGAAGGAATGTCATTAAGTGATTCATTCCAAGTTGCTGCATTGATAGAGAAACTTCCACCATCATGGAAAGACTTCAAGAATTATCTGAAGCATAAACGCAAAGAGATGAATCTTGAAGAACTCGATTCATCAGGCGACTTAGGATCAAGAGGACAATCGAGGATCTGAGAAGAAGAGTGGAAAAAACTTCATTGAAGCAAAGGCAAATGTGGTAGAACAAAGGCCAAACAACAACAAAAGGAAGCGTGAAGGCAAAGATACCTTCATGGCCAAGAAGAAATTCAAAGGCAAATGCTTCAACTGTGGCATTCCAGGGCATAAATCAAGTGAATGTCGTAAGCCAAAGAAACTCAAGAAAGAACAGAAGGCTCAAACAAACGTGATGTAATCGGAAAAACTTTTCAAAATGTTTTTTATATGAATCTTTTGTGCGATTATATCTGAATGTAACTTGGTAGGAAACCCCAAAGAATGGTACGTGGACACTGGGGCTGCTCGCCACATTTGTTCCAACAAATGGATGTTTTCTACTTACAAACCAATAGAAAATGATGATCAACTCTTCATGGGGAACTCCTCAAGTTCAAAGGTTCAAGGACGTGGAAAGATTGTCTTTGAAAATGACATCCGCAAAGAACCGACTTTGAATGAAGTGCTTTATGTGCCGATATCCGCAAAAATCTAGTTTCGGGTCACTACTTAGCAAGAATGGCTTCAAGTTGGTGTTTTGTAATCGATAAATTTGTACTTACTAAAAATGATATGTTTGTAGGAAAGGGCTACATGAATGATGGGCTCTTTAAGATGAATGTTATGATCATTGCATCAAGTTTATTGATAATAATAAAATTAATTCTTTCCGCTTACTTGTTAGAGTCTTCAAACATATGGCATGCTAGGTTAGGACATGTTAATTATAATACTTTGCGTAGATTAATTAATTTAGAATTTTCGCCTAAATTTGATATTAATCAAAAACATAAATGTGAAATTTGTGTGGAATCAAAATGACAAGATTACCCTTTCATTCATTGAAAGGAAAATCGAACCTCTAGATTTAATTCACATCGATATATGTGACTTAAAGTTTGTGCAAACAAGAGGTGGGAAAAATATTTCATAACCTTTATTGATGATTGCACAAGATATTGTTATGTATATTTGCTAAGAAGCAAAGATGAAGCAATATAAATGTTTCAACTTTATAAAAATGAAGTTGAAAATCAACTTAGCAAAAAGATTAAAGCAATAAGAAGTGATAGAGGTGGTGAATATGAATCACCATTTGAAGAGATATGCTCTACTCATGGTATTATTCACCAAACTACTGCTCCTTATTCACCTCAAACTAACGAGATTGCTGAACGCAAGAATCGAACATTGAAAGAAATGTTGAATGCTATGTTAAACAGTTCTGGAGCACCCCAGAATTTGTGGGGGGAAGCTTTGCTTTCTGCCAATTATATTCTTAAAAAAGTGCCTCATAAGAAAACTCACAAAATACCTTATGAATTATGAAAAGGTCATAGACCTTGCTATAAATACTTAAGAGTGTGGGGGTGTCTAGCAAAGGTAATGGTTCCTAAACCTAAAAAGGTTAAGATAGGACCAAAAACAATTGATTGTGTATTCATTGGTTATGCAAGTAATAGCAGTGCTTATCGCTTTCTTGTTCATAAATCTGAAATTAATGATATTCATGTTAATACATTTATTGAATCAAGAGATGCATCATTTCTTGAGAATATTTTTCCATATAATGAAAATAAAGATTCAAATTCAAACAAAACTAGTAATAATCCTGAGAATATAGATAAAGAGTCTGTATTGGATGAACCTAGACGTAGCAAAAGGGCAAGGACTTCAAAGTCTTTTGGTCCAGATTTTCTAACATTCTTGTTAGAAAATGATCCTCATACGTACAAGGAAGCAATATCCTCTCCAGATGCTTCTCATTGGAAAGAAGCTATTAACAGTGAAATTGAGTCCATTATGCAAAATCATACATGGGAATTGGTGGATCTTCCACCTGGTTCTAAACCCTTAGGGTACAAATGGATCTTCAAAAAGAAGATGAAAGCTGATGGTTCAATTGATAAATACAAAGCAAGGCTTGTTGATAAAGGCTATAGACAAAAGGAAGGATTGGATTATTTCGACACTTATTCACCTGTTACAAGAATTACATCTATTCTAATGCTAATAGCAATAACATCCTTAAATAGACTTGAAATACATCAAATGGATGTAAAGACTGCATTCTTAAATGGTGAATTAGATGAAGAAATATATATATGGAACAACCTGAAGGTTTCATAGCTCTTGGACAAGAGAGGAAAGTATGCAAACTTGTTAAATCCTTATATGGATTAAAACAAGTACCAAAACAATGGCATGAGAAATTTGATAATGTTATGTTATCAAATGAATTTAAAATCAATGAGTGTGACAAATGTGTTTATGTCAAAAGTCTTCAAAAAGAATATGTCATTGTTTGTCTTTATGTGGATGATATGTTAATCATGGGTAGCAATAATGAAGTTATCAACTCAATAAAACGTATGTTGTCAAATAAATTTTACATGAAAGACTTGGGGGTTGCAGATATAATATTAGGAATCAAGATTTCTAGAACTTCTGATGGAATTATATTATCTCAAACTCATTACGTTGAAAAAATACTTAAAAATTTTAACAAGTATAATATAATTCTAAATAAGACCCCAGTTGATATAAATCTTCATCTAGCTAAAAATGAAGGTGATAGCATATCTCAACTAGAATATTCTCGTATAATAAAGTGCGTTTAATGTATGTCATGAATCAGTATTTTGACCGTATATAGCTTATTCGGTAAGTAAGCTAAGTAGGTATACGAGTAATCCAGGTAAAGATCACTGGAAAGCAATTTTGAGAGTTTTAGGATATTTACAACATACTCAAAAATATGGAGTGCATCATACAAGATATCCAACAGTATTGGAAGGATATAGTGATGCTAATTGGATATCTGGTAATAAAGACTCAAAATCCACAAGTGGATATGTCTTTACCCTTGGAGGTGAAGCGGTATCTTGGAAATCCTCAAAACAAACGTGTATTGCAAGGTCTACAATGGAATCAGAATTCATTGTGTTAGATAAAGCTGGAGAAGAAGCTGAGTGGCTTCGTAATTTCTTAGAGGATATTCCAAATTGGTCAAGACCTGTGCCAGCTATATGTATACACTGTGATAGCCAATCAGCGATTGGAAGAGCACAAAGTCATTTATATAACGGTAAATCATGCCATATACGACGAAGACATAATACCGTTAGACAATTGCTCTCAAATGGAATTATCTCAATTGACTATGTAAAGTTAAAAGATAATATTGCGGATCCGCTTACGAAAGGTTTAAAAAGAGAACAAGTGGAAAAATCATTGAAAGGAATGGGTTTAAAGCCTATTGTTTAAATAAGAGTCATCATAGTGGCAACCCAACCTAGCTGACTGGAGATCCCAAGATCTAGGTTCAATGGGCAAACCGAACTATGTAGTACTCAGTAAAACACTGAGGAGATATTTAATCCTAACCATTCTTATTATGAGACAGTGCACATCTGCCGCGAGAATCAGGATAAGATACGCTTTTAATGATTTTTATATCTTGAAATATATTCAAGTGGGGTATTGCAGGATACTCTTGATAGAAGTCACCTACGTGAGTAAAAAAGGGGCCACTTCTGTGAGAATTTTGAAGGCTGAATTCTCTAATATACTCACGGAACCAAGAGGTGTTTCAAGGCCAAAATGAACACAAACGTGAGAACCAATTATGTCTGAAGAGATATTTTGTGAATTCTATTGTCTTGGTTTACACAAAAAGTCGACGATGATTCAAAGACATCAAGTTCATCGATTAGCCAAGAACTCGATAGATTTTACTAGGCAAGTTCAAAGCCACTATGCTACTTAACTCGATGAAATATCTTTTCTTATGTACTAACGAACTAGTCATAACATATTATATTGTAAAGCCAATTTTACATTCATGTGGGGGATTGTTGGAAATAGGTTTGATAAAATATATATTTATGTGTTCAAATCCATTAAGAATTGAATGAGAAAATCGATTGGTTTGCCTGCCTGCCTGGCTCTGCTCGTGGGTCGTGGGTGATTGACACATCCTAACGGTAATAAACTGCCTAATTATTCTATAAATATTACATGTGGGCGCTCATTATGAAATAATTGATTTTTCCATTCCTTCCCTTCTGAAAAATCCCGTTTCCCTTCGCAGATAGTTCAGTTTCCCATTCGACGAGAGTCCCGCTCGCAAAGAATTTTCCTGCCTTCCTCTCGCAAATCCTGCTTCGTTTCTACAACTTCCGCTTTTGGTGTGAGGTTTTTCCCTATATTTTATTTACATGCATCAATATTATAACTTGTAGTTTTCATGCATCATTAATGTAAGTTCAGTGCATAAACATTGAAATTGGTTCGATGTGTTCTTAATTTTGAAGTGCTTCTAATTAAGAACTGGAAATCCGTTTTATCTTGGGAAGCAATTATTCAATTAATCCTTAGCACCTATGAGGGAATAAATTTGTTTTAAGGAGACTTTGTGAATTCAAAGGACTTGGATTTATTCATTAATATTTTATGTGTTATATATATATATATATAAAATTATGTTCTGTTTTATTATATTTATATATATATATATTAAATAATACTATATATTACAGATAACATGTATGTATGTATGTCAGTATGTATGTATATATATGTATGTTATGTTATTACAAAAAGATCTAGTTGGTCTCATTTATAATATTTATAAGTTTTAAAAATATATTTCGTTTTATATTTATACTCCAATGTTTATTATATATTTAATTAGTTTAATAGTGAATAATTAAGTGATATAAAATAAATTATAATGATAAATTTAAGACGGTGACATCATTTTATATATATTAATGTTAAAATATTTAGACTTTTCTTCCATTTAAATAAACAAAATTGACAAATGGAAAAAAATAAAATTTGATCCAAGGAATATACATTTTCTAACAGTACTGTAAATATTAATTCTCTTTCTATATTATGAATTGAAACTTGAAATACAGTTTCATAAAAACTGAGCACACGATTATTATTACTATTTTATTTTATTTTTATTATAATAAATTTTATTTTTATTATAATAAATTTTATTTTTTTATGAAAAATAGAATATATTATATTTTATTATGCATAGTGTGACGCCTCCAAAATAGATATACATCACTCATTCTGAGTCGCCAAATACATGGTACAGAAACAAATACAACTTCAATAATACAATTATCCTGCAAAATACGACAACACATATATTGTGAGTTTAAATACAAATATTATCTAATAGACAGTATATAAGCTCAAAAGAAGTCCGGATTATAATTATTGATACACTATTTTACAAAAATAGTGAGGACTGCTAAAATAACTTTCTAGAATCATGACTCCATACCCCGGCTAGTTCCTGCTAAATTCTCACCTCCTGAGAAGAAAAATTGAACAAAAAAGAAAAGGGTGAGCTCAACTAGCCCAGTAAAGAATATTATGACTAAGATAATATACAATAATTTATCATTAGTCTTCAACAGGGAAAAATCTGATAGAATATAATAGACAACAAGTTTTAGATCAACAACTGCACCAGAAGCAACAATCCATTAGAAGAGTCAAGTAGAGAATGAATTCTACTATCTTCTAAGATTTAAAAGTTCATCATCAATATTTTATCCCTGTAACATCAATCAATATACATCTTGTGACGCCCCCAAAATTAGGTATACATCACCCATTTTGAGTCGCCAGATACATGGTACAGAATTCAAATACAACTTAATAATACAATCTGTTGGTATGTCAGTATAGAATATCGACCACAATTAACTGTGAGTTTTAATACAAATGTATGTAACTCTCATGGTGCCTCGACCACAACCTTACAATGGTACTTTACATAAAAGTATAGTCAAAAACTGTTTTAGAAATTAAAATCTTTGGGAAGTGCTCAAGGAAACCTTCGTACATGGGAGGCCATGCGTCTAGATTATAATAGATATCATATGGAAACAGACTTATCCTTGGTTGACCCAATAGACCCCAAAGAAAAACGAGAAGATTACTATCATCTTCTTTCCAATAGTGAGTCTTCTCTTGACATATAACTATCTCCACTGTTTCCAAGTGAATATTATATTTTAAATCAACTCCAAGATCATATAGGTAGTGCTCGTAGATATACTCAGCAAGTGGATGCGCACAACCCTGTTTTATAATAACACGAGGTTGTATGTCATTAGACATCTTGTATGATAGTGACAAAATACCCTTCCAAAGTTGAGTTCACCTCACCCTATTTGATTCACCAAATATAACTACTAAATATTGTATAGAATACAACACACTTTTTTATACTATTTAGGGAGAACTCCACGCCTAGAGACCACCGCTTCTATTCCCTCGTTATCCCAGCTCGACCAGTAATACTCTTACTAAGAACACTCTTATTACCCTGTAAGGAATTGTGAAACAAAAGGGTGAGCACAACTAGCCCAGTAAAGAATATCATGACTAAAGATAATTTAATTATCAATAGCTTTCGTCAATAATAAATCAGAGATTTAGAACATATGGTATATGATAAAGCTTTTCAACCATAGTTGCAGCGGAACGAGCAATCCATTAAAAGAGTCAAATAGACCATCAGGTCTATTATCTTCTCCATGTTAAAAGTCCACCAATAATGTTTTATTCCTGTAACATCAATCCACAATTCCTGTCCACAATCATATGAATAACTCATAATCATAATTTTGATTCTGAATTCCCTTTTCGCACCCAGGACGAAGATGATTCTCATCACCTATCTTCACCTGAAATATCACAAATCATGGTTATACCAAATCACAATTCCTGCTCATAATCATACTAATAAATTCATCTTTGCACTACAGGCCAAAGATATACAACTGTAAAACCAATAATGCTGAGACTCAGCTTAACAAATAATCCACATCATCGAATCACCCCTGCACTACGGCCAAGGATATTCGTTAATATCACATCCATGAATTATCCATGCACTACGGCCAAGGATATTCATTATTATCACATCCATGAATTAATATTTCATTGCTGAGACTCAGCTCAATAATTGATCCACATCATCAAATCATCCCTGCACTACAGGCCAAGGATATTCTTTAGTATCACGACCACGAATTATCCATGCACTAGGGCCAAAGATAATCGTGTTTTCATCAACGGTCCTGATCATGCCATAAAAAAATTCATCGTTGCACCCTTGGCCGAAGAGAATCCATAGCCATAATCATACTAAAAACTATCCATCAATGCACTACGGGCCAATGAGGACTTTTTCATTAATATCACAACCACAAATTATCCATGCACTACGGGCCAAAGATAATCGTGTTTTTATCAACCATTCCCCGGTCATGCTATAAAACAATTCATCTTTGCACCCTTGGTCAAGAGAATCCATAGCCATAATTATACCAAAAAGCATCGCCCATCAATGCAAGACGGTCAATGAGGACTTTTACCACGTCATTTGTAACATTACGGTCATGATTATACCGAATAATCCCTGGTCATAATCATACCAAGTCCATCTATGCATTACAGGCCACAGATGACTTTCAACAAAATATAAATATGAGGATGATGACAATGATATAAATATTCAATAAAACAAGTTCAAGAATTAATTTAACCAAGAACTAATAACGTCTCATTTACTCGTAACTAGATTATTTTCATAAAAAATACCAAATCAGTCCCCAAAATTATTCTTTTCTGGGATTAAGCATAATATAGTCCCATATTGAACATATATTTTTCTCGGAATTTTTGAAATTCATTTACTATTTTTCAAAAATCAATTTCTAATTAATTCCTTAAGAAATTAGCTACCCCATGGTTAACTCCAGAAATTCCAAAATCTTGGCAGGATCTTACACATGTTAACGTGAGCTTCTAGTTTAAATTTCATGGTCATCAAAGTTATAGAACTCCGGTTATAGCATTTTTTGTCGGAAAAATCTAAATATTGAAATGGTCATAACTTGCTCATTTTAAGTCGGAATGAGCTCATTTTTGGACAGGAGGTACTTTATACCATATACTTTCTTGTCCCAAAAGGCCATAATTTTTCTCACAAATTAAGTGGCCGAAATAGCCCTTCTAAAAATCTGGACAATAGCATTTCGGTAATTTCCAACTTTTGACTCTTTTGCTAAAATCAGTCCACACGAAAATCTACAACACCTTTTCCATTGATTCCACTTGGATAAGTTACAAAACTCATAGACCTAACTCTAAAACTTGACCACACTCAAAAATTCGAAATATAATAGGAGATATGGTCAATTGAATTTCATGTTCCATTTTCACCAAAATCTGACTTTTCAACCCTTTGTGATTTCTAAGAAACTTTCATGTTTTCACATAATAACCAACATAACTCATCATAACACTTACTAATACCACATATACCCATGATTTTCATCAGTCCAATGCTTTTATTATGACTTTCATCATAATCTACGTAAACAAATCATTTCCATAATTTAATAAGGAATGAATACAAAGGATCATTCATCATGCATGTGATAATCCACATAGACAGGTTATTCCAACAGAATAATAAAGAATGAAATAACAGAAAAAATCACCATGCATGCGATAGAGACCGCACAGACAGGTTATTCCCAATAGAATAATAAATAATGGAACCAGGTCCAAATAAAACGCATTGAGATAGATATATTACGACAGAATCGTAAATACGGAATAATAAATGATGGAACCAGTCCCGCAGTAAAATGCATGAGATAGGATATTAAGCGTAATCAAAAATCTGAAATAATAAATGATGGAACCAGTCGGAAAAATTCACACCAACAGGATATTAAATGAGTAATAATAAAGAACGTAATAATAGAAAGAATTTCACCATGTATGCGCAGATTAGCATAAACAAAGTTATTCCAACATAATAATAAGGAATGGAATAACAGAAGAATTACACCAAGTATAAGGTAACCCACGTATACAGGTTATTCCAACAGAATAATAAAAAATGGAATAACAGAAGTTCTCTTCATGAATACAAAAGAAATAACACCCCTTACTATAATAATAATAATATCATTTACGAGTACGACAAATAATATCCCTTACCTTTGAAAGAAGAGTATTCCGACTGGTAGGGCGAGGATATACTCGAAGAAAACTTGCACTACGCTTTCAAAGCTTTTAAACTCTAAAGAAATACGCCAAGATTATTAGAAGAAGAACTCTCTATAGTTTCTCTCTCAGAGTTTCAAATTGAATTCGTAAGAAATAATGAAGGAATGAGCTTCTATTTATAGAAAAATGGATCAGATAGTAATTAACTCATGAACGGTCCAGATTGATTTACTTTAATCGACTATCCATATTTAAAGCAAAATCTTTTAAATAAAATATAATATATTCTATTTATAATCTAATAAAAAGCGAATAACTTTATAAAAGATTTTACTATGCAAATAATATCTAGTGAGCACTATGCATAATAAAATATAATATATTTTATTTATAGAATAACTTTATAAAAGTATTCATTTTTATATAAAAAGATTTTACTATGCAAAATACTATGCATAATAGAATATAATATATTCTATTTATAGAATAACTTTATAAAAGTATTATGTTTTATATAAAAGATTTTCATTTTATTAATTTAATAATACCAATAAAATAAAACTGAGTGACTTATCACATAAGCATCAATAATCAATACTGTCCTATTTACCAAAATAGAAAAAAATTTGAATACTTTTATTTCATAAAATTCGGGGTCTCACACATCTTGAATCAAATATTCATCTTTGCACTACAGGCCAAATGTGGCGCCCCCAAAATTAGGTATACATCACCCATCTTGAGTCGCCAAATACATAGTACATAAATACAAATACAACTTAATAATATAATTATCGTGTATAATACGACAAAATATAAGCTAAGAGTTTATACAAGAATATTGCCTTCTAGACAATATCCACACCCAATGGCGCCCTCATTGCATTTATTATTACACTATTTCACTGAATATTGAGAACTACTAATGCACCATCTAGGACCATCACTCTGTTCTCCGACTAGTCCCAGCTACGTTCTCATTTTCTGAAGAGAACAATGAAAGAAAGGGTGAGCTCAACTAGCCCAGTAAGAAATATTATGACTAAGATAATGCATAATAAATTATCGTTAGCCTTCAACAGTGTTAAACTGATACAATATAACAAACATCAAGTTTAACTGCAGCGGAACAAGCAATCCATTAGAAGAGTCAAATAGAGAATAAAATCTACTATCTTCTATGATTTAAAAGGTTTTTCATCACTTTAATCGCTGAGACTCAGCTCAATATATAATCCACATCATCAAATCATCCTGCACTACTGTGCCAATGATATTCTTTAAGATATCACGACCACGAATTATCCATGCACTCTGGAGCCAAAGATAATCGTGTTTTCATCAACAGTCTTGATCATGCCATAAAATAATTCATCTTTGCACCCTTGGCCGGAGAGAATCCATAGTCATAATCATACCAAAAAGCATCCATCAATGCACTACGGCCAATGAGGACTTTTTCATTAAGATCACAACCACAAATTATTCATGCATTACGGGCCAAAGATAATCGTGTTTTTATCAGGCGGTCCGATCATGCTATAAAACAATTCATCTTTACACCTTGGTCAAGAGAATCCATAGTCATAATCATACCAAAAACTCATCCATCAATGCAAAGACGAGCAATGAGGACTTTTACCACGTCATTTTGTAACATTACGGGCCATGATTATACCGAATAATCCTCGGTCATAATCATACCAAGTCCATCTTTGCACTACTGCACCATGGATGACTTTCAACAAAAAAATATAAATATGAGGATGATGACAATGATATAAGAATTCAATAAAACAAGTTCAAAAATTAATTTAACCAAGAACTAATAACGTCTCATTTACTCAGAATAACTAGATTATTTTCATAAAAATACCAAATCGGTCCCCAAAATTATTCTTTTTCGGGATTAAGCATAATATAATCCCATATTGAATATATTTTTCTCAGAATTTTTATAATTCATTTACTATTTTTCAAAAATCAATTTCTAATTAATTCCTTAAGAAATTAGCTACCTCATGGTTAACTCCAGAAATTCCCAAATCTTGGCAGGATCTTATACATGTTAACGTGAGCTTCTAGTTTAAATTTTATGGTCATCAGAGTTATAGAACTCCGGTTATAGCGTTTTTTGTCGAAAAAACCTAAATATTGAAATAGTCATAGCTTGCTCATTTTAAGCCGGAATGAGCTCATTTTTGGACAGGATGTACTTTATACCATATAATTTCATGTCCCAAAAGGTCAGAATTTTTCTCATAAATTAAGTGGCTGAAACAGCCCTTTTAAAATTGTGGCAGCAGCCTTTTTCATATTTTGCAGTTTTTCGTACTTTGCTAAAATCAGTCCATACGAAAATCTACAACACCTTTTCCATTGATTCCACTTGGATAAGTTACAAAACTCATAGACCTAACTCTAAAACTTGACCACACTCAAAAATTCGAAATATAATAGGAGATATGGTCAATTGAATTTCATGTTCCATTTTCACCAAAATCTGACTTTTCAACCCTTTGTGATTTCTAAGAAACTTTCATGTTTTCACATAATAACCAACATAACTCATCATAACACTTACTAATACCACATATACCCATGATTTTCATCAGTCCAATGCTTTTATTATGACTTTCATCATAATCTACGTAAACAAATCATTTCCACAATTTAATAAGGAATGAAATACAAAGGATCATTCACCATGCATGTGGTAATCCACATGATGAGTTATTCCAATGTAATAATAAAGAATGGAATAATGTAGGATTCATCATGCGTCACGATAGATCGCATGCATGTGTTATTCCCAACAAAATAATAAATAATGGAACAGTCCCACAGAACGCATTACAGATGGGATATTCCAACATAATAATAAAGAATGGAATAACAATGTAAATCACCATGCATGCGGTGCCATGATGACGGAGTTATTCCAACATAATGATAAATAACGAAACCAGGTCCATGCACTATGGGCCAAAGATAATCGTGTTTTTATCAACGGTCCTGATCATGCTATAAAATAATTCATCTTTGCACCCTTGGCTGAAGAGAATCCATAGCCATAATCATACCAAAAACTGTTCATCAATGCACTACGGGTTAATGAGGACTTTTTCCACATCATTTGTAATATTACGGTCATGATTATACCGAATAATCCCTGGTCATAATCATACCAAGTCCATCTATGCACTATAGACCACATATGACTTTCAACATAATATAAATATTAGGATGATGAAATTATTATAAGCATTAATCAAACTAAATCAAGGATAAATATTAAAGACTTTAAATTTATCCAGACATTATCAATCACTTAATAAAATCATAATCTAATATTGTTAATACTATAACAATATTTTAATCACTTCTTAAACTTATAAACAATTACATTTAATTGTTTACACTTTTCCAAATAATGCATTTAATCATTCAAAAATGTCATACTCATAAGATTTCATCACCAATAATCAAATTACTCATCAAAAATCTGCATATACCTTATATAGGATTTTCAAACCCTAAAATCCTATTTACCAATTCTTCACCTCCACATAACATATTTAACTCATATGTTCATAGCTAAACTATTTTTCATGAAAAATACCAAATCAGTCCCTAAAATTATTATTTTCTGGGATTTAGCATAATATAGTCCCATATTGAACATATATTTTTCTCGACATTTTTAAAATTCATTTACTATTTTTCAAAAATCAATTTCTAATTAATTCTTTAAGAAATTAGCTACCTCAAGGTTAACTCCAGAAATTCCCAAATCTTGGCAGGACCTTACGCATGTTAACGTGAGCTTCCAATTTAAATTTCATGGTCATCGAAGTTATAGAACTCCGGTTATAGCGTTTTTCGTCGGAAAAATCTAAATAATGAAATAGTCATAACTTGCTCATTTTAAGTCAGAATGAGCTCATATTTGGACAGGAGGTACTTTATACCATATACTTTCATGTCCCAAAAGGCCAGAATGTTTCTCACAAATTAAGTGGCCAAAAATGCCCTTTTAAAAATATAGGCAGTAGTTTTTTCTTAAATTGCAGCTTTTGAGTCCTTTGCTAAAGCAGTCCACACGAAAATCTACAACACCTTTGCCAGTGATTCCACTTGGATAAGTTACAAAACTCATAGACCTAACTTTGGAACTTGACCTCACTCAAAAATTCGAAATATAATAGGAGATATGGTCAATTGAATTTCATGTTCTATTTTCACCAAAATCTGATTTTCAACCCTTTGTGATTTCTAAGAAACTTTCAAGTTTTCACATAATAACCAATATAACTCATCATAACACTTACTAATATCACATATACCCATGATTTTTATCAGTCCAATACTTTTGTTATGACTTTCCTCATAATCCACGTAAACAGATCATTTTCACAATTTAATAAGGAATGAAATACAAATGATCATTCACCATGCATGTGGTAATCCACATAGACAGGTTATTCCAATAGAATAATAAAGAATAGAATAACTGAAGGATTCACCATGAATGCGATAGAGAGACCATGCATGGTTATTCCCAACAAAATAATAAATAATGGAACCAGTCCTGTAAAACGCATGCATAAGATATTCCAATGTAATAAATAAAGAAGAACCAAATCCGATAGTAATAATAAATAAAACCAAGTCCACGTAAATGCATGCATGTGATATTCCAATGTAATAATAAAGAATGAAATATTAACATAATTTCACCATGTATGCGATGCAGTACTTAAACATAAACAAAAGTTATTCCAATGAGAATATAAATAATGGAATAAATGTAAGAATTTCACCAAATATAGGGGTATAACGATACAAAGTTATTCCAAATGAATAATAAAGAATGGAATAATGTAAGTTCTCTTCATGAATAAGAAAGAAAGAATACCCCCTTACAACAAACAACAAATAATATCCCTTACCTTTGAAAAAGAAGAGTATTCCAATTGGTAGGCGAGGATATACTCGAAGAAAACTTCAGACTACGCTTCAAAGCTTTCTTAAACTCTAAAGAAATACGCTCAAGATTATAGAAGAAGAATTTTCTCTATAGTTTCTCTCTCTAGAGTTTCAAAGTGAATTCGTAAGAAATAATGAATGAAAGAGCTTTATTTATAGAAGAATGGATGCATAAGAATTAATTCATGAACGATCCGTATTGATTTACTTTAATCGGACGGTCAGATTTAAAGAAAAATCTTTTAAATAAAATATAATATATTCTATTTATAATCTAATAAAACGAATAACTTTATAAAAGTATTTTGTTTTATATAAAAAGATTTTACTATGTAAAAACACTACGCAGTGCACTATGCAAAACACTATGCATAATAAAATATAATATAATAATTATTATCTAATAAAATGAATAACTTTATAAAAGTACTTTTTTTATAAAATGATTTATTATTAGCCTAATAAAACGAATAACTTTATAAAAGTATTACATTTTTATATAAAAGCTTTTACATTTTATTACATTAATAATACTAATAAAACAAAACTTCATCATCACTTAATTTGAAAAATTTTCAAATGTCACCCTTAACTTTAAGCTTTTATCAATTTAACTATTTACCAAAATAGAAAAATTGAATATTTTTATTTCATAAAATTCGGGGTCTCACAATCTCCCCTCCTTATGAAATTTCGCCCTCGAAATATACGTACGTACCTGATATTCGAAGAGATGAGGATACCTTGCTTTCTTTTTGGATTGTACCTTCTCCGTAATTTCCTATCTATCATAATTTTCCATTTCTCATCTCCTGTATTTCAAATATCATTCTAGAATATAGTTTCAAAATAAGGGTTAATTGACATACCACATAATACCCCTATATTCTGACCGACCAATTAAATAACAAATAAACTTAGGTAGGTCATACTAGTGAAGGAATTCCCCATCTCTCCCTCCTAGTTCTTGTCTCACATCTCAAATTTGGGATCATATCCCTAAGCTTTGATACCAACTGTGGACGCCCCCAAAATTAGGTATACATCACCCATCTTGAGTCGCCAGATACATATACATAAATATAAAATACAACTTAATAATACAATTTTTCGTATAATAATATACAAAACATAAGTCGGAGTTTATACAAGAATATTGCCTTCTAGACAATATCCACACCCAATGGAGTCCTCATTACATTTATTATTACACTATTTCACGTAATAGTGAGGACTACTAATGCACCATCTAGGACCATCACTCTCTTCCCCGACTAGTCCCAGCTACGTTCTCATTTTCTAAAGAGAACAATGAAAGAAAGAAAGGTGAGCTCAACTAGCCCAAAGAAAAATATTATGACTAAGATAATGCGAATAAATTATCATTAGCCTTCAACAAAGTTGTTAAACCGATACAATATAACAAACATCAAGTTTAACTGCGCAATGAACAAGTAATCCATTAGAAGAGTCAAATAGAGAATAAAATCTACTATCTTCTATGATTTAAAAGGTTTTTCATCAATTTAATCGCTGAGACTCAGCTCAATATATAATCCACATCATTAAATCATCCTTGCACTACATGCTAAGGATATTATTTAGTATCACGACCACGAATTATCCATGCACTACAGGCCAAAGATAATCGTATTTTCATCAACTATCCCGATCATGCCATAAAATAATTCATCTTTGCACCTTGGTCAAGAGAATCCATGTACCATAATCATACCAAAAACTGTCCATCAATGCACTACGGGCCAATGATGACTTTTTCATTAGTATCACAACCATAAATTATTCATGCACTACGGGCCAAAGATAATCGTGTTTTTATCAACGATCCTGATCATGCTATAAAACAATTCATCTTTGCACCCTTGGTCAAGAGAATCTATATAGCCATAATCATACCAAAAGCGTCCATCAATGCACTACGGGCCAATGGGGCCTTTTTCGACATCTTTGCAACATTACGGTCATGATTATACCGAATAATCCCTGGTCATAATCATACCAAGTCCATCTATGCACTACAGGCCACAAATGACTTTCAACATAATATAAATATGAGGATGATGACAATATTATAAACATTAATCAAACTAAATCAATTATAAATATTAAAAAGACTTTAAATTTATCCAGACATTATCAATCACTTAATAAAATCATAATCTAATATTGTTAATACTATAACAATATTTTAATCACTTCTTAAACTTATAAATAATTATATTTAATTGTTTACACTTTTCCAAATAATGAATTTATTCATTCAAAAATGTCATACTCAAAAGATTTTATCACCAATAATCAAATTACTCATCAAAAATCTGCATATACCTTATATAGGATTTTCAAACCCTAAAATCCTATTTACCAATTCTTCAACTCCACATAACATATTTAACTCATATGCTTATAGCTAAACTATTTTCATGAAAAATACCAAATCAGTCCCAAAAATTATTCTTTTCTGGGATTTAGCATAATATAGTCCCATATTGAACATATATTTTTCTCGACATTTTTAAAATTCATTTACTATTTTTCAAAAATCAATTTCTAATTAATTCTTTAAGAAATTAGCTACCTCAAGGTTAACTCCGTAAATTCCCAAATCTCAAAGCAGGATCTTACACATGTTAACGTGAGCTTCAGGTTTAAATTTCATGGTCATCTGAGTTATAGAACTCGGTTATAGCGTTTTTTTTCGGAAAAACCTAAATATTGAAATAGTCATAACTTGCTCATTTTAAGTCGGAATGAGCTCATTTTTGGACAGGGAGGTACTTTATACCATATACTTTCATGTCCCAAAAGGCTAGAATGTTTCTCACAAATTAAGTGGCCGAAAATGCCCTCTTAAAAATCTGGGCAGTAGCTTTTTCTTAAATTGCAGCTTTTGACTCCTTTGCTAAAAGCAGTTCACACGAAAATCTACAACACCTTTTCCAATGATTCCACTTGGAGAAGTTACAAAACTCATAGACCTAACTCTGGAACTTGACCTCACTCAAAAATTCAAAATATAATAGGAGATATGGTCAATTGAATTTCATGTTCCATTTTCACCAAAATCTGATTTTCAACCCTTTGTGATTTCTAAGAAACTTTCAAGTTTTCACATAATAACCAACATAACTCATCATAACACTTACTAATACCACATATACCCATGATTTTTATCAGTCCAATACTTTTATTATGACTTTTATCATAATCCACGTAAACAGATCATTTTCACAATTTAATAAAGAATGAAATACAAATGATCATTCACCGTGCATGTGGTAATCCACATAGACAGGTTATTCCAACAAAATAATAAAGAATGGAATAACAGAAGGATTCACCATGCATGCGATAGAGACCGCACACGCAGATTATTCCCAACAAGAATAATAAAAGGCGGAATTCAGTCCCACAGAAAACGCATGCATGAGGATATTCCAACAGAATAATAAAAAGACGGACCCAGTCCCCGCCAGAAACGCAATCTGAACAAGATATTTCAAATGTAATAATAAAGAATGAAATAACAACAAAATTTCACTATGTATGCAAGTTACTTGGCATGATGACAAAGTTATTCCAAAGAGAATAATAAATAATGGAATAATGAAGAATTTCACCAAGTATAGGGTAGGACCCAGCGTATACAAGTTAAAAATGACAAAATTATCTTTCTATAAAAATAACTACGGAGGTGTTACCGTTAAAAGCTGTTGAACTACCCCAGTAGTAAAAGTAATGCGATGTCTGGCATGGTTGCATAGTAAGACTTACAGTATTGATTATTGATGCTTACGTGAAAAGTCACTTATTATACTCAATTATTGCTACGAGAATTGTTGCATCATATCTCTCATATTATTGATTCAATTATTGTTACAAAGATCATCCGCATAATATGATATATTATTAAATCAATAATTGAGACGGTAAAGTTATTCATATTATTATTTGCAATATTGACAATGTCTAGAAGTTCATCAAGGAGAGTTTGGTCACCTAATCAAGGCGTCAATAAGGAGAAATCCTTATCTAAAGCCCCCCTTTTCCGGGAATGACTTGGTTGTTAAATATTGTGAATTATAATATTAATGATGAATAAGTTCGTGTTGATTAAAGATGAATTTTATAGTTCCTTTCTGTTGGACTTATTTGTGTTAGTATAATTGATGTCTGGAGGTTATATTGTTTAATCAGGTATTCGGGGCACTTTTCGTGTCAGAGTACTATTCAGAGGTACTATTCACGAGTTACTATTCACAAGTTACTATTCATAAGTTACTATTCACGAGTTACTATTCATGGGATACTATTCACCCGTAGGATATTTTTTTTTTTTTGTCCAAATCATTTTTGGGTACAATATTATTCCATGAGGAGATGTGCTAATTTTTCAGACCGTTGGTTGAAGATATAATAGTAAATCAATATGGACGGCTGGTGGAAAGTTATAATAGTAAATCAATATGGACCGC
Source organism: Panax ginseng (assembly GCA_020205605.1). Classification (NCBI taxonomy): domain Eukaryota; kingdom Viridiplantae; phylum Streptophyta; class Magnoliopsida; order Apiales; family Araliaceae; genus Panax; species Panax ginseng. Next base: position 25,141,770 of record CM035145.1, read on the forward strand.
TGGTGGAAAGTTATAATAGTAAATCAATATGGATCGCTGGTTTAAAGTTTTAATAGTAAATCAGTATGGACCGTTGCTATAAGTTTTAATAGTAAATCAATATGGATCGTTTGTTTAAAAGTAAATCAATCTGGACAGTTCATGAATTAGTTACTTATTGGTCCATTCTTCTATAAATAGAAGCTCATTCCTTCATTATTTCTTACTTAATTCATTTGAAACTCTAGAGAGAGAAACTATAGAGAGAAAGAAGAAAAGTATTATGCTACTTCACTTTTCCAATATCCAGTTTCTTCTAAGGTAATGGATATTATTTGTTGTACTCGTAAGGGGTATTATTTCTTTCGTCTTCATGAAGAGAACTTCTGTCATTCCATTCTTTATAATTATGTTGGAATAACCTGTCTATGCGAAGTACCACATACATGGTAAAATTCTTTTGTTATTCCATTCTTATTATTCGTTGAATAACTTTGTTTATCGCCAAGTATCGCATACATGGTGAAATTCTTCTAATATTCCGTTCTTTATTATTCGCCGAATATCCTCAGATGTAAATGCGTTCGCCTGACTGGTTCCATTATTTATTATTCATCGGAATATATCACGTAAATGCGTTTACGTCGGACCGATTCCATTATTTATTATTTCGCCGGAATATCCTCATTCGTGCGTTTATATGGGACCTAGTTCCATTATTTATTATTCATTTGGGAATAACTCGTCATGCGATCTATCGCACGCACGTGGTGAATCCTTCATTATTCCATTCTTTATTATTCTGTTGGGATAACCTGTCTATGTGGATTACCACATGCATGGTGCATGATCCTTTGTATTCATTCCTTATTAAATTGTGGAAATGATCTGTATACGTGGATTACCGTATGGCGGGTGAAAATCCATTTGCAGTTTCATATATTCTATTATACTCAGTTGGTTAAAGTTTTGGCTTCTATCCTCCATGAAATTATTGGAATATCCTTGATATTTGCGCTTCATCCAGTATCTTTTCATGGAAATATTCTTCTGAGCATTCTTGAATTTTACTGCACAAAGCAGTATAATGTTGACAATTTAGACGTTATTGAGTTCAGGATAAATTAACTTATAAATCTTTAAAATTTATTCTTGAACTTGTTTTATTGAATTGTCATCATCCTCATGCTAATATTATGTTAAAAGTCATCTTTGGCTTACGTGCATAGATGGACTTGGTATGATTATGACCAGGGATTATTCGGTATAATCATGACCATAATGTGACGAATGATGTGGTAAAAGTCCTCATTGGCTCGTAGTTCATTGGTGGACAATTTGTTGGTATGATTATGACCGTGGATTATTCTAAGTATAGTCATGACCATTGATGATTACATGAATATCCTTGGCCGTGGAGCAGGGATGATTTGATTTTATTTATTAAGCTGAGTCTCAGCGATAAAAGTGATGAAAAACCTTTTAAATCATAGAAGATAGTAGATTTTATTCTCTACTTGACTCTTCTAATGGATTGTTTGATCCGCTGCAGTTAAACTTGTTGTCTATTATATTCTATCAGTTTAACATTATTGAAGGCTAATGATAATTTATTCTGTATTATCTTAGTCATAATATTTCTTACTGGGCTAGTTCAGCACACACTTTCTTTCACTGTTCTCTTCAGGAAATTAGAACGTGGCTGGGACTAGTGGGGAACAGAGTGATGATCCTAGATGGTGCATTTAGTAGTCCTCACTATTACGTGTGAAAGTGTGATAATAAATGTAATAAGGACTCCATTGAGTGTGGATATTGTCTAGATGATAATATTTGTATTAAAACTCACAAATTTATGTTTTGTATTTTACACATTGTTGTATAATTTAGTTGTATTTGTATTGATTGACTTGTATCCGGTGACTCAAGAGGGTGATGTATACTGTTTTGGGGCGGCGCCACGGTTGGTATCAAAGCTTAGGATATGATCCCTGGCTGAGATGTGAGACAAGAACTAGGAGGGGAGAGACGAGGAATTCCTTCGCTAGTATGACCTACCTAAATTTATTTGGTATTTAATTGGTCGGTTAGAATATATGGATAATATGTGACATGTTAATTAACCCTTATTTTGTGGCAGTATTTAAAAATGGCATCCAAAATGTTGGGATAAGCAATGAAGCACATGAGACCGTTGAGTCACAACCGATCAATATCTAGGATAATGTGCAACAGCAAGACAATAATCCTTAGGTAAACAATAACAGCGATGAAATGATGAATGATGGGATGTTCAAAGGCTTTATGCAATTCATGCAACATCAGGCGAGAGAGACTCCTGTTCATAATGCAGGTGGAAACAATGGCAACCCACGGTCGGTCACCGCTAAGCAGTTCAAGGAGTTGGGACCACCGGAGTTTTTGGGAAAGCCAGAACCACTTAAGGCAGAGACGTGGTTAAAGCAGATCACCAAGATATTTGATGTCTTGGGATGCTCCGAGGAGCAAAAGGTTCCCCTTGCCACCTTTATGTTACGTGAAGAAGCAGATTATTGGTGGGAATCTATAAAACGCATCCATGACGACGCGACTCAAGATGTCTTGGGAGAAGTTCCAAGAGCTGTTCAACGACAAGTACTTTCCCGAAAGTATTCGTCACATGAAGGAGGTGGAGTTTATCAAGTTGGAGGCTAAGTTTGTCGAGTTATCCCGATTTGCATCCCATTTGGTCGATAATGAGGAATGAATGACGCGAATGTTTCTAAGAGGTTTGAAACCCAATATACGTCAATACCTCATTTCTCAAAAACTTTGTTTATATTCAAATGTTGTGAATAGGGCTCAGTTATTAGAGCGCGATAATGATTCAGCACAACCAAAAGGTAACGACCAACAACACGATAATAATTGTACCGGTGGCAATGGCCATCCGAACAATGATAACCATCGTGGGGGAAATCATCACGCCAAGAATGGTAACCACTTCGGTGGTAATCATGGCCAAGATAATAGAAGTGGAAATTTCAAGAAGAGAAGGTTCAATAATGATGGAAAGACAACAGCACCAGCACCTGTTAAGGAAGGAGAACGACCACCGGTCGTATGCTTCAAATACGGAGGGGAGGGACATATCAGTCCAAACTGCGTGATGTAGTCCAAAGCATGTTACAATTGTGGAAAAGAAGGTCACTTAGCCCGATTTTGTCGTGCACCAAAGTCAAGTCCAGTTCCGATAGTGATGCCAAAGGATGTCCCAGACAAGACAAAATCGGTAGTTTAAGAGAGGGCGTTTTTTTTTGACGAGGAACCTGAATAAAATTATCACGGATAAGTTAATCATAAACTCTTGCGAAGTCTATACCGTGTTAGATATCGGTTCTACGCACTCTTTTATTTCACCTAGTTGTGTTCAATGTTTGAATTTAACTCCGAAGAAGTTAGATTTTGATTTATCTGTTGAAACTCAGTTGGGAGAAACCTTCGTTACATCTACTATTTATAAATCTTGTTTAATTCAAATCGACACTTTCACGTTACCTGTCGATCTTATCACTTGAAAATACTTGCCTTTGATGCGATTTTAGGAATCGATTGGTTAACTACTCATCATGCTTTTCGTAAGGTTGTTAGCTTTCATATTCCTAACCAACCTGTTATGCGAATCCAAGCAACTAAACCACTAAAGTCAATCATTGTCATATCAAGCCATAAGTAAAGAGCCCCGGTCCTTTCGTTGTGACTTCCTTGTGTGAAATGCACCAAAGCCAGACTTTCTGTAGGCGACGTCGTGAATGACGATGGCAAGAATAGGTATCAATGTGACGTACTATCCAAGTCTTGGATGAGGGTCACAGTTTTGAATGATATTTCTATTGTTAATCAATTTCCTGACGTATTCTTGAAGACTTCTTAGCCTACCCTAGAGCGTGAAATCGAATTTTGTATTGACCCCAGTATAAAACCCATTTCTAAAACCCTCAAATATTTTCTTCACCCAAAACGAATGTGTAATGTGCCAAAGACGTTGGCTTGAGCTGTTGAAGATTACGATCGCACCATTCAATATCATCGTGGGAAAAACGAACGTGGTAGCTGACGCGTTGAGTAGAAGATCGTATGCGTTTACGAGTGCGATGTTGTTAACACAAAGACCCATTTCGTACGACTTAGAAATGATGAAGATAGAGTTAAAAACTCTTGGAACCCACGTGAAGATAACGAATATACGATTAGAATAGACTTTAATCGATAAAGTTAAAGTTGCTCAAGCTACATACTCAGAGCTGATGAATGTGAAGAAGAAGATTCAAGAGGGCGTTATTCTAGAAGCAAGAATCAACGAAGAGAGGAAATCTCAACCCTCAATTTTATTGGCCCATTTGAAATCCTCAATCAAGTAGGAACTGTGGCCTATAGACTCGTTTTACCGCCAAGTATGTTGCGTGTTCAGAACGTTTTTTTTACGTGTCGATGTTACGTAAATATGTGGACGACCCGAACCGCATTATTAAATTAGAATTAAACGAGATAACAGAAGATTTAACGTATGAGGAGATACGTGTTAAAATCTTGGATAAGAAGGATCGTATTCAACACTCAAAGGTTATACCTCAAGAGTTAGAATCTGAAATAAAGTCAAGATACCTCACCTCTTCAAAGATACCAACACGTGACGTAAATTTAGAGGGGCTTAAATTCCATAAGGAGGGAGATTGTGAGACCCCTGATTTTATGAATAAATATTTAATTTTCTCGAATTTTTTTTTAATATTATGGTGTGGATTTGATATAATATTATAGTTGTTGATTGTATTTATAAATTTTGCAAAGTAAGCAAGTGGTTATATAATATTCGATTGGTCGGGGAATATTCGTTTTAACAGTGAATATTATAACGACGACACAATCATTAGTGGACCCCACAACGGAAGTATTGTCGTAGTTAGAAAATGACAAAATTATCTTTCTATAAAAATAATGGCGGAGGTGTTACCGTTAAAACCGTTGAACTACCGGTAGTAGTAAAAGTACAAAGAATATGCGTGGTTGCATAAGTAAGACACGATATTGATTATTGATGCTTAAGTGAGAAGTCACTCGGTTATACTCAATTATTGCTACAAAGAATCTTGCGATCCGGTAGTAAAAATACGAATCTGGCGTGGTTGCATAGTAGCACACGATATTGATTATTGATGCTTACGTGAGAAGTCACTCGCTTATACTCAATTATTGCTACAAAGAATTGTGCATCATATCTCTCGTATTATTGATTCAATTATTGTTATAAAGATCATCTTCATAATATGATATATTATTAAATCAATAATTGAGACGGCAAAAGTTATTCATATTATTATTTGCAATATTGACAATGTCTAGAAGTTACATCAAGGAGAGGTTTGGTCACCTAATTGCGCTGGCCAATAAGGAGAAATCCTTATCTGAAAAGCCCCTCTTTCCAGGAACGACACCGTTGTTAAATATTGTGAATTATAATATTAATGATGAATAAGTTCGTGTTGATTAAAGATAAATTTTATAGTTCCTTTGTGTTGGACTTATTTGTGTTAGTATAATTGATGTCTAGAGGTTATATTGTTCAATCGGGTATTCGGGGCACTTTTCATGTCGGAGTACTATTCACGAGTTACTATTCATGGGGTACTATTCACCCGTAGGATATATTTATTTTTTGTCCAAATTATTTTTGGGTACAATATTATTCCATGAGGAGATGTCTTTAATTTTCGAATAGTTGGTTGAAGATATAATAGTAAATCAATATGAACGGCTGGTGGAAAGTTATAATAGTAAATCAATATGGACCGCTGGTGGAAAGTTATAATAGTAAATCAATATGGATCACTGGTTTAAAGTTTTAATAGTAAATTAGTATGGACCATTGCTATAAGTTTTAATAGTAAATCAATATGGACCGTCCGTTTAAAAGTAAATCAATCTGGACCGTTCATGAATTAGTTACTATTCAGTCCATTCTTCTATAAATAGAAGCTCATTCCTTCATTATTTCTTACGAATTCACTGAAACTCTAGAGAGAGAAACTATAGAGAGAAAGAAGAAAAGTATTTTGTTACTTCACTTTTCCAATATCTAGTTTCTTCTAAGGTAATGGATATTATTTGTTGTACTTGTAAGGGGTATTATTTCTTTCGTCTTCATGAAGAGAACTTCTGTCATTCCATTCTTTATAATTATGTTGGAATAACCTGTCTATGCGAAGTACCACATACATGGTAAAATTCTTTTGTTATTCCATTCTTATTATTCTGTTGGAATAACCTGTTTATGCGAAGTATCGCATACATGGTGAAATTCTTCTAATATTCCGTTCTTTTTATTATTCGTTTAATATCCTCGTATGTGCGTTCTACGGGACCTCGGTTCCATTATTTATTATTACGCCGGAATATCCCGTCATGCGCTTACGCCGGACTGATTCCATTATTTATTATTCGCCGGAATATCCTCGTCTGTATGCGTTTATCTTGGGACCTAGTTCCATTATTTATTATTCATTTGGGAATAACTTGTCTGCAGCAAATCTATCGCACGCATGGTGAATCCTTCGTTATTCCATTCTTTATTATTCTCGTTGGAATAACTTGTCTATGTGGATTACCACATGCATAGTGAATGATCCTTTGTATTCATTCCTTATTAAATTATGGAAATGATCTCATATTACTGATTACTCGCATGGCGGTGAAAATCCATTTGCGAGCTTCATATATTCTATTATACTCTCGGTTGGTTAAAGTTTTGGCTTCTATACTCCATGAAATTATTGGAATATCCTTGATATTTTGCGCTTCATCCAAAGATCTTTTTATGGAAATATTCTTGAGAGCATTCTTGAATTTTATCGCATAAAGCGATGATCATGTTGACAATTTGGACGTTATTGAGTTAGGATAAATTAACTTATAAATCTTTAAAATTTATTCTTAAACTTGATTTATTAAATTGTCATCATCCTCATGCTTATATTATGTTGAAAGCCATCTTTGGCTTACGTGCATAGATGGACTTGGTATGATTATGACCAGGGATTATTCGGTATAATCATGACCGTAATGTGACGAATGATGTGGTAAAAGTCCTCATTGGCCTGTAGTTCATTGGTGGACAATTGTTGGTATGATTATGATCGTGGATTATTCTATATAGTCAGTCGACCATTGATGATTACATGAATATCCTTGGTCGTGGAGCAGGATGATTCGATTTTATTTATTGTCGAGTCTCAAATGATAAAAGTGATGAAAAACCTTTTAAATCATATAAGATAGTAGATTTTATTCTCTACTTGACTCTTCTAATGGATTGTTTGATCCACTGCAGTTAAACTGGTTGTCTATTATATTCTATCACTTTAACATTATTGAAGGCTAATGATAATTTATTACGTATTATCTTAGTCATAATATTTCATCGGCTAGTTCAAATTTCACCTTTTTCTTTCACCGTTTTCGTGAAATGAGAACGTAATTTGGGACTAGTTGGGGAACAGAGTGATGATGTGAGACCCCAAATTTTATGAATAAAGATTTAAATTTCTCGAAATATTTTTTTTAAATATAATGGTGTGGATTTGATATAATGTTATAGTTGTAGGTAATATTTATAAATTTTGCAAAGTATGCAAGTTGTTATAAAATATTCGATTTGTCAGGGAATATTCTTTTTATCAGGGAATATTTGTACGACGGTACAATCATTGGTGGACCCCACAACAGAATTATTGTCGGATTGAGAAAACGATAAAAATATTTTTATAAAAATAATGGCGGAAGTGTTACCGTTAAAACTGTTGAACTACCCGGTAGTTAAAGTACAATAATACGCGTGGTTATATAATAGCACACGGTATTGATTATTGATGCTTACATAAGAAGTCACTCAGTTATACTCAATTATTACTATAGTAATTGCTGCATCATATCTCTCATATTATTGATTCAATTATTGTTATAGTATCATCTGCATAATATGTTATTTATTAAATCAATAATTGAGACGGCAAAGTTATTCATATTATTATTTGCAATATTGACAATGTCTAGAAGTTCTGTTAAGGAGAGGTTTGGTCACCTAATTGCACGCCAATAAGGAGAAATCCTTATCGGAAAGCCCCTACTTTCCTGGGAACGACCTGGTTGTTAAATATTGTGAATTATAATAATAATGATGAATAAGTTCGTGTTGATTAAAGATGAAATTGATAGTTCCATTGTGTTGGGAGTATTAGTGTTAGTGGAAATCGACATTTGTTTCTATAATAATTGATGTCTGGAGGTTATATTGTTCAATCGGGTATTCGGCGAACTTTTCGTGTCGGAGTACTATTCACGAGTTACTATGCATGAGTTACTATTTATGAGTTACTATTCACGAGTTACAATTCACGAGTTACTATTCACGAGTTACTGTTCATGAGTTACTATTCACGGGGTACTATTCATCCAGTAGATATATTTTTTTTCATTCAAATCATTTTTAGGTACAATATTATTCCATGAGGAGATGTCTTTAATTTTTCGAATCGTTGGTTGAAGATATAATAGTAAATCAATATGGACCATTGGTGGAAAGTTATAATAAGTAAATCAATATGGATCACATGTGTTTAAAGTTTTAATAGTAAATCAATATGGACCGTTGCATTAAGTTTTAATAGTAAACCAATATGGACCATCCGTTTAAAAGTAAATCAATTTGGACCGTTCATGAATTAGTTACTATTCAGTCCATTCTCCTATAAATAGAAGTTCATTCCTTCATTATTTTACTTAATTCAATGAAACTCTAGAGAGAGAAACTATAGAGAGAAAGAAGAAAAGTGTTCTGCTACTTCACTACTCCAATATCCAGTTTCTTCTATGGTAGGGGATATTATTTGTTGTACTCGTAGGGGATATTATTTGTTGTACTCATAAAGGGTATTCTTTCTTTCTTATTCATGAAGAGAACTTCATTATTCCATTCTTTATTATTTCGTTGGAATAACTTTGTATACGTGAGGATACCTATACTTGGTGAAATTCTCTCGTTATTCCATTCTTTATTATTATATTGGAATAACTTGTCTATGCAAAGTATTGCATACATGGTGAAATTCTTTCGTTATTCCATTCTTATTATTCTCGTTGAATAACTCCTGCTTTTGCAAGTACCGCATACATGATGAAATTCTTCTAATATTCCGCTTCTTTATTATTCGCCGTAATATCCCGTCTGTACATTTACGCCGGACCTGGTTCCATTATTTATTATTCTATCGAAATATCATGTCTGTGTGTTTACGTCAGACCTGGTTCCATTATTTATTATTCTGTCGGAATATCCTGTCTATGCGTTTACGCCGAACCTGGTTCCATTAATTATTATTCTGTTGGGATAACCTGTCTATGCAGTCTATCGCACGCATTGTGAATCTTTCTGTTATTTCATTCTTTATTATTCTGTTGGAATTACTTGTCTATGTGAATTACCACATGCATGGTGAATGATCCTTGGTATTCATTCCTTATTAAATTGTGGAAATGATCTATCTAAGTGGATTACCGCATGGCAGACAAAAATCTATATGCAGTTTCATATATTCTCTTACACTCAGTTGGTTAAAACTTTGACTTCTATACTCCATGAAATTAGTGGAATATCCTTGATATCTACGCTTCATCCAGTATCTTTTCATGAAAATATTCTTCTGAGCATTCTTGAATTTTACTCTACAAAGCAAAGATCATGTCGACAAATTGGGACGTTATTGGTTCTGGATAAATTAATTTATAAGTCTTTAAAATTTATTCTTGAACTTGTTTTATTGAATTATTATGTCATTGTCATCATCCTCATGCTTATATTGTCATAAAAGTCATCTTTGGCTTACGTGCATGTATTGCAGGACTTGGTATGATTATGACCGAGGATTATTCGGTATAATCATTACCGTAATGTGACGAATGATGTGGTAAAAGTCCTCATTGGCGCCTGTAGTTCATTGGTGGGACGTTGTTGGTATGATTATGACTAGGATTATTCGGTATAGTCATGACCATTGATGATTACATGAATATCATTGGCCGTGGAGCAGTGATGATTCGATTTTATTTATTAAGCTGAGTCTTAGCGATAAAGTTGATGAAAAACTTTTTAAATCATAGAAGATAGTATATTTTATACTTTACTTGACTCTTCTAATGGATTGCTTATTCCTCTGCAGTTTTTGACCTAAAACTTGTTGTCTATTATATTCTATCAGTTGTTATACTGTTGAAGGCTAAGGATAATTTATTATGCATTATCTTAGTCATAATATTTCTTACTGGGCTAGTTGAGCTCACCCTTTCTTTCACTGTTCTCTTCAGGAAATGAGAACGTAGTTGGGACTAGTCGGGGAACATAGTGATGGTCCTAGATGGTGCATTAGTATTCCTCACTATTCTGTGAAATAGTGTGATAATAAATGTAATGAGGACTCCATTGAGTTTGTATATTGTCTAGATGATAATATTTATATTAAAACCCACAGCATATGTTTAGTCGTATTTTACACGATTGTTGTATAATTAAGTTGTATTTGTATTCAATACCTTGTATCTGGCGACCCAAGATGGGTGATGTATACATGTTTTGGCGGCGTCACAGATGATCCTAGATGGTGCATTAGTAGTCCTCACTATTCTGTGAAATAGTGTGATAATAAATGTAATGAGGACTCCATTGAGTGTAGATATTGTCTAGATAACAATATTTGTATTAAAACTCATATCCTATGTTTTGTCGTATTTTACACGACTGTTGTATAATTAAGTTGTATTTGTATTCAGTACCTTGTCTCTGGCGACTCAAGAGGGGTGATGTATACCTGTTTTTGGGGCGTCACACTTCTTACGTAAGAATCAATAATTGTGCAATACTGTGTGCTACTGTGCAACACCGCGTATTATTTTACTTTAACCATCAGGTATTCCAAAAGTGTTAACGGTAACAACTACGCGGGTATTTATAAAAACTCATATTTGTCATTTTCTTCATCCGACAACTTTCCGTTATGGGACCCACAAATTGTTGCGACGTCGTATGAATATTCCCCGATAGAAGAATATTCCACGACTAAACGAATATTCTCCAACAATAATGAATATTTTATAACCATTTACTTATTTAAAATATTTGCGCATTTTACTCATATCTAACCATATTAATAAAATCAACCCCTTACTATTTAAAAATAATAATTAGAGAAATTAAATCTTTATTTATAAAAAGTTGGGGTCTTACACATAGTGTTTGTATAGTAAAATCAGAAAAAAAAAAATTCAATCGATCGGTGCGCGCCCGTGATTGTCCTCATGTGCAGTCCGTGAATTTATTTTCTAAATAGTATCATTCCATTCCCCTATAAATAGGATGCTTAGTTTAGAATTAAATATACTCCAGAATCAAAGAGTTCTTCTTCTATAATATTCAGTGTATTTCTTTAGAGTTTAAGGAAGCTATGAGTGTAGAAAAATGTACAAGTTTTCTTTAAGAATATCTCCGTTATACCAGTCGGAATACTCTTATTTTTAAGGTAAGGGATATTATTTTTGTTCAATATTCGTATGAAATAATATTTTCTTCTATACTCTTTAGTATATAAGTAATATTATTTCATTTCGGATTCTGAATTCTACACTCATTTTGTTAAGTATTGCTTCTATACTCCTTGAAATTAATAGAATATCTTTGAAATTTGTACTTCATGTAGTATATTTTCACGGAAATATTATTTTGAACATTCTTAATAATTTTTAACCTTTTCCTACTGGGGTATTATTCACGGGATGCTATTCACTCGGGTACTATTCACCCGGGGTACTATTCATGATAAAAATTATTTTTTTTCGTCCAAATCATTTTTGATACAATATTATTTTTGAATTTTACTCCACAAAGCAATATCATGTTGACAATTTGGACATTATTGAATCCTGGATAAATTAAATTATAAATTTTTAAAATTTATCCGCGCTCTCATTTAATTGAATTCTTATATCATTGTCATCATCCTCATACTTATATTGTGATGAAAGTAATCTTTGGCCCGTAGTGTATAGATAGACTGTTTATTGGTATGATTATGACCAGGGATTATTCGGTATAATTATGACCTGTAATATTACAAATGATGTGGTAAAAGTCCTCATTAGCCCGTAGTGTTTTGATGGACAGTTGTTGACATGATTATGACATTGGTGATAACACGAATATCCTTGACCTGTAGTGCATGGATAATTCATGGATCTGATACTAATGAATATCCTTGGCCCGTAATGCAGGGATAATTCAGTGATGTGGATAATTTTATTAAGCTGAGTCTCAACGATAAAATTTATGATAAACTTTTTAAATCATAGAAGATAGTAGATATCATGCTCTACTTGACTCTTCTAATGGATTGCTTGTTCCGCTGCAGTTAAACTTGTTGTTTATTGTATTCTATCAGTTTAACACTGTTGAAGGCTAATGATAATTTATTCTGCATTATCTTAGTCATAATATTTATTATTAGGCTAGTTAAGCTCACCCTTTGCTTTCATTGTTCTCTTCAGGAAATGAGAATATAAATAGACTAGTGGGGAATGGAGTGGATGAGTCAGGATGGTTGCTTTATTAGTCCTCACTATTCTGTGAAATAGTGTAATAATAATTGTAATGAGGACTTTATTTGAGTTTGAATACTGTCTACGCGACAATATCCGTGTTAAAACTCTCAGCTACGTTTTGTCGTATTGTATAAATGAAGTTTGTGTTTGAATTCTATACCGTGTATCTGGCGACTAAAAATGGGGTCGCGTGGACCTATTTTGGGGGCGTCACAGTTGGTATCAAAGCTTATGGATATGATCCTTGGCTGAGATGTGAGACTAGAACTAGGAGGGGAGAGACGGGTAATTCCTTCGCTAGTATAACCTACATAGTTTATTTGTTATTTAATTGGTCGGTCAGAATATAGGGATAATATGTGGCATGTCAATTAACCCTTGTTTTGTGGAAGTGTTTAAAAATGACAACTGAAAATATTGAGATAAGCAATGGAACACATGAGACCGTTGAGTCACCGCTGATCAATACACAGGATAACGTGCATCAAGAAGACAATAATTCTCAGATAAATAATAACACCGACCAAATGATGAACGATGGGATGTTTAGAGGTTTTCTGCAATTCATGCAACATCAGGCAAAAGCGACTCCTATTCAAAATACAGGTGAAAACACTGACAACTCACAGATGGTCACCGCAAAGCAGTTCAAGGAGTTGGAACCATCGAAGTTTTTGGAAAAGCCAGAACCACTTAAGGCAGAGACGTGGATAAAACAGATCACCAAGATATTTGATGTCTTGGGATGCTCCGAGGAGCAAAAGGTTCCCTTTGCCACCTTCATGTCATGGCAGAGAGAGCAGACATGGTGGAAATCGTAAACGTCTTTCAAAGATGCCAAGGCCAAGATGTCTTGGGAGAAATTCCAAGAATTGTTCAATGACAACTACTTTTCCGAAAGTATTCGTCACATGAAGGAGGTAGAATTCATCAAGCTGAAGCAAAGAAATATGACTGTGTCGCAGTATGAGGCTAAATTTGTAGAGTTATCCCGGTTTGCATCACATTTAGTAGATAATGAGGAGTGTATGACGTTGATGTTTCTAAGAGGTTTGAAACTCGAAATACGTCAATACTTCATTTCTCACAAACTTTGCTTATATTCAGATGTTGTGAATATGACTTAATTATTGGAGCGCAATAATAAATCAATTTAATCAAAAAAATAGCAGCCGACAAAACGAGAATATCAATAGTACGTCATTAAATGAGAAAGCAATCTCCAACTTCTAATTATACACCACAATATAGAGAAAGAAAAAATAAAAAAATGAGACATTAAATGTTCACACATTTTTATTGGTGTGTACTTAAATAAGTTACAAATAAATTCTTACAAGTATGACCTAGGCTAGATTAGAAAGCGATAATGGACACACGCACGGAGTGACACATAAATGTGAGGTCCCCGTATTTTCGTGGGTCCCAGTCCCACTCTATTTTTATCAACCAAACAATATGTAGCAGGTGTGGGCCCCACAAATTGTTCAAAAAGACGTCATCAACAGTCACATCACTATAAAAGAGAAGGAAAGAAAAATAAAATTGGAATGCGATAGGTGACCATAGTGGGATAATAAAATAACAATATTCTTATACGCAAAATGGTAATACTTTTTTCTTATTAATAGTTAAAAAATTTCGTCCAATAGTATTTAACTTAAACTATAATTTCTAGACTAAAAGTGAAAATTTCAAAAATAAATGACATATTCCTTTTTAATTCCTAAGTTTATCCTTAGTGACCCCATAAAATGATGATTTTTTCTTTTTTATATGGTAGTGAATCTCACTAAATGATATATTTACCCTTTATGTACTTATTGTCATCAAAAGACAAAATAACTAAATAATTATACCTTAAGTAAGAGAGCAGATCCTTTGTCCCCAATTTTTCTGTTTTTTTGTGTCCTTCCACTTAAATTTTGACACCTAGTCTCTTACTTAACACTAATTAATTTTAAAATTAAATAAAAGGACATGTGTCAAAATTTAAGTGGGGGGACATTCTTTAGAAGATATAATTAATTAATGTTTTTGATATCCAATCCCTATACACTAAGGCTATGTTTGTTTGTAAGGATTACACTTGAGATAAGACTTTTTAAATTTGAGTTTGGATCCCTATTATTTAGAATTAAAAATTATTAAACAAAATTAACCTAAAGTTAATTAAGACTTCTTTTTTTTTTTTTACTTGTGTTAGGTCAGAAGTCAGAATCATCCCCGTAATTCCCCTCTTGAGTCCTAACCCTTTTTTAGGTTTTTTTAAGATTTTAAGTTAAAATGTATCTCTAAAATTAAATTATAATAATATAATTAATATTTTTCTTTTAAAAAAAGCTTAAAATTATTACTTGATGATGTGGACGGCTATGATTTTCCCTATAAACAACCATTAAGCGTTAGGATGATCCACTGCGTTCATACAGTGCTAGTAAGACGGATTTTAACTAATATATATATATATATATATATATATATATATATATATATATATATATATATATATATATATATATATATATATATATATATATATACTATCAGGGGCGGATCCAAGCAGGGCAAGGGGCAAGTGCTCACCTTTGTTTTTAAATTTTTTTATAGGTATAAGGTTAATAGACGTATATGGTTAATAATGCTCTTCCTTAAAAAAAAAAAAAATTGATCACTTATTAATACTTAGGTATTTCTATTATATTCTTTCAAATTCAAAAATCAAATTTTATTTTCACGAGTCCATTTGATTTTTCTCAATTTTTTAGAGTTAAGATTAAATATCATTAAATTTTCTCTAATTTCTTTATTAATTACTATGAGTAGTTAATTATTAAGTTTTGATTCTTATTTATTTTATTTATTCATACAAATTAGTACATCCGTATATAAGTTTTTGACATGTGTGTCGTTATATTTAAAAGAAATTGTTGCACTCTAGTTGTCGTTATATCTTTTTAGAATTTTCATCTCATCAAAATATCCATGTCTTCGTGTAAAGACTAATAAAGAGGACATATTTCATAACATTACTACAAATGTATTCGAAAATGAAAATTACTTCTAATTTTTTTATCCGTGACAAATATTATACAATTATATTTGACGAAAAATATTTCTACTTCAAATTTTATTATTTGAGTTTTATTTTATTTAATTTTTTAATATAAAACAAATTTCATAGTCATCTCACACACACATGTGTGTGTGTATATATATATATATATATATATATATATATATATATATATATATATATATATATATATATATCCTACAAATGATCGTGGCGAGCGCCCATCGATAATTTAACGATTTAATAGAGCTTTCGTTCAGTAATTTAGTTTTCCAGATTACATGGTTTAATATCACGACGGGACAGATGTTCAAAATACTCCTCCTCAGAGAAGTCTCCCGTCTCATGAGATTAAATCATGGACGCTAGGTATGACCAACTGAGAAACGACATTATTTTTAAATTAGTGTTATTGATGTCAAATTCAAATTTTTTTAGTGATGCCAAATTCAAAAAATTTTAGTTTTTCAAACTCTGTAATATTAAACAGCAGATATCAAAATATAAATACGTGTTTCCTTTAACATCTCTATATTATAGAGGAGGAAAATTCAAGTGTAGTAATGGGAGATCTAATTTTTAATGAGTCTGTGATTCAAGTTTGTAACAAAAAAGAGGCATCTTCTAAAATTCACCCTAGCATCTGGAGTTCTTTATTTGTTTTCCATGATCAACAAGTGGTTCCGAAATTAATAGATTCAATAATTAAGGAAATTGAATTCTAGTACAAGACTGAGGAAAATCAGAAAAATAGTGATTATCAAGAAATCAATTTGGGTTCAGAATTTGATATTATGGCTTAAGCTGAAACACTTTAAGAGGAGGAAACTCATGAATTCAAATTATGTTTCGTAGATCATCGAATGGATGCTCACTATCTGTTGTAAGAATAATTTTAATTTGACAATATTAACCCTGTATATGAGGAAAAAGTTTGTTGGAGATTGTGATTACGATCAGATAAAAATTCCAACAAAGTTTTGGACTAATAGGACAAACTTGAGTTATGATAAGAAGTCAATCCTTTCATCAATTCTTTTTGTTTTAACTTTTATTGGACATAGACATAAACGTCAATAGTCGAAAAATGATAATCTGTATATAGGAGTGATCATTCCGTTATAACCGAACCGAATAAGCTATTCGGTTATAACCGAAAATCGAAATAATGATGATTTTGCTATCCGAACTAATAACCAAAATTTGATAATAACCGAATTATTATCAATTAGAATTACCGAATTGTAATTTTTAATTCGAAAAAATCAATTACCCAACAAATATTACTGTTTAAGATCCAACTATTACGAGACTTGCGTTTTAGCAAACAATCAATTTAACCATCCAAAGAACTTAATAGTTTAACTAACACCGCATCAAAGTGTCCAAAAGCAACAACTAACAAGCCCAAAGTATGAAAGTAATACTTTTAAAAAATTACAGCAACAAAATAGAAAAACTGAAATGAGATGCAACAACAGCTCAACAACAACTTTTTAAAAAAAATTATAGCAGCACTACAGGCTCTACAGCAACAACTAGTTAACTATCAGATGCAACAACAACTCAACAAGCTCCAGTCTTCACTTTTTTAGTATCATGATTCAGCATCACTACATCAGACCAACAGGCAAGAGACCAACATGCAACAACAATTGCAGTTAAGTGGATGGTCTGTGCAGAATCAAACCAGTATAGCATCACTGCATCAGACCAACAGGCAACAACAACATACAACAGCAAAATGGGGAAACGGCGAGTCGGCGACGACGAGAGTCGAGAGGCGAGTCGATCGAGAGTGACTGACAGACTGAGTGAGGAATCGGAGATCTAAGTTCTCAGATCTAGGCGAAGGCGACTGCCGACTGACGAGTGGGTTAAGACTTAAGAACTTAGGGCAAAATGGGATTGGGATTTGGGGGAAAACTCAAAAAATAAAATGGGGGAATAATTGAAGTCGAGTCTCTTCTCCGACTACGATAGAAAGTTAGAGTCGATCGAAAATGGGGAAATGGGGAATAGACTAATAGTGATAATATCATAATATGATTAAATGATTAATAAAATAATAATTAATTTTTAAATATTAAAATTAGGTTATTCGAAATTTAGAATAATTGCTTTTTGAAAACCAAAACCAAATCGAATATCGAATAATAATTCGGATATAACCGAAATTCCAAAAAAAACCGAAAACCGAAATAATTCGGTTAAAATAATTCGGTTCGGTTCGGTAGTTCGGTTTTATCCGTTTTTTGCTCACTCCTATCTGTATATATATTCTAAATTTGCCTTGGGGAAATATACATTATAATAAGTGCTCCAAGCTACTAGAACGGTATTAAACTCGTATATTCTAATTTCGGCTTAGGGAAATATTTGTGATAATAGGTCTCTCCATGCATATTGAGACCCCTAGTATTATTTGAAATATATATAAATTTATCTAAATTATGATATGGACGAATGCTCCATTGATATTCTCAATATTCTTGGATGTCATTTTCAGATACTGCCACAAAATAAGGGTTAATTGACATGTAACATATTATCACTATACTCTGATCGACCAATTAAATATCAAATAAACTTAGGTAGATCATACTAGCGAAGGAATTTTCCGTCTCTCCTCTCCTAGTTCTAGTCTCACATCTTAGCCAGGGATCATATCCCTAAGCTTTGATACCAACTGTGACGCCCCCAAATTAGGTATACATCACCTATTCTGAGTCGCCAAATACATGGTACAGAATACAAATACAATCTTAAATATACAACATGAGCTGTGAGTTTTAATACAAACATTGTCTTTTAGACAACATTAAAACTCAAAATAAGTCCTCAATACATTTATTAACACACTATTTCATAGAATAGTGAGGGCTACTAATGTTATCCTCTCGAATAAAGTCGTCACCCGTTCTCCGACTAGTCCCTCGCTACGTTCTCATTTCCCAAGAGAAAACGGTGAAAAGAAAGGTGAGCTCAACTAGCCCAAAGAAGAAATATTATGACTAAGATAAAGCAGAATAAATTATCATTAGTCTTCAATAGTGTTAAACTGATATAATATAACAAACATCAAGTTTAACTGCAGCGGAACAAGCAATCCATTAAAAGAGTCAAGTAGAGAATAAAATCTACTATCTTTTATGATTTAAAAAGTTTTTCATCACTTTTATCGCTAAGACTCAGCTTAATAAATAATCTACATCACCGAATCAACCCTGCACTACGGCCAAGGATATTCTTTAGTATCACGACCACAATTATCCATCCACTACGGGCCAAGAATATTTGTGTATTCATTAATGGTCATGATCATGCCAACAACTGTCCATCAATGCACTACGGGCCAATGAGGACTTTTACCATATCATTTATAATATTACGGTCATGATTACACCGAATAATCCCTGGTCATAATCATACCAAGTCCATCTATGCACTACAGGCCACAGATGACTTTCAACAAAATATAATCATGAGGATGATGACAATGATATAAGAATTCAATAAAACAAGTTCAAGAATTAATTTATTCAGGAACCAATAACATCCAAATTGTCAACATGATACTTCTTTGTGGAGTAAAATTCAAGAATGCTCAGAAGAATATTTTCATGAAAAGATACTGGATGAAGCGCAAATATCAAGGATATTCCACTAATTTTATGGAGTATAGAAGTCAAAATTTTAACCAACCGAGTATAATAAAGAATGGAATAACAAAAGAAATCACCGTGCATGCGATAGATCAAGACAGACGGTTATTCTAATGAATAATAAATAACGAAACCAAAGTTATGCGAACGCACAGCAAGATGTTCCAACAGAATGATAAATAATGGAACCGTGTCATGCGTAAAAGCATGTACATGATGTTCTAATGTAATAATAAAGAAACGGAACCGGGTCATGCGTAAAAGCTACGGATAGGATATTCCAAATGTAATAATAAAGAAGCTAAATAATAACATAAATCACACGTGCATGCAGATTGCATGATAAAGTTATTCCAACATAATGATAAAGAATGGAATAATGTAAGAATTTCACCAAGTATAGGGTGGCAGGTGTATACAAAAGTTATTCCAACAAAATAATAAAGAATGGAATAATGTAATTTCTCTTCATGAATACGAAAGAAATAATACCCCTTACCTTAGAAAGAAAAGTTGTAAGACCCCGAATTTTATTAAATAAAAGTATTCAATTTTTCTTATAATTACTATTCAGTAAATGGTTAAATTGATAAAAAATTAAAGTTAAGGGTGATATATGAATTTTTTTTCAAAATAAGCAAGTGGTTATAAAATACGTATTGTTGTCGGAGAATATTCGTTTGGTCGTGGAATATTCTTTCTGTCGAAGAATATTCATACGATAGCGCAGCCTTTTGTGGGCTCCATAACGGAAAGTGATTGGATGAAAAAAATGACAAGTATAAGTTGTTTATAAATAAACAGTAGCGGTTATTCAAGTATTATCTTGTTAGAATATCCCATTGGTTAAAACACAAGTAATATGCGTTGTTGCGAGAAAGAACATTCACAGATTGCACCAATTATTGATTCTTACGTAGAAGAAGACACTACTCAATAATTGTTACAAGAATTCTTGTTCAAAGATTTTATTTTATTGATTCAATAATTGTCGTTGATATATTTTATATTACTATTGTTTCAATAATTATCACTACACAAAGATTTTTCATTATCGAAGCAATAATTCATATTATCCGAATAATATTATTAGATAACATTATTGGCGATGTCTAGAAAGTTTCGTCTAAGGAGAGGTTTGGTCACCTAATCAAGGCCAAGAAAGAGATTCTTATTGGAAAGCCCCTCTTCTTCGGGAACTACACGGTTGTCAAGATTGTGATTCGTAATATTATTTGTGAATAATTAATTATTGATTTATATGATGAGGAAAATATTGATTTTATGTGGATATAGATGGAGAAAATTTTTAAATGTGACAATTGTTGAAAATTAATATTTTATCTTTTTCTGATAAAATAATTCATTTGAATATATTATTTTAATAATATATTAATGGTGATATTTTTACAATGAATGTGGGATATATGAGTATATGAGTATATGAGGAGGAAGAGTATTTTTGTTATATTAAATGATTAACACATGTTTTGTGTGTTGGTGGACCCCATTTCTTGACTGAAATTTGATTATAGCTTGTAAAATCATCCGTATGTGGATTTCGGTCAATTTCTGTTTGGAATTTGGAAAAACTTTCTTCTGCAAAGTTGTAGAGAATTGAATTTCCTATAAAAATTCACGAGATTCGAATTTTTTTGATAAAAGGGCTATTTATTATGAATTATTGAAGTTCTGAAGTTCCGAAATAATTGATTTTGGAAGTTTTAATTGTTTTAATTAACAAAAACGTTTTTTGTTTGTTTTGTGGGCATCTTTATCATGTGTAAGGTGGCTAAGATCAGTTGATAAGTGGGCATAAGAAATTGTAATATAAATAATATTATTTTATTAAATTTTCGCTTTTGGTGTTCTAAGCAATTTCTATAAATAGTGCTTAGGTTAGAATTGAAAATCACACTTAAACTCAAGTTTTCTCTATTTCTCTCTATATTATTGAGTGTATTCTTGTGAGTATTTTGATATCTTGAGTGTTCTTTATAAGATGCAAGTTAGATTGACGTTATTCCAATGTAAGTCTTCGCTCTTTTGAGGTAAGGGATAGTAAGGGATTGTAAGGGATAGTAAGGGTGTCAGATTCTTCTTAAAATGATATTTTCTTCAATATCATTATGCCAAAATATTGGTTGGAAATTTTATCAAATTTAGAACTTTTTCATATCGAGATTACTATTCATGAGTTCTTATTCATGAGTTACTATTCACGATTTACTATTCGATTCTAGTTATTATTCACGGGTACTATTCACTACAAAATTGGTTTCTTTTTCTAACCAAATTATAGTTGATTTATGAATATTACTCCGAGATTAAAACTATGTATTGATTATATTGATTTTATTATCATATATAACATTTTTATAACCCTAATGATGATATTTCTCTTTGACTTGAGTGTAAAGATGGGTAGATTATTGGTATGATCGTGACTATGGGTTCCCTTTGGCTACTAGTGCAAAGATGAATTGTTGACTGGTATGATCATGACCATTGAATTTATAATTGAATATCTTTAGCTTAAGTGGAAAGGTGAATTGATCAACATGGTTATAATTATGGTTTATATAAATTCTGAAATGATTATGTATTTCTTTGAGATATGAATATCTTTGGCCTGTAGTGCAAAGATGACATGTTGTTGAATATCTTTGGCATGTATTGCAAAGATGACCTGTTGTTGAATATCTTTGGCCCAGAAGTAAAGATGACTGTTGTTGAATATCTTTGGCTCTGTAATGCAAAGATGAATGTTGATGAATATCTTTGGCCCATAGTGCAAAAGATGAATTTATTAGTATGATTATGAGCGTGAGGCGTGATTTGGTATAACCATGATCTTTGATGTTTCAGGGTTAAGGCAGATGGCGAAAATTATCTTCATTCCGAATGCGAAAAGGAATTTAGAACTATAATTACGATTATGAGTTATACATGTGATTGTGGACAGGAATTGTTGATTGATGTTACAGGGATAAAACATTGTTGGTGGACTTTTAACATGGAGAAGATAATAGACTTTATGGTCTATTTGACTCTTCTAATGGATTGCTCGTTCCGCTGCAACTATGGTTGAAAAGTTTTATCATCTACCATATGTTCTAAATCTCTAATTTATTACTGATGAAGACTATTGATAATTTATTTATCTTTAATCATAATATTCTTTACTGAGCTAGTTGGGCTCACCCTTTTGCTTCACAATTCCTTTCAGGTAATACGAGTGTAGCTGGGTCGAGCGGGGGTAACAAAGGAATAGAACGGTGGTCATCATTTAGTAGTTATATTTGGTGAATCAACTAGGGTGAGGCGAACCCAATGTTGGAAGGGTGTTTTGCCACTATCATACAAGATGTCTAATGACATACAACCTCGTGTCATCATAAGAGGCAGGTTGTGTTTCATCCACTTCTTGAGTATATTTACAAGCACTACCTATATAATCTTGGTGTTTGTTTGGAGTTTAATTCCCAATTAGAGACAGTGGAGATAATAATATGTCAAGAGAAGACTCACCATTGGGAAGAATATGATAGTAATCTTCTCATTTTTCTTTGGGGTCTATTGGGTCAACCAAGGATAATTTTGTGGACATATGATATCTATAATAACCTAGACGCATGGCCTCCCATGTACGAATGTTTCCTTGAGTACTTCCCAAAGGTTTTAATTTCTAAAACAGTTTTTGACTGTACCTTTATGTAAGGTGTCATTGTGACGTGCTATCCAAGTTGGTGTCCAAAGTCATAGTTGGTATATTTTAGTATCAAAACTCACAACATATGTGTTGTTGTATTTTGCACGACAATTGTTGTAATAAAGTTGTAGTTGTTTTCTATACCATGTATTTGGCGACTCAGAATGGGTTGGATGGAATGGACCTATTTTGGGGTCGTCACAAAAGTACTGGATATAGAAGTAGTGAAGTAGCAGAACACTTTTCTTCTTTCTCTCTATAGTTTCTCTCTCTAGAGTTTCAGTGAATTCGTAAGAAATAATGATGGAATGAGCTTCTATTTATAGAAGAATGGACTGCATAGTAACTAATTCATGAACGGTCTAGATTTAAAACAAAAATCTTTTAAATAAAATATAATATATTCTATTTATAATCTAATAAAACGAATAACTTTATAAAAGTATTATGTTTTATATAAAAAGATTTTACTATGCAAAACACTATGCATAATAGAATATTATATATTCTATTTATAGTCTAATAAAACGAATAACTTTATAAAAGTATTCTGTTTTATATAAAAAGTTTTTCTATTATATTACATTAATAATACTAATAAAACAAAATTTATCACCATTATTATAATTCACAATATTAATCGACCATGTCGTTCTAGAAAAGAGGGGGCTTTCCAATAAGGATTTCTCCCTATTGGCGCTCAATTAGGTGACCAAACCTCTCCGTGACAGAACTTCTAGACATCGTTAATATTGCAAATAAAAATATTAATAACCTTGTCGTCTCAATTATTGATTTAATAATATATAAAAATATCGACAATAATTGAATCAAAACTGAGTGACTTCTCACGTAAACATCAATAATCAATATCGTGTGTTACTATGCAACCACGCAGCAGATTCTTGTATTTTTTAACACGGGTGTTTCAACAGATTAACGGTAAAACTTCCGCCGTTATTTTCATAAAGTATTTTGTCATTTTTTCAATCGACAATAATTACATTGTGGGCTCCACCAATGATTGTCTTTGTTTGCATTTAATATTTTCTCGTTAAAACGAATATTCCCCGACCAATCGAATATTATATAACAACTTGCATACTTTGCAAAATTTATAAATATTACCCACAACTATAACATTATATCAATTTATTACTAATCCCAATTTTTATAATTTTAGAAATATATTTATATATGTTTAATTATTAATTCTAAAAATAGTCAATTTGACTTTAAAAAGTCAAAACTGAGCAATTAATTTGGGACGGAGAGAGTAGTATTTTTTTATACATAACTTACAATATTATTATGACATTTGTTTAAATTAAATAAATATATGTCAATTCAAAAGACAAAATAATTCTTATATGTTGAATCCGGGCGAGTATAATTTAATAACAAGCAAACCATATAAGATATAAGGTCCTGCCTAATCAAATTAATCAATAAAAAAATAAGAATATAAATTATAAGGTATCTCGCCTAATCAAATTTTTAATTCCAATTACAGATTTGATCTAAAATTAAGTTCTGGTGTATAGTGATAGATCATAATCCAATATGTCATCCATGGTAAGTGTTAACGCCTTAAGTTTAAATCTCTACGCCATTCAATTACAAAATCCACACGCATTTTGAAACTCAAGATGATAATAGATCACACGAAGCTTGGCATGACAGGCTTGGGGATAGCTCCGGTGTGAGAATAAGTACAGGTCGTTCACAAGGTTTAACAATGGAGGCTTAAGTGTTTAGTGCTCAAAGATGTATTACCTCATAACCATAACTTTGACCTTGTATTTATAGCGCCTCATCACCTTAGAATCCCTCTCCGAGTAGGATTTGGACTCCTAAATTATGGCAGTTACCATAATTTGGATCCAACATAATCTCCTTAAAAGGTGGAAGTGGATTCCAATCCAATCACTGCCTTTGGAGTTTACCTTACTCGATCATGATTAGAATCCCAAACTCTGTGCGCGGGAAAGCCCACTACACAGGCCCAACCCCACCGAACTCACTACATGGTTCAGACTTCGGCCCAGGAGACCCGAATATCCGAACTCTTCCCTGGGTTTCGGCCTTATGGGCCTATCAACCCCTTCCAGCGTCAGGCCTTCGGCTCACTTACAGATCGGTAAAATGCTCCCGAACATTGCCCCCCCAGTCTCTTGTTATAATGTATTTATAATTAGAGACTTGAGAGGTCATGGATTCGAAGAGACATGACAGCTAATGATGAGTTGTCTGGGGAATCCCAGCGGTCTGTCCTCGTTCCTTGAAATGTTGCACGTCTTCCCATGCCTGGTCCCACCTTGGGCATTTAATAGCCGCCCTTGGATAGCATGTGACTACACCTATAAAAGCCCCCTTCTGTCAATCACTGTCACTTTTCCAAACTTCTCTTCTTCAAAACCTCTGTTCAAATTTTCTGGCGAGAACGATTTCCGGCGAGCTCACTTCTTCCCCAAACTTCACTGACTTTATCTACTCTATCACTTTCTGAATCTCACTTTTGTTCGTTTTCTTCTCAAAACATCACATTTGTGTCTCATTCCCTTCCAGTCACACCAAATGGCTGATTCTAACACTAATCCCCCTGCCAGTGAGTCAATTCCTCCCTTCGTCACCACCGATGACCTAGTTCCGATTGAGTTGCCGGTGGCCCCTTCCGACGCCGCTCCCTCCACAGTCTTGCCTACTCCAATAAGCTCCGAGGCTAGGATCCGAAACGCTTATCACTCCCAAGAGGAGTTTTCAGATCTGCACACTGTGTGACGCCCCTAAAATTAGGTATACATCACCCATTCTGAGTCGCCAGATACATAGTACAAAATTCAAATACAACTTCATTTATTATAATTGTTGATCCGCCAGTATAATACGACCACGATTAACTATGAGTTTTAATACAAATGTATGTAACTCTCATGGTGCCTCGACCACAACCTTTGCAATGGTACTTTACATAAAAGTATAGTCAAAAGCTGCTTTTAGAAATTAAAATCTTTGGGAAGAGCTCAAGGAAACCTTCGATACATGGGAGGCCATGCATCTAGGTTATAATAGATATCATATGGCCATGTAATTATCCTTGGTTGTTAATAGACCCCAAAGAAAATGAGAAAATTACTATCTTTTTCAATTGTGAGTCTTCTCTCGACATGTAACTATCTCCACCTGTCTCCAAGTGAATATTATATTTCAAAAAGAAACTCCAAGATCATATAGGTAGTGCTCAGTAGAGATATACTCAACAAGTGGATGCGCACAACCCTGTCTTATGATAACACGAAGTTGTATGTCATTAGACATCTTGTATGATAGTGGCAAAATACCCTTCCAAAGTTGGGTTCACCTTTGCACCTAAGTTAAAGATATTCAATTGTAAATTCAATAGTCATGATCATACCAGTCAACAATTCAACTTTGCACTACTGGCCAAAGAGAACCCATAGTCACGATCATACCAATAATCTACCCATCTTTACACTCAAGTGAAAGAGAAATTCAACATCAGGGTTATAAAAATGTTATATATGATAATAAAAATAATATGATCAATAACTGCATTTATTTTCAAGAGCAACAATCATAAATCAACGATAATTTGGTCAGAAAAAGAAACCAATTTTTTTTCGTGAGTAGTACCCGTAAATAGTAACTCGTGAATAGTAACTCATGAATAGTAACTCGTGAATAGTAACTTATGAATAGTAACTCGTGAATAGTAACTCATGAATAGTAACTTGTGAATAGTAACTCATAAATAGTAACTCGTGAATAGTAACTCATAAATAGTAACTCGTGAATAGTAACTCATGAATAGTAATTCGTGAATAGTACTCCGTATTCTTACATAGTACCGTATACATAAATAATGTCATATACGTAAATAGTGCCATGTACATGAATAGTGTCAGTATCACGTGAATAAGTCTTCAGTATACGTGAATAAGAAACCCGACTCAAAAGGTAGAAATTCCACAATAAGATCCATACCAATATGTCAGTATAATGATATTGAAAGAATAACATCATTATGAAGAATATAACATCCCTTAATATCCCTTACTATCCCTTACTATCCCTTACCTCAAAAGAGTAGCACTTCTGACTGGATATCGGATATGACGCTGAAGAAAACTTGCACTGATGAATAGCAATTCACCAAGTATCTAAATACTCACAAAATACACTCGATAATCTAGAGAGAAAAAGAGAGAAAACTTATGAATTCTGGTGTGTTTTTTAATTCTAACTTAGCCCTCTATTTATAGGAAAATGTTATCACGCCGAAGCAGACTTGACCTGCTACATGATGGCTTTACCTGCTACTATTCCACCCACCAAAAATCATCCATTTTCCCCAACAACCAAGAGTGGGGCCCACTCAATTCTAGAATTTTCCACCAAAACCTAATTTCCGAATCAGTTACCTCTTAAAATTCATAACAAATTATACGCTCATTTTTAACGGTTAAAACTTTATGGACATATACTCAACTTATATATGTATAACATATCCAAAAATTACAACGATCCAACGGTCGGATTAAATATTATAACTCACACAATAAAATTTGTAAGAATAATCGATTTTATCTTTTAATACCTCTAATCCACAAAAAAATCGATAAAATACCTCAACATTAATTCCTTCATTTATAACCACATAAATAAATCCATCATTTATATCCACATCAAATAAATATTTCATTATCATATAAATCAATAATTAATTTTTCACAAATAATATTACAGAATCATAATTATGACAACCGGTAGCTCCTCAGGAAAAGGGGTTTTCCAATAAGGATTTCTCCTTACTGGCACGCAATTAGGTGACCAAACCTCTCCTTGACAGAAAAATCTAGACATTGTCAATAATGCTATCTAATAATATTATTCAAATAATATGAATTATTGATCGATAATGGAAATCTTGTCTTGAGGACAACTATTGAAACAACAATAATATAAAATATCAATGCAAAGAATTATTGAACCAATAAAATAAAATGTTGAGCAGTAATTATCGTGTAATAATTATTGAGTAGTGCCTTCTTCACGTAAGGATCAATAATTCAACAATATTGTGCAATACCGTAGTATCTTCGAACTGCAACCACGTATATTACTGTATTTTAACCACTGGGTATTCCAACAGTGTTAACGGTAAACTATGCCATTATTTATAAAAACTCAAATTTGTCGTTTTCTTTATCCGACAGTTATTCTGTTATGGGGCCCACAAATGGATGCGCCGTCGTACGAATATTCCCCGACAATAAGAATATTCTACGACCAAACGAATATTCCCCGACAACAAGAATATTCTATAACCACTTGCGTATTTTGAAAAAAAATTCATATATCACCCTTAACTTTAACTTTTATCAATTTAACCATTTACTGAATAGAAAAATTGACTACTTTTATTTCATAAAATTCGGGGTCTTACATTTCTCTCTCTAGAGTTTCAGCGAATTCGTAAGAAATAATGAATGAATGAGTTTCTATTTATAGAAGAATGGGTTGCATAGTAACTAATCTATGAACGGTCTAGATTGATTTACTTTAATCTGGCGGTCCATATTTAAAGCAAAATTTTTAAATAAAATATAATATATTTTATTTATAATCTAATAAAACGAATAACTTTATAAAAGTATTATGTTTTATATAAAAGATTTTATTATGCAAAATACTATCTGATTACTTATATGCAACACTATGCATAATAAAATATAATATATTCTATTTATAGAATAACTTTATAAAAGTATTCTATTTTATATAAAAAATTTTACTACGCGAAATACTATGCATAATAGAATATAATATATTCTATTTATAGAATAACTTTATAAAAGTATTCATTTTTATATAAAAGTTTTTACTGTTTTATTACATTAATAATACCAATAAAACAAAAGCGAGTGACTTATCACATAAGCATCAATAATCAATACCGTGTACTACTTAACTAACGCCAGACATCGCATTTTTAACTTCTGGATGTTTCAACAGTTAACGATAAAAGTTCTGCCGTTATTTTCATAAAAATATTTTGTCGTATTCTCAATCTGACAATAATTCTGTTGTGGGGTCCACAAATGATTGTACCATCGTACGGACATTCCCCAATAAAAAGAATATTCCATATCAACTTGCTTACTTTACAAAAAATTTTACATATTACCCTTAACTTTAAACTTTTATCAATTTAACTATTTACCAAAATAGAAAAATTAAATACTTTTATTTCATAAAATTCGGGGTCTCACAATCACCCCTTGTGAGACCCCGAATTTTATGAAATAAAAGTATTCAATTTTTTTATTTTTGTAAATAGTTAAATTGATAAAAGTTTAAAGTTAAGGGTGATATGTGAAAATTTTCAAAGTAGACAAGTTGTCATAAAATACTCGGTTACTATTTACTCTAGTATTGTTCACTCGAGTATTTGGGGCACTTTTTGTGTCGGAGTACTATATACGAGTTACTAGTCACGGGTTACTATTCACCCGAATATTATTCACTCGGGTATTTGGGGTATTTTTCGTATCGGAGTACTATTCACGAGTTACTATTCACGGGTTATTATTCACCCGATTACTATTCACTCTAGTATTGTTCACTCGGGTATTTGAGACACTTTTTGTGTCGGGATACTATTTCCGAAGTACTATTCACGGGGTACTATTCACCCAAAAAATATATTTCTTTTCGGTCTAAATCATTTTTGGGTACAATATTATTCCATGAGGAGATGTGCTAATTTTTCAGACCGTTGGTTGAAATTATAATAGTAAATCAATATGGATCGTTGGTTTAAAATTTTAATAGTAAAATCTTTTTATATAAAACAGAAGACTTTTATAAAGTTATTCTATAAATAGAATATATTATATTCTATTATGCATAGTGTTTTGCATAGTAAATTTTTTTTATATAAAAAATGTAATACTTTTATAAAGTTATTCTATATATAGAATATATTATATTTTATTATGCATAGTATTGCAAAGTGCTGCGATAGTGTTTTGCATAGTAAAATCTTTTTATATAAAATGTAATACTTTTATAAAGTTATTCGTTTTATTAGATTATAAATAGAATATATTATATTTTATTTAAAAGATTTTGCTTTAAATATGGACCGTCGATTAAAGTAAATCAATCTAGACCGCTTCATGAATTAATTAGTTACTATCGCAATTCCATTCTTCATTAATAGAAGCTCATTCCTTCATTATTTTTCTTAATTAATTCTTTGAACCGTAGAGAGAGAAACTATAGAGAGTTCTTCTTCTATAATCTTGGCGTATTTCTTTAGAGTTTAAGAAAGCTTTGAGCGTAGTACAAGTTTTTTTCGAGTATATCCTCGCCCTACCAGTCGAAATACTCTTCTTTTACGATAGGGGATATTATTTGTTGTACTCATAAGGGGTATTCTTTCTTTCTTATTCATGAAGAGAACTTCTGTTATTCCATTCTTTATTATTCTATTGGAATAACTTTTGATATGAGATACCTATACTTGGTGAAATTCTTCTATTATTCCATTCTTTATTATTACATTGGAATAACTTGTATCGCGCGGATACCCTATACTTGGTGAAATTCTTCGTTATTCCATTCTTTATTATTCATTGGAATATCTATCTTTGCTTTTTCTGGCAGGACCGGGTTCCGTCTTTATTAGTATTCTCGTTGAATAACTCTCGCCTCATGTCGCAGTCCGCATACATGGTGAAATTCTTCTATTATTCCATTCTTTATTATTATGTTGGAATAACTTTGTTTATGCCAAGCACCGCATACATGGTGAAATTCTTCTATTATTCATTCTTTTATTATTTTGCCGGAATATCTCGCTTGCAAGGTATTACGCCTTTGACACGGTTCCATTATTTATTATTCCGTTCTTTATTATTCGCGGAATATTATGTACGTGCGCTTACGTCGGACTGGTTCCATTATTTATTATTCGTTGGAATAACACATGCGTCTGCGATTTATCGCATGCATGGTGAATTCTTCCGTTATTCCATTCTTTATTATTATGTTGGAATAACTCGCCTATGCTAAAATCTTTGCATAAATGGTGAAATTCTTTTATTATTCCATTCTTTATTATTATGTTGGAATAACTTTTGTTTATGCTAATCTTTGCATACATGGTGAAATTCTTTTATTATTCCATTCTTTATTATAATATTGGTTATTTGTTTTACAGTTGTATGTCTTTGGCCTGTAGTGCAAAGATGATATGTTGTTGAATATCTTTGGCCTGTAGTGCAAAGATGATCTGTTGTTTGATATCTTTGACCCGTAGTGCGAAGATGGACAGATGTATGACATGATCATGACCACTAGTGATACTAATGAATATCCTGGCCGTAGTGCATGGATAGTTCAATGATGTGATTAAGGGGATCATGACCATTAGTTAACAATTGAATGTCTTTCGTCAGTAGTAATCGACAGCAATTGATTGGTATGATCATGACCATTGGTTTTATAGTGAATATCTTTGGTCAGTAGTGCAAAAGATAGACAACTGATTGGTATGATCATTGTTATTACATTTGAATATCTTCTGGGGTAAAGATATTGAGTAAACGTTCTATTAAGCCTTTGTGGCAAGAAGGAACTGTTAATTCACATTATTATAAATATGAATTATGAATTTAACTAACATCTTTGGTGGTTCAGGTGAAGACAAGTGATGAAAGTTCTATTTATCTTGAGTATAACAAAGAACTGTTGATGAGTAGTACATGAATAAAATATCAACGATGGACTTTTAATCTGGAAGAGATAGTAGATATTATGTTCTACTTGACTCTTCTAATTGATTCTTTGTTCCGCTGCAGTTAAACTTGATGTCTGTAATATTTTATCAGTTTAACACTGTTGAAGGCTAACGATAAATTATTCTGCATTATCTTAGTCATAATATTTCTTACTGGGCTAGTTGAGCTCACCCTTTCTTTCATTATTCTCTTCAGGAAATGAGAACATAGCAGGGACTAGTTGGGGAACAGAGTGATGGTCCTAGATGGTGCATTAGTAGTCCTCACTATTCTGTGAAATAGTGTGACAATAAATGTAATGAGAACCCCATTGATTTTGTATATTGTCTAGATGACAATATTTGTATTAAAACTCACGGATATGTTTAGTCGTATTGCATACCACGGTTGTATTATTCAGATTATATTTGAATTACATACCATGTATTTGGCGACTTCGAATAGGTGATGTATACCTATTTTTGGGGCGTCACATTGGTATCAAAGCTTAGGATATGATCCCGGTGAGATGTGAGACAAGAACTAGGATGGGAGAGACGGGTAATTCCTTTGCTAGTATGACCTACCTAAGTTTATTTTTTATTTAATTGGGATCTCACGTAATATAAGGGTATTATGTGGTATGTCAATTAACCCTTATTTTGAAACTATATTCTAGAATGATATTTGAAATACAGGAGATGAGAAATGGAAAATCATGATAGAGAGGAAATAACCGAGAAGGTACAATCTGAAAAGAAAGCAAGGTATTCTCATCTCTTCGAATATCAGGTACGCACGTAAATTTCGAGGCTGAAATTTCATAAGGAGGGGAGATTGTGAGACCCCGAATTTTATGAAATAAAAGTATTCAATTTTTCTATTTTGGTAAATAATTAAATTGATAAAAGTTTAAAGTTAAGGGTGATATGTGAAAATTTTTCAAAGTAGACAAATTGTCATAAAATACTTGTTACTATTTACTCTAGTATTGTTCACTCGAGTATTCGGGGGGCACTTTTGTGTTTAGAAGTACTATTTACTGAGTTACTAGTCACGGAGTTACTATTCACCGAATATTATTCACTCTCGGGTATTTGGGGTATTTTTCAGATTTGAGACTATTCACGAAGTTCTTATTCATGGGTAACTATTCACCGATTACTATTCACTCTAGTATTGTTCACTCGGGTATTTGAGACACTTTTTATGTCGGAGTACTATTCACAGGGTACTATTCCCGAAGAATTATTCACGGGGTACTATTCACCCAAAAAATATATTTCTTTTCGGTCTAAATCATTTTTGTTACAATATTATTCCATGAGGAGATGTGCTAATTTTTCAGACCGTTGGTTGAAATTATAATCGTAAATCAATATGGATCGTTGGTTTAAAATTTTAATAGTAAAATCTTTTTATATAAAATAGAATACTTTTATAAAGTTATTCTATAAATAGAATATATTATATTCTATTACGCATATAGTGTTTTGCATAGTAAAATCTTTTTATATAAAAATGTAATACTTTTATAAAGTTATTCTATATGTAGAATATATTATATTTTATTATGTATAGTGTTGCATAAAGGCTGCATAGTATTTTGCATAGTAAAATGTTTTAATATAAAATAGAATACTTTTATAAAGTTATTCGTTTTATTAGATTATAAATAGAATATATTATATTTTATTTAAAAATTTTGCTTTTAAATATGGACCGTCAGATTAAAGTAAATCAACTGGACCGTTCATGAATTAGTTACTACGCTGGTCCATTCTTCTATAAATAAAGCTCATTCCTTCATTATTTCTTACTTAATTCACCGAAACTCTAAAGTGAGAAACTATAGAGAGTTCTTCTTCTATAATCTTGAGCGTATTTCTTTAGAGTTTAAGAAAGCTTTGGCGTAAGTACAAGTTTTTTTGAGTATATCCTCGCCCTACCAAATGAATAATACTCTTCTTTTTACGGTAGAGGATATTATTTGTTTGACTCATAAGGGTATTCTTTCTTTCTTATTCATGAAGAGAACTTCATTATTCCATTCTTTATTATTCATTGGAATAACTCAGTATAATGCTGGGATACCCTATACTTGGTGAAATTCTTCTATTATTCCATTCTTTATTATTACATTGGAATAACTCAGATACGCGGATACCCTATATTTGGTGAAATTCTTCGTTATTCCATTCTTTATTATTTTGTTGGAATATCCATTCATGCGTTTTACGGGACTGGGTTAAAATCTTTATTAGTATTCGTTGAATAACTCCGTACATCACAAGTACCGCATACATGGTGAAATTCTTCTAATATTCCATTCTTTATTATTATGTTGGAATAACCTATTTATGCGAAGTACCGCATACATGGTGAAATTCTTCTATTATTCCGCTTCTTTATTATTTCGTCGAATATCCCGCTCGGTGCGCATTACGCTTCGACTGGTTTCATTATTTATTATTCCGTTCTTTATTATTACAGCCGGAATATCGTATCGTGTCTTTTTTTACGCAGGACTGGTTCCATTATTTATTATTCTGTTGGAATAACCTGTCTGTGCGGTTTATCGCATGCATGGTGAATTCTTCTGTTATTCCATTCTTTATTATTATGTTGGAATAACATGTCTATGTGAAGTACTGCATACATGGTAAAATTCTTTTATTATTCCATTCTTTATTATTATGTTGGAATAACTCGTCATGCCATCCAATCTTGCATACGTGGTGAAATTCTTTTATTATTCCATTCTTTATTATACTTTATTGGTTATTTGTTTTCTGGTTGTATGTCTTTGGCTCAGTAGTGCAAAGATGATATGTTGTTGAATATCTTTGGTCTGTAGTGCAAAGATGATTTGTTGTTTGATATCTTTGACCCGTAGTGCGAAGATGGACATGTGTATGACATGATCATGACCACTAGTGATACTTACGAATATCCTTGGCCGTAGTGCATGGATAATTCAATGATGTGATTGGCAGGATCATGACCATTAGTTAACAGTTGAATGTCTTTGGTCGTAGTGCACTGACAGGCAATTGATTGGTATGATCATGACCATTGGTTTTATAGTTGAATATCTTTGGCCCGTAGTGCAAAGATAGACAACTGATTGGTATGATCATTGTTATTACATTTGAATATCTTCAGCCTTTGGGGTAAGGATATTGAGTAAACGTTCTATTAAGCCTTTGTGGCAATAAGGAACTGTTAATTCACATTATTATAAATATGAATTTTGAATTTAACTAACATCTTTGGTGGTTCAGGTGAAGACAAGTGATGAAAGTTCTATTTGTCTTGAGTATAACAAAGAACTATTGATATGAATAAAATATCAACGATGGACTTTTAATCTGGAAGAGATAGTAGATATTATGTTCTACTTGACTCTTCTAATGGATTCCTTGTTCCGCTGCAGTTAAACTTGATGTCTATTATATTTTATCAGTTTAACACTGTTGAAGGCTAACGATAAATTATTCTGCATTATCTTAGTCATAATATTTCTTACTGGGCTAGTTGAGCTCACCCTTTCTTTCACTATTCTCTCGTGAAATGAGAACGAAGCGAGGGACTAGTCGGGGAACAGAGTGATGGTCCTAGATGGTGTATTAGTAGTCCTCACTATTATGTGAAATAGTGTGATAATAAATGTAATGAGAACCCCATTGAGTTTGTATATTGTCTAAATGACAATATTTATATTAAAACTCACAGCATATGTTTAGTCGTATTGTCCACGGCAGTTGTATTATTAAGTTGTCATACCCCTCCTTATGAAATTTCGCCCTCGAAATTTACGTACGTACCTGATATTCGAAGAGATGAGAATACCTTGCTTTTTTTTCGGATTGTACCTTTAGGTTATATCCTCAGATCATGATTTTTTCATTGCTCATCTCTCCGTATTTGAGATATCATTCTAAAATATATCTTTTAAACAAAGGTTAATTGACATATCATAATTTGTCAACTTATCAAGTAAACAATTCAAACTTAGGTAAGTCACACACTAGCGAAGTATATAACCTCGTCTCTCCCTCCTAGTTCTAGACTCTTATCTCCGCCAAATGACCATATTCCTAAGCTCGATACCAAATATGACGCCCCCAAAATTAGGTATACATCACCCATTCTCGAGTCATGGATACATAGTACAAAATTCAAATACAATTTCATTTATATTAATTGTTGAGTCATGTCAGTATAGAATCGACCACGATTAACTATGAGTTTTAATACAAATGTATGTAACTCTCATGGCGCCTCGACCACAACCTTACAATGGTACTTTACATAAACGTATAGTCAAAAACTTTTTTAGAAATTAAAATCTTTGGGAAGAGCTCAAGGAAACCTTCGTACATGGGAGGCCATGCGTCTAGGTTATAATAGATATCATATGACCACAAAATTATCCTCGGTTGACCCAATAGACCCCAAAGAAAAACGAGAAAATTACTATCATCTTCTTTCCAATTGTGAGTCTTCTCTTAACATATAACTATCTCCACTGTCTCCAAGTGAATATTATATTTCTAAGAAACTCCAAGATTATATAGGTAGTGCCCGTAGATATACTCAACAAGTGGATACGCACAACCCTGTCTTATGATAACACGATGTTGTATGTCATTAGACATCTTGTATGATAGTGGCAAAATACCCTTCCAAAGTTGGGTTCACCTCACCCTATTTGATTCACCAAATATAACTACTAACCGTTGTATAGAATACAACACACTTTTCTATCTTGTTTAGGAGAACCTCCACGACTAGAGACCATTTATTCTATTCCCCGTTATTCCCGGCCGACCCTTAAGAACACTCTTACTAAACACTCTTATTACCTATAAGGAATTGTGAAGCAGAAAGGGTGAGAACAACTAGCCCAGTAAAGAATATCATAGCTAAAGATAATTAAATTATCAATAGCTTTCATCAATAATAAATCAGAGATTTAGAACATATGGTAGATGATAAAACTTTTCAACCATAGTTGCAGCAGAGCGAAGCAATCCATTAGAAGAGTCAAATAGACCATAAGGTCTATTATCTTCTATGTTAAAAGTCCACCAATAATGTTTTATCCCTGTAACATCAATCAACAATTCTCGTCCACGATCATGTGAATAACTCATATTCACAATTGTGATTCTAAA
Source organism: Panax ginseng (assembly GCA_020205605.1). Classification (NCBI taxonomy): domain Eukaryota; kingdom Viridiplantae; phylum Streptophyta; class Magnoliopsida; order Apiales; family Araliaceae; genus Panax; species Panax ginseng. The sequence continues at coordinate 25,178,867 of CM035145.1, forward strand.
TTCCTCTTCGTACCCAGGACGAAGATAATTTTCATCACCTGTCTTCACCTGAAACATCAAAAATCATGGTTATACTTCTTATAATAATTAAATCATCTTTGTACTACGGCCAAAGATATTCATTATTATCACATCCATGAATTAATATTTCATTGATGAGACTCAGCTCAATAAATAATCCACATCATCGAATCATCCCCGCACTACGTGCCAAGGATATTCTTTAAGATCACGACCACAAATTATCCATACTACTAAGCTAAAGATAATCATGTTTTCATCAACGGTCCCGATCATGCCATAAAACAATTCATCTTTTGCACCTCGGTCAAGAGAATCCATAGTCATAATCATACCAAAAGCGTCCATCAATGCACTACGGCCAATGAGGACTTTTTCATTAAGATCACAACCACAAATTATCCATGCATTACGGGCCAAAGATAATCGTGTTTTTATCAATCGGTCCCGATCATGCTATAAAACAATTCATCTTTGCACCCTTGGTCAAGAGAATCCATAGTCATAATCATACCAAAAATCGCCCATCAAACGCACTACGGCCAATGAGGACTTTTTCATTAATATCACAACCACAAATTATCCATGCACCACGGGCCAAAGATAATCGTGTTTTTATCAACAGTCCCGATCATGCTATAAAACAATTCATCTTTGCACCTTGGCAAGAGAATCCATAGCCATAATTATACCCAAAAATATCCATCAATGCACTACGGGCCAATGAGGACTTTTTCCACATCATTTGCAACATTACGGCCATGATTATACCGAATAATCCTCGGTCATAATCATACCAAGTCCATCTATGCACTTCACAGCCACGAGATGACTTTCAACATAATATAAATATGAGGATGATGACAATATTATAAACATTAATCAAACTAAATCAAGGATAAATATTAAAGACTTTAAATTTATCCAGACAATATCAATTACTTAATAAAATCATAATCTAATACTGTTAATACTATAACAATATTTTAATCACTTCTTAAACTATAAACAATTACATTTAATTGTTTTACACTTTTCCAAATAATACATTTAATCATTCATATATGTCATACTCATAAGATTTCATCACCAATAATCAAATTACTCATCAAAAATCTGCATATACCTTATATAGGATTTTCAAGCCATAAAATCCTATTTACCAATTCTTCAACTCCACATAACATATTTAACTCATATATTCATAGCTAAACTATTTTCATGAAAAATACCAAATCAGTCCCAAAAATTATTCTTTTCTGGGATTTAGCAGAATATATTCCCATCTTGAACATATATTTTTCTCAGAATTTTTAAAATTCATTTACTATTTTTCGTATGGCTAAAACTGCCGAATATTTAGACATTTATCATAAATTGTACTTTTGTTCAAAAATTCCGAAATTTACAGGGTATACTCCTGTTATATACATGTACTCCCAATAAAAATTTCATCAATTTTGGAGTTAACCACAAGGAGTTATAAGGGTTTACTTTTAAAATAGTCTTTTCCCATAAAATCCATAACTCTTAATCTATACATCCAAAAATCGCCATTTTTGGACACAATCTAGAAAACTCATCAAATTATCATTTCTGAATTTTCCAGAATTTTTGAGTGTCAGAAAAATTACGAATCTTCCCCTGGAAGAAACCTCTTTTTAATGAAAATACTATTCATATAAATACGAAGGATCATTCACCATGCATGTGGTAATCCACATAGACAGGTTATTCCAACATAATAATAAAGAATGGAATAACAGAAGGATTCACTATGCGTGCGATAGATCAGACCCCGATAAAAGTTATTCCCAATGAGAATAATAAATAATGGAACTGAGTCCCGCATAACGCCGCACGTATATGATATATCCGGCTGAATAATAAATAATGGAACTGTGTCCGGCGTAAACGCATGCGACGGGATATTCAACAGAATAATAAAGAACGAAATATTAGAAGAATTTCACCATGTATGCAGATTGCAGCATAAACAAAGTTATTCAACATAATAATAAAGAATGGAATAATGGAAGAATTTCATCAAGTATAGGGTAGTCGCAGACACTGAGTTATTCCAATGTAATAATAAATAATAATAATATCCTTTACGAGTACAACAATTATATCCCCTACCTTAAAAAGAAAAGTATTCCGATTGGTAGGGGAATATACTTGAAGAAAACTTCAGACTACGCTCAAAGCTTTCTTAAACTCTAAAGAAATACGCCAAGATTATAGAAGAAGAACTCTCTATAGTTTCTCTCTGCAGAGTTTTAAATAATTCGTAAGAAATAATGAATGAATGAGTTTCTATTTATAGAAGAATGGACTGCATAGTAACTAATCCATGAACGGTCCAGATTGATTTACTTTAATCTAACGGTCCATAATTAAAGAAAAATCTTTTAAATAAAATATAATATATTCTATTTATAATCTAATAAAACGAATAACTTTATAAAAGTATTCTGTTTTATATAAAAAGATTTTACTATGCAAAATACTATGCAGGCACTGTAACGACCCCAAAATAGGTCCATTCAATCCAACCCATTCTGAGTCGCCAAATACATGGTACAGAATACAACTACAACTTTATTACAACAATTGTCATGCAAAATATAACAACACATATACTGTGAGTTTGGATACAAATATATACCAAATGTGACACATGTCCCAACCGTGGACAACACCTCATAGTGACACCTTACATAAAGGTATAGTCAAAGAAGGCATTGTAGAAACTAAAATCTTTGGGAAGTGCTCAAGGAAACCTTCATGACGTGGGAGGCCATGTGCGCCTAGGTTATGATAGATATCATATGTCCAGAGAATTATCCTTGGTTGACCTAATAGACCCCAAAGAAAAACGAGAAGATTACTATCATATTCTTCCCAATGGTGAGTCTTCTCTTGATTTATCATTATCTCCACTATCTCAAATTGAGAATTATACTTCAAACAAACACCAAGATTATATAGGTAGTGCTCGTATATATACTCAGCAAGTGGATGAGCACATCCCTATTTTATGATGATACGTGGTTGTATGTCATTAGACATCTTGTATGATAGTGACAAAACACCCTTCCAACGTTGGGTTCGCCTCACCCTATTAGATTCACCAAATATAACTACTAAACGATGACCACCGTTCTATTCCCCTATTACCCCCGCTCGACCCAGCTACACTCTTATTACCTCAAAGGAATTGTAAAGCAAAAGGGTGAGCACAACTAGCCCAGTAAAGAATATCACGACTAAAGATAATTAAATTATCAATAGCCTTCATCAGTAATAAATCAGAGATTTAGAACATATGGTAGATGATAAAACTTTTCAACCATAGTTGCAGCGGAACGAGTAATCCATTAGAAGATTCAAATAGACCATAAAATCTATTATCTTCTCCATGTTAAAAGTCTACCAACAATGTTTTATCCATGTAACATCAATCAACAATTTCTGTCCACAATCACATGTATAACTCATAATCGTAATTGTAGTTCTAAATTCCTTTTCTCATCCAGGACAAAGATAATTTTCATCACCTGAAACATCAAAGATCATGGTTATACCAAATCACAGTTCATGTTCATAATCATACTAATAAATTTATCTTTACACTACGTCAAAGATATATTCATCAACAATTCATCTTTGCACTCAAAGCCAAAGATATTCATTCATATCACCAATTGGTCATGTTCATCTTTGCTTTCATCGGCCAAAGATATTCAACAACATGTCATCTTTGCACTACTACCAAAGATATTCCTCAACAGATTTATATTTGCCTTATAGGCCAAATATATTATTATCTCAAAGAAATATATAATCATTTCGTAATTTATATAAACAATAATTATAACCATGTTGATCAATTCACCTTTGCACTTAAGCTAAAGATATTCAATTATAAATTCAATGGTCATGATCATACCAAATACAATTTAACTTTTCACTCATCGGCCAAAGAGAACCCTAGTCATGATCATACCAATAATTTACCCATCTTTATACTCAAGTCAAAGAGAAATTTCAACACTAGAATTATAAAATGTTATATATGATAATAAAATAATATTATCAAAACATGGATTCAATCAAAGATAGTAACCATAATTGTCATCTTTACAAAAAGGAAAATTTCATTTTTAATTGAATAGTGTCGTATTCGTGAATAAGTAACCCTTATTACACAAAGAGATAAAATTTCACAATAAAATCCATATCAATATTTATAACACCTTAATCAAAATGTTATAAATCACTTAATAATATCAAAATCTTAATATTCTTAACATTACAACAATATTTAATAATTTCTTAAACTTATAAACAATTTATTTAAATTGTTTACACTTTACTAATTAATGCATTTAATCATCATAAAATGCCAAACACATAAGATTTTATCACCAATAACCAAAATCCTCATCAAAAATCTGCATATATCTCATATATGATTCTCAAGCCATAAAATCTTATTTTCCAATTTTCTTACTTCACACGACATATTTAATTCATTTACTCATAACTAGTCCATTTTCATGAAAAATATCAAATCAGTTTCAAAAATATTTCTTTTCTGGGATTTAGCACAATATAATCCCATGTTGAACATATATTTTTCTCAGAATTTTTAAAAGTCAATTACTATTTTTTATATGACCAAAACCACCGAATATTTAAACATTTATCATAACTTGTACTTTTATCCAAAAATTCTAAAATTTACAGAATATACTCATGTTATATACATGTACTCCCAATAAAAATTTCATCAATTTTGGAGTTAACCACAAGGAGTTATAAGCGGTTACTTTTAAAATAGTCTTTTCCCGTAAAATTCATAACTCTTAATCTATACATCCAAAAATCGCCATTTTTGGACACAATCAACAAAACTCATCAAATTATCATTTCAAATTTTTCCAGAATTTTGAAGGTCTGCAAAGTTACGAAACATAAAAAATATAACAACCCTTAAAATCCCTTACCTCAAAAAGCGGAGATTTCGATGGGAATAATTTGAACGAACTTGCACCAGATAGCAACACTCAAGATACAAGAATACACTTGATAATATAGAGAGAAATAGAGAAAACTTTGGGTTTCGTGTGATTTTCAATTCTAACTTAAGCTTCTATTTATAGGAAAATGCTTTAACGCCAAAAAGAGACTAAAATAATAAAATATTATTTTCTTTTCTACACACCAACCATCCAAGACCAGCCATCCAAGCATGCCAATTCTGAAAAAAATATAGCAGCCCACATGTTATTAACACCAACCAAAGTGGGTCCCACCATATAATTTAATAAAAATCATTTTATTTTCTGAAACTTCAATAATTCATAGAAAATAGCCCGTTTATCAGAAAAATTTGAAACTCACGACTTTTCATGGAAAATTCCATTATCTACAACTTTGCATAAGAAAATTTTTCCAAATTCCAAACAGAAATTGACCGAAATCAACAAACGAGCGATTTTACAGTCTATAATCAATTTTCGGTCAAGAATTGTGTCCACCGACACCCAAAACATATGTTAAATATTTAATGCCATAAAAATACTCTTCCTCCTCATATACTCATATATCCTACATTCATTGTAAAAATATTAGTTAATATATTATTAAAATAATATATTTAAATGAATTATTTTATCGAGGAAAAAGATAAAATATTAATTTTCAATAGTTGTCACATTAAAAATTTTCTCCATCTATATCCACAATAAATATTTTTTTATCATAATAATTAATAATTAATTATTCACAAATAATATTGCAGACTTATAAGATCGACAACCGTGTAGTCCTCGAGGATAGAGGGCTTTCAATAAGGATTTCTCTTACCATGCCGCAATTAGGTGACCAAACCTCCGCTAGACGTAACTTTCTAGACATTGCCAATAATGTTATCTCGATAATATTATTCAAATAATTTGAATTATTGATCCGATAATAGAAAATATTGTGCAAAGTGACAATTATTGAAACAATAATAATATATAATATCAACGCAAAGAATTATTGAATCAATAAAATAAAATATTGAGCAGTAATATCTGTAATAATTATTGAGTAGTGCCTTCTTACATAAGAATCAATAATTCAAAATCTTTGTAATACCGTGTGCCATCTTTGTGCAACAACGCGTATTATTGTATTTTAACCACCGTGTATTCCAACAAAGTGTTAACGGTAAAAACTCAAACTTGTCGCTTTTCTTTCATCCAAGCGCTTATTCCAAGTTATGGGGCCCTAAATGAGCTATTGGCCGTCGTATGGATATTCCGACAAAAGAATATTCCACGACCAAACGAATATTCTCCGACAACAATGAATATTTTATAGTCATTTGTGTGTTTTGTAAAATTTGCATATTTCACCCATAACTTTAAACTTTTATCAATTTTAACATTTACTGAATAATAATTATAAGAAAAATTGAATACTTTTATTTCATAAAATTCGGGGTCTTACAGGCACTATGTGTGACGCCCCCAAAATAGGTTCATTCCATCCAACCCATTCGGAGTCGCCAAATACATGGTACAGAAATAACTACAACTTTATTAATACATTTGTCGTGCAAAATACGACAACATATATACTATGAGTTTAAATATAATTATTGTCTTCTAGACAATATACATACCCAAATAAATCCTCATCACAATTATTTATATATTATTTTACAAAATTGGTGAGGACTACTAAACAACTCTCTCTATAACCATCATTCCATACCCCGACTCGTACTCGCTACATTCTCGCCTCTTGAGAAGAAAAATGGAACAAAAAAGAAAAGGGTGAGCTCAACTAGCCCAGTAAAGAATATTATGACTAAGATAATATACAACAAATTATTGTTAGTTTCAACAGGAAAAATCTAATAGAATACAATAGAAAACCGCTTTTAAATCAATCTTCGCAATGAAATAATAATTCATTAGAAGAGTTAATTAGAGAAAACAAATTACTATCTTCTATATATGAATTTAAAAGTTCATCATCGATATTTTATCCCTGTAACATCAATCAATATATATCTGGAATCAAATATTCATCTTTGCACTACAGGCCAAAGATATTCATCAGTTGGTCATGTTCATCTAAACACCTATTCATCTTTGCACTACGGGCCAAAGATATTAATCAGTCGGTCATGTTCATCTCAACACATGTTCATCTCAACACATGTTCATCTTTGCACTACGGGCCAAAGATATTCATCAAGAAATCATTCATCTTTTGCACTACAAAAAAAAAGATATTCAAAATAATATCATCATTTAGGACGAGAGGATGATGAAAAATATTTTAAAGGAAACGAATCCAATTGAAACAAAAGAACTAATATTAAGGATTCAGATTTAAACAATCCAAGTTCAAAAATACTTCATAAGTAATCGAGTGGAGTAAAATTCAAGAATGATCAAAACATGGATACAATCAAAGCTAGTATCCGTAATAGATATTTTGGACAAAAAGAAGAAATTTCATTTTTTGATTGGATAGTGTCAGTATTCATGAATAGTCCAGATATCGTGAATAAGTAACTCAAACAACAAAAGATAGAAATTTCACAAAAAATCATCTTCACGCTTCGTAAATAAGACTTTCGTGAATAAGAACTCGTGAATAGTAACTCGTGAATAAGAACTCATGAATAAGTAACCCCATACATGAAAAAGTTCCAAATTTGATGAAAATTTTCAACCAATATTTCGACATAATGATATTGAAGAAATAATATCATTTTCGAATAAAATAACATCCCTTACCTCGAAAGACAAGATTTTTAGTTAAACACAGGATATAGGTTATGACTTGAACTTGCAGATCAGATAGCAATACTCAAAGTATACTCAAAATACTCACAAGAATACGCTCGATAATATAGAGAGAGAAAACTTCAGTTTCTGGTGTGATTTTCAATTCTAACCTAAGCACCCTATTTATGGGAAAATGCTTAGAACACCAAAGTAGAAAATTTAATATAATAATATTATATATATTCCACATCTTCCTACGCATCCATGAATCTGAACTCAGCCCCTATCACATGTTAAATGAGGAAAACAAAATGAAAAACACGTTTTTTGTAAATAAAAATAATTAAAACTTTCAAAAATCAATTATTTCGGAACTTCGGAACTTCAATAATTCACAATAAATAGCCCTTTTGTCAGAAAATTCAAATCTCGCGAGTTTTTATAGGAAATTCAATTCTCTACAACTTTGCAGAAGAAAGTTTTTCCAAATTCCAAACATAAATTGACCGAAATCCACAAACGGGCGATTTTACAAGCTATAATCAAATTTCAGTCAAGAAATGGGGTCCACCGACACACAAAATATGTGTTAAACATTTAATGCCACAAAAATACTCTTCCTCCTCATATACTCATATATCCCACATTCATTATAAAAATATCACCGTTAATATATTATTAAAAATAATATATTTAAATGAATTATTTTATCAGAAAAAGATAAAATATTAATTTTCAACAATTGTCACATTAAAAATTTTCTCCATCTATATCCACATAAAATCAATATTTTCCTCATCATATAAATCAATAATTAATTATTCACAAATAATATTACAGAATCACAAGATCTTGCAACCTGTGTAGCTTCAGAGAAGAGGGGCTTTCCAATAAGGATCTCTCCTTCTGGTATGATTAGGTGACCACCTCTCCTTAGATGCAGAACTTTCTAGACATTGCCAATAATGTTATCCAATAATATTATTCAGATAATATGAATTATTGTTCGATAATGGAAAAATCTTTGTGTAATGACAATTTATTGAAACAACAGTAATATAAAATATCAATGCAGCAATTATTGAATCAATAAAATAAAATACTGAACAGTAATTACTGTAACAATTATTGAGTAGTGCCTTCTTACGTAAGAATCAATAATTGGTGCAATACCGAGTATCTTCTTTGTTCAACAACGCAGATTAGTGTGTTTTACCGCCGGGTATTCCAACAAGATAGCGGTAATAACTACGCCTAGTTATTTATAAAGCAACTTATATTTGTCGTTTTCTTCATCCAATCGCTTCCAGTTATGGGGCCCACAAAAGATCGTGCCGTAAATTTAATATTCCCTCGACAGCATTGAATATTCCACGACCAAACGAATATTCCCTGACAATAATGAATATTTTATAACCACTTGCTTATTCGAAATATTTGCGTATTTTACCAATAACTATCCACATTAATCAAATCAACCCTTACTATTTCAAAATAATAAATAGAGGAAATAAATTTCATTTATTAATAATTTGGGGTCTTACACTATGCAACACTATGCATAATAAAATATAATATATTCTATTTATAGAATAACTTTATAAAAGTAATACATTTTATATAAAAAGATTTTACTATGCAAAATACTATGCATAATAGAATATAATATATTCTATTTATAGAATAACTTTATAAAAGTATTCTGTTTTATATAAAAAACTTTTCTGTTTTATTACATTAATAATACCAATAAAACAAAACTGAGTGACTTATCACATAAGCATCAATAATCAATAGTGTAGTGCTACTACGCAACTACGCCAGACATCGTATTTTTAACACTGGGTGTTTCAAAAGTTAACAATAAAACTTCTGCCGTTATTTTTATAAAAATATTTTGTCGTTTTCTCAATCCGACAATAATTGTGTTGTGGGGTCCACCAATGATTGTACCGTCGTACGGATATTCCCCGACAAAAAGAATATTCCATATCAACTTGCTTACTTTGCAAAAAAATTTACATATTACCCTTAACTTTAAACTTTTATCAATTTAACTATTTACCAAAATAGAAAAATTAAATACTTTTATTTCATAAAATTCGGGGTCTCACAATTGCACATTGCCCCCACCATCACACCTTCTCAGCTCTTTGACGTTCGAATCCTTTACAACATCCCCCCTGAATACAAGTTTGGGGTCTCGAAGCCCGACGAGAAGATGTTTTGGAGGCCTGAGGACGAGTGGGTTGTCGTCCCCCTTTATAATCTAAAATATGGGATTCGGTTCCCTCTTCATGAACTTTGTTGGCCTCGGGTTCGCACAACTCATGCCGAACTCATACATCCACCTAATCTCTTTCGTTGTATTATGCCAAGAGATCGGGATCACTCCTGGTCTCGACCTCTTTTTCGCTCTTTTCACCGTTACCGGCTCGAAAGAACCCGATTTGCGATAATTAAACAAACGGGCCAATTGCCCCGTCATCATCAAAACCTTTCAAGCAACAAGGGGTGGCACGATAAATGGATCTTTATTCGAGGGACTGACCTTCAACTTCTTCCCCGCTGGGCTCATCCCGAGGACCCCATAGCCAAGGTGTTGAAGTTTCCGAAGGATCGAGCCGACGCCTTCAAGGCTTTCTACAAAAAATGGAGCAAGACTAAGTGGAGCCTGATGGTTTTGTCTAGTGAAGCTTGGTTATATAAACATAGATGTAAGTATCTCCCTTCCGACCGATCAATCCCCACTTATTTTTTCCTCTTTTGCCTCAGATATTTTATGTCTTAACCCGTTCTCTTCTGTGCATTGACAATTTTCAAGCCCGAAGGGACCACTGAATCCCTAACCCCTCTACCTGCTACCGCCGAACCAATTCGTCCATCGATAACCGACGATTTTCCCAATGAAGAAACCATCCCCATCACCGAGCTGTCGGTGGGGTCCACTTCAGATCCTAACCCCCGAACACCAAAAGGGTGGCTTTAAAGATGATCCGGGCGGAGAAAGCGGCCTTTTTGAAGAAGTCCAAGAAGCCTTCTAAGGCTTCTGCAAAAGTCCCCGCCAAGGTCATTCCTTCAATCGTAAAGTCTACTCCTCCCCCTCCTACTTAAATCACTGTGGTCGAGGATTCAGAGGATACTGAGGAGGTTCCTTTCGAGCCCCGACCGAAGAAGCCGCCACTCACCAAAGATCCCGAGCCACCACGCCCCGAACAACGAGTTGTTGAGGCTAACCCCCTTCCCGCTGCCACTCCCCCTTCAAGGGCGAGCTCTTCGCAAGGGACGCCGACCACTTGTTGGCCGAAGAGTCCCTCAAACATTTTTCCGTTCCACCTGTTCGATCAGTTCAAGCTTTCGGGCGATGACGAACGATTCAAAGGATTCTCTTCCGAGGAGTACCTGGTGGCGTACATCCGGGCCCAGTGCCAGGTAATTCCGTGGTTGTTTATCTTATAACTAAAACTTTGATTTTCATGGCTGATATACATGCTTGTCACAGGCCAATGCCATTCTTGTTCGGGCCATCCCTCTTCTAGCCCGAACAACTAAAAGGGAGATTCAGCAGGGAACAGATTTACTGTTGCTTGAGGCTGAGGTTCAGGGTCTGACCTTGGACCTGAAGAATGAAAGGGACCGTCATGCGGAAACCCAAAATAAGGTCACCCAGGCCCAACGTCAGGCCAACGAACTGAAAGAACAATACTCCCTACTTCAACAGGTGTTCGTCGGCCTTGAGGGTCACGCCAAGAAGCTGATCGAGGAGAAGGAGCACCTGGCTTCGTAGGTCAAGGATCGGGAGAAGGCGGTTGACACCATCGTAGAGAAATATGCTGAGGTACTTGACAAGATGAGGCATCTAATGAGGGAAAACACTGCCCTATCCACCGAAGCCAACTCCTTTCCGGGGAAGCTCTCTAAGGCCAAGCTTCAGACGGTTGCCGAATACGAAGAGTCTGATGCCTTGAACGAGAAGGTTATGGCCCAATTTTGTGAAGGGTACGAGACCTATCAGGAAAAGGCTAAGACAAAGCTGATGGCTGCTGGGCTCAATACCTCCATCCTTGACTCATCTGATGACGAATCTGAGGCTGAAGCCGAAGACAACCCTCCTCCTGAATAGCTCTTGTTAGGACTTATAATTGTTGTTACTTCTATTTTCCTCCTTTTTTGCTTGTACCCCACCCGAATCGTAAGCGATCGGGTTTTGTAAAAATTTCAAAGTATAAATGAAATAGTGTTTTTGTTTATAAATTTTTGTAATCAGTTATACTCGTGACTTATCTCGATCAGTGGTGTCTTTTCGAAACCTACGATGGACTATGCCCAAGTATACGTAAAAAATTTCTGATTTTATCGATCGATTATACTCGTGACTTATCTCGATCAATGTTGTCTTTTCGAACCCTCTGATCGGACTGTGTCTGAAGTTTGTCTGTTCGAGTATTAAGAGCTATATAAATGAAGTTAGACATCTTCAAAGAAAACTTGCATTTATTTCATTTAAAGTTGAAGCGGTTACATGGATAAAGTAAAGAATGACATAACTATTACTGATAAAATTTTCTAAGTCTTCCAGCATGTCATGTATTCTTTACTTTCGAACCATCCATTGCTCGAAGCCGATAAGTACCTGGCTTCAGCACCTCTACTACTTCGTATGGTCCCTCCTAGTTAGGCATCAGTTTGCCAGTGTTTTGGGGGGTTGATGCCTCCGATTCACGGAGGACCAAATCGCCTACTGCAAACCTCCTCAGCTTCACCTTCTGGTTGTAGTGTCGGGCTGTTCTCTGCTGATAGATGGCCAACTTCAACATGGCAGAGTCCCGAACCTCTTCTACCAAATCCAAATTTGTTTTCAAACCTTCATCATTGTATAGTTCTTTGTACTGACTGACTCGAAGAGTGGGGGATCCGATCTCAACTGGTATGAGTGCATCGATCCCGTATGCCAGTCTGAACAGAGAATCTCTAGTTGTAGTCCTCGGAGTAGTCCGATATGCCCATAGAACACTGAGTAGCTCTTCACGCCAATGACCCTTTAACTCATCCAATCTTCTTTTGATCCCATTGAGCAAGGTTCGATTGGTCACTTCTACTTGACCATTCGACTGAGGGTGAGCGACTGAAGTCTTGCGATGCTGAATTCCCAACTCTTTCAGAAAGCCTTCGAATTTTGACCCCACAAACTGTCTGCCATTATCAAAGACCACTGCCATTGGAATTCAGAAACGATAAACGACTCCTTCTTTGAAAAATTTCAAGCATTCTTGTTTGGTGATCTTCTGAAGTGGTTTGGCTTCGACCCACTTCGTCATATAGTCGATAGCCACGATTATGAAAGTAACTTGTCCCTTGGCCTTCGGTAGAGGCCCTAGGATGTCGATTCCCCATACGACGAAGGGAATCGGGGATAAGACAGAATACAGCTCTTCGGGAGGTTGGTGTGGGATAGTGTTGTTCAGCTGACACTTGGGACATCGTCTGACGAACTCTTTGGCCTCCATGTAGATAGTCGGCCAGTAATACCCCTGTTTCAAAATCTTATGCGCCAGTGACTTAGCCCGCATGTGATCCCCGCAGATCCCTTCATGTACCTCTCAAAGTGTGTAGTCCGCTTCCGAAGGGGTTAAACATTTGAGCAGTGGAGAGCTAAAGGCCCTTCGGTATAGGTCTCCGTCTATAAGGACGAAGTTTGAACTCTTGTGTTTGATTTTTCTTGCTAGGATTCGATCCGAGGGGAGAGTCCCATCTGCCAAGTAGGAGATGAAAGGTGTGAGCTAGCAGTTAAGTCGGTCTAGAGTCAATACATCTGTCTTTGGTACACTTAGTTGTTCTAAGACTTCTAGATAAACTGAACTGTTGAAAGAGCTTGCTTCGATAGTTGCCAACCTGGAGAGGGCATCTGCTACTGTATTATCTGACCGGTCCACCCCCTGACAATTGTGTGACGTGAAGTACGTAAGCTTAGCTTTCACCTCGGCTAGATATTTGGTCATTTTTTCCCCCCGAGCCTCATACTCCCCCAACAGCTACTTGACCACCAGCCGTGAATCACTGTAGATGACCAACTTCTGTATTTCCAAGCTCCGGGCCAACTGTATCCCTGCGAGGATGGCCTCGTACTCTACTTTGTTGTTTGTGGCTTTGAACTGAAATCGAATCGCCTGCTGGAATTTGAATCCTTCGAGACTTGTCAAGATGACTCCTGCCCCACTAACATCCGATGTCGACGATCCGTCTACATATAAAGTCCATGTTGTCAGCCCTTGTTGGGTTTTGGTCACTGTATTCACGTCTGGTTCTAAAAAAGAACATTCCACGATGAAGTCTACCAACGCCTGGCCCTTGATTGCAGTTCGGGGGTGATACTCTATAGCAAAATGTGTCAGCTCCATAGCCCATGCTGCAAGTCGACCCGACACATCCAGTTTATGCAATATTTTCTTTAACGGTTGATCCGTATATACCACCACCATCCGACCTTGGAAATAATGCCGAAGCTTTCGCAGTAATGATTACGCAGATACGCAAATTCTCTAGGTTGGATATCTTATCTCTGCATCTCAAGAACGTGGATCGACATAGTATACGAGGCGCCGCCTCCTTTGTTGCTCAAAGAATGCTTCCCCTATCGCCATCCAAGCTTGCACCAAGTATAAATATAAAGGTTCCGAAGGGATCGGTTTCATTAACAATGGTGCCGAACTCAGATATTTCTTGATCCCTTGGAACGCATCTTTGCACTCTGAGGTCCACTGGAAACTCTTATTGTTCTTCGATCCCTTAAGAGTGTCAAAGAAGGGTAAACATCTCTTGGCTGATTTTGACACGAATCTCCGAAGGGCAGCTATCCGCCCCGTCAACCTCTGTACATCTTTGTATGTCTTTGGAGATTTCATGTCTAAGATCGCCATAATTTTTCCGGGTTCACCTCGATTCCTCTCTTACTTACTAAATATCCCAGAAACTTCCCCGAGCCCAAGCCGAAGGTACATTTGGTAGGGTTTAATCTCAATTTGTGTTTCCTTACTGTTTCAAAGCAGTCTTCTAGGTCATCCAGGTGATCCTGGACTGACATACTTTTTACGATCATGTCGTCCATGTACACTTCCATACTTCGGCCCAGCTGCTTACTGAATACAAAGTTCATCATCCATTGATAGGTTGCCCCCGCGTTCAACAATCCGAAGGTCATCTTCCGATATGCATATATGGCCCGATACGTGATGAAGCTTGTCCTCGGGATATCATCCTTGTTCATCGAAATTTAGTAGTATCCCGAGAAAGCTTCCATGAAACTCAACATGCCATATCCCGAAGTGGCATCAATCAGTTGGTCTATGTTGGGTAGAGGATAGAAATCTTTTGGGCATGCGTTATTGAGATCTGTGTAGTCGATGCATAACCTCCACTTCCCAATTTTGCTTTTGAACCAGTACCACATTCGCCAGCCATTCAGGATAGTCGATTTCAAAGATGAATCCCGCCTCTAGTAGCTTGGTAATCTCTTTATCTATGATCTTCTACCTTTTCGGGGCAAAGATCCTTCTCTTCTGTATCACTGGTTTTCTCTTCGGGTCTGTATGTAGCTTGTGCAACGCCACAGATTCGCTTACCCCTGGCATGTCGCTAGGCTCCCAAGCAAAAATATCAGCGTATACCCGAAGCAAGTCCACCAACCCTGTCCGTAATGGTTTACATTAATCCCGCCCCAATCTTGATCGGTTTATTCATGTTCCCTAAGATTAACTCGACATCTTCTGTCTCTCCTGCCGGCAGTGCCATCGGTTCAGTACTACTTTCGGTGAACGGCTCCATTTCGATGGCCATCGTATGTTTCTGTTTGCTGATCCCAACCTCTGAGGATATCAGAGTGTTCCGATAACACCTTCGGGCAATATCAAGGTCGCCTTTTACCTCCCCAATCCCGTTCGATGTTGGAAATTTGATCTTGAAGTACGGAATGGATGTCACTGCTTGTAGGGATGCTAGGGTCGGCCTTCCTAGAATAGAATTATAGGCCGAATCCACCTGTACCACGAAAAATCTAACCATGATCTCTGCCTGCTGGGGTACTGTGCCGAACCTGACGGGGAGCTCTATCGTTCCAGACACATGCACCGGGTCCCCGCTGAACCCATATAATGGACCCTCTCCTCCAAACTCCATCTTCTTTCCTTCCAAGTCCATCCTTTGATAGGCGTGCGTGTACAGTATGTCGACCGAGGATCAGTTATCGATCATCATCCTTTTCATATCCACCAGTCCGACCTGCGTCGTTATCACCAATGCCCCGTCATGTGGTTCGATGTGATCGGTGGGATAATCTTCATCTGAGAAGGAGATAGAAATCCCCGAGTAGGCCCTGTCCTTTCGGGGTGACGAATTTGCTACTGATAATACCGCCTTGAGGTGTCCACTCCTCTTTCTTCCGGTCACATGCCCTACCGACCCGCCCGTAATCACGTCAATAACCCCTCGGTCTTGTGGGTGCGGTGGCAGCTGTGCTTCCCGAGTTGGCTCCTTGTTTACCTCCCGGGGGGCTTCTGAGCCTTCTCGACCGACCACGTACTGCACCAATTGCCCATTCTAGACGTTCTTCTCTATCAAATCTTTCAGGTTGTTACAATCCTCCGTCGTATGCCCCCGACTCTGATGATATGCACAATATTTGTCCCGACCCCTCTTTCCCGGCTTCGGGATCTCTGGGCTTGGCTCAAAGAAAGGTTTGTCTCGCATCTCCTCTAATATTTTGGTCCGGTTAGTGTTGAGTGCGGTGTAGACCTTGTTGACACTCTTATTCAGGAAAGGTGGTCGTCCGCTGCACGAACCTCCCCCATAATAGCTTTTCTTACTGTAATTATCAGACTTCCCCTGATTATCGGACCTTTGGTAACTCTACTTGTCCCGATCTTTAGACTTTTCGTAAGATTGGGAGTGAGGTTTAAAGTTTCCCATTGCCTCTTCAATCACTATATATCCTTTGGCTCGGTGGAAAGCTTCTGTCAAATCTGCTGGGGTGTTGATCACCAGATCTTTCATTAACTTCTTCGATTTCCCGATGTCCAGTCCAGTTGTGAAGAATCCCAAGGCTTCCGGGGAATTTAACTCTGCTACTGACCCCATAGCCTCTCGAAACCTTTTGACGTACTGACCCAGACTTTCATCCGACTTCTGTCTGACCCGCATGAGGGAAGCTGTGATCTTTCCTCTCCTTTTATTTCTCTCGAAGCGGGCATAAAACTTCTCCCGATGGTCGTTCCATGAATTAATTGACCTCGCCCCCAAGGTCCCCCATCCATTCTCGGGCGCTCTTCTTCAGAGTGGTTGCGAACATGTGACACTTGGCCGTATCATAATGACCGTAGTATGTCATCAGCATGTCATACCCGTCGGAGTGGTCATACGGATCCCCCAGTCCATCATAGGTCTCTATTTGGGGCATTTTCTTTTTGGGGTCAGCCGTCACAAGATTGATTTCTGGCGAGAAGGGTGACCCAGCGCAAGCCGAAGGCATACCCACCAAATTCTTTGCCAATAACAACTTCTCCAATTCAGCCACCCTTCGAGTGAGGGGGTCGGTCTCCTCTTTACGAGGGGACGATATATGTCATCCTCCCAGATTTGGGGAGACGATCCGCCTCCTCCTCTCCGATCGACCACGATGACCTGGTGCTCTTTCAACTGAACGGTTTTTCCTTCTGCTTCGTCCGTCCAGCGAACGACTTCGGTGTCGGCTCCTTTCTCTTCCTGCCTCTCTCCGTCAAGGTGACCGGGATCAGCTCCTATGATTGCACCTTTTTGAAGTGGCTTCTTGCTCTCCAGCCACCTTCGCCATCTGTTGTTCGAGTTCATCCTGCTGAAATCGTAGGGCCATCATGGCGTCTTTATTCTGTTGCATCTTCTTCTGCAAGATGAATTCCCTCTGATCTAGATTGTCCTCTCCTCGGGTCTTTTCATGCCTCTCCAGTGCCCGAGATTAGTTCTCATCCGCACGACTACCCTGGTTGGGAGTGTGATGGCTGTCGTGGAAGAGTTTTCGTTGAAGAGAAGGAACCGGCATCTCCTCTACGTCCAGAATTTTTGACCCCAAGCAATCCTTCACCGACCCCCTCACCTGTGTGGTCTAGTGTGACTGCTGGGTCTTCGCCTTTTCTGGCGGAGAGACGTTGTCACGCGCTTTACTCGCCATAGCTTCTCGCCAAAAAAAGTTTAAGTGTGATTGATTAAACACTAAAACCCCCCTTCTAAATACAATGTTAACGCTTAAGTTTCGCTCACAAGCGTCCAATCATAGAATCCACATTTGAAACTCCCGACAATAACAGATCACACAGAAGCTTGACGGCTTGTGCCGCCTGGGGATAGCTCCGATGTGAGAATAAGTACAGGCCGTTCACAAGGTTTAACAATTGAGGCTTAAGTGTTTAGTGCTCAAAGATGTATTACCTCATAATCATAACCTTGACCTTGTATTTATAGCGCCTCATCACCTTAGAATCCCTCTCCGAGTCGGATTAAGACTCCTAAATTATGGCAGTTACCATAATTTGGATTCAACACAATCTCCTTAAAAGGTGGAAGTGGATTCCAATCCAATCACTGCCTTTGGAGTTTACCTTGCTCGATCATGATTAGAACCCAAAACTCTGTGCGCGGGAAAGCCCACTGCACAGGCCCAACCCCACTGAACTCACTACATGGTTCAGACTTCGGCCCAGGAGACCCAAATATCTGAACTCTTCCCTGGGTTTCGGCCCTATGGGCCTATCAACCCCTTCCAGCGTCAGGCCTTCGGCCCACTTGCAGATCGGTAAAATGCTCCCGAACAGTAAGATTTTATTCTCTAAGGGGTCCTCCTAAAAATTTAAATTGCGGAATGGAGGCCTCCCATTTTCAGCTATTTGAAATCTAGTTTGATACCGTTGTTTTAGTGGGGACAGGGGACATAACCCTAATCGCCTATATATTACTAATAATTGCTCGTATCCTTCTCCCTCCATTTTAATAATACAATTTTCATTTTTTTTCTCTCTTCTTTTCTCTCTCACCACCCTTTTTCGTTCAAATTAATTAGAATAAATCTGAACCGTACTTGTGATTTTTTGCCCAAATTCAAAATGGGTTCTATCTTATTAATATAGATTTCGTCGGTTATAAATACGGAACATAAATTATTATTATTATCTTAATTTAAAATATTTTTAAATTAAATTTGTATAATTTATTTAAAATTATGAAACAATATATATTATAATTATTAATATTAAAAAAATAACAATATTTATAATTGTATTGATTAAAATGTAATAAAATTATATATATATATATATATATATATATATTATGTCTAAAATATTTCAAATTGACTTAAAAATATATATTATTATATCCATATTTTAGTAATCTAGCTAGATTAAGAAATAATATGGGATCTACAAAAGAAAAAAGGAACACTCAAGTCTCCATCAGTTTAGCCATAAATTATCTCGACTAGATGTTGTTTGATTGCATCTTAATAACTCACCCCTTAATGCATCCTAATATTTGAAATTGGGATAAAAAAAAAAATTCTCTGAATATCTCTAAATCATTAAGATACAAATATGATGCATTAAAAGGTAAACTGTGCAATTAAACATAGCTCCCTTTTAGCTAGCTAAAGGTCTTGTAGTTCGTCTTTGGTTCGTTTGTAAAGTTCGCTGGAGAAGGTATATGTGAGACCCCAGATTTTATGAATAAATATTTAATTTTTTTGAAATAATTTTTTTGAATATTATGGTGTGGAATTGATATAATGTTATAGTTGTGGGTAATATTTATAAATTTTGCAAAGTACGCAAGTTGTTATATAATATTCGATTGGTCGGGGAATATTTTTTTTTGTCGGGGAATATCCGTATGACGGTACAATCATTGGTGGACCACACAACGGAATTATTGTCGGATTGAGAAAATGACAAAAATACTTTATGAAAATAACGGCGGAAGTTTTACCGTTAACTGTTGAAACACCTTGTTAAAAATAAAGAATACGCGTGGTTACATAGTAGCACACGGTATTGATTATTGATGCTTATGTGATAAGTCACTCAGTTTTATTTTATTGGTATTATTAATGTAATAAAACAGAATACTTTTATAAAGTTATTCTATAAATAGAATATATTATATTTTATTATGTATAGTATTTGCATAGTGCCTGCATAGTGTTTACAAAGTGTCTGCATAGTGTTTGCATAGTAAAATCTTTTATAAAGTTATTCGTTTTATTAGATTATAAATAGAATATATTATATTTTATTTAAAAGATTTTGCTTTAAATATGGACAGTCAGATTAAAGTAAATCAACTGGACCTGATTCATGAGTTAATTACTACGCGATCCATTTTTCTATAAATAAGCTCATTCCTTCACTATTTCTTACGAATTCACTGAAACTCTAGAGAGAAAAACTATAGAGAGAGTTCTTCTTCTATAATCTTGAGCGTATTTTTATAGAGTTTAAGAAAGCTTTGAGCGTAATGCAAGTTTTCTTCGAGTATGGCATCGCCCTACCAGTCGGAATACTCTTCTTTCAAAGGTAGGGGATATTATTTGTCGTACTCGTAAAGGATATTATTATTATTATAGTAAGGGGTATTATTTCTTTTGTATTCATGAAGAGAACTTCTGTTATTCCATTATTTATTATTCTGTTAGAATAACTCAGATCTGTGGCTACCCTATACTTGGTGTAATTCTTACGTTATTCCATCCTTTATTATTCGTTTAATATCTCGCCGGTGCGTGCATTTACTACCGACCGGTTCCATTATTTATTATTCATTGGAATAACTCAGCCGGTCTTAATTTTACCGACTGGTTAAAATCTTTTTACTATTCATTGGAATATCCTCATTCATGCATGCGTTTTACTAGAACCTGATTCCGTCTTTATTATTCTGTTGGGAATAACCTGTCTGTGCGGTCTCTATCGCATGCATGGTGAGTCCTTCTGTTATTTCATTCTTTATTATTCTGTTAGAATAACCTGTCTATGTGGATTACCACATGCATGGTGAATGATCCTTTGTATTTCATTCCTTGTTAAATTGTGAAAATGATCTGTTTACGTGGATTATAATGAAAGTCATAATAAAAGCATTGGACTAATGAAAATCATGGGTATATGTGGTATTAGTAAGTGTTATGATAAGTTATGTTGGTTATTATGTGAAAACATGAAAGTTTCTTAGAAATCACAAAGGGTTGAAAAATCAGATTTTGGTAAAAATGGAACATGAAATTCAATTGACCATATCTCCTATTATATTTCAAATTTTGGAGTGTGGTCAAGTTCTAGAGTTAGATCAATGAGTTTCCTAAATTATCCAAATGGAATCACTGTAAAAAGTGTTGTAGATTTTCGTGTGGACTGATTTTAGCAAAGGAGTCAAAAGCTGTAAAAATTGAAAATAGCTACTGTCCAGATTTTAAAAGGGTTGTTTCTGCCACTTAATTTGTGAGAAAATTCCAGCCTTTTGAGACATGAAAGTAAATATGGTATAAAGTACCTCCTGTCCAAAAATGAGCTCATTCCGACTTAAAATGAGCAAGTTATGATCATTTCAATATTTAGGTTTTTTCGACGAAAAACGCTATACTCGGAGTTCTATAACTCCGATGACCATGAAATTTAAACTAGAAGCTCATGTTAACATACGTAAGATTTTGCCAAGATTTGGGAATTTCTGGAGTTAACCTTGAGGTAGCTAATTTCTGAAGGAATTAATTAGAAATTAATTTTTAAAAAATAGTAAATGAATTTTAAAAATTTTGAGAAAAATATATGTTCAATATGAGACTATATTATGCTAAATTTCAGAAAAAAATAATTTTTGGGACTGATTTAGTATTTTTTATGAAAATAGTTTAGCTACGAACATATGAGTTAAATGTGTTATGTGGAGTTGAAGAATTGGTAAATAGGATTTTATGGCTTAGAAATCCTATATAAGGTATATGCAGATTTTTGATGAGTAATTTGATTATTGGTGATGAAATCTTATGAGTATGACATTTTTGAATGATTAAATGCATTATTTGGAAAAGTGTAAATAATTAAATGTAATTGTTTATAAGTTTAAGAAGTGATTAAAATATTGTTATAGTATTAACAGTATTAGATTATGATTTTATTAAGTGATTGATAATGTCTGAATAAATTTAAAGTCTTTAATATTTATCCTTGATTTAGTTGATTAATGCTTATAATATTGTCATCATCCTCATATTTATATTATGTTGAAAGTCATATGTGGCCTGTAGTGCATAGATGGACTTGGTATGATTATGACCAGGGATTATTCGGTATAATCATAACCGTAATGTTACAAATGATGTGGAAAAAGTCCTCATTGGCCCGTAGTGCATTGATGGAAAGTTTTTGGTATGATTATGGCTATGGATTCTCTTTGGCCGTAGTGCAAAGATGAATTGTTTTATGGCATGATCAGGACCGTTGATGAAAACATGATTATCTTAAGCCGTAGTGCATGAATAATTCGTGATCGTGATACTAAAGAATATCCTTAGTAGTAGTGTGTAGGGTGATTCGATGATGTGGATTATTTATTGTTCGAGTCCCAAATGATAAAAGTGATGAAAAATCATTTTAAATTATGTGTTTGGTAGATTTTACACTCTACTTGACTCTTCTAATGGATTGCTTGTTCCGTTGCAGTTATTGATCTAAAACTTGTTGTCTATTATATTTTATCAGTTGTTATACTGTTGAAGGCTAAGGATAATTTATTCTCAGTATTATCTTAGTCATAATATTTCATCGGGCTAGTTGACCTCTCACTTTCTTTTTCACCGTTCTCTTCGGAAAATGAGAACATACCGGACGGGACTAGTCGGGGAGAGTGATGGTCCTAGATGGTGCATTAGTAGTCCTCACTATTACGTGAAATAGTGTGATAATAATTGTAATGAGGACTCTTTTTGAGTTTGTATACTCTCTAGTAGACAATATTTGTATTCAAACTCACAGTTTATGTTTTGTCGTATTGTACACGATAATTGTATTATTAAGTTGTATTTGAATTTTGTATTATGTATCTGACGACTCAAAATGGATGACGTATACCTAATTTTGGGGGCGTCACAGTATATATATATGTTTGCTAATTACTAATTTCAACTATATTACTTAAGTCACATTTGAAAAATTATTGAAGTGCTACTACGAAAAATTAATGAAGGGAGAGAGGAGGGGTCAGGGTTAATTCCTAATGTTGATACATAATAGGAAATAAAAAGGTTCCACCATGATATATAGAGAAAATGAAAATTTTAGAGCCCACATTGTTTAGGTATTATTTGTTGAAAAAATAATGCCATTTATATAATCACGTATTCACATGTGTACACTATTTAGTTGTGGTAGCTAGCAATTGGTCCCAATTAACAAAAGATTACTACACTTTCAATGATAATTGATAAGTAAACATTTAAAATTCATTTCTTTATAAAACATCACCTAATTACATGAAATTATTTATTAATTTATGTTTATCTTTCTTAAATCCTATTCTAAATACGAGAAAATGAGTAGTTAAAGAAAGAATGATGACAATATTATACTCTTTTTTCGGACATATATTATACCTTTGCGCAGGGCTAATCCTATTCGAGTCGGGTGGGATCACTCGAGTGAAGATGTTCTCCTTATCGAGATTTAATACAGCTGCATTCTCAAGTCGAGAACCGAGAACCTTGGTTAAAGCTAGAACAATCCCCTTTTACTATGGATTGGCCTTTGATCCAGTGTTATGACGCAATCATGGTAACCACGAAATTAAGAGTTCGATTCTTAACGTGTCAAGAAAATAGTGTGCGAGTTTAAAAAATTACTAATATAAAATTATAAAAAAAGAAAAGAAATTCGCCTCTATTGAATTATGATTACATTAATTAGTAAACATTCATTAATTAATTGTTATTTCAACTGTTTGTTTCTATTCTTTGAGTTGTCGTGCTCAAAGGCAGATTTAACCTTTAGGTTAATGGGGTCAAATTTAAAAAATTAACTTTTTCAAAAAAATAAAATAAATTATAAAATTAAATAATGCTCGAATATTATTTTAAAATAATATTCTTCGAGGTTTTATATTTAAAATTGTTGCATGATAGTCTCATTTTTATTAGTTACAAAAATTCATAAGTAATTACAAAAAAAACACAAGTAATTACAAAAAATCTCAAAGTAATTGCTAAATTTGTGAAATTATAAATAAATAAAAAAATTACAACATATCGAATTTTCTCTGAAGTCGAACTAGTGGAAAAAACTAGGTCAAGTCGTTGGACGAGAAATTGATAGACAAAGAGCTACTAACTCCATTCCATAATAATTGACTTTTTAGATAAAAAATTTGATGCAATTTATTTGTCGTTTACAAGTTTTTAGGATAATAAATTATTTATTTTTCTATATCACCTATTAACTTCTCTCATTTTCACCCAAAAAAATTCTCTCTTGTATTAAAAATTTTCAACTTCCCATAAAGGGATAGTAATGAAATTTTATACAAATTTTAATTATTAAATGATAGTATTAAATGACTTTCTTAATTCATGTTCATGAACTAAAATGATTATTATTATGGAATAGAAGTAGTACTATTGTAGTGGCTAATTGTCACAGGATGTACAATCTGACACTATTTTTTCGCATCTATGTTCTTCTTGTGATGCATTGGTTCGCCCAACCAGTCAACAACAATCACACACAAGCACACAGTCTATATAATTAAGCCATGCACACAAAGCCAACATAATTTACAGGAAAAGATCCCAACTTTTTTATTGCTCACTCAATAACAAGGAATACAATATGACTTAGGGGCTTGCAGACTCTGTCTTGCCAAGTCCCCTGATGCACATATAAATATACATACAAAATCTAGGTTGCAGTTGACACCCCCAACTGCTTCAACTGCTAGGATATTCAGAACCAATAGGAATCCAACATTTAAATGTGTAACCGCCCACCAATCGCATTATTAGCAGATAATGTGTAAACCGACCGAGATCGACATACCCGGCCATATGCGCATAGAAGTTGGTTTGAAGTCAAGAATCGCCCACAACTGCTTGTCAGTTTGGTCTTGGTCCAGTCAACCACTCCGATTAGCCTACAACATCAGCCCACTCTGTTATAATGCGTCAGCCCACATTATTGATGTCTCAGCCCACGAGTTTTGCCCAACATGTGTCACAAGATGCTCTGTCCATTTAGCCCACGAATATCCAACTAACCCAGTACTTGCCCAAGGTGATGTTCAAGTCTCTGCACATCCAAATTTATGTTGTTCATCCACACGAATCGACTTTGTTGCTTGGCTTTGGCACCACCCATGTCATGCTTCTTCCACGCTTTGGCGCCAACCCATGTCATGTCCAACAGCTTTCTTACTCGTTCATGTCTAGTTCATCCATGAACAAGTTTTTGATTCGATCCAAATCCACCAATCTTATGTTTGACACTGCTGTAAGGGAGCCCAACAATGTCCCAACGTCCCGCGCGCTTCGCCCATGGCACCACCCCATGGTCCCAGGTGACCTTCACAGAGCACCCCCTATAGTAGCTCTTATGAAAATTTCCAAGTTGTCACGACTAGATATCAGACCTATCTGAGGAGTCATAATGCAAACCCTCTAAATTTGCTAGTTTTGGCCAAAGGCCTAGTCTGTCGCCCAACGCCCCCACAAAGGCCCAAGTTGATGCACAGCGACCCAAACTCTTGTTTGATGATGCATAGACCGAGTGCCAAACTTTGATTGCCGACTGATTGCGCCCAACACCACTGGTTGCCGCATGATGTTGCTTTCATCGCCACCTGCCGCTGTTCGCCCCATGCACAAACTCGAGTGTCGAGGCTCGACTTAGCATCTTTATCCGCCATCTCAAGATGCTAAGTGTGTGGCAACCCATTAAGGGGCTAACACCAAGGTAGTATAAGATATAAACTTTAAAAATTTTAATATTTTTCAATTTAAGCTTTATATTTTTTATTAAACACTCTAAAATTTTACTCTTATTTTTTGACTTCCTGAAAATTCGGTGGGGTCAATTGCCCCCTCCCCTTACTTAGATCCGTATCTGATCGTGCTAGTTTCTTTCTTCTTCTTTTTTCTCTCTCTTTTCAAAATTATGACTATTGATCCAAATCTCTAAAACATTTGAATAATTATACGGGAAGTCTCCCACATGATCCGTGCGCTAGAAAAAGTTCTAGTATAAACTTGTGTGGTTACATTTCTTCTCCACAAGATCTTATATCGTTTTAATTTCTAGTAGTTGAACCAGAGCCCTAACAATTTAATCGTAAAAACTCTTGATATAAATCGAAATTAATATATAAATGAAGAGAAAAAACTACAACTATATATATATAAGGTTTCAAACAAGGTTTTAGCTGGTCTTACATGTTCTTGCTTAATATATATATACGATAATGTGGATTAAAATTTAATTGATCATGATGTATTATTATACTCCCTCAGTTTCTAAAAAATTGTCGTTTTAGAAGAAAAAATTTGTTCCAATTTATTTGTCGTTTACAACTTTCTAGGAGAATAAATTATTTACTTTCCTATATCACCCCTACCTTCTCTCATTGTTCAAAGAAATTATCTCCCTTGTATTAATAGTTTTCAACTTCCTATAAAGGGTTAGTAATGAAATTTCAAATAAATTTTAATTGTTAAATGATAGTATTAAATGATTTTCTTAATCTATGTTCAAAAACGTTAAATGACACTCTTTTAGGAACATATGTGTTAACGCCAAGATCTTTCCTCATGTCCCAATCACGTAAGACACGTCCGATATCCTGCAAGACAAGAACACGATCAATAAAGACAAGCTTGTTTGGCTCGACGGCGTCGGGGATAGCTCAAAGTGAGAGTCAGTATAAGCGATCACAAGGTTAACAATGGAGGAATAATATGTCTAGTGTCTTGAGAGAGAATAATTTGGTTAAGTGTTGTTACCTTTAGATTGCGTGTGATACTTGCTTTTGTATACTCCAAAGTCCCATTTTGTCTCAGATGCAATCGACTTCCTGCCCACGACCTTTTTAGCCGACTAAGCCCTGTCCAATCCTCATTAAATATAAGGCAAAGATGACAGTCAAAGTTCTATCCCCATAATCATCACTAGTCAAAGCCCAAGTGGAACCATACTTATCCAATGGATCGGCCCACTGCTCCAGCCCAATACTCCATAGGCCCCAAATAAAGATATTATCCACCCACCAGGTCGGCCCAATGAACCAGCCTAATACTTTCAAGACCTACCCAACATGTCTAAAGTATTATGGCCCAATATTGCCCCCCAGTCTTTTATTAAACAGGATGCTTAATGAAAGACTATAAATGGCACGGGTCCAGGATAAAAGGAATTATAATAAGATCAACAAAGGCCCAAAATATAGCTTACCGAGGCCCAACAGACAAATCTCAAACAGCAATATGAATAAGATCCGGAAGCCCAATCTAGAGAACCCATACCGGTTGAAAATATTATTTCAGACGAAGAGTCCGAAGAGCAAAGAAAGCGAACACCCAAACATGATTGTAAAAGAAAATCCAAACTCTTCGGAATCTAGGCCCGAATCCATAGGACCCCCACTCTCTGGCCAGAATTCAATGAGGAATTTCCCATTTCAACTATACAACTCCTTCGTTCGTGACACTGATGACCATCGGTTCGGGAATAGTTCCATAATGGACCTGATCGACGAAGGAATGAAGTACCAAGCTAAAGTAAGCTGCTTTTTGACTTATCTAATTACATCTCGGTCCATTAATTTGAACTAATTCATTAACATTGATCATCCGCAGGCAAACGCTGTCCTCGGGCGCCTCCGTCCCAAATACAAAGAAGCCGAAATCGCTCGAAGAGAGAATGCCACACTTAAGTCTGCCTTGGCGAAAGAGAGAAGCAATCTTGAAAATGTTATCCTCAACAATGAGTGCCTTCGGAAAGATCTTTCTGAAACCAAAGAAGATTTGAAGACGTCCAGGGCCACTCATCAAGTTATCACCGATATTAATGTCGAACTGCTTCAGAAAAATGAAATTTTGACGAAGAAGATTGAAGATCTGGCCCAATCCAACTCAAGCCTGGTGAAGCAAAATAACGATATCCAAGCTAAAGAAGCAAGGCATCTGGCATATCGTCACAAGTTTGAAGAGGAACTTCGAGAACTCCGGTCTTTCAGGGACTTGGGCCCACCACTAACTGAACAGCTTCGCAAGGAGATTGAAGCAAAGTATAGAAAATCTGCCGAGCTGAACGATGAAATTGTTCACATGTACTCTGGAGGGTATGAGGTCTGCCGAAGTAAATACAAACCCGAACTTGTAGTGGCCGAAGTAAATTCGGCTCTCCTCAACTTTCCAGACAGCGAAGATGATAAGGAAGCTTAAAGATACCGTTCCATTCGTTGCTTTAAGACTCCCTGTAAAGACTCATATCTCCTTTGTAAATAGTTAGATATCAATGAAATGATTAACAAGTTCAATCAACTTGAAAAATATACAAGCTCTTTCTTAAACTTAACTTAAACTGTTAGTGAACAATTAAGCAAGTCATATAACAGATAAGACCAAGTTAAGTTACGAAGCAATCCGAACTCAACACTTAACAAATTTAGGTAATAAAGTAAAGGAATACTTATTCGTTACCGAAGTGTGAGGTAGATCTGCTTCATAGTTAATTTGTTTACCACGAAGGGCCTAACAAACCCACAGGATGACATTTGCCTACCACGAAGGGCCTGACAAAGTCTAAAGGACCATCTGCCAATAAGGCTACCATCGAATGGCCAGCGAGTCCACCTGAACCTCCTAACACCGATGATGTTTGCCTACCACGAAGGGCCTGACAAACTCATAGGATGACATTTACCTACCACAAAGGGCCTGCCAAAGTCTAAATGACCACCTACCAATAAGGCTACTATCGAATGGTCAGCGAGTCCACCCGAACCTCCTAACATCGATGATGTTTGCCTACCACGAAGGGCCTGACAAAGTCTAAAGGACCACCTGCCGATAAGGCTACCATCGAATGGCCAGCGAGTCCACCCGAACCTCCTAACACCGATGACGTTTGTGTGCTGAATCCCCAGATCCTTCAAGAATGCTTCAAACCTCAATCCCACAAACTGGCGTCTAGCATACTCTTAGGCAATGGACCCAGTATATCTACCCCTCAGACAACAAAAGGTATAGGAGATAGATTCGAATATAGCTCTTATGGTGTTTGATGTGGGATCGGACTGTTGAGCTGGCACTTCTAACACTTTTTCATGTACTTCAAAGTACTTTGTAGGCTAATGACTTCGCAGTCATATGGTCGTCACAGATGTCTTTGTGAATCTCCCGAAGAGCATAATCAGCTTAGGATGGAGTCAAACCCCGAAGGAAGATTGACATCAATCCAGCAAAGGTGTTCACTTCAGAAATAGCCAATTTTGACAAGGCATTAGTAATGGAGTCATCATTGTGATCGACTACTCTGAATCTGAACCTGATAGCTGGTTGCACTAATTATCCGAAGAAGAATATCCTTCTGCCAAGTATCGCGATCTCCGTGGTAGCCGGACTTCTTGACTTCTCGCTAACTATCTTTAGCGTAGTTCATCATCCCGAAGGACATGGCTTACATAGTAAACCAGGTGCTGCTTACCCCCATCCTCACGCACCAAAACTGCTCCCACTGCCAACGAACTAGATGTCAAATATAAATATAATAACACAGCAGGAGCAGGCTTCACCAACAAAGGCATCAAAGTCCACTGGAACGTCTTAGAATTCTTTGGCACTTTCCACGTACCAAAGATTGGCAAACATCTTTCTGCCGATTTGGACTTTAAACCTCATCAAAGTTTCTTCTGAACAGTCTGGTGTTTTCCATTCGAACCTACAGCTTTAGACGAGCATTTCCGAAGACGAGTCTCCACAGGCGCCAGACCTCAATGAATTCTCGAAGTGCGACTTTCAGATCGCTTCGACCATGATCCCGAAAACTAATAGTATGGAGTACCTCCCACTAAATCAGAAAATGGTTGTTGGGTCTTCATCTACTCGCGCTTCGACCATAATCCCGAAAACCATATAGTATGAGTACCCTCTTGGTCCAATCAGAAAATGGTCATTGGTCTTCATCTACTCTGCTTCGACCATAATTCTGAAAACCAATAGGGCGGAATACCCTCTTCGGTCAATCAGGAAAATGGTTGTTGGGTCTGCTTCGATCCTGAGGATGGCCTCGAGACATGTCTTTAAAGTGTAAACTTCTTTCCAACTTGATCGGTCTGTCAGTCTGACCACTTCGGTATAAGATTCTAAGCAGTATGCCTTCTACCCTTTTTCGACAATGGTCAGGTCTTTTCTTGGCAGCAAAAATCAATCTTCTTCTAGCATCACCTTGGGCTCTCGAACGATAACCCTCAGAAACCTACTTGGAAGCACTAGCAGCATGAGCACTCTTTGAAGGACCCAATCAATCCTTGACGGATACTCATTGTGTAGACGAAGTCATAGCCATCAGCTACCTTTAGAAGTAACTGTTCTACTCTTCACCATGGATTCCGACGTAGAGCAGCTACAACTTGTGATTGAAAATATTCAGGACACTAGAACTCAGCCCTCCTTCTATCGCCAATGTTAACGCCAAGATCTTTCCTCACGTCCCAATCACGTAAGACGCGTCCGATATCCTGCACAGTAAACACGATCAACACCACAAGCTTGACGACGGCCCGACCGTCGGGGATACCAAAGCGTGAGAGTCAAGACAAAGCGATCACAAGGTTAACAATGGAGGAATAGTATGTCTAGTGTATTGAGAGAGAATAATTTGGTTAAGTGTTGTTACTTTAGATTGCGTGTGATCCTTGCTTTTGTATACTCCAAAGTCCGGTTTGTCCTGTATGCAACTGACTTCCCGGGCCCACAGCCTTTAGTCGACTAAGCCCTGTCCAATCCTCATTAAATATAAGGCAGAGATGGCAGTCAAAGTTTTATCCCCATAATCATCACCAGTCAAAGCCCAAGTGGAACCATACTTATCCAATGGATCGGCCCACTGCTCTAGCCCAATACTCCATAGGCCCCAAATAAAGATATTATCCACCCACCAGGTCGGCCCAATGAACCAGCCCAATACTTTCAAGACCTACCCAACATGTCTAAAGTATTATGGCCCAACAATATGTATTATATATGTATATATGGTGAGTAAGTATTAGTTGAGATTATTTACAAAAATAAGTGGTTAGCATGAGGTGAACTTAATAATAAGTTTATTTTATGCTCAATACTAACACGCATGTGAAAAAATCATTCTTCTTATCTGTGTATAAATATTAGTATATTAAATATAAAATAAATTTACTATCAAATTCACTGCATTTTAACCGAATCCATTATTTATGTATGTTACTACACTTGTGAGAGGGCCAACAACATTACATGTTCAACAATTGTAAACTTTTGACATGCCCCAAGATCCTTAATTGATTTGTCAGCCTTTTTGACAATTATTAATGATCGATCATGTGCATGCACGGTGTACACAATTCGTAACATGTCTGTAGATAATCTTGAGATTGCATTTGATCAAATCATTGTTTCCCTAACGGCTACCAAAGACACCTTTGCTTTAATTTATATCATAATAATGTGGATATGTATATATGACGCCTATTATGAAAGCAACTTATTAAAAGATATATATAGCTACTTAGCAGCTAGTATGACAATAACAAAAATAAATTCTTACGTACAAACCAACGCAACTAAAGCAAAGCTTACCTGACACGGTGATCCAAACTCCAAACCGAATCAGAACACAATTTTTATATATCTATGGTAAAATAATTTGTTTTTTTAAGATGGACGGAAGGAGTTATAAGATCCTCTAAATAATTAAGATATAAATATGAGTTTAAACAATTCAGATGACCTTTTAATATAAAAAAATATGAGCTGTTAAAATATATTAAGAAGTGAACTGTTAAAATACATTAAGATGCAATCAAACACCACTTATCTTGCAAAAAAGGCTAGTTAATTACCGAATTAAAATATTAACATGCGTAATAAGTATTGGTCAGTGTCATCTATAACATTATGATTATATTCGGTTATCGATGTTTAGAGCACTTGCTGTGGTAGCATTCAATCTCCAAACGCATCGCATCATTTTTAGAGTCTCGTGTTTAGACTCCAAACGCAACACATTTTACGTTTGAAATAAACTGCTTGTAAACGAACAAGATTTTTAACTGACGTTTGAAACCTCCAAACGCACTAAACGCGGTAGACGAACAACTATTATATGGGGTGACGATATTGTTGATTTTGCAAAGCGGATATCTTAATATGATCTCATAACTGAAACATTAGATATCAAATTAATTGTAAAGACAATTTGAGAACATATATGCTTTGGCCGATAATTTTACACACTAAGTTTTGAAATTCACATGATATATGAGATGGTTATAGGACTGAGTAAAAATCGGATATTACCGAATAATCGAATCGAACCGAAATAATTTAACCGAAATTTATTGATAATTCGGGTATTTTTTTTACAATTCGGTTATATCCAAAATATTTTTAGAAATACGGGTTTGAGTTTGGGTTTAATTTTGTGTTATTCGGATACCCCGAATAACCGAATAGAATATTAAAAACATTAAGGCTATTCGGTAATCAGTATTCACTTGACTTCAATATTAACTCTCCATCTCTTATCTCTCAGGTCAGACCTGTGACGCCCCCAAAATAGGTATACATCACTCATCTTGGATCGCCAAATACATGGTATAAAATTTAAATACAACTTAATTATACAACAGTCGTGTAAAATACGACAAAATATAATCTAAGAGTTTTAATAAAAATATTGTCATCTAGACAATATACAAACTCAATGGAGTCCTCATTACATTTATTGTCACACTATTTAACAGAATAGTGAGGACTACTAATGCTATAATCTGGACCATCACTCCGTTTTCCGACTAGTCCCGGCTACGTTCTTATTTTTTGAAGAGAACAGTGAAAGAAAAGGTGAGCTCAACTAGTACAGTAAGAAATATTATGACTAAGATAATGCAGAATAATTTATCGTTAGCCTTCAACAGTGTTAAACTGATAAAATATAACAAACATCAAGTTTAGCTGCAGCGGAACAAGCAATCCATTAGAAGAGACAAATAGAGAATAAAATCTACTATCTTCTATGATTTAAAAGGTTTTTCATCATTTTTATCGCTGAGACTCAGCTTAATAAATAAATCACATCATCCCTGCACTACGGCCAAAGATATTCATTAGTATCACGACCACAAATTTTTCATGCACTACGGGCCAAGGATATTCGTGTAATTATCAATGGTTATGATCATGCCAACAACTGTCCATCAACGCACTACGGCCAATGAGGACTTTTACCACATCATTTGCAACATTACGGTCATGATTCACTACAAGAAATCACACATTTTATGACGAAAATTTTTGCCACACACAAAATTTTGTCACAATTTGTTAATTAATAATTACGAAATTCATAATCGTCACTAAAACTTTTGCTTTTGTGACGACTTTTACTTTTGTTACTATTAATCATTTATATCGTCACTAATTTACACATTTGATGACGATTAACAACATTTCGTCACAAGTTATTTTGGAGGTAGAATTTCGCACCAAAATTTTGGAGGGAAACCTTTTAGTAACATTTTGTAATATTTGATAACAATATTTATTGTCACAAAATATTTCTTTTAATGACAACATAATACTTTGTCATTAATTATTTGTAAAATTTAGTGACAATGTGCTTTCGTCACTAATGTTCACATTTAGTGACGCCAAATACAAATTCGTCACAATTTTATTTGGAGGCAAAACTTTGGAGAAAACTTTTTTAAAGACGAAAAAATAATAATTTATGACAATTTGTATTGTCATAAATACCAATTTTATATGACGAAATAATAGTGCGTCACTAATTAGATGCGTGGATAAGTGACAAAAATCGTTCGTCATAAATTTTTATATTTAGTGACAAAGTATGTAATATTGTCACAATTTTATTTAGAGGCAAAAATTTTCTGAAAAATTTTGGAGGAAAATTTTTTAAAGACGAAAAAATATTAATTTATGACAAATTATATTGTCATAAATATCAATTTTATATGACGAGATAATAATGCGTCACTAATTAAATGAGTGGATAAGTGACAAAAATGGTTCGTCATAAATTTTTATATTTAGTGACAAAATACATAATATCGTCACAATTTTATTTGAGGCAAAATTTTTTACGAAAAATTTTAGAGGAAATTTTCAAAGGCGAAAAATAATAATTTATGACAATTTATATTGTCATAAATACCAATTTTATATGATGAGATACTAGTTCATCACTAATTAGATGAAGTGGATAAATGACAACACCTTTGTTTCATTATAAATTCTTATATTTAGTGACAAAGTATGCAATAAAGCGTCATATTTTTATATGGAGGCAAATTAATAATAGTAATAATAATAATAATAATAATAATAATAATAATAATAATAATAATAATAATAATAATAATAATAATAATAATAATAATAATAATAATAATAATAATAATAATAATAATAATAATAATAGTAATAATAATAATAATAATAATAATAATAATAATAATAATAATAATAATAATAGTAATAATAATAATAATAATAATAATAATAATAATAATAATAAAAAATAATAATAATAATAATAGTAATAATAATAATAATAATAATAATAATAATAATAATAATAATAATAATAATAATAATAATAATAATGACAATAATAATAATAATAATAATAATAATAATAATAATAATAATAACAACAACAATAACAATAATAATAATAATAATAATAATAATAATAATAATAATTAATAGTAATAAAAATAATAATAATAATAATAATAGTACTAATAATAATAATAATAATAATAATAATAATAATAATAATAATAATAATAATAATAATAATAATAATAATAATAATAATAATAATAATAATAATAATAATAATAATAATAATAATAATAATAATAATAATAATAATAATAATAATAGTAATAATAATAATAATAATAATAATAATAATAATAATAATAATAATAATAATAATAATAATAATAATAATAATAATAATAATAATAATAATAATAATAATAATAATAATAATAATAATAAAGAGAAGATCGTATGCATTTACAAGTGCGATGTTGTTAACACAAAGACTCATTTCAGTATAACTTGCAAATGATGAAGATAGAGTTAAAGACTCTAGGGACCCACGTGAAGATAACGAATATACGAGTAAAATCGACTTTAATCGATAAAGTTAAAGACGCTCAAGCTACACACCAGGAGCTGATGAAAGTGAAGAAGAAGGTTCAAGAGGGCGTTATTCTAGAAGCAAGAATCGACAAAGAGATGAAATTTCAACCCTCAATTTAATTGGCTCATTTGAAATCCTCGATTAAGTAGGAGTTGTGGTTTATAGACTCGTTTTACCGTCAAATATGTTGCGTGTTCAGAACGTTTTTAACGTATCAATGTTACGTAAATATGTGGACGATTCAACCACATTATTAATTTAGAAGCAGGACGAGATAGCGAGAAGATTTAACGTATATGAGGAGATACGTGTTAACATCTTAGATAAGAAGGATCATATTCGGACGCACAAAGGTTATACCTTAAGAGTTAGAATTTGAAGTGAAGTCAAGGTATCCTCACTTGTTCTAAGATATCAGTACGCACGTAAATTTCGAGGCGTAAATTCCATAAGGAGGGGGAGATGTGAAACCCAGATTTTATGAATAAAGAATTAATTTTCTCGAAATAATTTTTTTATATTATGATGTGAATTTGAGATAATGTTATAGTTGTGGGTAATATTTATAAATTTTACAAAGTATGCAAGTTGTCATATTATATTCGATTGGTCGAGGAATATTCGTTTTAAACAGGAAATATTCATACGATTAAGACAATCAGTGGTGGACCCCACAACGAAATTATTATCGAATCGAGAAACGACAAAAATATTTTATTGAAAATAGCGGCGGAAGTTTTACCGTTGATACTGAAACTACTCTTAGTAGTAAAAGTACAAAGAATCTGAGTTGTCAGACAAGTAATATTACCAGATTGATTATTGATATTTATGTGAGAAGTCACCAGGTTTTTTGTTCAATTATTGCTACAATAGTTCTTTGCGATAAGATCTCACATTATTTGATTTAATTATTGTTGATTTAGAAGTTTTGTTTTATTCACGTAATAAAATAGAAACATCTTTTATATAAAATGTAATACTTTATTAAAGTTATTCTATAAATAGAATATATTATATTCTATTACGCATAGTATTTTGCATAAGTAAAATCTTTTATATAAAGCAGAATACTTTTTATTAAAGTTATTCTATAAATAGAATATATTATATTTTATTATGCATAGTGTTTTATAGTCTTGTAGATAGTAAATTTTTTTTATATAAATAGAATATATTATATTTTATTTAAAAGATTTTTCTTTAAATATGGACCGTCGATTAAAGTAAACCAATCTGGACCGTTTATGGATTAATTCTTATGCATTCTATTTTCCTATAAATAGAAGCTCATTCCTTCATTATTTTCTTATTTAATTCAATCGAACTCTAGAGAGAGAAACTATAGAGAGACTATAGGAGAGATAAAAAAGTTTTCTCGCTACTTCACTACTCTTATATCAAGTATTATTTTACAGTAAGAGATATTATTCTTTTGTATTCAAGAAGAGAACTTACATTATTCCATTTTTTATTGTTTCGATGGAATAACTCAGATACGCTGGGCTACCCTATACTTGGTGACATTCTTCTATTATTCATCTTTATTATTCGTTTTAACATCACGTCTGTGCTATACACACAGGACTTGGTTCCATTTTTATTATTCGGAATAATACATCATGTCTCTATACGTAGAACACCGGGTTCCATCATTTATTATTCCGCATTTATTATTCATTGGAACATCCGCTTGCGATTGTGAATTTCACGACTTGGTTAAGATTATTATTATTCTGTTGCTGAATAATCATCTACGCCAAGTATCGCATGCATGGTGATATCTTTTGTTATTCCATTCGGTATTATACTCGATTGATTAAAATTTTGACTTATACTCCATGAAATTAGTGGAATATCCTTGATATTTGCGCTTCATCCCGGTATTTTTCATGGAAATATTCTTACGAGCATTCTTGAATTTTATTCTACAAAGAAATATCATGTTGACAATTTGAACGTTATTGATTTCGGACAAATTAATTCTTGAACTTGTTTAATTGAATTCTTATATCATTGTCATCATCCTCATGTTTATGTTATGTTGAAAGTCATCATGGCTGTAGTGCATAGATGGACTTGGTATGATTATGACCAGGATTATTCGGTATAATCATGATCGTAATGTTACAAATGATGTGAAAATTAAAAGTCCTCATTGCCCGTAATGCATTGATGGGACGAGTTTTTGGTATGATTATGGCTATGGATTCTCTTGCCAAGAGAGCAAAGATGAATTATTTTATGGCATGATCAGATCTGGTTGATGAAAACACAATTATCTCTTTGGCCCAGTAGTGCATGTATAATTCGTGGTTGTGATCTTAAAGAATATTCTCGGCCAGTAGATGCAGGGGATGATTTAATGATGCGGATTATTTATTGAAATGTGAGTCTCAAATGATAAAAGTGATGAAAAACTTTTTAAATCATAAAAGATAGTAGATTTCATTCTCCACTGACTCTTTTAATGGATTGTTTTGTTCACCGCAATTAAACTTGATGTCTATTATATTTTATCGGTTTAACATTGTTGGAGACTAATGATAATTTATTCGCATTATCTTAGTCATAATATTTCTTACTTTGGGCTAGTTGAGCTTACTCTTTCTTTCTTTCTTTGTTCTCTTCGTGAAATGAGAATATAAATTTGGAGACGAGTCGGGGAGCGGAGTGATGGTCCGGAGGATAGCATTAGTAGTCTCATTATTCGTGAAATAGTGTGATAATAATTGTAATGAGGACTCCTTTTGAGTTTGTATAATCTCTAGTAGATAATATTTGTATTCAAACTCACAGTTTATGTTTTGTCGTATTATACATACAATTGTATTAGTAAGTGGTATTTTGAATTACATACTCACGATCCCTGGCGACACCCAAGATGAGTGATGTATACCTAATTTTGGGGGCGTCACAATAATAATAATAATAATAACAATAATAATAGTACCAATAACAATAATAATAATAATAATAATAATAATAATAATAATAATAATAATAGTACTAATAATAATAATAATAATAATAATAATAATAATAATAATAATAATAATAATAATAATAATAATAATAATAATAACAATAACAATAACAATAACAATAGTAATAATAATATTACTAATAATAATAATAATAATAATAACAATAACAATAGTAATAATAATATTACTAATAATAATAGTAGTACTAATAATAATAATAATAATAATAATAATAATAATAATAATAATAATCATCATCTTAGCTTTGCTCCGTCTTTCCCCTCTTTGGCTACTGCTTCAAGCCCTAGAATTGAACGGTGAACAGAGGGCTCTAACCATCTTCCATGCGCTCCATTGAAGAATGATTAGCTCGCTCCTCAAGAACTCCTCGACGATGTTTGCAGGTTCTCTCCCCCGATACATTTGAAATCAAATATTAGTTATATCTATTTACATATTGGAAGCAAAAAAGGTTTGCTTTGCTCTGAACCTGCAAAGAATTAATGCAGTGTTTCTTTTCATTCTGAATTTTTTTTGTTCGTCAAAGAATTAATTTTTCCCCTTTTGTCAATTTTATGTTTTCCAAGAGCTTCAATTTTTCATTGAATTTATTTTCTCTCTTTTCTGTTTGTTTGGATTCGTCGGCCCAATTAAGCCGTCTTGTCTTGTTAGTTGTTAAATTGATAGGGTTTTATGGTTAATTTAATAATACTATACAGCTGTTCTGATAGAAGTTGAACTGAAAATAATTGTACAAACAAATTGATGTAAAAAAACCTTGGATTATATTCTTCCTTGACCCCAGGTTATTCAGATTTTACTTTCATGTAGCATTTTCCTGGTTTGGATGTTTTAGGATTGTGTTTGTACTTTGATGGATCCACAAAAAGTACCAATATGCCTAAACGTTTCTTAAAATTTATACCTTGATGTATGTATGTGACTTGGTATTCATTTATCAGTAAATTTCATTTGTACCATTATGCATTTTCTAGTTAATTGAAGCACTACAACAAACATATAGCACTACAACAAACATATAGCACTTAAAAAACTACTATTCTCTGGGAAGTTTGGATGTGTGTTTCAGCAATTTGCAGAATGAAAATCATAGATGTGATGAGGAATTTATTGGTGGCATAAAATGAGAACTGTTGTGATTGGGGAAGTTGTCCCCCTTGGTACTATATTTGTAATATTGGTATCAGAAATCACAGCCGGCGTATAAAGAGGATTGATTCTCAGGACAGACAGGCCCCTTCTATTGTTTTACATATGCTTTTTATGGTAACTGGACAGGATCGGCCTTTGTTTTGCCGAAGTTGCTTTGTTGCAGGTAAACTGTTTCATTCCTATATTCAGGTACTGGGTACATGGTTTTAATTTTTTATGTATGGGACTTTGAACTTATCAGGGAGGTTTTTTTAATCAAATCTCAATCCACTTCATTTGAAGTGATAGTACTTTTTATATTGTATGCATTATGCATATTTGTTCTTCTCATAAAACACTCTAATGAACCATATTCTCTACGTGCAGAAGACACCGAGTACAATTTTTCCATGACTATTCAGCATACTATCACTTCATCCATTCCATGTGTTGATTTACAGGTGATATTTTTTTTGCCAAGTAATTTGTTTTTATTTGATGCTTTCAGAATCCTAAAAGTTTCTCTACTCGGGGTTTGCTTCATTGAATCCTATTTTTGCAATCTATTATCTCAAAATCCATCACGTCATCTGTGTCTAACTCAGCAACTGTTATATTGGCTGTTTTTGTCCTGAATCTTATTCCCTTATCAGGTGTGGAGAGCAGAACTGGTACTAGCTGATTTTGTGTTGAATAAAATGTTTACATCATCAGATTTTGATGGAAGTTACTGTAGAGCTTGGTGCTGGTACAGGTAAAGTGGTAATATTTGCCTATTTAAATGTGTTTCGATTCTTTACAGGTTAGGACTCGCACTTTTAGCCTCATCCGAACCCCATGCTTGTAATGCTGGCCTGATATATATATATATATATATATATATATATATATATATATATATATATATATATATATTATTGAGTTCTCCTCATTGGCTTTTTTTTTTTAAAATAAAACTCTTCTAATTTGATGGTAAGAAAATTTCACCTACAGCCTTAATACCCACAACTTAACAATAACTTGGGTTCAACTTCCTGGTTAGATTTAGCTCGGGCTGTGCTATGTAGGTTATTACTTATTTCATTTGATAAGTTTATGTTATCTCAGTCTCATGTTATTTTCTCATTGTTTAAACCATAACTGTGACCCTCAATATTAATATTCCAGCATATAATTTTATTATAATATTTATGTTCATTGATCAAGTACTTCTACACATCTGGATCACCGTAGAGTCTTTTTGTGGAAACTTTTATATTTTATTCACTTTATAGTAATTGGAAGTTGACTTTGTTTTCTCTCCCTTCTCTTTAGGCAAAGTCTTTGTTGATAGGAAAGTGGAAATAAAGTTGGAACTCCTATCTCTGATAAATCTGTTGTAGAGATCAAGGCTGAAATTCCAAAATATTTATATAGGTGATTATTCTCCATAAAAACCAATTTATACTTGGTACATCATATTCACTGTTATAATTTTGATGTGACCAGTGCAATTATTTGACCAATTTCTTTTCTCGCATGCATCGTAATCAGAAAGACGGCTGAATTGAGGCTGGGGCTTTGCTGCTGATGGTGCTGCTAACTGGCTGATATGCTGCTGGGCTAATGGATGTGTTGTGCGTGGATGTGATGTGTTGGGCTAAATGTATTATATTTTTTTATTAAAATTTGTTAATATAATAATACATTTAGAATGTCAAACAACTTAATATGATCACCTTATCATCACAATTTGTAATCATTTATTGATAGATAATATTTGGTCAATGAAAATTAAAATTTAATGACGAATAATATTTACTCTTTAGAATTTATATTATTGTCACTATTATATATTCATTTAGTCACAACAACTAATTTTGTCATTATTAATAACTCTTTTTGTGACGAGATGTATCGTCACCATAAATATTCAATTAGTGACATTGAAAAATGTGTCCCAAAAAGTTACTCTTTGGTGACAAATTATTTTGTAATATTATTTAAAATGTGAAATGACAACGATATAATTGTCATGTTAAATATATTATTAGGTGACGAATTGTTCTGTCGTCATTTATTCTTATTTTTGGTGACGATAAACACAATAATATGACGAAAGAATAATCATAAATATGACAATATTGTCGTCATTAAAATTAGATGATTTAAATAGAATAATATATTTTCGTCACTAAAACAATATCATTTAATGACGAAAAAAGATTTTCGTCATTTAATGCACCAAGTTTTGATGACGAAACATAATATAGAGTGAAGAAAGTTTCATGTGACAAATTTTAACGTCATTTTTTGTGTGATTTCTTGTAGTGATTATACCGAATAATCCCTGGTCATAATCATACCAAGTCCATCCATGCACTACAAGCCACAGATGACTTTCAACATATTATAAGCATGAGGATGATGACAATGATATAAGAATTCAATAAAACAAGTTCAAGGATAAATTTGTAAAGATTTATAATTTAATTTATCCAGAAATCAATAACGTCCAAATTGTCAACATGATACTGATTTGTGGAGTAAAATTCAAGAATGCTCAGAAGAATATTTTCATGAAAAGATATTGGATGAAGCGCAAATATCAAGGATATTCCACTAATTTCATGGAGTATCAAAGCCAAAACATTAACCAACTGAGTATAATAAAGAATGGAATAACAAAAGAATTCACCAGGCATGCGATAGGCCGCATGAATTAGGTTATTCCAATGAGAATAATAAATAATGGAACTGGTCATGCGAAAGCACGCATGACGGATATTCCAACTGAATAATAAAGAATGGAATAACATAAGAATTCACCATGCATGCGATAGACCGCACAGATAGGTTATTCCAACAGAATAATAAATAATTGAACCAGGTCATGCGTAATACGCACAGACAGGATGTTCCAACATATTAATAAAAAATAGAATAATGAAGAATTTCACCGTGTATGCGATCTTTGATGGCGAGTTATTCTAACAGAATAATAAATAACGGAACCATGTCATGCGTAACGCACAGACATGATATTCCAACAGAATAATAAATAATGGAACTAGGTCAGGCGTAATACGCACCGACAGGATATTCCCACAAAATAATAAAGAATGGAATAACAGAAGAATTTCACCATGTATGCAGACTTAGCATAAACAAAGTTATTCAACATAATGATAAAGAATGGAATAATGAAGAATTTCACCAAGTATAGGGTATCAGCGTGATACTGAGTTATTCCAATGAGAATAATAAAGAATGGAATAATGAAGTTCTCTTCATGAATAAGGAGGGGTGATTGTGAGACCCCGAATTTTATGAAATAAAAGTATTTAATTTTTCTATTTTGGTAAATAGTTAAATTGATAAAAGTTTAAAGTTAAGGGTAATATGTGAATTTTTTTTCAAAATAATAAGCAAGTGATATAAAATATTCGTTATGTCTGGGAATATTTGATTAATGGGAATATTCTATTTGTTCGGGGAATATCAAATGCGACCAGTACAATCATTAGTGGGCCTTTACAATGTAATTATTGCCGGATTGAGAAAACGACAAAATTTTTTTATGAAAATAAAATGAAAGTTTTACAGATTAGCTGTTGAAACACCGGTGTTAAAAATGCGATGTCAGCGTAGTTGAGCGAGTAGCACTAGCGGTATTGATTATTGATGCTTATGTGATAAGTCACTCGGTTTTGTTTTATTAGTATTATTAATGTAATAAAAGCAGAAAATTTTTTTATATAAAGCAGAATACTTTTATAAAGTTATTTCGTTTTATTAGGCTAATAGTAAAATCTTTTTATATAAAAAATGAATACTTTTATAAAGTTATACATTCTATTGTACAATAATTAGAATATATTATATTTTATTATGCATAGTGTTTGCATAGTGACTGCATAGTATTTACATAGTAAAATCTTTTATAAAGTTATTCATTTTATTAGATTATAAATAGAATATATTATATTTTATTTAAAAATTTTTGCTTTAAATATGGACCGTCAGATTAAAGTAAATTAATTTGGATCGTTCATGAGTTAATTCTTATGCGTCTATTTTTCTATAAGTAGAAGCTCACTCCTTCATTATTTCTTATTTAATTCAATTTGAAACTCAGAGAGAAAAACTATAGAGAGAGTTCTTCTTCTATAATCTTGGCGTATTTCTTTAGAGTTTAAGAAAGTTTTGAAAGCATAAGTACAAGTTTCTTCGAGTATATCCTCGCCTACCAAATTGGAATACTCTTCTTTCATAGGTAGGGATATTATTTGTTGTACTTTCGTAAGGGTATTCTTTCTTTCTTATTCATGAAAAGAACTTACATTATTCCATTCTTTATTATTACATTGGAATAATCAGATATCTGTGATCTACCCTATACTTGGTGAAATTCTTACATTATTCCATTCTTAATCATTATGTTGGAATAACCTGTTTATGCGAAGTATCGCATACATGGTGAAATTCTTCTAATATTTCGTTCTTTATTATTACGTGCGATTACGCATGACCACAGTTCCATTATTTATTATTACATTTGAATAACTCCATTCATGCGGATTACGCACGCATTGATGAAATTCTTACGTTATTCCATTCTTTATTGTTATGTTAGAATAACTCGTCATGCCAAGTAATCTTATGCATACATGGTGAAATTCTTTTATTATTCCATTCTTTATTATTATGTTGGAATAACTTTATCTACATGCCAATCATCGCATACATGGTGAAATTCTTTTATTATTCCATTCTTTATTATCTTTGTTGGTTATTGGTTTTACTGAGTTGTATGTCTTTTTTTGGTAATGTAATGCAAAGATGATATGTTTTG
Source organism: Panax ginseng (assembly GCA_020205605.1). Lineage (NCBI taxonomy): Eukaryota > Viridiplantae > Streptophyta > Magnoliopsida > Apiales > Araliaceae > Panax > Panax ginseng. The sequence continues at coordinate 25,223,145 of CM035145.1, forward strand.
AATATCTTTGGCTTGTACTTTCATAAGGGGTATTCTTTCTTTCTTATTCATGAAGAGAACTTCATTATTCCATTCTTTATTATTACATTGGAATAACCTATATCATGAGGATACCTATACTTGGTGAAATTCTTACGTTATTCCATTCTTTATTATTACATTGGAATAACTTTGTATCTGTGGGATACCCTATACTTGGTGAAATTCTTACGTTATTCCATTCTTTATTATTCATTTGGAATATCACATCACATGTTTTTGTGGGACTGGTTAAAATCTTTATTAGTATTACATTGGAATAACTTTGTCACATCAATCCGCATACATGGTGAAATTCTTCTATTATTCCATTCTTTATTATTATGTTGGAATAACTGTTTATGCAAAGTACCGCATACGTGGTGAAATTTTTCTATTATTCCGTTCTTTATTATTCGCCGGAATATCCTATCGGTCATGCGTATTACGCTTTGACACAGTTCCATTATTTATTATTCCATTCTTTATTATTACGTAGGAATATCATATGCGTGCGTTTATGGCGGGACTGGTTCCATTATTTATTATACATTGGAATAACTTTATGCATGCGGTTTATCGCATGCATGGTGAATTCTTACGTTATTCCATTCTTTATTATTATGTTGGAATAACTTTGTCTACATGCGAAATCTTCGCATACATGGTGAAATTCTTTTATTATTCCATTCTTTATTATATCTTGTTGGTTATTTGTTTTCAGGTTGTATGTCTTTGGCATGTAGTGCAAAGATGATATGTTGTTGAATAACTTTGTCCCTGTAGTGCAAAAGATGATCATTGTTTGATATCTTTGACCCGTAGTGCGAAGATGGACAGGTGTATGACATGATCATGACCACTAGTGATACTAACGAATATCCTTGGTCGTAGTGCATGAATAATTCAATGATGTGATTGGCAAGATCATGACCATTAGTTAACAGTTGAATGTCTTTGGCCGTAGTGCACTGACAGGCAATTGATTGGTATGATCATGACCATTGATTTTATAGTTGAATATCTTTGGCCCGTAGTGCAAAGATAGACAACTGATTGGTATGATCATTGTTATTACATTTGAATATCTTGACTTTGGGGTAAGGATATTGAGTAACGTTCTATTAAGCCTTTGTGGCAAGAAAGGCTGTTAATTCACATTATTATAAATATGAATTGTGAATTTAACTAACATCTTTGGTGGTTCGGTGAAGACAAGTGATGAAAGTTCTATTTGTCTTGAGTATAACAAAGAAGCTGTTGATGAGTAATGACAGAATAAAATATCAACGATGGACTTTTAATCTAGAAGAGATAGTAGATATTATGTTCTACTTGACTCTTCTAATGGATTGTTTATTTCGCTACAGTTAAACTTGTTGTCTATTATATTATATCAGTTGTTATACTGTTGAAGGCTAAGGATAATTTATTATGCATTATCTTAGTCATAATATTTCTTACTGGGCTAGTTAAGCTCACCCTTTTGCTTTCAATGTTCTCTTCAGAAAATAAGAACGTAGTAGGGACTAGTCAGGGAACGGAGTGACGGTCCAGAGGATAGCATTAGTAGTCCTCACTATTTTATAAAATAGTGTGTTAATAAATGTATTGAGGACTTATTTTGAGTTTGAATACTGTCTAGTAGACAATATTTGTATTAAAACTCACAGCTCATGTTGTATAAATGAAGTTGTATTTGAATTTTGTACCATGTATCTGGCGACTCAGAATAGGTGATGTATACCTAATTTTGGGGGAGTCACAGTTGGTATCAAAGCTTAGGGATATGATCCCTGGCTGAGATGGGAGACAAGAACTAGGAGGGGAGAGACGGGGAATTCCTTCGCTAGTATGACATACCTAAGTTTATTTGGTATTTAATTGGTCGGTCAAAGTATAGGGATAATATGTGATATGTCAATTAACATTTGTTTTGAAGATATATTCTAGAATGATATCTGAAATACAGGATATGAGCAATGGAAAAATCATGATACAGAGGATATAACCGGGAAGGTACAATCCGAAAAGAAAGCAAGGTATTCTCATCTCTTCGAATATCAGGTACGTACATAAATTTCGGGGGCGAAATTTCATAAGGAGGGGTGATTGTGAGACCCCAAATTTTATGGAATAAAAGTATTTAATTTTTTTATTTTGGTAAATAGTTAAATTGATAAAAGTTTAAAGTTAAGGGTAATATGTGATTTTTTTTTTCAAAGTAAGCAAGTTGATATAAAATATTCGTTGTGTCGGAGAATATTCGATTAGTCGGGGAATATTCTTTTTGTCGGAGAATATCCAAATGACGACAGTACAATCATTGGTGGACCCTACATAATGTAATTATTGTCGGATTGAAAAAACGACAAAAATATTTTTATGAAAATAACGGCGGAAGTTTTACCGTTAACTGTTGAAACACCCGGTGTTAAAAGTATAGTAATACGCGTAGTTGCACAGTATCACACGATATTGATTATTGATGCTTATGTGATAAGTCACTCAGTTTTGTTTTATTGGTATTATTAATGTAATAAAACAGAAAAGCTTGTTATATAAAATAGAATACTTTTATAAAGTTATTCGTTTTATTAGGCTAATAGTAAAATCTTTTTATATAAAATAGAATACTTTTATAAAGTTATCTATTCTATTAGACAATAATTAGAATATATTATATTTTATTATGCATAGTATTTGTATAAAGGCTGCGTAGTATTTTGCAGAAGAAAATCTTTTATAAAGTTATTCGTTGTATTAGATTATAAATAGAATATATTATATTTTATTTAAAAATTTTGCTTTAAATATGGACCGTCGATTAAAGTAAATCAACTGGATCGTTCATGAGTTAATTACTACGCTGGTCCATTTTTCTATAAATAGAAGCTCATTCCTTCATTATTTCTTATGAATTCTTTGAAACTCTAGAGAGAAAACTATAGAGAGTTCTTCTTCTATAATCTTGGCGTATTTCTTTAGAGTTTAAGAAAGCTTTGAAGCGTCATTTATAAGTTTCTTCGAGTATATCCTCGCCTACCAAATTGAATACTCTTCTTTCAAAGGTAGGGAATATTATTTGTTGTACTCGTAAGGGGTATTCTTTCTTTCTTATTTCATGAAGCGAACTTCGTTATTCCATTCTTTATTATTCTGTTGGAATAACTCGTATGTATCTGTGATCTACCCTATACTTGGTGAAATTATTCTATTATTCCATTCTTTATCATTATGTTGGAATAACTTGCTTTTATCAAATATATCGCATACATGGTGAAATTCTTCTAATATTTCGTTTCTTTATTATTTCGTAGAATATCACATGCGTGCGTTCTACGGGACTGGTTCCATTATTTATTATTCTATTGGAATATCCTGTCTGTGCGATTACACATGACCTGGTTCCATTATTTATTATTCTATTTGAATAACCTGTCTGTGCGGATTATGCACGCATGGTGAAATTCTTTTGTTATTCCATTCTTTATTATTATGTTAGAATAACTCGCCATCATAAGTAATCGCATACATGGTAAAATTCTTTTATTATTCCATTCTTTATTATTATGTTGGAATAACTTCATGTCTCATCAAGATCGCATATATAGTGAAATTCTTTTATTATTCCATTCTTTATTATCTTTGTTGGTTATTGGTTTTACAGGTTATATGTCTTTGGCTCGTAGTACAAAGATGATTTGTTGTTGAATATCTTTGGCTCAGTAGTGCAAAGATGATACATTGTTTGATAGCTTTGACCCAGTAGTGCGAAGATGAACAGGTGTATGACATGATCATGACCACTAGTGATACTAACGAATATCCTTGGCCGTAGTGCATGGATAATTCAATGATGTGATTGGCAGGATCATGACCATTAGTTAATAGTTGAATGTCTTTGGTCGTAGTGTAGTGACATGCAATTGATTGGTATGGTCATGACCATTGGTTTTATAGTTGAATATCTTTGGCCGTAGTGCAAAGATAGACAACTGATTGGTATGATCATTGTTATTACATTTGAATATCTTCAGCCTTTAAAGTAAGGATATTGAGTAAACGTTCTATTAAACCTTTGTGGCAAGAAGGAACTATTAATTCACATTATTATAAATATGAATTATGAATTTAACTAATATCTTTAGTGGTTCAGGTGAAGACAAGTGATGAAAGTTCTATTTGTCTTGAGTATAACAAAGAACTGTTGATGAGTAGTACAGGAATAAAATATCAACGATGGACTTTTAATCTAGAAGAGATAGTAGATATTATATTCTACTTGACTCTTCTAATGGATTGTTTATTTTGCTACAGTTAAATTTGTTGTCTATTATATTATATCAGTTGTTATACTGTTAAAGGCTAAGGATAATTTATTATGCATTATCTTAGTCATAATATTTCTTACTGGGCTAGTTGAGCTCACCCTTTTGCTTTCATTGTTCTCTTCAGAAAATGAGAACGTAGCAGGGACTAGTCGGGGAACGGAGTGACGGTCTAGATGATAGCATTAGTAGTCCTCACTATTTTATAAAATAGTGTGTTAATAAATGTATTGAGGACTTATTTTGAGTTTGAATATTGTCTAGTAGACAATATTTGTATTAAAACTCACAGCTCATGTTGTATAAATGAAGTTGTATTTGAATTTTGTACCATGTATCTGGCGACTCAGAATGGGTGATGTATACCTAATTTTTTGGGCGTCACATCCATCGTCAATATTTTTTCCCTGTAACATCAATCAACATATATCTGGAATCAAATATTCATCTTTGCACTGCAGGCCAAAGATATTCACCAGTTAGTCATGTTCATCTAAACACATGTTCATCTTTGCACTACGGGCCAAAGATATTCGTCAGAAATCATTAATCTTTGCACTACAGGCCAAAGATATTCAATTATATCATCATTTAGGACTGAGAATGATGAAAAATATTTTAAAGAAAACGAATTCAGTGAAACAAAAGAATAAATATTAAGGATTCGTATTTCAGCTATTCCATGTCCAAAAATACCTCATAAATAATCATAGTGGAGTAAAATTCAAGAATGATCAAAACATGGATACAATCAAAGCTAGTATCTATAACAGATATTTTGGACGAAAAATAAAAATTTATTTTTTTCTGTGAATAGTGTCGATATCGTGAATAATAACAAGTATCGTGAATAGTAACTCAAACACTAAAAGACAAGAATTTCACAAGAAAAATACTCACAATATTTAAGATAATGATCTTGAAAGAATTAATATCATTTTAAAAAAAAAATAATATCCCTTACCTCGAAAGAAAGATTTCTAGTTGAAACACAGGATATAGGCTATGACTTGAACTCTGCAACCAGATATAGCAACACTCAAAGTATTAAAATACTCACAAGAATACGCTCAATATATCGAGAGAGAAGAGAGAAAACTTCAGTTTCTGGTGTGATTTTCAATTCTAACCTAAGCACCCTATTTATAGGAAAATGCTTAGAACACCAAAACAAAAAATTTAATATAATATTAATATATATATATACAAAATTCCTACGCCCACTTATTGAATCTGAATTCAGCCACCTTGCACATGTTAATGATGCCCACAAAATATAAAAAACATTTTTATTAATAAAAATAAATAAAACTTCCAAAAAATAATTATTTCAGAATTTCAAAACTTCAATAATTCATAATAAATAGTCCTTTTGTCAGAAAAATTCAAACCACATGTCTTTTCCATAGGAAATTTCATTAGCTACAACTTTGCAGAAGAAAGTTTTTCCAAATTCCAAACCAAAATTGATTTGAATATACCAAAAGCAAGCGACAATTTATAATCAAATTTCAGTCAAGAAATGGGCCCACAGACATGTTTAAGATGTTTTAAACAACTTTTGTAACAAAAATACTCTTCCTCCTCATATACTCATATATCCCATATTCATTGTAAAAAATATCATTATTATTATACTATAATAATAAAATATTATTTTATTAGAAAAGATAAAATATCGATTTTCAACAATTGTCACTTTAAAAATTTTCAAAATCTATATCCACATAAAATGAATATTTTTCTTATCATATAAATCAATAATTAATTATTCACAAATAATATTACTTAGAATCACAAATCGATGACAACCGTGCAGGTTCCCAAGAAAGAGAGGGCTTTCCAATAAGGATTTCTCCTTACTGGCGCGCAATTAGGTGACCAAACCTCTCCTTAAACAAAACTTTCTAGATATTGCCAATAATGTTATCTAATAATATTATTCAGATAATATGAATTATTGCTTCGATAATGAAAAATCTGTGAAAGTGGCAATTATTAAAATAATAAAGAATATAAATATCAACGTAGCAATTATTGAATCAATAAAATAAAATATTGAACAAGATAATTCTTTGTAACAATTATTGAGTAGTGCCTTCTTACGTAAGAATCAATAATTGGTGCAATACCGTGCGCTCTTGTGCAAAAAAATGCGCCTTCTTATGTTTTTAACCAACGGGTATTCCAACAAGATAATTCAGTAATAACTACGCCTGATTATTTATAAATAACTTATACTTGTCGTTTTCTTCATCCTATCGCTTTTCATTATGGGGCCCACACAAGGCTGCGCCGTCGTACGAATATTCCCCGACAGTAAGAATATTCCACGACCAAACGAATATTCTCCGATAAAAATAAATATTTTAAAACCACTTTAAAATATTTGCGCATTTTACCCATAACTAACCATATTAATCAAATCAACCCTTACTATTTCAAAATAATAAATAGAGGAAATTCAATTTTATTTATAATAAGTTGGGGTCTTACAACCTCCCCTCCTTATGAAATTTCGTCCTCAAAATTGACGTACGTACCTGGTGTTTCAAAAAGATGAGGATACCTCGCTTTTATTTCCGTTTTCAACTCCCAGGTCATTTCCTCAATAGAATGGTTCCTCCATAAAACTTTGACTTGTGGTATGACCTTTGTGCGTAGGACATGTTCCTTCCTATCCAAAATCTTGACAGGTACCTCTTCATACGTTAAGTCTTCGGCTATCTCGTCTGGTTCTAACTCAATAACGTGGTTCGGGTCTTTCACATATTTACGAAGCACGGATACGTGAAAAACATTATGAACACGAGACATACTTGGAGGTAACGCGAGTCTATAGGCCACATTTCCTACTCGTTCAAGAATCTGAAATGGACCAATAAATCGTGGATTGAGCTTTCCTCTCTTCCCAAATCTTGTAACTCCTTTCCATGGAGCCACATGCAACAATACATGATCCCCAATACTAAATTCCACGTCTTTTCGATGAAGATCCGCATAACTCTTTTATCGATCCTGTGCCGTTTGTATACGTTGTCGAATCATTTGGATCTTTTCTGTAGTAATACGTACCAACTCTGGTCCCAACAATGTTGCTTCACCTACCTCATCCCAACACACTGGAGAACGACACTTCCATCCATATAATGCTTCAAATTTAGCCACACCTATACTTGCTTGATAACTGTTGTTGTAGGAGAATTCCACCAATGGTAAATAATTATCCCAACTGCCTTTGAAGTCTAGGACACAAAGTCTTAATAGATCTTCAAGAGTTTGAATAGTCCTCTCTGATTGCCTGTCCGTTTGAGGATGGTATGCCGAACTAAATCGTAAATCCGTGCCCATAGCTTTTTGCAAGCTAACCCAAAATCTTGAAATGAATCTTGGGTCACGATCCGAAACTATGGATACTGGCATGCCATGCAATCTCACAATCTCATCTACGTATATACGAGCAAGATTTTCAAGGGAATAAGTCTCCCGTATCGGCAAGAAATGAGCAGACTTGGTTAATCTATCAACAATAACCCAAATAGCATTTATGCCTTAAGAAACCGTGGGAAGACCCGTAACGAAATCCATGGTAATGTGTTCCCACTTCCATTTCAGAATCTCAAGTGGTTGCAACGGACCCTTAGGTACTTGACGCTCCGCCTTTACACGTTGACAAGTTAAACACCTCGAGATAAACTTTGCAATCTCTCTCTTCATATTGTTCCACCAAAATGTATGTAGAAGATCACGATACATTTTGGTACTTCCAGGATGGATTACAAACGGTGTATTATGTGCCTCCATCATAATCTTGTACTTCAAATCAGAATCATTAGGAACACAAAGTCTGGAGTGGACTCGAAGTATTCCTTCCTTGCTTCTAGAATAACACCTTCTTGTACTTTCTTCTCCATACGCATCAGCTCCGGGTCTGTGGCTTGAACAACTTTAACTTTTTCGATTAAAGTTGGTTCTATACGTATACTTAACATCATTGTATGGGTTCCCGGAGTCTTGAATTCTATCTTCATCTTTTGTAAATCACACAAAATAGGCCTTTGTGTTAACAACATCGCACTCGTTCCCGGATATGATCTTCTACTCAACGCGTCAGCTACTACGTTCGCTTTTCCGGGATGGTATTGAATGGTATGGTCGTAATATTTCAACAGCTCAAGCCAACGTTGTTGCCGCATGTTGAGTTCTTTTTGGGTGAAGAAATATTTGAGGCTTTTATGGTCTGAATATATCTCCACTTTCTCCCCATATCGATAGTGCCTCCAGATCTTTAGCACGAAAACGACTGCTGCCAACTCGAGATCATGAGTAGGATAATTCCTCTCATATTCTTGAAGTTGTCGCGAGGCATAGGCTATAACTTTCCCACGTTGCATGAGAACACATCCTAGCCCTTTGCCTGAAGCATCGATGTAGATAACAAATCCATCCGAACCAGATGGTATTGTCAGAACAGGTACCGAAATGAGTCTCCTCTTGAGCTCTTAGAAACTCTTCTCGCATTCCTCGCTCCATACGAATTTTGTATCCTTCCAAGTCAACTGATTTAATGGAGTAGCGATTCGAGAAAATCCTTCCACGAATCTCCGATAATAACCAGCTAAGCCCAAAAAGCTACGTACTTCGGTCACCGATTTTGGTTGCTCCCAACTTTGTATTGCCTCAATCTTCACCGGGTCAACAGATACTCCATGTTTTGACACCACGTGCCCAAGGAATGCTACTTCCTCAAGCCAGAACTCGCATTTCTTCTGCTTGGCATATAGCTTGTTATCACGAAGCCTTTGCGATTATCAAACTTAAATGGTGCTCATGATCTTCACGGCTTTTGGAATATATGAGGATGTCATCAATAAAGACAACAACGAACTAATCCAAATAATCCTTGAATACTTCGGTTCATCATATCCATGAAAGTCGCAGGAGCATTAGTCAATCCAAAAGACATGACTAGAATTCATAATGCCCGTCTTCGAGTTTCAAGGCGTCTTGAGAATATCCTCGGTTTTAACCTTCAAATTTCATGATATCCGTAAGCGAAGATCGATTTTGAAAAGAATTGTGCTCCTTCAGAATGGTCAAACAGGTCATCAATGCGAGGTAGCGGATATCTATTCTTGATAGTGACATGGTTTAATTCCGGGTAATCGATACAAAGTCGCATACTCTCGTCTTTCTTCTTTACGAATAAAACAGGAGCACCCCAAGGAGATGTACTAGGACGAATGAAACCGATGTCCAACAACTCCTGTAGTTGGACCTTCAACTCCTAAAGTTCAATAGGAGCCATTCGATATGGGGTTTTAGAAATGGGCTTTGTACCAGGTTCAAGATCAATAAAGAATTCAACTTCACGTTCGGGGTGACGGGAAGTTCTTGAAATACGTCAGGAAAGTCAATAACAACAGGAATATTATTCAAATATGACGTGTCTTTATTCAAATCCATAACATGGGCTAAGAAAGCTTGACATCCGTTTTTCAATAAACGAATAGCTTTATGACTTGATATGATAGTGATTGATTTTAATGGTTTAGTTGCTTGAATTCAACAACAAAGTTGATTAGGAATATGAAAACTAACAACCTTATTTAAAACAATCAATTTTGGCATGATGAGTAGTTAACCAATCAATCCCTAAAATCACGTCAAATGCAAGTATGTTTAAAGAGATAAGGTCAATAGGTAAGGTGATGGTGCCAACTTGGATCAAACAAGATTTATAAACAGTGGATGTGATGAAAGTTTCTCCTAACGGAGTCTCTACAAATAAATCAAAGTCTAATTTCTCCGGAGTCAAGTTTAAGCGTTGAGCACAAGCGGGAGAAATAAATGAATCGTGAGTAACCCAGTATCTAATAAGGTATAAACTTCGCATGAATTTATGATTAGCTTATCCGTGATCACCTCGTTTGGGTTTCTCGCGTGTTGACCGATACCACGACAAACGCTCTTCCGAGAACCGTTCACTTTGACTTTTACGGGACAACCTTTTGAGTCACCATCCCCATTGGACTTGGTTTCGCCACGTTGAAATCTCGGCGTTATGTCCTTCCTTTCCACAATTATAACATACCTTAAACTGTCAGGCGGTTTAATGATATGTCCTTCTTTTCCGCACTTATAACATATGATCGGTGGTCGTTCTCCTCCCTTGAAACCGATTCTTCACTTTGGTCGACGTCTTCGTATTGTCATTGTTGAATCTCCTCTTTAAAATCTCCTCTCGACTCGCTTCTTCTATTCTCATGGCCATGATTACCACCAGAGTGGTTCCGCATTTCTTGTCAGTATTTTTCTTTCTCCATTTGGTTATCATTGTTCGATGGCTCTTTGTCACCGGTATGATCCTGGTTGTGGTCCTCGGTTGACCGTAGTACTCGTTATCTCGCTCTAATAATTGAGCCACATTGACAACATCTAAATAGAGAAAATTTATGAGAAATGAGATATTGACGTATCTTAGGGTTTCAAACCTCTCGAAACATCCGCGTCATTATATGTTCCTCATTCTCCACCAAATGAGGTGTAAACTGGATAACTCCGCGAACTTACCGCTCGTCTTTGGGACACAAATCATGTTGTTTTGTTCCAATCTAATAAACTATACCTCCTTCATATGACGAACACTTTCAGGAAAGTATTTGTCATTGAATAATTCTGAAATGTCTCCCAAGACACGCCTGGTGCATTGGATGGTACGCTTCACTGATTCCCACCAATGAATCGCCTCATTACGGAACATAAAAGTGACGAATTGAACTTTCTGTTCCTTCGTGCATCCCAAGACATCGAATATCTTGGTAATTTGCTTGACCCATGTCTCTGCCTTAATCGGATCCGACTTTCCCCAGAATTCTGGTGGTCCCAACTCTTTGAACTGATTGGTTGTCACCAGCTGTGCGTTGCCATTGTTTTTTCCTATATTTTGAACAGGAATCTCCTTCGTCTGATTTTGCATGAATCGCAAAAAGCTTCTAAACATCTCATCATTCATCGTCTGCTCAGTGGTGTTGTTTACAGGAGGAACATTGCCAGCCTGTTGCATGTTCTCCTCATTGGTGAGCAAAGGTGTCTCCACGGTCTCATTTACTCCACTGTTAACATTCTTAGTCGACATTCTCAAATACTGCCATAAAAGAAGGGTTAATTTAACAAATTAACAAATCACATAATATCCCTATATTATGACCGACCAACAAATAAGCTTAGGTATGACACACTAGGGAAGGATTTACTCGTCTCTCCCCTCCTAGTTCTATCCCCCGATCTCTACCAGAGATCATATCCCTAAGCTCTGATACCAACTGTGACCCCCCCAAAATAGGTATACAACACCCATTCTAAGTCGTCAAAATACATGGTATGGAAATAACTACAACTTTATTAATACAACATAAAAACTGTGAGTTTAAATACAAATATTGTCATCTAGACAATATCCACACTCAAATAAGTCCTCATTACAATTATTGATACATTATTTTACAAAAATGGTGAGGACTACTAAAACGACTTTCTAGAACCTTCATTCTATACTCCGACTAGTACTCGCTACATTCTCGCCTCCTGAGAAGAAAAATGGAACAAAAAGGAAAATGGTGAACTCAACTAGCCCAGTAAAGAATATTATGACCAAGATAATATAGAACAAATTATCGTTAGTCTTCAACAGGGAAAAATCTAATAGAATACAATAAACAACAAGTTTTAAATCAATGTTCGCAGCAGAAATAATAATTCATTAGAAGAGTTAAATAGAGAATAAAATCTATTATCTTCTATATATAAATTTAAAAGTCAATCATCAACATTTTATCCCTGAAACATCAATCAACATATATCTGGAATCAAATATTCATCTTTGCACTGCAGGCCAAAGATATTCACCAGTTGGTCATGTTCATCTAAACATATGTTCATCTTTGCACTACGGGCTAAAGATATTCATCAGAAATCATTAATCTTTGTACTACAGGCCAAAGATATTCAATTATATCATCATTTAGGACTGAGGATGATGAAAAATATTTTAAAGAAAACGAATCCAGTGAAATAAAAGAATAAATATTAAGGATTTGTATTTTAATTTATTCCATGTCCAAAAATACCTCATAAATAATCATAGTGGAGTAAAATTCAAGAATGATCAAAACATGGATACAATCAAAGCTAGTATCCATAATGAGATATTTTGGACGAAAAAACAAAAATTTAATTTTTTCGTGAATAAGATCGTAGTATCATAAATAGTCTTGAGATATCGTGAATAAGAACCCTAACACTAAAAGACAAGAATTTCACAAGAAAAATACTCACAATATTCTGGCATAATGATATTGAAAGAATTAATATCATTTTTTAAAAAAAAATATCCCTTACCTAGAAAGACAAGATTTCTAGTTGAAAAACACCGGATATAAGTTATGACTTGAACTTGACCAGTATATCAACACTCAAAGTATTAAAATACTCACAAGAATACGCTCAATATATCGAGAGAGAAAGAGAGAGAAAACTTTAGTTTCTGGTGTGATTTTCAATTATAACCTAAGCACCCTATTTATAGGAAAATGCTTAGAATACCAAAGCAGAAAATTTAATATAATATTAATATATATATACAAAATTCCTACGCCCACTTATTGAATCTGAATTCAGCCACGTTGCACATGTTAATGATGCCTACAAAATATAAAAAACGTTTTTATTAATAAAAATAAATAAAACTTCCAAAAATTAATTATTTCGGAATTTTAGAACTTCAATAATTCATAATAAATAGCCCTTTTGTCAGAAAAATTCAAAACACATGTCTTTTTCATAGGAAATTTCATTATCTACAACTTTTCAGAAGAAAGTTTTTCCAAATTCCAAACAGAAATTGACCGAAATCCATAAACGGACGATTTTACAAGCTATAATCAAATTTTAGTCAAGAAATGGGTCCACAGACATGTTTAACATGTTTTAAACAACTTTTGCAACAAAAATACTCTTTCTCCTCATATACTCATATATCCCACATTCATTGTAAAAAAATATCATTATTATTATACTATAATAATAAAATATTATTTTATCAGAAAAGATAAAATATCAATTTTCAACAATTGTCACTATATCCATCTATATCCACATAAAATGAATATTTTTCTTATCATATAAATCAATAATTAATTATTCATAAATAATATTACCGAATCACAATACTGACAACCAAGCAGTTCCCAGGAAAGAGGGGGCTTTTCAATAAGGATTTTTCCTTACTGGCGCGCAATTAGGTGACCAAACCTCTCCTTAAACAGAACTTTCTATACATTGCCAATAATGTTATCTAATAATATTATTCAGATAATATGAATTATTCCTTTGATAATGGAAAATATTGTGTAGTGACAATTATTAAAACAACAGTAATATAAAATATCAACGTAGCAATTATTAAATCAATAAAATAAAATATTGAGCAAGAATTATTGTAACAATTATTGAGTAGTGCTTCTTTACGTAAGAATCAATAATTGGTGCAATACTGGGTGCTTTCTTTCTCTGTGCAACAACGCGTATTCATTGTTTTTTAACCACATAAGGTATTCCAACAAGATTAACTTGGTAATAACTACGCCCAATTATTTATAAACAACTTATACTTGTCATTTTTTTCATCCAATCGCTTTTAGTTATATGGGGCCACACAAGGTCGCTGGTCGTCGCATACGAATATTTTGCATAAAGAAGAATATTCCACGACTAAACGAATATTCTCCGATAAAAATGAATATTTTATAACCACTTTAAAATATTTGCGCATTTTACCCATAACTAACCACATTAATCAAATCAACCCTTACTATTTCAAAATAATAAATAGAGAAAATTTAATTTTATTTATAATAAGTTGGGGGTCTTACAGTTTCTCTCTCTAGCGTTTCAGTGAATTCGTAAGAAATAATGAAGGAATGAGCTTCTATTTATAGAAGAATGGACTGCATAGTAACTAATTCATGAACGGTCTAGATTGATTTACTTTAAACGGACGGTCCATATTTAAAGCAAAAATTGTTTAGATAAAATATAATATATTCTATTTATAATCTAATAAAACGAATAACTTTATAAAAGTGTTCTGTTTTATATAAAAAGATTTTACTATGCAAAACACTATGCAGGTACTATGCAACACTATGCAGGCACTATGCAACACTATGCATAATAAAATATAATATATTCTATTTATAGTCTAATAAAACAAATAACTTCATAAAAGTATTCTGTTTTATATAAAAAGATTTTACTATGCAAAATACTATGCATAATAGAATATAATATATTCTATTTATAGTTTAATAAAACGAATAACTTTATAAAAATATTATATTTTATATAAAAAGCTTTTCTATTTTATTACATTAATAATACTAATAAAACAAAACTGAGTGACTTATCACATAAGTATCAATAATCAATACTGGTAGTGTGCTTCTTATGCAACCACGCTGTAGACATTCTTTTCTTTACTACCGAAAGTAGTTCAACAGTATTAACTGTGAGACCCCAGATTTTATGAATAAATATTTAATTTTCTCGAAATAATTTTTTTAAATATTATGGTGTGGATTTGAGATAATGTTATAGTTGTGGGTAATATTTATAAATTTTACAAAGTACGCAAGTTGTTATATAATATTCGATTGGTTGGGGAATATTCTTTTTGTTGGGGAATATCCGTACGACTGTACAATCATTGGTGGACCCCACAACGGAATTATTGTCGAATTGAGAAAATGACAAAAATACTTTATAAAAATAACGACGAAAGTTTTACCGTTAATCTGTTGAAACACCTTGTTAAAAGTACAAAGAATACGCGTGGTCAGACATAGAAGACACCAGTATTGATTATTGATGCTCTTACGTGAGAAGTCTTTCGCTTATACTCAATTATTTGCTACGTAATTGGTTTTGCATCATATCTCTCATATTATTTATTCAATTATTGTCACAAATTATCATCTCGCATAATATTTATTATTATTAAATCAATAATTGAGACGACAAAGTTATTCATATTATTATTTGCAATATTGACAATGTCTAGAAGTTCTGTCAAGGAGAGGTTTGGTCACCTAATTGCGCGCCAATAAGGAGAAATCCTTATCGGATAGCCCCCACTTTCCTGGGAACGACCTGGTTGTTAAATATTGTGGGTTATAATATTAATGATGAATAAGTTGTGTTGATTAAAGATAAAATTGATTGTTCCATTGTATTGGGATTATTAGTGTTAGTGAAAATTGACATTTATTTCGATGATAATTGATGTCTGGAGGTTATATTGTTCACTCGGGGTATTCAGAGCACTTTTCGTGTCGGAGTACTATTCACGAGTTAATATTCACGAGTTATGTAAGACCCCAAAATTTATGAAATAAAAGTATTAAATTTTTCTTATAATTACTATTAAGAAAATGGTTAAATTGATAAAAGTTAAAGTTAAGGGTGATATATGAAATTTTTTCAAAATACACAAGTGGTTATAAAATATTCATTGTTATCGGGGAATATTCGTTTGGTCGTGGAATATTTTTACGCTTCGGGAATATTAAATGCGATGGCTGACCATTCAGGGGCCCATATAATGAATAAGCGTCGGATGAAGAAAACGATAAAATTAAGTTTTTATAAATAATCGGCGTAATCGTTATCAATTAACATCTGTTGAATAATACGGTTGGTAAAATAAAGTAATACGTGTTGTTGCTTGACAAAGAAGACACGGTATTACATGTATTTTTGAATTATTGATTCTTACGTAAGAAGGCACTACTCAATAATTATTACGGTAATTTATTATTCAATATTTTATTTTATTGATTCAATAATTCACTTTGCGTTGATATTTTATATTATTGTTGTTTCAATAATTATCATCGCACAATATTTCTCATTATCGGATCAATAATTCATATTATTTGAATAATATTATTAGATAGCATTATTGGCAATGTCTAGAAAGTTACATCAATGAGAGGTGTCACCTAATCGCGCAGGCCAAGAAGGAGAAATTCTTATTGGAAAGCCCCTCTTCCAGGAACTACCTGGTTGTCATAATTGTGATTACGTAATATTATTTGTGAATAATTAATTATTGATTTATATGATAAAAAATATTTATTTGATGTGGATATAAATGATGGATTTATTTATGTGGTTATAAATGAAGAAATTAATGTTGAGGTATTTTATCAGTATTTTTGTCGAAATGAAGGTATTAAAAATTAAACCAGTGTTTTTGAGATATATTGCGACCGTTGGATCGTTGTAATTTTTGGATATGTTATACATATATAAGCTAAGTATATGTCCACAAATTTTGAACCGTTAAAAATGAACGTATGATTTGTTATGAATTTTAAGAGGTGAATGGTTCAGAAATTGTTGAAGTATTCGAATTTAGCATTTTGGTGGAAAATTCTAGAATTGAGTGGGCCCCACTTGTGGTTGGTGAAGAAATATGCTGAATTTTATTTCAAATGTGGTGGGTGGGAATAGTAGCAGGTAAAGCCATCAAAGTTACTGGTCGAGTCTCGCTAAAATTTTCCTATAAATAGAGGCTAAGTTAGAATTGAAAATCACACCGTAAACATAAGTTTTTCTCTTTCTCTCTAGATTATTGAGTGTATTTTGTGAGTATTTAGATACTTGGTGAGTTGATATTCATCGGTGCAAGTTTCCTTCAACGTCATATCCAATATCCAAATGTAAGTGTCGCTTCTTTTGAGGTAAGGGATAGTAAGGGATAGTAAGTGGATTTTAAGGGTTATTATGTTTTTCATTCAGTATTTCTTCCGACCTTTGTAAAATTTGAAAAAATTGAAAATGATATGTTGATGAGTTTTATTGATTGTGTCCAAAATGGTGATTTTTAGATGTATAGATTAAGAGTTAGAATTTTTACGGGAAAAGACTATTTTAAAAGTAAAGCTTATAACTCCTTGTGGTTAACTCCAAAATTGATGAAATTTTTATTGAAAGTATATCTATATAATATCGGTATACTCTGTGAATTTGAAATTTTTGGATAAAAGTACAATTTATGATAAATGTCTAAATATTAGCGGTTTTGGCTATATGAAAAATAGTAAATGAATTTTAAAAATTCGAGAAAAATATATGTTCAATATGGGACTATATTCTGGCTAAATCTTAGAAAAGAAATATTTTTGGGACTGATTTGGTATTTTTATGAAAATGGACTAGTTATGAGTAAATAAATTAAATATGTTATGTGAAGTAAGAAAATTGGAAAATAGGATTTTATGGCTTGAGAATCCTATATGAGGTATATGCAGATTTTTGATGAGGGTTTTGGTTATTGGTGATGAAATCTTATAAGTTTGGCATTTTTTGATGATTAAATGCATTATTTAGTAAAATGTAAACAATTAAAATAAATTGTTTATAAGTTTAAGAAATGTTATTCTTTCAATATCATTATACCGAAATATTGGTATGGATTTTATTGTGGAATTTCTACCTTTTTGTGTCAGGGTTACTATTCATGAGTTACTATTCACGAGTTACTATTCATGAGTTACTATTCACGGGTACTATTCACTACAAAATTGATTTCTTTTTCTAACCAAATTATAGTTGATTTATGAATATTACTCTGGAGATTAAAACTATATATTGATTATATTGATTTTATTATCATATATAACATTTTTATAACCCTGATGTTGAAATTCTCTTTCACTTGAGTATAAAGATGGGTAGATTATTGGTATGATCATGACTAGGGTTCTCTTTGCCGATGAGTGAAAAGTTGAATTGTGATTTGGTATGATTATGACCATTGAATTTATAATTGAATATCTTTAGCTTAAGTGCAAAGGTGAATTGATCAACATGGTTATAATTATTGTTTATATAAATTCTGAAATGATTGTATATTTCTTTGAGATATTATTATATTTGGCCTGTAGTGAAAATATGAACTGTTGAGGAATATCTTTGGCCTGTAGTGCAAAGATGAACTGTTAATGAATAGCTTTGGCCCGTAGTGCAAAGATGACCTGTTGTTGAATATCTTTGGCCAGTGATGCGAAGATGAACTGTGGATGAATATCTTTGGCCGTAGTGCAAAGATGAATTTATTAGTATGATTACGTAAGCGAGAACTCGTGATTTGGTATAACCATGATCTTTGATGTTTCGGGTAAAGACATGTGATGAAAATTATATTCGTCCTGGGTACGAAGAGGAAATTAGAATTACAATTATAATTATGAGATATTCATATAATTGTGGAAAGGAACTATTGATTGATGTTACAAGGATAAAACATTGTTGGTGGACTTTTAACATGGAGAAGATAATAGACTGTATTGTCTATTTGACTCTTCTAATGGATTGCTCGTTCTGCTGCAACTATGGTTGAAATTTTTATCATCTACCATATGTTCTAAATCTCTGATTTGTTATTGATGAAGGCTATTGATAATTTAATTATCTTTAGTCATGATATTCTTTATCGAAGTTAGTTGTGCTCACCCTTTTGCTTCACAATTCCTTTTCTGTAATAAAAGTGTATTTGGGTCGAAATGGGGTAACAAGGAATAAGCGGTGGTATCTAGTCATGTGGAGTTCTCCTAAACAAGTATAGACAAGTGTGTTGTATACATCTTTTAGTAGTTATATTTGGTGAATCATATAGGAGAAGGCGAACCCAACGTTGGAAGGGTGTTTTGCCACTATCATACAAGATGTCTAATGACATACAACCTCGTGTCATCATAAGATGTGGTTGTGCTCATCCACTTCACGAGTATATTTACGAGCACTACTATATAATCTTGGTGTTTGTTTGAAGTATAATTCTTAATTAGAGACGATTGGAGATAATGATAAATCAAGAGAAGACTCACCATTGGGAAGAATATGATAGTAATCTTCTCGCTTTTCTTTGGGGTCTATTAGGTCAACCAAGGATAATTTCGTGGCCATATGATATCTATCATAATCTAGAAGCATGGCCTCCCATGTACGAAGGTTTCTTAAGCACTTCCCAAAGATTTTAGTTTCTAAAACAGATTTTTGACTATACCTTTATGTAAAGTGTCATCATTGTGAGGTCTTTCAGCCCACGGTTGGGACATGTATCACATTTGGCAAACTCACAAGATGATATGTGTTGTTGTATTTTACACGATAATTGTTGTAATAAAGTTATAGTTGTTTTCTGTACCATGTATTTGATGACTCAGAATGGGTTGGATGGAATGGACCTATTTTGGGGTTGTCACAAGTTACTATTCACGAGTTACTATTCATGAGTTATTATTCACGGGGTACTATTGATTCACATTCTTATACTATTAGGGGTGGTGGTGCAAGATTGATAATACTTGCATGACTAAGTTAAAAATGGAGGTATAGTTGAAGGTACTATACTGTAATTAATTTTTTCACATGATTATACTATTTATTCACATGATTATACTATTTATTCACATGATTGTACTATTGATTCACATTCTTATACTATTAGGGGTGGTGGTGCAAGATTGATAATACTTGCATGACTAAGTTAAAAATGGAGGTATAATTGAAGGTACTATACTGTAATTAATTTATTCACATGATTATACTATTTATTCACATGATTATACTATTTATTCACATGATTGTACTATTGATTCACATGATTTACTATTAGGGGAGTTGGTGCAAGATTGATAATACTTGCAGGACTAAATTAAAAATGAAAGAAAAGTTGGAGGTATTGTACTGTAATATTTTGAGCCCCAAAACGTGCAATTATCGAAACTATATTTTTCTATAAATAGAAGCTCATTCTTCCTTCATTTCTCACCAATTCACTAAAGCTATAGAGCAATTATTATAGAGAGAAAGAAGAAAAGTATTCTGCTACTTCACTACTTCTATATCCAGTTTCTTCTAAGGTAGGGGATATTATTTATTTCTTTTGTCTTCATGAAGAAAACTTATGTTATTCCATTCTTTGTTATTATGTTGGAATAACCTGTCTATGCGAAGTATCGCATACTTGGTGAAATTCTTTTATTATTCCATTCTTTATTATTACATTTGGAATATATCACATGCATGCGTTAGGACAGGACTGGTGGGACATTGGAATATCACATGGAATATGCATGCATTATTATGGGACTGGTTTCGTCTTTATTATTCATTGGAATATCACATATGCATTTTCGTGGGACCGATTCCGTTATTTATTATTCTGTTGGAATAACTTGCGTATGCGGTTATCGCGTGCGTACGGTAATTTCTTTTGTTATTCCATTCTTTATTATACTCGGTTGGTTAAAGTTTTGAATTCTATAATCCATGAAATTAGTGGAATATCTTTGATATTTGCGCTTCATCCGATAGATTTTTTCATGTAAATATTCTTACGAGCATTCTTGAATTTTACTCCCAAAGCGAAGATCATGTTGACAATTTGATGCGTTATTGGTTCTGGATAAATTAATTCTTGAACTTGTTTTATTGAATATTATGTCATTGTCATCATCCTCATGTTTATATTATGTTGAAAGTCATATGTGGCTGTGTAGTGCATAGATGGACTTGGTATGATTATGACCGAGGATTATTGATTGTAATCATGACCGTAATGTTACAAATGATGTGGATAAAGTCATATATGGCTCTGTAGTGCATAGATGGACTTGGTATGATTATGACCGAGGATTTATTGATTGTAATCATGATCGTAATGTAACGAATGATGTGGTAAAAATCCTCATTTGTTGTAGTGCATTGATGGGACGGCTTTTGGTATAATTATGGCTATGGATTCTCTTTGCCCGAGGTGCAAAGATGAATTGTTTTATGGTATGATCGGGGACTAGTTGATGAAAACACGATTATCTTTGGCCCGTAGTGCATGGATAATTCGTGGTCGTGATACTAAATAATATCTTGGCTCAGCGTAGTGCGGGGATGATTTGATGATGTGGATTATTTATTAAGTTGAGTCTCGGTGATAAAAGTGATGAAAAACCTTTTAAATCATAAAAGATAGTAGATTTTATTCTCTACTTGACTCTTTTAATGGATTGTTTATTCCATTGCGCAGATTAAACTTGTTGTCTATTGTATTATATCGGTTGTTATCTTTGTTGAAGGCTAATGATAATTTATTACGCATTATCTTAGTCATAATATTTCTTCTTTGGGCTAGTTAAGCTCACCCTTTCTTTCTTTATTTCTTCGTGAAATGAGAACGTAGTTGGGACTAGTCGGGGAGGAGCAGTGATGGTCCTAGATGGAGCATTAGTAGTCCTCACTATTACGTGAAATAGTGTGACAATAAATGTAATGAGGACTCCATTGAGTGTGGATATTGTCTAGATGACAATATTCTTATTAAAATTCATAGATTATGTTTTGTCGTATTGTACACGACTGTTGTATTATTAAGTTGTATTTAGATTTATGTACCATGTAAGTGGAGACCCAAGATGGGTGACGTATACCTAGTTTTGGGGGCGTCACAGTTGGTATCAAAGCTTAGGGATATGATCCCTGGCTGAGATGTGAGACAAGAACTAGGAGGGAAGAGACGGGGAATTCTTCACTAGTATGACCTACCTAAGTTTATTTGTTATTTAATTGGTCGGTCAGAGTATAGAGATAATATGTGATATATTAATTGACCCTTGTTTTGTGACAGTGTTTGAGAATGGCATCTGAAAATGTTGAGATAAGCAATGAAGCACATGAGACCGTTGAGTCAGCTCAACCAAAAGGTAACGACCAACAACACGATAATAATCATATCGGTGGCAATGACCATCGGAACAATTATAACCATCGTGGGGTAAATTATCATGCCAAGAATGGTAACCACTTCGGTGGTAATCATGGCCAAGATAATAGAAGTGGAAATTTCAAGAAGGGAAGGTCATTTAGCTCAATTTTGTCGTATAGTGAAGTCAAGTCCAGCTGGAACAGTGACACCAAAGGCGGATACGGACAAAACAAAGTCTGTGGTTTTAGGAAGAGCGTTTTTCATGATTCTCAAAAAGCGAGTAACCCGAACGAAGTTAGCACGGGTTAGTTAATTATAAATTCTTACGAAGTCTATACCTTATTAGATACCGGTTCTATCCATTCTTTTATCTCTCTTACTTGCGCTCAACGTTTAAATTTAACCCCAGAGAAGTTAGACTTTGACTTATTGGTTGAAACTTCTATATTATAAACCTTCGTTACATCCACTATTTATAAATCTTGTTTAATTCAAATTGACACTTTCGCGTTACCTGTCAATCTTATCTCTTTGAAAATACTTGCCTTTGATGCGATTTTCGGAAATGATTGGTTAACTACTCATCATACTTTTCGTAAGGTTGTTAGCTTTCATACTCCTAACCAACCTGTTATGCGAATTCAAAGTAACCAAACTACTAAAGTCAATCATTGTCATATCAAGCCATAAGTAAAGAGCCCCGAGCCTTTCATTTGGTGACTTCCTTGTGTGGAATGGAACCAAAGTCGAACTTTTCGTAGGGACGTTATGAATAGCGATGTCAAGTTGATAGGTATCAATGTGACGTCTTATCCAAGTCTTGGATGAGAGTCACAATTTTGAATGATATTTCTATTGTTAATAAATTTTCTGACGTATTCTTGAAGACTTCTTAGCCTACCCTAGAACGTGAAATCAAATTTTGTATTGACCCCAGTACAAAACCCATTTCTTAAACCCTAAAATATTTCTTCAACCAAAATGAGCGTATAATGCGCCAAAGACGTTGACTCAAGCTGTTGAAGATTACGATCGTACCATTCAATACCATCGTGGAAAAGCGAACGTGGTAGCTGATGTGTTGAGTAGAAGATCGTATGCGTTTACAAGTGCTTGAATATACGAACCCCGTGAAGATACTTGAATATACTGAGTAGAATCGACTTTAATCGATAAAGTTAAAGTCGCTCAAGCTACACACACGGAGTCGATGAATGTGAAGAATTAAGAAGGTTCAAGAGGCGTTATTCTAGAAGTAAGAATCGACGAAAGAAGAAATCTCAACCCTCGATTTAATTGGCCCATTTGAAATCCTCGATAAAGTAGGAACTGTGGCCTATAGACTCGTTTTACTGCCAAGTATGTCGCGTGTTCATAACGTTTTTAACGTATCGATGTTACGTAAATATGGGGATGACCCGAACTACATTATTAATTTAGAACTGGATGAGATAGCGGATGATTTAACGTATGAGGAGATACGTATTAAAATCTTGGATAAAAAGGATTATATTCGACACTCAAAGGTTATACCTCAAGGGTTAGAATTTGAAGTGAAGTCAAGGTATCCTCACCTGTTCGGCATACAAGGTATGTACGTAAATTTTGAGGGCGAAATTCCATAAGGAAGGGAAATTGTGAGACCCCAAATTTTATGAATAAATATTTAATTTTCTCGAAATAATTTTTTTAAATATTATGGTGTGGATTTGAGATAATGTTATAGTTGTGGGTAATATTTATAAATTTTGCAAAGTACGCAAGTTGTTATATAATATTCGATTGGTCGGGGAATATTCTTTTTGTTGGGGAATATCCGTACGACGGTACAATCATTGGTGGACCCCACAACGGAATTATTGTCGGATTGAGAAAATGATAAAAATACTTTATAAAATAACGGCGGAAGTTTTACCGTTAACTGTTGAAACACCCGGTGTTAAAAGTACAGTAATACACGTGGTTGCATAGTAGCACACGGTATTGATTATTGATGCTTACGTGAGAAGTCACTCAGTTATACTTAATTATTGCTATGATAATTCTTTGCATCATATCTCTCATATTATTGATTCAATTATTGTCACAAGTATCATCGCATAATATTTATTATTATTAAATCAATAATTGAGATGACAAAGTTATTCATATTATTATTTGCAATATTGACAATGTTTAAAGTTACATCGAGGAGAGGTTTGGTCACCTAATTGCGCGCCAATAAGGAGAAATCCTTATCGGAAAGCCCCCTCTTTCCTTGAAACGACCTGGTTGTTAAATATTGTGAGTTATAATATTAATGATGAATAAGTTGTGTTGATTAAAGATGAAATTGATTGTTCCATTGTATTGGGATTATTAGTGTTAGTGGAAATTGACATTTATTTCGATGATAATTGATGTTTGGAGGTTATATTGTTCACTCGGGTATTGAGCACACTTTTGTTTGAGTACTATTCACGAGTTACTATTTATGAGTTATTATTCACGGGTACTATTGATTCACATTTTTTATACTATTAGGGGTGGTGGTGCAAGATTGATAATACTTGCATGACTAAGTTAAAATGGAGGTATAGTTGAAGGTACTATCTTGTAATTAATTTTTCACATGATTATACTATTTATTCACATGATTGTACTATTGATTCACATTCTTATACTATTAGGGGTGGTGGTGCAAGATTGATAATACTTGCATGACTAAGTCAAAAATGGAGGTATAGTTGAAGGTACTGTACTGTAATTAATTTTTTCACATGAGTATACTATTTATTCACATGATTATACTATTTATTCACATGATTGTACTATTGATTCACATGATTTACTATTAGGGGAATTGGTGCAAGATTGATAATACTTGCAGGACTAAATTAAAAATAAAAGAAAAGTTGGAGGCATTGTACTGTAATATTTTGAGCCCCAAAATGTGCAATTATTGAAACTATATTTTTCTATAAATAGAAGCTCATTCTTCCTTCATTTCTCACCAATTCACTAAAGCTATAGAGCAATTATTATAGAGAGAGAAAAGAAGAAAATATTCTCGCTACTTCACTACTTCTATATCCATTTTTTCTAAGGTAGGGATATTATTTCTTTCTTTTGTCTTCATTCTTTAAGAAGAACTTATGTTATTCCATTCTTTGTTATTATGTTGGAATAACCTATCTATGAACACAATCCGTCGCATACTTGGTGAAATGCGTTTTTCTATTATTCCATTCTTTATTATTACGTTGGAATATCGTATCGATCTATCGCATGCGATTTCTCCATTCTTTGGGATACGGTTGGTTAAAATTTTGACTTTTATTATCCATACATTGGAATATCCTGCTTTTGTCTTTGTGAGACCCCAGCATTCATTTTATGAATAAAGATTTAAATTTCTCAAAATATTTTTTTGAATATTATGGTGTGGATTGGTATAATGTTATAGTTGTGGGTAGTATTTAAAAATTTTGCAAAGTATACAAGTTGTGGATAAAGTCATCTGTGGCCTGTAGTGCATAGATGGACATAGTATGATTATGACCAGGGATTATTCGGTGTAATCATGACCGTAATGTAACGAATGATGTGGTAAAAATCCTCATTTGCCGTAGTGCATTGATGAACAGTTTTTGGTATGATTATGGCTATGGATTCTCTTCGACCAAAGGTGCAAAGATGAATTGTTTGATGGCATGATCAGGACCGTTGATGAAAATACGATTATCTTTGGCCCATAGTGCATGGATAATTCGTGGTCGTGATACTAAATAATATCATTGGCCTGTAGTGCAGGGATGATTTGATGATGTGGATTATTTATTAAGCTGAGTCTCAGTGATAAAAGTGATGAAAAACTTTTTTAAATCATAAAATATAGTAGATTTTATTCTCTACTTGACTCTTTTAATGGATTATTTATTCCGCTACAGTTAAACTTGTTGTCTATTGTATTCTAACAGTTGTTATACTGTTGAAGGCTAATGATAATTTATTCTGCATTATCTTAGTCATAATATTTCTTACTGGGCTAGTTGAGCTCACCCTTTCTTTCACCATTATTCTTTAGGAAATGAGAAGCGAAATTTGGGACTAGTCGGGGAACAGAGTGATGGTCTAGATGGAGCATTTAGTAGTCCTCACTATTACGTGAAATAGTGTGACAATAAATATAATGAGGACTCCATTGAGTGTGGATATTGTCTAGATGACAATATTCTTATTAAAATTCATAGATTATGTTTTGTCGTATTGTACACGACTGTTGTATTATTAAGTTGTATTTAGATTTATGTACCATGTAAGTGGCGACCCAAGATGGGTGATGTATACTTAATTTTGGGGGCTTCACATTAACGATAAATCTTTCGCCGTTATTTTCATAAAATATTTTTGTCTTTTTCTCAATCCGACAATAATTCCGTTGTGGGGTCCACCAATGATTGTACCATCGTACGGATATTCTCCGACAAAAAGAATATTCCCCGACCAATCGAATATTATACAACAACTTGCATACTTTTCAAAATTTATAAATACTACCCACAACTATAACACTATCTCAAATCCACACCATAATAGACAAAAAAAATATTTCGAGAAAATTAAATCTTTATTCATAAAATATGGGGTCTCACAATCTCCCCTCCTTATGGAATTTTACCCTCGAAATTTATGTACATGCCTGGTATGCCGAACAAATGAGGATACTTCATCAGATTCTAACTCTTGAGGTATAACCTTTGAGCATAAAATATATTTCAAGATTCTAACAGGTACATCTTCATACGTTAAATTATCCGCTATCTCATCCGGTTCTAAATTAATAATGTGGTTCGGGTCGTCCACATATTTACGTAACATCGATACGTTAAAAACGTTATGAACATGCGACATACTTTGCGGTAAAACGAGTCTATAGGTCACAATTCCTACTCGATCGAGGATTTCAAATAGGCCAATTAAATCGAGGGTTGAGATTTCCTCTCTTCATCGATTCTTGCTTCTAGAATAACGCCCTCTTGAACCTTCTTCATTCATCAGCTCCGGGTGTGTAGCTTGAGCGGATTTAACTTTATCGATTAAAGTCAATTCTAATCGTATATTCGTTATCTTCACGTGGGTTCCTAGAGTCTTTAACTCTATCTTCATCATTTGTAAGTTATACGAAATGGGTCTTTGTGTTAACAACATCGCACTCGCATACGATCTTCTACTCAACGCGTCAGCTATCGCGTTCGCACTTCCACGATGATATTGCATGGTACGATCGTAATCTTAAACAGCTCGAGCCAACGTCTTTGGCGCATGTTACGTTCGTTTTAAGTAAAAAAATATTTGAGGGTTTTAAAAATGGGTTTTGTACTGGGGTCAATACAAAATTCGATTTCACGCTCTAAGGGTAGGCTAAGAAGTCTTCAAGAATACGTCAGGAAATTTATTAAAAATAGAAATATCATTCAAAACTGTGACTCTCATCCAAGACTTGGATAACACGTCATATTGATACCTATAAACTTGCCATCGTCATTCACAACATCTCCTACGGAAAGTCTGGCTTCGGTGCATTCCACACAAAGAAGTCAACAACGAAATGATCGGGGCTCTTTACTTATGGCTTGATATGACAATGATTGAATTTAGTGGTTTGGTTGCTTGAATTCGCATAACAGGTTGGTTAGAAATATGAAAGCTAACAACCTTACAAAAAGCATGATGAGTAGTTAACCAATCTATTCCTAAAATCGCATTAAAGGCAAGTATTTTCAAAGAGATAAGATTGACAGGTAACGTGAAAGTGTCAATTTGAATTAAACAAGATTTATAAATAGTGGATGTAACGAAGGTTTCTCCCAACTGAGTTTCAACAGATAAATCAAAATCTAACTTCTCCAGAGTTAAATTCAAACATTGAACACAACTAGGTGAAATAAAAGAGTGGGTAGAACTGGTATCTAATAAGGTATAAACTTCGCAAGAGTTTATCATTAACTTACCCGTAATAACTTCGTTCGGGTTCCTCGACAAACGCTGTCACTTAAACTACTGGATTTGACTTTGCTATAGGGTACATTCCACCCTTAAGTGCTTCCTCACATTCCTGATCCATGATTTGAATCATTACTCTCCGATCCATATCGAATTGGGGTTGACTACTATGCACAGGATAATTCTGAATTCGATGTTGGATTCACCCAATTGTTGTCCAAAAAGTAAAATCCATTTCATCTATTTTGGCTTTATTGGATCGGACGTCTTTTTCTACAATATCTACGCGTCGTGCGGCTTTTACCCATGCATAATCTATTCTTCTTCGTTCAGTTGTTTCTCCTTTCATCAGAACTTTGATCATAGCATTCTCAGATTTCAGCTCTAATATCTATATACGCCAAAGAGTGCTTACATTCAAGCATCGCACATCGGGTAACACAATTTTGAATTGTTACATCTCTTTGCTCCACGACCTTTCGCCGTTCTTCATTTTTTCTTCTAACTCATGAATACGATTTTGTAATTCTAATTTTTGATCATAAAATTCTTCTAATAAATTATCCTCAGGTTCCTCTTCTTCCTCTTCTTCCTCGTCTTCCTCGCTCTCAGCTGCTACATCTGCAACTAGCTCGGGTGCAACTATTAGTTCTTCACTCACCACGTATATTTCTCTAATTTCTTCTTCGTCTAACATCACATTAACTTGATTAGTGATTAAAGGTGTCTCAACGGTCTCATTCACTCCATTGTTAACATTTTCTGCTGCCATTTTCAAACACTGCCACAAAACAAGGGTCAATTAATATATCACATATTATCTCTATACTCTGACCGACCAATTAAATAACAAGTAAACTTAGGTAGGTCATACTAGCGAAGGAATTCCCCGTCTCTCCCCTCCTAGTTCTTGTCTCACATCTCAGCCAGGGATCATATCCCTAAGCTTTGATAACAACTGTGATGCCCTCAAAATAGGTATACATCACCCATCTTGGGTCGCTAAATATAAGGTACTGAATACAAATACAACTTAATTATACAATAGTCGTGTAAAATACGACAAAACATAGGCTGTGAGTTTTAATACAAATATTGTCATCTAGACAATATCCACACTCAATAGAGTCCTCATTACATTTATTATCACACTGTTTCACAAAATAGTGAGGACTACTAATGCACCATCTAAGATCATCACTGTTCCCCAACTAGTCCCATACCACGTTTCTCATTTTCAAGAGAAACGGTGAAAGAAAAAGGTGAGCTCAACTAGCCCAAGAAGAAATATTATGACTAAGATAATGCGAGAATAAATTATCATTAGCCTTCAACGGTGTTAAACCGATAAAATATAATAAACATCAAGTTTAAGCTGCAATGAACAAGCAATCCATTAGAAGAGTCAAGTAGAGAATAAAATCTACTATCTTCTATGATTTAAAAGGTTTTTCATCACTTTATTTGAGAGACTCAACTTAATAAATAAAATCGAATCATCCTACTCCCACACGCCAAGGATATTCATGTAATCATCAATGGTCATGACTATCTTAGAATAATTCACGGTCATAATCATACCAACAATCTGTCCACCAATGAACTATAGGCCAATGAGGACTTTTACCACATCATTCGTCACATTACGATCATGATTATACCGAATAATCCCTGGTCATAATCATACCAAGTCCATCTATGCACGTAAGCCAAAGATGACTTTCAACATAATATAAGCATGAGGATAATGACAATTCAATAAAACAAGTTCAAGAATAAATTTTAAAGATTTATAAGTTAATTTATCCTGAACTCAATAACGTACAAATTGTCAACATGATACTGCTTTGTGCAGTAAAATTGAAGAATGCTCATAAGAATATTTCCATGAAAAGATACTGGATGAAACGCAAATATCAAGGATATTCCACTAATTTCATGGAGTATAGAAGCCAAAACTTTAACCAACCGAGTATAATAGAATATATGAAGCTCGCAAATGGATTTTCACCGCCATGCGATAATCCACGATCTGATCATTTTCACAATTTAATAAGGAATGAATACAAAGGATAATTCACCATGCATGTGGTAATCCACATGTATGAGTTATTCCAATGAATAATAAAGAATGTAACAAAAGGATTCACCGTAAATGCGATAGATCGCAATAAAGAGTTATTCCCAATAGAATAATAAATAATGGAACCGAAGTCCCACAGTAAACGCATGCGTGCAAGATATTTCGACTGAATAATAAATAATGGAACCAGTCCGCGAAGCGCATGCACGAGATGAGGATATTCCGGCGTAATAATAAATAATGGAACCAGTTAAAGGCGAATCGCATGCAGACGGGATATTCGACGAGAATAATAAAGAACGAAATATTAGAAGAATTTCACCATGTATGCGGACTTAGATAAACAAAAGTTATTCCAATGTAATAATAATAATGGAATAATGAAGAATTTCACCAAGTATAGGGTATCCCATGATACTGAGTTATTCCAACAGAATAATAAAGAATGGAATAACAGAAGTTCTCTTCATGAATAAGAAAGAGAGAATACCCCTTACGAGTACAACAAATAATATCCCTTACCTTTGAAAGAAGAGTATTCTGACTGGTAGAGCGAGGATATACTCGAAGAAAACTTGCACTACGCTCAAAGCTTTCTTAAACTCTAAAGTAATACGCTCAAGATTATAGAAGAAGAACTCTCTCTATAGTTTCTCTCTCTAGAGTTTCAGTGAATTCGTAAGAAAATAATGAAGGAATGAACTTCTATTTATAGAAGAATGGACTGCATAGTAACTAATTCATAAACGGTCCAGATTGATTTACTTTAAACGGATGGTCCAGATTTAAAGCAAAATCTTTTAAATAAAATATAATATATATTCTATTTATAATCTAATAAAAGCGAATAACTTTATAAAAGTATTACATTTTATATAAAAAGATTTTACTACTGAAAACACTATCGCGAGCTTTATACGCAGCAATTATGCAACACTATGCATAATAAAATATAATATATATTCTATTTATAGTCTAATAAAATAAATAACTTTATAAAAGTATTCTGTTTTATATAAAAAGATTTTACTATGCATAATAGAATATAATATATTCTATTTATAATCTAATAAAACGAATAACTTTATAAAAGTATTTTATTTTATATAAAAAGTTTTTCTGTTTTATTACATTAACAATAATAATAAAACAAAACTGAGTAACTTATCACGTAAGCATCAATAATCAATACAGTGTGTTATTATGCAACCACGCCAGACATCATTCTTGTACTTTTACTACCGAGTAGTTCAACAATGATTAACTGTAAAACTTTTGTAGTTATTTTCATAAAAAAAAAATATTTTTGTCGTTTTTTAATCCAAACAATAATTTTTTATAAGGGGTCCACCAATTATTGTACCGCCGTCACGGATATTCTCCAAACAAAAAGAATATTCCCCGGAACCAATCGAATATTATACAACAACTTGCATACTTTTCAAAATTTATAAATACTACCCACAACTATAACATTATCTCAAATCCATACCATAATATACAAAAAAATATTTCGAGAAAATTAAATCTTTATTCATAAAATTTGGGGTCTCACAAGAGCTCTCATATCTCGCTCATCACTCATCAGTCCATCTCTAATTTCTCGATCTCATCTCTAATCTCTCATATTTCGATCTCTAATCTCTCACTTTCTCAGTCTCTCATAGTCTCATCTTGATATGCCCTAGCCCCAAATCACAGCAGTCTCTCACCTCGATCTGCCTAAGCCCCAAATCTCGCAAGTCGATCGACCTCCGAACGGCAGACCAAAGTCTGGACGACTCCGAGCTCTGACGGTATCCTTATGCTTATGGTGCTTATGGTTTCAACTCATGTATGAATTGGTTTTGTACAGTTTGGGGTTTTTGGTTCATGTATGAATTTGGGGTTCTAAATGTTTTCCATTGGTGTTTTTTGCAGTTGGGATTTTTGGTTTCAACTCATGTATGAATTAATTTGGGGTTCTAAATGGGTTTCATGTATGAATTTGGGGTTCTAATGGGTTTCAATCAGTTAGGATTTTTGGTTTCAACTATGAATTTGGGGTTTTTTGGTTTCAACATGTATGAATTTAAGTTCTAAATGCGTTTGATTTGGTTTTCTATCGTTGGTTTGTTTCAGTATCCACACCAGAATCAGTATTCACGTTTGGTTAGAATACTTAGAAATATATTTCTTAATTTTGGTTATTACCCGAACAACCGAATAATAAATTCGATAATTCGATAATTTGGTTATTGGATAATTCAGTTACTTGTTCGGATACCAAAATTATATAAATTTCGATTTTCGATTATAATCGAATAATTTATTCGGTTCGGTTATAATCGAATGATCAGCCTTATGGTTATATATATAAAAAATGGGTAGTGACTTCCGACTTCCAAACACACTCTTTAGTTGTAGTTGTAGTTGCTGGACCACATAATTAAGTAAATACTATGTCTAAAAATTATTCAAATATATGGATTATATCATCTGATATTCTCAGACAAGGTGCCTCATTTGCAGTTGATCCTAGGTTTGTTCCCTCAAAATTTAAAAATCAAACACATCCCATGCATGTGAATTTCCAATATTGGAACTTAGGTTTGTTCCCTCAAATTTATAAAAAATGATATGTTCAATTTGTAGAGGATTGAAAAAAATATTGTACGCACTGATTTAGAGAAATCACATTGTCAACTGCTTTTTAATATTCACATTATTAAGCAAAAATTACTTTTGGTTAGGGTACGGTACACCATCTTTAAATGATAAAAATATTGTTTCTTTATTATGAATTTATCGATTTCCTCTTATATATTTTATTTGTTTTTTAATAAAAATTTCATGGGCTTATTAAAGCCCGAGTATTTTAAGGGAGGGGAGAGAGAGGTGATGGTGACAGAATTGGCAGCATGTGGTGGTGAGTTTGAAAACAGGCAGACCGGGATTCCTCAGGCTGGGCTACCACGCAAGGACAGCTCAAACAGTGGGCCCTGAAAACAAGGTTCTTTCACATTGGGGCCCTTTGCACAGTACACACGCCCAAGGAGCCCGGACAAGAGGACCCACTGAAAGCAACGGTTAACGTCACGCGCACTTTGGGAAGGGTCGTACACTTTCCGACCTAGTAGTATTTTTTTTGACGGATGAGTGTCGGAATGGAGTAAACTTGTGGAATGTTAAATGCATTGAACTCTAATATATGTTTCAATTTAAGAGGAGCAGCTCAACGCCCGACTACAAAATCATTTTGATTATACACTATAACTCTGTTTGTTTATGTTTTTTCGTTGATAATTTCTAGTTCTAACTTCTGAGAAGATACATATGAACACAATGATATAATTATAGATTGTATAGATAAATACAAGTTTGAAGGTTACTCATATATTGATATATTATTCGGTTGAGACGTCATTTTTAATCTCTCAAAATTACATTCGCTTTGTAAAATAAGATAAATTTCAACCAATTAAATTTCTCCTTAACACTAAGGGTGGGAAAGATTTTTGTTTTGTTTTTTTTGGTCAAACTGAACCGGTCCGAACCGGCCAATTCGAGACAAATGGTAACCAGTTCGGGTTCGATACACGAAACTAGTATACCGAATTTTTGGTATCGAAAATCGGAAGGGATTTGGCTCGTTCGATACCGACTCGAGTCGATTGTACCGAGCTAGAATTCTGATTATCCATGGCAGCATAACCTAATGGCCCATAATCAAAGTTACCATCAGATTTTGGGGACTTTGTGGTGCCCCCACTTTATGATTTTATTAAACATCTTAGTTAGTACAATACAATTAAACTCTAACCCAAGCTCATTTGTATCTTCTTCTTTAAAAAACAATCAAATCATCAAATTGATTGGTAATTATAAGCGATTACACATCAACATCCATAAGAAAAATACAACATTGAAATTGAATTTACTTTCATATTGATCTACTGTACAAACGCAAGGAAAGAAATGAACCGTTGGTAATTTGAGATTTGACCGATGGCGAAGGCAATCATCGATCGCCGAAATGCATGCGAGGCGATCGAAGGGGTGTTAGTTTTATGGTGATCAACACAGATATATGGATTAATGCATAAACATTGTAGAGATGGAGAGCAGATGTGAATAATTAAAATGAGGGGAGGTGTTAATGAATCCAAATGAAGACCTGGATTTGACAATCGGTACAAAAGTGGTAAAAATCGGTATCGTGTCGGTTCCGAACCGACTAATCGGTTCAGTATATTTGTTCAACTATTACTGGTATCGGTATCGATACCCAATTTTAAATGAATTCGATAACTGGTTCGCTACAAATCGATTAATTACAGATGAACAACCCTCCCCAACACTTAACTTCACAATAAAATCTCATATCAACATAAAACTCAAATTATGTTAAAATATTGAAAAGAATTTTTGAACTTATATTACATACTCTTCTCCCTTTATTTTATGGCCCATAAAAGATAGTTAAGAGCCTAATGGGTGTTTGATAAAAATTGAATGAATCTGAATGAAAAAAGTTATTTGATGTGACGCCCCCAAAATATGTATACATCACCCATCTTGAGTCGCCAAATACATGGTACAAAATATAAATAAAAACTTAATTATACAACTGTCGTGTAAAATACGACAAAACATATGCTATGTGTTTTAATACAAATATTGTCATCTAGACAATATCCACACTCAATGGAGTCCTCATTACATTTAATATCACACTATTTTATAGAATAGTGAAGACTACTAAAATAACCATCTGGACCGTCAATCTGCTTCTCCCACTCGTCCCACTATATTCTCATTTCAAGAAGAAACGGTGAAAGAAAGGGTGAGCTCAACTAGCCCAGTAAGAAATATTATAACTAAGATAATGCAGAATAATTTATCGTTAGCCTTCAACAGTGTTAAACTGATAAAATAAAACAAATATCAAGTTTAACTGCAGGAGAACAAGCAATCCATTAGAAGAGTCAAGTAGAGAATAAAATCTACTATCTTCTATGATTTAAAAGGTTTTTCATCACTTTTATCGTTGAGACTCAGCTTAATACATAATCCACATCATTAAATCATCCATGGACTACAGGCCAAGGATATTCTTTAGTGTTACGACCCGAATTATCCATGCACTACGAGCCAAAGATAATCGTATTTTCATCAACGGTCCTGATCATGCCATAAAACAATTCATCTTTGCACCCTTGGCCGAAGAGAATCCATTGTCATAATCATACCAAAAACTGTCCATCAATGCACTACGGGCCAATGAGGACTTTTTCCACATCATTTATAATATTACGGTCATGATTATACCGAATAATTCCTGGTCATAATCATACCAAGTCCATCTATGCACTATAGGCCACATATAACTTTCAACATAATATAAGCATGGGGATGATGACAATTCAATAAAAACAAGTTCAAGAATAAATTTTAAAGATTTATAAGTTAATTTATCCTGAACTCAATAACGTCCAAATTATCAACATGATACTGCTTTGTGGAGTAAAATTCAAGAATGCTCAGAAGAATATTTCCATGAAAAGATACTAGATGAAACGCAAATATCCAGGATATTCTTCTAATTTTATGGAGTATAGAAGCCAAAACTTTAACCAACTGAGTATAATAGAATATATGAAATAGTAAATGGATTTTTGCCGCCACGATACAGTAATCCACGTAGTATGCATTATTCCAATGTAATAATAAATAATGGAATAATGAAGAATTCACCAAAGCAATGCGAATCATGACATCACAAAAGTTATTCCAATGTAATAATAAAGAATGGAATCAGTCATGCGTAACTCAAGATGCATGGATATTCTAACAGAATAATAATGGCAGGATATTCCAAATGTAATAATAATGAATGGAACTAGGTCATGCGTAATCCCATGCATGCACGTGATGTTCCAACAAAATAATAAAGAATGGAATAACAATGAATTCACCGAGCATGCGCGATAGACAAAGATGCATGTGTTATTCCAACATAATAATAAAGAATGAAATAACAGAAGGATTTCACCATGCATACGGTACTTCGCATAGACAGGTTATTCCAACATAATAATAAAGAATGGAATAACAACCCTTACTAGTATTGAAAGAAAATAACTCTCTTCATGAATACGAAAGAATAATACCCCTTACGAGTATTGAAAGAAAATAACTCTCTTCATGAATACGAAAGAATAATACCCCTTACGAGTACAACAAATAATATCCCTTACGAGTACAACAAATAATATCCCTTACCTTAGAAGAAATTGGATACTGGAATAGTGAAGTAGCAGAATACTTTTCTTCTTTCTCTCTATAGTTTCTCTCTCTAGAGTTTCAATGAATTCGTAAGAAATAATGAAAGAATGAGCTTCTATTTATAGAAGAACTGAAAGTAGCTTATGGTCTTAACGAATGGTCAAAATGACTCCTGGTAATATTGAAGAGACAACTACTATTTGCGAAGGGGCAATTAACTCTTAGAACACTGAAGAGACAAATAACTCTTGGAAAACTGAATGGACAAATAACTCTTGGAAAACTGAAGGGACAAATAACTCTTGAAAAATCGAAGGGACAAACAACTTTTGGAAAACTGAAGGGACAAGTTACTATTAAAATTTTAAACCAACGATCCATATTGATTTACTATTATAATTTCAACCAACTGTCTGAAAAATATCACATATTCTCATGAAATAATATTGTACTCAAAAATAATTTGGACCGAAAAGAAATATATTTTTCGGGTGAATAGTTCCCCGTGAATAGTACTTCGGGAATAGTATCCCATGAATAGTACCCCGACACGAAAAGTGTCCTAAATACCCGAGTGAACAATACTAGAGTGAATAGTAACCGGATGAATAGTAACCTGTGAATAGTATTCTGACACGAAAAGTATCCCAAATACCCGAGTGAACAATACTAGAGTGAATATTAACCGGGTGAATAGTAACTCGTAAAAGAAAAATACCAAAGAAAATGATATTCCATGACGAGTACAAAAGAAATGATGTCTCATACGAGTATAATAGAATATACGAATTACAGTATAGTACCTCCATCTATACCTCCATTTTTAACTTAGTCATGCAAGTATTATCAATCTTGCACCAACTCCCTTAATAGTAAATCATGTGAATCAATAGTATACACATGTGAACACATATTTATAAGCATGTGAATTAATAGCAATTAATTGCTCATTTATCCGGTTAATTATCCGATTGGTCAATATAATCTCCAGACATTAATTATTATCGAAATAAATATCGATTTCCACTAACACTAATAATTCCAACACAATAGAACTATCAATTTCATATTTAATCAACACGAACTTATTCATCATTAATATTATAATGCATAATATTTAACAACCAGGTCATTCCCAGGAAAGAGGGGGCTTTTCGATAAGGATTTCTCCTTATTGGCGAGTAATTAAGTGACCAAACCTCTCCTTGACAAAACTTCTAGACATTGTCAATATTGTAAATAATAATATGAATAACTTTTTCGTCTCAATTATTGATTTAATAATATAACATATTATCGCGGATGATCTTGTGACAATAATTGAATCAATAATATGAGAGATATAATGCAAAGAATTATCGTGAAGCAACAATTGAGTATAAGCGGTGACTTCACGTAAGCATCAATAACCAATACCGTGTGCTACTATGCAACCACGCCAGACATCGTATTTTTACTCTAAAGTAGTTCAAGCAGCTTTTAACAGAACTCTTTCACCGTATTTTTATAAAAAGATAATTCTGTTATTTTTTAAATACGACAATACTTCCGTTGTGGGGTCCACCAATGATTGTGACGTTGTACGAATATTCTCCTACAAAAAGAATATTTCCCGACCAAA
Source organism: Panax ginseng (assembly GCA_020205605.1). Classification (NCBI taxonomy): domain Eukaryota; kingdom Viridiplantae; phylum Streptophyta; class Magnoliopsida; order Apiales; family Araliaceae; genus Panax; species Panax ginseng. Next base: position 25,261,277 of record CM035145.1, read on the forward strand.
CGAATATTATATAACAACTTGCTTACTTTGCAAAATTTATAAATATTGCCCACAACTATAACATTATATCAAAACCATAATATAATATTCAAAAAAATATTTCAAAAAATTTAAATCTTTATTCATAAAATTTGGGGTCTCACATTTGATAATTGACATGTCTGAAACATCTGAATGACAAAACATTATTATTTTATCCCTCTTAAAAAATTTAAAATTGTTGTAAATTTATTTAATAATACTTAATATAATAGTTAATATTTTTTTTACTTCATTCATCTGCTCATTCAGTCATTCAGCTAAAAAATTCTGACTTAGGGGGTGTTTGTTTAGAGCTGAATCTGAATGGTTGAATCGGTCGGTGCGTTTGTTTTGGTCTGATCAATGGCTAAATCGGTAAAATGGACGAGCTGAATGACTAAGTCAGATTTTTTTAACTGAATGAAGTAAAAAAAAATTAAAATTTTTTTAAAAAATATTAACAATTATATTAAGTAATATTAAATAAATTTATAATAACTTTAGATTTTTTCAGAGGAGTAAAATAATAAAGTTTTGTCATTCATATGTTTCAGACATGTCAATTATCAAATAATTTTTTTCATTCAGTTTTTATGAAACACTCCCTTAGTCATTCAGCTCGTCCATCTTACCGATTCAGTCATTCAGACCAAAATAAACGTACTGACCGATTCAGCCATTCAATTTCAGCTCTAAACAAACACACCCTAAGATTCCAACATATTTTTCAATTAGGAGCGTGAAATCGACTCATAGTATAGAAGAGTGAAGGTGAGATGTGGGATGGGAGCGTGGGACCACACCATGACTCACAAGGCTGGTTGGTGGGAAGTAGGCCCCACACCCTAAAGAAGAGGAGAAGTAGAGTGCAGTAGTGGCTTTTGGCGTTTGGATCCATTCAACGGATGAGTTCCCTTATTTAATAAGAAGACTTTGTATGGATTCATACCCTTCAAAATTACTTTCCTAGTTCAGTAAGAAGGATAACACGAAAGGGGAAAGAAGGGATATAAGGGGTGGATCTTCTTATTTTATTTTATTTTTTTAATTTATATCTTATATTTATCGAAGGATCTTTTTATTAATAAAATTCCAATATTTTTTTATTTTTTATATTAAATAGAGGGAGTATTAAAAATGAAAATAAGATAATACCAAGAAAATAACTCTCCGCCTTTACTATCTTTATCTCACTCTGTCGCTCTCTGGCGACACCCATGTTTGTCTCCCTGCCCAACTCATTCACTCTGTGTGTGTAAGTTGCGCAGATCCCTATAAATCGTCTGAGCCGTATGTAAATCAGCTTGAGCCAACATACCCAACTATCCCAAGCCGATCGATCATTCCCGCTTGACATAGAAGAACGGTAAAAGTGTAAATCAAACTAGTCGAGTTGAGTATTGAGTTATTCAGATTTGATTCACAAAATTTATTAAGTATAAAATAAATTTTGATTGAGACTTATTTAACAGTGTGTAATCCAATAATTTTATATAATTAAGGGATAATTATATGAGATTTGTATGGTGATGAGATCATGTCAGAATTAGTAGCTTAATTTTTATGGGAGGTTCATTACACAAGATTAATTGAAACATCTCTCATGTAATAGAATTGTATAATTACTTATTTTTCATGGTGCGGTTTGGTTTCGATTTTATGTGTGTGATTTTGGCTAGTAATCAAACTGAAATCGTAAATTTGGTTTTTCAACCCACCTAAAACTGCCACATATGTTGGAACCGTTGGTGCAGTTTGTGCAATTTTTGGTGCGGTTTCGGTTCTAATTTGGTTCGGTTTCGGTTCTAATTTGGTTCCTTGCTCAGCCCTACATTTAGTTATTGAGTCGAGCACGATCTCGAATCGAGTCCGAGCAGTTTAAACTTTTCGAACGAATATGATCATCCGAGTATCAATAGAAAATTATAATTTGATGAGGTTCGAGTAATTTTTTGAACGTTAAAATTTGCTCATATTTGACTCATTTATATTTCGAGTCGAGTTCGAATCGAACTTTTAGTCGAGTCAGTACGAATCGTTTGTTCATTTTACAATCTTAAGAAGAAGTGCAATGGGAGAAAATATTTCTATATATAAATATTATTTTGCTAAAAGTATTTTTTTTATAAAAAAGTTGAAATAATATTTAACTACATAATTAAAAAAATATGTTTCTTAAAAAATAAAAGACTAAATTATGCAAAAGTATATTTTATGAACTTTTAGTTTTTATTTATCAATTTGTGGACAAATTTGTAAACTATATTTTGGCTTAAAAGTGCTCCCGTCAAAAACATTAATATTTTGTTTTTTTTGCTAAACATGATTTTTAGCCAAAACATCTACTCATTAGAAAAACTTTTTAATATTTTGCTAAAAACTAAAACGTTATCATGATTAATTTAAAATTGTTCTTACTTTGCTGCTCTGTCAAATCGGGAAATTATATATAACTATTTTTTTCATCGAGGGTATATACGATTAACATAGCATTTAGTGCATTTAGAAGTCATAGGTATTTGAATATTAAATCCTCTCATATCATGCATGTCTTTCTTTACTTACTTTCACTCAAATGTGACAAGAGTGTCGCGCTTTTATTTAAAGGTTAAATACGTTTATATTTCTCGAGGTAGGACTCTATTTATATTTGTGATTCTAATATTTTAAATTTTATATTAGCATATTTCAAGTACATTTAAATAAATAAAAACGATCCTAAATTTATTTTTGATTTTTTTGTTGACGTGTTACTGGAAAAGTCGTATTTTTATAATTTTTTACGTATTTGAGTTTATTTTACCATTTAAAAAATTAATACGTATATATACTTATTAAATTCGTATACTTATATTAAATTCGTATAATTTAATTATAAAATTATAAATATAATTTAAAATTATAAAAAACACGAGTTAGACTTGAGTTCAAAATTTTTAAATTATAAGAGAGTTAGATTTGTTGTAATCGAACCGGGCTTAGTTTAGCCTATTTAGACACGAGTTAGAATTGAGTTCAAATATTTTAGACTTGAAACCCATACCCATTCATGTGTTATTTCAAGCCCGGCTAGACCATTGGTCTTCTGAAATAAAAAACAAAGAACTATTTGCGACGACTTTTACGTCAAGTCGGTCCAAAGTTTTTCAAGTCGAACCATACTTTCAGCATAGGTATCACGAGTGGTCCTTAGTTTAGTCCTCTACTGCTTTTGTACTTCAATAATATTAAGTCAATACTTTTTACTGGCCCAGAATAGGGTTATTTACACTTCCTACTATATTTTAAAAAAAAATAACAACAAAAATACATTCAGAAAATATTTACAAAATTAATATATTTTTAATATTTTATTTACTAAATTAGTGCATTTGGCATCCCTTTAATTTAGTTGAGTGTTTTAATGGGTTGCTGATGTAGCAAATTCGTTCTGCAATGGTAACTGTTCCCGGTTGGTTGCCTAATCTGTGACAATTTGAATTGCATGTCTTTCCCCTTCATCGTTTTTCTCTGTTTTTTATTGAAAGCGTCTTTAGTTGGAAACCCTTATTTTTTAATTTGAGAACTTGAAAACCAAATTTCTCTTCTATTTTAAATTTCGGCCGACGTTCTTTTCGTTCTTGTCGGCGTTGATCTCCTATTGTCGCCGATGTCCGCTCTGTCTTTGCCGGCACTCATCTGCACTCGCCGTCGGTACATTCTTTTGCTTGTTTTCGCCGCTCTGTTTTTGAGTCTAGTGCACCGCCGCTCTGTTTCTAACTTTCCAGACATTGCTGCTTCGTTTGGTTCGTTTGTGGTCGTCGCAGCTACTTCGTTTGGTTACTGTTATATTCTGATTTGGTTACTAGGTACTTTTTGACAATATAAAAGTTGATTAAATCGATTTTGAAAACCTGCTGATTGTGTTTTGGTAACTAGTGTTTATATATTTGGAAACTGTTGATTGGTCTTTGATTCTATTACCAGTAGTTTGACATTGTTTGTTTGTTCATATTGAATTTTTTGAATTCTTTCCTTTAGAGGTAACCAAATGTGTATTAGTGAGTGACAAGTATTACACCCCAATTAGACAACGCAATTAACATGTGTCTAATTGTCCAATATATAGTGACCAATAAATCTCATTGAGGCATCCCGAATGATCAATTTTATAGTGATAATAATGTATGTATGATTAATTTTTTTTTAGCAGAAGGTCCGAAATGTAATGTAAGAGTTCTCATTTATGTAGCTGTTGATTACTTATAAATAACTTTTTAAAAATAAAATTATTTTGAATATGGTGCAGCTGGTAGCCAAACCTTCATACAAAGATAACTATTTTAGTTTTTATGGGTAACCAAATAGTGTTAAAAAAAAATTCAGTCTCTGCAGCAGAATGTCAGTTTCCAAATCCTTCGATCTTTTCGTGAATGCCGATTTTGGATTTCCTTTTTGCGGGATTCGGCCACTCCGGCTTCTTCTTTTTTCGTTATCTTGAATAGACTGGTCGATTTCGTGACTGGATTGTCAGTCTCTCTTCGGTTTGGATGATCGATTTGTTTGGGTTGCTCGATCGTAGAACATTTGCAAAGAATTGGTAACTGCCACAGATAGCAGTAACTTCTCCTTGATTTCAGTGTTTCCTTATTTCTGTAAAACTGAATGATCTGACGTAGTTATTGTGTTGCACTCTTTTTGTAATTATTTTGTGAATGCACTAATCTTATAATTACTTTCTAATTATTATAGAGTAGTGTAAAGAACTCTAATTTTTATTCTTTTTAGGCGGGCAAAACAAATAGTCCGGCCCTCCCTGACCGGAAAAAAGAAATCATTTCTGAAAAGGGAGATACTTCGGCCCATACACAAAATATATGGATGGAATTGGACCGAATTTAACCAAATTAAACTAAAGGGTGTCCATATCTTCTAGACTAGTAGTAGGTGATTGAAAAACTAGTACAGTACTACCACTACTAGTACTACATGTCTGTCTTTGTCCAGATGGCTGGCGTGCTTAAGACAGCAATGTGGTCCATCATTCTGCTGCAGGTGGATTTGAGGGAATGGAAATGAATGAGGTCAAGGGGAAGTGGTTAGTATTAAATTTATTTTTATGTAGTTGATCAATTAATTAATAGAGTGCTGACAACGCAGTCGAGGTTCTATATGTGTTAATATTCTATTGGTCAATTGATCAACTTACTAAAAAATAAACTTCATGCTAACCGGATCCGACTCAAGGCATCACAATTTTCTTGCCCATTTATCATTTGTTGTTATTAGTCACAGACTGCATCTATGAAATCTACTCGACTTAAATGTATAAAATAATACTCCCTCTGTCCCATAGTTATAGGTTGATTTGTTTTGGCACATAGTTTAAGAAAATCAATTTAAGTGGCAATTTTAACAAAAATTTTCCACATATGCCCCTTAATATGGAATTAATAAATAAGTTAATTACTCCTTACTTATCACACTGGAACTCTCAACTTCATTGATTGACGTGTACTGACCATTAAAGTCCATAAATTTTAACCAAAGAGAATACAACAACATTAAATGTGGTGATAAAAATAATGATATTGAATGTTCTTTCTTCAAAAAAAGAGTAATGGTTGAATATTTATTATAAGGGCATAAAAGTAAAACAATGAACCAACTAAATTTTATAAATAGTAAGTAGCCTATATATTGGGACATCTCAAAATAAAAAATCAGCCTATAACTATGGGACGGAGGGAGTAGTATTTAAGTGAATCTCATCCTTTGAATTTCATGCTTAGCATGTGCCTTAAGGGCACATGTTAAGAAAACCCATTTATATATACCCTTGTACATCAACTTTGAAATCTTAATATTTTTTATTGTCCATGCACCTTTATTAACATATACTACCTCCGTCTCACAATAAATGATTTTTTAGGTTTAATATTTTTTTCCAAAATAAGTGATGTGTTAGAACTCCAATCCAATTTTTACAATATTTTCCCATATATGCCCTTGACTCTTCGTTTCCTCCATTACTCACTACAATCAAATGACACTCATTAACTCTTCAACTCCAAAGAAAGTATATTAAAGGTATTTTTGCTATTTTAACTTGTGTATTGGTATATATAATTTAAGTTAAAAAATCACTTATTATAAAACGGGGGTAATACTATTTTATAATTCCAAGTATGTCGATGCCTCATCAAACATTACATGCATGGTTGTATTCGACATTAGAATGACAAATTAAAAAGTGTCCATCCATTTTAAAATTAAATATATTTATTTATTTTTATTATCTTAAAGATACATTTTATTTTTAAACTTAAAATATAATGAAATTCCTTTTTTTATAAAGCTAATAATATGAAACTCCTAGTATACTATCACTTCAACTCTTAATTGATTGAGTATTATCTTCTTATCATTATTATATTTTAAATTAATATTAAGAATAAGCTTGAGAAATAAATTTATTCAATTTTTATTTTTATTTTTTATGGACGCGGGAAAGCAACTGTGTCTCTAAACAGTTTCCTAGTGTCCCCAAATAAAATGTTTTTTTGTCTCCCGCTTTTATTTCCAACTTGCTATGAAATTGAATTTTGTTTACACGTGCCACCGTCGTTGATATATATATATATATATATATATATATATATATATATATATATATATATATATATTCAGATTGGGAGGTTCTTCTTCTGATCTTAGGCAGCTTTCTAGTCAAAACAACTCATATTGTTATTTTGATTATATTGAAGCATGGAACAAGATCTTCTTTCATCAAAATGAGGATCATAGTCATTCGTGGTTCTTACCGTTCGACCACAAATTCAAAAGTCAATTCCCATTCTGGTTCACCCTTTGGTGGTCTAGGTTTGGTCCTTGCTTTGAGATCCTTCCTGATCCTCTCAAAACTCAACTCAGTCATTTTAAAACGCAAGGGATTTGTAAGGAGCCCATGGAATGAAATGCCATCCAGTAAGAAAATATTGGGCAGCGAGTTTAATGGGATCGTCTTTAGGCTTCATGTGAAGTTCTAAATGGAACATATGTTGTTCATACTTTAGAAGATACTCAGAAGCGAGATAACTGAGTTTTGAAGAGGTTGCCCTCGATTGATTACAAAAAGGATCAACTGGTTTAGGTTGACTAGCTAAAACTGAAGAAAAAGGACTTGGAATTGTTCCAAGAACTTGGAATTTGGTAACTGGCTTGGGTTGAGCAACCGGATTAACTGGGTGAGGAACAAGAGTTCCTTTTAACTGATTGTCCTTGAGTGGATTAGATATCCTCTACCCAATAAGGAAGATCTCCTTAGTAGATTAAGCTCATCCACCATTTTCAGTAAATTTGACCTTAAATTCGGTTTCTGGCAAATTGTCATCCACCCTGATGATAGGTATAAAACAGCATTCATCACTCCGTTCGGTCATTACGAATGGAATGTTCAGTCATTTGGTTTAAAAAATGCACCCAGTGAATTTCATAATATTCTTAATAATATTTTGAATCCCTTTAGTCATTTCATCATCGTTTATATTGATGACATCCTTGTTTTCTCCAAGACTATTGAAGAGCATATTAAGCATTTAAATTCGTTCTTCAAAATAGTTAAAACCAATGGTCTTGTTCTTTCTCCTTCCAAGTGTAGTCTGTTTCTGACAAAAGTCAGGTTTCTCGGACTAATCCTCTATCGTGGACTCACTCGGCCTATTGATAGAGCTATTCAATTTGCCGACCGATTTCCAGATAAGATTATCGATAAAACACAACTACAGAGATTTTTTAGCTCGCTCAATTATATTGGCAAGTTCTACCAGGATCTTAGGACACCATTTGGGGCGGAAGGAGACAGAATGAGATGAAGAAGAACAGATGCGCATATAAACACAATTAATTTACTATAAAATTGAAAATTTATTGATAACTGAAACTATTTACAAGTAGTGAAAAATAAAAGTGACTTACAATTAGTTGTTAACTAAGAACATTGAAGAAGAAGAAGAGAGAAGGGAGAGAGTCTAAAGATTCGTATGAGAAGGAACTCAGAGTCTTTTTAAGTCTGTCTAACTAATGGGTTCGGAATCCTTTTATAGAATAGGGATTGAACTATTACATGGATACTATTACATTAACTGAAGTAAAAGTACAAAGTAAGAAACATATTACATTTACTAAAGTAAAGTAAAAGCAAACTTTAGACCGAATAATCTGTTTTCGATGGAAAAGTTGGCGTATTCTATTGACTGATGCGACCGTGGGGCCAGAGGCATGTGACTAGAGGCTACTTTTTGGTAAAGTAGTGGATTCTCATTCAGTCTCCTTCCGCCCCAAATGGTATCAAAGCCAAGTTGTTTGTTGTTTCTACTTGTTGAGTAAATCTATTTAATCAACTTATTTATTCTATTTTCAAAATTTCTCATTTCTCAAAGTTATGAAGTCACCTAAGCCTTACCTGTAGTCCACCTAGTTCGCCGAAAACCTTTGTAAGTCTCTTGGGTGAGCAGTGTCAGGTTTTAGAACCTAGGTATGAGTCTGCTTAGGGTAAGAGGGTAAGTTATTGACTATAGGTTGTTGAGGTATTTCACTGGGTAAAGTCCATTGACTAGGTAAGGTAATATCTTTCCAGAGAATTATTCTCGGGATCTGGACATTTGCATCACTAGTTGAACTTTGAATCAAAACTGTTTTGATCTTTTGGACTTTTATTAAGAGCATGAACATTCAAGTTAGTTTTCATGGTTTTATAATAAATCCTGTAAATCAAAGCAAGGGGTTGAGATACCTCAATCATATGAGTAATCTCACCAGCTGTATTGATTATTGATGCTTACGTGAGAAGTCACTCAGCTATACTCAATTATTGCTACAGTAATTGCTGCATCATATCTCTTATATTATTGATTCAATTATTGTCACAGTATCATCTGTATAATATGTTATATTATTAAATCAATAATTGAGACAACAAGTTATAAATGATTAATAATTGTTGAAAGATTAAATATGTGTTGATTAAAAATAAAATGATTTGTGGTAATATTTATTCAATCCTTGATGTATATAAAGAGTCTATTATGAGACGTTTGTGTTAAGTTTGGTTATTTTATGGGGGCCCATATGTCATCATCTAAGAGTCTCTTCGTCAATAGTAATTACCTTCATCAATAGTAATTACCTTCAATCGATAGTAATTACCTTCATCAATAGTAATTACCTTCAATAAGAATTACTACTACTTCGCAGATATTCAATCTCCTACTAATGTAAGGGTGTTATTCTTTCTTATTCATGAAGAGAACTGTTGTTATTTCATTGCTTATTATTACATTGGAATAACTTTGATACGCTGTGATTTTACCTATACTTGGTGACATTCTTCTATTATTACATTGGAACATCCACATGCGTGTGTTTTACAATTGGGACCGGTTCCGTCTTTATTATTATTACATTGGAACATTCTGTCTCATGTGTTTTTTACAGGACTGGTTAAAATCTTTATTATTCTGTTGGAACATCCTGTCGATTGCAAATTTTGCCTAACACGGTTCATTATTATTATTCCATTGGAATAACCTGTCTATGCGAAGTACCGCATGCATGGTGATTTCTTTTGTTATTCCATTCTTTATTATACTCAGTTGGTTAAAGTTTTGACTTCTATACTCCATGAAATTAGTAGAATATCCTTGATATTTGCGCTTCATCCAGTATCTTTTCATGGAAATATTCTTCTGATCATTCTTGAATTTTACTCTACAAAGCAGTATCATGTTGACAATTTGGACATTATTAGTTCCTGGATAAATTAATTCTTGAACTTGTTTTATTGAATTCTTATATCATTGTCATCATCCTCATGTTTATATTATGTTGAAAGTCATATGTGACTTTTATAGTGCATAGATGGACTTGGTATGATTATGACTGAGGATTATTGATTGTAATCATGTACCGTAATGTTACAAATGATGTGGTAAAAGTTATCATTGGCCCGTAGTGCATTGATGGACGGTTGTTGGCATGATCATGACCATTAATGAATACACGAATGTCCTTGGTCAGAAGTGCATGGATAATTTGTGGTCGTGATACTAAAGAATATCTTTGGTAGTAGTGCATGGGTGATTCGATGATGTGGATTATTTATTAAGTCGAGTCCCAAATGATAAAAGTCATGAAAAACCTTTTAAATCATAAAAGATAGTAGATTTTATTCTTTACTTGACTCTTTTAATGGATTGCTTGTTCCATTGCTAGATTAAACTTGATGTTGTTATATTTTATCAATTTAACACAAGTTGAAGGCTAACGATAATTTATTCGCATTATCTTAGTCATAATATTTCTTCTTTGGAGTTAGTTGAGCTCACCCTTTCTTTCATTGTTCTCTTCAGAAATGAGAACATAGCGAGGGGACTAGTCGGGAAGCGGAGTGACGGTCGGAAGGATAGCATTAGTAGTACTCACTATTCGTGAAATAGTGTGTTAATAATTGTAATGAGGACTCCTTTTGAGTTTGTATAATCTCTAGTGAGACAATAATTGTATTCAAACTCACAATTATGTTTTGTCGTATTGTACACTTACAGCAGATTGTATTAGTAAGTTGTATTTAAATTTTATACCATGTATCGGCGACCCAAGATGGGTGATGTATACCTAATTTTGGGGGCGTCACGGTTGGTATCAAAGCTTAGGGATATGATCCTGGCTAAGATGTGAGAATAGTACTAGGAGGGGAGGCGGAAATTCCTTCACTAAGTATGACCTACCTAAGTTTATGTGTGGTATTTAATTGGTCACGAATTTAGGGATAATATGTTACATGTAAATTAACCTTTGTTTTGTGGCGATGTCTGAAAATGACATCCGAGAATGTTGAGAATAGCAATGGAGCACAATGCAGATTGATTCACCACATATCAATAATCAGGATAATGTGCATCAGGAAGACGACAATCCTCATGCAAACAACAACACTGACCAAATGATGAATGATCAAATATTCAGGGGCTTTATGCAATTCATGCAACAGCAGGCGAGAGCGGCTCCTGTCTAAAATGCAGGTGGAAACACTGGAAACTCTCAGGCGGTCACCGCTAAACAGTTCAAGGAGCTGGGACCACCGAAGTTTAAGGGAGAGCCAAAACCACTTATGGCGGAAGCATGGATAAAGCAGATCACCAAGATATTTGATGTCTTGGGATGCTCCGAGGAGAAAAAGGTTCCCTTTGCCGCGGAGAGGCAGATTACTTGTGGAAATCGGTAAAACGTACTCAACCTTCCATACTGAAGATGTCTTGGGAGAAGTTCTAAGAGCTGTTCAACTACAAATACTTTCCCGAAAGTATTCGTCACATGAAGGAGGTAGAGTTTATCAAGTTGGAAAAAAATAATATGACCGTGTCGCAATACGAGGCTAAATTTGCATGAGTTATCCCGGTTTCGTCTCACTTGGTGGATAATGAAGAGAATGACACGGATGTTTTAAGAGGTTTGAAGTCAGGAGATACGTCAACATCTTATTTTTCATAAAAGCGTGTTTATATTCAGATGTTGTAAATAGGGCTCGATTAGTGGAGTAGCGATAACGAGTCAACGCAACTAAAAAAGAGGCTGCTGGGAAAAATGATAATACCAATGAGAAGCGATCATCGAAGCGGTGACAACAAGCATTGAGGGAATCAACATACCAAAAATGGTAACCACTTCGGTGGTAATCAGGGCCAAAATAATAAGAATGGACATTTTAAGAATAGGAGATTCAACAATGATGGAAAGACGTCGACCAAAGACTGTCGTTAAGGAAGGAGAAGCGACCACTATCATATGTTTCAAATGCGGAGGGAGGGCACATCGGTCAAGCTAGCGATGTCAGTCAAAGCATGTTATAATTGTGGAAGAAAAGGTCACTTAGCCCGATTTTGTCATTTAGAAGACAAATTCAGCTAGGATGGAGGCACCAAAGGTCAGTCGGAAAAGTCAAAACCGGTAGAGTACAAGGGAGAGCGTTTGTTGTGACCTCCCAGAAAGCAAGGAACCCGAATGAGGTCATCACGGGTAAGCTGATCATAAACTCTAACGAAGTCTATACTTTATTTGATACCGGTTCTACCCATTCTTTTATTTCTCCTACTTGCGCTCAACGATTAAATTTGACTCCGGAAAAATTAGATTTTGACTTATCTGTGAAAACTCCATCGGGAAAAACCTTTATTACATCCACTGTTTATAAGTCTTGTTTGGTTCAAATCGGTACCCTCATATTACCTGTCGATCTTATTTCATTGAAAATACTTGCATTTGATGTGATTCTAGGGATTGATTGGTTAACTACTTATCATGCAAAAATTGATTGTTTTCGTAAGGTTGTTAGCTTTTATATTCCTAATCAACCTATTATGCGAATTCAAGCGACCAAACCATTAAAATCAATCACGAACATCTAAAGCCATAAAGCTATTCGTTTATTGAAAAACGGATATCAAGCTTTCTTAGCTCATGTTACAGATCTAAACAAAAATACGTCAGCTTTGAATGATATTTCTGTTGTTAATAAATTTCCTGACGTATTTCGAAGAACTTCTGGCCTACCCAGAGCGTGAAATTGAATTTTGTATCGACCTTGAACCCGGTAAAAACCCATTTCAAAGCCCCATATCGAATGGCTCTATTGAACTTGAGGAATTAAAGACCCAAGCTGCAGGAATTGTTAGACATTGGCTTTATTCGTCCTAGTACTTCTCCTTGGGGTGCTCTCATTCTATTCGTGAAGAAGAAAGATGGGAGTATGCGACTTTGTATTGATTATCGGGAGTTGAATCATGTTACCATCAAAAATAGGTACCCATTGCCACGTGTTGATGACTGTTTGACCCGGTTGCAAGGAGCCAAATTCTTTTCAAAGATTGATCTTCATTAGGATATCACCAATTGAAGATTAGAATCGATGACATTCCAAAGGCGGCTTTCAAAACTCGAATGACGGACATTATGAATTCTAGTCATGTCCTTTGGATTGACTAATGCTCATGTCGCCTTCATGGATATGATGAACCGAGTATTCAATGAATATTTGGATCATTTTGTGGTCATCTTTATTGATGACATCCTTATTTATTCAAAAGCCGTGAAGATCATGAAAGCAACACTTGAGGTCGACACTCCAAAAGCTTCGTGAATACAAGCTTTATGCCAAGTTGAAGAAATGTGAATTACGGCGAGGAAGTAGCATTCCTTGGGCACGTAGTATCAAGTCATGGAATATCTATTGACCCAGCAAAGATTGAAGCAATTCAAAGCTGGGAGAAACCTAAATCAGTAACCGAAGTACATAGCTTTCTCGGCTTAGCTGGATATTATCGGAGATTCGTGGAAGGATTTTTTTGAATTGCTACTCCATTAACTCAGCTGACTCGGAAAGATACAAAGTTCGGTTGGAGCGAAGAATGTGAAAAGAGTTTTCAAGAACTCAAGAGGAGACTCATTTCGGCACCTGTTCTGACAATACCATCTGGCTCGGAGGGATTTGTCATATACAGTGATGCTTTGGGCAAAGGGTTGGGATGTGTTCTCATGCAACATGGGAAAGTCATAGCCTATGCCTCAAGACAACTCAAAGAATATGAGAGGAATTATCCTACTCATGATCTAGAGTTGGCAGCTGCTGTCTTTGCACTTAAAATTTGGAGGCATAACTTGTATAGGGAGAAGGTGGATATCTTTACGGATCATTAAAGCCTCAAATATTTCTTTACTCAAAAGGGACTCAACATGCGACAACGACGTTGGCTTGGACTGTTGAAAGATTATGATCATACCATCCAATACCATCCTGGAAAAGCGAACGTGGTAGCTGACGCATTGAGTAGAAGGACACCCCAAATCGGGTTACCTAACCCCGAGTTTGGTGTTCACGATCCACAATATAATACTACTAATCCACCCATTCATATAGAAATAGTAATACATATCACATTAACATATGTTGTTAATACATTAGTCCCTGTGTTCTCTAACCTTAACATTACAAACATACCCTTTAGTTATACAAAAAGGGTTCACAAATACAACATAATAATAATGTTATTCATAACTAATTAATCACTATGTCTTTGCCTTTGTTCTTCACAAAGCACCTCCTGCCACTTCGTCCCTAGATGAAAAGTTTTATTTATAGCAAGGGTGAGCAACAAATTTGCCCCGCAAGTTAAGATATACAATGAATGTATAAGTATCAGAATAATAGACTATCTATTTTGATAGGATGACACCAAAGTTCGGGGAACTTTGAATTACCTGAACAATGCGTTAATCATTAACAAGGCTTCTCCCTTTCTATGCAACACAGTAATTTGATAATGAAAGAGTACAACGCTTTCAAAGTTTCTACGATAATCAAATGAATAAACAAGAATCAATTCTACACAATAAAAAAGTGGAATGTTTTCCAGATTTATGCTGAGCGATCCATCGATCTTTGAACTTATTTTCTCTGCATCTATCAAAGATTTACTTTGATACATACGCAGAGTATCGATAACCATAAAGATTAAATCATACCCTCTCGCAAGTATAACAAGTGATCACTTTATTATACCCTATATTATGCATAATACTTAATAAAGGCACAATGGCCTAATATACGACCTAAAATGTTCCCTTTATATAAAAGGTTGTTTTTCTCGGCCTTAGAATCAAGATTTGATTTAACAATGAAACACAATGATTTCAATTTCTATTTACTTATCGATCTAATGAAATAATTGGCATCGATCTACCAATAACAATTGAATTCTTTTTCGAATTTATCAAGTTCTAACAAATGTTCTGCTCTAGCCGTAATAATTAGCTAAGACATTTCTCAACATAATTTGACAATAAATGTGAATTATCTCAGATCATCAATTCTATCTTCTACTTAATATGAATATCCAACAACAATTATTCTACAAATGTATATTTTTCGAATCAATAATTCAATTTGAATTATTAATCATGCACTAAATCATGCGTAATAATCAACAATAAATTCTCGGACATGGTATAATTAGCAATAATTAACCATTATAATAATTGAATGAATATAACTCAAGGTTGAGTTAGGAAACTTGCTTCTTCGCGTTGATTATCGCTATACAATAAACTTATCTCTGCGTTCGTAAGACCTATAACCAATAATATCTGGCCTCACAATTAAGCACAATAATTTATAACACAATAATCGTAATTTTATAGTCAAACTTCTCCTAGTACACATTACCACATAGCCACATTAGTGTTTATAACCTATATAAACACTTATCAAGTCTAACTATTTTGGCCCCAGTTGGACTTTTATCCATTCTCTGTGTCTCGTCACCCTATCCGACAATTAACACATTGATTGTCAATTAAACTTGGTCTCTAAGCTTCAATATTATTTTAGATAAGTCAAATATCATTTATAATATTTTTCTAAGCTTTTAATAATTTATAAACAATTATTATAATTTATAATAATTTTTTCAAACACTTAAATCATTTTTAAATGATTTAATTATCAAATAATCTTATTATTATTAATATTTAATAATATAAAAATATTAATGTTATACTTGTCAAAATATTAAAGTTATTGTTAATAACTTAAAATATTTTTAAATCATTAATATTCTACTTAAATGATTTTTAAATTAATTAAAATCATTTTTAAATCATCACCATTAATATTTAAATATTAATGAAATTATTATCAAAATATTAAAAGTCATTAATTATAACTTAAAATATTTTTAAAACATTTTTCTCATTTTTAAATGATTTTTAAATCAATAAAATCATTTTTAATTCATTTATTTAATATAATAATTAAATAAATCTAATATCATTAATATTAATTTATTAATGAGAATTCTCCAAAAAATATTGAAAATTATATTTTATAATTCAAAATATTTTCTAACACTTTATTCTTATTTAAAATGATTTTTAAATTAATAAAATCATTTTTATCTTATTTATTTAATTTAATAATTAAATAAATCTAATATCATTAATATTAATTTATTAATGAAAATTCTCCAAAAATATTAAAAGTTACATTTTATAACTCAAAATATTTTTAAATACTTTATTCTTATTTAAAATGATTTTTCATAATATTAAATCATTTTTTTCTAATTTATTTAATACACTAATTAAATAAATTAAATACCTTTAATATTTAAATAATTATAAATATTTAAGAAAAATATTCCAATTGGTTAAAAATTATTTTTCATAATTTAAAATAATTTTTAAAACCATTTTTGTAATTTTTATAATTTATTTCTATTTTTAAATAATTTTTAAAAATTTAAATTAAAAATTAAATAAAACCATTCGCTAAGGCCTTTAGCGACACTTTTTCTCTGTAGCCTTAGGTGTTCTTTGAGCTCAAGAACACCGACGACAAAGTCGTTGTTCAAGGGGTCTTGTTTTGAATTCGCAAATTTTAATTCTCTCGATTATAAAATATGTTCGGGCTCAATTAAACATTTTATTTGTAGTTTTATGTAATACTATATTTATCAATCGACAACTCGATCATACAACATTATCATCATGAAGATCGCCATGCTTCAAAGTCACTGTCAGACGTTTCCGGTTTTCCAAAACCAGTAAAATTCAGAGGTTGAGTACCACTTCATGCTCGATTTATTTGGTGTTCGATCATCAAACAAGTGATTTTTGGTGTATACCTCTAGTACACATGACAAGGAACAATTACATAACAAAACATCAATTCAAATAAACACATAAATCATAAGATATGATCTCGGTCAAACTGTGTCGAAAATTTGTTCATACAGTTTTCGGAATTTCCGAGAAAAGTGATTCGTGATCGATGGGCTATTTTGACCACCATTAAAATCAATACATTTGATGTTTATGGAATCTAAAGGCATGGATCTTGGACTATATATTACAGGCTATACACATATATACAACAACAACAAACAAAAACAAAAATAACCCGACAGATATGGACCTTCAAAATCTTGTCGACGATGATATTTTCACTTTCTCGGGTTACCCGTAAAGTGATCGGTCACGCCTTGGCCAACCCTCTTTGACCATTAATATCATGAAATCTGGACATAGAATGGCTATGAAACCACTTGCAGCATTAAAGACCTCATACCAAATATGGATCCAAAACATAAAACAACAAAATCATAAAAAGACACAAAGATCATATGGCGCCTCGACATTTGCTTGTCGCACCACATTTCAAATGTTCAAGAACAGCTTTTTGAAAAACTCAGATTTTAAAGCATTTTGATGCTATGGATCTATGTTATATCATCATAGATCATCATAAAACATCATCTAACAAAGATCTAAACACATAAACACAAAAATTTTTCTTAAAGCAACAAGATCAAAAAATAAAAATTAGGTTTTTATACTTTCTTTCTTTAAATCTTTGATCTTGCTCTCCAATCTGATCTAGGTGATCTAGTGGATATATTATAGGACCTGATATACTTGAGATTTTTGAGCTTCTAGAGAGAGAGAGAGAGAGAGGTGAGAGCAAGATAAAAAATGGCTAGTTTTTATGATTTTTCTCTCCCAAATCTATATATATATTGTGATATGTTGCTTTGGTATGATGAAATGGACGATTTCTTTATCGATTTTCTTTGATATTTTAAGTCCCAAAGTCAAATTAGTGGTTCACCAACTAAAGGTGTTGGTGAATTTTACAAGTTACCATTTAAATATGCTTAAAAAGGGCATTTTTGGTTTTTGTAAAATAAATTTAATGGCATTCTTGTCATTTGTACAAACCCTTAGGGTTTAACCCCAAGGTTCTAACCTTAGGTTTTAAAAAACCCAAATTCTAGAATTTTCTAATTAGGTTTTAAAAAGAAAATTAATAATTCTAAAATAAAAATTAGGGTTTTAAATAGAAATTAATATTTCTAAAGTATAATTAGGGTTTACTAATTATATTAACATTTACTAATCATATTAGGCTTACTAATTAGGATTAGGGTTTCTTAATTAGGGTTTATAAATCCCTAAATGAAATTAGGGTTTTAATTAGAAAAATTAAAATTTCTAAATTATAATTAGGGTTTGTAAAATAGAAATTAAGATAACTAAAATATAATTAGGTTTTCTAATCATATTTAAGTTTAATAAACACATTATTGCTTACTAATTAGGATTATGGTTTCCTAATTAGGGTTTTAGGATTCTCTAATATAAAATTAGGGTTTCGGCTTTTTCGATTAGGGTTTCTAAACTCAGACGTTAGGGTTTCTAATCGAGATTAGGTTTCTAATCTCTTATTAGGGTTTATTAATTTTAAACCTTATCCGATCAATCATTGATCAATAATTCTATATACAGATACAAACACATACATATCAATATAATTATTTTAATTATATTTTCTATCGAATCCCTATCCAGAAATTAGGTTAGGGTTTCTAAAGTCTTGTTAAGCACAACTCTACTCTAAATTTATTAGTCAATACATAAATTGACCTTCTCGAGACTCAGTATCACGAGATACTTGTCACAAAATTGATAATAATATTAATATTAAAAAAAAATTATTCAGTAAAATTTTGATTATTCAAAATCTCAAGTTATCACATTCATTCCCCTCCTTAAAAGGATTCCATCCTCTAATCACCGCTTTTTTATTCTCTACAATCTTTTAAAGTTGTATCATCAATTCATTCTTAACAACACAATATTAATTTGTGTTCAAATTCTAACCTCGTGACTTGAATCTATAAAAGAAAACAATTCACATAAATATCTAACTCAGATTACTCACGTAATTTAATTTCTAACCGAACTCGTTTCGTCGCTTCTTCTTGGGCAAATTTTGATTTGATTTGGAACCATCATGCTAAAAGTGAATGTTGTTGGTCTTCTTTCCGTCAATGCGATGAGTCCTCGAATCGCAAAGGTTCCGCTTATCGGGTCCCTTGTTGGCACTTCTCTCTCTATATTTTCTTCTGGACAATTTCGGACCAGATGATCGGTCGATCCACACAAAAAAACAACCTCGTGTCTTTTTGAATGGGACACGGGGTGACATGTGTCCTCTTGACCACAGCTTGTAACAGCAACTCTCTTTTTTCTTCAAACAAACTCCTTGATGATGCTTCCCAAAACTACGCACACGCACGCCTTTCTTCCTAATCTCTATTGGATTATTTCCTGAATTAATATCATCATCCCTCTTACGTTTATTAAGATTACAACTTCCACTACCACCTATCATATTATTTCATTCACCTTCCTTTCTTTGTTCTTGACTATTCTTCAATACAGCTTCAATTTCTCCTTCAGCGATAATGGCTTTTTCTAATAACGTTGAAAATGAACTAATTTGCAGCACATCCAGCTTCTCGAGTACCAACGATTTCAATCCGTTCCTAAAACATCGTGCTTTAAGCTCCTCAGTGTCCACTCGATGTGGAGCAAATTTTGCTAACTCGTCGAACTTGACAAAATATTCTGCCACTGACATATTCTTCTGCTTCAGATTCACAAATTGTTCTTCCATATTTTCCTTTAGACTTCCTTCCTCAAGGCATTATCTCGATAAAAATCTTACATTAATTCTCCTTTCTCTACATGTATTCTTATTAATAACACAATAAGAATAAAAAAAAATTCTCATATAATCGCATATTTATTCAAATAGCACACAGTACATTTAGCTCTTAACACATAGCACTATCCCTTTTTAAATAATATCAGGATTAACAACACAACTTTAAACAAAAGTTGTAATTCTCCATTCACACATAACTATTCCCAGTTCATCAAACTTACCACACCTAGGGGTTCAGAACTTGCCACAATTATATGAGTGTATGAACTTATCCTAGTCGGACCTTTGGCGCCCATTCACGAGGGGTTCAAAACATTTCATATAATTATGAGTCATGAACTTACCATAAGTATGAGTTTTAAGAACTCAAAATTAATCTTAATCTTATATTCATATAGAAAATAAAGATTTCATTCATACAAACATATATATATATATATATATATATATATATATATATATATTTACATATGTTCACACATCATCTTGATATTACAACTTTTAATATCATACACTATCAAAAGATACTATCGCTTAAACTTAAGCTATCTACCATCCACTCTCTTCATCAGCCTTCTTCTTATTGGGACACTTGTTGTTGCATTGGCTTAGGACAATATAGAAAATATGTCCTTCTCGCTTAAAATTGAAGCACACGCTTCTTCTTCATCATACATTCTCCCACGTGAGTCTTTCCACACTTTTGCAGATTTGCTTTCTTCTTGGGTTTGAATTTTTTCGTAATCATCGATGTCGTTGTCCCTCTTTCTCTTTTTCTTGCTTCTTTCATCGCTTGATTGTTCCTTCAGACGATCCACCACCTTCTGGCCTTCATCCTTCCCACTGCTGCCTTCACTCGCTCCGTTCTTCTTCAATCATTTTCGTAACGCTCGCTCCATCTTCCATAACTCCTCCAAGAGAAATACTTTTCTCCGGAGTTCTTGAACTTCGCAGATAGTTGATCTTGTTCTCCAACTTTGATCTTATTCTCTTTCTCCACCTTAGCTTCTTCTTCTGACTCGCCTTCCTCATCACCACTCGATACATCTCGGGATAATCATCATGATCGCTCCCCAGATTGACCATAGGTTCATCTTTTCCCACCTTCTTCAACTCGATTCGCGCCATACGGCACCTAGGCTCGGGCATCGGTGCAACAAACCGCCAGCATCTCCGCACTCATTTCATCTTCTCCAGACATCCTACAATCACCTAAATGACTTGATTAATACTTCTCCAAAGACTAACTTCTCACACTATGTGTCCACATATCTCACTATATCGACGACTTTAATCCCTCACTTAGTACTCTAAATGAGTTTTCTAGATTTCGCTTATGGTTATAATCCTAGGGTTTTCCCACCCCACTTAAGGTTTATAACCTACATACTCTTCTACCAACTTGTGACACCTTGGTCACTACAACTTTGATACCAACTCGTGACACCCCCCAAAATTCAAGTTACTCGACCCCGAGTTTGGTGTTCACGATCCACAATATAATAACTATCTAACTACCCATTCATATAGAAATAGTAATACATATCACATTAACATATATTGTTAATACATTAGTCCCTGTGTTCTCTAACCTTAACATTACAAACATACCCTTTAGATATACAAAAAGGGTTCACAAATACAACATAATAATAATGTTATTCATAACTAATTAATCATCACTATGTCTTTGCCTTTGTTCTTCACAAGACCTCCCGCCACTTCATTCCCTAAATTTAAAAGTTTTATTTAGCAAGGGTGAGCAACAAATTTGCCCCTCAAGTTAAGATATACAATGAATGTATAAGTATCGTAATAATAGACTATCTATTTTGATAGAATGACACCAAAGTTCGGGGAACTTTGAATTAGTCAAACAATCGTTAATCAATAACAAGTCTTTCTCCTTTCTATGCAACACAATAATTTGATAATGAAAGAGTACAACGCTTTCAAAGTTTCTACGATATTCAAATGAATAAACAAGAATCAATTCTACGTAATAACAAAGTGGAATGTTTTCCAGATTTATGCCGAAAGTGATCCATCGGATCTAGAACTTATTTTTCTGCATCTATCAAAGATTTACTTTGATACATACGCAGGAGTATCGATAACCATAAAGATTAAATCATACCCCTCCGCAAGTATAACAAGTGATCACTTTTATTATACCCTATATTATGCATAATACTTAATAAAACAAGAATGGCCTAATAATATACGACCTAAAATGTTCCCTTTATATAAAAGGTTGTTTTTCTCCTTTTGAATCAAGATTTGATTTAACAACGAAAACACAATGATTTCAAATTTATTTACTTATCGATCTAGTTAAATAATTGGCATCGATCTACCAATAATAATTGAATTCTTTTCTCGAATTTATCAAGTTCTAACAAATGTTCGCTCAGCCGTAATAATTAGCTAAGACATTTTCAACATAATTTGACAATAAACAGAATTATCTCAGATCGTCAATTCTATCTTCTACTAATAATATGAATATCCAACAACAATTATTCTACTACAAATGTATATTTCCTAATCAAGAATTCAATTTGAATTATTAAACATGCACTAATCATAATAATCAACAATAAATTCTCGGACATGGTATAATTAGCAATAATTAACCATTATAATAATTGAATGAATATAACTCAAGGTCGAAGTTAGGAAACTTGCCTTCCGCGTTGATTATCGCTACATAATAAACTTATCTCGTTCGTAAGACCTATAACCAATAATATCTGGCCTCACAATTTAGCACAATAATTTATAACACATAACAATCTGTAATTCACAACCAAACTTCTCCTAGGCACATTACCATTATAGCCACATTAGTGTTTATAACCTATATAAACACTTATCAAGTCTAACTATTTTATTCGGTTGACTTTTATCCATTCTCGATGTTCTGGTCACCCTATCCGACAATTAACACACATTGATTGTCAATTAAACTTGGTCTCTAAGCTTCAATATTATTTTAGATAAGTCAAATATCATTTATAATATTTTTCTAAGCTTTTAATAATTTATAAACAATTATTATAATTTATAATAATTTTTCAAACACTTAAATCATTTTTAAATGATTTAATTATCAAATAATCTTATTATTATTAATATTTAATAATATAAAAATATTAATATTATACTTGTCAAAATATTAAAGTTATTATTAATAACTTAAAATATTTTTAAATCATTAATATTCTACTTAAATGATTTTTAAAATAATTAAAATCATTTTTAAATCATCACCATTAATATTTAAATATTAATGAAATTATTATCAAAATATTAAAAGTCATTAATTATAACTTAAAATATTTTTAAAACATTTTTCTCATTTTTAAATGATTTTTAAATCAATAAAATCATTTTTAATTCATTTATTTAATATAATAATTAAATAAATCTAATATCATTAATATTAATTTATTAATGAGAATTCTCCAAAAATATTGAAAATTATATTTTATAATTCAAAATATTTTCTAACACTTTATTCTTATTTAAAATGATTTTTAAATCAATAAAATCATTTTTATCTTATTTATTTAATTTAATAATTAAATAAATCTAATATCATTAATATTAAATTATTAATGAAAATTCTCCAAAAATATTAAAAGTTACATTTTATAACTCAAAATATTTTTAAATACTTTATTCTTATTTAAAATGATTTTTCATAATATTAAATCATTTTTTCTAATTTATTTAATACACTAATTAAATAAATTAAATACCTTTAATATTTAAATAATTATAAATATTAAAGAAAAAAATCCCAAATAATTAAAAATTATTTTTCATAATTTAAAATAATTTTTAAAACCATTTTTAATAATTTTTATAATTTATTTTCTATTTTTAAATAATTTTCTAAATTCGGAAATAAATTAAAAAAAAAAAAACCGTCATTAATTGCTTTTTAGACACACATTCTCATAGCCTTAGGTGTTCTTGGCTCAAGAACACTGACAAAGTCAGTGTTCAATGTGTTCGGTTTGACCGCTTGCAATCCTCTGATTATGCATGTTCTGGGCTCGCTAAGACACTTATTTGGTAGTGTGTATGTAATACTATATTTACCAATCGACAACTCGATCATACAACATTAGATCATGAAGTTCTGGCCCTGCTAAGTCACTATCAGACGTGTCCTGGGTTTTCCAGAAACCCAGGCAGTTCGAGGGTCCAGTTCCATGCTCGATTAATTTGGTGTTCTGATCATCAAACAAGTGGTTTCTTGTTGTATACCTCTAGTACTCATACCAAGGAACAATTACATAACAAAACATCAGTCTATAAACTACTAAATCACCTGATATGATCTGGTCAAACCGTGTCAGAAGTCACGTTCATAAACTTTCTGGAATTTCCAGAAAAGTGATTCGTGATCAGATGGGCTATTTTGACCACCCATTAAAACCAATACATTTGATGTTTATGGAATCTAAAGGCAGGTGCTTGGACTCGATATTACAGGCTACAACATGTATACAACAACATCAACAAACAACAAACAACCTGACAGATATGGACCTTCAAAAATCTTGTCAGACCATATTTTACACTTTCTGGGTTACCCAGAAAGTTGATGGTCGCCTTTGGCCAACCCTCTTTCGACCATTAATATCGTGCAATCGGGACATCTGGTGGCTATAAAACCACTTGCAGATTAAAGACCTCATACCAAATAACAGATCCAAAACATAAAACAACAAGAATCATAAAAAGACACGAATCTGTGGCGCCTGACATTAGCTTGTCATACCACAAACCATGTTCTTGACAGTTTTGGAAAAACTAGATTTTAAAGCATTTTGATGCTATGGATCTATGTTATATCAACATAGATCATCATTAAACATCATCTAGCAAAGATCTAAACACATAAACAAAAATGTTTTCTTAGCAACATGGATCAAAAATAAAAATTAGGTTTATACCTTCTTTCTTTAAATCTTTGATCTTGCTCTCCAAATCTGATCTAGGTGATCAAGTGGATGTTCTAGGGACTGATACACTTGAGATTTTCGGAGCTTCTAGAGAGAGAGAGTAGGTGAGAGCAAGATAGCAAAATGGCTAGTTTTTGTGATTTTCTCTCTCCCAAATCTTTATATATTGTGACATGTTGCTTTGGCTGATGAAATGGACGATTTTTGCTGGAGATTTGCTGATATTTTAAGTCCCAAAGTCAAATTAGTGGTTCACCAACTAAAGGTGTTGGTGAATTTTGCAAGTTACCATTTAAATATGCTTAAAAGGGCATTTTGGTCTTTTGTAAAATAAATTTAATGGTATTCTTGTCATTTGTCTAAACCCTTAGGGTTTAACCCTAAGGTTCTAACCCTTAGGTTTTACAAACTCCAAATTCTAGAATTTTCTAATTAGGGTTTCTAAAATTAAAAAATAATCTAAAATAAAAATTAGGGTTTTAAATAGAAATTAATATTTCTAAAGTATAATTAGGGTTTACTAATTATATTAACATTTACTAATCACATTATGCTTACTAATTAGGATTAGGGTTTCCTAATTAGGGTTTACAAATCCCGAATATGAAATTAGGTTTTTAATAAAAATAAAATTTCTAAATTATAATTAGGGTTTGTAAAATAGAAATTAATATAACTAAAATATAATTAGGGTTTTCTAATCATATTAAAGTTTAATAAACACATTAAACCTACCAATTAGGATTATGGTTTCCTAATTAGGGTTTAGGATTTTTAATTTAAAATTAGGTTTTAGGGTTTTAATTTTGAGATTAGGGTTTCTAATCTCTTATTAGAGTTTACTCATTTTTAAACCTTATCCGATCAATCATTGATCATTATTAACATACGGTACAAACACATTCTCATCAATATAATTATTTTAATTATATTTTCTACCGAATCCTTATCCAGAAATTAGGGTTAGGATTTCTAAAGTTTGTTAAACACAACTCTACTCTAAATTTATTAGTCAATACATAAATTAACCTTCTCGAGACTCGTATCACAGATACTTGTCACAAATTTGATAATTAATAATAATATTAAAAAAAAAATTATTCGTAAAATTTTGATTATTCGAAATCTCGGGTTATCACAGTACCAAAATGTATCATGATATTCGTCATACATTTTGGTGGAGCAATATGAAGAGAGAGATAACGTTGTTTATCTCAAGGTGTCTAACTTGTCAACGAGTTAAAGCGGAACATCAAGTACCAAAAGGTCCATTGCAACCACTTGAAATTTCAGAATAGAAGTGGGAGCACATTACCATGGATTTCGTTACCGGTCTTCCAAAGGTTTCTCAAGGAATAGATGCGATTTGGGTCATTGTTGATAGATTGACCAAGTCTGCTCATTTCTTACCGATAAGAGAAACTTATACACTTGAACGTCTTGCTCGTATGTACATAAACGAGATTGTAAAAGATCGCATGGTATACCCAGTATCCATAGTTTTCGATCGAGACCCAAGATTCACTTCACGATTTTGGGTTAGTTTGCAAAAAGCTATGGGGAAAGACTTACGATTTAGTTTTCGGATATCATCCTCGCACAGATGGACAATCGGGAGGAATATTCAAACTCTCAAGATCTATTAAGACTCTGTGTCCTTGATTTCATGGGAAGTTGGGACAAGTTCTTACCATTGGTGGAGTTTTCCTACAACAACGGTTATCAAGCAAGTATTGGCATGGCTCCATTCAAGCGTTGTATGGAAGAAAGTGTTATTCTCGGTATCTTTGGGATGAAAGGGTGAAACAACGTTGTTGGGACCGTGAGTTGATACGTATGACTACGGAAAAGATTCAAACGATCCGACAACGTATAAAAACCTCACAAGATCGATAAAGAGTTATCTTTGATCTTCATCGAAAGGACGTGGAATTCGATATAGAAGATCATGTGTTGTTGCGTGTTACTCCATGGAAAGGAGTTACGAGATTTGGAAAGAGAGGAAAACTCAATCCTCGATTCACCGGCCCATTTTTTCCTCAATCGAGTAGGAACTGTGGCCTATAGACTCGCTTTACCGCCAAGTATGTCTCGTGTTCATAACGTTTTTCACATAGCCATGTTACGTAAATATGTGAAAGACCCGAACCACATTATTGAGTTAGAACCGGACGAAATAGCGGAAGATTTGACGTATGAAGATGTTCTTGTTGAAATCTTGGATAAGAAGGAACATATTCTACGCTCCAAGGTTATACCTCAAGTCAAAGTTTTGTGGAGACCACGATGTTAAGGAAATGACTTGGGAGTTAGAATCTGAAATGAAATCAAGGTATCCTTACCTCTTCGACATACCACGTACGTACCCTTATTTCGAGAGCGAAATTTCATAAGAAGGGGAGGTTGTAAGACCCCGACTTTTATAAATAAAGATGAATTTTCTATAAATATTATTTTTGAATATTATGGAGTAAATTTGATATAATGTTATAGTTGTGGGTAATATTTATAAATTTTGCAAAGTAAGCAAGTTATAAAATATTCGTTTGGTCGGGGAATATTCTTTTTGTCGAGGAATATTCGTACGACGGCACAATCATTGGTAGACCCCACAATGGAATTATTGTCGGATTGAGAAAATGACAAAAATACTTTATGAAAATAACGGCGGAGGTGTTACTGTTAAAACTGTTGAACTACCCGGTAGTAAAAGTACAATAATACGCGTGGTTGCATAAGTAGACACCGTGATTGATTATTGATGCTTACGTGAGAAGTCACTCAACTATACTCAATTATTATTCTGATAATTGTTGCATCATATCTCTTATATTATTGATTCAATTATTGTCACAAAGATCATCATCAGATAATATGTTATATTATTAAATCAATAATTGAGACGACAAGTTATAAATGATTAATAATTGTTGAAAGATTAAATATGTGTTGATTAAAAATAAAATGATTTGTGGTAATATTTATTCAATCTTTGATGTATATAAAGAGTCTATTATGAGACGTTTGTGGTAAGTTTGGTTATTTTATGAGGGGGCCAATATGTCATCATCTAAGAGTCTCTTCGTCAATAGTAATTACCTTCGTCAATAGTAATTATCTTCGTCAATAGTAATTACCTTCATCAATAGTAATTACTTTTGTCAATAGTAATTACCTTTATCAATAGTAATTACCTTCGTCAATAGTAACTACCTTTACCAGACGTCAAACCACTTGCCATTTCATATTACAGGCGTCGAACCAATTGTCGTTTCACATTACAGGCGTCAAACCACTTTTCTTTTCACATCACCAGTCGTCAAGCCACTTGCCTTTTCACATTTCAAGTGCTAAGCTAGAAATCTTCTATAAATAGAGGCCTAGTGCTTCATTATTTTTCACTTAATTCATTCAAGCTATATAGAGAGAAAGTATAGAGAGAATAAGAGAGAAAAAGAAGAGTATTTTGTTACTACACTACCGCAATATTCAATCTCCTACTAATGTAAGGGGTGTTATTCTTTCTTATTCATGAAGAGCTGTTGTTATTCCATTGCTTATTATTCATTGGAATAACTCGTATCTGTGATGACATTCTTCTATTATTCGTTGGAACATCCTCATCTGTGTGTTTTACACGGACTGGTTCCGTTTTTTTATTATTATTACATTGGAACATCACATGCTCGTGTATTTTACACGGACATGGTTAAAATCTTTATTATTATTCGTTGGAACATCACATGCATGTGTTTTACAGGACACCGGGTAAAATCTTTATTATTATTCGTTGGAACATCACATGCGTGTGTTTTACAGGACACGGGTTCTCGCATCTTTATTATTTTGTTGGAACATCACCGTCGGTGCAAATTTTGCCTAACTCCGGTTCTCGTTATTATTATTCATTGGAATAACCTATCTATGTAAGTACCGCATGCATGGTGATTTCTTTTGTTATTCCATTCTTTATTATACTCGGTTGGTTAAAGTTTTGACTTCTATACTCCATGAAATTAGTAGAATATCCTTGATATTTGCGCTTCATCCAAAGATCTTTTCATGGAAATATTCTTCCGATCATTCTTGAATTTTACTCTACAAAGCAAGATCATGTTGACAATTTGGACATTATTAGTTCTGGATAAATTAATTCTTGAACTTGTTTTATTGAATTCTTATATCATTGTCATCATCCTCATGTTTATATTATGTTGAAAGTCATCTGTGGCTTCGTAGTGCATAGATGGACTTGGTATGATTATGACCTGAGGATTATTGATTGTAATCATGACCATAATGTTACAAATGATGTGGTAAAAGTTATCATTGGCCCGTAGTGCATTGGTGGGATGATTGTTGGCATGATCATGACCATTAATGAATACACGAATGTCCTGGGTCAGAAGTAGGCATGGATAATTTGTGGTCGTGATACTAAAGAATATCCTCGGCCGTAAAGTCGTGGGTGATTCGATGATGTGGATTATTTATTAAGTCGAGTCCCCAAGTGATAAAAGTCATGAAAAACCTTTTAAATCATAAAAGATAGTAGATTTTATTCTCTCTTGACTCTTTTAATGGATTGCTTGTTTCATTGCAGATTAAACTTGATGTTGTTATATTTTATCGTTTTTAACTTTGTTCAAGGCTAACGATAATTTATTCTCGCAATATATTAGTCATAATATTTCTTCTTGGGCTAGTTGAGCTCACCCTTTCTTTCATTGTTCTCTTTGAAATGAGAACATAAAGCGAGGACTAGTCGAGAAGCGGAGTGCGGTCCGGAGGATAAGATTAGTAATCCTCACTATTACGTAAAATAGTGTGTTAATAATTGTAATGAGGACTCCTTTTGAGTTTGTATAATCTCTAGTAGACAATAATTGTATTGAAACTCACAGTTATGTTTTGTCGTATTGTACACGATAGTTGTATTAGTAAGTTGTATTTGAATTTTATACCATGTATCTGACGACCCAAGATGGGTGATGTATACCTAATTTTGGAGGCGTCACAAAGACTTAACGTGAAATCCGAAAAGCAATTGAAATGGACAAGTCCATTGTGCAAACTGGATTCCATAACTCCAATTATACTGGGGTGATAATTCAAAAATCTAGCGTCTCTAAGGCAGAGGTAGATGCATGAATTAATTCCTTTAATGTTAAGTGGTTTAACTGCAACTTGAACAATACCTATATGAATAAAATTATAACCCTTTTTCCTATGTTTTTTAATAACATCAGGGGATAAAAGACTACAATTTTCATATTCTTTGTTAATTGTATAAACCTTTTCAACTGTATATATAAATATATATATATATATATATAAGGTTTTCATTCATAACAATCGGTTGTTATGGACACTATTTTAATAACCATGATTCTAGAGTTGATTTCGATAATAAATGGCCAAAATTAACCCCTGCCGCAACAAGCTCTTGCGATAGTAAAAGAGCTTTTGCATGTCTTACAAGTCAAATGTTATTACAGGAGAAGAGAAATACACACACACACACATATATATATATATATATATATGTGTGTGTGTGTGTGTGTGTATGTGTGTGTGAGAGTGTACATCTATGTCAATCGATTGTCATGAGTACTATTTCAGCAATCAATAACTTCACCATTGATCAACAGAATGGATGGCTTGGATTGAATAAAGATTCTCCCCTGCACATAGCTTCCCTCGCCGCCATATGTACAGTACATAGCAACGATACAAAACCCGATAATGACAAGACTAATTACTTCCATGCTTCTCCTTCGAATTTATTTTATTATATTAATTTACAATCATATACGCCGCTACAGGCTATAGTGTACCAGTTTTATTGATCCTCCTTTATTCAATCATGCTTGTCAACTTATGTTTCTTCCCAAGTCATTTGATATATATTTTTGTATAGTTCAGTAGTAGGTGTGACGATTATTGTTGATCAAGCACAACATACCCAATAGTTATACGGATGAGATATACTATTAGGACAACTATTATGCGGATGAGAATTCAAAAATTATATTTCATTCGCACAATAGTTATTCGGATGGTATATCTCATCCGCACAACTATTGTGCAGATAGGGTCCACCATCCCGCATATTAATAGTTATACGGATGAAAATAATTTCAACTTTTTTGATTATGGTAGGATCTGCATTGGATGAATAGAATTTTCATTCATCTTTATTTATAAATCACTCCCCACTCCACACACACACACACACACACACACACACATATATATATATATATATATATATATATATATATTCCCAAAGGATAATTCTTTATTTTATGTCTGGAGCCTAGACCCTAGACGCTCCCTTAATCCCCCAAAGCAGAACAAAAGAAAAAGGAGTAAAAAAAAAAATCTATTCGAGTGTCATTATCATACCATAAGCACTTGCATGAACTTTTCCCTGCATTTGTTTCCAGTATCCAACATTCTAGAGGGAGTATTATATTCTTGTGGTGTTTGTGCTTGGTTTTTTAATTTCCAAAAATACACGAGTGCTCTTATTTCTAGAATCTCAATTTGTATAAACCCGTGCTCTAATGTGAACCAAGTTGAATAAAAACTATAGACTATTCTCTTTCTGACTTGTCTATTTCTTTTCATTGTTTTTTTATACTGCAATATTAAGACTTAAGAGTAACCATCGAATCTTTATATATATACCAGTTACCTACACACATTAGTGTATGATTTAATGTAGAAAAATAATATATATATATATATATATATATAAATATTTGATGAAATTAGATTGCGATCAATATAAGAGTGTATATAATAAGATATACTAAATTAAAATGAGTCTTTTTAATTTCTACATATCTTATGTATGCAATCATAATTTGACTCAAAATTTTCGCAATGTATAACATGACTTTTTAATATAAAAGGTTAAGAGAGTGGGACATAGTGGAATAGTAAAAGAGCTAACATAAGAATGAAAGAAAATAAATATTTGTTTAAGAGAATTAATAGGCATAAAATGATAGAAAGAAAAACACAAGAAAACTTCACAAAATTGTTAACGCAAAAAAAAGCGGTTACTCCCCCTTCCCCCTTTTTTTATAACAAAAGGCTAAGAATAATATATTGCTCAAAATTTATTTCATAATCTATGAAAAATTAGATAATGGAATAAAGATTACACATTAGAGTATTCACAACAATTTTTTTATCTTTATTTCTACTCTGCAGTGCTATTGGGTCATTCTGTAGGATAGGGATTCAATTTTTTCACTATGTACCCAACAGGTTCCTTATATTGATTCCTTAAATTTTAAATTTTGAAATTTAAAATTAAAATTTAAAAGTTAAAATTTGAAAGTTCCAACAGTCAAATCATGTTTTGAACGTTGTAACTATTTTTTATTTAAAAGTAATTGTTGTTTGAATTTAAAATTTGCAATTATTTTAATTTAAAAATAGATATTGCTAGAAATCAAAATATGCAACGATCATTATGTGTTTATGAGAACTTTATTTTAATTATAAAATAATAAAATTTATAATAATTAGTAATATTTTTTACAAAAAATGAACAAAATCAAAATTTGACTGATTTTTAATTTTTTTATAGTTCTCTTTCTTCTTTAAATCCTTTGTTTAAAAAATAAAAATGAGTGAATTTGATAGGCATACCCAAATCAGCAATTAAGTTAGATAAGATCCTTTAACCAACATAAAATTGCAATAAATAGGGTGTGACATGTCATTTTACATAAATAGGGAACGCTCTTTTGATTCCCTCATCCTGATGAGTCAAATCATATATAGGGATTAAAATAGAGAATTATATAAGGATAAGAAAACTGTTGGATACTGATTTATTGATATATTCTTCAAATGTAGGAATAGAGAGTCTATTAGGAAAACTGTTATGAATGCTCTTATCAACTGAATACATAAAAGCTGATAATAAATTAGCATACTCATACCATAATTTAAAGCTACAATCCTCAAAATAAGCTAATCCAGAAGATAAGAAACAAACTTCAGAACTTGAGACTTGAGAGCATACCCTGCTGCACCAAAACTTCAAAAAAACTTTGAACTCCTCAGCTGTTGCGATTCATATCATGCTTCTGCTATTGCTTTATACAAATGTTGCAATTCTTTCTGTCAGAATTTAAGCTAAATTAAAGTTGATTTCATTAATCATTTGAGATAAATTCTCATATTAATGTGTTCTATTCTATGAGTAGGTTAAAATCAAATATTTGGAAGCTCAAATTCATTGGGTAATGAATAAGAAATTTACTCCCAATTATTACCCTTGAAAGTATTAGTAAATGTTTGTGAAAAATTAAGTTCTACATTGAGTAAGGACTAAACATTAATCGAGTATATATACAATTAGATTACTCTTGGGTTTGGACCCCAAGGACACCCAACTTAATGCTTGGTTAGACCACACAAATGTCATCGACCGGCCAGGCTCGTGGGTCGCTGTATATATCTTTTTGGGTAAAATTTTATCTAAACTTTCACCCTACGAATTCTCAATATCATAGAATAGTATGGAAGCAAAGTGTGACGCCCCGAAAATAGGTCTACACAACTCATTCTCCTGAACTTGTAGAACTTTTCTATGGTCAATGCTTTTGTGAACACATCTGCAATTTGGTACATGGTACAGAAAACAACTACAACTTTATTATTACAATTGTCGTGCAAAATACGACAACACATATACTGTGAGTTTAAATACAAATATTGTCTTCTAGACAATACCCACACTCAAATAAGTTCTCATTACAATTATTGATACACTATTTTACAAAATAGTGATGACTGCTAAAACAACTTGAAACATCACTCCACACCCCGACTAGTTCCCGCTATATTCTCGCCTCCTGAGAAGAAAAATGGAACAAAAAAGAAAAGGGTGAGCTCAACTAGCCCAGTAAAAAATATTATGACTAAGATAATGTAGAATAAATTATCCTTAGTCCTCAACAGGGAAAAATCTGATAGAATACAATAGACAACAAGTTTTAGATCAACAACTGCAGCGGAAACAACAATTCATTAGAAAAGTTAAGTAGAGAATAAAGTCTACTATCTTCTATGATTTAAAAGTTCATCATCAATATTTTATCCCTGTAACATCAATCAATATACATCTTGAATCAAATATTCATCTTTGCACTACGGGCCAAAGATATTCATTTGTATCACCAGTTGATCATGTTCATCTACACCTGTCCATCTTTGCACTACGGGCCAAAGATATTCATCAAGTAATCATTCATCTTTGCACTACATGCCAAAGATATTCATTAAGTATCACCATTAAAGACTGAGGATGATAAAAAAATATAGGCAAAAAACACTTTTATCTCACTGTGGTTGTAGTGTTTTAAGCAATTAGTCACTGTAATTTTAAAATATTCAATTAGCCCACTGTACTTTTTAAAAAAGTTCAATCAAGCAATTCCGTCCAATTTCTTGGACGGACGTTAAAAAATTGGGCCAAATTTTCTACGTGACTTTTAAAAAAAAATAAGTTATTTCCTACGTGGCAAGTCAGTCAGCCAAATTCCTAATACTATTGAGTCACTGAACTTTAAAAAAATGCAATTGGCCCACTGTGATTTCAAAAATATTTTTATGTTTTATTTTCTTTCTTTTTCTTTACCTAAATATTTATAATATGTATAATATTAATAAAAATTAATATTATAATATTTATAATATGTATGTTTTATTTTAAAAATAAAAATACTTTTATGTTTTAAAATACTTATAAAATTTCTAAAAATAAAAATATTTTTATGTTTTATTTTCTAACGAAATTTCATTTTTCATTTCCAACTTTTCCTCTTCGTATTCCCTGCAACGGCGACACTCATATCTTCCTTCATCTCCTCCTCACCTCCTCTCTCCAGCGGTGACACCCCTCTGTCATCTCTCCTCTCCGACAACCTCTCTCTGGCGGCACGCTTCTCTAGATCATTAGGGCAGTTGCGGCATAGCCCTAAACCAATCTCGTCGCAGCCTTCTTCTTCCTCTAGCGAAGCCACAATGGTACTCTCTTACTATACCTTCTCTCAATTTTCAGATCCCTCAATTTTCTTCAGGTAATTTTATTCTTTCCTTTTTACAATTGGTTGTATTTTTATTTAATATTGAAAAAGTAGATTTTAACTCTGTTTTTGCAGAATTGTATGAAAATGAATAGAATTGTCCTTTTACAACTGGTGGTGTTGGGTCGACGGATTTCAGGTTTTAATTTTGATGAGGAAAAAGATAAACAATAGGATTTGAGTTTGAATTAATTATGAAAAAAATGAGGATAAATAATGTTTTATTTATTTATGTTTATAATTTGCATTATTTATTTTTTGTCTAAAAATTTAAAAAAAAAATTGGTCTTATGCCGTCAAATATAAAGTCAACATGTATTGTACATGGCAAAATTGTATTTTTATTTATTGTTTTATTTTAGGCTTATTTATTCATTTTGAATGAGAAAGAAAATAGGAAATGAAAAAATTATTAAAAATTAAATTAAAATATTTATTTTAATTTATTATTATTTTAATTATTTTTTGCCACATAATCAATGATTTTTTTTTTGTGTAGCTATATCAGAGAATAATGATTTTTTGATTATTTTTTTAAATGTCACATGTGTAATTATTTGACGTCCGTCCAAGAAATTGGACTGAATTGCTTGATTGAATATTTTTAAAAAGTACAATGGGCTAATTGAATATTTTAAAAGCACAATAGCTAATTGCTTAAAACACTACAATCACAATGGGGTAAAGGAGATTTTTTGTCGAAAAATATCTTAAAGAAACGAATTCACTGAAATAAAAAGACAAAGATTAGGGATTCGTACTTTGGTTTATCCAATTCAAAAATACTCCATAATAATCAATTGTGGAGCAAAATTCAAGAATGAAGATCAAAACATAGATACAATCAAAGATAGTAACCATAACAGACAACTTGGACAAAGAAGAGAAAATTTTATTTTTCTGTGAATAATGTCGTATTCGTGAATAGTGCCGTATAAGTGAATAGTAACCCGACAAGAAAAGGTAAAAATTTCACAAGAAAATCATACTTCGTGAATAGTACCGTATTCATGAATAATATCTTATACGTGAATAGTAACCTCAACATGAAAAGGTAAAAAAAATTAGAATAAAATTCATACCAATATTTCGGTATAATAATATTGAACGAAATAATATTATTTACAAAGAAAATAACATCCCTTACCTCAAAAGAATAATACTTCTGGCTGAAATATCGGATATAATGCTGAAGGAACTTGCACTGAATATCAACTCTTAAAGTATCTAAATACTCACAAAAATACGCTCAATATTATAGAGAGAGAGAGAGAACTCTTCTAATTCTGGTGTGATTTTTAATTCTAACTAAACACCCTATTTATAGAAAAATACTAGAACGCCAAAGCAAACTAAAATAATGAAATATTAATATTCTTTAAAAAAATTCTACGCACACCTTCTTGACCAAATTCAGCACACCGCTAGTTGGGCCCACCAAATTAAGCATTTTTCCATAAAATACAAAAGTGGGGCCCACCCATGTTTTTAATTAAAAATATTTATTTCTAAAACTTCAATAATGCATAATAAATAACCCTTTGGTCAGAAAAATACAAATTTTATGTCCATTCCATATAAAATTTAATTCTCTACAACTTTGTAGAAGAAAGTTTTTCCAAATTCCAAACAAAAATTGACCGAAAACCATATACGGATGATTTTTAATACCTCCATTTTGACAAAATTCTGATAAAACATCTCAACATTAATTCTTTCATTTAAATTCATATAAAATAAATATTTTCTTATCATATAAATTAATAATTAATTATTCACAAATAATAATACAGAATCACAATAATGACAACCAGGTCGTTCCTAGGAAAGAGCGGGCTTTTCGATAAGGAGTGCGCAATTAGGTGACCAAACTCCTTTCTTAGACAGAATTTCCTTAGACATTGCCAATAATGATATCTAAGAATATTATTCAATAATATGAATTATTGATCTGATAATGGGAAATATTGTGCAGTGACAATTATTGAAACAACAATAATATAAAATATCAACGTAATAATTATTGAATCAATAAAATAAAATATTGAACAGTAATTATTATAGCAATTATTGAGTAGTGTCTTCTTACGTAAGAATCAATAATCCAAAAAAATAATGTGCAATATCGTGTGCATTGCTGCAACCACACGACATCGTACTTTTAACCAATCGGGTATTCCAACGGTATTAATTGGTGAATAACCACGCCGTTATTTATAAAAACTCATTCTTGTCATTTTCTTCATCCGACAGTTTTCTGTTATAGGGCCCACAAATGGTTGCACTATCGTACGAATATTCCCCGACAACAAGAATATTCCACGACCAAACGAATATTCCCCGATAACAATGAATATTTTATAACCACTTGCTTATTTTGTAAAATTTGCACATTTCACCCATAACCAAAGTATTATATCAAATTAACACTTTATTATTCAAAATAATAATTAGAAGAAATTTAATTTTATTTATAAAAAATTGGGGTCTTACACAAAGAGTATAAGCCCAAAAGAAAGGCTATAAGTGTCTATCGTCCACATGTGTACTCGAAGAGAAGGAATCCACGCACACACAAGCATGCATCATATAAAATGTTATAATTGTCATGAGTATGTACATGTTGATGCCTTGTGTTATTTTGATGATTATCTTGTTCATTATAGACCTAGAATCAAGCAAATATGGGTCCCAAAAAGAACTAACAAATCAGAACCCAAGCAAATCTAGTATACTAAAATAAAAGTTAATATTTATTGCAGGAAAGAAGCTTCACTAGCTTAATCTGGTATCTTGATAGTGGATGCTCGAGGCACATGACTGAAAATAAGGCTCTCTTGTCAAACTTTAAGAAAAAGATGGTCCTACAGTTGTCTCTAGAATTTAAATCTTATTAGTATGAACTTTTCATGATTCTAAAAGTATTGCTCCAAAACTACATATTTATCTTAATTAAATCAACCAATTAAATATGGATAATGATTGCTTTTAATTAAACGAGTTCTTTTATTAATAAATGAACCTGATTACAAAGTAAATACTTATAACATTCAATGTGATTGGCTTGAGGGCATATTACTATCATCCACCTTGATATATCCTCCAGGATCGGGGGCAGAAGGGGTTGGCATACGGGAACATCCTTGATGGGAATCCCCAAAGTTATTGGGGTGCCGAAGCCGGGAACATATCAACTTCGGACTATGGAGGGTATAAACATGAAAAATGTGTGGCTTGTTGGGGTATTGGTTAGACTTTTTTAACATGATTTGCTGACTAATTGATGTACTCTCTTATTTTATGTTTCTTATAATAAGAGAGTGTGGGGTAATGTTGGAGTGTGATTTGATAGGTCCAAAGGATTCTCGGGAACCCGTGCCACATGGCATAATATTCTAGTCAGGAGACTTGACATTCTAAGGGATTTAGAGTCCAAATTAACTTGTGACTTATTTTTCCTATTTGACTTCATATTTTTAAGGAAACCAAATATAATTCAATTATGGAGTTTGTAGTTACAAGGGAACTTTACATAAGACTCATATTCCTACTCGAAAAAGGGCATAGTATATTGAGAAAGTGTGGTCAAGTTATAAATACACAACCATAATTCAAGTCCAAATACACATGGACTACTTGTCTTCTTAACACACTAGAGCAATTACATACCTCCATTATTGACGTTTTTTGGTCCGTGCTTTTCTCACACCGAAACTATTCCCCGACGGCCCCGACCGTCATATTTCTCAGTGTGATTGTTTAGTCACTTTGCAAGTTTTGCATTCGTTATTTAGTAATTCGACGAGCAGACAAATTTTGAATTTAACAAATATCATGTCATTATATCACTGTAACTTTTCTAATAAATATCAGAGACATATTTGAAATAAAATAAAATTAGTTAAAAGTTGTCATTTTAAAATTGAATCTCTATAAAAAAAAAAAAAAAAAAATGGGGATGGGGGGAAGCGTTTATTAACTGAAAGTTAAGTTTTGCTACTCACTTAAAAACATATACATGTAATGGGTACTACACAAAACATAAAGCCAGCTGTATTTGTGTGACCAAATTAAGAGAATGTGTTTGTTAGATAAGATGGATGAGATGAAATAGATGGATGGGTTTTGTAATACTGTATTCAATTTGGAACCCAGCAAGTATTTTGACCTGGTCCACCTACCTACCGGGGAACATAATTTCCTCTTGCAAATAATTTTGTTTGGATCAACCTAATTATTCCAAGAATGAATATTTTTACAATCTCCATCTCTTTTGTATTCACCTTAGCAAATTGTCTCGAATAAATCATATCAATTATAAATAATAAACGGTTAAAATTAATTAAAAATTGATGGACACTATTATTTTCTGAATAATACTAGAGACACAAACTATTCTATAAATATTTTACAAACTGTTGATGTGGCATACTCCACCTCAGCATATTGTGTGGGACTGAAAACTATATTGAAATAATTTATTGATCAATATGCTGAGGTGGAATATATCACATAAACAATTTATAAAATATTTTGTGTCTATAACATTACTTTTATTTTCCACCCAAGAACCCAATTCCATCTAAATAGTTTATGACAACTACTACCCAATAATTACACGTGTAGGACCTTTAACTCACCATATAAGCAGAATCCTATATCCACCAACCACGTCCCCCGTACCTACGGATTATTCTTTTTTTGCTAAATATTCGGATTATTCATTGATAAGTAGTATTCCTTCCCTTTCGGGATCAATATTAATTTTTTTAATTTTTTAATTTATTTTTAAAAAAATTAAAAATAAATTATAATTGATAATATTTTTTAAGTAGTTTATGATATTTATAATTGTATTGATAACTTAAATAAATTTATGTTAATTTTAAGTTTGAAATTAAGTACTTTTAAAAAGTTAAAATTGATTTTATTTAAAAGAAAAGTAGTATATAATATTTAATAATACGGACCTGATTTGTAATAAATGATGATTATAAGAGCTTACATGATGACCATTATGCTATGTGCATCCTGCATTTTAAGATTTATTGACCACCATTTAAAATTTCAATAGCAATGTTATAATAAAAGGCTTGCCTAACGCAATGTTGAGGATATAACCATCGTTATAAATTTATGTAAATCGGTTTTGTATCTATAATCTATGACAGAAAAATCGTTATTATAATTAGGTTTCATACTTAAAGTTCATTTGAAAAAGAAAACCAGTATATATATATATATATATATATATATATATATATATATATAATAATTACAATCATACAATACTTAATTCCTTGTACACAAAAATCATCCAAAATACAAATATTTTGCCATCTTATATATTAATGTCATATGGAACCTATTTAATTTTTAGAGGTAATTTTATATAAACGGCTCGTTAATGAGATAAAGAATGAAATATATAGTAAATCTAAATTTTGTTTTATATACAGTATATTTTAAATTAAATAGTTTGGAATTAGATGTAGTCTCTATCTTATAAATACGCTCAATCTCAGTTTAAGAGAAAAAGGAAATTGAGAATTTTTAGTATACTTAATTATATGGAGTTGAAAGGGGGAATTTTTGTATCCTCTCGTTTTAATATTTAATTTTGTTAAATTTTGTAAAAGAAATATATACTTTATTTTTTATAAACGGCCCATTTTAAACGATTTGGAATAAGATCCTCTCTTTTTTCCCTCATTCTCCCAATCGGGAAAACAGACTTCATCTCCTGTCTATATAAACTCACACTCCATTACAACTACTCTCATTCACTGCATTAACTTTCAGATAACCACCACCACCGCCGCCGCGTAAACACAGAAAAAGAACTATATATATATATATTATATATATAGCACAAAAACAAGAGAAAATTAATCAATCAAAAAGAAGGTACTGCAAGTAAGTAGAGATCGATCGATCGATCGATGATGATAAATGAATGCAAGAAGCATCCTCAACAACGTCAACAGCCAGGCGTTTGCTCTTCTTGTCTCACTGAGAAACTCACCTCCCACCTCTCTAATCTATCTCCTCCTCCCCCTGATCATCTACCAATCCTCAAAACAAAAATATTTGCGGTATTCTCCCCTAATTCTAATTCCCACGCTTCCACTTCTTCTACCTCCATGTCTCCGGCGGGTCATCGCCGCCACGCTTCCACCGGCGGTTCTGTCGGTTTTATTATAACTACTAGTAGTACCGGAAGCCTGAAAAAGAGCAGATCCATAGCATTTGTCGCCACTAGCAACCGAGGAGGAGGAGGAGCTGGAGGGTTTTGGAAGAAGTTGATTCGTTCAACGGGGAAGGGGACTAAAAAAGTTTTCATGCATTCAAGAACTAGTCGTACTGTAAAATCAAAGGTCTCTAATAATTAATCAATTTTAATTATTACTAGCTATGTATTAGCTGTACTATTTTGGTGGTTTTGGAGTTTTAGCTGCTAGGTGATCGATTAATTAATAAAACTTGCACAAGTTGTGAGCGATAGGATGCATGCACGGTGTTTTCTTGTATATTTATTCATCTCTGTTTCATCTTTGTTGAATATATGTAAAGATATATATATATATATATATATATATATATATATATATATATATATATTGTTTATACTGAAATTATTTTTATTGTTTTACAATTTCGTAAATTAAGTTGGAAACACATAATATTTTAGAAGAGCTCAATTAGACTTTAAAAAAAACTAGTTTACATGGCTGACATTACGTATTATTAAAACTGAGAATATTTGATCGTAAAAGATGATGGGATAGAGAAATGTGAGAATGTAAACACGAGACCGTCAACTTTCTCAATACATTTATTTAGGTCCACCTTTATTTTCTTTTTAAATTATTTTTTTGGGTGGGTCGGGTTGGAGCCATGGAGGGGTTCTATTCTATCCTTCAATAATTAACTAAAAAGGAGGTTAATAGCTTCCTGTACCTCAAATTCATTTTCTAAAATAAAATAAACCCACTCAACCGGAAGTCAGTCAGTCACCAAGTTCAAACTAGACTCTAACCAGATTTCAGAAGGATCCTAATGAAATTCCAATAAAAACAAAACAATCAATTAGATGCAGAGTTCAAGTATCGGTCTCTGTACTTTCAAGAAACGTAAAGATCATATATATTTCAAAAGAAGTTCATGATTATGTTAACATGGTGTATCAATCTACAAGTACTGTAGAGGTAATGCAAATGCTAAAGTCTGAGCGAGCTTCTACAACTACCTACATGACAAAACTCCAGACTATATCATTTTGTTGAACATAATTGTGATGCGCCATCTTGAGTCTACCAGTAAGACGCAGATACCTTTAAATAATGTAAGTGTTGAAGGGTTTAAGCCCCCTGTAGCTCTAATATATCAGGACATCAATTCGATCCTTCGGTGTAAATTTCTTCTCGGAGGACCTGTACATCTTTTGGTCTTGCTAACTTACCAATTTTACAAGTGTGTGTGGAAAATCCATGACGACATCCGAAAGGCTCAGCTGTCCATTTCATCATTTCCCTCTTCAGTTTGATTCCCGCGCTCTGAAGTAGGCCGTTTCAATCTTTGAAATATGTCATCAAGAGACTCCGATGACGAGGAAGCGCTAGGGATAAGTTTGGAATCCTCAACTTCGCGTAAAGGAATGAATTTTTTGGCTCCTATGTTTGT
This sequence comes from Panax ginseng, assembly GCA_020205605.1. Lineage (NCBI taxonomy): Eukaryota > Viridiplantae > Streptophyta > Magnoliopsida > Apiales > Araliaceae > Panax > Panax ginseng. The sequence continues at coordinate 25,303,675 of CM035145.1, forward strand.
CTTGAAAGTTTGAAAACCTGACTTCATTGTTGCCCATGTTGAGGCTATGCTAGAAGATGGGACTCCTATGATATTAGTAGTAGAGGGAGATTTGGCGGCATCCAGCAACGAGTCTTTAGTAGAGGGCACATCCTCCGCTGGCTTCATGTTTGCTGGCTTTCTGTTCTGTTCTCTTATAGCAGCATACTTGCTGCTAATGGCTTCTCTATGTCCACTGAATCTACGAACCTCGCTAGAAGGTGTTGATGAACTTTCCTTCAACTCCTGGAGTAAATTTAATTTTTCCATCATTTCAACAGCACTTATATCCTGAACAATTTAACCTTCCGGTTAGAAAGGAATATATTGATTGGAATATATTGATTTATCACACCGGACTGAGAACTATACATAATTAACAAAAATTTGTACAAGAAAGTTTCATCAAGACAATGATAAAACAGGAGGATTCCTATTCTATATTCATCTGTGTAACTGCATTTGGTGAATTCTGTAATACCCGGTTAAAAAATAATTATAAAATAATAACAAGTTTATAATTAGATAATGGAATAGAAACTAATAATTATTTATACATATCTAAAACCTATTAGGATAAGTCAGTTAGACTGTGACAAACTTTTAATTTTAAAAGGACTGTTTTACTTGGTAACTCATTTTGCAAAGAATTAAAGATATTTAGTAACTAGAGAGAAAAGAACGTAAAAAAAAAATATTTGGCTTTAGGGTACTGCAGAACAGAGAAGAAGAAAAGAAGAAAACCTAAAATTAAACTCTTCCTTTTCAATTATGAGTTGAAACTCGTATTATTTATGTATGTGCGCAAGATTTTAGTTAAAAGTATAAGTTATAACATCTCATCCTAATAATTTTATTTGTCCTAATTTTATATTTAGGATTTGTTCGCTTTTATTTTCGTATTCGCAATATCGAGGTAAGTGGTTTTCCGAACTACTTAGTAATTTTAAAATTATCGTTATTTATATGTATGTCTTAGTAATTACTCGGATGCCTAAATGCACGGTTTCAAAATTTATTATGTTTTATTTAAGGTTTCTATTTAAATTAAAATGTTATGTTCTTCTATTTAAACTACGGATCAAGTATTTATTTATGAACTGTGAAATGAGATTGTATGATTTAGAACTGTGAAAAAATATCGTTTAGAATATCGATAATATAGAGAAAAGCTTTTGAAATTCTCAGTCTGATGACTGTATAAAACCCGTATTGATTACGTTTAGTTCCGGAGCTAATATAGGACCTACTTAGCGCACACCTTTTAGATGCTCTTCATATTAGATACCTTAGTAGGGTGCATGATTATTGACGTTATAGAGTTTTTGAGCCGTGTTACAGGGTTATTGTAACCTTAGTCGCTAAGGTTATGGATTAAAAGATATATTGTATACATTGAAATTATTTTGAATATGAAATTCGTTTTATTATTATCTATTTTAGTTTTGAAAAGTATATTTACTATTGTTATCGAACAAAAAAAAAATTGAAAAAAAAAGTGTTTTGCAAATTATACTTGATACACGTAAGTGTAGTAAGGATTGTCACTTGTTGTGCTTCACCGCTCACCCCTTACAAATTTTTACAGGTCCCATCGTTGAAAGTCGAGCACTTGTTTAATGCATTTGAAATAGCTGGAATTTAGTTTTAGACATTATTTCTTTTTGTTGTTGGATTTTGACAAAACTCTTAGTTTCGGGGAGCTGCGTCTCCATTTTATGATTTTGATATTTAGTGGTACTTCATTTTAAATTAGATTTGAAAGATGTTTATTGGTGAGTTATTTTGTTTGGGCTGCGCTATTGATATTGTTGCCTTGCGGACCCTTTGGGCTTGCGGCAGCCGGCATGTAGCACTTCGGGCATGTAGTAGGTTCGGGTGTTACAAATTCAATTTAAATACATCCATTATCATGTCTTATCATGTCTTTAGAAGAAGGCATGTTTAAAAACCATAAAATAAATTAAATGTTTCATTTTCATGGTTTGAATACTTACTGCATTATTGCTGCCAGCCTCCAAATCCATGCTCGAGTCTCTAAAATTCCTCGCCAATGGAATAACCACCTCACCAACTTTCCGCCCTTGTTCAATCCAAGTTCGTTCTGAGGAACCGAGGAAAATAAATTACTAGGATGTAAGAAATAAAGGTTCTTATCCTCCCCCTCAGGTGACTAACCAAAAGAGTCTTAAAGCATACAGACTACAGCAAAAAAAATGTAGGTATAAATTTGTTGATTTTCAAAAGTGCACAACAAACCAAAGTTGTTCATGTGCTAACCTTTTTGCAGTATAATTAATCCCGATGAATCGAATCCATCCAAATCATCGGCTTCAGTTTGGAATTTAAAAATCTTCCAATTGCCAAAAAAACTTAATATCCGGTCAAAGAAATTGCAAGCAACCAACAGTGTATATATAACCATAATAAGTGGATAAATTTTGTTGAATCCTTCCCCAAAGAAAGGGACAGCCTCATCAATGTTCCCCATTCGCTGCAGCCATATGAATTATGAAGTCATTAGCAATAGAAGAAATGGAAAAAACTTAAAATTTGGAATCAATGTTGCTTCACAAATTTTCAAACAAATTAGTAGTTGCAACTAAAGACTAAGGAAATACACATGATAAAAGTGTACTAGCAAAACCTTGAATTAATGACTGAAAAGGTGGAGTGCTAAGTGTGGAAAAAAGTCTTGAGGAAACACGATAATAGTGATTTGAATTTAGACAAATAAAATTAATAAATTATATTGTCAATGTCTATTTGGAAATCAGAAACTGAGAGGAGAGAGACTACTAAAGGAACAAAACAACCAAGAGAACTGCCATCTTTAGATTCTCCAAACATATTTAAAAGTAGATAAACAGTCTAATGAAACTCAAAGATCATGGAGTCTTGAAAGCTAGTACTTGTTTGTCTGACCTAGAGAAAGGGGGGGGGGGGGGGAATAGAACCAAAATGTAAATCCACAGAAAATCTTAAATGACTCCAATAAAAACCTCAGTTCAGTAAAGAAGACAAACAACCAAACAAAGAAAACTGATTAAGAATAGTTTTGTTATGTTACAAGCTTTATCACATAATACTCAGTTTTTGCAAGGCAGGTGTAGGCAGTATGAGAATAAATCTGCAGCTCACCTTCTCAAAAATAGTTTTCTTGTTTTTACCAAGACTAATGAGATTGAGGAAATTATATGAAATTGGAGGAGCATACCGAGCAACCATCCTGGCAGAAATGTTAAAATGGAAGTAATTAAACACTTCTGTTAAAAAATGGCAAAAAAAAAATCTCACACGGAAATCTAATTTACAATAAAAAACTTACGAGCAGATCTCAAGCAAGTTGACTGAGCTTGTCTGTCTTGGTGTTAGTGAGTAAAACATTAACATTCCAACTTTGAATAATGAATAATATGTACAAATGCACATGTACATCAAAGGGACAAAAGCAAAGACCTAGGTAGAGATCAAGGAAAAGAAAAAGTAAACATCAGTTAGTCTGCAGAAACTAAAAAAGAGATGGTCATCAAAGTGCAAATTACAACGCTATAAGCATGGTGATTAGAAATGACTAGCAGGCAAATAGTGCTCCACATATAAAACTCAGATTATATATCAAATATGAACAGTAATTTAAATTTAGAAAACTTTCAACAGTAAACTAGAAGAATGATATAGTTCATGTAAAACAAGATAAAAAAGAATGGATAATGAACCAAAGCAAATCATACAGATAAATTAACTGGATAGAACAAAAATCAGAGAAAGCAGTAGAATACAATTAAAATAAAAACATATCACTTTTTGTTTAAGCCAGACTACCATCACAAATTTTTGAAAGAATTGTGTGTCCAAAATGATATTCGCTTATTGACAGGCAAAACTTGATTAAAAAAAAATTATACAAAAAAAATTGCAACTCATCCTAAAGTAAAACCTAGTAACAATTGAATTCCATCTTTAAATTGAATAAACTCAAAAGGTCCTTATTGAAGATTATTTGTGCTAGATTATAACTTCTAGCATAAATTGAGATGGTATGTAGTGTTTGTCGCAGCTTATAAGAATATGCTATAATCATATATTTGTTTAAATTATGCACCATTAACAAGTTGCTAGTATATTTACATCATTTAACAAACTTTCTGAACTTCTGAAAAAGCACTCGATCCATTCATTAAAAAACCTGTGATATCCCAAGTAATGTGATTGTCAATAATCTGATAACTTCAGCTGCAATGAATGGACTTATACTTAAGGACAGAATTAAAGCATGATCATAACAAAAACTTGAGATGAAGGAAGATTTATATAGATTATTATGAAGTTCACCAAGTATTTGATTTATTTGGTAAACTTAATTATAGGATCAGCCAAATTCTAAGAAAAAAATACTCTGAAGTTAGATAAATGCAATAATCAAAGAGAACATGTATTTAGTTCTTTATAACAACGCTTAGAAAATGGTGGTTGGTGGGTATTGGGCAATGTTCATGAGAAAATTAGACAGAGCCCCTACATTCATCTCCACAACACCACCATACTAGTAACTTAAACCCGCACATACAAACCTAAATACATGTAGCTCATTATTTCCAATAACCAATATTATAAATCTAGCACTAGGAAGGGGGAAATGAATTATTTAAAAAAAAAAGAGTTAGCCAACAGAACCTGAAACTTAAACTTTCTTTTAACATTAAATACCTCTACTTGCACAATCTTTCATTTACCCCAAAATATTCAAGCTTTTTCGAAACTGGAATAAAACACTCTTTGACATTTTCAAGGCTATTAATTTGCACTCATTATGCTATGAAAAATCAAGCAGGCAAGTTTTCGCTTATACTTGTTTTGCACCATTATCGTCACATTAATCTTCTAAAAAGTTCAGTAAATGTGCGACAAATTGTGAAATTTACCCAGGTGCTTGTCAAGATAAATGCGCACTAACCTAGTGGCCACTTAAACTAAGAATCTTACAGTCTTACCAGTTACCATTGATCGTATCATTGAGGTCAGAACAGTGCAGTCACCTATGTGCTTCCTTTTGGTAAAACCAGATGCATCAAATTGTGCATATTCAAATTGCCATAGATACAAGTCATGCAACACATACTTATGATGGTGCAGAAATCACAGACATCGAAGCACAAGGACAAACATATCTATTACAATCCAAAATTTTCTATAGTAAATAAACACTGGTATAATCATATGAAAAGCTGGAGAGAGAGGTAAATTTGAAAAAGACACAAGCACTACTCTTCGTCAAGGAAATATGTCCCACATTATTTTAAAGGAAAATAAACACCAGGAAATAATAGGATCTACCTGCACAAGCATCTCTTCCTTCCCTACAGAATTTATGAGAATTGAAAAAAGAGATAAATCAAGTCCACTAGGCAAGAGAGTGGCCTCTGCTAAAAGAATTGCCACTGACATGCAACCAAGAATGACAGACAAGAGTTTCTCCATGTGCTTCCACATGATACATCGCCAAATCAATTCTGCAAGGAATTGTCAATTTTAGTTTTTGATAAATATTCAAGAAAATAAATAGCAGCATCAGAAGGGAGTGTTATCCCAGTACACAAGTATCTATGAAAAGCCACTCACCCTGTGCACTATCTCATCCAATTCAAATCCCTTTCCCACCTGGTAATATTAAACATCCATCCATCTTAATTATACTAAACCTCTCTCTTTCTCTCTGTTTATTATATTATCAACATATTGATCTGCTTTACATTGATTAAATTAGTGTTCAAGAGTCAAGACTGACTGATGAAATTTTGTTCTCCATACATATTACTTTCTCACTGTTCCAAAATTCAAAATTAGGGATGCATTTTATAAAAGGTTCTTTCTATGATAACTTCATGTATCCAAATATTGTGTGAAGATATAAAAGATAATAAAAACCTAATGACAAATTAGGAATATCATTACATTTGATAATACTAAAGTAGAAATGTATCTCTGTTCAGTTAATGACAGGAAATAAGAATATATCTTTAAAATCATTTTAGGACAAGGATAACCTTAGCCACGATCTAGGTAATATTGTCATCACAACAATTCACTAAAGTACGGTATTATTTGGTACAGCGTTTTATTAAATGAATGATACATAAATATCAAAACAAGAATATTAGAAATATTAATCAGCTAATTACCCGTCATATCAAAGAAGGATCCCAATGTGCCAGTCCGCTCAGGTCTGAAGTTTGAAATAAATTTCCTGCAATTTAGTAAATGAAATTTTAGTTGGTTACAATCACAATAATAGCACAACTATAATAAATGTTTATATAATAGCAGGTTGTTATGGGCATCTAAGTGAAACTAATTACAACTCATGAAACGATGTTGCAGGGTGCATCTAAGCATGGCCTTTGAATTTTAAACATATAATTGAAAGATATAAGAACTAACTAAGAGCGAAAATTTATTACAGAACTATAAAATTGCAGAAAAACAGTTTGCCCAGGGAAATGTCATTTTACCATATAAACTGTCATATGATTTCTTTTAATACATAAAACTATCAGTAGTAATTCAATGAGTAACCCAATTATAACAAATTGTACTATAACTGATTCCATGTAGTTTTCCAAGGACTAGGTATTTAATATGTAGAACACAATTGCTAGTTTCTCTAAGAGTGAGAGCATAGTAAAATGATTTATATTTATTAAAAAAAATATTAATAGGAAGTGTAGGATGCCAGTAGTGAACACAGAAATACCCGTAATTAATTTCATAGGCAAGTGATTTTTGGAAAGTCTATGGAACAAGATGGTCAAAATAAGTTTTTCCTTATGCCAAATTGACTGCAGCATATAAATTGGCACATAAGGAGTATATTAAGTTGGTACTATTCATGTTGCTCCACTCAGCCAAACGATCCAAAATTTGATTATCTTTCCTTAGCATAGCAGTCAAGCACTAGGGTTGACAATAAATTATCTCAACCCATTGACTGATACAGACCTGCATTATAATTTGGTTGTACTTGGGTGTAGAATCAGCTGTTTTCAGTCCTATTGCTTTATCATAATTTATTTTATTATAGAACATCCAATGCAATGAAGAAGAGTTTGGCAACAGAGGATTGAGATTGATCCTTGATTTCATGTTATGTTTAGGCAAGTTATCAAAGCCTCAAAATCACGGTTTCAAAAGCTTTCTACATTTCAGTTGCTGTCAGAATATAATCAAAGTGGACACACACAAGCATAAACTATAGTGAGTTTTCACTAGAAAACTGAAACCTGAATAAAGTAAAATTAAATATAACATCAAACTTAAACAGGCTAAAATGCAGAGGAGAAACTGAACTAAGACATCAGTATTCAGTAGTTTAGAAGTTTATAAGTTCGGAGCAGACCATCCAGTTGCATTGCGTCGTTCGTAATTCTTTATTGTGTCTTCCAGTTCAAGAGCCTCCAACACACATGTCATATACTCACTGCAAAACAAAAGCTAATTAGATAAAATGTGTCATATAGTCACTACAAAAACACAAATTAATTAGAAAAATGGGTAGACTATCAGAAAAAACAAGCATTCAGGTCATTGTTATTTTTCCACTCAAGACAGTAATCAAACAGTTAAGAGTTGGTGGCCGAGAACAATTTTTCCAACATTGAAAACTGATGTGAAATAAGAAAGCCTTAATGAATTCCCTGAACTGTATCAAACATTTGCATGAATAACAAAAAATAGGTAAACCATAATATAAAATACTTACTGAAAAAAATCATTAACCAATTCTTAGCATATATCAGAAATCGTTTTTACCGTTAGATTTGAAAAGTTAAAAGAGAGTATTTCAAATTTAGTATACCTATTTCATACACCTAGTCCCCAATTAGGCCCTAGGTAGTCCTCTACAGTGTCAATTTGGTTGGGTGCCTAGGCATAGGCCTGGGTGAGAATTAGAATTAGTCCTCTACTGCATGAATTAAATGAAGGATTTGAAGCTCAACAATTTTTAAATCAATTTGTCATGCCTTATAAGATTCTTCTTTTCGTAATTATTCAAGTAAATCTATAATTCTTACATCTAATATATATAACTAAATATATCCAATAGCAAGATAAATAAATAGACCTCGGCGCATAGGCGCTAGGCACCCCCTCCATTACAAGTGCTTTCTAGAACACTGAGAAGAGGTAGCGAAGAGTGGAAGACAAAATCTCACTCTCTTTAAGTTACACAATAAAATGAAAATTGCAAGGGAAAAAAATACAAGATCCCTTCAAAGATAAAAGAACTAGTAATTGGAGTATTACAAAGGGTGACAAATGAAAGAGTTGTGGGAAGTCGTGGATAAGGAAAAATTTACTAGTAAATTAGCCACCTTAAAACCAGACCCCCCCCCCCCCCCCCCTTCTTCTCAAAACACACATACGCCCAAAGAAAAAAGTCACCAGCTCCATAGCTAGCAAGAGAGAGAAAAGAATAAAAACCCTGCTAGCTAAATTTCCAAGATTTACTCTGGAGACCAAAAAATATAGAGGATCAGCCTCCCACCCATTGTGCTACAGGCCAAGTTTACTTTTAATCCGTTGTCACAAAAACAGTCCAAATGTCGACTAAGAAATCTACAAACATTTGTCTATTATATAAATGACAACACTGGAACTCGACAGGGTGTATCGAATGAAGTAATCATCATAAGACGCAAGATTGAGCCTAAGCCACTTTTTGCAGAGGATTAATGAGTAAAAGGTAATTTTTACTTGTGATCTATGTCACTAAGCATACATGTCATCTAAAAAATCAAAGAGAAACAAATTTTTGACTCTAGATGTTTGGACAGAGTAATTTAGATTAAATGGACCAACTAATTATATGTTGGTATGTATAAGGCAATACAAAATATGCAAATAAAAAAACACATAACAAGGTGTAGTCCAAGATTTCGTGGTAGAGTTCATCAATGATGAAGGCACATATTTTTCAATTTATTACTATTAGTTTTTATAAGTCAATTCATTACTTATTTACCTTTTATATCGATAATACTCCTCTCGAGCTCCCCTTAGATGACGCCTAAGTATCGCCATAGATTTCTCATCTGTATCATAGTCCATGTCATTATCCCCTAAATGACCACCTTGTGGTTTGAATGATGGATCTTTCCTGAACTGAGAAATGATTATTGATTTGAAAAATGTAATGGAGAACCATGTCGGAACAAATATAATTCAGAATTTTGTACAAGATGAACTTATCCGAAAAATATAACATGTAGAATATGCAGAATACCATTTGAACCAACATATTATCAATGACATCCATGTAGGGCCTCAAAGGATCGCGCTTGGACATCTGCTTGGATGTTGCCTGAGCAACCTAAAAAGTGCACAATGACAGGAAAGTGGGTTACTAACCAACAAGACAACTAAAAATATGCTCGATGCAGATGCTAAATTGCTAATTGTCACCAATGTTGCATGGACTCAGGATCCCTAGAAGTGTCCGACACTGGACTCCCCTATTTTTAGAATATTTTTCACTATATTCGAGTGTCCAATACCATACCCATATCGTATCCTGTTTCGATGGTCTTTCTTCTATACGGTCTGGACTTCTCCGATCTCTTGTGCAAACATTATAGTCCCCCACTAGCATCTATTTATGCATGTCACAAAATGTACAGGGATGATACTACATGAAACTAAGCTTAGTTCCTACTTCACCTAATCATGCTAAACCTACAGACACAGCATAATTATACTCGATGCTGCAGAAAAAGTAAAAACATTCAGTGGACTTGGTATTATAAATCATTTTCAAGGGGTTCAGAATAATAGAACAAATCCAAGTAATTGTTGTTCATTCACATTCCACTACCTAATTAATTATAGTAATAGGCTAACTGGGAATTCTGCAAAATAAAATTTAAGTTCCTCATCCAAGAAAGATAAGCAAATCCAAGTTGAACCGCATTAAAAATAATGACAACACTAATGCAGGACTTGGACTAAAAATGAGCTGAAGAACATATAAAAAAAGTAAAAAACTATAACATAAAAAGCGTTGGTACTTCCTATTCAAGTAATAATATTTTCGTATTGTCAATGGAAATCACTTACTACAATGGCATTTGACAAATCTTGATGGGCATTGTCAAGCTTCACAGCCATTTTGGCAATTTTATGAGAAAGAACCTTCTGGCGAGTAGTCCAATCAGAATTTCTCCATATGCTCTTTGGAATTTCACTCAATGCAAAACCAAGAAGAAATGCACCCGTAACAAGTCCAAAAGTATTGGAACATCCCATGGCTAGACCTAACACATTTCCAATCCTGCCAATAAATACACCAAGCAAGAATAAATGACAAAGCAATTACTTATGTATTTATGAGCGAGATAGAAGTAATAAATAGATAAAATATGCTAGCTTGGTACCACTGTAAATTCTTAAGATTGTGGACACAACTATAATTCCTCCATCCCACCTTATTTGCAACATGTTTTTGATGTGTGATACAGGTTTTAAGATGTGCCAAAAGTATACTTCAATATGATATTTTGAAATAATTTATAATATAATTAAATATATAACATTTGATTATATTAAAATATACAAATATATATAAACAAATAAAACATAATCGGAACGTCTTAAAATATGTGCTACACACTTAAAAAAAGTGTGGCAAATAATGTGGGACTGAGGGAGTACACTTTATCCATCAATATCATTACGCGTCCCTACAAACCCTGCCAGATCCAATACCCGCCAATCTGGTACAAGAGAAGAACATGCAACCTCAATGAAGTTCAAACCATTTTAAGCGACAAGATGGAATTCCTTATTAATCTGTTGATTCTCACATGTCTACGTTTCTGTTTTGAAAAGATATCATTCTTTCACCTACACATCTGGTTTAGGTTCCTATTCCATTTCCCATTCATGTATCATAACTAGAAACAAAGTAGCCAAACTTAATGTACAAACACATGGAAATCAAGAAAAACATTTACTTAATAGGCAAAAGCTTTTAATAGCCACAGTGAGAATATAAAGTTACAGCTGCCTCAAAATCTCTGCACATAATATATTAAACGAGAAGAAACAAAGGTCTCTAAAAAATAATAAAAGAATATATTGTAGCAGCAAGAAACTAACTTTTTTTTGCGCATGGTAAAGACCAGAATTAGTCCAAAAAGACCAACAGATCCCACAATGAAGTAGAAGACTAAGTTTACACGTATGCTAGTCTTTAGTCTTTCTATCACAGTAAAGTCTCCAGCATCTTCATAACCCTGTATAAGGGGGGCCACGAGCCTGCTCAGGGAGAACAAAACAAAACATGATCATATAAGCCAGTTCACTTTGCCAATCCAAACACTGAAAAAGCTACTAAAGGAAAATGACCAAATTACACAAAAGACACATCAAGTGCAAGCAATAACATAATGTTGCCTACATCAGAATAAAAACATTCATACAGAAGCATAACACAGGTTTAGGCAACTTATACTTAAAACTAATAGAAATCGATTTCATATATGAAACTTAAGGAAATTTTGTGCTTGGGTTGCATCCAGGACATGTTATAGGAGTTTCAGCTGATGGTTAAGGTAAATGCTCAATGCAAAAGGTCAAAACACATTTTATGAGCACTTGATGGGAATCAAAAAACGTCCCACTTAGTCATATTTGCATCAGGAATCTGGATACTTTGTTACGCAATGTAGCTACAACTCTCTCAAAAACCCTGAGCAAATTGTCACAACTCCACAGTACACAATAAACAACTACGCCCAAAAAATCAAAGAATAAAAAACACCCTAATCTGAATTCTGCTTATCTTCATCTGAAGAATGCAATAAATAGACTGAGCGAAGAAATTAGTGTCAATCCACAAGACAATATACCAAGTAAGCAAAAATGTACTCCAATAAGACCAGCTCCAAAAGAAAGAGATGCCTCCATTGTCATGACCAATAATTGTCTGCATAAGAACAAAACAAATAAATAACATTATTAAAACCAATCAAGCTGATGCATAAAAATGCTTGTTAGAAAACTTCTTACAACTTTTTGGTTGTTTTTCTCATGAAAGTAAGGAAAGCACGCATTCATTTTCCTTTTTGTTTTTCTTTTCATTTAAAAAAGATTAGTAGAGGGAAGAGAACTCATGACGTAAACGAAAAGAAGATCAGAACCAACTACTTTAATGTATTTTTCCATACCGTCTCTAAGAAATCCATGACAGAGTTTTCCAATTACTTATCGAAATAAAAAAAAAACATTGTAAATTTATACAAATCTATTCTCTTAATCCTCAAAGTGTCAGTCATTGCAACTTCAGATATGGTCTCCTGTCTTCTCTTTTGCATTGCAAAGTGATGCGGGAGTTTAGAAGGGATTAGGAATTGTGTCTCCTTCTGTCAATTTCGAGGCGATCTTTTATTGGATCATAGTTATACTTAGTTTTTCTTGATCATATTTTTAAAGTGATACTTAGTTCTTTTATAGGTATTCTTAAATAAAAGAAAAACTAGAAAAGGGAGAATGAATTACAATGCATTAGAACACCTCTAATAAGAAATTAAGGGAAAATACAGATGGGAGTAACCGTAAAAACCTGTATGGGGAACGTTCCACCAATTACTAAGCAAATCACAAAAAGGAAATCCATGTAAAAGCTGACAGTGAAGAAGCCCAGAGAGAAGACAACTTCGGGATTGAAAACTTAAGATGATGCATTGTTCTTTTTTTAAGGGTGGGGGGGGGGGGGAGGTTTTATTAGAACACATAGAGTAACATAGAGAAGAACAGAGGTCCACCAAAACCAAACAGGGGAAAATTAAGAATCCCTCAACAGACTGCTGCACCTCCCCAAATATTATTGTTTCATTATGTCCTTCAAATTTGCAAACAAAGAGGTGATTTAGAGTCCTATTACTTCGTTCTACTTTCTTTAGCATCAATAGGAGCAATCCTATCACTCTCGCATTCAAAACGATTTGTACAGCTCACACAAGTCATCATTAAGTTATACCTTCTTATTGTTACAGAGGTGATTTAAAGTCCTATTACTTCGTTCTACTTTGTTTAGCATCATCCCTATGATCGATAACTAGCAATTGTGGAGACTCTAGAATGTGATTGATACCCACCAATTCCGGATAGCGTTTAAACGAGCAAGCAATCCTTAGTAAATTACGCATGTAGGCCTTTGAGGATTCTTTCTGCCATTTATTTTCTCTCAAATGCAAGTTCATTTCCCATTGCAAAACCTGTGTTACAAGGACTCTTCAAGTTTCCAGAAGTACATGGTTGTCGGTATTGGACATTCAAAATTAGTGAGAATTAGTGAAAAATGTTCTAAATAATAGAGTCCAGTTTCGGCCACTTCTAGAGTACAGGGACGAAACCAAGATTTGATCTTGGGGGGGCAAGAATTTTTTTAACAACATAATATATATTCATAATTAAAAAGTAAAGTTCCACCATTACAAAACACATTTTTACTAAAACAAAGATAATGTAGTAATAGATTTGCTTTACCAAAGACAACAAAACATAGCAAAAAAAGTCTTTTAAAATATATCTTCGTCAAAATTGCACCCGGCGTTCTTTCAAATCACGAAATCCATCTATGATTGATTCTGTAATGAACTGTTCCGCAATTTCTTTTTCAATGTAGACAATAAGAGAATTTGTAAGATATTCATCCTCCATCTTGTTTCGAAGTTCAGATTTGACAACTCATAGATGAAAATGCACGTTCTGTAGTTGCAGTAGAAACTGGAAGAGTTACTTGTTTCGAAGTTCAGATTTGACAACTCATAGATGAAAATGCACGTTCTGTAGTTGCAGTAGAAACTGGAAGAGTTAGAACAAGCCTGATCAGTCTATCGATTAGTGGATAGATTGTTGACTTTCATGTTTTCACCAACCATTGACAGAGATCAGAAATAGTGGACAACTTTTGAAATTCTTGATGTTGTAGTACATCAAACTCGTAAAAATATATTATTGAACAAGTGGGCCTAAAAAATTGTTCACATCACTTAGTAACAAAAATAAATCAGATCTTGGGGGGGCCATGGCCCCCTGCATCCATGCATTAGTTTCGTCCCTGCTAGAGTATTTTAAGGGATCCTGAGTTCTTAGCTTCCTTTCTCAATTTTCTTCTCAATGAATGGCACTCAAGATCAGTTGTCAAGACAGCGAACACTTCAAGTTCCTGCATTGCGTCTGATTGACAATTCTAGTCTGTGCTACGTGTAAGCATCCAACACCCAAAACATTATACAAGGATTGAAGATAAATAAAATAGAACCAATTCTTTCAATCATAAATCAATAAATATCTTAAAATGCCATATTTCGTTTTCATAAAATTAACATTTTCATCGTTTGCATTGGCCTATGCTTCCATTCTCTTCATCATATATGGGCAAACAATGTAAGCAGCTGAAGTCTGAACTTGGCATGTATCGACTTTTAGCAAAATCAGCCAAAGTGAATCATACACCTCCTAACCACAAACACAACCTACATGAAACTAACCTAAGTAAAAAACTTATCACTTGGTCCACTCAGTCAAAAATATATTAAAACTCAACTTTATGACCAAAATCCTACCACTGTAAAACAAAACTAAGACAACAGTACTGTTGGGATATTTCACATGAATCCCACATTGGAAAAATTCAAGAGTGTAGATGGGTTAATAAGTATGGTAGAGCCTCAACATAATAGGTTAACCTTTTAGGTAGGAGGTGGTCCAACATGCTTATTGGGCCCGTCTACACAGGTGTGCGCTGCTACGTGATGAATTGATGTGGAATGGATCATACAATTCCGCTACAAAATGGTATCAAAGCCCATGGTTCGATGGGCCCAAGTAACAACTCCAAGGTGCGAGGGTAAAAAATTCGTAGGCCTCGTGGGAGTCCAACAAGTATCAACTCCAGGGTGCGAGGGGAGTGCGAAAGTAAAATTCGCAGGCCTCGTGGGTGGAGCAAATAGAGTTGAATCAGGTGGAGCACGGGATGATTTGAGTCGGGTGGAGCGGGCTTAGGAAAGCTCTAGGGAAGTTGCTGAGACACGTTTGCCCCGGACATGGTGGAGTAATATTAGAGTCAAGCAAAGCTCTTGAAAGACTCAAAGGTGAAGTATTTGAATCGGGTGGAGCAGGGCTCGGATGGCTCTAGGAAAAACTGCTGAGACACACGTTTGTTGCTGGCGTGGTGGAGTAGTATTTCAAAGAAGGTGTGCTTAATGATGAGAATACTCTAGTATGATACTTGTGATGGGTATTCAAGTGAAAGGTGGAGATTGTTGGGATATTTCACATGAATTCCACATTTGATAAATTCAAGAGTGTAAATGGGTTAATAAGTATGGTAGAGCATCAGCCTAATAGGTTAACCTTTTAGGTAAGGAGGTGGTCCAACATGCTTATTGGGTCCGTCTACACAGGTGTGCGCTGCTAGGTAGGACTGAGCAAGTAACCAAATTGAAACCGAAACCACACCAAAAACCGCACGAACCGCACCAATTAAAACCGCACCAACGGTTCCGGCGTATGTGGCGGTTTTAGGTGGGTTGAATAACCAAATTTACGGTTCCGGTTTGGTTACTAGCCAAAACCGCACGCATAAAACCGAAACCACACCATGTGTGTGTATGTATGTATTATCTCTAGTAAATTCTAAAGTTACTTTTCATTTGAACACACTCAGAGAAAACCTCAGTCTTGCATTGTCATTTTTTCACCAATTGAAAGAAGATGTTAGAGGTTATAGAGTCAAAAATTAAGCAATTGGGTTTAAGAATTTCGAATTTGTTTGATGCGTTATTGGAGGGGCTTATAGCTGAGGGGCTCGAGCACTTGATGCATTGGTTAATGTCAATGCTATAATTGTAATAGTCTAATAGATTATTTTTAGTCATCCGTGCAATATATTTCATTCTATCTCCGGTATATACTTTTAATTTTTGGGAAACTAGATAAACATTCTTGCTTGTTATCGAATATATGGTCTCCGTTGTTTTATATAGCGCATATTTTAGGAAGGCTCTAGGGAAGTTGCTGAGACACGTTTGCCCCGGACGTGGTGGAGTAATATTAGAGTCAAGCAAAGCTCTTGAAAGACTCAAAGGTGAAGTATTTGAATCGGGTGGAGCAGGGCTCGGATGGCTCTAGGAAAAACTGCTGAGACACACGTTTGTTGCTGGCGTGGTGGAGTAGTATTTCAAAGAAGGTGTGCTTAATGATGAGAATACTCTAATATGATATTTGTGATGGGTATTCAAGTGAAAGGTGGAGATTGTTGGGATATTTCACATGAATTCCACATTGAATAAATTCAAGAGTGTAGATGGGTTAATAAGTATGGTAGAGCATTAACCTAATAGGTTAACCTTTTAGGTAAGGAGGTGGTCCAACATGCTTATTGGGTCCGTCTACACAGGTGTGCGCTGCTAGCCGCTAGGTGATGAATTGATGTGGGATGGATCGTACAATTCCGCTACAAGTACACAATATTAAAAGCTAACAGCTAGACAAGGTTTTAACAACATTCCCATACTTTTAGCTAATTATGTGATGCAATTGAGAATCTTTGTATATCCTGTACAAGTCATACTCACATAATCACATAATTTGATCAAAGCATAAATAGAAAGCTATCTACTGAAGCAATTACTGTGCCCTAAAATCAGTCAATGTGAAGAAGATGCAACAACCAAAACAAATAATTGGTCAAATAATGTGCAATGAACATAGAAATAAAATTGACGAATGAACATAAGTGTATGGTACCGTCCAAATGTCGGCAGGGACGAGAATAATGATGGAGATAGAGCAGAACCATGTGTATCCTACTGTAAATAATACGTAGCGAGGTACGTCTGGTCCAGCAAAGTACTTAAGAGTCAATAAAACCATTCCTAATGTTAAAGGAAGCGAGATCAGATAAAACACCCACATCTTTCTCTCTCTCTAAAAAAAACTATGCATCTATCGGTTTCTCTCTCTAAAACGAGCTGTTCGGGAAGGAGAAGTGATCGAATCGCAGATTTTCTGAACTCTCTCCCTCCGTATCTTTGTGTGATCCGGTGGCAATTCGTTGTATCAGCTAACGTGCGCCATCGCCTAAACGTTTCTTTGTCTTTGCAGCAGCCGCCCGGTTCGTCACGCGTTTGTTTTTTAAGACCCAGACCCGTCAAAACCGGGTGATGGAGACGGTGGACGGGTAAACTGTTCAACTGTCACTTTAATTGTTGTAATTAAATGTACGCCACGTGGGATTGGGAGGATCATTAAAATGTAATTTTGTTTAATAAAATTATTTTTATTGATGACTACAACTTACAAGTACAATTAGTTCTGTCCTCAAAAGAATGAAATAAATTATTTAAAATAAAAAATAATTATATTATTTAGTAAAATCTATTAATATAAAAATTAAAATTACTCATTTTTGTTTAAAAATTAAAATTACTCATTTCTTTCTTATATTTAAATTTTTGTTTATGTTGGGTTATGGTGATAATCTGACTCATTCTCCATATTCAGTTTTGTAGATTAATCCATATTTATTAATTGTGAAGTTGTATATATGATGGTTGAATGAAAAAACGCATACTATGCGGACATAATAATTGAACATAAGTGTTTTATACTTTCATTTATTTTTATTCAGGTGAAATTGTAAAGCATTCGTGTCAAATTTTCATTTCAATTATCATGTTGACACAGAAGAGCTCTGGTTCCATTGGTTAAATTATTCACTCTATGCTCCTCTTAAATAGTCTATATTTATTAAAATTATGTCGTTTTGAAAATTTTTTTAAAAAACAAGTGGGATCGCGGGTGACATTTTTATAAATATAAGAAAAATAAGTGGGACAACTGTGACGCCCCCAAAATTAGGTATACATCACCCATCTTGGGTCGTCAGATACATGGTACAAAATTCAAATACAACTTATTAATACAACTCGTGGTATGCAATACGACAAAACATAAGCTGTGAGTTTGAATACAATTATTGTCTACTAAAGATTATACAAACTCAAAAGGAGTCCTCATTACAATTATTAACACACTATTTCACATAATAGTGAGGGACTACTAATCTTATCCTCCGGACCGTCACTCCGCTCCTCGATTAGTCTCTGCTATGTTCTCATTTCACGAAGAATAATAAAGTGAAAGAAAAGGTGAGCTCAACTAGCCAAGTAAGAAATATTATGACTAAGATAATGAGAATAAATTATCGTTAGCCTTCAACAGATGTTAAAGCGATAAAATATAACAACATCAAGTTTAAGCTGCGGTGAACAAGCAATCCATTAAAAGAGTCAAGTAGAGAATAAAATCTACTATCTTTTATGATTTAAAAGGTTTTTCATCACTTTTATCATTTGAGACTCAACTTAATAAATAATCCACATCACCGAATCACCCCGCACTACTGACCCGAGGATATTCTTTTAGTATCACGACCACAATTATCCATGCACTACGGGCCAAGAATATTTGTGTATTCATTAATGGTCATGATGATGCCAACAACTGTCCATCAATGCACTATGGGCCAATGAGAACTTTTACCACATCATTTGTAATATTACGGTTATGATTACAATAGAATAATCCTTGATCGTAATCATCATACCAAGTCCATTTATGCATTACAAAGTACGAGATGACTTTCAACAACATATAAACATGAGGATGGTGACAATGATATAAGAATTCAATAAAACAAGTTCAAGAATTAATTTATCCAGGAACTAATAACGCCCAAATTGTCAACATGATCTTTGCTTTGTAGAGTAAAATTCAAGAATGCTTAGAAGAATATTTTCATAAAAAAATCTTTGGATGAAACGCAAATATCATGGATATTCCACTAATTTCATGGAGTATAGAAGTCAAAGTTTTAACCAATTGAGTATAATCAAGAATGGAATAACAAAAGAAATCACCGTGCATGCGGTGCTTGATGTAGGCGAGTTATTCAATGAATAATAAAAGTAAGCGGAACTGTGTCAAAGAAATTCGCCAAGCGGGATGTTCCAAATGAGAATAATAAAAGGCGGAACTAGGTCCGGCGTGTAAAACGCATATGATGTGATATATTCAACAAAATAATAATAAAGATGGAACTAGGTCCCAGGCGTAAACGCATTGCGAGTGATATTCTAATGAGAAAATAATAAAGGCGGAATCATAGAAGAATGTCACCAAGTATAGGGTAGTCGCAGATATCTTTGGTTATTCAGTGAGAATAATAAAGAATATAATAATGAAGTTCTCTTCATGAATACAAAAGAAATAATATTCCTTACCATAAAAAGAAACTGAATATAAGAGTAGGGAAGTAGCGAGAATACTTTTCTTATTTCTCTCTATACTTTTCTCTACAGAGTTTCAATTGAATTAGTAAGAAATAATGAAGGAATGAGCTTCTATTTATAGAAAAATAGATCGCATAAGAACTAACTCATGAGCGGTCCAGATTGATTTACTTTAATCGACGGTCCATATTTAAAGCAAAATCTTTTAAATAAAATATAATATATTATATATATAATAACCATAAGAATACTACTTCCTTGACTTTCTCCCCCTCAAAAACCCCCGTGAAAGCACTCAGCATATATATGTATATAATATATATATAAATTAACCACATGTAGTACTTTTATATATATATATATATATATATATATATATATATATCACAACTTGTCACACTCCTTCCTGTGATTAATCTGAAATATTCCTCGATAGTAAGAATATTCCACTACCAAACGAATATTCTCCGACAACAATGAGTATTTTATAACCACTTGCTTATTTAAAAATATTTGCGCATTTTACCCATAACTAACCACATTAATCAATTCAATCCTTACTATTTCAAAATAATAAATAGAGGAAATTAAATCTTCATTTATAAAAAGTTGGGGCCTTACAAATAATATTACAGAATCACAAGATCTTGGCAACCTGTGCCGTTCCGGGAAAAGGAGGCTTTCAATAAGGATCTCTCTTACTTCTTGGCCTTAGCAATTAGGTTACCAAACCTCTCCTTGACAGAACTTTCTAGACATTGCCAATAATGTTATCTAATAATATTATCCAAATAATATAAATTATTGATCCGATAATGAGAAATACTGTGCCGTGACAATTATTGAAACAACAATAATATAAAATATCAACGTAGCAATTATTGAATCAATAAAATAAAATATTGAACAGTAATTACTATAACAATTATTGAGTAATGCCTTCTTACAAAAAAAATTATCATGCTTCATGAATAGTACTCGTGAATAGTAATTCGTGAATAGTAACTCATGAATAGTAACTCGTGAATAGTAACTCGTGAATAGTAACTCATAAATAGTAATTATAAAAAAATTGAATACTTTTATTTCATAAAATTTGGGGTCTTACATACGTACCAACTCCGGTCCCAACAACGTTGCTTCACCCATCTCATCCCAGCATACTGGAGAATGACACTTTCTTCCATACAACGCTTCGAATGGAGCCATGCCAATACTTGCTTGATAACTGTTGTTGTAGGAAATCTCCACCAATGATAAGAACTTATCCCAACTTCCCTTTAAGTCAAGGACATAGAGTCTTAATAAATCTTCAAGAGTTTGAATAGTCCTCTCCAACGCTTCGTCCGTCGAGAATGATATCCGAAAGCTAAATCAGAAAATCTGTACCCATAGCTTTTTGCAAACTAACCCAAAATCGTGAAGTGAATCTTGGGTCTCGATCAAAAACTATGGATACTGGTATACCATGCAGTCTTACAATCTCGTTTATGTACATACGAGCAAGACGTTCAAGTGTATAAGTTTCTATTATCGGTAAGAAATGAGCAGACTTGGTCAATCTATCAACAATGACTCAAATCGCATCTATACCTTGAGAAACCTTAGGAAGACCGGTAACGAAATCCATGGTAATGTGCTCCCACTTCCATTATGGAATTTCAAAGTGGTTACAATGGACCTTTTGGTACTTGATGCTCCGCTTTAACTCGTTGACAAGTTAGACACCTTGAGATAAACAGTGCTATATCTCTCTTCATATTGCTCCACCAAAATGTATGACGAATATCGTGATACATTTTGGTACTCCCGGGATGGATTGCAAACGGTGTGTTGTGCGCCTCCATTATGATTTTATACTTTAAATCGTGGTCGTTAGAACACAAGTCCGGAGTTGACTCAAGTATTCCTTCTTCATCGATTCTTGCTTCCTAAGATAACACCTTCTTGCAGACTTTCTTCCTCCTACGATCGTTCCCAGTGCCAGCTTGAGCAAACTTTAACTTTATCAATTAAAGTCGGTTCTACTCGTATATTCGTCATCATCACATAGGTCCCTGTGAGTCTTTAACTCTATCTCCATCCTTTGCAAGTCACATAAAATGGGCCTTTGCGTTGACAATATCGCACTCATACTTGCATATGATCTTCTACTCAATGCGTCGCCTACCACGTTCGCTTTTCAGGATGGTATTGGATGGTATGATCATAATCTTTCAGCAGATTCAAGACAACGTCGTTGTCGCGTGTTGAGTTCCTTTGAGTGAAGAAATATTTGAGGCTTTTATGATCCATAAAGATCTCCACTTTCT
The DNA here is from genome assembly GCA_020205605.1 of Panax ginseng. Taxonomy (NCBI): domain Eukaryota; kingdom Viridiplantae; phylum Streptophyta; class Magnoliopsida; order Apiales; family Araliaceae; genus Panax; species Panax ginseng. The sequence goes on from CM035145.1 coordinate 25,325,363, forward strand.
CCCCATACAAGTAATGCCTCCAAATTTTAAGTGCAGAAGACAACAATTTGCTAACTCTAGATCATGAGTAGGATAATTTCTCTCATATTCTTTGAGTTGTCGCAAGGCATAAAGCTATGACTTTTTCATGTTGCATGAGAACACATCCCAACCCTTTGCTCAAGCATCCTTTGTAGATGACAAATCCCTCCGAGCAGGATGGTATTGTCGTAGCAGTCTTTGAAATGAGTCTCCTCTTGAGTTCTTGAAAACTCTTCTCACATTCTTCGCTCCAAACAGAACTTTGTATCTTTTCCGAGTCAATTTGTCGATGGAGTAGCGATTCGAGAAAATCCTTCCACGAATCTCCGATAATAACCAAACTAAACCGAGAAAGCTACGATTCTTGATCCATCGATTTAGGTTGCTCCCAACTTTGAATAGCTTCAATCTTTCTTTGGGTCAGCAGATATTACATGACTTGATACCACGTGCCCAAGGAATGCTACTTCTCAAGCCATAACTCGTATTTCTTCAACTTGGCATAAAGCTTATATTCACGAAGCTTTTGGAGTGTCAGCCTCAAGTGTTGCTCATGATCTTCACGGATTTTGGAATAAATAAGGATGTCGTCAATAAAGACGACCACAAAGTGATTCAAATATTCCTTGAATACTCGGTTCATCATATCCATAAAGGCAGCAGGAGCATTAGTCAATCCAAAGGACATGACTAAGAATTCATAATGCCGTCATCGAGTTCGAAAGCCGTCTTTGGAATGTCATCGGTTCTAATCTTCAATTGGTGATATCCGGACGAAGATCAATCTTTGAAAAGAATTTGGCTCCTTGAAACCTGGTCAAACGGTCATCAACACGTGGCAATGAGTAGACTTATTTTGATGGTGACATGATTCAACTCCCGATAATCAATACAAAATTGCATACTCCCATCTTTCTTCTTCACGAATAGAGCAGGAGCACCCAAGGAGAAATCTTATATGAATAAAGCCAATGTCTAACAATTCCTGCGATTGGGTCTTTAATTCACGAAGTTCAATAGGAGCCATTCGATATGGGGCTTTGAAAATGGGTTTTGTACCTGGTTCAAGGTCGATACAAAATTCAATTTCACGCTCTGGGGGTAGGCCAGGAAGTTCTTCGGGAAATACGTCAGGAAATTTATTAACAACAGAAATATCATTCAAAGCTGACGTATTTTTGTTTAGATCTGTAACATGAGCTAAGAAAGCTTGATATTCGTTTTTCAATAAACGAATAGCTTTATGGCTTTAGATAACCGTGATTGATTTTAATGGTTTGGTCGCTTGAATTCTCATAATAGGTTGATTAGGAATATGAAAGCTAATAACCTTACGAAAAACAATCAATTTTTGCATGATAAGTAGTTAACCAATCAATCCCTAGAATCACATCAAATGCAAGTATTTTCAATGAAATAAGATCGACAGGTAACGTGCAGGTGCCGATTTGAACCAAACAAGACTTATAAACAGTGGATGTAATGAAGGTTTCTCCCGATGGAGTTTCCACAGATAAGTCAAAATCTAATTCTCTCGAGTCAAATTTAATTGTTGAAAGCGCAAGTAGGAGAAATAAAAGAATGGGTAGAAACCAGATTATCAAATAAAGTATAGACTTATTTAGAGTTTATAATAAGCTTACCCGTGATGACCTCATTTGGGTTCCTTGCTTTCGAGAGGTCACAAAAACGCTCTCCCTTGACCTTTCTGGCTTTGACTTTTTCCGGGATGACCTTTGGTGCCTCCATCCTATTGAATTTGTCTTACGTGAAGCGACAAAATCGGGCTAAGTGACCTTCTCTTCCACAATTATAATATGCTTTTGGACGACATCGCATAATTTGGTGATGTGTCCTCCCTCCTCCATTTGAAGCATATGATAGGTGGTCTTTCTCCTTCCTTAACAACGGGTCTTTGGTCTACGACGTCTTTCCATCATTGTTGAATCTCCTCTTCTTGAAATGTCCATTCTTATTATTTTGGCCCCGATAACCACCAAGAAGTAGTTACCATTTCGGCCCGTTGATTCCTCCACGCTTGTTGTCACTTAGATTTCGATGATCGCTTCTCCTTTGGTATTTTCATTTTTCATTACCGCTTCTCTTTTGGTTCGTTGACTCGTTATCGCGTTCTACCAACTGAGCCCTATTTACAACATCCGAATACAAACACGGTTTATGAGAAATAAGATGTTGATGAATCTCCGCTTCAAACCTCTTAAAAACATTCGCATTCTCTCTCTTCATTATCCACTAAGTGGGACGCAAATCGGGATAACTCCGCAAATTTTGCCTCGTATTGCGACACGGTCATATTGTTTTGCTCCAATTTAATAAACTCCACCTCCTTCATGTGACGAATACTTTCGGGAAAGTATTTGCCGTTGAACAGCTCTTAGAACTTCTCCCAAGACATCTTCAGTACGGCAAGTTGAGTACGTTTTATCGATTTCCACTAGTAATATGCCTCTCCGCGCAACATAAAGGCGGCAAATGGAACCTTTTGCTCCTCGGAGCATCCCAAGACATCAAATATCTTGGTGATCTCGCTTTATCCATGCTTCCGCCATAAGTGGTTTTGGCTCTCCTTAAACTCCGGTGGTCCCAGCTCCTTGAACTGCTTTTTTAGTTGATCGCTTGAGAGTTTCCAAAGTGTTTCCACCTACATTTTGGACGAGAGCCCGCTCTGCTTTCTTCATTGCATGAATTGCATAAAGCCTCGAACAATCCATCATTCATCATTTGATCAATGTTGTTGTTTGCATGAGGATTGTCGCCTTCACGATGCACATTATCCACGATTATTGATATGTGATGAATCGGCGATCGCTTTGTGCTCCATTCTTTATTCTCAACATTCTCGGATGTCATTTTCAGATACTGCCACAAAAGAAAAGTTAATTGACATGTAACATATTATCCATATACTCTGACCGACCAATCAAATACCAAATAAACTTAGGTAGGTCATACTAGTGAAAGAATTCCCCGTCTCTCCCCTCTTAGTTCTATTCTCACATCTTAGCCAGGGATCATATCCCTAAGCTTTGATACCAACTGTGACGCCCCCAAAATTAGGTATACATCACCCATCTTGGGTCGTCAGATACATGGTACAAAATTCAAATACAACTTACTAATACAACTGTCGTGTACAATACGACAAAACATAACTGTGAGTTTGAATACAATTATTGTCTACTAAAGATTATACAAACTCAAAAGGAGTCCTCATTACAATTATTAACACACTATTTCACAGAATAGTGAGGACTACTAATGCTTATCCTCCTGGACCGCCACTCCGCTCCCCGATTAGTCCCCGCTATATGTTCTCATTTCAAGAAGAAATGGTGAAAGAAAGGGTGAGCTCAACTAGCCCAGTAAGAAATATTATGACTAAGATAATGCAGAATAAATTATCGTTAGCCTTCAACAGTGTTAAACTGATAAAATATAACAACATCAAGTTTAACTGCAGCGGAACAAGCAATCCATTAAAAGAGTCAAGTAGAGAATAAAATCTACTATCTTTTATGATTTAAAAGGTTTTTCATCACTTTTATCGCTGAGACTCAACTTAATAAATAATCCACATCACCGAATCACCCCTCGCAGCTTCTACCGAGGATATTCTTTAGTATCACGACCATAATTATCCATGCACTACGGCCAAGAATATTTTTGTATTCATTAATGGTCGTGATCATGCCAACAATCGTCCATCAATGCACTACGGGCCAATGAGAACTTTTACCACATCATTTGTAACATTACTACCATGATTACACCGAATAATCCTGGTCATAATCATACCAAGTCCATCTATGCATTACAGGGCCACGAGATGACTTTCAACAACATATAAACATGAGGATGATGACAATGATATAAGAATTCAATAAAACAAGTTCAAGAATTAATTTATCCGAGGAACTAATAACGTCCAAATTGTCAACATGATCTTTGCTTTGTAGAGTAAAATTCAAGAATGCTTAGAAGAATATTTCCATGAAAAGATCTTTGGATGAAACGAAATATCATGGATATTCCACTAATTTCATGGAGTATAGAAGTCAAAGTTTTAACCAATTGAGTATAATCAAGAATGGAATAACAAAAGAAATCACCATACATGCGGTGCTTGTGCATAGACATGTTATTTCAGCGAATAATAAATATGAGAACCGGTCGGTGAAATTACCTCATGATGTTCCAACGGGATGTTAAAAAGAGAATAATAAAAAGAGCGGTCCCACAGAAACGATAATAAATCAGGATGTTCCAGCGAATAATAAAGATGGAACCTATTAAAAACGCACAAACAGGATATTCAACGAGTAATAATAATAAAGATGGAACCGGTTAAAGGCGTAAGCGCACAAAACAGGATATTCCAAACGAGAAAATAATAAAGATCGAATCATAGAAGAATGTCACCAAGTATAGGGTAGTCGCGTATCTTTTGGTTATTCGGTAGAATAATAAAGAATAGAATAATGAAGTTCTTTTCATGAATACAAAAGAAATAATATCCCTACTAAGTAAAAGAAAGCTGAATATAAGAGTAGGGAAGTAGCGAGAATACTTTTCTTATTTCTCTCTATACTTTCTCTCTCAGAGTTTTGATTGAATTCGTAAAAATAATGAAGGAATGAGCTTATTTATAGAAAAATGGGTGCATAAGAACTAACTCATGAACGGTCCAGATTGATTTACTTTAATCTGACGGTCCATATTTAAAGCAAAATCTTTTAAATAAAATATAATATATTATATATATATAATAACCATAATAATACTACTTCCTTGACTTTCTCCCCCTCAAAAACCCCCGTGAAAGCACTCAGCATATATATGTATATAATATATATATAAATTAACTACATGTAGTACTTTTATATATGTATACATATCACAACTTGCCACACTCCTTCCCGTGATTAATCTGATATCATCCAGAAATTTCATTTCCTTTCTTTCAAAATACGTGGCCCCACCTTTACAAATAATAATAAAAAAATACTGAATAACTTGCTACCGATTATTTTGAAAAACGGGTAAATGGGTGTCTATAAAATAAGCAAAACTGAGTGACTTCTCTCGTAAGCATCAATAATCAATATTGTGTGCTTTCTTATGCAAAACCAGCAGTATTCTTGTACTTTTAACAAGGGTGTTTCAACAGATTAACAGTAAAACTTCCGCCGATTATTTTCATAAAGTATATTTTTGTCGTTTTCTCAATCCAAATAATAATTTAGTTTTATTGGGGTCCACCAATGATTGTCTTAGTTATACGAATATTCCTCGTTAAAACCAATATTCCCAAACCAATCGAATATTATATAACAACTTGCGTACTTTGTAAAATTTATAAATATTACCCACAACTATAACATTATATCAATTTCACTCCATAATATTCAAAAATAATATTTATAGAAAATTTATCTTTATTCAAAAAGTTGAGGTTTTACAACAACTCTCTTTTAATATTATTTTGTTTTTTAAAAAAATTTCCGAAACGACATAATTTTAATAAAAATATGATATTTATTAAAGATATATTATTTAAAAGATATATGATAGATGGTTTCTACTACAAACCTGGCCTTGTCAAAAAGAAAGCCACGAACATTTTCTTTGCATGTTATAGGAGAAATAATATATATTTAAAAGTATTCAGGAGAATTGAATATTTCCAGATTATGAGAGTCTAATATTATCTGGCCCAGACCCAGTTCAGTCCATTTGTGTACCAAGGTAAAGTTGGGTTTGTTAGGACTAAATTAGAATGGGCCGATTTAGTGGGCTAGTAAAAGGAAATTAGTCTCCATCCATTTTCCTTAATTGGAGTGTTCATGATGGTATCTAACATGTAGATAAAGGCTTGATCTCTAAAGGAATAACTAGACCTTATTGAATGATTTCAACGGCCAAATTACAATTTAAATTTGGTTTATACAACTGCAATAGATTTAATTAAAAGTTATTCACTCTGTTTTATTTTTAAAATTTACAAATATTAACAATATATATATATATATATATATATATATATATATATATTTGTGACATGATGATTACCTTTTAAAAAAACAAGTTATTAATTTAGTAGTCACCATTGAAATTGTGATAACAAATTTATTGACATTAATAATATTGCTAATGAAAAAAAAAACTCTTTTATGAAACAATAAAATTAACAAATTAAAAACTTATACTATTTTAAATATATATAATTGGTAAATATTTTAACAATGTTTTTGATATAGTGGGTCAACGTTATATTCCTACTCAAATCATATACGTTGCAATCGTAATTCGACTAAAAAAACTTTCACAATATATAGCAAAACTCCATTAATATTATTGTCCATGAAGAAAAAATACTCTTTTTTATGAAACAATAAAATTGACAAATGGAAAACTTTTTGTAGAAAGGAGGGAGTTTGACATAAATTTGTTATCTAACATAGCATTTTTAGGGGAGAAAGTTCATTAAATAATTAGGTAAAAAAATTTATGTTTGACCAGTTAATTTAAAACTGTCATATTCAATAAGGCAATTGAGAATTAATAAACAAACATGTGGCCTATTAGCTTAGTTGGTTAGAGTGTTGTGTTAATAACACCAAGGTTGCAGGTTTGATACCTACATGGGCCATTGTTTTTATACATTTCTCTTTTTGTAAAAGTGCATATCTGCAATTTTCAAAGCACACCACACCAAAACCTAAAATGAGCAAACAGTTCGGATTCGATTCGTACTCGTTCGATTAAAAGTTTGATTCGAGCTTGACTCGAAATATAAATAAATCAAATATGATCAAATTTTAAAGTTCGATAAATTACTCGAACCTCCTCAAATTGAATTTTTTTATTGATACTCAGATCATATTCGTTCGAAAACTTCAAACGGTTCGAGTTCGATTCGGGATCGTGTTCGACTCGATAGCTAAATGAACCTTAATCAAACATTATTTTATACTCGATAAATTTTGTAAACTAAATCTAAATAACTTAGTATTCGGCTCAACTCTATTTATTTATACTCTTAATCACACCACACACACAAACTGTCAAAGTTTGAAGCTTCATTTCCCTCTATTTTATCACCCTTTTGATTCATTAGCTTTTGGCTTCCTCTAAATGGAAAAGCTTTAGAAGATTCTCAATGTAACTGAGAAATAACTTTATGTCCTCTATTGGCCACTAATTTTTTTTTTTACATCAATGGCCCTCGTCTTTAGTTCCTTTTCAAAAAGCTACTCAAAATTTGAAATGGCTAGATTGATTTTCTCATAGTATCCAAAAAAACCATAAATGATCAGGCCTTGAAAGTTTTTGCTACTAAAATGATTGCATGGAGCCCAATGACATTGTTTTGTCAATGCATTTATTAGCTGATCAGACCCACATCTTAATTCAAAAATTAATTTATCCTTTTATTATTAAGAACATCAAAAAAATTCATTTAGATATAACAAAAAAATTAATATAATTGAATTCAAAGGCTTTGTTTTTATAGACATAATTTTTTCTCCCATAGCTTTCAAACCCGAACTGATCATTAAATCGAAAAAGATATCGAGTCGAGTGGATGGATAATTGGTCAAACTAATGGTCGAATCACTTTTATCGGTGGAACCATCGGTTCGACTGGTGATCAACTGATTTCTGATCAAAACTAATTAAATAGTACAAATTAGATTGAAATGTAAATCGGTTCCGATTTTTACAGTTTTAATGGACGGTCGAGTCCAGATTTTAAAACCATGATGTAACACCCCCTTCCCAAAATAGAAAGAGAGGTTACTCAAAACACAACAAGACTGAATGAAAGCTTTATGTCATAAAATGATGGGTTCATAATAATTAAATATCACAAGACAAACTATAGTAAATATCCCACTAGCTCAAACCATAGCCGAAGGTAATTATTACAATTTCAAATAAACTGACATATCAATCCTAAACATAATAACTCTAATCCATTGGAATGAATGAGAGCTCATCATCACACTTGCCCATGATTCCCCGATTACTGCTAGGAAGAAAAAAACAAAGCATGAACCAAATGCCCGAAGACGGATATAGAATAAAAAGAATAATGAAACGAAATAACTAACATAATTAATTGAATCGAATCAGAAGCGAACAAAACCAACACAATGAAATGATAAATTTGAATCAAATGGTGGGTGTTATTTCATACCGAGCTCGAATAAATAATAACATACCTTGCCACACAGTAAGTCAAATAATGCCACACAGTAATCAAAATAATGCCACATAAGCAATCACACATCTGGATTGCCTTAATCCAGGTGCATGCAAAATCGGAAGGTGTGTTTGGCACAAACACACCAATCCGCAGAACAGAACAGAATAGAAAACTAGGGTCGACCCATACGCCTCCCACAACAAAACACCAAATGGCCAACTCCACCGGAAAGCACAAGCGGAGACGCGTGGGTGATCACACCGCCACGGAAGGTATTATGCCTCGGTGCAAGAGGATATGCACTGTGGTACCCCACGGTGGTTATAGCTCAATGTATACCCTACGGTATTCTAACAAGGATACCATGTCACAAACACATGCGACACAACAAAGGGGTTCTAACATGTACATGTTAAATCGAAACGAGATATCAACACAAAGTCTCCAAAAATATTAACATGCACATTACTACAATATAAATTTAGATATGTTGTCAGACTAGTCTACTGAGTACAAATATGAGTTCCAACTATGAAGCATAAACGAAACTATCACAATGAATTTGACAAGATATAATCATGAGAGGCAATACTAATTTTCAAAACGCATAACGAAACGAACTAATTAAAAACAAAAGAATCTCGCTGAAAGAGTACGGAATCCGTACCTGGATTAAGCAATATAATACCCAAAATTTATACTCCAAATTTGACTCGTTTAGACTCTCTCCGTTCAATCTAAATAATTTAATAAAATTTTATTACAATCAAATCATTAATAACATAATAATATTAAATTATTATTACAAACTTTTACAACTATGTCGGCAAAATGAATAAATTTAAATTAATATACATAACTTTAAATTAACGAAATATAATATATATATATATATGTGTGTGTGTGTGTGAGAGAGAGATTTCTCCTATAGACTTACTCACTTTGACAAGCATTCGCATGGCATATATATATATATATATAACCTAATGAATCTATACCGCCAACATCAAATGCTGCACTTTTAAAAAAATAATGTGATTCAGATATAATAACTTAAACACGACTTTCATTTTTCGATTGAATGAGTACACTGGTTTCTGAGATCAAATAATAAAAGCTGTGATCCTCCTCCTTTTGCAAGTCACAACTTTCCGTAAGTAAGTATTTTTTTTTCTCTCCCAAACTCAGTATTAGGTGTATTGTTTAAGTGAATTAGGTTTAGTTATTTATTCATTAAAAAAGATTTTATTAATTAATATATTTATTAACTCTCCAAATTTTAATAGGATTTTAAAATTACACAATTATTAATTTGACCCACTTAATTTAAAGCCCAATTTTACCTATTTAATTTACCCATCACTTATTATTACATTAGCCCACAAAATTAAATGATTATTTTGACCCAAAATAAATGACATCCAAAAATATGTTTTAAAACAAGGTAATTTTATTATTTAATATTATATTATTATTATTTTTTTCGGGTATTACATCACCTACCCCTTAAAAGGATTCCGTCCCCGGAATCAAAGAATAAAATGGAACGTACCTAATTTTCAAAGAGATGCGGATACTCCACTCGAATAGACTCCTCCATCTCCCAAGTGGCTTCCCCATCTCAAGAATGATTCCTCCACAAAACCTTAACAAACGGAATAGTTTTCCTCCTCATGATCCTTTCTTGACGATCCAAAATCGCCTCAACTTTTATTCTCACAAGTAAGATCCTCTCGAATCTTATCAAATGGATATTGCACCACGTCAAACGGATGATAATGATAACTCCTCAACACCGGCACATGGAACACATTATGCACGTGAGCTATTTGTGGAGGCAAAGCTAACCGATATGCAACCTCACCAACCCTCTCCGAGAATCTCAAATGGTCCAATATAACGCGGACTAAGTTTCCTTTCAAGCCAAATCATGAATACCCTTCCAAGGAGAAACTTTTAGAAACACATGTTCACCGGTGTTCAAACTCTAAAGTCCTCCTATGCTTATCAAGATAAACACTTCTGCCGTGATCGCTACCGACTTCAATTTCTCCTTAGCCACCGCTACCTTCTCCGTAGTGATTTGAACCAACTCAGCCCTTCTATGGCCCTTTCGCTAACCTCATCCCAACAAGTTGGTGCCCGACACTTCCTACCATACAATGCCTCAAACGGAGCCATTCCAATACTTGCATGCGGTATTATTGTTGTAAGCAAACTCAACTAGGCTCAAGTAATCATCCCAATTACCCGACCACTCAAGTGCACAAGACCTCAACATGTCCTCCAACGTTCGAATAGTCCTTTCGGATTGCCCATCGGTTTGCGGATGAAAAGAAATCTTGAAGTTGAGCCGAAAAGTACCCCAAGCTCGTTGAAACCCTTTCGAGTAAGTGTGAAGTGAACCGTGGGTCCCGATCGAAACAATAGACACCGGAGTACCATGAAGTCTAACAATCTCCTCTTTGAAAGATATGTGCCAACCTATCCACCGAAAGTTACCCTCATGGATAGCCAAAAAGTGTGCCGATTTGGTCAATGGGTCCACCACTACCCATATGGCATCATTCTTCCACGAAAGTCTTGAACCCGGTCCACAAAATCCATCGTGATATCCTCCCACTTCCACACCGGAATGTCTAAGCATGCAAAGAAACCACTAGCTCGTTGATGTTCTATCTTCACTTGTTGATAAGTGAGGCACTTCTCAACATATTCAACCACGCCTCGTTTCATCCCATTCCACCAAAAATTCTTCTTCAAATCTCTATACATCTTTGTAGAACACGGATGAATAGAAAATGGCGAACTATGAGCCTCACCAACACCGCCTCTCTCGATCGGATCTGGATCGTGCACAGACACACAACCGCCACCCAACCAAATCACACCATGGTCATCAACACGAAACTCGATCGCTTGCCTCCTCTAGATTCTGCGTCAAACCCCACAACTCCCCATCTTCCTTTTTGAGCTTCTTTGACCATGAGATAAGAGAGGGCTCCACTCTCATACCGCCAAATGCCCATCTCGAACCTCGTATATACAACTCCAACTCGATCCGCTCCATATCTCGAAATAAGTGAGGTTGCGTAATAAGAACGCAACACTTCACGAACTCTTTTTTAATTAATAGCATCTCGCGCAACCACATTTGCTTTTCGGGTGATATTTGAATCCTTGCATCATAATCTTTTAGTAGCTCCAACCAACGCCTTTGCCTCATATTGAACTCCTTTCGAGTGAAAATGTATTTAAGACTTTTGTGATCGGTGAAGATATCACAAGTCTCTCCATACAAATAATGTCTCCAAATCTTTAAGGCAAAGATCACCACCGCTAACTCCAAATCATGCGTGGGGTAATTCACCTCGTAAGGTTTAAGTTTGCCTAGAAGCATAAGCAATCACCTTACCGTGTTGCATCAAAACACACCCCAAGCCCTTCTTAGAAGCATCACTATAAATCGATAGCCTCGTCCCATGGCAAGAATGCAAGTATAGAGTGACACAAGTCGCTTTCTTCAACTCCTCGAAACTCTTCTCCCGCTTCTTCATTCCACATAAACTTCACGCCCTTTCTCATCAATCGAGTCAATGGTAAGGCAAGCAAGGAAAACCCTTCCACAAACCGCCTATAATACCGCCACGCCAACCCCAAGAAACTCCTAATCTCCACATTGTAGTAGGTCTTGGCCATTTGGTGATAGCCTCAACCTTCGCAGGATCCACCTTAATACCTTCAAAGTAGAAACAACATGTCCCAAAAATGCAACTCGCTTCCAACCAAAACTCGCATTTAGAGAATTTAGCATACAACTTCTCTTTCTCGCAAAATTCCTAACCTTTGTCATGCGAAGATGCTCCTCATGTTCTTCCTTAGACTTAGAGTAAACCAAAATGTCATCAATAAAGACAATGACAAATTGGTCCAAGTACTCTCCTGAACACCGATTCATCAAATCCATAAACACCCGGGCGTTAGTCAACCGAATGGCATCACCGAGAAAAACTCGTAATGCCCCATATCGGCACGAAAAGCCGTCTTAGGGATATCCTCATCCTCACTCTCAATGATGATAGCCCGACCTCAAGTCTATCTTGAAAAATATTTTGCTCCTCGAAGTTGGTCAAACAAGTCATCAATCCTCGATGAATGGATACCGATTCGATGGTGATCTTGTTCAACTCTCTGTAGTCTATACACGACCTCATAGACCCATCCTTCTTCTTCACAAACAAAATTTGGAGCACCTTACGGTGAAACACTCGGTAGAATCACACCACGATCCAACAGTTCTCGTAATGCTCCTTCAACTCTTGCAACTCCAATGGTGCCATCCGATACGGCGCCTTAGAGATAGGCTCCGCACCAGGAACAAGCTCAATAGCAAACTCCACTTCCCGTTGTGGTGGCAACCCTGACAACTCCTCAGGAAACACATTTGAAAAGTCACAAACAATTGGAACATCTTCAATACGAGACTCACCCTTAAAAGTATCTCTCACAAACGCCAAATTGTGACGCCCCCAAAATAGGTATACAACACCCATTCTGAGTCGCCAAAATACATGGTATAGAAAGCAAACTACAACTTAATACATATGTCGTGTAGAATACAACAATACAACTGTGAGTTTGAATACAAATATTGTCTTCTAGACAATATACACACCCAAATAAGTCCTCATTAATTATTCATACACTATTTTACGTAAGTAGTAGTGAGGATGACTAAAACATCTTCCTAGAACCATCACTCCATACCCCGACTCGATCCTCGCTTTATGTTCTCACCTCCCGAGAAGAAAAATGGAACAAAAAGGAAAATGGTGAGCTCAACTAGCCAATAAAGAATATTATGACTAAGATAATATACAACAAATTATCGTTAGTCTTCAACAGAAAAATCTAATAGAATACAATAGACAACAAGTTTTAGATCAACAAATGCAAATGGAATAAAGAATCCATTAGAAGAGTCACGTAGAGAAAGAATTCTCTTTGTCTTCTAAGGTTTAAAAGTCCATCATCAATAGTTTATCCTCGTAATAACAATCAATATACATCTTTAATCATCTTTGCACTACTGTGCCAAAGATATTCATTTGTATCACCGGTTGGTCATGTTCATCTCAACACTGTTCATCTTTGCACTACTGAGCCAAAGATATTCATTTATATCACCATTTAGGGTGAGGATGATGAAAAATTTTTAAAAAACGAATCCAAATTGAAACAAAATGACAAGGATTAAGGATTAAGGATTAAGTACTTTTGTTTTACCCATGTCCAAAAATACTTCAAAAATAATCATATTGGTGTAAAATTCAAGAATGATCAAAACATGGATACAATCAAAGCTAGTATCCGAATAGATATTTTGGACAAAAAAAAAATTTTATTTTTTGGTGAATAGTCAGATATCGTGAATAAAGGTCGATACGTGAATAAGTAACCCAAACACAACAAGTTCCAAATTTGATAAAAAGTTCACCAATACTTGGCATAATGATATTGAAGAAAAATATCATTTAAGAAGAAAATAATACCCTTACCTCAAAATAACCGCAAATCTTCGATTGAATTTCAGGTATAGTCTTGTGAAACCCGCACCAGATATAGCAACACTCAAAGTATACTCACAAGAATACGCTCGATAATTTAGAGAGAGAAAGAGAGAAAACTTTGTTTCGGTGTGATTTTCAATTCTAACTTAGCCTCTATTTATAGGAAAATGTTAAACGCATGAAAGGAGACTAAAATAATAAATTAATATTATTAATTTTAAAATTCATCACGCATGCTTTAGACCATGACCAGCCACCACCTTGGAAAAAAATCCCAAAGAAAGACCCATGTGTTTGAAAAAAAACAAAAGTGGGTCCCACCCATAATTTAATAAAAATCATTTTATTCTAAAACTTCAATAATTCACAATAAATAGCCCTTTTATCGGAAAATTCGAATGTCGCGACTTTTTATAGGAATTTCAATTCTCTACAACTTTACGAAGAAAGTTTTTCCAAATTCCAAATGAAATTGACCAAAATCCATAAGCAGACGATTTTACGATACATAATCAATTTTGGTCAAGAATTGTGTCCCACCAAACACAAAACATATGTTAAACATTTAATGCCACAAAATACTCTACCTCCTCATATACTCATATATCCCACAATCATTATAAAAATATCATCGTTAATATATTATTAAAATAATATATTTAAATGTATTATTTTATCGAAAAAGATAAAATATTAATTTTCAACAATTGTCACATTAAAAATTTTCTCCATCTATATCCAAATAAATATTTTCTTTATCATAATAATCAATAATTAATTATTCAAAATAATATTACAGAATCACAAGATCGACAACCGTAGTTTCTGGGAAGAGGGCTTTCAATAAGGATTTCTCCTTCTTGGTAGCAATAATTAGGTGACCAAACCTCTCCTTGATGAACTTTCTAGACATTGCCAATAATGTTATCTCGATAATATTATTCAAATAATATAAATTATTGATTTGATAATGGAAAATCTTGTGTAATGGCAATTATTGAAACAATAATAATATAAATATCAACGCAAATTATTATGAATCAATAAGATAAAATAATGAAGCGATAATTATCGTAACAATTATTGAGTAGTGTCTTTACGTAAGGATCAATAATTCAACAACATCGCAATACACGCAGTATCTTCAATAAAACCACGCCGCGTATCAGTATTTTAACCAACGGGTAACCCAACAAGGTGTTAATCGGTAATAATTTACGTCGTTATTTATAAAACTCAATTTTTGTCGTTTTCCTTCATCCAACCGCTTTTTTCCGTTATGGGGCCCACTAATGATCATGGTAGGTAAAGACGGAGATTCCCAAACAAAAAAGAATATTCCACGACCAAACGAATATTCCCAGACAATAATGAATATTTTATAACCACTTGCTTATTTTGTAAACTTTGCACATTTCACCCATAACCAAAGAATTATATCAAATTAACCCTTATTAATTTAGAATAATGAATAAAGGAAAATTCAATTTTATTTATAATAAGTTGGGGTCTTACAACCTCCCTCCTTATGAAATTTCATCCTCGAAATTGGACGACGATACTGGTATATCGAAAAGGTGAGGTACCTCGCTTTCATCTCCGATCCAACTCCCATGTCATTTCCTCAATTGCATGGTTTCTCCACAAAACCTTAACTTGTGGTATAACCTTCGTGCGTAAGACATGCTCTTTTCCTATCCAAAATCTCAACAGTATCTCCTCGTAGGTTAAATCTTCACTATCTAAATGCGGTTCTAATGCAATAATGTGGTTCGGGTCTTTCACATATTTATGAAGCATAGATATGTGGAATACATTGTGAACACGAGACATACTTGGAGGTAACGCGAGTCTATAGGCTACGTTTCTATTAGGTCGAGAATCTCAAATGGACCAACAAACCTTGGATTGAGCTTTCCTCTTTTCTCAAATCTTGTAACTCCTTTCCATGGAGCAATACGTAATAATACATGATCTCCAATATTAAACTCCACGTCCTTTTTCTATGAAGATCAAGATAACTCTTTTGTCGATCTTGTGAAGTTTGAATACGTTGTCGAATCATTTGGATCTTTCGTAGTCATGCGTATAATTACGGTCCCAACAATGTTGCTTCTCCCACCTCGCCCCAAAGATATCTTTGGAGAATGACATTTTAAATCCATACAACGCCTCGAATGGAGCCATGTCTATACTTGCTAGCGATAAGCTTGTTGTTATAAGAGAATTCCACCGGTGATAGTACTTATCCCAACTTCCTTTGAAATCTAGGACACGAGTCTTAATAGATCTTGAGGGTTTGAATAGTCCTCTCTCGATTGTCCGTCAGTTTGAGGATGGTATCTTTGAATCAATAAATAGAACTGCGCCATAGCTTTCGCAAGCTAACCCAAAATCTTGAAGTGAATCTCGGGTCACGATCCGAAACTATGGATCTTTGGAATGCCATGCAATCGTACAATCTCATTCACGTACATCTGAGAAAAGGCGTTCAAGGAATAAGTCTCAGCGTATTGCAAGTGAAATGGGCAAACTTGGTTAATCTATCAACAATAACCCAAATTGCATCTATGCCTTGAGAAACTTTGGGAAGACACAGTAACAAAATCCATAGTAATGTGTTCCCATTTCCATTCAGGAATCTCAAGTGGTTGCAATGGTCCTTTTGGCACTTGATGCTTCGCCTTTACACGTTTGACAAAGTTAAACATCTTGAGATAAACTCCGCAATCTCTCTCTTCATATTGTTCCACCAAAATGTATGTCGAATATCATGATACATTTTGGTACTTCCGAGATGGATTGCAAACGGGGTGTTGTGTGCCTCCATCATGATTTTATGCTTCAGTCGAATCGTTAGAACGCAAAGTCTAGAATTGACTCAAGTATTCCTTCCTCATCAATTCTTGCTTCCTAATAGCTCCTTCTTGCACTTTCTTCTTCATCATGACATCACCCCCAGTCCGTAAAGCAAGTTTTTTAACTTTATCGATTAAAGTCGGTTCTACTCAGATATTCGCCATCATCATGTGGGACCCCAGAGTCTTTAATTCTATCTTCATCCTTTGTAAGTCGTATAAAATGGGCCGCTCGTTGACAATATTGCACTTTCGTACTTGCGATATGATATTCTACTCAATGCGTCACCTACCACGTTCGCTTTTCCAGGATGATATTGAATAGTGTGATCATAATCTTTTAATGACTCCGACCAAGCGTCATTTTGCCGCATGTTGAGTTCTTTTGGGTGAAGAAATATTTGAGGCTTTTATGGTCCGTATAAATCTCCACTTTCTCTCCATACAAGTAGTGTCTCCATATCTTCAACGCTGAATACGATCACGCCAATTCTAGATCATGAGTAGGATAATTCCTCTCATATTCTTTGAGTTGTCGTGAGGCATAGGCTATGACTTTCCCATGTTGCATGAGAACACATCCTAACCCCTTTCCAGAAGCATCGCTGTAGATAACAAATCCATCTGAACCAGATGGTATTGTCAGAACAGATGCCGAAATGAGTCTCCTCTTGAGCTCTTGGAAGCTCTTCTCGCATTCCTCGCTCCATAAGAATTTTACATCCTTCCGAGTCAGCTGAGTTAACGGAGTAGCGATTCGAGAAAATCCTTCCACAAATCTCCGATAATAACCAATTTAAGCCCGTAAAGTCTGCGATTTTTGATCACCGAAACTTGGTTGTTCCAACTTTGTATTGCTTCAATCTTGGCGGGTCAACAGATACTCCTTGTTTTGACACCACGTGCCCAAGGAATGCTACTTCCTCAAGCCGAACTTCGCATTTCTTGACTTGGCATAAAGCTTGTGTTCACGAAGTCTTTGTAGTACCGAACTTCAAATGGTGCTCATGATCTTCACGGCTTTTGGAATAGATGAGGATGTCATCAATAAAGACAACAACGAACCGATCTAAATATTCCTTAAATACACGGTTCATCATATCCATGAAAGCGGTAGGAGCATTAGTCAATCCAAAAGACATGACCAAGAATTCATAATGCCCGATCGAGTCCTCGAATGCCGTCTTTGGAATATCCTCGGTTTTAATCTTCATTGATGATATCCGTAAGCTAAGATCGATCTTTGAAAAGAATCAAGGCTCCTCAGAATCGGTCGAATGGTCATCAATGCGAGGTAGCGGATACCTATTCTTGATGGTGACATGGTTCAATTCTCGATAATAATACAAAGTCGCATAATCCCGTCTTTTCTTTCTTTACGAATAAAGCAGAGCACCCCAAGGAGACGATTGGGGATTTAATGAAATCGATGTCTAATAACTCCCTGTAGTTGGACTTTTAACTCCGAAGTTCAATAGAGCCATTCGATATGGGGTTTTAGAAATGGGCTTGTATCGGTTCAAGGTCAATAAAGAATTCAACATCACGTTCGGGGTAGACCAGGGAAGCTCTTCAGAAATACATCGGGGAATTCTTTAACCACGTAAATATTATTCAAATCGACTTGTCTTTATTCAAATCCATAACATGGGCTAAGAAAGCTTGACATCCGTTTTTTTCAATAAACGAATAGCTTTGTGGCTTAATATGACGATGGTCGATTTTAGTGGTTTAGTGGTTTGAATTTGTATGACAGTTGGTTAGGAATATGAAAACTAACAACCTTACTTAAAGCAATCAATTTTGGCATGATGAGTGGTTAACCAATCAATTCCTAAAATCACATCAAAAGCAAGTATCTTTAAAGAGATAAGATCAATGGGTAATGTGATAGTGCCAACTTGGATCATGCAAGATTTATAAGCGTAGATGTAACGAAGGTTTCACCCAACTGAGTTTCAACAGATAAATCAAAATCTAATTTCTCCGAGTCAAGTTTAAACGTTGAGCACAAGCAGGAGAGATAAAAGAATGGGTAGAGCCCAGATCTAGTAAGGTATAAACTTCGCAAGAATTCAAGATTAGCTTACCGTGATCACCTCGTTTGGGTTCCTCACGTTTTGTCCGATCCACGACAAACGCTTCTTCCAGAAACATTGATTTCGACTTATCCGGATGACCCTTGGAATCACCACTCTCTCTTTGAATCGGGTTTCGCGATACAATCTCGGCGATGTGGCCTTCCTTTCCACGGTTGTAACATACCTTGGATTGTTGTGGACGATTTAATGATATGTCCCTCCTTCCGCATTTGTAACATCTAATCGGCGGTCGTTCTCCTCCCCAGCATTTGTTGTTGGTCTTTGGTCCGCCGTTGATATCTTCCGTCATTGTTGAATCTTCTCTTTCGAAATTTCCACTTGAGTCACCTCTCCTATTATCATGTCCACGATTACCACCGAGTGGTTACCGCCTTTGTCCGTATTCTTTCCTCCTCATTTGGTTATCATCGTTCGATGACTACCCGATTGTGGTCCCTCGGTTGAGTATACTCACTATCTCGCTCTAATAATCGAGCCTCGCTGACAACATCCGAATCTGAGAGAAAATTTATGAGAGATAAGGTATTGACGAATCTACGGTTTTAGACCTCTCGAAACATCGCGTCATTCGTTCCTCATTCTCCACCAAATGCGGTGCAAACTGGATAACTCTGCGAACTTTGCCTCGTCATCGAGACACCGTCATGTTGTTCATTCGAGTCTAATAAACTCTACCTCCTTCATATGACGAATACTTTACGGAAAGTACTTGTCATTGAACGATTCTCAAATCTTTCCCAAGACATGTTAAGTGCATCTGGTTGGTACGCTTCACGATTCCCACCAATGAATCTGCTTCACCACGAAACATAAAGGTGGCGAATGGAACCTTCGTTCCTCCGCACCCCAAGACATCGAATATCTTGGTAATTTGCTTGACCCACGTTTACGCTTTGATCGGATCCGGCTTTCCATGGAAATCTGGTGGTCCCAACTCCTTAAACCGCGCTTGTCGTGATGACGCAAGCGCATTGCCATCATTTCCACCCGTATTTTGTACACGAGTCTCCGCATTCGATTTTGCATGAAGCGCAAAAAGCTTCTAAACATCCCGTCGTTCATCATTTTGCTCGATTGGCGTTGTTCACGGGAGGAACATTGCCACTGTTACAGACGTTCTCCTCGTTGGTGAGAAGCACTTCAAGCATCTCCACGGCCTCATAAACTCCATTGTTAACGTTCAAAGCAGACCATTCTTAAATACAAACCATAAAACAAGGGTTAATTAAACAAATTAACATATCACATAATATCCTATATTACGACCGACCAACAAATAAGCTTAGGTAGGACACACTAGCGAAGGATTTACTCGTCTCTCCCTCCTAGTTCTATTCCCGATCTCCGCCAGAGATCATATCCCTAAGCTCGATACCAATCTGTGACGCCCCAAAATAGGTATACAACACCCATTCGAGTCGCCAAAATACATGGTATAGAAAGCAAACTACAACTTAATACATATGTCGTGTAGAATACAACAATACAACTGTGAGTTTGAATACAAATATTGTTTTCTGTACAATATACACACCCAAATAAGTCCTCATTAATTATTCATACACTATTTTACGTAAGTAGTGAGGACAAATTAAAACATCTTCCTAGAACCATCACTCCATACCCCGACTCGATCCTCGCTATGTTCTCACCTCCCGAGAAGAAAAAATGGAACAAAAAGGAAAAGGGTGAGCTCAACTAGCCCAAAGAAAGAATATTATGACTAAGATAATATACAACAAATTATCGTTAGTCTTCAACAGAAAAATCTAATAGTAATACAATAGACAACAAGTTTTAGATCAACAAATGCAAATGAAGCAAGAATCCATTAGAAGAGTCACGTAGAGAAAGAATTCTCACTGCCTTCTAAGGTTTAAAAGTCCATCATCAATAGTTTATCCCCGTAATAACAATCAATATACATCTTTAATCATCTTTGCACTACAGCCAAAGATATTCATTCAGATCACCAGGTTGGTCATGTTCATCTCAACACTGCTCATCTTTGCACTACAGGCCAAAGATATTCATTTATATCACCATTTAGGACTGAGGATGATGAAAAACATTTTTAAAGAAACGAATCCAGTGAAACAAAATGACAAGGATTAAGGATTAAGGATTAAGGATTCGTACTTTGTTTTACCCATGTCCAAAAATACTTCAAAAATAATCATATTGGTGTAAAATTCAAGAATGATCAAAACATGGATACAATCAAAGCTAGTATCCAGAATAGATATTTTGGACAAAAAGAAAATTTTTTATTTTTTGGTGAATAAGGCCAGATACGTGAATAAGTGTCGATATCGTGAATAAAGGTCGATATCGTGAATAAGAACCCGACACAACAAGTTCCAAATTTGATAAAAAGTTCACCAATACTTGGCATAATGATATTGAAGAAAAATATCATTTAAGAAGAAAATAATACCCCTTACCTCAAAATAACCGTATTTCCGATTGAATTTTCAGATATCTCGATGTGAAACCCAAGACCAGTATAGCAACACTCAAAGTATACTCACAAGAATACGCCGATAATTTAGAGAGAAAGAGAAAACTTTGTTTCGGTGTGATTTTCAATTCTAACTTAGCCTCTATTTATAGGAGGAAAATGTTAACGCCAAAGCGAGACTAAAATAATAAATTAATATTATTAATTTTAAAATTCATACACATGCTTTTTAGACCATGACCAGCCACCACCTTGGAAAAAAATCCCAAAGAGCCCATGTGTTTGAAAAAAAAAAAAGTGGGTCCCACCCATAATTTAATAAAAATCATTTTATTCTATAAAACTTCAATAATTCACAATAAATAGCCCTTTTATCAGAAAAATTGAATGTCATGCTTTTTATAGGAATTTCAATTTCTACAACTTTACTGAAGAAAGTTTTTCCAAATTCCAAATGAAATTGACCAAAATCCATAAACAGACGATTTTACGACAGCCTATAATCAATTTTCGATTCAAGAATTGTGTCCACCGCACACACAAAACATATGTTAAACATTTAATGCCACAAAATACTCTACCTCCTCATATACTCATATATCCCACAATCATTATAAAAATATCACCGTTAATATATTATTAAAATAATATATTTAAATGTATTATTTTATCGAAAAAGATAAAATATTAATTTTCAACAATTGTCACATTAAAATTTTCTCCATCTATATCCAAATAAATATTTTCTTTATCATAATAATCAATAATTAATTATTCAAAAATAATATTACGTAATCACGAAGATCGACAACCAGCCGCTCCTGTGAGAAAGAGGGCTTTCCAATAAGGATTTCTCCTTCTTTGGTAGCCGCAATTAGGTGACCAAACCTCTCCTTAGATGTAACTTTCTAGACATTGCCAATAATGTTATCTCGATAATATTATTCAAATAATATAAATTATTGATTTGATAATGGAAAATATTGTGTAATGACAATTATTGAAACAATAATAATATAAATATCAATGCGGCAATTATTGAATCAATAAGATAAAATAATGAATGAATTATTGTAATAATTATTGAAGAAAGTGTCTTCTTCACGTAAGGATCAATAATTCAATACATGCTGTAATACCGCAAAGTGCCATCTTTTGCAACCACGCCAGACGTATCAGATTTTAACCAACGGGTAACCCAACAATGTTGTTAATTCAGTAATAATTTACGTCGTTATTTATAAAACTCAATCTTTGTCGTTTTCCTTCATCCAACCGTTTTCCGTTATGGGGCCCACCAATGACTGCGCCGTCGTACGGAGATTTCCGACAAAAAGAATATTCCACGACCAAACGAATATTCCCCGACAATAATGAATATTTTATAACCACTTGCTTATTTTGTAAACTTTGCACATTTCACCCATAACCAAAGAATTATATCAAATTAACCCTTATTAATTTAGAATAATGAATAAAGGAAAATTCAATTTTATTTATAATAAGTTGGGGTCTTACACAAATACCCCTCACATCTCTTTGCCACCAACTTTTCAGCCTTCAAAGATGAAATTAACTTCACCACTCTACTCGGTTGTGAACCCTGAAACACAAATTCTGGAGACTTCACATCTCAAATATAACCTTCTTCACCGACAATCTATAGTGGCTTGGTGCTTATCCAACCAGTCCATCCCAAGAATGATATCGAAATCGTGCATACACATCGGAAGGAGATTAACGCTACGAATCTTATCCTCAAAACTGATCGGACATCCTCGATACAAATCGTAAATAACTCTGAAGTCCCCATCGGGGTAGCAATGACATCACGTAATCTAAAGATCGAGATGGCACACCCAAAGCTTAAGAAAAAAGATCGAAAGCAACAATGGAATGAGTAGAGCCAGATTATTGACGCCCCCAAAATAGTATACAACACCCATTCCGAAGTCGCCAAAATACATGGTATAGAAAGCAAACTACAACTTAATACATATGTCGTGTAGAATACAACAATACAACTGTGAGTTTGAATACAAATATTGTCTTCTAGACAATATACACACCCAAATAAGTCCTCATTAATTATTCATACACTATTTTACTGTAAGTAGAGTGATACTAAAACATCTTCCTGTAACCATCACTCCATACCCGACTCGATCCGCGTATGTTCTCACCTCCCGAGAAGAAAAAATGGAACAAAAGGAAAAGGGTGAGCTCAACTAGCCCAAGAAGAATATTATGACTAAGATAATATACAACAAATTATCGTTAGTCTTCAACAGAAAAATCTAATAGAATACATAGACAACAAGTTATATAGATCAAGAAATGCAATGGAAACAAAGAATCCATTAGAAAAGTCACGTAGAGAAAGAATTCTACCGTCTTCTAAGGTTTAAAAGTCCATCATCAATAGTTTATCCTCGTAATAACAATCAATATACATCTTTAATCATCTTTGCACCACTGAGCCAAAGATATTCATTTGTATCACCAGTTGGTCATGTTCATCTCAACACCTGTTCATCTTTGCACTACAGGCCAAAGATATTCATTTATATCACCATTTAGGATTGAGGATGATGAAAAAAACATTTTTAAAGAAACGAATCCAATTGAAACAAAATGACAAGGATTAAGGATTAAGGATTCGTACTTTGTTTTACCCATGTCCAAAAATACTTCAAAAATAATCATATTGGTGTAAAATTCAAGAATGATCAAAACATGGATACAATCAAAGCTAGTATCCATAATAGATATTTTGGACAAAAGAAAAATTTTTATTTTTTGGTGAATAGTACAGATACGTGAATAAGGTCGATACGTGAATAAAGTCGTCGATACGTGAATAAGAACCCTTTACACAACAAGTTCCAAATTTGATAAAAGTTCACCAATACTTGAAGATAATGATATTGAAGAAAAATATCATTTAAGAAGAAAATAATACCCCTTACCTCAAAATAACCGCATTACATTTGAATTTCTAGATATAGTCTTGTGTAAACCAGACCAGATAGCAACACTCAAAGTATACTCACAAGAATACATTTCGATAATTTAGAGAGAGAAGAGAGAAAACTTTGTTTCGGTGTGATTTTCAATTCTAACTTAGCCTCTATTTATAGGAAAATGTTAACGCCAAAAGAGACTAAAATAATAAATTAATATTATTAATTTTTAAAATTCATCACGCATGCTTTAGACCATGACCAGCCACCACCTTGGAAAAAAAATCAGCAATTTCATGTGTTTGAAAAAAACAAAAGTGGGTCCCACCCATAATTTAATAAAATCATTTTATTCTCCTAAACTTCAATAATTCACAATAAATAGCCCTTTTATCGTAAAAATTGAATGTCGCGACTTTTTATAGGAATTTCAATTCTCTACAACTTTACTGTAAGAAAGTTTTTCCAAATTCCAAATGAAATTGACCAAAATCCATAAACAGACGATTTTACGCCTATAATCAATTTTCTATCAAGAATTGTGTCCACCGACACACAAAACATATGTTAAACATTTAATGCCACAAAATACTCTACCTCCTCATATACTCATATATCCCACAATCATTATAAAAATATCATCAATTAATATATTATTAAAATAATATATTTAAATGTATTATTTTATCGAAAAAGATAAAATATTAATTTTCAACAATTGTCACATTAAAAATTTTCTCCATCTATATCCAAATAAATATTTTCTTTATCATAATAATCAATAATTAATTATTCAAAATAATATTATGTAATCACAAGATCGACAACTGTGCCGCTCCTCGGTGAAAAGAGGGCTTTCCAATAAGGATTTCTCCTCACTCAGCAAGCAATTAGGTGACCAAACCTCTCCTTAGACAGAACTTTCTAGACATTGCCAATAATGTTATCTCGATAATTTTATTCAAATAATATAAATTATTGATTTGATAATGGAAAATCTTGTGTAATGACAATTATCAGAATAATAATAATATAAATATCAATGCAAAGAATTATTGAATCAATAAGATAAAATAATGAGCAGTAATTATCGTAACAATTATTGAGTAGTGTCTTCTTTACGTAAGGATCAATAATTCAACAATCTTGTAATACGCATCTGGTAATTCTTGCAACCACGCCAGACATCAGATTTTAACCACCGGGTAACCCAACAGTGTTAACGATAATAATTTACGTCGTTATTTATAAAACTCAATTTTTGTCGTTTTCCTTCATCCAACCGTTTTCCGTTATGGGCCCACTAATGATCGCTACTGGTCCGTCGGAGATTCCGACAAAAAGAATATTCCACGACCAAACGAATATTCCCCGACAATAATGAATATTTTATAACCACTTGCTTATTTTGTAAACTTTGCACATTTCACCCATAACCAAAGAATTATATCAAATTAACCCTTATTAATTTAGAATAATGAATAAAGGAAAATTCAATTTTATTTATAATAAGTTGGGGTAACGACCCTGATTTTGCCCCTGCGGACGATTATTCCCCTGCTGACGATTCTGTCCATACCAAGGTGGTGAAGTCGACGATTCGTCCATACCAAGGTAAATGAAGTCGACGATTTTGCCCTGTTGAGGCATCCGCCGATAGCCCTTCGTTTCGATTCTCGCCACGCCACCGCCTGATGAACACCACGATTTTCATTCCATCGACCACCTTGATTTCTCCCATGCCGACCAAGCTTGACCCGCTTGGTCATCTCTCGTCCCTCTTTCGACTCCTTCGGTTTGAAGTCAGAAAGTCCCGCCGCTCCATCTCAATGTTCTTGGCCGCATTAGCCATCTGGGATACATCCGCAAACTTGGTGTTAATGAGATGTTGGCGATACCTATAATGAATCCGCCACTCGAACTTTTCGCATTGTTTCTGCTGCATCCCTAGAAGTTCCCAAAAACCGCCAACTGGTGAACACGGTCATGAAATCGGTAATGGACTCATCATCCTTCCGCCGAATGGATAGATATTTCAAGATAGGCCTCTTTATCGTAAATTGAAAGTACTGCCGATAAAAGACCTCACAAAACTCACCGCCCAATGAAGTGTCTCCACGCACTCCATCACCCTTGGTTGTCTTCGTGCTTTCCACCACCTCTGTGCATCCCCTCTAGCTTGAAGCAACAAGCAACACTCTTTGATTATCCGAGCATCCCAACACATCAAAAATCTTCTAGGTGAGCAATCCAATTTTCCGCATCAATTGGAGTTGGAGCAGAATCGAAAGATCGTGGCTTCGCTTCAAACCTCTCCAACCACACATACATTGGAACCATCTCACGATCAAGGCCATCCACATTTCCTTCCTCTTCGTTTGTTTGTGGACCATTATTTCGAAGAGTGCCCCTCGCCAGAATTTTTGGCGGTAATACGGCCGCATTACTGTACCACTGTGCAACCACTAATTGAGGTAAAGCTTCGGTTCATCGCTCGATTCACCAAGTTAACCAGTTGAGCATTTATCGATCATTAGGTTGCTTCATCAATTTGAACATCACCCCTTCCCTATTGTTACCTCTCCTCCCAAAGAACTCTGGCGGATCGACGAGCCATCTAAGAAAGAGATCAATGAATATAAACAGATGATTAAAACAGATTCGAATATGGTGAACAAAAAATCAAACCGAACAAAAACCTAACCCGTAAGTCTACCCATAACTCATGTGTCAAACCTAAATAGGTTTTCTACAAGAAAGAACACGGCTCGATATCAACTCAGTATAACCCCTTCCCAAAATAGAAAGAGAGGTTACTCAAAACACAACAAGACCGAATGAAAGCTTTATGTCATAAAATGATGGGTTCATAATAATTAAATATCACAAGACAAACTATAGTAAATATCCCACTAGCTCAAACCATACCAAGGTAATTATTACAATTTCAAATAAACTGACATATCAATCCTAAACATAATAACTCTAATCCATTGGAATGAATGGAGCTCTCATCACACTTGCCCATGATTCCCGACGATTACTGCTTAGGAAGAAAAACACAGCATTTAACCAAATGCCCAAAGACGGATATAGAATAAAAGAATAATGAAACGAAATAACTAACACAATTAATTGAACTGAACTGTAACGAACAAAACCAACACAATGAAATGATAGGCTGAATCAAATGGCTGGGTGTTATTTCATACCGAGCTCAGAATAAATAATAACATACCTTGCCACACAGGCAAGTCAAATAATGCCACACAGGCAATCAAAATAATGCCACATAGGCAATCACACATCTGGATCAATGTAATCCAGCAAAGATGAAATCGGAAGGTGTGTTTGGCACAAACACACCAACCGCAGTAATGTAATGTATCAGTAAAAGGGGTCACCCATACGCCTCCCCACAACAAAACACCAAATGGCCAATTCCCACCGTGAGCAGCAAAAACGGAGACGGTGGATCGATCACACCGCCGCGGAAGGTGTCATGCCTCGGTGCAAGAGAGGATATGCTCTTGTGGTACCCCACAGTGGTTATATTGTGTATACCCTACGGATTCTAACAAGGATACCATGTCACAACACACGCGACACAACAAAGGGGTTCTAACATGTATACGTTAAACCGAAACGAGATATCAACACAAAGTCTCCAAAAATATTAATACGCATTATTACTACAATATAAATTTAGATATGTCAGATTAGTCTACAGAGTACAAATATGAGTTCCAACTATGAACGCCAAACGAAACTATCACAATGAATTTGACAAGATATAATCATGAGAAGTAATACTAATTTTCAAAAGCGCATAACTAAACGAACTAATTAAAAAACAAAAGATCTCATTTGAAAGAGTACGGAATCCAGTACTGGATTAAGCAATATAATACCCAAAATTTATACTCCAAATTTGACTCGTTTAGACTCTCTCCGTTCAATCTAAATAATTTAATAAAATTTTATTACAATCAAATCATTAATAACATAATAATATTAAATTATTATTACAAACTTTTACAACTATGTCGGCAAAATGAATAAATTTAAATTAATATACATAACTTTAAATTAACGAAATATAATATATATATATATATATGTGTGTGTGTGTGTGTGTGTGTGTGTGTGAGAGAGAGAGAGAAAGAGATTTCTCATGCAACTACTATCGTGCTAAGCATTTCGTGGTATATATATATATATATATATATATATATATATATATATAACCTAATGAATCTATACCTGCCAACATCAAATGCACAATTTTTAAAAAAATAATATGATTCGTATATAATAACTTAAACATGCACTTCACTGTTTTCGATTGAATGAGTACCTGGTTTCATTGACCAAATAATAAAACTGTGATCCTCCTCCTTTTGCAAGTCACAACTCAAATTGCAAGTATTCTTTTTTTTCTCTCCCAAACTCAGATTAATAGTATTGTTTAAGTGAATTAGGTTTAGTTATTTATTCATTAAAAAAGATTTTATTAATTAATATATTTATTAACTCTCCAAATTTTAATAGGATTTTAAAATTACACAATTATTAATTTGATCCACTTAATTTAAAGCTCAATTTTACCTATTTAATTTACCCATCACTTATTATTACATTAGTCCACAAAAATTAAATGATTATTTTGACCCAAAATAAATGACATCCAAAAATATGTTTTAAAACAAGGTAATTTTTTTATTTAATATTATTATTATTTTTTCTTTCGGGTATTACACATGATTTGTCAAATGGCATGAGACTAACAACATGTCCAATCTTCAAGATGAGCAAGTAGACAAATATTTTTACCTAATAAAGCACAAGAAAAGGACTTGTATTGAAAATTGAAAAAGTGATAAAGCCATTTGTTTAAGAGTAAAGACATATATGGGAACTTTATCTTTATATATTTTCTGCCATAGCAATGTTCATATTGATAAATAAGATAATTTTATTTGATACATTTGACTCTTTGAGTGTACACAACAGAAATCAACAACCGACATCCAACAACTACCGGTTAACTCAAATACAACAAAGTCAGCATTGTAGGCCAGGAAAATCGAGTAAAACCCATTTCATGGTCAGTATTGAAGGAAAAATGCCTTCCAACTTTTAGGATAAATCTTTTTTATATAATCTTTTTATCTAATATTTTAAATTTTATATTATATTCTACATAATCTAGACATATAATAGGTATATTATATTCTTAGATATACGTCTCCGCACTCCAAATAATTCAATATATGGTATGAGATTTATCTAAAATTTTAAACGGCTCAGATGATTTATTGAGTTAACGAGAAATTCAAGATCATTTGTATTTTATTAAATAGATGTGGGAGTAAGGTAGAAGGCATCATCCTGCTATTTTCCATTCTCTATCAAACAAGGTTAATTAATATCCTCTTTCCTTTTACTTTTCACTCCTTTATTTGGTCCACTTGGTCTAATATCAAACACAAGTAGGTAAATTAATGAAATGGTAATATCACTATTGACACTATACATGAGGATCATCACACAATCACACTAGAGAAATGTGTGAGAGATTTGGAGAGAAGAACCAAATAAAATAGAAAAAACAGACAAATCTACTATTAATATTTTGCCAAAACCATATTTAGACTTGCGTATCAGAAAGTTAGGAGTAGGGTGAATGTACTTATAGCTACATTTACTCTTAACCAAAATTGTTGGGTTAAACCCCAACTAACCTACCATGAAAATAGCGACTCTAACTCATCACACTATAATCTTCAATCGTAATATGGGTTAGATTTTTTTGTGTATAAAGAATTTAAATCAGGTATAGGGATTGGGGCAAAAATAAAATTTAATAAACTTATAGGGGTCAGATTTATAAAAAAGTTAAACTTAGACGAAGTAAAAAAAACATAAACTACTACTACACCGTGTATAATGTATTCAAACTCTCGCTCTCTAACTTCACTAACCTTGAGCTCAGTTTTCAGCCTAAAAAAATCGCTCCTACTGGGAACAGATCCTGGATCCCCCCTGTGTATTAGTAGTAGCTTTTAATAACTATCTTTTTGAGTGGAAAAGGGATGAAGTTCAAAGAACTCTATCAAATATTTTAACTCATGTATATGGTTTATCCAATTTAAAAACCTTACAAATTATATGTGTTCTTCCCTAGCTCTCTAATATATGTTACAATTTGTAACTTACATAGAATCACTAGTTTACGAAGAGTCCATGCATTAATCACTAGTTTACGAAGAGTCCATGCATGGTTACCATCCAATATTATGTCCATTAAAAAGTAGATACCCCCTGCTAATTAATTGTATGAACATAGAACATAGAACATAGAAGAAAGAATCACACATTGTAAAGGACTTACTGTACTATATATATTATATGGACAGAGTGGGTGTAAAAAATTATGTGAATGAAAGGGCCCGAAGGGGAGTGTTTGGATTTAGCAGCATGCATGATCAGATGAAACATCAAAATAATAAATATATATATATATATATATATATATATATATATCATGGCAGCTGACAGCTGTCACCTTCTTCTAGTGTACGTAAGTAGTATATATGGCGTCAATTGTGGGTTTAGAGAAGGAAGAAAAAGTCAGCTCTGGAACAATAATGGGGTAACCGATCAAGGGTCAATATATATACTTGATTGAAAGAAAACAACAGTTTCATGCTTGTCAAGTGCCAGCAGGAGTAGAAAAGAGTATTTCCAAGCATGCAATTCCAATATATACTTGTTTTATTGATTAAAAAGAATCCTATGAGGCTATAAAAGAAAAAAATGATTTTGACTTTTTGACCATCTAAACCAAAACTGGTTAATCGTAACATTTCTTTCAAGGGCCCTAGTTTCTTGACAGTAAATCATGTGTTATATATGCAACCCACTTACCACTAGACCAACGGATAATTGGTACCAACAGTAATAATTTATTCTATAGATAAAGAAATAAAAATAAATTTATCCTATATGTTGGAGGTTTTTATTCTTTCATACAGACAGGTAGTGCGTGGACATTTTACAATAGATTTGCTTGCCTCTTGAAACTATGATTGCATTGATGGAGGCCCTTCATTTTTTTAATTCCTTAAAATACCTACACTCCTACACCAATATCCCACCCATGTGCCTGTCTTTGTTCACTTATATCTCTTGTTCTTTTAAACAAAAAATGTATTTTGTATTTTCCTCTTAATAAATTCATAAATATGGATTCCGTTATTATCTTTATGATAAATTGATCAATTAACTAATACAATACGCAGAACGGAGATCACGACCTGCATGCTGCGATGTCAATCGTATTAATCAATCGATTAAAAAAAAGAAGCTTCATACTAATCAGATCGAATGAATTTATAAATATTTTAAGCTTATTTTTTAAACATCACGATCTTGACTTTCATATCACTAAATCAACTCAAAAAAATTTATAAACCCTTTTATCTTGTCACGTTCATTTCGCCCGTACAATTAATTTTTTATATATTTAATTATAAACACAACGATTTATTCATCAAAGCAATAGCTGTTAAAATTGTCAAAAGAAACAGGGGAAAAAATAAAATCAATCGTTTTCCTTATCGCAATATTCATTAACATTGTCATCACTTCATTTTGCACGACATCCCTGGGACCAAATTTTGTTATATCCATTAAATTTGTCATCATATTATTATGTGTGACATCTCTGGGACCAAATTTTGTTTGGGGCCGGGGGAGGGACCATATTGGGTGACCATCTTAGCCGGATTTATTTTGCATTCTGTTTTTTATAACATATACTCATATTTGTTATGAATCAAGAATAGGCATAAATCATCTCTCTATTGTTCAATATAGAAACTAATGATCAAGATTAATTCATGTCCGATATTATTTTTAGCGTCATCCATTACTATTAGTGATAGACGTAAATTAATTTCAGTCGTTAAAACCTAATAACCAGATGATTAGGTGCACGAATATCAACTAGTACCCGTGGCACACATTTGTTGTATACATAATTTTTTCAAAATAAAATTATTGGGAGAGAAATGTGGAATGTGGGAAGTTGAATTAAGGTAAACCCGTACCAAATAACTTATTTAAGGTGTGAAAAAGTACATTCAAATAATAAGAAAATAGTTCGAATTCGATTCGTATTAGTTCGATTAAAAATTCGATTCGAAATATAAATAAATTTTAAAATTTGATAATTAATTACTCGAACTTTCTCAAATTGTAATTTTATATTTATACTCGGATCATATTCATTCAAAAAGTTCAAACTGCACGAACTCGATTCGAGATCGTGCTCGATTTGGTAACTAAACGAGTCTCGATCAAGCCTTATTTTATACTCGATAAATTTTTTAAACAAAATCTGAACAACTCAATACTTGGTTCGACTTGATTCATTTATACATTTACCCGACATTGTCAACTAAACTCCTCCCACATTTATTAAAGGTTAGTATTATATTCACATGTGTTTTTTTATATTTTTACATGGTTCTTTTTTATATGAAAGTGAGACCAAAGACCAATAAAAAAAAAATAGTTTTGTGTTATTATATATTTATATAGACTAGCTAAGTGTCCTGTGCAAAATACCGATTTATTTTTAAATAACATAATTTTTTTATTTTTTATTCATTTTATATAAAATGATTATGAAATGTATTTTTAAATTTTACAAATTAATTTACAATTGCTATGAAAATGTTTACAAACTTTGCTAGAAAAAGTATGATTAATAAGCTATTTTTTTATAAAGAATAAAATTGTTCATAAAATATTATATTATTAATTATACTAGACAAGTGTATGTGGTTGGTATTTATTTATTTATTAATCAAAGGTTGAAACCATTGTAATAGCAATAGTAAGATAATTTGTGAAATTTAATTTTTTTTATTGACATTATATATTGACTTATTTATATTTTGAGTCGAATCGAATTTTTAATCGAACGAGTACTAATTGAATCCGAACTATTTGCTTATTTTACCGTCTTAAAAATAAATACATGAACACTACTTGGAGCATTAACTATATCACCATAGCAGTACGTTCGAATTGAATCCAAAATGGTAGATCAAACAACATTTAATTAATTATACATTAAGGATACGCTAATCATATTTGAAAACATAAAGGTTAATTTTTCTATAAAATTTTAATCTCTCGTAATGATATTATAATAGTTGGACATGATATTAAATATTTATTTTATAATTTATGAATTAATAATTTTAAATTTAAATTTAAAAATAAATAAAACACTTAAAATTAATAATCATATGAATGTGTAATCCTTGTTTATATTATTTCTCTTCTTTTTATTATAAATTTTTTAATTATTTATATATTTCATTATTTTGGACCGTTTGAGAAAAAAAAACTAGTAAGTAAACATGTTTGAGTAGTAAAAAAAAACTAATTAAGAAAAAGGCAGACGGTACCCCCCGGAAGCACGCTGGTACAACTAATTTCTGACATTCGTACCACCAGTTGCACAGCTCATTCCATCCAACTTTCATGTCCCATTCGGCCATTCCATTCCTCTCTCTCACACACATACAAAACACACACTAAAGCCTCTACAGTATTCTTTAACTCTTTAACGCCGCCACCGGCCCACCGTGAATCAGCAAAACAATTTTTATTTTATTTTATTTTTGTCAAATAAGGAATATTTTGATCCTCCACCATTAATTCCCAAATTCACTAGCTGACTATCAAAAAGTCTAACCTCTCTCTTTCTCTCTGCCCAG
This sequence comes from Panax ginseng, assembly GCA_020205605.1. NCBI lineage: Eukaryota > Viridiplantae > Streptophyta > Magnoliopsida > Apiales > Araliaceae > Panax > Panax ginseng. Next base: position 25,359,365 of record CM035145.1, read on the forward strand.
CCCCCTCTCCCTAGTCTCTATATACACACATACAAAATATTTCCGGCGAGCTAGAAGAGGAAATGCTCCGATAAGGAATCGTTCTTCAGCATGGCGGACAACGTCGTGGCGAAGACTTTCCGAGCTCTCGTTGAGAGCGCCGACAGGAAATTCGCCAGAGTTCGCGAAGTTCCGGTGTACGGACGGGGACCGAACAATCACTACTTTCACAAAGTATTCAAGTCTTACATGAGGCTATGGAAGTACCAGCAAGAGAATCGAGCGAAGCTGGTCGATTCAGGCCTTCAGCGATGGGAAATCGGCGAGATCGCGTCTCGGATTGGCCAGCTCTACTTCAACCAGTACATGAGGACAAGCGAAGCTAGGTTTTTGCTCGAATCGTACATATTTTATGAAGCCATCTTGAATAGAGGTTATTTTGAAGGTTTGGTGAAGGATAGAGGACTAAGGTTTAAGGAATTGAGGTTTTACGCGAGATTTTTGCTGGTTTCGTTGATTTTGAACCGGTGGGAGATGGTGAAAATCCTTGCGGATCGATTTAAGGCCCTTGTGGATGATAGCAAAGCCAATTTTCGGGTACGATTTCTCTACTCTCTCGTTAGTGTAGCATTCCTGCTTATTAGATGTGATTACATCTTGCATTTATAAATTCGAGGCTTTGATCCTAATTGTTTTTGATTGGAGTTTGTTAATACTTTTGTTGATTAATATATTTCTGTTTAAATATTATCATTTTCAGTTTTAGCTGTTTGTCTGTCGTGGTGGGAAATTTGTGTGTTTAATTGATAGTAAGACCACCTTTTTCCATTTTGAGTTTGATGTTTAGACCAATTTATTAGCTTTCGGCTAGAACTTTATATTTCTACCTGAGATTGAACTGATAGCAAACAATTTGTTTCTTCCTTTCCATATTTGACTTTTTATTAATGAGACACTTGTGCTACTAATTTGTGACTAGTTGGAGAGTTTGATTTAATTTATTAGCAAACAGAGGGCAGTTTTCATGTTGAGTGGCATTCTGAGATGTGGAAGCTAATGATATTTCAATTAACATGTACACTAAATTTTTGATATAGGGAGATAGACAGATAGTTAGTTTGATGAGATATAGGAATGTAAGGTACCGACAGGTGTTTCTGACAGTGTTTTTTGTTTATTAATTAATGTAATTTTAACATAGCATAGGTGATTCTGATTCTATGATGCACTTTTCATCTGTAATGAGGACAATGTCATAATTAAGAATTGGCTTTTGTATTGTGATTATATTATTAAAACAAAGCTTATTTACAGTATGATTATAAAGTAAGTGAATCGAATATTATCTGGGGGAGTGCTTAAGGTGACATTGTAGTTTGTGATAACCGATTAAACTAATAAACTTCAAAGGTAAAGCCTTAGTTCAATTGAATTTTGTAGTGACTTAATGACTTAAATATTAAAAAGGAATTATCTGGTACCTTTTCACTTTATTTGCATGGCTTTAGTCTTCCATAAGAAATTAAGAATTTACCACCTTAAGCTAAGCTTGACATCCATCTCTCTTCTTATTTTATGTATTGCTTTTGTACTTTATAATATTTTTCTTGGGAAGGGGCGGGGTAGGGATGATATAGGTACCCCATCATTGCCTTTAGGCTTAAAGGAGAAGAAGGGAAAAGCAGAATTTGAAGATCATAGATGTGAAATATTTACTGTCACTTCATCATTATGTCCATTTTAGGTGAATTTTCTTTCTCCAGCTTATTGTGTTAATCGCAGTGTGAGCAGTCCCCAACCCCAAAAAAAAACAAAAAAACAAAAAAAAGTGCCCCCACCTCCAGATTACTTGATTAATTCATGAAACTATTATAATTGTGGCAGGTTCACATAAACCTGATATAATACTTTTTATTTCCTTTGGAACTTTCAGAATTTGAGCTTTTCACAACTGTTTCCACATCCCCCCCCCCCCCCCCCCCTCCCCCCCACAAAGAAAAAACAAAAAAGCGCAAAACAATATGCATTGCTCTTCCTACCTGTCAAGTATTCACAGTTTTATCTGTCTGGTGGTGAATATTAAGTATATCTGATGCATTTAATATACGAGTTTTGATACTTTTTGGCATATTGTAAGTATGCATCATATCTTGCTGTGGAAACCATTGGGAATATCTATCTGTTTGTGCAAAATTGAGAAGTTGGGGCACCTCTACACTGTTTAATTCTATGTAGAAACCAGAAAGTAAAGGCAAACGAAATAAAAGTTTCAATGTTTTTAAGTTAAGCAACAGTGCTAAAAATGATATTTGATGAGTAAACTGCCAACCTTTATTGTGTGATCGAGTGCTGTGTATTTTAAAATGTAATGAAATGCCTTCTATGAAGCAACATAATATATATAATAATGTCCCTTTTCTGAACGATTTCTAGTTTCAACTTATTATTTATGAAGGGAAGGGATAAGATTCAAACTTCGGTATTAAGTTCGACAATTATCTAAAATTTGGCCGGTCTTAAGCATCTTGTAAAGAAATATTCTGTTGTCCTAGCAAAGCAAACTGTTGGCTGATAGGGGAGCTTTGTTTGAAAGTCATATCTAAAATAAGCTGAAATTATGTTTCTCAATGCAACTGCCTTTTGGACTATATGAGGTGATGATGGTTTGGCTGTGCATTGAGTAGTAAGATCGCGTTGTCTTATTTACACAAGTCACAAACAACCACTGTGTTCACATGTGTGCTGTCATTTTTTAAGTTCTTTTAATTGCTTAACATAAGAGCCCCCCACCCCACCCCACCCCACCCCACCCCCCACCCCACCACCACCCCCTCTCCCCTCTCTTCAAAATATGAAGTATTGTGGTTGGGATTTTTGGTTAGTTAATTAAAGACATTCTAATCATACTTCTGCTTGTTAATCTTTTCCTGCTTATATGAAAACCGTTTAGTTTAAAAAAATTTCATCCAAATGTACTTCGTAATTTTTAATATAAGATTCTTTCTTCTAGGAAACCAACTTCAAAGAGTGGAAGCAGGTGGTGCAAGAAATTATCCGATTTATGAAAGCTGATACAACCTTTATGAACATTAGACCTTTGCGATACTGTGCTATGTTTGATTCTTATCCAGCTTCTCTTCCATATGTGGCACGTTTCCATGCAAAGAAGGTTCTAAGATTTCGAGATGCATTGGTGACAAGCTACCACCGAAATGAGGTAATTGGTGTTGCATGTTTACAAGACAGGCTGTTACTATAATATTATCTGTTTTGCATTTCAACACTAGCTCCCAGTATAATCTCTTTGGCCTACTCATGTATTGGTGTTTCAGGTTAAATATGCAGAACTCACTTTGGATGCTTTTAGAATGTTGCAATGTTTGGAATGGGAACCAAGTGGGTCTTTTTATCAAAAAATACCAGTTGAATCACGGGTGAATGGTGCCAGGGCTGATCAGTCTGGTACTTCCGGTCTAATTGATATAAATTTGTTGGCGGATATGACAGATCCCACTTTGCCTCCAAATCCAAGGAAGGCTGTTCTCTATCGACCATCTGTGACACAATTAATAGCTGTGAGTGTTACGAACCAAACAATGTTAGATATATGTATGTGTGTGTGTATATATCTTTTTTTGTTTCAGGGCCTTGTCCAATTGCTGCTTGTTATTAAAGAATTAAGGGGTCATTATGTAATTCCTTACTTCTACATATAGGTGGTAATATTTGTTACATTTAAAGGCTCCCTGGTAAAAGTTGGTCACATATAGTGATACAGACATTAGAGTTCTCTTGGTTACTAGAGTTCAAAATTGTCCCCAGCGAAAAGCCTGAATAAAACTTCATGAAGCATGCATTTGCAAAGCTGTTCTTACTTCCTTCTCTGAATTTGGATTATTCTGCTTATTTATCAGAAAAGTGGAGAGAAGGAAGAAAATAATTTTGCCGCTGCCTACCTTTTATCTTTTTGGTTATTCATGAAAATGCAGATGTATGTTAAAAGGACTAGTATTATTTGACATGTGTATGTTTGTTTGTTTCTTAAAAATTGATTATTATTAAGGCGAGTGAGAGGACATAAAAATTGACCTCAACCTACAAGAGTTGGCCTTTATAGGCTATTAGAGATATCTTCAACAAGATAGTAACTTCTTCATCGAGTCGCTGAAGGGATTTGATCCTTGCACCTTCCCGTTAGAGGATGAGAGGGGTACCACTAGAGCTAGAGCTCATTGCGTGTATATGTTTTTTCACTTATCAAAGAAGAAGAAAAAAGGGACTATGTTATTTTTAATTATTATAATATTTTTTTAATTGTATGTTTCAACCAATTAATGCTGTATTGTAAGTAGGATGGATAGTTTTCTTAGATACTTTTAGACACTTCTGTCCTTTCTTTTATAGATATCTAATTTGCTCATGTTATGCTTTATCATTTACGTGTGGCCAGGTTCTCGCTACAGTTGTTGAGGAGCTCCCTCCGGATAGTGTTATGCTAATATACATTTCAGCATCAGGTTACTTGTGTAGTTTAATTGTGGTTAGAAATGACCTAATTGTACCTTTATGTGTAGAATACTTACTCTGGTGAATCCTCCGCAGGGAAGGCTTGTCACCCTAGTGTTTCTCATATTGAAAGCTCTAGAGGTTCAAGAAATTCTTCAAAGCTCAATGCTGTATCTCTTTCTTCCTCTAAACAGGATCTCTCAATGCCCGAAAATCATGTTAATGGCAATGGAGACTCAAGTCACCATTCTGAAAAGTATTTATGGTTTGGTCCTAGTAGGAACGGAGGTAGGACCTGCATGGTCTCGCTGCTGTGACTAGTATATATGTCAATGGGTTTGTGCAGAGTAGATTCTGTTGCGCATATTGGTCACAAATGCTTGTTTTGATTTTTCAGGTTCAAATAACCTCTACCCTGATGATATAATTCCGTTTACCAGAAGACCACTTTTCTTGATTATTGATAGTGATAACAGCCATGCATTCAAGGCAGGTTTGTCCTAACTTTTGCTATACTCGTTGCATTGGTTTGGTTCATTCTGCATTTTTTATGAAATTTAATTATGTTGTTTTTTCTTTACAGTAAAAGTATTTGGGATAAATATATATTTGCCTACTAAATTGAGTTCCAATTTACATTTGCATAATTGAACACAATTCTTTTCCAGTCAACTTATTGAACAAGTTTTTTATTACAAAAAATTAAAAATAATTGTAAAGTCCGTTAAATTTTTAATGACAAATCTATGTAGCACCAGCTGTACTACATGTCAACTCCTGTATGGAAAAAAAAATCATTATTAAGACAAAATGAACCATGTGACTAGCACAGCCTCGTCCTAAATTATACTACCTCTGTTCCTAAAAGATTGTCGTTTAAGGTTTTGACACATGGATTAAGAAAGTATCATTTACCAAGTAAAATTTATTTGAAATTCCATCACTACCCCTTTATGGGAAGTTGAAAACAATTAATACAAGAAAAGGAATTTCTTAGGACAATGAGAGAAGATAGGGATAATATAGGAAAATAAATAATTTATTCTCCTCGAAAGTTGTAAACGACAAACATTTTGGAATAAATTTTTTCTTCTAAAACGACAATCTTTTAGGAACGGAGGGAGTATATCCAATCTCAATTGGGTTTAAGATGAGGAAACATTTTACCTTGTGATTGAATTCACATGGGTGTGTTATCTAAGTGCCTAGGCACAACATAAACACTCTTCATCGTTAAATACAATTCTATAAAAGTTGCTTTAAAACAGATTTTGGGGTGAATTCTTGTAACTTTAATAGAAATAGTTGTAATCAGTTCAACTGTGACATTCCCCTTAAGGATATCTTTATCTTCCGTGAAGTTGATTATATTATTGTTGCTTTCCAGGTTCTACATGGTTCAGAAAGGGGAGAAACTGCTGCTTTACTACTTTCTCCTTTGAGGTCAACATTCAAAGGCAAATTTGGTACTGATGTGACGCAAAATGGAAGTCAGTTCACCTTTTTTCTGACTGCTCCTTTAAATGCATTCTGCCAATTGGTTGGCATCGTCTCTTCTGATGATAATGCGGTATGTTGACTAACTTCTTCAAAACTTTAGAGTCATTCTTGCCAACTTAGTTTCATCCATCCACGGGTTGTGTTCCAGGATGTTTACAGTGACGCTGATAGCATTATCTCCACCGCCTTCTCAGACTGGGAAGTGATACTATGTACATCAACTAGCCTTGATCTGGTTTGGGCTCAAGTTTTATCAGATTCATTTCTACGAAGGCTTATACTTAGGTAATTATCTTCTTTACGAAAGCACATTCACATGTTCACATTTATGAGTTCGGGAGTTGTTATGATGCTGAGAGAGTTCTTTGGGTGATGTCACAATTGACAGAAGTTGAATTAGCAAGTGTTTTATGATTATGCAAAAATATGTGGAAAATTTGTCATACATTTCATCCCGTTGAGTTTTGGTCCTTTTGGATAACAAGGTACAATACATATTGTAAATTGAGTATTACTACACTTACACTTGCAAAGAACTCTTACAAAAAATAGCTTACAAAATGATTTTTCATAGAATAATTAATAAATGATCCACCATACATGGGTGGGCCCAATAATTGAAACCAACCACATCATTTTGTATTCATCTTTAGTAATTATTCTTTAGTCACCAAAATATTATTGTTGTAAATTTAGGGGGCTCATTTGTGCATCACTCTAGTTTGGGATAAAAGGCGTTGAATTGAGTAGAGTGGATGTAGAATAGATAGTCGTATGCAATTATGCAGAGGAGGTTACAATACATATCTCGCTGATGCAAAGAATGCAGTTCTTATGTTCATCAAAATTTGAGTTCTGTTATTAGAAGTCAATTAGATTAAATATGTTAGAACACCAGATGTTCTCAGTTTTAATTACATTGTTCTGATATTGAAACAATTGTAATATTTATGGACATGTATTTCATGGGGGTCACGGGACTATGCGTGCTACTTCTCCTCACTGGTTGACTGACGTATCCTCTTTGTTGAATTATGTATGAACACTCTCAGTTCTTAGGGGAGCTCGTTTCAAGTTGGAAACTTATATTGGCTTTTCATCATACTCAATGGCAATTTAATGATTAGATCCGGGTTCCATCTGTGAGATTGCTATTGTTTGATGATATGTTAGAATACTCTCTTGGAGTGTGATGCTTATGAGTGTTTTAATCTCTTATTCTAATATTTGGCATGCATAACTTGCACAGGAAGGATATTTAGGCTGGCAGTTAAATTGTCAAGACCTGAGTAATAAGAATCTATAAATGGTGTTACGTAGTTATTCTTGATCAATATGTAACTTGAATTCTACCCCCAACAGTTGTGTACTTTAATAGTCTGCATAATCACCAAGGATATACTTTTTTGATGTCCTCTGTACAGATTTATCTTCTGCAAATCTGTGCTTACTTTGATTTGCCCCCGTGAAGTTCGTGATCAGCATGTTCCTGTTTGCCTACCCGAGCTTCCTGATTCTGTTGCTCCGAACTCTGAAGTGGTGCAATCAGCTATTATCCAACTTGCTGATAAACTCTGTGTTGCTGACTTTTTTCACTTTGATGATTTATAGTTTGGCTAATTGCTGTACATGCAAGTTCTATTCACGAGATTGCTGTCATATTTTGAAGAGAGAAAAAATCCCCAGAACTTTACCAATTTGACATGTAAGCATATCTCTAATGCTCTGGGGCTTTGGCTGGCAACACAAGGAAGAGTTGGGTTCATCATCGAACTGCAAATGAGACCAGATTGTTTCTTCAATTAATATGCAGAATTCATGTGTTAATTCTTATACTACAGACTATTGGTGCATAGTGACACTGGCTTGATGGATGTAATAGTAGTGTCTAGCATAAGCTGTGTCGGAGTGGTTACAGCACTAATTTGTTTATACAGTTGTAATAGAGAAAATGGGTAGCCAGCTGAGGTAATTTTGTCTTTTTCATTTTTTGCAGCATTGTATTGGTTTGGTTCGGTTCGGTTCTTATTAAAGTTATATGTAATAGAAAAGTGCTGTAAAACTCAAAATAGAGTATCCAACAATTTGTTGACCAGTTGTAAATGTTGGTGCTTGTGCTTTTCTTTTTACAATTCGCATTGCTTAATGCTTATAAAGCAAAAGCAGATATCCCCCTAAAATTGATACCTTTCCCCTTTTCTATTTCTCATCATTACCATATTCTTACCTTGAGGAATAATATTTGTAAACTCAATTTTCGTCTTATACAAGTGAATAAGCCCCCACCCAACAGAGGATTTTATTGGAAAAAAGCTTTTGGTGTGAGAGCTACAAGTCATTTGATGAACTTATGACTCATTTGTTGTTACAGGAATGATTTATTTTGTTACTAGTATATCTTAAGTTTTAAATAAATAAAATAAGTAAATATTTATTTTGCCCATCTGGTGAATAATTTTTATCTATAATGACTTTTATTTTATATATTTACGTATGTCTATTTATACAAGTCACCAACGCGCATCTCTAAATCCCCGCCAAACTTGTCAGAAAAAAACGAAATCATTTCCACCAATAAGAATATAACAACAAAGCCTCACGATCCGACTCACTATCTTAACTTACATCTAAGCCGTCCGTTGGCTACCAGAAAGCACAACTAACGAAATTAGAAACCGTCCGATACCGTTCTCAGAAAGCACACGGATAGTAAATTTTAACCGTCCGATTCTATTATCGCCAGTACCCTCAAATACTATAAATATATAACCACCACATTTTTTTCCAAACTTTCCATTCGCTCATTCTTAGAGAGAGAGAGAGAGAGAGAGAGAGAGAAGAGATTCAAAGAAGAACCGGTGGTAAGTTTTATCTTTTTAGGATTACTAAGAAAAAGTTAATTCCTTTTCCTTGTTATCGGTTTATATCAAAAACATTTATGTTATTATATTACGTTTTGATTCGTAGTGTTATTGATAAGCTGTAGTTAATATGGAGATAATTATGGTTTTGTTTTTAGTTTTGAATATTTTCTTATGCTTGGATCTTTGTCTTTTGGTTTCTTAATTAGTCTTCTTGTTCAATTATATTCATTGTTTTGGTTTAGGATTATGAATTTGGATTAGGGTTTTTTGGGTAAAGGATTCAATTTGTGTAAAGGTGCCCTGTTTGTAAGATTATGTTTCATGATAATGATAATTCTATCTTGTTGAAGAATTCGGAAGATTTACGTGTTCATCCGAGGTTTGTTATTAGCATTTGAATAAAATGCGTCACTGAATTGAATCAAAGTTATATTCAATTGAACGAGAATTCCTTTGATTTATTGCTTAACTACTATGTTTTCTAGGTTTGAGATTTAAATTTTTGGTCTTTGCTTTCTGCAGATGGCACGTACCAAGCAAACTGCTCGCAAGTCCACTGGAGGAAAGGCCCCAAGGAAGCAACTTGCTACTAAGGTATCTTCTGTTCATTTTCATTAGTAGGACATTCATTTGAAAACTCGAACTGTACTTGTATGTATAATTGAATATCAATTTATTTATATGTATTAAAACATTGATCACAGGCTGCTCGTAAGTCAGCTCCAACTACTGGTGGAGTGAAGAAGCCCCACAGATACCGCCCTGGAACTGTTGCCCTTCGGTATTTGATTGTTTAAAAAATGCGTCTTTATTGAGTTTCCAATTGGTTTGCAGAATAATTAATGTTTGTGTTTGTGTAGTGAAATCCGCAAGTACCAGAAGAGTACTGAGCTCTTGATCAGGAAACTGCCATTCCAGAGGCTTGTTCGTGAAATTGCTCAAGACTTCAAGGCACGTTTCTCTTTTAAGTTGTACATTATTGTATTATTTGAATTGAATTTTTGTTTGGACAATGAATGAAAAGCTGTGATTTTTTTTGGTTGCAGACTGATTTACGTTTCCAGAGTCATGCTGTTCTAGCTCTTCAGGAGGCTGCTGAGGCATACCTTGTCGGTCTGTTTGAAGACACCAACCTGTGCGCAATCCATGCTAAACGTGTGACAATCATGCCCAAGGACATCCAGTTGGCTAGGAGGATCCGTGGTGAGCGTGCTTAAGCTGGGGGAGATATTGCAGATGGCGTGGTTGGTAGATTGGTGGTGGTGTTTTTTGGTTTTTTGCTAAACTACGTAGATAGTGCTTATAAGTGTTGGTCAAGTTGTAGTTTTAGGTGACGGTTTCAATGATATTGGGTTTGTGGGTGTTGTGGTCTAATGGGTTTGTGTTTGTTTTTTGGTAATTAAATGCACTGTTTCATATTGCAACTAATGTGGTAGGATGCTCTTCCAGATTTACCTTTTATATAATGATGAATGATGTAATCATCTTCGTGTCTTGATACTAGTTGAAATGATATCTTGTCAATGGTCGACTTAAAATTGTACAGAATTTGAGGTGTGGTGGTGGCACTGATATGGTGCCCCATATTTTGGCTCCCGGAATGACTGGTTTATGTGCTGTGCTGAAAAAGCCCAAAGCTCGTCTTTTTTAAAATTATTTTTTCCCTGTTTACTTTCAAAATTGTAGTTGAAGCCTTCAATTTACGCGTTGACGTCAACAATTTCATTTGCATACTTGTCACGATTATTATTATAAGTACAATTATATCTATACTTGAAATTACATGTAAAAATTTAGAACCTATATAATTGCGTTTTTGGAAGTGTTTTGGAATCGAATTGTTGCACAATAAATTTTCTTCATTTACACCTCTTTTTTTATTCCTTGTACCGTTGTACGTATGTCGCCCACACAAAGTTCTTTAATTCCAAAAACTAAAGCCATTTTTCAGTGATGAATTCTAGCGAAAAATTTAATGTTTTTTTCCATGGTAATTGATCTGCCATTGCCGGAAGTGATAATAAAAGTGGAAATGATGTCATCGGAACGGACCATAACTCAGGTCGGAACAAGGTGCCAACCTGGAGTCTCACGATAAGGCATGAGTAAAGTTGTCATTGTTGAAAGGGGGAAGGAGGGGGGCACTGGGCCAAGAATGAAGGCTGTGTGCACCAAGCAAGCAAGGAAGCTCGAAGGGAATTATACATTTATTAGGGGAAAAAATAAATTTATAATATAACCACTTTAATAGTTCGTTCAGGAAAGAACAAAATACAGTTATTTTGATACAACAAAAAATCTCTAGCAGAGGCTGAAGTGCAGATAATTTGAGAGTTATTTTGATACAACAAATAAAATCTTTAACAGCGTATAATTACGGATGGAGGGATATAAAATAAACATTCGTCATCTATTGCAAGCAACCTTCTCATTTGATGGAGTAATACTGAACTGAAGTCTGCCTTCACGCATACCATCCTGCTCTCCAAAGTCCATATGCTTGTCTTCTGCCTTTCACAGTCTAATATTCAAAACCTCATCCGTACAAGCATCCTTTCCCTCCGTTTAACTGATCCTTACTCTACCCGCCATTTTTTTGTTCACTTCCATAACTTCCACTCTGCCAAGGATGTCTATGCTTGCAATGTTAAGATCGGTGCTCTTTCCCGCGCCGGCAATATTAATGCTGCCCGGAAACTGTTCGAGGAAATGCCAACAAGAGATGTAGTTTCATGGAATGCTATAATCACGGGCTGCTGGCAAAATGGGTTCTTTGGAGAGTCAAAGACTTTGTTCGAATCTATGCCTCTGAGAAATGTGGTGTCTTGGAATTCAATGATTTCGGGTTGTATTGAAAATGATAGGACGGATGATGCTTATGATTACTTTACCGCTATGCCTGATCGGAATACTGCATCTTATAATACAATGATTTCGGGTTTTGTTAGGCATGGAAGAATTGAGGAAGCTAGTAGACTATTTGAAGAGATGCCAAAGAGGAATGTCATTTCTTATACTGCAATGATTGGAGGGTATATGCAGTTGGGGGAGATTGAGCGAGCAAGGGTGTTGTTTGATTCTATGCAATGTAAAAATGCAGTATCTTGGACTGTGTTGATTAGTGGGTATGTAGAGAATGGAAGATTTGAGGAGGCTAGGGAACTTTTTCATAGGATGCCGAATAAGAATGTTGTTGCAACCACAGCTATGATCACTGGTTGTTGTAAGGAGGGGAGGATAGAAGAGGCTAGGAGTTTGTTTGAGGAAATTCAATGTAGGGATTGCGTTTCTTTTAATGCAATGATAGCAGGTATGTTCAAGTAATGCATATTGTTGTTTGACGACTCTAATCTCAGTTGCTTAATTTAATCATCTCTTCTGACATATTATTCTTAGACTTCTTGTTATATGTCATGAGATTCAAAATTATTGTAAATTTATAAATAAGAATTTGCTCAGACTAGGCTCTGCTGCAAAGTAACACCTATACAAAAAGAATGTTAACCTTTGGTACTCAACAAAAGTTACAGAAGTAACTAGCAACTGTGCCTATTCAACCCTGGAGATAGTCAGTGGTACTAACAAGGTTATGCGCATATTAGCATATTGGTCTTATGTGCACAAACACCTGCTTAATCTCAGTTTCAAGTTTAGTGCATCACAAACCTATTTTGGAGTGGTGTTTAGAGTTTAAGATTCAACAAGCATATGTGCGAAGTTTGTACATTGAGCATATGTGCTGTGATTAAGATGGCTAGCACAGAAATTTGTTAACTTTCCAGACTATCAATGGCTTATGTTTCTTCCTATCTTCTGAATGTAGCATCCTCTTCAGTTTTGTTGGTCGACTCCTAAGCTTTTTGATTCATGTACTGCTGAGAAAAAGTTCTTTAGCCTTAAATATTTGCAATATGCATAGTTCCAATTGCTAATTGTAGGACGCTTGCATTGATAAGTAGTGGGAATTGATATTTCCATTAGTAAAAGTGATCGTTCCACAAGGTCATCTTTACATGAATAGTAAGCAGGTCCCACCATCATTTGAGTGAAGAACTAGTGGAACTTTCATTTTCATTTGTGAAAATAACGGTTCTCGTAGTGTAATGGCATTATGATATTGAGTAGAATTTAGTATAATTCTACACTATTATAACTGTGATTTATAACTTTAACGGCATTAAATAAAGTCTTGTTAGGGCACCATATTGGGAAGATGTTGTAATTAAGTCATTGGAATCATTGCATCTTAAACAATTTGCTAATAATATTGCCACTATGAAATGTTACGTAGGCCCAGCAAGAAACTAGTCAGGTATCTGTGAAACATGTTCTATCTTGCATGGATGTGGAGAATATCTATAGCTTGTATTTTTAATGCCACTGATTTATAGAATATTTATATTTCAATCTATGAAATCCCAGCAGACCATAATAGTTCTTTTAGAACCCTTTCTGTGTTGTTTGCGTAATGTAGTTAGTTAGCTTAATGAAATAGAAAAAGACGCGCCAAACCTTCATAGAGTCTATTGAATGTGTAAGGTCAGTTATCAGTGCCTCGTTGCAACTGCTATTATGGTTCCTCGAGAACCCTTGCTGAGTAGTTTGAGTGAATATTCATTAGATGCTCACATGTATGTTCTTTAGCAACTAAATGATTTTGTTTTATTTTTCTTTAACATTTATTAGGTTATGCACAAAATGGAAGCAATGAGGAGGCAGTGGAGTTACTATCTCAAATCTCCAAATGGGTCTTCAACCAGATCATGCTACCTTAATTTCAGCTCTTACTGCATGTTCAAATCTTGCATCACAGAATGAAGGAAGACAAACTCATACACTTCTTCTCAAATATGGGTTGGATTCACATGTTCCTGTATGTAATGCTTTAATTACTATGTACAGCAGATGCGGTCTTATTTCTGAGTCCTTTTCAGCTTTTAGACATGTCAACTGTCCAGACGTTGTTTCCTGGAACACCATTATCGCTGCTTTTGCACAACACGGCCTCTATGAGAAAGCTCTTGCTTATTTTAAGAAGATGGAGTTAAATGGATTTGAACCGGATGGGATAACATTTCTTAGTTTGTTATCTGCTTGTGGCCATGCTGGTATGGTGAATGAGAGTATGCACTGGTTTGACTCAATGGGGAAAAATTACAAAGTTACCCCTAGGTCCGAGCACTATGCTTGCTTGGTTGATATATTGGGCCGTTCAGGTCAGGTGGAGAAAGCTTACACAATGATTCAAGATATGCCTTTTGAAGCTGACTCTGGTGTCTGGGGTTCCCTTCTTGCAGGATGTCGTGCTAATTTAAATGTAGAGCTAGGAGAAATTGCCGCAAAGAAAGTTATGGAACTCGAACCTAAGAATTCTGGTGCTTATGTTATGTTGTCTAATATATACGCTGCAGCTGGTATGTGGAGAGAAGTCAGTAGAGTAAGAGGTTTGATGAAACAGCATGAAGTTAAGAAGCAGCCTGCATATAGTTGGATGGACATTGGAAATGAAGTACATTATTTCTTGGGAGGAGATATATCTCATACAGCTATCGAAGAAATTCATGCGGAGCTTAAGCAGATCAGCTTACAGACGGAAGACATGGAACAAAATGCTGAGGAAGTTTTTCTGTGGAGCTGTATTAATGAAATACAGTTCCATTCATGTATATGATTTGTTAAGGACTGATGATCTTGATCTTGGAATGTCTGATTAGTCATTATCCTTGTCTAGTAATTACTCAAACTTGGATGCTTTCAGATTGGAAATAGTTGTGGTATCATCGACAGTGAAACATACCTGATGATTGGAATTTTCTAAATCATCCATAACGCCAGTTTTAATACGCGTTAAGCAGGAGTATCTATAGCGAGTGGAAGGCATTGCTAAACCGGGTTAACGCCAGTTTTTGTACGCGTTAAGCAGGACTATCTTTCTGGGCTATAGCTAGTGGAAGGCATTGCTAATATGAATATTGATAAATCTTGGGTCAAAGGTTAGCTCAGATTCTTATAGAATATTCATAAGCAACCATATTGTTCCCTAGTTTGTTTGTATTAATTTATATACAATTATTATTAAATGAGTGATTGTTTGATTATATTGAAGTAACAAGAAGACTGAAAGAAGATTATCTAGTGTTGTTTCTTGATGCTACGTCATATTCTATTTTTTGACCTTTTCTTTTGGATCCTTGAAGAAACATAACTTACTACTCAAAATTGTTAAAACTAACAACCTATGTCAATTGGCAACTGACTATGGATGGAGGAGATGATGGGATTTAAGGCCCAAGCCGACAATGTAAAAGTTGACTAGAAATTGGAATATTTTCTTTTTATACAAATTTTGTTTGCCGGCCAAGGTCAATGCCGAGAGTGTCCTTTTCTCTAACTTTCTCTTTCCTCTTACTTTTGCCGCTAGCGTTACTGCAAAATGTCTCGACAAAAACCCGCCAACCTCGGACTTGTTCATAACCCCTGGATCTTAACCAATTTCTGTCAAAGAATCCCCTCTCGTGCTATTTTTTGTCCCACATTTTCTGATTTTCCAAAGATAGAAGGTATATGGCCCAACAATAATCAAATTCAACCATGTTACGTTCCAAATCAAGGTACTAACATTTTCTCCTTTTCTTGCATCTATTTTTGTAATACTCTCAGCGATATCATTTTATTTTTTTTGTTGTTACAACATGTTTTTGCTTTGATGGGTATTTTCTGTTATTGCTCATGTGATCATTAAGATTGTTGCTTTATGAATTTGGCATTGAGTTTGTGTGATTTATGTGGTTTTTAGATCCGGGGCTTTTGATTTTGGAGCAAAGAACCCTTCATCAATCCTGTCTAGGACATTTTCTGCATCAAAGATTTGTAGAGGGGACCCTTTGATTGATAGAGAAGCCCTTGTATCTGTTGACCGAAGGCCCTCCGCCAAGATTGTCACTTCATCTGAGGTATTAATCAATCAAACTGTAAATAAAATTGTAGTCTAGTTTAGTTTGATGTATTAATGTTAGATTTGTATTGAATTTGGTTCAATATAGGTAAATTAAAATTGTTGTTGTTGTGATTTGGGAAATATATATAGGATCGGATTGTTAGAATTTCAACGATGCAACATCAGATGTGTCGGATGGAGGAGGAGCTGAAGTTGAGAAAGGATCAACTGGATGCAGCTGGAGAAGAAAGAGATCGAGCCCTTGATGAGCTTCGAGATTCGAAACTGGTGGCTCATGAGGCCAACTTGAGATTAAGTGAGGCCTTGTCTCCTCGGAAGGCTGGACAAGTACTTGCTGAGCTTCTGAGGATGAAGGAATTGCTATCTAATTCGCAGAAAGAATTGACAATAAAAGAGAAGAATACGGAGTCTATGAAAGTTGAACTTGAGCAAGCGAAGCAGTTTGAGATCAAATTGGCCGACAGAGATTCATCACTAAGTAGAATGAATGAGGAATTGCATAATGTTAAGGCCTCTGAGACTCGTGCTATGAATTTACTTTCAGAAACTAAGCAAAGGATTGAGAAACTCGAGGAGGAATTAGACAAGGGAAAGCTATCAGAATCCAAAATGCTCGAGTCAGTAGAGTCCCAAATGAAACAACTTGAGGTAAACAAGATTGAACTTGAAGAATCCAAGCTTGAAATTGCTTCTCTTCGTGAGCGGATGGAGAAGTTGCAAAGTAGTAAAGAGATTAACGGATTTCACAACAGTGAGCATATAGGTTCCACAGAAAGTGAATATGAATGTCTCAAGTCTGAGCTCCAACTGGCAAAGGAGAATCTGAAACGCACGTCTGCCTCGTTGAGAAGTAATAATCTACTTCATGAGATGGAAGTTCTTAAAAGTGAACTAAAGGCTGCAATCGAGGGAGAGGAGAAGAGCACGAAGGCAATGGACGATCTAGCTTTGGCATTAAAAGAAGTTGCGACACAAGCCAATCAAGCAAAGGAAAAACTTAGCTCTACGGAAGTGGAAGTAGAGTGTGCTAAAAGGGAGGTAGAACAATTGAAGGTGGCATTGAGGAGCACTACGGATAGGTATGAAAAGCTTTTGGAGGAAGCAAAAAAAGAAACAGAGCTGCACCAGAACACTGTTAATAGATTGAGATTGGAAGCTGAGGAGTCACTTTTGGCATGGAGTGGTAAAGAAATGGGGTTTGTTGGTGTGATAAAAAGAGTTGAAGAGGAAAAAGCTCATGCACAACAAGACAATGCCAGACTTACTGAATCCCTACTAGCAGCCGAGAAGGTGAGTAGATCAGCAAGGGAGGAAAATTTCAAATTGAGGGATATACTCAAACAGGCCCTTAATGAAGCTAATGTGGCAAAAGAAGCTTCTGCTATTGCTAAAGGCGAAAATTCCCAACTTAAGGATTGTCTAGCCGAAAAGGATGAAGCCCTTCATTTTCTTACCCGAGAAAATGAAAGACTCAGGATAGATGAAGCTGCTGCTCACGAAAAAATGAAGGAAATGAAGCGACTGCTTGCTGCAGCTTATACAGAGTTGAAGAGCGAGGAAAGTGGGATGGAAAGTGTTGTGTTCATGTCATCGGATCATAAAGAAGACGCCCCCCCAATCAAGAAAGGTTTCAGTTTCGATCTTAATGAGATAAAGCTATACAATAAACATGAAGATGGAGTAGTGGATGAGGAGAAGGAGGAGGACCCTGTAAAAGCAGAGGCACTTAAGGGCTCAATATTTGATCCCTCCACAGAATCGCCAAAACTAGCTTCTCATCACCGGAGAAAATCTTCTGGGATCACAGATGATGGAGAAACAGCGCCTCCAGAAGATTTGGACCATCTAGAGGGTTCCCACTATCACTATGAGGACTCAGACGGTGAAAGAAATTCCCATAGAAGGAGGAGATCAGCATTGTTGCGGAGATTTGGAGATCTCATAATGAGAAAAAGTTTTATTAGAAGGGAACCATCCACCCCTGATCAGTAGGCCTTATTTTTTCAATACATAATGAAATTTTGGACCATGTGAATACTAGAGTGATACACGGTTTTCAGAAGAAACCATTTATGTTGAAAGGCTTATTTCCTAGGTTGATCTTATTTGTGGTGCCTAAGAAATCATTTTCTGGATGTTCTTGATTAATACATATTTTGATTGATTTTCGACTCACTCTGATCAATACAAAATCTAAGCATCAGGAACAACTGTTAGTAATTCCATGTATATTACTTGCATCAATTACAATTCCGATACAACCCTCAATTTTACTTTATTATTTTGAGATAAGCATGAAATTCATTTAACATGTTAATGTAAAAGGGACATAATAAATAAACAAGAATATTACTTTGTAGGAAAGATTGAATTCCAACAATTAGAGGTGGGTGATGAAACCTCAAATCTATCGTATAGCCTAAACCTGAAACAAAAGGATTGCAATTTTATGACCTTACTAGTAGTATTTTAGATAAGAAGAAATTTGGTGACCAAGGAGAAGAAGGAATACTAACAACAGCAGCACCAACACCTAATCTTCTTACCTCCCACTGCAACATTCCAAATTAATGGATTCTTTAGCTCCACTAGAAGAAAATAATATATATATAATAAAATTGGAATAAGATAAGGTACTTGAACCAATACAGTCCTATATCCAGCTATAAAGTATGGAAAAGGCACACAAAGTGCCTGACTGCAAGTCTACAGCCATGACTTTAAGATGCACTCCCTCCGTACCCGATGCTGTTGGACAATTTACGAATACACGCAGAGTGAGATCATATATGCGAATATTGTATTCATCAACTAAATAAAATTAACTTCATCCTAACTATTTTCTTCCGTACCATAATATATAAGGTTTTAGATAATTTTATTTTTTTTAAATTATTTAACGTTTTTATATAATCTAAAACAATTAACTATAATTTTTTCAAAATTATCTCTCATTAAAAAATATTACAAATAAAAGAAAGAGAATGAGATAAATATACAATAAAAGGTATTATAAATAATTAATATTATATTTAAGACTACAATTATTTTTTTAATTCTTTATGTATAATTCTAAAAATGTCATATGATATGGACGGAGAGAGTAGTAGTAGACACTGCAAGAACGGACTCAAAGTCATGGCCTCTGCCATTTCGCTTCGCCAAAAAAGCTTTAGGCCACATTTTTTGGCTCATAGAAAAGGCAGTTTTTTATTTGCCCATTAAAGTTCGCCCGCATCATTGTTCATTTTGGGGCCAAAAAATATTAAAAAAATAAACATAAAGCACTCTCAGCCCGCGGACTGACCCGGCCCACCCATAAACCCGCGAACTTTGAACTTATATTTTATGGCCCGTTAAAATCCGAACTATTTTGACCCAGCCCGTCCGCCCACCCGTTTGTCAGGTGTAAATAGTAGTAAAGTAGCGCTTATAGGCTAATGTTCTGGCCCACATTTACCCTTTTAAAATAAAAATTCACGTCATTATGTTGAAACTAGAAGAAGAGTAGGGAAAGTGAGAGGGATGTCTACGTACGGATCATTAATGGGCGGCGAGTCTAATACAAACCTTGATAAGTGACTAATTGTGAACTAATACCTCAATCAGATAAAAAAGAATTTCATTCACTTTTTCTCCAACTCAGTTTATGAAATCCTAAAATCCAAATTCAATTTTAACTTATTTGATTTGACGAATGCAACTGTCAATAATATATTAAAAATTACTTGAGATTGTTTAAATTTTAAAATTTCATAAATTAACTAAAATCAAAATCAAATGAAACTCCTTTTGCTGAAGGGAGGGAATATTTTATTTAAAAAAGGGTTTGCATGTTGATGATGATGTTTGAACTGCATATTCAACAAGTCTGTTAAGGTGAGAGAACACTATCATTCTTAAATTAGTATAAACCATTCTCCAATACAAGGCCCCATTTAAAGTAATACCTTCAAAAGAGACTGTTTGGGTTACAAACTTCAAGTTCAATGCTCCAGTTTCTTTAGTTGAAAGAAAACCTCAGAACTATAACTAGAGCAATAAGAAAAGTCAAGCACAAACATGAATCTTGACAACCTACAAAGGTAGAAGATACCGAAAAGAAATGAAACCAAATAAACAAGAAAAAAGAAGAAAACTCAAGAGTGAAAACATGCCCAAATGACTGGAATTCAAGGAAAGCCCTAATACTATATAGTCTATAGAGTTGATACTGCACACAAGCAGTATTTCCAATTTAAAAGTAAAACTAATACAAACAAAGCATAGGCAAAAAAGCCCAATTCTACTAAAGAAGGGAACTTGGCTATTCGTTGTCAGGCTTGGCTGCTTCTTTGATCTCCTCTGTACCATCATCCTATCAAATCCAGCAAGCAAAACATTCAAATTAGAAGAACAAAGAGGAAAGACCAATGGAAAATATAAAGATGAAGCTAAACAACTACCTGCATATCTGAAGTCCATAAAGTGAGGTTATCACGAAGAAGCTGCATTATCAAAGTGCTGTCCTTGTAGGACTCCTCTCCTAGAGTATCCAACTCTGCAATAGCTTCATCAAAAGCCTTTCCATAGTGGAAGCGAACATCAAACAGATAATGTGAGATCATACATGAAGAAAAATGTTTCACAAAAAAGTATTAAACACTTCTTTGCACTAAAATGAAATCATAATGGCAATTTTGGATCAAAACCAAACACTAAAAGGGCATAATTTATTAGATCACTTGGACCACAATGAGCCACTCCATTTTCTATATGCAAAACACGAGATACATGATTGATGAATCCAATCATAAAACATCATACATATATAATTTTCCTAATTACCGATCAATAATTAGATTAGAGTCAGCAATCATATGAATTTTTCGCAAGTGATCATATGAAACAGTGCACACACGTGTATATGGATATAGAGTTGTAAAGTACTACTAAAGTTAAAATGAGAAACTATTTTCACCTGTTTTGCAAGATTACAAGCACGGTCAGGAGAACTCAAAATCTCATAATAAAACACAGAGAAGTTAAGAGCCAGTCCTAGCCGGATTGGATGTGTTGGAGCTAAGTCCGCATTTGCAATATCCTACAACCAAAAATATATCTGATTTCAATCAAACCACAAAACTATCCAGGTACCTCAAATTAGTAAAAGTAACACTTTCAATTAATATAATACTAAATTGAGGTAACAAATTATATACACATTTACTTGGGAGTATAATTTAGTATAGAAAAAAATGAAAGCCTCGTAATGATTGCCAAAACCCTGATAAGCGATCTACATTAATAGTTCACAAGCACATAAAGCATTTACACTTCCCATATTTAGCAGAAAATCCAAAACATCCGAAACGTTTATGATGAATATGAATCACAAAACAAGGTTTCTTAATACATGTCAATTGAATTAAAGCATACATAGATCTAATGTTTGTACACTAGATTCACAGTTGAAATAACTATGGTTTTTTTTTTTTTGCATTTTCTAAAATAGCCTACCAACATTCAGTGATAATTTGAATCAGCATCATAAATTTTATAGCAAATAAACACAGGACAATAAAACCTTAACAAAAAGTAAATAGTCGAACCTGAGCGGCCTTATAGGCATTAAGTGTATTCTCAGCGGCTTCTTTCCTCTCACCTCCGGTCTTAAACTCGGCCAAATAGCGATAATAGTCCCCCTTCATCTTAAGATAAAAGACCTTGGAGTCACCGGTGGAAGCCGCGGCTATAAGCTTGGAATCGAGAAGTTTCAAAATGCCATCGCAGATCGAGGAGAGCTCGTTCTCGATCTTAGATCTGTAGTCACGGATCGTGACCACGTGTGCCTCGTTGCCTCGGCTCTCCTCTTTTTGCTCGATGGAGGAGATGATCCTCCAGGAGGCGCGGCGAGCGCCGATCACGTTCTTGTAGGCGACGGAGAGGAGGTTACGCTCCTCCACGGTTAGCTCCTCGCCGAATTCGGCGGCGGCGACGACTTTTTCCATGAACTCCACCATTTCCTCGTATCGCTCGGCTTGTTCGGCGAGTTTGGCCATGTAGACACTATCTTCACGAGTTGACGCCATTGCTGAGGGAGTGAGATTTTTAGAGAGAGAAACAGGAATTTTAGTGAGAGAAAGAGAGAGGAAGAGGTGTTAGTTGAGATAGATTCAATGGAAAAGGAAAAGAGCGGTTCTGGGATTCTAATTTCAATTTGATTTTCGCAAAGAGACAGCTGTAAATAATTACGATTTATATAAATAATTTAATAAAATTATAAGTTTAATCAATTATATTATATATCATTATCACTAATTAGCTTATAATTCTGCATGAAGCATATAAAATTATTATATTTTTTAAATTATGCTATATTAATTCTATTAAAAATAAATTAATATTGTATACAATGATTTTTATATATAAAAATATTTTTCTAAAAAATCTATTTAATTAATAATGTATAACTAACTATTAATGAAAAATTAAATAAATTTTAAAATGTACAATAATAATTTTTGTACTTATATAATATAAATAAATGATAGTATACCTTTTTAAAATGATTTATTTGTTTATATATATATAATTTAATAATTATTATATAATAATATTATTGTTATTAATAATATGAATTTTAAAGAATGCTAACTAAATTAAACAATTTATAAAAATAAAGATAGTGGTAAGTATGTAATTATGATAACAAGAATGTGGATAAAAAGATTTTGAAATTAAATAACAAAAAAAATAATTTCTTTTACTAAAGTTAAGGTTTTATTACAACATTTTAGGGTTATAGAATAATTTTCAAGTTTTAGGGTTGAGAGACTATTTTATGTTGTATATATATATATATATATATATATATATATATATACGGACCCTATTTTTTTATTTGTTTTTTTAAAACAACTAAAAAAAAAATTAATATTTTATAAATCGAAATTTTTCTATAATCTGATATTTTTAGGCGTGATTTGAATACATATAAAAAAATAGTGGTACAGTCTGCATTGCATCTACATATATACATGTTTTGTTATACGTATCCAAATCACACCCAAAACACTGTATTATGAAAAAAATTCAATTCCATAATTTTTTATTTATTTTTTTTAGTTATTTAAAAAAAAAAGGTCCGAATTTTGGTCTGATCTGAAAGTCCGGACCTGATCCGGCCTCTATATATATATATATGCAAGATCAAAAAGTTTGATTATTTTGACTTTAATTAAAGAATGGGACAAGGAGCATAGATTTTATTTATAATTAAGATTTAATATTAATTTTAGAGGGCAACTCTTAAAAACTAGAGTTGAACAATTACTCTTAAAAGTTGAATTAAACGATAATTTTACATGTCATATATATATATATATATATATATATATATATATATATATATATATATATATAGTTAATTCACACTGCTAAGAAAAGAAATTAATACCCTATATCCCTAAAATGGTTAGAAAAATAAAATTTACACATATATTAAAATAAATAAATGTAGAATGTATTTGTGGACTAGAATGTAATTTGACGGTTCCTATAAACCTTCTCGTAATGTATTTATTGTTTGTTTTAAAAAATTAATATTTTCACAAGTAAATTTCATAGTTTTACAAAATTGTCTTTCAGATGAGATAGACCCCATGTAAGACCCCAAATTATTAATAATTGAAATTTAATTTTCTCTATTTATCATTTTGAAATAGTAAGGGTTGATTTGATTAATGTGGTTAGTTAGGGGTAAAATGTGCAAATATTTCAAATAAACAAGTGGTTATAAAATACTCATTGTTGTAGGAGAATATTCGTTTGGTAGTGTAATATTCTTGCTGTCGGGGAATATTAAATTGACCGGTAGCGACCTTATGTGTAGGCCCCATAGCTAAAAAGCGATTGGATGAAGAAAATGACAAGTATAAATTGTTTATAAATAACTGCCATAGATTTATTCACAATTAATATTGTTGGAATACCCGGTGGTTAAAAAACACGATGTCTGGCGTTGTTGAATAAGAAGAGCGCGGTATTGCACCAATTATTGATTCTTACGTAAAAGGCCTTTACTCAATAATTGTTACGATAATTCTTATTCAAGATTTTATTTTATTGATTCAATAATTCTTTGCGTTGATTTTTTATATTATTATCGTTATTTCAATAATTGTCACTACACGGTATTTTTCATTATCGAAGCAATAATTCATATTGTCTGAATAATATTATTAGATAACATTATTGGCAATGTCTAGAAAGTTCTGTCTAAGGAGAGGTTTGGTCACTTAATTGCGCTCCAGTAAGGAGAAATCTTTATTGAAAAGCCCCCTTTTTCCTGGAAACGACCTGGTTGCCAGTACTGTGATTCTGTAATATTATTTGTGAATAATTAATTATTGATTTATATAATGAGAAAAATATTGATTTTATGTGGATATAGATGAAAAAAAATTTTAAAGTGACAATTGTTAAAAATTGATATTTTATCTTTTCTGATAAAATAATATTTTATTATATTATTATAATATAATAATGGGGATATTTTTACAATGAATGTGAAATATATGAGTATATGAGGATGAGGAGTATTTTTGCTGTAAAAGTTGTTTAAAACATGTTAAACATGTCCGTGGGCTCATTTCTTTTGAAATTTGATTATAGTCGTAAAATCGCTTGATTTATGAATTTCGGTCCAATTTCATTTGGAATTTGGAAAAACTTTCTTCTCGCAAAATTGTAGAGAATTGAATTTCCTATAAAAATTCGCGAGATTCGAATTTTCTGATAAAATAGCTATTTATTATGAATTATTGAAGTTCCGAGGTTCCAGAAGAATTAATTTTTGGAAGTTTAAAATACTTTAAATAATAAAAACGTTTTTTTCATTATGGTGTGTTCCACATGTGTGTTGAGTGGGCCGATTTCAGATTTTCTAAGGTTGGCGTAGGAATTTAATTTTAATATATTAATATTATATTAAATTTTCTGCTTTGGTGTTCTAAGCATTTTCCTATAAATAGGGTGCTTAGGTTAGAATTGAAAATCACACCAGAAACTAAAGAGTTCTCTCTCTTTCTCTCTCTATAATATCGAGTGTATTTGTGAGTATTTTAGTACTTTGAGTATTGCTATACTGTGCAAGTTCTTTCAAAGACTATATCCAGATATTCGATCAAAATCTTATTCTTTCCGAGGTAAGGATGTTATTTTATTGAAAATGATATTATTTCTTCAATATCATTATGCCAAAATATTGGTTGGAAATTTTTATCAAATTTGAAACTTTTTTATGTCGGGGGTTCTTATTCATGAGTTCTTATTCACGAGTTACTATTCACGAGTACTATTCACGTAAGCATGATGATATTTTTGTGAAATTTCTATCTTTTAGTGTTTGAGTTACTATTCACGATATCAAAGACTATTCACGATATCATTGACTATTATTCACGAATCGACTTTATTCACGGAAAAATTAAATTTTCTTTTCTGTGTCCAAGATTATCGGTTATAATTCCTATCTTTGATTGGATCTATGTTTTGATCTTCATTCTTGAATTTTACTCCAATCTGGTTATTTATGAAGTATTTTTGAACTTGGATTATTTAAAGTACAAATCCTTAATACTTGTTCTTTTGTTTCACTGGATTCATTTTTTTTAAAATATTTTTCATCATCCTCAGTCCTAAATGATGATATTACTGAATATCTTTGGCCTATAATGCAAAGATGAATGATTTCTTGATGAATATCTTTGGCCCGTAGTGCAAAGATGAACAGGTGTTGAGATGAACATGACTGATCGATTAATATCTTCATTCCGTAGTGCAAAGATGAGCAGTGTTTAGATGAACATGATTAATGATGAATATCTTTGGCACAGTAGTGCAAAGATCAAAACCCGTTGCCTTACCACTTGGCCACGCCCCATTTAGATTTCTATTCGACAATAATAAAGAATAATGTTAGTATTGGGTTTTGGTCAATTCCAGTCCAAATATCTATAGAAAATCTTTATAAAATAGATTAGATTCTTGCTAGGATTTTAACACGTGTAGATAGAGAATTTAATTGAATTCATTGATCATTACGTATAATTCAATTAAGATATTCTATGAAAGTATGATTTCTTCTATTCTCCTTTGAGAATTGGGGGATTTTTGATTGGGTGCGTTCAAAGAAAAAGAAGGATTTTTTGTCTACCGTACTTTAACTTCATTTTTCCTTATATCAATAACTCAATCAAAATGCAATTATCTCCAAGAACAAAATGTCTGTTATGCTTAATATCTTTAGTTTGATCTGTATCTGTCTTAATTCTGCCCTTTATTCGAGTAGTCTTTTCTTCGCCAAATTGCCCGAGGCCTATGCTTTTTTGAATCCAATCGTAGATCTTATGCCAGTCATACCTTTGTTCTTTTTTCTCTTAGCCTTTGTTTGGCAAGCTGCTGTAAGTTTTCGATGAGATTTTTAATACCATCCTAGAAAATTCATGATTTATTCGAGAAAAAAATTCTAACAATTAATAAAATCAAATAAGTCTTACAGTATGAACCCTCGATTCAAACATTGAAAGTCTTGGATAGCCGCGATAAATCCAAATCTGGCTCACGCCATATCCGCCATTCTGACCTTTTTCCAGTGAAAGAATATTTGGGTTAGGGTCCCCCACTATATAGAATTTTGGGGTATGAAAGAAATTTTTGGTAATGAAAGACTCTTAGTATAACTGAATTTTAATTTCTGAAATTCTTTTATGTTTCTAGAAAGCACTTCATTTCTTGGTGTCAAAATATTTGGTATAAAATAAAAATGGAGGATCTATTCTCTTTTCTCGTTTTTTTTTCCAAAAAAGGATCTTGGAGATTGTGTAATGCTTACTCTCAAACTTTTCGTTTACACAGTAGTGATATTCTTTGTTTCTCTCTTTATCTTTTATAGTTTTCGTGCGACGGCGGGGAATGAAGTACTTGTGATATTTCGCATTTGGGACGATTTTTTATTGGCGAGTTTTTGGATGTTAAATACTATCGGATGGGTTACTTTTTATTGGCATTGGAAGCATATCACATTATGGCAGGGTAACGTTTCGCAGTTTAATGAATCTTCCACTTATTTGATGGTTAATAGCAGAAAGATTGTGTTTTTTTAATCGTTCGCAACTATTAATAGCGGACAAAGAGTTTGACGTTTGTTATGTTTAAAATAGATGTTAGATATGATGTATGCCCTATAAAGATCCGTTGCACGAACGTGCTATGAATCATTCTATATATATATATATATATAGGAGGAAAACTTGGACAATAACTTGACATGAAAGCGAAGGACATTCTAATTCTAGATAGGATAAGTCATGCACTCTTCTTCTTTTCTCTTTGTTCTCTCTAAACAAAAATTTTGGCCTTCGTCTTAAATTTGGGAAGAACTCTCTTTATTTTTGAGAGACCCGTCCCTAGATCTCTCTTCTTGTACTTTAATAATTTCTCTTTTTGTGTGTAATTTCTTTAATTTCCCCCTCGTGAGACTTTTGAGAGAATTTCATTATCATCTCTAGCTTGAGAGCTTTTTCTCCGGGTGAGTTTTTTTTCGTTCATGAGAATTTTTTCAGCGTTTGTATTGTTAAAAATAAATTGTTCAGATATGGGTGTAGCGTTATCATGACTTTTGATTTTTCTATTGCTCGTATTGAAGAAGTGCTTAGATTTGTATATTCTATTATTACTTTGAGAATATGACTGTTTTTTTAGAAGAATTGATTAGATTTATATATTTTATTATCACTTTGGAATTATGACTGTTTTTTAGGAGTATATCTAATGTTCACCAACTCTTGTTACATTTGATCTTTTCTTGATTATCTGTTATTATATTTGAAATGATTATTATTTCAAATTTTTATATTACATTTTTTTTATCTTTTATAACAATTTATAATTTAAATATATGTTAATCGATTACGCTGTTCGATAAAAAAATTGATTGGATAAGTCAAAATGTGATTCCATTTCCATGGTTCGACACATATCTATATTGCATGGACCAGTTGCTGGACGACACGTGCGATCAGATTATTCCGCTCATTAATTATCGCCGTGACTAAATTGACTCTTGTGAGCAAATTTCTTTTTACTTGTAATTTACGTCAGATCACCCAAGTGGGTCCACGATAAGTGAATCGTGTATGTATGAGTGAATCTATTTTAATCCATTTAACCAAGTCGGTTCTTATTTTAAAACTATAAAAAATGATGTCTTATAGTAAAATTTGCAAAATTATATACATATTGACTTTTTGTATCACTTTTTTTATCCTTAGTTATTTGAATAAGTATAAATGATAATTATTTTAATAATAAAAAATTAGATCTAATAAAAGGATACAAAATTATGTGTTTAGTATTCATTGGTTATATTATAACTATTTATATACATCGATATATAATAGAATATTAACTAATTATAATTTGACACGTCATTTTATATACATTTTTTATAAATAACTTTTGTCATCGTAATATTACTTGAACTTTTGACGCATATATACATATTGAGTTTTTATAGTTATTTTAAAATTTATATAAATTAATATACTTTTTATATAATATAATTATAAAAAGTATAAATTATTTAACTAATCTTCGCATACTAATTACAAAATTTACTCTTTTCAAAAGTTAAATGAATCATATTAAAGAATTTATCTTGCTTAATTTTACAAAAAAAGATTATATATGAACAAATGCAATATATGTGTGTTTCAGGTGTGTTATGCCCACGTTGTCCGATTTCTCAATCAATAATTACGTGTAAATATACACGATTAACAAGTAATAAAAGCGATAATAAAGAGTGACGTACTCACGAGGAATCCTATTTAACAAATCACAACTACTAGTTTTATATCAATCTAATTTTATTTAAACAACCGAATTTTGCGATTTTCCAATTAAAATTAAATTAACTAAAACTATCTTTAACACAAAGATTTGATTCAGATGATAAAGGTTTAAGACTACAATATCTCCAATTATGCAATATAAATCAATTACTCAATTTATCCAATTATTAAATCCATTTGAGCTGTTAACAGGAATTCAAAGTATTTATAATCCCTTTTTTAAGTGATCAAATAAAATTACTCAAGTCAATTAATTTTGCGATGTTTCTATGCAAAACAAAAGAATCAAATTTATTACGCACTTGAAAAGATATATTTCTATTTAATTCCCAACCCTAATTATTCAACTCATGGAAATAATTAAAAATACATGCTAGCACATTCAGTTCTAACTCTAGATTGCATCTCCCGAATTCATTTAGTGTAACATGGTAATTATGGGTCAGATAATTAAACAATAAACACAAAATATGATAGACAACTCAACTTAAATAAATAATTTGATTAATTTCAGTTATTAATTCATAAGTGTTCGGGAGTGTTTTCTGAACCAGAATGTTAGGCTGCAGCACAGGAAATTTGGAAACGAGATGAGGTCGGGCTGTATGATCGGCGTCATCGGATGTCGGGTTGGATACGAGAAAGTAGTAGGTAGAAATCCGATGGAGATCGAGGGAGGTGCAGGTGGTCTTGGCGTCCTTCGGGCCGAGGCCCAAACCAAAGGCTTTACGATCTTGATGGGTTGGGCACTGTCTTGCATTAGGGGCGACCCATATGCAGAGTTGGGAGTGATAAGGGGTTTACGTGGTTAAGGGTTCTAACCCTAACCATATCTTAATAAGGCAACTCCAAAGGTAGTATTGGAAAGGGATTCTACTTGCACCTTTTAAGGAGATTGTATTGGACCCAAATATAGGTAACTACCATATTTAGGAGTCCTATTCCGACTCGGAGAGTGACTCTTGGGAGATGAGAATGGCTATAAATACAAGACTTAACTACAATTAACATGTAATACCTACTTTTGAGCACTAAACACTTAGCCTCCATTGTTAAACCTTGTGAACGGCCTGTACTTATTCTCACACAGAAGCTATCCCCGTGAGCCTGTGTAGTCAAGCTTCTGTGTGATCTGTTATCGCTGGTGTTCCAGTAGCGTGGATTACGTGATTGGACCTTGCAGACAAAACTCAAGCGTTAACAATAAGCATAAAAGGTTCAATTGTAGCCTTAATTATAAAATTAGTTCATACTGAAAATTAAAACAAAAAATCCCATAGAAAACGTCACAATTAAATTACAAATAGAGAGAAGAATAAAAACTCAATAATTATCCAATTTGAAATCCTTGTGTGCTACTATGCAATCTCCAAGTCCAATCTCCAACCTCTGTCTCAAAATTATGTGTTTTAATCAACAATTTCCTCCCTATTTATAGCTTTTGATCTTGTCTAAATAAGCCTTCCTTGAAAATCTTATTCAAAGTTGAAATCTGCTTTCTTTTCCTTTCCTGGCACAAAATCCGAGCAAGACTTCCTGACTCCCGGCGCCCCGGCGTTAGGATTGGCTTGTGAAGGAGCTCCCCGGCGCTATTGCTTTGCTGAGAATTACTACTTTGCCATTAATGATGTTGAAATGTCTGAATTGCCCTTGTTTTGCCCAATTCTGTAGCGACGGATTTTTTAGGCTATAGCGATGGTTCACCCATCGCTGTAACCCAGAATATCTATGGCGACGGGTAAATCCGTCGCCATAGCTTAAAAAATTATCACCATAGTCTACTGTATACTACACAGCTGTGTACATATATTTTTCCATATATATATATGAATTTGATGAATTTATGAATTTGGTGTAGTAACATACTAGTACAACAGAACTGAATGATGCGTCACATTTGTGTTTGTATGGCATGTAGGGGGCTCTAGGTCTCGGACTATAGTTTCTTGACAACAGAAAAAGGAGGTACCCTTTTGAATATGGACCACTCTACATTCACTAATTGAGTCACAAACACTTGCTTTTTAGAGGAGTACGGGTAAAAACTTGGGATATATATATATATATATATATATACGGAGATGCTCTAAAGCGAACCTTAAAAAGCAGAACCAAAGATTTAACTGTCGTCTTTGGTGTCTATGGCGACAGTTCGATCCGTCGCTAACGATTAATATGGCTATGGCGTGACGATCGATTGAGCCGTCATGTATGTAGAACCAAAGACGACGGTTCATCTTTGGTTCGCTCTTTACTATTCACGAGTACTATTCACGAAGCATGATGATATTTTTTGTGAAATTTCTATCTTTTAGTGTCGGAATTTCTATTCACGATATCAAGACTTTATTCACGAATCGACACTATTATTCACGGAAAAATTAAATTTTCTTTTCTCGTGTCCAAGATTTTCGGTTATGATTCCTATCTTTGATTGGATCTATGTTTTGATCTTCATTCTTGAATTTTACTCCAATCAAGTTATTTATGAAGTATTTTTGGTGAGATTATTTAAAGTACGAATCCTTAATACTTGTTCTTTTGTTTCACTGGATTCGTTTTTTTTAAAATATTTTTCATCATCCTCAGTCCTAAATGATGATATTACTGAATATCTTTGGCCTGTAGTGCAAAGATGAATGATTTCTTGATGAATATCTTTGGCTCGTAGTGCAAAGATGTTTCTTGACTGAAATTTGATTATAGGCTGTAAAATCGCCCGTTTATGGATTTCGGTCAATTTCTATTTGGAATTTGGAAAAACTTTCTTCTGCAAAGTTGTAGAGAATTGAATTTCCTATAAAAATTCGCGAGATTCGAATTTTCTGATAAAATAGCTATTTATTATGAATTATTGAAGTTCTGAGGTTCCAGAATAATTAATTTTTGGAAGTTTAAAATACTTTAAATAATAAAAACGTTTTTTTCATTATGGTGTGTTCCACATGTGTGTTGAGTGGGCTGATTTCAGATTTTCTAAGGTTGGCGTAGGAATTTAATTTTAATATATTAATATTATATTAAATTTTCTGCTTTGGTGTTCTAAGCATTTTCCTATAAATAGGGTGCTTAGGTTAGAATTGAAAATCACACCAGAAACTAAAGAGTTCTCTCTCTTTCTCTCTCTATAATATCGAGTGTATTTGTGAGTATTTTAGTACTTTGAGTATTGCTATATCTTTGTGCAAGTTCTTTCAAAGACTATATCCAATATTCCAAATGTAAGTACTATTCTTCTTTACGAGGTAAGGATGTTATTTTATTCGAAAATGATATTATTTCTTCAATATCATTATGTCGAAATATTAGTTGGAAATTTTTATCAAATTTGGAACTTTTTCATGTCGGGGTTACTATTCATGAGTTACTATTCACGAGTTACTATTCACGAGTACTATTCACGAAGCATGATGATATTTTTTGTGAAATTTCTATCTTTTAGTGTCGGAGTTACTATTCACGTATACATCACTATTCATGTATACGACACTATTCACGAATACGACACTATTCACAGAAAAATTAAATTTTATTTTCTGTGTCCAAGATTATCGGTTATAATTCCTATCTTTGATTGGATCTATGTTTTGATCTTCATTCTTGAATTTTACTCCAATCTGGTTATTTATGAAGTATTTTTGAACTTGGATTATTTAAAGTACGAATCCTTAATACTTGTTCTTTTGTTTCACTGGATTCATTTTTTTTAAAATATTTTTCATCATCCTCACCCTAAATGATGATATTTATGAATATCTTTGGCCCAGAATGCAAAGATGAATGATTTTTTGATGAATATCTTTGCCCGTAGTGCAAAGATGAGCAGTGTTGAGATGAACATGGCCGATCGATTAATATCTTTGGCCCGTAGTGCAAAGATGAACAGGTGTTTAGATGAACATGACCAACTGATGAATATCTTTGGCCTGTAGTGTAAAGATGAATATTTGATTCTAGATATATATTGATTGATATTACAGGGATAAAATATCGACGATGAACTTTTAAATTCATATATAGAGGATAGTAGTTTGCATTCTCTACTTAACTCTTTTAATGAATTATTATTTCCGCTGCGAAGATTGATTTAAAACTGGTTGTCTATTGTATTCTATTAGATTTTTTCCTGTCGAGGACTAACGATAATTTGTTCTATATTATCTTAGTCATAATGTTATTTACTGGGCTAGTTGAGCTCACCCTTTTCCTTGTTGTTCCATTTTTCTTCTCAGGAGGCGAGAACGTAGCGAGTACTAGTCGGGGTGTGGAATGATGGTTTTAGAAGTTATTCTAGTAGTCCTCACTATTCGTAAAATAGTGTATTAATAATTGTAATGAGGACTTATTTGAGTGTGGATATTGTCTAGATGACAATATTTGTATTTAAACTCACAGTTTTTATGTTATATTAATAAAGTTGTAGTTGTTTCTGTACCATGTATTTGGCGACTCAGAATAGGTTTTGTATACCTATTTTGGGGGCGTCACACCCCACTTATAATTCATGTAAAGAGGAATTTATGAAAATATCAAATATTAATTCTCTTATTTAATTGAAGTCTATGTTTTAGATGAGCATGCAAGTATTTTTTCACTTTTTTATACATATATGAATTGGATAAATATGAAAACATTAGAAGGTTTTTCTTTTAATATAAATGTATGCATACACAAAAATAATATATATATAGTGATAATGATATAATAATAAAACTTTGATAATAAATGTTAAAATATTCATTATTTAATTAATATTTTTTTAAAGTTTTATATGAAATGTTATTCAAAAGTCCATTCAATTGTATTTCAATAATATTAAGAATTGTCAAAAAAATTATCTAGATAATTCTAAGAGTTCAAATTAAAAAAAATACACACATTCAAATATTTCAAACAGATCAAAATACCACCACTACTACTCATATGTATATGAAATAGAAACAACAAAATATATAATAGGACCATACAATTTTTTATATGCTCTCATTATTTTGTTCAAGTTCTTGTATTGATATGATGACAAAATAATATTATAAAAAATAATTTATAATATAATGCGGTAAAATATAATAAGTTGAAGATCTATTACATATCGATGAGTCTAATGATAACGACTAATCACAACTAACCATGCTATTTTTATCCATTTTTAATACAATAAGTTTAGGGGGACATTTTTTTGTGACATTTTTTATTTTTTTATTTTTTTTATTTTTTTTTTGTAGTACCTCTCAAAAAATATATAGTATTTATTCCAACTGAAATTTTTATAAAAAACAGTGTTTTAGGTGTAATTTGGATACATACAAGAAATAGGGTTATGCATGAGGTTGTCGCCCTCGCTTTCTGTATGTATTCAAATTACACCTAAAACACTGTTTTTTATAAAAATTTCAGTTTGAATAAATACTATACATTTTTTGAGAAGTACTACAAAAAAAACCCAATAAAAATAATAAAAAAATAATATCGCTACAATGTCGCCGTAGAAGGACTCTTTTTAATAACCATTCTTTAATTACTAAAACAAAATTACCATATGTATAGGCAACCCAAGCATAGGACATAGTTACATACTTATTTGAAGGCAAGGGCAGAGACACATTTGGACTGGGGTGAAATTTTTGACAAATATCTAAGAGCATTAACAACAGTTTTCCTAATTAACTCTTTATCCTCAATTTTAAAGAATGCATCAACAAATCATTATCCAACAACTTCCTTATCCTTATTTGACTCTCTATGTGACGCCCCCAAAATAGGTATACAACACCCATTCTGAGTCGCCAAATACATGGTACAGAAAGCAAACTACAACTTCAATAATACAATTGTCGTGCAAAATACGACAACACATACTGTGAGTTTAAATACAAATATTGTCTTCTAGACAATATCCACACTCAAATAAGTCCTCATTACAATTATTCAAACACTATTTTACAGAAATAGTGAGGAATCGCTAAAATATCTTTCTAGAACCATCACTCCGCACTACCCATTAGTTCTCGCTATGTTCTCGGCTCCCGAGAAAAATGGAACAAAAAAAAAAGAAAAGGTGAGCTCAACTAGCCCGAGTAAAAGAATATTATGACTAAGATAATATACAACAAATTATCGTTAGTCTTCAATGGGAAGAAATCGATAAAATATAATGAGTATGACAAGTTTTAGATCAACAACTGCGGTGAAACAACAATCCATTAGAAGAGTCAAGTAGAGAATGAGTTCTACTATCTTCTAAGATTTAAAAGTTCATCATCAATATTTTATCCCCGTAACAACAATCAATATACATCTTTAATCAAATATTCATCTTTGCACTTCTGAGCCAAAGATATTCATTTAGATCCTTGGGTTGGTCATGTTCATCTCAACACATGTTCATCTTTTCACTACGGGCCAAAGATATTCATCGATTAATCATTTATCTTTGCACTTGTGCCAAAGATATTTAGTAATATCATCATTTAGGACTGAGGATGATGAAAAATATTTTAAAGAAAATGAATCTAGTGATACAGAAGGACAAATAGTAGGGATTCGTATAACAGTTTATCCAAGGTCAATAATACTCCATAATAACTAATTTTGAAGCAAAATTCAAGAATAAAGATCAAAACATGGATACAATCAAAAATAGTAACCATAATAGACATCTTGGACAAAAAGAAGAAATTTTCATTTTTTTGGTGAATAGTGCCGTATTCGTGAATAGTGTCGTATACGTGAATAGTAACCCCAACACAAAAAGTTCCAAATTTGATAAAAAGCTCATACCAACATTTCGGTATAATGATATTGAAGAAAATATCATACAGAATGGGCCTTTGCATTGACAATATCGCACTCGTACTCGCATATGATCTGATCTTCTATCAATGCGCCGACTCTACGTTTCGCTTTTCGAGGTAGTATTGAATGGTATGATCGTAATCTTTCAACAGCTCGAACCAACGTCGTTCTTGCCGCATGTTGAGTTCTTTTGGGTGAAGAAATATTTGAGGCTTTTATGGTCCGTATAAATCTCCACTTTCTCCCCATACAAGTAGTGTCTCCAAATTTTCAACGCAGCGAATCTGTTTTAATTCTAAATCTAAATGTAGTAGGATAATTCCTCTCATATTCTTTGAGTTGTCGTGAGGCATAGGCTATGACTTTTCCATGTTGCATGAGAACACATCCTAACCTTTGCTCAAGCATCATCAGATATAACAAATCCATCCGAACCGGATGGTATTGCTAGAAACAGTCTTAGAAATGAGTCTCTCTTGAGCTCTTGGAAACTCTTCTTGCATTCCTCGCTCCATACAATTTTGTATCTTTCCGAGTAAATTGAGTTAACGGAGTAGCGATTCGAGAAAATCCTTCCACGAATCTCCGATAATAACCAACTAAGCCCGTAAAGCTAAGCACTTCGGCCACCGACTTTGGTTGCTCCCAACTTTGTCTTGCTTTAATCTTCACGTCAGCAGATACTCCATGTTTTGACACCACGTGCCCAAAGAATGCTACTTCCTCAAGCGTAACTCGCATTTCTTGACTTGGCATAAAGTTTATTTTCACGAAGCCTTTCAAGTATCGACTTCAAATGGTGCTCATGATCTTTCTGACTTTTGGAATAAATGAGGATGTCATCAATAAAGACAACAACTAAATCGATCCAAATATTCCTTGAATACTCGGTTCATCATATCCATTAAAGCAAATTTGGAGCATTAGTCAATCCAAAAGACATGACTAAGAATTCATAATGCCGTCATCAGGAGTTCGAAGGCGGTCTTGAATATCCTCGGTTTTAATCTTCAAATTGATGATATCCAGAAGCTAAGATCGATCTTTGAAAAGAATTGTGCTCCTTAGAATTGGTCGAACAGGTCATCAATGCGAGGTAGCGGATACCTATTCTTGATGGTGACATGGATTAATTCTCAGTAGTCAATACAAAGTCGCATACTCCCGTCTTTCTTCTTACTGAATAAAACAGGAGCACCCCGAGGAGATGTCTTAGGGCCGAATGAAACCGATGTCTAATAATTTCAGTAGTTGGACTTTTAACTCCACGAAGTTCAATAGAGCCATTCGATATGGGTTTTAGAAATGGGTTTTGTACCTGGTTCAAAGTCAATAAAGAATTCAACATCACGTTCTGGGGGTAGACCGGGAAGCTCTTCAGGAAATACATCAGGAAATTCTATAACAATAGAAATATTATTCAAATCTGACTTGTCTTTATTCAAATCCATAACATGGGCTAAGAAAGCTTGACATCCGTTTTTCAATAAACGAATAGTTTTATGGTAAATGATATGACAGTGACTGATTTTAGTGGTTTAGTTGTTTGAATTCGTATGATAGGTTGGTTAAGAATATGAAAACTAACAACCTTATGAAAACAATCAATTTTGGCATGATGAGTGGTTAACCAATCAATTCCTAAAATCACGTCAAAAGCAAGTATCTTTAAAGAGATAAGATCGGTCAATGTAATGTGATAGTGCTAACTTGGATCATGCAAGATTTATAAAGCTGTAGATGTAACGAAGGTTTCACCTAACTGAGTTTCAACAGATAAGTCAAAGTCCAATTTCTCCGGAGTCAAGTTTAAACGTTGAGCACAAGCAGGAGAGATAAAAGAATGGGTAGAACCGGTATCTAGTAAGGTATAAACTTCGCAAGAATTCAAGATTAGCTTACCCATAATCACCTCGTTCGGGTTCCTCGCGTTTTGGCTAGTCACGACAAACGCTCTTCCAGGAACTGCTGATTTTGACTTATCCGGGACAACCCTTGGAGTCACCATCCCCGTTGAACTTGGTTTTGCTACAGAACAATCCCGAGCTATGTGGTCTTCCTTCCTACTGGTTGTAACATACCTTGGATTGTTGTGGGACGGTTTAATGATATGTCCCTCTTTCCGCATTTTAACATCTAGCTGGCAATTCGTTCTCCTCCCCTAGAATTTGTTGTTAGTCTTTGGTCTTCTGCTTTGATGTCTTCCGTCATTGTTGAATCTCTCTTTCTGAAATTTCCACTTAACTCACCTCTCCCTATTATTATCATGGCCACGATGACCACCCGAGTGGTTACCGCTTTGTTCAGATATTTTTCCTCCTCGTTGGTTATCATCGCTCGACGATATTTGCCACACCAGATGACCACAGTTGTGGTCCCCGGTTACTGACATACTCATTATCTCATTTCTAATAATTAAGCCCGGTTTACAACATATGAATATAAAGAAAATTTATGAGATATAAGATATTGTCGAATCTTGGGCTTTAGACCTCTCAGAAACATCCTTGTCATTCGTTCCTCATTTTTGACCAAATGAGGTACAAACCTGGATAACTCTGCAAATTTCACCTCGTACTGGGACACCGTCATGTTGTTTTGTTCCAGTCTGATAAACTCCACCTCCTTCATATGACGAATACTTTCAGGAAAGTACTTGTCATTGAATAGTTTCTGAAATGTTTTCCAAGACATCTTTGAGTGCAAATTTGGTGCTGACGCCTCCGCAGACTCCACTAGTAGTCTACCTCACCGCGGAACATAAAGATGGCGAATGGAACCTTCTGTTCCTCCGTGCATCCCAAGACATCGAATATCTTGGTAATTTACTTCACCCACGTTTCCGCCATGATCGGATCCGACTTTCCTTAATTGCAGTGGTCCCAACTCTTAGAATCGCTTGGTTTGTGACAAGTCACGCATAGCTAGCATTTCCACCAAGATTATGTGCACGAAGTTTCCTAAATACGGTTTTGCATGAACCGCAAAAACTCCTAAACATTCTATCATTCATCGTTTTTTTCGGTAGTGTTGTTTATGGGAAGAATATTGTCTTCTTCACATTGCACGTTCTCCCTGGTTTTGTGACTAAAGGTTGTTCCACGCCTCATACACTCCATTATTAACGTTCACAGTGACCATTCTTAAATACTTCCATAAAACAAGAGTTAATTAAACAAATTAACATATCATATAATATCCCTATATTATGAATGAACCAACAAATGAGCTTAGATAGGACACACTTAGTGAAGGATTTACTCATCTCTCCCTCCTAGTTCTATTCCCGATCTCCGCCAGAGACCATATCCCTAAGCTCGATAACTCATGTGGCGCCCCAAAATAGGTATACAACACCCATTCGAAGTCGCCAAATACATGGTACGAGAAAGCAAACTACAACTTCAATAATACAATTGTCGTGCAAAATACGACAACACATACTATGGGTTTAAATACAAATATTATTTTCTAGACAATATCCACACTCAAATAAGTCCTCATTACAATTATTCAAACATTATTTTACAGAAATAGTGAGGACTGCTAAAATATCTTTCTAGAACCATCACTCCGTACCCCGACTAGTT
Source organism: Panax ginseng (assembly GCA_020205605.1). Classification (NCBI taxonomy): domain Eukaryota; kingdom Viridiplantae; phylum Streptophyta; class Magnoliopsida; order Apiales; family Araliaceae; genus Panax; species Panax ginseng. Next base: position 25,398,453 of record CM035145.1, read on the forward strand.
CCTGCTATGTTCTCACCTCCTGAGAAAAATAGAACAAAAAGGAAAAGGGTGAGCTCAACTAGCCCAGTAAAGAATATTATGACTAAGATTATATACAACAAATTATCGTTAGTCTTCAACAGGAAGAAATCTGATAAAATATAATAGACAACAAGTTTTAGATCAACAACTGCAGCGGAAACAGCAATCCATTAGAAGAGTCAAGTAGAGAATGAGTTCTACTATCTTCTAAGATTAAAAAGTCAATCATCAATATTTTATCCCTGTAACAACAATCAATATACATCTTTAATCAAATATTCATCTTTGCACTATAGGCCAAAGATATTCATTCAGATCACCAGTTAAGTCGTGTTCATCTCAACACTGTTCATCTTTGCACTACGGGCCAAAGATATTCATCAGTTAATCATTTATCTTTGCACTACAGGCCAAAGATATTTAGTAATATCATTATTTAGGACTGAGGATGATGAAAAATATTTTAAAGAAAACGAATCCAGTGATACAGAAGGACAAATAGTAGGGATTCGTATAACAGTTTATCCAAGGTCAATAATACTCCATAATAACCAATTTTGAAGCAAAATTCAAGAATAAAGATCAAAACATGGATACAATCAAAAATAGTAACCATAATAGACATCTTGGACAAAAAGAAGAAAATTTTATTTTTTTGGTGAATAGTGTCGTATTCGTGAATAGTGTCGTATACGTGAATAGTGCCGTATACGTGAATAGTAACCCCGACACAAAAAGTTCCAAATTTGATAAAAAAAAAACTCATACCAACATTTCGGTATAATAATATTGAAGAAAATATCATTTTAAGAAGAATATAACACCCCTTACCTCAAAATATCATTACTTCTGATCGGAATATCGGTATAAGGCTGAAGGAAACTTGCACTGATGAATAGAAACTCACAAAGTATCTAAATACTCACAAAATACACTCAATAATCTAGAGAGAGAGAGAGAAAGCTTATGTTTTACGGTGTGATTTTCAATTCTAACTTAGCCCTCTATTTATAGGAAAATGTTAGCAGACTTGACCTGCAACCTGATGACTTTACCTGCTACTATTTCTACCCACCACATTTGACATAAAATTCAGCACATTTCTTCACCAACCACAAGTGGGACCCACCAATTATAGAATTTTCCACCAAAATCATTTATAAACCTAATTTTCAAATCAGTCACCTCTTAAAATTCATAACAAATTATACGTTCATTTTTAACGATTCAAAATTTGTGGACATATACTTAACTTATATATGTATAACATATCCAAAAATTACAACGATCCAACGGTCGGATTAAAAATTATAATTCACATAATATATCTCAAAATATTTGGTTTAATTTTTAATACCTCCATTTCAGACAAAAATCTTGATAAAACACCTCAACATTAACTCCTTCATTTTTTAACCACAATAAATATATTCAACATTTATATCCACATAAAATAAATATTTCTTTATCATATGAATCAATAATTAATTATTCACAAATAATATTACGTAATCACATTTATGACAATGACGACTAGTTCAGGAAAGAGGGGCTTTCAATAAGAATTTCTCTTCTTGGCGCAGCAATTAGGTGACCAAACCTCTCCCCGATGTAAATTTCTAGACATTGCCAATAATCTTTATCTAATAATATTATTCAAATAATATGAATTATTGATCCGATAATGGGAAATCTTGTGCGGTGACAATTATTGAAACAACAATAATATAAAATATCAACATGACAATTATTGAATCAATAAAATAAAATATTGAGCAATTAAATTCGTGTAACAATTATTGAGTAAAGGCTTCTTACATAAGGATCAATAATTCATCAATATTGTGCATCCACGCGTATTCATCGTATTTTAACCAAGGGTATTCCAAAGTGTTAAGCAGTAATAACTACGCCGTTATTTATAAAAAATTAAACTTATCGTTTTCTTCATCCGATAGTTATTCTGTTATGGGGCCCACAAATGATTGCGCCGTCATACGAATATTCCCCGACAACAATGATTATTTTATAACCACTTGCTTATTTTGTAAAATTTGCACATTTCACCCAGAACTAGAGAATTATATCAAATTAATACCTTATTATTCACAATAATAATTAAAGTAAATTCGATTTTATTTATAATAAGTTGGGGTCTTACACTCTATTTTAATCCATATATAGGATTTTATTCCCCAAAGTGAGGGAGTCAAAAGACCATTCTCTATATATACAAAATGATATTTCACACCCTCATTTAAGTGGACAACTCATCAATCATACACATCTTGACATTTTTTACTACTTTATTTTCAAATTATAAACTTAATATTGTCTTATATTTTAAAAATTAATTTCAAACGTATTCAAATTTAAAACTGATATAAATTTATTTAATTTATGTCAATATAATTATAAATATTATAAAAATAATAATTATTATAAATTTTATTATTTTCAAAATTTAAATGAATAATATTAAATTTAAATTTAAAAATATCACAAATTAACTTTTGAAAGTTAATATTAATCTTATGTACATTTGCAACTTACAATCCATTCAATACTCACTTCATAAATTACTTAAAATTTAAAATAAAATAAAAATTATTTTACAATTGAAATATAATTGATAAATTATACTCTCTTTTATAAATTATAAGATTATTATTAATTTGATATTTTAACTATTGGAAATTTTAACTTTTAACTTTTAAATTTCATTATTTAAGGAATCAATATAAGAAACTTGTTAGGTACATAGTGAAAAAATTAAATCTCAATTTTACAAATGACCCAATAAAACTCCAGAGTAAGGATAAAGATAAGGAAACTTTTGTGAATGCTCTAATATTTTTATATCTTTAATAACCCATGAAAGCTGCAAATTGAATTGGGAATGAATTGAAGCTTATTTCCGGCAAGAGGAAACTGATTTTGGCTAACATCAAAGCATATAACAAGAATTTTCATGAAAGGTACAGGGTAAGTTTTAGTTTATTTATGAAATTAAAGTCATAGTGTCGATTTTGCTATGTTAGCTATAAGAATTTGTGAATTGTTTGTGGAAACGGGAATAATATGGTGAGTGGAGTAATAAGGAAAAAGAATTGAAAGTTTCTTGGCTTAATTATTTCTAAATGGTTATGAGATCTGTCTTTTAAAGTTATGCACTTCACATGTTTGGTTAAATTCCTTTTAGAGGCTGTGAAGTTTTAAAAGTGAAAACTTGATATTATTGTAAGCAAGAAAGCTTATTTTTATAAAATATATGCGTCTCAAGTGACTTAACTGAATTAGAAATGGTTTAGAAGTAATGTTTTAAGTGAATTGAGTAATTTTGATTTAGTTAGAAAACTGATGTGGCTAAGCAGTCTTGAGCCTATATAGAATCTACGTGAAACATTTATTTGGACTGGTTTATATTTTTTAAAAATAGTATGTCATACCTTCTATAACATGTTAAAAATTGGTTCCAATTAGATTTATATAGGCTGAGTTAGAAAATTATAAAGTAACCACGAAAAAATGCGAAATCTGGGAATTCTGGACAGAAGCCCAACGCTGCAGCACTGAGATAGAGCGTCGCGGCTCTGGTCCCCTACTTCAATTTTTAATTCTTGTTCTAATTCTGTAGTATAGGACGGAAAAAATTCCTAGCTCCTCCTTTGTTTGAAGGGAATGAGAGATTTTATATTGACTAAAAAATCTAATGAAAATCTTTATGTATGACATAAAGTAAAATAAAATAGAAGGGGAAGAAATAAAATTAACATGAGGAACTTCTGAATCAATATTGTCGTATTTAAGGTGCTCCCGGCGAGAAGAAACCATCCTGATAAATTAAACTCCAAGCTGAGTGAATTCCACTTACAAAATTTCATTTTAATACTTTCAAGTGTTGTCTTTTATCAATTTACTGAAGCTTTGGGTTTCAACGTTGTAAGAATCTAATCTATTTTCATGATAACAAATTAATATCTCTTCATTTCTAATGTAGTACAAAATTAGTAGTAAAAGTTGATCAGAATAAATGTTTGGTTTATTAACAAAGTTTAGAATTTATTAATAAATTTTACATCCTAAATCCTAATTAATATATTCTAAACTCTGATTTATAAACCTTAAACTTATAAAGTCAAACATGTTGGGCCATAAATACTTAGACTTATTGGGTTAATTTTGATTGGGCTTTTGAAGGAATGGGTCATCCCTTAAGTGAATATATTTGTAGGCTTGGACTAAGGAACATTGAATGGATAAGTGTTGGACACCAAACCCAATACTTAATTAATGAGGATTTGACATAATTCTGGTCAGATGGGGAACAGTGATAGGGATTAGCAGGTGGGTTTTCTGCAAATTAGTTGAGGTAACGAGAAGTTGGCTGCAGGCAAGACGGTGGAAGGAGTATATGAGTATAGAGCTATGTTACATTTTATTACCCAGATACTATACTTTCAAAACCTCCATTGTTAAACCTTGGTGTCGGCATGTACTGACTCTCACGTCGGAGTTATCCCCCGACGGTCTAAGCCGTCAAGCTTCCGGTATTAACTTGTTTACTATGCAGGATTGGACGCGTTTTTCGGTGATTAAGACGCGTGGAAAGATCTTGGCGTTAATAAAACCCATTATGATATTGACAAAACTCGTCTTCTATTAGTCTCCAACCATCCTACCACAAAATCATAGAAGTCTATGTTCATGTCCAATCTTTTACAAGACAATCGAACCATCTTATATTCGTTCTTGATGTAAAGATATACAAATCCAATCATACTTTGATCGGAACACTGAAATTCTTTTAAATGGATTAGGGTCAAAATATTGAATGTATCTTGAAATGTCAATAATTCACGAGTACTTGAATTGCAAACCAAGATATCATGTCCTAACATAAGATAATGTACATAACAAACTACCAAGGTTAGAAACATTTTATTATATCAACCAAAATTAACACGTCTTCCAACATGCATTAACTAAAGGATGGGGCGTCGCATCCCCCAACATCTCCCCTTTACGCAACCGTAATTACAACATAATGTACGTAAATAAACAAACTTTTTCTTGAGAGAAAAAGGATCAGATATCAAGTTAAGTCAGGATCTTAAAACGCTCATTAACCTAACGAGGGTAGTGTTTACTAGAAGTCGAGATAGTATGTCTAAAATCAACTCAGGTCTGCATATATTAAACAACAATGCGAATTAATTTTAGTGAATAGCCGTTCAAGCAAATAGTTAATGTAAAAATCTGGGTTAAATCTCAAATCCGAATGTAATCAAATACATCCAAACAAGATCTTAAACCACTAGCTCAATAGTATATTCTTGGGTCATCTAAGCCCACCACAGACTCATCTAAAATGTCATAACTAAATGTACTATTATTAGTAACTTAATTCGACAAATTTTTCTCATATTTTCTGATGTGACAGTTAATATCTAAATTATGAATAATTTGGCAACACAAAAATTCTCAACATTTATTCACCTAAGGAAAATATATATACGTTATTCAGCCCAAATAGCTGGGGCCCAGTTGAACATAAGCTTCTCATATTTTGTATTTGGGCTCCGGGCAAAACTAGTAGAATGAGATGGTGAACTGAAATCCTTCTTCCTTTCCCGATCCTCATCCTAAGGAAGAGGAAGGAGTTCAACAAAAGAAAACAGAAATTCAAGCACAATTTCTAGATTTTTAAAAGAAAGGCAGAAAATGGCTTTCCTCCCACAAAATGTATAATCATATATTTATCAGGATTAAACACTTTTTATTTATAAATTTCACAAAAAAATATATTTTAATGAATCTAATTTACATCATATAATTAATGTCAATAAATTTAATTTCAGTCCAAATTCTACAACTGGATTCATTCAGAATCAATTAGAACAATAGATGGTCTCCAAAAAAACTTATTAGAATAACAAGCTGGATAAAATAAAACTCACTTGATTAGTATAATATGATCCCCTTCTCGAGTGAATTGTTTAACCAAAAGTGAACCAACTATAGCGATGATTCGAAAGTTCGAACCGTCGTCATAGCTATGTCGTCGGCTTTGTATGTTATAGCGACGGAAAAAAAATCGTCGTTAGAACCGATTTGTTTTTGATTAGTTGTTTAAGATTTGCTGGAGAAGTGCAACGTAGTATAATAATAATAAGTTGAAATATAAAATTAGTAAAAGAAACAATTAAATTTGATGACAAACTTATCTCGAGGTAGGATCAAAACTTGGATTAAATTAAATTTATTGGAAGGAAGCAGCTAGCTAGCATCCCAATTAGTTTAGGATTTTGTGATAAACGATTTGAAGGAATTTTAGGAGGATCTATTTAGTTAAGACTTTAAAAGTTTGATTGTATTCAATCATATTTAAAAAGTTTATTGATATTCAATTACAACTTTTATAATGTCTTTAAAAGTTAGGTGATATTGAATTGAGACTTTTATAAAGTACTTTAGAAAAAGAGATGACCGTATCTAAAGTCTGACCTCATCTATAAAAACTTTTAAATACTTCTAAATATTTGAGAAGGTGAAAAGATGAACAAATGAGAAATAGAAAGAGAAAGAGCAGATCAAACAAAAAATAGAAAACAAAATAATATATATATATAGAGGCCGGATCAGGTCCGGACTCCCGAACTGGACCAAAATCCGGTCCTTTTTTTTTAAACAACTAAAAAAAATAAAATAAAATTATAGAACTTGAATTTTTACATAATACAGTATTTTGGGTGTGATTTGGATACCTATACCAAAAAATACATTGTATTATGAAAAAATTTCAGTTCTATAAAATATTAAATATTTTTTTTAGTTGTTTTAAAAAAAAAAAAAAAAAAATTGGTCCGTTTTTGATCAATATATATATATATATATATATATATATATATATATATATATATATATATATATATATATATATATCACTTTTTTCTCTCTACCTCACTTCTTTCAAAAAAATCTCAAAAAAAAAAGAGAGTTGTTATTGTTGGTGATGAGAGATAAAAAGGAGGAGGGGTTAAAAAGAGGGAGTAACGTTAAGGGTTCCAAATAGAATTAATGGTATAAATTGAGATAACAAATATTTTAATATTATTTTAGATTTTTTCTCTCCCATAAAAAAATTTCATTTAATATATTTGTAAGTATTAAGGAGATATTTTGTTTTATGTTTATTTTTAAAAGTAATAAATTTTTTAATTTTGTTATTTGTTGAAAATTATAAATTGTTAGTTTAGTAATAATTACTTGATAGGAAAACAACAATGAACAATTTTAAAATCGAAATTGTTATTTTATATTATTGTTAGTAGAAAATGACTTTTTATATGAAATATTAAAATTATGAAATATGACATTTGGGTATGATCTAATAATTCAACTTCAACATTAATGCCTTTTATTTTAAATTAGGTTGTTACATGGTCAAAATATTTTAATAGTATTATTTAATAACCGTAATCATTTCATCTAAAATATAAGATCTTTATTAACTTTTTAACAATTAATATAAGCTTACAAGATATATTAAAAATATAAAATGTCTATCAAAATTTTAATAAAAAGTTCATAAAAATTTATCACTTATTTAATGGAGTCTTTAAAAATAATTTAAGAGTCATTAAAATCTATAAACTCTACAAAAAACTGTATAGGGAGGGGAGGGGAGGGGAGGGGAGGGGAGGGTGTATTCAATTATTACTTTTAAATATATTTTTAAGTAACAGCTTTTTGTAGAGTTCGTGGATTTTAAAATAATGCAATTCATAAATACACGTCATCCTAAAATAATTCACGCAGCAGCATAAATGCACGTCATCCTAAAATAATGCTGCTACTCAGAGTGGGCCCAGAGTTTTAGAAACTACCAATGGGCCCGCATACCGTTGGTTGCATCTGGACCGTTCAAGTCTATTTTCATCCACACCTCTCTTACTTGGGAATTTCTGTACTTTTCCATTTGTCACGTAAACTCCTTTTAATTATAGTAAATCAGGAAAAGGAAAATAGATAGGGGCAAAAGGGGAAAATTCATTTTCTTCTACTAATTCTTATTCGACTTTAGTTGATGTACCAATGTAGTGGAAAGAGAATTCTAATTCGTTAGTACTAACGCAAAAGGAAGCAACCAAATTTCTATTCTTGAAATTAATTTATGAATACTTATCTGGCGCTTATTATTATTATTATAATATATAATATATAATATATAATATAAAAAAATATTTTATATATTTCGTATAATAATCCACTATAGAGCAAGTATACTACTAACTATATTTTTTCATTTTAAGTGTATAGAGACTAGAGTATAGAATGATCTATATATAATATTCTTAGGAAATATTTATTCGACTTATTATCATTTTTTTTTTTGCATAATTTATAATTAAAAATATTAATTTAAAATATCTAAAATTGATTTCAAAAATTAAAATCCTACACATTTTCTTTCCACAATTACAATTATATTATTAATATAGGGGGTGATATCATTGTTCCTGGTGGACATGGAATTTCAAGAATTAACAGACGTAGCAACTTGCTTGCAACTTGGACAAGTCTTCTCGAAATTCCAACCAACAACATCAGGACACGTGTCAATCATCTCTATCTCAATTCCCCCCATCCCCCTCCCCTCTCCCCCTCTCCCCTTCATGGTGTATAGTAGTACTACTATATAACAATGACAAAGTTGCAAGACTTGGACAGGCCAGCTCGGTGATTGCTGGTTAAGAGGCCTTATTTACAAACAAAAGAGTGTACTGTACACCCCTTCCTTCCGTGTACTCCAACTTATAATATATACACAGACAAAAAATAAGAAGAAGAAGAAGAAGAAGAAGAAGAAAGAAGAAGAAGAAGAAGAAAGAACCACTGTGATAACATTAATCCTACATGAAATAAAGAGACTTTGCTCTGTAATTTACAACCAATGGAAAGGTACGAGATTGTGAAAGATATTGGCTCTGGGAATTTTGGTGTTGCCAAGCTTGTAAGAGATAAATGGTCTGGTGAACTTTATGCCATCAAGTATATTGAAAGAGGCCAGAAGGTATGTAGTATATATGTATATAAGTATCTTTCTCCATTTATCTTTGAATTTTTCAAGTTTTAATTGCTTGTTGCTGAACTGGGTTTCTTCATTTTGATTGGGAGGTTTTTTGGGTTTTGCAGATTGATGAGCATGTACAGAGGGAGATCATGAATCACAGGTCATTGAAGCACCCCAATATAATTAGGTTTAAAGAGGTAGTATACATAGCATCTTTTAACCTTTTGTGTCTTTCTCGATCACTTTGATGATCAATTGGATTCCATGAAGCAGATGCCAAATTTGCAATTTGATTGTTGAGTTTTCTTCATATGCTTTCGACAGGCAATATCAAAAGTTAGTCCATAAAATCCGATTGTAAAGAAGAAAAGATAACATTTTCCGTTTCATGACTACTAATATAATTTATAACCTTTTGATTTTATTCCGAATTCTGTGGAAATAGTGCCATCAAGTAAAGAAATGGATGGATGGCTCACTTTTATATCAATTTATAGTAGTACTGTATACCTCTAGCTGTTAATATCCTGCTTGTTACAGAAAAGAGTAGTACTCTGTTCCATGTGGTATTGCCTCACAAAAAAGCAATGCATAAACTGTTAAATCATAAGGGTACTAATGGCTGTGCAGGTGTTGCTAACGCCAACGCATCTAGCCATTGTCATGGAATATGCCGCTGGAGGAGAACTTTTCGAGAGGATATGCAATGCTGGTAGATTCAGTGAGGATGAGGTATATTAAATTTCTCTTCAAAAAATGTTCATTCTTGCACTGTTTTTTATCAAGTTCTATAGCCACCCTTGTAGCAGGGTTCCATTAATATAGACAGTCTAGATTAGTAGATTATCTTATTGATCAACTGCCTTTTACAAAGGTAAACTTACCAAGTTAAAGAGACCGATTAGTCAGTTAGTTAGTTAGTTAGTTACCAATATCATTAAGGAAATCCACATCATGTTATGCATAGTTTGTATCATCTACTTTGTTTCTAAAATGAAATATACCATGATATGATTCTGGGTGTTACATACTTATTTTCTTAAAACTGCATGTTTATCTCAGGCTAGATTTTTCTATCAACAACTGATCTCAGGAGTCAGTTACTGTCACTCAATGGTATTTAACCATAAGCAACCTTGTTTTTATAATTGATTCAATATTTTTGTTTCTTTCCTAATATAGCTTTAAGGTTGGTATTAAAATTAAATTTTGAAATATTCTTTGCTGCAGCAAATTTGCCACAGAGATCTCAAACTGGAAAACACACTCTTAGATGGGAGCACAGCACCTCGCCTTAAAATATGTGATTTCGGCTACTCCAAGGCAATGATCTCTTCAACAGCCGATACTTTTTAAAGGGTGGAACTTCAATTACTAACTCGTCTGCCTCGTTTTTTTAGTCAGCCGTGTTGCATTCTCAACCAAAATCTACCGTGGGAACGCCTGCCTATATTGCTCCAGAAGTCTTGTCAAGAAAAGAATACGATGGGAAGGTAATTTGTCTTTACCTTATTTTTCAGTTACTACTTTATTTTGGCCTACTAAAATCAATGATTAATAATGTTATCTTTGATGTTTGTAGATTGCAGATGTTTGGTCTTGTGGGGTTACCTTATACGTGATGCTGGTTGGCGCTTACCCATTCGAAGATTCTGATGATCCAAGAAATTTCAAGAAAACTATTAATGTAGATTTTCTGGACTTGTTCATTTGTTTTCATTCTCCTTGGAATCGAATCGAGCATTAAACAATGTGAATATCATATTGCAGCGCATACTTAGCGTCCAATACTCAATCCCAGACTATGTTCGTGTTTCCATGGAGTGTAGACACCTTCTCTCACGAATATTTGTGGCTAATCCCGAAAAGGTCATCAGTTTTTTGTTGTGATGAAGCATATACTGTCTTAAAACTTTGATTGTTTTTAATCGGGGTCCAATTTTCCATGTAGAGAATAAGCATTCCGGAAATTAAAAAGCACTCATGGTTCTTGAAGAACTTGCCAGTAGAATTCATGGAAGGAGAGGACTATAGCCTGCAGCTCCAAACAAACGACTCGGATCAAGATACCGAACAAGTGTTGGCAATCATAAAAGAGGCAGGGAAACCTATGGAGGGGCTAAAACTTGAAGGGCAGTTTGTTGGAGGCAGCATGGATCTTGCTGATGAAATAGATTCTGATGAAGACATAGATGATATTGAGACCAGCGGCGATTTTGTCTGCGCATTGTGACTGCTTGCTAGCTACTTCTTATCCTGCAACCAACCAACCAACCAAAAAATAAGGGAATCAAATAAACTGTTGTGCATTAGGTGATGTTAGAATTTTTCTCTACAGCAGAGCCCCCCAGTTTATCTCTCCGCATATTCCCCCAGTTCTCCCAAAATTAATAAAATAGAATGTATACCTATAATTGACTTATAATAATAATATAGGTTCTCAAAAAGATAATTTTAAACTCACTTAGCAATAGTAGCAAAACTATTAAAATATATTAAGAATTGGGCGGGCCTGGTACATTATTTTGATATTTGGGCCTACTTGGTACTACTTCGAAGCAAAATTCGCACGTTGGGCTGGGCTGACATTTTTCTCTACGATTAAGCTATTCATGAATAAAAAAAACTAAAATACTAAAATTATGAAAAATAAAAAGGAACAATTATATATTATAGTACATTTATAAAAGTAATTACAAAAATCATACATTCATAAAATAATTACAAAAATATGACATTTCATCATATATATTTACAATACTAATATAATTAGGCGTCCTTAATTTAAGGGATTAATATTAATGGGCTGACATGGCAAAAAGTTATTTTTTTTGAAACGTGTGATAACCGCCATCTATCATTTGTTTGGGACTCTTCAGTTACTAAACCCTTCTGCATACTGAAACCCTTGTTTCTCTCCTCTTTTCGTTCGTTATTCATCTTTATCGATTGTTTTCGGTGATTTAATCTGTTCGTTCTTCATCTCCTCTGTTCGTTCATGATCTTTACTCGTTATCATATTCGTTTAGTTGTTTACCATCTTCGTTTAGTTGTTCGTCATTGTCGTTGTTACTCGCTGTTGCAGTCTGGTTCAGTTGGGCTATTTTTCTCCATTGATCGACTCTGGTGTTTATTATTGTTTCAAGTGAGTATTTTCTTAATAGTTTAATGTATTATATATTAAAGTAGTTTACTAACTGAATGGAGTATTAATTGTTTGGGTTTGTGTTGTTTTTATGTTTTGTATAGAATGGTTGATACAAGGAAAAAGGATGGAAAGAGGAAAAGAATCGTGGAGGGTGATTCTGTTAAAGACTTGAAGAAGTTTGTTGTGGAGAGCAAGGGGAAGAGAAAGGGGAAGGATGTAAGTAATAAATCGAGAAAGAATGAGAATAGTTTGATGATACATAGTGATATCAAACATTCCGAAGTGCAATTAGATTCTGATTTTGATGTCCCTGTTAAGAATGAAGGTCAAGTGCTTATCCAGAAGATAATTCCAACTCAAAGAATTTTAAAGGTGTGTTAATTTAAATTTTGTTATTGTTACGACCATAAAATTGTTTGGTGTTAGATTTTGGTATGATGTATTGGTTATTGGGTAACATTATAATGTCTAATCTTTTTGCCAGCTCCGCTCAAGGATGTTTTCGTTATTGCCTAATGTTGTATTGGTTCTTTTGTCTAAGGCAAGATTGGTTCTTATGTAACATTATATTAGTTCTTGTATAATGCTTAATTGGTTGATTAATCTTTGTTTTGATTATCGCATAATATTCTTGATTAATGCTTGGTAACCACATGATTGGTAACTCAATGTATTAGATAAGAATCAAAGATGTTGAAGATGAAGGTAACCAAGACAACATTAATTAGTAACCAATTTACATTGGTTACCTTCTACGTAATATGATGGTTCTTTCGCCTAATCTTCGCTCTTCGTTCTTGTCTAATGATGTCTTGGTTCTTCGTCTCAACCATTATATTGTCTAATGTCCAGCGTCAGATTAGTTCTTATGTAACATTATATTGGTTCCGTATATAATGCTTACTTGGTTCTTGACTAATCTTTGTTTTGGTTCTTTGCATAATATTATCGATTAATGATTGGTAACCACATGCTTGGTAACCAATGCATTAGACGAAGAATCAAAGATATGTCATAAAAGGTAACCAAGACAAGATTAATCAATAACCAATTTAAATTGGTTACCTTCATGTAACATGATGGTTACTGTCTAATGCTATCTTGGTTATTGTCTAATGATGTCTTGGTTACTTTCTAACCATTATATTGTCTAAAGCTGTATTGGTTACTGTGTAACATTGTATTGGTTACTATATAATGCTGAATGGGTTCTTGATTAATCTTTGTTTTAGTTCTTCGCATAATATTATCGATTAATGATTGGTAACCACATACTTGGTAACTTAATGCATTAGACGAAGAATCAAAAGATGTGTCAGATGAAGGTAAACAAGACAACATTTATCGATAAACAATTTACATTGGTAACCTTCTCGCAACATGTTGTTTCATTGTATAATGTTGTCTTCAAGCATCGCCTAATGCTTTCTTGGTTTCGCCTAACCATTATATTGTGTAATGTTGTCTTGGTTCTTCGTCTAATCTTTGAATTGGTTACTAATTAATGATGTCCTGGTTACTGACTAATGCTATTTTGGTTACTTGTTTATGTTGTTTTGGTTACTATCATATGACTGGTTGGTTAACTTTGCAAATCTGATTTTGTTTACTTGCAGTTATGGGATCTTTACTATGAGGAATGCAACAGAAAATTCACTGGAAAAGTTATATATTGGTGCGACATGGAAGTCCCCAGCATTATTGCCAATAAATTGAATTAGAGTCAGCTGGATAAGTTTAAGGCAACATGTTTTAGGAATTTTCTGGAATTTGGTGAGCACCAAATGTATTCCCAGATTATTCACCACGCTCTTGTAAGGGAGGTTCACCAGAGGGATGACGGTGAAATGTGGTTTTTGTTCGGGGAGAAAAGGGTCAGGTTTGGTTTGCCTGAGTTTTGTCTGATATCTGGGTTGAGATGGCAAGGTGAGGATGATATAACTACATATAAAGGTATGGAGAATATGCTTATTGGTAAGTTTTTTGAGGGCGAAGTTGTGACACGTAATAGTATAGGTAGGGTATATAGAAAGGCAGTTTTTGATGATGATGACGAGGCTATTAAGATGTCAATGATTTTTTTGGTCTTTAATTTCATTATGTGCACAGTTTCTGAAAATTACGTGGATGGGGCAACGGTTAATTTTTGTGTTATGGCGATGTTAGTAGTTTTCCTTGGGGGAAAGTCGCGTTTGAGATGACAAAGAACTCTTTGTGCAATGCTTTGAAGAGGCGTTTTAAGAAAGAAAGGAATGGTGTTTCAACATACAATTTTTACATGGATCATTACACCAAATTGTACAAGTTGAATGGGATTCCTTATGTATTCCAAGTTTTTATGTTTGAAACTATTCCGACATTCAAAACTCGGGGTATATGCAATGACGAGCATCCGTCGGATGTTCGTTTATTTAGATGGAAGGAGCTAATGAAGCCGCTTTCAAATGACAAGTTGAATGATTTAGTTTTTTGTTCCGGACAGGTATGCTGTTTTACTACTAATAATTTAATTTGGTTACCTTTAGTTATATAATTGGTTAATGAAAATATTATGTGAAATTTACTATCAACAAAGTAGTTAGTTACCTTTATATACACGTTTGGTTACTGATTATTTTATATGCATGTTAATAATAACAATGTTTTTGGTTACTTGAATATTCACATACTTGCCATCGATTAGATTACATTCAGGTTACTAATAACAATGTTGTTGGTTACCCGAATATACATATTTGGTTACCTTTATACGTTTAGTTGGTTACTACTTATTATACATTTGGTTACCTGTATATATGTATTTGGTTATTGATTATGTTTTATGATTCTTTATTTACTGTTTATTTAACTGTAATTGTACATTGTTTATTAGATGATATACTAAAGTGTACTTATTATTTTTCAGTTGAGGATAAAAAGTTTGATTCCCACGGCCGAGGAGAAGGATCGGCTTGATTTGGGCGGGTTTCACTTTTTTAATAGGAAGGATGGTGACAAGAAAATAGAAAAAAAAGTGAAGGCTGGCAACATTGGTGTTGATATATCTGTTGTGAAAGAGGCAATTGATGCACGGTTTAGGCCGTTGGAGAAAAAAGTTTCTAAATTGAATAAAGAATTTGGAAAGTTGCGAACTGATATTAAAGATGAAATGCAGCTTTTACATGTTCAGTTATGCATGGAACTTAGGTCCATTATTAGAGATGAGTTACGCGCGATCAAAGACGTTGGGGACAAAAAGGTTGATGGTGATTCTGATAATGTTGGTGATGATAATGATGATAATTATGATGATGATGACGATGAAGGTGATGAAGCTGCTGATGAGGCTGCTGATGTCATGGTGGAGGAGCTCCATGTTGATGAGGATGTTGATGATGGTTCAAAAGTGAATAAGAATAATGATGGTAATGATGTGTTGAATGACGTTGAGAAGAAGGGTGGGAATGAAATTGAATTTGATAATGAAGTTGAACGTGTTGATGAAGATGATGATGATGGTTCAAATCTGATTAAGAATAATGATGGTGATGATGTGTTAATATTCGTTGAGAAGATGGATGTGAATGTAATTGAAATTGCTAATGAAGTTGAACGTGATGTTATGGTTGAAGAACCTCATGAAATAAAAAATAATGATGATGAAGAAAATGTCAAGATAAGACATATTTGTTTGTTTTGTTATGTGATATTTGTCTTTTGTTTTAATGATTAAATGGTTCTTTATTTTGCACAGATTGACAATAATAATGACATGCCATCTTTTGACATATTAAGTCAATGCACTGGAAAAGAGATTGTTGTGTATAATGCTGATAAGGTTAGTGTTATAATTACGTGCCATCATTTTTTTTATATGCTCTCTATGTTTTGGTTACCATTATATTGTGATTTGGTTACTATTATATTGTGATTTGGTTACCTTTATATTGTGATTTGGCTACTATTATATTATGATTTGGTTACTAGTTTATGTTATTCAGGTTACTAATATAACATGTTTATTTTTAGTTTGTTGGTTGTTGTACAGTCAGTTTGTTATTGCATATATTAGTTAATTGCATGTTTTTAGATTGAAAATCTTATCGTATATAATACCTTTTTATGTCAATTGAAAAAGGGGAAGAAATGTGAAATTTATGACGGTATATAATCGTAAGACCCCAACTTTTATAAATAAAGATGAATTTTCTATAAATATTATTTTTAAATATTATGGAGTAAATTTGATATAATGTTATAGTTGTGGGTAATATTTATAAATTTTGCAAAGTAAGCAAGTTGTTATAAAATATTCGTTTGGTCTGGGGAATATTCTTTTCATTCGGAGAATATTAAATGACGACGACACAATCATTAGTGGACCCCCTAACGGAATTATTATCATTTGATTGAGAAAACGACAAAAATACTTTATAAAAATAACGACGGAGGTATTACCATTAAAAGCTGTTGAACTACCCGGTAGTAAAAGTACAAGAATGTCGCGTGGTTGCATAAGAAGCACACGGTATTGATTATTTATGCTTACGTGAAAAGTCACTCACCTATACTCAATTATTACTACGAAGAATTCACGATCATATCTCTTATATTATTGATTCAATTATTGTCACAAGATCATCTCAGATAATATGTTATATTATTAAATCAATAATTGAGACGACAAGTTATAAATGATTAATAATTGTTGAAAGATTAAATATGTGTTGATTAAAAATAAAATGATGTGTGGTAATATTTATTCAATCCTTGATGTATATAAAGAGTCTATTATGAGACGTTGGTGGTAAGTTTGGTTATTTTATGGGGGGCTCATATGTCATCATCTAAGAGTCTCTTCGTCAATAGTAATTATCTTCGTCAATAGTAATTACCTTCGTCAATAGTAATTACCTTCGTCAATAGTAATTACCTTCGACAATAATAATTACCTTCGTCAATAGTAATTACCTTCGTCAATAGTAATTACCTTTACCAGACGTCAAACCACTTGTTGTTTCATTACAAGCGTCGAACCAATTGTCGTTTCACATTACAGGCGTCAAACCACTTGGTGTTTCACATTACATGCGTCAAACCACTTTTCTTTTCACATCACCAGTTGTCAAGCCACTTGCCTTTTCACATTTTAAGTGCTAAGCTAGAAATCTTCTATAAATAGAGGCCTAGTGCTTCATTATTTTCACTTAATTCATTCAAGCTATAGAGAGAAAGTATAGAGAGAATAAGAAAGAAAGAAGAAGAGTATTTTGTTACTACACTTCTTAGATATTCAATCTCCTACTAATGTAAAGGGGTGTTATTCTTTCTTATTCATGAAGAAACTCATTGTTATTCCATTGCTTATTATTCTCATTGGAATAACCTTGATACTGTGGTTTACCCTATACTTGGTGACATTCTTCTATTATTCATTGGAACATCCCATGTCGTGTGTTTTATACTAATTTGGACCTATTTCCGTCTTTATTATTATTATTCTGTTGGAACATCCGATTGCGTGTGTTTTTACACCGGACTGGTTTCATCTTTATTATTATTCTGTTGGAACATCCCATGCGTGTGTTTTACACGGACTTGGTTAAATCTTTATTATTCTGTTGGAACATCCTGTCAATTGCAAATTTTTGCTCGACCGGTTCCGTTATTATTATTCTCGCTGAATAACTTTGCATGTCAAGCACCGCATGCATGGTGATTTCTTTTGTTATTCCATTCTTTATTATACTCGGTTGGTTAAAGTTTTGACTTTATACTCCATGAAATTAGTAGAATATCCTTGATATTTGCGCTTCATCCAAAGATCTTTTCATGGAAATATTCTTCCGATCATTCTTGAATTTTACTCTACAAAGCAAGATCATGTTGACAATTTGGACATTATTAGTTCTCGGATAAATTAATTCTTGAACTTGTTTTATTGAATTCTTATATCAATGTCATCATCCTCATGTTTATATTATGTTGAAAGTCATACGGGGCTGTAATGCATAGATGGACTTGGTATGATTATGACTGAGGATTATTGATTGTAATCATGGTAGTAATGTTACAAATGTTGTGGTAAAAGTTATCATTGGTCCGTAGTGCATTGATGGATGATTGTTGGCATGATCATGACCATTAATGAATACACGAATGTCCTTAGTTAGTAGTGCATGGATAATTTGTAGTCGTGATACTAAAGAATATCCTCGGTAGTAGTGCATGGGTGATTCGATGATGTGGATTATTTATTGTCGAGAGTCCCGTGATAAAAGTCATGAAAAACCTTTTAAATCATAAAAGATAGTAGATTTTATTCTCTACTTGACTCTTTTAATGGATCGCTTGTTCTGCCGCAATTAAACTTGATGTTGTTATATTTTATCGGTTTAACAACCGTTGAAGGCTAACGATAATTTATTCTCGCATTATTTTAGTCATAATATTTCTTCTTTGGGCTAATTGAGCTCACCCTTTCTTTTCACCTTTGTTCTTCGTGAAATGAGAACATAGCGAGGACTAGTCGAGGAAGCAGTGTGACGGTCCAGAGGATAGCATTAGTAGTCCTCAATATTCGTGAAATAGTGTGTTAATAATTGTAATGAGGACTCCTTTTGAGTTTGTATAATCTCTAGTAGACAATAATTGTACTCAAACTCACGAGTTATGTTTTTGTCGTATTGTATACCTACGTTGTATTAGTAAGTTGTATTTGAATTTTGTACCATGTATCTGACGACCCAAGATGGGTGATGTATACCTAATTTTGGGGGCGTCACATGCACTGGATTATATGGTTCTGACCACACAGGACATAGCTAAGTGTGATGAGTTGGAGAAGAGTGTCCACAAAGCCGGTGGTAGACATGTCCGTGAACCTGCAAAGAGTGCCATTTTGCGGTCTCCATATATAGAAGCGTTTGGATCGGCTGGTTCATCATCTACTATAGTGGGTGCTAGTCAAACACTTGCACGTCTAACTGCATTCCCCAAATCATGCATGGATAAGCCCTCAAAATTTGAAGAGGCATTGTTTGAACAATGGTTCAAAATTGGATTAAACAACATAAAAATGTTTGTTTTTTATTGTTAACAATGCTATAGTTTTTTATGAAACAAATAAGTTTGTATTATTGTAGTAACATATGGTTAATATTAAATAAATGTTATGATTACTATTATTTTATATTATGGTTACTATTAGATTATGTTTTGGTTACCTATTAGTTATGTTTCGGTTACTATTTAATTATGGTTATGATTTTAATTTTTGTTGGTTACCAGGTTAATGTTTAAAATTAAGTTGTTGATGAGTATGTTAAATATTGAACATATTAAGTTGTTGATTAGTTTAGTGATTTTAGTATGATGTATTGGTTACTGGGCAACATTATACTGTATAATGCTGTTTTGGTTACTACCTAATGATGTATTGTGTACTGTCTAATGCTGTATTGGTTACTGTATAATGCTTAATTGATTATTGACTAATGCTGTTTTGGTTACTGCATAATATAAAATATTAAATAAATGTTAATATTAAATAAATATTATGGTTACTATTATTTTATATTCTGGTTACTATTAGTTTATGTTTTGGTTAGCATTTGATTATGGTTATGATTTTAATTTTTGTTGGTTACCAGGTTAATGTTAAAAATTAAGTTGTTGATTAGTATGTTAATTATTGAACATATTAAACATATTATGTTGTTGATTAGTTTACTGATTTTGGTATGATATATTGGTTACTGGGCAACATTATACTGTATAATATTGTTTTGGTTACTACCTAATGATGTATTGTTTACTGTCTAATGTTGTATTGGTTACTGTGTAACATTATATTAGTTACTGTATAATGCTTAATTGATTATTGACTAATGCTGTTTTGGTTACTGCATAATATGAAATATTAAATAAATGTTAATATTAAATAAATGGTGTGGTTACTATTAAATAAATGTTATGGTTACTATTACTTTATATTCTGGTTACTATTAGTTTATGTTTTGGTTACCTATTAGTTATGTATTAGTTACTATTTGATTATGGTTATGGTTTTAAAATTTGTTGGTTAGCAGGGTACTGTTTAAAATTAAGTTTGTTGATTAGTATGTTAATTATTGACTGTGCAAGTTTGATTTTTAGTAGTGTGTATACTAATACGATAATTGTTAATGTTAGCGTGTATACTAATATTATGCTCTTATATTGAAGGACGAACAAATTTCCCGGAAAGAACGATATTATCATGCCTTCTTTTGTATTTGGATCTATCACAATATCATCGAAAATGTGGTTCTATAAATTAAAGACTCCTAGGCAGTGGTTAGACGACGATGTGAGTATTTTTTTTAAAATTATGTTTTTGTAGTTATGTTTACATTATTTAGTTACATTCATTACATACTTGCATTTTCCAGCAACTGTTAATATCCTATTAATTTTTTTTTGGTTCAGCACATCAATGTTGCGTTGTATTATTTCCGTAAACTGGCAAGACATTCAGAAAGTGTTCCTATAAGGGTAACGACCACGGATTGTTGGTTTCATAGCAAGATCACCACTCTTTACGAGGAGTATAGGAATATAAAAAAATGCGCACAAAATTGTTCTCATCTGGGAGGGTGATGTTCTTTGAATACATACATGGGCTGTTTATGGATGTCAACACACCATGGAGGAACGTTGACTATGTGTTGTTTCTCATTCATATGTCATCACCGGACCATTGGTTGTTGTTGACTTTTGATGTGCATCGTAGGCGTCTAATTGTTTACAATTCTCTACAACCAAAAAAGGAAATCCATGCAAACTAAAATATCGGATGTGTGTGAGCCGTACATCTTCATTCTTCCAACTTTATTGCGCAAGAGTGGTTTTTGGAGGGATAGGTCTGATATTGACTTTAGCAGTGAACCGTATCTCAACAAAGAGGAAGATGATATAATTGAGTTGGAATTTGCAGATGCGGTTCCTGAACAAGTCGAGGGGTAAGGGTTAAATTGTTTACATTTTTTTAATTATTACATATAGGTTGATTTTTTTTTGATTTTTGTTATATTTTGTTTGTTTGTACAGTGATTGTGGGATGTTCACAATTTGTTTCGCTGAGCATGTCATTCACCAAAAGTTTGATCAAATTCCTATTCCATTCTCCATTGCGCAGTATCGGAAGAAGTTATGCACAAATCTATATATTTATGCAAGGAACAAACAATTGGAAGGATATGAGACTGATAGAGAATTTCCACGAAGATTTTGTCCAGATTTTGATTAGTTCGGATTTTGTTGTTTTGTCTTTATGAATTGTGTTGGGTATTTTTTTTTTTGGGGATATTCACAACATTTTTGTATGGTTTATGATTTTGTGATGTTCATTGGATCTTATGTAGATGGGATTACATAAATGATTATATTAGCAGTAATAAAAGAGATATTGTTTGTTGGTTGGTATTTGTTCCTCTCAAGTTGTGTTTGTTCCATTATTTTGAAATATACAGTTCGTAACCAATCATGTATAAAAGGGTAACCAGATAATGTTTTGATAGTAACCAGAGAGTTAAAAGCTTATATCAGGACATATATCATCTGTTAAATGTACATGTGTGAGTATACATGGGTTGCATAAATTTCAATATCATTTTTATTACAGGTTGCTAGATACACAGGTTTTTTATGTTTTGGTTACCATTAGAAACTGGTATGGTTACTGTTATGAAATTAGGTGGTTATTGTGATGGTTATTGTTATGTAATTATTTGGTTACCATTAAAATTGGTATGGTTACTGTTATGTTATTAGGTGGTTAATCTTATGGTTACTGTTATGTAATTATGTGGTTACCATTATAAACTGTTATGGTTACTGTTATGTAATTATTTGTTTACTATAAATGCTTGTCTGAGATGGATGCTTATTATATATGCTTACAATTAAAAACTGTTGGAGGGATATTTACAAGCTTTGATAGTTACAATTATCTGATAATAACCAAATAATGTTTTGATAGTTACAAGCTTGTATGGTTACCATTAAAAACTATTATAGTTACTGTTATATATTTATTTGGTTACTGTTATGGTTAATATTATATTGAAATCATAAATCAATATATAAATTAATAACAAATTTGTTACTATACACAATCAAAAATGTTACCAACTAAGAGGTTAATGGTTACTCAAAGTAAACAATAATACATTCATATATTTACACTTTTAATTTAACTGCGCTATATCAGACCCTTTTTAGTGGTCCTAAAATCGGGGGATTATTGCATGTTTTCTTGTTGTGTCCTTTTTCTTGACACCTGCTGCATTTGTTTTGAATTTTGATTTCAGATCCGTGTTTGTACCTCCCTTTTTTTGGTCTTCCTGCTGGTCTTCTTGTGTTGGGTGGTTTTATATATGTTTTTTCTTCTTCCGATACATCCCGCTTTTTTTGTCATCTAACGGCATGATGGAAGTTTGAATATGTCTCGACCAAAGTTGATTTAGTGTAATTTCTTGAGCAAAAATCATAATGACTCAAATTTCTCTTTGCTCATAATAAAGAAGAAGCTGAATGACAAGGCATCTCATGGTATTGAAATTTATGGCATGTGCATGTCTTTTGTTCGATGTCCACAATATACTGTTTAGAGACATCGTAAACAGTGAAAATCACTAAGTTTGATGTCTCAACCTACAACACAAATTAAGTGTGTCAATTGAAATCATATTCATTATCTGAAAACAGAATAAATATAGTAAAGTAAACAAATCAATGTTAGCGAGTATCCTAAATACATAATGTTAGTAACTAGAACATAAAACACATTTGTACATACATATTACAAAACAGTTACACATTGTATATTATATGTAATCATGAATATAAAAAAATCACTACAAGTGTACTTTAAAATGCTTTAGCAACCAAATATACAGTAACCAATTAACTAGTACACAACACCCAATGTATAAAATAAAATTAACAGTTGCATGCCAAATATACAGTAACCAATTAACTAGTACACAATGTTAGTCAATAAGTAACCACCAATATAAAAGAAACAATTATAAATCTCAGTAATATTATAATTTTACATAGTAACTAAGTCAGTATTGATTAGTAACCAGTATAATGTTACACAGTAACCAAATCAGCATTATACAGTAACCATTATATAATTACACAGTAAACAATTCAGTATTAGTCAGTAACCAATATAATGTTGCACATTAAGTAAGTTAGCATTAGTCAGTAATCAAGTCAGTATTAGTCAATAATATTATGCAATAAAGATTATAATTTTATCCAGTAACCAAGTTACTGTTAGTCAGTATAATGTTACACAGTAACCAACTCAGCAATAGCCAGCAACCATTATATTGTTACACAGTAACCAAGTCAGCATTAGTCAGTAACCAATATAATGTTGCACAGTAACTAAGTTAGCATTAGTAAGTAACCAAGTTAGTAATAGTCAGTAATAATTACTGTTATTTTTAATGTTGTTAAAATTATCAAGATATATGAGGTAACGATAGTGAAAAAATAGGTCTCCATAAAATGCAAATGCAAATTAGATGCAATAATTTAAATCAAGTATTAATTACCTTAAGTATCTTTGATTTAAAGATATTAGATTGCAACCTTCTCTAAATTTATTGTGGAAAGTGTTGTGAATGTTGATATGACTGCTTGTTTGTTTGTGAAATACCATCTTTGAACCAGACAACGTAAGCATTCAATCATTGACGCAACTGGAAGATCCGTGATAAACTCGATTGCATTGTTAATAGATTCGGCGGTATTTGAAGTCATTGTTGAGTATCTGCTTACAGTCCCATGGAGCCTGGTGCACCTATCCAACTTGACCTCTTCCTCCAGATATGTCCTTATTCGAGGATCAATGGCATCAAGTTCAGTCATGTGTTTGTTGAATTGTTCAACAGTGTAAGCTCTACAAGCCCCGTTGTAAGCCTGTTTTACTTCTTCTCCTTTCTTTTTGAATCTGTTTTTTATATTTTTCAGTATATGATATGTGCAGGAACCATGCATGATATCCGGAGACACAAAATTCAGTCCTTGTATAATGGCTTCATGTCTGTCTGAAACAATACATTGACCTTCCCTAACTCCACAAGCAATTCTCAAATTTTGTAAAAACCATCTCCAAGACAATTCATTTTCGCTGTCAACAACTGAAAAAGCAATCGGAATAATGTTTCGGTTTGCATCTTGTGTGCTTGCTATCAATAGTGTCCCCCCGTAAGTTGATTGTATGAACGTGCCATCGAGTACAATGATTGAAAAATAATGGTGCCATGCTTGAATGGATGCTCCAATGGCAAAAAATAGATACTTGAAACGACCATTTATTTCCAACTCAAGGGCTATGACGGAACCTGATATGAAATATCAGCATTATCATTAGAATTACAAGTAGTATACAGTATCCAAATCACTAGTAATCGGTAACCGTTCATGTGGTTAATGGTATACAACTTGTATATTATATTTAGTAACTAAACATGCATATTAAGTTAACCAAACATGTATAATAACCTTATACAAATGGTATAAAGATTTAGTAAATAAACATGCATACTAACCATTATACTGTCTAAAGGTGTATTGGTTACTGTGTAATATTATATTGATTACTGTATAATGCTTAATTGGTTACTGACTAATGTTATTTTGGTTACTGCATAATATTACTGACTAATGTTTGGTAACCAATGCATTAAACAGTAACCAGCATGTTGCATGAAGGTAACCAATATAGCATTAATCAGTAAATAATTTACATTGGTAACCTTCTAATGTGTAATGATATATTGGTTACTGTGGAACATCATATTGGTTACTGTCTAATGCTGTAAAACCAATAAAATGTTTTAAAGTGTTACCTGGATTTGTTTTCTTCAGCATGTGTAACCATGATGGGATGAGTGAGTAGTCGTGTGGATTTCCTCTCACCTTTTCCAACGCTTTCTCCTTCGATCTCCATGCTTTTTGGTAAGAGATAGACACATTATATTCTGACATCATGTCTTCCACAATATCGGTTGGTGTGTATATTTTCTTCAAATTTGTTAATTTTTGCATTATGCATTCACTGACCAACTCACTATTTGCATGTCTATGGTCTCCCAACAATATATTGACTGAACAAGTGTGGATGTCATTGAATTCTCTCACCTTGAACATACTGGTTTTTCGAAAACTTGATGCTCTCAACTTCTATTTGCAATTTTCATCGTATACGCACACTAGCACAAAGTCTCTATAACTTATTCGTTGGACTTTGTGTTGTCTGTTTTTTTTTGATTGAATGCAGCCTCATAGCTTGTGATAAGATTTTTTTTATCTTTGTAGGTTTGATGTAATTTTACTTCACGTTCATCCGGATCTGATATTACATCATCGTATCGTTCTTCTGCGTATGATTTGTCATGTTGTCTGTCTCGTTGTTGTTCAATAATTTCCATTGCAAGCTGATCAGCATATTGCGTTCCAAATTGGCATTCTTGTCTTGCTAGTGGAACTAGTGTTGAATTCCCTTGTGTTGATCTGATTGGCATTACATCGTGAATTGTAGATTCTTTTACATTTGTCAAGTTATGCAAGATTGTTGTGCGTCCCATTCTGTGTTCAATATCCACAATCATTGGGAATTTACCTTGTTCATCAGATTTTCTACTCATTTCCAGAAAGAATTGTAAGGTTGCTTCATCTGATATACTGATCGGTGGAATGTCGCTTCTAATCTGAAATTTGATTGACAATGTTGTTGCGTTTGTGTCTAGCCGTAATGCACTGCATATTTTGGTTAGCATTTCTTTGAACGAACTAGTTGATGGAACTAGTATGCCGGTAACTTCAAATTTGGTGTATTGGTTACTATCAGCCCATGTGCCGTTGAAATAAAGTACAACTGGAATCATTTTCATTGTCTGTCAACAGAATAAGTATTGGTAAGTAACCAAATCAATGTTAGCCGGTAACCAATATAATGTTAAATAGTAACCAAGTCAACATTAATCAGTAACCAAGTCTTCATCAATAACCATTATAATGTTACACAATAACAAAGTCATTATTAGTCAGTAACCACTGCAATGATACACAGTAACCAAGTCATTATTAGTCAGTAACCAATGCAATTGTACAGAGTAACCAAGTCATTATTAGTCAGTAACCAATGCAGCATTAGTTAGTACCATTATGCATTAACCAATCCAAAGATTAAACAAGAACCTAGACATAGTTAGACAGTAACCAATGTAATGTTAAGCAGTAACCAATTCAGCATAACCAATAACCAATACATCATTAACCATAATAATATTATGCATTAACCAAGACAGCATAATGCTACACAATAACCAATGAAACATTAGACAGAAACCAGCATGTTGCATGAAGATAACCAATGTATTTGATGAGTAACCATTAATATAAAAACAATCAGTAGAACTCAATTAAAAATTTGAAAAAATCAAATAAACATTATTCAGCAAGTAAATTTATAATAAACAGTAACCAATTTATCTCTATTTAGAAACCATAATATAAAATACCATTATAATTTTAAACAGCAACCAAGTCAGTAACCATTATAATGTTACATAGTAACAAAGTCAGCATTAGTCAGTAACCAATATAATGATACACAGTAACCAAGTCATTATTAGTCAGTAACCAATGCAGCATTAGTTAGTACCATTATGCAGTAACCAAACCAGCATTAGACAGTAACTTATTCATCATTAGTCAGTAACCAATATAATGTTAAGCAGTAAACAATTCAAAAAAATATAGGGGGTTTAGACAGTAACCTATACAAACCAGCGTTAGAGAGTAACCAATATAATATTAAACAGTAACCAATTAAGCATTAGTCTGTAACCAATTCATAATTAGTCAGTAATATTATGCAGTAACCAATACAGCATAATGCTACACAATAACCAAGGAAGCATTAGACAAGAACAAACATATTTGCATGAAGGTAAACAATGTTCTTGATGAGTAACCATTAATATAAAAAAAATCAGTAGAACTCAATTAAAATTTTGAAACAATCAAATAAACATTATTTAGCAAGCAAATTTATAATAAACAGTAACCAATTTATATCTACTTAGTAACCATAATATAAAACATATGTTGAAATGCATTTTGGAATCAAAACATTCAGTATTCTTACTTTGTGACCATTTTTTAATGCGAAAAACGTAAGAAAGGTAACCAATATAGGAATTCGTAGTATCCATAGGTAGTATATGCATATAACTTTTAAATTCACACACCTCAATATTCAAATTTGTATCGAACGGGCTGTTGATCTTGTAATAATCAATCACTAAGTTGTCGTAAGTTTTCGGTTACTGAACTTGAAGAAGTTGTTGATGCTGTATGCTATTTTCGATTTCAGAGTTGCGTCATGACAAAATTATTCGTCTTCTCCGATCTGAGAGTAGCGACTGAAGTTTTTGTCTTCTCCGTCGTTGATCTGTTGTTCCGATTTCAAAGTTGCATGATTTTAGGAACGGTTAATTACAAATATGAAATTCGGTAACTGACGTGTAGGAGTTAATGACACGTGATTTTAGCACGTAATATTGTGTATGTTTTATTTTTGTAATTACTTTCTAATTGTTGTATATTAGTGTAAAGGACCCAAATAAAAACTCTTGCCAAATCTATTTCCGTCGATTTTTAATAGAATTTTCTATTTTTTTTTTGTGTTCACTTTGTATATTTTATAACAATTCGAGAGTTGGTGAAGCAATTAGAGGACATTATTTGAAGAAAATAAGAAAAAAAAAATACCTTTTATAATGTTTTGATTAAAATATTTTAAAATTACCCAAGAATAATACCTATAAAAATCACCTTCATGCAAAATACACAAATGTAGTCTTCAAATCCTGAAAATAAATTGTACATAATTATTGAAATTGTTGCATTCTTCTCGTCCCAAATTACATTTTAATATGTCTCATGTTCTAGATTAGCTGCAGACTTGAAGATTTTTTTAAATATTTAATTTATAGATAAAATTATTCTTTGAAAAGAAAAATAAATTCATTTAAAAATAAAATATTATATTGCTACAAAAATAAATCGCTCTTTGTTGGGAGTAAACACATTTTTTTAATTATTCATGTATTTATAATAATTTATAAATTTTACTATCATGTCTATCCATAATAAGAATCAATATGCCAAGACATTATACAGGAAAAATCTTCAAAAACAAATTAAAAAAATTATATTACTACAAAAATAAATCAATATTTATTGCGATATTAATTTATAAATTGTACTATTATGTCTATTCACAATAAGAATTGATATGTTAAAAAAATAATTAATTAAAAAAATTATATTACTAAAAAAATAAATCGATTTTTGTTGCGATATTAATTTATAAATTATATTATTCAGTCTACTCAAAATAAGAATCGATAAATCTTTAAAAAAATGTGGAAAAAAAACCCTAGCCCACTATATAAAGGCGGAAGGTTCACCTCCCAAACCCTAATTCCTTGAGCGGAGCAGCAACCCAGAGAGAGCAGCAGCAGCGCCATTTCTTCTAAATCGGCCTCTTCGTCCGATCAAAGAAGATGAAGGTTACTCATCTCTCCTCATTTCCGTTTATCGTCTCTCACTATATCTATACTTGTATCTATTTTATATGTACACGTGAGGGGCATGTATTGAACGGAATGTTGTTTCATTGTTATCTATGATTGTAGTTCAACATTGCTAATCCTACCACTGGATGCCAGAAGAAGCTCGAAATCGATGACGACCAGAAACTGTGAGCTGTTTTTTTATGAACTCTCTGTTTACTTTGATTTCTTATTGTGTTGGACAATGTTTTTCTTTTTCCTGTTTGTTTACCTGATAACTATAGTGTATTTATTGTAATTTGTATAAAAGCTGGAGATTCATGATTAATGTTATTAGGCTAATAGCTCTAGTAATTGCTGTTGTATGCCTCTATATAGTTAATTCAGAATTTTCAATTTAAAAAGCCTAATATATGAAGAAAAAAAACTAATTCAGCATTATAAAACATAACATTCTGGAAGTTTATGTATACTGGATTAGCAGACATGTTTATACATTTGTGCAAGGAGTGCTTAAACTAGAAATAGTAGCTATCAATTTTTTTGAATTGGTCTGTAGAAAGTAACAATTTTTTAAATGATTGGGCAGAATTATAAAAACATATCCTTAACAATGTCTTCAGCAAACATTTGTATTCTGTTCTGATTTTTAACAAAATTTAAATACTGTATAATAGAATCTGTAAGTCACAGGTACTGGTAGTTTGTTTTCTTTACTTGTGTTGGAATAGTATACCCTTAGTTTGTCTGAAGTCTGAACTATGAATTAGTTAACATTTTCAACTGTACAAGGAAAAGTTCCTACTTCTTTTGTGTTTTTACTGTTTTTAAAAATCATGTTGGATTATAAATAAATGAGATTGTAGTCTGTGTTGCGAATGTACATGTGAAAGAATGTTCTTGTTAACTTGTTATTCAAATTTTCTACATAGATTATTCAGTGATTAGTAGTTTTATTTGTAAGATAGTTATAGTTACTTTCCTGTATAAATATGTCAGCTACTCGGCTTTAAACATGAATATCCCCAAGCAATGAAACATTTTTGTTTTTCTTGTGTTATGTGCTTTTGCCTCTGAAGTCTCTTATTTTCTAATCTACTCCTGACGTGGTATAATATCTGATATAATTTTATTTTGCAGCCGTGCTTTTTATGACAAGAGGATTTCTCAAGAGGTCAGCGGAGATGCTCTTGGCGAGGTATGAGTGTGACAATCTTACAAGTTATTTTCTGTTCTCAATGATTTTAGTATATGCTCTGTTTAAGAGTGATCGTGACTTGCACATTAAATGACTACAGGAGTTCAAGGGTTATGTCTTCAAGATCATGGGAGGTTGTGACAAGCAAGGTTTCCCAATGAAGCAGGGAGTGTTGACTCCTGGCCGTGTTAGGCTTTTACTTGTTAGAGGTTGGTAAATTGTGGATATGATGCTAGCCTACTAATATTCTCTTTGGATGGAAGTAATCTGACTTGTTTGTACGTGCAGGCACTCCATGCTTCAGAGGATATGGTAGGCGTAATGGAGAGCGTCGAAGGAAGTCTGTAAGAGGATGCATTGTAAGCCCCGATCTATCAGTTCTTAACTTGGTAATCGTAAAGAAGGGTGACAATGATCTGCCTGGCCTTACTGATGTTGAGAAACCAAGGATGAGAGGTCCCAAGAGGGCATCAAAGATCAGGAAACTCTTCAACCTTACCAAGGAAGATGATGTCAGGAAGTATGTGAACACATATCGTCGTACCTTCACAACTAAAGCTGGTGAGTTCTCTGTAATTTACTAGTGAGCACAACAAATAGAAATATCTTTTTCATTCTCTAGTTTTAATAGAAATATATGTATATGTATATATATATATGTTATATTATGTTTGATATTATAGTCAACTAATACTATGGAAAATAATTTAATCTTTTAATTTTTGTTCAACTGTATTTACAGGGAAGAAAGTCAGTAAAGCTCCCAAGATTCAGAGGTTGGTGACTCCATTGACTTTGCAAAGGAAGCGTGCTAGAATTGCTGAGAAAAAGCAAAGGATTGCCAAGGCCAAGTCAGAGGCAGCTGACTACCAAAAACTTCTTGCCAGTAGGTTGAAGGAGCAGCGGGAACGTCGCAGTGAGAGCTTGGCAAAGAAGAGGTCCAGACTCTCTGCAGCCTCAAAGCCGTCTATTGCTGCCTAGACAGAGTATTCTCCTTGGTTTGGGGAGTTTTTCTCAATGTCAGTTTTATATACAATAGTATGTTGAGTTGATTATGACTGTTATTTAATGCAAGTTCATTCGTCTTTTGCCATACTCGTAACGTATGACATTTTTGGGTTATAAATTGCGTTCTTCATGTGATGCGCATCTTTTTCTCCATTTTGCATATTATGTTTTTGTTGACCAATTGCACCTTTCTGATTTCATATGAACCTTTCTCTTTTAGCGTAACACTAGGGGTGAAACTTGAAAATGAGCAAGAACTAAGTTGACTATTTAGAACAGTTGAAACTACTATTGTGTTATTATAATTTGACCAGTTAGGCTATCATTTAGGTCTTGATGTTTGGTAGTAGATATTAGGATTTGTGGAGTTTGAATCTGTTTGATGACATTTCAGCCTACTATATCAGTTTCTTGGCTGTGAATAAGAACAATGTTTTAGTAGCACAGCAAGCTTTCACTAGAAGGATGTGGTTGCTAGCTATAGCTAGTGTGGTACAAGGACACTTGTTAGGTAACCATAGCAAGATTCGGTGTGAGAAACTAAAAATTAGAACGAGGAAGGAAATGATAAAATTTCAAAGTTAATACTATTTATGGCAATCTGTTTTTGACAAATCCGTCTGTGCCACATCATTCTTATAATACTTTTTAAGTAATCATCACCCCCCCAGCCTTTTTCTAAATGAAATTAAGAATAGTAATGTTAATGATCATATGAAAACCATTCTTTGTATAGTTGGTTTTGCTATATTGCTTTTCTTATCTAGGAATGGGCCCTCGGAATCTGAAGATATGCTCGGTCCCTTTAGAGAAAAGGTTCTATTTTGACTTTAAAAACTAATTTATGATAGTTTTTTTTTAATATAAATCAATGTAAATTCATTCATTTTGGTCAAAATATAAATATTTATTATTTTTAAAACGTTACTCCCACACCCACCCATTCAATAAATAGTTCCATTTGCTGTTGCTGCTGGCTGCTCTTCCTGGTCAATTTTTGAAGTTTTAAAATTCAAAATTAATTTTGATTTTAGAGAATTTACCAGTAGAAATATGTTGTTTTGAAAATTTAAATAAATAAGAATACTTGTGAAGGAGGAGGATGGAATCAGGACGGATTCAGCCTTATAATTTAATGGGGTCAAAATTGAAAAAAAAACTCTTGAGAATAAAAATTAAATAACATGAAACACAACTAAATAATTTTCAAATATTATTTATAATAACATTTTTCGAGGTTTCATTGTTTAAAATTGTTGCATGATAACCTCATTTTTAATAGTTGTAAAAATATCACGCTTAATGTAAGTTAATAAATAGTCATTCATTCATCTCCCATTTGGTTACGAAATTCATTGTGCACGATATTCATGACTAAAAATATCCTTTCAACAGTTGTAGTAGCAACGACCAGTAGAACTAATTTTAGCAACAAATAAACTTAAGGATACACATCATCATTTTTTTTCTTAATTTATTCATATCAATTAAAATGTATTCATATCAAAATTAAAATGTATTCATATCAATTTTAAACCTGAAAATACCTCAACTTAATATCAAAATTGATTCTCTATTAATTTGGAACGGAGATACTAAATTACTCCATCAAGCATTAGAGAAGGGAAAAAATCTAAATTTATTTATATATTCTCTCTCTAAAATTTGTATAAAGAAAAAGAAAATTTAGAGTGAGACAGTGAATGAATTTTTTTTAAATAGAAATAATAAGTAAATAGTAAAAGAAAGTGACACGATAGGAAATAAATGTTAGAGATAAAATGTGTATAAAAATCAAAGAGAGAAACTGAATAAAAATTTTAAAATTAAATATAACAATTTTAGAGAAAATTAATTTAGGGGATGCTAAGTTGAATAAAATATTTATTGTTGCTAAATGTTGGGGGAAAAAAATACAGAAATCAAATAAATTGTAATTGTTAAAAAGAGAACAAATTTTTTAAAAGAAAACAGTAAAAGAGTACAATTGTTTATTAATTATACACAATATAAAAAATAAGACTAAATAATTTTACAAAAATATATAAATGATATTTGATATTTTAATGACACAATAAAATTATACAATACATGCTCCATGACCCTTAAAAATTAAGTGGGGGCAGATGGCCCCCTGCCCCTACCTTGGATCCGCCCTTGGATGGAATGCTAGGGTAGTAGGGGGAGTGAATTGATTACTACTACTGGGTACACAAATAACCTTTTTTCTACTGTACTTAGTTAATTAATTTTCTTAAATTGAAGTAGAAGGTGGCTTAGTGGCTGTATATGCTTGCTTGGTTTTAAATTGAAACCGCAAATGGGGGACAGCTACTACTAAGGTTTAATTAAATATGGATTGTTGTAGATGATGAATACAAAAGCAAGAATTAATTTGCCAAATGTGGACGTATTGAGAATAGTCGGGATGAAAGAGAAAATAGATTTATTATTAGAGCATCTTTAAGAGTAGTAGCAAAAAAAAAAATTTTAAATCAAAGATTGTTGACCTACGTGACAATTTGAAGAGTATTATTTATTACTTTTATATTTTGTGTCTCATCAGTCTCTTCAATTCAATGAGTTTTACATCAAGCGTAATAAATGTTTTTAGCCTTTAATCGTAAATTTGAAAAGTGAAAAGGAGGTTGCAGATTTGATGATTAAGGTTGAAGAGGCTGTTGGAGATGATTTTTCTGATGTGGCTCACCTATTTGAGTATCTTAAAGTGGTTGAAAAGGCTGCTCTTAGAGAGGTCCTCCTTGCGTGACTATTGGCAAGAATTGATTGAAACTTTAGCATGAGCTCATGAACGCACACCTTTGGCCAATTTGATTCGTTGGAGAAATAAACCGGTGACCCTTTCCATTGTGCAAACACGATTGGTTGGATTAGCCCACTTTTATGTAGGTTATATATTCACTTATGCGGCTTTCTTAATTGCCTATACATCAGGCAAATTTGGTTAATTTTTTAAATGTCTTGGATTTGCGATAATCTCATTTCTTTCAATAGAAAAAAGGTCCACCTTATATTTTTACATCTAGAATTCGACTTGTATCATGAATACTATGACGGTTGTAATAAGTTAAGTGAGTGAATTTAGTGATTAATAATTAAAGATTTCTGATTTTCCCAACAAGCTCCAAACACTAGTCTAGTCTAGTGAAGAAAACAAAGCAGAGGACTATAATAATATTTCCTCAATTCTAAATTAATTGCTTAATTTTGATTTTTTTTAAGTTAAATTGACTATTTTAGAATTAATAATTAAGCCTATATAAATATATTTCTAAAATTATAAAAATTGAAATTAGTAATAAATTGTATATACTTTCTTTTGGTTATAATCTCTTCACCTATATTTTAGCAAAATAATAAAAAAAATTAATTTTAAAAATAATCGATTTAATTTTAAAAATTAAAAGCTGAAAGAATTAATTTGATGCATGAAGGAGTAATAATAATAATAATAATAATTCAGAAAACTTATATTCTCAACATTGCCTTGCCTTGTCTTTAATTAATATATCTATCTCTACTTCCAAACAAAACTATACACATGTGACATGACTGCTAACCAACCAAGTAGTCTACTACTGACTGACTGACTGACTGACTGACTGACTGACAGACAGGACCCAAACATGATCTAAACTTTTAAAAATGACTTCAATTTTCTCATCCACGAAGCATCCAACAATTCCTTCTCCTCTGCCGGCTGCTGCCTATTTACTACCCTGCAGTTATTCCTAATCTCCCCTGGCCTCCCTGATTGCAAATCCCCCATTTTGATCATTCCTTCCACAAAGTCCTCAAAAAATGCACTCTCATCAACACTATACTGCTTCACAAATCCTCGAGTTTCTTCACACGTAAACAACGTTTCATCCGAATTAAGAAACCCTCTACCATTTACCAAATCCTTGAAATATTGGTTGTCGAATATTTCTTGTGTAGCATCCAGCCCCCCTGTCACATTTCCATCTCCACCAACTGGACAAAGTTTGTCCAACTTTTGTCGAAACTTGGGTTCAATGCTTGGGTCTGGCCGGCCTGACCCGGATTGGTTGTATAGCCTAAACACAATAGAAAAACACCGTCCTTGGCCAATTGAGTGAGACCCTGAAAGGGCTACAAGATCCTTGGTAGATAGGTTGAATTTGCTGAAGAGGTCAATCAGATAACTTGCTTTGGCTCTTGGGCTTGGCATTATATTGTCCGCATCTTCTTGGCTTGCCGTCAAGCTATCTTTTCTCCCCAATTTCACTTCCCAATCAGGTCCTCCACTCTGTTCAAATCATAAAGCTTAGTTAGATACTACTAAAAGAATTCAACAAATCCACAATTTTGTAATCAAACATGTTAGGACCTAGTTATATATATATATATATATATATATATATATATATATATATA
The DNA here is from genome assembly GCA_020205605.1 of Panax ginseng. Taxonomy (NCBI): domain Eukaryota; kingdom Viridiplantae; phylum Streptophyta; class Magnoliopsida; order Apiales; family Araliaceae; genus Panax; species Panax ginseng. The sequence continues at coordinate 25,433,948 of CM035145.1, forward strand.
TATATATATATAGTTATTATATAGATATAAGAGTACAAATTTTAATGGACTAATATTACTAAAGAAAATAACACTATTTTCCGGACACAGGGAGCAGAGCGTATTTCAAGGAATTTTCTCATCCCAATTTCACATATACAGAGGAAGATATAAAGACTAGCAAGTAATTTCAAGGGGAAGCAACCGGCAAGACCTCCATGGTTTAATATTTCACGGTCACACTTTTGAGTCCTTGCTTAACTGATACTCCATCCATTCCAAAATTAGATTAGATTAATTTAGAGTTTCTCTCTTTCTTAACAACCGTCCAAGAAGAAGAATGATGAAAAAGAAGAAAAGATTACACTTAAAAAATGTAGTCAATTAGTGTTGTGTATGTCCACTTTTTTTCAATTAATTAACCTTTAATCTTCATGTTTATCTGATATCCTTGTTCATTAAAGCACTGGGCCCAAAATCCACCATGAAAAAGTTTCTACTCTGAAGATTAAGGTGACAGAATTTACCAGAGCAACAGCATCTCTAGAAGCCATAATTATGATATCTGCACAAGAAACAATGCCTGGGCAAGCCCTTTCAAGGGCTTCCTTCACTTCATCAACAACTTCATAAGATCTTAGTGAATTTATATTTGAAAGAGACAGCTTTTCTCCCACCATGTTTGGTGTATCATCCAGCAACAAAGAAGCATCACAACCCTGTAAAATTATTCAAAATAATAATAATAATCAGAATTACAAGAATTATAGATACGGGGAAAAAAGGCAAAAAAAATATGTTAGAAATTTTGTATTAGTTACATTAACAAAACAATCATGGAACTGTAAACGCATAACAGAGGCACCACTTCTGGGTTCTCTAATCATGGACTTCTTGATCACATCCCTGACGATAAATTCCGCTTCCGGACAAGTTTTCCGGTAAAAACCCGGCTGCAGCGGCTGCGCTGCCGCCGTGGCAGCGACGGTGATAGACAAGAGGAAGAGGAGAAGAATAGGAGGGGACATATTGTGGAGTGGTTTGGTTAGTGTTTTTGGTAGAAATAAAAATGGTTCAACAGGGAGCTTTTGAAGAAGCTTTATAAACTTTGAATGTGATGGTTTATTAGTCCAACAGAGCTTTCTTCATTCCTCAAATATCTTTGTTCCTACAAAGAAGATATTTCTAATAATGATAGTAATGAAATAAAGAGCACTATTTTTATACAGTAGTAGTAGTATTAGTTTTTGATATTACTGCTTCAGATCATGCCTACAATTTTTGGAAGCAAAAGTAAAGGCACTATTTCTGATTGCTAATTGTTTTAGTAATATTTTTCAAGCGACTTGTCATTTATGGGCCCCATCTCAGTTTCAAGAATGGCCCTCCAATTTACTCAAAAAAATTCAGTTGGTCTCCATGGAATAAAATTTTGATCATATTTATTTTTTATTTTGCTAGTTATTCTTTTCTTGGTCATATTTGTTGAATTATGCTTTTCTCAAATTTAAATAAAATTGTGCTTTGTTAGAGGAATTAAATGTTATATACCCACCCGTGTTAGGGAGTGGAGCTGAGAACCAAAGGAAAGGACCCGACGCCCACGGATTGGATGAGACTGATGCACACGTCAACTTCAGGCCACGAAAACTTCAAACGACTCCTACATAATGATAATTATGGGATTGGAACCGTCTCTCTCAAGATGAGTTGGTCCCCCAACTGCCTTCCACGGATTGGATGTGCCCAAGTGACACATTTATAGATAGTGGAATTCTTTGACAAAAATGGGGAGGATAGACATTCTGATTCTGTGAATCTTTCTGCGTGTCAGTACTGTATTGATTAATTGATCAATTTATTATAAATTCGATTTCATGATAACTGAATTCGATATTCACACTCGCACTTTATATACTACTTCCTCCGTCCCTAATTATTTGACGTTTTAGAATTTTTTATTTGTCTCTAATTATTTGACGTTTGTTTAAATTTAGGAGAATTAATGACAATTTTTTCAAAATTACATGTCATTACTCTGCCTATTTTTTTGTTACTTTAAACTCTTCCGCACTCTTTATCATAACAAAACTCTACTTATTCCAACAAAAGATTTAAGGGTATTATAAACAATTGAGTATTATATTTAATGCTTTTTAATCATTATTTTAATTCTTATATTCATATCTAAAACGTCCAATAATTAAAGACGAAGGGAGTAGTTGATATTTTATGCTTTTAGATCACACAAGAGGGAGGCACAATCCCATCGTCCACTATTATCATTTATCCACCGTGAGAAATGCAGGATTTGTGAGACTAGTGGAGCACAGAGACCCATATACAACATCATCAATTCATTTAAAAAGTGTCAAATAGTTTATTAATATATATATGGGAAAAATATATATGGCGATAATTTTTTGGATTATGATAACTGCTTATTTATTATTATAGATATTTTGATCTATGACGATAGTTCAATAACTTCAAAAAATTATCACCATAACACATATGTATACTGCACTTTATATATATATATTATAAAGGATCAAGAACATTTCTCTTAAATAACATTCCTTTTTAAATAACACTCCTTTATTAAAAGAGAGTGGTTTTGGAGTGACTTAAAAGAGAGTGGTCCCACTTATTTTTTTTATTTACAAAAATGTCACCGCTACCACTCCAAAAGCAGCGTAGTTTTAATAAAGAGTGTTATTTAGAAGGAATATTATTTAAGAGGAATCTTCGATGATCTCTCTCTCTCTCTATATATATATATATATATACGATTCGTCTCAAAGCGAACCTTAAAGAAGCGAACCAAAGCAGGCAAATCGTCGTTTTGGTGTCTATGGCGACAGTTCGATCCGTCGCCATAGCCATGTAGTCTTTGGCGGCAGAGTCGAACTGTCGCCATAGACACCAAAGACGACGGTTCGTCTTTGGTTCGTTTTTTAAGGTTCGCTTTAGAGCATCTCAGTACTAGTATGTTACTACACAAAATTCATAAATTCATCAAATTCATATATATATATATGGAAAAATATATGTACACAGCTGTGTAGTATACAGTAGACTATGGTGATAATTTTTTAAGCTATGGCGACGGATTTACCGTCGTTATGAGATGTCTCAGGTTAATTCTGACGGGTGAACCATCGCTATAGCCCTAAAAAAATTAAATCATTCTGTAATTGGGAAAAACAAGGGCAATTCAGACATTTCAACATCATTAATGGCAAAGTAGTAATTCTCAAAGAAAGAAATAAGCATGAGGAGTTCCTTTCACAAGCCCGATCCTAGCGTCGGGCGCCGGAGTCGAGGAAGTCTTGCTCGAATTTTGTGCCGAAAGAAAGGAAAAAGAAAGCAGACTTGAATAAGATTTTCAAGGAAGGCTTATTTAAACAAGATCAAAAGCTATAAATAGGGAGGAAATTATTGATTAAAACACATAATTTTGAGGCAGAGAGGTTGGAGATTGGACTTGGAGATTGCATAGTAGCACACAAGGATTTCAAATTGGATAATTATTGAGTTTTTATTCTTCTCTCTATTTGTAATTTAATTGTGACGTTTTCTATGGGATTTTTTGTTTTAATTTTCAGTATGAACTAATTTTATAATTAAGGCTATAATTGAACCTTTTATGCTTATTGTTAACGCCAAGTTTTGTCTGTAGCGTCAATCACGAGAATCCACGCTACTGGAACTCGCATGATAATGAGATCACACGTAAAAACGACGGCTTGTCTTTGCCGAGGATAACTCGGTGTGAGAATAAGTACTGTAGCGTTCACAAGGTTTAACAATGGAGGCTAAGTGTTTAGTGCTCAAAAGTAGGTATTACCTGTTAATTGTAGTTAAGTCTTGTATTTATAGCCATTCTTGTGACACCCCCAAAATAGGTATACATCACCCATTCTGAGTTGTCAATACACTCAGATGTAAACAACTACAACTTTATTATTACAACGAAGAAAAGCGTGAGTTTAAATGAGATATTGCCATCTAAACAATATCCACATAGAAATAAATCCTAAATCATAATTATTGATACATTATTTTACAAAAATGGTGAGGACTACTAAACAACTCTCTAAAACCATCATTCCATACCCCAGACTCGCATCTCATTACATTCTCGCCTCACGAGAAGAAAAATGGAACAAAAAGGAAAAGGGTGAGCTCAACTAGCCCGATAAAGAATATTATGACTAAGATAATATACAACAAATTATCGTTAGTCTTCAACAGGAAAAATTTAATAGAATACAATAGCAACAAGTTTTAAATCAATACTGCAATGGAAAATATTAATTCATAGAAGAGTTACGTAGAGGATGAAATCTACTAATATCTATGAATTTAACGATCCATCATCAATATTTTTATCCCCGTAACATCAATCAATATATATACGGAATCATATATTCATCCTCGCAGACTTCTGAGCCGAGGACATTCACCGATTGGTCATGTTCATCTAAACACATGTTCATCTTTGCATTACGGGCCAAAGATATTCATCAGAAATCATTCATCTTTGCACTACAGGCCAAAGATATTCATCAGAAATCAATCATCTTTGCACTACAGGCCAAAGATATTCAATAATATCATCATATAAGACTGAGGATGATGAATTTTTTTTTTTAAAGAAACGAATCGAGTGAAACAAAATGACAAGGATTAAGGATTAAGGATTCGTACTTTGTTTTATCCACGTTCAAAAATACCTCAAAAATAATCATAGTGGTGTAAAATTCAAGAATGATCAAAACATGGATACAATCAAAACTAGTATCCACAATAGATATTTTGGACGAAAAGGAAAATTTTCATTTTTAGATGAATAGTCTTAGTATTCGTGAATAAGATCAGATATCGTGAATAGTCTTAGTATCGTAAATAGTAACTCAGACACCAAAAGTTCCAAATTTGATAAAAACTTCAGATAAATATTTCAAAGATAATGATATTGAAGAAATAATATCATTACGAAAAAAAAATAATATCCTTACCTCACGAAAGAGCAAGATTTAAGCGGAATATTGGATATAAAGCTATAACGAACTTTCACCGTGATAGCAATACTCAAAGTATACTCAAAATACTCACAAGAATACGCTCGATAATATAGAGAGAAAACTTGATTTCGGTGTGATTTTCAATTCTAACCCAAGACCTATTTATAGGAAATTGCTTAGAACACCAAAAGCAGAAAATTTAATATAATAATATATTTATAAAAAATTTCTACGCCATCCTTTGGGAATGAAATCACCACCTAGCATGTGATTAATGAGGCTCACAACATATAAAAAACGTTTTGTTGTTATTTTAAACAATTAAACTTCCAAAAATCAATTATTTGAACTCCTAACTTCAATAATTCACAATAAATAGCCCTTTTGTCGGAAAATTGAATCTCTCGAGTTTTTATAGGAAATTCAATTCTCTACAACTTTGCGGAAGAAAGTTTTTTAAATTCCAAACAAAATTGACCAGAAATCCACAAACGAAGCGATTTTACGTGCTATAATCAAATTTTGATCAATAAATGGGGTCCATTGAGCATGTTTAACATGTTTTAAATATTTATTGCAACAAAAATACTCTTCCTCCTCGTATACTCATATATCCCACAATCGTTGTAAAAATATCACCATTATTATATTATTAAAATATAATAATATATATATATATATATTTAAATGAATTATTTTATCGAAAAAGATAAAATTTCAATTTTCAACAATTGTCACATTAAAAATTTTCTCCATCTATATCAACATAAAATCAATATTTTTCTCATCATATGAATCAATAATTAATTATTCACAAATAATAATATTAATCACAATATATTGACAACCAGGCGGTTTCAGGAAAGAGGGGGCTTTCAATAAGAATTTTCTCTTCTTGGCGCAATTAGGTGACCAAACCTCTCCTTAGAGCGTAACTTTCTAGACATTGCCAATAATGTTATCTAATAATATTATTGAGATAATATGAATTATTGCTTCGATAATGAAAAATACTGTGTAATGACAATTATTGAAACAACAGCAATATAAAATATCAACACAATAATTATTGAACCAATAAAATACTGAACAATAATTATTGTAACCATTATTGAGTAGTGCCTTCTTACGTAAGAGTCAATAATTGGTGCAATCTGAGTATCTTCGCAACAACGCCAGCGTATTCTTGTGTTTTAACCATCGGGTATTCCAACAGTGTAAACAGTAACAATTACGCCGTTATTTTTAAACAACTTATATTTGTCATTTTCTTCCTCCAATCGCTTTCCGTTATGGGGCCCACACATGGTCGCTGCTTGGCCGCATCGAATATTCCCCGACAAATCATTGAATATTCCACGACCAAACGAATATTCCCCGACAACTTGCTTATTTTGAAATATTTGCGTATTTTACCCATAACTATCCACATTAATCACATCAACCCTTACTATTTCAAAATAATAATTAGAGGAAATTAAATTTTATTTATTAATTATTTGGGGTCTTACAACCTCCCTCCTTATGAAATTTCGTCCTCGAAATTGACATACGCATACTGTGTGTTTGAAAAGATGAGGATACCTCGCTTTCATTTTCATTTCCAATTCCGTGTCATTTCTTCTATAGCATGGTTCCTCCACAAGACTTTAACTTGTGGTATGACGACTTCGTCGCGTGGGGATACTCCTTCCTATCCAAGATCTTGGCGTGTATCTCCTCGTATGTTAAGTCATCATTTATCTCATCCTGGTTTAACTCAATAACGTGGTTCGGGTCTTTCACATATTTCTGAAATACGGATATGTGAAACACATTATGAACACGAGACATACTTGGAGGTAAAGCGAGTCTATAGGCTACATTTCTACTCGGTCAAGAATTTGAAATGGACCGATAAATCATGGATTGAGCTTTTCTCTTCCCAAATCTTATAACTCCTTCCGTGGGGCAACACGCAACAATACATGATCCCATATACTAAACTCCACGTCCTTTCGATGAAGATCCGCATAACTCTTTTATCGATCCTGTCTGCCGTTTGTATGCGTTGTCTAATCATTTGGATCTTTTTCGTGGTCATACGTACTAACTCGGGTCCCAACAATGTTGCTTCACCACCTCGTCCCAACATCTTTGGAGAGCGACATTTTCATCCATATAATGCTTGAATGGGGCCACACCTATACTTTGCTCGATAAGCTGTTATTGTAGGAGAATTCCACCAATGGTAAATACTTATCCCAACCGCCTTGAAGTCTAGGACACGAGTCTTAATAAATCTTTAAGAGTTTGAATATTCTCTCTCTCGATTGTCGTCTGGTTTGAGGATGGTATCTTAAGCCGAATTGTAAATCCGTACCCATAGCTTTTTGCAAGCTAACCCAAAATCTTGAAGTGAATCTTGGGTCACGATCCGAAACTATAGATACTGGCATGCCATGCAACCTCACAATCTCATTTACATACATACTAGCAAGACGTTCAAGAGAATAAGTCTCCCGTATCGGCAAGAAATGTGCATACTTGGTTAATCTATCAACAATAACCCAAATAGCATTTATGCCTTGAGAAACCGTGGGAAGACCCGTAACGAAATCCATGGTAATGTGTTCCCACTTCTATTTCGGAATCTCAAGTGGTTGCAATGGTCCCTTAGGCACTTGATGCTCCGCCTTTACACGTTGACAAGTTAAACATGTTGAGATAAACTTTGCAATCTCTCTCTTCATATTGTTCCACCAAAATGTATGTCGAAGATCACGATACATTTTAGTACTTCTAGGATGGATTGCAAATGGTGTATTGTGTGCCTCCATCATAATCTTGTACTTCAAATCAGAGTCGTTAGGAACACAAAGTCTAGAATGGACTCGAAGTATTCCTTCTTCATCGATTTTCGCTTGAATAGCACCTTCTTGTACTTTCTTCTTCATATTCATGCATCTCAGATTCGGTGGCTTGAGCAACCTTAACTTTTTCTATTAAAGTTGGCTCTGTCGATATCTTGACATCATCGCCTTTTCGTTCCTGTGATATGATCTTCTACTCAACGTGTTAGCTACCACGTTCGCTTTTCCAGGATGGTATTGAATAGTGTGGTCGTAGTCTTTCAATAGCTCGAGCCAACGTCGCTGCCGCATGTTAAGTTCTTTTTGAGTGAAGAAATATTTAAGGCTTTTATGGTCTGAATATATCTCCACTTTCTCCCCATAAAGATAATGCCTCCAGATCTTTAGTGCAAAAATGACTGCTGCCAACTCTAGATCATGAGTAGGATAATTCCTCTCATATTCTTTAAGTTGTCGCGAGGCATAGGTTATGACTTTCCCATGTTGCATGAGAACACATCCTAACCCTTTGCTAGAAGCATCATTTGTGAGATAACAAATCCATCCGAACCGGATGGTATTGTTAGAACAGTCTTAGAAATAAGTCTCCTCTTAAGCTCTTGGAAACTCTTTTGCATTCTTCACTCCAAACGAATTTTGTATCCTTCCGAGTCAATGAGTTAGCAGATGGCGATTCGAGAAAACCCTTCCACGAATCTCGATAATAACCAGCTAGACCCAGAAAGCTACGTACTTTAGTCACCGTCTTCGGTTGCTCCCAACTTTGTATTGCTTCAATCTTCGCCGGGTCAACAGATACTCCATGTTTTGACACCACGTGCCCAAGAAATGCTACTTCCTCAAGCCAGAACCCGCATTTCTTTAACTTGACATATAACTTATTTTCACGAAGCCTTTGTAGTACCAGCTTCAAATGGTGCTCATGATCTTCACGACTTTTGGAATATATGAGGATGTCATCAATAAAGACAACAACGAATCGATCCAAATATTCCTTGAATACTCAATTCATCATATCCATGAAAGCCGCGAGGGCATTAGTCAATCCAAAAGACATGACTAGAATTCATAATGCCCGTCTCGAGAGTTCTAAAAGCGCCTTTGGAATATCCTCGCCTAATCTTCAATTGATGATATCCGTAAGCTAAGATCGATTTTTGAAAAGAATTGTGCTCCTTGAATCGGGTCAAACAAGTTATCAATACGAGGTAGAGGATACATATTCTTGATAGTGACATGGTTCAATTCCCGATAGTCAATCTGAAAGTCGCATACTCCGTCTTTCTTCTTTACTGAATAAAACAGAGCACCCCAAGGAGATATACTAGACGAATGAAACCGATGTCCAACAACTCTCGTAGTTGGACCTTTAACTCTGAAGTTCAATAGAGCCATTCGATATGGGGTTTTAGAAATGGGCTTTGTACCAGTTCAAGGTCAATAAAGAATTCAACTTCACGTTACGGGGTAGGCGGGAAGTTCTTTGAAATACGTCGGGAAAGTCAATAACAACAGAATATTATTCAAATTTGACGTGTCTTTATTCAAATCCATAACATGGGATAAGAAAGCTTGACATCCGTTTTTTTAATAAACGAATAGCTTTATGATTAGATATGACAAATGATTGATTTTAATGGTTTAGTTGCTTGAATTCGTACAAAAGGTTGTTTAGGAATATGAAAGCTAACAACCTTACGAAAACAATAAATTTTGGCATGATGAGTAGTTAACCAATCAATCCTAAAATCACATCAAAAACAAGTATCTTTAAAGAGATAAGGTCAACGGTAAGGTGATGGTGCCAACTTGAATCAAACAAGATTTATAAGCGGTGGATGTGATGAAAGTTTCTCTAACGGAGTTTCCACGAGATAGGTCAAAGTCTAATTTCTCCGAGTCAAGTTTAAACGTTGAGCACAAGCAAGAGAGATAAATGAATGGGTAGTACCAGATTCTAGTAAAGTATAAACTTCACAAGAATTTATAAATAGCTTACCCGTGATCACCTCGTTTGGTTCCTCACATTTTACCGGTCCACAACAAACGCTCTTCCGAGAACAGATTGACTTTGACTTTTCGGGACGATCTTTTGAGTCACCGTCCCTCATTGAACTAGGTTTTCATTTATCGTGCAATCTCGAGCGATATGCCCTTCCTTTCCATAATTATAGCATATACAGGAATCTTGTGGGCGGTTTTGGTGATATGTCCCTCTTTCCGCATTTATAGCATATACGACCGGTGGTCTTTCTCCTCCCTTGGAACCCGATTCTTCTTTGCACTGCTGTCGTCTTCACATGGTTGTTGTTGAATCTCCTCTTTTTAAAATCTCCTCTGACTCGCTTCTTCTATTTTCATGGCCATGATTACCACCGAGTGGTTACCATTTTTGTCCGTCTTTTTCTTTCTCCTTTGGTTATTGTTGTTTTGTTGATCGCTATCTCCTAGGTGATGATCTCGATTGTGGTACCTCGGTTGGCCGTACATTTCATTATCTCGCTTCTAACAATTGAGCCACGTTAACAACATCCTGAATAGAGAGAAAATTTAGGAGAGATGAGATATCGACGTATCTGGGTTTCAAACCTCTCGAAACATCCGCGTCATCGTTCCTCATTCTCCACCAAATGAGGTGCAAACACAGGTAACTCGCAAACTTCGCTTCGTCTTCGAGACACCGTCATGTTGTTCTCGCTTCGGCCTAATAAACTCTACTTCCTTCATATGAGCGAACACTTTCGTGAAAGTATTTGTCATTAAATAGTTTCTGAAATGACTCCCAAGACATGTTGAGTGCGTTTGGATGGAGTACGCTTCACAGACTCCCACAAGTGATCGCCTCGCCACGGAACATAAAGGTGGCAAATGGAACCTTCATTCTTCCGTGCATCCCAAGACATCGAATATCTTGGTAATTTGCTTGACCCATGTTTACGCCATGATCGGATCCGCTTTCCTTAAATTCTGGTGGTCCCAACTCTTTGAACTACTTGGTTTGTGACAACTGGTGAATTGCTATCATTTCTCCTATGTTTTGAACACGAGTCTCCTCGTCGATTTTGCATGAACCGCAAAAAGCTTCTAAACATTCGTCGTTCATCGTCGTCGATCGGTGGTGTTGTTCACATGAGGAACATTGTCGACTGTTGACGTTCTCCTCGTTGGTGAAGACAAAGCGTCTCCACGGTCTCATTTCCATTGTTATTATTCTCATCGACATTCTCAAATACTATCATAAAACAAGGGTTAATTAAGGAAATCAATATATCACATAATATCCTATATCTTGACCAACTATCAAATAAGCTTAGGTAGGACACACTTAGCGAAGGATTTACTCGTCTCTCCCTTCTAGTTTTATTCCCGATCTCACTTGGAGATCATATCCCTAAGCTCGATACTAACCGTGACACCCCCAAAATAGGTATACATCACCCATTACGAGTTGTCAATACACTGCATGTAAATAACTACAACTTTATTATTACAACAAAGAAAGCGTGAGTTTAAATACGATATTGCCATCTAAACAATATCCACATACAAATAAATCCTCATCATAATTATTGATACATTATTTTACAAAAATGGTGAGGACTACTAAACAACTCTCTAAAACCATCATTCCATACCCCGACTACGTACTTCATTACATTCTCACCTCCCCGAGAAGAAAAATGGAATAAAAAGGAAAAGGGTGAGCTCAACTAGCCTCAAGAAAGAATATTATGACTAAGATAATATACAACAAATTATCGTTAGTCTTCAACAGGAAAAATTTAATAGAATACAATAGACAACAAGTTTTAAATCAATACGCAATGATGAAAATATTAATTCATAGAAGAGTTACGTAGAGGATGAAATCTACTAATATCTATGAATTTAACGATCCATCATCAATATTTTTATCCCCGTAATATCAATCAATATATATCGGAATCATATATTCATCCTCGCACTCTGAGCCGAGGACATTCACCGATTGGTCATGTTCATCTAAAACACTGCTCATCTTTGCACTACGGGCCAAAGATATTCATCGAAATTATTCATCTTTGCACTACAGGCCAAAGATATTCATCAGAAATCAATCATCTTTGCACTACAGGCCAAAGATATTCAATAATATCATCATTTAAGACTGAGGATGATGAATTTTTTTTTTTTAAAGAAACGAATCGAGTGAAACAAAATGACAAGGATTAAGGATTCGTACTTTGTTTTATCCACGTTCAAAAATACCTCAAAAATAATCATAGTGGTATAAAATTCAAGAATGATCAAAACATGGATACAATCAAAACTAGTATCCACAATAGATATTTTGGACGAAAAGGAAAATTTTCATTTTTCGATGAATAAGGTGCAGATTCGTGAATAAGACCAGTATCGTGAATAGTCAGAGTATCGTAAATAAGAAACTCAGACACCAAAAGTTTCAAATAAAATATCAACACAACAATTATTGAACCAATAAAATATTGAGCAGTAATTATCGTAACCATTATTGAGTAGTGCCTTCTTTACGTAAGAGTCAATAATTGGTGCAATACCATGTCTTCTTGTCTGCAACAACGCCGACATCTTGTGTTTTAACCATCGGGTATTCCAACGATTGTAAAGCGGTAATAATTATCTTTGTTATTTTAAACAACTTATATTTGTCGCTTTTCTTCCTCCAATCGCTTTCAGTTATGGGGCCCACACATGGCTACTGTCGTCATACAAATATTCCCTCGACAATACTGAATATTCCACGACCAAACGAATATTCTCAAACAACAATGAATATTTTATAACCACTTGCTTATTTTGAAATATTTGCGTATTTTACCCATAACTATCCACATTAATCACATCAACCCTTACTATTTCAAAATAATAATTAGAGGAAATTAAATTTCATTTATTAATTATTTGGGGTCTTACAATTCTCATCTCCCAAGAGTAAGGCTGTAAACGAGTCGAATCGATCCGGATTCTAAGCTGCTCAGATTTGATTCGATACAAAAATGTCTTGCTCGTATTCGATTCGAATTCGAAATAAAATTTAAACAATGTACTCGTATTCGACTCGATGCAAAAAATGATACTCGAAAATCGATTCGACTCGACTCGAAATTATATTCGAACTACTTGTTTTAAATCGAACTCGAGTAAAAAGAGCTTATATCATATTATTGATTCCAAATTTACAATTTACAATATACAATTTTAAAAAGTTAGGCATATGAATTACAAAATACACATTAAGTAAGAAAGAACAACATTAATATTCAAGTTTCTAAAGAACAACATTATCCAACAAGTAAGATCACAAGGATTCAAGTTTCAAAGAAGCAAAGAAAGCATTAATTGATTCATTCAAGTGTCCAAGTCCACCGAAGATTCCAAACAGCTTAATAATATCAGGAAAAAATTGCATTGGGCAGCCATGAGGTGAATTATACATGAACTTCTAAGAACATAAGATATTAAGCCTAAAAACAACAACTAAGAACAACCAACTAAGCTAAATTTAAATTTAGACATAAAAATGAAGAGGAACTGAACTGGATTTTGTAAAAAGAAACATAGAATATTGCATACCATCAGATTGACTTGATACTACTGGTGCACCTTCTGTAACACATTGCTCGGACGCCTCTAATTGACACGTGATCTTTCTTCAAACCGGCCATGCGATAGAAGCGTAGTAGCACGGTTCAATAAATGAAGGACCCGAAAGTTCTTGGCACATGGATTGCTTGGGAAAGATGGTTTTAGAAAGGGGCACTTGAAGCTGATTTTGACAAGAATCACAATTTGTGTCATCCGATTCGCAACCATTCAAATTTGCAACACTCATCATTGTTTATGTTTCCAAGTCAAAAGGGAAATATATATTCCATCAAAATCTCTGCAATAATCTAGTGGTATTAAACCGGATTCATAATCATCAATTCGAAGAAAAGGGTCCTATCTAGTGGTATTAAAATTGTCGTACCTCGGGATCAGTAACTTTGTAAAGAGCATCTGACTTTTTACCCTATCTATATCAAGAAATGAAATTATGTTAATGAAAAGGAGTAGCAGAATTGACTCTAATAAGGTAGACAAGAATTGGGTTTATAGTACATACTGATATAACTTTCAGTATATCTTAAATAGGTGAAAGCATTCACTATATGGATATTCAAAAGTAACCATTTCCAAGACGCACATTCCAAATGCATAAATGTCAACTAATTCATTGTATTCCTCTGCATACACTTCTGGAGCCATGAACTTTGGTGTTCCTAAGAGAACAAAAAATCCTAAATTTAATGAAAGTTTGATTATATTTATCTTTTGAATAGATGGTTTGTAATAATTTTATAGGATTCAATTCAGGATTTTAAAAGTTGGAGAATTTTGAACTTACCAACGCAGAGAAAAAGATTAGTGGTCATGGCTATGGAATCGAGTAGGCTATTCAAAATCGCTTACACCAAAGTTGTTTCAACGCCTCTAATGTGAACTCTCTTGTATTTTGCCTATACCTACCCAATTGATTAAAAATGAAAATCCAATCATTAAAATAGAATTACACAAATAAACTAGACGGTGGAAATGAAGAGCAGTAAAATAATAAACCCTTTGTTATACTTTCTATCGTGAGAAAGTATCAGAGGTTAATATTCCTATTATCAAGATCAACCCAAGAAGTGTAGAACTTTATGATGTTCTTTGTGTTTCAAAGTCATGAAAGCAGATGAATTTCACAATACAACCTCTAAAGATCTTCAGGACTTCAGAAAATCATAAAGCTTTACCCGATTCCGTGCCACTTCAATCCCTTCATACTTATCAAAAGCTCAGAATCTGCAGGGAGAAAAACAATCAAGAACATACCCATTATAAATAATAGTCCCATTATATCGCAGAAAATATCAAAATGGGACTCAACAACCAACCCCAAACTTAAGCGGCAGATGAACAAAAGAGAAACAATTGAAAAATAATAAGATTATGGCATTATATATACGTAATGCGCCCACAAGCTTGAATTGCTTGAAGCTATCAGGGCTTATGCAACCTTAACCACATACAAAATTCTCATTCAGTTTATAGAAAACATAAATTCACCAGATCGTTAACTTCAAATTTGCAAAGAATCAAAATTTAACAATAAATAACACATTAGCGTCTAAAATTTTCATTTACCCAAAAATCCATTGGTCTATAGCAGCAACGACTACAGCGGAAACAACAATACCCAGAATCTGGATCTCAGTTAATCCCATATAATCCATCGATTGAAGGCCTGAAAAAGTGGAGATTGTAAGTGGGTTTGCTTATATCATAAAGAACAACATCAAAATTTTGATTTTGAACCAAATAACTAAAGTCAAGATTAGAAATAAGAAATGGGGAATTCCCAAGTTTTAATATAAACAAAGAGTGTGGTAATAGTGCCACTCACCCTCTCAAGTCTCATACTTTCCACAAACTTAAAGAGACATATAACATTTAAAATTAAATCCTCGCATCATGGCCACAAATTGCAGTAAATGGACAATAAAACAAAATTTATGATTTCTACATTATTAAATAGTCATGTATCCAAACTAGAAATCTATACATACCGTAACAAAATTATAATAGCTGAAAGGGAGGCCAACAAACAAATTTGCATAGAGGCTCTTCTACTTTATAAATGGAAGTTATTGGTACATGAGCAACATCGAAAATAAAAAGCAATATAAAACTAGAAGTATTTAAAAATGGGTGTAAACCCTAAGTATTAGGAGAATAAACATTTGGATTCTTAGTTCCTTACCTCGTGTCTTCAATATTAAGTAATCATCTAATAATTATTAAAAGAAATAATAAGTTAAGCAATTTATAATCTAATAACAAAATTCAAACACAACCAATTTAAACAAAACCCAAATAATAAAGATTCAAATTAATTTGTAGTTCAACACAACCAGCTCTGTAAATTCAACACAACCAATTTTGTAGTTCAACAAAACCCAAATAACAAAAGACCAACAACAATTCAAGTTTAACAAAAGATTACAACCCATAAAATAAGTTTAATAAATAAAGACTGGCAGAAAGCAAAGAATCCAAAGAAGAACACAACCGCAATTCACTCCAAATTAATGTCATTAACACCATCTTCATCAACTCGTTAAGTGTAAAGTGTTAAACCAATTTGTTACATACATAAACAATAATAATAAAAAGTAAACTAAAAGTTGATAAGAAATAAATCATACCATAAAGAAGACTCATTTTATTTAGCCTATAATCACACCTTAGCCAATCAAGTACATATAAGAGCTTGCACATTTTGTGCTTGAGAGAGCTCTATATTGATCTAAGACCTTCCACCAAAGACTAAAAGTACTCTCAGATGCCACAAGTCTTAACAGAATTGATAAGATATCCTTGCCATTTTTGAAAGAATTCTAAACTTTAAGGTGTTTGCTTTCCACCAAAGTAAAGCATCAAAGGACTCATCATCATTACATATATACCTACCTCTTCAAGATATGCATCCAGATCGATTTAATAGAGAATAAAGTTGTCCATACCTTGAGCCCAAGAATCAAACTCAACTCGCTTCTTTGTTTTATTTTTCTCAAAGCAATTACCACTAAGATTGGCGTAACTTCCTTCCATACTAGGCACACTAGTAGGTATTAAATAAATGAACACCAACATAGTACTCATAGAGCTCATAAAGTGCTCTTTTCACAAGCCCAATGTTTCTTTCAAATTTTCAAACTCGCTTGTAAAAATTTTTGAAAACAAAAGGTGACCTAATTGCATCTTATACCTTGGGTCAAGGATAGATGCAATTGCCATCAAAATGTTACACTTTCCCCAATACTTATCAAATTTTTCTTTCATTTTGAAAGCCATGTCTCTCAACAAGTGAAAATCATCATTTGATGTCTTAAGCAACAACTCTTTAATTTTCCATATTTCAGAAGAAATAGATTTGTTGTAGGATATTCAAAGCCCGAGAAAACATGTGTGGCTTCATGAACACCTCTAAGAACTCCATTACCTTTCCAAATTTTCTCCCAATCCTCAAAAGATGGACAAGACCGATAATGTGGATCCTTTTTCGATATCTAGGAACACCTCCCTAAACTGCAGATAAGCAGACTCAAGCATGGAGATAAGTGGAGTTCCAACGAGTTGGAACATCTAAAACAAGTTTTTAGTTGTGCATAATTGCAATTGCTTTTGCAATCTCGTAAAACTTGTGAAGTCTGAAGGGATCCCTTAAAGTATTTCACACTATCATGAACCTTCACAATAAAACTTTGAATCACAGCTAAACCATCTTGTACCATAATATTGAGAATATGTGCACAACATCTCACATGAAATAATTTTCCACCAAAAAACAAATTACCTTTTAACACAAAACTATCTTTAAGATTCCTAACTGCAGAATCAATAGAAGATGCATTGTCTAAAGTGATTGTGGTTATCTTATTTTCAATGCCCCATTCACTAAGACAAGAAAAGATGGCATCACTAATCATGAGGCCAGTGTGAGGAGGTGGCAAATGACAGAAATTCAGAATTCTTTTTTGAAGCCTCCAATCGTAATCTAAAAATGCAATTGAGACACATGTACCCAATTGTTTGATTAGATGTCCACAAGTCAGAAGTTAAACTCACTCTATCGATGCCAAACAACAAAGCTTTCACTTTTTTCTTTTCTAAAGCATAAATTTTCATGCAGTCATTCTTCAGAGTAACACGAGAAATATGATCAAATTTAGGGTTCAAAGATTTCAAGAGAAGAATGAAAAATTCATGTTCAACCATTCTAAAGGGATATTCATGCACCATAATCATTTTTGCCATAATATCTCTGGTCCTCTCTTTGTCAAACCTAAAATTTGTCAAATTACTCATTTGACCATCAGCTTCAATAGTAGGTGTTCAACACACTCTGCTTTGTTCCAAAGCAATTTTAGATAAACGAATCGCGTGCAAGTTAACATGTGCCTATTTAAATGGCTAGTTGAACCAGTGCTTTGATGTGCAAGTTTAGCAAAACAGTAATTGCATTGGATTTTTTTGGTACCATCTTGTAATTTAATAATGTTAAATTCAGACCAAACCTTTGAAGTTTTTCTCTTCTTTCTTCCTTCACCATTTTCTTCAGTACCTTTCCCTTCTCCCTTACTATCGTCAATTTCAATGATAGCATTATTGGTGGCAGAAGTATTGCAATTATCAGAGGCTTGTGAAAGATTAAGTACTGGTGTTGATTGATTGAACTCACCACCTGAAAAAAAAGAGACAGACAATGAGACAAATAATGAAAAGCTAATAACTCTAAATGTAAATAAAAATTAAACTATGACCCAAATTGAAAATTAATCAAAATTGATAACTATTACCATTATCGTTAGCAGTGGTTAGTTGAGTACCAGTAACAGACTCTGAGTTTAACATTTTGAAAAAGTTTAGGTTTAGAGTTTAGAAGAAACTAAAACTAGGGTTTTGATTTTTGAATGATTTGGGGAAAATAAAATTGGGTTTATATAAATGAATCTGGGGACTGAATCGACTGAAAGTGATAACTTACCAAGTTAAGCTTTTAAATTCTCTCAAATCATAGCCATGCATCTGTAGATCTTGAGATTTTCAACTACAACATAACATAAATGATGAAAATTAGTATTTCCTAGACAAAAATTAAAAGTTAATTGTCTCTTTACACTTCTCAAACATGATCAAGGAATAAGAAGACTGAAAAGTGAAAACCGTAGCATGTAGGAGGACTGGAGGAAGGAAGTAAGGATTTCTGGCCTAAGTCTCAACTGGGGAACAGCCGAACAGGGGAAGAGAAATCGTTACTCTGACTCAAGTCCCAACTGGTATGGGGAAGAGAAATCTGGAAGACTAATCGTTACTCGTTAGACAGTAAATCAAAAAATAAAATTATGTATATACATATATAAGCATACTCGCGAACCATAGTCGAATATATTCGATCGAATCCATGGCGAATGATTCGAAACTGATCGAACTACTCAGGGAGAAAACGAGCAGAGTATGGCTTCTCTCAGATCCGGATCGTCTGAGAAGTCGAATAATGAAAGTTGCTCAAAATCGACTCGGTTAATATGCGAATCCGGGTCCCGTTCGAAATATTTCCGAATCGACTCCTATCCGAGCCCGACCCGTTCGATCCGTTTTCAGCCTTACCCAAGAGTCACTCTCCGAGTCGGAATAGAACTCCTAAATATAGTAGTTACCTATATTTGGGTCCAACACAATCTCCTTAAAAGGTGCAAGTAGAATCCCTTTCCAATACTACCTTTGGAGTTGCCTTATTAAGATATGGTTAGGATTAGAACCCTTAACCACGTAAACCCCTTATCACTCCTAACTCGCACACGGGTCGCCCACCGCATGTGCCCAACCCATCAAGATAAGAAGATTGGTTTGGGCCTCTACCAAAGGACGCGAAGACCCGACCCCGACCTCCCTGATCTCCACTGGATTCCGGCCTACTGGGCTCGGGTATCCGAACCCGACATCCGGTACGCCTTCGATCATACTGAGCCTCGACCTCATCCGTTTCGGCCAAAACTGCAGCCTAACATTCTCAGTCAGTAAAACACTTTAACACTTATGAATTAATAACTGAAATTAATCAAATTATTTATTTAAGTTGAGTTGTCTATCATATTTTGTGTTTATTGTTTAATTATCTGACCCATAATTACCATGTTACATTAAATGAATTCGGGAGATGAAATCTAGAGTTAGAACTGAATGTGATAGCATGTATTCTTAATTATTTCCATGAGTTGAATAATTAGGGTTGGGAATTAAATAGAAATATATCTTTTCAAGTGAGTACTAAATTTGATTCTTTTGTTTTGCATAGAAACATCGCAAAATTAATTGACTTGAGTAATTTTATTTGATCACTTAAAAAAGGGATTATAAAAACTTTGAATTCCTGTTAACAGCTCAAGTGGATTTAATAATTGGATAAATTGAGTAATTGATTTATATTGCATAATTGGAGATATTGTAGTCTTAAACCTTTATCATCTGAATCAAATCTTTGTGTTAAAGATAATTTTAGTTAATTTAATTTTAATTGGAAAATCACAAAATTCGGTTGTTTAAATAAAATTAGATTGATATAAAACTAGTAGTTGTGATTTGTTAAATAGGATTCCTTGTGAGTACGTCACTCTTTATTATCGTTTTATTACTTGTTAATCGTGTATATTTACACGTAATTATTGATTGAGAAATCGGACAACAGGGAGCATAACACACTGAAACACACATATATTGCATTTGTTCATATATAATCTTTTTTTTGTAAAATTAAGCAAGATAAATTCTTTAATATGATTCATTTAACTTTTGAAAAGAGTAAATTTTATAATTAGTACGCAGTACTAGTTAAATAATTTATACGTTTTTATAATTATATTATATAAAAACTATATTAATTTATATAAATTTTAAAATAACTATAAAAACTCAATATGTATATATGCGTCAAAAGTTCAAGTAATATTACGATGACAAAAGTTATTTATAAAAAATTGTATATAAAATGATGTGTCAAATTATAATTAGTTAATATTCTATTATATATCAGTGTGTCTAATAGTTATAATATAACCAATGAATACTAAACACATAATTTTGTATCCTTTTATTAGATCTAATTTTTTATTATTAAAATAATTATCATTTATACTTATTCAAATAACTAAGGATAAAAAAAGTGATACAAAAAGTCAATATGTATATAATTTTGCAAATTTTACTATAAGACATCATTTTTTATAGTTTTAAAACAAGAACCGACTTGGTTAAATGGATTAAAATAGATTCACTCATACATACACGATTCACTTATCGTGGACCCACTTGGGTGATTTGACGTAAATTACAAGTACAAAGAAATTTGCTCACAAGAGTCAATTTACTCACGGCGATAATTAATGAGCGGAATAATCTGATCGCACGTGTCGTCCAGCAACTGGTCCATGCAATATAGATATGCGTCGAACCATGGACATGGAATCACATTTTGACTTATCCAATCAATTTTTTTATCGAACAGCATAATCGATTAAAATATATTTAAATTATAAATTGTTATAAAAGATAAAAAAAATGTAATATAAAAATTTGAAATAATAATCATTTCAAATATAATAACAGATAATCAAGAAAAGATCAAATGTAACAAGAGTTGGTGAACATTAGATATACTCCTAAAAAACAGTCATAATTCCAAAGTGATAATAAAATATATAAATCTAATCAGTTCTTCTAAAAAAACAGTCATATTCTCAAAGTAATAATAGAATATACAAATCTAAGCACTTCTTTAATACGAGCAATAGAAAAATCAAAAGTCATGATAACGCTACACCTATATCTGAACAATTTATTTTTAACAATGCAAACGCCGAAAAAATTCTCATGAACGAAAAAAAAACTCACCCGGAGAAAAAGCTCTCAAGCTAGAGATGATAATGAAATTCTCTCACAAGTCTCACGAGGGGGAAATTAAAGAAATTACACACAAAAAGAGAAATTATTAAAGTACAAGAAGAGAGATCTAGGGACGGGTCTCTCAAAAATAAAGAGAGTTCTTCCCAAATTTAAGACGAAGGCCAAAATTTTTGTTTAGAGAGAACAAAGAGAAAAGAAGAAGAGTGCATGACTTATCCTATCTAGAATTAGAATGTCCTTCGCTTTCATGTCAAGTTATTGTCCAAGTTTTCCTCTTATATATATATATATATATAGAATGATTCATAGCACGTACGTGCAACGGATCTTTACAGGGCATACATCATATCTAAAATCTATTTTAAACATAACAGACGTCAAACTATTTATCCGCTATTAATAGTTGCGAACGATTAAAAAAATACAATCTTTCTGCTATTAATAGTAACGGACGGTGATCAGAACCCTAAATTATGATTAATAAATTTCAAGGCCTCGTCAATAAACCCCTACCCTGAGTTAATAGACTCTAAACCGTGATTTCTAATTCAAATTGTGATGCCCCCAAAATAGGTATACAACACCCATTCTGAGTCGCCAAATACATGGTACAGAAATAACTACAACTTTATTAATACAACATAAAAACTGTGAGTTTAAATACAAATATTGTCATCTAGACAATATCCACACTCAAATAAGTCCTCATTACAATTATTAATACACTATTTTACGTATAGTGAGGACTACTAGAACAACTTCTAGAACCATCATCATTCTACACACCCGACTAGTACTCGCTACATTCTCTCCTTCTGAGAAGAAAAATGGAACAACAAGGAAAAGGGTGAGCTCAACTAGCCCAGTAAAGAACATTATGACTAAGATAATATAGAACAAATTATCGTTAGTCCTCAATAGGGAAAAATCTAATAGAATACAATAGACAACCAGTTTTAAATCAATCTTCGCAGCGGAAATAATAATTCATTAGAAGAGTTAAGTAGAGAATGCAAACTACTATATTCTATATATGAGTTTAAAAGTTCATCGTCGATGTTTTATCCTTGTAACATCAATCAATATATATCTGGAATCAAATATTCATCTTTGCGAAGACAAAGCCAAAGATATTCATCAGTTGGTCATGTTCATCTAAACACTGCTCATCTTTGCACCACGGCCAAAGATATTAATCGATCGATCATGTTCATCTCAACACTGCTCATCTGCATGACTACGGCCAAAGATATTCATCAAGAAATTATTCATCTTTGCATTACAGGCCAAAGATATTCAGTAATATCATCATTTAGGACTGAGGATGATGAAAAATATTTTAAAAAAACGAATCCAGTGAAACAAAAGAACAATTATTAAAGATTCGTACTTTAAATAATCCAAGTTCAAAAATACTTCATAAATAACCAGATTGGAGTAAAATTCAATAATGAAGATCAAAAAATAGATACAATCAAAGATAGGAATCATAACAGACAATCTTGGACACAGAAAAGAAAATTTAATTTTTACGTGAATAGTGGATTTATGAATGAATAGTCTGATATCGTGAATAAGAAACTCGACTTCAAAAGATAGAAATTTCATAAAAAAACATCATCACGCTTCGTGAATAGTACTCGTGAATAGTAACTCATGAATAAGAATCGTGAATAGTAACTCAGACATGAAAAAGTTCCAAATTTGATAAAATTTCCAACCAATATTTCTAAGATAATGATATTGAAAAAATAATATCATTTTTGAATAAAATAACATCTCTTACCTCGGAAAGAATAGTACTTCCGACCGAATATGGATATAGTCTTTGAAAGAACTTGCACGATCAGATAGCAATACTCAAAGTACTAAAATACTCACAAATACGCTCGATATTATAGAGAGAGAAAGAGAGAGAAATCTTTAGTTTCTGGTGTGATTTTCAATTCTAACCTATTTATAGGAAAATGCTTAGAACACCAAAGTAGAAAATTTAATATAATATTAATATTTTAAAAAAAAAATCCTACGCCTACTTTGAAAATCTGATTTCAGCCATTTGCAACACATGGGGGGCCAACCAAAACAATAAAAATATTTTTCTAACTATAAATATTTTAAACTTCCAAAAATCAATTATTCTGGAACCTCAGAACTTCAATAATTCATAATAAATATCCCTTTTATCAGAAAATTCTAATCTTGCAAAATTCTATATGAAATTCAATTCTCTACAACTTTGCAAAAGAAAGTTTTTTCAAATTCCAAATGTAAATTGACCGAAATCCATAAGCAAGCGATTTGCTGTGCTATAATCAAATTTCAGTCAAGAAATGAGCCCATGGACATGTTTAACATGTTTTAAACAACTTTTGCAACAAAAATACTCCTCATCCTTATATACTCATATATCCCACATTCATTGTAAAAATATCCCCATTATTATATTATAATAATATAATAAAATATTATTTTATCAGAAAAGATAAAATATCAATTTTTAACAATTGTCACTTTAAAAATTTCTCCATCTATATCCACATAAAATCAATATTTTCCTCATCATATAAATCAATAATTAATTATTCACAAATAATATTACAGAATCACAAGATCGCAACGGTGCCGCTCCGTGAAAGAGGGGCTTTTCAATAAAGATTTCTCTCTTCTTGCGCCGCAATTAAGTGACCAAACCTCTCCTTGACAGAACTTTCTAGACATTGCCAATAATGTTATCTAATAATATTATTCAGGATAATATGAATTATTGCTAGATAATGAAAAAATAATCGTAAAGTGACAATTATTAAAATAATAAAGAATATAAAAATCAACGCAATAATTATTGAATCAATAAAATAAAATATCAATAAGAATTCTTTGTAACAATTATTGAGTAGTGCCTTCTTACGTAAGAATCAATAATTGGTGCAATACCGTGTGCTATCTGTTCAACAACGCCAGATATCTTGTGTTTTAACCACAGGCATTCCAAAAAGATAATTCAGTAATAAATCATATTTGTTATTTATAAACAACTTATACTCGCCATTTTCTTCATCCAATTACTTTCAGTTATGGGGCCCATACAAGGTCTGCTTGGCATTGCATTTAATATTCCCACAAGTAAAGAATATTCCACGACCAAACGAATATTCTCTCCACAACAATGAATATTTTATAACCACTTGCTTATTTGAAATATCATGCATTTTACCCATAACTAACCACATTAATCAAATCAACCCTTACTATTTTAAAATGATAAATAGAGGAAATTAAATTTTATTTATTAATAATTTGGGGTCTTACAACCTCCCCTCCTTATGAAATTTCGTCCTCAAAATTGACGACGCACACGGTGTTTCAAAAGATGAGGATACCTCGCTTTCATTTCCGCTTTCCAACTCCCATTTCATTTCTCTCATATAGATGGTTTCTCCACAAAACTTTAACTTGTGGTATGACCTTCGTCGTAGGATGTGCTCCTTCCTATCCAAAATCTTGACAGTACCTCTTCATACGTTAAGTCTTCATTTATCTCATCCGGTTCTAACTCAATAACATGGTTGGTCGTCCACATATTTACGGAACATCGACACGTGAAAAACGTTATGAACACGCGTCATACTTGGCGGTAAAACGAGTCTATAGGCCATAGTTCCTATTCGATCTAGGATTTCAAATGGACTAATAAATCGAAGATTTGAGCTTTCCTCACATCGCCAATTCTCGCTTTTGGAATAACAACTTCTTGTACCTCCTTCTTCATATTCATCAGCTCCGGTGTGTAGCTTGAAGGTTTTAAACTTTATCGATTAAAATCAGTTCTACTTGTATATCATAACTTGAGTCCCTAGAGTCTTTAAATCTATATCAAACATTTGTAAGTTATATGAAATGGGTCTTTGACAATATCGCATTCGTACTCGTATACGATCTTTTACTCAACACGTCAGCTACCACGTTCGCTTTTCCAAGATGGTATGGTCAGAACATGTGCCGAAATGAGTCTCCTATTGAGTTCTTCGAAGCTCTTCCCACATTCTTTGCTCCATTCGAATTTTGTATCTCTACGAGTCAGCTGCGTTAATGGAGTAGCGATTCGTGAAAATCTTTCCACAAAATCTTCGATAATAACCAGCTAAGCATAGAAAGCTACGTATTTCGATTACTAACTTAGGTTGCTCTCAACTATGACTCATATCCCAATCTTGGATAGCAAGTCACAATGACACCTATCGCTTTTACTACTGCAAGCGAATATGGCGCCCCCTACGTAAGAGTCCGGCTTTTGCATTATTATAATAAAAGGAAGTCACTAGATAAAGGCTCGAAAGTACCAAATTCTATAGTTGAATTTTAACTCAAGTTCAATAGAGCCATGAGATTTTAGAAATGAGTTTTGTACCGGGTTCAAAGTCGATACAAAATTCAATATCACACTTTGGGAGTAAGCCAAGAAATTCTTCAGGAAATACATCAGGAAATTTACTAACAATAGAAATATCATTCAAATCTGACGTATTTTTGTTTAAGTCCATAACATGGGATAAGAAAACTTGACATCCGTTTTTCAATAAACAAATGACTTTATGGCTTGATATGAAAGTGTTTGACTTCAATGGTTTGGTTACTTGAATTCGAATAACAGGTTGCTTAGAAATATGAAAACTAACAACCTTACGAAAGCAATCAATTTTGGCATGATGAGTAGTTAATCAATCAATCTCCAAAATCACATCAAAAACAAGTATCTTTAAAGAAATAAGGTCAACAGGTAATGCGATGGTGCCAACTTGGATCAAACAAGATTTATAAATAGTGGATGTGATGAAAGTTTCTCCTAACGGAGTTTCCACAGATAGGTCAAAGTCTAATTTTTCCGGAGTCAAGTTTAAACGTTGAGCACAAGCAGGAGAGATAAATGAATGGGTATACTAGTATCTCACTAATGTATAAACATCGCATGAATTTATGATTACCTTACCCGTGATCACCTCGTTTGGGTTCTCAGATTTTGACCAAATCCACGACAAACGCCTTCTAGAACCGATTGACTTTGACTTTTTCGGGACAACCTTTTGAGTCACCATCCCCACATTGGGCTTGGTTTCGCCACCGCATAATCTCGAAAGCGATATGTCATTCATTTCCACAATTATAGCATCCTTGAACTGCTGTGGACAATTTTCAATGATGTGTCCTCTTTTTCACATTTATAAAGATACTGATAGGTGGTCGTTCTCCTCCCTTAAAACTAGTTCTGGCTGTGGTGCTGACGTCTTCAGCAGTTGTTATTGTTGAATCTCCTCTTTAAAATCTCCCCGACTCGCTTCTTCTATTTTCATGGCCACGATTACCACCATGAAATTAGTGGAATATCCTTGATATTAGTGGAATATCATTGATATTTGCGCTTCATCCAGTATCTTTTCATGGAAATATTCTTCTGAGCATTCTTGAATTTTACTCTACAAAGCAAGATTATGTTAACAATTTGGACAATATTAGTTCTCAGATAAATTAATTTTTGAACTTGTTTTATTGAATTTTATATCATTGTCATCATCCTCATGTTTATATTTTTTGAAAGTCATTTGTGGCTCTGAAGTGCATAGATGGACTTGGTATGATTATGACCAGGATTATTCTTGTAATCATGGACCGTAATGTTACAAATGATGCGGTAAAAGTCCTCATTGGCCCGTAGAGGTATTGATGGATGCTGTTGTTGGCATGATCATGACCATTAATGAATACACAAATATTCTTGGCCCGTAGTGCATGGATAATTGTGGTCGTGATACTAAAGAATATTCTTGGCCGTAGTGCAGGGGTGATTCGATGATGTGAATTATTTATTAAGCTGAGTCCCAGTGAGAAAAGTGATGAAAAACCTTTTAAATCATAAAAGATAGTAGATTTTATTCTCTACTCGACTCTTTTAATGGATTGCTTGTTACGCTGCAGTTAAACTTGATGGTTGTTATATTATATTAGTTTAACACAGTTGAAGGCTAACGATAATATATTCTGCATTATCTTAGTCATAATATTTCCTACTGGGCTAGTCGAGCTCACCCTTTTACTTTCATTGTTCTCTTTAGGAAATGAGAACGTAGCAGGGACTAGTCGGGGAACGGAGTGACGGACAAGATGATAGCATTAGTAGTCCTCACTATTCAGTGAAATAGTGGGAAAATAAATGTAATAATATTGAATTTGAGTTTGTATATTATCTAGACGACAATATTTGTATTAAAACTCACAACTTATATTTTGTCGTACTTTGCACGATAGTTGTATAATTAAGTTGTATTTGTATTCTGTACCATGTATTTGGCGACTCAGAATAGGTGATGTATAATTGTTTTGGGGGAGTCACATATACTCCATGAAATTAGTAAAATATCATTGATATTTGCGCTTCATCCAGTATCTTTTCATGAAAATATTATTCTGAGCATTCTTGATAAATTTTAACATTTCATGCCGGAGTACTATTCACGGGGTTACTATTCTTGAAGTTACTATTCACGGGGTACTATTCACTCGGTTACTATTCATCCGGGGTACTATTCATGACAAAAATTGATTTTTTTTCGGTCCAAATTATTTTTGATACAATATTATTCTTGAATTTTACCCCATTAAAAAAAAGATTCATGTTGACAATTTGAACATTATTAAATTCGGATAAATTAAATTATAAATCTTAAAAATTTATCCTTTGCTTTCTTTTAATTGAATTCTTATATCATTGTCATCATCCTCATGATTATATTATTATGAAAGTTATATTTGACCTTAGTGCATAGATGGATTTGGTATGATTATGACCAGGGATTATTCGGTATAATCATGATCGTAATGTTACAAATGATGTGATAAAAGTCCTCATTGGCCCGTAGTGCATTGATGGACAGTTGTTGACATGATCATGACTATTGGTGAAAACATGAATATCCTTGGCCCGTAGTGCATGAATAATTTGTGGTCGTAATACTAATGAATATCCTTGGCCGTAGTGCAAAGATGATTCAATGATGTGGATTATTTATTAAGCTGAGTCTCAGCGATAAAACTGTTGATAAACTTTTTAAATCATAGAAGATAGTAAATTTCACGTTCTACTTGACTCTTTTAATGGATTGTGTGAGCTATCATATAAAATCGAGGTCGTTTTATGTAATTGAATACACTTCCTCCCATGTTATGTACAAAATGGTATTTTATAATTTTTTAAAACATTGTTATTATTAGAGACACGTGGCGCAAGAACGTGAGGTGTCCCTCATCTCCTGTGTCCTCTAAAATAAATTACAAAACTAAATAATATTGTTAAAATATTATTTATAATAACATTTTTCGATACTTCAGTACTTAAAACTATTGCAATGATAACCTCATTTCAATAGATGCAAAAATATCATGTTCAATGTAAATTACTAAACAATATAAAAGAGTGGAGTGTTAGTGTTAATAGAAATTTGAGACATTTAATAGTCTTTAGTGTGAATTTTTTTATTTTCACTAAACACTTTATAAAATTAAAAATAAATAAAAAACTAACTCTTCAAAATTCAGTGGAGTCAATTGACCCCACTGCCCCAAGGGTAGATCCGCCTGTGCGTGGAAGAGATGAATAAACCCTAAACTATAGTTAATTAATAAACCTTAAATCTTATAAACCATAAACTCTAGTTAATAAACACTAAATTTTAGTTAATAAAGTCAAAGCATAACTCACGTGGAATGGATGAAGAATCTTGATTAGCGTCAGCTACTAACAATAACGTACAATTTTTAAGTTTAAACTATGTCTGCTATTTATAATAGCGAACGACAAATTTAAAATTTTAATTTCATGTTTTTATATTGAACGCAATTAATGGTGTATGTCATATAATAATGCAATATATATATACATATTATATAATCTATTTGTTCATCATTTTCATGTTTTTGATTAAGGGGCACTTAAATAATGTAGGGCTGGCTATTAAAGAAAATTTTTTATCTAAAAGGGATATGAAAAAGGGGCCGTTTTCAGGTCATACTGCAATTTGGCAATTGGGTTTTGGATTTTCAAAAGACTACTAATTACTACTAGTACCAAAAAGTCATATTTCTTCCCACTTTGGGAAGTATTATTCTCAAATGTCAACTTTTACTCATCCAAGTAATAAAATGGAGTTTCATATTTACCTAAATGCACCCACTTAATAGTGTCATCACACTAAGGCCTGATTATGATTGTATTTCCCATTATGGTACACTACCCATTCTAGAATTTAAAAAATATTCATAATTATTTAATTTTAAATATTAGAACATAACAATGTGCAAGTAAATGTTAATATTGATTTTTTTTTCTTTTTACTAAAATTAAATCATAATCAACTAAAAAAATAATTTTCTTCATGTACATTAAATTATTATGAGATGAAAATCAATTAAAACATTTCACTCACATCAAGAAAATTATATTTTAATTCATCTCTATTAATAAAGCCTCCAACTTTTGATGACCATCTTTGACTCTATAAATCAATTAAAACATTATTCCCTCCACTACTCTCACACTTATTTCTACACTACTCTCAAATTTTACTCCACATTACCCATATATATATATATATATTTATTTTTTTATCATTTCAAATTTCTATGACGGAGTAATTATTTTTAATTATAATAGAAATTAAAACAAGGTCAGCGCTCAGTCTTTGCCTCTGGGTTGAAATTGAGATTTAGGACTAGTCTAAGCATGGACCAAGACCCATCTACAAAACATCATTTCTATGGGCTTGAATTTCATCAGCCCAATCTCTATGAAGCCCATATTCGTTGGTGTAGTGTAAAATTCTTAACCCACCCTGCCTCTCACTCTCTTTCTCGTTCTCTTTCCTAAAGACGCGAAAGACCAGTCGCGACTAGGAGGAGAAGCTGCAGAGCAGCAATTTGAAGAGAGAGACAGAGAGAATGGGAGGGAGAGGAAGGTCCCGCACTCAGAGAAAGCATTTCCGGCAGGGCAGGGAGAATGTTTGGAAACGCTCCAAATCTGATTCTCAACCAGAAGAAGGAAATAATAATGAGAACAATAATAACAAAAAACACTGGGAGCCATTCGCCACTCAAAACCGTGCTTTTGATGAATACTACCAGGTAACACTAATTCATATCTATGTATTTATATGTATAGATGTGTATATGTATGCTTAATTATGTATAATTTGATTTGTAGGAGCAAGGAATTGTGGGTGCAGAAGAGTGGGAGACTTTCAATGAAGTTCTACGGAAACCACTTCCTGCTGCTTTTAGGATCAATTCTAGGTAACTCTATCTCATTCATTCTCTCCTTTACTTTTTTACTAGTTAAATTTGTCTACTTTTTTGTGATTGTGAAATTCGGGATCCAATGGTTATTAATTAGTTTGTTTTAAA
Source organism: Panax ginseng (assembly GCA_020205605.1). Classification (NCBI taxonomy): domain Eukaryota; kingdom Viridiplantae; phylum Streptophyta; class Magnoliopsida; order Apiales; family Araliaceae; genus Panax; species Panax ginseng. Next base: position 25,464,768 of record CM035145.1, read on the forward strand.
GTGTAATTTTTCTTTGTTCAACTAGATTTATTTGGTACTAAAATCATATAATTACTCATCTTTTTGTTCTATTTTTTCCTATTTCTCTCTGAAGCACAGGTCTTTCTCTGTTTTCTTAACACACCAGGTAGTAGAGAATATAGTTAAATTTTGATACAACAAGGAGTAGGACACAATTTTGGGATGGTTTTCTTTCTTGAAAAGGGTGGGATACTGAATATTACTTTTGTTCCATGTTCAATACTCCTCGGAACATTTATCTTTAGATGAATTATTTAGCTTGTTTGAGAAGCAGCTTTTATTTTCTCTGGTTTCTTTGAGTAATGTAACACTTGCAATCCTAATTACTTATAAATTAAAATCATCCTACAGGTTTAATTTCAACTATGAAATACCACCATCAGATATTAATCTCTTTCCTCAAAGAAGCATCTTTAAAGTTGTTTTCAAGTATGTTACATTCTTTCTCTTTGGGTAAATTTTGCAGTACCCAGTTCTTTGAGGACATCCGGTCTCAATTAGAGAATGACTTTATGAAATCTATTCAGGCCGAGGTTTGCTCAGTTGCATTTTTTTGTACTTGTACTATATTTATTTTATTACCACTAGATGATAGATCAGTGCTCTAATACAACCGGTAGGAGATAGGCATGATTTCAATTGATTTTTCATTTTACTGAATTATATTTAGGGTACTGATGGGAGCGAAGTTGAGGCAATTAGACCATTACCTTGGTACCCAGAGAATCTTGCGTGGCAGTCAAATTTTTCTCGGATGCAGCTGAGGAAGAATCAAACTCTTGAGAGGTAAATGTTGCAATTACAATGATATATGTTCAGTATTCCCGAGCTGTTTTACTTGGATCATGTTTCCATATCATACCTGGAATGAAAATGGAAACAAAAAACGTTACTTTTGGATCACTTAGTTGGTACAAAATACGTTTTGTTTAGAATGTATTATGCTGATAAAATGTTATTAAAGATATTTAGGGATATTGTTAAAACTAGTTGATATGTAGTTAAAACTGATCGAATTGTTTCTAAGCGTAGTTTAAATTACATGGATTTGGATGGAGTGTTTGGTCGGGTACTCAATTTTTTGCACTAAAATGAAGTGCCCAACACCCATGCCATTTTAAAATGTCAAGTGTCAAGTCAAAGTCAAATCAAACAAGCGTACGTCACGACAATGTGAATAGTACATGTAACATAGAGGGTAGTATCACAACATGAGCATTTTCAAGAAGGCTATGTCATGTCATTACTTACTACAGACTGATCATTTGGCTACACTAGTTGACATTTCCTATAATCCTCTTGTATATATTATTTTTGGCAAAAAGCACTTTTATCCGCCTTTGGTCATCGACTTGTAAGCAATTGGCCGCTGAACTTTAAAAATATGCAATTGGACCACTGTGCTTTCTAAAAATGAAAATTCAGGCCATTCCGTCCAAGGACGGACGTCAAATAATTACACACGTGGCATTGAAAAAAAAAATCAAAAAAATATTAGTTTCTTATGTGGCAATACAAAAAAAATCAAAAATAAAATCATTGATTATGTGGCAAAAAATGATTAAAATAATAATAAAATTAAAAAAAAATAATATTTTAATTTTATTATTATTTGACGTCCGTCCAAGAAATTGGACGGAATGGCCTGAATTTTCATTTTTAGAAAGCACAGTGGTCCAATTGCATATTTTTAAAGTTCAGCGGCCAATTGCTTACAAGTCAACGACCACAGGCGGGTAAAGGTGCTTTTTGCCTATTATTTTTCTTTGAATAAAGGTATATTAGAAAAGATAGGCTGGTAAAAAAAGGGTCTTGTTTTGGTAATGTGTTGCAATTAATCAACTATGTCTATCATGCTATTAATATTGAATTAAGTGCTAAACTCATAAACTGTCATCATTTATATATTCTCATTTCATGGTTCTTATCAGGTTCCATGAGTTCTTGAAGCTAGAAAATGAAATTGGAAATATTACAAGACAGGAGGCTGTCAGCATGGTGGGCCAACTACATGTTGTTTGACACTGTTTAGTTATATTTTGATAAATAGTTGAATATCACCTTCACCCCCCGTTACCTCTCATTCGCCCCCACTAGCCCCTTCCCTGTGAAAGGAAAGGAATGAATAAAGAAATTGAGAATAGGTTGTTCTGTATTTGGTTTCACTTTATCTAGCTTGAAAGTTGTCACATCTATCTTGTGAATGCTTTTGACTCAGGTACCTCCATTGTTCCTAGATGTACGTCCGAATCATTTTGTTCTTGACAGTAAGCTGCTTTATACAGTTTGGTGCTATTCAATTTTCTTAGCATTTTTAACTTCTAAGTATAAATATAAATAATAGCTTGTAGTACATTGTTTGGACATTCCATCAATTTTTAGCTGAGGAAGATTTGGGACCATTTAACCCTACTAACGACTATCAAGTTTTTTGTGTGTGACATTTTTCTCTTTTCATGCAGTGTGTGCAGCTCCAGGTTCGAAAACATTTCAATTGCTTGAGATGATATATCGATCAACAGAACCGGGATCATTGCCTAGTGGACTGGTTCTATTTCTTTCTTTTACACTGTTGTGTGATGTGTCAAGTCTCTTTTCCATCAGAAAAGTCTCTTTCATTTGTCTGTGTATTGAATCTTTGTTCTCTTTTAATTACACTGACTTTCTGCATCTAATAATGTACTTTCCTATATACTTTCTTTGTTTAAGGTGATAGCAAATGATGTTGACGTCCAAAGATGTAATCTTCTTATCCACCAAACAAAGAGAATGTGCACTGCTAACTTGATTGTCACAAATCATGAAGCTCAACACTTCCCTAGCTGTCATTTAAGGAAGAATCATGCTAATACTTCAGAGACGGAAGGTGTAAAGGAGCAAGCTCTCAGTCAACTTCTGTTTGATCGTGTTTTATGTGATGTTCCGTGCAGTGGAGATGGTACGCTTCGCAAGGCTCCTGATATCTGGAGGAAATGGTAGTTGTTCTGTTTGTTTGTTTGTTTTCTTTACTGTAGTCCTTGTTACTGGTCTTGTTTTGCATAGCCTAATGATTGACCCTTCTGTCTGTTAATTTGAATGTAGGAACGTGGGGATGGGCAATGCGCTGCACTGTCTACAAGTTCAGATAGCAATGCGAGGTAATTTAATTTTCTTCGTTAAACCTGCTCAAAAAGATACGATTAGCCTGTGCATTTAACAAGTTAAAAAAGAAAATTTTCTGTTCTCTATTATCTCTTTACCTGAGGTCAAATAAACTTGTTACTAAACTTATATTGGACTTGACTTGAGACTGTCAGACCAATATTGAAGTGAAACTAATATCCAATGCTCGTCTTCGCTTGTAATGAACCTCTGTATTGGATCTCCTAGCGACAAACAATGGTTTTCACATGTAAAGTTGCGGACATTTGTAATAGACTTCAGTTAAGAAGAAAAATAGTCTTGTTATTATTGTCTCGTGCTCTTATAAACCTTCCTAGGATCCAGGTGTGATCTTTTAATCCAAGTTGGGTTTTAAGGAAATTCCTTGCATGTTTTACTGGGAAAAGCTTATCATAGTTCTTTTCAGAAATTGCATTAACATAATGAAAAGGTTTTTTTAGAGGTTGGTAACTCTGCATCGGTTTCAATATTTTTAATGCAGTGATGTTGTTTTTAGTTTCATAGAGTGTATATAGTTGCATTGGAATCGAGAGATTTGGGTGATGCAGTTTCCACCCACTTAGTGTCTACTTGTAATCTAAGTGAAAAAATGGTATCAAGCAAGACTGACCATTTTGTCTTGGTGATTTTATGGTTGGATTTCAGGTTTATCTTTGCTTAAAGTTGGTGGAAGGATGGTTTACTCTACTTGCTCAATGAATCCAGTTGAAAATGAGGCTGTAGTTGCTGAGGTATAGTATTAATGACCAGAGAAGATTTATTGATAGAACTTGTAATTATGGGCGTAATGCCATAATATACTCGCTGCTTTAATAAGAATTTTGGGCTTTGGCCCTGTCAAGTCACCAATCGCTTTAAAATGTTTGTTGTTGGAGTATAAGCCCAACAATTTATACTATGTTTTAACACTATCCCTCACGTGCAACACCCTCTCATGTGGAGTGACAAATCACGGTGCATTGTAGAGCTCTGATGCCAGGTCAGGGAAGTGCTCTAAAAGCTTGAGCTATTAAAAATATAAATTAGTTTAGCATACTGTTAATTATTCATCTATAAATGAACTATTAATCTATTAATTAATAGAGAAATCTATTTTCTGCTAAATCACATAAAGGTTTTGGAGGGTATATTTGATTCATGAATCTTATCTCAATTGCTGAAACCATTTTGTCAACTTGACCTTTCACAAGTGTAGTAACTAGTAAGGATCTTAGAGTGTTTAGGGTTTGGCCTGGAAACTTTGCTAGGAAGGAAAGCCAACATATAAAAGTAAACCTGTAAAGATACATGTTTAACTTCTCTACTAAGAGCTAATATCAACTACGGTTGATTAATCACCTTATTTTACAGCTTTTTTTGGCAATAGTTATGTTTGTCTTATATTTTAGCTTGTCAAACAAAGTGATTGTCTTGTAATTTTAACTACCAAGAAATTGATCTGTGCACCCAAAAACATGTATGCTCATTGTTATTACGCTAATCACCAACTTATGTTGTATTTAGGAAGGACCCAACTTCTTTTCTATTATTTCATCTATGTTATCATGAAAGGAAATCATACATTTAGTTCATTTTAATTTCAGTCAATGCTATTTTTGTTTTATCATGAAGTCATGTTTATTACATTCTCAGAAATTTCTTACATTGAGGATGTGATGATTGCATGACCCTTTGCATGCAAGGGTCAGATAAAGTATGGAAAAACTAATGAAATACCCACTGTAGTTGACACGTTTTACTGATTATACCATTGAACTTTTAATTTTTCAAATTACCGCACTAAACTAATTAATATTTTGAAATTGGGTCATTCCGTTAAAAAAATAAACAGACGTTAATTTTTTATCGACAAAACTAATGAATTTGTAGTTGCCATGTTTTACGGATTTTGAACTTTTAATTTTTTAAATTATCCCATTAAACTAATTAATATTTTAAAATTGGGTCATTCTGTTATCTTTGTCTCACGAGTGTTAAATCGTTTCAGTTTTTATCCTACGTGCACGTGAAAAAGAAAAATAAACAAATTTGATTTATTCTCTCTCTCTTCCTTCCTCTCATTCTCTTCTCCCCCTTCTTCTAGATCAATTAGATATGCATATTTTCTCTCAAATCTATGAAAATTCCTAGATCCGAATACCCAAAATATTGAATTGAGCTTCAAAGTTCAGCATTAGATATAACAATGGAGTCTGAATCCCCAACAACAGCAACAGATGAAGTAAATGGTATTGCAGTAGGTTTCCTCCCTCTCACCTCCGATTATCAGTAGCCTTTTGTCTCCGAACTCCTCTTATTCACTCTCGATCACCTCTACAAGGTCCACTCATTTCCCCAATCTCTCTATATATCTATATATCTATCTGTGTGTGGTGTATATATATATACACGTGGTAGTAATATTTGGTTAAATTGATTTTGTTGGGATTGTATTTATGATTTGATAGGAGCCTGAGTTTACGAATGAATGCGTAGATAATTCAGAGACAGATGCAAAATGTTGCTGTTGTCAATTACCGTGTTTTCATTTCTACTGCTGATGCATTGCGTTTCATTCGCGAGAAAATTTGTTCTATCGATAAACATCTGATATTAGAGTACCCAAAATATTTTTATTTTTGAATTTCTTTTCCAGAGCCACATAGCTAAAAAATTAATGTTTGCTTAATTTTTTTAACAGAATGACCCAATTTCAAAATAATAATTAGTTTAGTGGGGTAATTTGAAAAATTAAAAGTTCAATGGTGTAATCAGTAAAACATGTCAACTACAGTGGGTAATTCATTAGTTTTGTCAATAAAAAATTAACGTCCGTTTATTTTTTTTAAAAGAATGACCCAATTTCAAAATAATAATTAATTTAGTGGGGTAATTTGAAAAATTAAAAGTCCAATGGCGTAATTAGTAAAACGTGTCAACTATAGTGGGTATTTCATTAGTTTTGCCGATAAAGTATTCTTGGTCTTTTTAATCTGGCATGGTCAGCCATGACTGTTAAGACTCCCATTACGATGAGCTGCAGCAAATAACTTTGTCCATATAATCATGATTTATGCAGATAAAATACTGATTATTAGTGCAGCTTAACAAAAAGTCATAGACATTGGTTAGCCTTTTTGTTTAAGTATATAAACATCAAAATCCTTGAGCTATGCTGACAATTTATTGCTAGTCACTTGTGCAACTTGAGACCAAGTCATAAACCTTGGTTAGCCTTTCTTTTAAGTATATAATCATGTCCTTGAGCTATGCTGAATAGAAAATGGTAACATTATAATTTAGGAACCTAAAAAAATGGTATCATTATTTTAAATGCCAGCTTTATATCTTGTCTTTTGTTAGATATACACGCATCCTCTTTTTGTACTTTTCCAACCTGCATTGTTTTTCTCATCAACCAAAATATTTTTTGTCCTCCAGATTCTGCGAAAGTGTGGAGGTTCTGTTGAACTTGTTGATGTGTCTGCTAAGCTTCCACAGCTTGTTTGTAGGCCAGGTCTTAAGAAATGGAAGGTTTGTTTGCAATTTCAGTGAAATATTTTTTTGTTTTTTTTAATTTTTTATTTTTCCTGATTCATTTTTTAATAAACTTAAGAGTTAGGATCTGATTTAGCATAGTTATGTGTTTCTTAAAGACAATCAATCCATTGTGTCTTCTGGGAAATAAAATTTCAAGATGCAATTATTTCAAATGTTGTAATTTGACTCACCTTTCTTGCCATGGAATTGGAATAAGATGATTGAACTATGACACAACACAACTTCCATCTTCAAGTTGTTTATTGTGTTCTTGGAGACAAAAAGTAAACTAAAATCCATCTACTGATCCTCGATGAACCTCTACTATGATTACTAGGTAGTGACTATTTTATAGGCCCTGCTGTTCTTCTCTCTTAATGCTCAAACTAGGTTATAAAGTGGCATCGTCATGTTCTATACCTGTATATTACCAACTAAGAAAATGTTTTAAAGCAAAACCAAAGAGATGCCACTGCAGTTAGGAAACATGATCTTCAGTTAACTGATATACAATGATGCTAATGTTCGATTTTTGTCTTTTATGCCATGTAATAGTCGGTCATAATATACAAGCACTGGCATCACCACAAATGCTGCAAATTATTGCAATATGGACACTTATATGCAGATCAGTTCGATGTGAACGTAATGCAAAGCTTCCTACAGAAGTTGTTTATCTTTGAATCTGTTTAAGGATAGGATTATTTCTCTTGGTTCGCTCTTAAACCGACCATGGGAGCCTTTAGGGCTATCTCTACGTCTAATTTATGCAGGGATTGGACAGTTGCACTCTTTTTTTACTTTTGTTTCCACACTATCTCGGCTGGTTGGACTTCTTTTTCTCCTGTCTTTGTATCTTCTCTCTTCTATCAATATTGTTTTCTCCAAATTTAAAATAAATAAATAAATAAACAAAAATGGTTTGGATATGTATTCCAGCCTGACACGTACCCAAAGCCATTTAACACCATTTTTATATTTAAAGCCTTCTTCTTTTGTCACAGTACTACTATACTACATCTATAAGCCTATCGATGGAGAGATTTTTTTGCTCTGACCAGAAATATACTACCTACTTAAAATCTATCTACCATTTTTCTGCTTTATGGTGCCTCTCTACCATTGGATTTAATTTCCCATTCTTATGACATGCAGGTTCGCGATAAGGGAATCTGGTTATCTTCTTACAAAGATGTCCGTAAATTTCGCAGAGCTGGGATTGTTCCGAGCATGTTTCCTTCTGGCAAAAACTATGTTGAAGCATCTGATAGTATCCATGGTACAACCTTGGGAGAAATGCCTGAGAACAATAGGGATTCTGTAAATGAGTCTCGATCAAAGGAAAATAAGACGTCTTTGACCGATGATTTGGAGGAGGAAATTTCAAATCTTCCCTTAGAATATTGCATGCGAATAGTGCCTCACGATCAGAATAGTGGTGCTTTCTTTATAGCCGTCTTTCAGAAGCTTTCTCCTTTGCCTGGTAATTTGTTTTCACAGTCCAACTTTATATAGACACCTTTCCTTATTTAGGTGTCCAATAATATGAGGTCACCTATCAACATATATATTCTTTTTGATTAGAATAATCTATTATCCTCATAAAATGATGAAGAAAAGCTTGTGGATCCAGTCTATGTTAAACGAGAAGACACCTGTGGAATATAATGTTTTAAATATTTCTCCTAAAACTATGTACATGCAAAGTGGCCGCATAAACTTGGATGGAAAGAGTACTACATTTTGATGGGTGAATGTTTTGAAGAACCTCAAGTCACTTTACATGGTAGACCAGTAGACTGGTGTGCTTTAGGTATACATGTGGCTCATATTAATAACTAACCTTTTTCGAATAGTTTTACTATTCAAAAGGAAGAGAATCAGCCTAGCATTTTGGACTGGTAGAAGCTGCTAATCACATTATATATATATATATATATATATGTCTATATTAATGGTCATATTTTTTGTAATTTTTAAACCATCTAAAATGGCTAGTTACAATGATTCAACAATCTTGACTTCTGACAGTTTATTTTCTCAAAGTATCCGTAAGGCAATAGGTTGAGAGTAAGGGTAGGAAATTGAGGGCATGTTCATATCCAGCACGTCTGCGCTGCGCGTCTTATTTCAATGAAATTGCACTTCTAGCACCATATTATTGGTAGTTCTTACTTTGAATAATATTTTCTTATTTGTTTTCCTGCACAGCCATTCAGAAAAAAACCATCAGACCGCCTGGACAGTTAACTTCTAATGATAGTAAAGTTGAGAAATCAGAAGATGGGGAGAATGAAAATATAAACATGATGGATGCTGCTCTGGCAGATGTTGCGGAGGAGCAATCGCCAGAATCAAATCAAGATCCTGATTTAGCTGATGATGAAACGGAAGCTTCGGTGGATACTGAAGCAAGTAAAATTTCTGAAGAAATTGAACAAGGGGAAGTCCAAGCTCCTGCGGATTTGGAAACTGGTCCTGAGGTGGCAAGAGGAAAGAGAAAGTTACAGGTTCAGGGGAAGTGGAGAGGGGTTGACCCAGTTGTTTTTTTCAGGAGTGATACCATTGTGAATGGAATAAAAGCATTTTATGGTATTGAAGACTCTTTTCCATTTAGCGATCACCTTGTTACAAGAAACAGTGATACTAACCATGTGAAGAGAATTTACTACATATCAAAGTCTGTGAAGGATATTCTTGAACTTAACTTCCTTGGAGGGCAGCAACTGAAAATAACTTCCATCGGCCTCAAGATGTTTGTAAGTTTTCCTTATTGGAGAAAAAGAATAGAAATACTTGAAAAGAAAAGTTGAATAGATTAATAGACTAAGCATATCCCTTGTGGTAAAATAGTTTATTCAACTGTAAGGTTTGAATCATCACACCGAGAATGTTTTCTTCTTTTTCTTTTTTTTTCTGTAATCCAGGAAAGACAAACTTCAAAAGAAGGCACTTCCTCCCGTTGCATGTTTCGCATATCATCCGAAGGGCTGCCTCTGCTTCTTCCGCATATAACTAAACAGATTGTATGCGCAAAACCAGAGGACTTCAAGCACCTATTGCAATATAAAACTATCAAGTTTGCAGATTTTGTGGATGCTGAATTCCGCGAAAAGGCATCAAAACTTGTGTTGGGTTGCTGTGTGGTGGTTATGAATAAAGGTTTTTGTTGTCATCTAGAATGTTGTCCAAGTCGATTTACATATTCAAGATTCTTATCTTCTTCATTTTGCAGGTAGTGAAACTGCGTCAGATCCTCCTCACGTGGATGCATCTACAATTGCAATTTGTTGCTGGAGAGGTAGGACTAATATTGCTGTAATGGTGACGGCCATTGATTGCCAGGAGCTGCTAGAAAGGTTATTGATGAGAATGGAGAACGGAAATGGATCTTCATCGGAAGCTGTAGTGAAAGAAAATGATATAATACCAGATGAAGACACTGAAACAGCTATACCAGAAATTGTTGGTTGAACAAATTATTATTTTCTTTTCGAGTCCATTCATATGGTATTGTACTTCTGTTGTTAGAGATTTTTGCTATCTTTTCATGTTAGACTCTGCTATAACATTTTCCTGTTCTGCTTTACTGATATAAGCACAACATTTCAAGACAGATAAACTTGTAACTTATGATTTATAAGTACAAACGTTCAACACTAATTTGACTTATAAGTTAGAAATTAAGTTAAAATAAGTTATAAAGGTGTTCGGAGGACATTAATAAAAATAGAGATGTAATTTGGCAAAATAGAATAGGTGTAAAATAGATATTACATTTGGTCAGACCAACTTATTAGGAATGATTTATAAGTCATTTTAAAATAAGTATTAAATTGTTGCTAATTTATTTTTGACTTATAAATTAAAAAATAAGTTATTACTAAACATCTCAACAGTAACAAATGACTTATAAGTTAGGTTTGCATAACTTACAAGTCATTGTCAAACACCCCTTAATGTATGTATGTGTATATGTTTAAATTTTTTGGTTATGGTCAACCTTGATTATTGAAAAGGACCATTATATTGGAATACAATGTTACAAATTTAAAATCATTTTTTTATTTCCTAAATATGATTAAAATATTTAGTTTAGTTTAATAGTGATGACATGATAATAAAATTGTTAATATTGAACTTGAAGATATTGTGTTATTATATTACAATCAATAATTTAATGAAATTCTTTTTATAGAAAAAATAGGCAAATGGGATTATTTGCCGGATGAAGGTAGAATTCTAGATTTGTTGAAACAAAGACAGAAAAGTTGATAAATTGTTTGGATTCACTTTTTGTATTATAATGGTAATGTCTGAGATCTCAAATTTATTGTCTCCGATGGGATTAATGTATCTTAAAAGTTGTGATATTAAACAAAACAAATGTTAATTTATGCCGTTTTAGAGTTGTGCACGAGTATTAAGAAAATGATTGTATAACATTAAATATAAGAAATTGTTCAACTCACACTACATTATTATTTTCACAACAAAAGTGTCGTCGTAGATGTATAGCGACGGTTACCGTCGCTATAGGATCTATAGCGACACTTTTATTGTGAAAATAATAATTTCTGTTGTAAATTTAACAATTTTCTAAATATAATATTAATTGCCTATGTATTGAAAAAAAATGTTATTTATTGAATAAAAATAGTGAAACAACCAAAATTATATTTAATACTTGAGGTAATATAACATTTAAAATTCTCAAACGACAAATATTAAAAGATAAAAACACTTCTCTAAAAAGACAACCGAGGGAGTACATAATCAAGCGTTAAGACATGTACAATTATTTTACTAACTGCTTCGTTTCTTCAAATTTTATCAAATCTGGACATTTGAAACAAAGCAATAATCAGATTTCAGAAAACAAATCCAAACAGGCACCTTTGGCCTTGAGAAAAATTACAACAGAATACATAGGAACCAGTTGCAATGCTATTTGAAGTCAGACCAGTAATAACAGAAAGCTCGACATGCCATTACCATCATTTCAACAAAGTACAAGAGGTGAAGAAGTATGTGTTATGTTTGCACAGATTTAACTGGAAAACTGCAATACACAAATTTATTAGGTGCTTTAGATAACCACTTTTAGGGTTAAAAATGGGGCATTGCTAATATATAGAAAGACTGAAAGGTATCCACCTCAGAACATGTAACAAATTCCTCATTCAAATACTATATGATATAGCAACTAAAGATATACACTGGAAACACTCCCAACATCTCAAAGAATAATCTTCGGAGATCTGAAATCTTGAAACCTTAAGTCCAAACAAATCAAGAAGAACCTGAACAGCACATACTCCTCTTAGGAGAGATTACTTGTCCGGGGCCAGGGATAAGAATTTGCTTGCCAGTTAGGGATGCAGGGTTGTCGTTACTTTGATCCTCTCCAGCAACAAGATTATTCTTATTTACTATGTTGAAGATCTCTGTCAACACGGTCATGAAAGCATCCTCCACATTTGTTGCTTCCAGTGCCGAGGTCTCTAAGAAGAACAATCCTTCCTTTTCAGCAAATTCTTTGGCATCCTCAGTGGGGACGTCCCGCTGGTCATCAAGATCACTTTTGTTTCCAATCAGAATAATAACAATGTTCTTGTCAGCATGACCACGCAACTCTTCGAGCCAACGAGGTATGTGATCGAAGGTCTGTCGTTTGGTAATGTCATAAACCAACATAGCCCCAACAGCTCCCCTATAATATGCACTAGTGACCGCTCTATATCTGTCCATTACCAAAAATGCAAAAAAGTCAGTCCGTGAGAAACTAAGTCTAATTCTAAAATAAGCCACTTTAAATGCGGCCAGAATTGTTCAACTGCTTAAAAGAATAGTTTCAGAACCAATAGTCACTCATCAGGACAACTAAGACAGTATGACACCAAATTCACCCTTGCAAGTTTGAGAATATACAAAGAACATTTACAGTCACTACTCATGGAACCACACAGTAATATCAAATTCTGTTGACAACCAAAATGATAAAACTGCAGCTTGAAGTACTTGAAAATTGCACAAGGTAATGCAAACATGAAACAGACTGCATTGGCAATTTAAGCATTGTAAATATGGAATCATTTGATCAGTTGCAACTACGGACGTAAATGTTTCCCTCCCCCTTTTTTGGACAAGTGTAATTGTTTCCTTCCCCTTAGTTAGTACAGACATCGGTTGATGCTCTTACAATCTGAATGCTGGTCTACAGTAACCAGGTTCATAGTCATTCAATGATAATATCATCTGGCTTTTACTTATCCCTCCCTCCCAAATTAAAAACATCCAGCTTTCTAGTATGATGACTTAAACAACAATAGGAGACCAGTTTTACTAATGAAGTTGGTGTTTGGTTCAGGTCTGAAAGAACTTTGTCATCCCCAATGATTAGCAAATCAGACTTATCTCACTATCCCTGTCTTCTCACTGCAATTTCATCTCCTCTCCTCTACCTTCTTCATGTTCTTAATTTCAACTGCATTGGAACTATTATCCTTTGTTTTCTCAAGCTATTGTATCTGATATCAATAGCAAATGTTATATGCATGCTATGTACTCTAACAACCTTTGCTACTTTCGCAATCTACAATGGTTGATAATGCTAGAATTTTACTACAGCAATAATATTGACAAAGTAAGACAACCTTCGCATCATCTTTGTCGTCGTGTACAACATATAGCAGCCACTACAATCTGTGTTCAGAACACAAGGCTGGACAGGTCCATAAATGGAAATGAAAAACTGACAATACAAAGAAAGGAATAAATAGCTGCTAGTCGAAAATTCCAGTCCTCAAAAGGAATCAATACATGAATGCATATGAATGCATTTGGTGGTACTCTAACTGGAGCGACACAAATTGAATTTTTTATCCATGAAAATATTCTATATTTGATTCTTGCTAGAGTCTAGCTTACACACGTCAAATTGATGCAAACCAAATGTTCTATTAAAGACATGCACGTAGTCAGAGGAGAGGAACCAAATTAGTTGCACTTGTTCCGAGTGTATTTTATTTTTATACATTGATATAATGGTTTTTTTTGCAAGTATTATGTAAAAATCATACGAGAAGGTTCAGATGGTTAGGACTTTCGACTCATTGAGCATAGACCTATAGATGCACCAATGAAAAAGTTTGATTAGCTACAACTAGATGGAGCAAAAAGGAGAGGGAGACCAAAACTTACTTGGGCAGAAGTAGTCGAGAAGAATTTGTGTGCACGAGGTTGTTAGCAAAAAAAAATTGTTTATTCCACTATTGATAGATAAAAGCAAATGCAGAAGAAGAATGTTTGTAGTGTGTTAAGACTAGTACTTGGTATTATGTTCTTAAGACAATTATATCTTCCTTTGGTGCTTAGAGTTATTAGTGCTTGTCTAGCTAGATACAATGACAACATGTACTATATCAACACTTCAAATAGCACACTCGACGAACTAGGCAATGCTTTGAACACTCTCAATATGACTATGAATGACCGAAAAAATGATGCAAAAATTGAATGTTTGAATGACTGAATTCTTAGCATATTTATAGGATGATTAATGACCATTGGACATGACCCTTGCGAACCGACTGGAAATATATGTTCAACATAGATGAAAAGGCATGTTAGTTCAATTTGAACGAACAGGTGTGAAGCAAGAGTAGCGTTGCGTCGCTTTGTCTAGGTGTTGTGGCGCTAGACTTGCGTTGTTCCCCCTGACACAGTTTCATATACTGGTAATAAATAAAATTAAAGGAACCAAGGAAGAAAATCAAAAAGAAAATTTTGCCCAATAAGATATATATACAACGGTCCATGACCCGTGCCGGAGGCGCCCGCCCGCCCGGTCTGGGACGACGGCAGCGCGCGCGTGGTGATCCCAAACCAAACCTTAGCTAGGTGTTTTCCCCTTCACAAAAGTGGGGTGCCCCTTGGGGCCCAAACTCAAGAGCAATTTAATTGCAATGTTCTAAAAGGCGCTAGGCGGGAGGGGGGCGGCCGAGAGGGGCCTAGCGCCTAGGGGGCCTAGGCGGGGCCTGGGCGGAAATTTTTATTTTAAGGTAATTTTAATATTTTATCTTACATTTATCCAAACAAAATAATAATATAAAGCAAAACAATATATAATAAAGATAATAAAGGCCTTTTCTTAAAGTTCAAACACATATCCACATTGCTAATGTCAAAGTTCAAACACATATCCATATTGCTAATGTCAAAGTTCAAACACAAACATGCAATTGTTTAAATTTTAAACAAATTTTTAACTTATTAGTTTTATTTATAAATAAGATTGCTATTAAATAATAAATTTTAAAATTTCAAGAATTTAATTCAATATTAAACTTAAGAAACTAAACGTAAATTTAAGAATTATAAAATTAAATTAAACTAAATATTACAAATGTATTCTCATTTATATAATTTGAAGTTGATACAAGTTCAAAAAATTATAACTATAATAAAATTATCCATTTTAACTTGATATTGTTCACTTCTTGTTGTGATTTGATATGCTACAACCTGTATTATGAATATGGTAATCATTAGAAAAATAAATATATCAAAATTTGGTTTGGGTAGTTATTAAAATAAAAAAAATCTCTCCGCCTAGAACCCGCCTAATTTTCTAGAGGGATTTTTTTGTCGCCTTGGGCTTAACTCACCACCTGGGGGCTTAGAGGCACCAAGGGGGGCCTAGGTCCTAGGCGGGGCGCCAAGAAGGGGCCTAGCGCCTAGGCGGGGCGTAGGCGGACCTAGGCGGGGATTTTTAGAACAGAGTCTAATTGTATATATACCATTTTAATGTTTAGTTCTTAATCAATCGATGTAGGACTCTCACTTCCCACAAGCATTTATTTATTATCTTTAATGGGTGATATTTGGGAGTGAATTTCTCATTCATTATCCCATGAATTTTAACTTCATAATACTTGATTTTAATCTACTCGTGGAGTAGAACACATTTATATGTGAATTCATCCCAAATGATTAATGGAACCCACTTAAATTCTAGTTTAAAACCCCATGTTTAAAACTTCATTTAAGCTCAAATTCTAACAGAGGTGTCATCGAGGGATATGGCAAAGGATTCATGCAGCCGACCGCAACTAGTTTGGGAATAAGGCTTAGTTCCAAGCACTGAAAATATAGAAAAATCCCAAAAGAAGGGGGCAGTAGAGACTTGTATGGAAAATACAGAATGAAGGCAGGGAAGACACATATGGCAAACAAAGAATGTTATTAGTATTTTTTTAGTTGCATTTACCATATCTAAATACTAATTTACTAAATCACAAAAACTAGTGTAATCAGCACAATTAAATAAAATGACATTACTTTGAACACCAAGTCAAAATCCTACTATATATTAACCGTAACAAATCTTACGCTCTTGCCAAGGTGGTTCAATTTTTAACAGAGATTTTCTCTTTTATTTGGCTTCCAAGAAGTTGCAATTGTGTGTAAAGGTTAGTTTGAGCTTGGTCCTAACTATAATATTACTTTGGGAGTGGCAAAGACGACTCACAAAATACTCCCCAATTGGAATAATCAAAAGGCATTCCACAGGTAACCAAAAAACTAGTAGACCAGTTTAGTTGGAAAAGCAGAAGAATTGCATAGGAAGTTAAATTAAGTATATCAAAATTCCATCCATAAGCAAATTCCATTAGTTCTACTTACAACATAAACTTTAAACTACTCTTAATAAAAATATACGCACACATGTAGGGAGATCACTCGATATGCAGCAGAAAAGACAACTATAAGCTACAAATCTTAAAATAACATAATATCATCAAATCAAATCTATAACTCAAAGTCTGAAACTTTGAATTGGTGCAGCTACTTAATAAATAAAAAATCAAGTAAAATAAAAATGGTAAAAATGGTCATAATAAAAACACATGCACACAAGATCATAGAATATCAGTTTGCTACTGTTTACCAATACATTAATTATTCACACACACACACACACAAAGTATATATGTGGTGATAAATATAATTGAAAAGAAAACAAAGATACCGTTCTTGTCCAGCGGTGTCCCAGATCTGAGCTTTGACAGATTTGTTCTGAATCAATAGAGTTCGAGCCTGAAATTCGACACCAATTGTAGCTTTAGAATCCAAGCTGAAATCGTTCCTGGAGTAACGCGCCAGTAACTGTGACTTCCCGACGGCCGAGTCTCCGATGAGCACGACCTTGAACACGTAGTCAATCTTCTGGTCCCCATACCCTCCTCCTCTACCCGCCATTCCCTCTCCTCTCCAATATCTACAGGTACGAAAACCGAGGACTCGAGGAAGAAGAACGGAGACGGAAATGTTGAACAAAAGTCCGAATAACGACTGAAGGAGTACAATTATGACTACTAATTAATAAATTAGTCTGAAAAAGGAATGAGGATTTATCGGATAAAATGTCCTAAAAAGAAGTCAGCAACAGGCCCTATGTATGATGGGTTACTTGGGCTACGGTGTGCAAGTCCAAGTCCATACTAATATTAGTTTGATTACGCTCTCTTTTTTGGGCTGAGTATGGACATTATAGATTAACCCAATTTAACATTCTGGTCTCAGCTCCTCTACAAATAGTCAATTAGTCCATAGTATATCATGGATACGGAATCCGCACTTATTTATATAAACTGATTGATATACACATTTTTTTAATACATTTTAAGATTCTCATATTTATAATTTTATATGCTTATTTTATTTAACTAATACATTTTTATTTTGTTTTGTAAGAAATAATATTTATTTTTCTTAGGGAGTAAATAAAGGATTTATATCCGACATATAAATCAACATATAGAGATAGAAGTCAAGAAGGAAAGAAGAGGGAAAAAGGGAACAAAACTGTCGAGTTCAATGAACCTAAATTATGGCACAAACGCATTCTCCTTATAAATAGACCTCTTGTTTTAGAGGGAATGACACCACTTGTTATTTTCTTTTCCTTAGTTTTTCATTGGTGTAGAAGGATTAAGATATTTAGAGTTTTTGTATTTTCTCTTATTCAAATCTTGTGTGGTACGACTGTCATGGAGTATTTGTAACTTTCTTTTATTGGTATAATTTTTTTTTAATTATTGTTGTTATTTCATGCAAATACTAATACTAATATTATTTGTTTTTGTTTTTAATTCCATGGCTAGCTAAATTTTTAATTAATACCTAGGATAATGATGAAATTAAGTATTTCATAATAATATTCTGTTTCCATTCCAAAATTAATGCCTAATTATTTTTGCCTTCATGTTTTTCTTTTCATAAATTGCATATGATTCTTGTATTGATTGCGATGTTTTGATAAGTTATAGTTAATCTGTGAATTTTTCATAACTTATACTTTCCCATATTAATTATATGAATTATTATTTTTAAAGAGAAGAGAATTAATTTAGGGAATAAAAAATTATTTATTATGTTAATATTTGGTGAATTCTGATTCCTAGGTATCTTTTCTCATTAATAGTTTTCGTTATTAATTAATAGTTTGCATAATTTAGTTAATAAATCTTTGACCATTATTTTTGTTTCTAATTTGTCTAAAATATTAATTAAGGATATATTAAAGAATTGATCTGTTGTTCCACCGACATATGATTTGATAAAATTATGTAGTGCAAGTGGACAACTTCTATTACTAGATCAATTCTTTAATAACGAAAACAAGCTTGGGCATGCAGGAGCTATGGTTTTATGTAGGCACATGTTGTGTTTGCTAAGTCGATCAATGGCGGTAGGAAATTGTAACATAAATTAATCAACACTGACTGTACGTACGAGAAGCTGTGTACGTAGTAGCTAGTCCGCCCGCTCAACTTCAACTTCCTGATTCAATATATGTCAAGATCCGAGAAGAAAGAAAGAGACATGCATGCATGGGATGGGACTACAAGCTAGATGCCATGGACACAAGAAATATTGGAGGGTGGAGCGTACCTAGCGGCGGCCAACTAATTGTTTTTTTATCCCAACAAAGAAGCAAGATATATATATATATATATATATATATATATATATATATATATATATATATATATATATATATAATTATATATCAGCCTTCCTTGTTTCTGGCATGAGAGACAGTTAAGACTTGTTCAAATTAACAAACTTTTTATCCAGAAATCAGTTGAAAATAAATTGTTTAATTCCTCATCATTTTCACAAAACAGTTATATATATGCTGGCAACTAATCATCTTAATTAGGATATTGAGCAAGGACTTGGTGGAAACACAAGAAGCTATTGACATTCTTGTGAAGTCATATAACTCGTCCGATTCATACCAAAAAGTTCACAACAGTGTTTGAGATATGCCAAAAAAGGTAAGATGATATATATATATTTATGTTCATAATTAGCAACGAAAACCAAAAAGAGAAGGAGACATATATTTTATTCATTCATTAAATTAAATACCGGCGAGGAAATAAATTAGCCGATCTAAACGGTGAAAAGGAAACATAATTATTTATAGGGAATTGTTAAATTCACGATCCTTTTGTTATTTTCACAATAAAAATATCGTTGACGGTGAAAACCGTCGTAATAGGATCTATAGCGACACTTTTGTTGTAGAGATTTAACCATTTCCTTATTTGTACGAGTTAATGATTGTTGATTTCCATACTTTGAGGTGAACCAGCTAGCATATATAATTAATATTATCTTTTGAATAGCTTTACAATTATCTCTCTTAATTAAAATTTTGATAAGATTTCACCAATAACAATATATGCATATATAAAAAAACGATTTTGATATAGATATAAATATTCAATGTATTACTATCAATCATACTATATTATTTATACTTAAATTCTAGCTAATACTAAATGATACACACCACAATTTTATATTATATTATTCATATTAGTTGGTGTCTTTGCAGTCTAGTAAAAAAAGATAT
Organism: Panax ginseng; assembly: GCA_020205605.1. Taxonomy (NCBI): domain Eukaryota; kingdom Viridiplantae; phylum Streptophyta; class Magnoliopsida; order Apiales; family Araliaceae; genus Panax; species Panax ginseng. The sequence goes on from CM035145.1 coordinate 25,484,401, forward strand.
TTTTGGATCTGTTCTATGATTGGTGAACGTCCAAGTCTAAATTGAATTAATTGATATGGACAGTCCAGTGGTTTTAGCCTTGAGGGATGCTTTCTATACTATCATCCTTCGGATCGGAGTGGGGGAATATTGTATAAAGTGATTATATATCAATTGATTCAACATTGGTGTACTAAGAAAAGTTAACCGGCCACCAAAAGTAATTGTGTTGTGAGCACAGAACAAGCTCTTAAATTTAATTTAATTAATTATGTCTTGATCATCATATATAACTCGTGGGGATAATGAAAATGAACCATGTATACAGACTATTTTCTCCACAATTCTTTGGTGTGGGAATTAAGTTAATTCCTCAAGCTGACGACTTATTGGATTCTGTTGACTTATTAAATTTGTATTGCTTTATTTTGAATTTAATTAATAATTATAAAGCAATGGTGACAAGAATAAAATTTAAGCTTTTTGACAAATGTTATTATAAATCATTATCATATATATATTCACCTTCTCGCACTGGCATAAAGAATAGAATAGAAAAAGTTATATACACAATCGTCATTGCAGATCGCAATATCTATTATAATAATAGATCCAATCATAGAAATTTAATTATATATAAGTGCACTAGATTAAACAATATGCTTTTCCTTGATCTCACATAGGTGTTCATTTCCTTGATCTCTGAAAAATCTTTTTCAAAATTATATTTCTAATTTTAAAATCGTACGTGAGGTTCCTCCAATTATTTAAACAATTCAATTGTAGTAGGTCGATCATACGGTTAAGTAAATTGCATTATTGAGCCCAGGCAGGCGGGACCAGGCCTTCTGTGTGGGGAAATTATAATATAGGGTGCACGGACAGGAAATAAATGAGAAACAGCTGCATGCATATGCATGTATGGTTAATGTTAATTTGAAGGAGAATCACTTTTAGAAGAGATGATGTAATGAGTTTTATTATATTCAACATCGGTGGACTAAGCACGTAAGCCTGTAAAGCTAAATTCCAAGATACCAACGGACCCAATACATAGAATTTAATTTAGTTTGATTTGGATTACGTACTTACTTAATTGGACACCCTTTACATATTAGTGGTTCGTAGAGTATTTACTAAATTATATCACCTATATATCTTTATGACTAAAATCAATTTGATTTTTTTTATTATTTTGCATTTATATTATAAAGAACCTACTTTTATAATCATACCTTATGTCTTTATCGCTGCAGGCTATATATAAGCACTTTTAAATGAGAATTTTGCTCCATAAAGATTGGTTAAATTAATGTCATAGCTTTAAATTAAAGTACTATAATTGAAAACACATATTTATACATATATATATATATATATATATGTGTGTGTGTATTTATAGTAGCCATGCACGATTCTTCTTAGTTAGGTCAAACGTCATGCTTATAAAGTAACCTTATAAAATGGGTCAAGAGATAGTAAACTACAAATTTTACGCATATTAAAAAAGATAAAATAGAAAAATAAGAGTAAATAAATTTTTAATTTCTTTTTAGTTCGTAGGCTTACACGATTCATAAAGTGATATATCGAATAATTTTTTTAATACTAATGAACCCTATTAAATGGCATAATTAATTACTCTTTATTTTATATATTTTATTCCATCTTTTTAAAAACAAAAATAATTGTACATTTGTTCAATTACCATAATCATAAAATTGATCTGCTGATTTAAGTTTTTATTAAGAAGGATTTTTATTAGGAAGTAATTAAAAGCCTACACATTCTCATTGCTAGATCCGATCGAACCGGATGAAGTTGAATGCTTAATTATATCACATGTATAGTTAGTCAAAACTTAATTTTAAATCAAATTACGACATAATAAATTTAATTCATTGTCTTAATATTAATATATTATATTTTTTAAGTCTCATTATATACTCATCCAAAAGATTATATATTATAACTGAAAATTATACTAACGGTATTTGTAACTCAATACTCTCACGTCCAACTTTTTACTACTATATATGAACTTGATAAAGTATATATCAACGCGTTTCTTCGGTGGTTGCCGTCATGGGGAAAAAGACAATAACAAAAAAACAAAAAAAACAAAAAACAAATAAGTTCTCTCTCTCAATTTATATATACCATTATTTTATTTTATTTTTGTTAATTTAAGCAGAATTTAACTTCACACACTACTTAATTTGTCACCGCAAATGTTTAAACTCTCACCCTCTTGGTAGAAATAAGAGTTATAAATGAACTGAGTCGAACCGAGTATTGAGTTGTTCAGATTTGATTTATAAAATTTATTGAATATAAAATAAGGTTTGATTGAGGCTCGTTTAACTATCGAGTCGAATACAATCTCGAATCGAGCCCGCGCAGTTTGAACTTTTCGAACGAATATATGATCTGAGTATCAATAAAAAATTATAATTTGAGGGGGTTTGAGTAATTTATCGAACTTTAAAATTTACTCATATTTGAATCATTTATATTTCGAGTCGAGCTCGAATCGAATTTTTAGTCGATCGAATACGGATCAAACGCGAACTGTTTACTCATTTGCAGCTTTAGACAGAAATATACACAAGAGGTGAGGATAATGTGCAACACCAATGATATGAATTTTTTTTTGTCTGTATGTAAGAAATTAAGTTACTACCAATAGTATGTTCAGTCATGACCCTGTGATGGTCTAAGATGACCCAAGAATATATTATTGAACCAATGATTTAAGCCTTATTTGGATGGATTTGATTCAGATTTAAAATTTGACTCGAGATTTGACCCGAATTGTTTCAAATAATCATAGGGCCTCTTGATACACAAAGGGCGATGATATATAGTTTGTTTGCTAGGATTATAATACCGGAATTATAATCTATGTGATTATAATATCAAGATTAGGAATAATACCGGGATTATAATTATTATGTCAAAATTATTAAGCTATTTTATAATCCAGACTAATAGTTCCAAGTTTAAATTTGAAAACAAACAAGACATTTGAAATTAATAATCTTGTTCCGACTACACTTATACCACTACTTTATATACATGTAGTGCATATATTATTAGGAAGCAACTTCAGTACTCTCATTGTCACTCCCTCTTCTTCTTATTGTTCAATTCTACTGCTGCATAGAGAAAAGAATACATTCACAGCATGCAAGATCCTCCAGATAAGTTGCCTAGATGGATTCCTACCACTAGCCCAGCAAGAACACTTCTCTTGAAATTCATGACATCAAAGGACATCAAAAATGATGATCAGGATCATGAACCGCATGATCATCATGATCATGAACCGCATGATGATGATGATGATCATCATCATGATCAGACGGCTGACATTGCTCCTGAAGAAGGAGATAACATTCCCTTCAATATCTTCCCATATTCAAACTATAGTACTCCCCCACCCTCACCTCCTCATATTAGTTGTCTTGAAACACCCTCACTCAAACTTTATGGGTCGGGTAAAAGGTTAAGATCCGTTAAGCTTGGCTCGGGTAGCAAAAGATCAAGGTCCATTAAAAGTGAAGAACCAGTTTCAACACCTCTCAGCCTTCAGACAAAAGGAGAAGAAACCGGAATTTTCATAACGTGGAAGGACTTGTGGGTGACGGTACCCGGAAAGAAAGTGGGTCGCCGGCCCATTTTGTTGGGGCTTACCGGCTACGTGCAACCGGGTGAGTGCTTAGCCATCATGGGTCCTTCAGGCTGTGGCAAGTCTACTCTTCTTGATACATTGGCAGGTATATATCTATCTTTTGACCTAACTTAATTAACACTACTATATATAGTACAACTGTACATTAATTTTAGAGTTCCATGTTTCATAATTAAAATTGGAGACATGAGTTATTTTATGATTATATATATGTATATGGGGCCTTAATTATGTATCTTGTCTACAGACTGTAAAACATGAAGTCATACGATTTGAGTCCATAAGTTTCAAAATATAATAGCATAATAATTTTTATTTTGTTACAAAATACCTTTCAATTTATCCGAATACATATTTTTAGCAATATTTTATATTGTTTTAACGACGACACCAACAATACAATTATTTACAATAAATTTTATTGTGTCACTAATTATTAATGTTAAAATTTATTATGTTGTTATATATATAATATTTTTGTTGCTAAATATGTATTAAAAATGAATTAATAGGTATAATAGAGGATCATATATAATCCCTCCATCTCCATGCCATTTCTGACTGTCAAAATGATACATGGTTTAAGGAAAATATAATCGCATGCATGCTAGGGTTCACATTTTACGTCACAAAAACCTGTTTCATGACACTCATTTTGGAATTTCACAAAAAGAAAATAAAGAATGACAGTACTGAAAGCGGGGTATAATATAATATGTTTTTAAAGAAATATTGGTTGTTAAATACGGACAGGCTTTTGAAGCTATTTATATTCTCCTTTCATCCTAACATTTATCATTTTGGTAGAGTATTAATCATAAACAAATACCGATCACACATTTATTGATTATCAAATTTTATATACTTGCAGGAAGATTAGGTTCAAACACAGAACAAAAAGGAGATATCCTAATCAATGGGCGCAAACAAACGCTGGCATTTGGCACTTCAGTAAGAAAATTGGGAATACCCTCCAATTTATGAATCTTGATTTCAGACATTTTTAAATAAGTTATTCATCATTTAAACATGCAGTCTTTAGAAACTATTGCAGAGGGTTGAATTTTACATGAACTTTGTTTTACAATTTTATAATTGAGACTATCAGCAACATAAAACGCAACTTGTTTTTATCAAGATCCCGATTTTCTATCATTTCCTACCCAAAATATATCTTTTGACGACAGTCCTAAAATAATGTGAATGATTTAGGCCTATGTGACTCAAGATGATACACTTATGACAACACTAACCGTACGAGAAGCCGTGTACTACTCTGCTCAGCTCCAACTTCCTGATTCAATGTCAAGATCCGAGAAAAAAGAGAGAGCCGAGACGACAATAAGAGACATGGGACTACAAGATGCCATGGACACGAGAATTGGAGGGTGGAGTGTGAAAGGCCTTAGCGGCGGCCAAAAGAGAAGAGTTAGCATTTGTATTGAAATCTTGACACGCCCAAAACTTCTATTCCTGGATGAGCCTACCAGCGGATTGGACAGTGCAGCTTCTTATCATGTCATGAGTCGTATCATAAGACTTGCTCAACAAGATAGAAGGACTGTTATAGCGTCTATTCATCAACCTAGTGGCGAAGTCTTTGAGCTTTTCCATAATCTGTGTCTTTTATCCTCTGGTAGACAAGTTTATTTTGGTCCTACTTTAGCAGCAAATGAGGTATTATTGTAGTTTAAAAGCTCTATTAATATTCAAATTAAACTTAGATGTTTTATGTCCTAAACATTCCTAGTTTTTGCTGATTAGAATGTTTGATTTTATGCAGTTTTTCATATCGAATGGCTTTCCTTGTCCAGCTATGAGGAACCCCTCTGATCACTTCCTCAAAACTGTCAACAAAGATTTTGACTTTGTGAGTAGTAATTTTCTCATTATTGGCTAGTTAATTGGAAGTTGGGTGAGATTAGGCTTTTGGGTCAATAAATCTCCCGAGGATCATAACGTTTTTTACTATGATCTATTGATATTATCAATTTTATCTTTACAAGTTCATTATCTTCCTTTTAGATTCAAGACTTTTATCTTAGTCGTGTCAGTACGATAACTAACAATTTAGGATTGTGTTAGACTATATTTAGGTGTGTGATTTTTTTTAATGTTTTACTATATTTATATATACTTGCTAGCTATCTTATCAACAAACATACGTATTCAAACTTTGAGAAGCTATACTTGCGGCTAATGTTAATCAGGATATTGAGCAAGGACATGGTGGAAAGATAAGTGTTACAGAAGCCATTGATGTTCTTGTCAAGTCATATAAATCATCAGAGTCATGCCAGCAAGTTCAAGACAGGGTGTCTGAGATATGTCAAAAGGTACACAATAAAATTCATCAAGATTATATATTATGCTTAATCTCTGATTTGAGTTATTAAACTTAAAAAGATATATTCTTAAACTTAATTAGCTAAAGATGATATTTTCTTCTGCAGAATTACGGGACATTGGAGCAGAAGGGAAGCCGAGCAAGCTTCATTACTCAATGCCATGTTCTTACAAGAAGATCCTTCATCAACATGTATCGCGATCTTGGTTATTACTGGCTTCGATTAGTAATTTATATCACATTGTCCTTGTGTATAGGTACCATATTCCATGATATTGGCAACGATTATGGCTCAATTCAGGTGAATTTTTTTTATATATAAAAAAAACCCTTAGTCATTTTATATGTTTAAACCAGTACTAATACTTCAAATAATAGCCTCTTGTCCATCATAATTTATTTACTTTTAAACTTTCAGGCTAGAGGTTCAATGCTCATGTTTATTGCGGGATTCTTGACTTTTATGGCCATTGGTGGATTCCCTTCTTTTGTAGAGGATATGAAGGTATGTACTTGTTATTTCATTAGTCTACATTCACTAATTACTGATATTTTTATAGCTGATTTTAATCCTAATTTACTAGATTTTTACGCGAGAAAGATTGAATGGACACTATGGTGTAGCTGCATTTGTTGTGGGAAACACAATTTCATCCATGCCTTTCTTGCTATTGATCAGCCTAATTCCTGGTGTGATTGCTTATTACCTGGTCGGCCTACAAGAGGGTGCTGATCGTTTTGCCTACTTTTCACTACTATTGTTCGCCTGCATGCTTCTGGTAGAAAGCCTAATGATGATGGTGGCGAGCATTGTGCCAGATTTCCTTATGGGAATCATAACTGGTGCTGGAATTCAAGGCATAATGATGTTGAACGGAGGCTTTTTCCGATTACCAAATGATCTCCCTAAGCCAGTTTGGAAATACCCAGTGAACTACATTTCATTTCATAGGTATGCATTTGAAGGATTTTTCAAGAATGAGTATTTGGGACTAACATTTCCTAATGAAAAGGCAGGAGGGCCTCCAACAATTACTGGTGATGAGATTGTGAGGAATCTTTGGGAAATAGATACGAGTTACTCTAAATGGGTAGATTTGAGTGTTTTGTTGGGGATGGTGGTTTTATATAGACTTATGTTCTTTGGAATCATAAAGTTTTCGGAGAAAGTTAAGCCAATGATCAGAGCTTTTATGAGTAATTCTCGTATGAACGCAGAAGATGATCCTTCTTCGATATCCACTGCAACTGAATTAGGATGTAGTGTTAGGCGTGTTCGAGCTTTTTCAGTTCTAGATTGTAATTGTTACACGGTGGATTTAACGTTTCATGATTAGATCATGACCAATTAATTAAACATATTAATCTGTATCTGTATCTATATTTGTATCTGTATCTGTATCTGTATTTGTATATGTATAAATAAAAGAAAAAAGAAGAAGCTAATGCAGCTGGAGATAGATAGCAGCATGGCAAAGAGCATGGTGGTAAGTTGTAGAGGTGCAAGCAACTGTGCAAGTCTTTTTTTTTTTGTGTAAAAAGTATAAACGAAGCCAAAGTGATCCGGAAGTATTGAGTTCTTTCGATTTGTTTTTATATTATGGGTGTTTTTTAGTCATTTCTGCTCTCAAGGAGGTTAAATGTTTGCTGCCTGCTTTTTCTTTTTCGCTCATTAAGTCATTATGAATTGACAGTGTTAATACAAGATAAAATTTGTAACTAAACAAAATGAGGGGAGACCAAAAATTTTTATAGTGAGAAGGGAGCTAAAAAACTCAGACCAAGAAAGTGGGAGGGAGAGAGAAATTTGTTAAAAATTTAGAATAAATTTTAAAAGAAGGATAGATGAGGGAATAAAATAATTATTTTATTTTAAGCCACCTCCCTTAAAGTTTCACTTCTTTTTTATTTTTTTGGTTCTAAAGTTTAACAATCCACAATCAACTTCTCATACCTTCAAAAATTTAACTATTTAAACTCAATAAAGTATTTACTCTAAAAAGTAATAATTAATTTCTCAAATTGGAGTATAAATTATAAAGAAAATAAAGTTCGACCATAGTATATATTTCTCTGTCACTTACTATATGTCGTTTTAGAGTTCTGTATAAATATTAAAAAAATAATTGTATAATATTAATTGCATATATTATCTTTGTATTGAAGAAAAAAAATGCTATTTATTAAAAAAAATAATGAAACAATCAAAATTATATTTAATACTTAAAAATAATATTAAAAATTAAGCCATTAATATTTAATTAAAATTATCAAACTATAAATATTAAGCAACAGAAACACCACATTAAAAAAGGGAGGGAATATTAAGTGACAAAAACACCACGTTAAAAAAGGGTGGGAGTATTGAGAAAAATATGTCCCAATAGTCGCTTAGCAAGTGTAGTGTGTTTGACAGAAATGGATGAAGAGGAACACGAGGTGTACGGAGGAGAAATACCAGACGAAGGTGAAGACATTGATCCTCACAACGCCGACGACGATGCCGCCGTTAAAGTCTTTCCTTTATTTTCTATCTCTTCGTATAAATTTTATTCGATAAATAAACCCTAATTGATGGTTGATTGATTTGATTGTAATACCCTAATCGGGTATGATCTAGTGAATGTGTTTGTGTTGGCAGGACTTGGATGAGAAGAAAAAACGATTGAAAGATATGGGAGAGGAAGCTGCTGCTCTCCGCAAAATGCAGGCCAAAGTTGAGAAAGAAATGGGTGCTGTTCAAGGTTTGATTTTTTATTTTCTGTTAGGGGAGTTTATATCTTCTGAAATTTTACATGTAATATGTATGGAAAATTGTTTTTGGGAACCGGTGTTAATGAAGTCTGAGGAAGTGATTTAAAAACTGTATTTTGAAAAAGAAAAAGAATTGATTTGATGTAGATTTTGGCTAGTTGAAGAAGTGCTACTAATTCGTCCTTAGTTATGAGTACGTTATGGGCTCTTTCAAGAGTTTCAGTCCTTTCGCCCTATGTATGTGTTTATTGATGATATAGTCTATAAGGTTATTGGATTTCTACTCTATTGAATTGTTCACATTCAGTAATTGTTACAAGTGGCAGCTGTTTTAATAGGGAGATGAGTATGTGTAGATTGTTTCTAGTTTTACTTTAGCTCCATTTGGCACAAAAAAGGGAAAGGGAAAGGGAAGGGGGAGGGTTTTTGAGGCGAGAGGGTTGGGTAGGGTAAAGGAGCCTCCTTTTCCTGATGATGTGTGGTACAATTAGAAGCAAAGGAGGGGAAGGTCATAGGATGATTTTGTAACTCATATTTTTTAGTGTGCCCATAAACAACATAAAAAGATATGATGTGAATTATTATGTCACTGCACGGAAACACCTTAAAAGATAGTTATCTTCTTAGGTAAACTCTTTTACTTTCACTCCTCTAATCCTTCCACCTAGCGTTCCTGTCAAACACAATGTTAGTCTCTGTTAACAACTATTTTCTAGAGGTGTTACTTACTCATGATGTAAACATTTTTATAGAAGATTGATGGTGCCTGCTTGTGTTTTAATTCGTCAAACTTTTAAACTTTTAAATTTTTGTGTGTGTGTGTGTTGCTTTCCATTTGTTCTCTACTTAATCTGTTTTTGCTGAAGAATCCATTGTTTTTTCAGCTGATCCTGCTAATACAGCTGCTGCCCAGGCAAGCAGGGAGGAAGTGGATTCACGATCTATATTTGTTGGCAATGTAAGAATCAGTTTTTATGTTTCAATTTTTAGCAATTACTATTATTTGGCCTTACATACAAATTGGCAGAAGAAAGATTGTTAGGTTCGTGCATTAGGATGAACTTGGCTGGGTCACAATATGATTGGTTGCAGAAATATAAAGAAGGATCAGATGAAGTTTTCCGAACTTGACGAATTTCATGGTTTTCAGCCTTAGCCTAAAGGCCGTTTACTGGGTGAATGACTGAAGGAGTAAGGGTTTAAATTAGGCTGGTGGGGCCGAGGGGGCCGAGTGGTAGACTAAATTAGGGCTGCATGGGCGTTAGTGTAGCCTGAGAACTACTCCGTTGCAACCAAATGTTCTTAGGTACCCCTCGATGATAAACAGATAGATTAATCTATCTATGAATCCCTTGGACTTGCTTTCTGAGAATTCTATGGGTCTCTGACACTCTGTTTACCAAAGGACACTGGACACCTATCTTGGTGAAACTTTAAACTTCTACTGCTAATTGCATTCTTGACCAATGAGTCTTATCGTGTTTTTGTCATGTTTCTAACTATACCTTGTCTTGTAAGTATGCTCTTAGTTAGGTTGCCTTTCATAAAAATTGTGAAAAGAAGTTTTCATTTCTGTTACAAACCTGGTTCAAGGTTATAATTCTCCTAGCTAATTATCATGCATGGAAAGAAGTTTAGTTTCCAAATATGTCATTACGCCTGATGCGAATGAATAATCTCTCACTGGCTATGTGAACTTTGTTCTTCATGTATGCTTCCTTGAATAAGAAAATGCTAACTGCACATGTGTATGCACAAGCAAAGTGTGTTGATTATTTGGAAAAGTTGTTTATATTTTGGAACTTACAAAATACATACACTCTTCTGTGAGTGTTCCTGAAATTCAACTCCTCATAAGTGCATCTTTCTCCTGCCATTCACCAAGTTGTGGATTTACTTCAACCTTTCCATCTTCCTTTAGAATATGCTCTAAATGTGGCTCCTCGATTAAATTCTGCACTTTCATGGCCTGTATCAGTTGGGTCATCTGTGTACGCCATACAAGATAGTTTGATGGGTTCAATATCACTCTGCATATGGTTATTATGTTATGAAGAGAAGTGGCTGATAGTGTGATACTAGTCGTAACGACTAACAAGTAACGAGTGTTGTTGCCAGTGAGAAAAAGAAAAGACTCTCAGATTCCCACTTCGCATAAGGGGTTCTGCATCATCAGGCTCTCTATGTATAATGAGCCACCCACTCCCATTTCTGCTACTTGAAAATTGAAATTGGTCTTAATGTCTTATTTTTCATTGATAAGATCATTTTTGGTTTGTTTATCGTTTTAATAGGTCTTAGCATGAGTAAAAAAATGTCACGTATCTCAACATATGAAGTGTGTCTATGAGGTGTTAGTCATGCAAACAAAATGAACACTTTTATATTTGATTTTTGGTAAATTGAAGACACATCATACATATATGTTTGCGGGTGTTTGGAATGTATCAAGCACAAAACTTGTTAATGATTTTGAGCTTGAGTTACAAAGATTGTGTATTAGTTTGCGAGGGCTAGCCTGTGTTTTTTTATCTTTTGTTTCATTTGTTGTTTTGAGTTTCAAGAACTGATATTTCGAGTCTTTCTGATCCAACTATCTTTTAATAGAGGAGATATATAGCTTATTTTTTTGTAAGCTATTTTTGCTTATAAATGTGGAGACTTCTAATCCCCCAGGGATATGAGTTGACTAACAATCTTGCTATGGTCGCAGGGTTGTTCATATATCTGAATAGAGCTGGAACTTTACCCTGAATGTTGACAGACGATGGATGTTGTTTTCATTTTCCTAACTTGGATGAAGTATATGAATATTTTATACCTACGTGCTTGGAATTTATTTTATAGAAAGAAAATCTAATGAGGGGTAAAACAATAAAATCCCCCCAAGAAAGGGGGGAAAAAGAGATTGAAAGTGAATTATGAAAATTTTGAGAAAAGGAGGAAAAACACCCCAAGAAAAAGAGAGGAAGAAAATGGAAAAAGAAAAAAAAATTTGATTGGTTGGATATGTGATATGAAAAGAAAGCTTTTAACATCAATTGCCTACCAATTTCACGGAATTGTAATTTTATCCTTCCGTGAAAAACCGCGTGCCACTATACCAGCGAAGGTTAAAATGATAAGAGTAGTTGACTAAGGTTCTTCAAGCTCTTACATATATTCAAGAAGACCATTATAGTGTGTTGAAGTGCAAAGGCGAATCATTGCGATGCAATTGTTGCCAAACTTGGTTGCTGCTGGTGGAGGGTTGACTTTCGTGCCTCAAAAATTTCTAGTTATTGAGCAAGATGTGGTGAGGGTTTCTGAACATCTACTTGTATTTGGCCTAATTTTTTCTTTGTCCAGAGTTTTGCCTAATCCGATAGTAACATTAAGTATTATTTAATTACCAGAGTCGGTAATGTTACTTTCTGCAAGTGATGTGGCCATGAATTATCTGAATGATCTTGAAGTTTATACTATTTGTGCTTATATGGAATATATATTAATTTAAAAAATTCCCATATCTGTCGACTGTAATCTATTAATAGGTAGTAGGCTTATTGTGTTTTGACATCATGACAGTGGTTTTATTTGGGTTGATACAAGCTAATAAGGGAACCACACCAGCTTGCCTAAAAATATTGATGTTCATCTTGCCACCGCAATATTATCTCTTAAGTTAATACTATAAAGAAGTTCAAATATTATTCGGCTCTGCTTGTCAGGAGCTTCTACAAGTTAATACGATATATCTAAAACTAAGCTCCATTGGGAGTGTTAAAAGATAAACAAGCTATATATTGTCCTTTGCACTTTACTAGCGGATATGTGCATCACCTTTATTTTACTTGACCTTTGTGATTGGAAGGATATTTTTGTCTCATCTCTTTGGAATTGTCTGTGTAAGTTTATTCGGATTCCCAGAAAGTATAGATCATAAAGAATGAATGGTAAAGGCACCTTATTGTTGGCAAGTTGGTGTGGTGTTGGGGAGAAGGGGGGGGCGAAGGGCTATAGTTCTGAACTTTGAGATGTGTCTGCAAAAATTATATTATGACTTACTTGACTGATTCTGTGATCCAAGTTATTTTCTTACCAACTGTTTATTTTGTTGGTTTGTAGGTCATGGCTAAAAGAACAAATGTTCCTGGGATGAAGCAGTACCGTCCTAGGCGTTTTAATCCCTACTTGGGTTACAGATTTAGAAGGCCGTATGTACCGCCATATTTCTACTCTCCTTATGGATATGGGTAAGTATTTTTTTCAGCCACCCTATTCAATTCCTAAAATTTCACTTGGAGCCGGTTAATTGATCTGCCCAAAATCTTATGCAGGAAGGTTCCAAGGTTCAGGAGACCAATGCGCTACATGCCTTATCACTGAAAAAGTGGATGCGCTTAATAAAGGCATTTATATCTTGTGGCTGTATAATAAGAGAAAGCCGATAATAATATGTCATGATTATGGAGAGATGTATTTATTCTATCTGCATTATGACCATTATTATAATTAAGCATTTCCAATTGTGTAAACATTTTGTAATGGTTGTGGTCAGACGTGCTATGATGCTGATGTGATGGAGTATTTAGTATTTTGGGATAAAATAGTTGATGAGCATTAAGGCTCATTTTACTTTTAGTTTGCAAGGTGATTGTTGTTCGAGTGGCGGATATTCTCCTGCTGTGTAATGAGATTAGAGTATTGTAAAGAAGACAGAGAGTTGGTGAATACTAGAATAATTTCTTCAACTGTTGCTCAAATGGTTCCACGATCCCAACCATAAAGTTAAAGAGTTGATGAATATGCCTAGGCTTAAAGAGCTTTATCCACATTCTTCTTGTCTAAGAGACATGAGGGTTATGGGGAAGGATACAGAATTGGAACCACTCACTATTTCATTCATTCAGTAGGTAGTTTATTCTTCATTCTAATCCTTAGGCTATAGCTGAAGGGACTTAACATTCTTTTCATAATACCTAAATAAACTAAAACCAAAATGTATCCAACCCATCATTATATTTGAGCTTTGAGCATACTATTGGCGCACAGGTGAATATAATCAATCAGAAGCAGAAAAGCTAACATGCAGCGAACCCAACTCTTCCTCTCAATTCATCAACTCCTGCTTAACCCCTAAAACCCTAACAATGCAATCAATTAAAACACTCAAAAACTAAACAAAAAAACACCCCAGAATGTCACCCACTTCTCAAAACCACTTCCTCACAAATTCCCACCCCCTAGTCTCCTTCCGGTCCATAAACCCCAATTTCAAGAACCCTTCTTTCTTTTCCCTCTCCCTCTCCACCCTACTCACAAACACCCCGTATCTCCAAACCCCCAAAAATCCCGCTCTTCAAACAAATCTTTTTATACCCGTCGTGCCCCCATCAGAGCTTTTCAATCGCATAGTAGAATCATAGATAATGAACAAGAAGATGAAGCTATACACAATTTTGATTTCGATGCTTTTCTCTCAATTGCTGAAATTCTGTGTCTGGCTTCTTATGGGGTTATATCAATTGGTTATATTTTGAATTCCCAGAAGCCAATTTTGGTGGGGCTGTGGAATAAGGTTTTTGTGTGGCCATTTGTGTTGTTGGTGGGCGGGATGGTGATTGGTTCCGTGATTCGGAGGCGGCAGTGGAGGAGGTGTATGGATTCTTCGAGACTCACGGGGGTTCAGGGGTTGATTTGGTTGGTAGGATAGAGAAATTGGAGGAGGATCTTAGGAGTTCTGCCACAGTTGTTACGGTTATGTCTAGGCAGCTGGAGAAGTTGGGGATTCAATTTCGGGTTACTAGGAAGGCTTTAAAAGAGCCCATTGCTGTGGTAATTATAATTTTGCTGGCATTTGATGAATCTCATATTGGTTTGGTTTGAATCCATTGATTAGCTATTATCTAGAGGATGACTAATCCTTAAGTATGCAATTATTTATACTTATCAAATTATTAAAAATAAAATATGCAATGACATTTAACAGTTCAGGTTTAAGCCACCGAAGGTAGTTTTTATATTTCGGTATAAATTATTTTTCTGATAACAAATTAATGGTGCAAGGTACTTAGACTACAATATAGTGCACCTTACTAAGAAGCCATCAAGTTGCCTTTATTTTCAAGGTCTATATTTGGTATAAATTCTAACTTGCAGTTTTATATATAAAGACTGCAGCTTTGGCTCAAAAGAACTCTGAGGCCACTCTTGCGTTGGCAGTGAAAGAAGACATTCTGGAGAAAGAGCTTGGTGAAATTCAAAATGTTCTGCTGGCAATGCAGGTAAGTTAAACCTTTCAGAATCTTGTTGAGTTCTTTTTTGACAGTTCCAGAAGCACATTCATCTTTGTTTGGATCATTGCCTAAAATGCAGATTAGGTTAGAACAATAAGTGCTAAACTGTTTACACCTTTCCTTCAAATATTAATGTATCCATCCATATCCGTTCATGATTGTAACATGTTTAAACTTAAGTTGAACATTTATGGATTGGTAAACCAACTCAGTTTGAATATCTTACAAAGAAGGATACAGGTCTTATTAGATGGTTATTGTATTGTACTCGCTGCCAATGTTTCCCTTTTAAGTCCCAATATTAACCAATTTGAAGAAGAATAAATGAACTTTGTGTCAGTATTCACCCCTCTGGTTATTTTTATGATTTTCACTACCATTTTGCAGTATTCACCTCTCCTCTGTTCAAGTTTACCCCCACCTAGGAAGTAGGGATTCTTCATTATCCCAGTGAACTAACGTATCCCCGCACTAGATACTCCGATTCTTGGGGATTCGTAGGGATTCTCTACTCTTTTGTAACTTTTGTGTTTTGAATTATGCATGATTATTCTTGTTGTTTATGGCTTCATGTTTATAGAAACATGAAACTTTTAAAATGTTTGTTGGATATTTGTTTCAGTAGTATCTACTTTGTTGAATGTTTAATCATGCATATATATATATATATATATATATATATATATATATATATATATATATATATATATATATATGTGTGTGTGTGTGTGTGTGTGTGTGTGTGTGTGTGTGTGTGTGTGCGTGTAATAGTACACATAAGTTTATACATATTTTAATAATAAAATATGTGCCAAATCCAACTATACTCGAATCCCCATCTTTTAAAATTTGGCGAATCACGTATACCCATTTGATGCACCAATATCCCGCACTGTATCCGTGCTTTCTTAGACCCCCTCCCTCCCCTCCTCCCTCCCTCCCTCCCTCCCTTTCTTTGTCACAGGGAGTAATTTGTCTGTTTTCTCTCTCTCACTCACTCACAGAGAGAGAGAGAGACATGCTCAATCAAAATTTACAAAAGTGTAATAAGTAATACTATATGTTACCATCAAATTGGGACTTCAAATCCTTGACTTCTCCCTGTTGGCAGAAGATAATACTCAAGCCACCAGCTGGTGGTCCTATTTCAGTATATCCAGTTATCCACTATAATGCATCTACTAATATCTACTAATATGATTGCATGAACTGTTAGGATGTAAGTTCTATTATTTGCATATTTAGTCTCCTCTTTAAGTTTTAATATCTGGTCTGGAAACTTATTAATTCCTTGATTCTTTCCTTCCCCTGTTTTTTTAGTAGTTGGTTTGATGCTCCTTTGTTCCTGTTTTATGCTTGCTCAAATGTTTACATATGCTTTGTTATGGTTACCTTGTCTACTTTTGTTGAATCATCCATATCAATGTACGTTTGTCAGATTGCCTATATTCAGTTGTTGTTACTTCATTAGCACAGTAAAAATAATAATCTTGAGTTGCAGCTTGCTCTTTTATTAGGCTGTGTGGATATGTTACGATCTATTTTTTGATTGGCTGCTACAACGAATATGCTCACTTCTGTAATGATCATGCGATCCATCTACTCCTTCAATCACCATTTCAATTGCTTCCTGTACTATTAAAAGAAAAAGAAGAGCTTTCCAATATCAAGTGATTGCAGCGAGGCAGTAGTGGGGTTTGTAGGAGACCTATAATTCTCAATATCATCAAAGAGATGATTATCTGCTTGGCCTTGCTGCCATTTTTATATGAGATGGGAAGATTTCCTAGTCCGGTTTCTAACTCGACCTTTAAGATCCTATTCTTTTCTTTTACTTTTCCCCTCTTCTTTGTGAGGAACTTGTGCTTAATCAGCATGAAGCTGAACAATGATGTACGTTCCTGTCAAATACCAGGAGCAGGATTTGTCTTTCATCTTTTCATCATCGTAAACCAGTTTTTTTTCTTCTTTCTCATTTTTTTTGGAGATGCTTGATTAGGAGTCCTTGGCATTCTCAGTGAAAAGAAAAACAATGTGGCCCCACATATGCCCTCATCATACTAAAAACATCATAATACCAGAGCAAGAACTTTACCCTGTCTCATGTACTTTCTTAATTTTCTGTGTATGCATTGGGTTGGAAAATTAGTCGGATAATATTGTTAGAAGTGTGAACATTAAAATATCATTAAAAATAAAAAAAATGTCCATACGAATATTCTGGACTGTTAATGTTGATCTCGTAGTACCTGTTATTTTAGTTAAAATATCAAAGTGCTAAATATGTTGAGCTGATTGTTAGTCATATCTGTAGGAGCAGCAACAAAAACAACTTGAGCTAATTCTTACAATTGTAAAGAGTGGAAAATTCTTGGATAGCAAGCGGGGACCAAGTCAAGACCAGGACAAAGTTGAAACACATAACTTAGGTGCTGAGGGGATAAAACAGATGCGCCCCAACCAAATTCAAGCTTTGGCTGGAAAAGAAATCAGCAATGACAAAGTGTAGAATTTGAAGAAACAAAGTCCTTGTTAAATTTGCTTATTTTGCTCAAAAGTAAAATTAAGTGCAGGAATTCATTTGTTCAAGGCAGTTGGAATCTTATGGTTGCATTTGGCCCGTCATGGAGAAATATGTTCTGGACAGGATCGTATGTCCATCTTCCGGGGAGAAGGAAAATCAATGGAAGAGGAGGAGGAGGAGGAGGAGGAGAAGAAGAAGATATGAAGCAGAAAATGGAAATGTGTTCCATTCCTGGTTATAGAGATGCATTTACTGATATGGATATCATTTTTGTGTTTGGAGTGGCCTTTGCTTATGCTGCAGAGGGTTCTAGATTGTTTAACAGTGTTGGGAACTAATTATAATGGAAGGAAACATACGACTACATTCTAATTGCCTGGGGTTTCTATTTGTTAAATTTGTGTACCAGTGTAGCATTTCTCTTGCTATTAGAGCAAATCCAATGGGGTGTTATAATTGGTTTTATAGTCAAATTATAGCACCAAATGGCAAAAACACAAATCCAACCCAGTTCTATAATTAGTTCTAAAATAGCAAAATGCTATACTTGGTTCTAAATATAGAACCAAGGATGACAAAGGATGACTAGTCATCCTTTGACATCTCAAACCCCAACTGAAATTAACAGAAAATAAAGAATCGGACATACCTAAAACTGAACGGAAAGTGGTCGAAAAACATGGAACCCGCCGAAAAGTGTCCAGTACGCTTATTGAGGTTGAATGTGTATTTATAGAAAAGTTGGAGAAAGTTAGATGAGAAAGTTGGGTAGAATGGTGGTTGAGGAAAGTTAGATGAAAAAGTTAGATAATAAAAATATCTGGGTTGAATGGTGGTTGAAAACGGTGGAATGGGGGGTGCTATAATTGTGGATTGAAAAATAACGTAGATAGTTGAATTGGAGTTGAAAAAGTAATTAACAATAAGATGGAGGGAAAGTTAGTTAAATTTGAAATAATTTGGTGCTAAAATAGAACCAATCACTGGAGACTGGGTTCTATTTTAGCACCAAAAAGTATTTTTTGATGCCAAAATATAGCAATGGCTACTATAGCTGTAAGACCCCAACTTTTATAAATAAAGATGAATTTTCTATAAATATCATTTTTGAATATTATGGAATGAATTTGATATAATGTTATAGTTGTGGGTAATATTTATAAATTTTGCAAAAGTACATAAGTTGTTATATAATATTCGATTGGTGGGGAATATTCATTTTAACGAGGAATATTCGTACAAGCAAGACAATCATTGGTGGACCTCCCATAACGGAATTATTATTCGGATCGAGAAAAGCGACAAAAATACTTTTTATGAAAATAACGGTGGAAGTTTTACTGTTAACTGTTGAAACAACGGTGTTAAAAGAAATGCGAATCTGTAGTAGCACAAAGAAGACACTACCGGTATTGATTATTGATGCTTATGTGATAAGTCACCATTTTGTTTTATTGGTATTATTAATGTAATAAAATAGAATTTTTTTATATAAAATGTAATACTTTTATAAAGTTATTCGTTTTATTAGACTAATAGTAATTTTTTTATATAAAATGTAATACTTTTATAAAGTTATACATTTTTATTAGACAATAATTAGAATATATTATATTTTATTATGCATAGTGTTTCAGATAGTGCAGATATAGTGTTTGCATAGTAAAATCTTTTTATAAAGTTATTAATTTTATTAGATTATAAATAGAATATATTATATTTTATTTAAAAGATTTTTCTTTAAATATGGACCGTCAGATTAAAGTAAATCAATCGGACCATTCATGAGTTAGTTCTTATGCAATCCATTTTCTATAAATATAAGCTCATTCCTTCATTATTTCTTATTTAATTCATTGAACTTTGAAACTAGAGAGAGAAATTATAGAAGTTTATAGAAAAGTATTCTCTCCTTCCTACTCTTATATTCAGTTTTATTTTACGGTAAGGAATATTATTTCTTTTGTATTCATGAAGAGAACTTCTGTAATACCCGCGATTTTTAATAAATTATAATATTGAGAATAAAGATTTGTTTGCATATTTATTTGAATATAAATATATATATATATATATATATATATATATATATATATATCATCGACATGTGTTGTGATGAGCATTTTAATTGATTAAGCTAAGTGATAATTAAACAATGAAGCAAAAGCGAAGAGAAGCTTAGTTTGAACTTGTGGAGTTATGCCTAATGTGGCAAGATGATGAATTGAGAAAATACTAATTTAACTAATGATGGAATTAATTAGTATTACTAATAAGTAAATAATTTCATAATGAGATTGATTTATTTGTTATTCGTTAATTATCATGAATAATAGTGTGTGGAGAGAAATCATATATAATAAGGTTTTTCATTTAATATAAAGTGAGGGGTGACATTGTAATGAAAATAATTATTATATAACACTATGTGATAAAAGTAAGCTTGACTTAGGTAATTGACCAAGTTGTATAAAAAGTCTTATGTGACATATTGATGTGTGTGAGAATAATTAAATGGGTATTTTAAACTTATGAGAGAAAGTAACTTGATTAAATAAATAAATTAATAATAAGTAGCATTGGTACACAATTAAATTATATCCTAGTCTAGAATAATTATTACTTGAAATAAATCAATGTACATGGATTATATGATTTTATGTGTAATATATGAGTGGGTGTATTTGTATGCTCTAGTGTGAACAAAGGGCAAAATGAACCTAAGTGTGCTACTAAGTGCTGAGAATTGGCTGGTGTCCCAAAATGAGAGTCACTTCTTTTCTTCACGTTATAGGCCATTGGCCTAGTCCCTCAACACCAACTCCATAGCTAGCAAATCATGGAGAAGGGAGTGGGCTAAATTGTACTCTTCTACCAAATCCTTCATAACCATTAGCTTCTTCTCCATTCCAATGGTTTGATTCGTTGCACAAAATCAAATTGGTCACAAGCTTGCCTATAAATAAAGCCCCTCTCATTCATAAGCATGTTGCTAATTTCTCTGAGATTTCTAGTAGGAGTGTGAATATTGTGAGCTTATATAATCTGCAAATTGAAGCTATAGTAGCAATTCAACTTCAGAAAAGGTAACCTTTCCTCTAGATGTTCATACACTCAAGCTTTCCAAAGTTCATGAGTATGAAAACACTTGTTTAAGTTGAAATGGTTATGGTTGAAACATGCTAGAATCTGTAAATTTAGGTTAGATATTGTTAATGTGGTTAAAAACGAATTCAATGAAAGTTAAACGAAGTAAAATGATCAAATAACGGATTCGTAAGGAAGAAAATTGCTATGTGTGTTAAACTTTGAAAAAAATGGCAAAAACCTTGAATTGATCTTTGAAATTTATTGTTTGTATGTGTGGGAATGTTAGAAGTATGCTAGGAAGGTTATGTAGCAAGTTTATAACAATTATACATGATTACATTGTTGCTTGGATGAGAATTGGGTCGAAAATTCCACAAAAATCCGAACAAAGGTGTAACAGGGAACACTGCTCGTGTTTTAGTTAGGGGCATGCGCCTTACGTGGGGTCCTGAAGAGAAAATGCCTACTTTCAACGGGGGTCTTATATCAGAAAAGAAATTTTGTTTGCTTATTTGATGCAAGAAGTCTTACACTCCACTTAATTTCAAGAACATACACACTCCCTAAACATATATCAATGTATTTTACAAGGTGTTTAGTAGATTTGGAATTGAATCATAACCTTTTTAAAGAAAAGTTAAAAGACGAAAAACATGTTTATAAAACCTTACGCCTTTTTGAATCTAGCCTTGTGAGCATATGTTTATGGCTTAATTGGTTTGATAAATACATATGAAGTGTGGACTCAATGTACCTTGCATGTATAGATTGATAGTCATGACATCTTAGTGATTGAAAACCAATTGAGATAACAAACTCTATGAATTATATTGTGAACTTAGGAACAATTAGAATAGGATGCGTATGCCTCTAGAGATATTCGACATGTTCACGCATCTAGTTAAACATTGTGATAAATTATGCAAGCATGTGTAAAAAGAAGTTGTTTGACAATATTATGTAGTATAATGAATACTATGGCTAGTTGATTTATGTAAAGGACTCTTTTTAACTTTGAAAGATGGAAATATATGAATAACTTTAATAAAGGGTCAAAACTAGCTTAAAGGTTCTTTAATATGTGAAACAACTTAAAAATATGTAGAGTAAGAGATATTTTGCAAATACAAAAGATGAGCATATAGTACAAAAGACTTTAAAGGTAAAATCAATGTGAGTTACGCATCTATGAGTTTGAATGTGTGTAGCCTACATGAATTTAGGTATGTGTGATGGAAGTATGTGAAAATGCATATCAAGTATATATGACTAATGAATACATATACATACACATATAGGATAACGTAATTCATTGAAGTGATATTACGCTTTAAGTGGTAATCAACGCTAAAGGCAAGTCTCCTAACTATCACAACTTTGGATTTTGTGCGAGCTCTCTAACTTCCATTGATTCACATATCGAATACAAGTTATCTAAATTCCTACATTGTATATTGTATGAATCCGAATTATTGATATACTTATATTGAGCAAATGACTATTACTATTCGAAAATCAATTACTTTGACATTATTACGAGGATTAGACTTATTGTTCTTAAAGTGCATTATAAAAGTTGTCTAAACCTTTGATTCGGTTAGACTGTTATCATATGTTAGAAAGCTATCCAAACCAATTGACTTGGTGCGAACTCTTGAAAATCTACTGAGATGAACAACCCTCTTAAAAAGGGGGAAATTCTATATTGTCGGGGAACCAACGTGCGCACACAAGTATGATTAAATGTTATGCATAACGTAGGGTACCTTAGACTGATCACCTGTTGTACTCGTTTATCTTGAATTGCAGTATAATACTGTTAATTCTAGTAAGAGTTCATAGTCTTTAACGACTGCTCAGTATTCATTCTTATTGAACCTCGAAATAATTAAACCTTGAAATATTATTGATATCCTTCAATCTTTAGTGAAATTTATTAAACACTTTTGATATTTCTTGATATCCTTGAACTACCATTTACTGTTATACCCTTAAAGATTCAAATGCTATAACTGTTCATTCTCTTTGCTATATTACTTACTGGGCAAACTTGTTGCTCATTCTTGCTTCCCTAAAAACATTACAGTTAAGTCAGAGCCAGGCGGTACCTCGGGAAAGGACAAGGGGAAGGGCAAGGCTACGGAGTAGCTTAGTTCTTTAAGAGTATTAGTATTATTATTTCTATGCGTATTATGATGTACTAAGGATGATTAATTATGTTTAAGTTTAATCACTGGATTGTTGTAGTAATGGTTACGGAACCTTGGGACGCGAATATTTATATTATATCAATGTAAATTATTATATTATTTTCGTTGTTAATGATTTTAGTGTGATGTTAGAATTAAGACGTGGTATGTAACCAAATTCGAGATACGAGTGTCGAATTTGGGGCGTCACAACTTCGTTATTCCATTCTTTATTATTCTCTTTGGAATAACCAGATTATCTGGACTACCCTATACTTGGTGACATTATTCTATTATTCCGTCTTTATTATTATTACATTGGAATATCACATACATGCGTTTTACGTGGGACTGGTTCCGTCTTTATTATTCTTGTTGGGACATCACATCATGCGTTTACTTGGGACCGGGTTCCATCTTTATTATTATTTTGTTGGAATATCCCGTTTACATGCGTTTACGCCTTGGGACTGGTTCCGTCTGTATTATACATTGGAACATCCTGCCGGTGCGAATTTCGCATGACTGGTTCCGATTATTTATTATTCATTGTTGAATAACTTGCCTATCTGGCACCGCATGCATGGTGATTTCTTTTGTTATTCCATTCGTTATTATACTCTCGATTGGTTAAAGTTTTGACTTTATACTCCATGAAATTAGTGGAATATCCTCGATATTTGCAAGGCTTCATCCAAAGATCTTTTCGTGAAAATATTTTTCTGAGTATTCTTGAATTTTACTCTACAAAGTAGTATCATGTTGACAATTTGGACGTTATTAGTTCCTAGATAAATTAATTCTTGAACTTGTTTTATTGAATTCTTATATCATTGTCATCATCCTCATGTTTATATTATGTTGAAAGTCATCTGTGGCCTGTAGTGGATAGATGGACTTGGTATGATTATGACCAGGGATTATTCGGTGTAATCATGACCGTAATGTTACAAATGATGTGAAAAAAGTCCTCATTGGCCCGTAGTGCATTGATGGACAGTTGTTGGCATGATCATGACCATTAATGAATACACAAATATTCTTGGCCCGTAGAGCATGGATAATTGTGGTCGTGATACTAAAGAATATCTGGTCAGTAGTGCGGGGGTGATTCGATGATGTGAATTATTTATTAAACCGAGTCTCAAATGATAAAAGTCATGAAAAACCTTTTAAATCATGAAGATAGTAGATTTTATTATCTACTTGACTCTTCTAATGGATTGCTTGTTCACCGCAGCAGATTAAACTTGATGTTTGTTATATTTTATCGGTTTAACATTGTTGAAGGCTAATGATAATTTATTCTCGCATTATCTTAGTCATAATATTTCTTCTTTTGGCTAGTTGAGCTCACCCTTTCTTTCCTTTGTTCTCTTGGAAAATGGGAATATAAATTTGGGGATGAGTGGGGAACGGAGTGATGGACCGGATGATAAGTATTAGTAGTCCTCACTATTACATTAAATAGTGTGACAATAAATGTAATGAGGACTTATTTCGAGAGTGGATATTGTCAGAAGGCAAGATTTGTATTAAAACTCATGACTCTTTTGTTGTATATTAAAGATTGTATTTGTATTCTGTACCATGTATTTGGCGACTCAAAATAGGTGATGTATACCTATTTTGGGGGCGTCACAGTAGCCATTTTGACATTACCATTAGATTTGCTCTTAAGGTGGCTTTTGATAAAACTATATACGAGCTTATTAAAATAAAATAGAGGCGCTGTATAAAATAATAGATGCTCTTTTTAAATAGAGTTTAAATGTTAAAAAATTATTTAATTACTAATCAGTATAGTATATTTGTATATTTGAATACAATATTTTACTATTTTACCCTTAAAATACATTTTTTTTTTGCATAATTGGTCAAATTTCTCGAGTGTTTTGATGTGTGCAATAGGGCGTTGTGACCAAAGTTGATTGTGTAAAATAGTTATCAAGTAAATATTAAATACAAGGCTTAAATATGAATTAATATCCTACACTATATGTAATATTTCACTTCGGTGATCCATATTTTAATTTTGTCAATTAGATGATTAAACTATTAAATTTTTTCAATTGCAAAAAATTGAACACACGTCAGAAATTTTCGACGTGGCAACTATATAAGAAGCTTTATAAAGTGGTGTGGCAAAAAAAGAGTTTTAAATCATAATATTGTTTGTTTTGTATTAATTAGTTATGTTATATAATTTGTTGTTTGACCATTTTACCCCACACCAAATCAGATTTATTTATTTTATGATTAAAAAACTCTTTTTTTGTCACACCAGTTTCCTAAGGCCCCACACAAGTTGTCACGTCAGCAATTTCTGTCGTGGCGTGTTCAATTTTTTACAATTAAAAATAATTAATAATTTAATCATCTAATTGACAAAATTGAAAGGTAGATCACCGAAGTGAAATATGACCTATAGTTTAGGGTACTAATTCATATTTAAGCTTAAATAGAATAATGATAATGTAACACTAATCCTCCGTCGTGTATTTCTTTGTGTTCGCTACTTGTGTATTTTTATATCTTTCATTCATTACATTATTAAAGAAAGGATTAATTGATGTATTAATTATTGTATTATGAATTCATTTTTATTATCGAATTTTTTTTGTTATAAACATATTATTAATTATTGTAAAATAATTTGTCTCATAATTAACACATGTTAACCGTTAGTCTAGTAAGCACACATTTATTTTTTTTGAACGAAATATTAAGTAAATATTATTTTATAATTTTTTGTTTTAATATAGTAGTGTGTTTATAATAAAAGAAATTCGTTAACCGTAATGAAAATTATGAATTAAAGAAGTAAACAAGCTTACACAATGTTACGAGGCTTGCATAAAACGTGAGAGGCTAGGGGGGCCCATCCAAGATTCTTATGTAAATTAGTACTCCATTTTATAGTACTATGTCTATAACCTTTTGTCCTATCAAATTATTACACTAAAAGGACTTGACTGATTTTCTCGAGTATCCCATCCTTCCATGTGACCCTGATTAAAAATATCTTATACACAAAAAGACAGAGCAGAGCATAGAGACAGCCGATTGTCGACCCCCTTCCCCTTGTGTTGAAAAATGACCCAAAAGGCATCTTCCTCAGCTTTATAATAGGCAGAGAGAGAGAGAGAGAAGTAACCAAATTGCATACACCAAAAGCTTCAATTCTATATGCATGTTACACCCAAGCTTTGCCTTCTCTCTCACCATTGCAGGTGAGTGACCAAAGGAACAAAACCCTTTTGCCCTTTTTGACATTATTATATATATATATATAGGCCGGTTGCGATGAACTAATCCGTTGACTGACCGGCTATAGCGACGGTGCTCAAAAACCCATCGCCGTAACTGGTCCGTCAGAGATCCTCTCCACATGTGTGTATATATATATAGGATTCTATTGCCTTGTTGAGAAGCTAAACCATGCTTTAGCAAACACAGCCTTGCATGTATTGACATAATTGGACAGCCTTAGTTGAGGTTTCCATGCTCAAGCTGGGTTTGTAACACAACATCCAGTTTAGTCATGAGTTAAATGTGACACAACAGGATGGGAACGCCGCATATAGCTCTTTTCTGAACTTTTGGTACATGAAGAACTATTGAGTTTGTTACCTCTTTCATGTCAGGATAAAGCTTGTTTACTACTTTATGTAAAATTTAATTAATTATTGTAATTTCGAGCCATTAATGTGAATTTATTGATATGTGATGTCAATTACTTATTTATGAGAATTCATTATACTCGATCCAGTTAGCATGAAGTTTATTATTCGGTAAGTTGGTCAATTGGCCAGTAGGTACTCTATTGGCCAATTGACCAACTTACCCAAAAATGAACTTTATGCTAACCACTTCCTTCACGATTGTTCTCTCTGAAATATAATTTACTCCACCTGAATTTTTTGACCTTGCAGTTACATCTCCCCAAGTAAATTGTCCTGTGCTGCAAAAAATGTGGGTGAGACTTAAGATTCCAGCTTTCATTTCACTCTTCTATTCATTCTGACAGATCTGATTCTTTTTGTCTGTTTTCATGCTTCTGTATTTGAGTGAGAAGTAAGCAAACTACAGAGACTCCATTTTTCTTTCTTAATCACCCCATTGGCTTTCTCATCCTGTAAATAGCAATGTCCGAGCAACCAGAAGGAGAAGTAACAGGCACATTTCATTTTTTTTTTATATGATTGATACAATAATGATTTCTTTTTCCATTAGAAAATAACTGCAAGATACAAGGCTACAACTTGTTCATATATACATTTTCGAAAGCATATAAACCTCCAAACAAGTAGTAGTATATGCATAAGTTTGGAGAATATGAACATACAAAATTTTCATACCAAATTTTCATACAGAATGATTTGATCCTAGTATTTTGAAACTTATAACATGATGTTGCATTTGTTTCAAAGAGATGTAATCCCAGTGAGTCGCATCATATTGTATGAAAATTTTGTATGAAATTTCTATTTGTTTAAATTCTCAAACACTTTCTTAACTCCATCAAACACTTTAAACAAGTAAATTTCAAGGGGATTGTGGCCAATCAAATCCAGCATCCTCGGCATCAGGACCGTCGTAAAACCACATTTCCACATCCTCAATACTCTGTTCATCTTCCAAAAACCCATCCGATGTTGTCTCATCGTAGTAATCATCCATATCACCCGCCACAAAATCCCATGCCAAATATCCAGAAGAACCGGAGTAATCAGAGGAAGCGTCCCAGCCATTCATCTCATGATAATAATCTACAACAGGGGGTCCAACGACCTTCAGCCCCCGGAACTTTTTGACGAATTTTTCATCAAGATTCACATTCCAACACCCTCGGACATCCAATAATTCAAGCAGCTGACAGTTTGTGAGTATCTCAATCACACTTTCTGTACTGAGAAGCAAATAGGCAATCTCAAGGTGCTTGAGTTTGGGCATTGTGGCAGCAATGGCAAGAGCCTCATCATCTTGAGAGAGCTTGCCGATTACCTCAAGTGGGTGCATTATTCGCCGCAATGTAGTCAGGAATTTACAGTGCTTCCCAATTGCCTCGATGCCTCGGGCTCCCATATTTATGCAGTAACTCAAGTCCAAGAAAGTGATAGTAGAGAGCATTCCAGCAAATTGTTCCACTATGGGATCACTTATTGCACTTCTTGAGGACTTCAAAGTCTGAAGAGACTTGGCACTAGCAACCAAGACACCGAAAAATAATCAATAGCCCAAATAATCATATCACCAGAATCCCCTATGACCCAAAGAACATATTATTTTTTCCAACAATGGGTATATAATAAATGTTTCTGTTTGAGAGGGGTATAATGTATTAAACTAAATATAAATTGAAGCTTGTTCACTTGTTGGACCTAAACAGATCATGGAGTTCATCAGTTCATGGAACTTGTGTAAGTGCTAGTCGAATATATATTGTGTTTCTTGGTATTCCAACAATTTTTGTTCGATAAGAGATAGTCAATCCTTGCTATATATTAGATAGATAATGAATTATAAGAGAGACCCGGATTCTCAATTTCATAAATAATTGTGCACTTCCTAATACAACACATTGCATTTCGAGGCATATTACAAAGTAGAGTGCAATAAAAAAATGGTGATATATTGAACTTACTGGACTGCGATGAAGGAAAATGTTTGGTCATTGGAGAGACCAGAAACACAGAGCTTGCGGAGTGAACCACAACTTCTTCTGATAAGCATTTGAAGCATTCGATCGATATTTTCAGGGCGCTGATATCGACTCCATTCTTCAATATCTATCTCTTGCCAACAATAAGGCCCCATCACTGCTCTCCCCCATGATTTGCAGACCCTTGGGACAACAGTAAGTACCTCTTCAAGAGAGAGATTTTTGAATATCAGCCCAAGTGCATCAGGTAATAGTTCATCCCAACACCTAAAATTGCATCCTTCCTCCATTTAGTCTTTTCTTTTGCTGCCACATTTATATATATTTATATATTTTATAAAACAAACATTTAGAATAAGAATTAAAGGCCCAAATAGAAATCAAGAAGCTGCATAGGACAAAAATGCAAAGACAGATTTTTTTCTTCTTCTTTATTCCAGAATAATTTGAAACCTGACAAATAAGATATTGAACATCGAGCAAAATAAAATAAAGTATTGCATACCAAATAAAGGAATCAACTTTATAGTAGTAATGTGCGTGTGAGGGGTAAGAGAGAAAGAGAGTGTTGGTGTTGACGTGTTGTCAATATATGAGTACAAGAAAAGGAATGTATATAAGTCACTTTATTCTAATCTTCTAATATTAAAAATAAATTAATTGATGGATTAGACTGAGATTTCAATTCTGATGCATCAAAAAATTAATTGAACTTTATTTGAGAAAGGAAACACAGAAACCCATCACACTCCTAGAGAGAAGAAAATAAGCTAGATATAGAGAACGTTGAATGTTAGTGAAACACTAATTAGCAATACCAATTACCAAAAATATCGAAACCCATATCCCAAAACAAACAGTAAAAAATCCCAGGCGGAGAAAATTGAAGAAAACTAAATCCCCAGAAAGAAATATTACAAAAATTTAGACAAACCCACAAGTTCATATTTATATATATATATATATATATATATATATATATATATATATATATATATATATATACTGATTAGTCAAACTAAAACAATAACACAGATCAAGAAATTGCATTAAAAGCAAAGCTACCATTCAAAGAAAAGGGGGAAGAACAGAGATATTTTCCGCTTCATTAATGTATAAATTGACAATGAAAAGAAAAGAAAACAGGTGACATTAAACGCTTTCCAGTTCTGAGAAAATCAGAATTACCTGGAAAATCACAAGCAAGACAGTATCTTTAATTGCATGATCATCTTATATGAAATTTGTAATAGGAGTAACAATCTGGTCAGTACAAGTGAACTAGGTAAAACTATGAAAAATAAAGAGGAGAGATAGAAAAGGATTATCAGGTATTTGTACTCTTGGATCTAAAGGGTCACTGCTTTATCCGGCTAAAATGAAGTATAGATAGGGATTTTAAAGTGAGAGAAAAAGAACAGCAGAAAAAAACCAAGAATTATTGTAGAGTAGAAAACAATAGAAGAAGGAAACAGGTGAAAAGGTATTTGAAAAGATAAGAAAAATGGAGTCTTGTTATTGAGTGGTTTGTATGTGTTTGAAGTGGAGAGGAGATACTATTTTTAGTGTATTTTTCCATCTACTTTAATACCAACTCTATGTGTCACTGTGTACTTCAGATAAAAAAATTATTAGTTTTTTTTTTATTTAATTATTTATTTTTGTGGTTTTTTGATTGAGTCGGCAAAGAGAATATTTTTAGGAGTGGTTACTATGGTTCTAACTTTGGTCAATTAATTAATTTAATATCGATACGTAGGTGGTGATAATTTATTTATTTGTGTATCAACACTGTGACCAACTTATCATAAAGTTAACTTTATTTTTGTTGCTTTAATGATTGGAAAAGGAAAGACTAGATTGGCAAAAGAAATTAAAAGTACTATTCGCCTTTTATATAAATCAAATTTGCTTTTCCATAGTAATTATATATACTGCTACAAAGTTTTTGGAGCTTGTTCTTTGTTTTGCAGTTTCACAAGGTGGTGTCACATATTTATTTACTAGAATTTATAAACTTGGAAGAATTTGCTAACGGACTTTTCAAGAAAGAAAAGGAAAGAAAAATTTGTAATATAAAGTTATTTTATTCAATTTTTATATATACTATTTTGATCTATTCGGTCACTATTTCTTCTTGGGATAAAATTGGTTCTAATTTATCTTTTTTCATAATTTCTTAATGATTTACTATATTTTTGTAGGTGCCATTCAGGCCGGTCTTGGATTGTTTGACCGAATCAGGCAAAACATAAAGTCTAACCAAATCAAATCGATTCAAGTCGGTCTTTGTGCAAAAATAAAAAACAAGAGGGACTAATTGGTAAAACTTGATGGATCAAAATAGCTAAAAACCAAGTCTTTATATAGCTAAGAAAGAGTAAAATGAGAAAAAGAATATAAAATGCCAAACGTTTTCCATATAGTGAACGTAAATTAATCTCAATTTTATAAATTATTTTTTCCTTTGTGCAATTAAATGAAAAAATCAACAAACTTAATAATGAGAGCGAAAATAACAAATAATTATTTACAAAAAATATAATATTTAATGTAAAAAAAATTCTTAAAGGGAAAAAACATAGAAATGTCGGGAAAACCCACGAACAATGGCGAAGCCTGAAATAATGTTTAGTGGGGTCAAAATTATTACTAAACTATAAATAATTTGGCGGGGTTCGGGGACAGTGACCCCGAACCATTTTTTTTTAATATTTTGTACTTTCGGATCTCTATCTCTCTCATTCTCTCTCTCTCTCTCTCTCTCTCTCACACACACACATATATATATATATATACTATATTACAATAACAATATAATAAGTAATAATATATGGTATATATACATATATTGGCTCATAATAGACTTTTTTAATTATAACTGTTCATAAGTAATTAATTCATTAATTATTTTCAAAAATAATATAAATTAAATTTTTTATATTTAATTTAAAATATTATAGAGAGATATACATATATTGAGAGTATACGAGTAATATGTGGTTAAAATTTCATTGATAAGTTAATGAATTGTAATATAATAATTTTGTTCGCGAAATATTCTAAAAGTATATTAAATCCAATAAAAAATAGAATTCTCATAATTAGGATTCTATTTACTAACTAAAGGAGATGACACTTATGCTATAAATAAGGGATGTTCCAGTATATTCAAGATACACAATTATGACTTTCATAGTAATTTTATCTCAGAGTCTTCCCGAAGCTCCCTAACTCTGGTGAACATTTTTTGCAGGTAATCTAGCGAGATCGAGGTAGTTACGTGGCGGTCAATGTGACGCCCCCAAAATAGGTATACATCACCCATCTTGAGTCGCCAAAAACATGGTACAGAATTCAAATACAAACTTAATTATACAACAGTCGTGTAAAATATGACTAAACATATGCGGTGAGTTTTAATACAAATATTGTCATCTAGACAATATACAAACTCAATGGGGTCCTCATTACATTTATTATCACACTATTTCATTAATGAAAGTGAGGACTACTAATACACCATCTAGGACCATCACTGTTCTCGACTAGTCTCTGCTACGTTCTCATTTCTCAAGAGGATAATGAAAGTAAAAGGTGAGCTCAACTAAATAAAGAAGAAATATTATGACTAAGATAATGCGAATAAATTATCATTAGCCTTCAACAAAGGTGTTAAAGCGATACAATATAACAAACATCAAGTTTAAGCATAGCGGAACAAGAATCCATTAGAAGAGTGAAGTAGAGAATAAAATCTACTATCTTCTATGATTTAAAAGGTTTTCATGACTTTTATCACGAGACTCAACTTAATAAATAATCCACATCATCCCCAAGACTACTACCAAAGATATTTATTAAGATCACGACCACAAATTATCCATGACACGCCAATGATATTCGTGTATTCATCAATGGTCGTGATCATGCCAACAATCATCCATCAATGCACTACGGGCTAATGAGGACTTTTTCCACATCATTTATAATATTACGATCATGATTATAGAATAATCACGGTCGGTCATAATCATACCAAGTCCATCTATGCACCTATGTGCCACAAATGACTTTTTAACATAATATAAACATGAGGATGATGACAATGATATAAGAATTTAATAAAACAAGTTCAAGAATTAATTTATCCAGAACCAATAACGCCCAAATTGTCAACACGATACTTCTTTGTGGAGTAAAATTCAAGAATGCTCGTAAGAATATTTCCATGAAAAATATTGGATGAAGCGCAAATATCAAGGATATTCCACTAATTTTATGGAGTATAGAAGTCAAAACTTTAACCAACCTGAGTATAATAAAGAATGGAATAACAAAAAAAAAATCACCGGGCATGCGATAGGCCGCACGAGATGAGTTATTCCAATGAGAATAATAAATAATGAAACGAAGTCATGCGTAAACGTATGCATGTGGGATATTCCAATGTAATAATAATTAATGGAACCAAAGTCATGCGTAAAACACATGCATGCAGGATGTTCCAATGTAGAATAATAAATAATGGAACCGGGTCATGCATATAGCACAGACGGGGATGTTCTAATGAGAATGATAAAGAATGGAATAATAGAAGAATTTCACCATGTATGCAGAGACAGATGACATGTTATTCCAACATAATAATAAAGAATTGAATAACAGAAGTTCTCTTCATGAAGACGAAAAAAAGAAATAATACCCCTTACGAGTACAACAAATAATATCCCTTACCGTAAAAGAAACTAGATATAAAAGTAGGGAAGTAGCAGAATACTTTCTTCTTTCTCTCTATAATTTTCTCTTTCTAGAGTTTCAGTGAATTTGTAAGAAATAATGAAGGAATGAACTTCTATTTATAGGAGGATGGAAGGATACTATTTAAGAAAAATATCACGGGTGAACAGTTTTTTTTTTAGACGAAATAATTTGCAGAGTCACAGCTTCACTGATCCAACGCATCAGTAATCTTTTTCAAAGAGCTGTCCAATGAAAAAAAATGAGCACATGCCAATTTAAAAACCTTGACCAATTACAAAGCTCCCTTAATAACACGCTAACAATAATACTGCATGATTGAGAAGTTTTGGCCAATAATGACCAAGCTTGGAAAATCATTCCAAAACCTGCCAAAATATCCACCAGGACCACCACCACCCTCATGTTACATTATATATATACATATAACCACAAGTTGGTTGAAAAATAAACCACCCGACAAACATCATTTCCCCACTATTTTCAATTCATGCCATATATATAATAATAATACTCATCCCACCACTTCCATTTTTTCACCAAAATTCTACTTTTCCACCATTTTTCACTCACACAAACATAATATTATATATATATATATATATATATATATATATATTCCACCCACCACAAACATTACAAACTTATATATATAAATTCCCTCAATATTTTTTAACAACATTTATCATCATTATTATAATTCATAATATTAATCGACTGTGTCGCTCCCGGAAGAGGGGATTTCTAATAAGGATTTCTCCCCATTGGCGCGCAATTAGGTGACCAAACCTCTCCTTGACAGAACTTCTAGACATCGTTAATGTGACAACCCCAAAACAAGTCCATTTCACCCAACCTATTCTGAGTCGCCAAATATATGGTACAGAAAACAACTACAACTTTATTACAACAATTGTTGTAAAATACAGCAACACATATGCTATGAGTTTGAATACAAATATATACCAACTGTGACTCGTGTCCCAACCGTAATGTGACAAATGTCCCATCAGTGGACAACACCTCACAAAGATGATACCTACATAAAGGTATAGTCAAAAACTGCTTTTAGAAATTAGAATCTTTGGGAAGTGCTCATGAAACCTTCGCATACGGGAGGCCATGCTTCCGGGTTATGATAGATATCATATGGCAAATGTAATTATCCTTGGTCAACTAATAGACCCCTAAAAAGAAAAATGAGAAGATTACTATCATATTCTTTCCAATGGTGAGTCTTCTTCGACATATCATTATCTCCACTGCCTCTAATTGAGAATTATACTTCAAACAAACACCAGAGATCATATAGGTAGTCTTGGCGTAGATATACTCGAAGAAGTGGATGCGCACAACTGCATCTTATGATAACACGAGGTTGTATGTCTTTAGACATATTGTATGATAGTGGCAAAACACCCTTCCAACGTTGGGTTCGCTTTCACCTTTATTTGATTAACCAAATATAACTACTAAATGATGACAACCGTTCTATTCCCTGTTACCCCGCGCCGACTCCCATGCATACGGTCGTATTACGAAAGGAAGGAATCAAGAAGCAAAAAGGGTGAGCAAAACTAGCTCAATAAAGAATATCATGACTAAAGATAATTAAATTATCAATAGCCTTCATCAGTAATAAATCAGAGATTTAGAACATATGGTAGATGATAAAACTTTTCAACCATAGTTGCAGCGGAACGAGCAATCCATTAGAAGAGTCAAATAGACCATAAAGTTTATTATCTTCTCCACATTAAAAGTCCACGAACAATGTTTTATCCCTGTAACATTAATCAACAGTTCCTTTCCACAATTATATGAATAACTCATAATCATAATTGTAATTCTAAATTCCTCTTCGCATCCAGGACGAAGATAATTTTTATCACATGTCTTTACCTGAAACATCAAAGATCATGGTTATACCAAATCACAGTTCCTGTTTATAATCATACTAACAATTTCATCTTTGCACTACGGCCAAATATATTCGTCAACAGTTCATTTTTGCACTACTGGCCAAAGATATTCAACAACATGTCATCTTTTGTAAGACCCCAAATTATTAATAAATGAAATTTAATTTCCTCTATTTATCATTTTGAAATAGTAAGGGTTGATTTGATTAATGTGGTTAGTTATGGGTAAAATGCGCAAATATTTTAAAATAAGCAGGTGGTTATTAAATATTCATTGTTGTCGGGGAATATTCGTTTGGTCGTGGAATATTCTTCTTTGTCGGGGAATATTAAATGACGATGCCTTGATCTTTTGTGGGCCCCATAACTTGAAAAGTGATTGGATGAAGAAAACGACAAGTATAAGTTGTTTATAAATAACGTCAGTAGTTATTCTGAATTAACTTTGTTGGAATACCCGATTGGTTAAAAAACACGAATACGCTGTTGTTGCACAAGAAAGATGGCACTGCAGTATTGCACCAATTATTGATTTTATGTAAGAAGGCACTACTCAATAATTATTACGATGAATTCATCGATTCAAAGTATTTTATTTTATTGATTCAATAATTCTTTGCGTTGATATTTTATATTCTTCGTTGTTTCAATAATTGTCACTACACAAGATTTTCCATTATCAAAGCAATAATTCATATTATCTGAATAATATTATTAGAAAACATTATTGGCAATGTCTAGAAAGTTACATCTAAGGAGAGGTTTGGACACCTAATCATAATGGCCAAGAAGGAGAAATTCTTATTGGAAATCCCCCCTCTTTCTCTACACGGTTCACAAGATCTTTGTGATTTCTGTAATATTATTTGTGAATAATTAATTATTGATTTATATGATGAGAAAAATATTAATTTTATGTGGTTATAGATGGAGAAAATTTTTAAGTAACAATTGTTAAAAAATTGATATTTTATCTTTTTCGATAAAATAATATTTTATTATATTATTATAATATAATAACGATGATATTTTTACAATGAATGTGGGATATATGAGTATATAAGGAGGAAGAATATTTTTGTTGCAAAAGTTGTTTAAAACATGTTAAACATGTCGTGGGCCCATTTCTTGATTGAAATTTAATTATATTTTGTAAAATCGCTTGGATTTATGAATTTGATCAATTTCATTTGGAATTTAGAAAACTTTTTTTCGCAAAGTTGTAGAGAATTAAATTTCCTATAAAAATAACGAGATTGAATTTTTTACGATAAAGGGCTATTTATTATGAATTATTAAAGTTAGAAGTTAAAATAATTGATTTTTGAAAGTTTTAATTATTTTAAATAATAAAAACATTTTTGATTTGTTTGGAAGACTTATTTGTTGTCAAGCATGGTGAATTCGGATCATAGATTGTGTGCGTAGGAATTTATATATAATATATTAATATTATATTAAATTTTACGCTTTGGTGTTCTAAGCATTTTCTATAAATAGGGTCTTGGGTTAGAATTGAAAATCACACCGAAACTAAAATTTTCTCTCTTTCTCTCTCGATATATTGAGCGTATTCTTGTGAGTATTTTAATACTTTGAGTGTTCTTTATATGATTGTAAGTTCAAGTTATAGCTTATATCCTGTTTCAACCAATCTTGTTTTTACGAGTGGGTGTTATTTTCTTCTCAAATGATATTATTTCTTCAATATCATTATGCCGAAATATTGGTTGGAACTTTTTATCAAATTTAGAACTTTTTCATGTCGGGGTTACTATTCATGAGTTACTATTCATGAGTTAATATTCATGAGTTACTATTTATGAGTATTATTCACAAGCGTGATTTTTTTTTTTTGAATTTCTATCTTTTAGTGTTGAGTTACTTATTCACGTGATACCAGACTTTATTCACGAAAAAATTAAATTTTTGTTTTTCGTCCAAAATATCTATTATGGATACTAGCTTTGATTGTATCCATATTTTGATCATTCTTGAATTTTACTCCACTCTAATTACTTATGAAGTATTTTTGAACTTGGATTGTGTAAAGTACGAATCCTTAATATTTGTTCTTTTGTTTCACTGGATTCGTTTTCTTTAAAATATTTTTCATCATCCTCGGTCTAAATGATGATATAATGAATATCTTTGGCCCGTAGTGCAAAAGATGAATGATTTCGATGAATATCTTTGGCCCGTAATGCAAAAAGCGAGCAGGTGTTTAGATGAACATGACCAGCAGATGAATATCTTTGGCTGTAGTACAAAGATGAATATTTGATTCTAGATATATATTGATTGATGTTCTGAGGATAAAAGATGACGATGAACTTTTAAATTCATATATAGAAGATAGTAGTTTGCATTCTCTACTTAACTCTTCTAATGAATTATTATTTCGATTCATGAATATTGATATAAAACTTGTTGTCTATTGTATTCTATTAGATTTTTCCTTGTTGAAGACTAACGATAATTTGTTCTGTATTATCTTAGTCATAATGTTTTTACTGGGCTAGTTGAGCTCACCCTTTTCCTCTTTGTTCCATTTTTCTTCTCAAGAAGGCGAGAATGTGGCAATCTTAGTCGGGGTATGGAATGATGGTTCTAGAAGTTATTTTAGTAGTCCTCACCATTTTGTAAAATAATGTATCAATAATTGAAATGAGGACTTATTTGAGTGTGGATATTATCAGATGACAATATTTGTATTTAAACTCATGATTTTTTATGTTGTATTAATAAAGTTATAGTTGTTTTACATACCATGTATTTTGGCGACTAAGAATGGGTGTTATATACCTGTTTTGGGGGCGTCACATCTTTGCACTACGGGCCAAAGATATTCATCAACAGACCATCTTTGTACTACAGGCCAAAGATATTCCTCAACAGTTCATATTTGCACTTCATCAACAGTTCATATTTGCACTACAGGCTAAATATATTATTATCTCAAAGAAATATATAATCATTTCAGAATTTATATAAACAATAATTATAACCATGTTGATCAATTCACCTTTGCACTTAAGCTAAAGATATTGAATTATAAATTTAATGGTCATGATCATACCAGTCAACAATTCAACTTTGCACCTGGCCAAAGAGAACCCATAGTCATGATCATACCAAAAATCTACCCATCTTTATACTCAAGTCAAAGAGAAATTCCATCACCAGAGTTATAAAAATGTTATATATGATAATAAAAATAATATAATCAACATATAGATTTAATCTCAAGAGTAAGATTCATAAATCAACGATGATTTGGTCAGAAAAAGAAACCAATTTTGTTATGAATAGTACCCGTAAATAGTAACTCGTGAATAGTAAGTCGTGAATAGTAACTCATGAATAGTAATCCCGACATAAAAAAGGTAGAAATTTCACAATAAAATCTATACCAATATTTCGGTATAATGATATTGAAAGAATAAAATTACTTAAACTTATAAACAATTTATTTTAATTGTTTACACTTTACTAAATAATGCATTTAATCATCCTAAAATGCCAAACTCATAAGATTTCATCACCAATAACCAAAACCCTCATCAATAATCTGCATATACCTCATATAGGATTCTCAAGCCATAAAATCCTATTTTCCAATTTTCTTACTTCACATAACATATTTAATTCATTTACTCATAACTAGTCCATTTTCATGAAAATACCAAATCAAGACAAACAAATTTTCTTTTTCGAGATTTAGTAGAATATAGTCCCATATT
This sequence comes from Panax ginseng, assembly GCA_020205605.1. Lineage (NCBI taxonomy): Eukaryota > Viridiplantae > Streptophyta > Magnoliopsida > Apiales > Araliaceae > Panax > Panax ginseng. Next base: position 25,523,347 of record CM035145.1, read on the forward strand.
GAACATATATTTTCTCGAATTTTTAAAAATCATTTACTATTTTTCATATGGCCAAAACAGCCGAATATTTAGATATGTATCAAAAATTGTACTTTTATCCAAAAATTCCGAAATTTACAGAGTATACTTTTATCATATACATGTACTCCCAATAAAAATTTCACCAATTTTGGAGTTAACCACAAGGAGTTATAAGGGTTTACTTTTAAAATAGTCTTTTCCCGTAAAATTCATAACTCTTAATCTATACATCCAAAAATCGCCATTTTTGGACACAATCTAGAAAACTCATCAAATTATCTTTTCAAATTTTTCCAGAATTTTTGAAGTTCAGAAAAATTACGAAACTGAAAAACATAACAACCCTTAAAATCCCTTACAATCCCCTACCTCAAAATAGCAGCACTTCTGACTGGATATCGGATATGACGCTGAAGGAAACTTGCACTGATGAATAGCAAGTCACCAAGTATCTAAATACTCACAAAATACACTCGATAATCTAGAGAGAAAAAGAGAGAAAACTTATGAATTCTGGTGTGATTTTCAATTCTAACTTAGCCCTTTATTTATAGGAAAATATTAAAGACGTCGAAGCAAACTTGACTCGCTACCGGATTTTTTACTCGCTACTATTCCACCCACCAAAAAAATCAGCCATCTTCCCCAACAACCAAAAGTGGGGTCCACCCATTTCTAGAATTTTCTACCAAAATCATTTATAAACCTAATTTAGAATCGGTCACCTCTTAAAATTCATAACAAATCATTCGTTCATTTTTAAGCTGTTCAAAACTTGTGAACATATACTCAACTTATATATGTATAACATATCCAAAAATCACAACGATCCAGCTATTGATTAAAATTATAACTCATCACACGATAAAGTTTGTAAGAACACCGATTTGATCTTTTAATACCTCGATCCGACAAAATATCGATAAAACACCTCAACATTAATTCCTTCATTTATAACCACATAAATAAATCCATCATTTATATCCGCATCAAATAAATATTTCATTATCATATAAATCAATAATTAATTATTCACAAATAATATTACGTAATCACAATAATGACAATCATGGGTTCCGGGAAAGAGGGGCTTTCAGATAAGGATTTCTCTTCTTACTGGCCTTGCAATTAGGTGACCAAACCTCTCCTCGATGAACTTTCTAGACATTGCCAATAATGTTATCTAATAATATTATTCAAATAATATGAATTATTTATCGATAATGGAATGGAGATATCTTGATGACAATTATTGAACAACAATAATATAAAATATCAACGTAGCAATTATTGAATCAATAAAATAAAATATTAAACGGTAATTACTGTAACAATTATTGAGTAGTGCCTTCTTATGTAAGGATCAATAATTTCAAAAATACTATGTAATACCTGGTGTCTTCGTGAAATAATAGCAGACATCGTATTTTAACCACCGGGTATTCCAACAGAGTTAACGGTAACCATTACGCCGTTATTTATAAAACTCAAATTTATCGTTTTCTTCATCCGACAGTTATTACATTATGGGGCCCTAAATGATCTGCGCCATCGCATTTAATATTTCCGACAGAAAGAATATTTCACGACCAAACAAATATTCCCCGACAACAATGAATATTTTATAACCACTTGCTTATTTTTAAAAAAAATTCATATATCACCCTTAACTTTAACTTTTATCAATTTATCCATTTACTGAATAGAAAAATTGAATACTTTTATTTCATAAAATTCGGGGTCTTATAGTTAATATTGCAAATAATAATATTAATAACTTTGTCATCTCAATTATTGATTTAATAATATATAAAATATTGACAATAATTGAATCAAATAACGTGAGATACTATGCAGCAATTACTGCAACAATTACTGTAGCAATAATTGAACAAAAATGAGTGACTTCTCACGTAAGCATCAATAATCAATACCGTGTGCTACTATGCAACCACACGTATTACTGTAATTTTAACACCGGGTGTTTCAATAGTTAACGGTAAAACTTCCGTCGTTATTTTCATAAACTATTTTTGTCGTTTTCTCAAACCGACAATAATTCCGTTGTGGGGTCCACCAATGATTGTGCCGTTGTACGAATATTTTCTATTAAAACGAATATTCTCCGATCAATCGAATATTATATAACAACTTGCATACTTTATAAAATTTATAAATATTACCCACAACTATAACATTATATCAAATTCATTTCATAATATTCAAAAATGATATTTATAAAAAATTCATCTTTATTCATAAAAGTTGGGGTCTTCCAGTCAAAGTCAAAATTCGTGAATTGGTCGAAACCCTATTAGAAGTTTGTTGATTAACGCATCAGATTGACGTTGTCTATGGAAAATAAACAAAAAGTCATTATATTTCTCACAATTTAAAAAAAATCATGATGAATTCTCTCGCTTCAGGACCAAATAAATCCTTCATTATGATCAATTTTTTGGTTATGAAAGCATTTTCATCATACAATATAATCATTGGTAGGATATGACTGAATAAATTTAAAAATATCTCATCTACATAGCATATGAAATTGTAGTTTCTAACAGCAAGTGGAATAAAGGAAGTCGAAGGTGATCAAATAGTGACTCAGGGGCAAGTTTTACCTATTGATCCTTTAGATGTGAGGGAGAAGGATAAAGAGTACATATGAGAACCTATGAAGGAACTAGTCTCAATTTTATTAGAAAATGTAGATCCAAAAAGGAGACTCATAATAATAATTAAAAAAAAGTTTTGTACCACAAAGACATTAGGCCATCGACCCAAAATTAAGGCTCAAAAATTAATTCCATAAAAGTTATAACTAAAGTCATGAAAGTCAGAATCAAGGTTATGGAGGTCTAGAATCAAAGTTATAGAGCCCATAATCAAGGTCATAGAGGTACATGCCCAAAATTAAGATCATGGAGGTTATAATTAATTCTATGAGATCGAGCCAAGAATTAATATCATAGAGACCAAAATTAGCGTCATGGGCGGCAAGAATTAATTAAGACTATGAAGTTCAGAATTAAGACCATGGATGTGACGCCCCCAAAATAGGTTCATACAACTCATTCTGAGTCGCCAAATATATGGTACATAATTCAAATGCAAACTTTCTATATACAACTATTAACTGTCGTGTAAAATACAACAAAACATAAATTGTGAGTTTCAATACAAATATTATTTCGTAGACAATATTCAAACTCAAATAAAGTATTCATTACAATTATTGTCACACTATTTTATAGAATATTGAGGACTATTATATCAACCATCTTGGATCATCACTCCATTTCCCGACTAGTCTCAGCTATATTCTTATTTCCTGAAGAGAACAATGAAAGAAAAAATGGCGAGCTCAACTAGCCCAGTAAATAATATTATGACTAAGATAATGTAGAAAAAATTATCCTTAGTCCTTAACATGGAAAAATATGATAGGATACAATAGACAACAAAATTTAGATCAACCATTGCAGCGGAAATAACAATCCATTAGAAGAGTCAAGTAGAGCATCATGTCTACTATCTTATATGATTTAAAATTTAATCATCAATATTTTATCCCTATAACACCAATCGATAGTTATTTCAAATCAATGAATTATCTCTGCACTACGGGCCAAAGATATTCGTTTGAATCACCAGTGGTCATGATCATGTCAAACACCTGTCCATCTATGCATTATGAGCCAAAGAGAACTTTCACAACAAACCTTTATCTGTAATATTAAAGGTCACGATTATACCAATACACAAATCTTGGTCATTATCATACCAATCAACAGTCCATCTTTGCACTACGAGCCAAAGATGACTTTCACCACAATATAAGCATGAGGATAATGACAATGATATAAAAAATGAATCAAGTGAGATTAAGGATAAATATTAGAGATTTATAATTTAATTTATCCAGAGTTCGAGAATGTCTAAATTGTCAACATGATCACCAATTGTGGAGTAAAATTCAAGTATAATATTTAAGATTCAAATTTCAAAGATAATTTGGACAAGGAAAAGAAACTAAATTCCGTCGTGAATAGTACTCTAGCGTGAATAGTACCTCGGCATGAATAGTACTCCGGACGAATAGTACCCCAAATAAATATATTAGAATTTAATAAAAAAGTTCAGACCAATATTCCAGTGAAATGATATTAGATGAAGAACAAACTATTAAGAATATTCTACTAATTTCAGGGATTTCACCATTTAATAATAAGGTTATGGAAACAAACAATAATTTCGTACCATAAATGGAGAAATATGAAAGAAAAAAAAACGATATCCCTTGACGAGTACAAAAGAAATGATATCTTATACGAGTGTGAAAGAATATACGAAACTACAAATGGATTTTCACCCGTCATGCGGTAATCCGAGTAAACAGACCATTTTCATAACTTAATAAAGAATAAATACGAATGGCTATTCACGAGGCATGCGGTAATCCGCGTAGACATATTTTTTCCACAGATTAATAAGTAATAGAATGACAACCCTTATAAGTATGAAGAAAATAATATCTTTTACATTAGTAGGAGACTATATTTGACTGGTATAATAGAGATTATCTTAAGAAAATCTTGCACTATTTGCTACACTCAAAATATCCTTATACTCAAAAGAAATACGCACAATATTATAGAAGAAGAATTCTCTGATTCTGGTGTGATTTTCATTTATTAACTATGTAACCTATTTATAGGAGAATGGCAGGACACTATTTAAAATCTTCACGGACGAACAGAAGAGAATTCACGGATTTTGTCTGATTTTTCTGATTTTTACTATGCAACACTATGCAATAAAATATTCTAATAAAACAAAAAAATTTATATATAATATAATATATTCTATTTATATTCTAATAAAACAAATAATTCTATATATATTATAAAAAGTTTTCTATTTTATATAAAAATTTTCTATTTTATTACTATTATAATAATAAAAAAATAAAATTGAGATAACTTTTTACCGACAGTTTGGCAAATTGGCACATGGGGGTCCATGGAATAATAAGTCAAACTTACAACAAACGATTTATGACAAACCCTTCTATTTATCAAAATTGAATAAATATCTACCACAAACCACTTATCTTTAATCAACACATTTTTAATTTTTCAACAATGATTCATCACTAATATTATAGATCACAATATTGACAACCAGGTCGTTTCCAGAAAACATAGCGCACAATTAAATAACATTATCCCTTTCCTCGACAGAACTTTTTAGACATTGCTAATAATGCTAATAATAATATGAGTAACTGTGTCATGTCAATTATTAATTTAATAATATAAAGTATTGTGCAGATGATACTATGACAATAATATTGAATCAATAAAATGAGATACTATGCAACAACTACTGTGACAATTATTGAATGAAACTGAGTGATTTCTTACGTAAGCATCAATAATCAGAGAAACTGTGCAATCCCGCGTACCACTTTAGAACAACGTGTATTACTGTACTTTTTATCATCGGGTATTTCAACAGTTATTTAACGGTAAAATTTTTACCGTTATTTTTATAAAAAAGTTATTTCTGTCGCTTTTTATATCCGACATTTATTCCGTTATGGGGTCCACCAATGATTGCGCCGTTGTACGAATATTTTCCAACCTTACAAATATTTTATGACAACTTGCTTAATTTATAAAATTTGCACATATCACCCATAACTATAGCATTATATCAAATCAACGCCTTACTATTCAAAATAATATTTAGAGAAAATTAAATCTTTATTCATAAAAAATTGGGGTCTTACAATGGAGACTAAGAATGAATCTTACAGGATCCAATAATTAAAAGTATAGAACCCAAAATTACATGCAACAAGAATTAAGGACATGAAGTCCAAAATTAAAGTGATGGAAGTCAAAAATTAATATTTTGGGTGCTAATAATTAACGAATGAACAAAACTTTATTATTATTCAATTACTCATTTAAAAATATATTTTTAAAGGAGTAAGTGGAAAATGTATTTTGCCACATGTTTTTTTAGATCTCTATTAATAAAGGACAATATAAATAATTTTGCTCGTGAAGTATTCTAAAAATATATTAAATCCAATAAATGATAAAATTACCATGAAGTTTTACCTACTAAAAATTGACAATCCAAAAGGTCTCTAAAGCCAATTATTAAGATTCTAACTCTTGAAGAAGCCGACTTTCATGCTATAAATAAGAGATGTTTCAACACATTAAACATACATAATTTTGATTTTCATAATAATTTTCTTTCCTCATCATGTAATCCAACAAGATAGAGGTGGTTTGTTCGAAACCCTAATTAAAGCATTATTGATTGACACATCAATACTTATATGATATCTCTTCTAAACATCAGTAATTTTTTTTAAAATTTACACATCAATACTTATACTCACCCTGTTCCTAAAAGATTGTCGTTTAAGGTTAATGCACACAGATTAAGGAATGTAATTAATACCTAGCGAAAATACTATACTACCCTTATTAATTGTCTCAACCAATTATTCTCTTCCCAATATTTCTTATTCAATTCAACCAATTACTTCTTATTCAACCAATTACTACTTGGATTATAGTATTGAATTGAATAAGAATCATTGGGAAGGGAAGAACGCTTTTGTGATGCCCCCAAAATAGGTATACATCACCTATTACGAAGTAGCCAAATACATGATACGAATACAAATACAATCTTTAATATACAACAAGAGAATGTGTGAGTTTTAATACAAATACATCTTTCAGACAATATCCACTCTCGAATAAATCCTTATTATATTTATTGTCACTTTATTTAATGAGAATAGTGAGGACTACTATCTTATCATCTAGTCCATCACTCCGGTTCCCGACTCATCCCAATTTATATTCTCATTTCTCAAGAGAATAAAGTGAAAGAAAGGGTGAGATCAACTAGCCCAAGAAGAAATATTATGACTAAGATAATGCGAGAATAAATTATCATTAGCCTTCAACAAATGTTAAAGCGATAAAATATAACAAACATCAAGTTTAGCTGCAATGAACAAGCAATCCATTAGAAGAGTCAAGTAAAGAATAAAATCTACTATCTTCAGAGTTTGGTGAATTCGTAAGAAATAATGAAAGAATGAGCTTATTTATAGAAAAATGGATTTGTAAGAATTAACTAACTCATGAGCGGTCAGATTGATTTACTTTAATCGATGGTCCATATTTAAAGCAAAATCTTTTAAATAAAATATAATATATTCTATTTATAATCTAATAAATAGAATAACTTTATAAAAGATTTTACTATGCAAAAAAAAATACTATCGAGTATTTATACAAATACTATCATAATAAAATATAATATATTATAATTATTATACAATAAAAGCAGATAACTTTATAAAAGTATTACATTTTTATATAAAAAAATTTTACTTATTAGCCTAATAAAGCGAATAACTTTATAAAAGTATTACATTTTTATATAAAAACTTTTTCATTTTATTACATTAATAATACCAATAAAACAAAACTGAGTGACTTATCACATAAGCATCAATAATCAATATCGTGTCTTCTTTGCAACTATTCTGGCAGTATTCTTTTACTTTTAACCGGGTGTTTCAACAGTTAACGGTAAAACTTCCGTCGTTATTTTCATAAAGTATTTTTATCGTTTTCTCAATCCGACAATAATTCCGTTGTGGGGTCCACCAATGATTGTGTCGTTGTACGAATATTCCCCGACCAATCGAATATTATATAACAACTTGCGTACTTTGCAAAATTTATAAATATTATCCACAACTATAACATTATATCAAATTTATTCCATAATATTCAAAAAATGATATTTATAGAAAATTCATCTTTATTCATAAAAGTTGGGGTATTACAGCTTTAAATAGGAGAAAGTTTTAAATAAGGGTAAAGTAGGAAAAAAAATGACTAATGTGTATTGATAAACTCAAAACAATAATCTTTTTAGAATAAAAATTATTTTATAAAATAATAATTTTTTAGAAACAGATGGAGTATTATATTGACTCACCACATGTCTACTAATTAAACGGTTATAACATCGATACTCTTGTTACAATACAACATCCCTCATGCTTCAACATGGCATGGGTCTGCTATCACACCCATCATACTTCCTCAATTATTGATTTTTTTATGCCAATTTAAAATATATTTAAATTTAAATTGGTGTAAATTAGTTTTGACAATACATTTATAAAATTATAAACCATCTAAATATGTATTTTACTAATTTCAAAAATTAAATAAATTATATTAAATTTAAATTTAAAAATATGTTAAATTAATTTTAAAAAATTAAACTTTTAACATATATTTTAAAACTTAACAACAGTTGTCGATTACTTTCTTTCTACCATTAATTCCAAGTTTGCCCTTCCAAACTTCATGACTCGATTATTTTTATTTACATGTAAGGTAAATATTAATCATTTTGTTATGTATTTGACAAAACAAACTAAAATTAGACGTAATATAATGACAAATATAAATACTACACAAATCTAAAACACAAGTAAATAAAATATAGAAAATTGATATTTTCACAACAGTTTTTTATATTTTTATATGAAAAGTGTCGCTGTAAAATTTATAGCGACAATTTTTATATAAAAATATTATTTTTTATTATAGATTTATCAGTTTTCTAAATATATTATAATGACAAATATATAATTCCTAGTACTACATTATAATTAGGTAAGAAGAAAATATTACATCCAAAATCAAATGGATGAACTAAAGGGGCCTAGCTAGGACTCCTACTTTCCTTGTAGTAAATACTAAATACAATACAATACAATGTTACATTCATTTAAGCCATAAGTATTAATAGCAATATCATGTATTGACTGATGAAGCTAGGGGACCATGCGTATTGACGATGGATTGGATTGGATGACTGAAGTACAACTCTGAAACTGTCTTCCTTTTAGTCATGAATACCACCAATTTGGTTGAGAGACTAAACAACAATATATGCTTCCACATCAATGCGTAGCCTCCAATCTCATTAAAGCTAAGCAAGGTACGTAAGTGAACTTAATGACTAAACTTTTTTTTGAGCAATCATAACCTTTCATTGTTCAGATCAACGATTGGTTGCTGAACAGTGCCCATATATAACAATTAGCAAACGTTTGCTATGGATCAATATCATATATATATATATATATATATATATATATATATATATATATATATAAATTCGAATCGGGTAAGGGACTCCTTACGATACTAAAATACTAATTTTTTTTTTTTGCTTTTTTTTAAAACAACTAAAAAAAAGTTTAATATTTTATGGAATGAAATTTTTCATAATACAATGTTTTTGAGGCGTAATTTGGATACTATACAAAAAATGTATATACGGTCTGCATAGGTATACATATATATATATATATAGTATATATATATATATATATATAGGATCCGCATTTTAAGAAAATGGGATCCCTAACTTTGATCGTTCTATATATATATATATATATATATATATATATATATATATAGAACCCATATATAGCAATTAGTTATCGTAAAGAATCAACGTGCAATGACCCCTTTTTGTGCAGTTGATAAACTTATTGGAAAAGGTGAGATTGAAACATAAATATACCCAGTAAGCACAACTTATGCGGCTTTTATTTTAATATGAGGACCTCACCATTGTAGTCAACATGTTGTGGGTTTATTGAAATAAAATGAATTTTAATATTAAATAATGCTGCCAAGCGTACGTTTTTGACAGTATTGCCTTTTTTTATATAATACTCTCGGTAGCATTACAAGCTCTTACAATTAATTAAAAAAAAAAAAAAAAATCAATAAGCACAACCTCTTTGACATAAAAAAAAAAAAAAATATCCAATCAAGACAAAGCATGACTCTCTTACTACTTGCACAAAAGTTCTTTATTTTTATTCCAAATAAAATATTTGTTATTTTTATAACTCTTTCATTTAATAACAAATAAAGAATTATAATTCAAATAAAAAATAATATCTATTTTATAAAAATATATTTTTATAATTTTTATTATTTATTTTTATAAAAATATTTTAAAAAAATAAAGAATACAAAATATTTTATAACAAATAAAGAATACAAAATATTTTATAACAAATAAAGAATATAAAATATTTGCTATTTTATTTGCTATTTGTTATAAAAATATTTTATAAAAATAAAGAATACAAATATTTTATAACAAATAAAGAATATAAAATATTTCTTTATTTTTATTTGCTTTATTTGTTATAAAATATTTTATAACAAATAAAGAATATAAAATATTTTTATAAAAATAGCAAATAAAAATTATAAAAATATATTTTTATAAAATAGGATATTATTTTTATTTGAATTATAATTCTTTATTTGTTATTAAATGAAAGAGTTATAAAAAATAACAAATATTTTATTTGGAATAGCAAATAAAGAACTTTTTGTGCAATCGTAAGAGGTTGTGCTTATTGAATTTTTTTTTTTTTTTTTTTTTTTAACAAAGTAAGAGGTTGTGCTTGGTTTGGATTTTTTTTTTTTTTTTTTTTTTTAACAAACGGTAGTAAGAGCTTTGTAGCTACTGGGAGTATTTTATAAAAAGACATACCAAGACAAGTCGTGTCTTGGCCTAGCATTATTTAATATTAAAAATTCATTTTATTTCAATAAACTGACAACATGTTGACTATGGTGGGGTCCTCATATTAAAATAAAAGCCGGTACAAGTTGTGTCGGCTGGGTATATTTATGTTTCAATCTCAGCCTTCCAATAAGTTTATCAACAAGATAAAAAGTATTGTTTACGATTCTCATAAAGAATTCCATTATTTATGGAAGAACTCTATATATATATATATACTTGGAGGTTCAAAGTTAGAAGCAAGTGTTAACTTTCTTTATTTGCGTCAAAAGAAATATAGTTAAAAAGATTATTTTTGGGGCCAAAGTTGCAAGTATTTTGGTATAAAAAGGGCAGCATATATGTGATATGCAGTGGCTTAATTTGAGCTCTCAATTCAAACACGCATGCAGCATGCATATATATATATGTATGTATCATCTTTCTTAACCAGAAGAACTAGCATATAATTAAATGCTTTAGCAAAAAATCTCATGCACAAACATGAAAACTTTATCCCATCTCTTCTTGTTCGTTCACAATCTATCAACTATCACAGTCAACACCTCGAATAAATGTGTATCTCAGTGTGTGTATATATATACACACACATACAGTCATACATACGTACTACATGTATAATGTATACGTTGATTCTGTAAAGATAAAGCAAAAGTAACCAACCGGCAACCACAGGCATTTAGTGAGATATTAACTGTCTCGTTCTCTCTCCAACAAAAAAGAATAGAGAAGAAAAGAAAATGTCATTAGTAAAGTTGGTAAACTAGAGAATTTTATTGGAGAAAGTAAAAGAAAAGTTAGAGGTTTTATTTTAGAAGCTTGTAATTAAAAATTACTACTACAGTACTACTAACATTTAGTTTTAACTTCTTCCAAGTAAAAGTTCTCACAACCATGCTCTAGGGAGCAAAGCGGTTAAATTGTTCAAAATCAAGCTCCAGGGAGTAAGACTGTCAAATTGTTCATAATCAAGGTTCAAGCAGCAAGGTGGTCAAGTTTTTCTTAAAATAACATGACACATAAGGTTGTGTATATTTAAAACACATACTTTCTCTCTCTCTCTCTCTCTCTCTCTATATATATATATATATATAGAATGATCCATAATAAATATTTGTTATGAATTAAAAATGGGTAAATACTATCATTAGCATCCAATATAAGAACCAACGACCGATATTAGAACTGAAAAATTCACATCCGCAGCGAACAACAGATCGATTACGTTCGTTATTAATAATAGTGGATGTCAGATGTAGTCTGTTACTAATTAATAATAACAGAGGTTGCTGAAAATAGTACTGTCGTCTGCTACTATTAGTATCGAACGTGAATTTTTTGATTTTAATCTCGATCGTTGATTTCTATATAGAACGATAGAGATATATATACTTATTTTTTATCTATAATAAATTCATGCTACCATATATATATATACATTTTTTTGAAGTGAAAGCAAAAAAAAAAAATTAAAAATTTGGACCGATTACTAGACTTATCGGTAATATAATGTCCCCCTAGAAAGACTGTATTTTTTTAACAAAAGGCAAACATTTTATTACTGAAAAAAAGTATATAATCTAAGAGACTTGGATTATGTACTGTAATTACGTATACTTGCTGCAAAAAACCACAAAAAGACATTATATGACTGAAGCAAAACTAATATTAATCCACACTGATTGATCATAATTTAGATAAATGACATGACTTGGGTATGTTTTTAAAGTGTAAGACCCCAACTTATTATAAATAAAATTGAATTTTTCTTTATTCATTATTCTAAATTAATAAGAGTTAATTTGATATAATTCTTTGGTTATGGGTGAAATGTGCAAAGTTTACAAAATAAGCAAGTGGTTATAAAATATTCATTATCGCTGGGAATATTTCGTTTGGTCGTGGAATATTTTTTTTGTCGGGAATCTCCAAATGCTGACAAGCCATTTGATCATTGGTGGGCCCATAATGTAAAACGGTTGGATGAAAGAAAGCGACAAAGATTGAGTTTTATAAATAACGACGTAAATTATTCTGAATTAACAACTTTGTTGGGTTACACAGTGGTTAAAATCTGAATCTGGCGTGGTTGCACAAGATAGCTTTGCGGTATTACCTGATATTGTTGAATTATTGATCCTTACGTGAAAAGGCACTACTCAATAATTATTCAGAATAATTCTTATTCATTATTTTATCTTATTGATTCAATAATTCTTTGCATTGATATTTATATTATTATTGTTTCAATAATTGTCATTACACTGATATTTTCCATTATCAAATCAATAATTCATATTATTTGAATAATATTATCGAGATAACATTATTGGCAATGTCTAGAAAGTTCTGTCTACAGGAGAGGTTTGGTCACCTAATTGCGCACCAGTAAGGAGAAATCCTTATTGGAAAGCCCCTTTTCTGGAGGAGCGGCACGGTTGTCGATCTTGTGATTCTGTAATATTATTTTTGAATAATTAATTATTGATTATTATGATAAAAAAAATATTTATTTTATGGAGAAAATTTTTAATGTGACAATTGTTGAAAATTAATATTTTATCTTTTTACGATAAAATAATACATTTAAATATATTATTTTAATAATATATTAACGGTGATATTTTATAATGATTGTGGGATATATGAGTATATGAGGAGGTAGAGTATTTTGTGGCATTAAATGTTTAACATATGTTTTTTGTGTGTCGGTGGACACAATTCTTGAATAGAAAATTGATTATAAAATCGTAAAATCGTCTGATTTATGGATTCGGTCAATTTCATTTGGAATTTGGAAAAATTTTCTTCTGCAAAGTTGTAGAGAATGGAATTTCCCATGGAAATTCATGAGTTTCAATTTTTCGATAAAGCGAGCTATTTTCTACGAATTATTGAAGTTTAGGAAGATAAAATAATTTTTATTAAATAATGGGTGGGACCCACTCTTGTTTGACAACATGTGGGCTTTGGAAAATTATTTTCAAGAGTGGCATCTTTGGTCTTTGATGGCTAGCATGCGTAGAAATTTGATTTTAATAATAATAATTTATTAATTTAGTCTCGCTTTTGGCGTTCTAACATTTTCCTATAAATAGAGGCTAAGTTAGAATTGAAAATCACACGAAACTAAGTTTCTCTCTTTCTCTTTCTAAATTATCGAGGCGTATTCTTGTGAGTATACTTTGAGTGTTACTATACGGTGCGGGTTTACACAAGACTATATCTAGAAATTCGATCAGGAGGTACGATTATTTTTTGAGGTAAAGGGTATTATTTTCTTCTTAAATGATATTTTTCTTCAATATCATTATCTCAAGTATTGGTGAACTTTTTTATCAAATTTGGAACTTGTTGTGTTTGGGGTTCTTATTCACGTATCGACCTTTATTCACGATATCGACATTTATTCACGAATACTAAGACTATTCACCGAAAAAAAAAAAAAAAATTTGTCCAAAATATCTATTCTGGATACTAGCTTTGATTGTATCCATGTTTTGATCATTCTTGAATTTTACACCAATATGATTATTTTCGAAGTATTTTTGGACATGGGTAAAACAAAGTACGAATCCTTAATCCTTAATCCTTGTCATTTTGTTTCACTGGATTCGTTTCTTTAAAAATGTTTTTCATCATCCTCGATCTAAATGGTGATATAAATGAATATCTTTGGCACAGTAGTACAAAGATGAACGATTAATCGATGAATATCTTTGGCTTTGTAGTGCAAAGATGAGCAGTGTTGAGATGAACATGACTAAGCTGGTGATCAAATGAATATCTTTGGCTGTAGTGCAAAGATGATTAAAGATGTATATTGATTGTTATTACGGGGATAAACTATTGATGATGGACTTTTAAACCTTAGAAGACGGTAGAATTCTTTCTCTCACGTGACTCTTCTAATGGATTCTTTATTCTCATTGCATTTGTTGATCTAAAACTTGTTGTCTATCAGATTCTATTAGATTTTTTCCTGTTGAAGACTAACGATAAATTGTTGTATATTATCTTAGTCATAATATTCTTTCTTGGGCTAGTTGAGCTCACCCTTTTCCTTTTTGTTCCATTTTTTCTTCTCGGGAGGTGAGAACATAGCGAGGATCGAGTCGGGGTATGGAGTGATGGTTCTAGGAAGATGTTTTAGTCGTATCCTCACTACTTACGTAAAATAGTGTATGAATAATTAATGAGGGCTTATTTGGGTGTATATTATCTAGAAGACAATAGTTGTATTCAAACTCACGGTTGTATTGTAAGTATTCTACCTACGACATCCTGTATTATCAAAGTTGTAGTTTGCTTTCTATACCATGTATTTTGGCGACTCAGAATGGGTGTTGTATACCTATTTTGGGGCGTCACGATTGGTATCGAGCTTAGGGATATGATCTCTAGCGGAGATCGGGGAATAGAACTAGGAGGGGAGAGGCGAGTAAATCCTTCGCTAAAGTGTGTCCTACCTAAGCTTATTTGTTGGTCGGTCATAATATAGGATATTATGTGATATGTTAATTTGTTTAATTAACCCTTGTTTTATGGCAGCGATTTAAGAATGGTCATTGAGAAGCGTTAACAATGGAGTTTATGAGGATGTGGTGGAGGCGCGGTACTCACCAACGAGGCGAGTAACGTGCAACAGTGGCAATGTTCCTCCTGTGAACAACTCCAATTTGAGCAAATGATGAACGACGGGATGTTTAGAAGCTTTTTGCAGTTCATGCAAAAATCGACATGAGGAGACTCGTGTACAAAATACGGGTGGAAATGATGGCAATGCACGCGATTCATCGCAACCAAGATTTAAGGAGTTGGGACCACCGATTTCCATGAAAAGCCGGATCCGATCAAAGCGTAAACGTGGGTCAAGCAAATTACCAAGATATTCGATGTCTTGGGGTGCATGGAGAGAACAGAAGGTTCCATTCGCCACCTTTATGTTTTTCGTGGTGAAGCAGATTCTGGTGGGAATACGTGAAGCGTACTGACCAGATGCACTTAACATGTCTTGGGAAAGATTTGAGAATCGTTCAATGACAAGTACTTTCCGAGAAAGTATTCGCTATATGAAGGAGGTAGAGTTTATTAGACTCGAGCAGTAACAACATGGCAAGGTCTCAAGATGCGAGGCAAAGTTCGCAGAGTTATCCAGTGCTTGCACCTCATTTTGGTGGAGAATGAGAGAACGAATGACGCGTATGTTTACGAGAGGTCTAAAACCGGAGATTCGTCAATACCTTATCTCTCATAAATTTTCTCAGTATTGAGATGTTGTCAATGAGGCTCGATTATTAGAAGCGAGATAGTGAGTATACTCAACAAGGGACCACAATCGAGGTAGTCATCGAACGATGATAACCGGCGAGGAGGAAAGAATACGGACAAAGCGGTAACCACTCGGTGGTAATCGTGGACATGATAATAGAGAGGCGACTCAAGTGGAAATTTCAGAAAGAGAAGATTCAACAATGACGGGGAAGATATCAACATGGCTGACCAAAGACCAACAACAAATGCTAGGGGAGGAGAACGCACCGCCAGTTAGATGTTACAAATGCGGGAAGGAGGGACATATCCCAAACCGTCCACAACAATCCAAGGTATGTTACAACCGTGGAAAGGAAGGCCACATCGCTTTCGAGATTGTACTTATCGCGAAACCAAGTTCAATTGAGGAGTGGTGATTCCAAAGGTCATCCGGATAAGTCGAAATCGTTGAGTTCTGGAAGAAGCGTTTGTCGTATTTGGACAAAACGTGAGGAACCCAAACGAGGTGATCACGGGTAAGCTAATCTTGAATTCTTGCGAAGTTTATACCTTACTAGATCTACGGTTCTACCCATTCTTTTATCTCTCCTACTTGTGCTCAACGTTTAAACTTGACTCCGGAGAAATTAGATTTTGATTTATCTGTTGAAACTCCGTTGGGTGAAACCTTCGTTACATCTACAGTTTATAAATCTTGCATGATCCAAGTTGGCACTATCACATTACCTGTTGATCTTATCTCTTTAAAGATACTTGTTTTTGATGTGATTTTAGGAATTGATTGGTTAACCACTCATCATGCCAAAATTGATTGTTTTCGTAAGGTTGTTAGTTTTCATATTCCTAACCAACTGCCATACTAATTCAAACCACTAAACCACTAAAATCGATCATTTGTCATATCAAGCCACAAAGCTATTCGTTTATTGAAAAAGCGGATGTCAAGCTTTCTTAGCCCATGTTATGGATTTGAATAAAACAAGTCGATTTGAATAATATTTCTATGGTTAAAGAATTCACGATGTATTTCTGAAGAGCTTCCGCCTACTACCCCGAGCGTGATGTTGAATTCTTTATTGACCTTCAAGCAGGGCACAAAGCCCATTTCTAAAACCCCATATCGAATGGCTCTATTGAACTTGAGGAGTTAAAAGTCCAACTACTGGGAGTTATTAGACATCGGTTTCATTCGTCTAAGACGTCTCCCTGGGGTGCTCTGTTTTATTCAGTAAAGAAGAAAGGCGGGAGTATGCGATTTTGTATTGACTATCGAGAATTGAACCATGTCACCATCAAGAATAGTATCCGCTACCTCGCATTGATGACACATTCGACCCGCCATACAAGGAGCAATTCTTTTCAAAGATCGATCTTCGATTCGGATATCATCAATTTGAAGATTAAAAGCGAGGATATTCCAAAGGCGGCATTCGAGGACTCGTCACGGGCATTATGAATTCTTGGTCATGTCTTTTGGATTGACTAATGCTCCGCCGCTTTCATGGATATGATGAACCGTGTATTTAAGGAATATTTGGATCGATTCGTTGTTGTCTTTATTGATGACATCCTCATCTATTCCAAAAGCCGTGAAGATCATGAGCACCATTTGAAGGTGGTACTACAAAGACTTCGTGAACACAAGCTTTATGCGGTGAAGAAATGCGAGTTACGGCTTGAGGAAGTAGCATTCCTTGGGCACGTGGTGTCAAAACAAGGAGTATCCATTGACCCGTGAAGATTGAAGCAATACAAAGTTAGGAACAATGAAGTAAATTGATAGAATCAAGTGACGCAGCTTGGTGGTTATTATCGGAGATTTTGGGAAGGATTTTCTCGAATCGCTACTCAGATTAACTCGGTGACTTCGGAAGGATGCAAAATTCTTATGGAGCGAGGAATGCGAGAAGAGCTTCCAAGAGCTCAAGAGAGACTCATTTAAGACTGTTCGACAATACCATCTGGTTCAGATGGATTTGTTATCTACAGCGATGCTTCTGGAAAGGGGTTAGGATGTGTTCTCATGCAACATGGGAAAGTCATAGCCTATGCCTCACGACAACTCAAAGAATATGAGAGGAATTATCCTACTCATGATCTCGAATTGGCAGCAGTCGTATTCGCGTTGAAGATATGGAGACACTACTTGTATGGAGAGAAAGTGGAGATTTATACGGACCATAAAAGCCTCAAATATTTCTTCACCCAAAAAGAACTCAACATGCGGCAGCGACGTTGGCTGGAGCTGTTAAAAGATTATGATCACACTATTCAATATCATCCTGGAAAAGCGAATGTGGTAGCTGACGCATTGAGTAGAAGATCATATGCAAGTACTGAAAGTGCAATATTGTCAATAAAAGGCCCATTTTATCGACTTTACAAAGGATGAAGATAGAATTAAAGACTCTGTGGTCCCACATGATGATGGCGAATATACTGAGTAGAACAGAGCTTTAATCGATAAAGTTAAAGGCCGCTCAAGCTACGGATTGGGGTGATGATCGTATGAAGAAGAAAGTCAAGAAGGAGATATTAGGAAGCAAGAATTGATGAGGAAGGAATACTTGAGTCAATTCTAGACTTTGCGTTCTAACGATTACGACTGAAGCATAAAATCATGATGGAGGCACACAACACCCGTTTGCAATCCATCTGGAAGTACCAAAATGTATCATGATATTCGACATACATTTTGGTGGAACAATATGAAGAGAGAGATGCGGAGTTTATCTCAAGATGTTTAAACTGTCGGCGTGTAAAGGCGGAGCATCAAGTGCCAAAAGGTCTATTGCAACCACTTGAGATTCCGGAATGGAAATGGGAACACATTACTATGGATTTTGTTCTGAGTCTTCCCAAAGTTTCTCAAGGCGTAGATGCAATTTGGGTTATTGTTGATAGATTAACCAAGTCGCGCCCATTTCTTACCGTCGTGAGACTTATTCCTTGAGCGTCTTGCTGACATATGTACGTGAATGAGATTGTATGATTGCATGGCATGCCAGTATCCATAGTTTCGGATCGTGACCGAGATTCACTTCAAGATTTTGGGTTAGCTTGCGAAAAAGTCAGGCAGGCGCAGATTTACGATTGATTCGAAGATACCATCCAAAAGCAGACGGACAATCGAGAGAGGACTATTCAAACCCTTGAAGATCTATTAAGACTCGTGTCCTAGATTTCAAAGGAAGTTGGGATAAGTACCTACCTTTGGTGGAATTCTCCTACAACAACGATTATCGCAAGTATAGCATGGCTCCATTTGAGGCGTTGTATGGGCCGAAAATGTCGTTCTCGGTATCTTTGGGGCGAGGTGGGAGAAAGCAATATTGTTGGGACCAGAAAGTAAACGCATGACTACGGAAAAGATCCAAATGATTCGACAACGTATTCAAACTTCACAAGATCGACAAAAAGAGTTATCTTTGATCTTCATAGAAAGGACGTGGAGTTTAATATTGGAGATCGTATATTTATTACGTATTGCTCCATGGAAGGGAGTTACAAGATTTGGGAAAAGAGGAAAGCTCAATCCAAGGTTTGTTAGTCCATTTGAGATTCTTGACCAAGAATAGGAGCGTAGCCTATAGACTCGCGTTACCTCCAAGTATGTCTCGTGTTCACAATGTATTCCACATATCTATGCTTCGTAAATATGTGAAAGACCCGAACCACATTATTGCATTAGAACCGGGACGAGATAGCGGAAGATTTAACCTACGAGGAGATACCTGTTGAGATTTTGGATAGGAAAGAGCATGTCTTACGCACGAAGGTTATACCACAAGTTAAGGTTTTGTGGAGAAACCATGCAATTGAGGAAATGACATGGGAGTTGGAATCGGAGATGAAAGCAAGGTACCCTCACCTTTTTCGATATACCAGGTATGTATGTCAATTTCGAGGACGAAATTTCATAAGGAGGGGAGGTTGTAAGACCCCAACTTATTATAAATAAAATTGAATTTTTCTTTATTCATTATTCTAAATTAATAAGGGTTAATTTGATATAATTCTTTGGTTATGGGTGAAATGTGCAAAGTTTACAAAATAAGCAAGTGGTTATAAAATATTCATTATTATTGGGAATATTCCTTTGGTCGTGGAATATTCTTTTTTTCGAGGAATCTAAAATGACTGACGGTAGCGAGTCATTGGTGGGCCCATAACGGAAAAGCGGTTGGATGAAAGAAAGCGACAAAGATTGAGTTTTATAAATAACTGGCGTAAATTATTACTGAATTAACTTTGTTGGGTTACTGGTGGTTAAAAAATCTGATGTCTGGCGCGTAAAGAAGGTAGCTCGGTATTGCCTGATATTGTTGAATTATTGATCCTTACGTAAAGAAGGCACTACTCAATAATTATTACGGTAATTATCATTCATTATTTTATCTTATTGATTCAATAATTCTTTGCATTGATATTTATATTATTATTGTTTTGATAATTGTCATTACATAGATTTTCCATTATCAAATCAATAATTCATATTATTTGAATAATATTATCGATAACATTATTGGCAATGTCTAGAAAGTTACATCTAAGGAGAGGTTTGGTCACCTAATTGCGTAGGTAAAGGAGAAATCCTTATTGGAAAGCCCTCTTTCTTTGAGGAGCGGCACGGTTGTCGATCTTGTGATTACGTAATATTATTTTTGAATAATTAATTATTGATTATTATGATAAAGAAAATATTTATTTTATGGAGAAAATTTTTAATGTGACAATTGTTGAAAATTAATATTTTATCTTTTACGATAAAATAATACATTTAAATATATTATTTTAATAATATATTAAGCGGTGATATTTTTATAATGATTGTGGGATATATGAGTATATGAGGAGGTAGAGTATTTTGTGGCATTAAATGTTTAACATATGTTTTTTGTGTCGGTGGACACAATTCTTAATAGAAAATTGATTATAGTATCGTAAAATCGTCTGTTTATGGATTTCGGTCAATTTCATTTGGAATTTGGAAAATTTTTTTACGCAAAGTTGTAGAGAATGGAATTTCCATGGAAATTAGCGAGTTTCAATTTTTCTGATAAACGAGCTATTTTCACGAATTATTGAAGTTTAGGAAGATAAAATAATTTTTATTAAATAATGGGTGGGACCCACTCTTGTTTGACAACATGTGAAATTTCTTTGGAAAATTATTTTCAAGAGTGGCATGCTGGTCTTTGATGGCTAGCATGCGTAGAAATTTGAATTTAATAATAATAATTTATTAATTTAGTCTAAGCTTTTAGGCGTTCTAACATTTTCCTATAAATAGAGGCTAAGTTAGAATTGAAAATCACACCGAAACTAAGTTTCTCTTTTCTCTCTAAATTATCGAAGCGTATTCTTGTGAGTATACTTTGAGTGTTACTATACTGGTGCGGGTTTCACAAGACCTTATCTGAAATTCAATCAGAGAATACGATTATTTTGAGGTAAAGGGTATTATTTTCTTCTTAAATGATATTTTTCTTCAATATCATTATGTCAAGTATTGGTGAACTTTTTATCAAATTTGGAACTTGTTGTGTTTGGAGTTACTATTCACGTATACGGCCTTTATTCACGTATCGACCTTTATTCACGAAATATAAGACTATTCAACATAGAAAAATAAAAATTTTTCTTTTGTCCAAAATATCTATTCGGATACTAGCTTTGATTGTATCCATGTTTTGATCATTCTTGAATTTTACACCAATATGATTATTTTCAAGTATTTTTGGACATGGGTAAAACAAAGTACGAATCCTTAATCCTTAATCCTTGTCATTTTGTTTCATTTGGATTCGTTTCTTTAAAAATGTTTTTCATCATCCTCGGGTCTAAATGGTGATATAAATGAATATCTTTGGCACGTAGTACAAAGATGAGCGATTAATCGATGAATATCTTTGGCTGTAGTGTGAAGATGAGCAGTGTTGAGATGAACATGACCAATTGGTGATCAAATGAATATCTTTGGCACGTAGTGCAAAGATGATTAAAGATGTATATTGATTGTTATTACGGGGGATAAACTATTGATGATGGACTTTTAAACCTTAAGAAGCGGTAGAATTCTTTCTCTACGTGACTCTTCTAATGGATTCTTATTTCCATTGCATTTGTTGATCTAAAACTTGTTGTCTATTGTATTCTATTAGATTTTTTCCTGTTGAAGACTAACGATAAATTGTTGTATATTATCTTAGTCATAATATTCTTTCTTTGGGCTAGTTGAGCTCACCCTTTTCCTTTTTGTTCCATTTTTCTTCTCGGGAGGTGAGAACATAGCGAGGATCGAGTCGGGGTATGGAGTGATGGTTCTAGGAAGATGTTTTAGTACATCCTCACTACTTACGTAAAATAGTGTATGAATAATTAATGAGGACTTATTTGGGTGTGTATATTGTCTAGAAGACAATAGTTGTATTCAAACTCATAGTTGTATTGTCGTATTCTACACGACATCTGTATTGTCAAAGTTGTAGTTTGCTTTCTATACCATGTATTTTGGCGACTCAGAATGGGTGTTGTATACCTATTTTGGGGGCGTCACATAAAGGATATGAGAATTTTTTTTCCTATAGGCCTCTACTTATATATAATTTTTAGTCTTTAAGAAATTCTTCGTGTCAATAAAAATAAATATTATTAGTATAATTTTTAATCAATAAATAAATTAGAGAAATATAGATTTGGTTGATGTGTCCCTAGTTTTAGTATGTTAAAATATGTTAATAAAGATCAAAATATAAAGTTCATTATAGTATTCAATAAATATAATTATTATTTTTTAAAAAAAATCTTATGATTATCAAAATAAACTTAAAACTCCCCTTATAAATCAATACGAGACAAAACTTATTTACTAACTTTTTTTTTTCTTTTTTCATATTTAAATGGAAAAACTTGTATAAATAAAATTTATATTGTCTTGTTTATAATTACATCATGTAGCTTTGTTGAATAGTTACTTAAAGTTATGAGATTGAGGTTTTGAGTTCAAATCTTGACATAAGCGAATTTTTTAGTCTTAATTTGGTTTACTTTACATATCATCATTGCCACATAGGATAGTCAATGATCATCTGAACTCTTTTAGGCGACATGAAAATTAGAAATGAGTATATTTGAATTTCTTATATTTATAGTTTTATCAATCGTTGGGGTCAAAATACAAATAAATAAAATTTAAATATTTCCACGTTCAATTTTTATGTCCACGTAAATTTTTTGATAAAAGTTTGTTATCCAAATTTTTGTATAATAGAAAATTTATTTTGTATTGATCAATTAAAAAAACACACTATTTAAATATACTAAGAGTAGATTGATTACTTTTACATTTTACTACTTATTCCTCCTAAACTTCATGCTTCAAATCAGCATACTCTCTCTCTCTCTCCTGCAAGTTTGGGGAATTAAATATGACTTCCAAGTTGCATGGAATAGTGGCTATCTAGTATCCGTCCAAACTTGTTAGTAGCCTCAAGTCAAATTTTAAATTAGGATCTTTTCTTTTAACTTAATACTAAATGAAATTAATATCTATGATTTTTTTAATTAGAATTTTATTTTTCTTATTTTTTAGATGCAAAATTATTGATCAAACTTTTATGAGATAAAAAAATATATTGTTTAATTGTACTTGTAGTTACTACTTTGCTGGAAAAAAAATTCGGATTTTTTTAAGGATTTTTTACATAAGTATACAACAAATAGAAAATAATCAAAGACAAATAACTACAAAAAGATTAATACATATTACAAAAAGATTGTACATATTACAAAAATAGTACAATTCACATTAATAAGGAAACCTAAAATCAAGGACAAATAACTGCCATAATTAATAATTCAAATTCAAATATTTGGATCTAACAACAAAAATAAATTCAAATTCAAAATAATAATTCAAATTTAAATATTCAAATTCAAATATTCATCTCCTCACATACACTTTGAAATAATAGTCATTGTTACACCTCACATACTCGCCGCTACACCATGCGAATCTCAGTTGTCCAAAACGCATGATGAGAATAAGAAGAAGATTCGCCCTACAAAAAAATTTAAAAATAAATAGATGTAACTTTTAATGTTCTGAAATTTTTTTTATAACTATTTTGTTACTCATAAATAATAAAATGGTTACCTTTGTATGAATGGTTGGCTACCAACTACATCACATTCAAACGAAATTGGTAACTTAATAAAATTGAATTAGTTACCTTGGTTTGAAGGTTTGGCTACCAATTGCACTATGAAAAAACTGCAGGTGTAGATGTGAATTAGTTACTTTGGTATGAAGGTCACTACAAGAAAAGGGCTTATCTCCGACGGAAATAACTCCGACGGAATACATTCAGTCCATATTAGTCTATTTCTGGCTGATTATTCAGTCGATAATAATTCAGTCGTACATAAAGCATTTTCGACGGACTTGTCGAAAAACACGACCCATCATCGTGGCGCCAAACTCTCCCTTGAGAACCAACACTTTTGGTCGACGGAATATCCTATTATCTTTAAGCGAAATTGATCGAGGTTATACTAAAACCAACGGACATAAGATCGACGGAAGTCCGTCGAGGTTATGTTTTAAAACTAGCAGCCTGCTACGCTCCCCTCATTTTATTTCTTCCTCTTTAATTTCCATCTCTCTCTCTGACCACCCTCGCTCTCCCTCCTACCGCTCTCTCTCTCTCACGATACCTCTCTTCCTCTCCCATTGCTCAAGTAGCCCGGTGACGCCGACGCCACCTTCTCTCCGACCAAGCTGGCTCCCGTGAACTCAAATCCAAGTAGTTTAGATCATTTCAAGCAATTAGATCGATTTCTTCTCAAATTGGTGGTGTACTTTCATTTGTTTGTTAAATTTTCAAGTTAATCGGTATATTTAATGAATTGCCATTTAATTTTGATTATTATGCTTTTAAATCTATGCCTTAATTTTGCAAATTGAGTTATATAAACTGCTATGTATTTTGTTGGCTGTTTTGGGTCTGAAAATTTGTAAAGTAACTTTTGTGTTCATGCCCTAATTGAGTTATATAAATTGCTATGTAATTTATAATGCTATGAATCTGCATAAGTTTGTCCATGCCCCCTAATGTTATCTTTCTTTATTGTTTGTTACGAAAATTTGTGGGTGTGTAATTTGGGTCTGAAAATTTATGGGTATTTTGTTATCACATTGGCATATTTGTTATATCCGACGAAATTTCCTACGGAATTCTGTCAGAATTCATCAATTGCAATTTATGTGGGTCCTTTTTATTATATTAATGTATAGTTAATAGTTTCTCAATACTAAAATACAATTTAAATAAATTAAATTATATAATATAATACAAATTTTGTTAAATTAACTAAAATAAAAAATTGACTTAATTTAATTTAAGATAATAAAATTTAAATAAATTATTTAATAAAAAATTATATAATATAATAAAAAATTTAATTAAATAAAAAATATGATATAATATAATACAAATTCAATTAAATTTAATTAATTTAAGATAATAAAATTTAAATAAATTAAATATTATAATATAATATAATACAAATTAAATTAAATTAAATAATTTAAAATACAATAAAATAAAATTAAAAATATGATTTAATTTAAGATAATACAAATTAAAGTAAATTAAATTAAATTCAAAAAATTGACTTAATTTAATATAATATAATACCAAATAAATATAATTAAACTGAAGTAGCACTTACTTAGTTAAATAAAATCAAAATACAATAAAATAAAATAAAAATATGATTTAATTTAAGATAATACAAATTAAAGTAAATTAAATTAAATTAATTTAATATAATATAATACAAAATAAATATAATTAAAGCGTGAGTAGACTTACTTAGTTAAATAAAATCAAAATTAAATAAAATACAATAAAATAAAATAAAATATAATTAAATACAATTAGAAACTCGTTCGACATTCACTTATTAGGAGTGAATATCGAATAGTCTCCAGTTTGGGACTGTTACTGGATGTTATGTCTCTCACTTAGGTCGGTGCCGATGCATTGGGGTGCATTTTATAAGTTTTGAGGAACTTTCAAATTTGGTGTCTCTACATGTTCTCCGAAAGTGCATACTTAGACTAAGTTTTCTTGGTACATTTCGTATCTTGGAGACCATGGGGAAGTCTTCTAAAAATTCTCGAAAATAGTAGGAGCGTCTTAAGATTGGCACTTTAGTGAGGAGACGCGTCCGAGGAAGCAGGATAAGCTTTAACCCCGTGGAGTGGAGATATAAACTAGGTAAACTAAATTTCATGTTTGGACCACATTCATGATTATTCTTGATCTAATTGGGTATTTTCTTCAATTAAAGATGGATGCCGTCGGAGTTGGATGTGTAGTAGGATAAAGATTTATGGGAGGATTAGTTAATGCGTCATAGTGACGGGGTGTCTAATTTTATGAACAAAGCAATAGAACATCCGATGATATGAGCGGAAAGATGAGATGCCGTGTCTCAAGTGTAAGAACATGATATAGAAGGCTGAGATGAAGTGAAATTTGACTTGTATTCACGTGGGTTTGTGGATGGGTATTCGGTGATGGATTCATCACGGGGAATCAGTTGAGTTTAGAGAAGCTGTCGAGCGATCTTGTAGACCGGTTAGATAACTATGACGTCGTGGAGATGTTGGTAGATGCGTATGGCCCTCTGAATATTGGTATGGGTGAAAATGAGCTGCGTCAAGCGGTCTTGATTAACAAAAGCCAAATGATTCAAAGAATGCCTTCTACAAGATCTTTATCTGAATCGAGGACCCCATTGTATCCCGAACACGACAAGCGCACTGGGCTTTTCTGCGGTGATTTAAGCTTTTACACTACAAGAATAAGCATGGTATTGTAGTGGAGAGAGGATTCAATGATTTGCTTGCTATTTTCAGGGAGTTCTTACCTAAGGATAATACCTTGCCCGCGAGTTACTGTGAAGTTAAGAAGATGATTAAGGGGTTAAATCTTGGCTATGAGAAGATCGATGCTTGTGACCAGGACTGTATGTTATACTATGGGGAGGACAAAGATAAGGTGCAGTGTGATATATGCTATTTTCCTCGGTACAAAATCACAAAACGTGGGGGGAATGAGAAACATGTTCCGAATAAGATATTATGGTACTTTCCTCTTGAGCCGAGGTTGCAGCGTCTATTCATGTCTTCGCATACTGCACCTAGTATGCGTTGGCATAAGACAAGGGACGTCGTCCCTGGTCAGCTTACTCACCCAGCAGATGGAGATGAGTGGAAGAATTTGGATGCTAATTTTCCACAATTTGCCGACGATGTTAGGAATGTCAGGCTTGGCATGGCTACCGATGGATTTTGTCCGTTTAATAATTTTAGTCAGCCATATTATATTTGGCGGTGATTATGGTAGCTACAATCTTCCACCACCAATGTAATGAGGATCCGTATCTTTTCTTAACTTTACTAATCTGGGGATAAGAGTCCTACAAAAGACATCAACGTGTACCTTAGACCGTTAGTCGATGAACTTAAGATGTTGTGGGAAACAGGGGTTCAGACTTTTGATAAATCTGTCAGACAGAATTTTTTGATGAAGGTAGCCTTGTTGTGGTCTATCACTGACTTTTCGGCACTTGGGATGGTCAGTGGTTGGTCGACCCATGGTAAATTGTCATGTCCAGTCTGTATGGGGGATGTGCAGGGCACACAACTACGTTATGGACGAAAAACTAGTTTCTTTGGAACTGCTCGAAGATTCTTACCTATTGAGCACAGTTATAGAAAGATGTCTACACAGTTCAATAGAAAAACATAAAAAAAGGGGTTGTTGGTCGACATGCGGCGTGATGTATTGGGATGGCTAAATGATTTGACATTTCCACCTTTGGGAAGGAACATGGTAAGTTGAGAGCAATAGTGTAGTAAAAGCTCATAATTGGACACACTTCGCCCATTTGGTTTGAGTTGCCATCTTTGGGGCATACTAGCACGCCGTCATTGCATAGATGTCATGCATCACGGAGAAAAATGTGTTTGAGAACTTGTTTTACACCGTCTTTGAATCACGAGTGGTAAAACAAAAGACAATGACAAATCACGTAAAGACTTGGAGAAGCGAACATCAAAGGGAATTATGGCTCAAAATCTAACAACTTAAAACCAAAAGCTCCATTTTGTCTTACCAAGCAACAGGTTGAAAACATTTGCAAATGGCTTAGTGCATTGAAGCTACCAGATGGTTATGCTTTGCGAGATCATCAGTCTCCGGCAGTATCAGATCCAGCATGGGTTGCGATGTGTGCGTACTGGGATGATGATGCGTTCAAGACCAAGTCAGAGCAGATGAAGAAGAATCGAGGCAAGTGCGAGGTTATACATACTTACGGCTCATGATCGTTTCGGGGAGGTTAAAGTGGTATGTATTTATCTTTAGTTTAGTTTAATATTAAATTGCAACATTACGTAATTTAAGTTGATATTATTTAATGTATATGATTTAGGCCATGCAGAGTAGCTTGGTAGACCTCCTACTTATGATGGAGTTCTGGGATAGAGTCCATACGTAGAAGGTCTCTACTTGAGGGTCGACGATGTCTCCAATGAAGACTAGCTATCTGGGTAATACATTTACTATAATAAATATTATTTATGATAATATTACGTAATTTATATGATGATACCAAGATAACTCACATGTATATATATCAAATTACAGGGAGCGGTTTGAGAAGATCCACTGACAACAGATAAGCGGAGTTGCAGTCGCTTAGGGAGATCTTTGAGACGTTAGATTCCACGAATCCCTCACTTGAGAGATTAGTTTATCTCGGGACGAGGAGGACGGCTCTCTGGTCGCGTCTCGGGATACTCCCACTAGTCTTATGAAGCGATGTCGAGTCTTTGAGATTCTGAGGATACCATTTATACACCTTTGGGAGGTATAATATTTTTAGTTTATTTCTTGTTTATGAATAAAGAAAATTTGCCATATTATTCATGTTATATTTATTTTTGTAGGTTTCTGCCTTTGTCTGCGTCAAGAGCCCCTATGAGACCATCACATACGGGCGCTGGCTTAGACGATGCTTTGTTCTAGCGTGTTATGGCTGCGGTGTCGGAGAGGTTTGTGACCGATCCGCTGTTCCATCGTCAGGACCTTCCAGCCGTTCTCGCCTCCATCGAACTTTGCAGGACGTTCTGAATTGGTGCCACTGCCGCCGAAGCGTATGGGTATCCCTCGGGAGCGATGGGCCCACGATACACGCGACGAGATTATTCGGATGGTGGTTACCTTAGTCGAGGACGCGTTTGGGCCGATGTTGAGTCAGCCCTCGACTGCTCAGGTATACTATTCGTTTTAAATTCAAATATATATTATGTATGTAATTTAATTTTCATTTAGTTATCTTTAACTGAATCATATATATGGACTAATGAGTTGCATTATATTATATCAACGGTGATTGACGAAATGCGGATTTGAATGGCGGAATAGCGATGGTGGCGATTTTTCATACTCAGAAGCGTCGTCGACACCATTCACCGATGATCCTCCTCATACCGGGGGCTCTACTACCTAGTTTTACTTAGTTTATATTCGTTTAATTTGTAGTTTACATTATTTTTGATGTATTAATGTAGTTTAAACCTTGGCATTTAGTTTAATTTAGCTTAATTAGATATTTGATATACATTAGTTTAGATTAATTGTAATTCATGTTATTGGTTATATCGTTAGCTTGTGTATGTGTATGTGCTGTTGGAGGTTATATTGTTAGCTTGTGTATGGGTATGTGTTGTTGGAGTACAGGTACAAGATGTGGGTTAAATCCCTGGATATTGCAAAAACAAATTATATATTAAAAAAAAATAGTCATTATTCTCGACGGAATATTACTATTATCTACGGAATTCCGTCGGAAATAAGAACTTCCAAAATTTGGCATTCTGACACGTGTCATGCTTATCACCGACCGAATACTATCGACCGAACATTTTCAATTGGACATATAGTACCCTCGACCGAATATTCAGTCGATGATAAGTCCGTCGAGGTTAAGTATCCCCGACTGAAAGATCGACAGACTTAATTTCGACCTGCTTATATACGACCGAATTTTCGACCGAACATTCCGTCGGAAATAATATAACCTCGACGGAATATGCTTATTACCGACGGAAGGTTCCGTCGGAAATAACCCTTTTTGTTGTAGTGGGTTTTGTTACCTTGGTACGAAGATTTGGTAACCAACTGTACTAAGAAAAAATTTTAAAGTGTGGAGGTTGATTGGTTACTTTGATATGACAGTTTGGTTACCTTGGTATAAAGGTTTGGTTACCATCATCCAGTGTTAATATCCACCGCCACCACCGTCTGAATCTTCATACCCACCTTCATTTTGACCCTTCATTTTGAGAAGCTACTGGAGATATCCAGTTGGTTGACTCATAAATATATACATGATTTGGACAATGAAAATATGATGACGAGAGGTTGACTGAAATGACACTAGGAATGGCAAATTGGATATATAGCTAGGGTCGAGCAAAAGATGTAAAGGAAGCTCGGTGAGACATACTCCACGATGAAGCAAATTAATGGTACATTTGGGAAAACGAGGATATGAGCGATTGTCTTGATTGATCGACCCACAAAATTTTCTCGAGAGAATTGTTAATATGTTGTTGCGAGAGTGTTGTTTGGTTACAATGATTAGGGATGACATGAATCGATACCATATGAGTACATAATTAGTCGCCAAGGATATATATATATATATATATATATATATATATATATATATATATATAAAGAATACGTTGAATGAAGAAGAAGGGTGATGACTAAATAATGCAGTTGTTATAGATGAGGAGAGAGAAGAAGCCATAAATTAAGGAATTCTAATTGAATACTAATTCCTTAAATTAAGGAATCCTAATTGAACTATTATTGTAAATAAATATGAAAGTGTATTAGTTGTGTAAATATTTTATGAGGGCACTATTGTTGTAATTATTCTTAAAAATGTAATAGAATATGTAATTCTTCCTTTTTTAATGGGCTCTAACATATATGAATTGTTAAAATTTGGAGGTTTTCTCAATTTTGGGGGCCTTACGCCATTGCTTAAATGACTTAATATATGGGCCGACTCTGTGGCTATCAAAATATCATGAGCTCATCTAGGTAGACATGAAAATTGGACATGAATGTATCTGAATTTTACCTATTTATATTTTTACCCATCATTGAGAGTGAAAATACAAATAAGTGAAATTCAAATATACTCTTGTTCAATTTTCATATCCACATAAAGTTTTTGAAATATCATAGTTGAAGTGGATAGTAATTTGGTCATTTATATTAATAAAAAATAATTATCACCCTAACCCCATATATTAAACTTTAATTACGAATTGTAGGAAACTAGTTGAAAAAGTGGAGCTTCAGTCAAATATTAGTAATGTTATGATGACAAAAAAAATTACAAAAATTTGGAAAAAAATTAATGAGTTGATTATATTTTAGTTAATATTTTATTATATATGGGTGAGTTCAATAGTTCTAACCAATAATTATTATACATATTATTTTGTATTCTCTTTTTATATTTAATATTTTATCACCAAAACATTATTGGTCAAATATATGGGAGAGGCTAATTAATTCGGCAGGTGGAATATCCCAACAAAAAATGTGTATCTCTTAATATTTTTATAACTACGGGTGAGCATGGTGCGGTTTGAAGTTCAAATCACATCCGAAGTCGTTTAGGTATGTTTTGAAAAATTCAAAATCGAATACGAAACCGTTTGTGATTGGTGCGGTACGATTTTAAATTGTGCAGTGCGGTTTCAATTGGTACGGTTTCGGTGTCAAAATCAATTGAAAAAACAAAAAACGTCTAAACCTTCAATAGAATTTAACACAGAGCTCACATCGAGCAATTAATTTAGTGACATAGTTGGCAATGAGAATTATATCAAGTATAAAAACAAAACTCCTTCTGCCAAACATGTCAAATTCACCATCAAATCATAGAACAGTGAGACACATAAAATAGTTTTAGTTTATAATAAAGGAATGATACTTTAAAACTAAAACATACGCTATATAAAATAATAGAGATCATATATTCGATAACAAGCAAAAAGGTTTATCTAGTTACCCAAAAATTAAAAGTATATACTAGAGATAGAATGAAATTCTATCTTATATATTGCAGGAAAGACTTATAGAATATAATCCTAACTGTACCTAATTTGAAAAATAATCTATTAGACTATTACTACTATAACATAGACCTTAATCAATGCATCAAGTGCTCGAACCAACGAATTTGACCCCTCAACTATAAACCCCTCTAGTAACACATCAAACAAATTTAAAATTTTAAAACCCAAATACTTAATTTTTGACTTTATAACCTCTAACCATATTCTTTCAATTGGTGAAAAAATGACAATGCATGACTGAAGTTTTCTCTGAGCGTGTTCAAGTAAAAAGTAACTTTAGAATTTACTAGAGATAATAGATACATACACACACATGGTGCGGTTTTGCCTAGTAACCAAACCGGAACCGTAAATTTGGTTATTCAACCCACCTAAAACTGACATATACGCCGAAATCGTTGGTGTGGTTCGTGCGATTTTTAGTGTGATTTCAGTTCCAATTTAATTACTTGTTTAACCCTATTTATAATAATGTAAAATCCTTGAAATTATGTACCAATCTTCTGTTTATATTGATAGAGGAATTAAATGCACTTTGCATATTTAAGTTTATCTTATTTTGTACATTATATTTTACATTTTAAAACGTGACACTTTGCATTCACTTTAAGCAAATCGACACATAACATCTTTCGACCCAAAATTCGTCGCTAAAAGAGACGGGGGATTAGTGTTTAAAAGTGAAAAATTTTACGCTTTTAGTGATGAATTTTGGAACATAGGGAACTATGTGCAAGTTTCCTAAAAATACGAGATACAAAGTGTCACATTTTAAGTAAAATATAATGTGCAAATTGTGGTAACTTGGGGAATGCATATAACTCGATAGAACTGTCTCTAGGGTCATGTTTGTTTACAATGATTATAATTGTGAGATCCCATATCTTATGAATAAAGATTTAATTTTCTCGAAATATTTTTGAATATTATGGTGTGGATTTGAGATAATGTTATAGTTGTGGGTAGTATTTATAAATTTTGAAAAGTATGCAAGTTGTTATATAATATTCAATTGGTCGAGGAATATTCGTACAATGGTACAATCATTGGTGGACCCCACAACGGAATTATTGTCGAATTGAGAAAACGACAAAAATATTTTATAAAAATAACGGCGAAAGTTTTACCGTAATCATTGTTGAACTACTACTCGGTAGTAAAAAATAAAGATGTCTGGCGTGGTTGCATAGTAGCACACGGTATTGATTATTGATGCTTACGTGATAAGTCACTCAGTTTTGTTTTATAAGTATTATTAATGTAATAAAATATAAAAGCTTTTTATATAAAACAAAATACTTTTATAAAGTTATTTTATAAATAAAATATATTATATTCTATTATCATAGTATTTTGCATAGTAAAATCTTTTTATATAAAACAGAATACTTTTATAAAGTTATTCTATAAATAGAATATATTATATTTTATTATGCATAGTGTCTGTAAAATCCCAACCTTTTGAATAAAGATGAATTTTCTATAAATATTATTTTTAAATATTATGGAGTGAAATTGATATAATTTTATAGTTGTGGGTAATATTTATAAATTTTGCAAAGTCATGCAAGTTGTTATATAATATTCGATTGGTGGGGAATATTCGTTTTAACAGAGAATATTAAAGACAACGACACAATCATTGGTGGACCCTACAACGGAATTATTGCCGGATTAAAAAGCGACAAAAATATTTTTTATGAAAATAACGGCGGAAGTTTTACTGATTAAGCTCGTTGAAACACCCGGTGTTAAAGAAATGCGATGTCTGGCGTGGTTGCGTAGTAGCATACACGGTATTAATTATTGATGCTTATATGATATGTCACTTAGTTTTGTTGGTATTATTAATGTAATAATACGTAAAATCTTTTTATATAAAGCAGAATACTTTTATAAAGTTATTCTATAAATAAAATATATTATATTCTATTATGCATAGTGTTGCATGTTGTTCTGCGATAGTGTTTTACATAGTAAAATCTTTTTATATAAAATGAATACTTTTATAAAGTTATTTGTTTTATTAGACAATAATTAGAATATATTATATTTTATTATGCATAATATTTGCATAAGGCTCTGATAGTGTTTGTATAGTAAAATCTTTTATAAAGTTATTCGTTTTATTAGATTATAAATAGAATATATTATATTTTATTTAAAAGATTTTGCTTTAAATATGGACCGTCAGATTAAAGTAAATCAATCTGGACCGTTCATGAGTTAATTCTTATACTGATCCATTTTTCTATAAATAGAAGCTCATTCCTTCATTATTTTCTTACGAAATCTTTGAAACTAGAGAGATAAACTATAGAGAAAGAAGAAAGTATTCTGCTACTTCACTACTTCACAACTTATATATCCAAAGAGACTTTCTTCTTAAGGTATGGGAATATTATTTGTTGTACTCGTAAGGGTGTTATTCTTTTATATTCATGAAGAGAACTTATGTTATTCCATTCTTTATTATTACATTGGAATAACTTCAGATATCTGTGAAATTTACCCTATACTTGGTGACATTCTTCTATTATTTTATTTTTACTTATATTCATTGGAATATCACATGCATGCGTTTTACTTGGGACTGATAAAATCTTTTATTATTTTGTTGGAATATTCTATTCAGATGCTTTTTCTGTGGGACTGGTTCCGTCTTTATTATTATTACGTTAGAATATCCTGTTTGTGCATTTCTGTACGGACTGATTCCGTCCCTTATTAGTATTACATTGGAATAACTTTGTCATGCCAAGTACCGCATGCATGGTGATTTATGTTGTTATTCCATTCTTTATTATTCTCGTTGGAACATCGCTTGGCGGTTAATTTTACCGACCAAGTTACGTTATTTAGTATTACGTTGGAATAACTTTCTCTGCGAAGCACCGCATGCATGGTGATTTCTTTTGTTATTCCATTCTTTATTATACACGGTTGGTTAAAGTTTTGACTTCTATACTCCATGAAATTAGTGGAATATCCTTGATAATTGCGCTTCATCCAAAGATCTTTTCATGGAAATATTAAATTCGAGCATTCTTAAATTGTACTCTACAAAGCATTATCATGTTGACAATTTGGACGTTATTGGTTCTTGGACAAATTAATTCTTGAACTTGTTTTATTGAATTCTTATATCATTGTCATCATCCTCATATTTATATTTTTGAAAGTCATATGTGGCTGTAGTGCATAGATGGACTTGGTATGATTATGACCGAGGGATTATTCGATTGTAATCATGGTCGTAATGTTACAAATGATGTGGTAAAAGTCCTCATTGGCCCGTAGTGCATTGATGGACAGTTGTTGGCATGATCCTGACCATTAATGAATACACAAATCTTCTTGGCCCGTAGTGCATGGATAATTGTGGTCGTGATACTAAAGAATATCCTTGGCCGTAGTGCAGGGTGATTCGATGATGTGGAATATTTATTAAGCTGAGTCTCAACGATAACAGTGATGAAAAACCTTTTAAATCATAAAAGATAGTAGATTTTATTTTCTACTTGACTCTTTTAATGGATTGCTTGTTCCGCTGCAGTTAAACTTGATGTTTATTATATTTTATCAGTTTAACATTGTTGGAGACTAATGATAATTTATTCTGCATTATCTTAGTCATAATATTTCTTACTGGGCTAGTTGAGCTCACCATTCCTTTCACTGTTCTCTTTAGGAAATGAGAATATAGCTGGGACGAGTCGGGGAACGGAGTGATGGTCCAGAGGAAAGCATTAGTAGTCCTCACTATTCTGTGAAATAGTGTGATAATATTTGTAATGAGGACTCCTTTTGAGTTTGTATAATCTCTAATAGACAATATTTGTATTCAAACTCACAGTTTATATTTTGTCGTATT
The DNA here is from genome assembly GCA_020205605.1 of Panax ginseng. Lineage (NCBI taxonomy): Eukaryota > Viridiplantae > Streptophyta > Magnoliopsida > Apiales > Araliaceae > Panax > Panax ginseng. Next base: position 25,559,448 of record CM035145.1, read on the forward strand.
GTACACGAAAGTTGTATTAGTAAGTTGTATTTGAATTTTGTACCATGTATCTGGCGACCCAAGATGGGTGATGTATACCTAATTTTGGGGGCGTCACAGTTGGTATCAAAGCTTAGGTATATGATCCCCAGCTAAGATGTGAGATCGAACTAGGAGGGAGAGCGGGAATTCTTCGCTAATATGACCTACTTAAATTTATTTTGTATTTAAATTGGTTGGTCAGAGTTTAGAGATAATATATTACATGTCAATTAATCTTTGTTTTGTGGCAGTATCTAAAAATGACATCCGAGAATGTTGAGAATAGCAATGGAGGACAAGAGACTGTTGGGTCTTCACATATCAATAATCAGGAGAATGTGCATCAGGAAGGCGACAGTCCTCATGCAAACAACAACACTGATCAAATGATGAATGATGGACTATTCAGAGGCTTTATGCAATTTATGCAACCTCAAAGTAGAGAAGCTCTCATCCAAAATGTAGGTGGAAACATCGAAAACTCTCTTGACGGCCATTCGCTAAATAGTTCAAGGGCTGGGACCACCGGAGTTTAAGGGAGAGCCAAAACCACTTATGGCGGAAGCATAGATAAAGCAGATCACCAAGATATTTGATGTCTTGGGATGCTCCAGGAGCAAAAGGTTCCCTTTCTTTGCCTTTATGTTGCGGAGAGGCGAGATTCTTGGTGGGAATCGATAAAAACGTACTCAACTGCCGTCTTAAAGATGTCTTGGGAGAAGTTCCAAGAGTCATTCAACGATAAATACTTTCCGAAAGTATTCGTCACATGAAGGAGGTTGAGTTTATCAAATTGGAGCAAAACAATAATACGATAGTATGTCGCAATACGAGGCAAAATTTTGCGGAGTTATCCTGGTCATTCCACTCACTTGGTGGATAATGAAGAGAGAATGGCGCGAATGTTTTAAGAGGTTTGAAGTCGGAGATACGCCAACATCTTATTTCCCATAAAGCGTGTTTGTATTCGGGGATGTTGTAAATAGGGCTCGATTATTGACGCGATAATGAGTCAACGCAACCAAAAGAAAGCGGTAAAGCAAAATGATAATACCGGTGAGAGCGATCATCAAGCGGTGACAACAAGCGTGGAGGAATCAACAGTAAGAAATGGTAACCACTTGGTGGTAATCGGGGCCAAAACAATAAGAATGGACATTTCAAGAAGAGGAGATTCAACAATGATGGAAAGACGCGTCGAGACCAGATCCGTTGTTAAGGAAGGAGAACGACCACCTATCATATGCTTCAAATGCGGAGGGGAGGACATATCAGTCCAAACTGCGCGATGCCATCCAAAGCGTGTTATAATTGTGGAAGAGAAGGTCACCTAGCCCGATTTTGTCGTTCACCGAAGACAAGTTCAGCTAGGATGGAGGCACCAAAGGCCGTCCAAGAAAAGTCAAAGTCGGTGGTGCGAGGAGAGCATTTGTTGTGACCTCTCGAGGAAAGCAAGGAACCCGAACGAGGTCATCACGGTAAAAGCTTATCATAAACTCTAAAGAAAGTCTATACTTTATTTGATCTGGGTTCTACCCATTCTTTTATTTCTCCTACTTGTGCTCAACGATTAAATTTGACTTCGGAGAAATTAGACTTTGATTTATCTGTTGAAACTCCGTTGGGAGAAACCTTCATTACATCCAATTGTTTATAAGTCTTGTTTAGTTCAAATCGGCAAGACCTTGACGTTATTGTCGATCTTATTTCTTTGAAAATACTTGCATTTGATGTGATTCTAGGGATTGATTGGTTAACTACACATCATGCAAAAATTGATTTTTCGTAAGGTTGTTAGCTTTCATATTCTAACCAACCTATTATGCGAATTCAAACAACCAAACCATTAAAATCAATCACCGCTCATCTCAAGCCATAAAGCTATTCATTTATTGAAAAACGGATGTCAAGCTTTCTTAGCTCATGTCACAGATCTAAACAAAAATACGTCAGTTTTGAATAATATTTCTATTGTTAATGAATTTCCTGACGTATTCCCTGAAGAACTTCCTAGACTACCCCCAGAGCGTGAAATTGAATTTTGTATCGACCTTAAACCTGATACAAAATCTATTTCCAAAGCCCCATATCGAATGGCTCCTATTAAACTTCAGGAGTTAAAGAACCAACTACAGGAATTGTTAGACATCGGTTTCATTCGTCTTAGTACTTCTCCTTGGGGTGCTCCTGTTCTAGTCGTGAAAAAGAAAGATGGGAATATGCGACTTTGTATTGATTATCGGGAGTTGAATCATGTCACCATCAAAAAATAGGTACCCATTGCCACGTATTGATGACTGTTTGACCCGATTGCAAGGAGCCAAATTCTTTTCAAAGATTGATCTTCGTTTGGATATCACCAATTGAAGATTAGAACCGATGACATTCCAAAGCGGCTTTCGGAACTCTGAGACGGCATTATGAATTCTAGTCATGTCCTTTGGATTGACTAATGCTCCTCGCTTACCTTCATGGATATGATGAACCGAGTATTCAAGGAATATTTGGATCACTTTGTGGTCGTCTTTGGATTGTCTATTATATTTTATCAGTTTAACATTGTTGGAGACTAATGATAATTTATTCTGCATTATCTTAGTCATAATATTTCTTACTGTTCTAGTTGAGCTCACCATTCCTTTCACTGTTCTCTTCAGAAAATGAGAATATAGCTGGGCGAGTCGGAGAACGGAGTGATGGTCCAGAGGATAACATTAGTAGTCCTCATTATTCTGTGAAATAGTGTGATAATATTTGTAATGAGGACTTCTTTTGAGTTTGTATAATCTCTAGTAGACAATATTTGTATTCAAACTCACAGTTTATGTTTTGTCGTATTGCATACTTTACACAGTTGTATTAGTAAGTTGTATTTGAATTTTGTACCATGTATCTGGCGACCCAAGATGGGTGATGTATACCTAATTTTGGGGGCGTCACAGTGTCTGCATAGTGTTTTGCATAGTAAAATCTTTTTATATAAAACAGAATACTTTTATAAAGTTATTCGTTTTATTAGATTATAAATAGAATATATTATATTTTATTTCAAAGATTTTGCTTTAAATATGGATCGTCCGATTAAAAGTAAATCAATCTGGACCGTTCATGGATTAGTTATTATACAGTCCATTCTTCTATAAATAGAAGCTCATTCCTTCATTATTTCTTACGAATTCACTGAAACTCTAAAGAGAGAAACTATAGAGAGAGTTCTTCTTCTATAATCTTGAGCGTATTTATTTAAAGTTTAAGAAAGCTTTGAGTATAGTGCAAGTTTTCTTCAAGTATATCCTCGCCCTACCAGTCGGAATACTCTTCTTAATTTCAAAGGTAAGGGATATTATTTGTTGTACCTGTAAGGAGTATTATTTATTTCGTATTCATGAAGAGAACTTATGTTATTCCATTCTTTATTATTATGTTGGAATAACATATGCGAAGTACCGCATACATGGTGAAATTCTTCTATTATTCCATTCTTTATTATTATATTGGAATAACCCAATCATGCCAAGATACATACATATAGTGAAATTCTTCTATTATTCCATTCTTTATTATTATGTTGGAATAACTTTGTCTACATACAAAAGTACCGCATACATGGTGAAATTCTTCTATTATTCCGTTCTTTATTATTACGTCGGAATATCTCGCTTGCATGTGATACGCCTCGACTTTCCGGGTTCCATTATTTATTATCCGATTCTTTATTATTACTTCGGAATATCCCGTCTGTAAGGCGCTTACGCCTTTAAGAACCGGGTTCCATTATTTATTATTTCGTTCTTTATTATTCTCGGAATATCCATACGTGCATTTACGGCGGACTGGTTCCATTATTTATTATTCGTAAAATATCCTTTTCAACGTGCGTTTACGTGAAATGGTTCCATTATTTATTATTTTGTTGGGAATAACCTTTCTATGCAGTCTATCGCACGCATGGTGAATCCTTCTGTTATTCCATTCTTTATTATTCTGTTGGAATAACCTGTCTATGTGGATTACCATATGCGCGCATGGTGAATGATCCTTTGTATTCATTCCTTATTAAATTGTGGAAATGATATGTCTAAGTGGATTACCGTATGGCGGTGAAAATCTATTTGCAGTTTCATATATTCTATTATACTCAGTTGGTTAAAGTTTTAGCTTCTATACTCTATGAAATTAGTGGAATATCCTTGATATTTGCGCTTCATCCAGTATCTTTTCATGGAAATATTCTTCTGAGCATTCTTGAATTTTACTCTACAAAGAATTAACATGTTGACAGTTTGGACGTTATTGGTTCCTGGATAAATTAATTCTTGAACTTGTTTTATTGAATTATTATGTCATTGTCATGATCCACATGCTTATATTGTGTTGAAAGTCATTTGTGGCTTACGTGCATAGATGGACTTGGTATGATTATGACCAGGGATTATTCGGTATAATCATGACCGTAATGTTACAAATGATGTGGTAAAAGTCATCTTTGGCCCGTAGTGCATAGATGGACTTGGTGTGATTATGACCGAGGATTATTCGGTATAATCATAACCAGTAATGTGATGAATGATGTGGTAAAAATCCTCATTGGTCGTAGTGCATTGATGGGACGCTTTTTGGTATGATTATGGTTATGGATTCTCTTGATCAATTGCGCAAAGATGAATTGTTTTATGGCATGATCGGGATCAGTTAATGAAAACACGATTATCTTTAGCATTTAGAAAGGTATGGATAATTCGTGGTCGTGATACTAAATAATATCATTGGCACGTTCGTAGCGGGGATGATTTGATGATGTGGATTATTTATTGTCGAGTCTCAAATGATAAAAGTGATGAAAAACTTTTAAATTATAGAGAGATAGTAGATTTTATTCTCTACTGACTCTTCCAATGGATCGCTTTGTTCACTGCAGCTTAAACTTGATGTTTGTTATATTGTATCGTTTAACACTATTGAAGGCTAAATGATAATTTATTCTCGCATTATCTTAGTCATAATATTTCTTCTTTGGGCTAGTTGAGCTCACCCTTTCTTTCATTGTTCTCTTCAGAAATAAGAACGTATTTGGGACTAGTGGGAAGCAGTGATGGTCCTAGATGGTGCATTAGTAGTCCTCACTATTCGTGAAATAAGTGTAATAATAAATGTAATGAGGACTCCATTGAGTGTGGATATTGTCTAGATGACAATATTTGTATTTAAACTCACAACTTTCATGTTGTATATTTAAGTTTGTATTTGAATTACATCATGTATATTTGGCTATGACTCAAGATGGGTGATGTATACCTATTTTGGGGGCGTCACAATAATCTCAAGACTATTAATTCTAGGATTATAATCTCAGAATTATAATATCTGATTAAATAATTCTCATATTAAGTCATTTTATAATTTTTAGACTAACGATCTTATGTCTAAATTTAAAAACAAATAAGAAATTTAAAATTAATAATTTTATTCTAAATATAATACTTATAAATAAACATAATTGTAACTCATAACTAAAATTTAAGGTTCTTCGTTTTGTTCATATGTTAGTATATAGTTTTTTTTTTTAAATAAATATATTATGATAACAAAATTTTATCAGATTACATTATTGCTGAGTAAGAATATTATGTCCAAAATCCTCCTTTTTTTTTTCTTTTCTTTTCTATTTATCAAATATTGTTATCCTCTCTCTCTCTCTCTCCCCAAAGACTAGCTGCTTGTTTTTACTCATCCTCTCTGCCTCCTATTTTCTCCAATTAAGGTCAGTCAATCACTCAAACAGTGAGTGAGTGAGTCCTAACTCCTCTATAATTTCTCCTCTTCTTTTCCTTGCCCCCTTTTAATTCCACAACTCCTCCAGTCCTCCACCACCTAGCTAAATAGCTAATTATAAGCAACTAAACCACTACATTTTGATCATCAAAATTCTTTCCATCTTTCTGTCTCTCTTCTTGCTTAACTCTATGTTTCCTTAGACCTAATTATGTGACACAGAATATTGTATATATATATCATGCATAATTTTTTTATTTTGATTTGCTGGCTAGGGAGATGAAAGAAATATTGCTTACTTTATTATGGCCATGAATTCTTCAATTACCTCCTCATTTATTTTCTCTACGAAATTAACCTTATTTATTACTTTGCTCCATCTTTTCTCTCCATCTTCTTGCTTTTCCTCGTCATCCAAACACCCCCCAGATTCTACTCGGGTAAGTGGATCTTCTTGTTTATGTAGATGATGATGGATTATATATTCAATTAATGCAATTATTAAGTGTAATCATTATATAATTATCTTATATATGTAGGGCTTGTTATTTGGAGATAAAACCCGATTGGGTTCGACCCCTCCAAGCTGCCACAACAAATGCAACCAGTGCCATCCATGCATGGCGGTTCAAGTGACTACGCCACCGAGTCACAGCCGAGTCCAACCCCATCTGAGTCGACCAGCCATTACTCCTTTGGATTACAACGACCCATCAGCAGGTAAGAAGTACTACTCAAATTACAAGCCACTTGGTTGGAAATGCAGATGCAATAACCACTTTTACAACCCTTAATTTTTTGTTACATAATTAATGAATTTGATTTTGTAAACTTAATTTGTTCTTTTAATATATTTCTTCATTTTTGTTTTTATTTATTTAGTTTTATGTTTAGGTTTTTGGAGTAAATATTTTTATATGGGGTCCCTGGCCCTGTGGGGACTGGGGATGGGATGCTTTATGTAGACAAGACATATTAAAGGAGGTGTGTGTGTGTGTGTGTCTGTTTTTGTTGGTGGTGTAACATGTCATTTATGAATTATGATTATGAATACATTGAAATTTGTATACATGAAGGTGTAAGTTTCAGATTTTCAGTACATAGAGTTCTTCAGTGGTGTGATTTAAATTGCTCTGCCTTTTTGGAATTTTCTGTTCAACTTGATACTCCCCCCCCCCCCCCCCCACCCCCACCCCCACCCCGTCCCACCCCACTCCATCCCCTCCCATCCCATCCTTACCCCCCAAATTATATTCGGACCATTCCTTCTCTTTTTTTAAGATCTCATTTATTATAAGGAGATTTTTTTTTAGAAATTATAAGATCTTATTTATTATATATTATTTAAAAAAATATATTATTAAGACTTATCCACGTAATTAATCTTCAAAAAATCGACATAAATATTCGTAATATATATTATTTTTCCTCACAAAATAGTATATGTAACTGTGCTTCCTTTTCTTCAAATAATCCGATTTACAAAAAAATTGTTTCATAGAAAATCTTGTTTTTGTTAATGGTATTATAAAATGACACACATCAATAATTATTTAAAATATACCAAAATAATACAATATCTTTAAATTTAACATCATTTTTTAAAATGCATGACAGGTGTATATTAAGGATATATTCATACTATATACTCTCTTTTTTTTAAATTTATAATATTAAAATTGAGAAACGAATAAACTATATAGGCTTTCCACAGAATGGGTTTGTCAATATGTATGTTTGCACAGGCCATAGGGAGCAGTACTTCCTACATAATGCAGAATTATGGTTGGCCTTAGCATACTTTTGTGATACTCCCTCTTGCTATTTCCATTATTACTTTATTAGTACCTCCTTTTCATATATATATATATATATATATATATATATATATATATATATATAGGTAACACTATTTTTATACGTGTTTTTATATTTTTATATGATTTTTTTTTATATGAAGGTGTGACATCTGTATGTCTCATGAAGGAAGATCGTGTGAAAATATAAAAATATATGTAAATAATTCTCTATATATATACTCTCTCCGATTCAAAAGGGTAACAAAGTATAATTTGTATATATATATATTAATAAAAATAAAAGTACAAAAAAGAATAAGAAAAATCTAAATTTATTTTATTAGTCCCGTAAGATTATATAAAATGATAAGTATTTTTTTTAATAATCAAACAAACCCTATATATATTACTTCATCCTCCCTATTTAATGATAAAAATAAAAAAGAGATACCGACTAATATAGATACTAAATTACGTATTAAATTTTAATTAGTCATACTTCATTTTGGTTTCCGTTACGTGTCAGTACGGTTTTGTTTTGGAATTAATATTTCCGAATGCTATCAATGAACTTTGAATATTACTACTTTGATATAGAGCACGAAAAACGAGAGCAGATTTCTGTCCTTAAATTTTATATCTCTTTGTATTTCTATATTTAAATTTTGACACCTAATGTCTTATTTAATACTAATTAATTTTAAAATTAAATAAAAGAATATATGTCAAAATTTAAGTGGAGGGACACAAGGAGACAGATGATCTGCTCTCCTGAAAGACATCCTTGTTTTAAAGTTTTATAACTCAAAAAATGAGCTCAGAATTCTGTCCAGACTCCATCCATTATAATCTGAGACTGAGGAGATAATTCCCAAGTCAATTCATGACATATTTCGGATTTTTAAAGTTGTAGCTATAAAATACTACCTCCTTCCTCAAATATAAAGTTAAGTTTTGTTTTTCCAAGTTAATTAAAAATATTTTTAAATTCAAAATTATTATGTGACTAAAATATAAAGTTAACTTGTGAAAAGCATAAATCTTTTAAACTAATAGTAGTAATTTTAGATAGCTAATTTAAAAATATTCTAGTTGTGTTGTCCAAAATATTATGAATTCGTATTAGTTTTGAATTTAAAAAAATAAATCAAATTGACTTTAAAATTAAAATTGATCCTAGATATTAGGGAATACAAATTATATGTTTATATGGGTTTGTGAAAGCTAAAGAACCAGAAAAATGATCAACGTACGTTCCTAACTTACTTTATGAATACATAATTATAATTTTTTATACTAATTAGTACAACTATATATTCAGACAATGCAAAAATTTAGAATATTTCTCTAGTCTAAGGACTATTGACACCTATTTTCTTTTTCTTTTTCTTTTTCTTTTTATATATTTTGTATACCCTAAAAAAAATAAACAAAACAAAGACAAAAGAGAAAGAATTATTACTCCAGAAGTATTACTGAACCACACAAATTAAAACATTAAGCAATAAAACCAAACATTGATAAAACCGATAATATGCGAGTATAAGATAAGTTTTACAGGATTCATCTCGTGATTTTCATGAGGGTTCGATCTTTGGTGATAATGAGGAGAGTGTGTGAGTGGTGTGTGTTAATATATAAAAAAAACAAAAGAAAAAAAAAAGACAAGCAAGTCTAGCAAGACCACTCGAGTGCATGTCAAGCCCACGTATCTTTGGGGATCCGATTAGTATCAAATTTATTTTTGAGTAAGTTGATCAATTGACCAATAGAATATTGACACACATAAATATTGCATGCATGTCAATACTATATTGATTAATTGTCTAACTTACTCAAAAATAAACTTCTAGTTAATCACTTCCTATCTTTGGTGATAGTGAGGACTGAGGAGGGTGTGTGAGTGGGGTGTGTTACTCTCTTCGTCCCAAATTATCTGTTGTTCTAGAGTTCTACACACATACCAATATGTGTGATAAAAATACTAAAATACCCTTATGTGCTAATTTTTTATTTTCTACAATTAAGGTTTTAGTAAAAGGAGATTGTCCATGGAAGAATGTGCCAAGATCTTTTAAGAAGCATAACTTTGACAATCACATTCTTATTGGTAGGAATATGAAAAGAATGCTTAAAAAAGAGGAGAGACTTGAATGAGTAATGACTATCAACAATTAAGGTAAAGGGGCAAACTTGAAAAATAAAGGGAAAAAATGCATTGAAATCTTGAAAAAGCAGATATTGTGGGATAAAATTTTTCTGTTAAAACAGCAGATAATTTGGGACGGAGGGAGTAATATATAAAAAAAACAAAAGGAAAAAAAGAGACAAATAAGTCTAGTAAGACTACTCGAGTGCATGTCAAGCCCACATAAAAGGTTAAGTTTAGGAAATTATTAAATTCACAATATTTTTTATTATTTTCACAATAAAAATGTCGCTGTAGATGTATAGCGACGATGAAAACCGTTGTTATAGGATCTATAGCGATATTTTTGTTGTGAAAATAATATTTTTTATTGCGGATTTAACAATTTCTTAAATTTATATATGTCAGATTTGACGAGTATACAAATGAAACCTAATCATACGTCTCCTATTATGTTTTTAGAATCATCTACACTAACAATTCATAATACTAAAGTCAACAGATTCCATCTTCCCAAATGATCTAACGGCCAAAGCTGAAATATTTTCAATATAAATAACTCACAAATTAATTATACAATGCCTTGCACAGCACTTGTTCAAATTCCTTTAACACTACAAATCAAGTATTTTTCCTTCAAAAAATAATATATAATAATGGGTAATCCAAAACCTCATGTAGTATGTGTTCCATACCCTTCACAAGGCCATGTAACTCCTATGATGAGACTAGCCAAGCTTCTTCACTCAAGAGGCTTTCATATCACCTTTGTCAACACCGAATTCAACCACAAGCGCTTGGTTCGGGCCAAAGGACCCCAAACCGTTAAGGGCTTCTCGGACTTCCGTTTCGAGGCCATACCGGACGGGTTGCCGCCGTCTGACCGGGACGCAACGCAAGATATACCTAAGTTATGTGACTCCACCCGAAAGAATTGTTTGGTTCCGTTTAAAGAGTTGTTAGGGAAGTTAAACTCGTCGTCGGAGTTGCCTCGTGTTACGTGTATAATATCTGACGGAGTGATGAGTTTCGGGATAAAGGCTGCCGAGGAAATGGGAATTCCAGAGGTTCAGTTTTGGACTTCTTCGGCGGGTTCCATGATGTGTTTCTTGCACTATCGTGAATTTATCAAAAGGGGCATTTGCCCTTTCAAAGGTACGTTAACTTTTATCTGAATTATGAATGTCAAAGCATGTATGTTTAGTACTCCACATAACATACTCTCGTGGGATTTAGTCGGATGTTCTAATTAAGAAGTTCGGGCTTCATTTATCTATGATTGCTCAAAAAATAGGGAATTAATTCTCCGGCTGATTTATGCATATATAACATAGGAGTACATTTCAGTAGCTATATATCTCTAGCTGGCTAGTACGTATGGTTCAAATATTAATATTTAATCGTTACATTATTCCTCACAAAATGATGCATTTTATTTCCATGCCCTCCAGATGACAACTATCTCACAGATGGCACACTCGATAAACCTATCGATTGGATCGCCGGAATGAAAAACATACGATACAAAGACGTTCCAAGTTTCATCAGAACGACTGACCCTAACGACATCATGTTCGATTTCCTGGGAGAAGAAGCACAGAATTGCCTAAAAGCGCCAGCCATAATTTTCAACACTTTTGATGCATTTGAACACCAAGTGTTACAAGCATACGCATCCAAATTCAATTATCGCAACATTTACACAATCGGTCCACTTCCACTGCTAGGCCGCCATGTGCCAGAAAGTGTAAATTCACTCAATTCAAGTTTATGGAAACCGGACTCAAAATGTCAAGAATGGCTAGACAAAAAGGAGAAGCACTCGGTTCAGTATATTAATTATGGTAGCATCACAACAATGACTAAGCAACATTTGATAGAATTTGCATGGGAATTGCAAATAGTAAGCACCCCTTTTTATGGATTGTTCGACCTGATATTGTAATGGGGGATTCTGATTCGGCCAGTTTGCCCCAAGAATTTTTGGAGGAGACTAAGGAACGAGGCATGTTAGCGACTTGGTGCGCGCAAGATCAAGTTTTGGCGCACCCGGCTGTTGGGGCGTTTTTAACGCATTGTGGGTGGAATTCGATGATGGAAACTGTGTGAAGGTGTTCCGGTGATTGGCTGGCCTTTTTTCTCCGATCAGCAGACGAATTGTCGATATTCGTGCACAGAGTGGGGGATTGGAATGGAGGTTAATGAGGATGTTAGAAGGGAGGAAGTTGAGTTGCTTGTGAAGAGATGATGGGAGGGGAGAAAGGGAAGGAACTGAGGAGGAAGGCAAAGGAGTGGAAAATGTTGGCAGAAGAAGCTACTAATGTTGGGGGATCATCTTATCAAAACTTTGATAGGTTCATTAAGGAGGCTCTTCATTATGAAGGTTGAGCAATGGGGGCTAAAATAATTAATGATGGGGGCATTTTAATTTGTTGTATGTCATTAATGTGGTTTGGTTTGTGGGTTGGTTTGTGGGAGAGTTGGTTTGCTGCTGCATTTGTAATCTTTTTAGTTGAGAAATATGAGGGTTTTTTCCTATTCTTTACTTCATTTTTCAAAATAACTAGATACAAACCCGCGCGTTACGGCGAAATTATTCAATCTTTTAATAATAAATGTGTACGTACAATTAATAAATTAAAATATAATAAAAAGATGGTCATGTATACCTGATTAATCAACATGTCCTCACCAAGCCATAAAAGAATGACACAAATAAGATTATGATAAATCTGTAGACCAACAGTTGGTGATAGATAATTCCTCCTTATATATCTCTCTTGCAAATTTAAAAGGCTCTAAATGTTGCTGAAAAGCTTATTCGAGCATCCACATATAAACTTAAATATGTAGCTGGTGATCTATCCAGAACTCTTTGTACAAAACAGAAGTGAAAGATTTTATAAAGAAACTAATTGCCACATAACAATCTAGATTTTGAAATGCAAAAAATCAATTAAAGCAAGGTATAACAAAAAAATCAATTAAATGGTTCCTTTTTTTAAGAAAAAAGTGGGATAAAAAATAGAATTCAAATGGTAGCCCCAAAAAATATAAATAGAATAAAAACATTATACAGTTTTTTGAGAGCTCATCGCCGCTTGTACAAGCAAGGCTTCAACTCAGGACATTCAATTTCCTTCTTTGAATTTTGCTTCTCCTGTAGAGTATAAAATAAAGGAATCATTCATGAGTATACAAACTTAATAGAAATCTACGGCCCATAGTGAATCTTGCATTAGTACTCCTAACCTTTTTCTTGAAATAGAAAAGTATAAACATTTTATTTGAAAAGTCCTGCACATAAGTAAAACTTATTAGCACAAAGACGGAAAATAAATTCACACATGAGGATGAAAGAACATAGATCAACCTTTGATACATAAAAGCATGTAAACATGGGAAAGGTATAAGAATCATACAATCAGGAACCACAACATGTGTTTGTTCCTTATGTTCCGGTCTTGTTTAAGGTGGGCTGCTACACGGATGCTTGACAAAATAGGGAAATTCATCTCAAAAGATATTACCATTTATGTTATTCTGAGCATCTCAATATTGCAATCCTAAATAGTTACTCGAGGATTTCAATGATCTGGTTTACATATTATATTCTGTAATAAGCACTTAAGGATTTCCATGACCTGGTTTTACATGCCATATGCTCATATATCCTCATGTCATGATCCTGATTTTGATTTTTAATTAGCACAGGCCGGATGAAAAATTCTACCCTTAAATGGATTTAACCTGGCACAAAACCTTACAACATTAAATGTAGTTTGCGATTCTAAAACGCATTCTAAGCTTACCTTGATTCCTGGTAATCTCTTGCCTAGCTGTTGGATGAAGTTCATCTTGCTGGACAATTAAAGACCTCCACTGCAATGTACCAAAAAGAATAGTATCCCACAAGAGTGAAGTAGTTGAGTAGTATATTTTACAAGCTTCATGCATCTCTCAAATTCAGAGCAATAACAATCTATAAAGTTGGAATCTGCATATATACCAACCAACCTGAGTCCTTCAAAATATTGAAGCAAACATGAGAGCACTATGCATCTGTTCACCTTTAGGCTTTTGCCAATGCAGGATGTATCTGCCATACAAGAAAACTACTTTGAAATTAATGTGAGGTCGGATTAGTCAAATATATTTGGAATCTTAAACACAGTTAAAGTAAACTTTCTCTCCCAAATCATCTATACAAATCAGTAAAATAAAAACAAATTCAATTAAAACAACAGTTGGTAGTAGAATAGTAATATATGCAAGGGAAATGTTGTTATATTTGTTCAATTATACTAAAAACTGTCGTTGACATATATTTACTAAAATGATCACAATAACTATATTTAGTTACTAAATAAGGAATGAAATGCTGATATTTAATATCAGCCAATCATAGCACTCTCCCTAGTTTGAGATAAATGGAGTTATCACAGTAGAAACCATTGCATGTATTTAACTGTTAAATAAAACTATATGAGTGAAAATCAAAAATACTAATTATGATTCGAATTATAGGATCATACGTATTTAGAACTAACAGAGGCAGAAAAGATGACATAATCATGTGGTCCTCGAATTATGAGTCTCTGCAAAAAAATTATTAAAAATTGGATCATTATCAGCAAGAAGTTTCTAGTAAAAGTAATAATTAAGATTATATCATTACATGTACTTACTCCTGCTCTTTCACCTCATTAGTTGTTTTCACAACATCAACACGAACAACATCGTAGAGATGACACATCTCTAAACAACTAATCAAAGTCCGCTCCCTAAAGAAAAATCTCACAAAAATCCACAAAAGAGACAATAGTGTATACCTTCTTCAATGAAAATCTACGACTAAAAAGGGCAAATATACAAAATTCGTTTTGTTCAGATGTCCCTACCTAGTACCTAGCTATGTATTTAACATCATTACTCAAGCTATATCAGAGCCATTTAAGAATATCATAAAGTTCATATTAGGGAAAAAAAACTAATGGTATGTTAATGTTACAACGTATTAACGTTTACATTAAACAAATTAAAACTAAGGATCTTGAAATCAATTGATTCAAGCCAAACAGACGTACCAGTACAGACGTGAAGCACTCTGCAGAAGGATTTCACCCCCAGAGACTACCCAATAGAAGCCGACCATCCACCAGATAAATGATACCATTGTATTCACATATTCACATTTTTTAGCAAAACTGAAATGTCCACAAAGCCGGAATCAGTAGAAAAAAAATAGTTTCGCACCACATCCAAACTTAGCACACACTTACTGCATCCTCAGGTATAACAATACGTTCGCTAGCTAATTCCCCACTGCTTGTTGCAATGGGAACAATTCTACCAGCTCCAATTGTAGGCTTATCTTCATCAGTACAGATTTGAAATCTATACTTTGGAAGGATACTGATATCAGCATCTGATGCACCTTCCTATATATTCACATAAGAATTAACGTCAGAAAATACTGAAACAGCGCACAATAAACTCAAGATCATCGTATCTTACCTGCCCGATAACAGCATAAAGAATTGCAATGATGCACGGAAAGCAGCAACAAAGAGCAATCCTAATCAAAAAGCCAAAACAACACAAAAGATGGCAAAGAACACATCGAATGCTAGAAATACCACTATCAACCTGCAGAAATTCAACATAAGTGTTTTTGTCAGTAACTAACACTTGTTTGCATTCATTTTAAAATATATTAATTTATAACTACAGCAAGAAAGGGCACAAGAGTGTGAATATAGATAGGCGTAATTTACGGATTTACTGAAGTGAAAAGGATATTAAACTTGCCTTCTACTTCTTTAAAATCGGTTTGATTATTATTACAATGGACTTATTGCTTATTATTACGCCCAGTGAGTATAGGTCTGATTTTGTCCCCAACATTCCAGTTTGTTGGTACTCTGGGTCAATGTAACAAAATGTTCCAGCCGCAGATGTCATGTGATATTGGGTAACGCAGTCAGCTACAGATGGTGGAACCATCCGGCCAAGCCAACATCACTTATCTTGCTTACATAGTTTCCACTTAAGAGAATGTTGGCAGGTTTAAGGTCACGATGCACCAGGGGCTCTGGCTTTGACTGGTGAAGGAAAAGAAGGGCAGTGCCAATTTCGGTAGCTATTTTGAAACGGGTTTTCTAAGAGAGTGAGGGAGTGTTGTTTTTTGAAATAGACGATCTTCTAAGCTGCCAAGGCAGTCGTACTCGGGGCAGGCACCTAAAAGGAGAACCATGTGAAGATGTCTCATGCAGCTTAATACGTCGATCTGCATTAGAAAAGACAACATTAGATGGGAATTTAGAAATACAAATTTGATATCCTTTTTTATTCGTGCAACCATCACATGTGCTCGTAAGTTCCATTATATATATTCGGTCGTGGACATGACCATTGACTTTGTTCTTTCTTCTCAATATTCACTTAGTTTTCTATATAAATCAAGGCACAAGAATCTGTTGCACCGGGAAGCTAGGTCCTACAGTGGTCGTGAAGGTTTGCAACTGAGGTCTAAGGTGGATAGATCAACTAATTTTGGAACTTTGGGTTTTTTGACAAATAAAATTTGAATGCCACGAAAACTAAGCTGGCTTTACCCCCAATACTGAAAGTAAGTGATGGTCAGTGAATAGTGTGTTCAACACCAAGTCAAAGTGAGCTTGATGGGGTTATTCTTTGTGCTCATCTTGATGGATCTTTACTATCGCAATGAAAACTACATAGACTTCAGGTCAGGAGGATTGGTTACACTTTTAGCTTTTCCAATTACACCATGAAGAAATTATTATCTTTCGACAATAACACTGTTAATTAACAACAGCTAAAACCAGAGGATCTGGTATCTTGGATAGATGATGGTGATATTTGGTTGTGAAGTTTAAAGCAACAGTAGACATTGTTCATTTGTGATATGGCTGAATTATCTAGACATACAATTTTTCCTCAAGTCTAATACACAATGCAACCTTTATAACTAATGACAGAGTCATCGATTTATAAGAAAAGAGAGTCATCTTAATTTAACTGGAACTTGGATTTTTCTATCAAGTACATGATCAAGTTCTAATGTGGTGCTAGCAAGATATTAAAAACAAAGAAATAAATAGATCGAAGCCAATTTTAAATCTGAACAATATTTTAATATGGAGTATTTGCTTGTTATGGGTGTAGCCTAATTAATTGGTGAACCCCCAACCATGCTTTTGAGCATGGTTCAAGTCTCACCAGCTGCGGCAATCTTTCCCTCCTTCCCCTAGCCTAGGTTAGAGTAGATTGTTTCCTACATTCAACAAAAAAACAAAAAATATAGGATATCTCTCTTTGAAATTGCTCTAGCCCTTGAGAAATGTTAGGCCTTAAAACCTTTATGGCAACAACAGTGTGATCGAGAAAGCCTTTATAAACAGGTCCGTACCCTCCTTCACCGATCTTTGCAGAATCAGAGAAGTTATTTGTTGCAATTTCAATATCTTCAATGGTGTACTTTCTATACCGGAGGTCAGTGCGAGTCAATGCACCCATCATTTTCCTCATCTCTTCTGCCTCCTGCTCAGCCTTGCGTTCTGCATTTTTCCGCTTCTGGAACTCCAGTTCTGCTATACGTTGCGCCATCTGTGCTGTTTCCATTGCAGCCCTGCACTTTTGCTTCTCCATCTCTACCATAGCTAATGCATCCTCTCCGGCTTGCTTGGCTTCATCCATCATCCTACGTGCCTATGATGACTTCCACTGATCAATCTCTCTTACCTGGAAACATAACTTATTGTGAGATTTCCCCCTCACACTATCTGGGACGTTTACTACATTCAAAAGACAATTGGAGACAAAGAATGAAAAAATTGCATTACTGGGAACAATTATGACAAGAAAAGGATAGAAAATAAATGAATTCCAAAAATTGTTTCAATTTGTGACGGAAACACTCAACCAGTCGAAGTCCTGTTCCGTTTATTTGGAGTCAACTTAAAAAATCCTGCTTTTGAATACTCCCTCTGTTCCACATTGAGCACCCAATTTCACTTTTTAGGATGTCCCAAGATGAGAGTCCAGTTTCAAAATTAATGAAACAAACTTATTTGAACTTAAGAAAGTTTGTATATATATATATATATATATATATATATATATATATATATATATATATATATATATATATATATATATATATTGTTGTTGTTGTTGAAGGAATCAATTAGTTATATATTAATGTTAAACTTTACTTCAAAACCTTGACTTTAAAGGTGGGACTCTCATTTTGGAAAGGATGGATTACATATAGTCTAAAAGAAATTGGTTGCTGGGTTCAGGCAACATAAATCTTCCAATTTAATCCTAAGAAGTACCAGAAGATTTCTTGGGGTTCACAATTACAAAGTAACACATCATTTCTAGTACAATATTGCATACTCTAATCGCAAGAGGTTTGTTTTCAAAAGTCCAAGGCCCTTGCTCCAATACCCTCTACTTCATATTTGTTTCCCCAAACTTGAAAATAAAAACCCCAGAATTGAGAAGAAAAATATCAACGTGCCCATAATGCTTCCAATTTTTCCTAACAAACTCCTCAACTACTTTGAAAGGGGCTTTAGCTCCCAAAACTTATCCAAGCATCTCAATTTCCACATCATCCATTTCAATTATAACAGTAGGCTCAATGAACTTTAAATCCATACTATTTGCTCTACTACGCTTATTAGAAACAACTGAGGCCCAATTTCCATTCAAATTTTCCCATTGAAATATAAATTGAAAACATTTTTTGGGAAGAACATTAGCTTCATATCATAAGATTCTTTAAAAAAAATATTAGATATGAAAAAGGAAATTTCATGTTGTCAAGAAAACAGAAGCAATTACTTCAATGAACTTCAGTTCCTCTTACATTGGCAGAAGGGGTCACTCTAAAGATCTCAACAACATAATTCATGTGTTTCTTTCTCCGTTTCTTTGTCAAAAGTACAAGATCAAATGGGCCGCCAAAACATATTTCATAATCAGTAAAGTAAAGTACAGTCCAAGGTGTGGGAAAAGACGTAAATATTCCCAGCAGCCTAGTGCTATGTAGCAGACGAATTGAAGTTTAGGATAATCAGCCATAAATTCCTCATTAATATATGTTTTCATACCCTTATTTTCCAATTTATCCAAATAATTTCACAAAATAAAAATAAGTCTTACAGATCGAATGCTCTGATTCTTCTTCGTCGTGGTCTGCTTCTTCTTTGGGTCTGATTCAGATTCTTCTTCGTCGTGGCCTGCTTCTTCTTCGTCGTGTTGTGCTTACAGATCGAATCTTTGCCGTGGTATGCTTCTTCTTTGGGTCTGATTCAAGATGTTCAGCCTATGGGTCTGTTTGTTCTTCGCCGTGGCCTGCTTCTTCTTCGCCGTCTCTAGGGAATTTGAACGAATGTTCATCCTTTGGGACTGCTTATTCTTCGCCGTTTGAACGAATTTTAACGAATACAGAATGAATTTAGTTGCCGTATTTGAAAATTTGATTCCATATTTAGGGGAATGAATTTAGGTTTGTTTCAACTCATTTTGTTAGGATAGTTGGGCATTTTTATCGAGGATAATAATAAGAAGCATTAATTAGGTAGGATAGGTTGGAGTGAGCAAAAAACGGATAAAATCAAAATACCGAATCGAATCGAAATTTTTTAATCGAATTATTTCGGTTTTTCGGTTTTTTTTACAATTTCGATTATATCCGAATTATTATTCACTATTCGGTTTCAGTTTGAAAAAACAGATTATTCGGGTATCCGAATAACCGAACCTAACTTATTAAAAAAATTAATTTTATAATATTATTATTATCTGATATCTCACTAATCTCAGTAATCTCACTCGGCGAGTCGGCGAGTTCATTTGATTTCATTTGAGTCTTTACTCTTTACATTTCACATCCCATTTTTATTTTGCCCTAGATCTGAATATCTGAGATTCTCTTGCTTCGAGCAATCGAGCCTTCGACTTCAGTTGCTTACTTGCTTCGCTTGCCTACCTTGAGTCTCGACAGTCGTCCAGCCTCCACCTCTCTCCGCCTCTGGAGAGTCTCTCACCAATGCCTCGGCAGGCTGCGCCGCCTCTCGGCTTCTCCCCGCCCGACTCTCGAATCTCTTACGTCTCATAATTCTTTGGTCTTAATTTGAAGTCTTTCTTTTTGTAACTTAATACATCACTGCAATGAGTGTTGGTTTATATAAGTAGTGATCGCCTTGACTTAATAGTTAATACTTATCCTACCGAGTATAGTTAATATATATTCTAAATTTCTATTGTTCTGTTTGTTTTGCACTTTTGGTAATGACTGTGTAGAATTTATGTGATCCATTTTGGCCTTTTCTACGGTGTTGGTTTATGTTACCGCGATTGATTCTCGCATATCTCATACTCTCATATGTTGATCTTTGAATCTATAAATCATGATCTTGAAAAAGTGAAGATTGGAGCTTGTTGAAATGTTGTTATTTGCATCGATAGTTATTCTTCTTTGTAATTTTTTAAAAGTTGTTGTTGTTGAAATGTTGTTGCATCTCATTTCAGGTTTTCCATCTGAGATAGTTGATTTAGTTGTTCTTGTAATTTTTTAAAAGTATTACTTTGGGCTTGTTAGTTGTTGCTTACGGACCTTTGGGATGCTTTTAGTTAAACTGTTAATTTCTTTGGATGGTTAAATTGATAGTGTTTGCTAAAGCTGTAAGTCGCATAATAGTTGGATCTTTATCTGAGGTAACATTTGTTAGATGATAATTCGGTTTTTTTCTCAATTACCAAATTACAATTCGGTAATTCGGTGATTGATAATTCGGTTATTGTTAAATTTCGGTTATTAGTTCGGATAGCAAAATCATCATTATTTCGATTTTCGGTTATAACCGAATAGCTTATTCTGTTCGGTTATAACCGAATGATCACCCCTAAGGATAGGTGTTAATTTTTTAGAATGACATATGTTAACTTATTGTGTTATGTACTGTGATTTAATATATATAATAGATAACATTGTACAATTATATTTTTATCAATTTAAAGTATGTGCAATGTAAGTACACACAATTTCTTAATATTACGTATACTAAACACTACAATAAGAAGGTTTATCAGCGACCGCATATGAGTATTAGCGACAGTCGCTGATATTAGTCGCAGATAATCTGGTTGCTAGATGGAGTATTAGCGATCGACTACGGTCGCTGATATTATGTTTGAAGTTCATTGTCTTTGTGAATTATTGAACCTATGAATAAATGTTTTTAACATTTTCTCAAGTATCATACAATTATTATAATTAAAAGAATATTTGTATTTTACTTACCAATTAATCACTATTTTTTTATATTATTTCTTAAACCTTTTTTTGGTAAAATTGATTGTAATGAGACTTGAAATATCCCTGTACGAGATATTTTCCTGAAGACAGGACTGACTTGAAGCCCAACAAAGCCTGACATGGGCCTAAAACAGGCTTAAAATTATGGGAAACTAGGCCCAACTGTTGTTTTTATCATTTTAGTGATTTTATGTCTTTTTTACCCCTCTCAACAATTATATAATACTCCTTCCGTCTCAGAATAAAAGTCTTTATTACTATTTTGGGTTGTCCCATATTAAATGTCCTCTTTCTTTTAATAACCAAACTTTTACACATTTTTTCCTATTATGCCCGTAGCATTAAATATCTCATACTTTTCTTATTCTAATTCTCTCTCCATATTTAATGACATTATTATGGATAATTTTATCATTTTATTCCTCTTTTTAATATGCGTAAAAAATCCACCAAGACTTTTATCCTGAGACGGAGGGAGTAATAGCCAAGTCTGAGGGTATTTGTGTCCACCATGTTCTAATCATTATTTTAATTGAATAAACAATTATTTTTACCCCTCTCAACAATTATTATAATAGCCATGCATGGTCCTCCCTTGTGTGCGGATTGACACTCTGATATGAATATTTTTCCCTTTCTTTTTATTGTTTAACGTGATTGAGTTGAAAAATCAAAAAGGAGACGCTATATTTTAAAGTATAAAATATTTTATCCATTAAAATATACAACTTAAATATAAAATAAGTCTATAGACCAACTTATCTTCAAAAGTATATTAAAATATGATTTATTAAGTATAAAAAGGATAAATATTTATTAGTGTATTTGCATAAGATCTATTATAAACAAAATTAATACCTATTTTATATTTTTTTGATCTATTTTAATTTCCTTAAATTGTGTGAAATTTATAAATCATTTATTTTTTTTACGTATACCTATTTTACGTATGCTCCAAAATCCTATTATGGAACTCCAAAATTAATACCTATTTTACGTATTTTACAAAATTAATACCTATTTTACGTATGCTCCAAAATCCGGACTTTTTTGCTTTTTTTTAAAACAATTAAAAAAAATAAATAAAAAATTATGGAACTTGAATTTTTACATAATACAGTATTTTGGGTGTGATTTTGATACATATAACAAAATATATATGTATAGTCTGTGCAGACTATACATACATTTTTTAGTATAGGTATCCAAATCACACCCAAAACATTGTATTATAGAAAAATTTCAGTTCTATAAAATATTAAATATTTTTTTTAGTTGTTTTTAAGAAAAATAAAAAATTGATCTGTAGAGTGACTACTCTACGATTGTAGAGTGAAATCACTCTACGATCGTAGACTGTGTAACTTTAAAAATTATACGGCTGTGTACCTCCATATATATATATTATAGATCCTTATAAGACCATATCATTTTTACCATTAAAAAGAATAAGGAACTATCAGAAAAAATTAACATCTGTTATTATTAGTATCATATGGTAAAAAAAACACTTAGCTTAATAAACACTAATCAGAATTAAGTTTTATTTTGACAAATAAATATTTATTAATCAGAATTTAAATTTATTAATTAGGATTTCGAGTTTATTAATTAGTGTTTATGGTTTATTAACTAGGGTTTAGAGTTTATTAACGAAAAAATTAGGTTAACAAACCTTAAAGGTTAACAAACCCTAAACTCTAATTAATAAACTCTGTCAAACCAAACTCTTATTCTTATTATAGAGTCTGCTAGCATAGGTCGATTTTTAATTTCGTATGCCTTATAAAAATTCATAGCCAATAGATGTTATGGATCATTCTTTTATATATATATATATATATATATATATATATATATATATATATAGACTTAAATATGAATTAGTACCCTAAACTATAGGCCATATTCCACTTCGGTGATTTACCTTTCAATTTTGTCAATTAGGTTATTAAACTATTAATTTTTTCCAATTACACCAAATTGAACACGCTACGTCAGAAATTGCTGACGTGGTTAATTGTGTGGGATCTTAAGAAGCTGATGTGTCAAAAATAATAATTTTTTAATCATTAAATAAACAAATCTATTTAAATAAGGGGCAAAATAGTCAAAACTTAATTCCTTTTTCTTCTTTTTCTTAATTCTGTTAGTTCCTAGTAGGCACAAGTTATCTAGAAGGGGGGGTTGAATAGATATTTAAAAATCTTTTCTTTTTAACTTTTTCTTAGATAATGATTAAAACTTTGCGGAATTAGTATTTGTTTTAATCTTCTTTACCAAGCAATGAAGTTATGAAGCGAGTAAGGCGATTATAGCAGCTTATAGCATGAATGTAAGCGACACGATTGTTGTTAAGTGGTTGAGCACTCAAAGCTCTCGATCCACTCTTCTACTCAACGAAAGTAGGTTATCCATTAAGGATTTCTTTTACAATCTTACGAATCACATTGATTTCTTAGACTCGGTGATCTCAGAACTTCTAGTTCACTCTTGAACTCTTCAAGTCCAAAGCAGACTTGGCTTTCTCTGATTCATCTCTTAACTCTTCAAGTCCAGCAGACTTGGTATACTTCTTCAGTTAATTGATAGTTGGTGAGTTCTTGATGGTTGCTACTTTGTTGCTGTGTAAGCACTGGTTCGTTAAGAACTGAGTAGCTGAGCAAGCTTTGCAATATCTCAGATTGTAGAGTTGAGCTTGAGAGAGATGTTCACGTTGTTTGATTAATGCTATCTTTTTATTTCTCTCTCATCTGGCTGATCTTTATATATGTGATGTTGAAAACTATCCGTTGGATCCATCCGTTGTGGCATTAAATGCATCTGAACTTTCTGTACTATGATTGAGACATTTCTACACATCTTCTGAATTATGCATTCTGGCCCACTGACACTGCAGACTGCTTTCTCACCTACCACCTGAAAAGGTGTTTTGTCCCTCTTACCCATAGTGTGACGCCCCCAAAATAGGTCCATTCCATCCAACCTATTCTGAGTCGCCAAATACATGTTACAGAAAAACAATTACAACTTTATTATAACAATTGTCGTACAAAATACAACAACACATATGCTGCGAGTTTGGATACAAATATATACCAAATGTGACACATGTCCCAACCGTGGACAGCACCTCACAGTGACACCTACATAAAGGTATAGTCAAAAACTGTTTTAGAAATTAAAATCTTTGGGAAGTGCTCAAGTAAACCTTCGTACATGGGAGGCCATGCGTCTAGGTTATGATAGATATCATATGGCCACAGAATTATCCTTGGTTGACCCAATAGACCCCAAAAAAAATGAGAAGATTACTATCATATTCTTTCCAATGGTGAGTCTTCTCTTGACATATCATTATCTCCACTGTCTCTAATTGTGACGCTCCCAAAAATAGGTATACATCACCTATTCTGAGTCGCCAGATATCACATTATAAAAATCAAATACAAACTCCATTTATACAACTGTTGAACTGTCGTATAAAATACGACCACAGTTAACTGTGAGTTTTAATACAATATTGTCTCGTAGACAGTATCCAAACTCAAATTATTACAATGCCATATAAAATACAACAACAAATATTTTAAGACCCAAAAAGAAGAAGCGAGAAGATTACTATCATATTCATTCTAATGAGGTGCACTTTTGGACGCTTTCAAAGTCGGGCTCTCATCACCCTATTGTTGTTCGCTAAAATCAATTATTAAGTGACGTATAAAATACGACACACACATCTTAGGTCCTCAATACAATTATCGGTTGTATGTCATGCCGTTTTATAATGTATTGAGAAACTTCGACAGTCTCGGACCATCACACTATTTCCCTGTTATCCCCTCTCGACCCAGCTACATTCTCATTTCCTGAAGAGAACAGTGAAAGAAAGGGTGAGCACAACTATCCCAGTAAAGAATATCATGACTAAAGATAACTACATTATTAATAGTTTTCATCAATAACAAATCAGAGATTTAGAACATATTGTAGATAATAAAACTTTTCAACCATAATGCAGCGGAATTAACAATCCATTAGAAGAGTCAAGTAGAACATAATGTCTACTGTCTCCTCTAAATTAAAAGTCCATCGTTGATATTTTATTCCTGTAATACTCATCAACAGTTCTTTGTTATACTCAAGACAAATAGAACTTTCATCACGTGTCTTCTTTGAACCATTAAAGATGTTAGTTAAATTCACAATTTATATTTATAATAATGTGAATTAACAATTCCTTCTTGCCACAAAGGCTTAATAGAACGTTTACTCAATATCCTTACCCCAAAGGCTAAAGATATTCAGATGTAATAACAATGATTATACCAATCAGTTGTCTACCTTTGCACTACGTGCTAAAGATGTTCAACTATAAAAGCCATCGATGAGACTCAGCTAAATAAATAATTCCCATCATCGAATCATCCATGCACTACGGCCAAGGATATTCATTAGTATCACCAGTGGTCATGATCATGTCATACACCTGTCCATCTTTGCACTACGGGCCAAAGCTATTAATTAACAATTCATCTTTGCACGTAAGCCAAAGATATTCAACAACATATCATCGTTTCACTATGGGTCAAAGACATACAACTGTAAAACCAATAACCAACAGTATAATAAAGAATATATGAAACTGCAAATGAATTTTCACCGTCATGCGGTAATCCACTTAAACAAATTATTTCCATAATTTAATAAGGAATGAATATAAAGGATCATTCACCATGCATGTGGTATTCACATGTATGCGAGTTATTCCAATGAATAATAAAGAATGGAATAATGAAGGATTCACCATGCATGCGATAGAAACCGCATGAACGAGGTTATTCTCAGCGAGAATAATAAATCTGAGAATAATAAAGACGGAACCAGGTCCGGTGTAAAACACACAGACAGGATATTCCAACAGAATCGTAAATACGGAATAATAAGTAATGAAACCAGGTCAGGTGAAATTCACACCGACAGGATATTTCGACAGAAGAATAAATGTGGAATAATAAAAGAAGATCACTGAAATCTTTGGGTAAACCGCATATACGAGGTCATTCCACCAAGTATAGGGTAAACCACGCATCTGAGTTATTCCAATGAGAATAATAAAGAATGGAATAACATAAGATTTCACGGTATAGGGTATCTGGCGTAGACACTGAGTTATTCCAATGAGAATAATAAAGAATGGAATAACAGAAGTTCTCTTTATGAATACGAAAGAATAACACCCCTTACGGGTACAACAAATAATATCCCTTACCTTTCAAATAAGAGTATTCCGACTAGTAGGGCGAGGATATACTCGAAGAAAACTTGCACTACTCTCAAAGTTTTCTTAAACTCTAAAGAAATACGCTCAAGATTATAGAAGAAGAATTCTCTTTATAGTTTCTCTCTACAGAGTTTCAAATTGAATTCGTAAGAAATAATGAAAGAATGAGCTTTATTTATAGAAGAATGGAATGAATAGTAACCAACCCATGAGCGGTCAGATTGATTTACTTTAATCGGACGGTCCATATTTAAAGCAAATTTTTAAATAAAATATAATATATTCTATTTTATATAAAAAAAAATTTACTATGAAAAACACTACGCAGTATTTATGTAAACACTATGCATAATAAAATATAATATATTCTATTTATAGAATAACTTTAATAAAGTATTACATTTTTATATAAAAGATTTTACTATGCAAAAAACACTATGCACAATAGAATATAATATATTCTATTTATAGAATAACTTTATAAAAGTATTACATTTTTATATAAAAGATTTTACTATGCAAAAATACTATGCATAATAGAATATAATATATTCTATTTATAGAATAACTTTATAAAAGTATTACATTTTATATAAAAAGCTTTTACATTATAATTTCAACCAACTATTCGAAAAATTAAGTACATCTCTTCATGGAATAATATTGTACTCAAAAATGATTTGGATGAAAAGAAATATATTTTTCTGGTGAATAGTACCCCGTGAATAGTAACTCATGAATAGTACTCCGACACAAAAAGTGTCCCAAATACTCGAGTGAACAATACTAGAGTGAATAGTAACCCATGAATAGTAACCCATGAATAGTAACTCATGAATAGTAACTCTGACACAAAAAGTATCCCAAATACTCGAGTAAACAATACTAGAATGAATAGTAATTTGGGTGAATAGTACTCCGACACAAAAAGTGTCCCAAATACCCGAGTGAATAATACTAGAGTGAATAGTATCCGGGTATTTTATGACAACTTGTCTACTAAAAAAAAAATTCACATATCATCCTTAACTTTAACCTTTTATCAATTTAACCATATACTAAAATAGAAAAATTGAATACTTTTATTTCATAAAATTCGGGGTCTCACACTAATCGTGAATTATACTTCAAACAAACACCAAGATTATATAGGTAGTGCTAAGTAAATATACTCAAAGAAGTGGATGTGCACTGACCTCATCTTTATGATGACACGAGGTTGTATGTCATTAGACATCTTGTATGATAGTGGCAAAACACCCTTCCAACGTTGGGTTCGCTTTCTCCTATATGATTCACCAAATATAACTACTAAAAGATGTATACAACATACTTGTTTATCTTTGTTTTAGGAGAACTCCATGACTAGAGACCACATAGTTTTATTCCTTGTTACCTCAGATTCGACCCAAATTTACACTTTTATTACACGAAAGGAATTGTAAAGCAAAAGAGTGAGCACAACTAGCTCGATAAAGAATATATCATGACTAAAGATAACTAAATTATCAATAGCCTTCATCAATAACAAATCGTAGATTTAGAACATATAGTAGATAATAAAATTTCAAACATAGTTGCGGTGAACGAAGCAATGCATGGCGCCCCAAAATAGGTATACATCACCCATTCGAAGGTTGTCAAATACATGGATGTAATTAACTACAACTTTATTATTACAACACATAAAGCGTGAGTTTAATACGAGATATTGCCATCTAGACAATATCCACATACAAATAAATCCTCATCATAATTATTGATACATTATTTTACAAAATGGTGAGGACTACTAAACAACTCTCCCTAGAACCTTCATTCCATTTTTCCCACTCGCGTCTTTTATATTCTCGCCTCCCGAGAAGAAAAATGGAACAAAAAGGAAAAGGGTGAGCTCAACTACCTCGAGAAGAATATTATGACTAAGATAATATACAACAAATTATCGTTAGTCTTCAACAGGGAAAAAAAATCTAATAGAATACAATAGACAACAAGTTTTAAATCAATACTGCAACGGAAAATATTAATTCATAGAAGAGTTACGTAGAGGATGAAATCTACTAATATCTATGAATTTAACAGTCCATCATCAATATTTTTATCCCTGTAACATCAATCAATATATATATCTGGAATCATATATTCATCATTGCACTACAGGCCAAGGACATTCACCAGTTGGTCATGTTCATCTAAACACTGTTCATCTTTTGACTACTGGCCAAAGATATTCATCGAAATCATTCATCTTTGCACTCTGTGCCAAAGATATTCATCGAAATCAATCATCTTTGCACTACGGTGCCAAAGATATTCAATAATATCATCATTTAAGACCGAGGATGATGAAAATATTTTTAAAAAAGCGAATCCATTGAAACAAAATGACAAAGATTAAGGATTAAGGATTCAGTACTTTTGTTTTATCCATGTCCAAAAATACTTCAAAAATCATCATAGTGGTGTAAAATTCAAGAATGATCAAAAGCGTGGATACAATCAAAACTAGTATCCGAATAGATATTTTGGACGAAAAGAAAATTTTTATTTTTCGATGAATAGTAAAGGTAGTATTCGTGAGCGATGTCGTATCGTGAATAAAGGCCGTATGACACGTGAATAGTAACTCAGACACCAAAAGTTCCAAATTGATAAAAAAAACTTCAGATCAATATTTCAAAGATAATGATATTGAAGAAATAATATCATTACTAAAAAAAAAAAATATCCCTTACCTCGAAAGATTTATACTTCTAATTTGAAACAGGATATAAAGCTATGACTTGAACTTGCAATAGTATAGCAATACTCAAAGTATACTCAAAATACTCACAAGAATAATTTCGATAATATAGAGAGAAAACTTGATTTACGGTGTAATTTTCAATTCTAACCCAAGCACCCTATTTATAGGAAAATGCTTAGAACACCAAAGCGTAAAATTTAATTTAATAATAATATATATAACAAATTCTCTACGCACACCTTCTAGATTTTGAATTCAAAGCATTTACATCACACGCTAAGTCGCCCACAAAAAAAAAAAAAACGTTTTTCATTCTTTAAATATTTTAAACTTCCAAAAATCAATTATTTCGTAGTTTTGAACTTCAATAATTCACAATAATTAGCCCTTTTGTCAGGAAAATTCAAATCTCGTTCGTTTTTATAGGAAATTCAATTCTCTACAACTTTGCGAGAAGAAAGTTTTTCCAAATTCCCAAATGTAAAATGACCGAAATCCATAAGCGAAGGCGATTTTTCAAATTTATAATCAAATTTCGAATAATAAATGGGTACATGGACATGTTTAACATGTTTTAAACATTTATTGCAAAAAAAATACTCTTTCTCCTCGTATACTCAGTATATCACACATTCATTGTAAAAATATCACCATTATTATATTATTAAAATATAATAATATATTTAAATGAATTATTTTATCGAAAAAGATAAAATTTTAATTTTCAACAATTGTCACATTAAAAATTTTCTCCATCTATATCCATATAAAATCAATATTTTACTCATCATATGAATCAATAATTAATTATTCACAAATAATATTACAGAATCACAATATTGACAACCGAGGCCTTCTAGAGGAAAGGGGCTTTCTAATAAGAATTTCTCCTCATCTTGGCGCGCAATTAGGTGACCAAACCTCTCCTTGAGCAGAACTTTCTAGACATTGCCAATAATGTTATTTAATAATATTATTCAGGATATTATGAATTATTGCTTCGATAATAAAAAATACGTGTAATGACAATTATTGAAACAACAACAATATAAAATATCAACGCAGCAATTATTGAATCAATAAAATAAAATCTTTGAATAAAGAATTATTCTTTGTAACCATTATTGAGTAGTGCCTGCCTTTACGTAAGAATCAATAATTGGTGCAATACTGAGTATCTTCTTGTGCAACAACGCCAGACATCGTGTTTTAACTAAGGGTATTCCAACGATGTAAATGGTAACAACTACGCTAGTTATTTTTAAACAACTTATTTTTGTCGTTTTCTTCCTCCAATCGCTTTCCGTTATGGGGCCCACACATGGCTGCGCCGTCGTACGAATATTCCCCGACAGTACGAATATTCCACGATCAAACGAATATTCCCCGACAATAAGGAATATTTTATGACCATTTGCTTATTTTGAAATACTTGCGTATTTTGCCCATAACTATCCACAATAATCAAATCAACCCTTACTATTTCAAAATAATAAATAGAGGAAATTTCATTTTATTAATAAAAAGTAGTGGTCTTACACAATCCATTAGAAGAGTCAAATAGACCATAAAATCTATTATCTTCTCCATGTTAAAAGTCCACCAACAATGTTTTATCCCTATAACATCAATCAACAATTCTTGTCCACAATCACATGTATAACTCATAATCGTAATTGTAGTTCTAAATTTCTTTTCTCATCCAGGACAAAGATAATTTTCATCACCTGAAACATCAAAGATCATGGTTATACCAAATCACAGTTCATGTTCATAATCATACTAATAAATTTATCTTTGCACTACGGGCCAAAGATATTCATCAATAAGTCATCTTTGCACTACAGGCCAAAGATATTCAACAACAGGTCATCTTTGCATTACGAGCCAAAGATATTCATCAACAACTCATCTTTGCACTACAGGCCAAAGATATTCAATATCTCAAAGAAATATATAATCATTTCAGAATTTATATAAACCATAATTATAATCATGTTGATAAATTCACCTTTGCACTTAAGCTAAAAATATTCAATTGTAAATTCAATGGTCATGATCATACCAGTCAACAATTCATCTTTGTACTACTGGCCAAAGAGAACCCATAGTCATGATCATACCAATAATCTACCCATCTTTACACTCAAGTCAAATAGAAATTTTTTCAACAGGATTATAAAAATGTTATATATGATAATAAAAACAATATCATCAACAACTGCATTTAATTTCAAGAATAAGATTCATAAATCAAGGATAATTTGGTCAGAAAAAGAAACCAATTTTGTCGTGAATAGTACCCGTGAATAGTAACTCATGAATAGTAACTCATGAATAGTAACTCGTGAATAGTAATTCGTGAATAGTAACTCGTGAATAGTAACCCCGACACAAAAAGATAGAACTTCCACAATAAAATCCATACCAATATTTCGGTATAATGATATTGAAAAAATAACATCATTACGAAAAAAATATCCCTTACAATCCCTTACTATCCCTTACCTCAAAAGAGCAACACTTCTGACTGGATATCGGATATGACGCTGAAGGAAACTTGCACTGATGAATAGCAACTCACCAAGTATCTAAATACTCACAAAATACACTCGATAATCTAGAGAGAAAAAGAGAGAAAACTTATGTTTCTGGTGTGATTTTCAATTCTAACTTAGCCCTCTATTTATAGGAAAATTTTAGCAGACTTGACCTGCAACTTGATGGCTTTACCTGCTACTATTCCCACCCACCACATTTGAAATAAAATTCAGCACATTTCTTCACCAACCACAAGTGGGGCCCACTAAATTCTAGAATTTTCCACCAAAATGCTAAATTCAGATACTTCAACAATTTCTGAACCATTCACCTCTTAAAATTCATAACAAATCATACGTTCATTTTTAATGGTTCAAAATTTGTGGACATATACTCAACTTATATATGTATAACATATCTAAAAATTACAACGATCCAGCGGTCGGATTAAAAATTATAACTCACATGATATATATCTAAAAACACTTTGGTTTAATTTTTAATACCTTCATTCAAACGAAAATCTTGATAAAATACATCAACATTAATTCCTTCATTTATAACCACATAAATAAATCCATCATTTATATCCACATCAAATAAATATTTCCTTATTATATAAATCAATAATTAATTATTCACAAATAATATTCTGAGAATCACAATTATGAATGACAGTAGTTCCGGGAAAGAGGGACTTTCAATAAGAATTTCTCCTTCTTGGGGCGCTTGATTAGGTGACTAAACCTCTCCTTGACATAACTTTTTAGACATTGCCAACATCATTATCTAATAATATTATTCAAATAATATGAATTATTGATCGATAATGAGAAATATTGTGCGATGATAATTATTGAAACAACAATAATATAAAATATCAACGCACAATTATTGAATCAATAAAATAAAATATTGAGCGATAATTACCGTAACAATTATTGAGTAGTGCCTTCTTATGTAAGGATCAATAATTCTAAAAATATGTGTAAAAGCAGGTAATGCTTCTTGTGTAAAACACGCGACATTCGTATTTTAACCACCGGGTATTCAACGCAGTGTTAGCTGTGATACGATTACGCCGTTATTTATAAAACTTAATTTTGTCATTTTCTTCATCCATTAAACAGGTTATTCTTTATGGGGCCCACAAATGCATTTGCTGTGGCCGTCGCATGCGAATATTCCCGACAAAAAGAATATTCCACGACCAAACGAATACCCCGATAAATGAATATTTTATATCCACTTGCGTATTTTAAAAAATTTCATATATTACCCTTAACTTTAACTTGTTATCAATTTAACCATTTACTGAATAGAAAAATTGAATACTTTTATTTCATAAAATTCGGGGTTTTACACATAGTACTATCCTTAGCTTCTTCAATACGCTTCTTTGTTGCATACTAAGGATATTTCATACAATCTGGGGGTGATGAGTCTTTAAAGCATCGGGATCCATTCCTCACTTGTTGAAAACACGGATCATTCTACCGACGCTTTTTTACGGCGTGGAGGCAGATGATGCTTTCTACGATTTGGATCGTGGTGTGCTTCTGATTTAGGCGTAGTGTCTTTTATATCTTTGCACACTCACGATCTTTATTAGTTGAGAGCACTACGATTTCCCTTTAAAACCTTCGTGACACTACGATCTTCTCTTGCTTCGTGTTGTTGACTCTACGTTCCCGAGAGTACACTACGATCGTTGACTTGTAAACTTCATGTTTCCTTCAGCATACTACGATCGTGAAGTTAGCTCGACAATCATTGGGACCACTCTACGAAGTTCGAAGAGTCTCCTTCAAGGCAGGCACACTACAATCTTCAAGCTCTACGTTTTCTGCCTTGACTTCTGCAATGTTGATCAAACTGATGCACTATGATTTCTTCAAGACTAATCTATTACATCTTAAGATCAACCTAACAGTTTTGTTCTTTCTATCTATACATTCTTTAACAGAATGATACACGTTGAAAGCTTAGATCAGCCTAACAATTTTGATCTATCACTAAGTCCTTGTACATATATTCATTTAAGGACCTTACAAATAATCATGAACATATACTTTAAAACATCAAATCATAATATGCATTCTCCCAACAATCTCCCCCTATTTGATGTTGACATAACCAAGGAGATTTGTTGTCATGATTATTAGTGACTAGATGCATTTGCAAGAAATTTAAACAAGACTTAGTATTTCAGTGAGCAGCTGAAATTTCTAGAGAATAAGCATGAATTTATTGATGATCAGAAGATATTACAATATAGCATTACATCAATAAAATACTAAACTCTCAACTTATCTCTGTTTTCTTAATATCTTTTGTGGAGGAGGATTGGCATACTCTTCAGCCCTTCTTTTCCTTTGAGCTTCCTCATTCCTTGCTAACTCTTTCAAATTTCGCTTAGACTTAGGCTGGATTTTCTTTCGTATCTGCGCATGAATGCAGGATCTCAATTGGCATTCTTATGCGTCATCAGTAGACACGTCTTGTGAGCTAGGAGTTGGCTCCTTATGACTCAGAGGAATAGCTGTTACAATTTCCTGCTGACCAGATCGTTGATTTTGATGATGTCTTGCAGGAGGGATTCGTGATGTCTGAGCATGAAATTGACTTCTCCCCTTTCTTGAGTTTCATGACCTCTTCTCTGCGCCTTGACCTCCTTGATCTCCTTTCCTTTTATTATTCTCCCCCTTTATGTCGAAGATCGAGGGTTGAATATCGGCAGACAACCGATTAACTCCTTGAACAAGCTCATTCAGTTGGCTTTGGGTTTGAGCAATGTCCTCTCTATTCTCCTTGATCTATTTTTCACTCTAGCTTCTTTATTTTGGAGGGTATCGAGAATCATATCATTATCTTTGCTCTGATTGGCATAAGATTTCTAGAAGTCATGTATGAAGCTTTCAAGTTGAGAATATTGTCCAAAGATAATTTGATGTTGACGATCTTGGTTTTTCTCGCATTTCAAGACTGACCTCTCTTTGTTTGGCAAAGAACCTAGAAATGGATCTCATCTTTTGTCGATATACTCTTGAGAATCTCTTTGATAATTTCCCTTAGCCTCGTAGTGAGCTCGATTATTCATTGTCTTAGCGACTTTTATCATTTGATTTGAGCGGATGTTAAGGAGATCGAGTGGGATTCGGACTTGCTTCGATAGACTTGATCATACCTTTCGAGAGGTTTCTTTTAAGTCATCCTTGGTAGGCAGGCTTGGGAGAGCATTATTTGATTGGGGATTGTCCATTTGAGGGGTTCTTGGTGGAGATTGATCTTGTAAATTGTACAACGCAAGATCAAGACTGAAAAAGTCATGTGATGAGGAGGATGGTATATCAGCTGGAGGGGTTTGGGTTTGGATATCTAGGATAGGTGACTCTACGATTTCAACATTGGACTCTACGATGTGGCTTGAGTCTGGAATCGTAGAGTTGGTGATTTAAGGGAGTAGGGTAAGGTTGACTTCTTACGGTTCTTGATTCATGTAATTTTGGGATTCTGTGAATTGAAACCGATTTATTGGATCGGGAATCACTTCCGACCATTTAGGAAATTCATAGAAATAGCTAAATGAAGATGATGGCAGGTGATTAACTCTAAAACTGATAGGGATAGTCAATACCTCAGGTTTGTCTTTTGATGAAGAATGGTTGGTAAACAGCTTTTTGGCGAAGATGACTTTCCCTGGAAATCCATGAGCCAGAACTGAGATTACTGGATATTCCTTGAAGCTCCAGAACATGTGATCCCATGATTTCAGGATTTGAGCTTGATGGTATGCCATCATGGGTAGGTAAGAAAACATTTGGTTGTACAGATAGCTTTTTTATCCATCTTTCCCTACACCAGTAATTTCAAGCTCATCATCATCATCATTTTCTTCCTCTTCTTTGGTTTCTTCTGAAGAATCCATTATCTCAATTGCCTCTGGAAGGTTTGGCATTGGTTCATCTCCATCTTGAGCAAGGACCTCTTCTTCAGCCATTGGGATATTATGAGGCTCCCCCTCACTATGAACATCTTCTTGGAGGTTTAGAAACTCCCCTCATTTGGTAAATCTTCTTCTAAGTTCGGAGAGTCCCTTCCATTTGGAACCTTTTCGAGCAAAGAGATGAAACCTCCCCTCGGTAGATGTATACTCGATCATGAGAATTTGAGAATCTCCCCTCATTGGAGCATCTTTTCTAAGTTTACTTGGGATAGTTCTACTTTTGCGACCCACACTCTTGGCTTCCTTCTTCAAGATTTTTTCATTCTCAAGAATATACTTCTTGACCGACTTTCTCCTTGCTTTCTTTGGTTTTAGTCACCACTTACGGACTCTCTTGAGTCTTTGTTTTGCCACGTTGATCGCCCACTCTTCTTGAGGCGCCTTCTTCCATTTACGCCACAATTGGCTGGTCTCGAGAAGCAAAGAAAGACTCTACGATCGAAGATTCTTGTTGGTCTTTTAGACTTATGACCGATCTTGTTCTTCTTTAAGATCCGTGAAATAGTGGCTTGATCTTCTTGACTTCCTCTTTAGCATTGCATGTTCCTTAGCCTCCTTAGAGTCTCTATGTCGAGGAGGACTCTACGAGGAATGTTAGTTGTAGATCCTCGAGGCTCTTCGACTTGTCTTGCCCTTAGCTTTCTCTTGCCCTCGCTTTTTCTGGCAAGAGCAGAGGGTTCTCCTTTGTCTGGTTCTTCTTCTTCTTCAACTTCTTTGACAACAGATATTCCTCCTAGAAAGCCTGCTTCCTTTTGTTCCCCAGTTCTCCCACTGGACTCTGTTATCATTCTTACATAATCAGCAGGGTTCCTTTCCCAGTTCTTAAACAACTGCTGTGTCATTCATCGATTTGGGTTAATAGCTTTTCCTTCATCATCCCCAATTTTGTCACCCAATGCAGATTGCAGAATGATGCTAATGAATCTCCCATACAGCATCTTCGGAGTACTCTTTGATTTCTTCGAGCTGACGATTTACTTGCCGATCCACTCGAGTAATACAGCCCCATAATTGAGTTGAGTACCATGAACTAAAGCAGACATGAGCTTGAGCTGAGTCTCATTTACCGAGTCATGACCTGAGCACTTGTAGCAGATGCATTTCCCAATAATGTCAGCCAAAAATTCGTACCTTTGAGGGAACTCCTTCTTTTTGTAGCCTTTCACAGAGGATTCTTCTTGTGGTGCATTTTCTTCAAACCCTCTTGGAAGCTTATCTTTGTCTAGAAATGGGTGCCCCAAGTTCTTGAAACACAGGGGCCGATTGAAGTTTTCTTCCTTAGCATCATTTCAACTCCTCTTACTCGTGTAGTGATGGTGTTGTGTTAGACACCCATTCTTGTAAAACTCCTTCACTAGCTTGGTATAGATGATGGGTGTCGGTGCTTGCTCGGCGCCTCTTGAGACCCCCCGCCTTCTTTAGTAGTGCTAAGGTCTTGTGAAATTTTGGTGGAGCATCCTTGAACTCATCAAAGCGAGTTTGTAGCTTTGAGATTACATTTGAAGCAACCATGATTACGTAGTTGAGAAGTGGAATCTGGTGAGCTTTCTCTTGAGTTAGGGTTTTGCTTTGAGAGAGAGAGAGAGAGAGAGAGAGAGAGATAATTTTTGAACTTGATTTCAAAAATACGGTTCCAATTTCTACTTGTAGCTTCCTCTCTCTTTTTTGACTTAGTGGGGACGTGTGTCGCCTTATGCTTGGCTCTCACGATTTTGGTGTGCATGAATGCCTTTGAATTGCCCTTTGAGTCTTGGTCTTTGAGATGTCCTTAGGATGACTACGATCGTAGAGATAGTCTTACAGTCGTTGAGTACGTCCTGCGATCGTCGAGTCTGTCCAGAAGCGATCGTTGAGTCGATCGATCACCATTCGTAGAGAGTACGTCCTACGATCGTCGAGTCTGTCCAGGATCCTTGTGATGAGTTTTGACTAAGCATTCTTTTAAGGTAACTCGGGAAGGGCCAACCTCTTGGTGATTCAAGGGTTAGGTTTGTCCACGAGGCACCTCTAGAGAGATTGCATTATTATGAGGGCTCGTCATCACAGGATTCACTTTGCTTGTTGGAAGGGCTTTAGGTCATCGTCGAGTCTCGCTTTATGATAGTTGAGTCTTTTCTACGATCGTTGAGGTAGTTATGCTGTTCGGCTCTACGATCGTGAACTTCCCTTGATCATGTCTACGATTTTGAGTACAACCTTTATATCTGTCATGGTTAGCACAATCTAGAGCATACAGTTCATGGTTGAAGATTTAGCATGCCTAGCTCACTTATTAACTTGTTAAATCTGGATTCATCTAGCGATTTTGTAAAAACATCAGCAAGTTAATTTTCAGTAGGGATATATTGTAAAGATATAGTTCAATTTTGCACATGATCCCTAATGAAGTGATACCTTATTTCTATATGCTTGGTCCCAGAATTCATGACAGGATTATGAGTTATTGCTATGGCATTTGTGTTATCACAGTATATGGGAATAGATTTGAAATCAAACCCATAGTCAGCTAGCTGATTTCTCATCCATAGGATTCGAGCAAAATGACTACCGGTATAATATATTCGGTTCTGCGGTTGAAGTAATAACCTTTGAGTTTTGTTTTTTGCTAAACCAGGACACAAGTCTATTTCTAAGAAGTTGACAAGTGCCACTGGTACTTTTTCTGTCTATTTTGCATCCTACAAAATCAGCATCTGTGTATCCTATCAGTTCAAATCAGGATTCATTGGGATACCATAGCCCCAAGTAGGGTGTACCCTTGAGATACCTGAAGATCCTCTTTACAGCAGACAAATGTGACTCTTTAGGGTTAGCCTAAAATCTAGCACATATGCATGTTGCAAACATTATATCTGGTCTACTGGCAGTTAGGTATAAAAAAGAACCTATCATACCTCTGTATTGAGTTATATCAATACATTTACCTTTCTCATCCTTGTCAAGCTTGGTTGCAGGAGTAATTGGTATTTTCATGGGAGAGGCTGATTCCATGCCATACTTCTTTAGTAAGTCTTTCATGTATTTGGCTTGGTTAATGAATATTCCTTCATCAGTCTGCTTCACTTGCAGACCAAGGAAGAAATTCAGCTCACCCATCATGCTCATTTCAAACTTGCTCTGCATTAGCTTAGAGAATCTCTTACATAACTTTTCGTCAGTAGAACCAAAAATGATATCATCAACATAAATTTGAACTAGTAAGACTTTGTCTTTATGCTTTCTAAGAAATAGTGTGGTATCTACTCTACCTCTAGTGAACCTATTTTCTATTAAGAAGTTAGTCAGTGTTTCATACCATGCTCTAGGTGCTTGTTTAAGACTATATAAAGCTTTGTCTAATCTATAGACATAATTGGAAAGAGATGGATTGATGAAACCTGGAGGTTGTTCTACGTAAACTTCTTCTTGAAGCTCTCCATTTAGAAATGCACTCTTGACATCCATCTGGAAGACTTTGAACTTCATGTGGGCGTGAAAGAAAAGAAAGATTACGATGGCTTCAGATGCGGCAACGGTGCAAATGTCTCATCATAGTTAATGCCTTCTTCTTGAGAATAGCCCTTTGCCACTAATCTTGCCTTATTTCTGGTGATGATCCCATCTTCATCCATTTTATTCCTGAAGACCCACTTGGTTCCTATGACAGGATGACTCTTTGGTCTTGGTACCAATCTCCACACTTTGCTTCGTTCAAATTGGTTGAGTTCTTCTTGCATGGCTTCTATCCAACTGGAGTCTTCCATAGCATCCTCTATCTTCTTTGGCTCTATCTGTGACAGGAAGCTTAGATAAAAGCATTCATTCTGAGTAGCAGCTCTTGTTTTAACTCTTGCACTTGGATCTTTAATGATTAGATCCTGAGTATGATCCCTTGCCCATCTGTTCCCTGTTGGGACATCTGTCCTGATCCCTTCCTGTCTTAGGTCTTCAAGGTTTATCTCTTCTTCTTGAAGTGGAGGCTCGCTGTCTTGGATGGACCTCTCTACAATTTCATTATCATGCTCTACGATTTCACTGTCTGGTACTACGATCGTAGTGTTGAGCTCGACGATTGCATTACGTAGTGTCTGCATCTTATCTCGTAAGTAGTGTTCAGAGGCCTTTGCTTTATGCATGTCGGTTTCATCGAAGATGATGTGTATTGAGACTTGACATTCGGTGTTTTCTTATTGAACACCACGTAAGCTTTCTTTGTCTGTGGCATATCCAAGAAAGATCCTTCGTCGTCGACTTGGTGGAATTTTCTCAAAAATCGCTTTCCATTGTTGAGAATATAGCATGCATGACCTAAAGACATGGAAATAAGCCGACACTTGGTTTCCTTCCTTTCCACGGTTAAGTAGGGTGTCCTCTTGATCGTAGAGTGAATTAATGATCATTACGTGTGTAGCATGCGGTGTTGTGACTTACGCTTGAAGTATTGAAAGGGCATTTGCTTCGCTAGTAGAGGGTCCTTCCGGCCTCTATCGAGTTCATTTCTTTCTTTCAAAGAACTCCATTTTGTTGAGGAGTTCGTGGTATTTGAGAAGTTATGAGTGATGCCATTGTCTAAGCAGAACTTGTCTATTTCTGAGAAATCAAATTCTCTTCCATGATCACTCCTTATTGCCTTGATTTTCTCTCATTTCTCATTCATCACCAGTCTAAACATTTTGATTAATTCGGAGCTCGTTTCATCCTTTGAAGTTAAGAAGAATACCCATGTGAATCTGATGAAGTCGTCGACTATGACTAGAGAGTAACTTTTGCCTCCAAGACTAGCTGTTGGGATTGGTCCAAAAAGATCCATGTGGAGCAGCTGCAAGAGTTTGTCAATGGAGTTAGCAGTCTTTGTGAGACCATAGATTTTATAAATAAAGATTTAAATTTTCCAAAATATTTTTTTTATATTATGGTGTGGATTTGATATAATGTTATAGTTGTGGTTAATATTTATAAATTTTGCAAAGTATGCAAGTTGTCATATTATATTCGATTGGTCGGAGAATATTCGTTTTAAGCAGGAAATATTAAATGCGGCGGCATAATCATTAAAGTGTACCTGGCGGAATTATTGTCGGATTGAGAAAAGCGACAAAAATATTTTATTGAAAATAACGGCGGAAGTTTTTACCGTTGATGATTGTTGAACTACTTTCGGTAGTAAAAAAGAATCTGATGTCTGGCGTTGTTGCGTAGTAAGACACGGTATTGATTATTGATATTTATGTGAGAAGTCACTCGGTTTTGTTCAATTATTGCTACTGATAGTTCTTTGCGTAGTATCTCACATTATTTGATTCAATTATTGTTGATTTAAAAGTTTTGTTTTATTCACGTAATAAAATAGAAACATCATTTTATATAAAACATAATACTTTATTAAAGTTATTCTATAAATAGAATATATTATATTTTATTATGCATAGTAAATTTTTTTTATATAAAAGAGAATACTTTATTAAAGTTATTCTATAAATAGAATATATTATATTTTATTATGCATAGTGTTTGCATAGTGCTTTCGATAGTGTTTGCATAGTAAAAATCTTTTTATATAAATAGAATATATTATATTTTATTTAAAAGATTTTTCTTTAAATATGGACCGTCAGATTAAAA
Organism: Panax ginseng; assembly: GCA_020205605.1. NCBI lineage: Eukaryota > Viridiplantae > Streptophyta > Magnoliopsida > Apiales > Araliaceae > Panax > Panax ginseng. Next base: position 25,600,726 of record CM035145.1, read on the forward strand.
TAAATCAACTGGAATAGTTTCATGGATTAATTATTATGCATTCTATTTTCCTATAAATAGAAGCTCATTCATTCATTATTTTCTTACGAATTTCTTGAACTCTAGAGAAACTATATAGAGAGAGACTATAGAGATAGAAGAAAAGTTTTCTGCTTTACTTTCACTACTCTTATATCAAGTATTATTTTACTAGTAAGGGATATTATTCTTTTGTATTCAAGAAGAGAACTTCTATTATTCCATTTCTTTATTGTTTTGTTGGAATAACTTTGTATCACGGACTACCCTATACTTGGTAACATTCTTCATTATTACATCTTTATTATCTGTCGGAATATCACGTCATGCATGTATATCTGTGGGACACGGGTTCTATTTTATTATTAAAGTCTTTATTATTACTCGTCGGAATATCACATCATCTTATACGCCAAACTGGTTCCATCATTTATTATTCCACATTTATTATTACTGTTGGAACATCACAGCCGATTGTGAATTTCACACGACTGGTTAGATTATTATTATTCGATTGAAATAACCGTGTGTATCAAGTACCGCATGCATGGTGATATCTTTTGTTATTCCATTCGGTATTATACTCAGTTGATTTAAATTTTGACTTCTATACTCCATGAAATTAGTGGAATATCCTTGATATTTGCGCTTCATCTAGTATCTTTTCGTGGAAATATTCTTTTGAGCATTCTTGAATTTTACTCTACAAAGTAGTATCATGTTGACAATTTGGACGTTATTGGTTCCTGGACAAATTAATTCTTGAACTTGTTTTATTGAATTCTTATATCATTGTCATCATCCTCATGTTTATATTATGTTGAAAGTCATACGTGGCTCAGTAGTGCATAAATGGACTTGGTATGATTATGACCGAGGATTATTCGGTGTAATCATGGCCAAGTAACGTTACAAATGATGTGGTAAAAGTCCTCATTGGCGTAGTAGTGCATTGATGGGCGGATTTTTGGTATGATTATGGCTATGGATTCTCTTGGCCAAGGTGCAAAGATGAATTGTTTTATGGCATGATCAGGACCGTTGATGAAAACACGATTATCTTTGGCCCGTAGTGCATGGATAATTCGTGGTCGTGATACTAAAGAATATCCTTGGCCTGTAGTGCAGGGATGATTTAATGATGTGTATTATTTATTGAGCTGAGTCTCAATGATAAAAGTGATGAAAGACTTTTTAAATCATAAAAGATAGTAGATTCTATTCTCTACTTAACTCTTTTAATGGATTGCTTGTTCCGCTGCAGTTAAACTTGATGTCTATTATATTTTATCAGTTTAACATTATTGGAGTCTAATGATAATTTATTCTGCATTATTTTAGTCATAATATTTCTTACTAGGCTAGTTGAGCTCACCCTTTCTTTCACTCTTCTCTTCAGAAAATGAGAATATAGCTGGGACGAGTCGGGGAACGGAGTGATGGTTCGGAGGATAGCATTAGTAGTCCTCACTATTTTGTGAAATAGTGTGATAATAATTGTAATGAGGACTCCTTTTGAGTTTGTATAATCTCTAGTAAACAATAATTGTATTCAAACTCACAGTTTATGTTTTGTCGTATTGTACACGACAGTTGTATTAGTAAGTTGTATTTGAATTACGTACCGTATATCTGGCGACCCAAGATGGGTGATGTATACCTAATTTTGGGGGCGTCACAGTTGGTATCAAAGCTTAGGGATATGATCCCTGGCTAAGATGTGAGATAAGAACTAGGAGGAGAGAGACAGGGAATTCCTTCGCTAGCATGACCTACCTAAGTTTATTTGGTATTTAATTCGTCGGTCAAAGTATAGGGATAATATGTGATATGTTAATTAACCCTTGTTTTGTGGTAGTGTTGAAAATGGCATTCGAGAATGTTGAGATTATTAATAGAGCATGAGAGACCGTTGAGTCTCCATGGATCAATAATCGAGGATAATGTGCAAACTGGAGGACAATACTCCTCATGAAAACAATACCACCGATGAAATGGTGAATGATTGGATGGTCGAGACTTTATGCAATTCATGCAACAACAAGTCGAAGGCAACTCATGTCCAAAATGCGGTAGAAAATCGATAACTCTCGGGCGGTCACCCTAAGCGGTTTAAGGAGCAATTCATGCAACAACAGGCGAAGGCGAGCTCACATCCATAATGCACGAGTGGAAACAATGGTAACCCACGGTTGGTCACCATTAATCGATTCAAGGCTGGGACCACCGGAGTTTTTGGGAAAGCCAGAACCACTTAAGGTGGAGACATGGATAAAGTAGATTACTAAGATATTTGATGTCTTGGAATGCTCAGAGGAGCAAAAGGTTCCATTTGCCACCTTTATGTTGCGTGAAGAAGGAGATCATTGGTGGAAATCTATAAAACACATACCCCGCATGGCCACTCAAAATGTCTTGGGAGAAGTCCAAGAATTATTCAACGACAAGTACTTTCATGAAAGTATTTGTCACATGAAGGAGGTAGAATTCATCAAGTTGGAGCAAAACAATATGGCCAGCTTTAGCGATGACGAGGCTAAGTTTGCGGAGTTATCCGGTTTGCATCCCATTTGGTCGATAATGAGGAGGCGAATGACGCGAATATTTTTGCGAGGTTTGAAACCCGATATACGTCGATACCTCATTTCTCACAAACTTTGTTTATATTGAGATATTGTGAATAGGGCTCGATTAGTGGAGTAGCGATAATGAGTCATCACAACCAAAAGGCAACGACCAACAACACGATAATAATCATCTGCGGTGGCAGCGGTCATCGGAACAACGATAACCATCGTGGGGGATATTATCATGCCAAGAATGGTAACCATTTCAGTGGTAATTATGACCAAGATAATAAGAATGGACATTTTAAGAAGAGAAGGTTCAACAATGATGTGAAGGCGTACATCAAAGACCGTTTCAAAGGAAGAAGAAACGCCCATCGATCGTATGTTTCAAATCTTGGACAAGAGGACACATCTGTCCAAAGCTGACTTAAACAATCCAAAGCGTGTTTTAATTGCAGAAGAGAAGGTCACCTAGCTCAATTTTGTCGTATGGTGAAGTCAAGTCCAACTGGGATAGTGATGCCAAAGGATGTCCCAGATAAGCCAAAGCCGGTAGTTTAAGAGAGAGCGTTTTTTTTTTCGTCTTGAGGAACACGAATAAAATTATCACGAGTAAGTTAATCATAAGCTCTTACGAAGTCTATACCGTGTTGAATCTGGGTTCTACTCACTCTTTTATTTCACCTAGTTGTGTTCAATGTTTGAAGTTAACTCCGGAGAAGTTAAATTTTGATTTATCTATTGAAACTCCATTGGGAGAAACCTTCGTTACCTCCACTGTTTATAAATCTTGTTTGATTCAAATCGACACTTTCACGTTACCTGTCGATCTTATCTCTTTGAAAATACTTGCCTTTGATGTGGTTTTTTTTAAACGATTGGTTAACTACTCATCATGTTTTTTGTAAGGTTGTTAGCTTTCATATTCCTAACCAACCTATTATGTGAATTCAAGCAACCAAACCACTAAATTCAATCATTGTCATATCAAGCCATAAGTAAAGAGCCCCGATCCTTTTGTTGATGACTTCCTTATGTGGAATGCCAAAGCCGGACTTTACATGGCGATGTCGCGAATAGCGATGGCAAGTTGATAGGTATCGATGTGACGTCTTATCCAAGTCTTGGATGAGGGTCACAGTTTTGAATGATAATTTTATCGTTAATAAATTTCTTGACGTATTCTTGAAGACTTCTTAGCCTACCCTTAGAGCGTGAAGTCGAATTTTGTATTAACCCCAGTACAAAATCCATTTCTAAAACCCTCAAATATTTCTTCAACTAAAACAAACGTATAACGTGCCAAAGACGTTGACTCGAGCTGTTGAAGATTACGATCGTACCATTCAATACCATTGTGGGAAAACGAATATGGTAGCTGACGTGTTAAATAGAAGATCGGATGCGTTTACGAGTGCGATATTGTTAACACAAAGACTTATTTCGTATAACTTACAAATGATGAAGATAGAGTTAAAGACTCTAGGGACCCACGTGAAGATAACGAATATACGAGTAGAATCGACTTTAATCGATAACGTTAAATCCGTTCAAGCTACACACCCGGAGCAGATGAATGTGAGGAATAAGGTTCAAGAGGGCGTTATTCTAGATGCAAGAATCGATGAAGAGAGAAAATCTCAACCCTCGATTTAATTGGCCCATTTAAAATCCTCGAAGAAGTAGGAACTGTAGCCTATAGACTCGTTTTACCGCCAAGTATATCGCGTATTCATAACGTTTTTAACGTATCGATGTTACGTAAATATGTGGATGACCCGAACCACATTATTAATTTAGAACCGGACGAGATAGCAAAAGATTTAACGTATGAGGAGATACGTGTTAAAATCTTAGATAAGAAGGATCGTATTCAACACTCAAAGGTTATACCTCAAGAATTAGAATCTGAAATGAAGTCAAAAGATCCTCACCTCTTCGGTATACCAGGTACGTACGTAAATTTCGAGGGCGAAATTTCATAAGGAAGGGAGATTGTGAGACCCCAGATTTTATAAATAAAGATTTAAATTTCAAAATATTTTTTTATATTATGGTGTGGATTGATATAATGTTATAGTTGTGGGTAATATTTATAAATTTTGCAAAGTATGCAAGTTGTCATATTATATTCGATTGGTGGGGAATATTCGTTTTAAGCGGGGAAATATTAAATGCGACGACACAATCATTAGTGGACCCCACAATGTAATTATTGTCGAGATCGAGAAAACGACAAAAATATTTTATTGAAAATAACGACGAAAGTTTTACTGGTTGATCTTGTTGAACTACTTTCGGTAGTAAAAAACAAGAATCGCGCATTGTTGCGTAGTAGCACTACACGGTATTGATTATTAATATTTATGTGAGAAGTCACTCGGTTTGTTCGATTATTATTGCTGATAATTCTACGATAGTATCTCACATTATTTGATTCAATTATTGTTGATTTAAAAGTTTTGTTTTATTCACGTAATAAAATAGAAACATCTTTTTATATAAAGCAGAATACTTTATTAAAGTTATTTTATAAATAGAATATATTATATTCTATTATGCATAATATTTTGTATAGTAATTTTTTTTTATATAAAAGCAGAATACTTTATTAAAGTTATTCTATAAATAGAATATATTATATTTTATTATGCATAGTGTTTGTATGTTGCATAGTAAAAATCTTTTTATATAACTAGAATATATTATATTTTATTTAAAAGATTTTTTCTTTAAATATGGATTTGTCGGATTAAAGTAAATCAATCTGGACCGTTCATGGATTAATTCTTATGCATTCCATTTTTCTATAAATAGAAGCTCATTCATTCATTATTTTCTTACGAATTCTTTGAACTCTATATAGAGAAACTATAGAGAGATAAAAGAAAAGTTTTTCTGCTACTTCACTACTCTTATATCAAGTATTATTTTACGGTATGAGGATATTATTCTTTTGTATTCAAGAAGAGAATTTACATTATTCCATTTCTTTATTGTTACATTGGAATAACTTTGATATCTGTGAGGCTACCCTATACTTGGTGACATTCTTCATTATTACGTCTTTATTATTCTATCGAAATATCACCGCATCTTTATATACCGACGGTTCTATTTTTACTATTCTGTCTTTATTATTCAGCCGAATATCATGTATACATGTCTATATCATGGGACACGGTTCTATCATTTATTATTCAGTATTTATTATTCTGTTGGAACATCACATTGGGTGTGAATTTCACGACACTGGTTCCGATTATTATTATTCGTTGAAATAACAAATCATCTGCAAGTACCGCATGCATGGTGATATCTTTTGTTATTCCATTTGGTATTATACTCGGTTGATTAAAATTTTGACTTCTATACTCCATGAAATTAGTGGAATATCCTTGATATTTGCGTTTCATCCGATATCTTTTCGTGGAAATATTCTTACGAGCATTCTTGAATTTTACTCTACAAAGCGAAGATCGTGTTGACAATTTGGGACGTTATTGGTTCTGGACAAATTAATTCTTGAACTTGTTTTATTGAATTCTTATATCATTGTCATCATCCTCATGTTTATATTATGTTGAAAGTCATACGTGCTTTTCAGTAGTGCATAGATGGACTTGGTATGATTATGCACTGAGGGATTATTCGGTGTAATCATGGTAAGTAACGTTACAAATGATGTGGTAAAAGTCCTCATTGGCCCGTAGTGCATTGATGGACGAGTTTTTGGTATGATTATTGCTATGGATTCTCTTGCCAAGGTGCAAAAGATGAATTGTTTTATGGCATGATCGGAATAGTTGATGAAAACACGATTATCTTTGGCCCGTAGTGCATGGATAATTCGTGGTCGTGATACTAAAGAATATCCTTGGCCTGTAGTGCAGGGATGATTTAATGATGTGTATTATTTATTGAGCTGAGTCTCAGCGATAAAAGTGATGAAAGACTTTTTAAATCATAAAAGATAGTAGATTCTATTCTCTACTTAACTCTTTTAATGAATTGCTTGTTCCACTGCAGTTAAACTTGATGTCTATTGTATTTTATCAGTTTAACATTATTGGAGGCTAATGATAATTTATTCTGCATTATCTTAGTCATAATATTTCTTACTGGGCTAGTTGAGCTCACCCTTTCTTTCACTGTTCTCTTCAGGAAATGAGAATATAGCTGGGAAGAGTCGGGGAACGGAGTGATGGGCCGGAGGATAGCATTTGTAGTCCTCACTATTTTGTGAAATAGTGTGATAATAATTGTAATGAGGACTCCTTTTGAGTTTGTATAATCTCTAGTAAACAATAATTGTATTCAAACTCACAGTTTATGTTTTGTCGTATTGTACACGACAGTTGTATTAGTAAGTTGTATTTGAATTCTGTACCATGTATCTGGCGACCCAAGATGGGTGATGTATACCTAATTTTTGGGGCGTCACGGTTTTATATCAAAACTTAGGATATGATCCTGGCTAAGATGTGAGATAAGAACTAGGAGGGAGAGCGGGAATTCTTTCATTAGTATGACCTACCTAAGTTTATTTGGTATTTAATTCATCGATCAAAGTATAGGGATAATATGTGATATGTTAATTAACCCTTGTTTTGTGGTAGTGTTTGAAAATGGCATCCGAGAATGTTGAGATTATCAATGGAGCACAGGAGACCATTGAGTCTCCACAGATCAATAATCAGGATAATGTGCAACCAGAGGACAATACTCCTCATGAAAACAATAACACCGATGAAATGGTGAATGATGGGATGGTCAGAGACTTTATGCAATTCATGCAACAACAGGCGAAGGTAGCTCATGTCCAAAATGCGGTAAATAATCGATAACTCTCGGACGGTCACCATTAGCGGTTTAAGGAGCAATTCATGCAACAACAGGGTGCGCTCCTCATCCATAATGCAGGTGGAAACAATGGTAACCCACGGTTGGTCACCGCTAATCAGTTCAAGGAGCTGGGACCACCGGAGTTTTTGGGAAAGCCAGAACCACTTAAGGCGGAGACATGGATAAAGCAGATTACCAAGATATTTGATGTCTTGGAATGCTCGAGATGAGCAAAAGGTTCCATTCGCCACCTTTATGTTGCGTGAAGAAGGAGATCATTGGTGGGAATCAGTAAAGCGTACTACCAACATGGACGCACTCAAGATGTCTTGGGAGAAGTTCAAGAATTATTCAACGACAAGTACTTTCACGAAAGTATTCGTCACATGAAGGAGGTAGAATTCATCAAGTTGGAGCAAAACAATATGGCCGTGTCGCGAAGACGAGGCTAAGTTTGCGGAGTTATCCGGTTTGAATCCCATTTGGTCGATAATGAGGAAGCGAATAGCGTGAATGTTTTTGCGAGATTTGAAACCCGATATACGTCAATACCTCATTTCTTACAAACTTTGTTTATATTCAGATATTGTGAATAGGGCTCAGTTAGTGGAGCGCGATAATGAGTCATCACAACCAAAAGGCAACGACCAACAACACGATAATAATCATACCGGTGGCAACGGTCATCGGAACAACGATAACCATCGTGGGGGATATTATCATGCCAAGAATGGTAACCATTTCGGTGGTAATCATGGCCAAGATAATAAGAATGGACATTTATGGCAGATGTCTTCAAATCTCTGACTAGACATTGGTTGTTGAGAAATGTTACTTGGTGACCCTTATCGTAGAGTTGGCTGATACTTAGAAGGTTGTGTTGGAGTCCTTCCACATAAGCTACTTTGTTGAAAGATATCTTGCACCATTGCCGCCAGAGCCATATCCTCTTGTCTTTTGGTAGTTATCTCCAAAGATGGTGAGGGACCCTCCTTTTCTACATAGTTGGATAGTAGAGCTTTGTTCCCTGTCATATGCTTCGAACAACCACTGTCTAGATACCATGTTGAGGTCGTGGATCTCTTTTCCTGTCAAAACATTTGAACCTTCATTTTGGTACCCATATTTGTATGGGTCCTTCTTTGTTAGTGCCTTTGGGGACCCAAATTTGTCTAATCTTGGGTCTCACATGCATGGAATTATAATAACACTTTGTAGCCCTATGACCATTTTTATTGCATATGAAGCATCTATTATAATGCATGCCCATGTGTGTGTGGTGATTCATCTTCCACTTGGACTTTGTGTGTTTCTTGGTTAACCTTACATTAAATCGATTCTCTTTCTTTCACGTGTCCTTAGGTTTCATAAATAGTGATGAGTGTGCCTTACCTCTACTATACCTTCCTAGTTGATTCGTAGAGTTGATTTTGTTTGACTTTACGATTCTTCGAGGTTGGTAAGTAGAGGTTGGATTACTCTTTTCCTTGATGAAACCCAGACCAGCGTGAGATCCTTTACTTCTCTGAGTATAACTAGAGACAGTAGAACAAGGTTGAACTGGTTCTTCCAACTGTGAGGATTTCACAAAAGCAATGCCTCTACCAAAACTTGAGACATTACTAGTGCTAGTTTCCATTGTCTTTTCCACACTTAGCTCTGAGATGGATTCCCTAAAGCCTAAGCTTGTTCTGTCGAATGTGCTTCTCTGACTAGAGAGCAGGCAGTCTATGGATGATGAGGATCTGTTCCATGCAAAGATAGTCTTCTCTAGATCCTCAATTTTAGAGGTTAGCTTAGACTCTCTTTGTGCATGATGTGTGTTTATGCATTTTAAAGTTTTATTCTAAACTTCAAGCTTGAGAGAAGATTAGTACTTAGAAAGAGTCATTTCAAGTTCTTTTGAACTTTCTTCTTCTCTTTTGAAGAATTGAATGATCTTTAGACAAGACTACGAACCACTTCATGTATTGATGTAGAGTCGATGGTTATGCCATGCAAAGCGGTTCTCAAGTCACTTACATCTACATCGGGAGAATTAAAGTCAAATACCTCATCGATACTTACATCTTGTATGTTTAGGCTTTGTTTGTTCTTTGCATGTTTGGCCATTAAGCGCAGATTGGCCATATGTGGTTCTTCCTCATCTCTCGAGTCCGCATTTGAGTCATTATCCGAATCACTCCACGATCCTCCGTGACCTGGGCCTTTGTCTCTCTTTTCCGAGGCCTCTTGGTTCCTTTGTATTCTTTCTTTGCACGAGATTTCTTCTTTAGCTCTTCTTTGATAGGCTTGTTGCGGTTAGCAATGAAATGACCGAGTTTCTTTGCGGTTGTAGCATAAATCATTCATTTGTTCTGGTAGCGTGAATTCTTGACTTTCTTTGGCTTGTCGATTTCGCGCTTGTCGCATGAACCTTCTTAGTCTCTTTACCAAAGATAAGAAAGTCATCGTCATCGTCTTCATCATCATCAGAGTCAATCTCGGTGATGAATTTCGATGCACTTTCATTTGCCTTGAGAGCAACACCCTTATCCTTTCTTCTTCCTTCCGATAAGGTTTGGTAGCGTTGGGTCACCCTCCGGTTAAATGCGACGTCGGAGATTTCCATACTGATTATTGAAGCTATGTCATCTCATTAAGATTCTTTGATTCTCTTATTGATGTGGTCTTTGCATCCCACCTGCTCGGTAGGGCTCTCATGAACTTTATGGTTAGATCCTTGCTAGGATAGATCTTCCCATACGCTCGTAGAGAGTTGAGCAGAACGTTAAATCTTTCATAAGTTGCAGTCACGTTTTCTCCCCGCATACATGAGCGAACATTTCATATCATTGTGTCGGGAGACTTCACGCTTGCCCCCCGGTCTTGGATTCGCTTGGTACGAGTGCCATTTGGATCTACTAAAGCGTGTAAGCTGTAAAATAGAACCTTTTTTGATACCAATTGTTAGTTCCTAGTAGGCACAAGTTATCTAGAAGGGGGGTTGAATAGATATTTGAAAATCTTTTCGTTTTAACTTGTTCTTAGATAATGATTAAAACTTTGCGGAATTAGTATTTGTTTTAATCTTCTTTACCAAGCAATGGAGTTATGAGCGAGTAAGGCAGTTATAGCAGATATAGTAGTTATAGCATGAATGTAAACGACACAGTTATTTTTAAGTGGTTCAGAGCACTTAAAGCTCCTAGTGCACTCTTCTACTCAACGAGTAGGTTATCCACTAAGGATGTCTTTTACAATCTTCTGAATCACACAGATTCCTTCTAGACCAGCAGTCTAAGAACTTCTCTAGTTCACTCTTGAACTCTTCAAGTCCAACAGACTTGGCTTTCTTACAGTTCACTACGAATTCTTCAAGTCCAGCAGACTTGGTATACTTCTTCAGTTGATTGATAGTTGTTGAGTTCTTGATGGTTGCTACTTTCGATTCTTTGTGTAAGCCTTTGGTTCGTTAGGCGAGTAATGAAGCAAGCTTTGCAATATCTCAGATCGTAGAGTTGAGCTTGAGAGAGATGTTCACGTTGTTTGATTAATGCTATCTTTTTATTTCTCTCTCATCTGGCTGATCTGTATATATGTGATGTTGAAAACTATCCGTTGGATCCATCCGTTGTGGCATTAAATGCATCTGAACTTTCTGTACTATGATGGAGACATTGTTGTACATCTTCTGAATTCTGCATTCTGGCCCACTGACACTGCAGGCTGCTTTCTCACCTACCACATGAAAAGGTGTTTTGTCCCTCTTACCCATAGTACTATCCTTAGCTTCTTCAATACGCTTCTTTGTTGCATACTAAGGATATTTCATACAATCTGGGACTGATGAGTACTGCAGCATCTGGGATCCATTCCTCACTTGTTGAAAACACAGATCATTCGGCTCAACGTTTTCGGCGTGGGGCGGATGATGATTCTACGATTTGGATCATGGTGTTCTAATTTAGATCGTAGTGTCTTTTACATCTTTGCACACTACGATCTTTATTAGTTGAGAGCACTACGATTTCCCTTTAAAACCTTCGTACACTACGATCTTCTCTTGCTCGTGTTGTTGACTCTACGTTCGAGAGCACACTACGATCGTTGACTTGTAAACTTCATGTTTCCTTCAAAGATACTACGATCGTGGAGTTAGCTTCGGCAATCGTTGGGACCACTCTACGAAGTCCGAAGAGTCTCCTTCAAGGTAGACACACTACGATCTTCAGGCTCTACGTTTCTGCCTTGACTTCTGCAATGTTGATCAAACTGATGCACTATGATTTCTTCAAGACTAATCTATTACATCTTAAGATCAACCTAACAATTTTGATCTTTCTATCTATGCATTCTTTAACAGAATGATACACGTTAAAAGCTTAGATCAGCCTAACAATTTTGATCTATCACTAAGTCCCATTTATTCATTTAAGGACCTTACAAATAATCATGAACATATACTTTAAAACATCAAATCATAATATGTATTCTCTCAATAAATTCCTTTTTAATTCTTCTTAATTCCTTTTTCTTCTTCTTCTTCTTCTTCTTAAATCTCACCAAAATCTATATCCACAGCACCACCACCACCACCTTCCGCCGCCACCACCACCACTACCACCACCACCACCACCACCATAACCACCACAGAAGAAAATCCCCAAAACCAGCTGCTTTAACCCAACAGAAGAAAATCCCCAACAGAAGAAAATCCCCAAAACCCCAACAGAAGAAAATCTCCAAAACCAAAAAGATTGAAACTTTAACCCAAAACAAACAACTTCCACAAACTTCAAAAATAAGGGAACAAAAAAAAGCCAGCTGCTTTTACACTAGATTCCCTCAAATTGAAGAACTGAACCCAGGAATCACGTGTAAAAAAATTCATCCAAACACTGGTAAATCGAAGTGGGCATCGATTTCTTGCTCCTCAATTTTATACCAAATTTAGGATTAATTCATGCTCTTAGGTTTCATTTGTAGTCAAGAAACCGAAAGCCCCTAATTACATTGTTGTGAATAAAGGAAAGTCCGAATTTGGGTTGTTGAAATCTGTTGAGTTGAAATATGTTGAATCAGAAAGGGAAAGACACATCGATTTGAGAAGATCATCGATTCTCCGTTGAGTTCGACTAGATTAAGCGGACCGGTTCTCTCTCCGAGCGTTCACGGAAACTCCAGCGACGTCATCTGCCGGCGGAACTCCTCCGATAACATCGTCTTTGTTGTTTCCTGATTTCTCCACCGAATTCTTCTCCAGATCTGGGTTTTGGTCGGATTTGCTCGGCGGTGATTTTGGTCGGATTTGTTCGCCGGATTTGCTCGGCGGTGATTTGGATGGGAGCTGGGGTTTTGTATATATGGATATATATGAATTTTAAGTTTTTGTTTTATGTTAATTATTGTTGGACCATTTTACCCTCCATTAAATCAAATTTATTTAATCTAAAATTAAAAAAATAAAATAAAATTCTCACACCAGCTTTCTATGCCCCACACAAGTAGCCACGTCAGTAATTTCTGACGTGGCGTGTTCAATTTGGTGTAATTGGAAAATATTGATAGTTTAATAACCTAATCGACAAAATTGATAGGTGGATCACCGAAGTGAAATATGGCCTATAGTTTAAGGTACTAATTCATATTTAAGCCTATATATATATATATATATATATATATTAAAAAGGATGTTAACAATCATACTATTCTTGGGATTTGATTATTTTGATCAATTGACCAATATAATACTGACGTCAAAAGATTATCTCCCATCTACGGGTGAACATTGTATTAATTAATTCATCAAAACCAAACATTCCCCTTGCGATTGGAGGTTCCGTGTAGTATATTCCAAAACCGGTCATGCAATGACCCCAAAGGTCAAAAGGTCATCATTTTGGTCCTTTGCCATTAACTTCGCAAAACTAAATTAAACTAGTACCAATGAACTGAAATACAGATCCACAACTAGAAGAGAAACTTTGAGTTCCAAATTGAAAGTTGAAAATGGAAGAATTTCCAATTCCAGTAGTCATGAATTCAAATTCACTCAAAAACCCCATATAGTATCGTTCCTTTTCCGGCCTGAGGCCATATAATCCCCATGATGCAACTAGCCAAGCTTCTTCACTCCGGAGGATTTCACATCACCTTCGTCGATTCTGAACACAACCAGGGCGCTTAATCCCGGTCCAAAGGACCGAATGGATTCTTGAGTTTTGCCGATTTCCGGTTCGAGACCATCTGGGAGGATTCTTTGCGGATCGAATCCTACTAAATCTCATTTCACATGGCCGTGTTTGAATCCGTTCCAAAGACTTGTTTGGCTCGTTTGAGATCACATTAATTAAGCTTAAAGTCAACTGGTGAGGTTCCATGATTACAAGCATAATAGCGAGATGGAGTGATGGGGTTCCTTATCAAGGTGGTATTGAATTTGGGATTCCGGTTGTGCGAGTTTTTGGACCGGCATAAACTTGTGGTTTTATGGGGTATTTTCAGATGCGGAACTCATCAAAAGAGGCATTTTTCCATTCAAAGGTATTTCCCATCTAAAGCTAATTCATTCATGTAGTAAATATATTTTTTCTTCCTTTTTACTCCCTTTGTCCCAAAAAAAATTTTGTTCCACAAAAAGATTCAGTGATACTAGTTGTAAGCACAAATACAAATTAGGGTTGACATGTGATTTAAAGAATTAAATGAATGGGAGAAGCCTTCAAGTGTTAGAAATGAGGCGAAGCCTCGTGGACTCATTTTGAGAATTATTTTGTGAATTTCACGACTGGTTCCGTTATTATTATTCGGTTGAAATAGCAGTGTCACAAGTCTACCGCATGCATGGTGATATCTTTTGTTATTCCATTTGGTATTATACTCAGTTGATTAAAATTTTGACTTCTATACTCCATGAAATTAGTGGAATATCCTTGATATTTGCGCTTCATCTAGTATCTTTTCGTGGAAATATTCTTTTGAGCATTCTTGAATTTTACTCTACAAAGTAGTATCATGTTGACAATTTGGACGTTATTGGTTCCTGGACAAATTAATTCTTGAACTTGTTTTATTGAATTCTTATATCATTGTCATCATCCTCATGTTTATATTATGTTGAAAGTCATCTGTGGCCTGTAGTGCATAAATGGACTTGGTATGATTATGACCAGGGATTATTCGGTGTAATCATGACCGTAACGTTACAAATGATGTGGTAAAAGTCCTCGTTGGCCCGTAGTGCATTGATGGGCGACGCTTTTTGGTATGATTATGGCTATGGATTCTCTTGCCAAGGGTGCAAAGATGAATTGTTTTATGGCATGATCGGGAATGGTTGATGAAAACACGATTATCTTTGGGCGTGTAGTGCATGGATAATTCGTGGTCGTGATACTAAAGAATATCCTTGGCACGTAGTGCGGGGATGATTTAATGATGTGTATTATTTATTGAAAGTGAGTCTCAATGATAAAAGTGATGAAAGACTTTTAAATCATAAAAGATAGTAGATTCTATTCTCTACTTAACTCTTTTAATGGATTGCTTGTTCCGCTGCAGTTAAACTTGATGTCTATTATATTTTATCAGTTTAACATTATTGGAGTCTAATGATAATTTATTCTGCATTATTTTAGTCATAATATTTCTTACTAGGCTAGTTGAGCTCACCCTTTCTTTCACTCTTCTCTTCAGAAAATGAGAATATAGCTGGGACGAGTCGGGGAACGGAGTGATGGTTCGGAGGATAGCATTAGTAGTCCTCACTATTTTGTGAAATAGTGTGATAATAATTGTAATTAGGACTCCTTTTGAGTTTGTATAATCTCTAGTAAACAATAATTGTATTCAAACTCACGGTTTATGTTTTGTCGTATTATTGTACACGCAGTTGTATTAGTAAGTTGTATTTGAATTACACGTACCATGTATCTGGCGACCCAAGATGGGTGATGTATACCTAATTTTGGGGCGTCACGATTGGTATCAAAGCTTAGGATATGATCCCTGGCTAAGATGTGAGATAAGAACTAGGAGAGAGAGAGGCAGGAATTCCTTGTTAGTATGACCTACCTAAGTTTATTTGGTATTTAATTCGTCGGTCAAAGTATAGGGATAATATGTGATATGTTAATTAACCCTTGTTTTGTGGTAGTGTTGAAAATGGCATTCGAGAATGTTGAGATTATTAATAGAGCACAGGAGACCGTTGAGTCTCCACAGATCAATAATCAGGATAATGTGCAACCAGAGGACAATACTCCTCATGAAAACAATACCACCGATGAAATGGTGAATGATTGGATGGTCAGAGACTTTATGCAATTCATGCAACAACAAGCGAAGGCAACTCATGTCCAAAATGCAGGTAGAAATACTGATAACTCTCAGACGGTCACCCCTAAGCAGTTTAAGGAGCAATTCATGCAACAACGGGCGAAGGCAGCTCCTGTCCATAATGCAGGTGGAAACAATGGTAACCCACGGTTGGTCACCGCTAATCAGTTCAAGGAGCTGGGACCACCGGAGTTTTTGGGAAAGCCAGAACCACTTAAGGTGGAGACATGGATAAAGTAGATTACTAAGATATTTGATGTCTTGGAATGCTCAGAGGAGCAAAAGGTTCCATTTGCCACCTTTATGTTGCGTGAAGAAGGAGATCATTGGTGGAAATCTATAAAGCATTCAAAGACATGGCCTTTTCAAGATGTCTTGGGAGAAGTTCCAAGAATTATTCAACGACAAGTACTTTCACGAAAGTATTTGTCACATGAAGGAGGTAGAATTCATCGTGGAGCAAAACAATATGACTAGTTTAGCGAGACGAGGCTAAGTTCATGAGTTATCCCGGTTTGCATCCCATTTGGTCGATAATGAGGAAGCGAATGACGCGAATATTTTTTGCGAGGTTTGAAACCCGATATACGTCAATACCTCATTTCTCACAAACTTTGTTTATATTCGAGATATTGTGAATAGGGCTCGATTAGTGGGCGCGATAATGAGTCATCACAACCAAAAAAGGCGACCAACAACACGATAATAATCATATCATAATGGCAAAGCGGTCATCTGAACAACGATAACCATCGTGGGGATATTATCATGCCAAGAATGGTAACCATTTCAAAGGTGGTAATTATGACCAAGATAATAAGAATGGACATTTTAAGAAGAAGGTTCAACAATGATGTGAAGACGCGTCAGCACCAAAGACCCGTTTCAAAGGAAGAAGAAGCGCCCATCGGTCAGTATGTTTCAAATGCGGACAAGAGGACACATCCGTCCAAACTGACGTAACAATCCAAAGCGTGTTTTAATTGCGGAAGAAGGTCACCTAGCTCAATTTTGTCGTATGGTGAAGTCAAGTCCAACCTGGGATAGTGATGCCAAAGGATGTCCCGGATAAGCCAAAGCCAGTGGTTTAAGAGAGTTTTTTTTTTCTCGTGCCGAGGAACCTGAATAAAATTATCACGAGTAAGTTAATCATAAGCTCTTACGAAGTCTATACCGTGTTAGATACCGGTTCTACTCACTCTTTTATTTCACCTAGTTGTGTTCAATGTTTGAAGTTAACTCCGGAGAAGTTAAATTTTGATTTATCTATTGAAACTCCATTGGGAAAAACCTTCGTTACCTCCACTGTTTATAAATCTTGTTTGATTCAAATCGACACTTTCACGTTACCTGTCGATCTTATCTCTTTGAAAATACTTGCCTTTGATGTGGTTTTTTTTAAACGATTGGTTAACTACTCATCATGTTTTTTGTAAGGTTGTTAGCTTTCATATTCCTAACCAACCTATTATGTGAATTCAAGCAACCAAACCACTAAATTCAATCATTGTCATATCAAGCCATAAGTAAAGAGCCCCGATCCTTTTGTTGATGACTTCCTTATGTGGAATGCACCGAAGCCAGACTTTCTGTAGGCGATGTCGCGAATGACGATGGAAAGTTGATAGGTATCGATGTGACGTACTATCCAAGTCTTGGATGAGGGTCACAGTTTTGAATGATAATTTTATCGTTAATAAATTTCTTGACGTATTCTTGAAGACTTCTTAGCCTACCCTTAGAGCGTGAAGTCGAATTTTGTATTAACCCCAGTACAAAATCCATTTCTAAAACCCTCAAATATTTCTTCAACTAAAACAAACGTATAACGTGCCAAAGACGTTGACTGAGTTTGTTGAAGATTACGATCGTACTCATTCATTGATACCATTGTGGGAAAACGAATATGGTAGCTGACGTGTTAAATAGAAGATCGGATGCGTTTACGAGTGCGATATTGTTAACACAAAGACTTATTTCGTATAACTTACAAATGATGAAGATAGAGTTAAAGACTCTAGGGACCCACGTGAAGATAACGAATATACGAGTAGAATCGACTTTAATCGATAACGTTAAATCCGTTCAAGCTACACACCCGGAGCAGATGAATGTGAGGAATTAGGTTCAAGAGGGCGTTATTCTAGATGCAAGAATCGATGAAGAGAGAAAATCTCAACCCTCGATTTAATTGGCCCATTTAAAATCCTCGAAGAAGTAGGAAGCTGTAGCTTTATAGACTCGCTTTTACCGCCAAGTATATCGCAGATTCATAACGCTTTTAACGATCGATGTTACGTAAATATGTGGATGACCCGAACCACATTATTAATTTAGAACCGGACGAGATAGCAAAAGATTTAACGTATGAGGAGATACGTGTTAAAATCTTAGATAAGAAGGATCGTATTCAACACTCAAAGGTTATACCTCAAGAATTAGAATCTGAAATGAAGTCAAAAGATCCTCACCTCTTCGGTATACCAGGTACGTACGTAAATTTTGAGGGCGAAATTTCATAAGGAAGGGAGATTGTGAGACCCCAGATTTTATAAATAAAGATTTAAATTTTCCGAAATATTTTTTTTATATTATGGTGTGGATTTGATATAATGTTATAGTTGTGGGTAATATTTATAAATTTTGCAAAGTATGCAAGTTGTCATATTATATTCGATTGGTCGGGGAATATTCGTTTTAAGCAGGAAATATTAGATGCGACGACACAATCATTAAGTGGACCTACACAATGTAATTATCATCGATCGAGAAAACGACAAAAATATTTTATTGAAATAATGACGAAAGTTTTACTGGTTGATCTTGTTGAACTACTCAGTAGTAAAAGTCTGATACGCATTGTTGCATAAGAAGACACGGTATTGATTATTAATATTTATGTGAGAAGTCACTCGGTTTGTTCAATTATTGCTACAATAGTTACGATAAGTATCTCACATTATTTGATTCAATTATTGTTGATTTAAAAGTTTTGTTTTATTCACGTAATAAAATAGAAACATCTTTTTATATAAAATGTAATACTTTATTAAAGTTATTTTATAAATAGAATATATTATATTCTATTACGCATAATATTTTGTATAGTAATTTTTTTTATATAAAAGCAGAATACTTTATTAAAGTTATTCTATAAATAGAATATATTATATTTTATTATGCATAGTGTTTGTATGTTGCATAGTAAAAATCTTTTTATATAACTAGAATATATTATATTTTATTTAAAAGATTTTTCTTTAAATATGGACTGTCGGATTAAAGTAAATCAATCTGGACCGTTCATGGATTAGTTACTATGCATTCCATTTTTCTATAAATAGAAGCTCATTCATTCATTATTTTCTTACGAATTCACTGAACTCTATAGAGAGAAACTATAGAGAGATAAAAGAAAAGTTTTCTGCTACTTCACTACTCTTATATCAAGTATTATTTTACGGTAAGGGATATTATTCTTTTGTATTCAAGAAGAGAATTTCATTATTCCATTTCTTTATTGTTTCATTGGAATAACTCAGATATCGCAAGCTACCCTATACTTGGTGACATTCTTCTATTATTACATCTTTATTATTCTATCGAAATATCACGTCTCATGCTATATCTACCGATTGGTTCTATTTTTACTATTCATCTTTATTATTCTCGTTGAATATCATGTCGTATGTGCTATATCTGTAGGACCGGGTTCTATCATTTATTATTCGTATTTATTATTCTGTTGGAACATCCCGCCGATTGTGAATTTCACCGACACGGTTCCGATTATTATTATTCTGTTGAAATAACAAATACATGCCAAGCACCGCATGCATGGTGATATCTTTTGTTATTCCATTTGGTATTATACTCGGTTGATTAAAATTTTGACTTCTATACTCCATGAAATTAGTGGAATATCCTTGATATTTGCGTTTCATCCAAAGATCTCTTTCGTGGAAATATTCTTCCGAGCATTCTTGAATTTTACTCTACAAAGCAAAGATCATGTTGACAATTTGGACGTTATTGGTTCTGGACAAATTAATTCTTGAACTTGTTTTATTGAATTCTTATATCATTGTCATCATCCTCATGTTTATATTATGTTGAAAGTCATCTGTGGCCTGTGGTGCATAGATGGACTTGGTATGATTATGACCAAGGATTATTCGGTGTAATCATGACCGTAACGTTACAAATGATGTGGTAAAAGTCCTCATTGGCCCGTAGTGCATTGATGGACCATTTTTTGGTATGATTATGGCTATGGATTCTCTTGGCCAAGGGTGCAAAGATGAATTGTTTTATGGCATGATCAGACTGGTTGATGAAAACACACGATTATCTTTGGCCCGTAGTGCATGGATAATTCGTGGTCGTGATATAAAGAATATCCTTGGCTTTTGTAGTGCGGGGATGATTTAATGATGTGTATTATTTATTGAAATGAGTCTCGTGATAAAAGTGATGAAAGACTTTTAAATCATAAAAGATAGTAGATTCTATTCTCTACTTAACTCTTTTAATGAATTGCTTGTTCCAATCGCAGATTAAACTTGATGTCTATTGTATTTTATCGGTTTAACATTATTGGAGGCTAATGATAATTTATTACGCATTATCTTAGTCATAATATTTCTTCTTTGGGCTAGTTAAGCTCACCCTTTCTTTCACCGTTTCTCTTGAAATGAGAATATAAATTTGGGAAGAGTCTGGGGAGCGGAGTGATGGGCCGGAGGATAGCATTTGTAGTCCTCACTATTTTGTGAAATAGTGTGATAACAATTGTAATGAGGACTCCTTTTGAGTTTGTATAATCTCTAGTAAACAATAATTGTATTCAAACTCACAGTTTATGTTTTGTCGTATTGCATACCCATATGCAGTTGTATTAGTAAGTTGTATTTGAATTACGTACCATGTATCTGGCGACCCAAGATGGGTGATGTATACCTAATTTTGGGGGCGTCACAGTTTGTATCAAAACTTAGGGATATGATCCCTGGCTAAGATGTGAGATAGGAACTAGGAGGGGAGAGACGGGGAATTCTTTCGCTAGTATGACCTACCTAAGTTTATTTGGTATTTAATTCATCGGTCAAAGTATAGGGATAATATGTGATATGTTAATTAACCCTTGTTTTGTGGTAGTGTTTGAAAATGGCATCCGAGAATGTTGAGATTATCAATGGAGCACAGGAGACCATTGAGTCTCCACAGATCAATAATCAGGATAATGTGCAACCAGAGGACAATACTCCTCATGAAAACAATAACACCGATGAAATGGTGAATGATGGGATGGTCAGAGACTTTATGCAATTCATGCAACAACAGGCGAAGGTAGCTCATGTCCAAAATGCAGGTAGAAATACTGATAACTCTCGGACGGTCACCGCTAAGCAGTTTAAGGAGCAATTCATGCAACAACAAGGAAGGCGGCTCCTCATCCATAATGCAGGTGGAAACAATGGTAACCCACGGTTGGTCACCGCTAATCAGTTCAAGGAGCTGGGACCACCGGAGTTTTTGGGAAAGCCAGAACCACTTAAGGCGGAGACATGGATAAAGCAGATTACCAAGATATTTGATGTCTTGGAATGCTCAGATGAGCAAAAGGTTCCATTCGCCACCTTTATGTTGCGTGAAGAAGGAGATCATTGGTGGGAATCTGTAAAACGTACCCAACATGACGCACTCAAGATGTCTTGGGAGAAGTTCCAAGAATTATTCAACGACAAGTACTTTCCTGAAAGTATTCGTCACATGAAGGAGGTAGAATTCATCAAGTTGGAGCAAAACAATATGACCGTGTCGCAGTACGAGGCTAAGTTTGCGGAGTTATCCCGGTTTGAATCCCATTTGGTCGATAATGAGGAGCGAATGACGTGAATGTTTTTGCGAGATTTGAAACCCGATATACGTCAATACCTCATTTCTTACAAACTTTGTTTATATTCAGATATTGTGAATAGGGCTCAGTTAGTGGAGCGCGATAATGAGTCATCACAACCAAAAGGCAACGACCAACAACACGATAATAATCATACGGGTGGCACCGGCATCGGAACAACGATAACCATCGTGGGGGATATTATCATGCCAAGAATGGTAACCATTTCGGTGGTAATCATGGCCAAGATAATAAGAATGGACATTTATGGCAGATGTCTTCAAATCTCTGACTAGACATTGGTTGTTGAGAAATGTTACTTGGTGACCCTTATCGTAGAGTTGGCTGATACTTAGAAGGTTGTGTTGGAGTCCTTCCACATAAGCTACTTTGTTGAAAGATACTGCACCATTGCCAGCAGAGCCATATCCTCTTGTCTTGCCCGAGCCGTTATCTCCAAAGATGACTGAGGGACCCTCCTTTTCTACATAGTTGGATAGTAGAGCTTTGTTCCCTGTCATATGCTTCGAACAACCACTGTCTAGATACCATGTTGAGGTCGTGGATCTCTTTTCCTGTCAAAACATTTGAACCTTCATTTTGGTACCCATATTTGTATGGGTCCTTCTTTGTTAGTGCCTTTGGGGACCCAAATTTGTCTAATCTTGGGTCTCACATGCATGGAATTATAATAACACTTTGTAGCCCTATGACCATTTTTATTGCATATGAAGCATCTATTATAATGCATGCTTGTGTGTGTGTGTGTGGTGATTCATCTTCCACTTGGACTTGTGTGGTTCTTGGTTAACCTTTCATTAAAGCGATTTTCTTTCTTTCACGTGTCCTTGGGTTTCATAAATAGTGATGAGTGTGCCTTTACCTCTACTATACCTTCCTAGTTGATTCGTAGAGTTGATTTTGTTTGACTTTACGATTCTTCGAGGTTGGTAAAGAGAGGTTGGATTACTCTTTTCCTTGATGAAACCCGGACTCGGCGTGAGATCCTTTTACTCTCTCGAGTATAACTAGAGACAAGTAGAACAAGGTTGAACCTGGTTCTTCCAAGTGTGAGGATTTCACAAAAGCAATGCCTCTACCAAAACTTGAGACATTACTAGTGCTAGTTTCCATTGTCTTTTCCACACTTAGCTCGAGATGGATTCCCTAAAGCCTAAGCTTTTTCGTCGAATGTGCTTCTCCGACTGCAGAGAAGCAAGGCAACCATGGATGATGAGGATCTGTTCCATGCAAAGATAGTCTTCTCTAGATCCTCAATTTTAGAGGTTAGCTTAGACTCTCTTTGTGCATGATGTGTGTTTGTCTGTTTTAAAGTTTTATTCTCAGCTTCAAGCTTGGAGAGAAGATTAGTACTTAGAAGAGCTGTTTCAAGTTCTTTTTGAACTTTCTTCTTCTCTTTTTGAAGAATTGAATGATCTTTAGACAAGACTCTGAACCACTTCATGTATTGATGTAGGTCAGTGGTTATGCCATGCAAAGCAGTTCTCAAGTCACTTACATCTACATCAGGAGAATTAAAGTCAAATACCTCATCGATACTTACATCTTGTATGTTTAGGCTTTGTTTGTTCTTTGCATGTTTGGCCATTAACATGATTGGCCATATGTGGTTCTTCCTCATCTCCGAGTCTCGTGATTTGAGTCATTATCCGAATCACTCCACGATCCTCCCGAACCTGGGCCTTTGTCTCTTTTACGAGGCCTCTTGGTTCCTTTGTATTCTTTTCTTTGCTTCGAGATTTCTTCTTTAGCTCTTCTTTGATAGGCTTGTTGCGGTTGGCAATGAAATGACCGAGTTTCTTGCAGGTTGTAGCATAAATCATTCATTTGTTCTGGTCGGCGACGAGTTCTCGACTTTCTTTGGCTTGTCGATTACGCCTTGTCGCATGAACCTTCTTAGTCTCTTTACCAAAGATAAGAAAGTCATCATCATCGTCTTCATCATCATCGAGTCAATCTCGGTGATGACTTTCGATGCACTTTCATTTGCCTTGAGAGCTTAACACCCTTATCCTTTCTTCTTCCTTCCGATAAGGTTTTCGCGTTGGGTCACTCCAACAGACGTCGGGAGATTTCCATCTGATTATTGAACTGTCATCTCATTAAGATTCTTTGATTCTCTTATTGATGTGGTCTTTGCATCCCACCTGCTCGGTAGGGCTCTCATGAACTTTATGGTTAGATCCTTGCTAGGATAGATCTTCCCATACGCCGTAGAGAGTTGAAAGCGAACGTTAAATCTTTCATAAGTTGCGATCACGCTTTTTCTCCCCGCATACGAGCATAACATTTCATATATCTTTGTGTCGAGAGACTTCACGCCTCCCTTGGTCTTGGATTCGCTTGGATGAAAGTGCCATTTGGATCTACTAAAGCGTAAGTCGTAAAATAGAACCTTTTTGATACCAATTGTTAGTTCTAGTAGGCACAAGTTATCTGTAAGGGGTTGAATAGATATTTGAAAATCTTTTCGCTTTTAACTTGTTCTTAGATAATGATTAAAACTTTCATGGAATTAGTATTTGTTTTAATCTTCTTTACCAAGCAATGGAGTTATGAGCGAGTAAAGGCGGTTATAGAGATATAGTAGTTATAGCATGAATGTAAGCGACACGATTATTTTTAAGTGGTTGAGAGCACTTAAAGCTCCTGAAGGCACTCTTCTACTCAACGAGTAGGTTATCCACTAAGGATGTCTTTTACAATCTTCCGAATCACAGATTCCTTCTGACCGGTGAGCCTAAGAACTTCTCTAGTTCACTCTTGAACTCTTCAAGTCCAACAGACTTGGCTTTCTTACAGTTCACTACGAATTCTTCAAGTCCAGCAGACTTGGTATACTTCTTCAGTTGATTGATAGTTGTTGAGTTCTTGATGGTTGCTACTCAGTTGCTGTGTAAGCACTGGTTCGTTAAGAACTGAGTAGCTGAGCAAGCTTTGCAATATCTCAGATCGTAGAGTTGAGCTTGAGAGAGATGTTCACGTTGTTTGATTAATGCTATCTTTTTATTTCTCTCTCATCCGGCCGATCAGATATATGTGATGTTGAAAACTATCCGTTGGATCCATCCGTTGTGGCATTAAATGCATCTGAACTTTATGTACTGTGATGGAGACATTGTCATACATCTTCCAATTTTCAGATTCGCCCAATCGACACGCCGCAGTCGCTTTCTCACCTACCACATGAAAAGGTGTTTTGTCCTCTTACCCATAAGACTTATCCTTAGCTTCTTCAATACGCTTCTTTGTTGCATACTAAGGATATTTCATACAATCTGGACCCGATGAGTATCGCAAAGATCTCGGGATCCATTCCTCACTTGTTGAAAACACGATCATTATTTCAACGTTTTTCGGACGTGAGACGGATGATGCTCTACGATTTGGATCATGGTGTTCTACAATTTAGATCGTAGTGTCTTTTACATCTTTGCACACTACGATGCTTTATTAGTTGAGAAAGCACTACGATTTCCCTTTAAAACCTTCGTACACTACGATCTTCTCTTCGCTTCGTGTTGTTGACTCTACGTCGAGAAAGACACTACGATCGTTGACTTGTAAACTTCATGTTTCCTTCAAAGATACTACGATCGTGGAGTTAGCTCGGCAATCGTTGGGACCACTCTACTTAAGTCAGAAGAGTCTCCTTGAGGTAGACACACGCTCACGATCTTCGGCTCTCTACGTTTCATTGACTTCGTGAATGTTGATCAAACCGATGCACTATGATTTCTTCAAGACTAATCTATTACATCTTAAGATCAACCTAACAATTTTGATCTTTTCTATCTATGCATTCTTTAATGGAATGATACACGTTAAAAGCTTAGATCATCTAACAATTTTGATCTATCACTAAGTCCCATTTATTCATTTAAGGACCTTACAAATAATCATGAACATATACTTTAAAACATCAAATCATAATATGCATTCTCTCAACAAATTCCTTTTTAATTCTTCTTAATTCCTTTTTCTTCTTCTTCTTCTTCTTCTTAAATCTCACCAAAATCTATATCCACAGCACCACCACCACCACCTTCCGCCGCCACCACCACCACTACCACCACCACCACCACCACCATAACCACCATGAAGAAAATCCCCAAAACCAATGCTTTTAACCCAATGAAGAAAATCCCCAATGTAAGAAAATCCCAAAACCCCAATGAAGAAAATCTCCAAAACCAAAAAGATTGAAACTTTAACCCAAAACAAACAACTTCCACAAACTTCAAAAATAAGGAACAAAAAAAAGCCAATTTGCTTACACTAGATTCCTCAAATTGAAGAATCGAACCCAGAATCACGTGTAAAAAATTCATCCAAACACCGTAAATCGAAGTGGGCATCGATTTCGCTTCCTCAATTTTATACCAAATTTAGGATTAATTCATGCTCTTAGGTTTCAAATCGCAATCAAGAAACCGAAAGCCCCTAATTTTGTTGTGAATAAAGGGAAAGTCCGAGAATTTGGGTTGTTGAAATCATTGAGTTGAAATATGTTGAATCCGAGAAAGGGAAAGACACATCGATTTGAGAAGATCTCATCGATTCTCCGTTGAGTTCGATTAGATTAATCTGAACGGGATTCTCTCTCCGAACGTTCATTGAAAACTCAAATGACGTCATCTGCCGGTGGAACCTCCGATAACATCGTCTTTGTTGTTTCTGATTTCTCCACCCAATTCTTCTCCGGATCCGGGTTTTGGCCGGATTTGCTTTCGGCGGTGATTTTGGTCGGATTTGTTCACGGATTTGTTCTAGCAGATGATTTGGATGGGAGTCCGGGTTTTGTATATATGGATATATAGGAATTTTAAGTTTTTGTTTTATGTTAATTATTGTTGGACCATTTTACCCTCCATTAAATCAAATTTATTTAATCTAAAATTAAAAAAATAAAATAAAATTCTCACACCAGCTTTCTATGCCCCACACAAGTAGCCATGTCAGTAATTTCTGACGTGGCGTGTTCAATTTGGTGTAATTGGAAAATATTGATAGTTTAATAACCTAATCGACAAAATTGATAAGTGGATCACCGAAGTGAAATATGGCACTATAGTTTAAGTGTCTTAATTCATATTTAAGCCTATATATATATATATATATATATATATATATATATATATATATATTAAAAAGGATGTTAACAATCATACTATTCTTGGGATTTGATTATTTTGATCAATTGACCAATATAATACTGACGTCAAAAGATTATCTCCCATCTACGGGTGAACATTGTATTAATTAATTCATCAAAACCAAACATTCCCCTTGCGATTGGAGGTTCCGTGTAGTATATTCCAAAACCGGTCATGCAATGACCCCAAAGGTCAAAAGGTCATCATTTTGGTCCTCTGCCAATAACTTCGCAAAACTAAATTAAACTAGTACCAATGAACTGAAATACAGATCCACAACTAGAAGAGAAACTTTGAGTTCCAAATTGAAAGCTGAAAATGGAAGAATTTCCAATTCCAGTAGTCATGAATTCAAATTCAGCTCAAAAACCCCATATAGTATGCGTTCCTTTTCCAGCACAAGGCCATATAATCCCCATGATGCAACTAGCCAAGCTTCTTCACTCCAGAGGATTTCACATCACCTTCGTCAATTCTGAACACAACCAGAGGCGCTTAATCCGGTCCAAAGGACCCGAATGGGTTGCGGGTTTTGACGATTTCCGGTTCGAGACCATACCGGAGGGATTGCTGCGGATCGACCCTACTAAATCTCATTTCCCTGTAGCCGTGTTTGAATCCGTTCCAAAGACTTGTTTGGCTCCGTTTCGAGATCTGTTAATTAAGCTAAAGTCAACGGCTGAGGTTCCGGCGATTACAAGCATAATAGCAGATGGAGTGATGGGGTTCACTATCAAGGCTGGTATTGAATTTGGGATTCCGGTTGTGCAGTTTTGGACGGCATCGGCTTGTGGTTTTATGGGGTATTTTCAGTACCCGGAACTCATCAAAAGAGGCCTTTTTCCATTCAAAGGTATTTCCCCATCTAAAGCTAATTCATTCATGTAGTAAATATATTTTTGTCTTCCTTTTTACTCCCTTTGTCCCAAAAAAAATTTTGTTCCACAAAAAGATTCAGTGATACTAGTTGTAAGCACAAATACAAATTAGGGTTGACATGTGATTTAAAGAATTAAATGAATCGGGAGAAGCCTTCAAGTGTTCCGAGGCAGAGGCAGAAGCCTCGTGGACTCATTTTGAGAATTATTTTGGGAATTGATTGAGGTATTGGATTGGTAGCCAGAAGTACGAAATGTTTTAGACATTACTTAAGTAATTAAGGCTATTTTTGGAATTTCTTTTGAAATCCCATGCCAAACACAAGACCAAGACATGTGTGACTCGTGATAGGAAACCTATAAATACCCCCTTTCATTTTAATAGAATTGACCTTTTGATTCTGTCTAAACTGAAGACATTGAAGAAGGCTCCTGAATCCTAAGAATTCTGTCACGTCTTTGTGGATTTCTCTCTTCCTTGGCCAACACGAAACCCTGTACGGTTTCCTTACTCTAGTATACATGGAACAAAACTATACACCTATCGCAAAATAAGACTATTTTTGTGGGACTGATGGACTATTAGTAGTAGCTAGAATTTTAATTTTGACATGCTTGAAATTTTGGGCAAAATTAGCTAGAAAAGCAGAATATTATCTCAGCAAAATTGTAGAAGAATAAAAATAAAAAAGAGAGAAAAAGGGTAAAAGGGAAACAACCCACATTTACAACTATACGGGCATTTGAGAAGAGGGGTGAAGAAGGAGAGGAAAAAGGACAAAGTGAAAGAGTTGTTTGAGGCCATTTAACTTTTACTTACTAAAATACTAGTATAAGTTCACAAGCTCGGTAAAGGCCGTCTTTCCAAATTAACAGGGCCATGACACTGCCCCTGCTTACACAACGGGTACCCACGCGCACACACATACAAAACTTTATCCTATATGATGGCTAGTTATGACAAAATAAATCTCATAATCGGTTGGGATCTATTTGTTTGTATTTAAAGTGTAGATAAGATTGGGTATATCCTATTTAATATAGAAGTTGTAAATGAATTTTGTCTCAAACGTGCATCCTGTTGCATAGTATGTTTGGTATATATGTGTTACTTTATGTATAGGCTTTTTTCATAATTGCATGCTTATTTTTGGAGTATGCTCCTTGTAAACTTTTTTTTTCTTTTTTGCTAATTGTTGTCAGGTTATAAATTCCTTAGTAAGAAAAAAAGTTGTAAATGAATTATCTCTTGTAACTTTAGTTATATTCCTGAGGCAGAAATCAAAACCCATTGCTTGCACAGTACAAGAGCATGCTATGTGCCCATGTGACTGTCTAAAAGATCAAGCCACACACTGAGGGCGCATTTAAAATATGAAGTCCTACATTTGAAAACTAAATTCTCATACTTTTAATATAACATTATCAGCTATTACACTAATTCAATTAGTTTTGGAGGCTTGTATTCATTGTTTCTCTTACCTTCACTGGGTATATAAAGAGGCATGTTTTTTGTTCACGCCTAAATTGAAGCTCAAATTTGGCCTGTTTAATTTGGTTATTAAGCTAATAGCAAGCAAACCTCTAAACTTATAGTGATACTTATTCATTGTTGAGTCAAATTTGAGTCTAACTTAATGATTGAACAAGTTATAGAATAGGTTCGGAATTGTTGAACTTCTCTGAGTCGCTGGCGTAGTGACCTTATGTAATCTTGCCACTCTTTTGCAATTTGTTTCATGTTACAATACTAACCGTAGTGACCTTATGTAATCTTGTCACACTTTTGCAATTTGTTTCATGTTACAATACTAACCTGGTTCGTCTAATGCTGCATTATTTATTCTATATTAACTTGAGGTTTTGGCCTTTTATGGTGCCAGATCAAAGCTTTAGGTGTGATGGTTCTCTTGATGCAAAGGTAGATTGGATACCCGGCATGAGAAACATCCGGCTCAAGGATATCCCCTCGTTTATTCAAACAACAGATCCTAACGATATTTCATTCAATTTCTTAAGAGAGGAAGTACAAAACTGCTTAAAAGCCTCTGCATTGATCTTTAACACTTTCGACGCTTTCGAGCATGAAGTTTTGCAAGCAATTTCCTCCATGTTCCCTCACATTTACACCGTAGGCCCTATTCCCTTGCTAAGTAAGGGCATCCCAGAAAGCCAACTACAATCATTTAGGCCGAGCTTATGGATAGAAGACACAAAATGTCTCGAATGGCTAGACAAAAGAGAGCCAAATTCGGTAGTCTATGTAAATTATGGGAGTATAACCAAAATGACTGACCACCACCTGAAAGAATTTGCATGGGGACTTGCGAATAGTAAACACCCATTTTTATGGATAGTTCGAGATAATATTATAATGGGCGATTCGGCAATATTATCCGAAGATTTTCTGGAAGCGACGAAAGATAGAAGTTTGTTAACAAGTTGGTGCCAACAAGATCAAGTACTTTCACATTCATCTATTGGTGTTTATCTAACCCATTGTGGGTGGAATTCTACACTGGAAACTATATGTGCAGGGGTGCCTATAATTTGCTGGCCATTTTTCGCGGAACAACAAACTAATTGTCGCTATAGCTGCACTGACCAGTGGGGAATTGGAGTAGAGGTTAATCATGATGTAAAGCGCGACGAAATTGAAGCTCTTGTTAAGGAAATGATGGAAGGTGATAAGGGGAAACAATTGAAGAAAAAAGCAGTTGAATGGAAGAAAATGGCAGAAGAAGCTACCAGTGTTGGAGGTTCTTCCTATTCTAACTTTGATAGACTCATTGAAGAAGCTCTCCAGCCGAGGAATGATTAACTCATACGAGCTATTCGAACCCATCTTATGTTTATGTTTATATAGTGCATTTATATATATGAGCCTAGATTGAAGTTTCTTAGCTTTGATAAAAGCTAAATACTTCAAGAGTCCTATCATCTTGTACTGAACATTCATTTTTATGCAACTCAATATTACAAAATAACTCCGGCTGTTTTAGCATCTCCTATTTAATTAGAGATTAATAAACTCCTTGGATTGACATTTTTTTTGCCACTTGGAGTTTCCCAAACTTACGACCAGGCAATATCTGAACAAGGCTTCCAAAACAGCTGTCGAGTGTAGTTTAGTATCAACACACAACAAAAGCACCTACATTTTGTTTGCTGCCAATACAACCACAACCCGACTTATAAAATACACGGAAACAATGAATTATAACTTGTGTTGTGGCTAAGATTTGGTGTCCTTAGTCCATGACCCCAAATGGGGTGGTGGCGCAGTTGGCTAGCGCGTAGGTCTCATAGCTTATCTGAGAGTAATCCTGAGGTCGAGAGTTCGAGCCTCTCTCACCCCATTCATGTTTTTATACATGAAATATTATCTAATAAAATATAAATGATTTTAAATTTCTCGCTCATTCAATAAATCATCTGGGCCGTTCAAAGTTAGAGATAAATCACACTGTTCATACCCTACCCAGCTAGTATATATATATAACGGCTAAGATTTGGGTATGTGAAATTTGGTGTCCTAGTCCATGACACCGATTGGGGTGGTGGCGCAGTTGGCTAGCCCGTAGGTCTCATAGCTTATCTGAGAGTAATCCTGAGGTCGAGAGTTCGAGCCTCTTTCACCCCATTTTTTATTTTTTCCCATCTAATGTTGTGTTTCTTATTATAATTTCTCCTCTCTTTTCGATGGAGTTTGATATTTAGCATAAAAATTGAAGATATATATCCATTTGTAGTTGGAGCTTTGTTTGTTTAATTGAAGGTGGTAGCATGTGGGGTGGCTTTATGGTTAATATTGGCACCAACTCTAACATGTACAGTTGCAGAGCTTTGGCAAGGGTTTGAGTTTAGAGGTGAAACTGGAATCAATCTGATTCACAAGTGAAGTGACTCTTGATTTAATTTATTATGCAATTAGCTAGTGAAGATCCAGTGAATTACAGAATTCGTGGGATACTCTCTATATTTATTTATTTTTCAAGGACCAAGGCCCAAGGCCCAAGGCCAAGGGAGTAGTACTGTATATCTTCCGTAAACACTGCCAAAATTCTTATTCCACCTCATTCTAGATTATTAATATTCTCACTAAAAAAATGATTAGGCATGACCATTTCAGCTTCAGAAAACAACCACTTCCGACCTTAGCTCAGTTGGTAGAGCGGAGGACTGTAGTTGGTAGAATCAGAAATCCTTAGGTCGCTGGTTCGAATCCGGCAGGTCGGAACCTTTTCTTTTTTTTCAATTTAATGTGATCAATTTCCTTTTATTTATTACAAAGCAAAGCACCTGATTCTGCTTTTGGTAACAAAACTTTATTTATTTTAATTTTTTTCTTTTCATTGTATGTAATATTCATTTTACTCCAACCTCTTCAGTGCGTTAGAGAGAGATGAAATTAAAATCTAAAATTTTTCTTTTTTTTGTGAAAATCAAAATGAAAGTCCCTTTCCATAAATAGGAGGCTTAGCTTACTATGTTCCAAATGTGCAATAAAATAAAGTGATACTGGGATGATATTTGACCTGTTCTGTTCTTGAGATAAAACATACTCATCTACAATAAGTGGTATATAACCAAAGAATTACATCATCTTTTTGCAACTCTCTCAAACCAATATTCGTCATGATGATGAATTATTACATAATAATGCGCCATCTCAATCATGAGCATTTCACACATACCATTATACAGCAGCAGGCCCCTGAAAACCTAGTTGATGACTAGTCTACCTTGTGGCTGACGCAATTCTTTTCGTGCTTAGGAGATGGAAGAGGATCAATAAGAAATGACTTCAAGTGTTTGTACAGCTCTTTGGGTTTCTCCATGTTAATTGCATGCCCTACTTTCTTTATGACTACTAGTTGTGCATTACTGCCTAAATGCCTGTATAATTATAATACAAAAGAATATAAAATGTAAACAACTATGCAGAATCTAAAACTAAGATATAACAACATTTCTAATCCAACACATTCAGATTTGCTTTTTCCCTTGGCTCCAACCCTTGGACATGTAAAAAGTAAAATTTTGCTCATGTTTACCTTTTTAATCTGTGTGCCAATTCCACTGGGAATACCTGATCTTCTTCTCCCCAGATGATTAGTGTTGGCTGCATCAAGGATACATCGTGTCGTCGAACAAGCTAAACAGGATGAAAAAATGTTGAACATGGCACCAACTTTAGTGCCAGGGACAAGAAAATATGTGTATTTATGATTATGTAGGAACCTGAGTAATCTTTGGAAGATCAGATAGTTTCCTATCCTTGTGTAATGCTTGAATGAGCTCTCTTCTTTCTTGAAGGTTTTCTGTACACATCACCTAGCAAAACAAACAAATTTCGGAAATTATCTTCAGCTGAGATAGCATTTGAACTTTCCAACTTCCTCGCAGTGATTAAACAAGTGACATTGACCAATATCATCTTATTATCAGATGAAAACAAAAACAAGTAGCTCAACAAAGCTAGACCCCCAACGAAATACTGACGTCTTAGCTAAATTTATAGCCTCTGAATTGCAATTGACTCTACAAAGATAGTTAATTGTCTCGCTGTTTATTGAGTTTGATAGTCCCAAATTATACACTACTCGGTTTGATATTAACACTATACTTGCAGCATACCTTGTATTTGATACTCTTCATTTATATGACAAGAATGATGTGCACTCAAAGAAAGCGTTGCGATAATTAGCATTCACGATTGAACCTTAAATTGGATTACAAAGTCCAGTGTGCTATTTAAAAACATGCGTCTTTATAGAACCGAACCAGAAGCAAGATACAGTCCTATTACATTTGTTTCAACTTTTGCTTAATTTGAAAATTAGCTAATGACCATTGTCGTTCATACAACAAGGCTTCCTCCCATGAGATTGGGATCATGGGCCGCCATTCCTTGAGATAAGACAAATGAACTTTAAATCATAGATCACATATATTTCTTCCTGGAGTACTATAAATTCAAATTAGCACCCCATATTGTTAGGTTAATACCCTTTCTACATTTGATATGTCCAGATAAAACTACCAAAAAATCATGTATGGGCACTCATAAGAAGGCCAAAAGTTTCTGTGTTTTCTTAAGGTTTGGTTGAATATTAAACTCGCGCCTTTCTTCTTCCACTTATTTCAGATGTAAACGCACATACACTCCCAATCATCTACTCACACATTATATCATCACAATTGATTTGCAGAAACCAATAGCTGCATCTCAAATTTCCCCATTTTCACCTTTGAGGACAAGGGTTCTTTGAAGGGGAAGGGAATGTAAGAACAGGGTTAATTGGTAGCAGGGATTAGTAGTTAATTCTTTTAAGAAGGGGTATTATAGTCATTTCCTAAATAGATTGTTATAATAGCATTTTGGCTGGAAAGTCTGTTAGGAGGAAACAGCGAGTCGTTTCCATTGCTTTATAAGAATCCTTCTATTGTAATCGAGAAGCTCATGGAATGAAATAGATCTTTTGCTTCACTTATTTCTGAGCTCTCTCCTCGAGAAAAAGATAGAGGATCATCCAGGTCCTCTGTTTTACTAATAAATGCATACCATCAGATCAGAAGCATTAGATGGGAGAGGGGCTGTAAGAGTAGCAACTCTATTCTGAAAAGCAGATGACTAAGCAACAATATAAATTCAAAATGTGGCTTTCCAGAAGGAAAACCTCAAGCATTGGAAAATATAACATGGGTAAACTAACTACAAAAGGTCATTTGGCGATCGACGAAAGAATATGGAATAATGAGGTTAAAGTGTCTTGTGAACAAGTCAAATTATGCATGCTTTAGCCTTAACTGGTCAATCCAAAAACAAGAAGCAAGCTTTGCCATAACATGAGAAATTTTACCAAGTTGGAGCTATAGTCAAAACTTAATACATCAAATTAAGAATAAAACCACTAATAATATGACCAGTGTGTTTGATGAGGATTCCCCAAGTCCACAAATTCACATATTAAGCAATACAGAAGCATCTAAATTTAGAGGATACTAACCAAATCGATATTTACCTCATCTGCAAATGTAACCAAAAGCCAAAACCACAAATTTATGGATTCTAGTTTAATGATCATCATTTCAGTCATCAAAATTTCAAAATGTGCACCTCTGAAATTGTAATCCTACACCAAATTCACAATCAATGAACAGTTAAAGCAGAATAACTTCAAGTCCAGAAACTTACATTAATGAAATCAGATAGAAAACAAGAAGGCAAATGCTGAATAGGCTTGTAAAACGAAAGCCTCATAAGCTCCCTCAACTTCTCCGGGGTCTGAGCTAACAAAAGATCCATAGCCTCCTCCACACTCTTCACTTTAAACAGACCTTCATCCATATCCTTCTCCTCCAAACAAACTCCAGCACAACCAATCACTATCCTCTCCACCGCCTCCGGGAATTGCTCTGCCAACCTATACCCCACAAAACCACCATAGCTCAGCCCCACAATATTCATTCTCCGAACTCCATGACCCTCCATCGCCCTCATCACGCACTGGGCCTGGAACGCCTCCGTCCGGTCAGGCCGGGTCGTTTAAGATTCCCCGAAAAACACCAAGTCCGGCACGTAGACATTGAATTTTGCTACTAGAGGAGAGATAAAATCGTTCCACTGCCACATTGCATTTGCCCCAATTCCATGGATAAGAACTAAGGTGGGTTTATTGGGTTTGTGCTTTTTGGGTATCCAGCAGTGAATGACGGAGCCGTCGTTGAGGTCAGTGGTGGAGGATTTGAGGCCGGCATAGGTGAAAGAGTATTTGTAGCACCAGTCTCGGGATGATGTGAAGCTGAAGCACTTGGCCATTGAAGAGACGGCTGATTACTTGATTCCGAAGGACTTTTTGTGTTTTGGGTATTTGCTTTAATGGTGGAATGTGTGAGAATCAGGGGGGAAATGTTGAGGAAAAGGGAGTTACGAAAAATGTGGTTTGGGGGTAGAGGAATCCTGGCATGTTTGAATGTAAGAGGAGATATTTGTCTTTGGTAGGTTCGACCGTCCGACTGAGGCCACCTATGGAAGACGACAAGGGGAAAGTTAGTAAACATTACATAATACAGAGAAATCTGGGTAGATTACCTAATTTTAGAAAAAAATATTTTGATCTTAATATCTCCAATTTTTTTTTTTTCAGTTTGTAACTATACAATGAGTATTACTTAATTTTAATTCTCAAATATTACATGATTTCTTTTTAATAAGAGATTTTGTTCCTTTTTCCTTTATTGTTAATTTCTCATATTATCCTTTATGGTCAAGGCCTAATTTATTTATCTCTCATAATTCCAATAAATTTTAAAAGGTTAATATAAACTTTATATTTAAATTAGTGACAAACATTAATTATAATTCTTAATTTATGTACACAACTTTAAAACGTCACATATGGAGTAAGACTTTCTCTTATGCATATTTTTGTAAAGAAATTGACATTTTCACCATACTTTTTGAATGCTTTTCTTACTAATATTTTAGGCACTATCTACAGACTAGGTCAGCGAAGCATGAGTAGGCGCGGAGAAAGAAACGCCAAACACTTCGGCCTAACGGGAATCAACAACCACGAAATGAGATGGCCCGAGGGCCGAGCACCCCAGCCCCATTTAGAAGGAAGGGTCAAAGGTTTTGGGCCTGTAGCTTTTCTGTAGTAGCACTCTATTGTGAAAAAGCTCCTGCTTGGAGGTTGCATGCTTTAAGACAGCGAGCCCTCGGCTACTGAATTAGTGTTTGTTTTGGCATTTGTAATAGGAGAATACATCTAAGCTCTCTGATAAGGAGGAACCAAAAGAATATCCAGTTTTACATGAACAAAGTCCCCCCTATTGCTAAGGGGGTTTCACCCCCAAGCCCCATGCCATGTCAGAGCAATAGTTGTGAAAAGTGTCGCTATAGATGTATAACAACAGTGAAAACCGTCATTATACGATCTATAACGACGTGGATCTATCAGTTTCCTTTTCATAAAAGTATTACTCTCCCATCCCATAATATATGACTTTTTAAAGTTGTGCACAAGAATTAATGAAATGATTGTAATATTTTTCTATGAGGGGTGATTTTGAAAAGATTGTGACTAATTCTCCTACATTATATAAAACGTCAAATAATTTGAAAAAAATAAAATCATCTATCGTATATATTATGGGACGGAGGGAGTAACTCATACTTTCTTTTTTCTTATTATCCTTCATTTGCTATAAGTAAAAGAATTTAGTTGAATCAAATAAAGAAAAGGGCAGACCAACACGCGCACTAAAATAACAAAGCAAAGGACAATTACAAGTTTATTAAACTTCTATCAAACTAAAATTAAACTCCAAGCTGAATATATGAAGGAGAGTCAGTACTTGAACCTGTTCATTCGTATACATGACCATTTGATCTTGTTCAACACTAAGGCACCTTGCCATGGAAGAACTGGTACTCTTGCCCGATTTCAAGATTTAAGATTTCCCAAAGCAAACAGGGTGCACTGCAGCATCTGATATCTGAATTTCTCCGTCTTTCCAAAGCTCGTGATTCATAATCCCTTCCGGCAGTTTTTAGATCTTGAAGGACTACTTCACAACATCAACTTTTAATCTCAATGCTGAAAATTGACAAACTTGAAAATGTTCCTGGACAAGCCATCTTAGCTGCTTCCTTAGTTCCTAGCACTATCCACAAGACATGAGACTGGAATCCTTCTCAAATTCTTTCAGGCATGTGCTCCGACAAGAATATCTTACAATAAAAATCAATGCTTCTACATTCTCCATTTTAGATTCGCCTACCTGATGTTTCAACATTGATCATCCAGATGCTAGTTCTTTTTTTCTTTTTTGTCAGCTCAACAAGATGTTCATTCCTATATGTAAATTTTAAGACCTTGAAAACTCAAAATAGTTGCTCTAAAGATAAGATGTCCAGTAATGCAACATAACGGGGTACTGATAAGCTAGAGGCCTCGTGAAGTTTGTCCCTTTGAGATGGCTGGTTGCATATCACCACACAATAGCAGTGGAGGTACAGATGCTCTTTTCTACATTACTTACACTGTACTCCAACCAGCTGTCTTCTTCACTCCCCTCTTTTTCATGATCGTTCTCACCCTTTCTGCCTCCTCGGGCATACCTATACAACTGTAGAGGTCTGAAATTATTATATAGTACCCATCATTTTCTGGGTCAGATTCAATAGCATGTTTCGCAATCCTTATACCCATCTCGGGATTATTGTGAATTTTACACGCACTTAACAAAGCACCCCACAAACCCCCATCAGCAGCAACGGGCATAGACAGGGCCAGAGCTTCAGCCTCGTGCAAATTACCTGACCGACCAAGAAGATCTACCATACATGTATAGTGCTTTAATGTAGGTTTGAGAGAACAATCACTCATTCTACCAAAAAAACTCTTCCCTTCTTCAACAAGCCCAGCATGAGTACATGCTATGAGAATAGCAAGAAAGGTGAGTTCATTTGGTCTAACATCTGACTGCTCCATCTGTCGTAAAAGCTCTATCGCAGATCTGGCATCTCCGTGCATTCCATATCCCGAGAGCATCACATTCCAGGAAACAACATCCTTTTCTTTCATCGAGTTAAATATGTCTCTTGATCTTCCAAGCTGTCCACACTTGGCATACATATCTACTAATGCAGTAGCTAGAGATAGGTTTAATTCCAAACTCTCTTCCTTGATGTAATTATGAACCTGTTCTCCTTTCTCCAAAGATGCAATATGAGAACAAGCAGACAACACGATTATCAATGTTGCCGAGCTAGGCTTTATGCCTTCTAAAACCATTTGATCAAATAGGCATAAACTGTCAGCATAATGCCCAGAATAAGCGTGAGAAGAGATCAATGAGTTCCATGTGACAGTATCCCTCTGAGTTCTACAAAAAATTCTCCATGCTTTGGCCAAGTGCCCAACTTTACCGTACATGTCTATGAGGGAATTGGCAACCGAGATATTCTCATGCATCGAATTCTTTATCACGTAGCAGTGAAAAGACTGGCATTGATGGACTGCTCGCAGCTCAGCACAAGAAGAAATAACAGCTATCAAAGTGTTTGAATCAGATTCAATGCCTACATGTTGCATTTCTCGAAACAATTTTATGCATTTGGCTGGAAGTCTTGCCTTAGCATAACCCAGCAACATCACATTCCACACCTCCTTGTCTCTTTTTGGCACTCCATCAAAAAACTGCTCAGCACAAACTACGAGCCCGAACTTACAATACATAGACAGTAATGCATTATGGACCATTTGATCATTTTCATAATTTTCCCTTATGATAAAACCATGGAAGGCCTTTCCTTCAATTACATTCATGGAGTTACCAAAACCTGAAAGCATACAGCTAATAAACATCCCATCAGGATGTATACCAGCATTCTGCATTTCTGAAAACATACCTAAGCATTCAGTAACACTCCCTGATTTTGCATAGACACCAATAATTGATGTCCACGACAGGAGATCCTTATTAGGGACTTCACAAAATGAAAGATAAGAATCTTCACGAGTCCCACATTTGGAATACATGAAAAAAATAGAAGACTGAACAACTTGAGAACACCCAATTCCAGTTTTTACAGCCAACCCATGTAAGCATCTACCTTCTAACACTGCCCCCAATTTCCCACAAGCTTGAAACCCACCTTCCAATGTTCTAAAATTCGGTCTCTCCTCGTTACCACCAACCTTATGCATCTCACAAAGCAACTTCAACCCTTCTTCACTATCATCATTCTGCACATACCCAATTACAAGTGCAGTCCAAGAAACCACATCCTTCATAGACATTTCATCAAACAGAAAAGCTGCATTGTCCATACAACCACATTTTGAATACATATACACAAAAGAAGACCCCAGAGCTGAATTACTCTCAAAAAGATTAATTTTTGACACCAACCCATGAATATTCATACCATAAATTAGCAACTTTAGCTCAGCACATATTGAAACTACCATAGGGATGGTAAATTGATTAGGCAAAGTATTTGATACCCGCATTTGGGTATAAAATTCAAAAGCTTGTGAATATAATCCATTAGAAAAATGAGCTTTAATAACGGAGTTCCAAAGAAATGGGTCCTTAAATTTAACAGAATCAAACACTTGGGTCGAGGAGTTGGGATTGTTAAAAGAAGCATAGAGGGAGATGAGCTTTGAAGCTATGAAGATGTTTGAATGACCGGATGTGATAATATAAGCGTGGGATTGTAGAAGAGATTGGAGGTCTGGGATTTGGTTTGAGAGAAAGAAGTTGATGTGATTGTTAAGGTAGTTACTTATGCCGGAGGATGAAGATGAATATAAACGTTTGTAGAGAACGTTGGGTTTGAATCTTAGCATTGGCGGTTAATGCTGAAGCAGATTAGAAAATATTTTCAATCACATATATTTAGAACATACTTATATAGTGGAACCAATTTGGCATGTAACATTTCTTGGGGGGGGGGACAATATTTAGAAGATGACACATTGGACTTACAATTTTGTGTTGGATAATCGTGAGATACGGAACTTGTGCTTATTTATTGTTTTATTCACTCCTTTCTCTAAGATATTAGTAATTTTTAGAGGTATGGCTAACTAAATTTATTTTTCTCAAGATAGTTTTTCTTTTTTCCTGCTTTTACAGTTATTTATTTTTCCTTCCTTTTCCAATGTTCCCTTCAAATATTCATGGGGAAGAACTCGCACCAGAATTAGTGCATCTCTTACTATTTTCATTCCACAACACGAGACTTTGATATACAGAGAAATTTGAGGACCCAAAAATAGAAAGATTGAGACGAGTACATGACGGTATAGACATCAAGTCATGAATGCATTAAAACTGGGATTCAAGGCGCTTAATTTGTGATTGCCTGTTCAATCACCATTCTGATTGTAGTCTTCTTTAATGATCTTGAACTACCCATACATTCCTGCACATCCTCGTCACAGGCGATTAAAATCCATTCACCCTCGTCATCTTGATACTGAATGATAAAAGTTCCTTCCTTTAACTTCAGCCTTTGAATCACTTTCTCCTCCAACTCTGCCTTTCCCGATGATGAGGAGAGTTGAAACTTTATAACAAGACCATTATATGGTGCTTTTATGGTCATGTTGTTCACATCTTGCATTACTGCGGTGTCTGGGATTGTATGAGCAACAGAAGTTGTGACTTGCAAGAGAGGAATGTCAGAATACACAGATTCTCTCCTACTGGATTCTGGAACTGGCTCCTCAAGTCGAGAAAATTCAATTCCACGCCTGAGGTTGGAGGGTAAGGGTAAGCCGTTCAGTTTGTTTCTCCTGCAAGATGGCCACCTAAAGATGCCATAATTTCTACATACACGTTTCAGTGTAGACCGACTAACTGCAAAAAGAAAATTTTAGATAAGAAAACTCCTTCCAATAGCTACCCAAGTACTCCTTCCGTTCCACAAAAAGAGTGTCATTTGCAAAACTTTTCGTTCCACAAAAGAGTCCTCTTTTTAGTTATGTAGTATAAAATGACACAATATCCCCTTGAGTATGTCATCATAATTCCAGAATCATACCTCACTACTAAACCAAAAACTTTTCTTTTAAGGGCACACATGGAACAAAAATATATCTTTATTATTTGTAAATTTTGTAATTGGGACTTTTTATGGAACGGAGAGTAATATTTTTATAATGACCCATTCGCGGTATAAGAAAAAATGAAGCAAGCTGAAAACAACAAGAGTAAGATCACAAGCTTATAATTTATTTGAGCATAAACTTACCCTCAAGGATCTCTGCAGTCTCGCTTAGTGTTCTAATTCCAAAATGATGTTCAAGATCCTTATAAGCAATTCCATTTTCAGTTTTCCTTTGATCTCTTTCTGATCTTTGCATTATGAGTGTATTCTCCAAAGAAGAAGAAGAAGCTATGTTACCATTTTCTGCACCAAAAACGAACCTTTCATGCTGTATAGCACCTTCCCCCATCAATTGCTTATGTGAAGAATCCATTGGCACTGCTTCCCCGTCCTTTTCTGAGGCTTCAGGCCTTGGTGGAGATCTAGTGGTTTGGCATATTTTTAATGTATCCGGTTCATCATTCATAGAAAATTTAATAACTTCAACCAATAATTCCTCTCCCAGTTCTTCTCCTGAAGCAACCTTAAAACTTCGAAAGTGCTGCTTCATTGTTTCCAATATTGAGTCCAACAAAATCCGTGGATCTTCAATATCCAACTTCCACGAAGGCAGGAAGAACTCTAGTACATAATCCTTATTTCCAGTGAAACTGCTATGCAAGCATATTGTAAAACAGCCAGTTGACCCACAGCTGCGTGCATAATGCGAGAAAGGATACTCAGTTATGCTGAAATGAGTTATATCCCCGCAGAAACACAGTTTTTGGGATTGAAAAGACTTGCCAACAAGCCACTGCCTTTTTGTCATGTAATATTCACCACATGCCCACTTGTAATCCAACCATGGGGGACTGAATCTATCATAAGCTGCATTAATAACTACAACTGTGACATCTTTGCTGCCGCTTAAATCAGAGATATCCCAGACGTTCTCCAGATTGCCCTCATAGGCTGCAAAACTGGTATGATTCCATGGGACCCAGGATTGAGCAAGTGGTAGTTGGTGTGTTTTACACACCACACCCAAGACCTCATGGATTTCGTCTGCTGCAGGACGTAGAACATTGAGGATCTACTTTCCAAGGTGTCGTCAGGTAATGATATTTTCACGAAAACAGCAGTACTAAAAAACATATGCAATAAAAAGTTCATATCTAACATTTGTAACTGAAACTTACATTATTATCAAACAAGTTATGCTTG
Source organism: Panax ginseng (assembly GCA_020205605.1). Classification (NCBI taxonomy): domain Eukaryota; kingdom Viridiplantae; phylum Streptophyta; class Magnoliopsida; order Apiales; family Araliaceae; genus Panax; species Panax ginseng. The sequence goes on from CM035145.1 coordinate 25,643,271, forward strand.
AATGGAGGTTGTAGATGTGCTACCTGTAGCGGAAGTGAGAAAACTCAGATTGAGAAAAAGAAACTTGAGAAATCTTGAACGGCTCAAAGTTAGAACAATAATTTCCAAAAGCATGTAGACTAAATGATGTAGCTATCTAAGATGGAATGTCAGTGCCATTAAATTAGCAACAGTATGCATAAAAAAGTTCAAAATGTTGATAAAACAGACAACAATCTACGCATTCAGCCCTCTTGTTCCTTCTTCTTACCTTGGGACTTGTACTGGGCAACATGTTATATTTAATCGCAAATAGTTGAAAGATTTTCAGAACAATAAATTAAAAATAAAGAAAAAAACATAAGATATTCCGAAGTTTGTAAATGAACAAAACTAGCCTGTAAAATCCGTTCAGACCAGCACCACCAAGGAAAACCTAAACAAAGAATATTGTTCATAAGTAATAAACTAATAATGGTGAGGAAAACAAAAGGTTTAAAGTTCAAGTGAAGTTATCATAACATAGTCTAGTTCCTTGGCCAATTACCAACATTATGTAACCCACTTTCAATGTTCAAACATGTAGTTCAATTGCACGCAAATGCTGGATATTCTATTAAATGAAGAAATTTAAGCATAAGCTAATTATCATAAATAAGATAAAAGATCCAACAAAAGAAATTTAAAGAACTGAGAGCATGGTTATAATGTTGAAGACAAACCTCTGCAATTACATAGCAAGCCTTGATATATTCCAAGTGAAGATCATCTTCAGTGCCAACAATCTCAAGAACACCAACACAACTCTGGCCAGACGGATCAAATATAGGAAAAGCTAAAGACCCCTGTATATCGCATCCAACAGCCAAATCCCTCTGTGGATACTCTTTGCAGGAGTAATGCCGCACATCTGGAGTTGACTCTAGCACTTTACATCGGAACACACGGCCAGGAAGACCAAGCGCTTGGTCTTCAGCTTCTGGTTCACATACATGGGTGAGTGAGTGTTCCCTGTATGAACAAAGTCCTGCGTGAAGGGTACTAAGACCATAAGGTTGGTCCAAAGTTGTAAGGACACACTGGCCACCAATTGAAGTTATGGGTGCCCAAAACTAAATTAGGATATTATCTTGAGGACCAATAACATACTTGCAAAGCGCAGCTGTGATCTTATCACTAATGGCGTCAGGAATTGAGTCCAGTTGACCTAGGGATCCAATGCATATATACATTCAGACAAAAGAAGTGTTGTATAAAACATAAGAATTTGAGTACTCCAATTAACACTTACTTGCCGAGGCTGAGGAGGGGAAATTTCGAAAAAAAACTAGTTTTTGCTGCCAAAAACCCAAAGTTCAAAGGGATATTTGGGCTGTCTATAAGGGAGGGAAGTCGTCAGTTTCTCCATAAAAACCGGAAACGGAATAATTGACGATAACATCTTTCATTAAATACAAGAATCGAGAAAATAGGGAGGCCCTGACTCCTGCACAATCTCGAATTATGCTTCTCCCCTCCTGCTCAATCTCGAATTATGCTTCTCCCCTCCTGCTCCTCGTTCAGTCTCTTCTTCCCAAGTACTGCATAAGCATACAGTTCTGACACGATCCAAAAAGGAAGGAAAGAAATAAATCCAAGTCCAACTAGAGGAGTTAAACTGTTTTTATCATAATTTTTTATCCGTTGGTGGATTAGAGTAATGAAATTATGTTTCATTGGAATAAAAAAAATTTGTTAAATCAACATCAGAAAATGTTATTTGCACAACAAAATTGTAGCTATAGATCCCGACGGTTTTCAACGACACTTTTGTTGTGAAAATAACAAAAAAGTGTTGTGGATTTAATAATTTCCTAAAAAAAATTTGATTTGGTTCCTTGAGGAGGGAGAATATATGGAATAACTTATCCCAACTAGAATGGACTGAATTATTCTATTTTTTATTCCATTCTTTCAATCCAAACGTTCCAAACATAGCATGAGAGTGTTGGGCCTTCTAAAATTTTACCAATTTTGAATTTATTTGAATTATTTCGCCATTTAGCCATTTCTTTTATAATTAGAGTTTTCAGCTTATTGTTTAATATTTAAAAGATGTTTTAATGCGTTTTAAGATTAACTCTTATTATTCTAATTTTATAAAATATTGTGATTATTTATTCAATTTTATGAATTTATGTGATACTAAGCCCAGCATGAGTACATGCTATCGCTATGAGAATAGAAAGAAAGGTGAGCTCATTTGGTCCAACATCTGGCTGCTCCATCTGTCGTGGCAGCTCTATCGCATCTCCGTGCATTCCATATCCCGAGATCATCACATTCAACGAAACAACATCTTTTTCTTTCATTAAGTTAAATAAGTATTCCCTCCATTCCTATATGTAGGTCGTTTTAGATTATTTTTTTATTCTTAATTATTTGTCGTTTGTGGTTATCTAGGAGAATTGATTACTATTTTTCCCAAATTACCCCTTATTACTCCATCTAATCTTTTGATCCATATTTGTGAGATAAGTGAGGTAAAGGGTATAATAGACAATTGATACTATAATTAATAGTTTTCAATCATTTTCTTAATTCTTGTGCACATGTCTAAAACGACCTATATTAAGGAACGGAGGGAGTATATCTCTTGATCTCTAAGTTGTCCACACTCAGCACACATATCTAATACTGCAGTAGCTACTCTCTTACTTGATGTAACTAATTAATTATGAACCTGTTCTCCTTTCTCCAAAGATTATCAATGTTGCTGAGCTGGGCTTTATGCCTTCTAAAGCCATTTGATCGAATAGGCATAAACTGTCAGCATCCTGATCTCTTTTTTTGCACTCCATGCAATGAGCCCAAACTTACAATACATGCACACTAATGAATTGTGGACCATTTGATCATTTTCATAATTTGCCCTTATGGTAAAACCATGAAAAGCCTTTCCTTCAAAGACATTCATGGAGTTACCAAAACCTGAAAGCATACAGCTAATAAACATCCCATCCCATCAGGATATATACCAGCATTCTGCATTTTCTAAAAAATACTTGAGCAGTCAATAATACTTCCAGATTTCGCATAAACACCAATAATTGATGTGCTATCCTTATTAGGGACTTCGCAAAATGAATGATAAGATTCTTCATGAGTCCCACACTTAGAATACATAAAAAAATGGAACACTGAACAACTTGAGGACACCCGATTCCAGTTTTTACAGTCAATCCATGTAAGCACCTTCCTTGTAACACTGCCCCTTATTTCCTACAAGCTTGAAACCCACCTTCCAATGTTCTGAAATTCGATCTCTCCTCATTAACACCAATCTTTTGCATCTCACAAAGCAACTTACTATCATCATTCTGCACTTACCCAATTACAAGCGCAGTCCAAGAAACCACATACTTGATAGACGTTTCATCAAATAGAAAAGCCGCATCGTCCATACAACCACATTTCAAATACATATACACAAAAGAAGACCCAATAGCAGAATTACTCTCAAAAAGATTAATTTTTGACACTAACCCATGAATATTTTTGCCATATATAACCAACCCAAGCTCGGAACATATGGAAACAACCATAGGGATAGTAAATTGATTAGGCAAAGTATTTAATACCCGCATTTGGGTATAAAATTCAAAGGCTTTCAAATATAAATCCATTAAAAAACTAAACTTTAATCATGGAATTCCAAATAAATGGGTCCTTAAATTTAACTAAATCAAACACTTGGGTCGAGGAGTTGGGATTGTTAAAAAATAAATAAATAAATAAATAAATTTACCAACTGACCTTGGCTCAGTTCGTAGCTCAGGCCTCTTGCTAAGCAAGAGGTCCTGGTTAAACCTCCACCCTCGAATTAGCAGGAAAAAAAGGGATTGTTAAAATAAGCATACATAGAAATCAGCTTTGAAGCTATGAAGATGTTGTTTGTATTACCAGATGTGATAATGTAAGCGTGGGATTGTAGGAGAGATTGAAGGTCTGGGATTTGGTTTGAGAGAAAGAAATTGATGTGGCTGTTAAGGTTGGTAGTTATGTGTAGTAATTAAGTGTAATTGTATTCAGTTTCGTAATTTACTAATTTCCAATCTAACAGTAACTTTAACATGCCCTCCTCTGGCTTACCGAAGAAGCATTTGTATTTGTGTAATCCCCTTCCACCACTACCCCTCCCCCCCCCCCGCCCTCCCTCCCTCCCCCCCGCCCCCCAAAAAAAAAAAGAAAAAAAAAGAAGAAGAAGTACGTGGACTGAACTTGGTTGGCTTTGAGATAATTTCTAAACTTTTTGTATGTGTATTATTTAATTTTTATTCATTTGCCATAAAAGTTATTTATAAATTATCACATTACTTGGATTTAAAACTCTAGATCTTTCCCACTTAAAAAGTTGAGAAACCACAACAAAGGCTCAGATTTAATCTCAAATATTCTAACTTAATCCAGCGGTTCACATCTCATCACACAAACAAAACATCCCGCCCAAACAAAAGATCTCATCTTATCTCCTGTTATCCCTATTCCACTTCTATATTCCTTTCTTCCCCAAAATCAAAACCCTAACTCTGCCTCACTCCCTTTCTCTTCCCGATTTTCCCAAAATCAAAACCCCAAGTCTATCTGAGAATTCAATTTTATCTGAGGTGAAGGTGGCTTATAAGGGTAAGAAAAGTTTGGGGACGAAGCCGAAAGTTTGGGTATAAGATATCTAATAAAAAGCATGTTTGGTTGCAGAGGAATGAGGATGGTTCAGTTCATTCATCCCCGTTAGTTTTCTTGGTTTTTAATCAAGATTTTGGTTAACCTTTTTCTTTAGTCTACATGTAGTTGAACTCAGATATCGTTGTGTTGTGCAATGAATTTTTTGTGCTCAAGTTCGTATGATATGGAGCGATTCTGATTTTGGGATAAGATTACTAAGAATTATATACTCTTATAGTTTCCTTTTTGTATTGTTGATGGACTTCAACTGAGTATTAAAGATTCGCACAATGTTCTTGGAGTTTCATATACTCACATCCATCGAGTAATGTTACAGTAGTATGGCTTTTTTTTTTGGGCCAAACATGGTATGTAAAGTCTCGTTCTTGCCCTTTGTTTAATGACTTTATCATCAATGAAGTTGGCATTTCTATTGGTTAGTCATTGATGTCTACACCAGTTTCTGGCCAATTGAAATGGGAAATGCACTTTATATCCTATTATGCAATATTTATTTGTTATGTTTAGTGTGTCAGTTCATGAGTATAGTAATATGAAATTTTTGATGATTTTGAGATCTCATTACTCAGATTAACTTATTGTTAAAATAATGAATAATTATATTTTATTTTGCATGTTTGTTTAGTATGGACTTGGTTGAAGATTTATCTACATTTTTTTCTTCTTTTTTCTCTTCTCGGTTTGATAATTGTTAGATTGAAGTGATATTAAGATAATAACATCATGATAATGATGTTTGTTATCTTAATTATGATAAGCGACATTTATTGCGACTTATATGCTTAAGATTGTAGCTCATGTCTTAAAATATGTGGTTCGCAATGCGACTTATATGATGATAATGATGTTTGTTATGCACAAGTTGCTTGGGAGAATCATATCCATTACAACCTGCTATTTTTTTATATTATTATTTTATTATTTTGCTTTGGTTTTGTTGTACTCTCTTTTGATTTTGTTAACAAGGCCTATGTTGTTGGTTATATCGATTTATATATATAACAAGACACATGCATTAGAATTATCTTTGTGCAAAGTTTGATGACAATTTGAGTAGGTTCTTTTCGTTATCTTATTTTTGTTCGTCTTTAAATTTGAGAAAACACTGATTTGGTTGATTCATTCACATTTAATTCAATTCTTCCTACTTAATTTAAAGGCTCACATTCTTCCTTCCTCATGAAATCGTTTCCCCCTCATTTTTTTTTTTCTCTCTCCTCCTCCCACACAAATTCGATTTGGGGCTTTGGGTGGAGCAAATCGAGATTGGAATTGTGGAGTTTGTGGATCGATTGATTTTTTGTTGTCGATGAAGAGAGAAAGTTAGATATATAACGTATTACATTCATAGTAGGTTGGTCCCGTTGTGTTATTATTATTTTAACTTGTGTTTTAATTTATTTCTTTTTGGATAGTTGGAAACGACGAAGCTCAATTGAGAAGAAGGAAGAAGTTTTCTCCTTGGAGCTCCTGCAAAAAAAGTTTCTTTATCTCTCTCTTATCCCTTTGCATGTATAAATGCTCATATTTTTTGAAATTTTATGCTACTTGCCATTCCAGAGTTGATTTTAATTATTTATGAGCTTCATTGTTGTTTGTTGGTGTGAATTGGGTTAATGTGTATTGTCTAATTTTATGTTACTTTGTGTCTTTTAGTGAAATTGATTGAATTTCGTATTTTTAAGTTGGAGCTTTTGTGTTTTTTCAAGTTAGGGCTTACGGTGTATTCTCTCAATTTGGGTGAATTATGTCTTATTAAACCTTCATGGTTGTGTTTTGTGTTAATTTTGTGAGGTTAATTTATTATGGGAAGGTTTACTTTGCCAATTAAAATTGGAATTTGAGAGAACCATGGTGAGGCTTCTTGAAGTTCGCTAGATTTGTATTTGTTTGTCTACATAAATACACATTATTATCCGATTGAAATTCTTCGTAATTTGTGTACTATCAACTTAAAATTACTACGTACTGCAGATTATCCTTTTCCTCCTTTTAAGGATACTATTTGGAATGGGGATACAATCTAACTCTTGGAGAAAAAAAAGGTAAATCATAACCCAATTATTTGGTTTTATATATCCTTAACTTTTGTATTAAATTCAACTTATCTTAATTGCGGCTCAGGATTCGTTTGCAAGGTTAGATGAAAATTGGTCCTTCACTAATTCATTTGTTTATGTTGTTTATGCATTCATTCTTGATGTAACATATTGTGAAGTTAAGCTGGAAAAAGAAGATGACCTTTTATGGTTCTTATCTTTTATTTTGTTTTTGTTTACTTTCTTTGGATTTACTTTCAAAAGTGTTTGAGTTAGAGTGTTACGAACTTCCAGGGAAAATGTTTTTTACAAAATCGCTCCTCTGTAATTTTTTACAAATCAAATAACTTCGATTATATCGTGCATGAATTTGTATGTCAACATCTTCTTTGCGAGGAGTGAGAAATTTACTTTTCTAGAAATTTATGAGTATTGAACTGAGAAAGAAGGAATTAGACAGAAAAATTCACGCGTTTTACTTTCTTTTAATAGGTCACGCTCATATTTTCTGTAAGTTCTTTATATTCAATTTTATGATTTTTTATTTGTTCTTTATGAGTTAACTTTCATTACTATTGTTGTTTTGATTTATTATTAACCCATTTGTCGAAATTTCTGTTTTGTTTATCTGTTTATAGTAGTAAGTGATTTGTTAATTAAATTCAATAAAAGTCAAGATTTAGCATCGTTTACGTCATCATTGATCCCAAGTGTTAGATTCTAATGTAATATCCCTAATCAAGTATATGATTTGATGAATGTGTTTGTTTGTGTTGAAGGAATTGCATGAGATGAAAAAAAGATTGAAAGAGATGGATGAGGAAGTTGCAGCTCTCTAAGAAATACCAGCTCTCCAAGAAATGGGTGTTGTTCAAGGTTTAATTTTTTTTTTTTAATTGAGTTTCATATCTTAATTTTTTTTTTTCTAAGTATCTCTATAAATAGAATCTGCATTACGGTGAGCGATAGTTAATTTTGAGGAAGTGTTATAAAGATTCTTAATGTGAAAAGGAGTTTATTTGATGTAGATGTTATCTCTTGAGTTGTTCCAAAGAGGGTTGCTAATTCTGAGGATAAGTAATGAGTTCTTTCAAAGGTTTTGGGTTTTTAAATTTTAGCTATATATCAAAATTCATCCACAGGTTTGATGGATTTTAGTAAATGATAGAAGTAATATATATCAAAATTTATCTCATAGTTTGATGGATTTCTAATTAATTGTTAATTAGCTTCAGTAATCGTTAAAAGTAGCATTTGTTTTAAGAAGAGTTAATTTTGAGTAGATTGCATATTGTGGTACTTAAGCTTCATTTGGAACAAGAAAGGGAAATGAAAAAGGGGATTTAAGGTTTTTAAGAGGAGAAATGAACTAGATATGCCATGAGCTATTATGCCAAAGTTTGAGCCCAACTCTCTTTTGCCTTAATTACACATGTACATGCACTTTTTCTCTTTTTTTTTCTAATTAAATTTTTTATATGATTTTTTTAGTTGGACCAAGATTATTGTAAACAAATTTCTATTTATTTGAATTAGCTTGGGGTTCTGCGTAGCAATTATGTATTTATTAGTTTGTTTTTACTTTGGTGGTTGATTTTTTCCAGTCAAGGAAATTTTTTCCCTCTGATTTTAATCTGCCTCACGGTCTATGGATCTTTTATGGTCAATTTATCCTTGATGATATGTAATTGTATGGTAGAGTTTGAGCAATTGAAATAATGGTTGATACTGAGATCAAAATTGTCAATTTATCTTTTATGGTTCTTATCTTTTGTTTTTGTTTTTGTTTACTTTCTTTGGATTTACTTTCAAAAGTGTTTGAGTTAGAGTGTTTTGAACTTCCAGGGAAAAATGTTTTTTACAAAATGCGCTCTGTAATTTTTTACAAATCAAATAACTTCTTGATTATATCACGCATGAATTTGTATGTCAACATCTTCTTTTGAGGAGGTGAGAAATTTACTTTTCTAGAAATTTATGAGTATTGAGGCGAGAAAGAAGGAATTAAATAGAAAAATTCGCACGCTTTTACTTTCTTTTGATAAGTCGCGCTACCATATTTTTTACGTAAGTTCTTTATATTCAATTTTATGATTTTTATTTGTTCTTTATGAGTTAACTTTCATTACTATTGTTGTTTTGATTTATTATTAACCCATTTTATTAAATTCATTTTGTTTATCTATTTATAGTAGTAAGTGATTTGTTAATTAAATTGATAAAAGTCAAGATTTAGCATTAGTTACGTCATCATTGATCCCAAGTGTTAGATTCTAATGTAATATCCCTAATTGTGTTGAAGGAATTGCATGAGATGAAAAAAAGATTGAAAGAGATGGATGAGGAAGTCGCAAATCTCTAAGAAATACCAATTTCCAAGAAAATGAGTGTTGTTCAAGGTTTAATTTTTCTTTTTTTAATTGAGTTTCATATCTTTAATTTTTTTTTTCTAAGTATCTTTATAAATAGAATCTCTATTCTGGTGAACTGATAGTTAATTTTGAGGAAGTGCTATAAAGACTCTTAATGTGAAAAGGAGTTTATTTGATGTAGATATTATCTCTTGAGTTGTTCAAAGAGGGTTGCTAATTCGGGATAAGTAATGAGTTCTTTCAAAGGTTTCAGTTTTTAAATTTTAGCTATATATCAAAATTCATCCCTAGGTTTGATGGATTTCAGTAAATGATAGAAGTAGCTATATATCAAAATTTATCCCATAGTTTGATGGATTTCTAATTAATTGTTAATTAGCTTGATGAATCGTTAAAAGTAGCATTTGTTTTTAAGAAGAGTTAATTTTGAGTAGATTGCATATTGTGGTACTTAAGCTTCATTTGGAACAAGAAAGGAAATGAAAAAGGGGTTGAAGGTTTTAAGAGGGAAATGAACTAGATATGCCATGAGCTATTATGCCAAAGTTTGAGCCCAACTCTCTTTTGCCTTAATTACACAGGTACATGCACTTTTTCTCTTTTTTTTCTAATTAAATTTTTTATATGAATTTTTTAGTTGGACCAAGATTATTGTAAACAACTTTCTATTTATTTGAATTAGCTTGGGGTTCTGCGTAGCAATTATGTATTTATTAGTTGTTAGAGTTTGAGCAATTGAAATAATGGTTGATACTGAGATTAAAATTGTCAATTTATCTTTTATGGTTCTTATCTTTTGTTTTTGTTTTTGTTTACTTTCTTTGGATTTACTTTCAAAAGGGTTTGAGTTAGAGTGTTTTGAACTTCCAGGGAAAAATGTTTTTTACAAAATGCGCTCCTGTAATTTTTTACAAATCAAATAACTTCTTGATTATATATATGCATGAATTTGTATGTCAACATCTTCTTTCATGAGGAGTGAGAAATTTACTTTTCTAGAAATTTATGAGTATTGAGGCGAGAAAGAAGGAATTAGGCAGAAAAAATTCGCGTTTACTTTTCTTTTGATAGTCGCGCTTTCATACTTAATTTGTTATTCTAAAAACATACTTGAATTATGAATTCAATCCTATAATGTTCCAATTACATATGGCTTAAAATAAAGCCTTTTAGTTTGATAAAATCTTTTGAGAATACTTTTCTTCTTACTTGGTTAAGGCTTGGTTCTATTATTTTGTTCGAGAAATTCTTCTTTGCGATTATAAGGTGTATAAGGCTTGGTTCTATTAAAATTTCATGAGGTAATTATTCAGTGTATTTTTTTGTTAGTTCATAAATTATGATAGGGAATTTTGCAAATAATATGTGTTTGTATAATTTAATTGCTCTTTGCAAGGATAATCCCAAATCTAGCAATATTCCTCAATCCACATCAAGGATTAGAATTTGTTTTATATCTGGCAGGTTTGATTTGTTATACTTGGAATTGTAATGTATAAATTACTGCACTTTTACAGGTAAGAGTACAGGTTTCTTACCAGAAAAATGGTAAGTGTTGTGTATGGAGTGTCAAAGTACTTGCAGATGAGAAAGCTAATAGCCAAAATATATAATTTTGCGAATGTAAGTCAATATGTCAGGGTAGTAGTAAGAAAAAACTCTTCGTGTTTAAATTGGAGTTGAAATTGGATGTCCAATAATGGACAATATTTGTTACAATATCTCTAAATTCTTACTTATATCAACTATACCAACTTCGTACTAGGAAAATCTTATTTGATTGTAAGTCTACATTCATCCATATCGTTTCCTAAATAAATTGATAAATTATTATATTATTTCTAAATTCTTACTTATATCAATGTAAATCATCCCCCCTCGCGCTACATACAAACATATTTGATACTTGGTAATGTAATAATTTTTTAATTTAAATTTAATTTTTCGTTATATGTGCTTTCAAAGCGCATGAAAGCAATTACTAGTATATTATATGGAGTAAAAATCAAGTATTTTGTGGGTTTGTGGGTGGGTGGGTGGGTGAGTGTGGGAGAGGAGGGGGGGGGGGAGGGGGGTTCCAAGGACTATTGGGTCGGCTAAATTGGAGAATTAAGAAAAATTGGGAATCTCAAATTTTATGATCAAGAAGTTAGAAAAATTCAAAAACTTTTGAACTTTTTCAATCAGCAAAATAGGAAAGTAAAAAAAAAACACTTTTTGGGCTATTGAATCATCAAACCGAGTTGATTTGAGACCAACCAAAACGACTCATACTTGTTTTGTTATATTTTGATATTGATCAAACAAATTAGTATTCCCCCCATCATATATATTTTTCAATTTTTTTTAATACGTATTTAACGACATAAATATTATATTTAAAATAAAATAAAATTCATTATAAATAATAAGCGACAATAAAACTCGTCCAATTAATTATGTCTTTCAAAGTGCTATTAAATATATAATATTTTTATATGACTAATGTGTATAAAAAAAAAAAAAATGTGTATAATAGAGGGATCCTAATCCATATTAAACCTTTAATAAACATTTATGTTTAGATAGGTTTAGATAGAAGGATATCAAGGCTATTCAATGAGAATAAGCTTCTTCAATTAAGAAAATAAAAAACAAAACAAAACAAAAAAGCAACTAAATATGTCAGCAAAAGTATTAGATTGCATCTTAATGTATCTTAACAGTCCATCTCTTAATGCATCTTAATGTTTAAAATTTGGGATAAACATTTTTCATCTGAGTGCCTTTAAATTATTAAGATACAAATATGAGTCTAAATTATTCAAATGATTTCTTAATACCAAAATGTGAGATGTTAAAATATACTTATTAAAAAATAAACTGTTAAGATACATTAAAATACAATCAAACACCACATGGTAAAAACCATGACTATCTTGGTCTTTCTAACTTATTGCTTGGAAAAGACAATAAGCACAAAAACAATAATTTAAGAAACGATACTCATCGATGATTGTAGGAAACTTTTGGCATATCCACGAAATTGATGCTCCTACCAACCAAAATTTACGATTTATTTATTCAGAAAACTCTGACATAATTTCAAAATTATAGAGCCATATGCTTCTTAATGAACAATGCACAAGTGTTTATTGAATTTGTATAGTCTTAGTTAGGTGTAATATCATCAATTCCGTTGTAGTCTAGTTGGTCAGGATACTCGGCTCTCACCCGAGAGACCCGGGTTCAAGTCCCGGCAACGGAATCTCATTTTTTTGTTAAAGCAACTTTTTATTGAGAAATAGATTATTCATTACTTTTTTTTAAATCCAAATTACTCAAATTTCAAATTCTTCACTTCACTTCACTTCTTTTACTAGTCACTATATTTCATAGATTTAAAAAAGAATCTATGTTTTATAAATTCTTATTATCAAATAATTTTTTATACTTAAATTTTATTTTAAAAAAAATCTAGCTGTATTTTAATAAACTTTTATTACACAATTTATAGAAAGCTACCTTAATATATAAAGAAACAAAAACCATAGAATCTAAAAAGCAAATTCAAAAAAAAAAGTTTTCCTTGCCGGTTGCCAAGTGCTTCTTAATTAGTGTAGGGTCGGACCCACCCCAGTCCCCACCACTATTCTTAATTAGTATTATGAATCAATGTTGAAAACTTTTGACTAGGTAATGATTTGACTGCTCCCGTAGACCATTATTATTCAACACCTATTAGGCTATTAGGTTAGGTTCACCCCCTTTCCTTTAATATCTACTACTATATGACTATTATTATTATTATCTAGTCTGGTATTTTCCATGATCAATTTGTACTGTTCAATACAAAGCCCATTGTAATTATAACTAACCAAGTCAAAATTATTAGTGTTGACTGTTGACTTATAGGATATTAAAATTCGATCAATTTAGTGTTGATATATATATACTCTCTCTTTTTTAAAAATAAATAAATAAATATACAATTATTTTTATAAAAGACTCATATAAAAATATTATTTTAACATATATAAATATCAGTCGGAAGGAGCAGCCGTTAGAGATGACTACCGGCAGGCAGGCAGGCTTTGGTTACACTGTTAAAGACAGCCGTTGCTCCAATAAAAACAAAATAATTGTGAGTGGAAAAAAGCCATTATGGGCCACCATTGACTAACCCGAGTGATTCAGTTTTTCTCAAGAGAGATAGAGTAGAGAGAGAGAGAAAAGTAGAGATTTTTTGTAATAATTGCAAGAGCTTCTTTTATTTCGCATGTCCTCCTATTTACAGACCATAAATATACAGAACCTTCTTTCCAAATTCACTGATGCGGCTACTCTTTTCAATGCCCTAAATTTAATGTACCCACTCTAAGGTAAATCTCTTCACTTTTATTTCATTGATTCCACTGCCAATTCACACATATATAAGCTAATATATGTTTGAGTTTTTGACTTTTTAGATATCAGAAAGATATATGGATACTGATTTTATATATGTATAGGCTGCTTGTTTGTAGATATTAACCACAAAGATTTGTTTTTTTAAAGAGGCAAGTGTTGGATTTGGTGATGTTGATTGGTTGGGTTGGATGAGTTGAAGAGTTCCTATTGATTTATTTGTTTAATTGAATATGTTTTTTCAAGGGCTTAATGGGGTGGAATTGGATCAGTTCAATTAAATTGGCAGGGGGAGTAATGAAAGAACTAAATGTTTTTTTCTTTCTTTTTTTAATAAATAATTTTTCTTATATACTTGTGGATAAAAGACGCCCAAAAAATGTATATGTATATGTATATTGTTGTTTTAAGGGAGGGTTAGAAGGAGATGATTTGAATTGATACTAGGAGAAAAGTTAAAAAGCCTAAACTCGAGTTTTTACTACTGGTGGAGTCAACAAGTTTCTGCTTAAATGATCTAGTTGTTACTTATGTTTGGGAATTCCAAAGTACATAAAACATTTTCCCAGAAAAGCTAAAGGAGTTTCGAGCAGATCCATATAAGTGGCGGTGTGAAGTTCTGCAATTCCTGAAGAGAAATGAGTATGATCGAAATAATATCTGTCATGGTGTGATGAGCAGAATATCAGAATTATACTGTTGGATTTTTAACGAGTAGCAATTATTTATGGAAAACCTGGGGCCTTGTTATGAGTTTGACCTCGTGCTCAAAATGGCACATAAATCTTCCCTTGTGTAAATGAGGATATAATTACTAGGTACAGGATATGCCATGACAACTTAGGGTTGAGAGGTTCGGTGGCCCAACTGTGAACACTTAGACAGGGGATTTCATAATCTCAATGGCCTTCAGTATGTTGAGGTCACTCCATTTTACTCTTACACAGGCCCTTTGTCTTACTAGAGTTGTTGATCAACTTGATTTTCTTATTTGTCATCTAAAGTTGTATCTATGAATGTGCATTGAATATGGGACAAAGGGGGTCGAAGTTAGACAAATTAAGTTGATGGACGAGTAACGTGATGATGAAACACTTACTGGTAGTGGTCTATAACATGCCAACATGGTTTTCTTTTTTCTTCATTTAGCAGTGGTGTACTGCTGTTCTTTATTCTTTTGCCTGGGGAGTAAGATGGTTGAGATATTTCATACTAGTTTGGTCTCTTTATTTAATTAGAAAAATCACCTTATTCCAGTGTACTATTATACTATATGATATAATATCTATTTCTTTTTATTACGCTTCCCTAACAATTTTTTGCATGGTGTGACTTTTGAGCAGAGATGATCACTAGCTTTTAAAGGGGATGACACATGATGTTGCAACCTGAATCAGATCATTAGGAATGACATCATTGAAGATGGAGCTTCTTCTTGTACTTCTAGTGTTAATGTGCTTGCATTCTTTTGTAATGCCAGATGCCCAAGGTACTATGCTTATGTGACAATTAAATTTCCTCAGACGTGTAAATACTAGGTGTTATTCAACACTAAGGGATTTCTAGTGGTTGGCCAGGCTCCAATCTCAGTGGAAAATCTCAGTTTTGACACTTACTGCACCATCTTAGGTTCAAAAAATTGTATAAAAAATGCTCTGTATTACTGTTGTTTCCAGTTTAAAAGGTACTTTGCTTATTGTTAAAAAGAAGCACAATACATATGGGATAATCCCTTTTGAACTGTTGTTGTTTATGCGAGGGATTGGGAGAGAGTGTCCATTATAGTTTTATTCATTGTCCATTTGCTAGCAAAGTAAGCAAACTGTGGATTGGGTCATGCCTCTTTCTGTTCAGGAGTTGTTGTGTTGGAGAGGTGTTAGAGCAGGCAAAAATTTCTAGTAGATGTGATCATGGGAAATGGTACCATAGTGTGCTGGGTGTTTTTGGTGGGAGAGAAATTGTGCTGTTTCGAAGGAGTGAAGGTTTTGTAAAGTAAGCTCAATGATGTTCTTTTTTTCTTTTTCTTTTTTTTTTAATTTTTTTTTTTATTGTTCTTGTGGCTCCACGAGTCTTGTCCAGGGCAGTATATTTCACTTATGGGGTTATTAGAGAATTTGCGCTTCAATAGTTTTTATTCATAGTTCCCGGTGATCAGTATAGGGCAGGATGGTGGTGCTCCTAGTTTTTAGGGGGTTTTTGGCCTATTGTTTGTTCTTTCTGCGTATACGAGTTCTCCTCCTCTGGCGTTTTTCTTTCAATAATTTAGTACTTAATGGGAAAAAAACAAAGAACAATAAAAGGGAAAATTGATCTTAAATCATATTCTGGCTGCTAAGTCTAAAATATTAGAATTTTATCGAGTTTTCTTTTATTTATTATAATTTTATTAGTGTACACTGGAAGGAAAGCATTCATAAACCTGAAAGTGCAATTGGAAAAAATGAAACATGGTACACGGCACACAGGATACTATATATTGTTTGATTGAAGGATAGGATATAAATGACACAGTTGGGATGTTATGACGTATGTTTTTTCCTTTTAGCTAGTAGATGAATAATGAAATTAATATTTACAAGATCCATTAGATGCATATTTACTTGAGGAATATTGTTATGGAGCAAACTATGTATAATTAGTTAAGCACCTCAAGGTCGCTGGTTCAGTGGTTCCAATACCCATACAGGGGGTAAAATACTTGTAAAAAAATTAGTGAAATAACGTATATTTCAAAAAATATTAAAAAAAATCAGTTATATAGCTTCCTAAAAATATATTTGAGCTTTTTGTATTGTGGTCCCTTCACTCTTAGAATGATAACTGAGGGGAAGAAACAGAGAAAAGGTTCATTAATCACTTGATTCAGTGCTCTGGAATATGCAGTTTAGAGTATATACTTGCATGTGGATATAGGGATCTATTTCTTTGTTTTTGTATCTGTTCCATGCTTTTTTTAGCTTTATTTTTCCAATATTATGTTGCAAAGATAAGTTAGCAGTGGCATAGCTTACTGGACGGCGAATAATTCTATCCTCTTTCAGGAGACTCACTCTATGCATTAAGGGCTTCACTGAATGCTTCTTCTCAGCTAGGAGATTGGAATCAGAATCTAGTGAACCCTTGCACTTGGTCAAAAGTTATATGCAACCCTGACAATCAAGTTATACAAGTGTATGTAGTTTTATGATATATCTTACAATTTCCTTGTGACTGTGACAAGTGTGCTAACATATTGTTTCTAACATTGCTCAATGCTTGTTTTGGTAAAATATTTTTCTTTATTATGACCTGACTTTAGACCTTGATTGTGTTGTATGATTAATTATTCATTTTCAGAACATTATCATCCATGGGACTGTCTGGAGTGCTGTCTCCTAAAGTAGGAGGTCTGCAAGCTCTTTCTACACTGTAAGTATAAGATGGTTGGGGAAACATGATTGTTGAATAATATAACTCGAGTCATGTCTACAAGATATAAGGGTAGCTCCGTAAATCAAATTCCAGTAGTTGGGACTTTTTGAAGTCAATTTAAAATATTTTCAAATGTTAGATTTTCTTAATATTAAGTGGCAATACGTTAAGTCCTCCTCTTTTCCTTTTGCTGAGAATTATTGTTGTCATCATATAACATATAAATGTATAATACAAAATTTCTCAAGGTTTTTGAGAGATAGACATATGTTCTAGAGTGCTATAGTATCAACAAGAACCGCCTTTTTGTATGAGCTTTTATGTTTTGATTATCCATACAAGAGAATAAATTTTATTAATAGAGAAGAAATGATACAATAAATGGAGGAAAAGAAGTCCACCCTCAACAGACTAAAAGGTTAAAAACAAGAAAACACTTAAAAACGTGCGGCCCTCTAATCTCTACGTAAATCAATATCAGAGATACCTCTAAAAGCCCCCATAGCAGAATCCTAAAGAGACTCAAGAAAAATAATCCTATCATTCAATAACTTTAAGGATACGTAACTTTCTCTAAATAACTTAGCATTACGTTCATTCCAAATTCCCCACAAGATAGAAAAAAAAGGCACACTTCCATAAAAATTTGGCACCCCTCTTGGTTCCAAATCCTCTAAAACGAATTAATAACATATCTTTCACCATAGCACCATAGCAGAACACACCCACTCCTCTGCTAGCACTCCAAAAGAGAGCTCCACAGTCCCCAAGCATATATTAATTTTAAGAATGGTAGCAATGACACTTTGTTTTCTTTTGGTTTTAAAAAAAGGACCTTGTGGGTATAATACTAGATACTGCAACTGCTAGTCTCAGTTCAAACAAATGTCATCACTTATTTTTGGGTGAATCTCTTCCTCTATCTGGTCCTGCTATGCATATGAGAGACCTGAGACCCTTATGTCCTTGTCCAAAGTTCTATGTTCGATTATTTGAAGAAAATTATCATCATGCAGTGCTTTGAAAGGAAATCGTATAATGGGTGAGATACCTAAAGAGTATGGGAATTTGACAAACCTTTCGATGTTAGACTTGGAAGATAATCATTTAACTGGAGAAATACCATCTTCCCTTGGCAATCTCAAGAAACTTCAGTTCTTGTAAGTGATACTATCTGCATTAGTATTTTTATTACAGTTCCTTGTAGTGTTTGAAGTGTTAAAGTATTGTATTATCAAAGCAGGTTGTTGAGTCAAAACAATCTCACTGGGACAATCCCTGGATCACTTTCTAGCCTTTCAAACTTGATTAACCTGTAAGTGATAGATCACACATGATACATCTATGTTCTTGTGATAAAGTTTTTTGTTTTTGATTGTTGTTTGTATTGGGGTGAAAGAGGCCACTATTCAGTTGGTCTTTGTTAATCAGACTGCAGGATAGGTGCTTTAATTAATCAAATTAATTTGTCTGAAATTTTAAAAAAAATTGAGCAATGGCTGGACATTAATGTAGTTGGAAAACTGTTTCAACTTCTGATGGTATCATTGGAGTTTCTTTTGCAGTCAGCTTGATTCGAATGGTTTCAGCGGTCAGATACCTGATCAATTGTTTCAAGTTTCAAAATACAAGTACGAAAGCCATTCTTTCTTAATCCTCTTTAATGATACAACTAATTTCAGCTTCAGGCAGTGACTGGTGCAAAGTTTGTTTGCTTCTCTCTCTCTCTTATACTTTGACACTGAAATTGATTTTGCTTCAGTTGCTTGCTACAGTTTTACAGGAAACCATTTGAATTGTGGCATTAATTACGCCCACCATTGTGCATCTCTTGATGATGGTAATGGATCTAGTTATATTATGTTCCCCCTGCTCTTTGGTAAAATGCACACGATGGATGATACCTTTTCTTGAAGAAGCTTAACTATAATGCCACTATCCTTCACAGGTGCTAAAAAGAAACCAAAGATTGGAATTATAGTTGGTATTATTGGTGGACTTTTGGGTCTTCTTCTTGTTGGGTGCTTGCTGTTATTCCTGTGCAAGGGGAGGCATAGAGGCTACAAACGTGAAGTTTTCGTTGACGTTGCCGGTATGTATTGCTTGTTGTGTATGAGTTTTTTTTTGAAGTTGTCTATGGAGGCTAGACTGATAGATTCGCTGATTTTTTTTCTGTACCAAAAAATTGGCGTTTCTTGAATAAAGAGACATGTAGTTATTATTGGGGTTCCACATTCAGACGAGTGTAGTTATTATTGGGGTTCCACATTCAGACGAGACTTGCTAGTTTATTTGTGCCATACATCTTTGAATATTATGGCACATTTAAATTCCTGTTTGTTCTGGATCATAGAGAAAAAGGGCAATCACTCAATCTTTGGTTCAGGTGAGCTTTTGGGTTGTGGGATGATACTTAGATGTTATCTTTGAACGAGTAAGCACCCTTAGATTTGGTCTATTTTGTTTGAACACAAACTAGGAAGCTTTTGATGTATAGGACATTTATGTAAGACCCAGAAAGTCGGCTTAAAACTAGATCATTATACTTGACTTCCCGAGTTTGTTCCGACTTAGGAATCAATTCACTGCCTTGGTTGGGATTCATGCTCTGTAACTGAATTGAGGCCGACTGCACTTTTATGGACAGTAAAATTATACTTGCATTGAGAAACATCTTTGAAATGTTTCCTTATTTTAGAGGGAGGATAAAATATCTAATACATCTGTACTATTGTAAGTTCCCAAAGGGTGAAGTTTGCTCATTAACTTCTCTTTATGATATAAGACTTCAAAATTATTCTTCATTGCTAACAAATAATCGATGACGATGTGATACATATTGATGTATTCAACCGAAAATTAATTACCACAATGCTTTTTTGTCCTCTGTAGCACTTTGCATTCTCGATAAAGTAAATATTACTTTTTACCTCTTCACTTTTTGCTAAAGTGTCCGATCTCGGTACTCGGCATTTGGACAGGTGTTGTACTCTTCAATTATAGTGAAGAAAAAAAAAGAAGCAAAATTGAGGAGTACCCGTGTCCGACTGGACACTCCATCCGAGTCCATGTAACTTATCTTTTCTACTGATGCAATTACATTATTCTTTAAGGCTTTCTCCCTCGTCAAATGGCAGATTTTAACTTTCGAATCTGTCTAATGTAAATATGTAATATTATGCCTCAGAGTAAGTCTTGGGAAGAGCTGCATCTAATTACAGTAAAAGGAAGGCTACTAAAAAAATGTGTAGATGTTGCTCCCTTGGAAATTCAGCCTTTCTAAGGAGACACAAGGAAGATTGATAAGCTACAATTTTAATTTACGATCTTTTAGAAGCAGTCTCAACTTTCAACTGATCAACATAATTCACACTAGTCATGGACATGCATGATGTGCGTGGCTGCAAAATCATTATTTTGACCTTTTTCAGTTAAAAACTACGTGAGGGGAGTTGTACTTGAAAATGGGTGATCAATTAGTTGTTTTTATTTATTTATTTATGTTATTTTTTTGGTGTCGTGAACTGTGAACATAATAGGCATTTTACACCAAAACTATACGGCGGCACATCAAAGTTGGCAATTGGCTTAAGTAATAGTATCACTAGTAAATTTTCAACTCTCTTCACACACAAAAAAGAAGAAATTGCGAGATGATTTATTTCTGAAAAAAGAGATCCTTGGTATAGTAGAAGGGAGAAAAGGGATGGAGAGTCAAATTCCCCTGTAATATTGACTTGTAATACTGTTGAAAAGTATTAGGTAATATATAACACAATCTGTCCAGTATCACATGTAAATATTGTATATTCTTAGTAACTTTCCTAGATTGTTTCCATGAGGTATTACCTGTATATGTATTCTGAAGCTATGGAATTTTCACGGCTGATATATGAACTTGGATCTGAATATATTTTTTTTAATATCACAATAATTTTTTTGGTCTTCTTTAATATCTAACACTGATCAGATGTTTTGGCTAAAGAAAGCCCTATTTAGAGGCTTCTTTAGTCACGTGCTTTCTGTTGGTGCGTTATGCTAGATTTGGAGTTCAAAAATTTTAAAATGTGTAATTTATGGCTGAAATTAACTTGGATTCAGATATTTCTATTAGATCTTAAATGCTCTTTCATAACGAGGGCTTATAAGATATTTTGACCAAAGTAAGACTGATTCTCTAGTCTTCTTTAATCAGGATTAAGGTAGTGATTGTTAAAGCGTCTACATGGTTAAGCTTGTTCTATGATCACTTGAGCTTTTAGAGCAACTGGTAGCTTAACATATCATCAATACTAGTTCAGCAAGGTCTTCGGAATTCGGATAAAGTTTTTCCACTTGCATTTTTTTGCTTCTTTGGTTTGCACATTATAATGAACCATGGTTTGTCTCTACACATGTGACAGAGGGTCGCACGTGATACATTGAAGGCTTATTCTCTAACAATTTATGCTTTTAGAATAGTTATACTCAACAGTTATTATTAGTTAAATTGCTTACCGTGTCAGTGTGGCTTATGTCTGGTAAATTTGTGTTCATTCTGCATTCAATCTTATCAATGTACATTAATCTGCATTCAATTGCTGTTAAACTTAATTCCTGATCTTTCTAAAATATAATCCAATTACAACTTGAAGTATTTTTAATTTTTTGGCTTGACATTTTCTGATCAGTTCTTTTATCTCATGCCCAGGGGAAGTTGACCGAAGAATCACATTTGGTCAATTAAAAAGATTTGCATGGAGGGAACTACAGATAGCTACAGACAACTTCAGTGAGAAAAATGTCCTTGGACAGGGAGGTTTTGGGAAAGTTTATAAAGGAGTGCTTGGAGATAACACAAAAGTTGCTGTGAAGCGGTTAACTGATTATGAGAGTCCTGGTGGAGATGCAGCATTCCAGCGTGAAGTCGAGATGATAAGCGTGGCAGTTCACAGGAATCTCCTACGGTTGATTGGGTTTTGCACAACACCGACAGAACGCCTTTTGGTGTACCCGTTTATGCAAAACTTAAGTGTTGCCTATCGTCTAAGAGGTTTTACTTTTCTAATTCATATACATTAATTTAATTTTCTAATTCCTCTGCTCTAGATTTGTTACCTATACGTTCCCTGAATTTCTTTCCTCGTAAAAATGCTTGTATGTGTTTGTCTATACTATACTCAACTTAGAGATTAAGTTTGTGATAGTTTTGTCTATTACCAGCGACTAACAGTCTTAAGAAGTAATGCCATACATATAGATGCTAGATAGGTGGACCTTGAGCAAAAGTTTGTAACCAAAATCAAAACAGTTATCGAGGGGACTTGCATTTCCTTCTGAACAGTGTCTGTCCTGCAATATTCTGGCATTGCTTTGTTTGATACAATTATAGACTAATAGTTAAAACTTAAAACTAAAACTACAACTGCAGAAGATTTGAAGGTTCTACATCATTTTAGTCCAAGTAAAGTCTATACTTCTTCAGCTACTCCCTTACCTGTATTTTGCTATAATAAGCCAAAAAATTAAAGAATTAAATAAAAATTTTACGTCTGCATGACGATCACTCTTGTACTCTTAGTGGGATTACTTTGGATACTTGTATAACAGTATGACTATTTTCCTGGTGTAAAGTTAATACATTGATTCTTTTCCATATCTTCTATGTCAATGTAATCAGTTTTGAATTTCAATGCAGAGCTTAAGCCTGGGGAGGCTGTTTTGGATTGGCCTACAAGAAAACAAGTGGCTTTAGGCACTGCGCGTGGACTAGAGTACCTTCATGAACATTGTAATCCTAAAATTATCCATCGTGATGTAAAGGCTGCCAATGTATTACTGGATGAAGACTTTGAAGCTGTTGTTGGTGACTTTGGCTTGGCAAAGTTGGTTGATGTGAGAAAGACTAATGTCACAACTCAAGTTCGTGGAACGATGGGTCACATAGCTCCTGAATATTTGTCCACTGGGAAGTCATCTGAAAGGACAGATGTTTTTGGTTATGGGATTACGCTTCTAGAAATTGTAACAGGTCAACGTGCCATAGACTTTTCACGCCTGGAAGAAGAAGATGATGTCTTGTTGCTTGACCATGTAAGATCTTGACGTCTATCTTTCTAGTTTGTGTGAGCCATTTCTTGTTTGTGGCATTTTTAAATCTTCCCGTTTGTGGTCCTTGCTGCTTAGCTTAGCTTAGCTAATTCTACATATTTATTCCTGAAGGTCAAGAAGCTGGAAAGGGAGAAAAGACTAGATGCTATTGTAGATCGCAATCTACAAAGGGACTACAACATCCAAGAAGTGGAAATGATGATTCAAGTAGCATTACTTTGTACCCAAGCCTCACCAGAGGACCGGCCGGCAATGTCAGAGGTGGTCCGGATGCTAGAAGGAGAGGGGCTTGCTGAGAGATGGGAGGAATGGCAGAATGTTGAAGTTACTCGAAGGCAAGAGTATGAGAGACTACAGAGAAGATTCGACTGGGGAGAAGATTCAATTCATAATCAGAATGCTATTGAGTTGTCAGGGGGAAGATGAGATAACAGATTAATAATGGTATATAGTTTCTCTGTAATAGGTTAGTGTGATAAATATATCCCTTATATAGCCAATTAACAGTTTTCACATGTAATTGTGTTGCTAGTACCTGCATTTCATCATCTCTCCTATTTTTATCTTGTAATTTTTCTTGGGGTTAATTGCAAAGTGTCCCTCAAAATTTAACAAAATTCCATTTTTAGCTCCAAAGTACTAACTTTTTCCTTCAATTTTTTTAATTTATTTTTTCCACAAAATTGTTCTCTTTAAACATATTGGTGACATTATTCTTCACATCCGAAATCACTGAAAATTATGTTATCTACGTTTAATATAACATATATATTGTTGTATTCATACGTATGGAATGAGTTAAACGTGTATTCGACTATATAAAAGGTGAGTTTTGATCTATAATTTTATTAATATGTTAAAAAGGAGCAGTTTTGTAAAAAAATTAAACTTAAAGGAAGACTATTGAGAAAATTTATACTTTGAGGCTAAAGTCGATCTCTTTTGTAGTTAACTGTGTCACTCAGAATTTGAGAACAGAAATCTCATTTTGGCCTTTTTTATTTGTTTGTGTTGATGATCACTGGGTTTAGTAGAGAGAGGGGTTCTGCCCTGTCTCAGAAAAATCTGGTTTAGATTTTCATTTTCTGAGAACACTTGAATGATCAAAAGAATTAGCTTATGCTAATTTAAAATTTGATACATTAAAACTACTTACACCAACAATGTTAAGATAATACATTATTAAAATAACAATAATTATATCCAATACCAGGAAGATTTTCGATAAGGGTCGACACTCTTTTAATAATAATAATAATAAAATTTATTAAATATAAATTTTAATTAAAAACACATAAAAATCATTATAATAGTGTGACAACTTTTCTGCCGTTCTCTCTTTTGGTTCTTTCCTCGTCTTATATTTTTCTCTGCGTTTTAGCGTTTGAGTAATACTATAAACACAAATTATATAAAAAAAATTGTGCACAAATAGTATATAAGAAAGAGATATTATGGACAAACTATACATAAAAAATTGTGCACAAACAGTATAAAAAAGAGAGAAAATAAGAAGCGGATTCTACTCTGTGCACAACATTTTATGTACAGTTGTGCATATAATATTAGGGCAAAAGTCCAAAAATTCCCTTGATGCGAAATCCCACTTACACCCTTAACTATTTTTTTCTTCAAAAGTGTCCTTCATGTTATAAATTTTTGGTCAACTGACAATTATACCCCTCCCGTTAAAAAATTTCAATTAGACAAACGGACGTTAATAACGACCGACACTTGAGAAAATAACAAGTCTATGAAGAGGGTTTTAATGTCAAAACTGAAATCACCAATTGCTTACGAGAATGGTCTATAAAGAGGGTTTTAATGTCAGGATTAAGTTTCATATTTTTACAAAGCCAATTTAAACTGCAACACAACGCAGATGAAGGTCAAAGACCACATTAGTTTACTGTGAAAAGATGCTTGCTTCCACAAACCCCATAAAATAAATTTAAATATTAGAAATTATTCAAAAACCTTTATTAGAAATTTCAATCATTCTTTAACTATTAGAAATTATTCAAAACCTTTATGAAAGCAATAGAAAATTTATAAAAAATACAAAATCTAAAACTATAAAAAAGAAGAAGAAAAAGCCCAAGTTAGGTCCATAGTCATCTTTTCAGTATACGCTTCAAACATATGTCAAGGTTAAAGCTGATAATTAAGTCTTGCAAATTAACGTTGTAAAAAAGTGTATCTTTATAATAAATCATGATCATCCATCAAGATATCTAATGACTTATATTACTCTCGTTTGCAGTTTAATTTCTTGTATTTCGCAGTTTAATACGGCGGACGGAACAGATGACCAAAATA
Organism: Panax ginseng; assembly: GCA_020205605.1. NCBI lineage: Eukaryota > Viridiplantae > Streptophyta > Magnoliopsida > Apiales > Araliaceae > Panax > Panax ginseng. The sequence goes on from CM035145.1 coordinate 25,668,592, forward strand.
TTCCTCCTTCAAAAATTCTCTTGTCTGCACTATTAAACCGCGAACTCTAATTTCTTTTTGAAAATAATAACGTTATCGTTTTGTTTAAATTACCGTTCACAATATTAAATTGCGGATTCTAGAACCCCCAAAATGACACTCCGGTTTAACCAAACAACGCCAAGAAACTCACAAGTCCCGTCCGTAATTTAATACGTACTGTAGACACTAGGTCAGATTAAAAGACACTAGGAAAGTGAGAAGTCCTGTCCGTAGTTTAATACTGCAGACTCTATTATAAATAGAGCAAAATTCATAGTTCAAACATGACTTAATTCGAATTAAGGCTCTATAGTTTTATATTTCTTCTTTCATACTGGTATCAATGCATGGAAGTGTGCTAAAAATTCATGTTGTTGGTCTAACAATATGAAAGAGAAATAGAAGATTTTGAGTTTTAAAATGTAACAAGAAATTCATACAGTAAAGTTTTACTAAAATCTATATAGAGAAGTTTCAAAAAGCTACCACATGGTTTAATATTTAACAAAAAATATGCTGCCAAGATTTAACTCTTTTATGCAAACTCTGAAGTGCTATCACAAGATGGTGAGATATTCCTGAATAATCTCAATATATTGTGATGACATTTATAGAATTTGCATATAAGAACTAAATAATTGACATCTTTTTAATTAATACCCGTGAATTCTTTCTGTTTTTTTGATTAATTGTAATAGGCCTTATGAAAAGTCTGGAAATTGATTGGAATGCCATAAGTCATATATAGCTTAAGTTCACGAGTGCAATGTGTGTGTACGTATAGAGAATATATAAATGAAAATGGTGGTAAAAGGAGAATTTTCTGATGCAATATATATATATATATATATATATATATATATATATATATATATATATATATATATATATATATAAAATCGATCGGTGAGGCTCTTTTATTTTGTTAAAATGCGGATCTTTTTTTTTTGTTTTTTTTTAAAACAACTAAAAAAAAATATTTAATATTTATGGAACTGATATTTTTCCATAATATAATGTTTTGGGCGTGATTTGAATACCTATACCAAAAATGGTGGTACAGTCTGCATAAACTGTATGCAGCACTGCTTTTGTTATACGTATCCAAATCACATTCAAAAAATGTATTTTGAAAAAATTTCATTTCATAAAATATTAAATATTTTTTTTAGTTATTTTAAAAAAAAAAAAAAAAAAAAAGTCGTGATTTTAACAAAAGAAGAAATTCTACAATCTGATCTGACCCTATATATATATATATATATATATATATATATATATATATATATATATATATATATATATATGTCATGGAGGATGTAACAAAATGACCTGTAATTATATTACGTACATATATTGTATGGCCCCTACGTTTGAAAATATATGAGTCTTATTTATTGGATCTAGTTTGACAGTACCCGTGAAGTGGACTAGGAATTAATGTCAAAAATCTGTTTATGCATTCATGCATGTCATGGAGGAAATAACTATACAACCTCACAAGATCACAGTATAATTAGAAGCAGATTTCGAAGAGGCTTAAAAGTCTTTGACATGTATAGAAATTAATAAATTATACTCTCTCTGTTTCAAAATAAGAGTACGTAGGAGTTTTGAATTGTTCTATAAATAATTAAGTAAAATGAATTAATTTTGGAAAGAACAATTGTTGATTTTTTTTTATATTTTTTATTTGGTAAGTAGTTTTGGAAAATGAAAAATAAAATATTAATATCTAAAGTTATTTCTATATAGGTCTAAAAACAAAAAGAATGTAAAACCTTAATTAGGCTATGTTTATTTGTAAAAATAATATTTGGGATTAGATTATTAATCTGAAGTCTCTTGTTTGTTTTAAAAACAAAATAATCCCTACGATTAAAAATTTATGGACAAATTAACTTTTATCTTTGTTTAAATGATAGATGTATCTTATTCTATCCATCTATAGTACTCAAATTACTGAAAATATGATATTTTGTTATTAGTGGTAAGAATATATATAATAATTCAAACGATAATTAAGTTTTTATATATCTAATCTTTTAAATTAATAATCCTCAACAAAATTAACAAACATATATAATTTGAGATTATTTTAAGTTATCCTATGAACAATCATATTCTAAACAAGTATGTAACTTAGTTATGATCGTATTTAATTCTAAGATTATATATATATATAATATATGGGAAATCTCCCGGGATATTACAAACAAAACATCACCTTATAGAAAATTTCATAGTAAGTTATTGTGGCTTATGATTAAATGGAATAAAAACTCTCCTTATTTTTAAGTTTTATTGCAAAATGCTCTTATACTTTGATATATAGAGGGAGTATTAATTATGATTGGGTTCATTTTTTTATATTTTTATTTGCTAAAATTTGTGTTCATCTTTCGTTTTGACTTACCTATTTTTTTAATTTTTTTTTTCCATTTCATTACGTATATATACTTTTAGTTTCAAATCATTGTTGCAGTGAGAAATAAGCTCCATCAGCAGCACTTTGATTAGGAGGGTGAAGGCAAATTAGGGTTTTCCGTAGGGTTAAGCATTCACTATATTATACTTATACTACATTATATAACAAGCTCATTAATTGACACACACACACACACACACACACACACACACACATATATATATATATATATATCTCAGTACATTAATTAATTCCCTAGCTATTTAATTATAACCTGACATCAGTATGTATATACATGAAAGCTCCTATTAATCTTAATTCTTAAGGCCACCCAAAACCTGATTATGGTGGTTATCATAATCCCTACGGAGCTCATAACTATATTGTTTTTCTTCATTGTGCTATACAACCCTACTCTTATATCGCATCCGCATCGACCTTCATCGTCTAGTTGTGAGGATCGAATAATGGGAATTCGATGATAATAACTTTCTTCTTCTTCTTCTTCTTCAGCTAATAAATGAGGAGGAGTCTCCATGTCCAGACGTTCCCATTCTTCGATTGTCATGCTACACTCAACATAATCAGCGCCTGCCATGGCAAGAGCTTCAAGTGAAATTGACATGTTAATTATCTGCAAATTAAGATTGTATACTTAAAAAATATATACTCCTATATGATTGTGGGAACTAGCTAGCTAGTACATACATATATATAAATATATATATATATATATATATATATATATATATATATATATATATATATATATAGTGATGATTTTTCTGAGGAAAATTCAAACTAATTTCTTGTCAAACATTTATAGTAAAATTAAGAAACCAGAAGGAATTTTCCCTAAAGCCGTTCACATTAACGCGAGGGAGAGTATGTGTGTGTAAGACAGACAAGTTGAATCTCGATATTAGTAGTATTTTATTTTTTTGGCAACTACTATATATACTATATTCCTGTGATCATTCTCTTTAACTTTTCGTTTACTCTTCTTCCATAATTCATTAACAAAATCAGTGACATTGTAATTATGTTCAGTTTATTAATTAACGCCGCTAATTGGTAATTACGCATATTGCCATTAATTAATATTTTTTAAAAAAAAACTAATTTGAATTTTAAAACTTTTTAGTTTTTTTAATAAAAAGTTTGAATTAGTTTTTTTTTTATCTTTGATTGTTTTTGGTATTTTCATTTTATGAAATTTTACTTTTTTTAAAAAAACAAACAAATTTAATGGATCGGGTTTAGTTAAAATTTAGGCGATTTACATCGAAATTAGGAAAGAGGAATGAAATTAATACAAAAAATATCACTTTAAGAGTTCAATTGACACAAAATAAACTTTAAACATAATTATAAAATTAAGGGGTTAAATACACTTTTTCCCACTCTACTAAGGGTCGATTTACAAATACATCATTGAACTGAATTTTTTTACAATCGAGTCAGTGAACTACAAATATTTATCAAATCGTTACAAATTCCGTTAAATGACTTTGACTTTTAACAGAAAATACACATGTATGCCACATAGGAGAGAGAAAATTAAAGTGGTCAATTGTAGAGGAAAGAGAAAGCTGATATGATTTTTGACTAGGAAAGAGAAAAAAAAAGTTAATTCATCAAATGTTTGGATAGATCTAAAATCCAAATAATTTTTATTATAATTTTAATTTTAAAATTATACAAAATTTAAATTTTATAATTTAATTTAAGAAATTTTTATTTTTATTAAAATAAAAACCAAATTGCGTTGTTGTGACGGAGAATGAGAGAGAGAACGTTGTTTAGTTTTTTTTTTTTAATAAAATAATAATAATAATTTTGTTATTAAAAAAACGCAGTATTTTTAATAAAAATAATTATTTTAATAAAAATTTTAAAAAGTGTTTTTATAAAATAAATAAAAACCGCAGTTTTTTTTATAAAAAAATACAGTTTTTTAATAAAATAAAAAACCCACACTTTTTTTTATAAAATAAAATAAAAATACAGTTTTTTTAAAAAATAAAAAAAAAAAACGCAGTTTTTTTATATAAAAATAAAATAAAAATGCATATTTTTAAAAAAAAAAAAAAAACGCAGCTTTTTAAAAAAATATTTAAAAGCCCAGTTTTTTTTTTAAAAAAAAAACTTTTTTTTTTTATAAAATAAAATAAAAACACAGTTTTTTAATAAAAATAAAAAACTTTTATATACTAATATAGTTTATTATTAATTTATTTAATTAATATTTTTTATTAATCTAATTATTTGTTATTTAAAAAAGAGAGAATTCAAACTTAAAAATTAAAAAATTTAATTATTTTTTATTAATTAATATATTTATTTTATTAATTTAATTATTTGTTATTTAAAAAAAAGAGAAAATTCAAGTTTGAAAATCAACAAAATTTAAACTAAAGTTATTTTGTTATTATTATTAAAAACAAATCCACGGTGGGTCTTATATTACACATAAGCATTGCCATGTAAACTTTCCGTTAACTTTTAACATTTTTAAACGAAAATTTTAATTTTTGTAAAAAATTTATAGTTCAATGAGTTGACCGTAAAAAAATTCAGTCCAGTGATGTATTTGTAAACTGAGGTCGAGTAGAGTAGAGAAATGTGTATTTAACCCTAAAATTAAGTGATAATTTAAAGAGACAAATATATAATTCGGTCAAAATAATCGAGATTCATGTATTTACGCGTAAACATTGGAAGATGATATGTATTGGGCAACTTTAAGGTCATTTATACTTATTTGGCAAATCGTGATCATAGCTATAGGTCATCAAACCGTCGTCATAACTATAGCGATGGACCGAACCGTCGTCATAACACACATATAATTTGTTATTCTGTAATGACGGACCGAATCAACCCGGATCGTTACTACTATAAGTAGTCTGCATACGGACCCACCTGCACTTGAATCGAATTATATATATATATATATATATATATATATATATATATATATATATATATAATCTAACAAAATATATATAAAAAAATCATGTACTAGACTCGACTAAAGATTTATTTTTCCTTCTAGATAAGGATAAAATGATAATACTTCAACATTTTAAAAGCAAAGGCAACCAGGTTTTGAGATAATACCATATTTAAAAAAAAAATACAAGTAACAACTCAATCGACTAATACGCGGCTCCTTTCAATCTTATTCATGATATGAGTGGATTTAGGATTTTTTTTCTAGTAAAGACGATTTTAATTAATTTTTTAATTTTGTGATGTTGATGATTCAATTTTTGAATGTTTGAATTTTGATCACATGTCATGGATACATAAATTAATCAAAATATAAGTATACAACAATTTCAAACAAACAATTATTATATGCACCATAAATAGAATTCTATAATATATATACAACAAATAAATATTCATAATCCAAACTAAAAAAAAGAATTTCAAAATAAAAAATATTTACATACAATTTCGAAACTTATTTCGGTTACTTGGTCATAATTCAATTTGAATAATTTTCCAAATGCTCAAACCAAATTTGTTTTCTATATTCAAACAAAATCATGAATTAATTTCAAAACATAAACCATTTTTGGTATTTTTTATAAGTTTCAAATAACATTTTTACTTGACATAAGAGAAACAAGGCATCCAAAATTTATAATCAAAACACCAAAAATTATGCATGGTCTATTAGTTAGATGCATTCTTAGTTATCATTTGCTTCTAAGGTCATATGACAAACAAGTAAAGTTTAAAAATAATTTTTACTTTTGAAGTCGTTGAATTCCCTATAATTTTAACTAGAATAAAACATACATTAACTAGCTTTGACAAAATTATCATCACATTTTATGTAATTAATTAATAACAGAACCTTGAAAAAATTAGTGTCACATAATTACCTAAATCATCATACATCTAGTTTCTACAACCGAAACAAAGTAATGAATTACACCCCAAAGTAAAAGTTCAAATTACGGTAGACTCAAACTTAAATAACAAATACCAAGTTACAACTTTCAATTGAAGCAAACTCCGAGTGAGAAAAATAAAATGTAAATAATTATAATTCCAACAACCACTTTAATTAATCAGAAAACAGCCAAAAATATTATTTGCCATTGATAAAAAAGATAATTGATAAATGAAAATTTTAAAGATAATTATCATTCAAATAAAACTTACAGAAAGTTCTATTAATCTGCCCCCTTAAATTTATTAACTTATATTTCTTCCCCTACCCCTATACCTAAAAAAAAATAAAATAATACTCAGCATAACTTGCTGCCTATTCTGACCTCCATGAACATCCGCCACTGTTCACGTCTCTTTGTAATAGAATTGCCCTTCACTGTTCAGCTCACGTTCAATAAGCATAATTTACCTTACTCATAATTTAGACCCCAAAGTAATTAACTTATACTTATGTTCTATAAACTACCGAATTGCATACAATGTCCCCAAAATTTATTTTCTGGTGAAAATTGATTGGAGTACGTAATTTTTTGGCAAGCCAATTTGTTTTATACGATTTGACCGTATTTAGATACAATTTGATTTCACTAAAAAATTATTAAATTAAAAAATTTAAATTTTTATTTTTTAAATGAACCAAATTAATTTTTTATTCCGTGCATTTTATAAAAAGTGTCTCATTTAAGATAAAAATCAATTTTAAAATCTTAAAGGTCAAAGTTAATATTAATTTTAATTAATGGAATAATTAATATCGTAAACTAATTAATTAAAAAATATTACACTTCATCTTCAACTTAAAAAGAAAATTCCAAAGTATTACTCTAGTAAGTAACAAAATTCTTATTTTAATATTAACTTAGATTAAACCTTTAAATGAAATAAAAAAATATAAAAAAGAAAAAGAAAAAGAAAGAGACCCAATGTCTCCCTCTCTCTCCGCCTCTTCCTTCCGCCATTTCCCCCCCCTCCCCTCCCCCCTCCCCCTCCCCCTCCTACGTCCCCTTCTCTTCTTCTCTGGTAGTAGTGTGCGAGAGAGATTAAGATGAGAAAATTGCGGAACAATAAACTCAATAGACGAGGAAGATTCAACTCAATAGATAATTTGGTATTTGGGTGAGTACTTTTTGCGACAGATTTATCGGACCGGAATATTAGCGACCGACACCAGTGACGGATGCAGTCCCTGAGTTGAGTCGGCATATATCGGCCTACTTGTTGACGTGTGAGTTATGTGGAGCTACTGAAGTGGCATTAGCGATAGTATATCAGCGACGGCTTCCCGTCGCTAAAATTTTATTTTTTTATTGAACACTGTTTTATTTTCTAATTGAATGAACTGTCCGTCGTATTTGTTTAACAGCGACGACAGTCGGTCGCTAATAATGGAAAAAATTAATATTTTTTTTTGCCTTTTTGTTTCCTTGCTTTAATCCCAATAGCACAGCAGTTATATCAGTAGTAATGTAAAACTAACGATTTGACATATAAAACTAATCCATAAACCAAAATCGTAACCATATAAAACCAATCCCATAAACTAAAAACGAAAGCAAGTTACAACTAATTCATAAACGTAAAACATCTAAAATTAAGTATTCAATATTCAGTAGACCTGGAGCAACCACTCTTTAGTTATATACTACTAAATGTGATCTAAAGGTGGAGTTTATTTAACAGTTTCGTATAATAATTATATCAGATCATTAGATTAATGCCCAAGTGGGGAAGAAAGAATGAAGAAACCACTCTTTTAAGGAAGCACTTCAATTCTACGTACCTAGCTTAATAAAACCATATCCTAACAAGACTATCCCTTGTTTTTCACCTCTATAAACTATGTACATGTTTAATTATGATGAGAATTAGTAGCATTTAGGGTAAATACTTGATAATGAGCATGATGTTACAAAAAGATGTTTGTTTGTTCACTTGGCAAAAAAGAAAGAGGTTAATTAATTAATGTCAAGAAAAAAGATCATACAAATTTTCTTTTAATACTAATAAAACTATATATATATAATATTGTTGGTAAGTAGCATTAATAAAACACATTAATGCGCACAATGGCCTAGCTCAAATTTTAACATGAGCAAGATGTCGCCAAAACTACTAGACTAGTAAAATTTGTTAGTTTTTAATTATACGATATTTTGATTGATGACTAATTTAAGTGTGCATGGTTCATGATGTATTATTATATTAAATATGCATGGATTATGGGTTATAATATTATAATTGATATGCATGTGTTATGAGAATTGCATGAACTATTATTGCTGATTTCTTTCCGTTGACAGTTGGAATATGATTTAAAATCAGTTCACATTTGAATTGATGTGTTTTAAAGATTCGATTTGGTATGTTATTAAAGAACAGATTTTATGCTAGTCCAAATTAATTTGCCTATGTCATCAGAATATCTCCATCAGAGTATCTCGTGAGTGATTGATTTAGTTTAGGACGTTATCTCGCTTAGTGGTGTGCACATTAGTTAGCATTCTATTTTGAAAAGGAGCCTGACTTTAGCTATTGGGAAATATCCTTATTTGTCTCCTTTATTCATGCTTAACACGGTTGTTTTTTGTAGGCGTCTTCTCTCTTTTATTTTTCGGTGTTTCATATTCAAATAGCTAGTGAATATCGCGTAATATCTTTCTTGAGATTCAAAGTCGCGAAATTATGGGAAGTGTCTAAGCAGTCCGAGAAATATTAGCCATCACATGTCATAGCCATTAGTTCTTATTCGCATTTATATATATCTTCTCTTCTGGTGGTAAAAAGAGATAAGAACTACCAAAGAATCAAATTGGGAGAATACATCGAGCTTACAAATTGTTTTAGTCGGCCTTATATTCTTATATAGCATATTCTTTTGTCTTTGGAAATTTCTTTTTCTTCATAAACCAAAAAAGTAAGCGAGTTTTTGCTTGAGGGTTCTTGTTTTAGCTTGATACATTCATAGAAGGCTTCAAGGGTCTCGATTGGTGAGAAAAAGTGCAATGGTGTATATATCAGAGAAGCAAAACCAGGGGTATGGGTGTCCAACATCAGTTTTGAGGCTTCTTTGTAACAGGGAGTTATTTGTGTATTGAGTTTTAAATAGTAATAAAAAGAGTCTCCAATCCTAGTTGGGATTGGACGTGGATTAGGCTACTAGATAGAGGATAGGGGTTTAACCACGTAAAAATCATGGTGTTTTACGTTTATGCACTTTTACTTTCTGTTGGCTTAAAGTTCTGTGTTATGTTTTATACCAGTTTATAAATTCACTAATTCAGACACCAAAGCATGCAGTGCATGTCATCTCGAATTGATCTATGTGAGAATTTTACAAAAAGTTATCACTATCTATCACTTTAAGTATAAACACCTATTCACCCCCCCCTCTAGGTGTGCGTATTTACTGAATTACATTTGGTATCAGAGCAAGGCTCTACTAATATTGATGATTGCAGGTCGTAGGGGAAGATCCTATGGCACACCTAAACTTTCAAGAAGGTCAGTCCACAAGTAGGCCACCGATGTTGCTCGGAAGTGAGAACTTCAATTTTTGGAAGTTCAGGATGAAGATCTATCTGAACCGTGACCCATGGGAATGGTGGGTAGTCGAACATGGACCAGTCATTCCGCGACATGATGATGGCAAGCCAAAGAATCTCATGAAAATGGACTCAAATGAATCGTATATGATGTCTTATAATTCCAAGGCCATGAATACACTCTTAAGTGGCATGGTTCAGTCAGAGATAGATAAGGTCTCGTCTTGTACTACGGCTAAGGAAATTTGGGACACAGTCATCATGAGCCACGAGGGTACTACTATAGTGAAGGAGGTCAAGTTGAGCATGCTAATGCATGAATACGAGCTATTCAAATTGGAGAAAAATGAATCAATTAGAGATGCCCAAGCAAGATTCCTTACTCTAATGAATTCTCTAAACATGCTCGGACGAAAGATTGATCAAAAGGAAATCAACCGAAAGCTTCTTAGAGTCATGCCAAAGCGATTCGCACCAAAAGTTACAACACTTCAAGACTCAGCCACAATCAACACAATGGAAACTCTTACCTTATTTGGAGAACTTGAAGAGTTTGAAAACCAACTAAAATTGTATGATGAAGAAGATGAGGCACCTAAGAAGAAGACTTCGCTCTCATGTTGAAAGCTACATAGAAGGCTATGATGAAGATTCGGATGAAGAAATAGCATTAATGACCAGGAAATTGAGGGAGCTGATCCGAAAAAAGAATAAACCAAAATTACCAACAAAAGCCTTCAACAACAAGAAAGATTTCAAGCAAAAGCCTCAAGAGGAAACCTGTTTCGAATGTGGAAGGTCTGGACACTTCAAAAGAGATTGCTTCTAACTAAAAAGAAAGAACAAAGCAAATAGTTCAAAAGGGAAGGCTCTAATGACATGGAGTGATGATGAATCTGATCATGAAGATCAAGAAGAAGAAACTGCTCAACTATGCTTCACTGGAATACACAATGAGGAAACATCTGAGGTATGCTTAAAAGCTAAAGTACCATCACATAATGGGTACTTGACAGTGGATGCTCTAGACACATGACGGGTGATAGAACTAAATTTACTTCACTTGTTGCAAAGAAAGGAGGCACGGTTACTTTTGGAGATGACACCACATGCCAAATCATCGGTAAAGGTAAAATTGGTAATGGTAAGGTTTACTTTGACAATGTCCATCATGTTGAAGGGTTAAAATATAATTTAATTAGTGTAAGTCAACTAATGGATAGTGGTCATAAAGTTATTTTTGAAAAAGATAAATGTGCTATTATACATGCCTCCCATAATGTTCCTTTAGTAGCTATGAGAGAAGGTAATATATATACTATAAATTTTGAAAATCAAAATGAGGATATACATTTAAAGGCTATTATTCAAGATCAAACTATTCTATGGCATCGAAGGTTGGGGGTATGTGCATATGGAATTGATTAACAAGTTAGTTACAAAGAACCTTGTTAAAGGTTTACCAAAGCTAAAATATGAAAAGGCAGTGTATTTGTGATGCGTATGGGTTAGGTAAACAAGCAAGAAATTCCTTTACCGGCCAAAAATCGGTATCAACTTTTTTACCTCTTCAATTATTGCATCTTAATTTATTTGGACCCGAGAGATATGCTAGCCTAGGAAATAATCATTATGCCTTTGTTATTGTTGATGATTTTTCAAGATTTATATAGGTTTTATTTTTGAAAACTAAAGATCAAGCTTTTGCAGAATTTGAAAAGCTTATAAAGAATGTTGAAACAAAACACAACCTCAAGCTAATTGGTATACGGAGTGACCACGGTGGAGAATTTGGAAAAGACTTTATACCATATTGCAGTGAGAAAGGTGTTACACATGAGTTTTCTGCACCAAGAACGCCTCAACAAAATGGTGTGGTGGAACGTAAAAATCGTACTCTTCAAGAAACGGCAAGAACTTTACTACATGAAAGTAAACTGCCTAAAAGTTTTTGGGCAGAGGCTATAAGTACTACATGTTACATTTTAAATAGAGTACTAATTAGAACCATCCTAATGAAAACACCATATGAGTTGCTTAACAACAGGATTCCAAATATTAATTATTTTAAAGTGTTCAGTGCTAAATGTTTCATTCTAAACACTAATAGTAACCTTGGAAAATTTGATGCAAAATCAACCGAAGCTATTTTTCTTGGTTATTCGATGCATAGTAAAGCTTACAAGGTTTATAATCTTGATAAATTTAAAGTTGAAGAATCTGTGCATGTTGTTTTTGATGAATCTAACTGTGTCCTATCAAAAGAAGAAAATGAAAGTTCTGCAGGAAAAGACATTCTGATTAGTAAACAGACAGCTTAGTCTGAACAGCCTCAGCCGTCTGCATCAGAAGGAAAGTCAGACGAACGTGGAAAGCAAACAAATAAAACTAGACAAACTGAGTCATCCGCCCCGGTTGAAAACTCAGACATGCAGTCGCCTCCAGTCAGACAGCTTAACCCGTCTGCATTAGAAGAAGAATTAGACGATCAGTTTGAAGCAGAGCTTGACGTTGTAGAACCTGAACCTGAAGAGCAAATGACTGCAGCAAGGCTTCCTATGCCATCTAGAACAGTGAGAAATCATCCACCAAATTTGATCATAGGTGATCCTGACACTTGGATGAACACAAGAAGGAAAGTAAGGAATTATTGTGCATTCTCCGCATTCCTGTCTCAAATAGAACCAAAGAGTGCCAAGGAAGCAATCCAAGATGAAAATTGGTCTATTGCCATGAAGGAAGAATTAAACCAATTCGAAAGGTGTCAGGGATTCATATTCACCAATCCAAGTATGTGAAAGAATTATTGAAGAGATTTGGATTCGAAAATACCAAACCAAAGTCAACACCAATGAGTACTACTATCAAGCTTACTGCAGATACTACAGGTAATGATGTTGACATGACAATATATCGAGGTATGATTGGTTGTTTACTATACTTAACTGCATCAAGACCAAATATTATGTATAGTGTATGCCTTTGTGCTAGATTCCAAGCTCAACCGAAAGAATCTCATCTTACTGATGATGAAAGCGAATATTTAAATACTTAGGTTGGCACAATGAATTTAAGCTTATACTATCCTATATCTCAAAGTTTTGAACTAATTGGATACTTTCGGATGCGATTATGCGAGGTGCCAAGTTGATAGAAAAAGCACAAGTGGTGCTTTGTGAATTTTAGGTCAAAGCCTTGTAAGCAGCAATGTTAAAAAACAAACATATGTTGCCTTGTCTACTACGGAAGGTGAATATTTGGTGGCGGTGTAGTTGTTGTTCACAAATTACGTGGATGATACAAACATTACATGATTTAAATGTTATTTGTGAAAATGTGCCTATTATGTGTGACAATACTAGTCTTATTGATATCTCTAAAAATCTCGTGCTTCATTCTCGTCTTAAGCATATTGAAGTGAGACATCATTTTTAAGAGATAATGTTGCTAAAGGATTAATAAAGTTAGTATCATCCTCACCGAACATCAATTGGTCGACATTTTTACAAAACCTTTAAGTGAGGAACGTTTTTGTATCTTGAGAAGAGAACTTGGAATCTCATGCATGCTTAATTATCATACTTTTATGTCTTTAGAAATAAAATAATAAATATATATATATATATATATATATATATATATATATATATATATATATATCCATCTTAATTAAAAATACAAATTTATATATATATAACTTTTCTAGACATATGTGCTTTATCTTTTATTAAATGATTTAATTTCAAGGTATATGTTTAAGCGCATATATGTGCAAATATATGTGACATATTATCTCTTAAAAATTTATATATATGGTAAGGAGGGGCTATATTGGTAACTAGCCTAAATAGTTTGAGCGCGAATTGGGTATATCAGAGGACTCTTCTCCGTTTTTCTCTCCCACTGTGCTAATTTCTCTTTCACCGTGTTTATCAGCTTCTCTCTCTTTTCGTACTCTATCTTTCCTCTTACACTAAGGTTCTCAAAGAGTTGGCAATGGCTAAAACCCGTGGCGGTCATGTGGTCAACACCGGCAGGGAAGTGATTCCAAGCAAGCCGCCTATCCCACCTCACTCCTCACGACGGCGCTCGAATCGGCTTCTCACTTGTCGATCAACTGATTTGGGGGTTCTGAAGAATCGTTTGAAAGGGAAATCCACCGACCCCATCCTCATTCCCGATTCCTCCTCCTCGGAGCATTTGATTTCCTCGCCTTCTCAAACACATGGTACTCCTCGGAGCATTTGATCCTGTAGCAGAATTTTACAAAAAGTTGTCACTGTCTATCACTTTAAGTATAAACACCTATTCACCCCCCCTCTAGGTGTGCGTATTTACTGAATTACAAAATTAAATATTTGTACCTTTTAAATAGCTTAAAATACTCATAATTTTATTAAATTTGATTACTAAATTTATATTTAAAAATATCTTAAATAAATATAATGCTGGTTTAAAATTGGATTTGCCCCTCACCTCGCGTTTTTTCTATAAATGGAGAACCTTAAAAAGTTTTAACTATGATACAAACAACGTGCATGCTGAAGAACAATTCCTAGATCTGCACTTCAATTCTACCCAGCTAGTGATATACAAATTAAATGGATAAATATATATTCCAATCTTCACAATATAAATTCATATCAAGAGGAATTGGAAATAATTATAACAATTAATAATTCCAAATCCTTAATTAGATTTTTAATTCCATAATATATCAGATGCTCTTAGTTTAATTTTCAGCCTTGGCAAGACTAAGAATCGCTTCAAACGTCTTTTGAGAACAAGGCAGGGTTATCGGCTCCTTGGAAGCAACGATATCTTCCTTGAACTGATTAAGTAATGCCTGCAACCTGGAGTAATAGAAGATAAACACTTGACCAGAATCACATATTTTCTATGTTCTTCACCAACATAAATCGGAAAGAATCCACTCGGCACGGTAGGCTTATGATTGCTGTTCTCAAGCATGTTGTATCCTCCTTTATACCCATTATTACTACTCATCTTCCTTGAGAACCAAGCAAGTTTTCCAAGAAATTTGGCCATCTTAACACAAGTTCTATGAAATACTATATAGAACTGAACTGTTATTAGAGTATGAAAAGAAGAAGCTAAAATTTGAATCAACAAGTTTTAGAAGATGAAGAGTATTAGAGGAAAATGGTTTTTTTTCATCAATCTGTGTATCCATATTTATACTAAGTGGTATATGTATATATATATATATACACACATATTTTCATAGTTTTACCCGTGAATTCTCTCTTTTTTTGATTCTTATAGCCTATAGGCCTTGTGAAAAATCTGGGAAATTGCTTGGCAGTGCCACATCACATGCATGGCTCTTGATCAGTACTACCTTTTGGTCCAAGGTATGTATGATAAGAGGAAAGTCAAGGGTAAACAGAGTCGATCGTCATATAGAGCTTAAGCTCACGAGGATAATGTGTGCTGTAGAATAATAAATGAATTTGTTGATACATGTCATGGAGGATTTAACAAAATTAAGCCCAAGTTAAATATATAAATGCATGTGAACTTGAATGTCGTTTGATACCCGTGAATTCTGGCTCAGTTGCACGTGGTTAATTAATGTCAAAATGTATGTCATGGAAGAAATCATATACATTCACCCTTTCAAAATATCAAGATTGTACCCATTGACCAATCTTGATCAAAATTAATCAATTAGGGTGTTTTTGGGTAAAATATATAGTTAATTTGTAAATTAAAATATATTTCCTTCAAATAAATGGGTAAAATTGTCATCACGAGAGCAAACTGACCATTTGCCTCTTAAGCACGCAAATGATTAATTAATTATGACCAAAATTGATTAGAAGACGGGGGACAGTTTTTGTGAAAAACATTAAAACATTAGGTATGACATTTACAAAAATTAAAATACTAGTGTATATATTGCAATTTGCCCATCTAATATTGTGATTATAATGATTTATGATTAAAGTGGATGAAAGCTCTCCTTTGTTTTTATGCAAAATGCTCTTATATTCAAAAAACTGGGGGAGATAATGAATGGATTGATCCTTCATTTGGGTTAAATACACTTTTTCCCACTTTATTAGGGTCGATTTATAAATACATCATTGAACTGAATTTTTTTACAATCGAGTCAGTGAACTACAAATATTTATCAAATCGTTACAAATTCCGTTAAATAACTTTGACTTTTAACAGAAAATACACATGTATGCCACGTAGGAGAGAGAAAATTAAAGTGGTCAATTGTAGAGGAAAGAGAAAGCTGATATGATTTTTGACTAGGTAAGAGAAAAAAAAAAGTTAATTCATCAAATGTTTGGATAGATCTAAAATCCAAATAATTTTTATTATAATTTTAATTTTAAAATTATACAAAATTTAAATTTTATAATTTAATTTAAGAAATTTTATTTTATAAAAAAAAAAAAACAAGCTGCGTTGTTGTGACGGAGAATGAGAGAGAGAAGCGTTGTTTAGTTTTTTTTTTTTAATAAAATAATAATAATAATTTTGTTATTAAAAAAACGCAGTATTTTTAATAAAAATAATTATTTTTAATAAAAATTTTAAAAAGTGTTTTTTATAAAATAAATAAAACCGCATGATTTTTATAAAAAAAATACAGTTTTTTTTTAATAAAAATAAAAAAAATACAGTTTTTTATAAAAAAAATACAGTTTTTTTAAATGAAACGGAGACTCTCCATTCTTTGTATATTCTCTATCATCATGATCTCTCTCTTTCATCATGATGATATCACATTTTAATACATTTTAAATCTGGACCATGAAATAGAGAGTCCTCAATTTATTTGAAATGGAGAGGATCCTAATTCTACACGATCTGTCGTGAAATATATTTATATTAATGTTCTTTCTTTAGTTGTATGTGATGATTTGAGGCAATAAAATTTTCCAGTCATGATATATTTTTGTAATAAAATATTGTTGAGGAATTCTTAGCTTAATTTTGCAATAAGCTCCATGATCAGCAACAAAACATTGTCACCAAATTAGGTTTTCCCATAGCTTAATTTCAATTTGATTACCTAATTATATTGAAGCTTGGAGCCAAGTGCTCGACGATATATTATAGAGGTAACCCATCCTGTGTTTGACTAGGCTTCAAGTTTCCCCAACCAATTTTGTTGAAGCATCCAACTCTTCTATCCAAAGTGTTTTTGCTATAATTTGAGGAAGAAATTTGATTATTTAAAGTGGTATTTCCACAAGATACTCTCTTACATAAAAGTGGATCTCACTTACTATTCATGTGAGGAAGAACTTGTGGAACTCCATCAAATTTACTTGTAAAAATATCAATTCCCTTTTTTTTATTTCATTAAGCAATATTATTGGCTTTAATAACAAGATCAAGTGACAACAGTACATTTCCTAGGTTGCTTCATTAGGAGGGTGAAGACCTATTTATTTTCCACGCACACACATGCACCCGCACACACAGGATTGGCAATTGCATTTTAATTAATTATGATGTAAGTTGAAGATAATCGAAGTAATTAATAGTATTAATTAATATCTCAACTTAAATATATGTTTGTCATAGATTTGTTAAAAACAACCATATACAAGCCTAACAAAGCTCATTAATTAATTTGATTTGATATGTGCATCCATATCAAACTCCGGCTCAAAAAATGCCAACTCCATCGTAAACATTACCAAAAACCTAATTAATTAACGAGTTTACTTTTTTCTGGCCATTATATATATAGTTCCATTGCATATATCAAATTTGAGATTTGGATCAGGTGGATATATATAATGTCCAAAAAAATAAATTACATAAACAAAGAGATCAATTACAATTACATGCATTAATAAGGATTGAAAAGTAAATAAAATTAAGAAATGGCAACATATTAATTATAACACATGCTAATTAATTAAATATATCAAGAAATCTCCTCTTAATATGAACTCTTAAAGTGATCCATGGCATGATCATGGAGGCCATCAACATCATCCCAATGGAGCTCACTATATTCTTTTTCTTCATTATGCTATGCGTTAATCCTACTCTTGAATCGGAGCTCAATCTCCTCTTATTAATCTCAATTCTTTCATGATCTTCTTTTTCACTACTCCATTCTTCTTCTTCATCAGCTAATAAATGGGAAGGAGTTTCGGTTTCGAGGCGTGCCCATTCTTTCACTGTCATGCCAGATTCATCAAGATAATCAGCGCCAGCCATGGCAAGAGCTTCAAGTGAAACTGACATGTTATATATCAATCTGCACAAATTAGTATATAACTCTATATATATATAAATGAACTTATGATTTAATTTTTTGAACTAATTTAAGTTATTCAATACACAACTAGCTAGTAGCAGTAACAATTAATATTGTTACTTTATGAGGCAGCCAGTTGTCAGATATATAGTGATTTTGCTGAGAAAAATTCAAACTATTTAATTTCTTGTCAAACCTAAAATTAAAGTTAAATTAAGAAACCAGATAGAACTTTCTCTTGAGCCCTTCACATTGATGCTGGGGAGAGAGTACGCGTGTGAAAGACAGTAGTCAAGTTGAATCTGGATTTATTTTTGACAATAATATTCCTGTGATCATTCTGTGAATTAACTTCATTTACTCTTCTTATAATATACATCAGCCATTACCAAAATCAGTGACCTAGCTAGCTTGTATATAATGTTTAGTTTATGGGTGAAACTTGGTAATATTTAATTTTAGGCACATTTCCTATAAAATAAACTAAATTTTTTGCCCTCCTTGCCACAAAAACAAGCTAAATATTTGTTTTAAACACTCAAAAAAATTCATCTTAAACCGATATAAAGATTATCTTAATTAAAGTGTCTTATGAACACCTTAAAATTCCAACAGAAATTAAAAGTCTACACACAAAAAATAAGAATCTCTTTTTTGTTAAGAGAGTAATTTTTTATAAGATTGGGATTAGTGAATAGTGATTAATATGCAAAACTTTTTTTTATAATTATTGTACAGATTATTTATAGCTTAATTTGATTCCTTTGTTGAGGAAAAGTTGCTAGTATTAAATTTTGTTACGTCCGTACCGTCTCTTGCTATATGACTTGTATAAATTCAAAGAACAGGAAATATTATCTATTAGCCAGCTTTGCATTAACATTCAAACTTCATATCTGACAACTTTAAGGTCACGAGTATATCTGCATTTTATGTATGTATAAAGGTTTTTTGTACTCCTTACATTCCAAATTCCAAAATTTGTTTACATATATTTAGATATTTTTAGGCCAATTTGTTCACAAATTTAAAAGAAATAAAATTTTTAAAATGTAGTGAAAGCAACAAATATGGTAATTAGGTAATTTTTGATAAATTCAAATAAATTTTGAATTGTTACATTTACTAAATTGATTAAATAATGTATTTTCAATTTTGAAACAAAACGTCTATAAACTTTCCATTCAACTCAACATGAGATTTTCCTTTCAAAATAAAGGATAAAATGATACTCCCAATTTTCCAAAGACTAAGATACATTTTTCATTTTTTAAGTTAATTTATGAAAACTTTAAATTCAAAACTAATATGATTTCATTTAAGTTTTGTAAGGAACAAATATGATAATTATTAGTAAGTTTAACCGGTTTTCAATAATTATAATTGTTTGTATTAAAATCAAATAAATTTGTAATGATTTTAAATTTTATGATTTGACAATTTGACTTACAAAGTCAAAATAAATCTTTAATTTTGGAAGAGATGAAGTAATAGTTCAACATTTTAAACTGCTAATACTCCCTCAATCCCTTAAAAAGGGGCTTAATTAATTAGGAGTTTTTAAGTTATATTGATCATTTTTGTAATTATAAATTATACTATTTTTTTAAAATATAGGTGCAATAACTATATTCATAAAAAAACTACATCAAATTTATTACTACTTCCAATTTTCATGAATTTGAAAATATAAATAAATAAGTTTAATTTTTTATTTTAAAATTAGTCAATTTGACCAGAAAAATCAATTGATGAAGGCAATTTTTTAAAGACGAGTGAGGTATAATATAAGATAACTTTTTACGATGATAAAGGCAATTTTTTAAAGACAAGTGAGGAATAATATAAGATAACTTTTTACGGTGATAAAGAAGAAAGTACGTAGGACTTGTGAACTAGCTCGAACAAATTATTTTTGAAAAATAACATATAAGTTGACAAAATTAGATTACTTTTTTTTTCTATTTTTTTTAAAGTAATTAAATTACTCTAAACGATAAAATAAAACAATTAATAATGTCTGTTTTCTTTTTCTTTTTCTGTCATGTACCCACGTATAGATTTGTCTCACATGTGGCACGACTCGTTATTTTTCTAACCAGAAATTAAGTACTTATAAGGCTCAACCACTAAATCAAATAAATTCCCAAATCACCCAAATTAAATAATTAGATTTTAAAATTGGAATGATATCAAATGATGTTCCCCTAATATAAAGGAATGTAATTAAGAGATACTCCTTCCGTTTTTTAATGTATGTTGTTTTAGAGTTGTACACAACTATTAAAGAAATGATTGTATAGCATTAACTATAATATCAATTGTCTATATTGTCATTGTATTGGAAGAAGAGATTGTTATTTATTAGACAGAAAATAATGAGAGAATCAAAGTTGTATTTAATATTTGGGAGTAATGTTGAAAACTAAGCAATTAATGCTTACTTAAAATTCTCAAACGACTTATATTAATGAACAAAAATATTTTTCTAAAATAACTTATATTAAAGAACAGAGGGAGTATCTCATCTTGACTGGGTCGACCTACATTAATAACAACTAAGCGTATTTAAAATTGAGCAAGTGAAATTGTGTCAAGTATTCACACAATTTATATTCACACAATTTTTGCTCAATAATGAGGATCATGACAATTATCAAAAATCAGTACGATTAAGGAACAACTAATTAATAGGGGAATTGTAAGTCGAGGTCCTCCAAAGTGTCTCTTACTTGACTTTAGTTTATGGTACTAGCTACATTTTATTTATACAGGTGATTAATGCATAGGGATTACTCTATTTGTTTTTAAATAAGTGTCGTTTAAAGTTTTTATACATAGATTAAAAAAGTCATTTAATACTATTATTTAACAATTAAAATTTGAGTGAAATTTCATCACTACCTTTTTATGGGAAGGTGAAAAATATTAATACAAAGGAGAAAATTTCTTGGGACAATGAGAGAAGGTAGGGGTGATATAAAAAAATAAATACTTGCTCGGTTCCGTAATAACTGTCTTTTTAGAAGAAAAAATTTGTTCCAATTTATTTGTCGTTTGCAATTTTTTAGGAGAATAAATTATTTATTTTTCTATATTACCCATAACTTCTCTCATTCTCCCAATAAATTTTATCTCTTGCATTAATAGTTTTCAACTTTCCATAAAGGGGTAGTGATGAAATTTCATACAAATTTTAATTCTTAAATGATACTCCCTCGGTTTCATAATAACTTTCTTTTTACCTTCATGCACATGAATTAAGAAAGTCATTTAATATTATCATTTAAGAATTAAAATTTGTATGAAATTCCATCACTACCCCTTTATGGAAAGTTGGAAATTATTAATGCAAGAAAGAAAATTTATTGGGAGAATTAGAGAAGTTAGAGGTAATATAGGAAAGCAAATAATTTATTCTTCTAAAAAGTTGTAAACAACAAATAAATTAGAACAAATTTTTTCTTCTAAGAAGACCGTTATTATGGAACCGAGGGAGTAATATTAAATGACTTTCTTAATTCATGTGGATGAATTTAAAAGACAGTTATTATGGAACTGAGGGAGTAATTTATTCTCCTAGAAAGTTGTAAACGATAAATAAATTAAAATAATTTTTTTTTTTTTTTTAAAACGTCACTTATTTAAGAACGAAGATAGTACTATCCTAGAGCAACAGGTAACTAATTAATATATATCCTATATATCTCCACGCATAAGATAACGTAGATGTAGCTGATAAATTATGTACAAGAAATTCATCCTTATTACAACACCAAACTCATCCGTTTGGTTCAATATCTAGCCTTGTTGGAGGAATCTATTTTGTAGCCATTATATATGTACCTTATACTTAAATAGGTTTGAGTTTGCTGAATTTATAAATTTGCTCATATTTAGTATATAAAAATACTAAATTCTCTAATTTAAAATTATTTACTTTATAATAAGTAGGCACCAACCATTATTTTAGACATATTTTCTCAATGATTCCAGATGGAATAAGTTATATATTCTGTATATTCCCGCTACCTATTATAATAATAATAATAATAATAATAATAATAATAATAATAATAATAATAAATCTTGCATTCATTAATTCTAGCTAGTCCTACTCTAAAATATCCCTAAACATGCAATTATTTAATTATAACAAATGCTATTGTGATTATAAAAACTAAATGTTGGTCTGTAAATCAATTTTCATAATTAAAAAAATATTGTAAGAAAGAAAAAGAAGAAGAAGAATTAAGGAGAGAAAGGATATTTTCTTTGGAATTAAATATCAAACCATGGATGAACTATTGTTTATTATTCCATAATTATCTGTTCAGGTTGTTTGATGCTGCTACAAAATAAGTCACAAAATAAACTTTTTTAGATAACTGGTTACTAAATAGAGAAATAAAATGAATTTATACAATCTCATGACTAATCTTTATTTCTCTCTTTGGTTCACTCTGAAAAGTTTGATGAATTGAATCATGTCTAAGTATAGTTAGCATAAAATACCATGGTACGTAATTGACAAACTAAAATCACGAGTAGAATGTGCATGCATGATGCATGGTATGTGTAGGTGAATGGAAAATCCTTTTCTGCTGATATATATCTGGAGAATTAATAGAATACACAATTTCCACGCTTCAAAATCAATAACAAAACAACATGAATGCTGATGAACAAATCCTAGAGCTGCACTTAATTCTACCTAGTTTATTTAGTGCGCCTTTTGATATAAAAGATGGATAAATATTCCGATATTCACAGTGAATTCATGCCAAGAGGAATTGAAAATATATAACTGATAAAAATGAATAAATAAATTGGACAAAAAAAAAACTTCCAAAGCCTTAGATTTTTAATTCCATAAGATATCGGATGCCGGATGGTCTTAATTAATTAGTGTAGTTTTCAGCCTTGGCAAGACTAAGAACCGCTTCAAACATTTTTGGAGAACAAGGCAGGGTAATCGGCTCCTCAGAAGCAACGATGTCTTCCTTGAACTGATTAAGCAATGCCTGCAACCTAATAGAAGATAAACACTCGACCGGAATCACATATTTTCTGTGTTCTTCACCAACATAAATGGGAAAGAATCCACTGGGCACGCTTGGCTTATGATTGCTGTTTTCAAACATGTTGTATCCTCCTTTATACCCATTATTATTACTACTCATCTTCCTTGAGAACCAAGCAAGTTTTCCAAGAAATTTGGCCATCTTAACATGCACACGTATAAAGAAGTGTTATGCTGATGATGTTTTTCTTTTGAATATGTATAAAGATGAAAGAAAAGCTAATAGTTGAATCAACAAGTTTTAGGAGATCATGAAGCTAGAGAGAATATTAGAGGAGAATGATTTACTTTTTTTCAATCAATCCCATTCTATATTTATACCAAGTGGTATATAGAAATGTACATACATAGGTGAAAATCTGGGAAATTGCTTGGGGGTGCCATGCATTATGCATATGGCTGCTCTTGATCAGTATGTACCTTTTGGTCCAAGCTGGCAAGTTTGGTCAGTGGGTAATATCATACATGTAGCTTTGCCCATGGGTAATATATAATGCGGTAAGAGGAAAGTCAAGTTCACGAGTGTAATGTGTGGTGCATGTAGAATATAATAAATGAATTTGTTGATGCATATATATATATATAATTGCGTATGTCATGAAGGATGTAACAAAATTAAGGCTCTTAGATGGAGTAACTCCGTATAAAAAATGTGAATTTGAGTTTTTTGAATTTCGTTTGGTTTGATACGCGTGAATTTTGCTAAGTTGCACGTACGTAGTTAATGTCAAAATGTATCTAACGGAAGAAATCAACATGTAAATATATATATATATATATATATATATATATATATATATATATATATATATATATACACACACACACACTTGCTCTCTTTCAAAATGTTTGGTTGACTAGGCTTTAAGTTTCACTCGATTTAATGTAATAATTAATATCAATTACAATAAATTCTATTATTACATTAATTTAATAAGTATGATATATTGTATCAAAAATAGTATGATATAAACATCAATAAAATACAATAATTTTAATGTAATTAAATTTATATTCACCGAATAGAAAAACACTCTTTAAATTAATATTTATTAATTTATCGATTAAATAATAACTCTCTAAATTAATAAAATTTTCCAGTTCTAAAAGTATTAATTTATAGAGGTTCTAGTGAGTTCTACTGTATATCCTGGATATTGCAAGATGTAAATATATATTTTACAAAAAAAGCCATGTAAATGACAGATGGTAATATAAAGGTCAATAATCTTTTAATGTCTTTCAATCCCACACTAAATAAAGGAATTAAAATCACATATTTTAAGAAGTTGCAAGAAGGTGGTGTACTGGTGTTAAACAAAAATAACATGTAAATGATTTTAAACCTGAACAATAAAAATCCTCAACTCTGCTCATAATATAAAGGTATTATATTCAAATTTTTCTGGGGGTTGCTTCTTGCTTGATGTGCATAAACAACTTCCATATAGGAGATGGATTAATATTTTGATCGTTTGTAACAGTTTACAATTTTAATATATATATATATATATATATATATATATATATATATATATATATATATATATATATATATTTCAATCGATTAGTCTGTTGTTTAAAAAAGAAGAAGCAATATTGGCTTTTATAGAAAAGCTCAATTGACAACATAACATTCCCTAGCTAGATTACTTCATTAGGAGGGTCAATACCTAAGAGGGTTTTCCATGTATAGAATTGGCAATTGAATTTTAATTAAGAATGAATTAAGTTGAAGATTGAGCTAATTAACATCAAATATATATCTCCAGTTGAACATATGTTTATCACAGATGTGTTAAAAACAACCATATATAACAGCCTAACAAAGCTCATTAATTAATTAGTTTAATTTGATATGCGCATCCATATCAACGATTCAAAATTTCAGGCTCAAAATGCCAACTCCATCGTAAACATTTCCAAAAACCTAATGATACTGTTTTTTCTGGCCATTCTAAAGTTCCATGCATTCACAAATATCAATTTTGAGATCAGTACCAGGTGGATATATCAAATGTCAAAAAAAATGTTTGCATAAATTTAGAGAAGGGTTGAAAATTAAGAAATGGCAACATATTAATTATCAAATATCAAGAAATGTCCTCTTAATCTGAACTCTTAAAGTGATCCATAGCATGATCATGCATGGTGGTTATCATCATCATCATCATCCCTATGGAGCTCACTATATTCTTCTTCTTCTTCATTATGCTTTGTATTAATAAACCTACTCTTGCATTGGAGCTCAATCTCCTCTTAATCTCAATTCTTTCTTCTTGTTGTGAAAACTCGATAATTGGAATGAGGTTATCATGATCTTCTTTTTCACTACTCCATTCTTCTTCTTCATCAGCTAATAAATGGGAAGGAGTCTCGGTTTCGAGGCGTTCCCATTCTTCCATTGTCATGCCACATTCATCAAGATAATCAGCGCCAGCCATGGCAAGAGCTTCAAGTGAAACTGACATGTTATCAATCTGCACAAATTAGTATAACCGTACGTATATAAATAAACTTGTGATTTTTTGGAACTAATTTATGTTATTCAATACACAACTAGCTAGTAGTAGTACTCAATATTGTTTCTTTATGAGGCAGCCAACGGGCGGATATATATATATATATATATATATATATATATATATATATATATATATATATATATTTTGCTTAGGAAAATTCAAACTTACTAATTTAATTTCTTGTCAAACAAAAAGATTAAAAAGGAAAACAGATGGAATTTTCTCTTGAGCCGTTCACATTGATGCGAGGGAGAGTACGTGTGTGAAAGACAGTAGTCAAGTTGAATCTGAATTTATTTTGACAATATTCCTGTGATCATTCTGTGCATGAACTTCATTTACTCTTCTTACATATATCAACCATTACTATAACCAGTGACTTAGCGTGTAATGTTTAATTTATTGACCAACTTTGGTAATTAATTAGACACATTTTCCTTGAAAGAAACTACTCTATCCGTAATCAAAAAAATGACTAAGGTATAATATTTTTTGTCCCAAAAAGATGAGTAAAAGGTACAACTTCAAGTTTTAAATTTAAATGCAATACCCTACGCACTAACGCTAACAAGGGGCGGTGACAAAGATTGTCTACCTACTAAACTATTAACTGATGAAAATATGAAAAGAAAATTTTCATGAGCGGATTAGCTTATTATATTGAAAACAATAATCATATTTTGAGAAGACAATTACTCCAATATGTGTAAAAAACATGAGCAAGTCCAATAAATAAGACTCATGTATTTTCAAACGTAGGGGCTATACATGTAATGTAACTACAGGTCATTTTGTTACGTCCTCCATAATATAGTATTTTGGGTGTGATTTGGATACATATAATAAAACAGTCTGTACAGACCTGTTTTATTATATGTATTCAAATCACGCTCAAAACAATGTATTATAGAAAATTTTCAGTTCCATTAAATATTTTAAAAAAAAGTTATTTTAAAAAAAAAACAAAAAAAAAAGGTCCATCCGAAAGTCCGGACCTGATCCTCATTATATATATATATATATATGGTATCAGAAAATTCTCCTTTTACCAGCATTTTCATTTATATATTCTCTATATGTACAGTACTACACATTGCACTCGTGAACTTAAACTATATACGACTGTTTACCATTGAATTCTTCTTATATATCAATTTATAATTCTCAAATATAAATTACATAATTATAACAATACATGTTTAAATCCAATGAATATAATTATAATTTGATATATATACATGCATGCATGAATCTCACAATAAAATTAAAGAAAATCATAAAAACATTAATGTCATATATATATATATATATATATATATATATATATATATATATATATATATATATATATATATATATATATATAATCTAAAAGAGGAATTTACAATTAAATTATTCCTATAAAAAAAAAGATATCATTTTAATAACTCTTTGTACCTCGTAATTAAGATGGTGAAAATTATTGGAAAAATTGTTTGGTTCTGGAAGAACTGAAGAAGATGAGTAATACGTTCGGAGGGGATGCTTTCCCATTTATGTTGGTGAAGAACATAGAAAATATGTGATTCCAGTCGAGTGTTTATCTTCCTTCTATTAGGCTATAGGTAAGGAAGATATCGTTGCTTCTTCAATTCGGAGGAGGCGATAACCTTGCCTTGTTCTCCAAAAGATATTTGAAACGGTTACGTGGTGTTTTATAAAATTGAGTAAATAAGAATTGAATGATTAGTATATCTTAAAAAATTAGATTATCTGGGTAAAATAACATCTGAACTTAAAAAAAAAAGTGTAAAACATCCGCATGACTTAAATTTTAAAATATCTCAAATTAACTTTTCAAAAATTAATAATGATCTTAAAATTTGGAATGGAGGGAGTATAATATTTATAGAGATTCTATAGATTTAAAATGTTCATTAATAGACAACTCTTAATGATTTAGATTTATATCTTTTTCTTATCGAATAAGAGACGATAAAAGGCGACGAACAAAATTTTACCGAACAATTTTATCCTCTTACCGAATCAAATGTAGAGTAGTTAAAGTATTAAGAGGTAAACATACATAATCTTCATTTAATAGGGTCTATTAATATAAAAAAATAAAAATACTCACATGTAGTGTAAGTTTGTGGGGCCACTAAAGATTGAATTTTTTTTTACTCTTTTCTCTAACTTTATTTTTTTAAATACGTGTGAAAAATATACTTTGCTCATTATTCTGATGACAGGAGTAATTTTTTGCCCTCCTTGGGACAAAAACATGCTTCAATTTATTTTAAACATATATACAAAATTCAACTTAAACCAATATAAAGATTATGCTGAAGTGTCTTAGTAAAACCTTAATATTCAAATAAAAAAAATATTTTCATAAAAAATAATTTTTTTTTTTGGATGGATTAGGTGAGAAAGTAATTTTTCTATTAGTGAATATTGATAAATATGCATAATTTTTTTTGTGACAACCCCAAAATAGGTCCATTCCATCCAACCCATTCTGAGTCGCCAAATACATGGTACAGAAAACAACTACAACTTTATTACAACAATTGTCGTGTAAAATACAACAACACATATACTGTGAGTTTGGATACAAATATATATATCAACTGTGACTCTCATCCCAACCTTGGATAGCACGTCACAATAACACCTTACATAAATGTATAGTAAAAAACTATTTTAGAAATTAGAATATTTGGAAAGTGCTCAAGGAAACCTTCGTACATGGGAGGCCATGCTTCAGGTTATGATATATATCATATGGCCGAGAATTATCATTGGTTGATTGATAGACCCCAAAGAAAAATGAGAAGATTACTATCATATTTTTCCCAATGGTGAGTGTTCTCTTGACTTATCATTATCTCCTTTGTCTCAAATTGAGAATTATACTTCAAACAAACACCAAGATTATATAGGTAGTGCTCGTAAATATACTCAAAGAAGTGGATGAGCACAACCACATCTTATGATGACACGAGGTTGTATGTCATTAGACATCTTGTATGATAATGGCAAAACACACTTCCAACGTTGGGTTACTTTCTCCCTATATGATTCACCAAATATAACTACTAAAAGATGTATATAACACACTTGTCTATCTTTGTTTAGGAGAACTCCACACTAGAGACCACAGATTCTATTCCCTTATTACCTCGGCTCGACCCAATTTACACTTTTATTACACGAAAGGAATTGTGAAGCAAAAGGATGAAGCACAACTATTTCGATAAAGAATATCATGACTAAAGATAATTAAATTATCAATAGCCTTCATCAATAACAAATCGGAGATTTAGAACATATGGTAGATGATAAAAATTTCAACCATAGTTGCGGTAGAACGAAGCAATCCATTAGAAGAGTCGAATAGACAATACGATCTATTATCTTCTCCATGTTAAAAATCCACCAACAATGTTTTATCCCTGTAACATCAATCAACGGTTCCTTTCCACAATTATATGAATATCTCATAATCATAATTGTGATTCTAAATTCTCTTCGTGCCGGGGCGAATATAAGTTTCATCACATGTCTTTACGAAACATCAAAGATCATGGTTATACCAAATCACAGTTCCTGTTCATAATCATACTAATAAATTCATCTTTGCACTACGGGCCAATATTCATCCACAGTTCATCTTCGCACCACTGACCAAAGATATTCAACAACAGGTCATCTTTGCATTACGGGCCAAATATATTCATTAACAGTTCATCTTTGCACTACTGGCCAATGATATTCATCAACAATTCATCTTTGCATTACAGGCCAAATATATTCATCAACAGTTCATATTTGCATTATAGGCCAAATATATTAATATCTCAAAGAAATATATAATCATTTCAGAATTTATATAAACAATAATTATAACCATGTTGATCAATTCACCTTTGCACTTAAGCTAAAGATATTCAAATATAAATTCAATGGTCATGATCATACCAGTCACAATTCAACTTTTTACTACTGGCCAAAGAGAACCCTAGTCATGATCATACCAATAATCTACTCATCTTTACACTCCAGTGAAAGAGAATTTCAACATCAGGGTTATAAAAATATTATATATGATAATAAAATCAATATAATCAATATATAGTTTTAATCTCCAGAGTAATATTCATAAATCAACTATAATTTGGTTAGAAAAAGAAACCAATTTTGTAGTGAATAGTACCCGTGAATAGTAACTCATGAATAGTAATCCTGACACAAAAAGGTAGAAATTCCACAATAAAATCCATACCAATATTTTGGTATAATGATATTGAAAGAATAACATTTCTTAAACTTATAAACAATTTATTTTAATTGTTTACACTTTACTAAATAATGCATTTAATCATCATAAAATGCCAAACTTATAAGATTTCATCACCAATAACCAAAACCCTCATCAAAAATCTGCATGTACCACATATATGATTCTCAAGCCATAAAATCATATTTTCCAATTTTCTTCCTTCACATAACATATTTAACTCATTTATTCATAACTAGTCCATTTTCATGAAAAATACCAAATCAGTTCCAAAAATATTTCTTTTCGGGATTTAGCAGAATATAGTCCCATATTGAACATATATTTTTCTTAGAATTTTAAAATTCATTTACTATTTTATATGGCCAAAACCATCGAATATTTAGACATTTATCATAAATTGTACTTTTATCCAAAAATTTCGAAATTCACAGAGCACACTGATATTATATAGATGTACTCCCAATAAAAATTTCATCAATTTTAGAGTTAACCATAAGGTGTTATAAGGCGTTACTTTTAAAATAGTCTTTTCTCATAAAATTCATAACTCTTAATCTATACATCCAAAAATCACCATTTTTGGACACAATCAATAAAACTCATCAACATATCATTTTAAATTTTTCCAGAATTTTCTGAAGGTCAGAAGAAGTACGAACTGAAAAACATAATAACCCTTAAAATCCCTTATTATCCCTTACCTCAAAAAAAGAGACTTACGATTTGGATATCGGATATGACGCTGAAGGAAATTTGCACTGATGAATATCAACTCACCAAGTATCTAAATACTCACAAAATATACTCAATAATCTATAGAGAGAAAGAGAGAAAGCTTATGTTTCTGGTGTGATTTTCAATTCTAACTAAGCCCTCTATTTATAGGAAAAATTTAGCAGACTTGACCTACAACCTGATGGCTTTACCTGCTACTATTCCCACCCACCACATTTGAAATAAAATTCAGCACATTTCTTCACCAACCACAAGTGGGGCCCACTCAATTCTAGAATTTTTCACCAAAATCATTTATAAACCTAATTTCTGAATCAGTCACCTCTTAAAATTCATAACAAATCATACGTTCATTTTTAACGGTTCAAATTTGTGGACATATACTCAACTTATATATGTATAACATATCCAAAAATTACAACGAGCCAATTCGGATTAAAATTATAACTCACACAATATATCTCAAAAATCTTTGGTTTAATTTTTAATACCTTCATTCCAAAAAAAAATCTTGATAAAATACCTCAACATTAATTCCTTCATTTATAACCACATAAATAAATCCATCATTATATCCACATCAAATAAATATTTTCTTATCATATAAATCCATAATTAATTATTCACAAATAATATTATGAGAATCATAATAATGACAACAGACGGTTCAGGAAGAGGGCTTTCAATAAGAATTCTCTCTCATTTGGCGCGCAATTAGGTGACCAAACCTCTCCTTGGCGAACTTTCTAGACATTGCCAATAATGTTATCTAATAATATTATTCAAATAATATAAATTATTGATCGATAATGAGAAATATTATGTAATGATAATTATTGAACAACAATAATATAAAATTTTAACGTAGCAATTATTGAATCAATAAAATAAAATATTGAATAAAGAATTATTGTAACAATTATTGAGTAGTGTCTCTTTACGTAAGAATCAATAATTCAAAAATATTATGTAATACTGGTGTCTTTCTTTGTGCAACAACGCGTATTACTTTATTTTACCAATAGGGTATTCCAGCGATTGTTAACTTGATGCTTGATTACGCCGTTATTTATAAAAACTTAATTTTATCATTTTCTTCATCCGAAGCGGTTATTACATTATGGGGCCCCAAATAAATGTTGCTGGCACGTAGTAAATACGAATATTCCGAAGCGGAAAGAATATTTCTTACAGAAAAGAATATTTCACGACCAAACGAATATTCCCCTAAACAACAATGAATATTTTATAACCACTTATGTATTTTGAAAAAAATTCATATATCACCCTTAACTTTAACTTTTATCAATGTAACCATTTACTGAATTGTAATTATAAGAAAAATTGAATACTTTTATTTCATAAAATTCGGGGTCTTATATTTTTTCTTCTCTTTTTCATTGTACAAATTATTTAAGGATTTGACTCGAGCAAGGTACTACTAGTGTAAAATTTTATTACGTCCTTACTCTATTACTATGACTTAGATAGATTCAATTCAATGACCAGCTCTCAATCAATAAGTCTAGACTGACCGGCTGTTTCCGACCGGGTTAGTGATGGATCGAAATTTTTATTTTTATTTTTTTTTTATTTTTGACTACAAAATAATTAATGTGATTTATTGAAACTAAAAATTTTACAAAATGCAGTAATTTAGGTGTCATTTGAATACTGGTAAAAAATAGGGTTGTATAGTCTGTGCAACTCTATTTTTTATATGTATCCAAATGACACTTAAATCACTACATTTTATAAAAATTTCAGTTTCAATAAATCACATTAATTATTTAATAGTCAAAAGCAAAAAAATTATTTTTTTTTCCCGTGGGTCACTTAACCCTTGGGAAGAAATCGATCGATTGTAGTAAAAGGACTTCTTCTCAATATCTAGCAAGCTTTGTATGTTAAGGCATTACAATAATTATAGGGGGACACTGAAGTAGCGACATTTCTAATAACATTTAATTTGTATGCTAAGGCATTACAATAATTTGTATGTATCCAAATTACACCTAAAACACTGTTTTTTATAAAAATTTCAGTTGGAAAAATTTGTATACATTTTTTAAGAAGTACTATAAAAAAAAAACCAAAAAAAAAAATTGTCGCTACTTAATGTTACCGTAGAAGGACTCATCAAGGCATTAACGTTCAAAGTTCATATCTGGCAGCTTTAAACTCACGAGTATGTCTGCTCTTTTATGTACTTCTGTACTTGGATTTATAGCGGCTGATGTCAGCCGAATGAGGTCATACATATTTCCTAGTGGACGATAAAGGTTATTTATATTCTTATGTTATGTTTTATGTTGTGTTTGGATTGAAGAAATACGACGGAAGACGGGGGCAGAGGACGGAATAGAATTATTAATTTAAGTGTATGTTTAGTTGTTGGCGGTGAATATTGTCATATAATAACAAAATTATCACATATATTCATTCCATTATAATGTATTTTGTTGGAGTGTGATTATTTGGGTCTAGCCAAGGTGTATCTCAATTTATTAAATGGACCGAATTTAGTGTTGGTCCATATATATATTTATTCTGACAGTTTGCTCAAATAGTGGGAGAGTCCTTATTAAAGTAAGATTGTGTTTTCTTGTTTGGTGGGATAAGGAAATTATCTAATTTGAGAAGGAATCAATCAGTCATTAATTACAGTTATAAGGTGATTCTAAAAATAACTCATACTCCTAGTTGGATTCAGGTGGACATAACAATTATAAATACAGCAATAAGTAAGGGTTTGGGAGAACACAATAACATATGACACAAATAAACAATTTATACTCTCCGTATTATTTTAGTAGATTTCTTCTCTCTCTCTCTCCCCGTAATTTTTTTTCAATTGAATTTCTCACTACAAGAAAAAAGCTTATTTCCGACAGAATATTCCGTCGAAAATAAGCTTATTTCGTCGAAAAATAGCTTATTGACGAGGGAATAATTCGTCAAAAATATTGTAGTATATACACGCGTCGAGAATAAGTCCATCGATAATTTCGTCGAAACCATCTATTTTCAATCAATCATTTAAATTGAAATTTCATTTATACATACTCTATTTTCGAGGACTAATTACTAATTGAATGATTACATGGGATATAAATGGGAATATGTCCAACTGAAATTCTGTCGTACATAAGATATTTTCGACGGACTATTTTCGACTGAATTATTTCATCGGACATAAACGGGGACTATTGCCGACTGAACTTCCGTCGAAAATATGTTATCTTCAAGAAAAAATATATTTTCAATCTGATTTAGGATAACCTATCTGCGACGGAATATCTGTCGAAAATAAGGAATTCCGTTGAAAATAAGGTAATTTTTTTTAATGATTTTTTTTGAAATTTCGATTCCCAGGTGTTTAAACTAATTTTTTTTTGTACATGCAACATGTTTCAGCTCAATAACAGTAATATCACATTCCAGTCATTCAATATATATATCGCTAAAAACCTGTATATATAAACATGTATATATATATATATATATATATATATCATCTATCCAATAATCATCAACTAAGCTAACAATGACATATATGTAAGCTAACAAATTGCAAATGATCTACTAAGTACAAATTATCTACTAATTACAAATGATCTACAATTACATATATCTAAACTAACAATAATTGACTAAGTACAAATGATCTACTACAAATGATCTACAATTACATATATATATATATATATAAACTAACAATGATCGTCTACAATAATAAGTACAAATGATCGATAAATGAGTCTATAAACTAGTATGAGGATCATCATCGGGTGTAGGTGGACGACAATACTGCTTTGGTGTATGAAAATAAGCATCGTCGTCCCCCTGCTCACCATCGCCATCTCTAGTCCCCTCGTAATCGCGGAGATATTTTAGAAGAAAACTTACACTGTTTTCTATGCTCAAAGCTTCCTTAAACTCTAAAAATATACGCTCAATATTATAGAGGAAGAATTCTCTGATTCTGGTGTGATTTTCAATTCTAAACTAAGCATCTTATTTATAGGAGAATGGAAGGATACTATTTAGAAAATAAAATCACGGACGCACAGTGGATATAATGATCACGGACGAATTCGGCGGACAAATTAGTTTAAAATTTTTGATTTTACTATATTGCACTATGCACACACTATACAATACTATGCAACACTATGCAATACTATGCAATCAAATAAAAAATAATATATTCTATTTTTTATAAAAAAACAAAACTTATATATAATATATATATATATACACACACACACACCCCTTAACACACTCCACACACTTAATAATTATTACATTTATATATATATATATATATATATATATATATACATTATAACTTTCCACCGATTATTTTAAAAAATGAGTAAGTGGGGGTCCATGTAATAAGCAAAATTTATAACAAATACTTCATAAAAATTCCATCTATTTATCTCAATTCACTTGACTTCATAAAACACATTTTTAAACAACAATTATTCATCAATAATATTATAACTTGCAATATTAACATGCAATCAGATCATTCCCAAGAAAGATGGGGCTTTCCGATAAGGATTTTTCCTTATTGACGAGCAATTAGGTGACCAACCCCTTTCCTCGATAGAACTTTCTAGACATTGTCAACAATACAAATAATAATATGAATAACTTTGTCGTCTCAATTATTGATTTAATAATATAAAATATTGTGCAGATGATACTGTGACAATAATTGAATCAATAATGTGAGATACTATACAACAATTACTGCAGCAATAATTGAGTATAACTGAGTGACTTCTCACGTTACCATTAAATACTGTGTGCTACTATGCAACCACGCGTATTACTGTATTTTTATCATCGGGTATTTCAACAGTTCACGGTAAAATTTTCGGAGTTATTTTTATAAAAGTTATTTCTGTCATTTTCTCACTCCGACAATAATTCCGTTATGGGGTCCACCAATGATTGTACCGTCGTACGAATATTCCCTAATAAAACGAATATTCACCGACCAATCGAATATTTTATGACAACTTGCTTACTTTGCAAAATTTGTAAATATTACCCACAACTATAACATAATATCAAATCCACATCATAATATTCAAAATGATATTTAGAGAAAATTAATCTTTATTCATAAAAGTTGGGGTTCATGATCATACCAACAACTATCCATCAATGCAATACGTGCCAATGAGAACTTTTACCAAATCATTTATAACATTACATGTTATGATTATGCCGATACATAATTCATGGTCATAATCATACCAATTAACAGTATATCTATGCACTACGGTCTAAAGATGACTTTCATCATAATATAAGCATGGGGATGATGACAATGATATAAGAATTCAATCAAACGAGATCAATGATAAATATTAAAGATTTATAAGTCAATTTATCCAGAGTTTAAAAATGTCCAAATTGTCAACATGATAACTATTTTGTGGAGTAAAATTCAAGAATAATATTCATGTAAAAATAATTAGGACAGAAAAGAAATCAATTTTTGTCATGAATAGTACCCGGTGAATAGTACCCTGGCATGAAAAGATTAAAATTTAACAAGAATGTTCAAAAAAATATCTTTGTGAAACAAAACTAGATGAAGCGCAAATTTCAAGGATATTCTACTAATTTCAAGGAGTATGGAAGCAATACTTACCATAGTAAGTTTAAATTTAGGAATTTGAAATGAAATAATATCCCTTACATAATATGGAGTATGAAAGAAAATAATATTTCTTACGAGTATTGCAATAAAATAATATCATTTACCTTAGTAGAAACTGGATTTGACTGGAATATCAGATATTATTCTGAGAAAATCTTGCACAAAAAGTTACACTCAAAGTATCCTTATATTGAAGAAAAATACTCACAATACTATAGAATAAGAATTTTTGATATTGAAAGTGTGTTTTAGGAAGGAAGGGTTACCCCTTATTTATAGTGCAACACGGAGGAAGGAAACAACGCAATCCGTCTAACGTTTCATTTTTTTTCTTTTGTGCCTAATTTTTTCCTAACTCCTCTCATTTTCTTATGGGAGAGGACCCACCCATTTAAAAAACATATAGTTTGAAAGCAATGTCTCACCAACCCACTTTTATCACATGTATATATATATATAATACTATTATTTAAACAATTATAATATATTTAAATTAATATTTTATCGGAGAAGATAATTGTCAAACTTTCAACAAATATTTCATGTAAAATTCTTTCATTTATAGCAAAATTGAACCAATATCCACCACATTCATAATTTATATTATAAGCTCACAATATTAACAACCAAATCATTCCCAGAAAAGAGGGGGCTTTTCAATAAGGACTTCTCCTTATTGACGCGTAATTAGGTGACCAAACCTCTTTCCTTGACAGAACTTTATAGACATTGTCAATAATACAAATAATTATATGAATAATTTTGTCGTCTTAATTATTGATTTAATAATATAAAATATTATGAAATAATTGAATTAATAATGTGAGATACTATGCATCAATTATTGTGGCAATAATTGAATAAAACTGAGTGACTTCTCACGTAAGTATCAATAATCAAAGATATTGTACAATATCGTGTGCTACTATGCAACCACAGCGTATTCTTGTATTTTTTATCTTAGGGTATTTCAACGATTAACAGTAAAACTTTTGTCATTATTTTTATAAAAAGTTATTTCTGTCATTTTCTAACTCCGATAGTAATTTCGTTGTGGGGTCCACCAATGATTGTGTCGTCGTACGAATATTCCCTGATAAAATGAATATTTTTCGACCAAACGAATATTTTATGACAACTTGCTTACTTTGCAAAATTTGTAAATATTACCCACAACTATAACATTATATCAAATCCACACCTTATTACTCCAAATGATATTTAGAAAAAATTAATGTTTATTCATAAAAGTTGGGGTCTTATATATCTCGTGGACTAACTGCACTCTTTTCTACTCTGACAGACTTCAACTTATTAAAGATGTGTTATTCTCTATTCAATCTTATTGGGTTGCTCACTTTATCCTTTCAAAGGGAGTTTTGACTGTGCTCTAACAGATTTTATGCAGATTTCTATGGAAGGGGCTTCTCTTGCAAAGTTTGGAACGAAAGTGGCATGTAGACCTGGCAAACGGGTCGGGCTGGCCCAAACAGACCGGACCGGGTCAAAATGGCCCAGGTTTTGGTGAAATTTGAAATTAAAGGGACACGTGGCGAGGGTTGAGTAATTTACCAAGAACTCATGAGGGGTTTTTCATTTTTTTAAAAAAAAATCTGTAAATACTTGCTGTAAAGCTCAAGAAGGAAATGACTAAATGAGTAACATATTACTAATACATACAATGATACAATACAAATGAGAAAAACTAATCTGATTGATAAATATTAAATGATAAAGTACACATTACACAAATTCAAACCAAGACTATTCTGTCTAGTCATTTTAATTTGACATGTCACCATCAACAGAAATAAGCTCTAAATGCATACTTGCAATCCCATCTGCTAGTGAAAGAATGGCTTGACAGTTGACATCCTATGCAAAAATATGCATAAATGTGTCATTATATATAGTAGAAGCAGCAGACAAAGTGAAGGACTACACTATAATAGTACCTCAATTGTCTTAATAGTTGTATGAAGCATTAAGCATACAATCAAATATGTCATAGGCACAAGCTATGCCAATACTCATAAATTTTTCATATAACACAATTGCTCATTCAGTACCTCAATTGCTCTTCATAAAGTCTTAACAGTGAAGGACTACTCTATAACAGTACCTCAATTGCTCATTCTTCATATAGACATTATAACACAATGCCAATACTCATAAATTCTACAAAATTAGCCATTACACTACAACAATAGTTTCCTACAACCAAACCCACTAAAATAAACCAAATGAACAAATAAAATGTCCAATATGTAGTGCTTCAACGGGAATTAACATCTCAATCTCACAAACAAATGTCCATGTATTATAGAAGTATACATACTCTTTTCAATTTCTAGTGATTCAAGGGGAATTATCATCTCAATCTCCCAAATAAAAAGAGAAGGTGAAAGTTGCTTTAGTCAACAACAACAAAAATATTTGAGGCCAACGGGACAGTTCTTATATCCTTCAATTGTTGATAGTAAAAATAATCGATCTTTAAATCCTTAATCCCATGTCAAGATAGAGAACACTCTTCAATTGTTCACCATAAGCATAAATACTCTGTAAACAACAGCTAAGACACGGAAAACCTAACAATTAGGCACTTAAAATTTTTCTCGCATACAACCTACTAGGAATGGCTACTATATTTACCAGAAAACATGTGTTTCCATCTGAAAATTACATACCTTGAACCAAAAAGGTAGATCCGATCCTTCAACCAAAAATAAAAAAGTTAAGCAACACAGTCGGGACGAAGAGGATAAAACACTGAGATATATTATATATAGAGAAATAAAATTACCCAGATTCGGGACGAAGAGGAAGAAGGTATATAGTCGGCGACTCGGCGTGGTCGATCGAAGTGTGGATTTCTCAGTCGTCGACTCGTCGTTGTCTCTTTGAGGACTCTCAGTCTCTCACTCTCAGATTTAGATCTGATCTCAAAAAAGACCCTTTTATTTTATTATGCCTTACAGCCTTAGCCCTTAGCCAAGTCGGTTAAAGACTAGAGAGTAATCCAGAGGTCCAGAAGAAATAGAATAGGTTTTTTTTAAATGGCCAAATGGTAGGCATACAATGAGTTATCATTGGTAGGAGCTAAAATTGAATTCGGGTCGAAAAAGGCCAAATTTTAATGAAATTTGAAAAAATGAAGCCCATAGCCCAATTTTTGGCCGTGAGCGGGCCGCTTTCTTGAACTGTCTTGGAATTTTAGCGGTATAGTGCCATGGGATAATATTAAAAATTTGTTGGATTGAAATAAGTCTCTTACCCTCTTTCACTTATGGTAGGTTATTCAACCCCAACCCTCTAGCTTTTGGGCTACTTGGATCCATTCCAATATGCTCAAAGACCAAAACTTTTGGGTGATTAAAATTCCAAATGACTACTCGTGGATATGGATAAAAGGACTGAATTTAAGAACTCTTTCATAACAACATATTTTCTACAAGATTGGAAATGGGGCAAACACAAGCCTATGGTTTGATCCATGGTATAATTGTGTTCCTATAGCTTCTTCTCCCATGACCTCTATTGTTCGTATTTCTAGGTTGGGTCCCATGACCAAAGTTAAGGACACTCTCTCAAAGGATGGCGGACAGCTGCCTCAATTCTATCACAACATCATGCTTCAATTTTGACGAGCTTTGAATTTCAGCAGATCTTTTAATATCAACTGTGAGGACTCAATTCAATGGGAGGTCATCCAGAAAGGTCCAGTCAAAACTTCTATGATCTGGCACTCGATCAGATCCAAAAGAACTCATGTCCTGTGGTACAAATTGATATGACATAAATTCCTTGATCGCATTGCAAAATATTCTCATATTGTGGATCCTAGATGTTGTCTCTTTACAATGAAAATCTTGCTCATCTTTTCTTTGAATATGAGAATTCCCGCTCTATCCTTTTGTCTTCTCTTAATTATGGAGGTTGGGTTAATGTGCCTACCAATTGGCATGCTTTGTTTATTTGGGCTATTAGTAATTCAACAAAAGGAGTTTACAAGCTTATTTTAAAATTACTTATTGAAATGACAGTTTATCCATTTGGGTTGAGCGCAATTCCAAGCTTCTCTCTTCTACTATTCTTAATAGAGTCAAATGCTTAGTTTCTGCTCTTAATTTCTAGTTGGCAAATCATATGAGTTGCATATGAGGCTCCCACTATTTTGATCTGAGGTATACTCTTTGCTATTATAAATATTTTCTTTTTATTATAGTCTTAAATTTAAAAGAAGAAAAAAATAATCAACCCTCTACTTCTCCGATGGTTGCGTTCACCCTCTCATGATAGTATATTATTGGATATTTAAAAAGAAGTCACAAATGTTCTTAGAGGTGGTTCCGTAGCAGGTCTGAACAGCAGATCGTTTGTGTGGTTTACCCTCGAGATTTAATCCCACTAGCACTTTGAAACTTTGATCATACATAACAAATACAGGACATTAGTTCACCCTACAAATACAGGACATTAGTTCACCCTACAAGTCCAGGGGCGGATCCAGCCTGAAAGTTCAATGGGGTCAAATTCAAAAAAAAAAATCAATTTTTTTTAATAAAATGAATCATAAAACTAAATTGTGACGCCCCCAAAACATGGTATACATCACCCATCTTGGGTCGCCAGTTACATGGTACATAAATCCAAATAT
The DNA here is from genome assembly GCA_020205605.1 of Panax ginseng. Lineage (NCBI taxonomy): Eukaryota > Viridiplantae > Streptophyta > Magnoliopsida > Apiales > Araliaceae > Panax > Panax ginseng. The sequence continues at coordinate 25,709,786 of CM035145.1, forward strand.
AACTTAATAATACAACTGTCGTGTACAATACGACAAAACATAAACTGTGAGTTTGAATACAAATATTATCTACTAGAGATTATCCAAACTCAATGGAGTCCTCATTACATTTATTATCACACTATTTCACAGAATAGTGAGGACTACTAATGCTCCATCTAGGACCATCACTCTGTTCCCCGACTCGTCCCAGCTATATTCTCATTTCCTGAAGAGAACAATGAAAGAAAGGGTGAGCTCAACTAGCCCAGTAAGAAATATTATGACTAAGATAATGCAGAATAAATTATCATTAGCCTTAAATATTGTTAAATTGATACAATATAACAAACATCAAGTTTAAGCTGCTTGGTGGAACAAGCAATCCATTAAAAAGAGTCAAGTAGAGAATAAAATATACTATCTTTTATGATTTAAAAGGTTTTTCATCACTTTTATCATTTGAGACTCAAATTTTAAAAAATAATCCACATCATCAAATCATCCCCGCACTTCTGAGCCGAGGATATTATTTAGTATCACGACCACGAATTATCCATGCACTACGGCCAAAGATAATCGTGTTTTCATCAATGGTCCTGATCATGCCATAAAATAATTCATCTTTGCATCCTTGGCCGAAGAGAATCCATAGCCATAATCATACCAAAAACTGTCCATCAATGCACTATGGCAAATGAAGATTTTTACCACATCATTCGTTACATTACGGTCATGATTACACCGAATAATCCCTGGTCATAATCATACCAAGTCCATCTATGCACTACAGGCCACAGATGACTTTATCCACATCATTTGTAACATTACGGTCATAATTACACCGAATAATCCCTGGTCATAATCATACCAAGTCCATCTATGCACTACAGGCCACAAATGACTTTCAACATAATATAAACATGAGGATGATGACAATGACATAATATTCAATAAAACAAGTTCAAGAATTAATTTATCCAGGAACCAATAATGTCCAAATTGTCAACATGATACTGCTTTGTGAAGTAAAATTCAAGAATGCTCAGAAGAATATTTACATGAAAAGACACTGGATGAAGCGCAAATATCAAGGATATTCCACTAACTTCATGGATTATAGAAGTCAAAACTTTAACCGACTGAGTATAATAAATAATGGAATAACAAAAGAAATCACCGAGTATGCGATAGGCGCATACATACGAGTTATTCCAACAGAATAATAAATAACGGAATCAGTCAAACGTAAAATGCATGACAGGATATTCCAGCGAGAATAATAAAAGCGGAACCCAGTGCGGCGTAGAAACATACATGACGAGGATATTCAATGAGAATAATAAAGAGCGGAACCCGGTCCCGTAGAAACGCATGTGAGCAGGATATTCCAAATGAATAATAAAGAATGGAATAATAGAAGAATTTCACCAAGTATGCGGTACTTCATGTAGACGAGTTATTTCAACATAATAACAAAGAATGGAATAATGAAGTTCTCTTCATGAAAGGCGAAAGAAAAAAATAATATCCCCTACGACTACAACAAATAATATTCCCTACCTTAAAAAAAACTGGATACTGGAATAGTGAGGTAGCAGACTTCTCTTCTTCTTTCTCTCTATAATTTCTCTCTATAATAATTGCTCTAAAGCTTTAGTGAATTGGTGAGAAATGAATGAAGAATGAGCTTCTATTTATAGGAAAATATAGTTTCGATAATTGCACGTTTTGGGACTCGAAATATTACAGTATAATACCTTCCTCTTTTTCTTCATTTTTAATTTAGTCCTGCAAGTATTAACAAACTTGCACCAACTCCCCTAATAGTAAATAATGTGAATCAATAGTAAATCATGTGACTCAATAGTTCTAATCATGTGATAAAAATAATTACAATATAGTACATCCATCTATACCTCCATTTTTAACTTAGTCATGCAAGTATTATCAATTTTGCACCAACTCCCCTAATAGTACAAGAATGTGATTCAATAGTACACACATGTAAACAAATAGTTATATAAGCATGTGAATTAGTAGCAATTGATTGCTCATTTATCCGATAATTTACCCGATTTATCAATATAACCCCCAGACATCAATTATCATCAGAATAGATGTCGATTTTCACTAACACAAACAATTCCAACATAATGAAACTATTTTTATCAACAATATAAATTTTGAAATTTCAAAGTTTGACTTTTTTCCGAAAAAAGTCAACTGTTGACTTTGACCAAATAGTGAATCCCAAAAAATTTTATGTTTATAGACTATTTTACTAATTTCATCGTTAGGACTCAAATATCACGTCCGCGTCTCCAAATTCAACTCGAACACAACTTCAATTTTAATAACATTCATCATTAATATTATAACTTTGTCGTCTCAATTATTGATTTAATAATATAACATATTACGCAGATGAATTGTGACAATAATTGAATCAATAATATGAGAGATATGATGCATCAATTCTTGTAGCAATAATTGAGTATAACTAAGTGACTTCTCACGTAAGCATCAATAATCAATCAGGTGTGCTTCTTTATGCAACCACAGCGTATTCATTGTACTTTTACTTCTACCAAGTAGTTCAAGCAGTTTTAACGGTAACACTTCGTAGATTATTTTTATAAAAAGATAATTACGTAGTTTTTCTAATTACGACAATACTTACTTGATTAATAGGGGTCTACTAATGATTGTCTGGTAAATACGAATATTCCCAAACAAAAAGAATATTCCCAAACCAATCGAATATTTTATAACAACTTGCATACTTTGAAAAATTTATAAAACTACCCACAACTATAACATTATATCAAATCCACACAATAATATTCAAAAAAATATTTCGAGAAAATTTAATCTTTATTTAAAAAAATCTGGGGTCTCACATAAATAATCCTCAAATATTATTTATAATAATATTTTTCGAGATTTTATTACTTAAAATTGTTGCATGATAGTCTCATTTTTAATAATTACAAAAATCATATATCAATAACAATAATATATTCACAAATTTTAAGGCACTACTATTATGTTACTGAAAAAAGAACATGCTACTATCTTGTTAATATGATAGATAAACATTTTAATATACTTTAAAATGTTTAAATTTGATTAAGTGACTGGTGGATTGTTCCACAACAGTTGGCGAATATTTTCTTAAAGAAAATGTTGCTAACAAGTGTTGAAATCTAGACCTCTCCAAACTAGAACCTTATATTCTAACAAAAATCACTGGACCAATTACTTATTATGTTAAAATTTATGTAACACTAATATTTAAACCACCTAGCATCGTTTATATGCATGTGAAGATGAGATAATAATAACTGTAATAATAATAATAATTGTAATAATTATTATTATAATAACAATACTAAATTTTAAATAATTAAAATTTTAAATAATAATAATTATTGTAATAATAATAATTAGTTCCAATATAATAATAATTATTATTATTACAATGACGCTGAGCCCAATGAAATTTTGACTGCCCATTTATTTCAGTGAAATACTCCCTCGGTTAAAATAATAATAATAATACTATAAATCAAAAAAAAAAAATCGTTAATTTTGAGCATTGTCTTTCTTTCATATTTATCCTTACATATTAATATTTATTTGTTGAGTGTTATTTTTCTAACGCAAGTATTATATTATAGGCAGTTGCTTTTGTGAAAAATAAATACCAACACTGGAACTAGTAGTACTCTTATTTAAAATTTTACACATTTCTTTCAAATATATAAAATCATTTGCCTAATTCATTATAAGATATTTAACATAATTTTATTATTATTTAATATTTTATGTTGATGAATTAAATTTGTATTAAAAGAAAAGTATGCTTAATTTTTTTCCGGCATAAAGTTTAATGTTTAAAAATCTGAATAAAAATAAGAATTTTATATTTAGATATAATAATATAGCATTAAAATTAAGATAATTTGAACTCAAAATGACAATTTGTATTACTTGTGAAAATGACTACAACCTTTTCTTTTCTGGTACAACTTTTTTTCTCAGTTGTAGGACAGTAATTCACCTTGTAAATTTATAATGTGATTTTCTAAGAAAATACTTTAAATGTGACTCCAACATTCCTTTTATAAATATTTTCAACAAAGGTAATCATTTTTCATAACTCAGTGAGAGAATTAAGAAAATTTAATAATAATAAATTATTATTATTATTATTATTTAAAATTTAGTATTATTATTACAATAATCAATTATTATTATTATTACAGTTATTATTATCTCATCTTCACATGCATATAAACGATGCTAGATGGTTTAAATATTAGTGTTACATAAATTTTAGCATAATAGGTAGTTGGTTTAGTGATTTTTGTTAGAATATAGGATTCTAGTTTGGGGATGTCTAGAGTTCAACACTTGTTAGCAACATTTTTTTTAAGAAAATTTTTAAGGCAAGCCTTCTACCCTTCACGTCAGTAAAAATAACGGGTCAATATATGTTGATCAACATTCCGTCAAATTTTTGACGGAAATCGAAACAGAATAACCAATTTGTAATTTTTTGAGAGTACAATTATTCGATTGTAACAAAAAAAGTTTCGGTAACCACAATAAAAACCAGATCCTAGTACAATGACCAAAACATTATTTATCCCTACAAAAAAATTAATCAACTACACAAACTAAAATCTAAATCAACAATCTCAATTCAAGATTAGCATACCATCATTAAATACTAGCCAAAATTTTATTCAGTATCCACAACAGAATTTCAGCCAACAAAAAGTCCTACAACAGAATTACAAACTACTACAACAGAATTAAATGAACAAAATCCAGCTTCTAGGCAAAATTTCTAACAAAAGAAGCACCACGACATTATTCCTTCAAAATGTGCATAAACATATTTTTCTACAAAAAACAGATACAACATCTAGTAAGAACATATGAATACCTGCCCTGCTCAGTGTCAAAAGTCCAAAAATCCAACAATTTCATTACCAAAACCACTACTACTAGGAGAATTCAACATATCCTGAAAACAAAAATCCTCAATCCTACCAAACCCTTCAATAAATCCATCCAATGACCCATTATCGGAATAATTCGCCCCCAATTCTCTTTCCTCCATAACTTCATCTTCATCTTCTTCATCTTCCACCACCATCTCCACCCCTTTCCTCTTCTCATCCTCCTCCATAACAGCCGGCATATGTCCCTCAAACAATGTCATGTGCCCAAACAATTTGTCCTTGCGCGAAAAGCTCGTCCCACACGAGCATTTCCACTTTGTCTCACCACAATGCTTCAAATGGCTTTTCAAATCCGCCATTACCGAAAAACACTTCTTGTTACACCTGCTACACGAATACATTTTTGGACAATGGCTCCTCTTAAAATGATTCTTCACACAAATAACCGATTTCAAAGGCTTAAACTTTTTGTGGGATTTGTTCCTATTACAACCCATAAGCGGACACGAAAACCGTGTCCTTTTCCGGCCCAAATCAACCAATTTCTCCGGCTTGGAAAGCGCTTCCGGCGTCTTAAACTGGTTCCCATGTGCCCGCATATGCATTCGGAGATTCGCATCGCGCTTAAACCCTTTCCCACAAATTTCGCAGAAATGCACATGCTCTGCCAGCAATTCTTCTGAACCAAGCTCAATAATTTCCCAATCATCACTACTAGTTTCATCAATTATTTCCGATTTACAAATTGGGTCCACATGATTGAGATTCGGATTTGGGTCTGATGAGTTTTTGCTGAATTCGGGTGGGTTAATTTTTGAACTTGTAGAGGGTATTGGATTTGGGATAACTGGGGACTGAGAGCAGGCTATTAAGGCGGCGCCGTTGACGATGATTTGGTGGATTGCGGAGGAGATCTCGGTGGAGATCGATTCCATTTGTTGGTTTCCGATGACGGTGTCGGCGTTGACCGAGTCTGAGAGGAATTTTCGGACGCAGTCTATTTTGGCTTGGACGGCGGCGAGGTTGCAGAGTGGGATGCTGGGGTCGGCGCTTATCACCGGGGACTGGTGGCGAGAGGATCCTACGGCGGGTAAATGAGGTAAATCGCTTGACATCGTGGCGACGGGGAAGGTTAAAGATGAAGTGTTGGCTTAGTAAAAAAGAAAAAGAAAAGCGGGACTATAAGGACTAAGGAGTTCATGAAGCCGAGGTTGACCTGGCTCTTGGTTGTACTTGTCGGGAGTTGATAGATCAGAAGTTTCGCACACAATTACACGCGTGCAATTAATTTCTTCCTCCACTTGGCTGCTCAAAAATATAAAAATAAATTATTATTTTTTAGCACATGATTTTACAAAGAAGAGCTAGGGCAGAGGGGCAATGTTCTGCACTCACTCAGGGGTATTTAACAAAAATTAAATAAATTTGAATCTGAATATGAATAAAAAAATTTATTTAATAATTGATATATCTAAAATATCTGAATAATATATTTTTATTATTTTTTTTCAAAAAAAATTCAAAATTGTTATTTATAATTACTTAATATAATAGTTAATATTGTTATATGAAAAAAACTTCATTCAGTCCATTCAGCCAAAAAAATGACAATAAACCATTCGGTCAAATAAATGCGAATAGTCAATTGGGTCAAACAATTGAGGACAAAAAAATTTTCAAAACAAACGCACTTAATGGCTGACCGATTCAGTCATTCAACCATTCAGACCTAAACAAACAGTCCCTTACTTTAAAATAATTTATAAATTATCTTATATTGTAATTTACAAATAAAAGTATTCTTTCCAATTTTTTGAAAAGTTGCTATACATATGGGGACTAATTGGAAGATTAGAAGAAAAAAGTTGGATAATATTTTGAAAAGGTTGAATGACACTTCTATCTTTTCAAGTTGTCATTTACTTTTAAAGTCGTTCCTGAAATTCATTTTTCGTTAGTTAGGTCCTCAAAGTAACTTTTTGGGCATTTCTGTTTCATTTACCCGATTTGAATGTAATCCGACCCATTTATCTTTTACCCAACTCGACATTTTTTCGCACTTTTGGATCTCTAAGTTACCGAATTTAATTTTATTTTTTCAAAAAAAAAATTATTTTTTTAGAAATGAGTAAAAGTAAAAAATATATATTCAAAAAATAAATTTTGATTTTAGGAAAATAGATTTTTTATTAAAAAAATGAGTAAAATTTCATTTAAAAAAATAAGACTTTATTTTTAGAAAAATAATTTTTTTTAAAATGAGTAAATTTTCATGAAATATAGATTCAAAAAATAAAACATAAAACTTTTTATTTTTTAAAAAGTGAGTAAAGTTTCATAAAATATAGATTCAAAAAAATCAATACAATAAATCTTACTTTTTAGAAAAAATAGAATTTTTTTAAAATGTAAAATTTCAACAAATATAAATTTAAAAAAAAGATTAAAAATAAAAAGAAGTTAAAGTAAATGAGTAAAAATTAAATAAAGTAAATGAGTAAAGTTTCATAAAATAAATTTACACCTTTTAAAAAAATAAAAAAATTCTATTTACTTTTTTGAATCTATAATTTATGAAACTTTACTCACTTTAAAAAACTATTTTTTAAAAATAAATTTTAAAATTTTTATTTTATACTTTTTTTAAAAAATCTATATTTTATGAAAATATACTCATTTTAAAATAAATAAAGTATACTATATTTTTTCTTAAAATATTTTTTTTACTTTTTTTGAATATATATTTTATGAAACTTTACTCATTTTTTTAAAAAAAATTAACTTTTTTCTTCTGAAAATAAAGTTTTATTTCTTTGAATCAATATTTTATTAAACTTTTACCCATTTTTACAAAAATAAATTTTCTTTTTTGAAAACATAGTTTTTTTGTGACGCCCCCAAAATTAGGTATACATCACCCATTCTGAGTCGTCAAATACATGGTACAATATTCAAATACAACTTAATTATACAACAGTCGTGTAAAATACGACTAAACATATGCTGTGAGTTTTAATACAAATTGTAAGACCCCAACTTTTTATAAATAAAATTTAATTTCCTCTATTTATTATTTTGAAATGGTAAGGGTTGAATTGATTAATGTGGTTAGTTATGGGTAAAATACGCAAATATTTTAAATAAGCAGGTGGTTATAAAATATTCATTGTTGTCGGAGAATATTCGTTTGGTCGTGGAATATTCTTGTTGTTGTCGGGAATATTCGTGACGACTGGTAGCGATCTTTTGTGGGCCATATAGCGAAAAGCGATTGGATGAAGAAAGCGACAAGTATAAGTTGTTTATAAATAACAGCGTAGTTATTCTGAATTAACCTTTGTTGGAATACTAAATTGGTTAAAACACGATGTCTGGCGTTGTTTGCGATGAAAGAAGCTTCAGTATGCACCAATTATTGATTCTTACGTAAGAAGGCTTTACTCAATAATTGTTACGATAATTCTTATTCAATTATTTTATTTTATTGATTCAATAATTGCTGCGTTGATTTTTTATATTACTGTTGTTTCAATAATTGTCACTACACAATATTTTTCATTATCGGAGCAATAATTCATATTATCTGAATAATATTATTAGATAACATTATTGACAATGTCTAGAAAGTTCTGTCTAAGGAGAGGTTTGATCACCTAATTACGCGTCAGTAAGGAGAAATTCTTATTAGAAAACCCCCTCTTTCCTGGGAACTGCCTGGTTGTCAATATTGTGATTCTGTAATATTATTTGTGAATGATTAATTATTGATTTATATGATAAGGAAAATATTCATTTTATGTGGATATAGATGGAGAAAATTTTTAAAGTGACAATTATTGAAAAATGATATTTTATCTTTTCTGATAAAATAATTTATTATTATATTTTAATAATATAATAATGATGATAGTTTTACAATGAATGTGGTATATATGAGTAAATGAGGAGGAGTATTTTTGTTGCAATAAATACTAAAAACATGTTAAACATGTTGGTGGACCCATTTCTTGACTGAAATTTGATTATAGCCTATAAAATTGCCCGTTTATGAATTTCGGTCAATTTTTGTTTGGAATTTGGAAAAACTTTCTTCTGCAAAGTTGTAGAGAATTGAATTTCCTATAAAAACTCGCGTGATTCGAATTTTCTGATAAAAGGGCTATTTATTATGAATTATTGAAGTTCCAAAGTTCTGAAATAATTGATTTTTGAAAGTTTTAAATATTTTAATTTACAAAAACGTTTTTTTTGTGATGAAGGCTACTTGAGTGGCTGATCTTTGACTAAAATATTGGGCGTAGAAAATTTATATATATATATTATTATTATATTAAATTTTCTGCTTTTGTGTTCTAAGCATTTTCCTATAAATAGGGTGCTTAGGTTAGAATTGAAAATCACATCAGAAACTAAAGATTTCTCTCTCTTTCTCTCTCGATATATTGAGCGTATTTTTTTGAGTATTTTAGTACTTTGAGTATTGCTATACGGTGCAAGTTCTTTCAAAGACTATATCCAAATGTAAATCTTATCCTTTTGAGGTAAGGGATATTATTTTTTTAAAAAATGATATTTATTTTTTCAATATCATTATGCGAAATATTGGTTGGAACTTTTTATCAAATTTGGAACTTTTTCATGTATGGGAGTTCTTATTCACGAGTTACTATTTACGAGTTACTATTTACGAAAGTTCTTATTCACGAAGAAGCATGATGATATTTTTGTAAAATTTCTATCTTTTGGTGTTGAGATTCTTATTCACGATACTCAAGGCCTTATTCACGATATCTGAAGACTATTCACGAATACGACCTTTATTCACGAAAAATTAAATTTTCTTTTATGTCCAAGATTATCTCATTATAGTTCTATCTTTGATTGGATCTATGTTTTAGTCTTCATTCTTGAATTTTACTCCACTCTGATTATTTATGAAGTATTTTTGACCTTGGATTGTTTAAAATACGAATCCTTATTATTTGTTATTTTGCTTCACTGGATTCGTTTCTTTTAAAATATTTTTCATCATCCTCAGTCCTAAATGATGATATTACTGAATATCTTTGGCCTGTAGTGCAAAGATGAATGATTTCTGATGAATATCTTTGGCCCGTAGTGCAAAGATGAACAGGTGTTTAGATGAACATGACCAATTAATGAATATCTTTGGTCTGTAATGCAAAGATGAATATTTAATTCCAGATATATATTGATTGATGTTACAGGGATAAAATATCGACGATGAACTTTTAAATTCATATATAGAAGATAGTAGCTTGCATTCTCTACTTAACTCTTCTAATGAATTATTATTTTCGCTGCGAAGATTGATTTAAAAGCTGGTCAGTTTATCATTGTATTCTATTAGATTTTTCCTGTTGAAGACTAATGATAATTTGTTCTATGTTATCTTAGTCATAATATTCTTTACTAGGCTAGTTGAACTCACCCTTTTCCTTGTTGTTCCATTTTTCTTCTCAGGAGGCGAGAATGTAGCGAGTACTAGTCGGGGTATGGAATGAAGGTTCTAGAAAGTTGTTTTAGTAGTCTTCACCATTTTTATAAAATAATGTATCAATAATTGTAATGAGGACTTATTTGAGTGTGGATATTGTCTAGATGACAATATTTGTATTTAAACTCACAGTTTTTATGTTGTATTAATAAAGTTGTAGTTGTTTACATCTTATGTATTTGACGACTCGAATGGGTGTTGTATACTGTTTTGGGGGCGTCACGGTTGGTATCGAGCTTAGGGATATGGTATCTGGCGGAGATCGGGGAATAGTACTAGGAGGGGAGAGACGAGTAATCATTCACTAGTGTGTCATACCTAAGCTTATTTGTTGGTCAGTTGAAGCATATGGTTAATATGTGATGTGATATGTTAAATTGTTTAATTAACCCTTGTTTTATGGCAGTATTTAAGAATGACAGGTAAAAATATTAACGGTGGAGTTAATGAGACCGTGGAAACACCTTTAATCACCACCCAGGGGAACATTCAACATGAAGGCAATATTCCTCTTGTAAACAACACCACTGAGCAGACGGTGAACGACGGGATGTTTCAGAGCTTTTTGCAGCTCATGGAAAACCAGACGAGGGAGACTCGTGCACAAAATAAGGGTGGAAATGCTAGCAATGCGCGCTTATCTTATCACCAAGCGATTCAAAGAGTTGGGACCACTAGAATTTAAGGAAAGCGGATCCGATCATGGCGAAAGCGTGGGTCAAGCAAATTACCAAGATATTCGATGTCTTGGGATGCACGGAGAAACGAAGGTTCCATTCGCCACCTTTATGTTCCAGTGATGAGGCGAGACTCTGGAGGAGTCGTGAAAGCAGACCGACTGCCGACTTTCAACATGTCTTGGGAAGCGTTTGAAACTTTTTAACGAAAAATACTTTCTTGAAAGTATTCGCCATATGAAGGAGGTAAAGTTTATTAGACTAGAACAAAATAACATGACGGTGTCCCAATACGAGGCGAAGTTTGCAGAGTTATCCAGGTTTGCACCTCATTTGGTAGAGAATGAGGAACGAATGACGAGGATGTTCGTGAGAGGTTTAAAACCCGAAATTCGGCAATATCTTATCTCTCATAAATTTTCTTTATATTTAGATATTGAGATAGCGAGTACGTTCAACCAAGGGACCGCAACCAAGGTCATACCAGTGGCAGCAGTCATCGGAGCAATAAAAACCAGCGGGGAGGAAAACATTTAGACAAAAGCGGTAGCCACTCTGGTGGTAACCGTGGCCATGAAAATAGAAGAAGCGAGTCGGTGGGCGATTTTAAAAAAAGGAGATTCAACAATGACAATGTGAAGGCGTCGACCAAAGAAGAAATGGTTCCAAGGGAGGAAAACGACCACTGGTCATATGTTATAAGTGCGGAAAAGAAGGACATATCAGCCCAAACTACCCACAACAGTTTAAGGTATGTTATAACTGTGGAAAGGAAGGACATATCGCTTGAGATTGTACTGTAGTGAAACCAAGTCCAGCGGGGATGGTGACTCAAAAGGCTATCCCAGAAAAGTCAAAGTCAACGGTTCTGAAAAAAGCGTTTGTCGTGGATCGGTCAACATCGCGAGGAGAACCCAAATGAGGTGATCACGGGTAAGTTAATCATAAATTCATGCGAAGTTTATACATTACTTGATACTGCTACCCATTCATTTATCTCTCCTACTTGTGCTCAACGTTTAAACTTGACTCCGGAGAAATTAGACTTTAATTTATCCGTGGAGACTCTGTTAGGAGAAACTTTCATCACATCCACTGTTTATAAATCTTGTTTGATCCAAGTTGGCACCATCACATTACCTGTTGACCTTATCTCTTTAAAGATACTTGCTTTTGATGTGATTTTATGGATTGATTGGTTAACTACTCATCATGCCAAAATTGATTATTTTTGTAAGGTTGTTAGTTTCCATATTCCTAATCAACCTGTTGTTCAAATTCAAGCAACTAAACCATTAAAATCAATCACTGTCATATCAAGTCATAAAGCTATTCGTTTATTGAAAAACGGATGTCAAGCTTTTTTAGCCCATGTTATGGATTTGAATAAAGACACGTCAGATTTGAATAATATTCCTGTTGTTATTGACTTTCCTGACGTATTTCCTGAAGAACTTCTCGGTCTACCCCCGGAACGTGAAGTTGAATTCTTTATTGATCTTGAACCTGGTACAAACCCCATTTCTAAAACCCCATATCGAATGGCTCCTATTGAACTTCAGGAGTTAAAGGTTCAACTACAGGAGTTGTTGGACATCGGTTTCATTCGTCCTAGTACATCTCCTTGGGGTGCTCCTGTTTTATTTGTAAAGAATAAAGACGGGAGTATTCGACTTTGTATTGACTATCTGGAATTGAACCATGTCACCATCAAGAAACATCAAGTTTAACTGCAGCGGAACAAGCAATTCATTAGAAGAGTCAAGTAGAGAATAAAATCTACTATCTTCTATGATTTAAAAGGTTTTTCATCACTTTTATCATTTGAGACTCGACAATAAATAATCCACATCATCAAATCATCCCCGCACTACTAGTGCCAAAGATATTCTTTAGTATCACGACCACGAATTATCCATGCTGTGACGCCCCCAAAATAGGTATACATCTCCTATTCTGAGTCGCCAAATACATGGTACAGAATACAAATACAATCGTTAATATACAATAAGAGAGCTGTGAATTTTAATACAAATACATCTTTCTAGACAATATCCACTCTCAGAATAAGTCCTCATTACATTTATTGTCACACTATTTAATAGAATAGTGAGGACTACTAATACTATCATCTGGTCCATCACTCCGTTCCTCGACTAGTCCCATCTATATTCTCATTTCACGAAGAGAACGGTTGAAAGAAAGGGTGAGCTCAACTAGCCCAAGAAGAAATATTATGACTAAGATAATGCGAGAATAAATTATCATTAGCCTTAAGCAAGTGTTAAAGCGATACAATATAACAAACATCAAGTTTAAGCTGCGGTGAACAATAATCCATTAGAAGAGTGAAGTAGAGAATAAAATCTACTATCTTCTATGATTTAAAAGGTTTTTCATGACTTTTATCATTGAGACTCGACAATAAATAATCCACATCATCCCACCACTACTGACCAAAGATATTCATTAGTATCACAACCACACATTATTCATGCACCACAGCCAAGGATATTCGTGTATTCATCAATGGTCATGATCATGCCAACAACTATCCATCAATGCACTACGGGCCAATGAGGACTTTTACCACATCATTTGTAACATTACGGTCATGATTATATCGAATAATCCCTGGTCATAATCATACCAAGTCCATCTATGCACTACAGGCCACAAATGACTTTCAACATAATATAAACATGAGGATGATGACAATGATATAAGAATTCAATAAAACAAGTTCAAGAATTAATTTATCTAGGAACTAATAACGTCCAAACTGTGACACCCCCAAAATTAGGTATACATCACCCATCTTGAGTCGCCAGATACATGGTACAGAATTCAAATACAACTTAATAATACAACTGTGTGGTGTACAATACGACAAAACATAAAGCGTGAGTTTGAATACAAATATTGTCTACTAGCGAGTATACAAACTCAAAAGGAGTCCTCATTACAATTATTATCACACTATTTCACAGAATAGTGAGGACTACTAATGCACCATCTAGGACCATCACTCTGTTCCCCAACTAGTCCCAGTTACGTTCTCATTTCCTGAAGAGAACAGTGAAAGAAAGGGTGAGCTCAACTAGCCCAGTAAGAAATATTATGACTAAGATAATGCAGAATAAATTATCATTAGCCTTCAACAATGTTAAACTGATACAATATAACAAACATCAAGTTTAACTGCAGCGGAACAAACAATCCATTAGAAGAGTCAAGCTTAGAATAAAATCTACTATCTTCTATGATTTAAAAGGTTTTTTTATCACTTTTATCGCTGAGACTCAGCTTAATAAATAATCCACATCATCAAATCATCCATGCACTACAGGCCAAGGATATTCTTTAGTATCACGACCATGAATTATCCATGCACTACGGGCCAAAGATAATCATGTTTTCATCAACGGTCCTTATCATGCCATAAAACAATTCATCTTTGCACTAAGCCCAAAAAGAATCCATAGCCATAATCATACCAAAAACTGTCCATCAATGCACTACGGGCCAATGAGGACTTTTTTCACATCATTTATAACATTACGGTTATGATTATACCGAATAATCCCTGATCATAATCATACCAAGTCCATCTATGCACTACAGACCACAGATGACTTTAAAAAAAAATAAACATGAGGATGATGACAATGATATAAGAATTCAATAAAACAAGTTCAAGAATTAATTTATCTAGGAACTGATAACATCCAAATTGTCAACATGATCTTTGCTTTGTAGAGTAAAATTCAAGAATGCTCGAAGAATATTTCCATGAAAAGATACTGGATGAAGCGCAAATATCAAGGATATTCCACTAATTTCATGGAGTATAGAAGTCAGTTTTAACCAATTGAGTATAATAAAGAATGAAATAACAAAAGAAATCACCATGCATGCGATAGACCACAGATGCAACGAGTTATTCCAATGTAGAATAATAAATAACGGAACTAGGTAAAGTAAAAGAAACGCATGACAAGATATTCCAACGAGAATAATAAAGAATGGAACCCGGTCAAGCGTAAATCGCACCGATGGAGGATATTCAACGAGAATAATAAATAACGGAACCGGTCCCACAGAAAAGCGCAGCAGATGAGGATATTCCTACGAGAATAATAAAGAATGGAAAAAGCGGAAGAATTTCACCATGTATGCGATTACTTTGCATAGACGAGTTATTCAAAATAATAATAAAGAATGGAATAATGGAAGAATTTCACCAAGTATAGGGTAGCCACATATCTGAGTTATTCAACAATGAATGATAAAGAATGAAATAATGAAATTTTCTTCATGAATACCAAAGAAATAATACCCCTACGAGTACAACAAATAATATTCCCTACCTTAAGAAGAAAATCTTTGGATATATAAGTAGTGAAGTAGCGAGAATACTTTCTTCTTTCTCTCTATAGTTTATCTCTCAGAGTTTCGGTGAATTCGTAAGAAATAATGAAGGAATGAGCTTTATTTATAGAAAAATGGATTGCATAAGTAACTAACTCATGAAGCGGTCGAGTGATTTACTTTAATCGACTATCCATATTTAAAGCAAAATCTTTTAAATAAAATATAATATATTATATTTATAATCTAATAAAATGAATAACTTTATAAAAGATTTTACTATCTGCAAACACTATCACGAGCCTTATGCAAATACTATGCATAATAAAATATAATATATTCTAATTATTGTCTAATAAAGCGAGATAACTTTATAAAAGTATTTTGTTTTATATAAAAAAATTTATTATGCAAAATACTATGCAACACTATGTATAATAGAATAACTTTATAAAAGTATTACATTTTATATAAAAGCTTTTTCGCATTTTATTACATTAATAATACCAATAAAACAAAAACCGAGTGACTTATCACATAAGCATCAATAATCAATCTGAAGTGTCTTCTTTGTGCAACACGCAGACATATTCTTTGTCTTTACTATCGAGTAGTTCAACAGTATTAATGGTAAAACTTCCGTCGTTATTTTCAATAAAATATTTTTGTCGTTTTCTAAATCCGACAATAATTCTGTTGTGGGGTCCACCAATGATTGTGCCACCGTTACGATATTCCCCTACAAAAAGAATATTCCCCGACCAATCGAATATTATACAACAACTTGCATACTTTTCAAAATTTATAAATACTACCCACAACTATAATATTATATCATATCCACACCATAATATTCAAAAAATTATTTCGAGAAAATTAAATATTTATTCATAAAATCTGGGGTCTCACACAAATTGTCAACATGATACTGCTTTGTAAAGTAAAATTCAAGAATGCTTAGAAGAATATTTTCATGAAAAGATACTGGATGAAGCGCAAATATCAAGGATATTCCACTAATTTTATGGAGTATAGAAGTCAAAACTTTAACCAATTTGAGTATAATAACGAATGGAATAACAAAAGAAATCACCATGCATGCGGTGCTTGGCATAGATAGGTTATTCAACGTAATAATAAATAACGGAACCGGTCGTAAACGAAATTGGCAAGCGGGATATTCAATAGAATAATACAGACGGAACCGGTCCGCGTAAAAGCGCGCATGACGAGGATATTCAATAGAATAATAATAATAAAGAGCGGAACCAGTTAAATTAAGCTTTAAAAGCGCTATGAACAAGATATTCTAACGAATAATAATAAAGACAAAATAATAGAAGAATGTCACCAAGTATAGGGTAGTCGCATATCTTTGGTTATTCAATGAGAATAATAAAGAATGAAATAATAGAAGTTCTCTTCATGAATACAAAAGAAATAATACCCCTTACCGTAAAAGAAACTGAATATAAAAGTAGGAAGTCGCAGAATACTTTTCTATAGTTTCTTTATAATTCTCTCTCTAGAGTGTCAGTGAATTCGTAAGAAATAATGAAGGAATGAGCTTCTATTTATAGAAGAATGGACTGCATAGTAACTTATTCATGAACGGTCTAGATTGATTTACTTTTAAACGGATGGTCCAAATTGATTTATAATAAAATATAATATATTCTATTTAAAATCTAATAAAACAAAACTTATTATAATATATATAAATATATAAAAATTTCTCCCAGCCGTCCACGACACTTCACAACCCATAAAGATCACATAAGTCAGTCAAATTATTTTTGAAATGTTTTCATCATAGGGCCATAACAGCCATTAAGTCTTTTGTTTAGCAAAAAGACAAATATACAATACTTAACTTATTCCCACATCTCCCTCCTACGGCAACAAAATCAACCCACCTCCCTTTTTTTTCCTATCATGGCATCCCCCACCACAATTGAAAACACAAACACACACAATTAATATATATACTTCCTTCCACCATCACTTTCACCCACCACCACACACACACTCCTACACTCCAAAAGTCGTGAAGATCATGAGCACCATTTGAAGCTGGTACTCTAAAGGCTTCGTGAAAACAAACTATATGCCAAATTGAAGAAATGCGAGTTCTGGCTTGAGGAAGTAGCATTCCTTGGGCACGTGGTGTCGAAACATGGAGTAGCTGTTGATCCGGAGAAGATTGAAGCAATACAAAGTTGGGAGCAGCAAAGTCGGTGATTGAAGCACGTAGCTTTTTGGGCTTAAATTGGTTATTATCGGAGATTCATGGAAGGTTTTCTCGAATCGCTACTCCATTAACTTGATTAACTCGGAAGGATACAAAATTCGTTTGGAGCGAAGAATGCGACAAGAGTTTCCAAGAGCTTAAGCGGAGATTCATTTTAAGACTGTTAACAATACCATCCGGTACGGATGGATTTGTTATCTACTGACGATGCTTGAGGCAAAGGGTTAGGATGTGTTCTCATGCAACGTGGGAAAGTCATAGCTTTATGCCTCGCGACAACTTAAAGAATATGAGAGGAATTATCCTACTCATGATCACAGAGTTAGCGGTGATCGTTTGCGCTAAAGATCCGGAGGCACTATCTATATGGGGAGAAAGTGGAGATATATTGGACCATAAAAGCCTCAAATATTTCTTCATAAAAGGAACTCAACATGCGGCAGCGACGTTGGCTTGAGTTGTTGAAAGATTACGACCACACTATTCAATACCATCCCGGAAAAGCGAGCGTGGTAATGTAGCGTTGAGTAGAAGATCATATCGGGAATGAGTGTGATGATGTCAAGTATATGCGTAGAGCCAACTTTAATAGAAAAAGTTAAGGTTGCTCAAGCCACCCACCCCAGTGCGATGCATATGAAGAAGAAAGTACAAGAAGGAGCTATTCCTAAGGCGAGAATTGATGAAGAAGGAATACTTCACTCTAGACTTTGTGTTCCTAACGACTCTGATTTGAAGTACAAGATTATGATGGAGGCACACAATACACCATTTGCAATCCATCCTGGAAGTACCAAAATGTATCGTGATCTTCGACATACATTTTGGTGGAACAATATGAAGAGAGAGATTACAAAGTTTATCTCAACGTGTTTAACTTGTCAACGTGTAAAGGCGGAGCATCTAGTACCTAAGGGTCCATTGCAACCACTTGAGATTCCGAAATGGAAGTGGGAACACATTACCATGGATTTTGTTACGGGTCTTCCTACGGTTTCTCAAGGCATCAATGCTATTTGGGATATTGTTGATAGATTAACCAAGTCTGCTCATTTTTTGTCGATACGGGAGACTTATTCCCTTGAACGTCTTGCTCAAATGTACGTAAATGAGATTCTAAGATTGCATGGCATGCCAGTATCCATAGTTTCGGATCGTGACCCAAGATTCACTTCAAGATTTTGGGTTAGCTTGCAAAAAGCTATGGAGTGCAGATTACGATTCGATTCGCATACCATCCTCAAAGCGGAGACGGACAATCAGAGAGGACTATTCAAACTCTTGAAGATCTATTAAGACTCTGTGTCCTAGACTTCAAGGGCAGTTGGGATAAGTATTTACCATTGGTGGAATTCTCCTACAACAACAGTTATCAGGCAAGTATAGGTGTGGCCCCATTTGAAGCATTGTATGGACGAAAGTGTCGCTCTCCAGTATGTTGGGACGAGGTGGGTGAAGCAACATTGTTGGGACCCGAGTTGGTACGTATGACTACGGAAAAGATCCAAATAATTCGACAACGTATACAAACGACACAAGATCGACAAAAGAGTTATGCGGATCTTCATCGAAGGGACATAGAATTTAGTATTGGGGATCATGTATTGTTGCGTGTTGCCCCATGGAAGGGAGTTACAAGATTTGGGAAGAGAGGAAAACTCAATCCACGATTTATTGGTCCATTTCAAATTCTTGACCAAGTAGGAAATGTAGCCTATAGACTCGCGTTACCTCTCGAGTATGTCTCGTGTTCATAATGTGTTTCACATATCGTATTTCGTAAATATGTGAAAGACCGAACCACGTTATAGAGTTAGAACCGAAACGAGATAGTAGAAGACTTAACGCATCACGAAGAGGTACTGTCAAGATCTGGATAGGAAGGAGCATGTCCCTACGACAAAGGTCATACCACAAGTTAAAGTTTTGTGGAGGAATCATGCTATAGGAGATGACACGGGAATTGGAAAGCGGAAATGAAAGCGAGGTATCCTCACCTTTTGAAACACTGTGCACGTATATCAATTTTGAGGACGAAATTTCATAAGGAGGGAGGTTGTAAGACCCCAAATAATTAATAAATGAAATTTAATTTCCTCTAATTATTATTTTGAAATAGTAAGGGTTGATGTGATTAATGTGGATGGTTATGGGTAAAATACGCAAATATTTCAAAATAAGCAAGTGGTTATAAAATATTCATTGTTGTCGGGAATATTCGTTTGGTCGTGGAATATTAAATGCTTTGAGAATAATATTAAATGCATGCCAGTATGACCGTATGTGTGGCCCCCACTGAAAGCGATTGGATGAAGAAAAGCGACAAATATAAGTTGTTTAAAAATAACTTGAGCGTAGTTATTCACAGATTAATCTTGTTAAAATACTCGGTGGTTAAAACACACGGTAGCTTTGCGGTATTGCACCAATTATTGATTCTTACGTAAGAAGGCTTTACTCAATAATGGTTACGGTGATTTTATTCGATTATTTTATTTTATTGATTTAATAATTCTTTGCGTTGATATTTATATTTTTGTTATTTGATAATTGTCATTACGAGTATTTTTCATTATCGAAACAATAATTCATATTATCCGAATAATATTATTAGATAACATTATTGGCAATGTCTAGAAAGTTACATCTAAAAAGAGGTTTGGTCACCTAATTGCTACCCAGTAAGGAGAAATTCTTATTGGAAAGCCCCTCTTTCCTGAGGGCTGCTGGTTGTCGATATTGTGATTACGTAATATTATTTGTGAATAATTAATTATTGATTCATATGATGAGGAAAATATTGATTTTATGTGGATATAGATGGAGAAAATTTTTAATGTAACAATTGTTGAAAATTGAAATTTTATCTTTTTACGATAAAATAATTCATTTAAATATATATATTATTATATTTTAATAATATAATAATGGTAATATTTTATAACGAATGTGGGATATATGAGTATCTGAGGAGGAAGAGTATTTTTGTTGCAATAAATGTTTAAAATATGTTAAACATGTAATTGCACCCCATTTATTGGTGAAATTTGATTATGCTTTGTAAAATCGTGTTTGTGGATTTGGTCAATTTCATTTGGAATTTGGAAAAACTTTCTTCGCAAAGTTGTAGAGAATTGAATTTTCTATAAAAATTCATGAGTTTTGAATTTTCTAACAAAAGGGCTATTTATTATGAATTATTGAAGTTACAAGAGCTCAAAATAATTGATTTTTGGAAGTTTTAAATATTTATATTAATAAAAGCGTTTTTTTTTTTGTTGTGTGGACAGCCCTAGCATGTGTTTAATGATCCGAGATCAGTTGTCAAAGTGGGCGTGAAGATTACTAAATATATTAATATTATAATAAATTTTCTGCTTTGGTGTTTAAGCATTTTTCTATAAATAGGGTCTTGGGTTAGAATTGAAAATCACACCGTAAGCTGAAGTTTTCTCTCTATATTATCGAGTATTCTTGTGACTATTTTGAGTATATTTTGAGTATTGCTATACGGTGCAAGTTCAAGTTATAGCTTTATATCCGATATTCGGTTAAATCTTGTCTTTCCAGAGGTAAGGGATATTATTTTTTTAAGTAATGATATTATTTCTTCAATATCATTATCTTTGAAATATTGATCTGAAGTTTTTATCAAATTTGGAACTTTTGGTGTCTGAGATTCTTATTCACGTATCTGGCCTTTATTCACGATATCTGACTTTATTCACGAATCTGACCTATTCATGAAAAATAAAAATTTTTCCTTTTTCGTCTAAAATATCTATTGTGGATACTAGCTTTGATTGTATCTATGTTTTGATCATTCTTGAATTTTACACCACTATGATTATTTTTGAGGTATTTTGGACATGGATAAAACAAAGTCTGAATCCTTAATCCTTAATCCTTGTCATTTTGTTTCCTTTGGATTCGTTTCTTTAAAAATATTTTTCATCATCCTCGGTCTTAAATGATGATATTATTGAATATCTTTGGCCCTGTAGTGCAAAAGATGAATGATTTTCGATGAATATCTTTGGCCCGTAGTGCAAAGATGAGCAGTGTTTAGATGAACATGATTAAGTGATGAATATCTTTGGCTGTAGTGCAAAGATGAATACTTGATTTCGAGATATATATTGATTGATGTTACTGGGGATAAAAGATAGACAATGAACTTTTAAATTCATACATAGAAGATAGTAGTTTGCATTCTCTACTTAACTCTTCTAATGAATTATTATTTCATTGCGAATATTGATTTAAAACTTGTTGTCTATTGTATTCTATTAGATTTTTCCTGTTGAAGACTAACGATAATTTGGTGTATATTATCTTAGTCATAATATTCTTTTTTGGGCTAGTTGAGCTCACCCTTTTCCTTTTTGTTCCATTTTTCTTCTCGGGAGGCGAGAATATAGCGAATCTTAGTCGGGGTATGGAATGAAGGTTCTAGAGAGAGTTGTTTAGTAGTCCTCACTATTTTTGTAAAATAATGTATCAATAATTATGATGGGGATTTATTTGCGTGTGGATATTGTCTAGATGGCAATATCGTATTTAAACTCACGGTTTATATGTTGTAATAATAAAGTTGTAGTTATTTCGTACCATGTATTTGGCGACTCGAGAATGGGTTGGATGGAATGGACCTATTTTGGGGCGCCACATCTCGAACGCCTCAATCCTTACGAGGATGATATGCCGAAGCTAAATCAGAATCTGTGCCCATAGCTTTGCGCAAACTAACCCAAAATCATGAAGTGAATCTTGGGTCTCGATCGAAAACTATGGATATCTTGGCATACCATCTTGATCTTACAAACTCGTTTATATATATCTGACGAGCAAGACGTTCAAGTGTATAAGTTTCTCGTATCGGTAAAAAATGAGAAGACTTGGTCAATCTATCAACAATGACCCAAATCGCATCTATACCTTGAGAAACCTTAGGAAGACCGGTAACAAAATCCATGGTAATGTGCTCCCACTTCCATTCTAGAATTTCAAGTTGTTGCAATGGACCTTTTGGTACTTGATTCTCCGCTTTAACTCGTTGACAAGTTAGACACCTTGAGATAAACATCGCTATCTCTCTCTTCATATTGCTCCACCAAAATGTATGACGAATATCATGATACATTTTGGTACTCCCAGGATGGATTGCAAACGGTGTGTTGTGCGCCTCCATCATGATTTTATACTTTAAATCGGTCGTTAGAACACAAAGTCCGGAGTTGACTCAAGTATTCCTTCTTCATCGATTCTTGCTTAAGATAAGCACCTTCTTGCATTTTCTTCCTCATACGCATCACCTCCAGTGCAGTAGCTTGAGCAGCTTTAACTTTATCAATTAAAGTCGGTTCTACTCATATATTCGCCATCATCACATGGGTCCCTGGAGTCTTTAACTCTATCTCCATCCTTTGCAAGTCACACAAAATGGGCCTTTCGTTGGCAATATCGCATTCGACTTGCATATGATCTTCTACTCAACGCGCCTACTACCACGTTCGCTTTTCAGGATGGTATTGGATGGTATGATCATAATCTTTCAACAGTTCAAGCCAAAGTCATTGTCGCATGTTGAGTTCCTTTTGAGTGAAGAAATATTTGAGGCTTTTATGATCCGTAAAGATCTCCACTTTCTCCCCATACAAGTAATGCCTCCAAATTTTAAGTGCAAAGACAACAGCTGCCAACTCTAGATCATGAGTAGGATAATTCCTCTCATATTCTTTGAGTTATCGCGAGGCATAGGCTATGACTTTCCTATGTTGCATGAGAACACATCCCAACCCTCTGCCCGAAGCATCACTGTAGATGACAAATCCCTCCGAGCCAGATGGTATTGTCAGAACAGGTGCTGAAATAAGTCTCCTCTTGAGTTCTTTGAAAACCCTTCTCACATTCTTCGCTCCAACCGAACTTTATATCTTTCCGAGTCAGCTGAATTAATGGAGTAGCTATTCGAGAAAATCCTTCCACGAATCTCCGATAATAACCAAATAAGTCGGAGAAAGCTACGATTTTGATCCTTTGATTTAGGTTGTTCCCAGCTTTGAATTGTTTCAATCTTTTTCGGGTCCACATATATTCCATGACTTGAGACTACGTGCCCAAGGAATGCTACTTCCTCAAGCCAGAACTCACATTTCTTCAACTTGACATAAAGCTTGTATTCACGAAGCTTTTGGAGTGTCAGCCTCAAGTGTTGCTCATGATCTTCACGGCTTTTGGAATAAATAAGGATGTCATCAATAAAGACGACCACAAAGTGATCCAAATATTCCTTGAATACTCGGTTCATCATATCCATGAAGGCAGCAGGAGCATTAGTCAATCCAAAGGACATAACAAGGAATTCATAATGCTCGTACCGAGTTCTGAAAGCCGTCTTTGGAATGTCATCTGTTCTAATCTTCAATTGGAGATATCCGGAACGAAGATGAATCTTTGAAAAGAATTTGGCTCCTTGCAACTGGTCAAACAGGTCATCAATACGTGGCAATGGGTACCTATTTTTGATGGTGACATGATTCAACTCCCGATAATCAATACAAAGTCGCATACTCCCATCTTTCTTCTTCACGAATAGAGCAGGAGCACCCCAAGGAGAAGTACTAGGATGAATAAAGCCAATGTCTAACAATTCCTGCAGTTGGGTCTTTAACTCCCGAAGTTCAATAGGAGCCATTCGATATAGGGCTTTGGAAATGGGTTTTATACCGGGTTCAAGGTCGATACAAAATTCAATTTCACGCTCTAGGGTAGGCCAGGAATTTCTTCATGGAATACGTCAGGAAATTTCATAATAATAAAAATAACATTCAAAACTGACGTATTTTTGTTTAGATCCGTGACATGAGCTAAGAAAGCTTGACATCCATTTTTCAATAAACGAATAGCTTTATGGCTTGAGATGACAGTGATTGATTTTAATGGTTTGGTCGTTTGAATTCGCATAATAGGTTGATTAGGAATATGAAAGCTAACAACCTTACGAAAATAATCAATTTTTGCATGATGAGTAGTTAACCAATCAATCCCTAGAATCACGTCAAATGTAAGTATTTTCAATGAAATAAGATCGACAGGTAATGTGAGGGTACCGATTTGAACCAAACAAGACTTATAAACAGTGGATGTAATGAAAGTTTCTCCCAACGGAGTTTCCATAGATAAGTCAAAGTCTAATTTCTCCGGAGTAAAATTTAATCGTTGAGCGCAAGTAGGAGAAATAAAAGAATGGGTAGAACCGGTATCAAATAAAGTATAGACTTTGCTAGAGTTTATGATAAGCTTACCCGTGATGACCTCATTCGGGTTCCTTGCTTTCTGGGAGGTCACAACAAAAGCTCTCCCTTGCACTACCGGCTTTGACTTTTCTTGGATGGCCTTTGGTGCCTCCATCCTGGCTGAACTTGTCTTCGGTTAATGACAAAATCGGGCTAAGTGACCTTCTCTTCCACAATTATAACATGCTTTGGACGGCATCGCGTTGTTTGGACTGATGTGTCCCTCCCCTCCGCATTTGAAGCATATAATAGGTGGTCTTTCTCTTTCCTTAACAACGGGTGCTGGTGCTGACGTCTTTCCATCATTGTTGAATCTCCTCTTCTTGAAATGTCCATTCTTATTATTTTGGCCCAGATTACCAGAAGTGGTTACCACTTCAGCTCGCCGATTCCTCCACGCTTGTTGTCACCGCTTCGATGATCGCTCATTGGTATTATCATTTTGCACGTAATTTGCTCTTTTGATTCGTTGACTCGTTATCGTGCTCTCTACTAATCGAGCCCTATTTACAACATTTGAATACAAACACAGTTTATGAGAAATAACATGTTGACGTATCTCCGGCTTTAAACCTCTTAAAAATATTCGCGTCATTCTCTCTTCATTATCCACCAAGTGGGACGCAAACTGGGACGACTCGGCAAACTTTGCTTCGTACTGCGACACAGTCATATTATTCTGTTCCAACTTAATGAACTCCACCTCCTTCATGTGACGAATACTATCGGAAAAGTACTTGTCGTTGAATAGTTCTTGGAACTTCTCCCAAGACATTTTCAGTGCGGCAGGTTGAGTACGCTTTATCAATTTTCACCAGTAATCTGCCTCTCCTCACAACATAAAGGCGACAAAGGGAACCTTTTGCTCCCCGGAGCATCTCAAGACATCAAATATCTTGGTGATCTGCTTTATCCATGTTTCCGCTTTAAGTGGTTTTGGCTCTCCAATAAACTCCGGTGGTCCCAGCTCCTTGAACTGTTTAGCGGTGACCGTCCGAGAGTTTTTAGTGTTTCCACCTACATTTTGGACAGGAGCCCCTCTCGCCTGCTGTTGCATGAATTGCATAAAGCCTCTGAACATTCCATCATTCATTATTTGGTTAGTGTTGTTGTTTACATGAGGATAGTCGCCTTCTTGATGCACATTATCCTGATTATTGATATGTGGTGAATCAACTGTCGCCTGTGCTCCATTGCTATTCTCAATATTCTCGGATGTCATTTTCAGATACGGCTACAAAACAAAAGGTTAATTGACATGTAACATATTATCCCTATATTTTGACCGACCAATTAAATACCAAAAAAATCTTAGATAGGTTATACTAGTGAAGGAATTCCCCGTTTCTCCCCTCCTAGTTCTATTCTCACATCTTAGCTAGGGATTATATCCCTAAGCTTTGATACTAACTGTGACGCCCCCAAAATAGGTATACATCACCTATTCTGAGTCGCCAAATATATGGTACAGAATACAAATACAATCGTTAATATACAACAAGAAAGCTATGAGTTTTAATACAAAATCATGCTCTTTTAGACAATATCCACTCTCGTAATAAGTCCTCATTATATTTATTGTCACACTATATTTAATGTAATAGTGAGGACTACTAATATTATCATCCGTCCATCACTCCGTTTCCGACTGCGTTCAATTTATATTCTCATTTTCTCAAGAGAATAGTGAAAGAAAGGGTGAGCTCAACTAGCCCAAAGAAGAAATATTATGACTAAGATAATGCGTAATAAATTATCATTAGCCTTAAAGCAAAGTGTTAAACCGATACAATATAACAAACATCAAGTTTAAGCTGCAATGAACAAGCAATCCATTAGAAGAGTGAAGTAGAGAATAAAATCTACTATCTTCTATGATTTAAAAGGTTTTTCATGACTTTTATCGCTGAGACTCAGCTTAATAAATAATCCAAATCATCCCTGCACTACGGCCAAAGATATTCATTAGTATCACAACCACACATTATTCATGCACCACAGCCAAGGATATTCGTGTATTCATCAATGGTCATGATCATGCCAACAACTATCCATCAATGCACTACGGGCCAATGAGGACTTTTACCACATCATTTGTAACATTACGGTCATGATTATATCGAATAATCCCTGGTCATAATCATACCAAGTCCATCTATGCACTATAAAGCCACAAATGACTTTCAACATAATATAAAACATGAGGATGATGACAATGATATAAGAATTCAATAAAACAAGTTCAAGAATTAATTTATCTAGAACTAATAACGCCCAAATTGTCAACATGATACCGCTTTAGAGAGTAAAATTCAAGAATACTCGTAAGAATATTTTCATAAAAAGATCTTTGGATGAAGCGCAAATATCAAGGATATTCCACTAATTTCATGGAGTATAGAAGTTAAAACTTTAACCAACCGAGTATAATAATGAATGGAATAACAAAAGGAATCACCATGCATGCGCATGTACATCGCATGATGACAAAGTTATTCCAACGTATAATAATAAGTAACGGAACCAGTCAAAGCGAAATTCACATCGGCTGGGATGTTCCAAATGTAATAATACAGACGGAACTAGGTCCCACAGAAAACGCATGCATGAGGATATTCCAATGTAATAATAATAAAGACTTTTAATAATAGAAGAATGTCACCAAGTATAGGATAGTCGCATATCATTGGTTATTCCAAAGTGAGAATAATAAAGAATGGAATAATGTAAGTTCTTTTCATGAATACAAAAGAAATAATACCTCACCGTAAAAGAAGCTGAATATAAGAGTAGGAAAGTAGCGAGAATACTTTTCTATAGTTTCTTTATAATTTCTCTCTCTAGAGTTTCAAAGTGAATTCGTAAGAAATAATGAAGGAATGAGCTTATTTATAGAAGAATGGATCGCATAAGAACTAATTCATGAAGCGGTCCAGATTGATTTACTTTTTAAAGCGGACGGTCCAGATTGGTTTACAATAAAATATAATATATTCTATTTAAAATCTAATAAAAAAAACTTATTATAATATATATAAATATATAAAAATTTCTCCCAGCCGTCCACGGCACTTCACAACCCACAAAGATCACATACGTCAGTCAAATTATTTTTGAAAGGTTTTCATCATGGGGCCATAACAGCCATTAAGTCTTTTGTTTAGTAAAAAGACAAATATACAATACTTAACTTCTTCCCACATCTCCCACCTACGGCAACAAAATCAACCCACCTCCCTTTTTTTTCTATCATGGCATCCCCCACCACAATTGAAAACACACACACACAATTAATATATATACTTCCTTCCACCATCACTTTCACCCACCACCACACACACACACTACACACACACCCTACACACACCAGACACACACATGTTTTTAAATTCTACCTACACAAGTCCCTTTCATACACACACACACACACACACATATATATATATACTCTACCAATTATTTTGAAAAATAGGTAAATGGGGGGTCCATAAATTCAACAAATACTGTAGCAATAATTGAACAAAAATGAATGACTTCTCACATAAGCATCAATAATCAATAATGTGTCTTCTTTGTGCAACTATCAGATATCTTGTACTTTTAACACGGGTGTTTCAACAGTTAATGGTAAAACTTCCATAGTTATTTTCATAAAGTATTTTTGTCGTTTTTCTCAATCCGACAATAATTTCGTTAGGGGGGTCCACCAATGATTGTCAGGTTGTACGAATATTCCCTGCTAAAACGAATATTTCCCGACCAATCGAATATTATATAACAACTTGCATACTTTGCAAAATTTATAAATATTACCCACAACTATAACATTATATCAAATTCATTCTATAATATTCAAAAATGATATTTATAGAAAATTCATCTTTATTCATAAAAGTTGGGGTCTTACACATGCACTACGGGCCAAAGATAATCATG
Source organism: Panax ginseng (assembly GCA_020205605.1). Taxonomy (NCBI): domain Eukaryota; kingdom Viridiplantae; phylum Streptophyta; class Magnoliopsida; order Apiales; family Araliaceae; genus Panax; species Panax ginseng. The sequence continues at coordinate 25,738,792 of CM035145.1, forward strand.
TTTTCATCAACGGTCCTGATCATGCCATAAAATAATTCATCTTTGCACCCTTGGCCGAAGAGAATCCATAGCCACAATCATACCAAAAACTGTCCATCAATGCACTACGGGCCAATGATGACTTTTTTCACATCATTTGTAACATTACGGTCATGATTATACCGAATAATAAGTCCATCTATGCACTACAGGCCACAGATGACTTTCAACATAATATAAACATGAGGATGATGACAATGACATAATAATTCAATAAAACAAGTTCAATAATTAATTTATCCAGAAACTAATAATGACCAAATTGTCAACATGATACTGCTTTGTGGAGTAAAATTCAAGAATGCTCAGAATAATATTTCCATGAAAATATATTGGATGAAGCGCAAATATCAAGGATATTCCACTAATTTCATGGAGTATAGAAGCCAAAGCTTTAACCAACCGAGTATAATAGAATATGTGAAGCGCAGAATGGATTTTTGCGCGCCATGCAGAATCCACGTAGGATGATCATTTCCACAATTTAATAAGGAATGAATACGAAGGATCATTCACCATGCATGTGGTAATCCACATAGGCAAAGTTATTCCAAATGTAATAATAAAGAATAGAATAATGAAGGATTCACCATGCGCGATAGATCGCCATGATATGTTATTCCCAACAGAATAATAAATTATGGAACCAGGTCCGGCGTAAACGCACAGACAGGATATTTCGATAGAATAAAAAATAATGGAACCAGTCCCAGATAAACGCACGCGAGTGAGGATATTCCGAATAATAAATAATGGAACCGTGTCCGACATAAACGCATGATGCACAAGATATTCGGACGTAATAATAAAAAGAACGGAATATTAGAAGAATTTTACCATGAATGCGGTTTCAGATAAACAAAGTTATTCCAATGTAATAATAAGAATTGAATAACAACAGAATTTCACCATGTATGCGGTAGATTGCATGATGTAGACAAAAGTTATTCCAACATAATAATAAAGAATGGAATAATGTAAGAATTTTACCAAGTATAGGGTAGATCTGCGTATACAAAGTTATTCCAATGAATAATAAAGAATGGAATAATGTAAGTTCTCTTCACGAATAAGAAAGAAAGAATACCCCTTACTTAGTACAACAAATAATATCCACTACCGTAAAAAGAAGAGTATTCACGGTAGGCGAGGATATACTCAAGAAAACTTCAGACTACGTTTCAAAGCTTTATTAAACTCTAAAGAAATACACTCAAGATTATAGAAGAAGAACTCTCTCTATAGTTTCTCTCTCTAGAGTTTCAAATTGAATTCGTAAAGAAATAATGAAGGAATGAGTTTCTATTTATGTAAGAATGGATCGCATAGTAAGAACTAATTCATGAACGGTCAGATTGATTTACTTTTTAAACAGACGGTCCATATTTAAAGCAAAATCTTTTAAATAAAATATAATATATTCTATTTATAATCTAATAAAACGAATAACTTTATAAAAGTATTCATTTTATATAAAAAGATTTTACTATGCAAAACACTATCTGTGCACTACGCAACACTACGCAGGAATACCTATGCAACACTATGAAGAATAAAATATAATATATTTTATTTATAGTCTAATAAAATAAATAACTTTATAAAAGTATTACATTTTTATATAAAAAGATTTTACTATGCAAAACACTATGCATAATAGAATATAATATATTCTATTTATAGTCTAATAAAACGAATAACTTTATAAAAGTATTCTATTTTATATAAAAAGCTTTTCTATTTTATTACATTAATAGTACTAATAAAACAAAACCGAGTGACTTATTACGTAAACATCAATAATCAATACAGAGTGTGCTACTATGCAACCACGCCAGACATCTTTATTTTACTACTACCGAAGTAGTTCAACAATATTAATCAGTAGAAAACTTAGTCGTTATTTTCATAAAATATTTTTATCGTTTTTCTCAATCAAACAATAATTCCGTTCATGGGGTCCACCAATGATTGTGTCTTGGAGTTTGTATTTAATATTCCTCGACAAAAAGAATATTCCCCACCAATCGAATATTATACAACAACTTGCATACTTTTCAAAATTTATAAATACTACCCACAACTATAACACTATATCAAATCCACACCATAATATTAAAAAATTATTTCGAGAAAATTAAATATTTATTCATAAAAATCGAGGTCTCACATTTTTAATATTTTTTTGAATCTATATTTCATTAAACTTTAATCATATTATAAAAATTAAATTTTTATATTTTTTGAAAATAATGTTATAATTTTTTATTTTATACTTTTTTAATCTATATTTTATGAAACTTTACTCGCTTTTTAAAAAATAAAAAATTCTATTTTTTTCGAAAATAAAGTTTATTTTTGTTTTGTTTTTTCGAATCTATATTTTATAAAACTTTACTCTCTTTTTTTTAAAGTTTTTTTTGAGAATAAAGTTTTATTTCTTTGAATCTATATTTTATTAAACTTTACTCATTTTTACAAAAAAATTCTATTTTTAAAAAAATATAGTTTATTTTATTTATTTTTGAATCTATATATATTTTATGAAACTTTACTCATTTTTTTAAAAAATAAATCTTTTTTTATTTTTTCTAAAATTAAAGATTTATTTTTTGTTCTCGCTTTGTTGAATCTATATTTTATGAAACTTTTACTTATTTTTTTATAAAAAATTCTATTTTTCTAAAAATAAAGTTTTATTTTTTGAATCTATATTTTATTAAACTTTATTCATGTTTAAAAAAAATAAAAGTTTCTTTTTTTTGAAAATGTAGTTTCTATTTTATTTTATTTTTTGAATCTCAATTTTATGAAACTTTACTCATTTTTTAAAAATAACAAATTTATTTTTTTCGAAAGTAAATTTTTATTTTTGAATCTATATTTTATGAAACTTTGATCATTTTAAAAATAATTAATTTTGTTCTAAAATTAAAGTTAGCTTTTTTTGTTTTATTTTTTTGAATCTATATTTTATTTAACTTTAAGAACGATTTTAAAAGTGAATGACAAATTAAAAGGACAGAAGTATCATCCAGTCTTTTGAAAACGTAGAGTGATTTACATTAATATTTTGTAGGATGATTAAATTGAGATGCTACAATCAGAGATTATGCATGATGCATAATAGTCGCCCTGTGCAGTGCTGTCTCTGGCCTCGCCAGCCTTGAAGCTTGACCGAGCCAAAGCCAGGGCCTGGTCGCTAGGTTGTGGCTTTCGGTTAGCAGCTGCAGAGCCGTGCCAGACTAAGGTTAAAGCCAGCCCAAGGCCTTGGCTGATCTGGTCTTTTTTTTTAATGTTACATATTAAATATTAAAAATATAAATTAATAAATTTTATAAAAATGATGCAAAATTTTTGAGAATTATTTTATTTTAACATTCTACTACACACCAATATAAGTTGAATGATTAGAACAAAAATAAATATATTCATCTTAAATTACAAAAAAATATAATTTAGATGTAACTGGAATATAAAATAAATTGATAGAAAATATTTTAGATTACTTAAATATTGTAGATTACACTTTTATTTTTTGAATATAAAGTTAGTTTCGATTTTATTTTCTTATAGTACGTACTAGGATTGGTTGGACATATATTTTGTAAAGTTTAAACATTCATATATCTTTTCATTTATGATCATTAAACTCTTACATAGTTATATCTCAAGTATTAATTTCAGTTAGTTTTCTAATTACTTTATGGAATTTTTATTTAAATTGCTATAACAGAATACCTAAAAAATAACCAAATCATAAATCCCCCAAGAATTTACCATATCCAAATTAATGAAGAACTTGAGTATTTACAAGAAACTATCTTATTATTAATATTTAATATTAAAAATTAGTTTATTGATGTATTAATTAATGTTAATATTTAACATTAAAGTACTAAAGAATATTAATAAAATTTTATTGTTAAATATTAGTAATTTAGTATTTACAATAAATTAACTTATTATTAATATTTAATCAACTAAGTAACTAACTTATTATTAATATTAAATATACTAACTAGTTATATTCATTGAAGATGTATATTAATTAAATGTATCAACAAGAAATCAAGAATGAAAAATTAAAATTTTAAAATTTATTGATGTATTAATTAAAACTAATGTATTATAATTTATAAATTACAATAATGAATAAGTACAAATTTATACTTTATTGTTGAATAATTATAAATTTAAATTTTAAAAATTATAAATAATTGGATAAAAAATCATGTAATGTCTTAGGCCAGGCCATGCCAAATTTTTGTCTAAAAAAAGCGGCCTTTTCAAATCTTTCAAATCATCTGACAAGCCAAAAGCTTTGACAGTAGGACTTTGTGGTCGGACTCAGACCAAATCAAAATCAGGCCGCAGACCTCGAGCCTTTTATGCATCCCTATCCGGCCGAATGAATAACTCAATTTGTATTAAAAAAATTGTCAAGTCTTATTGACCTTCAAATTCTTCACATTTTTACAGTCAATCGAGTTATCTACGGATTCCATCCATTATTTAACACATAATATAATATATAATATCTTAGTTCTACATCAAAAGATATAAAAAATATTTTTTTATATATAAAGAATTAAGTTACTAACAATAAATATTTTTAGTCATAACCTTTTAATGACCAAAAAAAATACTATTGTGTTAGTGATTTAAGATTTTATTTAAATAAATTTAATTCGATTTAAACTCGAGTTTAACCCGAATTATTTATATAAGAAATTAAATTATTAATAATAATATCTTTAGTTATGACTTTTTATTTGACCGACCCGATTTGTTTCATGCTGAATAAATTGTTTAGTTTAAGAAAATCTTACTTAAAAAAAAGGTATTTAGAAAAAGTTGTGCATTTGAAAACTTTTAATTTATTTATCTTACCCTCATTTTTAATTATTTATATAAATGGTTTAACAATGATTGTATGTTGCTTATATTGAGCGAGAAATTTCAAAGTCATTGTTGATGAAGCCATTATGCAATAATTTTAAAATATAAATAATTAAATATTGATATTTTAAATTTGAATTGCATTTATATTTTTGTAATCGGTATTATATGACCACACTTATGTATGTATATATAATAAAATATTTGATGATAGAATTTTTTATTTATAACTAGCTCACTTAAATTTTTTTGGGTCCGGCTGCCGAACAAACACTTCAGTTAGAGCTGAGTAAGAAATCAAATTAGAATCGAAACCGCATCGAAAATCGTACAAACAGCACCAACTCATTTTTTAGTATGAATGCTCTGCATCTATTAATGGTCGCTTTCATATAATTCCTTTAAAATAAGCTATTATTAATATTGTCTATTGATTATACCAAAATAATTTACTTCATGTTTTCCAGAACTAATTAGCATCAATATAATTAGTCTTCCCTGATTAACCAGTAAGATTGTCCATTAGTTAGTTTTGTTTAGTATTTTCTTTGGCAATGATATTAGTAGTAATTGAGCATGATCAAAAGTTGATGGGATTAGTCTTTATTATTACGCATTTCTCATCGTTTCCTATCATTGTTTATGTAATAAATTGTATAAAATTTTGTTGTTTCAATTGGTTTTGGAATCAAAACTACACCAAATAAAATAATACCGCACAGTTTAAAATCACACCGCACTAAATTCAAGCGATTTTTATGTGCGAGTTTCAATTTGCCAAACTGCAGTTTCAAGTGTGATTTAGCTAACTTCAGCTAATATTATCTCTCTTTCCTCTCCGCTATTTTCTCTTCTCAGGACCACTGTCCCACTAGCTATTAGCATACACATTTTCCGCTTTAAATTATTAAGTATTATCAAATTTTTAAAAATTAATTAAAATCTTTTTAAACTCAAACTAATATGATTTATTAATCATTATAACATAATAAATCTTATAATTAGTAATAATTATAATATTTACTGATTAAAATAAAATGGACCCATGTCAATATAATTTAATTTTGTAAATATTTTAAATTAACTTTAAAAAATCAGTAACAGTCTTATATTTTAAAACAAAAAAAAATAATATATGGGAATATCAATAAACAAATCCCCTAGTTGAAATAAAGAACAGATATATACAAAATATTGTTTTCCTTCCTTGTATTATCGACAGACCTAGATAAGATAAAAGAAACATATATTAAGTCATACAATTGTTGTATTATATACATTAATTAGCTACATGACTTCATTCATGAGCTCCATTCATGTGTCCAGACAAACAGAAAAAATAATGACCACTATTTGCTGTTGGGAGATGGACACGACTAGGTGCATGTCATCACATTAATTTATATAAGTGACTAATATTTTTATTTGCGGAGAGTTAAAATAATTTCAAAAAATATACTACTCTTGACTGTCTCTTGAATTATTGCTAATAAAATAATATAAAAAAAAGATACAACCTTAATGACTGAGGAGGATTTGTTTGTTTTATTGCGAGTGAATAATTATAATTGGTAATATTTAAATGATGTATTCGATATGTATGTCACGTGGGTTATCAAAATATGCATGTGAACGGTATGTAAACGGTTTTATGTGATTGTAGACTTATTTCTTATCTAATCTCATGTAGTGATGATATACGTAGTAATCGTAATTCAGTAGAAAATTTTTACAATGCATAACAAAACTCTATAAAACCTAATTAAAAAGCTGAGATTACAAACCATTCCAGCCCATGATGTTAACCATTTGGGTCAACCCAACAACTTACCTGTGACAGCAGAAAGGATGAGTGGAACATAAATCCCAGCCCAAAATAAAGAGAGTTAGAATGGTGGTTAAATCATTATACATTTGCAGTCCAACTTCATGGCCCTATTTCTAACAATAATTTTTTTTAATATTAGTATTTTTTAAACTCACACACCCTTTCTTTGGCAAGAATCGAATTCTCAACCTCGTGATTACCACCATGGGTTAGGTCATACCACTGGCCAAAGATCACTCAGTAACAATAAAATTTTGACTGCACAAGAACAAAAAGGTCAAATTAAAATAACACATGTAGTCGCTGCTCATTACAGTAATGTGTAAATTTAATTAACCAACTTTATGTCAATTAACAATTACCTTTCTAAAATTTACAGTAATCTATAAATTTAATTACCCAACTTTATGTCTTATTTACGTTAGCATTATTGAAGCACCAAAAGCATCCCTATAAAGAAGAAATTTTAGGGTATCCTCTCACACAATTCAGATGATTCCTAAGAGGCAAAAAATTTAATAGCTTGCTTGTGTATAAATTGAAAAATACATTTAAGTATTCAATCAAGAAGAGCTTGCATATTAAGCATCTTCATGGCGGAGAATTGTTCCACGCTAACGCTTCATTATGGGAATTTTCAACTGATCAAAACGTTATAGTTTCTCCAATAACCTCCATGTTGGGCCATGATTATTTGGACTTATTGGGTCATACTATTTATTTGGGCTTTTGGAGTGTTGGGCCATTAAGGTGTTGAGCTATGAATTCAACACCTTAATTAATGAGGATTTGACATACTCCTGAATTAGTGGGAAACATTGATGTGATCTGAGGATAAAGATTGCATGCAAGATAATGATGTCACGAGAGATGCTGCATGCAAGGCGGTGAGACTAACATAAGTACAAGGCACTACATAGAAAGGAGGTAACATGCAAATTTAATTACACACACTAGAGCACACAACCTCCATTGTTAACCTTACTTTCGACATGTACTGATTCTCACACCGGAGTTATTTCCTGACGGCCCAAGCTGTCAAGCTCTCAGTGCTGACTCGTTTTCTGTGTAGGATTGGACGCACTTTTCGGTGATTGAGGCGCATGAAAAAATCTTAGCGTTAACACTCCCACAAGGTAACTTTCTCCATCTATTTCGTATGTTTTGAGGGTAGTGCTTTGGTGGTAGTGAACCCTCGACGAGGTCATGGTATTAAAAATTCTGAATAAGTTATATTTGGAATTGAAGAATCAAAGATGAATAGAATGACTTATTACCGTAAAGTGGAAGGAAAAAAAATAATGTTTGGTTGTTACATTTGAATGAAAAATTAAACCGTTCCATTCACACCAAATTGATAATTTTTATTCCCAAGGAGATTGTGTAATGACTCATTTTATTTCATCCCTTCTGTATTTTATTCTTATTTTATTTTTAATTTCTTCAATATAAATATAGTGTATAGAGACGTTTTGGGGATAGGGGTTTGACAAGATAAACTTGTTTTGAGAAAAGGGGCGAGCCATAATATTTTGAGCAATTCTATGTTGACAAATGTAGTTATAAAAAAATAGATACAAAACAATGTGTTATATAAGAAGGTTTGTTGATCTCTTTATTTTTCCTAGGTTCAAATGTTTGGGCCATCATTTAGGAGAAAATCTCCAGAATGCACCAGGGCGATGTGGGGAGGTGCGTCATTAAGATTGTCTGAAGAGAGATTTAGTCTCGATTAACGTGAAAGTTGATTTGAATATACCCTAAACGTTCAACAACAAAAAATCTAACAATTAATGTTTCATGATACGTGAGTGGCGTCGATGATTATAACCGGTTATAATTAAATACATCATTTTTTAATTATTTTTTAGTCACCAAAATATTATTGCAATTTGTTTATGAGGATATAATAGGAAAAACATCTATGCAGATATATAAATTAATAAATTTAAGAGGACAGAGTAATTAATGAAAGAGTTAAATTTGGAAGGGACAAAAAAATTCATAAATCAATTCTAATTATAAGTACAAAAATCTTTTTAGTTGGTGAAATCTTAGAAATATTTTTTGTATAATTTTTTGTTTTGAATGTTCATCAGCATGTGAACTATAAGGGATAGTTTGATTCAAGTTTGAATTTTTTTTGTTATTGATTTGGTTGGGTTTGGTTACTGTATGTTTGGTTTGATTAAGTTTTTGTCTTTGGGTTGTTTGATTTTCAATTGAAAATAGGATTATTTTGATTGAGTAGTTTTTGTCTTTTATTGTGATATATAGCTTACAATGATTTTGCCTTATTTTATAATGAGAAATGAAAAATAAAAAGTGATTATGAGCCTTTAGTAGTCCCTCATTTTTAATTGTCATGATTTTGTATGAATATAAAAAATAAATTTAGTTTGAAGCTTTGAACATTTGGAGAATCATTCAAATTAAACTATGACAAGTAACCGAAATAAGTTTCTAAATATTTTTTATTTGAAATTCCTTTTTTAGTTTGGATTATGAATATTTATTGCAATTTGTAAATATTATTATGATAAATTAATATTATAAATAATTCAAAATTTTTATTTTAATTTTAAAAAAAAATAATTAAAATTCGTCCCTACTTAAAAAAATTTCTTAATCCGCACGGGTTGACTCGGTATACTACTCAAATTTCTGATCTTGAAGCTCTTGGATGGGAATTTATTATCTCATTCAGTCTAAGTTCTAATGCTCACCATTTGTGTAGTGGCAACGCCGCAACGGACAGTAGAGCGGTATATACTATGACTTCAGTCGTTCTACATGAATTAATTGAAGATGGGCTAATAGCAATTTAGACCCTCAAAGTTCCACCTGTTTTATAAATTGATTCCTTAAAGTACTAATTTTTTTCGATATGGACAACATCATTTTCAGATTAAACACTAGTGGATTACCAGGGTCCTTTGTCATTGTGCTTACTTAACAATATTCTTAGAGTTCAAATTGAGAGGATTAATTAATACATGAAAAAGTTTATCTTAATTTTTGTCTCAAAACTATTGAGTTGTATTTAAAGTTGTAAAACGAAAGAAACGGTTTGAAACCGATTAAATGCTTCGACTTGACTAAAAGTTCGATTCGAACTCGATCCGAAATATAAATGATTCAAATATGAACAAATTTTAAAGTTCGACAAATTATTCGAACCTTTTTAAATTGTAATTTTCTATTGATACTTGGATAATATTCGTTCGAAAAGTTTAAACTGTTCTGGTTCGATTCGAGATCGTGCTCGACTCGATAGCTAAATGAGCCTCAATCAAACCTTATTTTATACTCAATAAATTTTATGAACCAAATTTGAACAATTCAATCGACTCAATTCATTTATGTCCTTAATTTATACATTAAGTATAAACTATAAACTACGTAGCCTAGGCCTACCCTCCACATCGTAAGATTAACTGTATATGTCAACAACTTTTAGATTTTTATTACAATGATGACTTTAGTAATCCTGCTGTATAAGCAAATACTAATATATACTCCAAATTAGAATCAATGCAGTCTTGGTCAAATTTCTGCGTTCCAACTTCAAAATTTTAATTTCCACGGTTGGCCAAACTATTTTGATCTTTTATCTTCTTTATCTTACACTTAACTAGCTAGTAATGCCTCGGTTATTCTCTTGACTTTCTTTTTTATATATATATATATATATATATATATATATATATATATATATATATATATATATATATATTTGCAGCTTTACTCAATTAATTTAAATTGGCTTACCAAAACATCTTGTCCTGTTTTGAATTATATCGAAAAATGATCGAAATGCAATTTCTTCTAATTTCCTTCTCTTGAATATTCTTTGGGTACTCCATCATCATCTTTTATTGGAAATTTTCCATATATGGATGAGCTATAAGGAAAATGAAGGAGCTTGCTTATAAGGTGGAATTTCCCAAAAAAATTAAATAAATAAAACATGGAGAACAAAATCTTAACCCAGGAGTCAAAGGACAATGAAATCCCAGGTCATCCATTTATTTTCTACTGCATGACTCCATATATATTCGACAAAAAGAAGCAATGGAGTAGAACTTTAATTCTTTTCCTTTTTATAATTACTTCCTCTTTTCTGAAAATATAATTAATTAAGAGCACAATAATATGCAAAAATGTATAAGAAAATGATATTTTGGGACGGTAGGAGTATTATAAGTAGGGACTAAACTAATTAAATTGGAAATTAGGTTAAGATGAGTAGCGAAGAACTAACTGTTTCATTAATTAACTGAATGAATAATGAATTGTTACTACAACTGTCCACATTCTTAATTTAACTTCTACTACTCCATTAAGATCACTAGCTACAGTACTAACCACTTAACTAACTCCAACTGTCAAATAGTGCGAAATACATAACTCGTGTACTTCTTGACTTCTGATCTTTTTGAATACGAGATTACGTACTGAGTGTATGTTTCGTTATACAAATTAAACGTTTAGAATGTATATAATGCATTTAAAGTGTTAAGAAGTTCAAAATGAAGTTGAAAATCTTGTCTGTCTAGAAGTAACATTGTATGATGCGCTTGATCAAGATCTAAACAATACAAACGTTACCTAGCTAGGACTTTTATATATTCGATAAATAATTAAGATCATTAATTAGTGTACGTGAGAAATGCACTACGATATTATTAATTAATTAGTAGATCTTTACAAATTCTCATCTCATTGGTTAATTATCATAATTAATGTATATATACGCGTAGTTGATATCTGATGGAAACCTTTTAATTTAAACATCTCAATGCAATATATTAATTAATCACACGATGCATGGACTCTTTTTGCATATATATAATTAACAAATGGGGTGGATTAGGTGGTGAGCTTTTCATTTCTTTTTTAACTAATATACAAAGATATATATAAAATTATATATGATATACATCAAGGCAAGTTACATTTAATTTACATTTTACCTGACCATCTTGACTTTAATCAACTATTAGCTCTCTTTTTTCAACAACAGCTCGAAATCTAGATTACTAACAAGAAGAAGAAAACTACTGTTCGACTTGTAATAGTTCTAGAACTTTTAATAAGTGACTAATTTTATATATAATGGTACGTAGTAATTTAATAAAGTGTTATAGTCAATCACTTGTTAGAAAAGGAATAAATTCACCTACTCGATCAGGAAATATATAGTGGCTTAGTGTTTCTTTTAAACCTTCTTCTATAGAATTACTGGTGTTTTTCAGGTTTACACTCTTTCAGATTACCTGCACTATATATATATCTTTCAGTTAGTTTCATGGATTGAATGGACATATTTTTGACTTATTATTATTATAGTTTGATTAAAGTGTATATTCTAAGGAGTTATTTAGTTACACTCCAAGTCATTGAACTTTTGGTGTTTTTATAATATATATGGAAAATAGCAATTATCACGTTTTCAAAGTAGGATTTTAATTTGACTGGATTAATTGTAGTATATATATAAATTCTATTTAAATTTAGGATCATATATATATATATATATATATATACACACACGTCTCGACTAAGTCAATGGAATATTTCATTGATAGAGAAAATTTTTATAAACGGACTGAAAAATAATAATTACTCTTTAAGACATTTTTGTTTCAAGAAAACTACATGACAAATAAAACTCAATACAATGAAAATTTTGAGTCTCATTTTGCTTGTAGTTATAAGTTCTCTTTAAATTTAGGATCATATATATATATATATATATATATATATATAGAGAGAGAGAGAGAGAGAGAGAGAATGTTTCATAGCAATCGGTTGATATTGACATTTATTTCAAAGAACTCAGATCTTTACAATCGTTAATTCAGAGATTCAATGACCCAAAGAGAATTTTTTTTTGCTAGTCTCCATTAAGAGTTAATGCCAGGAGTAATGTCTAAAACACCCTCACTTTAATTATATTTAAATAGTTTCAATATATAAAATATTTGTATAAATACTTTCTTAAGTAATAAGTAATAAAAATTAACATTGTCAACTATATATAATGTATTTAATTGTATGAATAATTTTTTAAGTAATAAAATTTAAGATTGTCAACTATAATTAATTATTTATTTGTATAAATAATTTCTTATGTAATATAATTTAACATTTTCAATTATTGTGACAATTTTGATTATTTAAAATTTAAACTCCATGTTATAATACAACTTGAAATTACCTTAGAACTTAATATATTGAAATTATTTAAATATAACTAAGGTGGGATCGTGGGGGTGATTTAGACATTTGAGTCTACCCATCAACAGAAGTCAAAATTCAACAAACGCTTGAAAGTAAGTTTCTCCATGCCCTCAGGTTCTCTTATAGAAAATAAAAACTTAAATATAATTAAGTGATGATTAACTAGTGAACCAATGTTTTGTTTCATAAGATAATTAATCAAAAATAATGTACAATTCGAGTCAAACTTTACCCAACCCGCCATATTTAGTTACAAATTTGACTTCCGGTACAAAATATACAATCCACCCAGTAATTTTTTTCAATTTTAATGGAGTAAGTGAAGGTAAGTAAATAAAAATTGTTTAGTTTATCTAAATAAAATATTGATTGATTGTTTTCAGTGTTTTGTATAATATAATTACTAGTGTTTTATATAAATAAATTAGAGGACTAAATATACTTCCGTTATATCAAGTGTTATTATATTCATAATTTGGCCCTTAAAAAATTTAAGCTTATAATTTACTATATAAAATGTCTAATTGCATATATAATGTAACCCCAAATTCATATTCCGGTCAAAGTTGGCCATAATACCTTAATTGTCGGCAAGACAAATAGTATTATACGGTTTGACCATATATATTAAAATACACTTTAATTTACGATTTACTACATAAAGTGTCTAATTGCATACAATATAACCCTTAAATTCAGATTCCGATCAAAATATGTCAGAATACTTCAATTGTCGGCAAAGCAAATAGTATTATACAGTTTGACCGTATTAAAATACAATTTGACTTTAAAAAAATAATTTAAGAAGTTCTTTTTATAATAACTAATTTAAAGACTTAATAATGTAAAAACAAATTTAAAAAATCTCATTATTTTTTTCCTAAACTCCTCCATCAGCATCACCATCATCAACACTTCCAACACCATTACCATCATCAACTCCTCCATCACAATCATCAATCAAACACCATTTTCTTCCCTAAACTCCAAACTTCACAATCACAGTTAACACAATAGATATATTACAAATATGTTATTAAAATATAAAATCAAAAATAAAATTTAAATATATATCTAAAATTGAAACAAACAAATTTCAAATTTAAGCACAATTTCTCTATCATCGATTACTCATTCAATTAAGATCTGGATCTGCTCACTATCACCGCAACTTTGATGATAATCTTCTGCGGAGCTTTTTCCCCCAATATAGCACACTTGGGTACCAATCATTCGATTTGAAGCAACTAAGTGCAAGAACAGGATCACCTATGTCTGAGTCTGAAAACATCGAATACAAGCATGGAGAGAATCAGATATGTGTCTCAGCTCTTCAGAAGAGAAGTAAGAGGATCAAGGAGCTCTATGAGAGATTTAAGGTTTCTGTCAAATTTTCATTAATTTATCTCTTTCTTGTTGTTCTGATTCTTATTGGTCCCATTTTTTTGCTCCTTTTTTTTTTTTTTTCAATTTCTGTTAAAATTGAATGTTAATATTGGTATAAGCATAAAACATAAAGCATAAAGAGAAGTAACACAAAAAATCATGAAAATTATCTCCAAATCCCAGAAAAATTATTGTTTTATTACATGTGTATGAATTTTTAATAATTAAAAAGAGTCTTAATTCTTCTTTATTTTTTTGTTAAACATTATTTGGTATAATTTTAAGTTTAATATTTTTAAAGTCAATATTATTTGGGGTGAATTGACTTTAGAATTATTTTAATTTTGGGAGTTTGTTGTATTTAGAAGTATTTTAATTTGGGACTAATTGTACTTAAAATATTTTAATTTGAAATTAATTGTATTTAGAAGTATTTTAATTTTTTTTAATGAAGACAACTCGTATATATGAAAACGGTCAAACCGTATTTTCAAAGTCAATAGGAATATTTTGAGGGTCCAATTATGAATTTGATAGTACTTAGTGTAACAGAAGTGTATTTAGTCATATTAAATACTTAATTAAGACCATATCGGATTCTTGGACAGGTTGGGTGTTCAGACTAATTTTGGTCGGATTCTGAAATTGAGGTCGACATTGTATCAAATTATGCACTTTAGTAAATTGTAGGTCCAAATTTTTTGGGGGGCAAATTATAAATACGATGATACGCGATGGCGAGAAGATTGGCGTCAAAGAATGACTTTTATCTCTGATGGAATTCCGTCGGATTTATACTTTTTTTGAGAGAATTATTTTCGACAGAATATTCCATTAGCATTATACTAATTCTGAGAAAATAGTAGAAAATAATTCTGTCAAAATTAAACCTTTTTCTTGTAGTGAGCTAAGAGAATAAACCATTTTATTTCCATAGCCGTCTTTACATTTTTATGAAATGAATGATTTATTATTTTACATGTCATTTTCAAATGACTTCATAGAAATGAAGATTACTTATATATAATAAATATTTTACAAAATATCAATGATTTCATTCAACTTTCGCAGACAAGGATCTAAGATATGTGTAATTTATGTCATTTTGTTGCAAAGTTACATGGATATATATATATTTGAACTCTTATCCATCACGATTCACGAATTAAAGAGCTACCACAATTTCATCTCAAATGTCTTTTCTTTCGTTTTGAATGGACTTTGTACTCATGTCACACAATAAGATGACAAACAGGTTTTTTCATGCCAAAGCTAAGAAAGTCACGAGTAATTATTACTTGTGACCTTTATATTTGTGTCTAGTATATGCTTATATTAATGGAATAACTACATCTCATTGTCTAGGATTTCTTCGGACCCGGACTTAATTTAAATTTTAAAATTAAATTGACTAATTTTAAAATTAAAATTTATTTAATTTTTTTATATACAGGTAAAGAGATTATAATTATAAGAAATTACATTTAATTTACTAAAACATCCAATTTTTAGAAAATGAAAAATATAAATAAATTTTTCTTAATTCTCCATTCTAAAATGTGTCAATTAATTGGACAAATTAGAAAATGTAGCATTACCCTATTTCAATAACTCTTTTGAGAATTGACGTGCATGGAAAATTAATGCAATCTGCCGGGATGAGTTTGATTGCAAGAAATTGAAAGGGTCCATGTAGTCTTGGGTTAGGACAGTGGTAGCTATCTATATGCAAAAAGTTAAGTGGGATCTGCATTCTTATATATATATATATATATATATATATATATATATATATATATATATATATATATATATATATATATAAACCTTCTATTTCCTAACCACTTTGGGTCCCTCTTATCATTGAGGATCCTTTTACGTCACTCTGTTGACATTAACACTTTAGTCAACTCTTGCTCTCTCATGGGAAATTAAAACATGCATGTTTCCGTAATTCTCAATGGAAAAACGAGGTCATAGGTGGCTAAAGTGCCCCAAGTTACAATAGTCAACAGCTATAAAGGGCATGTTACTATGAATTACTAAGAAGATATACTAGTACTTAATTGGAGCTACTCTTCTATATCATTCCGGCCACATTGATTATGCAATTGTCCAAAGGTTAGGTCAATATTGGCTTGGCTTGGCTTGGCCATAACTTAATTAACCATAATATATAACATATAACAAGGCATGGTAAGGGAAGATAAGAAAACATTGTGAATTGATATTTTCAACGTACGTTATAAATGTAATTATCATATGCAGTGTGAACTTATATCTTTAAAAAGGTTGTACATTGAATGTAACATTTTTTCAAGTGTAGTAATATATATCATTACCCAAAATATACTGCTAAAAAAAAGCAGTGTGAACGACAATCATTCAACTTTTTGATGAATTATTTTTCCCTTAAGATTCTTCTTAAGCTTTTGTCGCTGAGAAATGTACAGAAATGAAAGACAAGATTTTATATATTACTTAATTAATTAGGTTGATAATTTATATGTTGCTCTAGCTTGTTTGCACATAATTTCTCATGCCATCAGATCGAATCTGGATCTACGTGATTACATTATATATATATGTATAAGATGCTAATTAATTTCAAAGAAAGCAACACTTGTCTGTCTATTTGTTTGATGTTTTTGTTGATTTTATTATGTTGTATGTATAAATAGTTTCTCAATAACTAGAAATAATTATTTGCATAGCTAGGCTCTAAATAAGTTATACTTCTAAGATAGAGAGAAAAATCCAAACTTTAACATTAAAAAATATCTGGAAAAAAAATACAAGGAAAAAAAAGAGGATCGATCCTGCTAACATACATTAATTAATTACCAGTCTTTCTGTACAAAATACATATTAGAAACATATATAAACATTATATATATCTATATATAATGAACATGCAACTATTGTAAGATGTTTATACTTCTATTGAACAGTTTATACTCTAAGAAAATTACATAAAAAGGGTAGCAACTCCAAACCTTTCACACGCTTAAATATATATATTTCTCAACTAATTAAGCAATATTCTCGCTGAATAGAGGATCATCAAGAAAAAGCTCCGGCCAGAAGGAATTAGTCGTCGGATCTCCTCCATATCTAGAAGTAATACAAGTGTCCCCCGGATTCGTGATCGATGTCTCTGTCACCGGTGGAGCAACAGCCGGAGGAGGAGATAAAGATGACCAAAAGTTAACCATTTCCTTGTTTAGAGTTGTTTGGAAAGTACAAGGGTTTTCCAGATCCGGCATATGAGAGAAAGGGAGATTCATCAAATCGTGATCAATAATGGCTTGAGAAGATGGGATAGAGTTATCCATCTCATGAGCTGAAGTATTTAAAACCGGAATAATGTTATCCTTGCTATTGATTGAGGATAGTGAGCTCAAAAGATTATAAGTTTCCATCTCTGTGAGAGTGCTGGTGCTCATGTTGTTATTAGAGAAAGATGGCATGGGGGAATTATTGGTTAATGGATTTGGTTGGATAAGATATTGTAGGTATTGAAGCTTAGCCATTTGAACGGCTTCCGTTTGTAATCTCACAGCTTGTTCTTCCCATGAATGGTGTTCAATGAGTTCTTTGAGGTTTGCTAGAGCAATAAGATGAGGCAGGCTTGAGAATATATCTGTCCGAGGGCGATGAGTCATGGGATCAAACCCCATTTGAATTAGCTTCTTCTTGAGATGGGTGTTCCAAAAATTCTTGATCTCATTGTCCGTTCGTCCGGGGAGGTGTGTCGCAATTCCAGACCACCTAATGAATAAAAGAATTTATATGAAAATTAATTAGTACTCATTCGTGCAGGGCTAATTATTGCGGTTTAATTAGTAAGCTGGTCAAAGTTTTTTTTTTATGTATCTTCATTTTCTTAATTATTTCTTGTTGTATTGTGTTTTCAATGCATTGATTTTTTTTTATTGTTATAAGCAAAAAACAAAGAGAAAAAGAAAGAAAGAAAGAAAGAAGGATTGAATTACTTGTTGCCAAGGATAGAATGGAGATTGAGAATTGTTTGTTCTTCTTCTTCGGAAAACTTCCCTCTCTTAATATCAGGCCTTAAATAGTTTGTCCATCGCAATCTGCAACTCTTCCCACATCTATTAAGACCTGAAATAAGAAAAAGAGCACACGTTAATTAAACAAAGACAGAAAATGAGAGAGATTTGAGATGAAGGTACGTATATATTATAATAATTAAGATGATTACGTACCTGCAAGTTTAGGAAGGGCTCTCCAGCTGCCATGGCCATGTTTTTGTATGTGTTTGACAAGTTTATGATCTTCCTCAGGAGTCCATGGACCTTTCTTGAGGCCAGATTCATCACAACAAGGAGACCTTCCCATTTATGTCGTCTATCAAAATCTATTATGATTTTTGGGGTGCCAATAGCTCCATCCGATCTTACCAAATACCTGGAGGTGACTATTTATACTGCCGAGTCTTCTTGTCCTCTTGTTGTATGCCAATACTGTAGGACTGATGTGGGAGCCTCCCATTTGCTCGTTGACTAACCATGTCCTTTTCCACCTTAATTAAATTGACTATTATACCCTTCTTTCCTCCACCCTCCCCCCAACCCCAAACTAAAAAGTTAAATGATTTTCCAAACTAAAAAGTTAAATGATTTTATATATTACATGAGAAAATGGAAACTCAGCACTACACCTAAAAGAAAATTTTAATTATCTTTTTAAAACATAAATGTAATCTAGAACCCCTTTTTGTGGTTTTTTTTTTGGGAGGGGGATTTGATTCTCTTAAACATTAGGTTGTGATTTTGGATCAGTAAATGCCTATAATTTTTGGGGTAAGATCATCAAGACTAATTAAAATCTATGCCATGCTTGTAAATGTTAGAATGATATATATTGTTGGTTCTTCCGTCTAACATCTTAAATTTTTAGATGAGTTGATTACTTAATATGGTATCAGAGTTCTGGGTGTGCAAGGTCTTGGGTTCAAATCTTTCTAGCTGCACAATTATCTTTTATTAATTTAATAGTGCAAATGCACTTTAATTTCTCCTTTTTCTATAACAAAAAATTGTAACATCTTAATCTTTTAGATGAGATGAGTTGGTTACTTAATAGTAAATTATAATTAGAATTGCTAAGGGCAAATGTGGATATAAAGTAAGTGGAAGTGTTAAATCAGAGATTAAAGAAATGAAAAGTAAGAGAGAGAGTCTAAAGAAACAGATGGCAAATGGGCGCTGGTGGGATATAGGAACTCACTCCAGCACGCAAGAGAAAAGCATTAATCTTCCGTCATCAAATAAATATTGCATCGCATGCATCTCTCTCTCCTACGTCCGTACTACTACTATATATTTTTTCTACTTCGATTCAGAATTATACGTATATTTTTATTTTAAACTAATAAAATTACATAAATTTCTAAACATGTAATTACTTATCATTTAAGTACACTAAAAACTATCCTATAACTACTAGTCTTAGTCTATTACGGTATATTAAGAATCATTATGTCATTGTTATTATATTTCTAATAATATAAGCAATGTATTTGGGAAAAAAATACAAAAATTTCAATCCTTTTATATATAAATGTATGAATTTTGTCAGTAGTATATATATCTCTCAAATTAGGTTTAGCTCCTCTCAGGTGAGCACTGCCATGCATCCAATTCGTGGTTACTTTCTTTTAAACAATTGCAAGAAAATGTTAGGTTTTAGACGCTGATGATAAAGCTATATATATATATCTGTCAAATTAATGTGAATGAAAATAATAATAATAATAATAATAATAATAATAATAATAATAATAATAATAATAATGATGGAATACTCGTTGAAGGACGTATAAGTTTGATCATAAATCAGTTTTAATACTCCCTCGTTCATATGCCTATAATACGAATACTTTAATATGAAAATTTTATTTTCTAAAAAAAATATACCTAACATTGACTAGAAAATGGTGGAGAAAGTAATTAATCAACTAAAAATAAAAATAATAACATAATTGTCATTTTATGTCATTTTATAATCTCAAAATAAAAAATGTAACGCTAATTTTAGAATCAATTAAAAAAATGTATCTCTAATTTTGATTAAATTTAGGATATACAAGATCAAAACCACCCATTCGATAAATGTACATGTAAGCTTTGACATAAATGACATGAAGCTTAAATGAATAATGTTAATTTTAAATTTTTGTTATGAATTGCTTAAACCACAAGATAAATCTTGATGGAGGTAACCGTGGTGTATTTTCAACACCGTTATTATCGAAGAAGTTTAATTTGGCCACAAAACTTAATTGCATTAAGATAGAAACAATTAAGAAGTGAATATCACTCATTTGACAATTTGGGGAGAGCTGGTTAGGGAGGAAGTTGGTGCAGCAAACTCTTTGATTTTCACCACTTATAAACCCCAAATTAATATCTGTATTCCCCTCTAAAACCAGTAAACTCTTATGTGAGAAAACTTTGTAAAAATATTATTTTTATTTATAAAAATAACAATTCTTTAAAATATCGTATGGTATTTGGCCCAGTCGTGTGACTCGCCTCATGATATCTATGAGGTCGAGGTCGAGGGTTTGATCGTGTGTGAGGGTTCGATCCTTGATTACAGCAAAGAAACCAAATAAACTGCATTATTCCATCTGCCTTTTGTCCTCGTATACATAAAATATCATTTATAACCATTTCAAAATTTTCAATTTATTATTTTATAGAAAATATAAAATATATATGCATATGAAAAGATAAAGGCACCGTTGAGTTATTTTTCGTCCTTCAACTTTTGATTTATTGTAGTATTAGTTACTTAGGATAGACCCAACGAATTTGTATATTAAAAAAAAAATTACAAAACTTTCACAAATATAATACAAATGCATTTCTTGTCTAAAAAAAATGTTTTAATGTTGTTTTAAATTTTAATTAAGGTTGTCTCACTGAAAAATCAATATATATACGTATTTCTTTTTTTGACTTTTATGAAACATTACTCCTTCATTCCGTGACAAAAAAAAAAGACTTAATTATTGTCATTTTTTGGGGTACTTGACCATTGCCAAGGTTTGAACTTAGGATCTCCTGCCGAATTGAAATCTCTCTTAAAACACACACACACACACACACACACACACACACATATATATATATATATATATATATATATATATATATATATATATGCAGTAAGATCGAAACATTCTCGCCTAAATAGCATTCGCTTAAATAAGATTCTTTTATCAAAACGACGTAGTTTTTTGGATATGCTGTGGTGGCATTTTTTGTAAATACTGGCGGTGGCATTGTATTTACAAAAATGTCACCGCATCCTTCCAAAACGACGTAGTTTTAATAAAATAACGCTATTTGGCCGCTGAACGCTATTTAGAGAACGCTTCGATCTCACCGTATATATATATATATAAAATAATAAAAAACAGATCTTTTTATGTTATATATGCCCTTGGGTACGTCCTACAAAAAATGATACTGCAATATAGAAATTAAAGGAAAATTTTCGGGAATATAATACTACATTTTCACTAGGGGCGCGGTGGTTAACTTCATAATTCTAATAATGCAATTCCAAATTCAAAAAGTTGCAATTAGGGCAGAGATGCATACATACACATATATCATATATCATCTTTAATTATGCATCAGGCCAATATTTATTAAGAGAATCACCTTAAACCTAATATGCATGCATGCATGCATATGCTATGCATGTAGAAAATATATGTATGCATGAAACACGCACACATATGTTTATATATATATATATATATATATATATATATAAAGGGTGCAAATATTGATGGCTGTAAGTATCAAAAATCTAGGTCCAGGTTGACTTGTTCTTAGGAAGGCCATATCTTACTTCACCAGCTGCCTCTTTCAAACCTAAACTTATTCAAGTATCACATCAAAGGCCACACAGAGTCAAAATAACGACGACAAAAAAGATATTAGAAACCTTTTTCTCTCTTCTTGCTTCTTTAATTTTTCTTCCACTTGCGTCATTTAATTTGTTGTCGGCACACAAGTTTTACTCCAAAAAGAACCCGTATGCTTCTATCATTAGGTTAAGAAAAATAAGAAATTATAAACCCTAATTAAACAAAACAACACCTTCTTCACGAAAAGTTAGTTAAACATTAATTTTCACTAGAACGATATATTAGTAATATTTAAGAATAGAGAGAGATTGCTTCTTCAACTAAATTTCCTTGTCGGGCAGATGGACCACCATTACAAATCAAATATAAATAAATAAATATAGGTTTAGTTTAAAAGTGTGTGTAATGTCACATATTTATATATATACAAACAGAGATTATTTATTCATAAGAGAAAATAATCATTGTTTTAGTGTGTCAGCTAAACAACTGATTTGCTTGCTCAGTTGGGTTTCTACCCAATACATCTAAATTCAGACTTTGTATGTCTCGATTGCCACGTACATCCATCTTTAGGGTTTCATTTCCATGCAGAGTGGACGTACCCATATTTAATATCAGTATATATGTCTAATTTAAAACACCTACTTACATCAATGATTTCAGTAGAGTACAATTAATTTTTGTAGTTCTATACCTCAGCTATTTAGTCTGGAACTACATGGATTCACCTTTGGGAAGCTTGTCACAGCAACCCGTCCTAATAAATACTCTCCCTGTCCTGTCCTCTTGCAAAAAATGTCACTACTAAATTTATATCAAAAACTAACAAGGAAAAGTAAAGGTCCAAATTAATATATATATATATATACAGAACCGATCAGGTGAGGACTCTCTTACTTTGTTAAAATACGGACCTTTTTTTTTTGTTTTGTTTTTTAAAACAACTAAAAAAAATATATTTAATATTTTATGAAACTGATATTTTTCCATAATATAATGTTTTGGGCGTGATTTGAATACCTATACCAAAAAATGGTGAGTACGATGCAGAGCATTTGCACAAACTGCTTTTGTTATACGTATCTAAATCACATCCAAAACACTGTATTATGAAAAAAATTCAGTTCTATAAAATATTAACTTTTTTTTTAGTTATTTTAAAAAAAAAAAACCAAAAAAAAAAAATCCGCATTTTAACAAAGTAAGGGAGTCCTTACCTAATCCTGACCCTATATATATATATACATGGGTGGAACCAGGGGGTCTAGGGGGGTCATATGACCCCCCACCCTAGAATTTTCAGAGGTTATTTATTTATTTTTTTCTTCTTTTTTTTTGTATTTTCTTTTCTCCTTTGCTTTTTTTTTTATTTTTACTTTATCACCAAAGTGAGGCAAAAAAAGTGGTAACAATTCTCTCTGTAAACTAATTAAAAATAAAAAGCTAAAGAAATAAAACAATTTTTTTTGGATCCTACTATAGTGACCATAAGTTCACCATAATTCTATTCTATCAAGATTATTAAATATGTCTTCTTCTATTTATATTTTTTTTTTTGCTGGAATTCATTCTTTCAAGCTAATTAATTAATCCCATGAACCACAATATAAAATTTTAAATATATAATATTATAATTTGTAATTTATCTATAAAAGTAGCTAATCAGTTCACTAAAAATTTCAAAGTCTCGATTAATTATAGTCTCATAGTTAAAAAAAATAATATATATATATATATATATATATATATATATATATATATATATATATATATATATATATTTAAAGTCATATATATATATGGAGTGTCAATTACTTAACAGAAATAAAAAGGGTTAAACAAATAAGTCAGTCACCCTTCAGTATAGTTAACCATGATCTGCTTACTATAAAGGGTTAAGGTTGTTCTGTTCAGCTATGGGTTTTGTTAAACAAGTTTTACTTGTTTTGTTGTTTTGACTATTTAGACTACTGTCTGTAAGGGTTGAATAGGATTTGCGCGTATCTCATAATTCTTGATTATTGAAATCCTTCAAACACAAACAAAATATACTAGTATTAAATTAATTAGTACTTATAACAAGCTCAGTCTGCTAAATTTCCAAATTGAATAATGGCCGGCAGCCATCATCATCTTTACTCCAATACATGGCTTCCACAAGAATCAGTCTAATTAATAAATATATAAAAAGGAAATTAAGATGACAGTTCTCCTATGATCTTCTTTAATTTTCTGTGTTTGAAGCCTTCACTAAAATAAACTTGTATATCTTAGCTCTAGCTGGATCGGACTAGCTAAGCAGGTTTCTTTCGATCTCTCAAATATGTGACAGTGATAGTGACAGTTTCTAACTAACATCGTTAAGAACTTCATTAAACAAATTGGTAACAGTAAATTAACATCAATTAAACAAATAATATATAATTAAGAAATAAATCTATTACGTGTGATACACGTGAATTATATTTGTGAGTACAGGAAATACCAACTTCACCCTTTCCAACTATAATAGCCCAACAACCCTAATCGATGGAATTAAGGACCAAAGATTTGATATGAGATCGATCAAGCCATTAAATCGTATCCTTTACAATGATAATTTACATGTTGAAATACCCGCAATGTCTAAGCTAAGTCATCCATGCATGATAAACCTTATTATGCCTAAGAAATAATGTATTAATTTAAGGCTTCCTGATTCGAGACATAAAAAAAATATAGACTATATATAGTTTGAAATTTGGTTTAATTTCTTAATTCTTCAATAACACAAGGCTCAAGTCGTTGTCCCCTCCAAAGTTTAATCTGAAATCTTCATATAGACTCTTGTTCGATTGACAACAATGGCTGCTTGTTTTCTCAACCGTTATGCCCATTATTATGGAAATAGGAATCTTTATTGACTTTAGTTTATAAGCAGCCACTAATATGATACAAGATGATGATGATGTAAATTTGATGAATATGTATGGTTCAACATTGATATATATATATATATATATATATATATATATATATATATATATATATATATATATATATATATAATATCGTAAAGAGTTTTATAATGAACATGAATTTGTACTCTACTCAACCATTATATAGTTTTAGCAATCAACCACTACGTCTTATAATTTGTTAGCTTAACTTCCATCTGTAATGACATCAGGCGAACAGCTAAAGACATGACTAAAAGATGGTGAGAGTTTGACAGTTAAACCCCATTACTACAACAATAAAATCAATCAAATCTTCATAAAATTTACCAAGAAGAATCGCTAAATTATCTAGTTTGATTGTTCCTCTACATTTTTTATATTGCTAAATGATCAATCGTACGTACTAGTTGGAGATGGCAAGAGGGTTCCAAGTGAATGACAAACATTTATAGGAAATTGATATTTTTACAAGTCAAAGTATTGGTACTTTCGCAACATACTGTCTCATATGAGGGTGACCCCACTTACTAGGAGGAGTTTGTAAAATTATAAAATTTACAAGTAAATTTAATTAGACGGTTGTATACCACTTACTACTCCGACCAGGGACGGATGCTTTTATATAATAACCATTTAGATGGTGAAGAGCATAGAGAGAACCATTACTATAAACCACCAGCTGCCATCTTTATAGTTGGAGTCGCTACAGGTTAAAATTGTTATACATACTGTAATAAACACTGTGGTTTGCTTATTAATTCACCATAATATATTATTGAATTTCTTTATAATACCTCCGTCATTTTGAACTGCCTTTTCATTATATATTTTTCCGTGGAGATTTAAAAATCCAGTATTCTATTTATGAAGGTATACATCTTGGTTTACAAGTTGCAACGTAGCGCTAAACCTATATTTAACTTGGTACAAGTTGAAGCTCAAACATTATATATAGAACTTGTCCTATTATCAAACATTTTCAGTACCTAGATATTATAATATTCCCTAGCTAGCCAGTTGAGATTGAGATATCATATATAGAAAATATTCAAATTAATTACTATACTCAGAAATTCTTAAATAAATAAAAAATAGCTTGGATTCTTGAATATGCAAATACAATATTAATTTGGTCATCAACACCGTTAGTTTTGACATAAAAAAATCATTATTCAGTAGGTATAAATTAACATATACCAAGTGCCCAGCAAGGCTAGCTTACATTCAAATGAAATATTATTTTTTGGCCAATATATAATGGTAACATCAGGGGCGGAGGGGAGGGGGGGGGGGGTCATGGGGATTCACGGCCCCCTGCATTGCGAAAATTTTTTTTATGTATTAGGGAGGGTCCAATTTGAAATTCGGAAAGTTCGGGGGGTCCGAGGTGCGCTGAGAAGAAGAAGAAGGAAGGGGAAGAAAAAAAAGTAATTTTTTCTTATAACTTAGGATTGGGTTGTTTGACTTGTTTCAGAACTAGCCCACACAAAAAAAAAAATATTTCTCATGTAGTCATGTTCGTATATGTATTTTTTCTAAAAGTCATGATGGCTCATTAAGCCACTAAAAGTCAATATATTACATATGTGATATTACCAAATAACAAAGCTGCAACCACAAGTCCACATGAAAGCGTAAGCAGAGCCACGAGCACGGAGGAATTGTTCGTTCTCATGGTCTTTTCTATTTGGAGAGTGGAGCTGAAGCCATGGCTACCGCTCGACGCTTCATTGTTGTTGTCCCGCCATTTGTCTTGGGCCAGACGCCAATCGACTCCATCACTCCAACTTCTAAGGTTAGGTTCCAACATTTTTCTTGAGAATATATATAAGAAGGGACAGAATCCAAAAGTAAAGGCATTGTTGTGGGCTTGATCGATAAGATGGAAACATATGAGTTTGTATTCATTGCTCACTTGATGAAGGTAGTGTTGGGGTTGACAAATATTTTGTCACAATTTTTGCAACAAAAACATCAGAATATTGTAGAGGCCATGAATTTGGTTGTTACTACCAAGAGACAATTGCAACATCTCAGGGAGAATGGATGGGATGATCTATTAGGAGATGTGAAAGCAGCTTTTTGTTCTGAACATAATATTAGCATCCCTAATATGGAAGATAATGTTTCAGGTCGCCTTCGTTGCAAACACACATACTTTCACCACTTTCGAGTTGAGATATTTTGTCGTATTCAATTGTTTTTCTTTATTTATACTTCTAATTATGTTTTGAATATAGAAGTAATTTTATTTTATATTTTTTAGGTTGTTGATCGTATTAGTCAAGAGATGGATAATCGTTTCCTTCGAGACGAAACACGGAATTGCTCTTGTCATAGCATGTCTTGATCCTAAGAATTCATTCTCCAATTTTAGTTTTTCAAAGTTAGTTCGACTTGCAGAACTATATCCATAAGACTTTTCAATGGATGATCGAATGGAGCTTAAAGAACAACTAAAGATGTGAATTTCTGAAATGAGAGGAAATGCAAGATTTTCTAAACTAGAAAATGTTGGAGAACTTGCAACTAATATGATTGAGGTGGGATATCACACTACTTTTCATTTAGTATATCTTCTTATCAAGTTGACTTTTGTTTTATTTCGTCTTCATGATCGCTAGTGTGGAACGCAGTATTTTCTGCGATGAATATTGTTAAGACAAATTTGCGCAACAAGATGGGAGATGACTTTCTCACCGACTGTTTGGTGTGCTATATATGTCGAGAGAGATATTTTTAGGCGCATTGATAATGAAGTGATTATCCAACATTTTCAGAATATGAGAACTCGCAGTTGGATTTACCGTCTTTACGGTCCGA
Source organism: Panax ginseng (assembly GCA_020205605.1). Lineage (NCBI taxonomy): Eukaryota > Viridiplantae > Streptophyta > Magnoliopsida > Apiales > Araliaceae > Panax > Panax ginseng. Next base: position 25,766,870 of record CM035145.1, read on the forward strand.
ACTCCGAGAGAGACTCGTCGTTCTACTACAGCGTTACCGGTTCAACAGTCAACAATGTGTTTCAATTTGTAATTGATTTTTTTTGTTTCAATTGAATTTGAGTAACTAATTGAAATGTTGAATTACTTGTGATTTAGAATTATGATTTTGTTGAATGTTGAATTATTTGTGATTTAGGAATATGAAAAAAAAATCAACGAATTAAGAGGCCGTCGAAAAAAAAATTACATGCATAATCCGGACCCCCCTATTGAAATCCTCTGGCTCCGCCACTGGGTAACATTATCATTATTATGCATATAATTATATATATGTATATGTATATGGGTAATGTAGCATAGCATAACATGTATTAATTTGTTATAAATCCTTATAGAGTATACACTATATCTATACTATTGAAAACAAGAAGGAACGACTATAATGTATACTCTAAATTAAAAATCAACGTCCGCTACTATTAATAATGAGCAATGTATTAATTTTAACGTCATACAATATTATTATTAGTGGATGACACCCGTCATCTGCTACTATTAACACCAAAAAATGAGATATACTCGATTGCTAATTCTGATGAACTCTATGGATTGAGTGACACTCTATGTCAAGGAATCTTGATCGAGGAATTAAATTATTCCACAAAACTATTACCTAGCACATTTACGTACTTTGTCAATGACATAACATATTCTATATATAGCATTTCAATATCAAGATACTTTTTTTAGAAGGCTGCTAGCTAGGTGCCTCAAAAATCAACTAACAATATTAGGCAGCTACTTCGATTTTTAAGTACCTCTTTCAGGTTAATTTCCAATTAATAGAATCAATGTACGTACAAGAGTATATATTTTTTTCCAAGTAATTTCTACTACAAGAAAACAAAGAGAAATTAAATATATTAATCTTCCATCACTTTGGAAAATAAAATTCCAAAAACATTCAAAACGAAGACGAGAGAACACTGATCGAGAAATATAAATATGTATGTAAGAATTGATGTGATTAGGGTTAAGCAAATAGCAAAGGTTTATTCATATCAAATATTAATATATATATATATATATAGTTTTATATAATATAAGATGATCTTATAACAAAACCTAAAATTAGATATTGATATATAATTACCATAATGGTCCAGTTCACAATATCCAATATGATTTAAAAAAATATATTAAAATTAGTCTCCACAATCTCCAATATGATTTAAAAAAATAAATTTTAATACGATACAAGTGGTCAACCAGTTCAACATTAATCTTTTAGGATAATTGCATGAGAAATAATTGTCACCTTTTCAAAACAATTAGGTTGTTACTTGTTGACAAACTTCATCGGTTTCAGTCTTTGGATTTTTTTTTAAAACTGTCTTAATATATATATATATATATACGGTAAGGATCAACGTTATTTCTTTTAAATAAGATTCTTGCTTAAAAATAGATTCTTTTATTAAAACTACGTCGTTTGGAGGACGGACGCAGTGGCATTTTTTTGTAAATACGCGGTGACATTGTATTTACAAAAATGCCACCATGGCCCCTCCAAAAACACGTATTTAATAAATAATGCTATTTAAGGCGGAATGCTATTTAAGAAGAATGCTCTTGATCCTGACCGTATATATATATATATATGATTGTCAGAATCAAGTCATTAATTGCATCATAAATTGTAATTGCAGTTCATCGAAGATGGTGTCATAAATTAAATTGAATTTCTCCTCCAAAATTCAAAATTTATTTCTCTCTTCCCTCTCCTTCCATCTAGTATCTACTTTCCATCTTCTTCATCCCTTTCTTCCTCTCCAATTCTCTAATCCCTTCCCCTTTCATCTCTAAATTATTCATTAATTCTACTTAAATTCTAACTTAAACTATAACAAAATCACAATAAGTTGGAATCTTTTATGACCTACAAATATACAATTATCAGGATTTAAGTTTAATCATTATTACTCTTGTTGAGCATCAAACCAGCTATCAGTATTAACATTAGAGAGAGAGAGAGAGGGAACTACCAATCATATCAGACCTTTTACCTACGTAAACATTACAGAGGAACTACAAACCATTGAATTTTTATTGTTGGTTTCAAACTGAAAACAAGGTTGCAAACTCAATATCCAAGTGACAGAAATGCCCTCGTAGCAAACTCAATTTCAAACAGAACAAAAACTTTAAAATGCAGATAGATAAATAAAGGAATTTTCATGCAACAAATTAAAACATCTCAAACTGTATGCACTAACTAACTAAAATTTTAAATATTCAAATTTAATAAAATTGAGTTGATTTGTCATGAAAATATAAGAATAGCATATCCAACAAATGTACATTGACATGATATAAAAGTTGGAGGGCATACCTTAATTTAGATGATTCCAAATTAAAGAAGGAAAGGTAGCATTGAAGAAAGAGAAAATTTATAGGCAATATGAACATAAAGTTTCATATATGCAGCATAAATAAATAGTGTTGTCAGTAGGAAAGAATCTGGTCAAAGGTTGTCAATATGAACTGCAAAGTGGGAGTTAGTGAAAAAGGAAAACAAGAACACTAGGACCCAACCTAATGTACCCTCAGACTCAGATGGTTCAATTTGAAGGTTAGTAAAGGAAATGTATATTTTTTTAAAGAGAACTCAGTCTATTTCTATATCATCTAATGCTGAATTTGCACTAATTGACTGAAACAATTTCTGTGGATTCCCTAACAGACCCTGCCAACTAATGTTTAGGATGGAAAGTCCAAAAAGATTCAAATGTATGACTTTTGCTGGGTGTACTCGCCAGCCAACCCCAACTTTGACAATGTTGCTAAACAGATCAATCCATAAATTTCAGAAACTTACACTTATTCTCTCTATATAATATTCGATTTTTTCTGTATTAAACCCTCTAATGAATCTCAGACTTCAGCTTGATAAGACCAGATTAGTTCATAGTTTAAGGATCTAGGAGCCCATAATTCAGCACTAATAACTTATGATTAGACTAGTAACAGGAAGCTGTCAGTATCTCATCTAAACGACTTATAATATTTCCCAAGTCAAATGTGTTGAATATGCAGTTTTTACTCAAGGCAGAACATGGTTTCATCTACTGCACTGCCAGCTCAGGTAGTGGAAAGTTTTATACGAACAACCATCATCGTTGCAAAAACAAAAATGTCTTATGTAAACCACTGAATCAAATCAAGCACCTATGTTTCATGGACTCTTCTAAATGGGTTAAGTACATGTGACATACACCTAATACCCACACACGGGTGTAGGGGTATGTCATCCGTGTCGAACACACAACTTTACGATTGAGAAAAGAAGAAACCAATTCGCTGCAAAAGGCAAAGAAAAGAATTGTTTAATCTCGTTATAATGACTATGTAGATGCTAATTATATCGGAAATTTGCTCAAGAAATGATTTATATTTTTCAAATTTTGACAACAATTTAATAAGAACTCCAACCCTATCTATCATTAAACTCAAGATCTCTAGGTGGAAATGAAACCTCTAGGCTCTAGTCACGAAATCTCAAAGTTATAACTAACTAAGCCTGGTATGAGTAGAAGATATAACATTGCCAGCCAAGATCAACAAAAGTCCTTAAAAAGCATTGACCACTACTCAGTTTCCAACCTTATACTAAAAACATTCTTGAATCCTACAGTATTTCCTCATTCACAACTACAGGGGAGGCAGCTACTAAAATCGAAAACATTGAGCATCCTACAATAGCTCTACATTGACAACTACAGGGGAGGCATCTACCAAGCATCTAAGCCTCTCGGTAATAATATTAATTCTGCAATTAAGCAGCAGACTTCTTATAACAGCATTGTTGTTTTTTCTTTTTACTTTATTCATTTTTTTTGGTAGTGGGTAGTGGGTGGGTGGGTGGGTGGGGGGTGAGGGGGAGATAAATTAACCAGCCAATATTTCTAAAACACTTCTTCTACTATTCTAATATCATTTCTACTGTTCTCGAGGATATTTAGCCCAGATTAACCTCCATCTTTCAGTTCTGCATTTTCATTGAGCATAGCCCAACAGTTCACCAGAAAAATATACTACTACTATATTTTATACTAATAAATCTTATGAAAATATAAGTGTTCTTCCTTACATAAGGTGCTAGGAACCACAGCCTTTATATAACTCTTTTAGTTAGCCTTATCGATGTCTTAACCAGTATAGTGATGTAACATTCCTGATTCCTCACTTGTCAGCACATGTTAGCTGAGGGCACTATTCTAGCTAACATGTTATCTGTGGTCGTCCATGGAATGATCTAAGGGTGAGATTGAATAAGGCTTGGGTTTGGCCGCTAGTAGGGTCTGCGGCCAGTGCAACTCTCAGACTAATGACTATTATGCCCTCATTTTGGCTTTTCAAACTGGCCGCTAGTAGGATATGCGGCCAAAATACAGGGAACCTGCAACCAGAATACAGTGCAATAGTCAATATATATTACTTCCATCCTTAGCGTAATAAACAATATTTTGATAAGTTCTTCTAAAAAGATTTGTACATCGGTCCTCTATCATAGTGGAGAAATCTAGTTTGAACAATTGTATTGTTCAGTACAAGATCACACGAGGTAGTAATCATAAGTGGAATCATAAATTTCAGACCAATATCAGATAATAAAATTTTCACTACTTCTTGTAATTATGATTAACTATGAGATAAATTTTGAAAAAATCAACCAAAAGGATGGAACAAATGAGTAATATATACTGATTATTATGTTGTATCCTAGCCAGATCTGCGACCAAGCACATCTCCTTTTTTATTTCCCTGTATTCTGGTAGCATGTCCTACCAGTTTGAAAAACCAAAATGAGGGCATAATAATTGTTAGTCTGGCTTAGTGGGAGTTGCACTGGCCGCATGTCCTACTAGCGGTCAAGCTCAAACTTTATTCAATCTCACCCGCCTTATTCAATCTCACCCTTAGATCATTCAATAGACCACCACAGATCTGAATAGTACCCTCAACTAACATGTGTTGTGGAATAGGTCCTTATAATATAAGGTTAAGTAGGCCTAAGCTACTTACCGGATTCTTTATGTTGATTACCGAACCATACTTTGAAAAAAAAACCTTTCCTGGTATAAGAAATAATTGGAAAACAGAAAATTAAAATATAAACAGACCATAGTACCATGCTTAACATAATAACATTAATATGCTACAGTATGTGCAACTGCTTGTAATTGCAGAAATAAAATAAGGTAGTATGAAATTAAGTAAAGAAACTCATAGATAGCAACATGCTGAAGGGTAGCTCTAAACATGAGGTCGAATAGGGAAACCAGATATACATCATACATGCCACTAATCCTTTATTTCATATGAATAAAACAAACAACAAACCCAGCAATGGGAGTACAAAATGCTAATACTTAACAATTAAAATGTACATATATCAAGTAGTTGTCAATGAATGACAGTCTGTTCAAATCAAATACCAAATACATAAAAGAAAAATTACCACTTTTACACAATGGACTCCAAAATTCACATTAAAATTTCATGATGCTTGTCATATAAGAAAAGATTTCAAAACCTTAATCCTCATCTCAAGTTTCCGAATCAAAAATATTCACTGTGCCAATGCGATCACTTTCTGGCAAAACCGACCAATTTGGAGATTGAACAGCTCTCAACCAGCGGAAATCATCCACATTTGCCCAGTTCCCCGTCTCCTCATTAAGATTAGACTTCTTAAGATCTTCCTCAATCCCATCTTAACACAAACAATATGGAGCAAACCTCACCCCACTACAATCCTCAATTATAGGCCTACTCCTCGCTCTAAGATAAAAATCAGTCCCTTTAGCATGGTGTATCCTAATTTGATGAGACGCCATTACAAAAACACACCCCTCCACTTCCTCAATCAAAACAGATCCAAACACTGGCCCGACATAAACTCTACAATTCGTTAGCTTGTGAACAAACAATGCCCGCAAAGAACCCATTAACCTCACCTCACAATTTGTCAAATCCGAAAGTGTAAATTCCCCAATTTTCTCCTCATTACTCCTAAATTCCTTGACTAAAACCTCATTTTCCATGCCCTTAAATCCGGGCGAATCATGAACCCCATAAAAACTAACTTGTCCAATAGAATCAAGATTCTGAATTTTATCATCAATCTGGGTGGCATTACTGGGAAATGTTTTGGTAGTTGTTTTTTTGGTTCTGAAAGAGAATTTCTTTTTCGGGATGACTTGGGAAGTGATAATTTCCAAGGTTTGTCTGAGGTCGGAAATGGATTTGAGCGAAGCCCGGAGTTCGTATGATGGTAAGAAGTATGAGTTTTGGGCGACGAGGTTTTCGAGGTCGGAGATTGAGAGTGAAATTTTTTCGAGGTCGGATTTGGGGTCGGCGGATTGGGGGATGAGAGAGAGGGATGATTCGATGGAGAGCTTAGAACTGGAGAACTTGGAGAGAAAGGATTGCGTTGATTCGAAGGTGGCGTCGGTGTTGTTGGATTTGGAACCAGAGTTGCGAGATTCGTGGAGGCGAGAGAGACGGTCCAGCATTGCTGCGTGCTTGCGTTCGATGGCTGGGTCTAGGGTTTGGAAATCGCTGGTGGCGGTGGTAGTTGAGCAAGATTCTCCCTCCATTCCTTGAGAAAGAGAGGATTTAGTTTGCTGAATGGTAGTTCGATGAGTGATTGGTTGGGGGGTTGAGTTTCTGCCGTAGACAGACTATTGTTTCTGAATTTTGACTTTTGGACAGAAAGAAAAAAACTTTAAATTAGAAAATAATAGAAATTTTGTAATAAAAAAAATCATATGATTACTAAATTTATAATTAAAAAAAAGTTATTTTATATTTAATACTCTCCCTCTCAGAATAAAAATCTTGATTAATTTTTTGAGCATATTAAAAAAATAATAAAATTATCAATATTTAAATTTTCATTTATTTGCATACTTTTCTGCACATAACTAATAATACACCATAAATATGCACACATAATAGAAATATGAAAATAAACACTAAAGATATTATAGACAAATTATTTAAAAATAAATAAATCGGCATATGTAATTTATTTTTAGACAGAAAACTTTGACAAGAAAAAAAGGCAAGTTTTCTGTCCTTGTTTTTTTCTTTTCTTCACGGCTTTAAAACTCAAAAACCAATAGTCTGAAAAAGATGAAGAAAATAAAAACTAGAATTTTATTACAAATGGACAATGAATGGAAGTGTTTTCCTTTTGTTGATTTATTAGAAAGGAATGAAGGAAAATATATCCAAACAATAGAAAATGATATGTGAAACATTACCATTTTCAAGCTTCTCTGGTAACAAATGGAACAAGGCAATAGCATAGCTAGCTTGTCCCCCCCAAGCAAATCTAACTGTCAGATTCAAATATAGGAACCGAGTATCAAACCAACTTCTTTGGCAATGGAACATTTCAAGGTTGATCCATTCTTCGTGGACTAGTATAATCTTGATTCTAAACAGAACAAGAGGAGAATTTCATTACCTCCTCTATTGCCGCAATAGAGACTAGATGCATGACTATAGAAAAACCTTTCACTTGAAATAAATTGTAGTTGTACAGTCTGCAAATCTGATACAAAAATTGAACCAAAATATAAACTGCTAGTATCGTACGGTTAAAAATCAAGAAATGGCATCCTAAAGATTTCTGAGGTATACAAGTAGCTCATGCAGACGCGGATTCCTTTGCTTCTGCAGCAGCCTCTTCCTCTTGTAACTTCTTTAAAGATGGAGGTGGTCTGACGACGATGCTTTTCTTCCATTGCCGATCAAGCTTTCTTGACAACCTCTTGTTAATCCCTTCCACAACTTCTCTCTCCCTCTTAACAGTGAGCATACGAGCAACCTGCTTCAATATCAAGACAACACAAAGCAAAATGCAATGATTACATCATTTTTCTCCAGAATTCCTTTATACTGTCACTGGACAAAGAACTTGAATGATAAACAGAGAAATGATGGCCCGCATTAGTTATAAGTCATATCAAAATGGAATGGAAATACCAACCAACTAATCCGTCTAGTCTCCTGAGAAGCACATCTGAGGTACACAAAAGCTATATGTGCAGTGCAGAAACGGTAAAAAAATCTGTCCCCGGGCCAATCACATATTACTTTTGGAATGACCTATATGTGTTTCAAGGTTCTACTCTGATTAAATGTGTCATCGACTAATTCAATACCAGCCCACACTCGTAAACTTATACCTCGTCCTAGCTCTGAAAGGACACTAATTCAGACCATATATATTCCTTCTTAATAATCCATGGTAGCATAATGACTTGCTCACTATTTGAGGTATGATTTGCTCTATTAATTTTTGTTAGTAATACCACAAGCATAGTTGTCATGGCGTCGTCTAGGCGACAACTAGGCGTCCTGGCGTTGGAGAAGGGTAAGGCAACGCCTTGGACGCCGAACCGCCAAGGCTCACGCATTGGTAGCAGGCCCATAACTTGATTAAGTAATTTTTTACCATGACTCATCATAACCCATTGACTTTTCCAATTACCCAAGTGACTCAACCCATGACCCTACTCCTTTGATTGAATGAGAGTAATGCTCGTGAGGGAGACGGAAATGACTTCATAATTGATGACTTTGCTTGAGCTATGACTAAAAACAGAGTAGAGACTGTGTTAGTTATTATGTTTTAGGTTTTAGTGTATATAAAATTTTATTGTGTAATATACTTTTAAAATAAAATAAATAATGTATAAATTGCACATTGTTAACGACTTGTCGCCATACGGACGCCATGACCGCCTAGGCGTCCTAGCGGTCAACTACCATCGCGTCCCGCCTTGGCGCCGTAACAACTATGACCACAAGAACGCACTAAATTAACCAAAACTTGTAAATATATGAACTATGTTCTGGACTCCTGATTTCTTGCTTATAAAATGTTTCTTTCAGCCAGAAAGCAATCTTCATCTTTGAAAGGTACCTACAATATGCTGCAAATAATAATATGGCGATATATAATGACATAACAAATTGACAATAGAAAGAAGAATACCAGTAGGGACAAACAGTTTCTCTATCTTAATCAATTCTAGAATGACGTATCAACATAAACCACTTGCAAAAAATTAATTAATATGAAACAATCCATTTTTAATCTTGTCATGACTATTGCCTTAAAGTTTCCAATATCTAAGTTGTGATCCTATTTGGTCTGCATCCTATCATGGCTCTCAGCAGAAAAATTCAGATGCCCAATCTGGATACAATGTATGATTCAATTGACCGTGGCAATATGCAATCACCTATAACAGCTCTTAAACAGAGTAAAAGCATCCCAGATGAGTTAACGATAGCTATGATATAGAATGCTATAAAGACCAAATGCTTCAAAAGTCTGAACTGAGGACTATTTGGTATTGTGATTAACTAATAATGAAAGACATTTATATAATAAAGCTAACAGAAACAGATCTAAAATCATAAATATAATCATACTTGGGTGCCTATAGCGGAATCTCAAATGAATGTAGAAGATAATTGTGACCCCAAGTATCCAAACTAGTTCACACATTATCAAGACCATCCAAATGATATCTTTAAGATTATTTAGAGTAGTCAGAACAGTGAGGGAAGGAAAATAAAATAAAAAGGTGACGAAACTGCAAAGTAAAGCGAGGAAAAAACTTATTGATGAACATCAATCAAACCACATTCACTTTTACAATGTACACAATCCAATACCAATTATAGTACTACTAAATTAAGTACAATGACAAAGTTATTAGCTTTTTCTACTTTTCTTCTCCTGCTCTTTCTAAGACCAAACAGAGGGTTGGGAGCAAAATTTACCTTAATATAAGATTTGGTAAAATTTATTGAGTATAAAATAAGGTTTGATTGTCGAGCACGATCTCGAATCAAGCCCGAGTTTTGAAAAATATGATCCGAGTATCAATAGAAAATTGCAATTTAAGGTGATTCGAGTAAATTATCTAACTTTAAAATTTGTTCACTCATTTATATTTTGAGTCGAGTCGAACTCTAATCAATTTTTTTGTCAAGTGGGTACGAATCGAGCCCGAACTATTTACTCATTTTAAGGCCTGAAATATATTGCAGTTTTTTTTCTGTCTAAATTTCTGATCATTGAATCTACCAAAACCAAAACGACTTCACATTTGGGTCAGCTAATTACACCCAAATAAATAAGGGTTTCTCTTTATTATGCATACAAATTCACCAATATAAAAATTTGAGTAAACCAGCAATTAAATTCTTAGCATTAAACATTTCATCAAGCAACAAAAATGTACCCTTTTACGCATACGGCGAAATTCACTGGACTTGAACTCGTTACGGGCGGATTTCTGAAGACGAAGCATGAAAAGCTCTCCTTTAAGGTCCACTACTTCTTCGTTAATTTGTTCTGTGGTTAAGCCTCTGATCTCTTTCAATTCTTCCCCTTTTTTAGCCATCATCACCACGGAAGAAACAGAGCGTGGAGCTCGAATGCTCGGAATGCGCGTGGGGTAGACATGGGCAACTCGAATTCCGTGAAAAGAAGAATTTTTAGGGTTCGAAGAAAGGGGCTTCGGTAGAGCAGCGAAGGTAACGCTGGAAGGGGAAGCAATGGAGAGGCTCAACATCTTGTTTTCGTTCTCTCTGCGAGGGCTCCCCACCAGTGTAGATAAGGATATTTATAGTCTATTTATATAGTATTTCATTCTTCTGGTATTAGATTTGTACTGTTGTGTATTACTTTAATATAATAAGTTTATTAGTTTTTAAAAGCAAAAGAAAATAAAAAATTTAAATTATGATGTGTTTTAAGGGGTTGTTGTCATCGAGTTTATAAAATAAAAGAGTTATAATATCTTGAAGTTACAGATAAAATTTTCTTCTTCTATATTTGTATTCTTGATTAATTAAGAAGTCTTTATTTAAAAAAATAAATTATTTGTTTTCTTGAAATAAAAATCTAAAGTTACATGAGTGATTCATAAAAAACCATTAAAAAAAAAATTCCTCGCCTCTTCCATGAATAAGTTTCCCAAAAACAAAAATTATAAAATAAAACAATTTATACTTTACATTACTATTTTATTTTAATTTAACTTAACTTTTTTGTTGTATGTGAAAAATATGATACAAATTATTATTAAAAAAATTATTTGTGTAATTCAACTTTTCAACCAAATTAGTTTTCATCATTTTTTTTTATTTAGGAAACAAAATAATTGGACAAAAAATCCCAAATTTAAGACTCAAAAATACATTGTAAAAGGCAGACGGAGGTAAGTTACCAGCAAGCAGAATAACCGAGAGCGCCCTTCTTTTGCGTTTCAGACACAGCAGAAAAAATGGGATGGATCGGAGAAAAACAAGTGGATTCAATCAAATCTATTCAGATCAGACAACTCCTCACCCAAGCCATTAGTCTTGGTTCGTTCTTTGCACTTCTAACCTAACGGTGTGTGTGTATATATATATATAGACTTTACATTGTAGTTGTTATCTGAAAATATATGAAACCCAAATTTCATTTGTAGTTCTTAGATTTCTGAAACTGGTTATTAGGAATATCGATTCTTTTGTTGAGAGAAAGCTCAAATTTTTATTCAATTTAATCCAATTTGAAGCTGTTATTTGTAATATAGAGTTTAAATCAGGGAATTAGTTGTAACACTACCAAAATCTATAGCCGTGTGGGTATATGTAGATTTAGGTCATTTTGTGTATATATGTTAACTTATATTTTTTTCCAGATAAAAAGAGTGTAAATTTAAACTTTCTCTTGTACCTTAGTTTGATTGGATTGAATAGTATGAACTACTGCCACATGCTTGTTTATTGCCAACTCATCTCATTTTCTGTAAGGAACTGAGATCTGAATTCAATCCTTACTCACAATTAACCCAACACTTCAGAGGATTATGAGACAATCAGACATTTGAGAGATATTAAGGGAAGATAAGAAGAAGATTGAGATGCAGAGAGAAGTAGAGAGTAGAGAGAAGATTGGAAAATTAGAGAGAGAAACAGAACAATTCATGTCATGCATTACTGAGTGACATTACATATACTTCAAACGAAAATAGAAGTGAAATAGAAATTACAATTTTATCCTTCCTAACTCCACTCCACGATTCCTTACAACTCCACTCCACGATTCCTTACAATCCCTTCTCCTTAAAAGGTCCTTGTCCTCAAGGACGGAAAGTTGGAAATCTAGTATGTATTTCAGACCAAGTCTCCCAAGTAGCTTCAGAAGGTAGAGTGTTAGACCATTGAATTAAAACTTCAGCAACAGGTGCATTATTCTTCTTTATCAATCTGCGATCAATGACTGCAATAGGCTCAATAATGAACTGTCCATGATCATCTACAGATGGCAAGACTGGAGACACCTGTGCTACAACATCAAATTTTTTCTTTAAAAGAGAGACATGGAACACAGGATGAATTTTGGCTTGAGGTGGTAGCTACAGCTTATAAGCAATAGGTCCAATTCGTTTAAGCACTTGAAATGGCCCATAATATTTTGAATCCAACGTACTTAGATTGTGTCATACAAATTTGTTTGTAGGGTCGAACTCGTAAGTATACCATATCGCCCACATCAAAGACCCTCTCCTGCCTATGTGTGTTCGTAAAATTTTGCATCCTACACTGAGCCTTAGTCAAATTATCTTTCAAAAGTTGTAACAATTGATTCCTGGAAACACAAAACTGCCTTGTTGTAGGATCAGAAATCTGGCCATATTGATGGAAAGAAATGTGGGGAGTTGCATAACCATATAAAGCCTGAAAAGGAGTAAGTTGGGCACCACTATGGTAATGGGTGTTGTACCGCCATTCAGCAAGTGACAACCATTCACTCCAAGCCTTAGGTCTTTAACTGCACATTCATCTTAAGACTCCACACACTGATTCAATTTCTCAGACTGACCATCACTTTAAGGATGGTAAGTTGTGCTAAGTTGCAAACGAGTGCCCAATGACTTAAACAATGACTGCCAGAAATGACCAATAAATTTTCTATCCCTATCTAAAACTATTGATGAGGGTAATCCATGCAATTTATGGATGTTGTCAAGGAATACAGTAGTTATATCAGTAGCAATAAATAGATGTTTCAACCCCAAAAAATGAGCATATTTGGTAAGTCTATCTATGACTACCAAAATAGAAGTATACCCATGAAAATTAGGTAACCCTTCAATAAAATCCATGGCAATATCCTTCCACGGTGTTTCAGGCAATGTTCGAAAAAGCTAAAATCGGTACGAGGCGTTTTTCTTTGGGCTATGCGAGGTGTAAGCCTCGAGGCGGAGCGAGACGGAGCGAGGCGGAAGCCTTGATTTAAAGACCTAAAAGTCCCCAAAAAATTATGAAAAAATACTAATAAAACCATAAAATAATTCATCATTACAATTAAGGTCATAGAAGACATAAATAACCAATGTCACAGTAATGTATTATTACAAAACATCAAAATAACATAATATCATCAAGTACTTATATAGTGATCATCCATCACTATGTAAGTAATGTATCATTTGTATCTACCGGCTTGAATAATGGATCAAATCCTAGATCATCATCCCCATCACCATCATCACTATCATCACTAAGAGGATCCTCCATGGAATCATCATCGTATCTAATAGCTCTGTCATCCTTCTCATTGTCAGTGCTAAGATCCTCAAACTCAGGTTCTTCATCAACCAATTGCAATCCCTTCCCTTTATCTATAAATAAACAAGTGAATATATATTTAATCCAAATGAATGTTTTTTTAAAGAACACCTTAAAGGCAACTTGAGTAATGACACTAACCTTTTGACATAGTTTTTGACGGTAAAGTGTTTCTCTTTCTCTTTTGACTTCCTTGTTTACTACTTGTTCCCCGAGTCCCTTGCCCTCCAAGTGTAATCTCCCTCCTCCCCCAACTGTCTTCTCATTCCCATGAGTCCTTTCACCCTCTTCCATATCATCATTCCCAAAAGTTAGTCCCGAGATATTTTCATCATTTCCCCCCGCAATCCACTCATTATCAGATGACACATTTTCAACAACCAATGAATCTTCTTCTTCCGTTAATGCCTTTTTCTTGATATGCCGATCTTTCAATTTCTTATTGTACATAATGTAAGCCAATGAGTTAAGCATGGATGCGGACAGTCGATTCCTTCTCTTTGTATGTATCTATATTACAAGTAATTTAGCATTAGTGACAATGTCAGATCTCATAAAATCTCAATAAATGATTTATATCTAATAAATACCTGACTGAAAGTACTCCAATTACGCTCACACCCCGAAGATGAGCAAGTTAAACTCGTAATCTTCAATTGCAAAGTTTCTTAATTAGGAGCTTCATCTCCATACGCGATCCACCAATCAATTTGGATCAATATTAAAATATATATCAATCTTACTTAAACACGCGTTTAATCAAAATGAAAGCATAATCCAGACATTAATCAACGGTACTTACCGGGAGCACGTTTCTTACACGTGTTTTTTGGCATTTGTGTAGCCAAATAACCCTTGCCTCAATCGGAATGCATCCATTTGCAAATCAGCTTTCTCTCTTTCCACAACGTTAGGAATAAGCTTGTCCATACAAGAGTACAATCCCACCTTAACTTCCGCATTTGCATAGAAATTGTCTTCATATTGAAAATGAGGATTCAAATAATATCTTGAGAACGTCTGCAAATGACGATCTGTTGATTATCCCACTTTGCATCTATTATGCTCCATATCTCTTTATAGGCCCCCTCCTCATTATCCAGATTTTTTGCAATCTCTTCTTTTGCATTGTCCATGGCACCATATAAAAATCTCATTCCCGGCACCTTCTCTGAATCTGTCATTCTCAATACACCTATTAGAGGTTTTGTGGTCTTTATTGCATATCTCACGCTACCCCAAAAATTTCTATAACTCAATATTATTTTTCTCACCTCCTTACCTTCAGGTTTTTTTGCCCAAGCACAATTTGTCCACTCCCTAGATGTAAACATAGCCTCCAAAGGTTGTCTCAAACTATGCATACTCTACAAAGTTAAATAAGCAGTGGCAAATCTAGTGGCGGCTGGCCAAACAAAGTCTTTATTAGTGTTTGCCCTCATCAATGCCAAGACCCATCCATGATTACATATGAAGTTGCTTACGTACATAATGACATTCATCAAAAAATAATAATAATTCAAGTATTCATTGAATAAAAAAATTATAACTAAATAATAATAATAGTAATTACCTTCTTTGCCTTTGTCAAAGCATTTTTATGTTGAGGCAACTCTCCAAGCTTCTCAAGCATCAAATCAATGCAATGCGCGGCACACGGTGTCCACCACATACGTGGCCTCTTCTCCATTAACATCCTCCCCGCCGCCTTATAATTAAATGCGTTGTCAATGACTACTTGAATGACAAGGTCTTCTCCCACTTCCTCAACAACCTCATCAAGTAGTTTAAACATCAAAGTAGCATCTTTAATTGCATCAGATGCATCAACAGATTTCAAAAATACAGTTCCATGGGGGTTGTTTACAAGAAAGTTTATTAGCTGTCTTCCTCTAATATCTTTCCAACCATCCGACAAGATTGGCACCCCCGTATGTGCCCAAGTTTTTCTTACCTCCTCAACAAAGGCCTTTGTAGTCTTCTCTTCTTCCTTCAATATCCAAGAGCTAAACTCGTATTGGGTAGGGGGTTTCAAAGCACGACCATAGTTTCCAATAGATCGACACATATTTATAAATGAAGGACTATCAGCAACATTGAAGGGAATTCCGTTTTCAAAGAAGAATCTACCTATATCAAGACAAACTGCATTACGAGCCTCCTTTGAAAATACGGTACGCCTTGTAGTAGCATCATCATCACCAAAGATCAACAACAAATCATCCATGGGGTCCCGAACTCCCCTCTCGGAGGCACTACCCACACTTGAACCTCCCATTCCCAAGGATGGATGACTACCATAATAAGACCTACTTTGTATTTTTTCAGCTTCATCTCTTTGTCTTTCCTCTTTGGAGTCCATATTTTTCTTCATATATGAAGCAAGCTCTTCCTTCACTTCGCTTGGTACTTTTTTGCAAGCCTCGACGTTATTAACAAGATGATTTTTCAACCTTGTAATCCCTCCTTTGCAAATTTTCTTACAAAAATTGCATTCCACGTATAAATGAGCTTTATTAACTCCCGGAGCTGCAGTGCCATATTTCCAAGCTGGATCTTTTCTACCCATAATAATAATTCACTGTAATAATAATAAAAAATTGTTATTACATTTTGATAACAACATTATGGACAACACTAGTCATGTACTCATGTTAACATTGATAGAATTTAATATTGTTCAAAAACTGAATATAAATTTATAAACTTGCCTAACAAATTAATTCACAGGGCATCACCAACAACATTAACATGATGACCAAGAGTCCAAGTTCAAGACCACAAATTTATAAACTTGTCTAACAAATTAATGGAATATCATTCTCATAAATATATATACCAATTGTACTTTCAAAAACTCAGATCAATTGTGACTCAGGAATTAGGCTTTATTTTACACTAACCTGTCCTTGTTACAAAATTAGATATACAAAATTCTAATGTTAGACTATAAAATGAAATAAAGTTTCTTTGAAATTAGTGGAGCTAAAGTCAAAGATCGTAAAAAGTAAGCAGAGACGAGAGAGAAAGGAGGAGGAGCCAAAGAAGAAAAAAAAAAGCAGATGGGATGCATGAAGGAGGAGACTTGAAGGAGACGACCCAGAGGAAGAAGGAGAAGGAGAAGCAAGGTTCGACATACCTGCGATGGTCGACCTTCGATGGTCGAAGGAGTCGATGGTCGATGGTCGAAGGAGTCGATGGTCGCGGTCGATGGTCGATGGTCGATGGAGTCGTCGATGGTCGCAGTCGATGGTCGCGGTCGAAGGAGTCGATGGTCGCTGCGAAGTCTTCCACTCTTCAGTAATGGTAAGTAGAGTTGAATCATATATTTAGGTCTTTTTTAAAGCCAAGTTGAGGCGCACGCCTCGCGACGCCTTGAGGCGCAACGCAAGCTTCGATAGGAAAAGGCGCAGGTTGCTATAATTCCAAACTAAGCGGTAGCCTCCCGAATCATTTCTTCCGCCTCGCTACGAGGCGCGCCTCGAGCGCTTTTTCGAACCTTGGTTTCAGGAATAGGCAAGGGTTGTAACAACCTAGGAGTAACACTAGTTTCATGCTTGCTTAGCTGACAAACCTCACATTCTTTTACAAATGTGATCACATCAGACCTTAGAGTGGGCCAATAAAAATATTGAGATATTCTTTCAAAAGTACATTTGTGCCCTAAATGCCCCCCAATAAGAGAACTGTGAAATTCTTGTAAAAGTTTGTGCCTTACCTCTGAAGAATTTTCCACAACCAACTTACCCTTATACTGCAGCCTTCCATTCACAAAAGAATAATCAGGTACTGAGGAAGGACTCAGTACTAATTGAGAGATAATTTGTTGCAGGTCTGCATCAATTGCCCATGTTTTAGCTACATCTTGAACCCATTTAGGTAATACTGTAGTGAGAGCTGAGCAATTTTGAACACCAGTCTCCATTCCACACAGGATTTTCAACAAGCTGCCTTGACAATCCATTCTCCTTGCCTTTCTTGTACCATATCTCGTAATCTAGTCTCATGAGCTTGGTAATCCACTTTTGCTGATTAGTAGTAGTAATTCGTTGATCCGACAAATACTTAAGACTTTGATGATCTGTTTTATAATGAATTTGTTGCCCACTAGATAATGTCTCCATTTCTGCACTGCATATACAACAACCATCAGTTCTTTCTCATAGGTCGATAATCCCAAATGCTTAGGAGCAATGACCTTGCTTAGAAAAGTAATTGGTATGTCCCTCTGCATTAATATTGCTCCTATATCAATACCACTAGCATCAGTCTCTACGACAAATGGTATGGTAAAATCAGACATAACTAAAGTTGGAGCATTAACCATAGCTTTTTTAAGATTGTCAAAAGCTACCTCAGCCTCAGGACTCCATTGGAACTGATCTTTCCTTAACATGTTAGTTAATGACTTACTAAAGAAACCATAATGCTTAATAAATTTTCTGTAGTTGCCTGTTTAACCCAAGAATCCTCTTAAACTCTTAAGGTTCATGGGCTTGGGCCACTGAACCATACACTCCACCTTAGTTGGATCAGTTGATACTCCTTCAGAAGTAATGATATGACCAAGGTATTGTACCTTTTGTGTAGCAAAGGTACACTTGGACACTTTTGCATCCAATTCATGGTGCCTTAACAATTACAAAGTCATCTCAACATGTTCCAAATGAGACTCATAAGTGGGACTGTAGATCAGAATATCATCAAAGAAAACCAAGATGAATTTCCTCAAATAAGGAGCAAACTCAGTATTCATGAGACTCTGAAAAGTGGTTGGTGCATTAGTTAATTTGAACGGCATTTCTTTAAATTCATAATGACCGTCCTAAAAGCAGTTTTAAGAATATCTAAAGGATGGACTCTAATTTGGTGATAACCCGACCTCAAAACCAACTTAGAATACCATTTTGCACCATGAAGCTCATCTAACAACTCATAAATTGCAAGTATAGGAAACTTATCCTTAATAGTAACATCATTTAAAGCCCTATAATCAATACACATTCTCCATGTGTTGTCATGTTTTTTAACCAACAAAACTGGAAAAGCAAATGGACTACTACTGTTTTGGATAACCCCAGTTTTTAGTAAGTCAGCAACAATTTTCTGATTTCTGAACATAAGGATATCTGTAAGGCCTCAAATTAATCGGTTGGCTACCCTCCTTCAAGTTAATAGGGTGATCATGCGATCTCACAAGAGGCAAACTTTGTGGTTCTGCAAATATATCAGAAAATGAAGCTAACAACTCTTGCAATTTAGGACAAGAAGGATTCACAGGACTGCACTCCTCACACTCCATAATACCATAGAGATACCCAAAAAACCCATGGGAAGTTGTTTGTAACACCTTCTTAAATTCTCCGGAATTCATAAGGTGTATAGTAGGGGTAACATCTGTGTTTTCACTATGTAATGTTATTAATTCCTTGGTTTGATAAAACTGAAGTTGTAATTTGTTGAAGTCAAAAATAACTAGACCTGCGGTTTTCAACCACTGAACCCCGAGTACTGCAGCAACTCTTCCCAAAGGAAGTACCCTCATCTCAGTAGTTAAGTCCAAATTCTGAACCAGCCAATTGAAATCAGTACACACTTAAGTGATGTGTACCTGAAAACCATCAGCCACATACAATGTTACTAGATTAGTATCATCAAGCTTGACCTCAAGTCTCTTAGCAGCTTGTGAATCCAAAAAATTCCCAATACTCCCACTATCAATAAGGATACTCACTGGTTTACTATTCGATGTTCCTTGCACTCTAATAGTGTTATTTGCATTGTGGCCTGACAAAGGATGTAAAGTTATTTGAACATCATCTAACTTACCATCTTGTAGCAATGTATTTTGCTCTGCCTTTGATACCAACTCTGGTTCACACACAGTTTGTTCACCTGAATCCAAATTTAGTTCATCTGCCTCGAAAGGTATCATCATAAACTAGTGAGGTTGCTTGCATACATGTCCTAGAACAAAAGGTTCATCACATGAAAAACATAGGCCTTTCCTCCTTTTCTCAGATTTGTTCCTTGGTCAAATTCCTAATAAGTAAGGATTTTTTAGGTTCTGCTATATTAACTCCCATTCTATTATTTGCATTCGTATTTCCAGAATTCCCCATTCCTCCACCACTAGGAAACCTTTGCCCACCAGATGCTACCATAGAAGTTTTGTTTATCGGATTAATGTTAGTAGAAGGTCTCAACAGCTCTGCTCCTTTTAATCCAAGCTTCTAATTTGGCTTCCTCAACTCTAGCTAAACGAATAACTTCCTTAAGAGTTGTAAAACCCAACTCCTGAATACCTAACTGAATCTCCTCACGTAAACTACCAACAAAACAGTCAATAAAGAATTCTTCATTCAATTTAGAATTCTTTATTAAAGCCCAACCCCTGAGCTCTTCAAATTTAGATCTATATTCATCCACTGTTCCTGTTTGTTGCAATTTTTTGAGTTCAACTATGGGATTAACTTTAGTCTCAGGACTAAATCTAGTCAATAGTTCGTCAATTAACTCATTCCATATCAATTCAACTACTTTCAACAAAGCTAGAGTACCCATTCTCAGCTTCTCCCTCAAGGTGCATAATAGCTAAGTAAAGCTTCTGATTCTCAACAACATTATGATGAGAGAACAATTTATTACATTTCCGAATCCATGACCTAGGGTTAGTACCATGGAATTTAGGAAATTCAAATTTGATCGTGTGAAATATTCTTTCACTGTTACTGAATGAAGAAACACCTCCTCCATAAGATCCAAGTACAGATTCAGTAGGATGCTGAGTTGAAGGTGGAGGAACAATACCTGAAGGATGTTCGTCAACTCCAGATGGACTCAAACCTTGTTTCTGATTCTGAGCTAATAACATAGCTTCAAATCATTTCAACATATGTTCCAATTTCTCATCGAATCCTCTCTTCAATGTTTCCATGTTTCCACAGAAGATTGTAGGTGATTTTGAAAATTATGAACATTACTCTCTAAATTAGTTAATCGTTGATTATTAGTAGTCATGGCCGCCGAACGATCTAACTCTGATACCAAATGTAAGGAATTGAGATTTGAATTCAATCCTTACTCACAATTAACCCAACTCTTAAGAGAATTATGAGACAATCATAGATTTGAGAGATATTAAGGGAAGAGAAGGAGAAGATTGAGATACAAAGAGAAGTAGAGAATAGAGAGAAGATTGGGAAATTAGAGAGAGAAACAAAACAATTCATTTCATGCATTACTGAGTGACATTATATGTATTTAAAAAGAAAATAGAAGTGAAATGAAAATTACAATTTTATCCTTCGTAACTCCACTCCACGATTCCTTACCAACTCCACTCCACGATTCCTTACATTTTCTTGTTATTTTCTTTTAACTTGATACTCCCTCCATTTCGAAATCGTAGTTTACTTTTGAAAGTGATGATGTTTTTAGAAAATTTTGAATGTAACATAATCAATGACTAAGTTCTCAACTTACTTAATTCTAATGGTATTTGGTAGATTGATTCCCTATAAAAAATAGTTTCTCATTTTGGGATGTGAGGAGTATTAATATTAAATTTCAGGACAATTACAAAGTTCCGAAAGTCACCCATTCCTATTCAATACTTTTTCCTTGTATATAATAGGGTAGTACGACTCATTTTGAATATGACTTGGCCATCATTTTTTTCACTATTTCCTCATTTGTTTTGGCACTTGATGCACAGACTTTTCTTTCTCTTGAAACTATAGATGTTTTTCTTCAATGTAATATTCCTTCAATATCTGGTGTTGAACTTTTTGCACAATTTAAGTGGATTTTCATGTACATGAATTTTTTGTACTCGCATTATTGAGTCTTGTTTGAGTATTGAAGGCTTTATTAGTGCTCATATTAAGGAAGAGGGTTTAAGATTTTCATTTGCGATCACATTTCAGGTATGATTGTCACATCAGCACTGATAATTTGGAAAGGTTTAATGTGTATAACTGCAAGTGAATCACCAGTTGTTGTTGTGCTTTCTGGAAGCATGGAACCTGGCTTTAAGAGAGTAAGTGCTTTAGTAGAATAATTATTGCAATGGTTTCTTCTTTCTCAATTTGACTTTGGCGAAGTGTGATGTGTTTTGAGGTTGTTTTAGCCAAGCAGTTCATTTAAAGACTGAAATAGGTGATTTCTTGTGAGAAAAAGCGCTTGTTATCATACCAACACTACCTTGGTTCTTTCTTCTGATATGTTTTAGACATAAAATCTACCTGTCTTGTATCACCTTTAGAACTATATGTACAAGCTCACAAGTATACATACAATTTAAGTTGATCCGCATTACATTTTTGTTAACCATATGCATCTTTTTTAGTTTGAATACAATGGCTAAACAAATCCTTGTAACGTCCTACGTCTCATACACTCTGAGTCATCACATCCTAGTGTTGTCCATATGATACAAGGCAGTACTGTATTAAGTCTCTCACACCCCTCTTTTTGTGCAAAATAATGCTTTCTGGATAAAACTAGTTATCTCCATTGTTTAAAGAAACTATCTTTCCTATTTCATGCATGAAACCAGTGTATGCACTTTTTGTTGTAACACTGTTATACTAAGTTACCATTATATAATCTTGCAGGGTGACATTTTATTCTTGCATATGAGCAATGATCCTATTCGTGCTGGAGAAATTGTTGTATTTAACGTTGATGTAAGTTCCCTTATTTCTTCTTTCCATTTCTAGCATGGGATGCTTGTCAATTCTTTTCTCTGTTTTATATTTTAGGTAAGCCCTTGCATAGCTAATATAATAGTTGTAGGATGCTTCAGTTCTGGTCTATGTCAATTACTTGCATGTTAGATGAGATTCCAAGATTCTTTCGTACCAACAATTTCTCTACAAGTCTGGGAAATAAAATAGGACAGAGATCTTAAACATAAGTTCTGCCAAGAGATTTTTTTGTTTTTTTGCTTAAATTTAGTCAGTAACATCCATGTTAACATGGATCTTGGTTATCTACCAGCGGTTTGTTGCTTTTTGTCTGTACTATGAACAAGATTTCAGCTCCATGGCCAATGATCAACAAGCATAGATTTTTTTTTTGGGTGGGGTGTGGGGAGGGAGGGAGAACCTGACAGCATAGGTAATAAACCTTATACTTATTTATTGTTTTGAT
This sequence comes from Panax ginseng, assembly GCA_020205605.1. Classification (NCBI taxonomy): domain Eukaryota; kingdom Viridiplantae; phylum Streptophyta; class Magnoliopsida; order Apiales; family Araliaceae; genus Panax; species Panax ginseng. The sequence goes on from CM035145.1 coordinate 25,789,726, forward strand.
AAGAAACTCGGTCATATTGAGTCCCTCTTGAGTCTTCTTTCCTTTTGGTTGCATTTGGTGTTTCTGGAATCTATTACTGTGCACGGACTTTTTGGGGGAGTTTGCATTAGGAGCCTAGTGTTGTTTTTGGTAGGCTCTTTGTATATAAGGTGGAACATTGGTTTCTTGGGGCTTAGGATCATAGGTGGGTCTTTTTCCTTTATGCTCTTCTATACTTCTCATGTTCTCGTGGTTCGCCTGATTTGGTGCTTTTGGTGGATTTTATTTACTAATATATAAACAAGAAAAGGTGAAACAAAATCAGACAATTGGTTAGGATTAAGAAACATAATTTCAAAGAATAAGAGATCTGCCAGTGGACTTGAGAAGTAATACACACAAAAGAAATTAAATTGCTCATTGCAGTGCAACTGAGAAATAGAAAAGTATCATGATATCCATCTTTATGTAGTGTGTGACTAACCAACAGTCAATTCTCTTTAGCATCCTTAAGAGGATCAGAAATGAAATCAATTGGTAATGAGTTGAGTAGTCCACAAGGATTATAGATTACAATGCAAGTAGACTTGGCAAAATATAGTTTTGGTTTGGTTTGGTTTGGTTATGGTTTACAAAATGTGGTTTTGATTCCATTAAGAACAAAAATTATATTAACTGTTTTTGATAGGCTTAAATATGTTTCACTACCCTAAACTATATATATTCTACTTTGGTGATCCACTTTTTAATTTTTTTAATTAGATGATTCAACTATTGATTTATTTCAATTTCATTCAATTGAGGCTGCCACGTCAGAAATTGCTAACGTGGTTGTCTTGGTAGGCCATAGTTGATCTGATGTATAACAAAAAAATAATATTTTAGTTTTTGATTAAACATTTATTATACATTAAAGGGCAAAATGGTCAAATCTCTTTATATTAACAATTAAATCTAAACATTTCCTTCTCTTAAACTAAATCAATTTCAAATCAAAACAATCAGATCTAATAGATTGGAAACAACACAAGATGGAAACAACCCAAGATTTCTCAGCCACAAACAAAGAGATTAATAACAATAAGCACGAAATCAGAGGTAACAAAAACCAAATCATTACCATCAAAGACATAAAATCAAACCCCAAACACCAACAAGAAAAAGATGAGCTGATTTCGTTGATGAACTAATTTCGTTTGGATCTAGGAAAAAACGATTGAAATTTGGAGCGGCAATGGTTAAAAATATGGAGGATGCTCACAAATCCTCACATCTACTTCTCTTTCTAGATCTCGACGCATCCCGATCTAAGCTTGGGGTGTCTATTTTCCGATCCAAATCTGGGGGTCTGTTTTTCGATCTAAGCCGGCGACATCCAGATCTAAGACGGAGGAGGGTGGAGGGAGGAGATAGAGAGAAAGATATTGATGTCGGGTTTAAGATGAGAGGATTTGGGATGATAGAGAAGCGGAATTCTCCTCAAACATCATCCAAAGGGTTCATCATCTATCGATGAATTGAATGAGATTTGGTCTTGTTTTGTTTTAATGTAGATTAAAAGACTGAAAACGATTTTGACATCGAGAGAGAAGGGTGAATTTTGTTGACTGAAGTTTTGATTTTTTTTTCAAATTGAAGGGATTTTTGTCGATTGAAGTTTTGAGTTTTGTGTGGATGAATGAGATTTTTGAAATTTCTAGGTTTCGTTATAATTAAATTTTTGGGTTTGGTAATTTGGTCGATTTTTGGGTTTGATAATTTGATTTAATAAAATAATTTTTGTTTTATGATCCAGTTTGAAGAAATGAGTTGTTAAGTGGTATTGATATTAGTGTAATATGTAATACTTATGCATTTACATGTTTACCTCTTATTTACTCAAAAATATGTCAGAAAATCATTTAATAATATTTTTTTATTACACATGTCTAGTAATTGATCACGTCAGCAATTTCTGACGTGACAGTCTCAATTGAATGAAATTGAAAAAAATTAATAGTTTAATCATCTAATTGAAAAAATTAAAAGGTGAATCACCAAAGTGGAATATGTCAGATAGTTTAGGGTAGTGAAACGTATTTAAGCCTTTTTAATATGGGTTAGAACCAAATTGTTATAGGTCCAATATGGGTTAACCATTTTTCAAATCTCAAGTTTACTATTATAATGGTCCAATGAAACAAATTATTTATTATATCTAATTTTTATCTCCTTTAACTTCTCTCTCTAATTTTTTTTAGATTCTCTCTCTAAAACTTTTTATACACTTTCTGTTTCTAAAGTTTTAATACTCTAAAATTTCAATTTTTTTATATACTTTATCTTTCTAAAAATTTTATACCTTCTCTCTCAAATTTTTGCACAATCAATTTTTTATACACATTATCTCTCTACAATTTACCTATGACTTTCTAGAAAGAGATTAAAATTTAATTCGGACATTAACGTATCTGTCACTGTAATGCATACAGTACTAATATCAGCAGAAGCTTTTTGGTTATTTCATTTTTCAATCAAACTAACAAAGTCCATCAAATTTCGAAATCGATTAATCACATTTTTCTTTCTACAGTAAAAAAAAATATGAATTTATAAGATAGTAAACGTGATGTCCAAATTAAATAAGACCAAATTAACTTTTTATATGCGACTCTTTAGATAGATAAAGTCAAATAATTTTTTTAGAGAGAACATTTTAGGGGAAGGGTATTTTTTAGAGAGACAAAGTCAACTATTTTTTAGAGAGTTAAAACATTTTTAGAAAGAGATTGCGAGAAAATTTAGAGAAAGAAAGTGAAGATAGAAAATTAGATCATGGATGAGTTTGCTAAATGTGGGTCAAAACTAGTTAACTAGTTTAAACCCATATTTCTCATTTATAATATAGGTCTACAACTAACCCAACCCAACCCATACCACATAAAGTAGTTATCCAACCCAAATAAATGTAAGTAATTGTGGTTAACCCAATGGTTTTTGACCTATATTGCCATGTCTAACCACAAGGTTACCTTACCAATTGACAATTGATTTATGGATTCTTTTTATCAAAGCAAGTATTTCAATCCACATGACAAGCCCTATGGCCTCCTGTATTTCACATAATCTAATATCACTTGTTTAACCAAATCTAATATCAAGTTTATGAATTACTCTAAAAGCATAATCTATTAGAGAATGTGTCAACAATGTATATCATTATCATGCTTTAAAAATTAAAACTAATCTTCGCCCTGCAAGTTGAAGAGCAGCCTTAAATTGAGGCACTAGCTTTTCTCGTCTTTTTGGAACAACTGTTATACATATCACATATGTTTAGCAATCATGTATATGAAGGGTGGAAATTCTCTTAAACTGAATAAATTGCATATGATATTTACAAGTACTTCATCCTAGATCTTATTCAAAGACATATGCTTGGTGAATATGGTAATACTCGTGCACTTGATGACTTCTATATGTGCATTTCAAGTGTCCATTATATCTTATGAAGCTTTTTGCTTGTTTTTCAGGGACGTGAAATTCCCATTGTCCATAGAGTGATCAAGGTATGCAGTTTCTGGAAACCTTTTCTTCTTTCTGAATCTTCTTTGTCCAATTCATTTTATCTTGTTCTACAACTAAGAACTTTTTAAGTATCGAACCCTAAACACTGGCCAGAAAAGAATATTTACCAAGTTATGAGAATCTGCTGTTTATAGCATAAATATATACTTGAGCTAACTTGTTGATATGACAATATGTGTGTGTATTTATATTTATGTTCCCAGGCCCCAATGGTAATTTAAGTTTTTTTTTTAGTTTTTTTCCTTCTTTGTACCTTCAGTTTGCATTCCTTGTTGACATTAATTCTTTTCTTTGGTAGGTTCATGAGCGTCCAGATACTGGAGAAGTTGATGTCCTGACAAAAGGTACAAAATCCATTTTGCGAAATTTAGAAGTCAAATAACTAGATATTCATCGTTTTGAAACTCCTGTTGACACAAATTTGGGTTTCTTGAGGTTCATAATAAAGTCCTCGTATATAGAATCTCCACAGTAAATTTTAATTAAGTCTACATTTTTTCTATTGATTATGGTCTTTATATCAAATTTGTCATTTAATTGTTTGAATAAATAATAATCACTGATGATCAATCACTTTGTTATATCAGGAGACAATAATTTTGGGGATGACAGACTCCTGTATGCTCATGGTCAGCTCTGGCTGCACCGACATCATATAATGGGAAGAGCTATTGGGTAAGTTGACATTACGAATTAGACTTCTATAGTACTTTGGAAAGTAATATACATATATATATAGAGAAAGAGAGATGGAAAAAGTGGAGCAGTAGTTGCCAGTCAACTGGCTGTGGCAACCAGTCCAAAACGACGTAGTTTGCTTGATGAAATGGTGAAACAACAAAAGTGCCATGTTTGTTAGTTGTGGTTGCCACAACTATGCTAATCCTTTATATATATATATATATATATATATATATATATATATATATATATATATATATATATATATATATATATATATATATATCCCTATTTTACTTTCTGAATATTGATCATGTATATAATGTATTCTGTAGAGCTTATGTCTCGTACAATTTATATATTTTTTTTAATTCAAAAGCGCAGGGCATATTTTTAACTCATACCTCTTCTCAGTGGTTATACTTGAGAACTAGTGAAGTAGTTACCGGGCTTTCGATAGTGTACTATTAATTTATGTTTTAATTTTTATTGTTTCAGTATTCCACACAGTTTCTATGTCCTTAAATAATGACACTTGCTGGTATTTTCTGCAGGTTCTTGCCTTATGTTGGTTGGGTGACAATTATTATGACTGAAAAGCCTATCATCAAGGTTTGGTTTCTTCAGAAATCATTTTTGTGGGAATTTTTCTAATTTATTTTAGTTAGATGTTTCCGACAACTGCTCAAAATTATTTTGTATCAAAAAGCAATACCTTAAGGGTGAAATGTTTCAACCATTTTATTTACTCTCTCCTGTACACCTTCCATTTGTGTGTGGGGTTTTGTTTTCCTGAAAAAGGATGGCATACATTAATAATTAGAACCAACTCATGTTTCTCCTGTTGCAGTATATCCTACTTGGTGCCTTGGGACTGCTGGTCATAACTTCCAAGGAGTAGTAGCAAAAAAAGGAGTTCTCTAAGCCAACCCTCATCAAGAATCTTAAACTTGGCAGATTGGCATTTTTGTAGACTACTAGTACTTGGGTTGAACAGATTTTTTTCAAAGAAATCCAGCACTTGTGTTTGTACTATTTTATATGTGCAAGTATTTTGCAATTATTCTGCATGCACGCTTGTTGAAGTTTTATCCCATTGATTGCCACAAAAATGCAAACAACATGAGAATATTACAGCAACTAAACATAAACAGCTGGTCAAAAAAGAGATTTTAGGTCTGAATGTCTTGTTGAGTTTTAAAATGGATGGTATAGGTAGGCAACTTAAGTTTTCTATCAAATTTCTTTGTTAACGAGTTTTTTAATGAACAAAACAAAAAATAAATGGATCCAAAAATCAACGAATTTGGATAAAAAGAAAAACTAAATAAGATTATATTTTATAATCTCTAGTATACCTCTAGTTTATAAACATAAAAAATAAAATCAATTTAGGAAATCTTAAATGTGGAACTTAAATTTTTTTTCCTTTTTTTTCTTTATAAACTCGGTAACAACTTTAAGAAAAACTTACTAGTTTTCTATTTATTTTTTTCCATTATAAATTAGGTTTCCATTCTCTTTTTCGTCCCAAACTCAAAAACAGAGTGTAGGAGACTAACATATATCTACATTGATTACAACAGAAAAAACACACCTATGAATGTAAAAAAGCTTTTATAGATTAATACCCACACATTATCTTACACTCAAAATGGGAAATACTCAAACATGACCGTCAATGGAAAAATCTCATAAAACTTTCTTGCTGAAAAACAAAATAAAAACTCCCTTTTATAATAGCACAACAACTCCACAGTCAAAGCCTCCAAAGGAGTGATTCTCACAATCCATAAGGCCCATCACACCGAAGATATCTCCCATAGTATTTTAGATCAAAAGCTTCTCAATAGCATACTGTTTTCAAAAATAAATGTGCAGAAATCAGAAATTCTATTGAAAAAAGAGCGACAAGTAGCAATCAAGAAAGCTTAAAATGTACATACCTTGAGTTGTTGAATTTGGGATTTTAATTGACTTCCCTCATTGCTTGTGACAGAACATGCAATGACAGGTCTTGTGCCTCCACAAGCGCGACCAAGTGCTTGCTTTGAAAGCACAAAAACATACGGCACATTCTGCCAAATACAACTACAGCATTAGTATACTTCTCTATTTGTTTACTAATTATGTGAACAGTTGCATCTTAAATACATTACTGTTTGTGTAACTAGCTAATCCTTCAAATCATTTCTGAACCTTCATTACATAGTACCAGATTTACTGATTCTTTTTCAAGGACCACAAACTTAAATGGAGATGAAAATAAGAGCCACCCAAGCATGGAATCAAATTGAAATGTAATGAAAATTAAAATACTTAAAAATGACTTCATGTCAAAGACAACTACACATGGAAAGGTCACTACAAAGCATAAGGTGACTAAAAGGGATTTTTCCTATCCAACCAGGAAAGGAGCGAAAAAAGTAAAAATAGGTTGGCAATAACAGCATGCTAGTTCTGATATAAAAAAAGAAAAATGCAAGAAAAAGATTAGCATCAGTGTTTATGTGGTTCAGCAAGCCATCACCTTGTTCTAAATCATAAAAAGTGCCCTGCCACAGGATTAGTGGCCCAGGTAACTGCCAGTAGTGTTATTTAAACTATAACATATAATTTATTTTTCGATAACACACACATACACACATATATATAGATATAGATATGTAGATATGTAGATATGTAGATATGTAGATATATATATATATATAGAGAGAGAGAGAGAGTTAATATTCATCACTGAGACCAAACTCTACCTTCATTGCTGACTGCGAACATATTCTATGACTGCTAAACAATCTTACTTAAAAGTGAATGATTAAACCGTTTCCAGTTCAGCGTTATTTTGTTAATCATATTTGTTACTCTTTGACTGTTAATAATTGACCACTAACCAATTTGTGAAGATTTGATATCCAAATGCTTCATTTTACTCTAGAGGCCCCAAACCCTAGAGAACACGGGTATGACTTTAACAAAATATACTTTTAGTAAAGCTGCAATGCCTAATCTTTTTTTTCCTGCCATGAACATTCTGTTGATATCCTACCAAAACACAATTCTACACAACTCTATTACTATTACAACCTAAAGACGACCAAATAAAGCATGCAGCTTTATGACAATTATCGAAGCTAAAAACCACATTGCTACAAGCATTAAAATACCTATAAGCACTATAAGCAATAGAATGAATTTTTTTTATAATCAATACCCTTATATCAATTTAGTACCAGATATGATTAATGATTTTAACAACCAATAATTTGAATAAAAGATATCACCCCCATCTATTCACACAAATAAAAATGAATTATACCTTATCCTCCCCAAGGAGGGGAAGATGGAGAAGGATCTCAAGTGGCTCAGTGTCTGCTGCCATCACTACAAACTCAGATATACCCCTGTTAAGGGTCTTTGTTGCTGCATTTATGAGGTAAAACAAGACAATAATTTTTAAATTAAAAAAAAAACTAAAAATCATTACTTTTAACCAATGTAAATAGGCATACAATTACATAAAATTAATTCACCTTCATTAGCACCCTTCTTGAGCTGCTTATAATTGGCAGCTTGTTGAACTAGATCCAGTATTGTAATTGTTAGCTGTGCATCGGCCAATGGATAGGCTTTTGGATTCACTGCTTCGCCCGTCTGCAATTATCACATTTACAAACGAAGAAGCTCATAAAGTTCATATATAAACATGTAGCAGTAAAACCATATAATTATTATTTAAGATTAAAAGTAGACAGACCTTACCATTTTTTGCCTGATTGGAACAGAAGGGAGAAGCTAGGGTTTTTCGCTGGAGTGAGGGAGAAAGGGGGTTCAAGGGCTAAGAAGAAAATAAGTGGAACTGTGTAAGCATTATAAAATCGTGGGCCGGACATTGAACAATTACATATTATAGTACATTTTTAAAAATAATTATAAAAATTATATATTCATAAAATAATTATAAAAATATAACACTTCATCATATATATTTATAATACTAATATAATTAAAAGTCCTTAAATTAAGGGATTAATATTAATGAACTGACATATCAAATTAGTTTTCATCTTCCTTCGGTCTCTCTCTACGCCCTTACTATTTCTCTCTCTTCTCTCTTATTACTTCTCTCTCTCCTTTCGAAGCCACTCGTCGTCGTCCTCTTCCGCCGCCGCCGCAATACTATAGTCTCTCAACTCTGACAGAAAATTAAATACGTGACTTTCAGGCAATGTTTTCAGGCTAATACGTGATTTTTATCTTATTGTCTTGGCATGTTCATAATTAACAGACAGAAGCTCAAGTTATGGTTAAATTCACTCTTTTTTCAAGGGGACTCTTCTTTCTTCTTAATTTGTCTTGCTTTATACTACTACTAGCCCTTGGGCCTTGGCTAATTTTCTTAATTTGTTACTCTGTATTCTTTCTTCTTTTCCTCTTGCGATTTATTTTCTTTCCACGTCTTTGACTTCTTAATTGGGGTGTTGTTGTCTCTTGTTTACATTGTCGGTCGGCATTAGTTAAACATAAGGTAATAATATTATAATAGTACCTGGGTAATAAAAAATAAAATTATGTTAAGAATTTAATTATATATATATATAAAAAATGTAATGGAGCAATTAGAGCAACTATCAGCAACAGTTCAGATTTTAACTGTGTATTTAAGTGCTCATTCATTTATTTCCAAAAATTTTTAAAGGGTTGCTAATTTAAATTTTGTTATTGTTACTATCATATAATTGTTTGGTTACTTCTGCATTATATTTTGGTTACTGTTAGCTTGTGATTCGGATACCATTTTTGTTACCTTGATTTGGTATTTTGGGTTATTTTTTTATGTTACTTAGTATACATGGTTGATTAAACTGGTTTTGGTGTACATGTTGTTTATGTATTGGTTACCATTAAAACATGTTTTGGTTACTATCATATAAATATTTGGTTACTTCTTTAGTATGTTTTTGGTTATTGTTAATTTCTGATTTGGATTCTATTTTTGTTTCCTTGAGTTAGGATTTTGGTTACTATTTTTTGTTGTTCTGGTTACCATGTATTTGCTTAGTATATATGGGTTGACTAAACTGTGTTTGGTCTATATGTTGTTTATGTATTGATTACCATTAATATATGTTTTGGTTACTAACATATAACTGTTTGGTTACTTCATTAGTATATTTTTTGTTGTTGTTGGCTTATGATTTGGATACCATTTTTTTTCCTCAATTGGAATTTTGGTTACTTTTATATGTTGTTTTGGTTCCAATGTATTTGCTTAGTATACATTGGTTGACTAAACTGGGTTTGGTATACATGTTGTTTATGTGTTGGTTACCATTAAAACATGGTTTGGTTACTATCATATAATTGTTTGATTACTTCTTTAGTATATTTTTTGGTATACATGTTTTTGTTGTGGTGACCTTTAAATTATGTTTTGGTTAATATTATATATAACTATTTGTTTACTGCATAAAATGGTCTATACTACATGTTGTTTATATTTTGGTCACCATTAGATTATATAATAACTTTTTGGTTACTGCTTTATTATGGTATGGTTAATGTTATATTATGATATGATAACTATTATTGTGCAGTCAATGTGGGATGTTGGTTATTTGTTATAGTCTGTTTTGGCTACTATGTAATTGTTATATTATGTTTTGGTTAGTATGCTTTTATTTGTTGGTCACTACGTGAATCATTTATGTTATAAATATTGTTTATATATCCGTTACTAATGGTATGTAAATCTGATTTTGTTTATTTACAGTTATGGGATCTTTACTATGAGGAATGCAACAGAAAATTCACTGAAAAAGTTATATATTGGTGTGACATGGAAGTCTTCAGCATTATTACCAAGAAATTGAACCCAAGTTAGTTAGAGAAGTTTAAGCATTATTACCAAGAAATTGAACCCAAGTCAGTTGAAGAAGTTTAAGGCATCATTAGTTTGTGAATATTTTATTTTTGTAAATAATAAACCTAAGTCATAATAAATCATGTATTTGCTTAGTATACATTGATGTATTATTTTTGTAAATTCCTTCAAATATATTCTACAAGGGTTATGCTCTTCTAGAAAATTCATTGAAAAAGTTATGGTTAAATGTACATGTGAGAGTATACATGGGTTGCCTAAACTTGGTTGGACATACAAGTTGTTTCTGTTTTGGTTACCATTAAAACATGTTCTGGTTACTTTCATATAACTATTTGGTTACTTCTTTATTATGTTTTGGTTACTGTTACTTATGGTTTGGCTATTATTATTGTGTCCTCAATGTGGGATTTCAGATACTTTTATTTTTTATTTTAGTTAATATGTAATTGTTTAGTGTACATGGATTGTCTAAATTGGGTTTCATTACATGATGTTTCTGGTTTGGTTACCATTAAAACCTGTTCTGGTTACTATCATATAATTATGTAGTTACTGTTTTATTACGTTACATTATGGTTCTTGTTATTAGTAAATCAGATAATTCTAAGCTTGTATCAGGACAAACATCAATTGTTAAATGTACATGTGTGAGTGTCCTATTTATCTACAAGCTTGTTAGTAACCAGATAATTATCATAGATATAGTTACAAGCTTATTAGTAACCAGATAATTATAAGCTTGTATCAAGACTGTTATAAAATGTTAAATGTATATGTTTTATTTATACCCTGTCATCATGATAGAATAAGAAACTCCAATTAAAAGTTCTCATTTATATATATGATGGTCACTTATAGATCTCATATTAAAATAAAAATAGTTTAAGAGGTGCAGTTGATAACCAAACTTGCATATAAGGGTAACCATTTTAGTTTTAGTTAGTAACCAAATAATTAAAAACTTATATCAGAACAATTATCTAGTGCTTAATGTACATGTGAGGGTTCCCATTTATCTAGCTGATGGATACTTTTAAATTACGTAGTTATAAAAGTTATTTGAAAATGGTCCATGCCAGTTGGTAACTAAATATGAATATAGAGGTAACCATTTTATTTTAGATGGGTAACCAAATTTACATAAAATGTTTCAGTAGCAGTTACCAATTGTTCAATGTATATGTTTACTTTATATTGATAACTCATGATGGAATAAAAATTAAAATATTAATCAACATCAATTTTAGTTACTGTACACCATCAAAAATGTTACCAACCATGTGGTTAATGGTTACTAACAGTAAACAATTATATATTCATGTAAACAATTAAATTTGTTGTATTGTTTACTGTCAGTCTCCATTGTATAACAACTAAATAAACATTGTAAAGTAACCAAATCAATATTAGACAGTAACCAAATTACATAATCTTAGTAACCAGAATATAAATTATATTTTTTACATACAATTTTGAAGGCCTAAATGATAAAATTTGACCAAAAAATCCTGCAGTTCACCAGCAAAGCTGGTGACTTTGGATTGTCAATTCGTTTCAATAAAATTAGGCTCAAAATGCCCAATCCGACACTCCAAACTTGATGAGAGATTGTCAAATTGTCACGCAACCAAATAAACATTATTCTGTAACCAATTAAATAGTATACAACAACCAATATATATAATCAGATTAACAGTTGTATGAAGGTAACCAATGTAGTCAATAAGTAACCACCAATATAAAAGAAACAATTATAAAACTTAATAACATTATAGAGTAACCAAATAAACACCTTACAGTATCTAAATACATATTATACAGTAACCAAGATATATGTAATTAGTAGCCAATATTATAAAAAATATTTTTACATTCATTTTACAGCCAAAACAATCAGTAATGACTTTGTTACAAATTAAAGACTAACATGTGTATGAAGGTAACCAATATAGTTAATCAGTAACCATCAATATAAAAAAATAGTATAAAACACAGTAATATTATGTAGTAACCATGGTAATATTACACAGTAAACAAGTCAGAATTATATACTAACCAAATCTAGATTAGACAGTAACCAACATATATTTACTTAGTATCCATAACATAAAACATATTTGACATGCATTTTACAGCAAAAACAAACAATATAAAAAACATCAATATGTACTTAAAGATCCAACAGTTGCAGGAAGGTAACCAATGTATTTAATAAGTAACCATCAATATAAAAAATATCAGTAGAATATACATTTAAAGTATACAGCAACCAAATAAACATTATACAGTAACTAAATCAATAATAAACAGTAACCAATTTATATGTTCTTAGTAACCAGAATATAAAACATATTTTTACATTCATTTTGCAATCAAAACAGTCAGTATACTAACTGTGTGACCAATCAAAGAGCGAAAAACTTAAGAAAGGTAACCAATATACGAGTATATAGTAACCACGGGGTAATCAAATAAACATTAATTTAAAGTATACAACAATCAAATAAATATTATACAGTAACCAAATCAATAATAAATAGTAACCAATTTATATGTACTTAGTTACCAAAATATAAAACATATTTTTACATGCATTTTGCAATCAAAACAGTCAGTATACTGACTTTATGACCAATTAAAGAGCGAAAAACTTAAGAAAGGTAACCAATATACGAATATATAGTAACCACGGGGTAACCAAATAAACATTTAAAGTATACATCAATCAAATAAACATTATACAGTAATCAAATCAATAATAAACAGTAACTAATTTATATGTACTTAGTAACCAGAATATAAAACATATTTTTATATGCATTTTGAAATCAAAACAGTCAGTATACTGAAGAGAATTTGTAGAAAAAGAAGTTTGGGCGGCTTTCTGAAGAGAATTTGTAGAAAAAGAAGTTGGGTATCGAGTCATATTCTGTAATCATTCACATTCTCTCTCTCTCTCTCTCTCTCTATATATATATATATATATATATATATATATATATATATATAATCCAAGAAGTTGTATACGATCATTGCATGCATTATTCTGATCTTCTGTTGATCTTGAAGTTGCTGTTGATCTTGAAGTTGTTGTTGATCTTGGAGTTGTTGTTGATCTTGAAGTTGTTATTGATCTTGAAGTTGTTGATCTTCTCCTCTATTATCCTATCTCAGAGTTGCATCTCGTCTTCTCCGATCTTTCGTTGCTCTATTTTTTCTGATCTCAAAGTTGCCTTTTTTCTTCATTAGCGTGATTTTAGGACGAGTCAATTGAAAATTTGAAAGTCGGTAACTGACGTGTAGGGAGTTAATAACGCGTAATTTTAGCAAGGTAATATTGTATTGCGTTATTTTTGTAATTATTTTGTGAATATTTTATTTTTGTAATTACTTTCTAATTGTTGTATATTAGTGTTAAGGACCCTTTAGAAAAAGACGATGGATTACCGGATCATAATATGCTTAGCGGGTCGGATTATATGTAATAATCTCCTGCCTGTTTGGTTGACAGGAATAATAAGTTACAAATTTTCTTTTTTTTCTTTTTTTATTAATTATCATTTTAGTATTATCAATTATCGATAAGAAAAATACCAAGAATCTCATTATAAATAACTTAATAACCTAATTTTGTTTACGGGTTTATAATTTTTAAGTGTTAGTATTATTTAAATTTAGTAGTATATTTATTTTATCATATTAAGTTTAAATTTTAATTTTAATTTTAATTTTGTTTATAGAATAATAATATTCACGTGAACAAAAATAAGGAGGGTGAATTTCACAATCTCTATATAAGAATTATTAACCCAAATATTAACAAGATTCTCTACATTTAATTTCTCAAACAGACATACTACCTAGCATGACGCATACTGTAAAAAACTTCAATTAAATATTTTGGTGCACAAAAAAAATAAATATTAAGGATATGTTTGTTTGGAATTGAATTATTTGTTTTAATTTAGAATTATTTTATCTGATGATCGGAAATTAATAGTCTTTTAAATAATTTTACAAAATTTTTTTGTCATTATTTATGAAAAATTATATAATTTTATGATGAATGCGAGATTAATAACTATTTTAAGCTATTAAATGAATTTATCAGATTAATAGTCCCACGTGAAGAGACTAATAAGTAATAATCTCTCGTTAAATAATTAAATAATCAAAAATAGTGTTAAATTAAGATAATAATTTAATTCTAAACATATTTTTATAAATAAATATGCCCAAGTGAACATATTTAAAATAAAATATTTTAATAATTAGTAAATAAAAATTATGATCATTTATGACAGACCTTTCGTAAAAGGGAAATGATATTTTCTTATTAATTTTTGATATTTTTACCTTTTAATTAAATTAATATTAATATTAATTTTATAAAAATATTGAAAATTGATGTAAAAATATCAATTCCTTCTATGAAAGTAGTAGTATAATTTTTCTTCGCGGAAAAAGTAACAATGATGATGTGGAGTGCAAACAGCAAATAATGGGGGCGTTAACAGTTATCCTATTTTTAACTATTTCCAATTAAGGAGTGTATTAATTTTATTACATCTTCTTCTTCTTCCTCCCCCATCCCCATTGACGCAGGCGGAGACATCGGCTTCATTTCGATTCACCTAGCCTCTAAGAAACTGCTATTCAAAACCCTAATTATTGTTATACATCACAACTACTAGCATTATTGTTATATATATCTGCTTACATACATATATTGATATATAGATTATATATACATATATATAGAGAGAGAAAGAGAGAATTTTAGATATAGAGAGATGTTCAACTAATAACTAAATGGGTGGAGCGGGATCGAAACTGGAGAAAGCACTGGGAGAGCAGTTCCCTGAAGGCGAACGTTACTTCGGTCTCGAGAATTTCGGCAACACTTGCTACTGTAACAGCGTCTTGCAGGTTGTTATTATTCTCTTCATCCATTCTCTATTATATTTGCTTTTATAAGTATATCTTAAAACAATTTCTACAATCATTGCTCCTGATTTGTCGTACCGTTGTTCTTTTATTGTGAGTAAATTGATTGAACATACTAATGTAAAACTTTAAATAAAATTATTTTCTCTTTTGTGCAAGTGGTTTGGGTTATTCTATTCCAAAATTTTGGTTTTTCTCCCTTTTATGAAAGTAGCAATAAATGTTGTTAAGAACTCTGTGAACAGTCCGTTACACTAAACTTTGCATTGTACTTTGATGTTATTGAAAGTATATATAATTAGACTTCTGATAGTTGAGAGTTTTTCCCCTTAATATTGATTTTCTTTTCAGACAACTATTTTAAAGTTGCAATTACTGCCCCAATGTTACCTTGTTAATGTTTTATTTAAAGTCCGTTATGTTTTTGTTTGTGTTGATACATTACTGAATCTTTATTCATTTGTTCATTCATCCTTGTCAAGCGAGTTAGTTAGAAAGAAAACAAGCCTTTTGAGTTGAATTCGCCATGTCGTGAAGCACATATGTGATATTTGCATATATACATAAGCAAATATATATGTGTGTGTGATCTAGTTTTGATTAATAAAATGGTGAACTATCAAAACTGAAAATGGTGAAATGTCAAAACTACCATTAATGAAATCTCTTATAATAATAGGACACACAAGGTTGTGTGTGTTGTCTGTGTAATTAAGTTCTTCTATTTGTTGGTTTTGGTTATAGCTTTCTATGTGTTATAAGATTGTTGGTGTTGTCTATGTAATTAAGGCACCCGGAGTATATCTAGAATCTTCATATTGTCGTTTTTAAGTGAAGTTATGAAGACAATATCTAGACATCCAATATCATTTTATTGGACCTGCTTGATAAATATTTTATTTATTCATTTGTATTTTAGTTTTCAATTCCATTTTCTCTCTCTTGTTCCTATGGATGTATCTTCTCAATCTAACCTAAAAATGCTCATGTAAATGTAGAAGTTCTCTCCTTATCCAACATTACCTTGAGTTGAAACCAGAATTTGATGCACCCTAAGTAATGTATGATATTATTATCCAAGAAAAATTAAAAATTGATGCATAATGCATTCATTATAAGAACCCGTATCGCTTGTGGCATGTACATCTATTAACTTCTTTTATTTGCGACGGGTCCCGCAGTATAAATTTGGTCTGACTTGATGGTTGGTGATTACCTTGACAAGAATTGCATGTACATGAAGTATATTCTTGTGCTCACAAAGAAACATTTTTTGCAAAAAGTTTGGTTATTAACAGACTTTGATATCTCCGGAAATATCTTTGCACTTATAGATGTAAAGCTGCGTGTTTTATGGACTTCCTTCTCTATTGAAATATGAGCGAAAATGATACTGACTTATGCTTTAGCATTAAATGACTAGATCCGAGGATAGTTTGAGATATTGACTAGAAAGAATAATATTTCTGGTTCCTGAATATTCTATTTCATATTCACGGTTTACGACTTTATGGCGTGTTTGTGAAAATATGTAAATAGATATCAACGTTAAACTCAATTATAACTAATGTTGTAACCATCCTTTCGTGCAGGCTCTTTATTTCTGTGCTCCATTCCGTGAACAGTTACTAGAATATTATTCAAACAACAAAACTCTTGCTGATGCAGAAGAAAATCTATTGACATGCTTAGCAGACCTATTTCTGCAGGTAGGGACTGTTTAAAAATGTTTCCTTGTTACTTTAGATTACGTAGGTGGAGTTTGTGTGCCTAAATTTACTTGATTTATCTATATTCATTTTTTTTCATGAGACTCGCTAGTGTTGTTTTAGGGTGTAGGTATTTCTCCCCCCTCTTAGTTTTTTTTGTCTCTTGATCTGTTAGCTTAAAATGCTCAGTGTTTTTTAATACCTTATGTTTTTATTAAAGGGGTTGGCGTCAGGTGGCAAATGGTAAGTTTGTGTTGGATAACTATTTTTTCTAATATCTCTGCCAATGTTCTAAAAGGCGGGAGGCGGGAAGCGAGAGGCGGGCTGCCGGGGGCCTAGGCAGGATTTTTTATTTTAAGCCAATTTTAATATTTTATCTTACATTTATCCAAACAAAACAATAATATAAAGCAAAACAATTCATAATAAAGATAATAAAGGCCTTTGCTTAAAGTTCAAACACATATACATATTGCTAATGTCAAAGTTCAAACACAAACATGCAATTGTTCAAAGTTCAAATATATTTTTAACATATTAGTTTTATTCATAGACAAGATTGCTATTAAATAATAAAATTTAAAATTTTAAGAATTTAATTCAATATTAAAACTTAAGAAACTAAATATAAATTTAAAAATTATATTAAATTAAACTAAATATTACAAATGTATCATCATTTATATAATTTGAAGTTGGTACAAGTTCAAAACATTACAACTATAATAAAATTATTCATTTTGACTTGATATTGTTCACTTCTTGTTGTGATTTGATATGCTACAACTTGTATTATGAATATGGTAAATCACTAGAAAAATAAATATACCAAATATCTGGTTTGGGTAGTTATTAAAATTAAAAAAACTTCTCTGCCTAGACCCCGCCTAATTTTCTGGGGGGCCCAGCACCTAGGCGAGGCACTAAGGGGGGCCTAGCACCTAGGCGGGGTCTAGGCGGAGATTTTTAGAACACCGATCCCTGCGTTTTCGATAGTACGAGTCATGTGTGCATATTTACATATTGGTCGCCAAGCGACTTCTTGAAAAGTCAAGATGTTGCTTCCAATATTTTCAGTATCTCTGCGAAATAGAAGTTCATGTCTGTATTGGCCTTTGTAGTTCTGTAACAGTTCATAATAAACTGTTACGGTGCCATTTTGGCAGTTACCGTCTATGTTAAATGGACTCGGGTACGGAAATCGGGTTGGTAGTGTCTTTGTATTAGATTTGTATATTCCTAAAATAACAGGATACAGGGACACTGTGAAAGGATCCAAATTTTAGATACAGGGGGTGGATACGACAAGTAGTGCTGTTAAACATTAAAGTTATTGTTAAGTGAGATTTAGTGAAGAAATTTCAAATATTTAGAGTTAATTTGAATATAAAAGATAATTAGTTGGGTATATTTAAGTGAACATTATGTGACAGATTCAGAAAAAGAAATAATAATTTTATGGGTTGAATTTAAAAATGCTAGAAAGTTTATGGGATACACAATCAATCGCTGGTGACTCAAAGTGTCCGACTGACAACTGAACGATCCGACTTGGATCCTACACCCACACCCATGTACACTTGTGTCAACATGGATACTTCACCCTTAACTGAAGAGTCTATGTGATACAGGTTGCAATTCATAAATAAAATATGATGTTTTCTTGCCTTTAATTTTTTTTATAACATATATATTCTTTCCTAGTTTAAAACAAGCTTTCTTAAATGTATAACACAGAGTTGGAGAATAAGATACTAAGATTAGAATCTTTGGATATGTTTCACTTAAAAGATTAGGTAATATTATTAGATTTTTGTCATTGACTGCATTTTGTCATTTTGAATGTTTTGAAAAGTTAAATTTAGTGAATTTTAATGTGTTATGTTGTTGATTTCCTTTCGTAGGTGTTTTGAAAAGTTAGATTTTAATGACTTGAAACTACGAAATATTTGCTAATTATATTAAACTATGTGTTTGATTGATTAAAAGTGTCTAAAGTTTAGTAAAAATTAAAATATAAGTGTTATTTAGGCTAAATAAAATATAAATTCAATTTGAATTGAATTGGGGCATTAGACTGAAGAAATAGAATTCACACTTTACGTGTCCGTGGCAATTACATAACATCCTTTTTGCTCTACATAACAACAAATATGACTAAAATTATAGCCCCTCCCTCCTTTGGCTCTTCATGTGACCTTTTAATTTAGAAAAGGAAAACCCTATGTACCTGAAATTAAGGTATAGAAGGACATTGCATATACTGTTGGGAACCCAGGCAATCCATACTTAGTGAATCCAACTTGACCCAAAAGCTTAAACTGATAGAACATAGATCTTAGGCCCAATTTTATATATTAATTATTAAAGCTTACACTCACACTCCAAAATCGATGTGAAACTTTATCAATTCACATGTTACCTTAACAAATCTCCCTCTTCACATATGAGTCCCAACACCTTCAAAGTGCTCCCATTGAGTGTGAACTAATACTCAACATGCTATGGGCCTGAGCACTCTTGAGTCTGCCAAGATCTTTGAATCCTGACTATGATACTAATTTGTTGGGGATACTGGGGAGTTCATAAAAATGCCTTAATATATCGGTTGAACCCAATTAGAAAAGTTTAAGCAAATAGGTCTTAAGCACAACGCGATTTTATCAACTTGCATGTTGTCTTAACATATACGCATATGAATTAGGAACTAGAATATTTTTTTTCTTGGACAAGTAACTAATTAAAAAGGTTGAACTATACCAACCAATCTTGGGAAGATTGAAAGTGGACTAGTTTGTAAGACCAAAGGCTTGAGCTTAGAGGCTTCCCTAAATCTCATTATTTCAATGATAATTTTTGAATTTTCATAATGATAATAAACCTTAAGGGGTTGGAGAAATGGTTGAGGTCTTGAGAAATAACCTGAACGTCGCTAGTTCAAACAAAAATACCTATCAATTTTTTTACATAATGATACCATCTCCTTGTCTCCATCTCCTTTGTATCTCAACCTTTCCATGACTAAATGCACAAACTTATATTCATTTGTTAGCATTTAAAATTTCCTTTGGTGTTGATGTTGCATGCTATACCATTCGTTGTTATTTGCAGATAAGTTCGCAGAAGAAGAAGACAGGTGTTATTGCGCCAAAACGCTTTGTACAGAAATTGAAGAAGGAAAATGAGATTTTTCGCAGCTACATGCACCAGGTATGTATGCTTAACACGAAGTACTTGTTGGTTTTGTTTGATTTATGTTAGGCTTCTTGGGACAATTTAAATTGTTTTATTATAATTAGAGATACAATTTTGGTGACACCCATTTGAGAGAGGTCAGAGGTCCGAAACATGAGCAAGAATGAGTTTTGGTTATTTCTAGCAATTTTACAGTAGTATCTACACGTTAACAAGTATGTGGTGAACAAAGAACTTCTACATGGGTATATTTTACCAGAATTTGTGATGGTACTTTTGTGCAATTCTAATTTTTTGGAATTGTTCAATGAAAGGTTTATTATTAATCTGTTGCAAGTTTCTTTCTTTCTCTTTCTTTTTTTAGATAAGTTAAGCAGCGGAAACTTTTTACAAATTTGAGTGGATGTGAGGCATATTTAGGTGAAAGAATCACTTCTTGAAGGAAAATGGCACGACTTGCGAGGGGTTTGAAAGTAGAAGCATGCATGAGGGAGCGTGATGTTGGGATCCCTTAGAAATGGTAGGCCTATATAGTTGTGGGTTTATGTGAAGTATTAATCATTTCAGTAAAGTAGTCAGTAGTCGGTATTTCTGCTGGGAATGGTCTCTGGAACTTTTTATTTCCAACTGCAGCTTCTATGTCTGAGAAGGGAGTATGGAATGGAACTAGGTTGTGGACCATTATAATTGTCGGCTATGTAAGAATGTTAAGTCTTTCAGTAAATTAGTCAGTAATGTTGCGGGAAATGGTATCTGGAATCTCTCACTTCCAACTCTGGCATAAAATACTGTTTTGTTAAACATTCCAATACCAATCCGTTTCTTGTGTTGTTAAGGTGCTTAGATTGCTCCTTTTCTTCTTTGGTGGTTGGTTCCTTGGTTCCTTTTACTTCCTTTTTTTTCCTTGTGCTGGATTTCATTTTATATATTTTTTTGGGGGTGGGTTTTTGCAGAGTAAATGTAGGACCCATAATCGTAACATCTTAGGTTGGTTCTTAATTGTAGCCTATAATACATTCATTTTTAAAATTCATGGGAAGTGTTTTTTTTTTGGTAATTTGGGGGAGGGGGTTTTGAACCTAGGACTTCTTGCTTTGCAAGAGGCCTAATACACCAACTGAGCTGGAGCACATCCGTGTGGGAAGTGTTGTTATGATGGTTTATTGTGTTAAAAGACGTCTCTGCTATAATTTATGGGAGGTTAACCAAGAATATATTATTTCCTTTACCATTCCTCGCTTCATTGTTGATATTCTTAATCTTCAAATAATTTATACTATTTATCTTTTGTTTTCTTTTCTCTCTTGTAGACTTTTAGTTATTTTATATAGATTCATGCCTGGTGTACCCTTCTGCTTGAAATTAACATAGCATTTTTTTGGGGCATGCTTGGTGTATGTCCTTCTGTGTATCTGGTATATCCATCATTTGATCGATAATCATCTTCTTTGTTTCTTCTATTTTTTTCCTTGAAGGATGCCCATGAATTTCTGAATTATTTGCTAAATGAACTTGTTGAAAAACTGGAGAAAGAGGCTCGTAGTGCAAAAAGTGATCCAGAAACCTCATCACCACCTGAAAAGATTGCAACTGGACCGAGAGATGGTCATCCTAATGGTGTTAAAAAAGAGCCTCCTGTCACCTGGGTGCACAAAACTTTTCAAGTAACTTCACATGGTCTTTTATTCTGTTCTATGCATTACTGTTTTTTGTAGCAGGTTTGTTGTACATGCTTCAGTTGAAGTGTTTAACTTGATTAGTTGATGGAACATATTTAGGGACATAAGTTTCACAATCAACCTATTATCACCTTGGGTGGTGCACTTACAAAAAGGTGGCTGGTCTCACTGATGCCAATGCTTAAACGTCAAATTTAGCTCTTCCTGCATACTTTATTGTTTACCATTTCAATTTTCTCGGGTTTCTCATTGTCCTCTGACTATTTGTTAGGGTATACTTACAAATGAAACAAGGTGCTTACAGTGTGAGACTGTAACGGCAAGAGATGAAACTTTCTTGGACTTGAGCCTTGATATTGAGCAGAACAGTTCAATCACAAGTTGTCTGAAAAATTTTAGCTCCACTGAGACTTTAAATGCCGAGGACAAATTCTTTTGTGATAAGTGTTGCAGGTACGTATCATTTGCTCTCTAATTACGCTAAAATTTATTCTATGTTCCGACTTCAGCTGTTGGTTATGTTATATGTGTAGGATTAATTTTTGGATTTTTGTTTATTGAGACGTACTTTTAGGGGAAAATATTGAACTTATTAAAAATATATATATTGAAACAATTTGGGCTGCCTGTTGCAGTTCACACCTTAACAGGCTTTCTCTCTTCCAATTTTTCCTGCTCTAAAATCTATGAACTTAGTTTCAGGGTATTATTTTAGCCTTTGAAATTGTGATGGTTGCATATAATTAATTTAGCAAAATAAGAAAAGAAAAAAGATGGTTGCATAAACTAGTAAAATCTAATAACCAACTACTATCCTCATTCAATGCAGTTTGCAGGAAGCCCAGAAGAGAATGAAGATAAAGAAGCCACCTCAGATACTGGTCATTCATCTAAAGCGGTTCAAGTACATTGAGCAGCTTAGCCGGTATAAGAAGCTATGCTATCGTGTTGTCTTCCCGCTGGAGCTGAAGCTGAGCAATACGGTGGAGGATGCAGATGCCGAGTATTCACTATTTGCCGTAGTCGTCCATGTTGGGGGTGGGCCCAACCATGGACATTATGTTAGCCTTGTGAAAAGTCATAACCATTGGTTATTCTTTGATGACGAAAATGTGGAGATGATTGATGAGTCCGCTGTTCAGACTTTCTTTGGGTCGGCGCAGGAGTATTCCAGTAATACAGATCATGGGTACATCTTGTTCTATGAGGGAGTTGCTTCTGGTGGCACAAGTTAAGGAGGATTTTCAGTTTGATCCAAAGATTTTCCATTTTTGAACTCAGATTTACTTTTATGAAACTTGTTTACTTACCTTCCCATTTTATATTTTCTGGAAATATTTCTGATATGTCTGATCAAGTGAGATGAAATGAGTAAAATGTAAAATTAGAGGTGGTTGGCATGTACAGTGATGATGAAAGAGCATTTCCTAATTTTGTTCAAGAATAAGGGGACAAAAAGGTAGGGTATATGGTGGTTTTTATGTAAATCGTGTTCGGAGACGAGGGTCTTGGCCCAGCCTGTTAAGGGACCAAACCTCGTATTACATGTATTGTTGGAGAAGTTTCAACTAACCATAGAAAATGCAGTTATTCCAGTTCCTCCCAACTTTTGTGTGGTGCCTGCATTTGAAATTATCAGCGAACCAGTTTTCATCGAGAGCAGATCTTCTGTCTCTATTTTTCATGTTCCCTTTGGTCCTTCCATTTAAATTTTACCACCTAACCTCTTACTTAATATTAATTAACTCTAAAATTAAATAAGTAATTATGTGTCAAAATTTAAGTGGAGGGACACAAGGGGACAGAGTCGTTTTCATCAAGAACTTCAGTTTTATTAGTTCAAAATACAGTTATCTGTACTGCCAAGTCACGTCTTGTTTACTTTTTTTATATATATATATATATATATATATATATATATATATATATATATTGGTCTTTTCCATTTTCTTTCAATGTAGATTAACTCTCTTTAGCTTATATTTATATACCGTCTCCATTTTGCAAATTTTGCATGGATTTGAAAGGGAGGACCTTGGAAAACAAAAGAATGGATTTGAAGTAGGCTTTTGAATTATTATTTTTTCTCATGCCAGAAAAACAAGGGAAAAAATTGAGGACTTTGGAACGAATAAAAGCCGAGGCAGAATACAATTCTTGCATGATGGTAAATCTTGCAAATTTAATTGAAATCCAGGTCAAGGTTGTTGAATACAATTATAGTTCATAGTTCATACTGCAATAACAAAATTTACAAATTAATCCATTTCAAATCTATGTTTCGAAGTTGAAATGCAGTTTATATCCTATGTTATCTTATGTTAAGTTGAGTCTGCATATGTTTGCCAAAACGGATAATACTTGCATTCAGGAGGAATATCAACAATTGCAGGGGTCAAAACATCGTGTTGATATTCCACCGGAATCACAATGCATTGCTGTAAACATTGTTTTAATCGTGTTACTGGAAGAAGAAAAAATTATTGTATCAAGTTAATTTGATTCAATTCAGATAGTCAACTTATATTAAGGGGTGCAAAAGTAGATGCTATTTATCACATACATTTTGCACAAACCAAAAGGCATGATCTTTTATATTCACACCACAGTCTCTTCAAATAAATTCCTTCTAACATAAGCTGGACAGACAGGATGGTTAAATCAGGTATATATAGGATTTACAAATGAATATCAGCACACCCCTAATCATACATTTATACTAATCAATGGAGATGGATAGAGATCAAGATTTTACAAGGAACTTTGTAATACTTCAGTTAAATTAAGCTTCTGTAGACATGAAGGTGTCATCACCCAATAATGCTTCAAGATCGATGAGATCTTCATCAAAATAAGCTGCTGATTCCTCTGAATTGTTCAAAGCCCTGTCATTTGCAGCCTACACAACATGGATCAAAACATCAAATTATTTTCCATTTGAAGGATGTTTCAACAGACGGACAAAACTCCATTCTAAGAACTCGTTAACTCAATGCAGTTAATTGGTAATGGAAAAAGGCTGTTTAGGTTACCAAGAAGTGGAAGGGAATTTTACTCTTCAGATACAAGATTCCGATAATCAGATCATGGTTATTGTCAATATCTATACTATTTTAAGGAAATTGTCAAGTTTGGTGTGTTTTGTTGCAAGTCCTTGTAAGCAGACTATTTCAACATGAGAAATAATCTCAATTTCAATTTAAATAATTGATAACTATCCGCCCACTTGAAGAAGTAAACTTTATATAACTGAGAAAATAATTATCTACTTTGCAAATTTACGTGCATCGCGTGTCCCTCACCGGTAACCATTTAGCTAACCATTAAGCGATTACATCATGTGGTATTAACTAGCTTGCATCATGCTGGTCACCATATGAAAGTTTCATTTCAATTAACACAGGACAGGTACATTCAGCATGATCATCTTACACTTTGAACCGTGGGCATCTTGCCTTCATGTTGCACATGAATCAAATTGCATGACATCATAAAATAAAGCCAATCACATTGAATTTCAGGTTATACTAACACTGCAGTTAACTAATGGCTACAGCTCTTCAAGGCAGGATAGTGGCGAAGGGCCACATAGAAGGCAGTTAGAGTGGAATACGGTAAAAAATGCTAACTACTCCAGCCCCAAAGTGAGTGTCATATGACTACATCGTGGGATTCACTACTTTTTTCTGTTATCCTAAGACGAAAGTATGGCCCATTTAACTTAAAGTTGCATGGTTTTGTAGAAGTGACACAATTTAGGATAGTCATCAAGGAAATCATGACACTCAATTTGGGCAAGGGAGTGTACTGAAGGAGGAGATACACACTGCTGGGACCTCAGATGAGAGATGGACAAGAAGGTGAGAGTCTAGGCAATTTCAAAAGAGAAATGAGTAGGATTCTTGTCTAATCTCCTTCCCTGTTTAGAGAGTTCAGCGTAGTAAACGAGTTGACTACCTCACTAGGACTGGAAATATGTGAGGACCACATTGGGGAAATACATCCTAAAGTGCTGGTAACCAATATTGCAGCGAATGCATAACTCTAGCTTCTAACTATATGCCCCAAGGGTCCCACATACTGAAACGTGAGACCCTGGTCATGGAGCTTCTTCAGGTCCTTACTAGACCCAAAGACAGTACCCCAACCATTGTAGTCAGCGAGCATCGGCAGTAGGTGTTGCACAATGCAAACTGATTATGTTGTCGTAGGAGATTCTTCGATCAACACTGCAACATGGACGGTAGTTTGTTGAGATGAGTTCTGATTTACCATATCAAAATATAATTCTACTCGCAGGAATTCTAAATCACATTTCACGTATGACTCAATAACTTTCAGATTATGCATACCTTCTCTAGAAACACAAAAGCTAAATCTATAGTTATAGGATGCATGCTCGACACAGCTACTTAAATGTTGAAGTAACAATACCTTAGTTTCCTGAATCTCTGACACAACATTCAGCAACCTCCGGTATTGGTCTCTTGCCTCCGGATACTGAACCATGGACTTCACCCTAGCAAGGGCTTTTTGCAACCTTTCCTCCGTTTGCTTTCTGCCTTCTTTCAAGAAATCATAGTCATCCTCCTTCGACGAAGTGTCTTGCATGCTGGGGCATTCAGGAAGTGCCTCTGGCTTGAATCCACTCAAACCTCTCCCTTTCCTTTTCCAGCGTAAAATTACCTTGTCCAGGATTCCCACGGACCAGATAATCTTCCTATAATTCTTCCTCACCTGGTGCCCCCTTACATGAGCCTTTTAAACATTAAGCTGAGAGTTAGAATACAAGAAGTGAACTTGATTGAAGATATGCATGGATGATACTAAGGATAAAATCTTTGCAGATCAAAAAACAAATAAATAGTGGAGTTGCGAACTTCTGAAAAGGGAAAAGTTTCATAACACCTGAATTTTAACAATTCGTTGCCGGATTATCAAAAACTCTTTTCTGCCTTTGTAGCTTCGGAATTTATTCTGTATTCGTGTAGCAGCAGCATGTACCGGCTCATCATGATGTCCAGGCCTGTTAGTCTTGACAGCAAGAAGTGAAAGGGCACGCTCATCTGACATTCCAAACTCACCATCACCATACTCTTTTAGCTGCTTCTTTTGGAATGACTGCACCCTGAAGACTTGATGAATGCGAGCAGCAGCTTGAGTAGCATTACAGACAGCAGCTAATGTATCCTTCAATGAAGATCCATGTTGAAAGTCCTCATCATTGATTGGAGTTGCTGTCCGCTCTGCAACTGTTTGTACAGCTTCAAGTCCAGAAATATCTCCAGCATCACCCTCCTTTGATTCTTTCAACTTAAGTGATGAAAGATGAGAGCTCAATGCAGACTCGGCAAGATAACCAGCGATTCCCTTGTGTCCATTACTGGAAGCCAGGTCTGCCGGAGTTCTGCCCCTTGGATATTTGGGTGTAGGATCTGTCAATGCTCCAGGAGCCGCACCTTGAGAGATGAGGAAACCCACCGTCCGCTCTCTAATGTTAAAACACAGGTTCAAGAAATAAGATATCATTGGATATTCAAAAAAAAATGGTGCACTTAGCATTAAGAAAGTTGATTGTCAAAAAGATCTTGAATGAAAACTTCTATTTCCATCATTTGCATAAACCCATACACTAAAATAGAACTTAATAAACATTCAAGTCACTACCTGCCATAAGATGCTGCCCAATGAAGTGCAGTCCACCCATTGACATCCCGAAAATTGATACTAACACCTGCTGCAACTGTGGGTGGTATAGCCCAGTCGTAACCAAGCGCAGCAGCAAAGTGGAGCACACCTTGGCCACCCTCATCTACTACACTAGGGCCTTTTCCACCCTCAGAAACCTTCTGAAGGAGCCATACATGCAACTTCTCCTTCAGTAGTTTTTGTAGTAGCAGGTCCCTTACCTTTTCTTTGGAAATTTCCTCCTCAGTAAGCATTAGTATTTGGTCCCACTCGCTGTCATCCTCTCTTATTAATGAACTAATTTTACAGCTCAAGTCGGAAAAATCATCCACAATACCAGGAACTGAATTTTGGTAACCAGCAGATCCCAATGATAAAAGTTTTCCAAATCGCATGTGAAGAAGAATCTCACTTGAGTTATCACTACTTGTATCCGCGACATCCACATATCGAAGATTATTAACAAGAAATTCAAACTCTCGTACTTCACTACACGCCAGCCTATTAGCACATGTTACGTAGAAAGGAACTCTTCCAGCCTCGTGATGGGGTGTATGGCAACGAAGAACACCATCTGATACAACATCTGCTGGAACTTCCAGCTCCCCAAACATACATGCCCATTTACAGTTCACCATGTCTTGTTGACTCTTCAGGAATCTTCCCGTAATCAGGACCTGAATGTCATATATGCAAAAAAATGACCAAGGATATTTAAGCACTCATCCTAATTTCTTTGATTATGAAGCTAATTATCATAAAATTTATAAATTCAATCCTAATATGGCAAACAGTCAGGATATTGAAAACACCTAATTGAACTTGTAGCAGGAAGTTCAAAACATAATACTGTACTGTACCTTGACTTCTGACCCAGAATATGCGCAGTTTGGTGAGAAATCAATAATGCTATAGAGCTGGTCCTGGGAGAGAGAGGGACCCAACATATAGGTGTCTAATTGCACCTGGGAGGAAATAATGGAATCATCAACTCCACCGTTGCTTTCAACAGCCTCCCAGTAGGTTCCAGAGCTGGACTGCATTTGTGGCTCATTTACATCTCCAAGTTCGTTACTCATCCATCTGTCAAAGCTGTCAAGCTTTTTAAGACCTTCCTTTATAAAACCACCAAGCAATGGCTGTTTCAAAGCTGAGTAATTGGCTTTTCCATCCAAATTCATATTACTTTCCAACTCTGTTTTCATAGAACTTCCATCTTTTGCAGCTGCAAGCCGTCCATCTATATTGTCTTGGATATGCTGATTTTGCTCATCAGGATGTTGAGACTCCAGGGAATGGAATAAATCCACAGAGCTAACTTCTCCTTCATAAAACCTTGTGCTGAGATGATATGCTGAGCCTGAAGGTAATTTCTGATCCATGGAACATTTGAATATGTGAGAAGAATAATCTTCAGAAGACTGTTTACAAGTTAAGTTAAAACATGCAATCACTTCTACAGATTCAAAGAAGCAA
Organism: Panax ginseng; assembly: GCA_020205605.1. Taxonomy (NCBI): domain Eukaryota; kingdom Viridiplantae; phylum Streptophyta; class Magnoliopsida; order Apiales; family Araliaceae; genus Panax; species Panax ginseng. Next base: position 25,818,534 of record CM035145.1, read on the forward strand.
AAACAGTTTTCGCAGCCAACTGATGTAAATATTACAGATTCAATCTGAAGTCCAAGTTGAGTTCCAGCAAAAGCAACATTAATATTTTGCAGCTACCAGCTTCATAAGATGTTGATAAACAGAAACTTAAATATAAGATCTACCGGTCCACATAAACTATACCAATTACGATTCTAACAACTAAGAGATACTGCGCTAATGTATCAACATAAGATCCTTTTTACTTGTTGGATTAATGATTAAGGCATAAACTTGCGTTAGTGTACCACCGACATGCCGCGACATCTAAGAAAGATCTAGCAAGGACCCAATACCATGATATATAGATTCAGACTCGAGATTTTTATCCAATCACTTCCTATAGATTTCATATGTATATAGTGAATCATGGAAAACCTCAGTAAAACATGCAGCCATGGGATCAAAACTTCCAATTGAAAAAGTAGTTGGTAAGGGTACCTATCCAAACATAGTATTAAATGAGTGAAATAAGTGTAAAGAGTTTCATAGCACAATAATTATCAATTAATCAATAACTATTTTATGATTTAAGACTAGTATTCTTGTTCTTCAATTAATTGTATCATTTTCTTTGTTCCTTTTCCTTTGTTAGGCCATTGTGGGAGCATAATGACATTCTTCTGTGCAAACAAAACATCTAGAATCTTTTAACCTCTTTATGAGTTCTTTTTTTCCTTCGCCAGACATACTTTTTAACTTCTTCTTTTTTTATATATAAAAATCTCCCTTTTTCAACTGCTTCCATTTAAACCTTTTCTTCTTATAAGATTTTTTAGTCTTCAATATTTCAGGAATCCAATTTTCAGTTATTCTTGCAATATTTTATGGCAACATCCTTTTTGTTGTACTGTATTACTTATCTGGCTTTTTACCTTTTACAGCTAAACACTGGTATAGTGGTATGCTATCAGGCTCTATATACAATTTTCCTTCCGGTTTGTATCATCTATTCATGTCAACGGCTTCTTGTCTTGTGCAAATTCTTTAGTAAATGTATACTCTCTCCGTCTTCAATTAGAGATACATTTTCCCTTTAATTAGTCCATTCCAAAATTAGACATACATTTCTATTTTTATGCTGTAAAGTGACATAAAATTTCTACATTCTATTAATTGTATTTTAGGTAGATTGAGTATTATTATATGTCTGATGTCACCACTACTACATTTTTAGCTAGTGTTAGAGTCCTTAGGATATATTTGCAAAAGTAAAGTTATCCTTAAAAGTTGTTTCAGAAACGTATCTCTAAATTTGAAGCGAGGGAGGGAGTATCAATCAACCAAATTGAACAATCTTGGACTCCCATAATGGAAGTCAATACCCCATCTCTACAAAGTACAAACCAAAATTAAAGTGTGCCTTCACCTTGAAAGATGGATATGATATAGGGAATATAGAATCAATGAATACCATACAAATATTTCACCACATTCTGTGCATATATGCCCACATAACTAGGGTCAAAGACAGAAACTTTTATAAAGAGGGGGCAAAGATTGACATTTTCAAGAATATATATATATATATATATTCTAATCTCAATGATCACTACAAATTGACTCCATGGTTTGTAAACGAACTCTCAAGTATTTCACTTTTCAAACAACTCTTTAACATAGACCCTTTTCTTTAGAGTACGAAATAGTAATGGTGACATTTATGTTGTTTTAATTATGTACCAATAACTAGAAAAAAAAGTCAACGGAGAAACTAATTTATTCAGCAAGTAAAAGAGAAAAAAAAAATTGAACTACTAAACTATTCAAGTCACGAAAGTAACATCACGATATAATTTTAATTCTAAGAACTCTTATAATGCCAAAATAAGATTATTAAGATTATTCATATATGTACTATTGTACTAATCATCAATGATGTCTCCATCAATCAATTTAGATAGTGAAATAATTATTAAAAAACAGTTAATCCACAAGCAACTATCTCTCCCTAGTTCTAGAAAATAGGTGTCACAATTCTATTAAAAGCACAACAAATGACCAGGATCAGCATAAGTGTCAAATACTCAAAAATGTGCCAAAATAAGGGAGTTATGAAATATGTCAAACATAAGGGAGTCAAACATAGATCAGATAATGGATAACAGCAGATAAAGCATATGGATTTTTTGCAGTCATTCTGTACCTGCCACTCTCCTTGGTCATGTAAATGACTTCCAAACTCCTGATTTTTACTAAAGGCATCTGTAGAAACTTGGCCAAGTATCTCATTCTGTTGTCCAGGTATAATATTCAAGGTAGGTTGGGAAGACGAATGAGAGGATTGATAAGGGGAAGACTGAATCCTGGCAGTAGAATTTTCCAGAACATTCTCCCACGATGGGAAGTCTAGGTATTTCTGGGGATCATAAGTTAAACCAGCTTCAAAACTGTCTTTAATTTTATCTACTTGGGTAAACGAGGCAAAATCCATCCCCTGAATAGCTTGAAACTTTCTTTGGTAATCATCTGTTAACATTTTGATTCATGACCACTTGTTTAGAAGAACGGTGTTCCAATCAAAAAGCACTTCAATGACAAAATAAAAAATAGAAATAGAAAATTAGAAGAAATATTTACTTGATAGAACTGGATAATAGGGGGAAGAGAGTGCATCATCCATCTTTTCCGTCTCAGGCTGTTGTAACTCAAGAAAAGAGTGGAATCTGGAACTTGATTGGTGATTATGTGCTGCTGAAATTTTTTATGTATTGTTAATAATGTAGAAAATTCATAAGCATATTTACAGTACACAAGGTAATGCCGAATATTGACACGAGTAACATGAATCAATTGCAGATGGATTAGGGTAGAGACTACACATGTATCGCAAACACACCTGATTCAGCATCTGCATATTCTGAGGCTTGAGTGCTGTTGAGGCTAGTTGTATCAGTAGTTTGTGAAGGCACTTGATAACTATATGGCTGAAATTTTGTAGACACAGAGCTATCCACGTCAGAATTAGGTATATTTTCTTCAGTTTCTAGGGAGCTGGGAAAAGCTCCTTCAGTCTCTCTAGAACGGTTATAGTGTTTCCTGTTTCCCTGCAATAGAAAAATTTTGCAAAGATTTTAAGCAGGATAACAATTTTATCATACATAAGTTATCAGCCATATCAGGTGGCATATACAATGTGATAGGGAAAAGTAACCCCATACATCTCTAAAGTTTAAAACTTAAATGCAAAGGTGTGCACTTAAGAGAGCAAAAAATTAAAAATCATAACCTAGTAGTCAAATGTAAAGGTGTGCTCTAAACAGAGCCAAAATAATTATGTTTAAGTGACTCACAGAATGACTCAGTGAAGAGGTTATCAATATTGGATACTGCAAGAATCAAATACAGTTTTCACACTAAAGGAGGAAAGCTTTTATACTTTTGAGATGGTGCTTAGTTTACAGTGGGGGCATGAATAGTCCTATTTTGCAAAATTTGTTTTTAATCAAATAAATGCTTTGAGGGGGAGAGAGAGAGAGAGAAAGAAAACACCCAGTACATCAAACAGTTATTTGACCATTTTACACCATGAACATTCTAAATACACAACAATTTACATATAAACTAGATATTTTACAGGCAGGGCATAAACAAATAATTTAGTAAAAGAAATGAGACAACAAGCAACTCAAATTGAATAATTATCCAATAAGTAAATCTCTTCATGAACCCATCTAGGAGGAATGCCAAGAAGCAATTTTCAAAAGACATAAATGAGGGAACAGTAAACATTGATAACCAAGAGACGAGGCTGTTTGGACATTGGACAGGATGAATAGATCTAAGCGAGCCCAAGCCAGAGGTCAAGCTTGGGTAATCATAACCTGACAAACAAACTTTTGATGAAATAATTAAACATTACTTAAATTTCATATGCCAGTCATGTTTGCATATTAATAGGCTTTGATCTTCATCATTTTCACAAAGAAAGAATGGAAAATCTGCTATAGCCATGCTACACAGGATATTCGCTTGTTTATGGAAGCAAACATAAATGGAACATTAAGCATTCAACCAAGGAATGTTCCCTAACTTAATAACTAATTATGGAGAAAAGCTAGCCTATTTCCACATAGAAAAAAGTAAATATGCAATCATATCACAAGTGCAACAAGGCACCTCAATGCCGCTAGTTTTCAATTTCTACCTAATAGAAAGATAAAATAAAGAACCATCCATTTGTCATTAAAATTATATATGTGCACGCACAAAAGATAGACGACCCCTATTGTTCATATTTCTAGTATTTCTAGGCTAGGTCCCATGGACAAAGTTAAGGACATTCTCTTGGATGATGGTTGGCAATTGCCTCAATTCAATCACAACATCATGATTCAATTTCGGCAAGCTTTTGATTCCAGCATATCTTTCAATATCACCTGTGAGGACTCGATTCAATGGGGGGACCATCCAAAAAGGTCTAGATCAGATCCAAAAGAACTCATGTCCCGTGGCACAAGCTGATATGGCATAAACTGCAAGTCCCCAAGTTCTCCTTTATTATGTGGATAACAACTTTACAAAAACTTCAAACCCTTGATCGCATTTCAAAATATTCTCATATTGTGGATCCTAGATGTTGTCTTTGCCAGGGGCGGATCTACCTTAGGGCAGTGGGGTCAATTGACCCAGTGGGAGTTAATTTTTAATTTGATTTTTATTTTATAAAGTGTTTAGTGAAAATAAAAAATTCAGACTAAAAGACTATTAAAAGTCTCAAATTTCTACTAACACAAACACTCCACTCTTTTATATTGTTTAGTAACTTACATTGAACATGATATTTTTGCAGCTATTGAAATGAGACTATCATTACGATAGTTTCAAACAATAAAATCTCGAAAAATGTTATTATAAATAATATTTTAACAATATTATTTAGTTTTGTAATTTATTTTAGAGGACACAAGAAGTGTCTCTTATAATAACAGTGTTTTAAAAAATTAAAAAATATCATTTTATATATAACAAAAGATCAAGGATTCGAAGTGTATTCAATTACATAAAATAATATCAATTTTATATGATAGCTCACACAATTATTTACAATATCCCTCGCATTTTGGCGCCTTTATTTTATTGTATTTTATTTTTTTTTATAAATTTTTATTTTAAAAAATTGACCCCACTAAATTAATGGGCTGGATCCGCCCCTGGTCTTTGCACTCTTTACAATGAAAACCATGCTCATCTTTTCTTTGAATGTGAGTATTCCCGCTCCATCCTTTTGTCTTCTCTCAATTATGGAGGTTGGGCTAATGTGCCTACCAACTGGCATGTTTTGCTTATTTGGGCTATTAGTAATTTAGCAAAAGGAATTCACAAGATTATTATAAAATTACTTGTTGCAACGACGTTTTACTCCATTTGGGCTGAGCGCAATTTCAGGCTTCACTCCAACCCAAGGCTACCATCTGAGGTCCTCTCTTCTATTATTCTTAATAGAGTCAAATGCAAATTAGTTTCTTTTGTTTAAATTTTAGAAACCTAAGCTTGTTGATAATTCTCTTCTTGTTTGGGATGTATAGTCTGCTCTTGATTTCTAGTTGGCATCTCATATGAGCTGCATATGAGGCTCCCACTATTTTGATCTGGGGTATGCCCCTTTGCTATTGTAAATATTTTCTTTTTAATACAGTCTTAAATTTAGCCAAAAAAAAAAAAGATAGACGTCATTCAAAATGAATGTGGATGCCACCATCCAAAAAAGTGTACTTAAATTGGAGGGTGCAAAAAAAAAGGACGGTAAAAGTTTAAAAGAACATGGATTGACTTGATGATAAGTCATACATTTGTAACAAACAACAGAACATGTGATATTTGAAGGAGAAGCATCAACAATGGTCCCACATAGGAGGACAAGCAGATGGAAGAAGGGTCTATTCTTTAAACTGAAAACATGTTAGCTATGAGTCATGAGGATAAAATCAGGTCATAAACACATTGCAAAAACACGCCAACAAATTACTTATCAAAAAGAAAAAAGCATGCATTTGTACTAAATGTTGCATAATAATAAGCATGTCTTAAAAGTACCTAATAAGGGTAAAAAGGCCATTTGTTATGTTCATCCATTTCATAGTTTGTAATTTATATAAGAAACTTATTGCCAGAGAGATGCCTACCGTTTCTCAAACCAGTGGTCTAGGTGAAATAAAATCAACAGAAAAAGGAAGAGCCGCATATTAACAGAGGGTGAAATAATGAATAAGGTACTATGCTTCTAAACAAGGTCCAAGCATCTTGATGTCTAAAGTGCAATTGTTTGACAAATAATTCACGCTGTGAAGCCTAAAAGAACAACATTCTTCTAATATAGCAAGAAAAAGAATCTATTATGGTAAATACCCATGATATCTTACTCAATATAACCAAAAGTTGCTTCAAATTGAAAGAAAGAAAGAAAAGAAGACAGGATGAGGTAAAAGAATAAATTGTAACCTTTACTTCCCGGTAGTGTACAAGAACTATGTGAGAGAGCTCCCTGCAGCAGTTGTCAACCAAAATAAAGTAAGATAGAGAACAAGAAAGCTCCAACCAGACACTGTTATGAAACTAAGGTACGACATACATAAGGTATGAACATTGGCAAACTTATAAGGATGTTTTACTAATCATATGCATTCTGAGAAAAGACTAACTCTTTAGTATTTACTTTTTGCCAAAAGTAGTTATCGAGGCTGATAAAAGTTCTGGTGTGGCATCTTTACGGTTGTGGGGTTAGCGTTTAACTCCTATTGCTATTCTTGAAGATGCAACTTAAAATCAATCCACCGAGTTTAGTATTTATAGGATGTAAATATTGGACCACAACCTTAACCTTTCTTATATGACATTATATTCTCAATGGTCTTAATGATGTGAAAAATGTGTATCCTACTTCTATATGTCAAGGCATCCAACCCGAAATCAGTTGGGGAAGAGAGAGTTTTTGTACGGAGGGCAATACAAGTAAAACTTGAGTAAACCAGTAAAACTTTTATATACTCACTCTTCAAGCAACCAATAGCTGCGCCTTTGAAAATTTTCGTTATCTTCTCCATGAGCGTAGTAGCAATGCAAAACGTCAATGCTTCCAGCCTGGAAGGATGAATATACATTAATTTGGAGCATGATCAAAAAAATTCAATGAAAAAATAACTAACTATTGCTTAATAGAAAATTAAGAAAGAAAAATAATAGCAAGCAGTATACTCCCTCTCAAGTGGAGTGTCATGTTTCTCTCTTTGGATATCCAAAATTATTTCTCTTATACAAAACCATTGCAACTTCAATACAAATGGATTTTAACCACCGTGAGGAGTACAAATGAAAAAGGTATTTTTTTAAGGCTTTAATTTCTTCAAAAATTATTTTTAGAGGGATATAAAAGGAACAAGTTGGTCAAAAAATGCCTTGTTGACCATGACACTTAATTCTCCATGGAAAGAGTAGAATTTTATGTATTTAAATATACCAAAGATAGATAGATATACCACATGACCTCATATTATAAAAGCAAAATATCATTACTTAGCACCTACCTTGAGTCTTTCATGAGCTTCCTTAACTGTCTTTCCATCTTTTTTCTTCCTCCAATTATGTCCATCTTTTCTAAAATACCTCAACACTTTTCGGTCAAAAAGAAAAAGTGAACCATCTGAAAAAGGAGATGCATGTCAAGCCAATGTATACAAGAAGACCCCAACTAGACGAAGAGAATTAATTAACAAAGTATTTTTTACTTTCAACTATATGATATACAGTTACAATAATTTTATTATCAATGACCTAATGATAAGCTAAGAAGGAGAAGGAAAGAGAAAATAAGCTGGCAAAACAAGTGGTGGGAGAGAGTATAGTGTGGCGATAAAGGGTAACGAAGCAGGAGGTCAGCACTGTTTATAAAACCAATAAACCGAAAACACAAACCAATCTGAACCAACTTATAGATTTGATTTGGTTCTCTTTGGTTTTTAAAATTGGTAAACCTTACAGTCTAGTTTAGTTAATGGATTCAACCCTCGATTCAAACAGAACAACTCCAATCTGATCAGTAATAACCAGCGCGTCATTAATCCCTTAAAATGCTTACATGTATAAATATATATATATATATATACACATTTATATATATATATATATATGTATGTAATATAATGAAAATTATTAACATTCTATAATATGTATATGCAGCTCAATCAATTAAATGTAGGTACTAGGTAGTATCATACTTGGAGGCTTATTTGCTGGCTCGGGTGCAATACGAAACTTGTTGTAATTTCGAAGAATTTCACATATTTCTGCAGGACGTAACCATCGATGTTGAGCTTCCAAGAGTATTTGCTCAATATCTGCAGTAAACCAACAACTAAGTTAATATATCTGCACAAGTTTGTTCAAGTATGCAAGTAGAAACAAAGCCGAGAAATACAAATTATCAAGCTACTAAGTTAAAGCAAAAAAAATTCATCCATCAGCTCAGCGATTTTAGTATACATGAGACATGTGCAACCAGCAGAATTCCATATCTTGGTTCTAATCTATTTTCTTCCAGTAGTCCCATCTTCACTACTTAAGTTCCTCCACTTGCAATACATAGTAACAGGATCCTCTCCTACAATTGGGTTGTATGTCCTGCAAACATTTTTCTTTCTTCTTTGCATTGATTGTCCTATTTTTCATGAAAAATGAGGAATAGGAAAGTTGATAACTTGATAACCATAGATTGAAAACTGATCCTTTAACTTGAGCTGTGCAGCATCCACTAAAAAGTAAGATAAAAAAATGTCATATAGCTCGTTATCCTATTTGTATTATTTCATGGCCCTTCCCCCTTCCACCCCATATTATAGCATGATTTCTCCTTTTTTTTACTTGAAGACTAGTGTATATGCTATAAACATCTTGTAAGAAAACTACCTTTTGATTTCGAAGTTGAACCACTCTCATTACTTGCCTGTCTAATCATTTACTAGATTTTTGTCTCAGCTACTAACACTTAGATTAGTGGACATTTCGAGGTTAGAACTTCACTCATGTAGTCATGTTAAAGTTTTGTAGATGACTTGTTGATGTACACAGCTGCTCAATGAAATGCATTGTTGGAGTAAACTGTTATGTCTCTTTCAGGTGTTCTCTGGCATGCTGGGCAAATACGGATTGGCATAGAATTTTCTTCTTCTTAATTGATTATCATTTTAAACTTTCAGCATCATATATATTACAAATATCTAATTCTGAAGCCTCTGGGATTGATCAATTATCCTTTTAGTTTTCACCCAATTATTGCTTCTCATTATTTTCAATAATTCCGAAGCTACAAACCTCACAACAAAAAATAGTCATGAACGTATAAAATTATATATACATTCACTAAATCTCAAATTAACATAATTCCAATAAATTCATCAATATAAACAAAATCAATGAACTTTAATTCAACAAGAATTAAACAGTAAAAATTCGAACTCAAAACATGTTCAATTAAGAATCAGAAGAAAGGAAGTGATGATAGAACATAAAACTAACCTAATTGAGCTCCAAGACCGTACCGCCGGCTTTCCGCCATGAAAATACTCTCATACAACTACCTATCAACTCCGAGCTCGCTAATCTACTGAACTTTGATGAATTGATTACAGTACGAAGATTTGATTCAACAAATAGATACTGAATCGCAGCTCCTCAAAACAAAAAGTCTTGATCAAATAAAGTTAATAAACCGTTAGAAAAAGTAAAACGAGTACAAAATAATACTCCTAATAAAAGGGGGTTATTTTAATTTGGCTAAGCGTTTCTGGGATTGTAAGAATGAAGCAGCGAAGAAGGTTAGAGGAAAAAGAAGGCCGCCGAAATGGAATCCAGTTATTTATTTATAGTATACACTCGGAATCCTTTGTAGTAGAGCGATGTAAGACTTCAGTCTCCTTGACGTGAATTCCTTTTGATATTTCCACACGTTTAAAAAAAAAAAGTAATCATATTTTGGCCCCGATAATTTTCCTTTATTTCAGTTCTACCTACTAGTATTTCTTTTCTTTTCTTTTTCTTTCTTTTCTCTAATAGGAATTTGGTCCAATGATAACTACTACTACTACCTTCTATTCATATTAAATGTCTTTTTAGAGTTGAGCACACTTATTAAGAAATAATACAAAATGTCTTTTGTATCCCTAATTAATTATTTCTCTCTCCACAATGGTCCATGGAATTGCATTTACTAAGCATATTAAATAGATGGGTAAATTAGAAGAAAAAAAATAGTGCAATATTGCATAGGAATTCCAAAACGACATTTATATAGAATAAAATGAAACTCTCTGAAAAGATATTTAATATGAATAGGAGGAAGTACTAATTAAGAAGACATGATGCATTAATTTGATATATAAATAAATGGGCCTCGGGAACTGGTCTAATAATTAATCTAGGTATGTTTTCCTTGGATTGTGGATTTATTATACTCCATAATTTAGTATTTTAAATTATAGGCATCATATTTTTAAAACGTGTGGAAGTGTTAAAAGTCCACAAATTAATTGCAACACAATAACGATAAACCAGTTAGATTTGTTGTTTTTTATTCAGCCTATTGTTAACATTGGTTGCATTCTAGGCGACAGGCTTTCTAGGTTGCCAAGCAGGTTTTGCAACTGGGAATGGGTGACGCCTGGCTGGCTCATTGAGAAAATCCAAAATCTGCCTAGGGGATGAGTGATTGCTTCAAGTATCAGGCGGGTTGAGCATGTGATCTTTGATGCACTTTTGCTCTCCTGATTTGTTTAAAAATTTTAAAACTCAAGTAAATCTCTTATTTTATTTTCTGATACTCCCTTTGCTTCTTGGTATGGTTGACATTTTGCTATTTATTTGAAAAAGAATTTAGAAAACCTCTGGAGGATTCTTGGTAGTAGTAATATTTAATTTTCAAGACCTTCAAAAGAAAAAAGAAAATCTCAGTTTGCTAATGCTTTAGTAGTATGCACTTGGCCATTAATAAGCTGAAAGCTGGCTTGATAATTGATATTATGGTATACATTGAGAGCTTATAGTAAAAAATTGGCATGTCAATCATTTGTCTAAATAATAAGACTAACAAGTATTGTAACCCACAAAAACTAAAATAATTACTTTTATATGAAACTTTGACATACCATAACTAAATACTTTCAAATTAAAATTCAGAAAACATTATAAATTGGACAAGTACTAATAGAATTCCTCAATATGTTCAATGTGTTAAAATAATCAAAAGGTAAATAGTAACCAATACGAAGAAGTTCTTTCACTCACTAATACGCATTTGGTTACCTCTAAAAGAAAGAGTCCAAAAATCCCAATATGAACAAACAAACAATGTCAAACCACTGATAATAGAGTCAAAGACCAATCAACAATATCCAAATATATAAGCACTAGTAACCAAAATACAATCAGCAAGTTTCCAAAACCAATTTAATCAACCTTCATATTGTCAAAAAATACCTAGTAACCAAATCAGAATATAACAGTAACCAAACGAAGCAGCGACGACGACCACAAACGAACCAAACGAAACAGCAGCGTCAGGAAACTTATAATACTAGCAATAACTGCCAGTTATCCGTCACCATTTCAAATTAATAATAGCGTAATTAAATATTGAATCCTCCCTAATAAGTGGAAGTGGTTAGCATAAAGTTTATTTTTGGGTAAGTTGGTCAATTGACCAATAGAGTACTGACACGCAAGCAAGGCTGTGTCATTATTCTATTGACCAACTTATCATAAAATAAATTTCATGCTAACCGAATCCAGGAGTAACAAGCTATTCATTCTTCTACATCCTCCTTCCTCCTTACTAGTTATGAGAAAGGTTGATCAACAAAAACTGAACGAACAGTAACGCAAAAATAGAACAGATCCAACGAGCTTCACGCCTCCACGTTCACACATTTCTCGGCAGGACTGCAAATCTGCCAGACGATGCCGTACGGGTCCTTCACTATTTCAATGCGCCCGGCACAGCACGCGCCGTCGTCTTCGGCTATCTCACCCTCTGAAATAGCACCAGCCTTCACAGCATTCGTCATAGTAGCTTCAATATCCTCTGTCTCCAGGCATAACACCAAACCAATTCCCACTGTTTTGATCTTTACAAGGCACCAAAAATAGAGTATTTAATATATTGATAAGTAGCACTATTACTAACATTTGCTAAACCTCATAAAAATAAAAGAGAAAATCAAGTAGTAAGAAAATCGAAGTACTAATTTTATAAATAAAATATTAAAAATGTATTAATTTTGTAAATATGTACTTTTATTATAATTTCTTATAAAAATATACTAAGAAATGTAAATAGCACTATTTTATTTTTTATAGAGTTTCGAAGATGCTAATTGCTTTTGTTCTTCGAGTACTATTATATTTCTAGCCATTGTTACCGACAAGTTTGAAAAATTAAAATAATTTTTATTTATTTTAAATCATTGTTTTATAAATATATTTTCACAAAATTTTATTTTTCAAATATATTTTCAATACTGGCTACAAATATAATATCAGTGACATGATGATACTCAATCAATTGAAAATATAAGTAACATATTTTGAACTTTATATCGCTTTATAATACAAAAAAATATATCTCTAATTACGAGAACAAACAAATTAATATGCACTAAATTTTTTTTTTAATTAATATTTTATAGAACTGAATTTTTTTTATAATAGAGTATTTTTGGTGTGATTTGAATATATATAACAAAATTCGAACGGTACTAAAATTCGAAAATCCGGACTGAAACCGGACTCTCTCTCTCTGACTCTCTATATATATATATAAATTTAATTTGAAACAAAAAGAGAGTATATTCACTCCATATTTCATCATTGCGCTTTATAATAAAATAAAACTTATCCAACTAAACCTTTTAATGGAGTGGGTGAAAAGTGTGAGTTCATTTACTCACTTTGTTAAAAAATTATAGATACAATTTGATTTTTGAATTTAAACGATAGTATATTAAATTTTAAATTAATATAAATTTATTTAATTTTAATTGATATAATTATTTAATATATAATAAAAATTTAAACTTTTATAAATCATACCAATTTTAAAATTTAATATGCGATTGTTTAATCTTAAAAACTACTAGTAATTTTAAATTTAATTTTAGAACAGAGACGGGACCGGAGTATCTCTAAGTAACAGATAACAGCTCATCCGTCATATCTGGTTCTGCAAAGCAATTAAAGATTAAGGCCCAATCGGATAAATTACGTGTTAGGCTGTTGGGGGTAGTGTTTGCAAGTTTGGGTATGCGACTTGATGAGGGTGCTTCTTTATCAATCTCTTGCTTTAGGAATTTCAACATTTTGCAATCTACTCATATTTTAATTACAATATAAACTTTTTTATTTGTATACTCCCTCCCTGTATTTGTAAGTTTTTATGTGAGGAGAAGACAAAATAATTAAAAGGGAACTGTTAAATTCACAACAAAAAATATTATTTTCACAATAAAAATATCGCTATAGATCTTATAGCTACAGTTTTCACCGTCACTATACATCTACAGCGACACTTTTGTTGTAGAAATAACAAAAAGTGTTGTGGATTTAACAATTCCCTAATTAAAATTCTTCCAAATCTTATGTGAGTTCTTTTAGAGGAAGGGGAGGAATTTGGAGGTAAAATTGATTTAATTTTTGATTCAAAATTTCCCTCTCAAAAGTGGGGATTTGGAGGGATAGAAAATAAAATATTTTATATTACCAAAAATAACTTTGTAAAATAAATAATATGACAATTTTGTCCCTAATTATTATAACTCTTAATTTTGATAATACAAATTTTATCTTCCCCAACCCCTCTCCGCCATGTCACGTCTGAATTAACGACATTTACTATGCATATGCTGGAAATGTCATTCTATCCTAAACATATTCTCAATACATGTTTGAAAATAAGAATTTTTATTTATTTATGTATTTTTGGAATCTTAGGGAGTAATATTTTGTCTGTCAAAATAATTAAACTTTATCAAAGGATAGTTTCTAAAACAAGGAAACAATAGTAAAATCTAACAATATCTGTTAATTGAAGATGGGTTAATTCATTAATAGTAAAATGATTGATACTGCCAGTCAGACATTTTGTAAACAAACACGCATATCTTAGAGTTAATATAACAGAAATTCACAAAATAATATAGGTTTGATCATATACTCATAAAAATAAATTAGACTTATATATATATATATATATATATATATATATATATATATTAACATAAAAAAATAAACAAAATAATTCAATAACTAGACATTGTTAAATCATATATTTATTATATTTATATATAAAGATAATATAGTAATATTGTAGTTTAAAAATAAAATTATTCTCCCTTCCCCTCCTTCCTTCTAAACTCACAAATAAGAAAAATATAATAAAAATTTATCTTCCTTTTCTTTCTAAAACTCACAAACATGACAAGATAAAATTATAATTATTTCCCCTCGCTTCCCCTCCTATACTTTCCCTTCCCATCCCATCTCATCCCATCCCTCCTAACTCACAAACGCAGCATAAAAGTACGATTTTTTTGTCCATAAAAAAACGAGATAAAGTATATTAAATAAAAAGTAAATATGTTATTTAGTGATATCCATTAGTGTAAAAAAAGAAATAAAAATACCCATCACTTGTATAATCTTATGGGGCACTAAAGATAAATTTTAAAAAAATTTACTATTATTTTTCTACTTTTATTTTTTTTAATATGTGTGTAAATTATAATTTGTTCATCATTTTGAAGACTGAGGGAGTAAATCTTATAATTACTCATCATTGTCGAGTCAAAAACATATTTTATGCAAATATTAAAGATTCAAAATCAATAAATATTACTGAGAAGTTTGGATTATTACTTAAGATGAAATTTATCAAATGCCCTCTAACATTAATCAGATGTCTTCCTTAAAAAACAAGAGAGTAATTAATGTTTAGGTATCTCAAAATTTTAATTTCAAAAGGATCTTAAATGATATGATATTGAATATTTTTTTCTTTTTTTTTAAAAAAATTGATATTTTAAAAAAAAATTTTTGATAATTTTATAAAATTCTCTCCCAGATGAGGTGAACCCCATTTATTATCCATGTGAAAAAGAACTTATAGAACTATCAAATTTACTTGTGAAAATATTAATTTTTTTCTTCTTCTATTTTTTTTATCTTTGTTGTCAAACAACTATTACAATAATTTGAGAGCGCTTAAACAACTAGAACAATAATTTGGTTTTTATTTTAGTAGCTAAATATATTTTTCGTAAATAAAATTTTTTAAATATATAAGAGAATTTGAATGAGATGAATGAAGTAGAAATTTTGAATATCGGATGAAATGATGTATTTGATAATTATTTGTCTAAAACATCTGAATACGTGTATTTCTCTATTTTAATATTTTGAACTTTTATGAACAATTTTATTATGTAATTATAAATAAATATAAACTTGTGAACAATCGTTTATGTAATATTAGTAATGTGCCGCCCCCAAAATTAGGTATACATCACCCATCTTGGGTTGCCAGATACATGGTACAAAATATAAATACAAACTTAATTATACAAACGTCGTGTAAAAATACGACTAAACATATCCTGTGAGTTTTAATACAAATATTGTTATCTAGACAATATACAAACTCAATGGGGTCCTCATTATATTTATTGTCACACTATTTTACAGAATAGTGAGGACTACTAATGCACCATCTAGGACCATCACCTTTGTTCCCGACTAGTCCTCGCTACGTTTCTCATTTCACAAGAGAATAGTGAAAGAAAGGGTGAGCTCAACTAGCCCAGTAAGAAATATTATGACTAAGATAATGCAGAATAATTTATCGTTAGCCTTCAATAATGTTAAACTGATAAAATATAACAAACATCAAGTTTAAGCTGCGGTGAACAAAGCAATCCATTAGAAGAGTCAAGTAGAGAATAAAATCTACTATCTTACATGATTTAAAAGGTTTTTCATGACTTTTATCATTTGTGACTCGAACTTAATAAATAATCCACATCATCGAATCACCCCGCAGACTACGGCCAAGGATATTCTTTAAGTATCACGACCACGAATTTTTCATGCACTACTACGACTAAAGATAATCATGTTTTCATCAATGGTCCCGATCATGCCATAAAATAATTCATCTTCAGTACTACTACCAAAGAGAATCCATAGCCATAATCATACCAAAATTGTCCATCGATGCACTACAGGCCAATGAGGACTTTTTCCACATTATTTGTAACATTACGGTCATGATTACACCGAATAATCATCGGTCATAATCATACTAAGTCCATCTATGCACTCTGAGCCACAAATGACTTTCAACAAAATATAAACATGAGGATGATGACAATGATATAAGAATTTAATAAAACAAGTTGAAGAATTAATTTATCTAGGAAATAATAATGTCCAAATTGTCAACATTATCTTTGTTTTGTAGAGTAAAATTCAAGAATGCTTAGAAGAATATTTCCATGAAAAGATCTTTGGATGAAGCCTTAAATATCGAGGATATTCCACAAATTTCATGGAGTATAAGTCAAAGTTTTAACCAACCTGAGTATAATAAAGAATGGAATAACAAAAGAAATCACCATGCATGCGATAAAGCCAGCGCATACGCAGTTATTACAATGTAATAATAAATAACGGAACCAGTCCGGTAGTAAAAACGCATGCAGACGAGGATATTCCAATGAATAATAAAGAATAGAATAATGTAAGTTCTCTTCACGAATACAAAAGAAATAATAACCTTACGACGGTACAATAAATAATATTTCCTACCGTAAAAGAAGAGTATTCCGACTTGTAGTAGGCGATGATATCTTTCGAAGAAGAAAACTTGTACTACGCTTTCAAAGCTTTCTTAAACTCTAAAGAAATACGCCAAGATTATAGAAGAAGAACTCTCTATATAGTTTCTCTCTCTAGAGTTTCAAATTGAATTCGTAAGAAATAATGAAAGAATGAGCTTATTATTTATGAAGAATGGAATGAATAATAACCAACCCATAAGCGGTCCATATTGATTTACTTTAATCGGACGGTCCATATTTAAAGCAAAATCTTTTAAATAAAATATAATATATTCTATTTTATATAAAAAGATTTTTACTATCAAACACTATGCAGACCTTATGCAAAACACTATACATAATAAAATATAATATATTCTATTTATAGAATAACTTTAATAAAGTATTACATTTTATATAAAAGATTTTACTATACAAAACACTATGCACAATAGAATATAATATATTCTATTTATAGAATAACTTTATAAAAGTATCTTTGTTTTTTATATAAAAAGATTTTACTATGCAAAATACTTATCGTAATAGAATATAATATATTCTATTTATAGAATAACTTTATAAAAGTATTTTGTTTTATATAAAAACTTTTCTACCATTATAATTTCAACCAACGGTCTGAAAAATTAGTACATCTCTTCATGGAATAATATTGTACCCAAAAATAATTTGGACTGAAAAGAAATATATTTTTCGGGTGAATAAGACTTCGTGAATAGTACTTGAGAATAGTACCTGTGAATAAGACTCGCACAAAAAGTGTCCCAAATACTCGAGTGAAGAATACTAGTGAATAGTAATCGGTGAATAAGTAACTTAGTGAATAGTAACTCGTGAATAAGACTCAAACAACGAAAAATACCCAAAATACCCGAGTGAATAGTAATTTAGGTGAATAAACCCATGAATAGTAACTCGTGAATAGTATTCGACACAAAAAAGTGCCCCAAATACTCGAAAGTGAACAATACTAGAATAAATAGTGGCAAGGGTATTTTATGACAACTTGTCTACTTTGAAAAATTTTCACATATCACCCTTTTAACTTTAAACTTTTATCAATTTAACTATTTACTAAAATAGAAAAATTGAATACTTTTATTTTATAAAATTTGGGGTCTCACAAGTAATATAATTTTAGGAATAAACACTAATTTTTTTAAATAATATTATATTAGTCCATAAAATCAAAACAAAATACTATAATAACATTTATTAAATTGGTTATTGACCAATTTATTAAAAAAAATCAAAAAACAATTTGTCCATAACAAAATTTGTTTACAATAATAAAAATAAATAAATATTAAATATAATTTTAAATTATAAATGAAGATATATAGTTAAAAATATTATTCAATATTATTTCTTATTGATTCAGTTATATATTTTTGAATAACTTATTCCATCAGATTTAGATTTATTCGGATGTAAACAAAGACCGACAAATTCAACTAATAGAGCCGATGAAGATTCAGTTGTCCCGAATCACTGGTCATAAAACGGTCACATGCTTCGCCTGAAGGTGTGACCTACCCGTCATGCTTGATACCTACCATTCCTTAATCTTGTTTACTCCGTACATATATGACGCAGGTGTTATCGATTAGTAGTGGTATTATTAAATTAATATTAATAATACCACTAATACTATAATACTACATATACTATGATACTATGAGCATGTTTGATAAAAACCGAATGAAATGGTTCTGAATTTGAATGAGATAAATGAAACTAAATATTGAATGAATTGACATGTCTGAAACATCTGAATAATATATTTTTATTATTTTACTCATCTGAAAAAATTCAAAATTATTGTAAATTTATTTAATATTACTTAATATAATAGTTAATATTGTAAAAAAAAAATATTACTTCATTCAACCGCTCATTCAGTCAAAAAAATGACATTAAACCATTCAAACGATTTTTTTTCAAAACAAATACACTGAATGAATGGCTGACCGATTCAACTATTCAGTGCGTAACAAACAACCCCTAAATCCTAACCTTCTTGATCTGATAATGCCTTTCATTTGCATCGATCTCTATGAGAATTCAACTAAAATTTACTTTTCCATAGTTTTAACTAAGCTCAATGTTGTTTTGGACAAATATATTTTTGACCGTTCATAATTTAGATTTGAATTTTCTTCTACAATAGTAGTAGATAACATTTATTTTATTTAAAATATAGACTGCCTATTGCTACTATATCATAGTAAATATTTATTATGAATCACTCTCTATTAATTAAATACTGCACATTTCATTTAAAATTTAATCTTCCACAAAAAATAGACATAAACACCTCAATTTAAGCGTTGATTTTTGACAATAAAAAATCTTAAGATCAGATATTGAGTCATATGACGGTAACAAAAAAATATTTAGCCCTTTTTAGGTAAAAACGAAAGAAGAAGAAAAAAGACAAGGTTAATTTGGTCAGAAAAGGAAGATAAATGTTTGTCGCAGTCGATCAAACTTCGTGATCAAGAGCCCTTCTGGCAAATCGTGACACTCGGATAATACAAGTACTTATAACCCCCCTCCCCCCACGCTCCTATGTCTCGCTCTCTACTCCATTAAAATACGTAAATATATATAGACTCCATCTCTTTCTAAAATGAACTCTACAATGAGCTCTGGGTCTTCTAATCTTCAGTCTCTGAAGCGGTGAAATATGCTATCTCACTCTAAGTTATTTTTTCTTGCAATGGCGGTGAATTCAAGCGAAAAGGTGAGATTTATATCCTCATTCACTTTGATTATTACTCAATTCTACCTAGATTTCTCTAATTTTAAGCTGCATTTTAGTGTTTCTTCATACCCATCAGCAATGGAATGGAAGTTTATTCCCCGATTCAACAAATCTCTTTGCATCTATCTTAATTTTCCTTCTGCTTTATTTATCTGAAATCTTAGCTGGTTTATTGAGCGAGCAATCACATTGTTAGTGGGTCCTGTTGTTTCCACCGAGATCACTACTAATTAAGAATAATTGGCATAATTTTGTTTAATTGAAGATGTAAGAGGTATGTGTTTAATTGGTTCTTTAACCGAAGAGATAATGGTTAATGATTGTACCACAGCTCTAAAAGATGAGTGGAAAAAAGGAATAATATTCCCTCTGTCCCACAAAAAGAAGCCATATTTGCAAATTTTAAGCATATTTCCCCATGTTTATCCTTAAATAGTTTTTAGTAGCAGTGGCATGGTTGTAAAATTGTGATGTTAAATTAAGGACATGTGTCATTTTATACCATTATCAACAAAAAAAAAGGATTTTTTTTTTAACAAATGGAACTCTTCTTAGAACGGAAGGGTAAACACTATTTACTGTTTTTGGTTGAATTTTGTGCTAAAGTATGGTTTTGGTGGCACAGGACAATTTATTCTTAGTGAATCTATACTATGTTTGCTGAACGAATGGAGAATGACAGGATTTGTTTGGATTGGTTCTAAAACATTCTTTTCAACATCATATCATGAAAAATTTCCAGTACTCCATTAGAAAATGACAGTGTTTTATGTACTACATTGAGACTCCACAAGATTTGTATGTGGGCAAGATTTGTTTCTCCCTTTTCTATCCTTTTATCTTTGTAACGTGGCCCTCTTATTTTCTTTTTCTTTCTTTTTTTATTTATTTATTTGGAGATGGGGCCCTCTTGTTATTCCTTCATAGGATATTTATAATGTATGTGAAATTTTCAATTGGCGTATCCTAGTTTCCATTTTTCATCTTCATAGAGTTGGTGAAACTAATTGTATATGCAATATGCTCAATGTTTCAGGTTTTTTTGCTGCTCCCTGAGCATAGTGAAAGTGTTGTGGGATAAAATTTATGCCTGCAGAATTCATTTGTTATTTCTTGTTGTCAACTTACGCTTCCCTCTTCCCTAACCCTCATCGTTTAAATTTGCTCTCAACTAATGTCTGCTATGTTAACCAATTTTAGCTCTATTGGAAA
Source organism: Panax ginseng (assembly GCA_020205605.1). NCBI lineage: Eukaryota > Viridiplantae > Streptophyta > Magnoliopsida > Apiales > Araliaceae > Panax > Panax ginseng. The sequence continues at coordinate 25,839,408 of CM035145.1, forward strand.
TATGTTTTGCAATAGTAAGACAAATTTATATATTGCAATGTTTTCCTCTTTGTGCAGGGACAAGATGATTATAGCATTGCAGTTTTGCCTGATGAAGGCACTACTATTTGTCAATGTGAATCACACCTTTCTTTCTTAAGCCTATTAGAAGTTCCAACGCCACTGAAGCATTCTATATCCTTGGATGCGGTTTTGAATAGCCAAAACAAAGTCAACCTAGAGATGGAAAATACAGATGCGTATTGCCTGTGCATTGCAGATATGGATATTGAGAAGGGAAAGTCAGAGACACCTAAAACCAATGATGAACCTGCTAGAAAGAATGAGGATCCGTTGGCAGTAAGTTCTATCTTACAATACAATATGCATCCTGATTTAAGAATCCAAATGTTAAGTGCAAGTTAGTAGAGCTCGGGCTATGTTATCAACTAATGCTGCATACTGTCTTTCTGTTGGACACCTTCTGTTTCTTACATTTCTACTTTTACCAAGTGGCATAATTCAATTTGACAATTGGAAAAAAAGAAAAGAAAAAAAATCCATAGAAGCACTTTGGGGTCATGGGGTTTCATATGAGAAAGAGAGATAAAAATAATAATATGAAAAATTGACAATTAAAAATCATTTTTGCAGAGGACATTGCAGAGACATATTAACGTTCAGATGGGGGGGAATTTCATGCAGCTGTTAATGGACCACAGCCTATTATTACCGAAGTTCAATTTTAGAGGTACAAAGCATATTGTAGCATAACATTTCACATGGCTGTTTTCTTGATGATCTATTTTTTCATGTATTATCTGGATCCTCTCTGTGTTTTATATGATATTTCAGTTACCTTTAAAATTTCTGCATTTTTTGTGTGGATGACTTGAGTTAAACATTTATTATGTAATCATTTAAAAGAATAAATATTATGCTATGACCATGTGTAGTGCAACCTGAAGACAGTGGCCAAGCCTGCATTTCTGGCCAAGGGGGTGAAAAATTATAGCTGTGTTAATTACCCCCCAAGATTAAGGGGGTCTAAGTTGTATATAATTATGTTTTAATCCTATTCTTTCTAAGAAAACAGTGCCTCCACCCCTGGGATATGGTTTAACATTCCTCCCTCCTGATAGATTGGGAGGATTTTTTTTTTAATAGAGAAAAATAAAAAACTCTGCTACGTGACTTACGTCTATTGACTTATCTCTTAGAGTGACAATGCAAAGGCTCAGAAAAGGAGGGTTTTTTTAGTGTGTTAGGTAGCCTGTAGCTGTAATGAACATGAACCTCATGACAAAAAACTACGAAGTTTCCTTTAGGGTAAGATGTGTACCTCAAAACTTTAAATAGAAATGGAGCAAGGCATTTGGATATACTATATGAGAAATTAAAATATAATTTGGAAAAACTCTATATGGTTATTGAATTGTCTCCTATAGTTCCGAACCTAAGGCCCAGAAGGAGAGTGTTGCTGGTGTTTTAGGTAGGTGTAACGAAAATGAACCTCATGATGAATAACTAACCACGTTTTCTTGAAGGATAAGAATCATAAGATGCACATATCAAACTTTTAACCAGAGAGCGTCATACTCTCAAGTCTCAACCTTTGAATTATGCAAAGCAATCATTACATGCAACTGCTGTAGTATGCTTTCCTCTTCTTCCTTTGTTTCTTTCTTTCTTTCTTTTTCCAAAAGAAAAAGAAACAGCCACATAGTTTTTTTGCTTCCTGTGTACTATGGGAATTTCTGAATTATAGAAATCAGTTCATCTCCTCATTCAAGTGATGCATATTTAGTGCAATATTAAGGGTAAAACTCTTCTTACATTTCCTCCTAGATAATGATACTTATGCATTTATCACTCTGTTTACTATATAACTTGTGATTATGTATTCACAAGATGGGTTTCCTTTGATAACACAGATAAATCTGGTCCTGAGAGAATTCACGACACACCAAATAGCAGACCAAGGAAATATAAGCGGTCTGCCTCGTTCAATTCAAGAAAAGTTGTTTTTCTGTTCTCAATCTTGTAAGATCTTCACCCATCTTGTCATGCATTATACTCATCTTAATGTTCATTCTGAAGTCTCTCTCTGTGTTGCAATCATCAGTTTGGACAAATTCTTCAAGAGCTTGTAGACAGGATGAGGAACTTTTTATCTTTATAGTGATCTTTAGATGTAAAGATATTTAAGAGTTTTTGTGTTTTCCATGTTTTGGTAATATCAAGTACATGTTTTTGCGCCACATGAGCTGGGTTATGTGTCCGATGGCCTTGTGCCTCTAATACTACCTGTAAGAAAGGGAATAGGGCTGTTAGTTTTATAAATCTACTGGAATTGGAATGCAAGATTTCTTTCAACTTGAGATGGTCAAGTATTTTCCTTTCTTTTCCAATTCTGTCACTGACATTTATATAATTTTTTCCCTTGCAGGTCAAGCGTGGGAACACTGATTTTGATTTATTTGACCTTGAGAGTTAGGCAGATGGCTAATGTGTCTGTTCATGGATGAACATATTTTCCTTGTTTGTCAAACAGTCCCTTTAGGAATGTTAATTCATCCGTTTATTTTAAGAGAGCATGAATTAATTACCTATCCAACTTTCATCACAGTTTCAGATTTTGATGTGAATATCAATAGTGGAGTCACTAGAATGACTTCATTTGGGGTGTTGTGCGATTGAAGCTGTTTTCTTCTTCCCAACTGCGTTGCAAACGAACTGACAGTATATATAAAAATGTCGGTGGTCTCACCTTTTGGCGTATGAAGTTTATTTTGGTGTAAGTTGGTCAATTGTTATATGTGTGTCAATATTCTATTGGTCAATTGACCAAGTATTTGATAAAAATGTCTACACGTATGTATTTGAAAACAAGTTTGCATGGGCTACCATTTCTGCAATTTTACACCTATTTTTGTAGGGGAAGTTTATATTTTGGATAACCAAAATTACAGATACATTTTTCTTTTTTAATCTGTTTCAAAATTAGATATTTATTTTTATTTTAAGAATATATAAAGTGACATGATTTTCATAATTTGTTATTACTTTTAAACTATCATTTTCAATATCAAAACGCACTAATACTAAAGTTATATTTGAGAATATAAAATTATCCATCGTTTTACAGATGTTAGGATTAATTAAATAGAACTAAAACTCTTTTTATAGTCTTACAAATTTTAATATTAATTTATTATTCTACAACAATTTTATTTTTTATAAGAATCTTTTAGTTACTTAGTCATATAATAAATTTTAACTTAAAAATTCTATTTAGAATTTTAATTTAAGTTTTTACTCAATTTTAATCTCTAAATAACTATATATTAAAAATATTAGGAGGACATAATAACTAATATCAAAAATTATATATATATATATAACTTGGCATTTAGAAGTGTAATTTCTACTCTTTCTATAGCATCCGACTTTAAATCTGTAATAAAAAACCTTAACTTGAGGTCTTCATGCTTCAGAATGAATTAAATTCCAAAGTTTAAAGAGTTTTTACTATTGTGCTTATTTATTGGACCTATAGTAAATATTGAATACTTTGCATTTCACTTGAGATGACCTCCGTCCCATAATAAGTATTTTTTTAACTTAAATCATACATACTAATACACAAATTAAAATGGCAAAAATATTCTTAATATATTTTCTTTGAAGTTGAAGAGTTAATAAGTGTCATTTAATTGTAGTGATCGTAAGATGCAATAAATACCATTGAATGCATAAGGGCATATATGAAAAAATATTGCAAAAATTATATTGGAGTTCTAATATATCACTTATTTTGAAAAAAAATATTAAAATTAAAAAAACGGACGGAGTTAGTATAACCTAACGCTTAACTAATACTACTGATAGCTTTACTATAGCAAAGAATTCAAACATGTGAAAAGAAAATCACCTCTCCCCTATATTCATGCAATCAGATAACAAGGATACAGATGCTATATATTCTACTATAACTTTGAATATTAATTCCTCAGTCCGATATTATTTTATAAAACATCTAATAGTATTATTCTTGCTGTCAGAATACAAAAACAGACTACCTGCTCCATGGAAACTTCGTCAGCCCACCACTGGCGGCCGCACCAACGCTGGTCGCATGGCTGCGGCGCCAACGGCCAGAGCTCGTCTCGTTCATCTTAGGCTGTCCAAAGTTTTAGATAAATCACATCGTCCATATAGTGCCAGAGGCACTAGACATAGCTAGTTTTCTATATTTTCTACTGTCCTGAAGCTAGAGTGCTAGATGGACAAGTTATTTTAATTCATCTCATGTTTCCAAAACCAAAAAAAAAAAGAAAAAAAAAGTGTCAGGAGTCGGGACATAATTGCATATTTGTACAAAAATATAAAATACTAATAATTATCCGTGTATGAAGACAAGACGTAAAGAAATATTCCCTCTCTCTCCGTTTCAATAATCCCACCTTTATTTCCTCTCTTTCCTCCTTCCTCTCCCACCATCATCATTTTTCGCCCAAATCAATTAAAATGAATTTGAACCGTCCTTGTGTTTTCCTGCCAAAATCAATTAAAATAAATCTGAATCGTACTTTCCCGCCCAAATGCAAAATAGGTTTTATCTTATTAATTAATATAGATTTCAAACTATCCATTTTTTGGAGTCATTTATGTGGTAAGTCGATCACTTCAGGTACTAAAATCCCAATTGAGTCCACAATTCAGATTGTTAACAAATTCAAATTAACTTCACAAAATACTTTCATAAGCCATCAGAAAAAAAATAAAAATAAATGTATGTATATATGGAGAGAGAGAGAGACACGAAGTCCATTAATAGTTCACTAGTAAAGGCATTTGAAACTAACATTTCCTTATACTACTGGAATTGCAAGTTTAAATCTAGGCCTGACCACTAAGAAGCATCCATCCTGAAATCCATGGTTTCAACTTCCAAGCATACACCTCTATTACTTTTATAATATACAGTCTGGAATGATACAAACAGTGCTGTTGTTGCTCAGGTGCCAAAAACACCAACTGCTCAGTTCATCATACATGGTCCTAAAGTACTTGTAAACCAAATCAATATACAATTGCAATCTGAATGGAACTCATGAAGCAAGAAGAAAATGCCTTGTTAATCTCCTAAACTAGCATTTGCGATAATACTTCTAATTGAGATCTAGTATGAAAATGACAAATGAGAACTGTATTAGTGGGCTCCTACAGTGGAAATCACAGACTAGGTTTCCTTCTTCTTAATGTGATATGGGTACTTTTGGTATATTGAAATGCTGGTCATCACAAGCGGAAGAGCCACAAGGCAATACAGTGAAGGTGGTTTCCCATCAAAGAGGAACTGCAATAAAGCTGTGACAAGGAGTGCAGACACCATGACAAATCCCTGCATTAAGTTAAATACATCATTTAACTGAATTTTTAAAAAAATGTAAACCACTTTAAACAAAACTCTATTTCTATCTTTTAATAGATGTGTGGATTTTAAGAGCCAGAAAGGAACCATAAACTATTAACAGGTTGAAAATCGCTTTTCCACTTACGCAATCTGTCACAAGTCAAAAGCTATTTTCAACCTGTTAAGAGCTCATGTTCTGATCACAAAATTCCTCCTTTACATGTTATCCTAACAATTATCCAAATCGTTAAGTAAAACCTACCTTTCGAATACCACCAGCATAGGATGTCACCAGACCCACAAGAATTCCACCAACAGCATTGATCATAACAGGTATCTGTAAGAAAAAGCTTGTTAGTAGCTTCCATATTAATGTAGGTGCTTTGTTCATAAATAAAAGCATCATGCAATCACAATTGACACTATCCAAACAAAGAAGATGTGGGTTTAGCAACATTTTATGCGACGAAGCTAACAAGGATATCAACATTCCACCATTGCAAGAGGTAAATACAACGGAAGAATACAGCTCAAAGTAGCTCAAATAGTTGGAGCATAAATATATTTCAAATAAGAAGATTATAATTCTGTAAACTGGATCAGGAAAGACTGACAAATCAAACAATTTGTGGTTCAATTATGATCTCTTTCTTTCACGTTATCCAAGTCCCAAGTTTACCTCATGAGCAGTTTAAAAAACCACTATAAATATCATTACCAAAGTAAGTGGAGTCCAGCCATAAAACATTCCAAGCTGTCTGATTGCTTCCCCATCCGGAGATTTATAGGTACTAGCTAGCAGGCACAGGATTCCAACTACAGACATTTCCACAGTCATCAAATACGATGTCCGTTTCTTAACCTGCAATTTTTTTAAAAAAAAGAATATGGACAGGGAAAATGACCTCAGCAGGTGAATGTTAGGTTCAAATTGGAGATAAAGGCTTCTTCTGCTAACCTGAGAAGCCCACTGACACAGTGCAGAAGCAAGACCTGAGAGTATTGAAGCTACCAAGACTGGAACAATTCCATATAATAGAATTTCATCAGGGTTACTGCTAATAGAGCCTTTACTGGAACCTTCACCGATGCTTAGAAGAACAGCTGCAGTTATCAACAAGAATAGAGCCCCAATTTGCTGGATTGTTTACTTTTGTCTGAGTGGAAGCATAAAAAGGGTATCAGAAACTCAGAAGACAGTATTAGAAGTATTTCTAAACTCAAATGCTCTGCTTGATTGTTTCTTTGCTAGAAAGTTTTGGCAAAGACTTCATTACTACTCAGCTGCTGAAGACTTTTTTCGGTGGGCCATTTCTAATTGGTTGGAGAAAAACCTATCATTATCCTCATTGGAAGCTTTTCCTCACATTTCTTGGCAACTGATATTCACTTTGGGAGCTTGGACCTTGTGGCTCAATAGGAACTCTCAAGTATTTGATCCTAAGCCAGTAACAATATCCTCCCTTTTCGGACAACACATCAACAATGCGTTAACATCAGATTCCTAGGGCCTTGAGAAATTAAAAAGTTGATCCCTTGTTATATTGACTTTATTAGATGGTTTCCTCCCCCTACTCACACCATTAAGATAAATACTGACAGTAGTGTTTTGCCTAGTTCTAATTTTGCAGGAGCAGCAGTTGTGTTCAAGGATAGCCAGGGAGTTTGGATTGCAGGCACATCTAGAAAGTTGATGGGAGTATCTGTTCCCATTACGGAACTTTGGGCTATTAAAGATGGTTTATCTTTGGCTTGGAATATGGAATTTAAATCCATTATTGTGGAATCTGATGTTGGTACAATCTTGGATCAACGATTATTGTTCACAATCACTTACTCCCTCTTCTTTTGGATTGTAGGAACCTGTTGGTCAGACCATGGGTAGTGGACCTACGCTCAATCTATAGAGAAGGAAACTGCCTGGCTGATGTAATTGCCAAAAATGCTTGTAATCAACCTGATGTTTTTTGTTGTTTTTCTGTACCTCTTATGTATGCTCTTAAAAGTTTTGAAGAAGACAATGTGGGAAGACCCCACGATGTGTAGCCCATAACTAAGTTTGCTATAATAGTTTGTTTTATTTTGCAAAAAATTAATAATAAAATGAAACCTTTACAGATTACAATTACATTTGATTAGAAACTGACATGACCAAACTATATAATCATACAATAACATTTTCAGATCATTTTTTAGAAAAGGTAAAATCTATAACCAAAATAAGAGGCAAAAAAGGAAAAAGAACAAATATGTCCTAGGATATATGACATGTGTTCCAATTGAGATGTGTGCTAAGAGCTATTAGGATTTTTCGATGTATCTCACGTACCCTATGTTGGAAAGTGTATTTCAGCGACAAAACAAGTACTTATAAAGGTTTCCTCCTTTTTTCCTTTATAAATATTGTGACACGTTTTTTAAATTGATGATTTACCAGTCAAAACCTACGTTTCACAGACTCTTCACTTTGCCCTAAAGTACTTGTGTTTGACACTCGACACTCAAAAAAGGGTATGGGTACTAGACACTTCATTTTAGAGTAAAAAATTGACAAAATTGAAGAGTATCCGTGTCGGACTCTTCAAAATACTGTGTCCAACCAGACACTCCATCCGAGACCGTTATACATAGGTCAAAACCATTCTATCCGTTCCATAAAAAAGTTGTTTCTATCTAAAAAGAAACAGTTAAGATAATCATTATCAGCAAGAAATAATTATCTATTGCAGCAGAAAGTTGAACAAACATATTACATAAATTGGATCAGGCAAGCAACATTTTACTTGGAGAACTTACCTCAACAATATAAAAGTAAAGAAAGCAGTGAAAAACAGTTTTGTCTGATTCAGCATTGAGAATGTGAGTGAATCGAGATTTTTGTACGATATCTGCAACAAGCTATTCTGCAGTGCATATATAGCTGCAGGCAATCCTGATAAGGTTAATGAACCAACCAAAGTCCATTCCTTGAATATTTTCTTGAAACTACCTTCTTTTGCCATGATAATAAGAGCACAGACAACCTATAATTGTATTGTGTCTAAGTATGTGAAAATCATTGGAATCTTGAAGATAGACTAAGAAAAAACTGAAAATGAACAAGAATAACCTTCGCTATCTCGCATGCTAATACAGATGAAGTCACGATCACTTCTCGCCTACAAGAAGAATTAACAGAGAATACAGACCATAGTAGTTAACAATATGCTTAAAATCTGATAGCAAGGATTCTTCTTTAAAAACCCTAAAATAAGAGATCAAAGTGTTAGCCCTTAGAAGTATGAATCCAATTCAAGACATTGTTTATCAATTATCAACAAAATTCAAGATAGCATGCACAACAGCAAAGGGAAGGAGGCGACTAAACAGATCATGCATCAACTTACTTAAAGAATTATACATAAATTAAATAACCTGCAAACACCTTTCCTTTCAACTATCTGGTATGCAGAATAACTTCTAATAAATCCGCATCTCACAAATTAAGAGTCCACATTCTTAATTTTCTAGCAGTAAACTAAATGCATAATGTAACGGCCATTCTACATCCCGAGGTCACTCCCGTAATTCCACAATTTAACCTTTTATCTATGCGAAGACAACAAATTTCAAGTTTAATTTCCTTGCGCAATTAGTGGGATCTTACATGATAATAGGAGCCTTAATTAGGGTAGGAATCATTCTAAATTTCCTGGCACAATCAAGGGGATCCGGAGATCATCACAGCTTTGATTATGGCAGCAAAGTGGGGATTTGAAGAATAAAAAGGAGTTTAGGTTCAACGGATTGACAAATGTTTTCCCTAGTTTTCTTAGTTCCTTGTTCCTACTTTTAGTATTTTAGATATCTTAGTTAATTTCCAGTCCAGTCTCAACACTAATTTCATCTTCTTGTAATTCCAGTGCCAATTTCAATTTCATATAAATAATTTCTGTCCCATTTCGTTTGTGTTGTGCTTGAAATTACTCTTGTCCCTCATATCTGTTACACATAACTGAGTAGATAATTGTATTCCACTCAAATCAAATCAAATGTAGTTCGCATTCAACTAAACCAAAAAGTAACAAGCGTTGCTAGGAAATCGACCGATCATAAAGTGAAAACTGTCATTTCTAAGTAGAATTAAGAGGACCAGGGTTATGTAAAAACAACAGATAAATATATAGAGAGAGATGGATAAACCTGGAGAAGCGCTTAGAGATGAGAGGCTGAGCACCTTATTGGAGGGTGAGCAACAGCGAATAGAACCAGACTTTAGTGTTTATTTTGTCCCCTGAGCTTAATTTCGAGCTCGGAGCTGCGTTAGGTTTGATCGCCGCCATTAATGGGCGACTTGAGGAAGAAAAGACTATGACTTTGTTTGCTGTGTTTCTTCAATTTGTTCCTTTCACTGCAAATTTTGACAATTTCGTGGAGCAGTCTGTTCATAACCTCCGATGGTCTTTTACTCATACGGAGTTCCATGATTTTCAGTTGTAGGTAATGCAAATACGACGACGCTTCGTTCGATCTAGAACTAGAAAAGCTAAAGCTAACAGCCTAACAGCGCAGTGCGGTGACGGTTTTGATTAAAAAATATCAAGTGTAATAGATTTTTGAGTCGTTCAATATAATATTGGTTTTATATTATTGAGAGTAAAGGTGTAAATCAGTAATAATATATGAATATGAATAATTGGGTGTTGTCAAGGAAGAAGGTCCCACTTTTCTTTATTTTATCTATATTGAGTTATTCAGGTTAATAAAATAATTTTAAAATTAAAAATATCGAATCAATTTAGCCTACCTTCTATTATTTTAAATCTTTCGATTTGATTTTCAAGTATGTATGAGAGTAAGGTAGTGTTTGATTGCATCTCGTCTTAACAGTTCACATATTTATATTAAGATATCCTCTAAATAGTTTAGATTCATATTTGTATTTTAACTAGTCAGAGAACCTCTTAATATAAAAATATAAATTATTAAGAGGTAAATTATTTAGATACATTAAGATATAATCAAATACCACCTAAATCTCCATCTGCATTATAATACATTGAATTATAATAATTACATAATAATTATTGCCCACACTAATATGCTGCATCTGTATTTACAAGTATACTTGTTTGTGGTATAATAACACACGATTTTAAATTACAATTGAAAGCTTAATTTTTGAATTTGATAGATGGATTCTTTTTTCGTTATATAATTTGTGGACATTTCTCAAATTTTGAACGGTGAGAAATGAGTTGAAAAACAACAATCTCATTTTCAATTGTGATGGTGAATTATTCTCTCTCTATATAAATATATTATATAACTTTTTATACTTACAATATATTTATTATATATTTTATGTAATTTAGTGAATATATATATATATATATATATATATATATATTATGTATATGTATTGTAGGGATATTTTAGTTATTTCATTACATTTCAACATAATTTTCGAGTAACAACTAACAAGCGCCATTGAAAAGTTGACTTCAATTCCTTTGCAAAAAAAATTTAATTTTAATTTTAATTTTAATTTTTTTTATTGCCTTATTTCAATTTTAATTTTGTTATAAAATAATTCCGTCCAACGGTCCGTGATTCTGTTAGATCACAGGACTCTACAGCTTATGATGTAGCTGCAGCGTAAGCAATCATTTCACTGCCGCAAGATCCTAGATACCAAACTTCTGGTCACACCAAAACGAATCTTAAGCTGTGTACTAATAAAGCTTAAACCCTAATCAAATCACAAGTATAAAATTGGAATATTTCAAAACCTAATCAACCACACACTGTTCCTATAAAATTCTTTCGATTGAGCAGCCTTTATTTCCATTCCAGCCCCAAGCTCTGCTACCTGGCCTTCTCTCTTAAGAGGCCAAATTCAGCAGATTTATAGATATAGAGGGAGAAGAGATACACCATGTGTGGAATACTGGCGGTGTTCGGTTGTGTTGATAACTCTCAGGCCAAACGGTCCAGAATCATCGAACTCTCGAGGAGGTAATGTTGTTTTCAAGCCATTGCTTTTCTGTGAATTTGCTTGTGAATCAGTGAATGCTAATAACTTAATTCATCAAATTGAAGCATTTTATGTGTATAGCCACGCATCTGTTTGTCTACTTCTTTAATTTTCCTCATTCGAGTTCCATATGTTATATTACAAATTTGTTGCTTTACGATAAAGAGTATAATTAATGGTAATTTTAAGATGTTTATTGGGTAGGCAAAAATTTCTCTCAATTTTACGAGATTTAACTACTATGAGTTCAGTTATGAGAAAGCTACTTGTATGATTGATTATGCATCTGTAGGTCTACGGGTATAGTTTAGAAATGAATTTGAAGTTATATAAAATGTTGGCTTTGACAAGCTAATCATTTATAAGCATAACCAAACCAAATTTGGTGGATAACTCTAAGTTGATTTTTGGGAAATGGGAAATTTACTGAATGATTGCTGGAGAGATAAGTAAATCGGTTTGAATGGCCTTATAGGGAAGGGGTGTTTGAGCTTTGAATGTCATCATGTTAAGTAGCAAATTAATTTAAAGCTTACACCATTAGATAAGGGAACATGGATGCACAATTAAAGCTTACTGGAACACAGATACAATAGGTTAGTGCTTAAGCTATAAGAAAATGGACCTAACAATAATTATGATTTATGAACTGTCCTCCTCGTGTGACTAACTTGGAGTGGCAAATAGGGAGACAAATCAGGTGCATATTTGCACCAAGTAGAAGGTAACTGTACAATATGGTGGATCACATCCAGCAAGAGTACTTGAACCAAATACCTTGTGAAACCAGAATTCTATACTGTGTAAAGTTACCAATTTTCTATCAGTATCTGTAAAATGAACCCAAAAATGTATAACATGCTTAGGCAGTCCAGGAGTTGAGTTTGTTTGCCTGGCATTTGAGGGGATATGTAAACAACAATCTTTACGAGACAAATTTTCTTTTGTTCTTCAATCATCTTTCGTGGGATGGAGGGAGTATATCATAAGAGTGTGAATGAGCAATTTGTTTTTCCTGATATATTACAGGTTCTCACAACTGTAGGAAGTTGGAGAAAAATATGTTAGTCATACCAAGTTTATAACCTGCATTGCTACTGGTGATTTTCTGTAATTACATAAGTTCCCAATATGCCATATTAGAACATTTCCTTATATTGTCTTTTTCTGTCTTAGTCTGTGTTACAGTGTATAATTGCTAATTTGCTTCTTCCCCCCCTAAAAAAAATATCGTGAACTGTAGATTGCGCCATAGAGGTCCTGACTGGAGTGGCTTGCACTGTTATCAGGATTGTTACCTTGCTCATCAGAGATTAGCTATAGTTGATCCCGCTTCTGGAGATCAGCCACTATATAACGAAGACAAGACAGTTGTTGTAACGGTAATTGCTTGTTTCATATAAATGGTTTTGTATGTGTGTACCTACACTAATAGAAATAAGGCATTGATAGGCACTTGGAGTCAAATTGAAGTTTAAAACCATCACACAATTAATTGGAAATTGGAGTTGAACTAATAATTTAAATCTATGCAATTTTCAAATTCTTCAGTTCAGAATTGCATCAGGACTCCATGCCTAAAATTCATTTCTCACTTCCCATGCATTCAAATAAATTAATTCTGAGTAATTGTTTCTAGAGTTAAATTTCTAATTTTGAAAAACTCCCATATGCTAGAATTAAATACAAATGCTCAATTTTCAGCAGCAATTCATTTTCTAACCTTTATTCCCTGTGCCAATCATGGATTAAGTATCATATACAAAAACTTGCAATTGCATTCAAATATGCCCATAGGTCTGTGTTCCGGTCTGTTTTAACTTAGTTATTTTACAGTATTCATTTTGTTGAGCTCTCAAATATCTACTTTAAAGCTAAATTGAAAAAGATCAGATACTGATAAATATTAAAGACTTTGATGTCACGAGCTTGACTAGATTTTCATAAAGTACCTGGCTGCTAGACTAGAAGAATCTAGTAGATTAATTTAGTCATTTGGTGTCTCTAGCACTTTAATGGTAAAAGCTACAATGAATGTTTCTGAATTGTCACATATGATTCTTAACAGTCAATTTAAATGAGTTTTCTAGGGCACTGGTTATCTTCTCAGGATTGGATATGACTCATTTGGATGACATATGGAGATTTAAAATCTGAAACCTCCATCTTACAATATTATCTAAGATCCAATAACTGTAAAGAAAAACAAGAAACTTAGAATTGTAATAGTGCACAATCACCTATGTTTTGTGATTTCAACAAAGACATGGCATGGAATAAGCTCATGTGCGTAAAGGTACTTAAATATGTAAGAATGTATACATGTCCAATATACACATGATCTCACCTCTTCCCTTTGCATGCCTACTCTTTTAGTAAAACCTTCATGTATTATGGCATTACATTGTTTATAATTTTATTACTTGAACTTCTGATTCATACTGCAAAAAGTCAGATCTCATATCCAGGATTTATAAACATATTTTGATGAGTGCCTAAGAAGTGTTGGATATGTTTCATAAATGAAGAATTTTAGATTACATTTTGTGCATTTGGAGAAAGTGTTGGACGTGTGTCCAAGAGTGTCCCTAAAGTGTCAGTACTCTTTACAAGTGCTTGTGATTCCTAGCTTAGAGCCTCATGTTTGATCCTTCTTAATTATGCTTTTAGGTGAACGGGGAGATATATAACCATAAAGCTCTAAGGGAAAAGCTGAAATCTCATCAGTTTCGTACCGGAAGTGACTGTGAAGTTATTGCACATCTTGTAAGTACTTTGACAACTTATGGTGAGACGTACAAGCTACGATAGCTCGCTTCTCTCTCTCTCTCTCCCTATATATATTAAGCCTTGACTCTTTATATGTATACATATATGCATTTATTAATTCTTGAATGTTTATCTTGGCAGTATGAAGAATATGGAGAAAATTTTGTTGATATGTTGGATGGAATGTTCTCTTTTGTGCTTCTTGACACCCGTGACAAAAGTTTCATAGCTGCAAGAGATGCTATTGGTATTACCCCACTTTACATGGGATGGGGTCTTGATGGTATGTAAGTTTTGAGGTGTATGGTTTCTTAAGTTGCTCGATTAGGATTGTTTTAGTACCTCTCTCTGAGTTGTTTCTGTGCTGTGATGTTTAGTTATCACTGCAGCAGCGATTACTTCATTATACTAATTTTATAAGCAGAAATGACATAATATTTTATACTGCCATATAAAGTTGCTGCTATTGATTTCATGTATAGCTGCCCACTTTTACATGCACATACACTGGCTTTGATAGTAAAATAGGCATGCTTACTATTATAGAAGTTTGGAATTGTTTGTTATTTCTAAGCTAGTGTTTCTACTTTGACCTAATATGGGTCATTTATTTTCTCTGGGGGGAGTTAAGAAAAGACAAACTGTTGTATGTTGACTTTTAATATTCGTGCTGGGAGTGTATTTCAGTACACCCATTGAAAGTGATTCACAAGACAATACCTATTTATCTGTTTATTTAGTTCATATGGGACATGTGCATCATTTCTTGCTTTACTATAATTCTACGCCTCTTTGTTGGCACCACTAAAATCTTCATCAATAGTCCAATACTTCAGTAGTTCAGTTTGTATAATGAAATATATTCTAAAAAGTGTTGGTTGCTGCTGAGCCTGATGTCAACAGTCTATATTGGTTTAGGTTGTGTTATCTGGTAGCCGGCGGATTAAATTAAGTGGTTTAAAGTGAATGCTAGAAGGGGTAATAGGGTGAAGATGTTGACATACCCTCCCCAACCCCAACCCCTCCCCCGACTTGTGGAATTGCCTACCTGCCGAAACCCTTTACATCTCTTGGTTGACGGGATTCTAGAATTAAAGACAGCACATCAAGTAGATGCTCCCCATTTTTATTTTCTATCTGTTTTTTCATATAAGCTGGTATGCTAGCAGTTGGTCATTTCCACTAATCTTTTAATTTTCTTTTCAGGTAAAAAATATTTAATAAAACTCATATTTCTAGATTTATTTAAGAAATTCTACTTCCTATGCAGGATCGGTTTGGTTTGCTTCGGAAATGAAAGCCTTAAGTGATGATTGTGAACGATTCATGTCTTTCCTTCCTGGGCATATATATTCGAGCAAAACTGGTATGCATATGTTGGCGTACATACTACTGAAGTTTTGTTGTGTTTACTGTTTAGGTATAAAATTGAATGTGTTTCTCGCCTAATTTTTAGTTGGGATTTATGGATTCTCATTCTACTCTTCTCCACCTATTATGTTGGGAGCTTGTTTTCCAGCTGAATACCTTTATAATGGTAATGAACATAATTAACTTTTGTAACCGAAAGAAATCTAGAAGACCACTTTGAAAGGTTTATATCAAATAATTCTTCTTAGAGTTCCTGGTATGATACTTATCACCTCAAGTCCTTTATTTCCATATAACTATTAAAGACTATGATGCTTAGACTTTTACTAACATGATCAGTGATCACCTCAAGTCCATTGCTCAAACTGTTCAAGTGTTTATGATGTTCAAGAATGTTGTTTACATATTTGTCAATATTTAATATCAACAGGTGAACTAAGAAGGTGGTATAACCCCCCATGGTTTTCAGAAGAAATCCCGTCAACTCCATATGATCCCAAAGTATTACGTCAGGCTTTTGAGAAGGTTTGTTTACTCAAATTTCCTTGAGAAAGCTTTGTTTCTCTCTTGCACCTTATATAACTAGGTTAATGCAGACTGATAAGAGAAACTTTGGTTATGAGACCTATTGCAGCATGCAGATCTGTATCATAGATAGATAATCCCATTTTCTTAGTCAACCAAAACTCAGTCTTATGCTGGACCTAGTAATTATTATTCTCTTAAAAAAACATATGGCTGTTGGAAAAACTGAAATTTTGAAAAACTAACATGGTTTATATGCTCTTTCTTGAAATTTCGAATTGATATTTCTACAAATTATCACTTTTACTTGTGGAAATATCAATTCCCATAATGAGTTCAAAGGATTTTTCATTATATAAAGAAGTATGTGTTTAAGGTTACATTTTCTGTCAGTGATATGTGCAACTTGCTTACAATTTGATCAAATATCTTGCTGTTAAGCTATCTTTCTATGTGTTTTTTCAACATGGTTTTATGTTTTTGTGTGGAGTAGACACTAATCAGCAATAATTTAGCCAAAAAAAAGAGCAGATGAAGGAATCAACATTTTCTTTACTTCATCTATCTCTCTTTGAATGTTTAAGGACAAGGGCCATCAAGATAAATAAAGTTAGAGACATACAGTAATGATATGGACACAAATTATACACAAAAATTTGTGCTCAAATAGTATAATAAAAGAGAGAAAATAAGAAGTGGGACTTAGCATTAGATGTTTTACGCATTTTCATTGGTATGCAAATACATATGTCCTCTTGGTGCACAATTTTGTGTGTATAGTTTGTGCACATAGTATTATTCTTAAAGTTAAGGTAAGGACTTATTAAGTAGTTGATAGTTTCTTGAAATGGTAGGCACATGGGTGGTAGTTTCCCCACATTGCATTATAACATATTTGGTTCATGAAAGTAGTCTCAATATAAGCGACTAGCATATAATGTTTATCCTTATGAATGAAATGGATTAAAAGGGTGGTTTATCCATTCCATAGCTCTCAAGCTTTCTTCTCCTCCAAGTTTTTCCTAAAGCCTTATTTTCTCATAAAACCTTAACTCAAGTGCATTAGTCGAGCTTGACTAGGTTTGAGCTTGACATAATGTCTTTAATTTTCAAATGCTTGAATTTCTGAACACTTCCCTGCAAGTTGTTCTGTATGTTTCTAGTATGTCATATATAAAATTTTATCGTTTTTAAGAGGCTGCAGACTGCCATATTGTCTTCAATTAAATTTCTCATGTGACTCTTATACTAATTGTAAACAGGCTGTGGTTAAGAGACTTATGACAGATGTACCATTTGGTGTACTTCTGTCAGGAGGACTGGATTCGTCACTTGTCGCTGCAGTGGCTTCACGCTATTTGATCGATTCGGAAGCTGCTTGCCAATGGGGGTCACAGTTGCATACCTTTTGCATTGGCTTGAAGGTGCTAATGCTTCTTTTTTGTTAAACTTCTTTGTTGCATCTGTGCTTATATATTTTAGTTTTTTTTTGTAGTGGAATGATACTTTCCAATTAGTATCTGCTAATGATGTCTCACCCCAATAATGCCAATAATCTATGGATGTGAATGATAAAGTATCTATTAAAAATCTTTGGTAACTCTTGTTATTTGTGTGTGTGTGAATCTGTAAATTATATAGTCCTTTTAATGGTCATAAATGAAAGAGTCTGAAACATCTTTTTTTTTTGTTGATGTATTCGATTGAAATTTAACATTTTTGCCTTTGGCAAGAATGGATCCCAAGACCTCATGCACCCAAGCCTTATGAGTAGTTTTTTTACCATTGAGCCATTGGTGAGTCTGAAACATCTTTGATAACTCTTTTTGTTTGTTTGGAACATGCATGTCATGTGCCTGAGTAATTGTATTAACAAATTTACATTCTTGATTCAGAAGCAAGTTGTTTACTGGCCACCCACAACTAATTGAATCTGTGTCCAGATCAATTTAGATCTCCTGATTGTTTATTTTCTGATTTACTAAATAAAGTTCAGGAATCAGGGTGTTAGAAAATTTTGGCCCTGTTGATAATTCTTTCATATGTACTCTTTTGACTTTTTTGCCTTTATACTATGTTGTTTATAATAAAAATTACTCATAGCAAAAAAGTTGAAAAAGAAGAAGAGAAAAAATTATTATTCTCATGCGCGTCCCTGTTGTGTAGTGTTTATACTATTTATTCCTGAATTAAATCTCTGTATAATCTTCAGCTTCTCGTAGTTTATTTTCATTTTTTCTTTCAGGGTTCTCCTGATCTGAAAGCTGCCAGAGAAGTAGCAGATTATCTTCACACTCGTCACCATGAGTTTCACTTTACTGTTCAGGCAAGATTTTGTCCAACATACAAAAAAAGAAAGAAAAAGAAAACCTTTGTGTAAATCTGTGTATCTTCAAATTTAAAATTGTTGAGGCTTGCTATATCAGGAAGGAATTGATGCACTTGAGGAGGTCATTTATCATATTGAAACGTACGATGTGACCACTATCAGAGCCAGTACACCAATGTTTCTTATGTCTCGAAAGATCAAATCTTTGGGAGTGAAAATGGTTATTTCTGGTGAAGGTTCAGATGAAATTTTTGGTGGTTACTTGTATTTCCACAAGGCACCTAATAAGGAGGAATTTCATCAGGAAACATGTCGAAAGGTATGACATGTAAGCTGCTATTTTTTCTTTTTTTGACATGCAAATCCAAGTAATTAATGTTTATCATTATAGATTGGTTTTTTTTATGTGTAATCAATAAGTTGAGTTCTAATGGTTTGTGTTTGATTTTCGATCAGATTAAAGCTCTGCATTTGTATGACTGCTTGAGGGCAAACAAGTCGACTTCAGCTTGGGGTGTTGAGGCTCGTGTACCCTTTCTAGACAAGGAATTCATTAATGTCGCAATGAGTATTGATCCAGACTGGAAAATGGTCCGTGTATATATTTGATAATGTGTGATTGTCATCTCTTTTGAATTTCATAGATGCTGAGTGGTAGGGCCCTATTTGCCGTATTTGATGATTGCTACTAGTCCTGCTGAAATGATCTCCGAAGTGTCTTTAGGGGGTTGAGTTTGTTGGTCAAATTACAATGTGCGTCTTGCTTTTAGCTTTGGGTCAGATCGGTTAAATTTTTTCATGTTGGCATCACATAAGCTTTTGGTCACCTCAAGTCATATAAACCAGCTACTTCTTGACAACTAGGTCTGTCCCCAACTTGGACTGTTCCAAAGAGCGATTCTATGGAATGACTGTTTGGTTTGACAACTAGGTCTGTCCTTAACTCATCCTTTCCAAAGAGTGATTCTGTGGAATGTCTGTTTACTTTTCTTTATGTCCATGACTCCATTGTATGTTCCATCTTATTAATGGAACAACTAAGAGAATAATAATCATATGGTATTTCCGAGAAGGAGAGACATCTCCATATTTTTATGGATGCCTAGATTATAGTGTACATGGGCTAAAGAAAACTAATGGAATGAAGTAAAAACCCAAGAAGAATGTCAAAAAAGAAAGTTGATGATTAGGAAGAGGATGGAGATGCAGTTATCTAATGAAATTAGTTCAAATCCATGGATGAATAATACGAAAACC
This sequence comes from Panax ginseng, assembly GCA_020205605.1. Lineage (NCBI taxonomy): Eukaryota > Viridiplantae > Streptophyta > Magnoliopsida > Apiales > Araliaceae > Panax > Panax ginseng. The sequence continues at coordinate 25,859,073 of CM035145.1, forward strand.
ACAGAAGCGTGTTTTGTTTCCCTTAAATCGTAGTACTCCAGAATTTCCTCACCACTCCTTTTTAGTCAACTCTTTGTTGTGTGATTGCATGATTTGCTGGTTAACACTGTCTTTACTCGTGATTGTGATCATTGTACGGCATTTTGGTGCTTGCTCTTGTATGCTATTGTGGTATAAAATGTCTTCTTTCCACCATTTAAATTTAAGGTCCATGTGCGCTGCATGATCGTTGTTGATTGTTTGTACAATTTGCTCCTTGTAAGTTTGTGTATATAAATCTCCCGTTTGATGTATTGTAAATGGGGTATCGTACTCTTCTCCAACTAATTATTGTCTTAGCGTGTAAACTGAAGCAGCTATCAAATTCTAAAATTTGTATATGTATTTTCAAAGACTTTGTTTATCAAACATTACAGATTCGGCCTGATCTTAAAAGAATTGAGAAGTGGGTATTACGCAATGCATTTGATGATGATGAGAATCCTTATCTGCCAAAGGTTTGTGTTTTATTTCCTTAATGCGGTGAACACTGTTTGATATCACTTGAATAAAGTGGCTACATATTGTGATGGAGTTGTTGAGAGGCTTTCTTTTTTGTTTTAGCACATTCTGTACAGACAGAAGGAACAGTTTAGCGATGGAGTTGGGTACAGTTGGATTGATGGATTGAAGGAACATGCAAACCAACAGGTATTCCACTTAATCAGTACAAATAGTTATATGTTTGTATTTATCTGCATTAGTTTCGACAGTGATCTCTCCTGTTCTACAAATACTTAATAATTATAGAATGTTATTTCAGGTTACAGATGCAGTGTTAATGAACGCAAGCTTTATTTACCCTGAAAATACTCCTACGACTAAAGAGGCATACTATTACCGGACTATTTTTGAGAGGTTTTTTCCCAAGGTGGGTCATACTTGATTTACTCATCTTACAATTCCTTAATTCGTCTCTTCTTGCCGTCAGTTTCTTCTTCAAACTCTTTGAAAAATCTTTATATCAAATAACTACATAATTTTGTGAAAATTTTCATCTGGGATTTATTTGAATACAAATGTTACATCTAGAGAGATATAAACTTGGATCAATCATTTATAGTAATTCGAGTTTTCTTTTTCTTAAAGAGAATTTTTTTTGGGAAGTGCTCTCACTGTGAGCTTTTTCAGTCTTTGGATGCAACTGGGTGACCATGCTGCCAACCCTCCAATGGCTGAAAATGAAGCTCAATGTGTCACTGTTCCCTTCGTAGACTTGGTGTTATTTAATTAACATTCTTCTAGCGGATAATTGGAGCATTTGTCCATTACACTGCAGCCTGATTACACTAGTAATCAATTGCTTAGTTCCTTATTTCCTTACATCTAGACGATTTCTTACCATGCAATTTTGAGCAGAATGCTGCAAGGTCAACAGTTCCAGGAGGTCCAAGTGTGGCATGCAGTACAGCAAAAGCATTGGAATGGGATGCGGCCTGGTTGAAAAACCCTGATCCATCTGGCCGAGCTGCTCTTGGTGTTCATGAATCTGCTTATGAGGACATACCGGAGCCTAATAAGAGTGCAACTAATGGCTCCATTTAATTTCCCAAAGCAGAAGTAGAGAAGATAGGCAGCAGTTTTCTTTCTATTGCATAAATTCAATGTTAGTACAAGTTGGTTGACTGCAAACCAGGTTTTTGCTCTCAAACTGAAAGGTATTTGATTTCTTTAGAAATTGGTTTTCTGTCATCTTTTTTTTTTCCCTGGTGTGTTGTAAGGTTGTCGCCTCAGGGGTTATTATAATAAATTTAATAATTATAATCAATTATTATAATATTTATTATTTTATGTGATACAATATTTATCAATTATAATCGGACACATTATTTTGTATACCGTAACAGTGCTGTTTAATCTGATGCTTCAGCTTCATATCATATGGCGATTCTTTTTATTGTTTTATACTTGCAGCATGCTCAAAATAAACAGAATGGAGCATAGGAGGATAAAAGCTTGGAAATCCTTGAATCATCTCTTTTTCTTCCATTCTCTTGAGAAAAGTGGGTTTTCAACGAGTGTTCAGACCAAAAACACCAGCAGCATGCATAATAAATGAGGAACGTCCGCTCCTTTTAACCTAAAAGTATCATATATCGCTCACATACTGCATGAGATGACATCCATGGATTTGTTGTTGACATGATCCATTTAACTCAATAACAAATCACTCATGCAATATGCGAGCGGTATGTGATGATAGTAACATTATTACTTAAACCTACTACGGAAAATTGAATATCTGTTTTTATTTTTCACAAAAACGAGTTCCATTTGCCCTCCATAATACGAGTCTTCCTTCTTTTTATTGATAGTAATAGTAATAGTAATAGTAATAGTAATATAGATGGACACAATGTAGTCAAGTTTTTTATATTATAATTTTGCCACCACTACAACATCACCGACTTATCATTTTTAAGGGTAAGCATGCACCAAATACATTTTTAATACTTAAAAATTTACAAATGGGACACATTTTGTGAAAGAGAGTAATACTCTTTAAATTGTCTTCTAAACAAGTTTTTTCTTCGTAGTTTGAATTTTTTTCAAAGAATCTTAATTACTTTGTTTTCCATGTTTCCCAAACCAAATAGTCAAAATAATCTTAAAAACCTTCAAAATATACCAACAAATACTTTTTATCTTTCCGACTCTATTAAAAAACTTTTCTTTGTTCAAAATTCTATGAAATTTATATTATTTGATGCAAAATCAATTAATTGACTCTGTGGCCCAATGGATAAGGTGCTGGTCTACGAAACCAGAGATTCTGGGTTCGATCCCCAGCAGAGTCGTCTCTTTTCTAACTATCTTTTTCTCAATTTTTTGCCTTTCAAATTAAAGTAGGTAAACTGAAAACAATAATAAATACCAGACCAACAAATTAATAATCTGAATTTTCAGCATCATCCATTATGTATCTATCTATAGACTATAATTAATTAATGGAAACAAAAACACTTGTTTGTGCATGAAGTCCGCTTTGAAAAATATATATGTCTAATGTCTTCTTGCATGAAGTACAGAATAGGGTTATTATTATTAATTATCATGCATGCCCATGCATGCCTTGGACAAAACACTTGTTTGTGCTGCTTCCCTTCCCTTACGGAAAAGAATTAAAGACATTATAGCAGCATATATCAATCAATGATAATATAATAATATAATATATATATCATAATATATATCATAATATAATATGATATATATATATATATATATATATATATATATATTATATTTATATGATTATATCCTATTCTAAGAATGATGATTATAATGTTTGATCTAATTTTTGATTAAACTACTTAGACTCTTAGAGAAGACATTTTTGGTATTTATTTAACTGTTTTTTATTTCAGAGTTCTAAGTTTATATTCGCGAACAAGTTTGTGTTCGTGAACAAGTTTGGTGTTCGTGAACAAGTTTGTGTTCGTGAACGTTCGTTAACTGTTTATGTTTGCAAATAAGCTTGTGCGTTCGACTTGTTCGCAAACACCAAACGATCCGAACTCGTACCTAGCTGTTGGTTCGATCAAGTTACTCGAACATGTTCGAGTTCGACTAAAAGTGTCCGAGTTCGGTTCGAATTCGACAAAGTTCGGTTGGATTCGTTTGGAGCACTATAAGTAGCTAAGTTTTTGTGCACTGCAGCATGTAGGCGGAACGTCTCGATATGCGTGTTGGGCTCTTGCTATCTTGACAACGTTTGATCAACAAAATTGACAAATCCTAAAGAGTTTATATCATGCACTTAGCCATGCCTTGGACAAAACACTTGTTTGTGCTGCTTCCCCTCCTTTGGGGACAGGAAAGACCGTATACTATGAATAATGCCTTCCGGCAATACTGATATTGGGTCGGTGGCCATGACACCAAGAGCATGTTCCTCATACTGATCCCACAGGCCACAGGCTGCATTTGTGATGGGATGAAATAAGAATATTTGTATTAATTTATTATCACTATCAACTATTTTATCTCATAATAAATTTAATATTTAATCACATAAATTATATTGCAATAATAGATAACAAGATTCTTTTTACAGACAAACGTAGAACCTTATTAGCCAGTGTTCTCTTCTTTTTTTCGGACATACAAATCAAATTGGGGGCTTGATATTTTATTTATTTAAATATATTTTTTGGGAGGAGGGGGGGGGTAAAAGGGAAAAAATAAATAAAATGTCCCAATCGTTCTCTTCTTCCAATTCAAACTGGAAAGTTGACAAGGCGTGCTTCTAGTTCTCAATCCCCTAGTCAAAAATGGGATTTAAGTGGAGTATTTCTAAATCAACCAGAAAGGACTCCAAGAGCATAATCTGCACCAGACTTTAAAGTTTGAGCTGAATGTTAAATTCTAAAAGCTGTATTTATTCCAAAATCCGCACCCAAGAAAAAAAAAACTTGCAAGGTAGACAATTTTAAGCATGAATGTGCCTTAATTTAAACATAGAACTAATACCATAATGCAAAGCGACAAGTAAACTAGTAGCGGTAATAGTGTCTCATATCAGTTGCACGACTAACTAAACCAAGGCTATGCTGCTCTCACCACCTGGGGGCTGGCGGACACCACCCAGGTAATCTCTTGCTTCCACCTTCCCATCAGAAAAAATATCACTACCACTCATTTCTTTCATCTTAGCAACGCTCAGTGGCTTCTCAGCAGATCCTGGAGGAACATCTCCCTTGAAGATATCATTGCCAGTCAGCTCTGCAAACTTCTGGTTATGTATTTTCTTTGTTGTCTTGGTTACAGGTTCGTCACCGAACAGTATGTTACTCTGGCCACCAGCAGGCTACATATACATAATCAAGTTTTCTAGTTTAGTACAAGCAGTATATTTTTAAATTTGCCGCAAAAGCTCTAGATGAATCAAATCTGGGTAGCAGGACTGGAGTAGATAAGCCAACTACTCCCTCGGTTCCAAAATATAAGATAAATACAAACTTTCTATAAGTTGATTTGACACATTCTCATATAAAATTGGCATGATACGTTTAAGTTTTGAAAGCAATAAATCTCATAATTAGTAGTACTTTCTACAATTTATGATATTCATAACTGTAATAATGAAATTTAAATGGATTCATATTGATTTTAAATTCGAAAATGTTTCATGTTGACTTCTAAAAAGTCCTACAATTTGGAATGGAGAGTATTATTTTATCTAAACTATCAAGTGTTAAATAAACCCCAAGGCATTATGGACAGAGAAAATTTGCTTTCCAGATATTGCAAGTATATATAGAGGACTTCCTGATTAATACCTATAATGTCATTATAACTAATTGAAAGGGATTACGGTGCTAAATAGTATTTGGATGGAAGATATCCAAAAGTGAGTATGAGGTCAGAAGGTAATGCAATTCACAAGGAAAATAAGCCCTGCATGATCGGCTGATTGCACACTACATGAGAACATTGAGTTTGGTTTATTATTGTTTCACTCAAATTCTTTAACAGCAATGGGAATGTATTGTATAGACTATTGGAGGGAAGGAAATGGAGCTGCTGCTCATGCTGCCAAAAGACAGCATAATGGCTGTGTATGGGGTCAGTCTTCGTGAAGAGCCACAGGAGTCCCTCATGAATTTCCTAGCTGATGACCCTGCTGGTGTTTCTAGTACAAGAGTGAAAAAATATCATACAAATTCTACCTCTCGTTACTTCTTATTAGATTATTTGGAAACTAATTGTGATTAACAAGAGCAGAAACTACTTTAGTGTATCGCACTTTGGAAGACTGGCTGGATTCAATTATTAGCCAAAAACTCGTCATGGGTACAACCAAGAAGGAACTGGCACTAAAAAATTGTCTGACCTAATGTAACCACGCTATTCCAGAAGAGAGAGGTCATATAAAAGAAAAAAAATACTGGAAACTAGAGATAAGCCTTGCAATTTGACTTACATTAGAAACTTTGACAGACGTGCGTACATTTCGTGGTGCAGGTTCTCCCATGTCTCTGGTTCCTTTCAGTTCCAAGTTGCGCGCAGCAGTCAATGATCGAGGAGGGATCTCAGGAGGAGGACCGAATATGTCGTGTCCGCTAAGTTCCTTGCATTTAGCATCTGACGGCTGCTTCTTAATTTTACTGTCGGACTCACTAAGTGTTCCACTTAACTCGCGCTGCTTGGCTACCTCTGGAAGACTGGTAGGTTTCTTTGGAGAAGCATCCTCTTCATTACTGAAGGAAATCTGACTTATCCCATGTACTGCTTGCTGAAAATCCAATGGTCAAGGGAAAGTGTCACCATGGCAAATCACTAAGGATGCTCAATCAAATTATGACTCCAGTAATACAACTACCTGAACAATGCGCACCGATGTTCTGTTATTAGGATTAAGATTAGCAGTGCCTGATTCTGATGCACCATTCTCACCGTCTGCTGCAAATATTTTGCTTCCAGTAATCTCCTTTAACTTATGCCCTGAGCAAGGCTTCCTGCAAATAGCAAATTCGAACAGTTACAGTGAACATCAATAAAACGAGAGAGACAGAGAGAATCCCAAAAACAAAAAGCCAAAAGAAAAAAAGGCTGCATGCCAATATATAGTGATAATTTTAATTGAGGGTCACGGTTATTAAAAATTACAGGTTTGAGAAATTACAGCAAAATGGAAAAACTGAAAGATTCCATTTTTTAGGAACATTAGCACAAAACAGTTGCTATTAGGTTCAAGCCCATGGTGTGAAACTTAACATTCCAATCTCTCTGCCAATTTCCAAATGCCTAAATCAATTACAAAAAAAATAAATACGACTCCAAGGAGATAGACAACAAATTTGCAGCAAAAGCCTCAGGCATGTATAATCTAACATAATGACCATTGAAGATGCCATATAGCATAGGTATCCCTACAATCCGACTAGCATCTTGAGAAAGTAAGAAAACAAGGTATCAAGTTGGTTCAAGATAGGATACATTAGTCAGAAAGCTAACTTCAGATTTGGATTGCATGAAAAACAATACTTTCAGATAAATTACTTATTTATGTAGCCATTACATGGAAAGGGAAAATGGTGTTTGATAATGCAATGAGATCAACATATAAACATTTCAACGGAGAGAGCACAGGTATGGATAGTCGGGAATGATGAAACATAGTAAGGTTAAAGTTTAATAACCCTTTTGCTCTTTCCCCGCAAGTTATTTGCATGCATAATCAAGATTTTACTTTTCTATCCCCTTCTTGTTTAAAGGTCCAACTACAAGTTAAATTTCAGAGTACATCTTTACACCAAAGTTTCTCTTAAAAATTATTTACTCAAAATCCATCTCTTGTTTATGTTTCCAGTCATTAGCTTATACAAAGATTATGAAAGGGAATGAATAATCACATATTAAGCAATAAAATAGTTCTACATCTGGACAATACTACTGCTAAAGAATTTAACAATTCACAATGGTTTCTTGAAGTCTACACCTGCTAGAATGGTTCAAAGTATCAGCCGTTACGCCAAAATATCGACGTATCGGTTAGGTATCGGTCGGTACTGAACCGCAACCTTGACACGTGCAAAATTGGTAATTTTCAGCGAAATTTTGACAACTCGGCGTAGCGGTTTCAGACCGGGAGAAATCATAGCGTAAAAGGGAAAATGCCACACAATAAATAAATAACGGGAGATGACAAAAGAAAATGAACGTTTTTTCTAAGATATGTAGTACTTAGTTAAGTATAACTTAAAATATGAACAAATATTGTACTTCATATATACTTAATAAAGTTAAATTGTACTTAAAATGTACCTACGTAGCACCTAGTTACGTATAACTTTAAAAAATATAAAAAAAATGTACTTAACATATAGATAAGCAAAATTATACTTATTAAATTGTACTTATATAGTCTCTAGTTAAGTACAACTTGAAAAAAATTACACCTAAAGTGTTTTTAGTTAAGTTAAATTGTACTTTTATGCAAAACATGTGTGCACAACTATTTGAACTAAGACAACATCAATATCAACTTTATTCAAACGTAAAATTGATTAAACATATCTGCGAGACGTCTGTTTTGTAACTTGGACAATTTTGTGTGCACTAGATAGTTTTTTTAAAACTTAATTGATTTATCTTGTTATTTTTATTATTTAGAATTTTTCACAATTTTTTTACTTTTTTTGAAGCTACTAACTACCTAACGGTGCGTATCGCCCGATACCAATATCGAAACTGAGTCAAAAAATGACCTTCCGAAACATAAGCCGTTACCGCGACTTTGAACCATGCCTGCTAGCTACCCCTATGAGGTGTCAGGACTTGGCAGATGCTAGTAACTAGTTATGAGAAGTTTCACACTTTGTTGGAGATAACACAAGGATGTTAACATGTGACTTTATCTTGATAAATTCGAAGGTATGGTTTCTTTTAACTGTGCAAAACTTGCTCCGCCAAAAACTCCCTTACCACTTCGGTCACACTCCCACAATAATCTATAATTATTTATAACAAGTCGTAAAGCAATTCCAATTTGAGTCGACTCTTAATTAATTAGGAGTCAATTTCATTCGTACGAGTTATTTTACTGAGTTAACGATAAAAATAAACCAATTTAGGTTTGGCCATAAGTTCAATAATAACAATTAATTAAATTGAAGACTTAGATCCTTTAGCCTAGAAAACATACAAATACTCTTCTCCCCCCAAAACTTTCTTCTCCCATAAAAACTCTTCTTTTCCCAATCCCCTTCATATATCCGATCCAATGCTTATATCTACATAATACATACAAATAGAGAGAGAAAACCCAACCCTCCAAACTCTTCAGCCAACGATTAAACCATTCCAATGTGAAGTTTAAAGCCGGTTCAATTCATCTCGCAGATGGTAGAGGACCAACTTGCAGAAGCGGAGGAATCTATGGTAGACTTTTAGGAATCAACAGTATTATATTGGCGTCGAAGAAGAAATTGAATTGATAATGGTGATTTTCGGATTTGATATATGAAGGGGTTAGAAAAGCCAGCAAAAGAAGGCTCAGACCGAACAGGGATTTGTTGAGAGACTTCTTGATGTTGCAGATGAACAAGGACGGGGTAGTAAAATTTTCTAGGGCTGAATTTGGTATATCTTCAAACCAACCCAACCTAAGTTGCCACCTCTATAATTAGTACAGGTCCTATCCTGTAAGTTTATTTCCACTAGGCCTAATTCTTTTAATCCATTGATTATGTTTTTTAAGCTGGATTGAGGAAAAAGTGAAGGGATTCACAAATTTGTATTTAGATATGTATATCATTTAACATTTGAACTCCAATAAAACAAATTAAAATTATTTGGGGGTCATGTACTACTTCATATGAAAAAATATATAACATTATATTTGTTTTAAATTAATTGATAATTATTGACTCTATGAAACATGATGAATGAAGTTGATAGTTAAATTATATATTGAATTGTTGATAAATGAATACATATGCTTTTACTAACTATTTCGTAAACTTGTCCGTGCTTTGCACGGGTACCCTGCTTGTGCTATGAGAAACCACATTGATAAATAGCTACTCTAAGCTTACAATTCAGACCAAAATTTGGAACCAAATTAAGAGAGAGGCACTCTTGACAAAACATTCCCAACTTCTCCACACTTTTCCAACACTTATTCTTCAGTTCAATATTTCAGTTAAAAAGCTTTGCTAAATCCCTCTCTGCAAGGGCCAAGGAGGATCCTGATATTACAAACAGAACAAAATAACTCTTTTGGTTTCAAATCCATACTTCTATTTTCTTTTTACAAGAATAACAAAAAAATGTTGGATACCCTCTCTATGAGGATCCTAATTTAACCAAGAGAAATAGAGATCGAGTTATGGTAATTTTGGCTCTCACAAAAACAAAATACAGATCATCCAATTGTTAGTGACAGTAGAGAAGAGGTAGGCAATTGGGTACTATGTTTATGTTATTGTTATAACCCTATAATGTTACTTATCTACATACTACATGGCAGATATTCGAATTGCATATGCATTCATTCAGGCATTCTCAAGGTCTCAATCATTCATCATATCATAAGTTCTGAGGTTTTGACCTGGTATGCAAGTGGTGCATTTATTGGTAATCCCAAATCATTGTGTAAAGCACAAGGTGAGCTAGAATCCTAATCAATTGAGGTTAAAATACATTTACACTTCCCCACAACATTTTCTATATTAAATTCATTATCAACTATATATATATGGGGACCAATCCATAGTCAAAGTTGTAAGGATAACATTATCTTTACACTAAAGTGCGGATTTCAAACTGACCAAAACGCCCTCTAGGATCCGCACTTTAGTAGTGCAAACGGTAAGTTTAAATATATTATTATGATATTAAAAGCAATGGCATTTTTGTGATATTCCTTCCCGTCCACAATTTAATTGTGTGGACGGTAAAGTGAGGGAGATTATCGTGCCAACGGTAATATTAAAAGTATTGTCTTAAAAGTTTGATAACGTGTTTGATAATAAGGATTCCACAAGAGTTCTGCACCAAATTATGAAGGGTTCACTTCATGTTTTCTACATTAGAAAGAGGAAACTTCATAAGCTAGGGAATGGAGGTTACAACTTACAACCGCCAATTTAAGTAATTAATAGAAGAAAGAAATAGTTCAATATTGATCAAGCGTGAATCAACCAATCTATGTGTAAGATGTGTCATTGTCAGCCTGGAATCGTTGATGATTTGTCCTTTTATGATCTGTCCTTTTATTGTGGATGCCTTGAATTAGTTCCCAAATTGACCATGGCAATTTGGACCCTCGGATCATGGAGCCTGATACTTCATTGGAGAAGGCAGGAATTCAAGGTCTTACCACACGAGTTGATGGCGTGAGGTATTTTGCGTGTTTTCCATACTGAGATTTGACCACTTGGTTAAGACTTATAACCACTACATAATTTGGTGCAGAACTCCTGTGTTAAAGATCTGGTATAGTGGAATTAACATCCGCACAATTAAAGTTCGAATGGGAATATTACAAAACGCCACTACTTTAAATATTATAATAATATATTTAAACTTATAGTCTGCACTACTAAAGTGCGGATCCTAGAGGACGTTTTGATCAGTTTTGAGTCCGCACTTTAGTAGTGCGGGTACCCCAAACTAAAGTGCGGATGGATAATAATTTCACCGTTAGATTTGCGATTGGAGTTACGATATGTTGCAAGGATAATGTTATCCTTACAACGTTGACTATAGATCAGTCCCATATATATATATATATATATATATATATATATATATATATATATATATATATACACACATTCAAATACCAGATACTGTAAATAGTCATTGGTGCCCTGATGCTATACTGAATGGGAGTTATTAACTTTTGAGTATATTCATGTATCTGTTGAGTGACTCCATTTAAAAAGTTAAATTTTCAAGTTAGAAATTAATACTCTCCATTTCAAAATATAAGATCAATAATGAATTAATTTAGCTTTATATAACACACCATTCATGTTGACACTGAATTGCAATATACACACTAATGTTTCAATTTTATAATGTTATAGTCAATGTTTCATTTTTTTTTTTTGTAATATTGTCCCCTCACCAATTTTAGTCAAAATTAGTCAATCATGTGGTGTTTAAGGGGCAGAATAGTTAGTTTGATTTTTATTGTGTTGAAAGTTTTACTTCTGTGTTTGGGGAATATATTTTAGTGTACAAACTGACTATTTTGTCCATTAAACACTGAAGTGATGTGCATATGATTGACTTATTTTAACCAAAATTGATCAGATGGAACCGTTTTGCAAAAAATTAAAACATTGACTATGATATTGTAAAAATTAAAATATTAGCGTCTCTAGTGCAATTCAGTGTCAACACGAAGTGTCAACTTTGCAATTTGACCATTGTGAAATTGTAAATTACCTAATAGTATTACTAATTAAAAGATTTATAGTGTTACAAAATTAAATAAACAACGTCAATTTTGAATATGAAAATATCTTAATTAACTTTGAAAAATCAAAGATTTTAACTTTTCGAACAGAGGGAGTAAGAATAATTAGAGCTTACTCTGTGGCTTTGAGAAAGTTGAACTTTTATAATATGGAAACATAACAACATTGAGGAAAGTAAAAGGAATTCATGTCCAAACCTAGTAAGTAATTTTGCTCTAATTAATCAAGAATTCAATTAATTTTCTTGCTATAGAGATCTAAGCCATCTGGCAACATCTACGCATAGAACCAAACATGATCGGCAATGATGCAAACAAAGACTTCAAAGATCTAATATAGTTATAGTCTTAGTATGTATTGCGATAAATTTATGACGAATTACAGTTGTGAAGCTTATCGATATATGAGATTTGTAGAAATTATATAAGGGCCCCACTTATTACATATCTCTACAAAAGTTACCGCTAATACTTATCTAAGTAACTGACAATTAAAAAGTCGACCTAATCATTCATTCGCAATATATATCATTTTTCATGTAGTTATTATTCGTAACAAAAGGACTCAAAAAGTTTCCTAACCATCACTAATAAACAAAGAAACAATTATGAACAATTTACGACTCCAGTTGCTTCAACTTCTAACAGAAGCAACCAAACCACATTACTATGTAATTAATTAAAAAAAATTATAAACTGGAGCGCGCAGTAATAGATTTACAGACTTTGAACTCCACCGATGAAACAGGAAGAAATTGTGGACACTGTGAACAAAGATTTAAGATTTGAAATTTGGCACTAAATCTAACACCGCGCAGTTTTAATCGGAAAAACGTCAATAAACAATATTGAAGTCTGAAAATAGCTGACCTTCTATTTAGACTCTCAGCTTCTTCATCGGTGATCTGACCACCGGACAAGACCTTGCTCATTCCATCCGACGGCTGAAAAACAATAAGCTCAATAACAACATACATATACGAAACCCTAGTAAGTCGCTGGAAAATGAAACGTCAGGCGTACGTATCAATAGATAGAGACGGAAAATGAAGTACCTGATGAGAACGAGCGGCGGAGCGAGGTGCATTGCCGGACTGAGGGATCTCCGACCAGGTGAGGAGATCGGCGGTGGATGCGTGTGGATTCCGTACAGGTGTTGCTCGATCCATAGCTTCTGATTTTTTTAGCTGCTTATAATACAAACAACAGCAATCAAATGAAATCCACTGAGATTCAGATAACAAGCTCTTTTTTTTCTCTCTCCTCTTTCCCTCTTTCTAGTTTGTGAATTTTGGAATGTAAATCTAGTTTTAATAAATAAAGTACCGGGAGAGAAATAGAGAAAAGGAAGGATGCATCCATCTAATAAAATTGATTTTGAATTTCCTTATCTTAATAAATTATCTGACTCGAAATTTAAAATAAATCACACCGTTCATATAATATTGAACACACATAACACAACTAAATTTTAATATTTTGATATGATTCATATTAACCTCAATCTTCACCAGAAAAAACATATAAAAATATAAAAAACAAATAAAAATAGTGCTCCCCTAAAGAAATGGACGTTGGTCTCACAAGTAACATGTTAAATGTTTGTATCATTTTATGAAGAGTACTTTCTCGTCTCTTAATAATATGTCGTGTTTTAGAATTGTGCATAAGAATTAAGAAAATAATTATATATTATTAAAAATAATATTAATTGTCTATAATATTCTTAAATTTTCATAATTACGGTACTTGTATTATATAATACATACATACATACATATATATATATATACACGATAAGGATCAAGAACATTCTCCTTAAATAGCATTCTTTTATTAAAACTACGTCGGGACGCGGTGGCATTTTTGTAAATATAATGTCACCGCGTATTTACAAAAATGTCACCGCGTCCCTCAAAAACGACGTAGTTTTAATAAAAGAATGCTATTTAAAGAGGAATGCTATTTAAGGATAATTCTCTTGATCCTAACCATATATATATATATATATATATATATATATATATATATATATATTACTGAAGTCCAGGATCTTAAGTTTACCTTTTATTTAACTTACCTCGCATATCCTTTTTTAGTGACGGACCGGGCGACAATTTAGTCTGTCGCTATAGGTTCAGTTTGTCGCTATATGTTGTTTGTCGCTAAAAGCTAAAACGATTTTTATATATAACGACAGACCGAATCGTCTCCTGGTCCGTCGCTAAAGAGGATATACAAAATATGCTAAATAAGGGGTAAGCTTAAGATCCGGACCCATATGTTACATATCTTAAATTGTTCACGTATAATATTCTTGGAAAACTCCTTTTATGAGTATAAATAAATAATTTCTTAATTTTTTTTTCTACTAATTTATTGACAAATAATATGTTTTGATTTTAGCTAAGATCTATAATATATAAAGCATGATATATTGTGACTTGAATTTATGTGAGAAAATTTGGAAAGAATCAACATTAACTCCTTATGTTTTAGATAATGTGACTTCATATTTCACTATTTATCATGGTAAGGGTTAGTTGTTCTTCACAAATACAATTTTATTGTTAAAAAATTATTCTCAAATAGAGACTCAATTTTATTTATGATAGTATTAAATGCTACAATTTCTTCAAGTTTAACGTCACAATTGTATTATCATACCATTACCATAGTTATATTTAGCGACAAACAAATTTTTTTTTTTTTTAATGTTTACAAATTTTGTAAATAGAACCCTCTTCTTTTTTCTTCTTATTTTTTTCCTTGTATAAGAGAGGTAATTATGTGATGGAGGGTTAACTCCTTTTGGATTTGGTTCATAGAAACAAGCCATCAATCTCTTTGTAAATTAATTATTTTTTAAAAAAAATATTTTTAACAAATGAAACTCATTCGTACGATGACAAAACACATTCATATGTCTAACACACTAAACTTTAGGTTGGTCTTAGGCTCTAGAGGACTCCATACAAGTTCAGCCCAATTTTACGTTGAGCCCATACTATTAACTCGAGACTCAAAGCTAATCAGAGTACAAGAAGTACGGACCCAATAACTTTAAGGGTCATTTACATAAGTATACAACATTTAAAAATTAATTACACTATTAATGTACTCATAAAATATTTACACAATTAATACACTTTCTATTATAACATTTGATTCCCTCCTTGGAGGGAACCGTGACTTTCTCTCCCCCTTCTTGGCATCTTCCTTTTCCTTACTCTCCTGCTTGCCTATATAAGGCAGTAATATACTGAATGAAAAGAAAAAACTTCTCTGAAGAAGAACTTCTCTCAGAAAGAATTATCTCTGAATAATTTCTCTCTCATTCTCTCTTACTTATTCTCTCTAAATTTATGCAGCAATTATATGAGTATATTTATACACTTTTGCTAAAGTTTCATAACACGTTATCAGCACGAAGTTCTAACCAACTGAGACGGTAAAATTAAATTTTTGCAATTTATTATTATATTACCGGTTTGGCTATAACACCAATAATATAATTTTATTCTTATAATTGTCATTAAATTTTGTTATTTACAATGGTACCATCTATCCTTGTTAATCTTACAATACTTGGTGGGAACCTTTTAATTTAATATTCTGTCGAAATATCCTGTCGGTGTGAATTTCACCTGACCTGGTTCCATAATTTATTATTCCGCATTTAATATTCTGTCGGAATATCACTTAATGTGAATTTCACGACTGGTTCCATCATTTATTATTCCGCATTTATTATTCTGTTAGAATAACCTGCCTACGCGGACTACCGTATGCATAGTAAAATTCTTATGTTATTTCATTATTTATTATTCTGTTGGAATAACCTGTCTATGTGGATTACCACATGCATGGTGAATGATCCTTTATATTCATTTTTTATTAAATTATGAAAATGATCTGTCAACGTGGATTACCGCATGGCGGATGAAGATCCATTTGCAGTTTTGTATATATATATATTTTTATAATTGTATATATACATTAACGATTGCATATTCTTTTTACTAAAATAATATGCTAATAATATAAATAAAAGATTATTTATATTTGCATTTTATCACCACTTGAAGTTGTGGTATAGTTTATTTTTTCTATATCATACATGCAATTATTTATTGTTTTAATAAACAATAGAATTGTGTTTTATGTGACGCCCCCAAAATAGGTCCATTCCACCCAACCAATTCTGAGTCTCCAAATACATGGTACAGAAATAACTACAACTTCAATAATACAAATGTCGTGTGAAATACGACAATACATACTGTGAGTTTAAATACAGATATTGCCGTTTAGACAATATCCACACGCAAATAAATCCCCATCATAATTATTGATATATTATTTTACAAAAATGGTGAGGACTACTAAACAACTCTCTCTAGAACCTTCATTCCACATACCCTGACTCGATCCTGCTATGTTCTCACCTCCTGAGAAGAAAATGGAACAACAAGGAAAAGGGTGAGCTCAACTAGCCCAGTAAAGAATATTATGACTAAGATAATATACAACAAATTATCGTTAGTCTTCAACAGGGAAAAATCTAATAGAATACAATAAACAACAAGTTTTAGATCAACAAATGCGTGAAATAAAGAATCCATTAGAAGAGTCACGTAGAGAAAGAATTCTACTTGTCTTCTAAGGTTTAAAAGTCCATCATCAATATTTTATCCTCAGAATAACAATCAATATTCATCTTTGCGCTTCTACAGCCAAAGATATTCATTTAAATCACCAATTGGTCATGTTCATCTCAACACTGTTCATCTTTGCACTACAGGCCAAAGATATTCATCAGTTAATCGTTCATCTTTGCACTACAGGCCAAAGATATTCATCAAGTATCACCATTAAGGACCGAGGATGATGAAAAATATTTTTAAGAACGAATCCAGTGAGATAGAAGGACAAATATTAGGGATTCGTACAACAGTTTATCCAAGATCGATAATACTTCATAATAAACGATTTTGAAGCAGAACTCAAAAATAACGATCAAAACATGGATACAATCAAAGATAGTAGCCAAAATAGACATCTTGGACAAAAAGAAAAATTTTTATTTTTCGGTGAATAGTGCCGTATTCGTGAATAGTGTCGTATACGTGAATAGTGCCGTATACGTGAATAGTAACCCCGACACAAAAAGATAGAAATTTCACAAAAAACATCTTCACGCTTCGTGAATAGTACTCGTGAATAGTAACTCATGAATAGTAACTCGTGAATAGTAACTCATGAATAGTAACTCGTGAATAGTAACTCATGAATAGTAACCCCGACATGAAAAAGTTCCAAATTTGATAAAAGTTCAACCAATATTTTGGCATAATGATATTGAAGAAAATAATATCATTCATGAAAGAAATAACATCCCTTACCTCAAAATAACCTGCATTACGATTGTATTTTCTAGGTATAGTAATGATGTAAACTCGCACCAGTATAGAAACACTCAAAGTATACTCACAAGAATACGCTCGATAATATAGAGAGAAAGAGAAAACTTAGTTTCGGTGTGATTTTCAATTCTAACTTAGCCCTATATTTATAGGAAAATGTTAGAACGCTTAAAAAAGACTAAATTAATAAAATATATTATTATTAATTTCAAATTCCTACCCACATGTTTTGAAAACTCTAGCATGCCTTCTTTGGTCAAAAACATCACCACCCATGTGCCAAACAACCACAAAAACGTTTTTCTTATATAAAATAATTAAAACTTCCAAAAATCAATTATTTTGAACTCGGAACTTCAATAATTCATGATAAATAGCCCTTTTGTCGGAAAATTTGAATCTTGCGACTTTTTATAGGAAATTCAATTCTCTACAACTTTACTGAAGGAAGATTTTCCAAATTCCAAGCAGAAATTATCTCGAAATCCATAAATGAAGCGATTTTACGGTTTATAATCAATTTTTTGGTCAAGAATTGTGTCCACCGACACACAAAAAACATATGTTAAACATTTAATGCCACAAATACTCTACCTCCTCATATACTCATATATCCCACATTCATTATAAAAATATCACTAGTTAATATATTATTAAAATAATATATTTAAATAAATTATTTTATCGAAAAAGATAAAATATTAATTTTTAACAATTGTCACATTAAAATTTTCTCCATCTATATCCACATAAAATCAATATCATATAAATCAATAATTAATTATTCACAAATAATATTATGAATCACATTACTAACAACAACGCAGCTTCCTCAGGAAAGAGGGGCTTTCCAATAAGGATTTCTCTCACTCGGCCTTGATTAGGTGACCAAACCTCTCCTTAGATGCGAGAACTTTCTAGACATTGCCAATAATGTTATCCGATAATATTATTCAAATAATATGAATTATTGATTTAATAATGAAAAAATCTTGTGTAATGACAATTATCAGTAATAACGGTGATACCAAATATCAACACAAAGAATTATTGAATCAATATAATATTGAGCAAGAACTTCATCGTAATAATTATTGAGTAAAGTGCCTTCTTACGTAAGGATCAATAATTCAACAATACTGCAATACCGTGTCTTCTTGTGCAACCACGCATATTCAGATATTTAACCATTGGGTATTCCAACAAACAGTAAATAGAATAACAACTACTGTAGTTATTTTTAAACAACTTATATTTTTCGCTTTTTTCTTCCTCCAATCGCTTTCCAGTACATGGGCCCCACATGGTGGTTAGCAGTCATCACGAATATTCTGAAGCGAAGACGAATATTCCACGACCAAACGAATATTCCCCGACAACAATGAATATTTTATAACCACTTTTGCTTATTTTGTAAAATTTGCGCATTTTACCCATAACTAACCACATTAATCAAATCAACCCTTACTATTTCAAAATAATAAATAAAGGAAATTCCATTTTATTTATAAAAAAAAAAATTCGGTCTTACAACCTCCCTCCTTATGAAATTTCATCATCGAAATTGGACGACGTCATACAGTGTTTGAAAAGTTGAGGATACATCGCTTTCATTTCTATTTCCAACTCCGTGTCATTTCTTCAATAGCATGGTTTCTCCACAAAACTTTAACTTGTGGTATAACCTTAGTACATAGGACATGCTCCTTCATATCTAATATCTTGACAGTACCTCTTCAGACGTTAAGTCTTCAACTATCTAAATCGGTTCTAACTCAATGATGTTATTGGTCGTCACATATTTACGTAACATCCAGACGTAAAAATGTTATAAACACGCGACATACTTGAGTAAAAGCGAGTCTATAGGCCACGCGTTTCTACTCGATCGAGAATGAATTAATAAATCGAAGGTTTGAGCTTTCTTCTTCATTGACTCTTATTTCTAGAATAACGCCTTCGCACCTTCTTCTTTATATTCATCGACGGATCCAGTAGCTTGGAAATGGCTTTAACATTATCGATTAAAGTCGATTCTACTCAGATATATCATCACGTGAGTCCCTAGAGTCTTTAACTCTATCTTCATCATTTGTAAGTTATACGAGATGAGTCTTTGACAATATCGTACTCGCATCAGATATCGATCTTTTACTCAACACGTCATTACCACGTTCGCTTTTCCGTGGATGGTATGGGTGTAAACATGTGCGAAATGAGTCTCTTCTTAAGTTCTTGAAGCTCTTCCCACATTCCGTGCTCCATTCGAATTTTGTATCTCTACGAGTCACCGAAGTTAATGGACTAGCGATTTGAGAAAATCTTTCCACGAATCTCCGATAATAACCAACTAAGCCTGAAAGCTACGTATTTCGATTCATCGACTTAGGTAGTTGCTCTCACTCGTAACTCATATCCCAATCTTGGATAAGACGTCACAATGACACCTATCAGCTTACTCTTCGCACGAATATGGTGTCCCCTACGGAGAGTTTGGGTTTTGTATTCCCAAAGGAAGTCATAAGATAGAGGCTTGAGTATCAACTTCTATAGTTGGGTTTTAACTCTCGAAGTTCAATATGAGCCATTCGATATGAGATTTTAGAAATGGGTTTTGTACCGGGTTCAAAGTCGATACAAAATTCAATATCACACTTTGGGAGTAGGCCAAGAAATTCCTCAGGAAATACATTAGGAAATTCACTGACAACAAAAATATCATTCAAATCTGACGTATTATTGTTCAAGTCCATAACATGGCTAAGAAAGCTTGACATTCGTTTTTCAATAAACAAATAGCTTTGTGGTTTGATATGACAGTGTTTGACTTCAATGGTTTGGTTGCTTAAATTCGAATAACAGGTTTGCTTAGGAATATGAAAACTAACAACCTTACAAAAGCAATCAATTTGGCATGATGAATAGTTAACCAATCAATCCCTAAAATCACATCAAAAACAAGTATCTTTAAAGAAATAAGGTCAACAGGTAATGTGATGGTGCCAACCTGAATCAAGCAAGATTTCTAAACAACGGATGTAATGAAAGTTTCTCCAACTGAGTCTCCATAAATAGGTCAAAGTCTAATTTCTCCGTAGTCAAGTTCAAACGTTGAGCGCAAAGCAAAGAGAGATAAAAGAATGGGTAGAACCCAGATTCTAGTAAGGTATAAACTTCGCAAGAATTTATAATTAACTAACCCGTCTTAACTTCGTTCGGGTTCCTCGCATTTTGACCGGTCACGATAAACGCTTCTTCCAAGAACCGCCGATTTCGACTTATCCGGATGACCCTTGGAATCACCACTTCCGCTTAAACTTGGTTTCGCTTATAGTACAATCTCGAGCGATGTGGCCTTCCTTTCCACACGGTTGTAACATACCTTGGAATGTTGTGGACGATTTTTAATGATATGTCCTCCTCCTTCCCGCATTTGTAACATACTGAGCGGTGGTCTTTCTCCTCCTCGAACCCGATACTTCTGGCGACGCGTCTTCACATGGTCGTTGTTGAATCTCCTCTTTTTAAAATCTCCTCCCGACTCGCTTCTTCTATTTTCATGGCCACGATTACCACTAGAGTGGTTACCGCCTTTGTCCGTATTCTTTCCTCCTCGCTGGTTATCATCGTTCTGATGACTACCCTGGTTGTGGTCCCTCGGTTGAGTATACTCACTATCTCTCTCTAATAATTGAGCCCTGTATACAACATCTGAATATAGAGAAAATTTATGAGAAATGAGGTATTGACGAATTTCGAGTTTTAGACCCCTCAGAAACATACGCGTCATACGTTCCTCATTTTCCACCAAATGAGGTGCAAACCTGGGCAACTCCGCAAACTTCGCCTCGTACTGAGACACCGTCATATTCTACTCGCTTCTAGTCTAATAAACTCCACTTCCTTCATACGACGAATACTTTCGTGGAAGTACTTGTCATTGAACATTTCTCAAATCTTTCCCAAGACATGTTGAGTGCATCCGGTCAGTACGCTTCATGATTCCACACCATGAATCGCTTCACCACGAGAAACATAAAGGTGGCGAATGGAACCTTTCATTTCTCTCGTGCATCCCAAGACATCAAATATCTTGGTAATTTGTTTGACCCACATTTTGCCTTGATTGGATCCGGCTTTCCATGGAAACTGGTGGTCCCAACTCTTTGAATTGTTTCGGCCGTGACAAACCGCGGCTATTATTATCATTTCCACCGTATTTTGTACACGAGTCTCCTCAAATTCGATTTTGCATGAAGCGCAAAAAGCTTCTAAACATCCGTCGTTCATCATCTCGCTTTCATTGGCGTTGTTCACGGGAGGAACATTGCCAGCCTGTTGCACGTTCTCCTCGTTGGTGAGTACTAGCGTCTCCACGGTCTCATTTACTCCACTGTTAATATTCTCAGTCGACATTCTCAAATACTGTCACAAAACAAGGGTTAATTAAACAAATTAACATGTCACATAATATCCTTATATTATGACCTGACCAACAAATAAGCTTAGGTAGGACACACTAGCGAAGGATTTACTCGTCTCTCCCCTCCTAGTTCTATTCCCCGATCTCCGCCAGAGATCATATCCCTAAGCTCTGATACCAACTGTGACGCCCCCAAAATAGGTCCATTCCACCCAACCAATTCTGAGTCGCCAAATACATGGTACAGAAATAACTACAACTTCAATAATACAAATGTCGTGTGAAATACGACAATACATCTTGTGAGTTTAAATCTGAGATATTGCCGAAATCGGACAATATCCACACGCAAATAAATCCCCATCATAATTATTGATATATTATTTTACAAAATGGTGAGGACTACTAAACAACTCTCTCTAGAACCTTCATTCCACACATACCGACTCGATCCTGCCATATGTTCTCACCTCCCGAGAAGAAAATGGAACAACAAGGAAAAGGGTGAGCTCAACTAGCCCGATAAAGAATATTATGACTAAGATAATATACAACAAATTATCGTTAGTCTTCAACAGGAAAAATCTAATAGAATACAATAGACAACAAGTTTTAGATCAACAAATGCAATGAAATGAAGAATCCATTAGAAGAGTCACGTAGAGAAAGAATTCTACCGCCTTCTAAGGTTTAAAAGTTCATCATCAATATTTTATCCCCGTAATAACAATCAATATTCATCTTGCACCACAGCCAAAGATATTCATTTAAATCACCAGTTGGTCATGTTCATCTCAACACTGTTCATCTTTGCAGACTACAGCCAAAGATATTCATCGATTAATCGTTCATCTTTTGCACTTCTGAGCCAAAGATATTCATCAAATATCACCATTAAGGACCGAGGATGATGAAAAATATTTTTAAGAACGAATCCGGTGAGATAGAAGGACAAATATTAGGGATTAGTACAACGGTTTATCCAAGATCGATAATACTTCATAATAAACGATTTTTTTGAAGCGAACTCAAAAATAACGATCAAAACATGGATATAATCAAAGATAGTAGCCAAAATAGACATCTTGGACAAAAAGAAAAATTTTCATTTTTCAATTGAATAATCTCAAATATTCGTGAATAAAGGTCAGATATCGTGAATAGGCCAGATATCGTGAATAGTAACCCCACACAAAAGATAGAAATTTCACAAAAAACATCTTCACGCTTCGTGAATAGTACTCGTGAATAAGAACTTCATGAATAGTAACTCGTGAATAAGAACTCGTGAATAAGTAACCCGAGCATGAAAAAGTTCCAAATTTGATAAAAAGTTCAACCAATATTTTGGCATAATGATATTGAAGAAAATAATATCATTTCTTGAAGAAATAACATCCCTTACCTCAAAATAAACCGTACTTTCGATTGTATTTTCAGATATAGTCTTGTGTAAACTCAAGACCAGATATAGCAACACTCAAGTATACTCACAAGAATACGCTCGATAATATAGAGAGAGAAGAGAGAAAACTTAGTTTTCGGTGTGATTTTCAATTCTAACTTAGCCTCTATTTATAGGAAAATGTTAGAGCGCTAAATGAGACTAAATTAATAAAATATATTATTATTAATTTCAAATTCCTACCCACATGTTTTGAAAACTCTAGCATGCCTTCTTTGGTCAAAAACATCACCACCCATGTGCCAACAACCACAAAAACGTTTTTCTTATATAAAATAATTAAAACTTCCAAAAATCAATTATTTTAACTCCTAACTTCAATAATTCATGATAAATAGCCCTTTTGTCAAAAAATTCGAATCTCGCGTTTTTTTATAGGAAATTCAATTCTCTACAACTTTACAGAAGGAAGATTTTCCAAATTCCAAAAAGAAATTATTCAAAATCCATAAATGAGCGATTTTACAGTCTATAATCAATTTTTTGGTCAAGAATTGTGTCCACCGACACACAAAACATATGTTAAACATTTAATGCCACAAAATACTCTACCTCCTCATATACTCATATATCCCACATTCATTATAAAAATATCACCAATTAATATATTATTAAAATAATATATTTAAATGAATTATTTTATCGAAAAAGATAAAATATTAATTTTTAACAATTGTCACATTAAAAATTTTCTCCATCTATATCCACATAAAATCAATATCATATAAATCAATAATTAATTATTCACAAATAATATTATAGAATCACATTACTAACAACCGTGCAAGGTTCAGGAAGAGGGCTTCCAATAAGGATTTCTCCTTCTGGCCTTGCAATTAGGTGACCAAACCTCTCCTTAGGCGTAACTTTCTAGACATTGCCAATAATGTTATCGATAATATTATTCAAATAATATGAATTATTGATTTGATAATGGAAAATCTTGTGTAATGACAATTATTGAAACAACGGTGATACCAAATATCAACGCAAAGAATTATTGAATCAATATAATATTGAGCAAGAACTCTTTGTAACAATTATTGAGTAGTGCCTTCTTTACGTAAGGATCAATAATTCAACAATCTTTATGCAATACCGTGTGTCTTTCTTTGTGAACCACGCATATTATCGTATTTTAACCACGGGTATTCCAACAAAGGTAAATCAGTAATAACACGCTGTAGTTATTTTTAAACAACTTATATTTGTCGTTTTTTTCCTCCAATCGCTTTCCGTTATGGGGCCCACACATGCATTTTCGCAAGTCAATGCATTTAATATTCCCGAAAGATTGAATATTTCACGACCAAACGAATATTCCCCGACAACAATGAATATTTTATAACCACTTGCTTTATTTTGTAAAATTTGCGCATTTTACCCATAACTAACCACATTAATCAAATCAACCCTTACTATTTCAAAATAATAAATAAAGAAAATTCTATTTTATTTATAAAAAAAAAATTCGGGGTCTTACATTTTAACCCAGAATAGATGACAAACTTTGAAAAAAAATAGATTTTTCTATTTTGAAAATATCTGGAGATAACTATTTGGCTTGGGCACTTGATGCATAATTGCACCTTAGTACAAATGAGTTAGAAAAGACAATTACGAAATATAGTTCTAATGTTTATAGAATAACATCTACTTTGATTTTATATGGAGATCCAGTTTCTGAAACCCAAATGTTAGAAGAAAAAAAAAACGCTCTCAACTTTTCATCCCACCAATATGATTCTGTCACAATAATATAGACAGAGTAAGTTCACAAAATTCAGTGACTTATTGACTATCCTCTTTGTTGCAGAAAAGAATAATGAATTGTTGTTGGAAAATTATCAAGTACGGCCAACGGGTGATACCCCATTGCCGGATATTAACAGCACGTCATTCTAGCAGAATAAACGTGACTATAGATGGCCATATAATAAGAAGCCTTGGGGCGAAAGAATAAACGAGGCCATCATAACAACAAATTCTAGAACCGCGACAATTCAGGCCACCAGAAGTGGCAAGTGTCTGGATCGGGTAAAAATAAAGAAAATGCAACACAAATAAAGAACAAATCAAATGTTTGTTTTAGGTGTGGGATGAATTAGCATTGGCCGCGTACCTGTCGTACGCCGAGGCATCTGGTTAATTTATTCCAGGAGTCTCAAAAGAACAAAGTAATGGAGGCAAAAACAAACTTTGTTAATCATCAATTGGATATTGTTGATGATCCACCAATGACCAACAATGAGAAAAAGGTTGTTGATTTTACTGGACCTTCTGAAAGTATATTTTGGGATAACGTTTAATTTTTTTTTAATTAAACACCCTGCATGTATAATATTATTAGTTTCCGTTCTATACGTGGTATGTGTTTTTCATGAATAATATTTCTTATTTATGTTTTTACATATGTCAGACCATCTTTAATGAAGATCTCTTCTTGTCAGTTCTACTATTTCTGAAAAATAGAATATCCTAGAAAAACTTCATTAAATTTCTTCTGGATTATATACTATGAAAATTAGAGCAATTGAGTCTAATACTCTTATGATTTCAAAAATTATAGATCCCAAATCCTTTAAGCTTTGGCATGAAAGACTCGGTCATCCAGGTACTTCTATGATGTGTCGTATTATTGACAATTCTTTTGGTCATCCTCTCAAAAATAATTTTTTTTTTCTAGTAGTGAATTTCCTTGTGATGCGTGTTCTCGAGAAAAAAAAAATTGTTCGACCATCACAAATAAAAGTTTATAAAGAAGCCCCAAAATTCCTAGAGAGGATTCAAGGAGACATTTGTGGACCTATTTACCCATTGTCTGGCCCATTTAGATACTTCATGGTTTTAATAGATACTTCAACTAATTGCACGCTCATTAATGCTAAGGGCTAACTTAACTACCTCAATTTGGGGTCATGCAATTCTTTATGCTGAAGTCATCATTCGAGTAAGTCCAACGAATCTTCATAAATTTTTCTCTCTGATTAGTTCTTTGAAAGATACCCAACATATCACACTTTTGAGTTTTTGGAAGTGCAGTATATGTTCCAATTGCACCTCCACAAAGAACTAAAATGGGAGCCCAACGAAAAATAGGTATTTATGTTGGTTTTGATTCTCCTTCTGTTATCAGATTCTTGAGCCTTTAACTGGATATGTTTTTATTACATGTTATGTATATTGTTATTTTTGATGAATCTGTATTTCCACCATTAGGAAAAGGGAAAGTTTTAAATAAAAATCCTCTGACATATCATGGAATGCATCAGAATTAAATTCACTTGATCCTCGTACAGGACAATGTGAAATTAAAGTTTAAAGAATTATTTGTTTAATAAAATATTGCAAATCAAATGCCAGATGCATTTAATGATGCTAGAAAAATGATAAAGTCATATACACCTGCAGTGAATACTCCAGCAGAGATAGAAATACCTATTGAAAAATCAATTCCTGAAGAATTGACAAATAAGATAATAGAAGAATCTAAACCACACCAGAAGCGTGGAAAGACAAGTTGGTGCAAAAGACACTGTACCACGATAATCAAAAGCAAATACGGGAATTCCAGAAGGAATAACCGCTCTAAAAGAAGCATGTATTCCAAGAGTGGGAATAACCCCAGAAGAGGTACAAATCGCTCCAGAAGAAGCACATATTCCAAGAGTGGGAATAGCCCCAGAAGAGGTTCAAAATCTCAGTAAAGGGATAAGAGATGAACACCAAGAGATCTCAATAAATTATGTACATGATGAGAAAATATGAGATCGAAGCAAATTCATGATTGACAATATATTTGCTTTATTTATAGCATAAGATATTACTTTGATTCCTGACACGGATTGTAAGACCCCAACTTATTATTAATGAAATTTAATTTTCTCTATTTATTATTTTGAAATAGTAAGGGTTGATTTGATTAATGTGGATAGTTATGGGTAAAATACGCAAATATTTTAAAATAAGCAAGTGGTTATAAAATATTCATTGTTGTCGGGGAATATTCGTTTGGTCGTGAAATATTCGCATCTTGTCGGGAATATATTAAATGCATTGACCAAGTAGCGCCCATGTGTGGGCCCATAACAAAAGCGATTGGATGAAGAAAGCGACAAATATAAGTTGTTTAAAAATAACAGGCGTAGTTATTCACAATTAATATTGTTAAAATACTACATTGATTAAAACACAAGAAGACTTTGCGGTATTGCACCAATTATTGATTCTTACGTAAGAAGGCACTACTCAATAATGGTTACAGTAATTCTTTATTCAAAGATTTTATTTTATTGATTTAATAATTATGCGTTGATATTTTATATTCTTTGTTGTTTCAATAATTGTCACACAATTATTTTTCATTATCGAAGCAATAATTCATATTATCTAAATAATATTATTAGATAACATTATTGGCAATGTCTAGAAAGTTCATCTCAAGGAGAGGTTTGGTCACCTAATTGCTGGCCAAGAAGGAGAAATTCTTATTGAAAGCCCCCTCTTTTTCTTAGGAACCTGCACTGGTTGTCAATATTGTGATTTCTGTAATATTATTTATGAATAATTAATTATTGATTCATATGATGAGGAAAATATTGATTTTATGTGGATATAGATGGAGAAAATTTTTAACGTGACAATTGTTGAAAATTGAAATTTTATCTTTTTCTGATAAAATAATTTATTTAAATATATTATTATATTTTAATAATATAATAATGATGATATTTTTACGATGAATGTGGGATATATAAGTATATGTGGAGAAGGAGTATTTTTGTTATCAAAAATATTTAAAGCATGTTTTATGTGTCGGTGGACCCCATTTCTTGACTGAAATTTGATTATAGCCTGTAAAATTGTCCGTTTGTGGATTTCGGATAATTTCTGTTTGGAATTTGGAAAAATTTTCTTCTGTAAAGTTGTAAAGAATTGAATTTCCTATAAAAAGTTGCGAGTTTTGAATTTTCTGACAAAAAGGCTATTTATTGTGAATTATTGAAGTTCCGAAGCTCCGAAATAATTGATTTTTGGAAGTTTAAAATATTTTAAATAACAAAAACATTTTTTTTCATTATGGTGTGTTACACATGTGTGTTGAATGAACTGAATTCAGTTCTTGGAAGGTTGGCATAGGAAAATTTAATTTATATATTAGTATTAAATTAAATTTTCTGTTTTGGTGTTCTAAGCATTTTCCTATAAATAGGGTGCTTAGGTTAGAATTGAAAATCACACCAGAAACTAAAGTTTTCTCTCTCTATATTATCGAGCGTATTCTTGTGAGTATTTTGAGTATATTTTGAGTATTGCTATACTGATTGCAAGTTTAAGTCATGCTTTATATCAGGTGTTTCAAATTTAAAAGCATTGATCTTTCGAGGTAAGGGATATTATTTTTTCAGTAATGATATTATTTCTTCAATATCATTATTTGAAATATTGATCTGAAGTTTTTATCAAATTTGGAACTTTTGGTGTCGAGTTCTTATTCACGATACAAGACTATCCACGTATACGATAATTATTCACGAAGATTCAAAGACTATTCATGAAAAATGAAAATTTTCCTTTTCGTCTAAAATATCTATTGTGGATACTAGCTTTGATTGTATCCATGTTTTGATCATTCTTGAATTTTACACCACTATGATTATTTTTGAGGTATTTTTGGACATGGATAAAACAAAAAGTACGAATCCTTAATCCTTAATCCTTGTCATTTTGTTTCTTTGGATTCGTTTCTTTAAAAATATTTTTATCATCCTCGGTCCTAAATGATGATATTATTGAATATCTTTGGCCCAGTAGTGCAAAAGATGAATGATTTCGATGAATATATTTGGCCCGTGAGTAAAAGATGAGCAGTGTTTAGATAAACATGATCGGTGATGAATATCTTTGGCCCAGTAGTGCAAAGATAAATATTTGATTCTAGATATATATTGATTGATGTTACGAGGATAAAAGATAGAGCGATGAACTTTTAAATTCATATATAGAAGATAGTAGTTTGCATTCTCTACTTAACTCTTCTAATGAATTATTATTTTCATTGCGAATATTGATTTAAAACTTGTTGTCTATTGTATTCTATTAGATTTTTTCCTGTTGAAGACTAACGATAATTTGTTGTATATTATCTTAGTCATAATATTTTCTTTGGGCTAGTTGAGCTCACCCTTTTCTTTTTTGTTCCATTTTTCTTCTCGGGAGGCGAGAATGTATGAGTACTTAGTTAGGGGGTATGGAATGAAGATTCTAGAGAGAGTTGTTTAGTAGTCCTCACCATTTTTGTAAAATAATGTATAAATAATTGTGATGAGGATTTATTTGGGTATAGATATTGTCTAGAAGATAATATTTGTAATTAAACTCACAGTTTTACTGTTGTAATAATAAAGTTGTAGTTGTTTTTGTACCATGTATTGACAACTCAGAATGGGTGATGTATACCTATTTTGGGGGCGTCACAAGGATCCTGAACCACAAAAACGTGGAAGAATGTCGGAAAAGAAAAGATTGGCCAAAATATAAAGATGCTATTCAAACTGAGCTACAATCTCTATTGAAAAGAGAAGTATTTGAACCAGTAGTTCAAACACCGCTGGGTGTAATCCCGGTTGGAAACAAATGGGTATTTGTACGAAAGCAAAATGAGAAAAATGAAATTGTGAGATATAAAGCCCGACTTGTAGCTCAAGGGTTTTCACAAAAATCTGATATTGATTATCAGGATACAGACTCTCCAGTACGTAATGGATGTAGTCACTTTTTGCTTTCTGATAGGTATGACAACCATGAAAGGTTTGAAAACACATCTGATGGATGTTGTAACAGCATACCTATATGGCTCACTTGAAGTGAGATTTATATGAAAATCCCTGAAGGATTGAAAATGGCTGAATCATAAAAGCCACGTCACATATATTCAATCGAGTTTCAACGCTCATTATATGGATTGAAATAGTCTGGTCATATGTGGTATAATCGACTTAGTGATTATTTAATAAAAGATGGATATATAAATGATCATGTATGTCCATGTGTTTTTATTAAGATATCACAAAGTGGTTTTTCCATCATTGTTGTATATGTGGATGATTTGAATTTTGTAGGTACTCCTGAAGAACTCACAAGAACTGCTACTTATCTAAAAGATGAATTTGAAATGAAAGATCTTGGAAAGACAAAATTCTATTTGGGAATACAAGTGGAGCATTTAGCATCTGGAATTTTGTTCATAAATTCACATATACTGAAAAGATTCTCTGTTGTTTTCATATGGATAAAGTTCATCCTTTGACTACCCCGATGGTTGTTCGATCTTTAGAAATTGATAAAGATCCATTTCGGCCTCTAGAAAGTAGGAAAGAAGTTCTTGGACCTGAAGTTCCATGCCTAAGTGCAATGGAAGAAGTTATTGGACCTGAAGTTCCATGCCTAAGTACAATGGAAGAAGTTCTTGGACCTGAAGTTCCATGCCTAAGTGAAATGGAAAAAGTTCTTGGACCTGAAGTTCCATACCTAAGTGCAAAAGGTGCTCTTATGTATCTTGCAAACTGTACACGACCTGATTTTACTGTCAACTTGTTAGTAAGATATAATTCTTCTCCGACTAAGAGACATTGGGATGTGATTAAACACATTTTGAGATACCTCTGTGGAAGTATAGATCTTGGGTTATTTTATCCAAGAGATTCAATATCGCGATTGGTTGGATATCCCGATGTAGGATATTTATCAGATCCACACAATAGAAGATCACAAATAGGTTATGTATTTACATATTGTGACACGACTATATCCTAGAAATCCACAAAGCAAACCATGACAACTACATCTTCAAATCACTCAGAAATTCTCGCTATACATGAAGCAAGCAGAGAATGTGTTTGGTTGAGATCAATTATTCAGCATATTCAAAAATCATGCGGATTACCATCAATCAAAGACATTCCTACAATTCTGTATGAGGATAACATTGCATGTATTGTTCAACTTAGAGGAAGGTACATCAAGGGAGATTGAACAAAGCACATTTCACCTAAATTCTTCTTCACACATGAGCTACAAAAGAAGGGTGATATAGATGTGCATCAAATTCGATCATGTGATAATCTAGCCGACTTATTTAGAAAGTCGCTACCAAATGCAACGTTTGCAAAACTTCGGAAAAGGATTGGAATGTGTCGACTGAAAGACTTGTGACAATATTTCATCAAGAAGTAATGAATTCTTTTTGAGGGGAAGACTGTACTCTTTTTTCTTAGTCACGGTTTTTATCCCAATGGGTTTTTCCTGACAAGGTTTTAACGAGACAGTCAATTAAGATATTTATGTAAAAGATATGTACTCTTTTTCCCTTCGTTAAGTTTTTTCCACTGGGTTTTCTTAACAATGTTTTTTAATGAGACATAATCTTCTATCGTAGGGAATAAGGGGAAGTGTTATAACATTGGATTCCCTCCTTAGGAGGGGAAGTGACTTCTCTCTCCCCTTCACGGCATCTTCCTTTTCCTTACTCTCTCGCTTTTATATAAAAGCGATAATATACTGAATGAAAAGAAAGAACTTCTCTGAAGAAGAACTTCTCTCAGAAAGAATTCTCTCTGAATAATTTCTCTCTCATTCTCTCTTACTTATTCTCTCTAAATTTATGCAGCAATTATAAGAGTATATTTATACACTTTTGCTAAAGTTTCATAACACTTTCTATATTTATTTATAATATTAGTGCAATTAGGATTCCTTAATTTAGAGAATTAGTATATGATTCAATTCATAATAATAAGGAAACCTAAAATCAAGGAGAAATAACTACCATAATTAATAATTTAAATTCAAATATCTTGGATCTAACAAACAAAACAAATTCAAAAATAATAATTAAAACAAAAGTGCCGTTAATATGGCAGGCCATGAGAGTTTCAACTCCACCCAAGAACTTCTGTCACGATAAAAACGGTAGGAGGAATCAATACATTCTTTGGCCGTCACGCATGTGAGTCGTGAGTCGAGCTCGATAGCTCGATAATGGTGCTCGATAATGGCGGTCCATTCGAATTTCTGGTGGAGAGAATTAGGAGGAGGAGAGAGAAAGATGCGTACAAAAGTACCCATTTTATTTAATTTAATAAATAAATCAATATTAATCCCCTAAATTAAGAAATTCTAATTGCATACTAATTCCTTAAATTAAGGAATTCTAATTGCACTAATATTGTAAATAAATGTAAAAGTGTATTAATTATGGAAATATTTTATGAGTGAACTATTATTATAATTATTATTAAAAATATAATAGAATATGTAATTGTACCTAACTTTAAATTCTGAGTCAATTGGGTTAAGATGGGCCACAACATTGGGTTGGACATTCTAGGCCAGATACTCTATCTATTAGTGATATTATTCATCACAAATAATACTCCTCTTGTTTAATTTAATTTTAATTAAATTTTAAAATTCTAAATTTGGTATAATAAATACTATTTTAATTTTTGAAATAAAAGTTTTGTACTTATCAAATGTTTTGAAATAGTTTACACCATTAACTATTGTATTATTCTCAATTTTAAATTTTAAAAATATAAATTTTAGAATTTCACAAATTAAATTATAAAAAATTAAACGAAACTCTTTTCGTGATAAGGAAAGAAAACAAATAATCAAATATGAATTTTTAGCTTAGACATAAAAAAAACTACTAAAAACCGCTCAAATAAACATCATTCCATCAGTTCCATATTACAAGTGTCATTTTAACTTATAAAAATAACTTAAAATAGTTTAAGATTCAAAATTGGGTAATTTATTTAATTTTAGTTAATTATAACTATTGTAAGTTATCTAAAAAAAAATACTTTATAAGATCTGTTATTTTCAAAATTTTAAGAAATACATCAATTTTAAATATATAAATATCTCAAATTAACTTTAAAATATTAAAATTACTCTTATATGATGGAATTTAGGGAGTATGATTTTGAATAAATTTGAAGAAGTGGTACAAAATTCATTATCTCATGACTTAATGTTTATTCATATAGTTTTGCAAATGAAGTGGGTTGACAAGGAAAATAAAAAGACAATGGAAAATAATGTAGTCTTGCTCTTGCCAATAAAAAACACAAATGAGTAGAAATAAATAGTTCTAAAATGAAATCTAATCAAATAATTACATTAAAAAAGAATGGGTCGGGTCGAGCTCCCGTTTACTTTTTGGCAAAGCCTACTAATTAATATTGATACCCAACAAGGCCCTTTTTGTTTGGACCTAGCCTTCAGATTCCCGGCCCTTTGTCTAAAAGGAGTCCAAAGCAGCAGCCAGTGCAAACATTTCATAATCCGCACAACTTTTACACCCACAATCCACACATCCACATTCATTGTCCCCCTCCCTCAATTTACGTATACTTTTCCTCTGTTTGGGTAACTCTAATTCCATCGCCGGAACTCCAACCTTCATCGCTATTTCCACCGCCGGCGGCGGCTTAACGTGTTCTTGCACACATTTACCTGCACCTTTTGATTTCATCACAACCCATCTATTAGTTTTCATAGTTGATGATTCGAAAACACTTTTCCAAGGAATCTCAGTCCGTCCCAACAGCTGCGACTTTTTTACGATTCTCCCAAACACCGGTACTATGTTTCTCCATCGGAGCTCGAAGACAACTGTTCCTTGCATGAGCATGCTGATGGATTGCTTGGTTCCGAAGCAATCTACATAGAAGGATTGGTTCCAAACCAAATTAGATTCTGAAGATATTTCCTTGCTCTCTAGTCGAATTCTTTTGTTTTTTCCGGCGGAGATATAACATCTAACAAACAAGCAGCCCATGGATTTGGACTCAATGTTTTTTGCTCTTATAACTCTCAATTCACACCTAAGGGAGGAAGGATCAGCTGGAAAAGAATCCATGGAGATTAATTAATTATATATATGCGTATGTATAGAGAGAGAGAGTTAAAATTTGATGAAGAAAATGGATGAAGTGTGTGCTATATATAGTGGTTGCATTATTGTACAGACAATTATATAGAAAAAATTTAGTGTGAATAAAATTATTAAAGAGTATCACGGGCCCACCTTGCTTTTAATTATGTTTTATAAAAATTAATTTTGGTTTGTAGTATAATACAATAGGCTTTATGTGGGCCCACCTTGATTTTATGTTTTATAAAGATTTTGGTTTGATTTTGTATATGTTTTATAAAGATTTTGGTTTGTATTATAATATATGCTTTATATATTATATATATGCGGGTGAAATGAGTCGCATGATCTTATGAGAGGGATTGTACATGGTAAATTAAAACAACTAGCTAGCTAGCTAGCCACTAGGTAGATATATCCTTGAAATTATTGTGTTTAATTTAAATAAGGCTTATAGATTCTCAATAGGCCAAGTCGATATCTACACAATCCTTGTGAGTGGGAGGATCTTCGATTTGTACTATATAATAAAAGGAACAACTCAAAAGTGAGCCTAATCACATGAGTTGCATAGTATAGTGGCAATTAATTAACAAATGTGCATACTATTTTATACTACTTCAAAACACACTTGTGACTTGACCCTAACTAAAATCAAGATTCATACTTATCAAGAAAATTTGAGATGCTTAATTAAGAGATGCCGAAGATTATATAATAATACTCATGAGTCAGGATCTAAAATTAGAGATATTTTTTTTATAAAAAATAAAAAAATTATTTTTAAAAAATATGTTCTTAATATTTATAAACATATATATTAATTCCAATCTCATGTTGAAATATAGTAATGTTAGCTTCGTAGTATTTAAGCAATTTAGAGTATATGGTCAAATTAATTATAAATACATTTAAAAATAAAATGCATGTGTCTCTAATTTTGAAAGGTAGAGCTTATGTAATGAGAGCTTCATTTTTTTCTTAAATTTGATTTTCTAAAAACTAAGATTTCAATGTGAGAGAGAGAGAGAGAGAGAAAGTTTTCTCAATTAATCAATTTTTTTCATTTTTACAATTTGAATTAATTTTAGCGCAAAAAATTATTTAAATTAGAATTATGGCCAAGTGTATCCAGTAGAAATACTAATATTTTTAAAACTTCATAAAAAAAACAAATTAAGCTCTCACTTCTGGAAACAAAAATCATAATATATAGAACAACTCATGAGTACAATGTGTCCCCTCTTGCTGGTGGAGAAAAAAAGAGAAGCAAAAAAAATACATTTTAATGACATTAGATTAGGTATGCAGGAATATTGTTTAGTGGATCCAAGTATCTTGATTTTCAGCAGTCCTATTTGGAGCCAAGTATATTGATTGCCAGATCTATCTATAATTTTTAATTAATTTTTTAGTAGTGGGAGCCGGCCGGGGAGATACATACAAATTACAATACAACTATATATAGTGGATTACACTGCTAAAGTAAGATTAGTCCTTAATCACTTGTCAGTCATTTGACTCATTTCTAATTAACTCCTTTTCCTAATTCTCAACGAGCATAGCTGATAGCTGCTGTGAAGTTTGAAAACTGCTTTGTTAATAAAGATGAAAAACAAGGGATTATGTTAATACTAGTACGGTTATGTATTATGTTTTTAAAATAATTATACCCTTTTTATGATGTTTAAAGTAAGCTGCACTTGTCTCACAAGATATAATTAATGACAACGTGTATTGTAGTAGCACTACAAATAACACACACAATAGATCAAAGAAATGATTTTTACCCTCTCAAAATAAACTATGAATGACTTAATAAATGAAGACTCAAATAAATTGAGAATACATGCGGAAATATCATTTCTCATAGTTTTTTTGTGCATTTATGGTCAAGAATTAAAGAAGATGATGTTACTTTTTCTTTTTTCTTTATTTTTTCTTTTAAAAGTATTAGCTGCTCTTTATCTTCAGATTAAAATGTTATTATATTAATTGGCCATTACATTGGATTAATTTAAACCAAGATATATTACACTAATCCAATTCTATATGGGCACATGAAGTTATATATATAACTATAATTGTATAATATGGGATTCTTGAGAAGATTGTGTTCAATTTAAAATACCCCTTGAGAATCTTGAAAGGCTAAATCTTAAAAACGACTGTTGTAAGTCTCAAGGTTGGTTCTGAGTTTTTCAGGGTCTAAAGTGAAAAAAAAAATTGGACCCTTTGTGAATTGTTATTAAGATAGATATAAAAAAAATTAAGATCTTTCTCTGAACAAAAGAGCATAAATACAAAAGAATACCAAATATAATAACCGACTATTTCAATATTTTCAAAGCATCATTCAGATATCACATTATCACTAATTCAAAAAAGTAATCAGTTCAAAGACATAATATCATCAACAGAGGGGTGGATAATATCATCAACAACTCCTCTTGAATAACACTCACTTATAATGGGCAAATTATAAATAAAGAAGCATAAAATTTTATAGTTCAGGTAATGGAATGTAACCTTACTGAATTTCAAATAGTTTCACAGAGATCAATCAGGGGGTGACATATCCAAGCTATAATGAGAGTTAACTTTGTTTGGTTATTCTTCAAATAGTACCCATGGTAGATAGTGTAAAACTCAAAATCTTCCCAAAGAAGAGTTTACCTATTTTCTTTTGTATTATATTGGCTATATTATGACCTCGCCTTTTACTGTCAAATTTTAATACCAATAAGTAAAGTACGCATGACCCATAGTCTATTAATAGAGATAATCGTAAAGTCTGCACTAGCCAGATTAAGAGAAAAAATGGGATTATACATATTTGCAAAGAAACACAAGAATGAGTAAAGACATAATTATGATGGACAAATGCATAGACTAACAAGGATTGAAATTAATTGAGACATATTGAAGTAATTATTTTTTAATTTATGTGAACTGGTTGGTATTTTTTTTAAATGTACATATTAGAATTTTTAGTAGTGTTGGATCTAGTTTTACTTCTGTAATAATTTTATTTGTTAAAATTTTAAATATTTTAGAGAATGATTCTACATAATCAATTATACTCATCCATTAGAATAAAACTAGCCATACACTGATTGTATGATATAAGAAAAAGAGGCCCTAAAAAATTTTGGGCCTAAAGCCCGGACACCTTGAACTTTAGCCCAGGGCCGGTGCTGGTAAACCTAAATTTGTTCAAAAATAAATTTAAAAAAATAAAGCAGCACTTTTTTAGTAGAAAGTGTTGTGTATATAAGAAAGGAGCAGGGGATTTGGATATCCAAACTTACTCTATATATATATATATATATATATATATATATATATATATATATATATATATATATATATATATAACAATCGATTCTTTGTGGAGAACTTTTTTAAAACAAAAAATAAAATAAAATTTGTGACAATTTCGCTACAACATGTGGCACAATGGGCAAAAGGTTGCTTCCACAACAATGGATTCTTTGTGGATGGAACCCCATATATATATAGGGTCCGGATTAGGTAAGGACTCCCTTACGATACTAAAATGCGGATTTTTTTTTTTTGCTTTTTTTAAAACAACTATTTTTTTTTTTAATATTTTATGGAACTTGAATTTTTCAATTATACAGTGTTTTGGGTGTGATTTGGATACATATAATAAAACATGTCTGTACATACATTTTTTGGTATAGGTATCCAAATCACGCCCAAAATATTGTATTATGAAAAAATTTCAGATTTCATAAAATATTAAACTTTTTTAGTTGTTTTAAACCCCCCCCCAAAAAAAAGTCTCACATTTTAAGAAAATGCGGGATCCCTTACACGATCTTCTCTCTCTCTCTCTCTCTATATATATATATATATATATATATATATATATATATATATATATCTGAGCCGTCGGTGAGGACTCCACTACTTTGTTAAATGCGGACCTTTTTTTTTGTTTTTTTAAAACAACTAAAAAAAAATATTTAATATTTTATGGGCCGATATTTTTCATAATATAATGTTTTAGGCGTGATTTGAATACCTATACCAAAAAATGGTGAGTACGCACATGCACGCATATGAGACTGCTTTTGTTATCGTATCAAATCACATCCAAAATATTGTATTATGGAAAAATTTCAATTCCATAAAATATTAAACTTTTTTTTTTAGTTATTTAAAAAAAAAAAACCAAAAAAAATCAAAAAAAAAAAGTCCGCATTTTAACAAAATAAGGGAGTCCTTATCAAATTGCGAAACAAATTGCGTTATTTTTTATTAACTAAAAGTAATTTGTGTTGTGTTTTCTATTTAAAATTATTAATTTGTGTATTAATTAACTAATTAAACAAGTATATATTAACATATATAGTGTAATTAATACCTATTATTAATTTAAGGCAATACAAATTCAGTTAATCGAATCCTTTGACAATTGACACTAAGACTTTAATTTGAGGTCTGATATGTGAATCAAACTGTCCCTAGATCATATATATATATATATATATGAACATGTTGGTTGACAAGGAAAAGAATTAAGAAAAAAAGAACAGAATATATATTCATTTCTCGGAATTAATTAATTAAATAATTACATTTAAAAAATGAGCTGAGCTTGTATCTAATCGATAACAAAGCCTTTAATGCTTCATCATCAGATTCCCCTTTGCCTAAAAGGATAAGTCCATAGCAGCAGCCAGTGCAAACATTTCATAATCCGCAAAACTTGTACACCCACAGTCGTCCACACATCCACATTCATCCCACTTCCTCAATTTACCAATACTAATTTTCCTCTGTTTGGGCATCGCCGGAACTCCAACCTTCATCGATATTTCCACCGCCGGCGGCTTCACTTCTTCTTGCCTATATTTACCAGTACTTTTGGATGTCATCACAACCCATCTCTCAATTTTCATAGTTGATGATTCGAAAACGCTTTTCCAAGGAATCTCAGCTTGTCCCAACAGCTGTGACTTCATTCCGATTCTCCCAAACACCGAAACTATGTTTCTCCGTCGGAGCTCGAAGACCACGGTTCCTTGCATGAGCATGCTCATAGATTGCTTGTTTCCGAAGCAATCTAGAGAGAAGGATTGGTTCCAAACCAAATTAGATTCTGGAGATATTTGTTTGCTCTCTAGTCGAATTCTTTTGTTTTTTCCGGCGGAGATATAACATCTAACAAACAAGCAGCAGCCCATGGAGTTGGATTCAATGTTTTTAGCTCTTAAGATGCTTAATTCACAACTAAGGGAGGAGGGAACTTGAAAAGAATCCATGGAGAATTAATAAAGAAATATATGTGTATGTTTGTGTATATGAAATTGTATAGAGAGAGTGTCTTAGTTAAGATTTTGATGAAGAATATGCATGAACTATTATGTGATATATATAGACTATAGTGGTTAAATTATTGCACGGACAATAGAAGAAAGGAGGTCCAACTATTAGTATCAATTAAATAATTAAGGAGTATCATCACAGGCCCACGTTGCTTTATGTTCTTTTCAACAAGTATATGGGGACAGAAAAATTAGATCGGAAGAATAAAATAAATTTATTCTCACGAATAAATAAATTATATTATTATCATTTATTTGCGGGAACAATTTGATTTTGTTTTTCGGTCTAATTTTTCTGTTCACGTAGAAATACTCTTAAGGATTTTTGATTTATATTATTGAGTAATATATATATATATATATATATATATATATATATATATATATATATATATATATATATATATATATATATGCTTTATGTGGTGAAATGAATCACGTGAGATTTTGTATGATTGTGGTCAATTAAAACGATTAGCCACTAGGTAGCTAGATTCTTCAAGTTATTGTGTTCAATTTAAATATACAAGCCTTATTGAATCTCAATAGGCCAAGTCTCTACACATCGATCCCTTGTAGTGGAGGATAAGGATCTTAGATTTTAACTATAGAATATAATTAAGGAATTAACTAATCAAAAGTGAGCCAAATCATAGTTGCATATGTAGTGTCAATATTTAGATTGACTACAAATGCGCATATATTCTTTATACTTCAAAAGACAATTGACCCTAATCAAAATCACATTCATATATACTTATCTAGAAAATTAATATTTTGAAATGATTAGACAAAAAATAAAACTCTTACGTAAAAAAATATTACATTTGTTCTAAATTATAATATTATTATTAATTTTAAAAATTATAAAATAATACATTTTAGATAATTTATAATATTTATTATTAAAAATATTTTAAAAAATTAAAAATTAAAAATTTTATATTTTATAACGAAAAAGTATAATAGAACAATTGAGTAAGTCGTACATTTGGACCTCTTGCTGGTGGAGAGAGAAGAAAAATATTCATTGTTTTAGTGACAATATATAGTATTTGGAGTCCCGTATATTGATCTTCAGTAGTAGCCCTATTAATTTGGAGTAAAGTATATTTGATTGTCATATTTATTATATTTCATTAGTGGTGACCAGCTGGGAGAATATATATAATACTATTAGAGGGATTACAAAGCTAAAGTAAGATTAGTACTTAATCACTTATCATTAATTTCTTACTCATTATCCTTGTCAAAGAGCATAGTAGCTGTGAAGTTTGAATACGGCTATGTCTTTTCTACAACAAAGAAAATTACTCCCTCTGCTCCACTCCACGAAAATTGTTTCTTTTGGAAAATTATTAAGACATATTGTTTTGTCTACCCTTAAAAAATATATAATTACTCGTTAGTTTAGTGTTGATGACAAAATAATGAAACTATGACGATAAATTTCAAGACTTTGTCATTAATTTAATACTATTATTAACATAAAAAAAAATTCTTTTTGTGAGCAAATTTTATTTTATTTATTATTGTTATTTTTTATTTTATTTGACAATATAGACTTTTTTTGTCAACCATAGAGAGGGAGTATTATTTTATTATTCAATCGTTTCTCTCATTGAAATTATTTAGTGAGGTTTAAGCTTCTAGGGCAATACTAGTTCCAAATTACTTTATTTTTTTTGCTTTTTTTTTGGTACTAATAATGGCAACAATTAACTAAAACTTTATCATCTCCTCACTAATATAGGATCAATGTTACTTAGTTTTTCATATTATTTTTACATTAAATACTACTCCCTCTGTCGCAAGATCAAGATAAAAATTTTTATTATTATTTTAAATGGTTCCAAATTGAATGTCTATTTATCTTATATAATCTATTTTTTTAACAATAATTTGTCTAATATTAATTGTCATATTTCTATCTCTATGCATATTTATGGATCATTACTAGTCATGGGTAGAAAACTATGCAATTAAATGAGAATTTAAATATATAAAAATAATTTTGTCATTTTATTCTTTTTTTTAATGTGCAAACCAAGACTTTTATTCTGGGATGGACAAAGTACTTTGTTTGTCATTCATATTTTCCAATAAGTTTTAGAAGGATAATATTGAGATTTTATACATATTAAGATGAATCAGACAAAATATTAATTATATTTTTTAATTTTTATGTTTTCTCCTAAAACGTCAAATAAAAAAGAATGGAGTATGATTTTTACATACAGACATTTTCTTTTTACGAAGTCGCGTTTTTTTTTAATCATCTCATGTGTTGACATAGGATGTGAAAGAAAATTTGGACTTGCAATATTTGAGGGAGTATTGGTGCACTAATTTCATTTAGTATATTAATTAAAGCTAGCTTTCCTTCTCATATTCATCCTATTTATTTGGAGAAAGCGATCGATATAACTCAACTTTCTCAAATAATTAAGAATGAGCGAGTTATATCGACGGTGTTTTTTTTACGTCATTTAAAGCATAAAGCCGGTTTTTTCCGTCGCAATAGCATAGAAAGCCGGTTTTTTATGTTATAGCGACAAAAAAACCGTCACTATAGTCGGTTCGTTTTTAGTTCGCTCCCTCCAATTCGGTGGGGGAAAGTTGAGCTATATATATATATATATATATATATATATATATATATATATATCAAGTAAACTGGTTGAAAATATCAAGATCAAAATTCCCTGTCATATACTCTTGAAATTAACTAGCTTGTTTCCAGTACATTACCATGTATCTCCATTTATACATATTAAAAATTTCCTGCTCTCATTTAAAGCCAAAAAAAAAATAGTGGGCAAATGTTTATACTTGATACTACCACGAAAAAGTACCTATCTAAGTGAGTGAATTGCCACTATTTTTTCTAAAAAGCCTCAAAAGCAGCTCCAAGAGCAAAGAGTTCATAATCTAAACAAGTTGTAGAATTACAAGCACAGTCCATGCACTCACATTCCGCATCCCACTTCCTCCTTCTCCTTGCCGTCTGATCCGCCGCCATTACCAGAACTTGAACCTTCATCTCTATTTCCACTGCCGGCGGCTTAACATCTTCATCATTCACACGTGAACAATATTTACTCTTAGGCTGCCGTATCATCACAGCCCACTTCAAAATTTCCATGTTTGGTGATTCCAAGACACTTTTCCACGGAATTTCAGCTCTTCCAAGAAGCTCGGAGCCGCCTATTTTCCCAAACAATGGAAGTGATGAGGCGTTTCTTGACCGAAGTTCGAAAACAACGGTTCCATGCATGAGCATGGCTAGGGATTCTTGAGTGCCAAGGCAATCCAGGGAGAAGGATCTGTTCCAAAACAAGTCGGATTTTGGGGAGATCTCTTGGGTGTCAAGTCGAATTTTGTTGGTTGTTCCTGTAGAGAGATAGCATCTGACAAACAATTGTCTGGTGGATTTGATGGATTCGATGTTTTTGGCTCTTATTATTCTCAAATCACAGGTAAAGGAGGATTGATTTTGAAAAGAATCCATAGAGAAATTAAGAGAGATGTGTGTGATAGTTTTTGGATGAAAGAAAGGTATGGGGTAGTTTGTTGTGTGTATAGTTGCTTTATGCATGTATTTATATGGACAAGAAATTACAATAAAGAAGGTGGTGCTAATTTTTTATTTTATTGTGAAGCTCCTAGCTAGTTCTCTTATCTTGAAATTAATAATATTTTAGTCATAGCCAATGCACATAGCATTGGGGTTAAACTATATATATATATATATATATATATATATGTTATATTACACAATTTACACTAGTTCTGTATGGCCATGGCACCTGATGTAAATGGCATGAGATCCTAATTGTGAAGATTGTGTTCAATTTTAAAAAGACCCCTTGAGATTCTCGAAAGGCTAAATCTCTAAAACGACCACTGCAATCTTATCTCTCTCTGTCTGTCTGTCCGCCCAAAAATATAAATAAATAACTAAA
This sequence comes from Panax ginseng, assembly GCA_020205605.1. Classification (NCBI taxonomy): domain Eukaryota; kingdom Viridiplantae; phylum Streptophyta; class Magnoliopsida; order Apiales; family Araliaceae; genus Panax; species Panax ginseng. The sequence continues at coordinate 25,902,628 of CM035145.1, forward strand.
TAAAGCAGCTACCAGCTAGCACTAATTCACAGTATATATTATAAAGGCTATTGTTAGAATTAGATCACACACACGATAATAAAAAATTAATATAAAAATTTACGTAGTTCTTTAATTTGAACAGTTTAACATTCTTTTCTTTTTATGATTAATTGAGTTACATAGGAATCCTATTTCAACCCTAATTCATATTATAGTCTAAATAACCTATAATATTCCTTTTCTAATCAAATCAGAAGCGATGTTCATTTGTCCGTAAGCCGCACCACTTTTAGATCTGTCAAGAAGTCGCGCCGTAGCGCTTAGTGCTCTAGAACTTGTCCGCGCCAGTGCTCCAGAACATGATGTCTTCCCAGCGCGCCCCGCGCTACACATAAGTCTGTCCTGGCGCACGCCGATCTTGCAGAAACTCCGTACCGCACCGCGAGGGGGTGGGGCCAACCTTTGGTTCAACCTTGATGGGCTAGTGCGTCGCTTTGCTACACTCCCTCGCTCCGCTCCGCACTAACCTTTTCAGTAGCTTCTAAGTTATAAGTCACAAGTCCCAACAAACTCCACCTTGACAAATAACCTCACCCGTTCTGAAGATAAGTCACTTGTTCCAACCAATATCGGGCCGGGGAATTGAAATCTTTCTTACTAACATTCGGAAACATTAACCAAGTCCAAGCAATGTTTGAACTTGTCCGCGATCACAATCTTTGTCAACATGTCAGCTGCATTTTTAGAAGTGTATACCTTTTTCAATATCACATCACCCATAACAATTAACTCTCTCACTTAGTGAAACCTTACGTTAATATGATTGGTCCTTGCATGATACACCTGATTCTTCGGCAAGTAAATTAATGGCACTCTGACTATCACAATACAACTGTACTCTACCTTGATCTATGTTCAACTCCTTCACAAAACTCTTTAACCACAATGCTTCTTTCCCAGCCTAAGCCAATTCCATATACTCAGATTCAGTAGTAGATAGAGCCACTAAAGATTGTACCATAGATCTCCAACAAATCTGTCCACCTGCTAATGTGAACATATACCATGTTGTAGACCTCAAATCATCCAACCTTCCAGCATAATCCGCATCTACATACCCCACCAGTACTGATATCTGATCATATTTCCTTGTAAACATAATCCCATGATCTGCAGTACCTTTCAAATATCTGAATATCCACTTTACTGCTTTCCAATGATCTTTGCCTGGATTTCCCATGTACTTTCTCACTGTGTTGATCATGCATGTGCCAAATCGGGTCTTGTACATACTATTACATACATCAAACAACCAACTACACTCGCATAAGGCACCTTTGACATATCTTGAATCTCTTTAGCCGACTCCGGACATTGTGTTGTATGTAGACAACCTGAAATGACTCGCCAATGAAGTGTTGACCTGTTTAACATTAGCCATACTAAACCTCTCCAACACTTTCTTCACGTAATTCTTTTGGGACAACCATAGCTTATTAGCTGACTTATCCCTACGAATCTTCATCCCAAGTATTTTCTTAGCAGCACCCAAATCCTTCATGTCAAACTCCATTCTGGCCTAACAAAGTCTTCAACCTGTTGACTTCAACCATACTCTTCGCAGCAATAAGCATATCATCCACATAAAGTAACAGAAAAATATGGGAATCATCCTCAAGACTCTTAACATAAACACAACAATCATACTCACAGTGTATGAACCCAATCCGGATTATGAATGAATCAAACCTTTTATACCATTGTCTTGGAGACTGCTTCAACCCATATAATGATTTCTTCAACCTGCAAAACATGTGCTCAGTCTCCGGCTGCTTGAACCCCTCCGGCTGCTCCATGAATATAACCTCCTCCAAATCACCATGGAGAAAAATTGTATTCACATCGAGCTGCTCTAACTTTAGATCATAGCTAGCTACCAATGCCAAGATAATCCTAATTGAAGTATGCCTCACCACTGGAGAAAACACCTCATCGTAGTTAATCCCCTTCCGCTGTGAGTATCCCTTTGTAACTAATCGAGCCTTTCCTTTTCCTTTTCTGATACAACTTCCTTTTTCTTGTATACCCATTTGCACCCCACTGGTTTCTTTCCCTCAGGCAATTCTGACAATTCCTAAGTCTTATTCTTTTTCAATGATTCCATATTCTCCACCATGACTTTCATCCACCTGTCCCTATTAGGACTAGTAATAGCTTCCTAAAAAGTAGACGGATCCCCATTAGTGGTTGAGAGTGCATATGCAACCATGTCATCAAACCTATACCTCTCCGGTGGTTTGATAGTGTATCTGGGTCTCCTTGCGACCATGTTTTCTTGCTGCTTCTGATCAACCTGTTCCACTAGCGGTGGATTGCTAGTGTCACAACTTTTCAGCTCAACATGTATATCCTACTGTTGTTTGCTAGTGTCTTCCCTAACTTCAGTTTTCTGAACTTCCTGATGTGCCTTGACCATGGAAGCTTCATCAAAAACCACATACCTATTAATCACAACCTTTTTTGTTTTCGGATCCAAAAGCTTGTACCCCTTCAAACATTTTTTATACCCAAGAAGATACACTTTTTGGACTTTGCGTCAAGCTTTGACCTCTGATCACCGGGAACATGTACATAGACTGGACACCCAAAAATCTTCATACTTGAGTAATCTACCTCTTTGTCTGTCTACACCTCATGTGCTACTTTACTATCCAGAGCAGTACTCGGCGACCTGTTTATTATGTAAACTGCCATACTCACTGCTTCTGTCCAGAAATCCTTCAAAAGTCCTGTATTTAATCGATACATCGTGCCCTCTCTGCTATGGTTCTGTTCATTCTCTCTGTCACCCCATTTTGCTGTGGTGTCTTTCTAACAGTCCAGTGTCGCTGAATCTTATAGTACTCCTCACAAAACTTCACAAACGACTTATACTTGTACTCTGTTCCATTATTTGATCTGAGACACTTTATTCGATTCCCTGTTTGATTTTCCACTTCAGCTCTCCACACTTTGAATTTCTCAAAAACATTAAACTTGTGTCGCATGACGTACACCCAAACCTTCCTTGAAAAATCATTGATAAAAGTCACGAAATACAGTGATCTTGCTTTTGAAGTTACCCTCATTGGTCCCCAAACTTTAGAATGTACATAGTCAAGTTCTCCCTTAGTTTTGTTCAATGTACGCCTAAACTGCACCTTACATTGTTTTCCCAGAACACATAACTTGCAGAAATCAAGCTTGCACGATTTCACCCCTTCAATAAATTTTTTCAGTGTAATTCTAGCATCCCACGTTACCTCATATGACCTAACCGTATATGCCATAATGAAGTATCATCAGTATCATCAAATGTAGTGGCAACAGCTCCACCTATAACTGTACTCCCTATCAAATAATAGATATTTCCACTAACCTTATAACCTTTCATGTTCACTAGCGCACCCTTCGTCACTCTTATGGCTCCACCACCTATTTTATACTCACATCCATTAAAGTATAAGGTTCTCAATGAAATCAGATTCTTCCTTAAATTTGAAATATGCCTCACCTTTACAAGAGTTCTCACAACGCCATCAAACATCATAATCTTCATTGTGCCTATCACACTGACATTGTATGAAACATCGTTACCCATTAGAACAGTACCATAATTCACAGACATGTATGTGTCGAACCACTCCCTATTAGGTGACATATGGAAAGAACATGCTGAATCCAGAATCCATGAGTCTGTCACTGTAAGACCCCAACTTATTATAAATAAAATCGAATTTCCTCTAATTATTATTGTGAATAATAATGTATTAATTTGATATAATTCTCTGGTTATGGGTGAAATGTACAAATTTTGAAAAATAAGCAAGTGGTTATAAAATAATCATTGTTGTCGGGGAATATTCGTTTGGTCGTGGAATATTCTTGTTGTGGGGAATATTCATACGACGTGTGATCATTTATGGGCCCCATAATGAGAATAAGCTGTCGGATGAAGAAAGCGACAAGTTTGAGTTGTTATAAATAATAGCTACAGTAGTTATTCTGAATTAACCTTTGTTGGAATACCCGTTGGTTAAAAAATACGATGTCTGGCGTGGATGCGGTATTGATGAATTATTGATCCTTACGTAAGAAGGCACTACTCAATAATTATTACAAGTGAATTCTTTATTCAATATTTTATTTTATTGATTCAATAATTGCTGCGTTGATATTTTATATTATTGTTGTTTCACTAATTATCACTGCACAGTATTTCCCATTATCAGATCAATAATTCATATTATTTGAATAATATTATTAGATAGTATTATTGGCAATGTCTAGAAAGTTTTGTCAAGGAGAGGTTTGGTCACCTAATTGTGCGCCAGTAAGGAGAAATTCTTATTGGAAAGCCCCCTTTTTCCTGGGAACGACCTGGTTGTCATAAATGTGATTCTGTAATATTATTTGTGAATAATTAATTATTGATTCATATGATAAGGAAATATTTATTTTATGTGGATATAAATGTTGGATATATTTATTGTGGTTAAAAATGAAGGAGTTAATGTTGAGGTGTTTTATCAGTATTTTTGTTGGAATGGAGGTATTAAAAATTAAACTAGTGTTTTTGAGATATATTGCGTGAGTTATAATTTTTAATCCGACCGTTGGATCGTTGTGATTTTTGGATATGTTATACATATATAAGTTGAGTATATGTCCACAAATTTTGAACCGTTAAAAATGAACGTATGATTTTTTATGAATTTTAAGAGGCGACTGATTCGAAAAATATTCATCAGAAATCATTCATCTTTGCACTACATGCCAAAGATATTCAGTAATATCATCATTTAGGACTGAGGATGATGAAAAATATTTTAAAGAAAACGAATCCAATAAAACAAAAGAACAAGTATTAAGGATTCATACTTTAAATAACCCAAGTTCGAAAATACTTCATAAATAACCAGAGTGGAGTAAAATTCAAGAATGAAGACCAAAACATAGATCCAATCAAAGATATGAACTATAACAGACAATTTTGGACATAAAAAAGAAAATTTAATTTTTCTGTGAATAGTGTCGTATTTGTGAATAGTGTCGTATACGTGAATAGTGAGGTATACGTGAATAGTAACTCCGACACTAAAAGGTACAAATTCCACAAGAAAAATCGTCATACTTCGTGAATAGTACTCGTGAATAGTTACTCGTGAATAGTAACTCATGAATAGTATCTCGTGAATAGTAACTCATGAAAAGTAACTCATGAATAGTAACCCTGACATAAAAAAGTTCTAAATTTGATAAAAAGTTCCAACCAAGATTTCGGTATAATGATATTGAAGAAATAATATCATTTTTAAAAAAAAAATATCCCTTACCTCAAAAGGATAGTACTTCTGACAGAATATAGTGCTGAAAGAACTTGCACCGTATAGCAATACTCAAAGTACTAAAATACTCACAAAAATACGCTCAATATATCGAGAGAGAAAGAGAGAGAAAACTTCAGTTTCTGTTGTGATTTTCAATTCTAACTTAAGCACCCTATTTATAGGAAAATGCTTAGAACACCAAAGCATAAAATTTAATATAATATTAATATATATATATATATATATATATATTAAATTCCTACGCACCCTCTTCTTTGGTCAACAAATCAGCCACACATGTTCCAAAGACAACAAAAACGTTTTTGTTAATTAAAACAATTAAAACTTTCAAAAATCAATTATTTCAAAAATTCGGAACTTCAATAATTCATAATAAATAGCCCTTTTATCAGAAAATTCAAATCTTGCACCGCTTTATAGGAAATTCAATTCTCTACAACTTTGCAGAAGAAAGTTTTTCCAAATTCCAAATGAAATTGGCCAAATCCATAAGCGAGGCGATTTTACGTGCTATCATCAAATTTCGATCAAGAAATGGGTCCACCAACATGTTTAACATGTTTTAAACAACTTTTGCAACAAAAATACTTTTCCTCCTCATATACTCATATATCCCACATTCATTGTAAAAATATCACCATTATTATATTATAATAATATAATAAAATATTATTTTATCAGAAAAGATAAAATATCGATTTTCAACAATTGTCATTTTAAAAATTTTCTCCATCTATATCCACATAAAATGAATATTTTCCTCATCATATAAATCAATAATTAATTATTCACAAATAATATTACAGAATCACAATCATCGACAACGGCGGTTCCTGGGAAAGAGGGCTTTCGATAAGGATTTCTCACTTCTTGGCGCCTTGATTAGGTGACCAAACCTCTTCTTAGACAGAACTTTTTAGATATTGCCAATAATGTTTTCTAATAATATTATTCGGATAATATGAATTATTGCTCCGATAATGGAAAATATTGTGTAGTGACAATTATTGAAATAATAGTAATATAAAATATCAACGCATCAATTATTGAATCAATAAAATAAAATACTGAACAATAATTACTGTAACAATTATTGAGTAGTGTCTTCTTACGTAAGAATCAATATTTGGTGCAATATAATGTGCTACTGTGCAACAACGCGTATTACTGTGTTTTAACCACCGGGTATTCCAACGAAGATAGCGGTGTGTAACAACTACTGCCAGATTATTTATAAACAACTTATACTTGCGTTTTCTTCATCCAATCGCTTTCCAGTTATGGGGCCCTAAAAAGGCTTATGACGTAAATGCGAATATTCCCAAAGCAAAAAGAATATTCCACGACCAAACAAATATTCCCCGACAATAATGAATATTTTATAACCACCTGCTTATTTAAAAATATTTGCTCATTTTACCCATAACTAACCACATTAATCCAATTAACCCTTACTATTTGAAAATAATAAATAGAGAAAATTAAATTTCATTTATAAAAAGTTGGGGTCTTACACTTATTCCCTTGAACGTCTTGCTCGTATGTACGTGAATGAGATTGTGCGATTGCATGACATGCCAGTATCCATAGTTTCGGATCGTGACCCAAGATTCACTTCACGATTTTGGGTTAGCTTGCAAAAAGCTATGGGCATGGATTTACGATTCAGCTCGGCATACCATCCTGAAACGGACGGACAATCAGAGAGGACTATTCAAACTCTTGAAGATCTATTAAGACTTTGTGTCCTAGATTTCAAAGGGAGTTGGGATAAGTACTTGTCATTGGTAGAATTCTCCTACAACAACAGTTATCAAGCAAGTATAGGCATGGCTCCATTTGAGGCGTTGTATGGACGAAAGTGTCGTTTCTACAGTATCTTTGGGACGAGGTGGTAGAAGCAACGTTGTTAGGACCAGAATTAGTACGCATGACTACAGAAAAGATCCAAATGATTCGACAACGTATTCAAACCTCACAAGATCGACAAAAGAGTTATGCTAATCTTCCTCGAAAGGAGGTGGAATTTAATATTGGAGATCATGTACTGTTACGTATTGCTCCATGGAAGGGAGTTACAAGATTTGGAAAGAGAGGAAAGCTCAATCCACGATTTGTTGGTCTATTTGAGATTCTTGACCTAATAGGAAATGTGGCCTATAGACTCGTATTATCTCCAAGTATGTCTCGTGTTCATAATGTTTTTCACATATCCATGCTTCGTAAATATGTGAAAGACCCGAACCATATTATTGTGTTAGAACCAGACGAGCTCGAAGATTTTAACGTACGAAGAAGTACATGTTAAGATCTTAGATAGGAAAGAGCATGTCCTACACACCAAGGTTATACCACAAGTTAAGGTTTTGTGGAGAAACCATGCTATTGAAGAGATGACCTGGGAGTTGGAATCAGAAATGAAAGCGAGGTATCCTCACCTTTTCGAAACACCAGGTACGTATGTCAATTTCGAGGACGAAATTTCATAAGGAGGGGAGGTTGTAAGACCCCAACTTATTATAAATAAAATCGAATTTCCTCTAATTATTATTGTGAATAATAAGGTATTAATTTGATATAATTCTCTGGTTATGGGTGAAATGTGCAAATTTTGAAAAATAAGCAAGTGGTTATAAAATAATTATTGTTGTCGGGGAATATTCGTTTGGTCGTGGAAAATTCTTGTTGTCGGGGAATATTCATACGACGGCGTAGTCATTTATGGGCCCCATAACAGAATAACTGTCGGATGAAAAAAATGACAAGTTTGAGTTTTTATAAATAACGGCGTAGTTGTTACCGTTAACACTGTTGGAATACCCGATGGTTAAAATACGATGATGGCGTGGATGCGCAGTATTGATAAATTATTGATCCTTACGTAAGAAGGCACTACTCAATAATTATTACAATAATTCTTTATTCAATATTTTATTTTATTGATTCAATAATTGTTGCGTTGATATTTTATATTATTGTTGTTTCAATAATTGTCACTGCACAATATTTCCCATTATCAGATCAATAATTCATATTATTTGAATAATATTATTAGATAGCATTATTGGCAATGTCTAGAAAGTTACATCAAGGAGAGGTTTGGTCACCTAATCATGCGCCCAAGAAGGAGAAATTCTTATTGGAAAGCCCCTTCTTTCCTGAGGAGCTACCAGTTGTCTAAAATGTGATTCTGTAATATTATTTGTGAATAATTAATTATTGATTCATATGATAAGGAAATATTTATTTTATGTGGATATAAATGTTGGATATATTTATTGTGGTTAAAAAAATGAAAGAGTTAATATTGAGGTGTTTTATCAATATTTTTGTCGGAATGAAGGTATTAAAAATTAAACCAGTGTTTTTGAGATATATTGCGTGAGTTATAATTTTTAATCTGACCGTTGGATCGTTGTGAATTTTGGATATGTTATACATATATAAGTTGAGTATATGTCCACAAATTTTGAACCGTTAAAAATGAACGTATGATTTGTTATGAATTTTAAGAGGTGACTGATTCGAAAATTAGGTTTATAAATGATTTTGGTGGAAAATTCTAGTATTGAGTGGACCCCACTTGTGGTTGGTGAAGAAATGTGCTGAATTTTATTTCAAATGTGGTGGGTGGCAATAGTAGCAGGTAAAGCCATCAGGTTGCAGGTCAAGTCTGCTTCGACGTGCTAACATTTTCCTATAAATAGAGGGCTAAGTTAGAATTGAAAATCACACGAAACAATTTTCTCTCTTTCTCTCTATATTATCGGCGTATTTTTGTGAGTATTTTGATACTTTGAGTGTTGCTATACGGTGCAAGTTCCTTCAAAGACTATATCCAAAGATATTCAACCGTAAGTATTATCTTTTTGAGGTAAGGGATGTTATTTTCTTCGTAAGTGATATTATTTCTTCAATATCATTATGCCGAAATATTAGTTAGAACTTTTTATCAAATTTGGAGCTTTTCATGTCGGGGTTACTATTCATGAGTTACTATTCATGAGTTACTATTCACGAGTAACTATTCATGAGTTACTATTCACGAGTACTATTCACGAAGCATGATGATTTTTCTTATAAAATTTCTATCTTTTGGTATCGGAGTTACTATTCACGTATACGACACTATTCACGTAGACAACACTATTCACGAATACGACACTATTCACCAAAAAATGAAATTTTCTTCTTTTTATCAAAGGTGTTTATTATGGTTACTATCTTTGATTGTATCCATGTTTTGATCTTTATTTTGAATTCTGCTTCAAAATTGGTTATTATGAAGTATTTTTGAACTTGGATAAACTGTAATACGAATCCCTAATATTTGATCTTTTATCTCATTTGGATTCATTTTCTTTAAGATATTTTTCATCATCCTCGGTCCTAAATGATGATATTCTTGAATATCTTTGGCTTGTAGTCAAAGATGAATGATTACTAATGAATATCTTTGGCCCGTAGTCAAAAGATGAGCAGTGTGTTGAGATGAACATGACCATTTGGTGATGATACAAATGAATATCTTTGGCACCTGTAGTGCAAAGATGAATATTTGATTAAAGATGTATATTGATTGTTGTTACAGGGATAAAATATTGATGATGGACTTTTAAATCTTAGAAGATAGTGGAATTTTTTCTCTACTTGACTCTTCTAATGGATTCTTTATTTCACTGCTGCATTGTTGATCTAAAACTTGTTGTCTATTATATTTTATCAGATTTTTCCCTGTTGAAGACTAATGATAATTTGTTGTATATTATCTTAGTCATAATATTTTTTACTAGGCTAGTTGAGCTCACCCTTTTCCTTTTTGTTCCATTTTTCTTCTCAGGAGGTGAGAACATACCAGGATCTAGTCGGGGTATGGAGTGATGGTTCTAAAAAAATGTTTTAGCAGTCCTCATTATTTATGTAAAATAGTGTTTGAATAATTTTAATGAGGACTTATTTGAGTGTGGATATTGTCTAGAAGATAATATTTGTATTTAAACTCACAGTATGTCTTGTCGTATTTTGCACGACAATTGTATTATTGAAGTTGTAGTTTGCTTTCTGTACCATGTATTTGGCGACTCAGAATGGGTGTGGTATACCTATTTTGGGGGCATTACAGTTGGTATCAAAGCTTAGGGATATGATCCGTGGCTAAGATGTGAGACTAGAACTAGGAGGGGAGAGATGGGAAATTCCTTCGCTAGTATGACCTACCTAAGTTTGTTTGGTATTTATTTGGTCGGTCAGAGTATATGGATAATATGTGACATGTCAATTAACCCTTGTTTTGTTGCAGTGTTTGAAAATGGCATCTAAAAATGTTGTGATAAGCAATGAAGCATATGAGACCGTTGAGCCACCAACGATCAATACCCAGGATAATGTGCATCAGGATGGCAATAATCCTCAGGTGAATAACGACACCGACCAAATGACGAACGACGGTACATTTAGGAGCTTTTTAGAATTCATGCAACACCAAACGAGAGAGACTCCTGTTCATAATGTAGGTGGAAACAATGGCTACCCACGGTTGGTCACTGCTAAGCAGTTCAAGGAGCTGGGACCACCGGAGTTTTTGGGAAAGCCAGAACCACTTACGGCAGAGACGTGGATAAAGCAGATCACCAAGATATTTGATGTCTTGGGATATTCCGAGGAGCAAAAGGTTCCGTTTGCCACCTTTATGTTGCGAGGAGAGGCAGATTACTGGTGGGAATCGGTAAAGCGTACTCAACCTGCCTCACTGTAGATGTCTTGGGAGAAGTTCCAAGAATTATTCAATGACAAGTACTTTCCCGAAAGTATTCGTCACATGAAGGAGGTTGAGTTCATCAAGCTGGAGCAAAACGATATGAACGTGTCGCAGACGAAGCTAAGTTTGCGGAGTTATCCCGATTTGCATCCCATTTGGTTGATAATGAGAAACGAATGACACTAATGTTTCTGCGAGGTTTGAAACCCGAAATACGTCAATACCTCATTTCTCACAAACTTTGTTTATATTCAGATATAGTGAATATGGCTCAGTTATTGGAGCGCAATAATGAGCCAGCCCAACCGAAGGATAACGAGCAACAACACGATAATAATCGTACCGGTGGCAACGGTCATCGGAACAATGATAACCATCGTGGAGGAAATTATCATGCCAGAAATGGTAACCACTTCGGTGGTAATCATGGCCAAGATAATAGAAGAAATGATTCAAGTGGAAATTTCAAGAAGAGAAGATAGAACGATGACGAGAGAAGGCGTAAGAACAAAGACCAAAGAATAACAACAAATTCTAGGGGAGGAGAAACGACCTTGGGTTAGATCTTCTGAGATGCACGAGAGAAGAGGACATATCATCAAACTATCCACAACAATCCAAGTTATGTTACAACTGTGGAAAGGAAGGCCACATAGCTCGGGATTATTCTGTAGCAAAACCAAGTTTAACAGGGATGGTGACTCCAAGGGCTGTCCCGGATAAGTCGAAATCAACGGTTCCTGGAAGAACGTTTGTCGTGACTGGCCAAAACGGGAGGAACCCGAATGAGGTGATTACGGGTAAGCTAATCTTGAACTCTTGCGAAGTTTCTACCTTACTGGATACCGGTTCTACCCATTATTTTATCTCTCTTGCTTGCGCTCAATGTTTAAATTTAACTCTAGAGAAGTTAGACTTTGACTTATCGATTGAAACTTTGTTAGTAGAAACCTTCATTTCATGTGCTATCCAAGTCTTGGATGAGAGTTACAGTTTTTAAATGATATTTCTATTGTTAAAGAATTTCCTGATGTATTTCCTGAAGAACTTTCCGGTCTACCCCCAGAACGTGATGTTGAATTCTTTATTGACCTCGAACCGGGTACAAAACCCATTTCTAAAACCCCATATCGAATGGATCCTATTGAACTTCAGGAGTTAAAAGTCCAACTACAGGAATTGTTATACATCGGTTTCATTCGTCCTAGTACATCTCCTTTGGGTGCTCCTGTTTTATTCGTAAAGAAGAAAGATGGGAGAATGCGACTTTGTATTGACTACCGAGAATTGAACCATGTCACCATCATGAATAAGTATCCGTTACCTCGCATTGATGACCTGTTCGACCAGTTGCAAGGAGCACAATTCTTTTCAAAGATCGACCTTCGTTCTGGATATCATCAGCTGAAGATTAAAACTGAGGATATTCCAAAAGCGCCTTGAGAACTCAGATTGCGGACATTATGAATTCTTAGTCATGTCTTTTGGATTGACTAATACTCCAGCTGCTTTCATGGATATTGTGACGCCCCCAAAATTAGGTATACATCACCTATCTTGGGTCGCCAAATACATGGTACAGAATACAAATACAACCTTAAATATACAACATGAGCTGTGAGTTTTAATACAAATATTGTCTTCTAGAAAATATACAAGCTCAATGGGGTCCTCATTACATTTATTATCACACTCTTTCACATAATAGTGAGGACTACTAATGCTATCATCTAGGACCATCACTCCGTTCCCCGACTAGTCCCCGATGCGTTCTCATTTCCTGACGAGAACAATGAAAGTAAAAGGGTGAGCTCAACTAGGCCAGTAAGAAATATTATGACTAAGATAATGCAGAATAAATTATCGTTAGCCTTCAATAGTGTTAAACTGATACAATATAACAAACATCAAGTTTAACTACAGCGGAACAAGCAATCCATTAGAAGAGTCAAGTAAAACATAATGTCTACTATCTCCTCCAGATCAAAAGTCCATCGTTGATATTTTATTCATGTAATACTCATCAACAGTTCTTTGTTATACTCAAGACAAATAGAACTTTCATCACTTGTCTTCACCTGAACCACCAAAGATGTTAGTTAAATTCACAATTCATATTTATAATAATGTGAATTAACTGTTCTTTCTTGCCACAAAGACTTAATAGAACGTTTACTCAATATCCTTACCCCAAAGGCTGAAGATATTCAAATGTAATAACAATGATCATACCAATTAGTTGTCTATCTTTGCACTACGGGCCAAAGATATTCAACTATAAAACCAATGGTCATGATCATACCAATCAATTACTGTCGATTGCACTACTACTACCAAAGATATTCAACTGTTAACTAATGGTCATGATCCCGCTTAATCACATCATTGAATTATCCATGCACTACGGCCAAGGATATTCGTTAGTATCACTAGTGGTCATGATCATGTCATACACCTGTCCATCTTCGCACTACGGGTCAAAGCTATCAAACAACAGATCATCTTTGCACTACAGGCCAAAGATATTAAACAACATATCATCTTTGTACTACATGCCAAAGACATACAACTGTAAAACCAATAACCAATAGTATAATAAAGAATGGAATAATAAAAGAATTTCATCATGTATGCAGTACTTCGCATAGACATGTTATTCCAACATAATAATAAAGAATGAAATAATAAAAGAATTTCACCATGTATGCAGTACTTCGCATAGACATGTTATTCTAACATAATAATAAAGAATGGAATAATGAGAAGAATTTCACCATAAATGCGTAATCCGCAGCATACTGAGTTATTCAAACGAATAATAAATAATGGAACGAAGTCATGCGTAATCGCACGCAGGCGGGATATTCAGCAATGAGAATAAATAAGAATGGAATAATGAATTCACCACGTAAATGCGATAGATCGCATACAGACATATTATTCCAACGTAATAATAAATAATGGAACCGGTCATGCGTAAACTTACAGACGAGGATATCCGACGAGAATAATAAAGAATGGAATAATAGAAGAATTTCACCATGTATGCGGTGCTTCAGTATAAACAGTTATTCCAACATAATAATAAAGAATGAAATAATGAAGAATTTCACCAAGTATGCGGTGATCAGCGTAGGCGAGTTATTCAATGTAATAATAAAAAAATGGAATAATGTGAAGTTCTCTTCATGAATACAAAAGAAATAATACCCTTACGAAAGACAACAAATAATATCCCTACCTTAAAAAAAAAAGTATTAGATGGGTAGAAGCGGGAATATACTTGAAGAAAACTTGTACTACTACGCTTTCAAAGCTTTCTTAAACTCTAAAGAAATACGCTCAAGATTATAGAAGAAGAACTCTCTATAGTTTCTCTTTAGAGTTTCGGTGAATTTGTAAGAAATAATGAAGGAATGAGCTTCTATTTATAGGAGAATGGAATTGATAGTAACTAATTCATGAGCAATTCGACTTGATTTACTTTTAATCTGATCATCCATATATTTAAAGCAAAATCTTTTAAATAAAATATAATATATTCTATTTATAATCAAATAAAACGAATAACTTTATAAAAGTATTACATTTTATATAAAAAGATTTTACTATACAAAATACTATCGCAGCATTTATGCAACACTATGTATAATAAAATATAATATATTCTATTTATAGAATAAATTTATATAAAAAGTATTCTATTTTATATAAAAGATTTTACTATGCAAAACACTATGCATAATAGAATATAATATATTATATTTATAGAATAACTTTATAAAAGTATTACATTTTTATATAAAAGCTTTTACATTTTATTATATTAATAATACCAATAAAACAAAAGCGAGTGACTTATCACATAAGCATCAATAATCAATACCGTGCTATTTACCAAAATAGAAAAAAATTTGAATACTTTTATTTCATAAAATTCGGGGTCTCACAGATATGATGAACCGTGTATTCAAGGAATATTTAGATCAATTCATTGTTGTCTTTATTGATGACATCCTCATCTATTCCAAAAGCCGTGAAGATCATGAGCACCATTTGAAGCTGATACTTGAAAGTCTTCGTGAAAACAAGCTTTATGCCAAGCTGAAGAAATGCGAGTTCTGGCTTGAGGAAGTAGCATTCCTTGGGCACGTGGTGTCAAAACATGGAGTATTTGTTGACCCGGCGAAGATTGAAGCAGTACAAAGTTGGGAGCAACCGAAGTGCGTAGCTTTCTGGGTTTAGCTGGTTATTATCAAAGATTCGTGGAAGGATTTTCTCGAATCGCTACTCCGTTAACTCAGTTGACTCGGAGGGATACAAAATTTGTATGGAGCGAGGAATGCGAGAAGAGATTCCAAGAGCTCAAAAGGAGACTCATTTTGGCACCTGTTCTGGAAATACCATTTGGTACGGATGGATTTGTTATATACAGCGATGCTTCAGGCAAAGGGTTAGGATGCGTTCTCATACAACATGGGAAAGTCATAGCCTATGCCTCACGACAACTCAAAGAATATGAGAGGAATTATCCTACTCATGATCTAGAGTTGGCAGCAGTCGTTTTCGCGTTAAAAATCTGGAGACACTACCTATATGGAGAGAAAGTGGAGATCTATACAGATCATAAAAGTCTCAAATATTTCTTCACCCAAAAAGAACTCAACATGCGGCAACGACGTTGGCTCGAGCTGTTGAAAGATTACGATCATACCATTCAATACCATCCTGAAAAAGCAAACGTAGTAGCTGACACATTGAGTAGAAGATCGTATGCGGGTATGAGTGCGATGTTGTTAACACAAAGACCCATTTTGTACGATTTACAAAGGATGGAGATTGAGTTAAAGACTCCAGGGACCCACGTGATGATGGCGAACATACGAGTAGAACCGACTTTAATCGATAAAGTTAAAACTGTTCAAGCTACGGACATGGAGCTAATGCGTATGAAGAAGAAAGTACAAGAAGGTGTTATTCCAGAAGCAAGAATCGATGAAGAAGGAATACTTTGATTCAACTCCAGACTTTGTGTTCCTAACGATTCTGACTTGAAATATAGAATTATGATGGAGGCACACAACACATCGTTTGCAATCCATCCTGGGAGTACCAAAATGTATCATGATATTCGATACACATTTTGGTGGAACAATATGAAGAGAGAGATCGCGGAGTTTACCTCGAGGTGCTTAACTTGTCAACGTGTAAAGGAAGAGCATCAAGTGCCAAAAGGTCCATTACAACCACTTGAGATTCCGAAATGGAAGTGGGAGCACATTACTATGGATTTCGTTACAGGTCTTCCCAAAGTTTCTCAAGGCATAGATGCGATTTGGGTTATTGTTGATAGATTAACCAAGTCTACCCATTTCTTACCGATACGTGAGACTTATTGTGACGCCCCCAAAATAGGTATACAACACCCATTCTGAGTCGTCAAAATACATGGTACAAAAACAACTACAACTTTATTAATACAACATAAAAACTGTGAGTTTAAATACAAATATTGTCATCTAGACAATATCCACAATCAAATAAGTCCTCAGTACAATTATTGATACATTATTTTACAAAAATTGTAAGACCCCGAATTTTATGAAGTATAAGTATTCAATTTTTCTTATAATTACTATTCAGTAAATGGTTAAATTGATAAAAGTTAAAGTTAAGGGTGATATATGAATTTTTTTTCAAAATACACAAGTGGTTATAAAATATTCATTGTTGTCGGGGAATATTCGTTTGGTCATGGAATATTCTTTACGTAGGGAAATATTAAATGCGACGACGTATGACCATTTTGTGGGCCCCATAATGAATAAGCGTAGGATGAAGAAAAGCGACAAAATTAAGTTTTTATAAATAACGGTGTAATCGTTCACTATTAACCTTGTTGGAATACCCGGTTGGTAAAATAAAAGTAATGTCTGGCGTTGTTGCCGCAGATAGCATTGCGGTATTACAGTATTTTTGAATTATTGATTCTTACGTAAGAAGGCACTACTCAATAATTGTTACAGTAATTACTGTTCAATATTTTATTTTATTGGTTCAATAATTGCTACGTTGATATTGTATATTATTGTTGTTTCAATAATTATCACTGCACAATATTTCTCATTCTCAGATCAATAATTCATATTATTTGAATAATATTATTAGATAGCATTATTGGCAATGCCTAGAAAGTTCTGTCAAGGAGAGGTTTGGTCACCTAATTGCACGCCAGTAAGGAGAAATTCTTATTGGAAAGCCCCCTCTTTCCTGGGAACGGCCTGGTTGTCATAATTGTGATTCTGTAATATTATTTGTGAATAATTAATTATTGATTTATATGATAAGAAAATATTTATTTGATGTGGATATAAATGATGGATTTATTTATGTGGTTATAAATGAAGGAATTAATGTTGAGGTATTTTATCAGTATTTTTGTCGGAATGAAGGTATTAAAAATTAAACCGGTGTTTTTTATATATATTGCGTGAGTTATAATTTTTAATCCGACCGTTGGATCGTTGTAATTTTTGGATATGTTATACATATATAAGTTGAGTATATGTCCACAAATTTTGAACCGTTAAAATGAGCGTATGATTTGTTATGAATTTTAAGAGGTGGTGGTTCGAGAAATTGTTGAAATATCCGAATTTAGCATTTTGGTGGAAAATTCTAGAATTGGTGGGCCCCACTTGTGGTTGGTGAAGAAATGTGCTGAATTTTATTTCAAATGTGGTGGGTGGGAATAGTAGCGAGTAAAGCCATCAAAGTTCTTGGTCAAGTCTGCTAAAATTTTCCTATAAATAGAGGGCTAAGTTAGAATTGAAAATCACACCAGAAACATAAGCTTTCTCTCTTTTTCTCTCTAGATTATTGAGTGTATTTTGTGAGTATTTAGATATTTGGTGAGTTGATATTTATCAGTGCAAGTTTCCTTCAGCGTCATATCCAGATATCTGATCGGAAGTCTTGCTCTTTCTTTTGAGGTAAGGATAGTAAGGGATAGTAAGGGATTTTAAGGGTTATTATGTTTTTCATTCGTACTTCTTCCCGACCTTGAGAAAAATTCTGGAAAAATTTGAATGATATGTTGATGAGTTTTATTGATTGTGTCCAAAAATGGTGATTTTTGGATGTATAGATTAAGAGTTATGAATTTTATGAGAAAAGACTATTTTAAAAATAATCGCTTATAATTTCTTGTGGTTAACTCCAAAATTGATGAAATTTTTATTGGGAGTACATCTATATAATATCAGTGTACTCTGTGAATTTCGGAATTTTTGGATAAAAGTAAAATTTATGATAAATGTCTAAATATTCGGCGGTTTTAACTATATGAAAAATAGTAAATAAATTTTAAAAATTCTAAGAAAAATATATGTTCAATATGGGACTATATTATGCTAAATCCCAGAAAAGAAATATTTTTGGAACTGATTTGGTATTTTTCATGAAAATAGACTAGTTATGAATAAATCAGTTAAATATGTTATGTGAAGGAAGAAAATTGGAAAATATGATTTTATGGCTTGAGAATCATATATGTGGTATATGCAGATTTTTGATGAGGGTTTTGGTTATTGGTGATGAAATCTTATAAGTTTGACATTTTATGATGATTAAATGCATTATTTAGTAAAGTGTAAACAATTAAAATAAATTGTTTATAAGTTTAAGAAATGTTATTCTTTCAATATCATTATACCGAAATATTGGTATGGATTTTATTATGGAATTTCTACCTTTTTGTGTCAGGGTTACTATTCATGAGTTACTATTCATGAGTTCTTATTCACGAGTACTATTCACTACAAAATTGGTTTTTTTTTAACCTAATTATAGTTGATTTATGAATATTACTACGGAGATTAAAACTATATATTGATTATATTGATTTTATTATCATATATAATATTTTATAACCACGATGTTGAAATTCTCTTTCTTTTGAGTGTAAAGATGAGTAGATTATTGGTATGATCATGGTAGGGTTCTCTTTGGCAATAATAAAAAGTTGAATTGTGATTGGTATGATCATGACCATTGAATTTATAATTGAATATCTTTAGCTTAAGTGCAAAGGTGAATTGATCAACATGGTTATAATTATTGTTTATATAAATTCTGAAATGATTATATATTTCTTTGAGATATTAATATCTTTGGCCCGTAGTGCAAAGATGACCTGTTGTTGAATATCTTTGGCCAGTGGTGCGAAGATGAACTGTGGATAAATATCTTTGGCCCGTAGTGCAAAGAATAATTTATTAGTATGATTATGAACATGAACTGTGATTTGGTATAACCATGATCTTTGATGTTTCAGGTAAAGACATGTGATGAAAATTATATTCGTCCTGGGTACGAAGAGGAATTTAGAATCATAATTATGATTATGAGATATTAATATGATTCTGGAAAGGAACTGTTGATTGATGTTATAGGGATAAAACATTGTTGATGGACTTTTAACATGGAGAAGATAATAGACTGTATTGTCTATTTGACTCTTCTAATGGATTGTTCGTTCCGCTGCAACTATGGTTGAAATTTTTATCATCTACCATATGTTCTAAATCTTTGATTTGTTATTGATGAAGGCTATTGATAATTTAATTATCTTTAGTCATGATATTCTTTACTGAGCTAGTTGTGTTCATCCTTTTGCTTCACAATTCCTTTCAGGTAAAAAAAGTGTAGCTGGGTCGAGCGTGGGTAACAAGGGAATAGAACGGTGGTCTCTAGCTGTGGAGTTCTCCCTAAATAGTATAGACAAGTGTGTTGTATACATCTTTTAGTAGTTATATTTGGTGAATCATATAGGGAGAGAGGCGAACCCAACGTTGGAAGGGTGTTTTGCCTTTATCATACAAGAAGTCTCAAATGACATACAACCTCGTGTCATCATAAGAGGCGAGGTTGTGTTCATCCACTTCTTTGAGTATATTTGAGCACTACCTATATAATCTTGGTGTTTGTTTGAAGTATAATTCTCAATTTGAGACAAGTGGAGCTAATGATAGTCAAGAGAAGACTCACCATTGGGAAGAATATGATAGTAATCTTCTCATTTTTCTTTGGGGTCTATTAGGTCAACCAAGGATAATTACGTGGCCATATGATATCTATCATAACCTAGAAGCATGGCCTCCCATGTACGAAGGTTTTCTTGAGCACTTCCCAAAAATTCTAATTTCTAAAACAGTTTTTGACTATACCTTTATGTAAGGTGTCATTGTGACGTGCTATCCACGATTGGGACATGAGTCACAGTTGGTATATATTTGTATCCAAACTCACAGCATATGTGTTGTTGTATTTTGTACGACAATTGTTGTAATAAAGTTGTAGTTATTTTACGTACCATGTATTTGTGATTTCGAGAATGGGTTGGATGGAATGGACCTATTTTGGGGTTGTCACAAAATGGTGAGGACTACAGAAGCCACGATTACCACCCGGAGTGGTTCTCGCTTTTTGTCGAATGTTTTCCTCCTCCCATTTGGTTTTTATTGTTCAGATGGCTACGCCAACGGTATGACCACAGTTGAACATACTCATTATCTCGCTCTAATAATTGAGTCTGTTGACAACATCTGAATATAAAAAAAATTTATGAGACATAAGATATTCTTAGAATCTCGAGTTTTAAACCCTCTCGGAAACATCCTCGTCATTCGTTCCTCATTCTCTACCAAATGAGGTGCTGAACTGGATAACTCTGCGAACTTACGCCTCGTATTGGGACACCGTCATGTTGTTTTGTTCTAGTCTAATAAACTCTACCTCCTTCATATGGCGAATACTTTCGGAAAGTATTTTTGTTGAAAAAGTTTCAAACGTTTCCCAAGACATGCGGAGTCTGGCGGTGGGTACATTTCCGAGACTCCACCAAGAATGTCTGCCTCGCCACGAAACATAAAGGTAGCGAATGGAACCTTTTGTTCTCCGTGCATCCCAAGACATCGAATATCTTGGTAATTTGCTTGACCCATGTTTCCGCATGATCGGATCCGGCTTTCCCTTAAATTACGGTGGTCCTGACTCTTTGAAGCTGCTTGGTAGTAACAATGGCAAGCGTTCTTATCATTTCCACCGTGATCGTATACGAGTCTCCTAAATGCGGTTTTGCATGAACTGCAAAAAGCTCCTAAACATCCGTCGTTCATCATCTACGCTTTCGGTGGTGTTGTTTACGGGGAGAATATTGCCTTCTGTTGCACGTTCCCCAGGTGGTGATTAAAGGTGTTTCCACGGTCTCATTAACTCCACAGTTAATATTCTCAATTTGCCATTCTTAAATAATGCCATAAAACAAGGGTTAATTAAACAAATTAACACATCACATATTAACCATATACTTCAATGACCAACAAATAAGCTTAGGTATGACACTTTAGCGAAGGATTACTCGTCTCTCCCCTTCTAGTATTATTCCCGATCTCCGCTGGAGACCATATCCCTAAGCTACGATACCAACTGTGGTGGCGCCCAAAAATAGGTATACAACACCCATTTACGAGTCGTCAAAATACATGATGCATGAAATAACTACAACTTTATTCATACAACATAAAAACTGTGAGTTTAAATACAAATATTGTCATCTAGACAATATCCACACTCAAATAAGTCCTCAATACAATTATTGATACATTATTTTACAAAAATGGTAAGGACTACTAAAATGACTTCTAGAACCATCTTCCATACCCCGACTAGTACTCGCTACATTCTCGCCTCCTGAAAAGAAAAATAGAACAAAAAGGAAAAGGGTGAGCTCAACTAGCTCAGTAAAGAATATTATGACCAAGATAATATAGAACAAATTATCGTTAGTCTTCAACAGGGAAAAATCTAATAGAATACAATAGACAACAAGTTTTAAATAAATATTCGCAGCGGAAATAATAATTCATTAGAAGAGTTAAGTAGAGAATGCAAACTACTATCTTCTATATATGAATTAAAAGTTCATCGTCTATCTTTTATCCTTGTAACATCAATCAATATATATCGGAATCAAATATTCATCTTTGCACTACTGGGCCAAAGATATTCATCGATTAGTCATGTTCATCTAAACACTGTTCATCTTTACTTCTGAGCCAAAGATATTCATCGAGAAATCATTCATCGTTGACTACTTGGGCCAAAGATATTCAATAATATCATCATTTAGGGTGAGGATGATGAAAAATATTTCAAAGAAAACGAATCCAATGAAACAAAAGAACAAGTATTAAGGATTCATACTTTAAATAACCCAAGTTCAAAAATAATTCATAAATAACCAGAGTGGAGTAAAATTCAAGAATGAAGACCAAAACATAGATCCAATCAAAGATAGGAACTATAACAGACAATCTTGGACATAGAAAAAAAATTTTAATTTTCCTGTGAATAGTATCGTATTTGTGAATAGTGTCGTATACGTGAATAGTAACTCCGACACTAAAAGGTACAAATTCCACAAGAAAAATTATCATGCTTCATGAATAGTACTCGTGAATAGTAACTCGTGAATAGTAACTCATGAATAGTAACTCGTGAATAGTAACTCATGAATAGTATCCCGACATAAAAAAGTTCCAAATTTGATAAAAAGTTCCAACCAATATTTCGGTATAATGATATTGAAGAAATAATATCATTTTTTTTAAAAAAATATCCCTTACCTCAAAAGGATAATCTTTGATTGAATATAGTCTTGTGACGAGAACTTGCACTATATATAGCAATACTCAAAGTACTAAAATACTCACAAAAATACGCTCAATATATCTAGAGAGAAAGAGAGAGAAAACTTCAGTTTCTGGTGTGATTTTCAATTCTAACTTAAGCACCCTATTTATAGGAAAATGCTTAGAACACCAAAGCATAAAATTTAATATAATATTAATATATATATATATATATATATATATATATATATATATATTAAATTCCTACGCCCCTCTTCGTTGGTCAACAAATCAGCCACACATGTTCCAAAGACAACAAAAACGTTTTTGTTAATTAAAACAATTAAAACTTTCAAAAATCAATTATTTCAAAAATTCGGAACTTCAATAATTCATAATAAATAGCCCTTTTATCCGAAAATTCAAATCTTGCAACTCTGTATAGGAAATTCAATTCTCTACAACTTTGCAGAAGAAAGTTTTTCCAAATTCCAAACAGAAATTGACCGAAATCCATAAACGGGCGATTTTACAGGCTATCATCAAATTTCAGTCAAGAAATGGGTCCACCAACATGTTTAACATGTTTTAAACAACTTTTGCAACAAAAATACTTTTTCTCCTCATATACTCATATATCCCACATTTATTGTAAAAATATCACCATTATTATATTATAATAATATAATAAAATATTATTTTATCAGAAAAGATAAAATATCGATTTTCAACAATTGTCACTTTAAAAATTTTCTCCATCTATATCCACAGAAAATGAATATTTTCCTCATCATATAAATCAATAATTAATTATTCACAAATAATATTACTGAGAATCACAATATCGACAACGAGTGCGGTTCCGGAAGAAAGAGGGGCTTTCAATAAGGATTTCTCCTTCTTGGTAGCATGATTAGGTGACCAAACCCTTCTTAGATGCAGAACTTTTAGACATTGCCAATAATGTTTTCTAATAATATTATTAGGATAATATGAATTATTCGTTCAGATAATGGAAAATATTGTGTAGTGATAATTATTGAAATAACGATAATATAAAATATCAACGCATCAATTATTGAATCAATAAAATAAAAATTTGAGCAGTAATTCTCGTAACAATTATTGAAGTAGTGCCTTTTACGTAAGAATCAATATTTGGTGCAATATCGTGTCTTCGCCATCGAACAACAACGTATTCTTGTGTTTTAACCAGGGTATTCCAACAAGATGATAGCTGTGAATAACTACGTCGTTATTTATAAATAACTTATACTTGCGTTTTCTTCATCCAATCGCTTTTTCAGTTATGGGGCCCTAAAAATCGCATTGCAAGTAAATACGAATATTCCCCGAAGCAATGAAGAATATTCCACGACCAAACAAATATTCCCCGACAATAATGAATATTTTATAACCACCGCTTTATTTTAAAATATTTGCGCATTTTACCCATAACTAACCACATTAATCCAATTAACCCTTACTATTTGAAAATAATAAATAGAAAATTAAATTTCATTTATAAAAAGTTGGGGTCTTACACTTATTCCTTGAGCGTCTTTGCTTTCGTATGTGACGTGAATGAGATTGTGCGATTGCATGACATGCCAAGTATCCATAGTTTGGATCGTGACCCAAGATTCACTTCACAATTTTGGGTTAGCTTGAGAAAAGCTATGGAGCGCGATTCTGATTCAATCGGCGATACCATCCACAAGCGGACGGCAATCGAGAGAGACAAACTCTTGAAGATCTATTAAGACTTTGTGTCCTAGATTTCAAAGGGAGTTGGGATAAGTACTTGCCATTGGTAGAATTCTCCTACAACAACAAGGTTATCAAGCAAGTATAGGCATGGCTCCATTTGAGGCGTTGTATGGACGAAAGTGTCGCTTCTCCGGTATCTTTGGGACGAGGTGGTAGAAACAGCGTTGTTGGGACGAGATTGTAAACGCATGACTACGAGAAAAGATCCAAATGATTCGACAACGTATTCAAACCTCACAAGATCGACAAAAGAGTTATCGCCGATCTTCATCGAAAGGACGTGAAATTTAATATTGGAGATCATGTCTTTATCATTACGTATTGCTCCATGGAAGGAGTTACAAGATTTGGAAAGAGAGAAAAGCTCAATCCACGATTTGTTGGTCCATTTGAGATTCTTGACCGAATAGAAAATGTGGCATATAGACTCGCATTACCTCCAAGTATGTCTCGTGTTCATAATGTTTTTCACATATCCATGCTTCGTAAATATGTGAAAGACCCGAACCATATTATTGTGTTAGAACCAGATGAGATAACCGAAGATTTAACGTACGAAGAAGTACATGTTAAGATCTTAGATAGGAAAGAGCATGTCCTACGCACCAAGGTTATACCACAAGTTAAGGTTTTGTGGAGAAACCATGCTATTGAAGAGATGACCTGGGAGTTGGAATCAGAAATGAAAGCGAGGTATCCTCACCTTTTCGAAACATTAGGTACGTATGTCAATTTCGAGTACGAAATTTCATAAGGAGGGGAGGTTGTAAGACCCCAACTTATTATAAATAAAATCGAATTTCCTCTAATTATTATTGTGAATAATAAGGTATTAATTTGATATAATTCTCTGGTTATGGGTGAAATGTGCAAATTTTGAAAAATAAGCAAGTGGTTATAAAATAATTATTGTTGTCGGGGAATATTCGTTTGGTCCTGGAATATTCTTGTTGTCGGGGAATATTAAATGCTGACATTTGCTATTTGTCATTTGTGGGTCCCATAATGAATAACTATCGGATGAAGAAAATGACAAGTTTGAGTTTTTATAAATAACGGATAGTTATTACTGATTAACATTGTTGGAATACCCGATTGGTTAAAATACGATGTCTGGCGTGGATGCATGTATTGATGAATTATTGATCCTTACGTAAAAGGCACTACTCAATAATTATTACAATATAATTCTTATTCAATATTTTATTTTATTGATTCAATAATTGTTGCGTTGATATTTTATATTATTGTTGTTTCAATAATTGTCACCGCACAATATTTCCCATTATCGGATCAATAATTCATATTATTTGAATAATATTATTAGATAGCATTATTGGAAATGTCTAGAAAGTTCATCGAGGAGAGGTTTGGTCACCTAATTCATGGCGCATGATGAGGAGAAATTCTTATTGGAATGCCCCTCTTTCCAGGAGAACTACCGTTGTCATAAATGTGATTCTCGTAATATTATTTGTGAATAATTAATTATTGATTCATATGATAAGGAAATATTTATTTTATGTGGATATAAATGTTGGATATATTTATTGTGGTTAAAAAAATGAAAGAGTTAATGTTGAGGTGTTTTATCGGTATTTTTGCCGGAATGAAGGTATTAAAAATTAAACCAAAGATTTTTGAGATATATTGCGTGAGTTATAATTTTTATTAAATAGTTGGATCGTTGTGAATTTTGGATATGTTATACATATATAAGTTGAGTATATGTCCACAAATTTTGAACCGTTAAAAATGAGCGTATGATTTGTTATGAATTTTAAGAGGTGGTGATTAGGAAATTAGGTTTATAAATGATTTTGGTAGAAAATTCTAGAATTGAGTGGACCCCACTTGTGGTTGGTGAAGAAATGTGCTGAATTTTATTTCAAATGTAGTGGGTGGCAATAGTAGCGAGTAAAAGCCATCGGGAGTTGGTCAAGTCTCGCTTTTGGCGTCTTAACATTTTCCTATAAATAGAGGGCTAAGTTAGAATTAAAAATCACACGAAACAAGTTTTCTCTTTCTCTCTATATTATTGAGCGTATTCTTGTGAGTATTTTGATACTTTGAGTGTTCTATATCTGATTGCAAGTTCCTTCAAAGACTATATCTAGTATTCAACGTAAGTATTATCTTTTTGAGGTAAGAGATGTTATTTTCTTCGTAAGTGATACTATTTCTTCAATATCATTATGCCAAAATATTGGTTGGAACTTTTTATCAAATTTGGAACTTTTAATGTTGGGGTTACTATTCATGAGTTATTATTCATGTAGTCTTATTCAGAAGCATGATGATGATTTTTTTGTGAAATTTCTATCTTTTGGTGTTTGAGATTCTTATTCACGATATCTTGGAACTATTCACGATACGACCTTTATTCACGAATACTGACCTTATTCAGAAAAAATAAAATTTTCTTCTTTTTATCCAAGGTGTCTATTATGGTTACTATCTTTGATTGTATCCATGTTTTGATCTTTATTTTGAATTTCGCTTCAAAATTGGTTATTATGAAGTATTTTTGAACTTGGATAAACTATAATCTGAATCCCTAATATTTGATTTTTATCTCACTTTGGATTCGTTTTCTTTAAGATATTTTTCACCATCCTCGATCCTAAATGATGATATTCTTGAATATCTTTGGCTCAGTGTAGTGCAAAGATGAATGATTAATCGATGAATATCTTTGGCCCGTAGTGCAAAGATGAATAATTACCTAATGAATATCTTTGGCCCGTAGTGCAAAAAGATGAGCAGTGTTGAGATGAACATGATCAATTGGTGATACAAATGAATATCTTTGGCACAGTAGTAAAAGATGAATATTTGATTAAAGATGTATATTGATTGTTGTTACTGAGGATAAAATATTGATGATGGACTTTTAAATATTAGAAGATAGTGGAATTTTTCTCTACTTGACTCTTTTAATGGATTGTTGTTTCATTTGCGGTTGTTGATCTAAAACTTGTTGCCTATTATATTTTATCGATTTTTACTGTTGAAGACTAATGATAATTTGTTGTATATTATCTTAGTCATAATATTCTTTTTCTTGGGCTAGTTGAGCTCACCCTTTTCCTTTTTGTTCCATTTTTCTTCTCGGGAGGTGAGAACATAGCGAGGATCTAATCGGGGTATGGAGTGATAGTTCTAGAAAGATGTTTTTAGCAAAATCCTCATTATTTCGTAAAATAGTGTTTGAATAATTGTAATGAGGACTTATTTGAGTGTGGATATTATCAGAAGACAATATTTGTATTTAAACTCACAGTATGTCTTGTCGTATTTTGCACGACAATTGTATTATTGAAGTTGTAGTTTGCTTTCTGTACCATGTATTTGGCGACTCAGAATGGGTGTGGTATACCTATTTTGGGGGCGTCACAAATCGCTAATAATCTGATTGAACGTGTGAATATGCTGAATAAGTTCAGAACCCTCAACCATCTTTAACCCAAACAACTTCTACTTCAGAAACAACTTGTTTGTTAATGACTTTGACATATACCTGGATTTCAGTTTACTTTATACACCCGGTGACGATTCATCACCAATCACGTGATACATAACCTCGTCTGCAAGGCACAAACGAATTGTACTCACTGCTTTCGCTTGGTGTTCCTCCCAGTTATCAGTTGTCATAGTCTCTGGTTTCTTCTTCAACGCCTTCACCAATCCATGTTGCGCCAACAAATCTATTACCCTCTGTTGTCATAATCCAAAATTCCCAATTCCATCAAACTTCATCACGTCAAACTTTGAAACGAACAAACTTGTTGTCATCGTTCTTCGTGTTAAATCCAACCTAGCTCTGATACCAATTTGTTAAAATTAGATCACACGCACGCACACGACAATAAAGAATTAACACAGATATTTACGTGGTTCCCCAATTTGGGTAGTTCACGGGAGCGATGTTCTTTTCTTTTTATGATTGATTTAGTTACATAGGATTTTACAATATATAGTATTTATAACTTCTAATCATATTACAACTCTAATTCACATTATAGCCTAAATACCACATAATGTCCTTTTCTAATCAAACCAGAAGCGATGTTCGTCGTCTGCTTGTGATTGCGCCGCTTTTAACTTTTTTGCCAATAGCTGCCGCCGCGCTAGTGCTCCAGAACTTCTCTACGCTCCTAGCGGCGCCCCCCGAGTCAGTGCTCAATAACTTGATGTCCTCTTAGCGCGCTCCGCGCTACACATAAGCATGTCGTGACGCGCCCCGTGCCAGTCTTGCATAAACTCTCCCTTGCTCCGCTATATATCTATATATATCCTTGTGATCCTATATATTATGAAGGGCATTTGGAATGAATTGAACAAGAAAAAACAAAACGATAATCAATTTGAAATTATTACTTCAAATGGTGTTGTGTATAGATCGAATATATAAGTTTTGTGCTTCAAAAGAGAATGGACTGCTCAAATTGAAGATTAATTGATCCTGAGGAGATCGAGGCTAAAGGTTATAACTTACTCCTTCTGTTCCAAAAAAAATAAAAATATTAAGAGCATATTTATTTTATGTTTAGCTATAAATGTAATATTAACTGTTGAATTAGTCATGATAGCATCAATAAAAAGAACTCTCTTTCTAGGGATTTATTACTTTTTGCAAAATTATCCCTTTTAATGGAAAGGAGAGAGTATAATATATGATCTGAATACAATCTCGCGGTATGGTTCTTGACCTAACGGTAACTCTTACCTTATGATTTTTATGAAGTCTAAGATTCTATTCTTTTAATTCTTGGATGTGTGTGAAAATTAGCAAAATAATAATAATATAAGATCTGAGAATCAAAGTATATTTTGGGAAACAGAGAATCAAACTTTCTGGCGGAGTAAATAAAAATAAGAACAATCTGCACTGCTTTTTCGCATCCATCTTAACATGTACATTTTTATATATATTAACACATTTTATGGCACTTCAAAAGGTGGCTTCAAGTGGCATATATATATATATATATATATATATATATATATATATAGAGAGAGAGAGAGAGAGAGAGAGACTCCGATATCTTCTTTCCATCATATAGATTCAAATAATGGCACAACTCCTTGTACAACATTCCCAATATCTTACCTACCAGGCTACCACCACAGGACTCAACTTGCAGGGATTTACTATCTTCACATCCATTGCTCGTATATAAAGCGGAGCTGAAATCTACTCTCATTTAGTATTGTTTATAAGATCGTGTCATAATTTATCCGTTCCAAAATTAAAAATTAATTTGACTTTTGAGGTAAATTAATATGAATTTATTTAATTTTAATTAATACAATTATTATAATTATATAGTATATAAAAAAATTATTACTCATAAAATTTATTTCATTCTAAACTTTTATAAATCATACAAAATTGTTTATAATAACTTTACATAAAACAGATCGTAAACACAAACTTATGCTACGTTTGAATTAAAATAATGAAAGTGATAATAAAATGAAAAAAATTGTACTTAATTGAGATTGAAAAACCATTTTTATTCCTTCCAAATTTATAAATTTTTTATTCATTATCGAGGAAAAATATGAAATAACTCATTCCAACTAAAACGAAATGAATCATTCCACATTCCACCCTCCATTCCATTTCTTCAATCTAAAGGTAACGTAACATTAGTGTTTCTAACTACTAGTCAAAATCTAATAATT
Source organism: Panax ginseng (assembly GCA_020205605.1). Taxonomy (NCBI): domain Eukaryota; kingdom Viridiplantae; phylum Streptophyta; class Magnoliopsida; order Apiales; family Araliaceae; genus Panax; species Panax ginseng. The sequence continues at coordinate 25,932,912 of CM035145.1, forward strand.
GTATGCTTTTCTCAGTTACTTTCAAGAGCCAAATTATGAAATCTCAATTTGATCCCGTAACTTGGATGGGAGGAGAATTGAAAATCTCTCACTCATAAGCAACTCGCAGGCAACGGCTCTCTTTCAATAAGATTTATATGTTAAGGTATCAAGTCAACATTCCATAATATAACGCCCCCAAAACTTTCCTGTGATTTTATTAGGGGCGAAATCAAATTGACAGGCATCTGATTTCTTACAACAAATAAATAATATACCTATACATAATTTTCTATATTACACTAAATAATGAGATATTTGTATAACCTTTTCTTCAAATTTATAACCACAGAATTCACTTTCCAGATGTCAGCTTTTGTACCCAACTAGTAGTAGTGTTATGGGGGTGGCTAGTTGAAACTGCCTTGCACCCACCACTCACCACCATATGCAGAAAATGAAGCCGTGTAATATTATAACCAAAGAGCAGCTCAAGGCGTCGTTACTTCTAACTTATTGTTTGATTGAACGAAGCTCCCATTTACCCTCGCCATCAATTAACCGCAATTCCTTGGAATGGAATGGTATCAATGCAGGACGCTGAGATAATTATACATGCAAAATCACACAAAGTCAGACAGCCAATAACACACACACACACACACACACACACAAAACAACCTATTAGTACATTGTAGACAATTCCAAAAGGCCCTTAATAAATTATAGGAAAATGATATACTTGTCGACAAATATTTGACGAAATTGGATTGTGATCAATGTGAAAGTGTATGCGATAAGATATAATAAATTAAAGTGGGGCCCTTCTTAATTCTTACATATCTCATATATGCACCTACGTCGCAATCATAATTCGGCTTAAAGCTATGTATAGGAGGACTCTAAATTATACTCTTAATAGTTTGTAAGTAGTTTTATATGATGAGGTGAATCTCATACACAATCACATTATGCCAATTCCAAATAGTCTTCGGAATTAGAGTTCTGCTATATATTGCGAAAGATTTCAGCTGAATTACGATTGCGACGTATATCAATACATGACAAATACATGAGATATGGTTATAAAATTGGCTCACTGAATCAAATACATCGTAAAAGTATTACCAATTAGATTTATCCACGTAACTCGAAATAAAAAAGTGGACATATAAAGTCGCAAAATATATATCATTTTCCTTGGAATTATGCTATGATCTGTCCTAATAGGAGGGTAAACTGCTAATAGTAAACACAACTCCAATTCTCATTGGTCTAAAACAGAGTATGCTACATAAATTTCTTCTTCATAGCAGTACTAATTACCTGGGAGGAGGTGACAACTGTGATGCCCATATCCGTTGCAAGCCTATAAAGGTGTTCTTCAACATCAACACTTGTAGCACTGTAATTGAGGTGGGACAAGGGGAAAAAACAGGGATATCATATCAAGGGATTAGTTATAATAAGTTTTCCTTTGTAGAAATAAATACTGTTGTTGCTTACTTGGTGCACTCATCAAGGATGCCAAATCGAGGCTTGTGAAAGAATAAGCGAGCCTTGCAAAAAATATAAAATACCATGACATAAGTTCAGAATTACATTATATATCTCTAAGTACACTTGACCTCACGAACACCATGACATACAGTTCAGCATTTGATCTCATATACTTGTAATTATATTCAAACCTTAAATTGAGCTCACCATGCCTAGTCTCTGCTGTTCACCAAGGGAGAGGATGTCTTCCCAGTTCTGACTAGCATCCCAACAACCTTCTCTTTCCAAAAGATAGAGCAACTTAACTTTCTCTAGAATAGTTTTCAGGTGCGCATCCAAATTGTTTGTGGCATCTATATACGTTTGATCTGAAATTAGCTAAGATTACATTATTCAAGGAACAAGATAGAAGTATGAAAAGGAACAGTTTTTTTAATGCCAGAATATTAACAAACTAGAAGGTGCACACAACTGCTTATTTAAGAAGAGGACAAAATGGGTTAAGAACCTGAACTCGGTGTACTAAAAATCGTTAGGTGGACCTAGGCGGCAGAGTGGGCGCCTAGTGCCTAGGCTGTCCTAGGCGGTGCCTAGGCATTTTCCTAGGCATGTTCTTAGGCGGTCTTATTTATTGTACACACTTGTCATACTATACAAAACATATAGTAGATGTAAACTTTTTAAATTTTCCACCAAACATTAAAAAAAATAATCTTTTAAGACTCAACAAATTCATCTTAAGTATTGTCGAGATTAAAAATAGAGATCTGATTGGCCTAGGCGCCTTGGCAAATCGAGATAGTAGAGGATCGCCTAGTGCCTAGGCTGAGATTTTTAGAACGCTGTCTAAACTCGTGTCTTAAGCCAGAGTACAAATCAACAAAAAAACGTGCATATAAAAAAATATGCCTAACCAAATTGCTTCTCATTTCTCAAGACGTTCCACTACTGTGAATGTTTATATTAACTGGTTATATTTTATTTACAATTTATGACAGAATTGAAGCTCTCCATTCATGGGGTTGTAATTTTGAATAATACTCCGTACATAATAAGAAACTCCCCACCCCCACCCCCACCCCAAAAATAATAAATATATATATATAGACATATATATAAACCACACAGCCACGTATCACCTTCACTCTCTGTAACTTTACTAAATTACCACAGTTAGACCAGCTATACAAGGCTTCTCTCCTTCCACATCCATTTCCACAATCTGTCTCACTACCTCAAGCCTCCACGAACTGACTTTATGCCAAATTTAGAAGGCTTCCTCTCATAGTACACCACAACCCAGTACCTGCCTATTGTTGACATTGTCTACCTCAAGCCTCCACAAACTGACTTTATGCCAAATTTAGAAGGCTTCCTCTCATGGTGCACCACAACCCAGTAACTGCCTACTGTTGACATTGTAAACCAGCGCAAACTCATATCTCACTGAACCCAACTACATTCAACCCAGTCAAGCTTCCTGCCTATTATCACCTTAAAGCCTTTGTCTCTCACAGAGGTAAAGGCTAGTTGTAACACTATCGGGCACGAATTCAACATCTAAACCAATAAATAAATCCGGTCCGTATGTAAATCTAGCTGAAATCCAACTGCAGTTTTATAATGTGGTTTAAATCATTTCTAGGTGGGCTAGCAACCAAAATAGTCTCCACTCATTACTCATTAGCCTTTGATGAATCATCATGAATACTTGCTGATCAACGAGATCAGTGAATGAAGTATTAGTAATGAATTTCATCAACCTAATCCAGTGATAAGAACTTAATTTGAAATGGAAAACAGAAGCTACGACTGTCAGACGTGTAAGGATGAAAATGAAATGGATTAATAGCTGAAAATATAGCAAGAAAAAACTTTAAAAGATATATCAATTTAAGTTACCTTTTTCATGCAAATTTAATACCCTTTTCTCGGCTTCCTCATGGGAGAGAGGATATATGATTTGATCTCTCAATGTTCCTAAGCATGTATATGGTCTCTGGGGAACAAAAAATACACCACAGCCAGATCCAGCCTCTTCATTAGTAACGTGGTGTGGTTTAACAAGTCTTCCGCTGACTACGGGCCAAAGACCTCGAAGGGCTCTGAAGACGGAACTTTTTCCACTCCCATTTGGACCTTCAAAATTGAAAACTCATCAGATGTAAATGTAATTGGCCAATTTGACAACATGGTGAACAGAGGAATATGGTCCACTAACCTGTAACAAGTAGACTTTTGCTCGGTGCTATGTCACATGTCAACTGCCTAGCCAACATTTTCTGAGCTGGCGTGATGATATCCACCTTGGAGAATGATATGATATCATCAAAGTGCAATTCTTTCCCATTGGATGGTGATGTAGAACCAGGAACAATATCTTCTGTATGAGAATCAACTTCGTCAGCATGAGGTCATAATGTCCAAAGTACTTTATCAATATAAAATGGAGACAGGAAGAAAATTCAAAATATGTATCAATACTTCAAACACTTGCAACTAGTGTGGTGCTATATAAACATTATATAAACGAGGAACTAATATGTGAATAAAGTTCACCACAAATACAAAGCTAGGAACTAATATGTCACTAAAATTCGCAAATAAAAAATAAAAAAATATACACCAATAACTTGGTAGAAAAATTGGTGGGTGTCGCCAAACATATTAAAACATTGCCAACACAATTCAAAATGGGAAAGGACTTTATAGGTAAGCACATGAGTGCAGGGGAGAATTCAGGAATTCAAAGATCAATAATATTGCATAATTCATAAAAAAAAAATATCATTAATAACGACAATATCATAGATTCCACTACAGGCTTGATGACCCAGTTTTATTCAGTTACCCTGTAATGTCATTTTTAAAAATAAAAAAGAAAGATAAAATAAATTAGCAGAATCAACTTGAGCCACAGTAATAAGCTTGGTATTGGAGCGACTATATCAACATCATCCTTCTAAAAACTCATAATTCAAAGATTCAAAATCACATAAATAAAATAAGTTAGAAAGTAACCACTAACCAACAAAATAATACATACTTGATAAAATCATCAAATGTCAACTGCATTTCATAATCAGCTAAAATCAATGAAGGCCTACAATCTCACCATGTAATCTAATAATTATATAGTTTAAAATTTAGGTGGTTTGGATTGACAACAAATAGGTCGCTTGGCTAGGTCCAGCTAGCTATTCATTTAATTGTGCCTAGACATATGTTGAGCACAAGATACAAAAGACACGTTAAAAAACATCAGATAAATTTTAACAGAACTTTAGAAATCACATCATGACACAAAAGATAGTTCATAGTTAGTTCTATCAGGAGCAGAAGAAAAACACACCTGATTGAGCAGCATCTAGAAGCTCTTCCAGCTCAAATATACGATTGATGCCACCAGATAGTTCAAGGAATTTTCTATGTAGCTCAAGAATGTCACCAAAAGCCAAAAAGCTTTGAGATACAACAGATGCTAAGAAACGGAGTGCATGTGCCAACTCACCTATAAGAAAGAATGATGAATAAAACTTTTGTTGAACAGCGGAAATAAGCAAAAATGAAGATAAGATCATTTCATGTCTATCACAATGTTTGCTGCCATCAAATAAAGCAAGCATCGAGTTATTAAAAAAAAATAGTCTGTTGAAGATGCAAGGCACAATTGTCTAACAAATATTACCTTGAGTGGAAATCAAAGCTCGGTCCCCTTTATGTTCCATAGCATGTAACAAGCTTAACCCCCATGTAACGTTGTGAGGTAGTTGTTTTGTAGTAAAATCATCCAGTATGCCAAACAGCCATTTCTTCTTCAGAAGTAAAGCAGAATGATCAAGAAGTTCCATAAATCTTGATTCAACCATCTGTTTAAGTGCAAGTAGAATAAGTCAAGGATTAGGGACTGATGAATATGAAAAAGGCATTGAGAAAATTATATGGGGCTACATCATACAATAAGGAAAATACTCGACTTAACCTTGAGCTCTACAATAGATCCAAAATTCAAGTTCATACTTGTGGTGAGGCTACAAATTCCAAAAACTTAAAAAGTGAAATATGGTTGACCTACGCTGGACCTATAACTATTTGGTTTCAAACCACACATTCGCTACATTAAAAACAGGTGACATGGTTTTAGTTCTTAATGGACCCATAACCTATCTTATGTGACCCAAAACCAACCCAAACCTAGTTTATTGTCAGGCCTAGTTACATATCATAGCAGAATGATCAAACTTGAAAGAGTACCCCAGCAGGAAAAGTTCATCATATCAAAAATTGAGGATCCAAGGGTTTTATCAGTAGGTGAAAATAATATGGAAAGTTTCTCTCTATCACTCTGCTGACATTTCAGACTACAAACTTGAAGCAATTTGTCATGATTTTCACAAGATTCATAACCGAAGAGGAATATGGTCTTTGGTATATTTGGTACAGGGTCAGATTATTTAAGCAACCAGACATTACTTTTCTGTTAAGTTGACCACAGTTCATAATTCATCGAACCCGCTCTCAAGGTTCGCAATATAGACTGAACAGTATGATCTGTAGAAATGTAATTAAATTCAAGATCTTATACTAGCTCTCTCTGGATCAGGTTTCCAACAGTATCTCCGTTGATTCAGTGCATTTTGATTTTGGGATCCTAGTATCCTACAGGATCATGATTTTCGCAACTGTTAATCCGAGTCATGAACCTCCAACAAAAAGAGGGACCCCAGGCCACCTAAACTCTTGAGCACTTGTAACTGACTAAATAGGAAGAGGAATTATATATATAATGACGTCTGCCATCACACTGTTTTAGACAGCTAAAGATGACACGTGAAGAGAAGCAATATTACACCAAATATATATTTAGTGTTCAAAGAAAATCACCGCTTTTTCCCGAGCACCACCTCCAAAGAAAGCAATAGATTCAGCATGGGTACGCAGTCTTTCATGCATGAACCTAATGAATCCATGTTACACCAAGTCATGATAATTTTCAGATGAATATAACTTTAGAACAGCACCATTAAAAGAACAGGTGCAACATGTTACCTAAAAGTTCCTTCTAGTTGTTGTTCTCGACTTGCCAGGTTACCAAAGTCTGGAGTGACACTCCTTAAGAAACCCAAACCCAATAACATATAAGCGTATAATATACCAACACCCCTTTGACCTGTTAACAGCTTCATCCTCCAGGTGAACCTAAGGAAATACAGCATATTTATTAGTTTATTCTATTATGATAAAAGAAGGAAATTTTATTAGAAAAGAGAAAGTAGAACTACAATGAGGATGGAGGGCAACAAGTCCCACCAAAACCAAAAAGAAGAGGAAAAAATTAAAGAAAAGAAAAAACAATCCCAAAATAAATGGAGCAGAGCTTGCCAATCATCTTATCCTTCCCTCCTCTCTGTTCAAACTTCGAGCACCCCGCAAAAATGGCAAAACAAGAGCACCTCGACAAAAATTTCTTATCCTTCCCTCTGACAAACCCTCCGGAAACAGCAGAGAACAAAGTCCCCCGCAATAGAAGGACAAACCCAACAGGGTCAACACGCACCCACAACACCAAAAAAAAATACCACAGCTGACAAACCATCGGACAATGAAGGAAAAAATGAGAATAAGTCTCGCTTACTTATATACCCACAACACACATCTGGACATAAATACTTTTAGAGTCTACACGCTCCTGACACATCATGTTAGTGGTAAGCCTATTAAGGGTCACAAATGACATAAAAGCCTCAATTTTTTAGGGAACACTTCCCAAATAAAAGAAGCAAAAGATAAATGGAGTGTTGGATTATTGCAAAGTAATTAAATCAAAAAAAGGCAAACAAGAGAAGGTCTCAAAGGGATCAAGAGACCAAACAAATCCACCCAGAGTACTGAGAAATAATGGCTGCATTAAGAAGGTGAAGGATTGAATTTGTAGGGTAAAAAATAGAGCAAGCGAAGTTGTGCATCACAACCTTAAAATGAATATTTTGGATGAAGAAATATAGTGGAATAAGAAGTAGAAAAACAATTGCTATACACACTTACCATAATATGTCAACAGTTGGCTTTACCATTCCTGTAACCAACCCAGATAAGTCAGTAGTTAGCTTCTCCAAATCTTGAGTCAACCTCTGATCTGCATCAACATTTACGTTTGACATGTGGAATACCTACACATAAATGCGATCGAGATTTATATATATATATTGTATCTCAACATTCGAGTTCTATAAATCACAAAGAATAAATAAAATCAGGCGCAAATTAAACCCATGAATAACCATATTCAAAGCGTTTGAAACAGAAGGTACAGTAAATTCTCTACTTTCAATTTGTCCTTTTCTATTAAATTATTAAAGTGTGGTCTTTTGGTGTCTAGCTGAAGTGCTGAGCAGCTTGTGTGGAATTTGCTGCCTTTCCAACAATAGGAAGGTTCAGGGGTTCATGTTTCTCTTCAGCAATTTTAAAAATTCAATATTATTGCATCTTAATAAGGCATTAAAATGTCTGCCAAGCAGAGAGTTTACATGATTTCTAGTTCAAAATGACACAGAATAGTAGAAATAGTTGGATATTGTTTACGTTACCTTGTAATATGCACTCCTTCTCAAGTAATTTTTCAGCAAGTGCTGCGTCAAACGAATTCTCCACCCAAGAGCAAGTCTGGCTGTCAAGTGCCTTTGAAACAAGAAATTTAAAAAGATTCTCAAATGAACAGCATTCTTTTAAGGAGTCCAACCACACTATAACAAGTGGTTTATGCAATAGAGAACACTCAAAAAGAGCAACTTTCCAGTCTATACAAACATCAGAGACTGAAATTCCCCTAAAGATATCCGAATTGCAGAGGACCATAGAAAAGCAAAACTAAGTGAAGGATGAATAGCTGCCACTGAAAAGTCAAGTGTTGCTCTCATTCCTAAGACCCCAAATAAAATAAACAAACCCGTACTTATCAGAAGAAAAAATGGTATCTGTGAGTGATATCATAAATAGCATTTTTTTTTAAAACTTCTTATTCAGACTTAGCCCTACGGGTCAAGAGCTTCACAGCAGAAAAGTCTGTTCATAAGATCCAATCTAACTTACAAAATAGACAATGCTCATGCATGTCAACAGATCTTTCATTTGATAGCTTCTAATCACAAAATACATGTGAATGCATGTCATAAAAACAACACACTGATTTGGGGAAACTTATAAGAAGCTATTTCTATATTCAACCCACAAGAATTTTTGAGTAACATCCTTCATGTAAGTAGGAAAAAAAAGTGATTCTATACTTAAATAATTGCAGGTAAATTCTACAGCAATGGGTAATTACCTCAAAGAAGGTGCAATGAAAGAAGAAGCAGCACTTTGAAGGACACTAACACCAATCAATCGAATAAAAGCTGCCTTATCCTGCTCTAAAACGTACTTGACAGTGGTCCCTGGAAAAACCAATGAAATTTGATTCCGAACAAATAAGAGTGTGAGCTCTGTCAAACACATCAGGCAATAACAACAACAGAAAAGGAAGTATACCATTTAAAGAGGCAATACGATCTGAGATCCAAGTTCTCGAAACCACAAGAACAGCAATGGCAAAGAGTTGCGCCCCCTGTTTATCAAGCACTGTGGGGACCTAAAGAACCAGCAATGAATTCAATACTCAGTATCAGCAATTGAAGAATATCATAATCATGGATATCAAGGGATACATAATGCAGGACAGCAATCTGAAAAAGCTTGAATAAGCACAAAAATGACAACTAGAAAATTAACTAGGGTTAGGCTCAGCGCCTAACTACCCCTAGGATATCTTATCCTAAAGTCTCGTAGATCTGAATACTCGGGCATCCCTATACTCATGAGACCCTGCATTTCTACGAGGCACGTGGATCTCTTGGGTCCTCCCTGATTAACTAGGCTTCCTACATTTCACTCATTCTCCCCTATTATTTCATTCACAAGTGGTCTTTTATCAAGCACACGAAAATACTAATTCAAAATTGTGCAGAAATCTGCAACAACTTTACAGATCATGACTTCTATGTCTATATATGTACATACCACAGATACACATACACACACGTGTGTGTGTATCAAGTAAACGCAAAATGAATTTCAGTCATAACATATAGCTATAGCATAATATCTGAAAGATGATAAAGATGCTCACCAGTACTTTAGCCATTGCAGCTATTCTCAATGACAATAGCCTTGGAACAATATGGAGTTGTGGGATGACAGGCAATGGACTATTATTATCCGTCGGGGGAGATGCTTCTATTAACTCCGAAAAGTATGATTGGGCCTTCGAATTTGAGAATGCTAAGTCCTATGTATAACATCCCCGACAAGGTTTTAAATTTGTTAGTATAACTACGATGAGAAACAAGATAAAACTGCAATGACAACAAAAAATGAGATTCATACTCTCTTTGTATCTGCAAATGCACGTTGGACAACAAATGCAGCATTTTGTCTGTCTGTTTCAGAAGGCTTCATCTTATTAATCTCATATTCAGTACCATTAGCAACCTGAGCATCCTCCCTGTAAATTACAAGAAACTATAGTAAATAAGCATCTGCCCTGCACATGGCAAATCAAAAGTTTAGACTGAACGAAAAATCTTAACCTCTTGTAATTAACACTCCACCCTCCTTCACCATCCAAGGACAAGACCACATCATGAAATGCAACTAGTGCAGGGCGATGAGATATTGTGATGCATGATGTTCCCATGGCTCGAACTTTAGCACAGAAACGTTCTTCCATGTCAGTCGTTACCGCACTGGTACATTCATCAAGAATAGCAAATTTGGGTTTATGGTAGAAGAGTCTGGCCATTCCCAATCTTTGTTGCTCACCAAGAGACAATTCATCACCCCAGTTTATCTCTTTTTCAGATGGGTAACGGTCTAGAAGATACTCAAGGTCAACCTAGTAATATACCACCCAACAACGTCAGGCCCATCCGCCCATGGAGATACTTAGAATTGAGTAAAGTCATAAGATGACTATATACCTAAGCAAGTTGCAAACTTAGCAAAAATATATTTAATATATCATCAAAACTTACATTTTTCAACAAGTCAACCATTCCACTTTTTGTGAGAGGCTCAACCTCTTGATCTGCAGTAAGAGGATAGATTAATTGATCGCGAAGAGTTCCTACTGCTGTGTAAGGCCGTTGAGGCACGTAAAAGATTTCCTTATTCAGATCAGAACCAATCCCAGGTTTCACGATATGCCCAGATAATAATGGCCAAAGTCCTCCTAAAACTCGGAAAAGCGAGCTTTTACCGCTTCCATTTGGACCTTCACAAGAGTACAACCAAAACTGAAATCGCAAATCTTCAAAGCATAATGGATGATTCATCATATCATGTTTTGACATCTATGAATAACAAACATTCAAGTGGCAAACAAATACGACAGTCGCACTGAAAACACCGCACATTACAAAATGCAAAAGTGAATGCATAAAAAAATAACCACCAATTAAAAGGTAAAAATAAATTATTGGTAATATTAAACTTTTAAAAGTGTCGTCACATTTGCAAAACAGCACATGTATACTTCAAATTTTATAGTACCCATTCTTTTAGTATGTCTACTGCATTTGACAGAATAACAAAATTAAGAGTTATACTACTACAAGCTTGGGTGTACTATATCTACACCAGTCATCTGATCCCGTAATATGCTCCAGATTAAGATGGAACCTAAAAATTGTGTGGTAAACTGATTGGGATCCTATTTTCTGCAATTCATTCTTTCTACCCCTAATACAGAGCAATCCTTTCCTGAGTCCTAAGAAGCAAGGATACTTCCAAGGAGTCGTCTGAGTCAAAAACCGTAGGCACCAACACTTCTCAGTATATTCCAAACATTCCCATGCATCTTGGACATGTCCCTACCACAAAAAAATAATTTCTTAATTTTGGTCACACCACTATGCTTCTTAGACACTTATAAGCAAATGTGTAACAAACCACGCACCCAACACAGGGATTACCTCACTTAAAAGGGCTAGCCAAGCAATCGATTTTGAGATTCTAGGCCAGTAAATGTGGGTGTAACACATTAAACCTTAGGAACTAGAATGTGGCAGGCTTCAAAAAAACACCCATAAACATAATTATTATTTAGAAAATTTTAATTAATGTATTTTTCAATTATACCTATATTCTTTATAATAATTAAAACAAAGAATAAATTCTGAAAAGAGTAGCAAGGAAGGAATAATTATCGATTGAGATGGTTTGGTCATATCTAACATCGGCTTATGATGCATCGGTGAGAATAGAATCATGTATCATGAGGAAGATATAAGAGAAAGGAGTAGGCTAGGTTGCATAGTAATTGTATGGGAGCATGAATTGCTTTTAATAGTGATTGAAAGTTTATAACAGATGCATAATGATACCAAATGAAATTCAGAAGAGAAAAATCTATCAAACTGCATGTGGTTTAAACGAATACAACATAACCAATATTATACAAGGTATATTTTCCTAAGTACACATAAAATAAATGAAATGTAAAGAATCACAAAAGCACAAGATTAAGATAAAGAGACTACCAGTAATCAGTAGATTAGACCCCGTGTCAACCCTTAGGGTCAAGTCCTCCACCAGAACATTACCACTAGGTGTAACTACCTGGAAGGCAGTATAGATTGCATTAAAATATTGAAAAAACATATAAATGATCTGCAAACAAATTAGAAAGTACCTTGACACCATCAAACTCAATGTAATTCGCTTCAGTAATATAATTTTTACTCCCAATTCTTTGCAAAGAAGATACGTCATGGGCACTAAGATCTCTAGATATGACCATCAGTTCATGAATACGGTCCGCATAACCACTGCACAATTGAAGAGTTTAAATCAGATATGAGAACGTGAACTGAGATATGTGATAACATGTTGCACATATTCTTCCCTTCTCTTCATTTAAAGAGAACTGTAAATTGTACAACTCACATGTGAATAGAAAATACTAAGGCAAGTAATTAAAATATTAGAACAAGCCTTCCATAAAGGTCTCACCCTCCCTCACTCATATCAATCGAAATATTAACAAAAATTAGTGTTTCTCTTTTGCACTTTTATTGATCAGTAGACATCTTCAAGAGAAAATAAATTACAAGATTCCTGAATGGATCACACTAGACAAAAAGGAGCAGCTTAATATAACAAAATCCTACAATAGCCAACCCCTAATATTATCCTGGACTTTACCTAGAAATCCTACATAACTCTGCAGCCTTTCATTTTCTAATTCAACACTGAAAAATCTAACATAGCTTTGCTCTTTTCCTAGAAATACTGCAACCAAAATGCCTAAAAAACCAGGTGAGGTACAACCCCCCTCCATATATATAAACTCTGCTACCATAATATTTTTATAGCCAGAAAACCAGCACAAAACTAGGTAAGGTAGATCATCCAGTGCATATTGAAGCTTTTTAAAGGAAAAGGTTGAAATTTTGAGGTGAAACTACAAATTGGATCTGTTTTTTGCATAGCAGTTGGTCATAAAATGGCAAAAAGTTGTTTTCCCAAATGACTGAGGATATATCTAGCATGTCAACTACTTCTATTTGACAAAAAAATGCTGAATGATAACAGAGTAACGGTTAATCATAAAGAGGGAACCAGTCAAAGCAAAAACCAGATATATAAATGTCCAATTACTTGTGCCATAAGAATCAAAGCGCGTGAAAATGTCACCAGCATATCTTCATAGAAGATTTTCTCATTTTCTCATTTTCCAATACCACAAAATGCTGAAATATAAAATGGATGAAGAAATACCTTAGGCGATTAAGCCTTCTCGAACTTATGGACAAGGTTCCCAGGGATTGAAAGAGTGATATTATTACACTAGTATGATATCTTAGATTGCTCAACATCTCTGCTCGTCCTAATGTTGAAGTGTCAGGTCTTAGATGGCCAGCAAAGAAAGGCTCAATAATCAGAATTACAGCAACAGTTGCACCAAGATACTTCAATAAGAAGTCTTGAATCATGCCAAACCACCAATGATCATGGAGAACGGTCCTCATATGTCGAACAAGAGCCTTGAACTTCTGCTGAATATGAGATTCTTCTCTTGTTTCACCGCCATAAAATGCTATGCTTTCTGAATGGGTCCTTAACCGTGAGTGAAGCTGTCGGTACTCGCCCAGTTGTTGTTCTTCAGACATTAATTTCCCAAATGCAGGAGAGAAATTCCTTATCATTGTTCCTGCTCCTAATACATAGGCCTAGAAAGTAACATCACAATTTGAGTTGAGAAGTTACTAATGCAATACAAGTTATATAGCAGGAAATGGGATGTAGAAGCCTAAGTTAGCATCTGAAATAATTTAGCATTCCCAGATGTACAAAAACTCCTATATAAAGTTGACAACATAGAACAGTTTAAGGCCAGAGATTACCAATATCCAAAATACATATTTAGGGCTTGCATACGAACACAGGCGCCAGGTATAAAGTAAACCATCAGTAACTGCGGAAAGATCTTCCTGTACAAGGTCACTCAACTCTGAACAAAACTTTGGTACATCACTCGCAATTCGTTGTTCAGGATTATTTATTCGCCCATCAACATGGGATATTTTGTAGTATACCATATTCTGAAAGTAAGATAACGAGTTTAAAAAACAACAAAGGCAACAAAATATAAAATTCAGACAAAATAGGTAAGACAATAATGGGAACAATTTAAAGCTCACTGTAGTACTTTCACCTGAAGAAAGAATATTAAATTTGCATTTCTTTTTCAAACACATTACATAACTTTTAAGCATATCTTCATGTAAAAAAGTAATGGCAAGAGTGTGAATCACCTGCTACTTTATTTCCGAGTTGCCAAAGAATGTTGAACTATGGTTTTACCTTGACTAGGTTATGGCTCAGTCGGTAAGGATTTTTTGTTGAGTTGGTCTATATATAGGAGGGAATGAGGTGCAAAGGAATATGGAATATCACCCCCTTGTATAATTTTTGAAGGTTATGGTCAGAGAGAAATAGAAAAGCTTTTGAGCTGTCTATTGTTAAGTCAAATCTTTCTTGCACCATAAAGAAGGGCTTATGGCCGGTAGATTTTTGTATACCATATGTTTACATTGATTCGTCCCCTTTCAGTGTCTTTCAATATACTCATATTAATTACCCCCACCCCCAAAAAAAAGGAAGTATAGTAGCGTAAGCAGCATTGTGAACATACTAGTCCTACTTGGCAATTTAAAAACTACATAGTTTTTTTTTATGTAACTTCTTGTATCATTTAATTGTAGGGAGATAGTTGAGGGATGAGGGAGAATTAAGAGATAAAATAGGAATTGGATAATGCCAGGAAATATTGCTTATTGCATGAGGTGGTAATGCAGCCTCACCAAATAATGGTTATTTTTCTTCCTATCCCATTATAATATAGATTTTCACCAAATGAACCATGGTGATTTATGTAAATCCATGATCCAGAAACTGAAAATCCTAAACAAATTGTAAAGAAGTATGATTACATATACTTAACAAAACTTATATGAATAGGGCTGTAAATGGTAACCGGAAAATTCGTATTCGTCCGCATCCGTATTCGAAAAAAAGCGGATATTATTCGCATTCGAAAAAAACGGATATATCCGTATTCGGTTTAAAGGTATCCGTAAATAAACGGATACGAATACGGATATAGGCGTATTCGTATTCGATTAACATCCGTCCGTAAATATATCCGGCGGATAAGGATATCCGGAATCCGTATCCGAATAACTTATATATATATATATATATATATATATGAATAACTTATATATATATATATGAATAACTTATATATATATATATATATATATATATATATATATTAGTAACTTACATTAGGAGTGAGCAAATTCGTATTCAATGGTGTATGCATCAAGTTAAGTTAATAGTGTATTCGTATTCAATGGTGTATGCATCAAGTTAAGTTAGGATGCAAATTAATCTTGTAATTTTTATGATGATGTGTTTGACATTTTCCTCCCCTTATGATTAGGATGTTTAATTAATATGTATGGTTTAAATATTAAATTGTGTTTAATTAATATGTATGATTTAAACATTAATTTTTTTTTCGTAAATATTTTGAATGAATTTTATATTAGGTTACTGATAAACGAATTCGGATATTCGGATATCCGAATAATTTGTCTATTCGGATAAAATAAACGGTAACGGATATTATCCATATTCGAATATTTTTCCAAATACCGGATACGGATAATATTTTTAAAATCCGCCGGATACCGGATACGGATACGGATAGCGAATTGGTTTTCCGGATACGGATATACCTGTATCCGTATCCGTTTAATACCGTTTACACCCCTAATATATGATAAAGCAGGGTGATAATAGGCTAAATAGCAATTAAAAGATGATAAAGTTTCCTTCTTTCAGTTGGTATCCATATGTACCTGAAAATATTGTGCATGTATAAGCTTTGTCAATATTTTTCTGAACTGCAAACTTAAGGTCCCCGTTACATACTTCGATGTAGAAAGCAAAGTCGACTGAAGGAAACATAATAAAATATTTTCAAAAATCAGACGGAAAAAGGAAGGTACACGTCGAAGAAAAGCAGCGCGGAATAAAAATCCTTGCACTTTCGCTAATCTATTGCTGACAGCAGTTCGTAACACCTGCCAAAAATAAAAGACAAATTAACATAAATACTGCAACTACACTCATATAGATAATACAAGAGAGAGATATATATCAATGTAAAGACTGCAAAAACTACAGTCATGATCTAGGTCTCTCATCTTTCTGATAATTAGGATAAAAGATGGATTAAAACTGAAAGAAGGTATAAGGCTAGAAATCCAACACTCTTTATCACCCGCATTCAAAACCCCACAATTTATCATGACTGAGTTTGAGCCTTGAGCAATGGGTTAAATAGCTTAATATTTTCAACAATTTCTAATAAAAGCTTAAGATACTAACAGATCTTCTTCGCCATATTCTCAGGCTAATCATATATACATCAATACAAAACTTCTGTATTTTATGTAAACAACCCAGGTCAATGTGTTATTAGCCCAAACATGAGTCTTCTGGAAGCACAATACTTCCAAAGGGTCAACATTTCTGTGCCAGAAGCCAATGCTTCAGGGATGCTATCAAGAATCAAATAATGAATGCAACCAACATTTGCGGACTTGGACCAACATGTGACCTACGATATAATGAGTTTTAACATTACAAGAAAATACACATTACAAGAAACAAATCAAACGTTCTATCATCATGAAAGAATTAAAACTATTTAAAGTAATAACAAGCACACTGCAGAAAGAGTTATACTAACAGCACAAGACTACAAGAATATCAGATGGAGAAAGAAAAAAAAAGGGAATATAATGTAAAAATATGTCATGTATTACACATTCATCTAACAACACAGTTTCTGTACTTGTTGGACCAATAAGTTATTGGCATGAAACAAGAAAGGAAGTCCAAGCATAATATAAAATTATATATATATATATCAGTGATTATTTCAGGCTTCAAAAATTCATTACCTTTATTAAAAATTCAAACCTAAATTGTATTTAAAACTTAAAAGTGACAACCATTGTCCATATCAGGACAGACAAATTCAGATATAACACAATATAAAGTAAAATAACAGTAGCGTGTCTAAACAGTAAACAATGAACTTCAAATTTGCTCAAATAAAGAGGCACTTACCACTAGGGGTGCTCATCGGTAAAAAACCGAACCGGTACCGAAAAAACCGAACCGGTACCGAAAAAACCGAACCGGTACCGAACCGAAAAATCTGAAAAATCAAGAACCGGTACCGGTACCGAATAACCGGTTTCGGTACCGGTTCGGTACAAAATCGGTACCGGTTTTTTCGGTTCGGTTTTCGGTTATACCGCAATACTTAAATAATTTTTTTTATATATTAACAAATTTTTTAAAACTAAGAAATGAGACTAGTAAATTACATTCTTACAAATACTAGTAAATTACATTCTTACAAAAACTAATGAAGAAGCATATATGAAGTGATCAAGTACGAATTGAACACTTAAATGTTAACGAGCTTAGTATGAACACCCATATAATTGAAAATAATTATAAAAACTTGAAAATATGAACAAACAACAAAGAAAAACATTAATTAATGACTATATATCTAAAAAGAATCTATAATGCATATTACATTCCAGGAGATGTAGGTAATTACTAATTAAGAACAAGTATGCTTATGTATACATTCAATTTCACACCATATATATATATATATATATATATATATATATATATATATATATATATATATATATATATATTCAAACATAATTTTACAATATTTTTTCTATAAATTTGTCGTAGTAGTACTCCAAATTATAATTTGTATCCACTTTATTATATTCATATTTTATCTTCATAGCATTATTTTAAAATATATGGAGCAATTTCTTTGATATTCCTTAAGTTGATAAAAATAAGAGTTATTTTAATTTTAGATAACGGATAAATTATGTATTTTAGGATAGGCCTTTCAAAGCAAATGAATTTTACTAAATTTTGTAGTACCTTTTAAGATTCATTTTATCAGTGCATTCTTCATAAAACGTAATCAAACAGTTTAATTATCTCCAATTTCTTTTCGGTTTATATGTATAAAGTATATATTATCTTTTCGGTTTTTTTCGATTTTTCGGTATTTACCGAATTCAAAATTTTCATTACCGGTACCGAAAAGTATAAAAAACCGAAAAACCGAAACCGAAAAAAATCGGTACCGGTTTCAACCGGTTTAGTAAAAAACCGAAAAAACCGAATTTTTTGAGCACCCCTACTTACCACTATGGCTACTAATGACAAAAAGTCCCTTGCACCCATTCTGCCCATGTGAGATAGTAGAATTGCAGCCAAAACCTTGAGTGAGCGCAATCCTCCTTTCTTTTGCCTACTTTTCTTTACAATGCTATTTTTATCAACCACCTTGTCCGGTTGTTCCTTGTTATCTTTAATCCCATTGTGATGACTGAAATATTCAGGCCTTCTAGAACTATTGCGAGATTTCATGTATGCAGCAGCTGTCCCCCCAGCAACTATGATGCCAGAAGCCACCAGTAGAGTTTTCCTGTAAGAAAATAGCAAAAATACGCGTAAAATTCAGACAGAGGGAGTGCATTATATGCATAAAAAATAATTTGATCAGATAGCATAGTACAAATGAACTGATTGATAGATATGATTTCACAGTTATGAATGCACCGTTGGTCTAAGATCCATCCTCAATCTAACAGTTTTCACTTTTCAATATGCTTAGGCTATGCTAGATGTGATGGAATCATACTTCTCTTAATTTTTACAAATTTCTTAATGAAGATGTTACCCTAATCCTGTGCCAAACAATAATGAAATTTAAATGAACGAGTTCAAATTTAACTAGTTTCAGAAATACAAAAAGTCTATTATGGAATTTACCCAAACTCAGGAAATAAATTGCGGGTTCTAATAACATGGGCATGATGACAAAGGTAATAAACTAATAATCATTTAAGGAGAAGGACAATTTTCAGCAAGGCAATAGGATCTCACAGTTTGGCCGATGGCCATACATGGAGTGAATTATGAAGCAGCACAGAACTTAGTTAGATGCTTAGAGATAATGTTTTTTACATGCATTTACAATTTCTAGAAGCTATCATATCATCTAACCGTTGTATCACAAAGCTCTATTAAAGTAAACTTCAGTACTTCTACTTGTATAGTTTTTAAGGAGCATCACAATATATATATTTTTTTTAAAGTAAGCCAAAGTATATCAAATTGCACCAGTCCCAAGTACTCACAATGTCTACAAGTAGCAGCATAGGAGACACTAGATAGTCTCTTGAAAATATGACAAGAAAGTAAAACTTTTATTCTCGACAAATTTATTCAATAACTAACACCTACAGTAATAGCCTAATGAATTAGTGTGGCAAACCATACATTAGTACATTCCTGCTGGAATTGCATACCAAACTTAATGCATGAACTCAAAAAAAGCTCGGTTAAGTAGAGAAAAAGTTGCACCCAACATAAAAAATAATTGAAAAGATATACAAATAACTGGTTATATCAGAAGATGATTCAATGATAATATGCAGGTGGTGATCTATGAAATCTATTTTTTTAATAGAAACAGCATGAAGAGTGAACTATCAGTACCTTCTCGATGCTAGAAAACTTTTTCCATGCTCAGTCAACTGCAATAGTTGAAGAGAAGGCATGGCTATAGATGATTCTCCCCAACCAGCAATTCTCAGCAAATGGTACTAGAGTTCCCTTGAATTCTGGACATTAAAAGGGAAAATGCTTCTTACTGTAAGTAAATGTGATGGACCTCAAGTATATATAGTTCTTTCAGGGGTAAAAAACAGTACATAACTTCTCGACAATTTTTAAAGGAAAAAGACAGAATAATAGTAACAGAAAAGGAAACAGATGTTTTAATGCACAAGTGATAGACCACACATCATATTAGTAACTTTAACGGAGCATGAAAAGGTTCAGAAAGAACCCATCATTTAACAATCATATAGGTCAGTGTATTTCTTCACCAAATTTGAAATTCATCCCAAGTCTTCTAAGGATTATAATAACCTATCATACCATTCCGCATTCTTCAAAAGGCAGGAACGGAAATGAAATACAACCAACTATTTCACCTAAAGAACATGTAGTTTTGCTCCTTTATACCCAATCCCACCAAAGAGTTTAGCTTATAACTTATTCTTACCACTTCACCACTTATAAAAATCAAAATTATGGACAAAAGATAGGTTCTGCCTTGATGTTTAACCAACAGTAATCTATCACACTACCTCCTTCCCCAGAATGAGAGTTCCACTGATTTTTGCCTGTTTCTTTCTTTTCGCATGTATATACACAATATTTCTTAAGTTCTAAATTTTATGACTAAAAGCTAAAATCAAAAAGAATAAAAATATAAAACTTTCCATTCAATTAGAGGGCTCCAAATTCATTCCTTCGGAAATGGGTACAGCCAAGAGGCAGGGACAGCCAGTGGCGAAGCCACATAGAACTTTGTAGGGTCAATTAACCCCATTGGAAAAAAAAATTGCTTTATATTGTAAGGTAAATTTTAAAAAAATTAAGTATTATATATAAATTGACCCCACTAAAATTTTATAAATTTTCTATTATACGGGGTCAAATTGAAAATTTATAACTTTGTCAATCAAATTTTAACCACATATGACTTATATCATCTCAATATATGTATCTCTCTATAATATTTTAAACTAAATAATAATCTATATTATATTATTTTTAAAAATAAATAACAAATTACTTACTTATTGTGATTAAAAGTCTATTATGAGTGAATATAGTGTATATATACCATATATTATTACTCATTATATTTTTGTAATATAGTATATACATATATACTCGAAAGTATAAAGTATTAAAAAAAATGGCTCGGTAGCGCTGCCCCCGAACCCCCGCCAAATTATTTGTAACTCAGTAATAATTTTGACCCCACTGACAAAAGTTTCTGGCTTCGCCGCTGGGGACAGCAAAAATATGCCGCAAGTAACTTAAAGATACTACATTCTGAAGCATAGAATTCCTTGAAAACAATTTTCCCCAATCAAAAAAGTAAATATAGATATTTTATACAAACTTTTATATATTTTTACTTTAAAGGAAACAACACAAAGCAGTCAACCAAAAAAATTAAAGTTCATTCCTAATAAAACTCCTCTCACCGAAACACAAGCTTTAGCAAACAAACATCTAAATAAACCAATAAATATACACATACATATATGTATATAAAAATTAAGGTTCTCCGTTTACCTGATCATCAGTAGCAAATTACACCATTGAGAACAACTGATCAGCTTGTAGTAGTTCCAATATCGATTCAAGCTCCGGACAATCAAAGAACACCAAGATCTTCTTCTTACAACACGCGGATCCACTACGAACAAAATTATACTCCGTAATTCGAAAACCCTAGATTCTCCCTCTTGTATCTAATATTATATGGCAACTGAGGAAAACAGAGTTCCGAACAAAGAGGAGAGCGATAGATCGACAGCGATTACTAGTATTAGAGCAAATATTTGACAAAAAGGGTGGGTAGCCATTTCAATTTTCAGGTGGTCATATATATATATATATATATATATATATATATATATATATATATAGTTCATTCAAAATTAAGACATATTTTATGCTTATATTATGAACTTTTTATACTAAAAAAATAATACTTTATTACTAGTTATATAAATCTTTTTAATATAGACATAAATATTTTTAATAAAAATATATGGAATGTTTTTGCTAGTAGCCTACCCTAGTAGACACAATAATGAATATAATATACTCAATCCGTCCCGGATAAAAGTTCTGATGGACAATAAAATGATAAAATTATCCATAATAATGTCATTAAATATAGAGAGATAATTAGAATAAGAAAAGTATGAGATATTTAATGTTACGGGCATAATAGAAAAAAATGTTTAACATGGGATAACCTAAAATAGTAATAAAGATTTTTATCGTGAGACGAAGGGAGTAATTAATTAATAAATTTATTCACAATAATGAAATTAACATATTTGTTATTATTACGGTATAAATAAATATAAATCTTTTTAATCTCACCGACTTGGAATGGATATGATTGATGGGGTGGTCAGTGGTGTATGTATTTGTATATATACTACTCCTATAGGAACAAACAAAGCTCTAACGGATTGACACGTGTGCAATATGCCTCGTCTAGCCTGATGAAACTGCGGGCGGCGTATTATGATTGGTGATGATTATGTGAAGGATGAAGGATGGATTGCATAGGATTATTTTGGGATGTGTAACTGAATAGATAGAGAAAAGACAAGAGGATTCTTTTATTATTATTGTCTTTATTTAGTTGATGTTAATTAAGATTGTAAAATCCGGGATAATTTATTTACTTTCTCCGTATTTCAAATCATTATAGACATTTGTTGTATTGTATTTATTACATATCAAAGGAAATGACCTTTAGGAGGAGGAACGTTACAAATTTAAATATTTTATTTTAATCTATATAATAAAACACAATCAATTTTAAATTCTTTTTCATTTAAAAAGTTGAGAAACCACAACAAAGGCTCAGATTTAATCTCAAATCTTCTAACTTAATCCAGCGGTTCACATCTCATCACACAAACAAAACATCCCGCCCAAACAAAAGATCTCATCTCATCTCATGTTATCCCTATTCCACTTCTATATTTCTTTCTTCCCCAAAATCAAAACCCCAACTCTGTCTCACTCCCTTTCTCTTCCCGATTTTCCCAAAATCAAAACCCCAACTCTATCTGAGAATTCAATTTTATCTGAGGTGAAGGTGGCTTATAAGGGTAAGAAAAGTTTGGGGACGAAGCCGAAAGTTTGGGTATAAGATACCGGTTAAAGCATGTTTGGTTGCAGAGGAGTGAGGATGGTTCCAGGTTCATTCATCCTCGGGTTAGTTTTCTTGGTTTTTAATCAAGATTTTGGTTAACCTTTTTCTTTAGTCTACATGTAGTTGAACTCTCAATATCTTGTGTTGTGCAATGAATTTTTTGTGCTCTGAAGTTCGTATGATATAGAGCAATTACAGTTTGGGATAAGATTACTTCCGAATTATATACTCTTATAGTTTCCTTTTTGTATTGTTGATGGACTTCAATCTGGAGTATTCCGAGATTGGCACAAGCTGCTGGAGTTCAATACTCACATCCACTTAGTAATGTTACAAGTCGTATGGCTTTTTTTGGGGCAAAACATGGTATGTAAAGTGTTGTTCTTGCCCTTTGTTTAATGACTTTATCATCAGCAAGTTGGCATTTCTATTGGTTAGTCATTGATGTCTACACCAGTTTCTGGCCATTGAAATGGGAAATGCACTTTATATCCTATTATGCAATATTTATTTGTTATGTTAGTGTGTCGGTTCATGAGTATAGTAATATGAAATTTTTCGATGATTTTGATGCTCATACTACCGGATTAACTTATTGTTAAAATAATGAATAATTATATTTTATTTTGCATGTTTGTTTAGTATGGACTTGGTTGAAGATTTATCTACATTTTTTTTCTTCTTTTTTTCTTTCTCGGTTTGATAATTGTTAAATTGAAGTGATGTTAAGATAATAACATCATGATAATGATGTTTGTTATGCTAATTATGATGGCGACATTTATTTAAATTATATGCTTAAGATTGTAGCTCATGTCTTAAAATATGTGGTTCGCAATTACGAACTTATATGATGATAATGATGTTTGTTATGCATAAGTTGCTTGGGAGAATCATATCCATTACAACCTCTTTATTTTTTTATATTATTATTTTATTATTTTGCTTTTGGTTTTGTTGTCTCTCTCTTTTGATTTTGTTAACAAGGCCTATGTTGTTGGTTATATCAGTTCTATATATAACAAGCACTTGTGCATTAGAATTGTCTTTGTGCAAAGTTTAATGACAATTTGAGTAGGTTCTTTTCGTTATCTTATTTTTTGTTCGTCTTTAAATTTGAGAAAACACAATGACGGTTCAGATTCATTCACATTTAATTCAATACTTCCTACTTAATTTAAAGGCTCACATTCTTCCTTCTCGTGAAATCGTTTCCCCTCATTTTTTGTTTTGTATCTCTCCTCCTCCCACACAAATTCGATTTGGGGCTTTGGGTGGAGCAAATCGAGATTGTGAACTCGTGGAGTTTGTGGATCGATCGATTTTTGTTGTCGATGAAGAGAGAAAGTTAGATATATAACGTATTACATTCATAGTAGGTTGGTCCCGTTGTGTTATTATTATTTTTAACTTCAGGTTTTAATTTATTTCTTTTCGGATAGTTGGAAAATGACGAGCTCAGTTGAGAAGAAGGAAGAAGTTTTCTCCTTGGAGCTCCTGCAAAAAAAGTTTCTTTATCTCTCTCTTATCCCTTTGCATGTATAAATGCTCATATTTTTTGAAATTTTATGCTACTTGCCATTCCGAGTTGATTTTAATTATTTATGAGCTTCATTGTTGTTTGTTGGTGTGAATTGGGTTAACATGTATTGTCTAATTTTATGTTACTTTGTGTCTTTTAGTGAAATTGATTGAATTCTGGTATTTTTAAGTTGGAGCTTTTTGTGTTTTTCAAGTTAGGGCTTCTGGTGTATTCTCTCAATTTGGGTGAATTATGTCTTATTCAGCTTCATGGTTGTGTTTTGTGTTAATTTTGTGAGGTTAATTTATTTCAGGAAGGTTTACTTTGCCAATTAAAATTGGAATTTGAGAGAACCATGGTGAGGCTTGCTAGGCTGCTAGATTTGTATTTGTTTGTCTACATAAATACACATTATTATCTGATTGAGTTACTGTAATTTGTGTACTATCAACTTAAAATTACTACGTACCAGATTATCATTTTCCCTCCTTTTAAGGATACTATTTGGAATGGGGATACAATCTAACTCTTGGAGAAAAAAAAAGGTAAATCATAACCCAATTATTTGGTTTTATATATCCTTAACTTTTGTATTAAATTCAACTTATCTTAATTGCGGCTCAGTTCGTTTGCAAAGGTTAGATGAAAATTGGTCCTTCACTAATTCATTTATTTATGTTGTTTATGCATTCATTACTGATGTAACATATTGTGAAGTTAGAAACTGGAAAAAGAAGATGACCTTTTATGGTTCTTATCTTTTTATTTTGTTTTTGTTTACTTTCTTTGGATTTACTTTCAAAAGTGTTTGAGTTAGAGTGTTCTGAACTTCCAGGGAAAAATGTTTTTTACAAAATGCGCTCCTGTAATTTTTTACAAATCAAATAACTTCTTGATTATATACATGCATGAATTTGTATGTCAACATCTTCTTTGCGAGGAGTGAGAAATTTACTTTTCTAGAAATTTATGAGTATTGAACTGAGAAAGAAGGAATTAGACAGAAAAATTCTCGCGTTTTACTTTCTTTTGATAGGTCACGCTCATATTTTCTGTAAGTTCTTTATATTCAATTTTATGATTTTTATTTGTTCTTGATGAGTTAAATTTCATTACTATTGTTGTTTTGATTTATAATTAACCCATTTGTCGAAATTTCTGTTTTGTTTATCTGTTTATAGTAGTAAGTGATTTGTTAATTAAATTCAATAAAAGTAAAGATTTAGCATCGTTTATGTCATCATTGATCCCAAGTGTTAGATTCTAATGTAATATCCCTAATCAAGTATATGATTTGATGAATGTGTTTGTTTGTGTTGAAGGAATTGCATGAGATGAAAAAAAGATTGAAAGAGATGGATGAGGAAGTTGCAGCTCTCTAAGAAATACCAGCTCTCCAAGAAATGGGTGTTGTTCAAGGTTTAATTTTTAATTTTTTAATTGAGTTTCATATCTTTAATTTTTTTTCTAAGTATCTCTATAAATAGAATCTCTGTTCTGGTGAACTGATAGTTAATTTTAAGGAAGTGCTATAAAGATTCTTAATGTGAAAAGGAGTTTATTTGATGTAGATGTTATCTACTGAGTTGTTCCAAAGAGGGTTGCTAATTCGGGATAAGTAATGAGTTCTTTCAAAGGTTTCAGCTTTTTTAAATTTTAGCTATATATCAAAATTCATCCACAGGTTTGATGGATTTTAGTAAATGATAAAGTAGTATATATATCAAAATTTATCCCATAGTTTGATGGATTTCTAATTAATTGTTAATTAGCTTGAGAATCGTTAAAAGTAGCATTTGTTTTAAGAAGAGTTAATTTTGAGTAGATTGCATATTGTGGTACTTAAGCTTCATTTGGAACAAGAAAGGAAAATGAAAAAGGGATTGAAGGTTTTTAAGAGGGAAATGAACTAGATATGCCATTAGCTATTATGCCAAAGTTTGAGCCCAACTCTCTTTTGCCTTAATTATTACATGTCATATGCACTTTTTCTCTTTTTTTTCTAATTAAATTTTTTATATGATTTTTTAGTTGGACCAAGATTATTGTAAACAACTTTCTATTTATTTGAATTAGCTTTGGGGTTCTGCGTAGCAATTATGTATTTATTAGTTGTTTTTACTTTGGTGGTTGATTTTTTTTCGATCAAGGAATTTTTCCTCTCGATTTTAATCGCCTCACTGATCTATGGATCTTTTATGGTCAATTTATCCTTGATGATATGTAATTGTATGGTAGAGTTTGAGCAATTGAAATAATGGTCGATAATTTGAGATCAAAATTGTCAATTTATCTTTTATGGTTCTTATCTTTTGTTTTTGTTTTTTTGTTTACTTTCTTTGGATTTACTTTCAAAAGTGTTTGAGTTAGAGTGTTACGAACTTTCGGGGAAAAATGTTTTTTTACAAAATGCGCCTCCTGTAATTTTTTACAAATCAAATAACTTCTTGATTATATATACGTGCATGAATTTGTATGTCAACATCTTCTTTCATGAGGAGTGAGAAATTTACTTTTCTAGAAATTTATGAGTATTGAATCGAGAAAGAAGGAATTAGATTGAAAAATTCGCTGCGTTTTTACTTTCTTTTGATAGGTCGCGCTCATATTTTCTGTAAGTTCTTTATATTCAATTTTATGATTTTTATTTGTTCTTTATGAGTAAACTTTCATTACTATTGTTGTTTTGATTTATTATTAACCCATTTGTCGAAATTCTGTTTTGTTTATCTATTTATAGTAGTAAGTGATTTGTTAATTAAATTCAATAAAAGTCAAGATTTAGCATTGGTTACGTCATCATTGATCCCAAGTGTTAGATTCTAATGTAATATCCCTAATTGTGTTGAAGGAATTGCATGAGATGAAAAAAAGATTGAAAGAGATGGATGAGGAAGCTGCAGCTCTCTAAGAAATACCAGCTCTCCAAGAAATGGGTGTTGTTCAAGGTTTAATTTTTCTTTTTTTAATTGAGTTTCATATCTTTAATTTTTTTTTCTAAGTATCTTTATAAATAGAATCTCTGTTCTGGTGAACTGATAGTTAATTTTGAGGAAGTGCTATAAAGACTCTTAATGTGAAAAGGAGTTTATTTGATGTAGATATTATCTACTGAGTTGTTCCAAAGAGGGGTTGCTAATTCAGGATAAGTAATGAGTTCTTTCAAAGGTTTCAGTTTTTAAATTTTAGCTATATATCAAAATTCATCCCTGGGTTTGATGGATTTCAGTAAATGATAGAAGTAGCTATATATCAAAATTTATAGTTTGATGGATTTCTAATTAATTGTTAATTAGCTTCAGTAATCGTTAAAAGTAGCATTTGTTTTAAGAAGAGTTAATTTTGAGTAGATTGCATATTGTGGTACTTAAGCTTCATTTGGAACAAGAAAGGAAATGAAAAAAGGGGTTGAAGGTTTTAAGAGGGAAATGAACTAGATATGCCATGAAATGAGCTATTATGCCAAAGTTTGAGCCCAACTCTCTTTGCCTTAATTACAGTGTACATGCACTTTTTTCTTTTTTTTCTAATTAAATTTTTATATGATTTTTTAGTTGGACCAAGATTATTGTAAACAACTTTTATTTATTTGAATTAGCTTGGGGTTCTAGCGTAGCAATTATGTATTTATTAGTTGTTAGAGTTTGAGCAATTGAAATAATGGTTGATCATTTGAGATCAAAATTGTCAATTTATCTTTTATGGTTCTTATCTTTTGTTTTTGTTTTTGTTTACTTTCTTTGGATTTACTTTCAAAAGGGTTTGAGTTAGAGTGTTTTGAACTTCTAGGGAATTTTTTTTTTTACAAAATGCGCTCCTGTAATTTTTTACAAATCAAATAACTTATTGATTATATACATGCATGAATTTGTATGTCAACATCTTCTTTGCGAGGAGTGAGAAATTTACTTTTCTAGAAATTTATGAGTATTGAACTGAGAAAGAAGGAATTAGACAGAAAAATTCGCGTGTTTTACTTTCTTTTGATAGGTCGCGCTCATACTTAATTTGTTATTCTAAAAACATACTTGAATTATGAATTCAATCCTATAATGTTCCAATTACATATGGCTTAAAATAAAGCCTTTTAGTTTGATAAAATCTTTTGAGAATACTTTTCTTCTTACTTGGTTAAGGCTTGGTTCTATTATTTTTGTTCAGGGAATTCTTCTTGCAGTATAAGGTGTATAAGGCTTGGTTCTATTAAAATTTCATGAGGTAATTATTCAGTGTATTTTTTTGTTAGTTCATAAATTATGATAGGGAATTTTGCAAATAATATGTGTTTGTATAATTTAATTGCTTTCTTTCTTGAGGATAATCCCAAATCTAGCAATATTCCTCAATCCACATCAAGGATTAGAATTTGTTTTATATCTGGCAGGTTTGATTTGTTATACTTGGAATTGTAATGTATAAATTACTGCACTTTTACAGGTAAGAGTACAGGTTTCTTACCAGAAAATTGGTAAGTGTTGTGTATGGAGTGTCAAAGTACTTGCAGAATGAGAAAGTTAATAGCCAAAATATATAATTTTGCGAATGTAAGTCAATATGTCAGGGTAGTAGTAAGAAAAAGCTCTTCGTGTTTAAATTGGAGTTGAAATTGGATGCCCAATAATGGACAATATTTGTTACAATATCTCTAAATTCTTACTTATATCAACTATACCAACTTCGATTAGGAAAATCTTATTTGATTGTAAGTCTACATTCATCCATATCGTTTCTAAATAAATTGATAAATTGTTATATTATTTCTAAATTCTTACTTATATCAATGTAAATCATCCCCCCCTATTACATACAAACGTATTTGATACTTGGTAATGTAATAATTTTTTAATTTAAATTTAATTTTTCGTTATGTCGTGCCTTCAGGCACGGGCAATTACTAGTGGATTAATAAATGCAAATATGAAATTAAATTATTTGAAATAGAATTGCTCTTTTTTTTGTTATTACTCCACTCCTATAAAATAAAGTAAATATTTTATTTAAACAAATTAGTAAGGAACAATTACATATTATAGTACATTTATGAAAGTAATTACAAAAATTATACACTAATAAATTAATTACAAAAATATGACATTTCATCATATATATTTACAATACTAATATAATTAAAAGTCCTTAATTTAAAGGATAAATATTAATGGGCTGACATGGCAAAAAGTTGTTTTTTTTGAATCGCATGATAACCGCCTATCATTTGTACCGGACTCTGCAGTTACCAAACCCTTTTGCACATGCTGAAACCCTTGTTCTCTTCTCTGTCGCGACTAAACGTAATCGGAGTTAAAAACTCTTGTTTTCAGTGATTGTTGTTCATCTGTGTTCGTGTGTTCTTTATCTCTATCATATTTGTTTAGTTGTTCGACATACTCGTTGAGTTGTTCGTCATTGTTGTTGTTACTCGTTACTAAATGCTCGGTTCATTTCGTTGTCGTTGTTACTAAATACATTTCATTGTCGTTGTTACTCGTTATTCTTCTCCATTAATCGACTCTGGTGTTTATTATTGCTTCAAGTGAGTATTTTCTTATTAAGTTTAATGTATTATATATTAAAGTAGTTTACTAACAGAATGAAGTATTCATTGTTTTGGTTTGTGTTGTTTTTATGTTTTGTATAGAATGGTTGATACAAGGAATGATCTGAAGTAAGAAGGATGGAAAGAGGAAAAGGATCGTGGAGGTGATTACATTAAGAACTTGAAGAAGTTTGTTGTGGAGAAGCAAGGGAAGGGAAAGGGAAGGATGTAGGTAATAAATCGAGTAAAAATGATAGTAGTTTGGTGATACATAGTGATATCAAACATTCCGAAGTGCAATTAGATTCTGATTTTGATGTCCCTGTTAAGAATGAAGCTCAAGTGCTTATCCAGAAGATAATTCCAACTGAATGAATTTTAAAGGTGTGTTAATTTAAATATTGTTATTGTTTACTGTATAATGCTTAATTGGTTACTGTATAATGCTTAATTGGTTACTACATAATATTAATGATTAATGCTTGGTAACCACATGATTGGTAACCAATGCATTAGACAATAACCACCATGTTGCATGAAGGTAACCAAAACTGACTTGGGTACTGTCTTATGATGTCTTGGTTACTATCTAATGATGTTGTTGGGAGAATGCATATTATGATTTGATATTTTAATGCATGTGTTCATGATTATTTGTAAGGTCCTTAAATGAATATGTGCACAAGGACTTAGTGATAGATCAAAACTGTTAGGTTGATCTAAGCTCTCAACGTTTATCATTACATTAAAGAATGTATAGATAGAAAAGATCAAAGCTATTTAGGTTGATCTTAAGATGTAATAGATTAGTCTTGAAGAAATCATAGTGCATCAACTTGATCAACATTGCAGAAGTCAAGGCAGAAAACGTAGAGCCTGGAGATCGTAGTGTGCCTGCCTTGAATGAAACTCTTCGGACTTCAGAGAGTGTTCCCAACGAGCAGTCTTTGAGTTAACTCCACGATCGTAGTGTCTTTGAAGGAAACATGAAGTTTACAAGTCGGCGATCGTAGTGAGCTCTCGAGGCGTAGAGTCAACAACACGAAGAGAGAGAAGATCGTAGGGTGCGAAGGATAAAGAGAAATCGTAGTCTTTCTCGACTAATAACATCGTAGTGTGCAAGTCAAAGACATTACAATCTAAATCGTAGAACATCACGATCCAAATCGTGAGAGCATCATCATGCAATAATGTCGAAAGCGTCGAGCCTCATAAACTGTGTTTTCCCAACAATTGAAATGGATCTCGAGATCTTTGCAGTACTCATTAGTCCCAGATTGTATGAAATATCCTTAGCATACTGACAAAGAAGCGTATTGAAGAAGCTAGGAGGGCGATCTATGGATAAAGGGACAAAACACCTTTTCGGGTGGTAGGTGAAAGCGACTGCCTGCGGTGTCGGGGCGAGAATGCGAGAATTCGGAAGATGTGCGAAATGTCTCCATCACGATCTGAAAGTTTAGATGCATTTAATGCCACAACGGATGGATCAGCGGATAGTTTTAACATCACATATATCTGATCAGACGGATGAGAGAGAAAGCAAGCAAGCAATCAAACATTCAACGTGAAGAATTCTCTAAGGCTCAACTCTACGATCGAGAAATATCAAAGCTTGCTCATTACTTTCGATTCTTAACGAACCGGTGCTTACACAAAGAATCGAGTAGCAATCTTCAAAACGTAACAACAACCATCAATCAAGCTGAAGAAGAGTACCAAGTCTGCTTTGGACTTGAAGAGTTAAATAGTGAAGCGTAAGAAAGCCAAGTCTCTTTGGACTTGAAGAGTTCAAAGTGAACTAGAAGAAGTTCTAGATTGTTGGTGCAGAAGGAATCTGAGTGATTAGGAAGATTGTAAAAGGCATCCTTAGTGGATATCCTACTCGTTGAGTAGAAGAGTGGACTAGGAGCTTTGAGTGCTTCTGAACCACTTAAAAAACAATGTGTCGTTTACATTCATGTTATATATCGCCTTTATTCATTTCATAACTCCATTGCTTGTTAAAGAAGATTAAAACAAATACTAATTCCGCAAAGTTTAAATCATTATCTAAGAACTAGTTAAAGCGAAAAGATTTTCATATATCTATTCAACCCCATACAGATAACTTGTGCCTACCAGAACTAACAATTGGTATCAAAGCGAGGTTCTATTTTACGACTTACATGCTTTAGTAGATCAAATGGGCTTTCGTACCAAGCGAATCCAGATGGGGGAGGAAGTGAAGCCACCAATGTGCAACAAAGATAAATTTGCTTAAGCGAAAAGTCGGGATGCAAGCTTACATGGATTCAATAGATGAAGATCTATTTGAGACATTCTTAATGGGCCCTATATACCAACAAAGCTTGCACCAACCATTGGCGATCCAAAGCAGAGTACAAATAAAAGTGAAAGAAGAATGGGCGGAACCACAGAGAAAAGAGTTGTCCAACTTGATAAAAAAGCGAAAAGAACATCCTGTTCCAATCCTTAGAGGACGATTTGTTTGAAAATGTTGTGAGCAACAAAAGCAACTAAGGATGTTTGGGAAGCCTTTATTGATTATGCGAAGAAATGAAGAAGTCAAAGAGAATACAGCGATCTCTCGACGACGGCGGATATGAAATGTTCGCTCGTATGGGGGAGAAAGCGTGGATCGCAACTTATGAAAGATTCAACGTTACGCTTCAACTCTCTACGAGCATATGGGAAGATCTATCCTAACAAGGATCTAACCATAAAGTTCATGAGAGCCTACCAAGCGGTGGGATGCAAAGACCCACGGCAATAATAGAATCAAAGAATCTTAATGAGATGACGATTCGATAAGCGTATGGAAATCTCTGACGTCTTTAACCTGGAGTTGACCCAACGCGCTGAAACCTTATCGGAAGGAAGAAGAAAGGATAAGGGTGTTGCCCCAAAAAGCAAATGAAAGTGCATCAAAAGTCATCACCGAGATTGACTCGATGATGATGAAGGCGATGACGATGACTTTCTTTATCTTTGGTAAAGAGACTAAGAAGGTTCATGCGACAAGCGAGCCGCCAAGAAAAAGAAAAGGCAACTTCGTCGGCCGGGAACAAATGAATGATTTATGCTACAAGCTGCTGCAGAAAAACTGGTCATTTTATTGCCAAGCTGCAACAAGTCTATCAAAGAAGAGCTAAAGAAGAAATCTCATGCAAAGAAAGAATACAAAGGAACAAGAGGCCTCGAGAAAAGAGACAAAGGTCCAGTTCTTGGGAGGATCGTGGAGTGATTCGGATAATGACTCAAATGCGAGACTCAGGAGATGAGGAAGAACCACATATGGCCAATCTGTGCTTAATGGCTAAACATGCAAAGGTCAAACAAAGCCTAAACATACATGATGTGAGTATCGATGAGGTATTTGATTTTAATTCTCCTGATGTAGATATAAGTGACTTAAAAACTGCTTTGCATGGTATAACCACTGACCTACATCAATACATGAAGTGGTTCAGAGTCTTGTCTAAAGATCATTCACTTCTTCAAGAGGAGAAGAAGAAAGTTCAAGAAGAGCTTGAAGCGACCCTTCTACAAGTACTAATCTTCTCTCCGACTTGAAAGGCGAGAATGAAACTTTAAAACAAACAAACACACATAATGCAGAAAGAGAGTCTAAGCTAACCTCTAAAATTAAGGATCTAGAGAAGACTATCTCTGCATGGAACAGATCCTCATCATCCATGCATCTACCTTTCTCTCAGTCGAAGGAGCACATTCGATAGAACAAGCTTAGGCTTTGGGGAATCCATCTCAGAGTTAAGTGTGGAAAAGACAATGGAAACTAGCACTAGTAATGTCTCAAGTTTTGGTAGAGGCATTGCTTTTGTGAAATCCTCATAGTTGGAAGAACGAGTTCAACCTTATTCTACTGTCTCTAGTTATACTCAGAGAAGTAAAGGATCTCATCATGTGATGCAGGTTTCATCGAGGAAAAGAGTAACCCAATCTCTACTTACCAACCTCGAAGAAGAATCGTGAGAGTCAAATAAAATCAACTCTACGAATCAACTGGGAAAATACAAGAGAGGTAAAGCACACTCATCACTATTTATGAAACCTAAGGACACGTGGAAGAAAGAGAATCAGTTTAACAGAAGGTTAACTAAGGAACCACACAAGTCTAAATGGAAGATGAATCATCACACACACACAGGAATGCATTATAATAGATGCTTCATATGCAATAAAAATGGTCATAGGGCTACAAAGTGTTATTATAATTCCATGCATGTAAGACCCAAGATTAGACAAATTTGGGTCCCCAAAGGCACTAACAAAGAAGGACCCATGCAAATATGGGTACCAAAATGAAGGTTCAAATGTTTTGACAGGAAAAGAGCTCCACGGCCTCAACATGGTATCTGGACAGTGGTTGCTCGAGGCATATGACAGGGAACAAAGCTCTATTATCCAACTATATAGAAAAGGAAGGTCCCTCAGTCATATTTGGAGATAACGGCTCGGGCAAAACAAGAGGATATGGCTCTGCTGGCAATGGTGCAGTATCTTTCAGCAAAGTAGCTTATGTGGAAGGACTCCAACACAATCTTCTAAGTATTAGCCAACTCTGCGACAACTGTAACCAAGTAACATTTCTCAACAATCAATGTCAAGTCAGAGATTTTAAGACATCTGCCATAAAGTTGACCGGAACAAGAGAAGGAAATGACTACACTATAGATCTTCGTCAACTAAGCTCTGATGAAACAATATATTTTCTGGCAAAAGCATCCAAGGAAATGAGATGGCTATGGCATAGAAGGCTGTCTCACTTAAACTTCAAAAGCATGTCCAAACTGGCATCAAAAGGCCTCGTAGCTGGTCTACCCAAGTTCAACTTTGTGAAGGAAAGACCATGCAATGCTTGCCGACTTGGAAAGCAAAGCGAAGCTCATTCAAGAGCAAGACTGCAAATTCCATTGACAAGCCCCTGCAGTTGCTCCACATGGATCTTTTGGGCCAATCGACAACCGATCTTGGAGGAAAAAGATACTGCTAGTCGTAGTCGATGACTACACCAGATTCATGGGTATTCTTCCTAACTTCAAAGGATGAAATGAGCTCGAATTAATCAAAATGTTCGGATTTGGTGATGAACGAGAAATGAGAGAAAATCAAGGCAATAAGGAGTGATCATGGAAGAGAATTGATTTCTTAGAAATAGACAAGTTCGCTTTCGAGATAATGGCATCATCATAACTTCTTAGCTCCACGAACTCCTCAACAAAATGGAGTTCTTTGAAAAAGAAAGAACCGAACTCGATAGAGTGCGGAAGGACCCTACTAGCGGCAATGGCTAAATGCTGCTGAATATACAGGCGAAGTCGCTATCGACCTGACGCATGCTACACTTAGAGCAGATCATTAATTCACTCTACGATCAAGAGGACACCCCTACGGTTGTGGAAAGGAAGGAAGCCAAGTGTCGTCATTTATTTCCGTGTCTTTGGTACATGCATGTTATATTCTCAACAATGGAAAGCGATGTTGACAAAATTCCATTGAAGTCGAGACGAAGGGATCTTTCTTGGATATGCCACAGACAACAAAGCATATAGAGTGTTCAACAAGAAGGCACTGAGTGTCGAAGTCTCAATACACATCATCTTTGATGAAACTGACTTAGATAAAACAGTGCCCCAAGACACTACGACCGATAGTGCAGACACTACGAATGAAGTCGTCGAACTCAACACTACGATCGTAGTACCAGATAGTGAAATCATAGAGCATGATAATGAAGTCGTAGAGAGGTCCATCCAAGACAGCGAGCCTCCACTCCAAGAAGAAGAGATAGACCTTGAAGACTTAAGACAGGAAGGCATCAGGACAGATGTCCCAACCGGGAACAGATGGGAAAGAGATCACACTCAGGATCTAATCATTGGAGATCCAAGTGCAAGAGTCAAAACAAGAGCTGCTACTCAGAATGAATGCTTCTATCTAAGCTTCTTGTCACAAATAAAGCCAAAGAAGATAGAGGATGCTATGGAAGACTCCAGTTGGATAGAAGCCATGCATGAAGAACTCAACCAATTTGAATGAAGCAAAGTGTGGAGATTGGTACCAAGACCAAAGAGTCATCCTGTCATAGGAACCAAGTGGGTCTTCAGGAACAAAATGGATAAAGATGGGGTCATTACCAGAAACAAAGCAAGACTAGTGGCAAAGGGCTATTCTCAAGAAGAAGGCATTGACTATGATGAGACATTTGCACCTATTGCCAGATTATAAGCCATTAGAATCTTTCTTGCCTTTGCTGCCCACATGAAGTTCAAAGTCTTTTAGATGGATGTCAAGAGTGCATTCCTAAATGGAGAGCTTCAAGAAGAAGTCTACATAAAACAACCTCCAGGTTTTATCAATCCATCTCTTTCCAATTATGTCTATAGATTAGACAAAGCTTTATATGATCTTAAACACGCACCTAGAGCATGGTATGAAACACTGACTAACTTCTTAATAGAAAATGGGTTCACTAGAGGTAGAGTAGATACCACACTATTTCTTAGAAAGCATAAAGACAAAGTCTTACTAGTTCAAATATATGTTGATGATATCATTTTTGGTTCTACTGACGAAAAGTTATGTAAGAGATTCTCTAAGCTAATGCAGAGCAAGTTTAAAATGAAGCATGATGGGTGGTGAATTTCTTCCTTGATCTGCAAGTGAAGCGGTGATGAAGGAATATTCATTAACCAAGACAAATACATCAAAGACTTACTAAAGAAGTATGGCATGGAATCGACCTCTCCCATGAAAACACCAATTGCTCCATGACCAAGAAGACAAGGAGGATGAGAATGGTAAATGTATTGATATAACTCATCTGAGAGGTATGATAAGTTCTCTTTTATACCTAATCGCTAGTAAACCGGATATAATGTTTGTAATATGCATATATGTGCTAGATTTCGAAGCTAACCCTAAAGAATCACATCATCTGCTTTGTAAAGAGGATCTTGGTATCTAAAGGGTATACCCTACTTGGGAAACGTGGTATCCCAAGGAATCCTCTTTTGAACTAATAGGATACACAGATCTTGACTTTGCAGGATGCAAAATAGATAAAAAAAGTACCGGTGGCACTTGTCAACTACTAGGAGCAGGACTTGTGTCTTGGTTCGACCAAAAAGCAAAACTCGGTGTCAACTTAGCTGCGGAAAATTTGAATACATTCTTTCTTTGGCAAATTCTTTGTCTTTCGAGATCCTTTGGATGAGAAATCAATTTGGTGACTATGGGTTTGATTTCAAGTCTATACCTATACCTTTGTGATAATACAAGTGCCATAGCAATAACTCATAATCTGTTATGCATTAGAAGAACCAAGCATATAGAAATAAGGTATCACTTCATTAGGGATCATGTGCAAAATGGAACTATATCTTTACAATATATCCTCCTAGAAAATCAACTTGCTGATGTTTTTACTAAACCACTAGATGAATCCAGATTTAATAAGTTAACAAGTGAGCTAGGTATGCTAAATCTATCACCATGAATGTATGCTCTAGACTGTGCTAACAATGACAGATATAAAGGCTGAACTCAAATCGTAGACATGATCAAGGAAGCACCACGATCGTAGAGCTGAACAGAAATCTACCTCAACGATCGTAGCAAAGACTCAACTATCATAAAGGACAGACTCAACGAATGCTGATCAGACTCAACGACTGCCGGACAGACTCGGCGATCGTAGGACAAACTCGACGATCATAGGACAGACTCTACGAATGCTGATCAGACTCAATGACTGCCGGACAGACTCGACGATCGCAGGACAGACTCAACGAACAGAAGACCAATTCTACGATTGTAATCATACTAAGGACACCTTAGCTCTAAAGACTCAAAGGGAAAATCAGTACATTCCTAATCAGTCAAAATCGTAGAGCCAAGCAAGAGGCGACACCTGTCCCACTAAGACAAAAAGAGAGAGGGAAGTTACAAGTACAAATTGAAACCATGTTTTTGAAATCTGAAGTTCAAAAGATTATCTCTCATTCTCTCTCTCTCTCTCTCAGCAAAACCCTAACTCAGACAAAAGCTCAGTAGTATCCCTCTGCTCAACTACAGAATCGATGGTTGTTTCTAATGTGATTTCGGGTTACAAACTCTGTTTTGACGAGTTCAAAACCGCTCCACCTAAGTTTCACAAGATCTTAGCCTTTATTGAAGAAGGCGAGGTCTGAAAGAGGCGCCAAAGACCAATACACGCTCATCTATCCTAAAGCGGTGAAGGAGTTCTACAAAAATGGAGTATCTGAAAACAACACCATCACCACACGAGTTAGAGGAGTTGAAATAAAACTAGGGGAAGAAGATGTCAATCTAGCCCTAGGTTTCAAAAATGTAGGGTACCCATTTACAAGATGACATAAGATTTCAAGAGGATTGAAGAAGATGCATCACAAGAAGAACCCCCTCGTGAAAGGCTACAAAAAAAGGAGTTCCCTCATGGGGTATGAATTTTTGGTGACATTATTGGGAAATGCATCTGCTACAAGTGCTCAGGTCATGACTCGGTAAATGAGGCTCAGCTTAATCTCATGACGGCTATGGTGTATGGTACTTAACTCAACTATGGGGTTGTAATGCTCGAGTGGATCGGCAAGTGGATTGTAAGCTCGAAGAAATCAAAGAGCACCCTGAAGATGCTGTATGGGAGGTTCATTAGCATCATTCTGCAATCTGCATTGGGTGACAAAATCGGGGATGATGAAGGAGAAGCCATCAACCCAAAATAGAAAAATGACCTGACAGTTGTTTAAAAAGCTGGGAAAAGAACCTACTTGAGTATATGAGAATGATATGAGAGTCCGGTGGGAGGCTGGGGAACAAAAGGCGAGGCTTTCGAGGAGGAATATACATTGTCAACGAAGTTGAAGAAGAAGGAGAAGCAGATAAGGAAGAACCCTCTGCTCTTGCCAGAAAAAGCAAAGGCAAGAGAAAGCTAAGGGCAAGACAAGTC
Source organism: Panax ginseng (assembly GCA_020205605.1). NCBI lineage: Eukaryota > Viridiplantae > Streptophyta > Magnoliopsida > Apiales > Araliaceae > Panax > Panax ginseng. Next base: position 25,971,943 of record CM035145.1, read on the forward strand.
GAAGAGCCTCAAGGATCTACAACTAACATTCTTGTAGAGTCCTCTGACATAGAGACTCTAAGAAGGCTAAGGAAGATGCAACAACAAGAAGAAGCTGAAGAGGATCAAGCCACCATTTCACAAATCTTAAAGAAGAACAAGACTGGTTATAAGTCCAAAAGACCAACAGTGTCTTCGATTGTAGAGACTCTGCTGTTCTCTGAAATCAGGCCAAGTGTGGCAGAAATGGAGGAAGCTGCTTCAAGGATAGTGGCTGATCAACGTGGCAAAACAAAGACTCAAGAGAGTCCAGAAGTGGTGACTAAAACAAACCAAATCAAAGAGAAAGTTGGTCAAGAAGTATATTCTTGAGAATGAAAAAAAATCTTGAAGAATGAAGCCAAAAGCATGGGCTGCAAAAGTAGAAGCGCCCCAAAAATCGAAGAGGAAAATGCTCCCGGTGAGGGGAGAACCACGAAATTCTCATGATTGAGTATACACCCGACTAAGGGGGAAGCTTCTCTTGCTTTCAAGAAGAGGTTCAATTTGAAAGAGACTTTTCGAACTTAGAAGAAGATTTACCAGCTGAAGGGGTGTTTCTAAACCTCCAAGAAGATGATCGTATTGAGGGGGAGCCTCATATTATCCCAATGGCTGAAGAAGAGGTCCTTTCTCAAGATGAAGATGAACCAATGTCAAACCTCCTAAAGGCCATTGAGATAATGGATTCTTCAGAATAAAACAAAGAAGAGAAAGAGGATGATGATGATGAGCTCGAAATAACGGGTGTAGGAAAAGATGGATACAGAAGCTATTTGTACAACCAAATGTTTTCTTACCTACCCATGATGGCATACCATCAAGCTCAAATTCTGAAATCATGGGATCACATGTTTTGGAGCTTGAGGAATATCCGGTGATCAGATTCGGCTCATGGATTTCGGGGGAAGTCATCTTCGCCAAAAAGGCGATTACTAACCATTCCTCATCAAAAGCCAAACCTGAGGTATTGACTATCCCTACAAGCTTTAGAGTTAATCACCTGTCATCATCTTCATTTAGCCATTTCTATGAATTTCTTAAATGGCTGGAAGTGACTCTCAACCCATTAAATCAGTTTCCAGTTGCAGAATCCTAAAATTCTGTAACTAAAGAACCAGAAGAAATCAACCTTACCCTACTCCCTCAAATAACCAACTCTACAATTCGGACTCTAGCCACATCGTAGAAGTCGAACATTGAAATCGTGAGAGTCACATATCTCGAGATGTCCAAACTCAAACCCTCCAAATTGATATACCATCCTCCTCATCACATGACTATTTCGGTCTTGATCTAGCGTTGTACAATTTGCAAGATCAATCTCCACCAAGAACCCCTCAAATGGACAATCTCCAATCAAATAATGATCTCCCGAGCACGCTTACAAAGGATGACTTAAAAAAAACCTCGAAGCGGATGATCAAGTCTATCGAAAGCAAGTCCGGAATCCCACTACGATCTCCTCGACATCCGCTTGAATCAAATGATAAAAGCTCTTAACAAATTCCTAGTACAATGAATAACGAGCTCACTACGAAGCTAAGGGAAATTATCAAAGATATTCTGAAGAGTATATCAGACAGAGATGAGATCCATTTCCAGGTTGCTGCCAAACAATGTGAGGCTATGCTTGAAATTTAGAAAAACCAAGATCGTCAACATCAAATTATGCTGGACAATATTCTCAACTTGAAAGCTTCTGTTTTTGACTTCCAGAAATCTTATGCCAATCAGGAGAAGCATAATGATATGATTCTAACAGTCCTCCAAAATAAAGAAGCTAGAGCTGACAAACAGATCAAGGAGAATAGGGAAGACATTGCTCAAACTCAAAGCCAACTAAATGAACTTGTCCAAGGGGTTAACAGGCTGTCTGCAGATATTCGTACCCTTGATGCTGACATAAAGGGGGAGAAAAATAAAGGGAAAGGAGATCAAGACGATCAAGGAAGGCAAGGAAGAGGCAGCGGAAAAGGAGGTCATGCAACTCAAGAAAGGGGGAGAAGTCAATTTCATGCTCAGACATCACGAAGTCCTCCTGCAAGACATCATCAGACTCAACGATCTGGTCAGTAGGAAATTGTCACAGCTATTCCTCTGAGTCATAAGGGGCCAACTCCTAGCTCACAAGACGTGTCTACGGTACGCATAAGAATGCCAATTGGAGATCCTGCATTCATGCGCATGAGACATGAAGAGAATCCGGTTCTAAGTCTAAAGCGCGGTGGAAGAGTTAGCAAGGAATGAAGAAGCTCTCAAAAAGGAAAAGAAGAAATTTGAGGAATATGCCAATCCTCCTCCACAGAAGAGACCAAGAAAATAGAGATAAGTTGAGAGTTTAATGTTTTATTGATGTAATGCTATATTGTAATATCTTCTGATCATCAATAAATTCATGCTTATTCTCTAGAAATTTCAATTGCTCACTGAAATACTAAGTCATGTTTAAATTTCCTGCAAATACATCTAATCACTAATAATCATGACAACAAATCTCCTTGGTTATGTCAACATCAAATAGGGGGAGAATGTTGGGAGAATGCATATTATGATTTAATGTTTTAATCGTGTGTTCATGATTATTTGTAAGGTCCTTAAATGAATATGTGTACAAGGACTTAGTGATAGATCAAAAGCCATTAGGTTGATCTAAGCTCTCAACGATGTATCATTACATTAAAGAATGTATAGATAGAAAAGATCAAAAGCTGTTAGGTTGATCTTAAGATGTAATAGATTAGTCTTGAAGAAATCATAGTGCATCAACTTGATCAACATTGCGCGAAGTCGAAGGCGAGAGAATGTAGAGCACGAAGATCGCGTGTGTGCCGCCTTGAATGAAACTCTTCGGACTTCGTAGAGTGGTCCTAACGAGTGCTGAGTTAACTCCACGATCGTAGTGTGCTGAAGGAAACATGAAGTTTAAAGTCAATGATCGTAGTGAGCTCTCGGGAACGTAGAGTCAATAACACGAGCAAGAGAAGATCGTAGGGTGCGAAGGATAAAGAGAAATTGTAGTGCTCTCGACTAATAGCATCGTAGTGTGCAAGTCAAAGACACTACGATCTAAATCGTAGAACATCACGATCCAAATCGTAGAGCATCATCTATCTAATGTCAGAAAACGTCGAGCCTTATAATCTGTGTTTTCCCAACAATTGAGAAATGGATCTCAGTCCCAGATTGTATGAAATATCCTTAGCATACAACAAAGAAGCGTATTGAAGAAGCTAAGGATAGTACTATAGATAAGAGGGACAAAACACCTTTTCAGGTGGTAGGTGAGAAAGCAGCCTGCAGTGTCAGGGGGCCAGAATGCAGAATTCAGAAGATGTGCAGAAATATCTCCATCACAGTACATAAAGTTTAGATGCATTTAATGTCACAATGGATGGATCCAACGGATAGTTTTCAACATCACATATATACAGATCAGACAGATGAGAGAGAAGCAAGCAAGCAATCAAACATTCAACGTGAAGAATTCTCTAAGGCTCAACTCTACGATCCGAGAAATATCAAAGCTTGCTTTCATTACTCGGTTCTTAACGAACGGTGCTTACGAAGAATCGAGTAGCAATCTTCAAGAACGTAACAACAACCATCAATCAACTGAAGAAGAGTACCAAGTCTGCTGGACTTGAAGAGTTCAAGATTGAACTAGAAGAAGTTTCTAGACTGCTGGTCTAGAAGGAATCTGAGTGATTCAGAAGATTGTAAAAGACATCCTTAGTGGATATCCTACTCGTTGAGTAGAAGAGTGGACTAGGAGCTTTAAGTGCTCTGAACCACTTAAAAACAACTGTGTCGTTTATATTCATGCTATAACTGCTATAAATGCTATATCTGCTATAACTGTCTTATTCGCTCATAACTCCATTGCTTGTTAAAGAAGATTAAAACAAATACTAATTCTGCAAAGTTTAAATCATTATCTAAGAACTAGTTAAAACGAAAAGATTTTCATATATCTATCCAACCCCCCCTTCTAGATAACTTGTGCCTACTAGGAACTAACAGATGTCTTTGTTATTGTCTTATGAGTGTCTTGGTTACTGTCTAATGATGTCTTGGTTACTGTCTTATGATGTCTTGGTTACTGTCTTATGAGTGTCTTGATTACTGTCTTATGATGTCTTAATTCTTTGTCTTTATGATGTTTTAGTTCTTGTCTAATCTCTTGTCTTGGTTCTTTGTATTATGTGTGTCTTGTTTACTGTCTAATGATGTCTTGGTTACTGTCTAATGATGTCTTGGTTACAATCTTATGATGTCTTGGTTACTGTCTAATGATGTTTTGGTTACTGTGTAACCAATATATTGTCTAAAGTGTATTAGTTCTTTGTCTGACATTGTATTAGTTCTTTGTATAATCTTTGAATGGGTTATTGACTAATGCTATTTTAGTTCTTGCATAATATTTTCGACTAATGATTGGTAAGCACATGGTTGGTAACCAATGTATTAGGCGATAACAAAGATGTTAGATGAAGGTAACCAAGATGACATTAATAAGTAACCAATTTACATTGGTTACCTTCTTGCTGACATGATGTTTCTTGTATAATCTTTGTCTTGATTCTTTGTCTAACTATTATATTGTGTAATCTTTGTCTTGGTTACTATATTATGTGTGTCTTGTTTCTTTGTCTAATGATGTCTTGGTTCTTTGTCTTATAATGTCTTGAATTCTTATCTAATGATGTTTTAGTTCTTTGTCTCAACCAATATATTGTCTAAAAGTCGTATTAGTTCTTGTATAATCTTTGAATGGGTTCTTGACTAATCTTTGTTTTAGTTCTTGCATAATATTTCGACTAATAATTGGTAAGCACATGGTTGGTAACCAATGTATTAAGCGATAACCAACATGTTGCATGAAGATAACCAAGACAACATTAATAAGTAACCAATTTACATTAGTTACCTTTTTTGCAACATGATGTTTCTTGTATAATCTTGTCTTGGTTCTTGTCTAATGATTTATTGGTTGCTGTCTAACTATTATATTGTGTAATGTTATCTTCGTTACTGTCTAATGCTGGATTGGTTATTGATTAACGATGTTTTGTTTAATGACTAAAGCTATATTGGTTACTTGTCTATTTTGTTTTGGTTTCTTATCATATGATTGGTTGGTTAACTTTGTAAATCGATTTTGTTTACTTGCGGTTATGGGATCTTTATTATGAGGAATGGAGCAGAAAATTCACCGGAAAAGTGATATATTGGTGCGACATGGAAGTCCCCAGTATCATTGCAAATAAATTGAATAAAAGTCAGCTGGATAAATTTAAGGCAACATGTTTTGGGAATTTTCTTGAGTTTGGTGAGCACCAAATGTATTCCCAAATTATTCACCACGCTCTTGTGAGGAGGTTCACCGAGAGGATACGGTGAAATGTGGTTTTTGTTCGGAGAGAAAAGGGTCAGGTTCGGTTTGCCTGAGTTTTGTATGATATCTGGGTTGAGATGGAAAGGTGAGGATGGTATAACTCCATATAAAGGTATGTAGAATATGCTTATTGGTAAGTTTTTTGGTGACGAAGCTGTGACACGTAGTAGTATAGGTAGGATATATATGAAGGCAGTTTTTGATGATGATGACGAAGCTATTAAGATGTCTATGATATTTTTGGTCTTTAATTTCATTATGTGCACATTTTCTGAAAATTACGTTGATGGGGCAATGGTTAATTTTTTGTGTTACGGCGATGTTAGTAGTTTTCCTTGGGGGAAAGTTGCTTTTGAGATGACAAAGTACTCTTTGTCTAATGCTTTGAAGGGGCTTTATAGGAAAGAAAAGAATGGTGTTTAAACATACAATTTTTTACATAGATCATTACACCAAACTGCAAGTTGAATAGGCTTAGTATGTATTCCAAGTTTTTATGTTTGAAACTATTAGACATTCAAAAAGTGGGTATATATGTAATGACAAGACATCAAATCGGATGTCCGTTTATTTAGATGGAAGGAGTTAATGAAGCCGCTTTCTAATGACAAGTTGAATGAATTAGTTTTTGTTAGAGACGGTATGTTGTTTTACCTTTAGTTATATACTTGATAAATGAAAATATTATATGAAGTTTACTATCAACAAAGTAGTTAGTTACCTTTATATACACGTTTGATTCTTGATTATTTTATATGCATGTTAATAATAACAATGTTTTGGTTACTTGAATATTCAAATCTGAGTTCTTGATTAGATTACATTCAAAGTTACTAATGACATTGTTGTTGGTTACCCGAATATACACATTTGGTTACATTTATACATTTAGTTGGTTACTACTTATTATATATTTGGTTACTGTATATATGTATTTAGTTCTTGATTATGTTTTATGATTCCTTATTTCTTTGTTTATTTCAATGTAATTGTACATTGTTTGTTAGATGATATACTAAAGTATACTTATTATTTTCAAATTTGAGGATAAGCGGTTTGATTCCCCAGTAGAAGAAAGAAAGACGATTTGGGCGGTTTTCACTTTTTAATGGGAAGGATGGTGACAAGAAAGTAGACAAAAAGTGAAGGAAAACAACATTGGTGTTGATGTATCTGTTGTGAAAGAGGCAATTAATGTACGGTCTAAGGCCGTTGGAGAAGAAAGTGTCCGAATTGAAGAAAGAAGTTTACGAATTGAAAAAAGAATTTGGAAAGTTCATGAATCGATATTAAAGATGAAATCGACTTTTACATGTCCGATTATACGAGGACCTTAGGTCCATTATTAGAGATGAGTTACGTGCTATCAAAGACGTGGGGGACAAAAAGCTTGATGATGATTCTGATGATGACGATTCTGACAATGTTGGTGATGATGATGATGATGATGATGATGATGATGATGATGATGATGATGATGATGATGATGAAGGTGATGAAGGTTATGAAGGCGGTGAAGGTGGTGAAGGTGATGAAGCTGATGATGATCTTTGGCGATGGCGTTCTTGATGAGAATCTTTGATGTCATGGTGGAGGAGGTCCATGTTGATGAGGATGTTGATTATGGTTCAAAAGTGAATAAGAATAATGATGGTGATGATGTGTTGGATGAAGTTGAGAAGAAGGGTGGGAATGAAATTGAATTGGGTAATGAAGTTGGTGATGATATGTCAATATTCGTGGAGAAGAATGATGTGAATGTAATTGAGATTGCTAATGAAGTTGAACGTGCTGTTATGGTTGAAGAACCCGATGAAAAAAAAAAATAATGATGATGAAGAAGATGTCAAGGTTAGACATATTTGTTTATTTTGTTATGTAATATATGTCTTTTGTTTTAATTATTAAATGGTTCTTTATTTTGCTTGTGATTGACAATAATAATGACATGAGTCTTTTGACATATTAAGCCCGATATCTTTGGGAAAGAGATTGTTGTGTATGATCTTTGATAAGGTTAGTGTTATAATTATGGGCCATCATTTATTTAAATGTTATTTATGTTTTGGTTACCATTATATAGTAAATTGGTTACTATGATATTGTGTTTTGGTTACCATTATATTGTGATTTGGCTACTATTATATTATGATTTGGTTACTAGTTTATGTTATTCAGATTACTAATATAACATGTTCATTTTAGTTTGTTGGTTGTTGTACAATCAGTTGGTTACTAGTTTATGTTATTCAGGTTACTAATCGTATATATTACCTTTTATGTCAACTTGAAAAAGGGGAGAAAGGTGAGGTGAAAGCGGTATGCTCTTGATTTTATGGTTCTCACCACACAGGACATAGCTAAGTGTGATGAGTTGGAGAAGAGTGTCCACAAAGCCGGTGGTAGACCTGTACGTGAACCTGCAAAGAGTGCCATTTTACGGTCTCCATATACTCTGCAGCGGCGTTCGGATCTATTTGGTTCATCATCTCTTGTGTAGTGGGTCTTTCTTAGTCAAACACTTGCACGTTTAAGTGCATTCCCCAAATCATGCATGGAGATGCCCTCAAAATTTGAAGAGGCATTGTTTGAAGAATGGTTCAAAATTGGAATAAACAACAGAAAAAGGTTTGTTTTTTGTTGTTAACAATGCTATAGTTTTTTATGAAACAAATAAGTTTGTATTATTGTAGTAACATATGGTTAATATTAAATAAATGTTATGGTTACTATTATTTTATATTCTGGTTACTATTAGATTATGTTTTGGTTACCTAGTAGTTATGTTTGATTCTTATGTGATTATGGTTTGGTTACCAGATTAATGTTTAAAATCAAGTTATTGATTAGTTCTTCGATTTTGGTATGTTGTTTTGTTCTTTGCCTAATGATGTATTGATTCTTTTGTCGAATGTTGTATTGGTTAATGTGTAACATTACATTTAGTTCTTGTATAATAATTAATTGTTTCTTGTTAATCTTTGTTTTAGTTCTTGCATAATATTAAATATTTAATAAATGTTAATATTAAATAAATGTTATGGTTACTATTACTTTATATTACGTTAATATTAGTTTATGTTTTGGTTACTTATTAGTTATGTATTAATTCTTATTTGATTATGGTTATGATTTTAATATATTTGTTGGTTAGGCAGTCTTGTTTTAAAATTAAGTTGGTTGATTAGTATGTTAATTATAGAGCGTGCAAGTTTGATTTGTAGTAGTGTGTATATTAATACGGTAATTGTTAATGTTAGTGTTGTAAGACCCCAACTTATTATTAATGAAATTTATTTTCCTCTATTTATTATTTTGAAATAGTAAGGGTTGATTTGATTAATGTGGATAGTTATGGGTAAAATACGCAAATATTTCAAAATAAGCAAGTGGTTATAAAATATTCATTGTTGTGGGGAATATTAAATGCGATGGCATGCGACCATGTGTGGCCCCATAACATGAAAGCGATTGGATGAAGAAAGCGACAAATATAAGTTGTTTAAAAATAACAGCGTAGTTATTCACAATTATCTTGTTAAAATACTAAATTGGTTAAACACACGAAGACACGGTATTGTACCAATTATTGATTCTTACGTAAGAAGGCTACTTCAATAATTGTTACTGATAATTATTATTCGATATTTTATTTTATTGATTCAATAATTGTTGTGTTGATATTTTATATTCTTGTTGTTTTGATAATTGTCACTACTACGGTATTTTTCATTATCGAAGCAATAATTCATATTATCTGAATAATATTATTGGATAACATTATTGGCAATGTCTAGAAAGTTACATCAAGGAGAGGTTTGGTCACCTAATTGCTTGCAGAGTAAGAAGAAATTCTTATTGGAAAGCCCCCTCTTTCCTAGGAACTATCTGGTTGTTAATATTGTGATTCTGTAATATTATTTGTGAATAATTAATTATTGATTCATATGATGAGGAAAATATTGATTTTATGTGGATATAGATTGAGAAAATTTTTAATGTGACAATTGTTGAAAATTAAAATTTTATCTTTTTCTGATAAAATAATTCATTTAAATATATTATTATATTTTTAATAATATAATAATGGTGATATTTTAACAATGAATGTGTGATATATGAGTATATGAGGAGAAAGAGTATTTTTGTTGCAATAAATGTTTAAAACATGTTAAACATGTCGGTGGACCCCATTTCTTGACTGAAATTTGATTATAGCCTGTAAAATCGCCCGTTTATGGATTTCGGTCAATTTTTGTTTGGAATTTGAAAAAACTTTCTTCTGTAAAGTTGTAGAGAATTGAATTTCCTATAAAAACTCGCGAGATTCAAATTTTCTGACAAAAGGGCTATTTATTGTGAATTATTGAAGTTCCGAAGCTCCGAATTAATTGATTTTTGAAAGTTTAAATTATTTTAAATTAGAAAAATGTTTTTTTTGTTGTTAGTCTTGTGTAGTGGGCTGGTTGGTGGCTGATGTTGGGAAAATTAAGTGTGCGTTGGAAAAATATATATATATATATATTATTAATTTATTAAATTTTCTACTTTGGTGTTACAAACATTTTCCTATAAATAGGTGCTTAGGTTAGAATTGAAAATCACACCGTAAGCTGAAGTTTCTCTCTCTATATTATCGGCGTATTCTTGTGAGTATTTTGAGTATACTTTGAGTATTGCTATACTGTGCTGCAAAGTTCAAGTCATGCTTTATATCCAGGTTTCAATTAGAAGTACTTTTTCTTTCGAGGTAAATGATATTATATTTTTTCAGTAATGATATTATTTCTTCAATATCATTATCTTTGAAATATTGATCTGAAGTTTTTATCAAATTTGGAATTTTTGGTGTGTGAGTTACTTATTCACGATATCACAGACTTTATTCACGATATCAACTTATTCACGAATACGACCTTTATTCATCGAAAAAATAAAATTTTCCTTTTCGTCTAAAATATCTATTGTGGATACTAGCTTTGATTGTATCCATGTTTTGATCATTCTTGAATTTTACACCACTATGATTATTTTTGAGGTATTTTTGGACGTGGATAAAACAAAGTACGAATCCTTAATCCTTAATCCTTGTCATTTTGTTTCACTGGATTCGTTTCTTAAAAAAAAAATATTTTTCATCATCCTCAGTCCTAAATGATGATATAATTGAATATCTTTGGCCCTGTAGTGCAAAGATGAATGATTTTTATTAATATCTTTGGCCCGGTAGTGCAAAGATGAGCGGTGTTTAGATGAACATGACCCGGTGATGAATATTTTTTGGCTGTAGTGCAAAGATGAATATTTGATTCCAGATATATATTGATTGAGGTTCTGAGGATAAAAGATAGGCGATGAACTTTTAAATTCATACATAGAAGATAGTAGTTTGCATTTTCTACTTAACTCTTCTAATGAATTATTATTTCCGCTGCGAATATTGATTTAAAACTTGTTGTCTATTGTATTATATTAGATTTTTTCCTGTTGAAGACTAATGATAATTTGTTGTATATTATCTTAGTCATAATATTCTTCTTCGGGCTAGTTGAGCTCACCCTTTTCCTTTTTATTCCATTTTTTTCTTCTCGGGGAGGCGAGAATATAAGCGAAAATTTAGTCGGGGGTATTGAATGAAGGTTCTAGGAGAGTTTTTAGTAGTCCTCACCATTTTTGTAAAATAATGTATCAATAATTATGATGAGGATTTATTTGTATGTGGATATTGTCTAGATGGCAATATCTCGTATTTAAACTCACAGTTTATGTGTTGTAATAATAAAGTTGTAGTTAATTACATACCATGTATTTGACAACTCGGAATGGGTGATGTATACCTATTTTGGGGGCGTCACGGTTGGTATCGAGCTTAGGATATGATCTCGGCGGAGATCGGGGAATAAAACTAGGAGGGAGAGGCGAGTAAATCCTTCATTAGTGTGTCCTACCTAAGCTTATTTGTTAGTTGGTCGAGTATATAGGGATATTATGTGATATATTGATTTCCTTAATTAACCCTTGTTTTATGGCGAAGATTTGAGAATGTCGATTGAGAATATTAAAAGTGGAAATGAGAGCCGTGGAGACGCCTGACTCACCAACGAGGAGAGCGTGAAACAGTGGCAATGTTCCTCTTGTGAACAACACCACCGGCGAGATGATGAGCGAGGGATGTTTAGAAGCTTTTTGATTCATGCAAAATCAGACGAGGAGACTCGTGTTCAAAATACAGGAGGAAATGATAGCAATTCACGGGTTGTCACAGCCAAATAGTTCAAAGAGTTGGGACCACCAGAATTTAAGGGAAAGCCAGATCCGATCATGGCGGAAACATGGGTCAAGCAAATTACCAAGATATTCGATGTCTTGGGATGCACGGAGGAATAGAAGGTTCCATTCGCCACCTTTATGTTCCGTGATGAGGCAGACTACTGGTGGGAGTCTGTGAAGCGTACCCATCCAGCCGCACTCAACATGTCTTAGGAGACATTTCAGAAACTATTTAATGACAAATACTTTCCTGAAAGTGTTCGTCATATGAAGGAAGTGGAGTTTATTAGACTGGAGCAGAACAACATGACGATATCTCAGTACGAGGCGAAGTTTGCAGAGTTATCCAGGTTTGCACTTCATTTGGTAGAGAATGAGGAACGTATGACGCGGATGTTTCTTAGAGGTTTGAAACCCGGGATACGTCAAGATCTCATTTCTCATAAATTTTCTCTCTACTTTCGGATGTTGTAAGCAAGGGCTCAATTATTAGAGCAAGATAACGAGTACGGTTTCATTGAGGGACCACAACCAGGATCATCTAGGAGATGGCGATCAACAAAACAACGATAACCCCACGGAGAAAAAAAAAGACGGACAAAAATGGTAAACCCTACTGGTGGTAATCATGGCCATGAGAATAGAAAAAGCGAATCGGGAGGAGATTTTAAAAAGGAGATTCAACAACGATAATGTGAAAATGGCGCACCAAAGAAGAATCGGTTCCAAAGAGGAGGAGCGACCACCGATCGTATGCTACAAATGCGGAAAAGAGGACATATCATCCAAAGCGCCACAATTCAAGGTATGCTATAATTGTAGAAAGGAAGGACATATCGCTTCCGGATTATACGATAGCGAAACCTAGTTCAGTGGGGACGGTGACTCAAAAGATTGTCCCCGAGAAAAGTCAAAGTCAGCGGTGCCTGGAAGAAGCGTTTGTTGTGGTGGTCAAAATCGAGAACCCAAGCGAGGTGATCACGGGTAAGCTAATCATAAATTCTTGTGAAGTTTATACTTTACTAGATACCGGTGCTACCCATTCATTTATCTATCCTACTTGTGCTCAACGTTTAAATTTGACTTCGGAAAAATTAGACTTTGACCTATCTGTGGAAACTCCGTTAGGAGGAACTTTCATCACATCCATTGTTTATAAATCTTGTTTGATTCAAGTTGGCACCATCACCTTACCTATTAACCTTATCTCTTTAAAGATACTTGTTTTTGATGTGATTTTAGGGATTGATTGGTTAACTACTCATCATGCCAAAATTGATTGTTTTTGTAAGGTTGTTAGTTTTCATATTCCTAACCAACTTGTTGTTCGAATTCAAGCAACTAAACCATTAAAATCAATCACTGTCATATCTAATCATAAAGCTATTCGTTTATTGAAAAACGGATGTCAAACTTTCTTAGCCGATGTTATGGATTTGAATAAAGACACGTCAAATTTGAATAATATTCTGTTATTATTGACTTTCCGACGTATTTCTGAAGAACTTCCCGGTCTACCCCGTAAGCGTGAAGTTGAATTCTTTATTGACCTTGAACACGGTACAAAGCTCATTTCTAAAACCCCATATCGAATGGCTCTATTGAACTTCGAGGAGTTAAAGGTCCAACTACGGAGTTTTTGGACATCGGTTTCATTCGTCTCTAGTACATCTCCTTGGGGTGCTCTGTTTTATTTGTAAAAGAAAAAGGCGGGAGTATGCGATTTTGTATTGATTATCGGGAATTGAACCATGTCACTATCAAGAATAGGTATCCGCTACCTCGTATTGATGACTGTTTGACCGATTTGCAAGGAGCACAAATCTTTTAAAAATCGATCTTCATTCGGATATCATCGGTGAAGATTAGGCGAGGATATTCAAAGGCGCCTTTAGAACTCGAGACGAGCATTATGAATTCTAGTCATGTCTTTTGGATTGACTAATGCTCCTACTTGGCTTTCATGGATATGATGAACCGAGTATTCAAGGAATATTTGGATCGGTTTGTTGTTGTCTTTATTGATGACATCCTCATATATTCCAAAAGTCGTGAAGATCATGAGCACCATTTGAAATTTGGTACTACAAAGGCTTCGTGAAAACAAGTTATATGCCAAGTTAAAAAAATGCGAGTTCTGGCTTGAGGAAGTAGCATTTCTTGGGCACGTGGTGTCAAAATATGGAGTATCTGTTGACCTGGCAAAGATTGAAGCAATACAAAGTTGGGAGCAACAGAAGACGGTGACTTAAGTACGTAGCTTTCTGGGCTTAGCTGGTTATTATCGGAGATTCGTGGAAGGGTTTTCTCGAATCGCTACTCAGATTAACTTCAGTTGACTCGGAAGGATACAAAATTCATTTGGGAGCGAGGAATACGAGAAGAGTTTTCAAGAGCTTAAGAGGAGACTTATTTTAAGACACTGTCTTAACAATACCATCCTGGTTCGGATGGATTTGTTATCTACAACGATGCTTCGTGCAAAGGGTTAGGATGTGTTCTCATGCAACGTGGGAAAGTCATAGCCTATGCCTCGCGACAACTTAAAGAATATGAGAGGAATTATCCTACTCATGATCTAGAGTTAGCAATGATCGTTTTCGTATTAAAGATCCGGAGGCACTATCTATCTGGGAGAAAGTGGAGATATATTCGGACCATAAAAGCCTCAAATATTTCTTCACTCAAAAAGAACTCAATATGTGGCAGCGACGTTGGCTCGAGCTATTGAAAGATTACGTCCACACTATTCAATACCATCCTCGAAAAGCGAACGTGGTAGCTGACGCATTGAGTAGAAGATCATGCTGAAGGAGCGAGTGCGATGTTGTTAACACAAAGGCCCATTTTGTGTGATTTACAAAAGATGAGAATAGAATTCAAGACTCCGGGGACTCATGCAATGATGTCAAGTTTACGTATAGAACCAACTTTAATTGAGAAAGTTAAAGTCGCTTTCAAGCCACCAAACCCGGAAATGATGATTATGAAGAAGAAAGTACAAGAAGGTCTATTATTAGGGCGAGAATTGATGATGAAGGAATACTTGAGTCCACTCCAGACTTTGTGTTCCTAACGACTCTGAATTGAAGTACAAGATCATGATGGAGGCACACAATACACCATTTGTAATCCATCCTGGAAGTACCAAAATGTATCGTGATCTTAGACATACATTTTGGTGGAACAATATGAAGAGAGAGATTGCAAAGTTTATCTCGATGTGTTTAACTTGTCAACGTATAAAGGCGGAGCATCTAGTACCTAAGGGTCCGTTGCAACCACTTGAGATTTTGAAATGGAAGTGGGAACACGTTACCATGGATTTCGTTACGGGTCTTCCTACGGTTTCTCAAGGCATCAATGCTATTTGGGTTATTGTTGATAGATTAACCAAGTCTGCTCATTTCTTGCCGATACGGGAGACTTATTCCTTGAACGTCTTGCTCAAATGTGACGTAAATGAGATTGTGAGATTGCATGGCATGCCCAGTATCCATAGTTTCAAATCGTGACCCAAGATTCACTTCAAGATTTTGGGTTAGCTTTGCAAAAAGCTATGGAGTACGGATTTCTGATTCGATTCAAGCATACCATCCTCAAACCAGACGGACAATCGAGAGGACTATTCAAACTCTTGAAGATCTATTAAGACTCGTGTCCTAGACTTCAAGAGGCGGTTGTGATAAGTATTTACCATTGGTGGAATTCTCCTACAAAAGCAGTTATCGAGCAAGTATAGGTGTGGCTCCATTTGAAGCATTATATGGACGAAAATGTCATTTCTCGGTATGTTGGGACGAGGTGGGTGAAGCAACATTGTTGGGACCCCGAGTTGAGTACGTATGACTACGGAAAAGATCCAAATGATTCAACAACGATACAAAGCGGCACAAGATCGACAAAAGAGTTATGCGGATCTTCATCGAAAGGACGTAGAATTTAGTATAGGGGATCATGTGTATTGTTGCGAGTTGCTTCTATGGAAGGAGTTACAAGATTTGGGAAGAGAGGAAAGCTCAATCCACGATTTATTAGTCCATTTCAAATTCTTGACCGAAAGTAGGAAATGTAGCCTATAGACTCACGTTACTCTCCGAGTATGTCTCGTGTTCATAATGTGTTTCACATATCTGTACTTCGTAAATATGTGAAAGACCCGAACCACGTTATAGAGTTAGAACCGGACGAGATAGCCCAAGACTTAACGTACGAAGAGGTACCTGTCAAGATCTTGGATAGGAAGGAGCATGTCCTACACGCGACAAAGGTCATACCACAAGTTAAAGTTTTGTGGAGGAATCATCTTTATAGAGGAGATGACACGGGAGTTGGAAGCGAAAATGAAAGCGAGGTATCCTCACCTTTTCGAAACACCAGGTACGACGTCAATTTCGAGGACGAAATTTCATAAGGAGGGGAGGTTGTAAGACCCCAACTTATTATTAATGAAATTTATTTTCCTCTATTTATTATTTTGAAATAGTAAGGGTTGATTTGATTAATGTGGATAGTTATGGGTAAAATACACAAATATTTCAAAATAAGCGAAAGTGGTTATAAAATATTCATTGTTGTTTCGGGAATATTCGTTTGGTCGTGGAATATTAGATCGCTTTGTGGGGAATATTAAATGCGATGGCGCTTGACCGTGTGTGGGCCCATAATGAAAAGCGATTGGATGAAGAAAGCGACAAATATAAGTTGTTTAAAAATAAGCAGTAGTAGTTATCAATTATCTTGTTAAAATACTCGGTGGTTAAAACACGAAGACACTGCACGGTATTGCACCAATTATTGATTCTTACGTGAAGGCACTACTCAATAATTATTACGAATAATTCTTGTTAAAGATTTTATTTTATTGATTCAATAATTCTTTGTGTTGATATTTTATATTACTTGTTGTTTTGATAATTGTCACTACACGTAATTTTCATTATCGAAGCAATAATTCATATTATCTGAATAATATTATTGGATAACATTATTGGCAATGTCTAAAAAGTTACATCTCAAGGAGAGGTTTGGTCACTTAATCATGGCCAAGAAGAAGAAATTCTTATTGGAAAGCCCCTCTTTCCAGGAGGCTATGCGGTTGTTAATATTGTGATTACATAATATTATTTGTGAATAATTAATTATTGATTCATATGATGAGGAAAATATTGATTTTATGTGGATATAGATTGAGAAAATTTTTAATGTGACAATTGTTGAAAATTAAAATTTTATCTTTTTCGATAAAATAATTCATTTAAATATATTATTATATTTTAATAATATAATAATTGTGATATTTTACAATGAATGTGTGATATATGAGTATACCAGGAGAAAGAGTATTTTGTTGCAATAAATGTTTAAAACATGTGAAACATGTCAATGGGACCCATTTCTTGAATTGAAATTTGATTATAGCTTTGTAAAATCGCTGCGTTTATGGATTTGGTCAATTTTTGTTTGGAATTTGAAAAACTTTCTTCTGTAAAGTTGTAGAGAATTGAATTTCCTATAAAAACTCATGAGATTTGAATTTTCTCGACAAAAGGGCTATTTATTGTGAATTATTGAAGTTCCGAAGCTCCGAATTAATTGATTTTTGAAAGTTTAAATTATTTTAAATTAGAAAAACGTTTTTTTTGTTGTTAGTCTTGTGTAGTGGGCTGGTTGGTGGCTGATGTTGGGAAAATTAAGTGTGCGTTGGAAATATATATATATATATATATATTATTAATTTATTAAATTTTCTACTTTGGTGTTCTAAACATTTTCCTATAAATAGGGTGCTTAGGTTAGAATTGAAAATCACACCAGAAACTGAAGTTTTCTCTCTCTATATTATCGAGCGTATTCTTGTGAGTGTTTTGAGTATACTTTGAGTATTGCTATATCGGTGCAAGTTCAAGTCATAGCTTTATATCAGGTGTTTCATTTAAGTACTTTCTCTTTCGAGGTAAATGATATTATATTTTTTCAGTAATGATATTATTTCTTCAATATCATTATCTTTGAAATATTGATCTGAAGTTTTATCAAATTTGGAATTTTTGGTGTCGGAGTTACTTATTCACGTGATATCGGCATTATTCACGTATACAACACTATTCACGAATCGACCTTTATTCATCGAAAAATAAAAATTTTCCTTTTCGCCGTCTAAAATATCTATTGTGGATACTAGCTTTGATTGTATCCATGTTTTGATCATTCTTGAATTTTACACCACTATGATTATTTTTGAGGTATTTTTGGACGTGGATAAAACAAAGTACGAATCCTTAATCCTTAATCCTTGTCATTTTGTTTCTTTGGATTCGTTTCTTTAAAAAAAATATTTTCATCATCCTCGGTCCTAAATGATGATATAATTGAATATATTTGGCAGAGTAGTGCAAAGATGAATGATTTTGATGAATATCTTTGGCCCGTAGTGCAAAAGATGAGCAGTGTTTAGATGAACATGATTAAGTGATGAATATCTTTGGCTGTGTAGTGCAAAGATGAATATTTGATTCAGATATATATTGATTGATTGAGTTACGGGGATAAAAGATGAGCGATGAACTTTTAAATTCATACATGAAGATAGTAGTTTGTATTTTCTACTTAACTCTTCTAATGAATTATTATTTCAGCTGCGAATATTGATTTAAAACTTGTTGTCTATTGTATTCTATTAGATTTTTTTTCCTGTTGAAGACTAATGATAATTTGTTGTATATTATCTTAGTCATAATATTCTTCTTGGGCTAGTTGAGCTCACCCTCCTTTTTGTTCCATTTTTTCTTCTCGGGAGGTGAGAATATAGCGAGTGCAGAGTGGGGTATGGAATGAAGGTTCTAGAGAGAGTTGTTTAGTAGTCCTCACCATTTTGTAAAATAATGTATCAATAAATGTGATGAGGATTTATTTGAGTATAGATATTGTCTGTAAGATAATATTTGTATTCAAACTCACGCTTTTCTTGTTGTAATAATAAAGTTGTAGTTGTTTACGCATGCCATGTATTGACATCTCAAAATGGGTGATGTATACCTATTTTGGGGGCGTCATGGTTGGTATCAGAGCTTAGGGATATGATCTCTGGCGGAGATCGGAGAATAGGACTAGGAGGGAGAGAGGCGAGTAAATCTTTTCGCTAGTGTGTCCTACCTAAGCTTATTTGTTAGTTGGTCGTATATAGGGATATTATGTGATATATTGATTTCCTTAATTAACCCTTGTTTTATGACAGTATTTGAGAATGTCGACTGAGAATATTAGCAGTGAAGTAAATGAGACCATGGAGACGCCTATACTCACCAACGAGGAAATTTACGCCTATACTCACCACCGCCAGGGGGGGAAACCCCCCGTCGTAGCGCACGATGGTCGTGTCCCCTATATTTTATATATAGTTTTCTTTAATTATATATAAATTGTTATGTGCTTATTGTGATATGCATGGTGCATGATTATGGCCTTTTGACCCATAGGTTAGTGGTTTTGGTTTTGAAATACTACTCGCATGTCGTGCCTTCTATAAATTCTAATGTAATATTCTCTTCTCATCTAAATCCCTCGAATGTAACTCGAGGTTTCTTTATGTCATGTAATAATCAGTAATTGATGAAGATGTCAAGATGGAGAACACAATGGAAAGATGATGATGGAGAGGAGGCGCATCTTAGAGGAAGATCCAAGGAAGTTATTTATTTTAAGATCTTTTACCACCTTAGATTGACCTTCAATCTTTCATTAGCTTGAAAAGATTGATAATTGGATTGGGCCATAATCATGACACATTTAATTTTGCACTTTATTTATGCTTGTATGTGATATGATATGATTAATAATGTGCATGCTTAACAAGATTAAAATTGGTGAGATCTAAATTAATAAAATCCTCATTAAATTATTAAGTCTAAATCGGATGTCTTCCAATGAATAACACTCATCAAGACCTTGATCAATAGATGTAGGTTTGCCAAAAGCAAAGTACTCTATTTATCTAGGTAAGATGCGATAGGATAATTGTGATATCCAAACTATTAAAATCATTGGGCTGAAACTTAACTAAGTTATCTCAATAAGATTGTGGACTTAGAGGCATAGAGTTTGGTTGGTACCATTAGATGGACTAGAAACAAATTTTGTTTACCAAACTATCAGGAGTTATATATGATATAATTGACAAAGGGTTGTCTACCTAAATAATTATGTTTTGAGAGAATAGCCAAAGCTAACTTAAGGCATAATGAAATATGGATCTTGGCTCACTAGAAAGATTTAATAGAAAATGCTTTTTAGAATTAATGGTGAGGGCTATTAATTTGAATAAAATAGTGGGAGGTATATTTTGAATGTACTATTATCAATTATATAATATCAACTCAGTAATTTGACTTATTATTGTTGCACTTATAAATTGTAGATATCAAATGGCAAACAACAACAACACAAATAGTCTTTCATTACGATCGATCCTTGAAAAGGACAAGCTAAGTGGAATTAATTTCCTTGACCGGCATAGGAACTTGAGGATTGTCCTCAAACAAGAAGCGTAAGCTATATGTCCTGATGGGCCCATTCTGCAAAGACCACCGGCCATCGCACACGCGTCGGAGCATAATGCTTACAAGAAGCATCAAGATGATGCTCTGGATGTGAGTTGTGTCATGCTAAGAACCATGAACGCCGAGCTTGAAGCAACATGAGTTGATGGATGCTTATGAGATGATCGAGCATCTCAAGAAATTGTTCGAAGGGCATGCTCGAGAGAGAGGTATGATACAAGCAAGGCGTATCATCAACTTTGCAAAATGGGTGAACGTGATCCAGTTGGTCCACATGTGCTAAAAATGATTGGGTATATTGAGTACCTTGATAGGTTGGGTTTTCCAATCACTCAGGAAGCCCAAACCGACCTTGTTTTTGCAATCTTGAACAGCAGACTACTCTCAATTTGTTATGAACTATCTTATGAATGAAATTGAGAAACCCTCATCTTGAGTTGTTGAGCATGTTAAGAACCGCCGAGAACAACATGAAAAAAGGCAGGACCCGCTCCCATAATGATGGTGCAAAAAGGGAATGCTAAGGGGAAATTGGAAAGGGAAGAAGAAGATAGGATCTAAATCTTTTGCCAAACCCAATTCCAAAACCAAACAGCTTTAAAACCTAAAGGTGGGGTGGCTAAGGAAGGTGAATGTCACTTACATGGGAAAACACGAGACCTTTGGAAAAGGAAATCGCTCATGCTTATCCGGAAGAAGTGAAGAAAAAAAAAGGAAACGACTTTCGATTCGGTATATATGTTATAGAAGTCAACTTGTCTACTTCTACATCATGGGTATTGGATTTGGATGTGGTTCTCACATTTGTGTCAATGTGAGGGGGCTCAGAAGGAGTAGAACTTTAAGAAAAGAGAGGTTGACCCTACGAGTTGGAAATAGAGCAAAAGTTCTTTGACCTTTGGTAGTAGGAACTTATCATTTATCTTTGCCCTTTGGGCTAGTTTTAGAATTAGAAGATTGTTATTTTGTGCTTCTTTATAAGCAAAAACATTATTTCATTTCTTGTTTGGACAAGAAAGGTTTTTCATTTATAATATAGAACAATCGTTGTTTGTTTTACTTAAATGATATTTGTTATGGTGGTGTTGCACAATTGTTTAACGGTCTCTATATTCTTGATTTAGAAATGCCTATCTATAACATAAATACAAAAGCGATTTAAATCAAATGATTCAAATCCGATATATCTACGGCATCGTCGTTTAGGCCATATAAATGAGAAACGATATCCAAACTCCATAAAGATGGGTTCTTGGATTCATTTGATTTTGAATCATATGAGAAATGCGAGTCTTGTTTATTAGGCAAGATGACTAAAGCCCCTTTCACTTTGGACACGATTGAGCCAAGCTTGATGTATTGGGACTTATACATAGTGATGTATGTGGACCCATGAGTTCGATTAGCAAGAGGTAGGTTTTATTACTTCATTACATTTATTGATGACTTTAGTAGATATGGATATGTGTATCTTATGAGACACAAATCCAATCCTTTGAAAAGTTCAAGGAATTCAAGAATGAAGTTCAAAACCAATTTGGCAAAAGCATAAAAGCCCTTCGATCCGATCGAGGAGGTGAATACTTAAGCCAAGACTTTGATGACCTTCTAAAGGAGTGTGGTATTATATCATGACTCACTCCACCGGAACACCGCAATGGAATGGTGTATCCGAGAGGAGGAATCGAACCTTGTTGGACATGGTACGATCAATGATGAGTCACGCAGATCTTCCAATAAGCTTCGGGGTCATGCCCAGAGACAATTTGCATTCACACTTAACCGTGTTCCTACAAAGGCGGTTCGAAGACACCATATGAAATGTGGACCGGGAAGCGCCCTAGTATGTCGTTCATGAAGATTTGGGGTTGCGGAGGCGTCAGAAACGTCTGAATTCGACAAGCTCGGACCCAAATCGACAAATGTAATTTTGTGGGATACCCAAAGGAAACAAAAGAGTATTATTTCTACAAACCTTCCGAGAATAAAGTGGTTGTTGCTCGAATCTGGTATTTTTCTAGAAAGAGAATTTGTCTCTAAAGGAAGCAAATGGGAGGAAAGTAGAACTCGAAGAAATTCAAGAACCACAAAATATCATTGAACTCGAGTTGGAACATGAGCGGGAACCACAAGAAATTGTGGAAAGTGAACTCGCTCAAATTACACAAGTCATTCAGTAGATCTGGTAGGACACGCCAAGAGCACGAGAGATATTATGGATATCTTGTGACTCAAAAAGCGGCGATGTGATGCTCATAGATCAAGATGAGCACGCTTCCTACCAAGAAGCTATGAATGGACCAGATTTTGAGAAATGGCTTGAAGCCATGAAATGCGAGATGGACTCCATGTATACTAACCAAGTATGGACTCGGTTGATCCACCAAGGGTAAAACCAATCGGTGCAAGTGGGTTTTCAAGAAGAAAACCCATACATGGATGGTAATGTACAAACCTATAAAGGCCGACTGGTAACAAAAGGTTTCAAACAAATTCAAGGTGTTGACTATGATGAAACCTTCTCTCCAGTGGCAATGGTTAAATCCATCAGGATCTTACTTGCTATTGCAGCTTTTTATGATTACGAAATCTGGCAGATGGATGTCAAAACTGCTTTCCTTAACGGAAATCTCCTTGAGGATGTGTATATGACACAACCTGAGGGTTTTGTCACTCCAAAGGATGCTGGAAAGGTATGTAAACTGCAACGATCCATTTATGGATTGAAGCAAGCCTCTCGGAGTTGGAATCTTCGATTTGATGAAGCAGTCAAAGAATTTGGCTTTATTAAAAATGAAGATGAACCTTGTGTATATAAAAAGGTTAGTGGGAGTCACATTGTATTCCTAGTATTATATGTTGATGACATATTAATTATTGGGAATGACATTCCTTCCTTACAGGCTGTAAAAAACATGGTTAGGAAAATGTTTCTCCATGAAAGATTTGGGCGATCTTTTACATTTTAGGTATCAAGATCTATAGAGATAGATCAAGAAAAATGCTCTACCTAAGTCAAAGTACATATATTGATAAAGTGTTGAAAGCGGTTCAAAGATGCAAAGAGTAAAAGAGGAAACTTACCCGTGACTCATGGTGTAAAGATCTCTAAGGCCCAATGTCCTAAATCACAAGATGATGAGGAGGCGTATGAGAAAGATCCTTATGCTTCAAGAATTGGATCTATTATGTATGCAATGATATGTACTCGTTCAGGATGTCTCGTATGCTTTGAGAGCACGATAGCGAGATACCAATCGAATCCGGTGAAGGTCATCGAGCAAGTGGCCAAGAATATCCTCAAGTACCGAAAAGGACTAAGGATTCATTCTTGGTATATGGAGGTGAAGAGCGAACTAGCGGTAAAGGGTTACACAGATGTTAGTTTCAGACCGACAATGATGACTATAAGTCTCAACGGTTTTGTGTTTTGCCTTAATGGTGGTGTCATTAGCTAGAAAAGTTCAAGCAAGAGAGGCGATGGTGATTCTACAACAGAGGTCGAGTATATTGTCGTTTTCTAATGCAAATGCAAGGAGGTCAGATGGATTAAAAAGTTCATCTTTGAACTTGGTGTTGTTCCAACCATTGTTGATCCGTTGTTTCTATATTGTGATAATAATGGAGCCATCAGACAAAGCTAAGGAACCCGGATCTCACCAACGATCCAAGCATATACTTAAAGCGGTACCATCTCATCCGTGAAATCATTGATAAAGGAGATGTACATATAGGAAGAGTGCCAACAGAGATGATAATGTTGCAGATCCACTAACCAAGGCGTTGTCGCGCAGCAGGAAGCATTTGACGGCCACACTAGTTCCATGGGTATTAGATACATGAGTGATTGGCTCTGAGTGCAAGTGTGGGAGCTGTTAGAGTTTATGCCCTAGAGGCCAATTATTTGATATAATTGCTTAACGTTTTGATATTATATTTGATTGAATAAATATATGATTTTATTATGGTTTTATTTCTCGCGTAATATAATTGTTAACATAATAAAATTCCTTAGAATAGTGATACAAATTATATAGTTTCAAGTATGTGACTTGAACATGAGATTATATATTACCATTAGTATCGTTGTTCTTAAATGTCCCTAGTCGAAAGTATCATTGTTGATGGGACAACAATGATGCATTGAGACTAATATGTGGATCGATTGATGACCAAATCTCATTGGTCATAAATATATGAGATATTAAGTCAATGCATAGGTACATGTTAGAAGAACGATGTCTTGGATGGACCCACCATGAGAATTCTATATGGAGCATTATGCGAAGTGTCATTAGCAATTCTCATAGTGATAATGATGTAATGGTCCTCCCAGACACAAAATATTTATATTACTACACGAGAATTTATGTACTTTGATATCATCAAATGTCACCTTTAATAGGGTGGACTATAAAGGTGATTATTGGGTTCATCATTAATCGTGTGAGAAATATGAGTGATCTAGATGGAATTTAACCATCCTATATATTATGGGTGATATCCATAGGCCTCTTGATTGAGTAGGACTATGAAATGCATGGCCATGCTCAAATAGTGATTTGTTTCATATAGTCTACTCATTGATCAAGAAAACTCATATTAAATTATGAAGAGTATGACACATTCCATGACTCGAGTTTAATCTAGGATATTAAGGTTAAAAGGATTAAATTACATTGAAACATTGGTCACTTAAAAGGTTGCATCGAATCATCGATCTTATTATTACTTGGGTAGAAGTGATGCATTACTAGATGCGCAGCCAACGTTTATAATTTTATAATATAATTTTAAAATTATTGCCAACGTAATAATAATCTATAAAGGTCACACACATATAACGTTATTTAAAGGGAATTAATTTAAATTTTAAGGATTTAAATATATTAATATGATTAATAGTATTTAAATCATTTAATTTAAATTAAAAGGATAATTGTATATATGTATATTAATTAAGTAAGACTTAATTAAGAGATATATATATATATAAATTCGGATTTTATAAAATTAGGTTTTGATTTGATTAATTCCTTTTAACTACTATATATATGATATATAGCAGCCTACTTAGGGTAAGATATCATAATAGAAAACCCTAGCCGCTTCTTAGAGAGAGACTAGAGAAAACAGTTTCAAAATCCATTCCTTTTGGGTGGCTAGTACATCGCAAGTCCTTCTTATTGCAGTAATCGTTCGACTGCGGTTAGTGTGAGGCGTTCGATGTGGATACTGTAGAGGCGCAATCGGTTTGTATTGCGTTGGAGATTCGAGAGGCGTGATCGGTTTGATTCTCACTTTTGTTTATATCTCGTATAATCTCTAAACCTCCTCAATTAATTGATTTTCGCATGGATCCTGTTTTTAGGGTTTGTAAATTGGTTTAAAATTTTAATTTCATTGTGTCGCTTCGCGTCTTAGAAGCCCAACAGAGGGGATGTTGTAAGACCCCAACTTATTATTAATGAAATTTATTTTCCTCTATTTATTATTTTGAAATAGTAAGGGTTGATTTGATTAATGTGGATAGTTATGGGTAAAATACGTAAATATTTCAAAATAAGCAAGTGGTTATAAAATATTCATTGTTGTCGGGGAATATTTAAATGCGATGGCGTGACCATGTGTGGGCCCCATAACTGAAAGCGATTGGATGAAGAAAACGACAAATATAAGTTGTTTAAAAATAATTGGCGTAGTTATTACTGATTATCTTGTTAAAATACTCAATTGGTTAAAACACAAGAGATAGCTTACACGATATTGCACCAATTATTGATTCTTACGTAAGAAGGCACTACTCAATAATTGTTACAAAGAATTCTTTATTCAAATATTTTATTTTATTGATTCAATAATTGTCGTGTTGATATTTTATATTATTGTTGTTTCAATAATTGTCCTTTACACGGTAATTTTCATTATCGAAGCAATAATTCATATTATCTGAATAATATTATTGGATAAAATTATTGGCAATGTCTAAAAAGTTCTGTCTAAGGAGAGGTTTGGTCACTTAATTGCGCGCCAGTAAGAAGAAATTCTTATTGGAAAGCCCTTCTTTCCACAAGGCTATGCAGTTGTTAATATTGTGATTCTCGTAATATTATTTGTGAATAATTAATTATTGATTCATATGATACTGGAAAATATTGATTTTATGTGGATATAGATTGAGAAAATTTTAATGTGACAATTGTTGAAAATTAAAATTTTATCTTTTTCTGATAAAATAATTCATTTAAATATATTATTATATTTTTAATAATATAATAATGGTGATATTTTTACAATGAATGTGTGATATATGAGTATACAAGGAAAAAGAGTATTTTTTTTGTAATAAATGTTTAAAACTTGTTAAACATGTCGGTGGACCACATTTCTTGACTGAAATTTGATTATAGCCTGTAAAATCCCCCGTTTATGGATTTCGGTCAATTTTTGTTTGGAATTTGGAAAAACTTTCTTCTGCAAAGTTGTAGAGAATTGAATTTCCTATAAAAACTCGCGAGATTCGAATTTTCTGACAAAAGGACTATTTATTATGAATTATTGAAGTTCCGAAGCTCCGAAATAATTGATTTTTGGATGTTTAAATTATTTTAAATTAGAGAAACATTTTTTTTGTTGTTAGTTTTTTTTGTGGCTGATGTTGGGAAAATTAAGTGTGCGTTGGAAAAATATATATGTATATATATTATTAATTTATTAAATTTTCTACTTTGGTGTTCTAAGCATTTTCCTATATAAATAGGTGCTTAGGTTAGAATTGAAAAATCACACGTAAACTCAAGTTTTCTCTCTCTATATTATCGAGCGTATTCTTGTGAGTATTTTGAGTATACTTTGAGTATTGCTATACTGGTGCAAGTTCAAGTCATAGCCTATATCCTGTTTCAAAACCGTAAGAAATCTTGTCTTTCGAGGTAAATGATATTATATTTTTTCAGTAATGATATTATTTCTTCAATATCATTATCTTTGAAATATTGATCTCAAGTTTTATCAAATTTGGAATTTTTGGTGTCTGAGTTACTATTCACGATATCAAGACTATTCACGATATCGACATAATTATTCACGAATCACGACCTTTATTCATCAAAAAATAAAAATTTTCCATTTTCGTCTAAAATATCTAATGTGGATACTAGCTTTTATTGTATCCATGTTTTGATCATTCTTGAATTTTACACCACTATGATTATTTTTGAGGTATTTTTGGACGTGGATAAAACAAAGTACGAATCCTTAATCCTTAATCCTTGTCATTTTGTTTCACTGGATTCGTTTCTTTAAAAAAAAAATATTTTTCATCATCCTCAGTCCTAAATGATGATATAATTGAATATCTTTGGCCTGTAGTGCAAAGATGAATGATTTTGATGAATATCTTTTACCAGTAGTGCAAAAGATGAAGCAGTGTTTAGATGAACATGACCGGTGATGAATATCTTTGGCCCTGTAGTGTAAAGATGAATATTTGATTCGAGATATATATTGATTGAGGTCTGAGGATAAAAGATAGAGCGATGAACTTTTAAATTCATACATAGAAGATAGTAGTTTGCATTTTCTACTTAACTCTTCTAATGAATTATTATTTCATCATGAATATTGAATTAAAACTTGTTGTCTATTGTATTCTATTAGATTTTTTTCCTGTTGAAGACTAATGATAATTTGTTGTATATTATCTTAGTCATAATATTCTTTCTTTTGGGCTAGTTGAGCTCACCCTTTTCTTTTTTTTGTTCCATTTTTCTTCTCGTGGAGGCGAGAATATAGCGAAAGCATTTATGTGGGGTATGGAATGAAGGTTCTAGAGAGAGTTGTTTAGTAGTCCTCACCATTTTGTAAAATAATGTATCAATAAATGTGATGAGGATTTATTTGAGTATAGATATTGTCTAGAAGATAATATTTGTATTCAAACTCACAGTTTTACTGTTGTAATAATAAAGTTGTAGTTGTTTCTGTACCATGTATTGACATCTCAGAATGGGTGATGTATACCTATTTTGGGGGCGTCACAAGTGTGTATACTAATATTATGTTATTATATTGAAGGACGGACAAATTTCCTGGAAAGAACGATATTATCATGCCTTCTTTTGTATTTGGATCCATTCCAATATCATCGAAGATGTGGTTCTATAAATTAAAGACGCCTGGGCAGTGGTTAGATGACGATGTGAGTATTTTTTTAAAAATTATATTTTTGTAGTTATGTTTACATTATTTAGTTACATTAATCACATACTTGCATTTTCCAACAACTGTTAATATCCTATTAATTTTTTTTGGCTCAAAGACATCAATATTGCCTTGTATTATTTAGTAAATTGGCAAGACATTTAGAAAGTGTTCTATAAGGGTAACGACCACGGATTGTTGGTTTCACACAAGATCACCGCTCTTTTCGAGGAGTATACAAAAAAAAATTGTGACAAAATTGTTCTGTCTGGGGAGGGTGATGTTGCTGAATACATACATGGGATGTTTATGGATGTCAACACACCATGGAGGAATGTTGACTATGTGTTGTTCCCAATTCATATGTCATCAGGACCATTGGTTGTTGTTGTCTTTTGATGTGCATCGTAGGTGTCTAGCATTTACAATTCTCTACAACCAAAAAAGAAATCCATGCAAACTAAAATATCTGATGTTTGTGAGCCGTACATTTTCATTCTTCCCATACTATCTGCAAGTCTCATTTTTTGGAAGGATAGGTCGACATTGACTTTCAAGAATGACCGTGATCGCAACAAGGGACGAAGACGATATAATTGAGTTGGAATTTCTTTGAGACGGTTCTCAACAAGTAGAGGGGTAAGGGTTAAATTGTGTACATTTTTTTAATTATTACATATAGGTTGATTTTATTTTTGATTTTTGTTATATGTTGTTTGTTGTTACAGTGATTGTGGGATGTTCACAATTTGTTTTGCTGAGCATGTCATTCATCAGAAGTTTGATCAGATTCCTATTCCTTTTCCCATTGCGAAGTATCGAAAAAAGTTATACACAAACCTATTTATGCATGCTAGGAACAAGCAGTTGGAGGGCTATGATACTGATAGAGAATTTCTAGGAAGATTTGTTCCAGATTTTGATTAGTTCGAATTTTGTTGTTTTGTCTTTATTAATTTTGTTGTGTATTTTTTTTTAAGTTTTGGTGTTATACACAACATTTGTGTATGGTTTATGATTTTTTGATGTTCATTGGATCTTATGTAGATGGGATTACATATTTGATTACATTAGCATTAATGAAAGAGATATTGTTTGTTGGTTGGTATTTTGTTTCTTTTTAAGTTGTGTTTGTTGATTTTTTTTGAAATATACTGATTGTTGGTAACCAATCATGTATAAAGGGTAACCAGATAATGATTTGATAAGAACTGAGAGAGTTACAAGATTGTATCGTGACATATATCATCATATATTAAGTGTACATGTGTTATGTATACATGGGTTTCATAAACTTCAATACCCTTTTAATTACAGGTTGCTGAATATACAGGTTGTTTATGTTGTGGTTACCATTATAAACTGGTTTGGTTACTATTATGAAATTAGGTGGTTATTGTGATGGTTACTGTTATGTAATTATTTGGGTACCATTAAACATTGTTATGGTTACTGTTATGTAATTATTTGGTTTACATTAAAAGCGGCATGAATTATTTATTATAGTTCTTGTCATGTATAAAATGGTAACCAATTATAATTTTGTAATATCTGATTGGTAACCAATCATGTATAAATAGGTAACCAAATAATGATTTGATAAGTAACAGAGAGTTACAATATTGTATCGGGACATATATATCATATGTTAAGTGGACATATGTGAGTATACATGGGTTTCATAAACTTCAATACCCTTTTAATTATATATTCTTTGGATATCTGAGTTGTTTATGTTGTGGTTACCATTATAAAATGGTATTATTCTTCATTATAAAATTAGGTGGTTCTTGTGATGGTTCTTTGTTATGTAATTATTTGGGTATCATTAAACATTGTTATGGTTACTGTTATGTAATTATTTGGTTAAAAACTGGTATGGTTACTGTTATGTTATTAGCTGGTAACTGTTATGTAAATATGTGGTTACCATTAAAAACTGTTATGGTTACTGTTATGTATTTATTTGATTACTGTTATTGTTAATGTTTCATTGAAATCAGAAATCAATATATAAATGAATAACAATTTTGTTTACTATACACAATCAAAAATTTTACAAACCAATCGTTTAATGGTTACTCAAAGTAAACAATAATACATTCATGTATTTACACTCTTAATTTAATTGCACTATATCAGACCCTTTTTAGTGGTCTTAAAATCGGGGGATTACTGCATGTTTTTCTGTTGTGTCCTTTTTCTTGGCACCTGCTGCATTTGTTTTGAATTTTGATTTCAGATCCGTGTTTGTACCTCCCTTTTTTTGGTCTTCCTGCTGGCCTTCTTGTGTTGGGTGGTTTTATACATATGTTTTTTACTTCTTCTGATACATCCCAATTTTCTTTGTCATCTAATCGCATGATGGAAGCTGAATATGTCTTGACCAAAGTTGCTTTAGTGTAATTTCTTAAGCAAAAATCATAACAGCTCAAATTTGTCTTGCATTTCATAACAATTGTTGTAGTCATGGCAAGGCATCTCATGGTAATCTTGAAATTTACGGCAGATGCGTATCTTTTGTTCGATGTCCACAATATAATTGATTAGAGACATCGTAAAATAAGCAGTGAAAATCACTAAGTTTGATGTCTCAACCTACAACACCCAATGTATACAATCGATTAATAAATTGTATGCCAAATATACAAGAACCAATTAACTAGTACACAATGTTAGTCAACAAGTAACCACCAATATAAAAGAAACAATTAGAAATCTCAAGAACATTATAATGTTACATAGTAACTAAGTCAAGATTGATCAAGAATAACGATTATAATATTACAAGAACCAAATAAGCATTATACAAAGAACCATTATATAATTACACATGAAGAAGCAATTAAGTAGTAGTTAGTAACCAATATAATGTTGCACATTAAGTAAGAAGTCAACAATAAGTATATAACCAAGTCAAGATTAGTCAAGAATATTATGCAATAAATATTATAATTTTATCTAGTAACCAAGTTTCAGAGTCGAAGATAATGTTACACAAGAACTAACTCAAAGAATAGCCAATGACCATTATATGGTTACACAAAGAACCAAGTCAAAAGAATAATCAAGAACCATTATATGATTAAGAGTCAGCATCCCAAATATACAAGAACCAATTAACTAGTACACAATATTAGTCAATAAGTAACCACCAATATAAAAGAAACAATTATAAATCTCAGTAACATTATAGTGTTATATAGTAACTAAGTCAGTATTGATCAGTAACCAATATAATGTT
This sequence comes from Panax ginseng, assembly GCA_020205605.1. NCBI lineage: Eukaryota > Viridiplantae > Streptophyta > Magnoliopsida > Apiales > Araliaceae > Panax > Panax ginseng. The sequence goes on from CM035145.1 coordinate 26,003,633, forward strand.
ACACAATAACCAAATAAGCATTATATAGTAACCAGTATATAAGTACACAGTAAGCAATTCAGGAGTAGTCAGTAACCAATATAATGTTGCACATTAAGTAAGTTAGCATTAATCCCGTAACCAATAAAGATTATAATTTTATCCAAGAACTGCAAATTTATTGTTAGTCAAGATAATGTTACACAAGAACTAACTCAAAGAATAATTAATAACCATTATATGGTTACACAAAGAACCAATTCAAAGAATAGTCAAGAATCAATTTAATGTTGCACAAGAACTAAGTTAGCATTAGTAAGTAACCAAGTTAGTAATAGTCGAGATTGCAAATGCAAATTAGGATGCAATAATTTAAATCGAGTATTAATTACCTAAAGTATCTTTGATTTAAAGATATTAGATTGCAACTTTCTCTCAGCTGTTGTGGAAAGTGTTTTGAATGTTGATATGGCTGCTTGTTTGTTTGTGAAATACCATCTTTGAACCAGACAACATAGGCATTCAATCATTGTCATAATCGGAAGATCCACGATAAACTTGATTGCATTGTTAATAGATTGGCGGTGTTTGAAGTCATTGTTGAGTACTGCCATACGGTCCCATGGAGCACTGGTGCACCTATCCAACTTGACCTCTTCCTCCAGATATGTCCTTATTCGAGGATCAATGGCATCAAGTTCAAACCATGTGTTTGTTAAATTGTTCAACGATTGTAAGCTCTACAAAACCCCGTTGTAGCTTCTGTTTAACTTCTTCTCCTTTCTTTTTGAATATGTTTTTATATTTTTCAAAATATATGATATAATGCAGAGAACCATGTACATGATATCCAAACACACAATTCGATCCTTGTATAATGGCTTCATGTCCTGTCATCGAAACAATACATTGACTTTCCCTAACTCCACAAGCAATTATCAAATTTATGAAAAACCATTTCCAAGACAATTCATTTTTCGCTGTCAACAACTGAAAAAGCAATCAGAATAATGTTTTGGTTTGCATCTTGTGTGCTTGCTATCAGTAATGTCCCCCCGTAAGTTGATTGTATGAATGTGCCATCGATTACAATGATTGGAAAATAATGGTGCCATGCTTGAATGGATGCTCCAATGGCAAAGAATTGATACTTGAAACGACCATTTGTTTCCAACTCAAGGGCTGTGACGGAACCTGATATAAAACATCAGCACTATCATTAGAATTACAAGTAGTATACTGTATCCAAATCACTAGTAATCGGTAACCGTTCATGTGGTTAATGGTATACAAATTGTATATTACATTTAGTAACTAAACATGCGTATTAAGGTAACCAAACATGTATAATAACCGCATACAAATGGTCTAATACTAATAATAACTAAACATGCATACTGTCTAAAGGTGTATTGGTTACTGTGTAATAGTTTATTATTTACTGTATAATGCTTAATTGGTTACTGACTAATGCTATTTTGGTTACTGAATAATATTACTGACTAATGCTTGGTAACCATATGTTTGGTAACCAATGCATTATATAGTAACCAGCATGTTGCATGAAGGTAACCAATACAATATTAATCAGTAAACAATTTACATTGGTAAACAATCTATCGTGTAATGATATCTTGGTTACTGTGGAACATTATATTGGTAACTGTATAATGCTGTAAAACCAATAAATATTTTTAAGGTGTTACCTGGATTTGTTTTCTTCAGCATGTGTAACCATGATGGGATGAGTAAGTAGTCGTGTGAATTTCCTCTCACCTTTTCCAACGCTTTCTCCTTCGATCTCCATGCTTTTTGGTAAGAGATAGACACATTATATTCTGACATCATGTCTTCCATAATATCGGTTGGTGTGTATATTTTCTTCAAATTTGTTATTTTTTGCATTATGCATTCATTGACCAACTCACTATTTGCCTGTCTGTGGTCTCCCAACAATACATTGACCGAACAAGTGTGGATATCATTGAATTCTCTAACCTTGAACATACTGGTTTTTCTGAAACTTGATGCTCGCATCTTCCATTTGCAATTTTCATCGCATACACACACTAGCACAAAGTCTCTATAACTTGTTCGTTGGACTTTGTGTTTGTCTATTTTTCTCGATTGAATGCAAATTTCATAGCTTGTGAGAGGATTTTTTGTCTATGTAGGTTTGATGTAATTTTACTTCACGTTCATTCGGATCCAATATTACATCATCATATCGTTCTTCTGCGTATGATTTGTCATGTTATCTGTCTCGTTGTTGTTCAATAATTTCCATTGCAAGTCGATCAAAGATATATTGCGTTCCAAATTGGCATGATTGGCTTCTTTAGTGGAACTAGTCTTTGATTCCCTTGTGTTGATCCGATTGGCATTACATCGTGAATTGTAGATTCTTCTACATTTGTCAAGTTATGCAAGATCGATTATGCGTCCCCATTCGTAGGTTCAATATCCACAATCGTTGGGAATTTACCTTGTTCATCAGATTTTCTACTCATTTCCAAAAAGAATTGTAAGGTTGCTTCATCTGATATACCGATCGATGGAATGTCGCTTCTAATCTGAAATTTGATTGACAATGTTGTTGCGTTTGTGTTCAGCCAGTAATGCCTTTGCATATTTTGGTTAGCATTTCTTTGAACGAAATAGTTGATGGAACTAATATGCCGGTAACTTCAAATTTGGTGTATTGGTTATTATCAGCCCATGTGCCATTGAAATAAAGTACAACTCGAATCATCTCCATTATTCTGTCAATGAGAATAAGTAATGGTAAGTAATAAAATCAATGTTAGCCAGAACCAATATAATGTTAAACAAGAACCAAGTCAAGATTAACAAGAACCAAGTCTTCATCAAGAACCATTATAATGTTACACAAGAATAAAGTAATTATTAGTTAGAACCAATGCAATGGAACACAAGAACCAAATCATTATTAGTCAAGAATATATACATAGACAAGAACCAATGTAATCATTAGCGAAGAATTAAGTCAACATTAATCAAGATAACAAGTCTTCATTAGTAACCATTATAATGTTACACAGTAACAAAGTCATTATTAGTCAGTAACCAATGCAATGGTACATAGTAGCCAATTCATTATTAGTCAATAATCAATGTAATGGTACACAGTAACCAAATCATTATTAGTTAGTAACCAATGCAACATCAGTTAGTACCATTATGCATTAACCAATCCAGCATTAAACAGTAACATAGACATAGTCAAACAGTAACCAATGTAATGTTAATCAGTAACCAAGTCAACATTAGTCAGTAACCAAGTAATAATCAGTAACCATTATAATGTTACACAGTAACAAAGTCATTATTAGTCAGTAACCAAAGCAATGGTACACAATATCCAATTCATTATTAGTCAGTAACCAATGTAATGGACACGAGAATCAAATCATTATTAATCAAAGAACCAATGCAACATTAGTTAGTACCATTATGCATTAACCAATCCAAAGATTAAACGATAACATAGACATAGTTAGACAAAGAACCAATGTAATGTTAGCGAAGAACAATTGCATTTTTACATGCAATTGCAATCAAAACATTCATTATTCTTCTTGTGTGACCATTTTAAGTGCAAAAAACTTAAGAAAAGGTAACCGATATAGTAATTAAGTAGTAATAATAGGTAACTATATGATTATAAATTTTAAACTCACATACCTAAGTATTTTTTGATCGAAGTTGATGTTGATCTTGTATTCAACAATCACTACAGTATTTGGTTACTGATCTTGAAGGCGTTGTTGATTTTGTATGCTATTTTCGATCTTAGAGATGCATTGCGACAATAAACCCGCCTCTTCTCCGATTACGAGTTTAATCATGACGGAGGCTTCGACTCACGTATTTTGTCTTCTCCGTTGTTGATCTGTTGTTCCGATTTCAAAGTTGCATGATTTTAGGGACGGTTAATTTCAAATATGAAATTGGATAACTGACTGGATAATGACACGTGATTTTAGGTGCGTTATATTGGTTATGTTTTATTTTTGTAATTATGTTGTGTATGTTTTATTTTTGTAATTACTTTCTAAATGTTGTATATTAGTGTAAACGGGGGGGCAAGCCCAAATTGGGGGGGGGGGGGGGGGTTAGTGGCGGGTCGGGAAAAAAACAGGCGAGCCAAAAAGGGCCGAGTTTTGTTGGACTAAAATTTTGCAGCCCAAAACCCGATCCGTGACGGACGGGCCGACCAATCGTGTTTATTCCATGCTATTTTTTTTGGTCCAAACAGGCCGGGCAGGTGGTGGGCCAGGCCAAAAACGCCTGAGATTTATTGGGCTTAAATTTTGTAGCCCAAAACCCGAGCCAACCCGCGGGCTTGGATCTATTTTGTCAAGTCTAGTTATGATAGTCTCTTAACGCCTTCTTTTTTCGGGAGTATACACAATTTTTGTATATACAGATGTATGTATATTTTATGAATAAATTTCTTTAATTATATAAAACCTTTGTATTCATTTATTTTATATCTATCATGCTATAAGATTGAAATTCAATTAAAATGTAACGCTTACTTTGTATTATAAAACTTAAAATAGAGCTGTACGTAATTTCAATGAATTCATTTTATTATTTTCAACATCTTATATGTTGGTACCAAGAAAAAGAACGTAAACATTATTTTAAATTTTTTATAAATAATAAATAAAAAATGATATATATATGTCAATAAATATTTGACGAAATTAAATTATAAGTATATGTAATAAAATAAAATAAATTAAAATATGACCCAATTATAATTCAACTTAAAACTTTTACGAAGTATATCTTCTCGACTATGAATAATATATGAAATTTGATAATTTAATAAACAATAGGAGTGTAAGATAGCGGTCAATTGGTCCTAATGAATTTTATAGATAGCCGCCAATAGGTCCTAACTAACGAATATTATTGTTGATGCATAGTTATGTATATACCCCACATCAACAATTCACTAACAAATACTCCTATTATTATTATTATTATTATTATTATTATTATTATTATTATTATTATTATTATTATATTAAGAATTAAATAAATAAATTCACCTGAAATAGAGAAAAGAATTCCTTTTCACTATATATTGCTCCTCTCACTGTCTGACATTGGAAAATATAAACACAACAAATTATACATCATTTCATCGTATTCAATTCTAATTTTATAATCAAGTTTGGAATACCCATAAGTTACATGACAAATTACAACGTAAGATACTCTACATTTTTATACATTAAAAAAATTCAATTATACTATGTAAGTAAATAATTAGATGATTAATTTGAATTGAAAACTCATTACAAACCACTCTCCTAAATGTGTTTTTGAAAATCTTGTTTGTTCAGTTTATTTTAAATATAATTTATTTAAGGTACGTTTGAATCTCAAACGCAGCCCAGCCCATCAAAATTTAGTGTGATGCATTTAAAAGTCCAAACACTAATAGCCAAACCCCACGAAGAATGACATACTTGATGGTTATATGTAACTTACAAGGTTATTTTTATTATTATTTTACACTCAAATTGTAAAACCATTCAAAAACAATATATTGAAATAAAATAAACATATACACTAATACTGTACAGTAATTTTTTTATTGAACAAACAAACCTGAACATTTGATAAATTACCAACACAGTAACAGAATAAGAGCCTATACACTACAACCTTGGGTAAATTATTCCACTCTCCAATTAAACATTACTTCATTCAAACCTGAACATTTGATAGACCAGTCAAAATCCCCAAAGGGTTTATGTACAGAAGTTTCTTCAATCACTCAAAACATTAAATAACAATTAAAACAAATGCAAGGAAGAAAAGTCCAATCCAATATTGCCATTTTCTTGGCATTTGATTATGGGACAAAAAATAAAACAGAATAACAGAAAAAGAAATATTCTATAACACAATTAAAAAACAAAAAATATATGTTGCATTTTTAACCTGACTTTTCAAGAAACAGAACCCATTATTCGTACCGGCTTCATTCTTGATCAAATTGCCATGTTTAAACAAGATTGCTCTGATCGTTGAAAACTCATGCTTCATTATCTGTGAGCTGGATGTTGTATCCGCGTTGTTTTAAGTCTGCATCAATTTAAAGTTTCAGATAATGGTTAACCAGGAACAAGGTGCTCTAACCTTTTAAATTCTCATGTACAGGTGAAAAAAAGACAGAAAAATAATTATGAAAATCAATGGTACTAATACTAGTTAATAATTTGAACAGAAAAGACCAGTGAGTAAGTGATTAGTGATATATATAAGCCAGAATATACGACGAAACTACCATCTTGCTGACATAGAAGACATTTATATGAAAACACGAAACAATTCCTAATGGTTAGCAGTCACAGAACACACAAAGGACTCGTTTTCAAGTTGAGTCAGCTTAATTTATGGGGAAGTTTCTGACTAAAGCACCAGTGGTTCTCCACCTAGTTATACTAATGATTGATTTGGAGCTGAGCAAACAATACATTAGGCTAGCTAAAAAGTAAGGAAGAAATTAGGGGGATCTTTCGGGTGCTGTGAATCGTGAACTACTGGTTAGATGCACTTGTTTAGAGCGCTAGGTCGAGGGTTTTAGAAGTGGCTTACCAAAGGGGTGAATAGAATAAGCATAAAAAGTTAAAAGGGAAAGGTATGCAATGCTGCAGTAACAATCTTTTTTGCCCCTAAAAGCAAGCCCGTGAAGAAACTGAAGAAAACACAAAGTACCCACCCCACTGTCTAAATAAAAATCAATACATTAACAAGATTATGGATTAGATTTGGGTGTTTGTCTTGAATAGTTGCAAATTTTTAAAGAAGTTCAAGAGGCTTTAAAGAAGACGAGGACTCTTAGGGGTTGTTTGATAGCCTCTTTTTGCTTCTTTTTGGCCTTGCCTGTTTTTCGCACAAAGGTTAAAGTTATTTGAAAAAAATTTGTCAACCTCTTCTTGCCTCTTAAAATAAGAGAGATTGAACCAACTCTTTCTAAAAAAAGAGACTGCTCATTACTCTAATTTCATTTTTTTTTAATTTTTCACTTCACTTCTCTCACCACCCACCCCCACCACCACCAACCACCACAAAATAAGAAATGCAAAATAAATTGACACATAAAAATAGAATTATCTACATACAAACAACACGGGAAGATGAAAGTGCAACATTAGGAAAAGAGGAAGTAATGGTCTTTATATTTGACAAATCCTAGTTTGTTTCATTGCATTGTTTTGTTGATTGTTGCTATCCATCAAACATTACACTGACAGTCGTAATTATATATTAGGATGATGTTAGCTGGGCCATGCTTGAATTATCTAGCATCATCCGCTCTAAAATTTTCCAGAAAGCTTGTGAAGTGTAAACATCAGTGAAATAGCCAAATTAGTGGGATTTGTAAAATAGAATAAAACCAAAGAATGAGGATTACTGATGATCAAGAAAGAAAATTCGTATTGAAAACTCAACTACCATATGTGATGGATTCATACTATTAACTAAGGTAACTATACTAATTTATCCAAAACAAAGATGTAGATTGTGGTACCTTTCATTGATGGTTTATCATATTTGTCTTTACTTTCAATGTCATTCTTCCATTTGGAATCATCTTCGCCCATCTCATCCCTTCCATCATTTCCAATGTCACTTTCACTGGCTGTTTCCCATTCAGAATCATCAGTTTCTTGACCGTAGATTTCGCCTCCTTCACCCTCAGTGTGAACACCGCCATGTTTAATAGCAGCCTCCTTAAATAACCAAGCTGCACGCATCTGCTTCTTGACTAACCGCTCAGCATAATCAGGAACCTTATTTTGCCTCAAAGATAGATCAGGATCAGTTGACTGAGAGCATTCATTAATGAACAGAATAGCATCTAGTAAACTCTCTTTAGCTAATCCAAGCATGTCATAAGCTTGCGCTCTTCTCCACAGGCTTTTGGCATGACGATTAACAGGGTTATGAAGGCAAAGTGCACGGGTAGCATCACTTATAGCAGCCAAGGGTTGTTGCAACAAGAGATGACACTGAGCTCGATTACTGAATAGCACAACTCTCTCTTTCTTTGATCTCATTGGACACAATGCCAGAGCTTCCGAGTATTTTGATGCTGCTCCAGAGATATTTCCAGATGAGAACAAAGAATTTCCTTCAAGTTTTACCACTAGTGCTGCTGCTTGCTTAATATGGAGATCCTCTTTTGGCATACTCTTTTCCCATTTTAATCTCTGCCTGGAACTTAATCTTTCCTCAATCTCATCTTTCGCGCGATTACTGACAGAATTGCGACCTGTTCCTTGTGAAGGAATACATTCCTGAAGAGCATTAACAATGGAATCACCAAGCTTTTTGTGATCCCCTAGAGTTGAAATCTCGGCAAGGTCAAGAAGTGCAGGTACTGCCTTATCGATCACCTGCATAATGTATCATTTAAGAGAATTTTAAGAATGGCTACAAGAAGTTCTGAAGTGAACATTTTTGAACCATAACTACATTATACATATAGGTGTAAAGTATCAATCTTGACTGACAAATAGTCATTTACTAAGCTGGTATTATTAGTTAGAATTCATAAACTGATACACCTGATTTATCAACGGATACAAATAAAAAGCTTTATATTTTGATAACTAAAGCTTCTAAGTGCTAAAACTTCCCATAATCTAGATACAAAAACAAATTCAAAAAGGTCTTGTGATCCAATTTATAAGAAATATTTGCCAGTTTATCTCTCTATACCTGTAGAAGAATCTAATGAGTAGAAGTAATTTACAAATTTATTCCCTCCATCCCAATTTAAGTGATAGGTTTTCTTTGGTATATATCGGTTGGCATGGATTTCATGGCATATGCGAAAACAGATACTAATTGTATATTTTTTTGATATTTTCAGCTATACTAGAATATATTTAAAATATTATGTTTACGTGTTTTGAGCACGTTTTAAAATCCATGCCAAAATACATCAAATAGAAAAATCTATCACTTTTAGGATGGATGTTAAAAAGCTCTACAATGAATTCCACAACCCATGTCTTCTTTTTACCTAATTTTAAATAAATATTGCTGGATTCTATGAAAGTATCCAAATAAATGTCTATCATTGATGGTGAAAGGCTTTCTGTTAATGCCTCTGTTTTATCTAGAGTGTTATCGATTCAGGTCTGCCAAATAGGCAATCTCTTGCAGGACTGGTGAGCTTTCAATTGTTCGTTCTAGAATTGAGCAAAAAGACTACACCTGTAGGTTCTATGTTACAGCTCAATCCTTCTCTACGATGAATAGGGGAAGAAGCACTATACCTAGGAATCAACAACATATGAAGATGTTGTCATAAATTATTCATTTTATTATCAAGCTCGGGACTACCAAGAATGGCTGGGACAACAAACAGTCATCTAGTTTGTATTTTGGATACCCATATAACCATCAAAGGCTGTTGAAGCAACAAATTCCAGGAAATTAGGAGTCCTTGAGAACAATGAAGTCATGAATTTTAGTGAATAATGGTATCTAATAGACTTAAAAGTTTGTGATATAAGCAACATTGCACATGATTGATCTTGAGCAAGAAGTCAACTTCAGGTAATCCAACAAACCAAATCTTGAACATTCAAAAAGAGGAAATCATTCATGTCCAAGTGCATGTAGCATGAAACAAACAAATATTACCTTATGACATGTGCTTGAATCTTGGAGTAACCATAAAAGGCAGTCGATAGCCATATACTGCCAGTCGTCTGATGAGCGCGCTATATTACACAATGCTTCAATAATACCAGGACAGCTAGCAACAGGTCCTCTACCAAGTTTGTGATGACAGATTGTTCGTAATAAACCAATGCCGGCTGGTGAGTTTTCATTTACAAGTCCACCCCACATGCCTGGTAGTTTTACAAGAAATTCTTGTTTGCATATACTTGAAAGAAATTCAGTTTTGAAAGCAAAGCAATTAATAAGTTGAAGGGACCAGCATTGTAATTGACTAGCCCATTCCTCTGCTTTCCTGGACTCCATCTCCACACCACCCATGCCACGCGTAAGAAGATCACAATGATAACTTAGCCTTCTGTCAGCATACTGGTAAAAGTGAGAGTAAACTATTTCAAGTGAGCTCATTGCAAGTTGAATGGAAAGCTCAAGGATCTCTCCATGACTTGCTACAGCTGAAAAAGTGCTGGCATATGTAGCCAAGTGGCCAAGAGCTCGCACCGCCACTCTTTGTTCAACCCAAGTTAGCCTCCCCCGTAGAAGTTCAACCAAGGCAGGGACTACCCCAGCATGAACAGCGGATTCTGCAAATTCTTCCATGTTCATAGTATAGGACCCAATAATGTGTGCTGCATAATAAGGAATATATATATTCTGGTCATGAGAAAGCCATCGGCGATTCTTTAAACCCTTCCAAATAAGTGCTGTCATACATTCAAATATCCCCAACTCAATGAATTCTGGGTCATTAGGATGTGCCATGGCCGTGTTCCAAAGGCCACTGATTGGGAGAACCTGACCGTCATCATCTCTGCGAAGGAAGTTCTCGGAAGAACTTCAATATACTTGCTCTGCGTTTACTTGGGTTCCCTTCCTTCATGACACAGAAAAAGCAGCCTGGATATGGACAATCTTGGGATATTTTGTCCATGTTCACAGAATTAATAACTAAAGATCATGGAATTAATATCTCCAAGGACTTCGAATGTTGTCTAACTGCTGCAATACTGCAGTTAGAGAGAGACGCATAAGATATAATTCACTCTAAGTTTGAAGTAAAATAAAGGTGATTATTTTGATTAGAAGAAATAGAAAAATCAACAAATGTGCTACCAAATTTAAAATTCACAGAAAAATCAAATGAGATTTTTATTTTCTGGGTGCAATAGGACAAATTGACAAATGTGTTAGTACAAAAATTATATCTTTGACAATTTCCTTTTGAGTAACCAGCCTTCGGAAAGATAATCAAGAACGTATTACATTGTTTTATCACTTTTAAGGCTTTTAAGTCTATAACCATGGAATCATGCACAGAGATTACATATGACACCAACAGATATAATACCTTATCCAATTCACCTTGCCTTTTATTTTGCTAAACCCAAACAACTGACAAGGCCTTAAGTTTCGAAATGAAAATATTCTCATGAAATTCCTAGATTATTCTAGATAATTCAAAATCAGCAAAACCTGCTCTCAGTCACTATTAGGCTTCATTCATCCACACACTTCCATTCCAACAAACTCATTTGAGTATAACCGAGCTTATGCTCAGTCAGACAGTCACTATATCTCAATCACTTCTTTAGTGATCTCATAAAAATCAAAAGGCTACACACACACTTATGTATAAGTGATGAATCCTTGTATAATTCAATAGCTTAATGAGGAAATCAACTTGAGAGTGGGAACAGGAACCTCATGCACACACGAGCCAACAACAACAAAAATCATAATACCTTCCAAATTGCCCAAAATCAAGCCAAACCCTCAAGTCTAAAAATAGAAAAACAAGGGGGAAAAAGGATCTTTTCAGCTTTATGGTTTGAGAATCAGTTTTGAAAGAAATTTGCCAGTCCAATGGCATGCAAGGAATAAAATAGTCTAACTAAAACAGACCCAATTTCGTTCCTAATTTGAACCAACAGTGCCAGTACCCGGGAATTACCCATTGATTCACCAAAAATTGAATACAGAACTAGCCAGCATCGAAATCTAGAGCACAAAGGTAGCCGCCTCAACTTCAACAAACAAATTTACTCACCAGTCAAAACATAAAGGTGTCACATTTCCAAATCATTAGATCTAAAGAAGTATCCAAACATAAAAGAAATAAAAATAAGACCAAAATAAATGGAAAACTAAAAATCAACCCACCAAAACCCTAATCAGCAACTAATTAAGCACTTAATAAACACTCCAAACAAGATTCAACAATGATCACCCTTAAAAATGTGTTAAGGGTACTCAACATGCATTGATTTTCACATCAAACCAAAATAAATAAATAAAAATTTGAAATCAAACCTTGGAAGAATCCGTTGGAAGAGATGAGCTTCAAGAAAAGTGAATGAACTTATAAGCTGAATTAAAACAAAAAAAAAGAAAAAAAAAGAGAGCTTTTTTATAGCGGAAGAGCAATTAATTTGATGAATCTGAGGTGGGTTTTGTTTTCTTGTTTGCGAGGAATTAGAATTTTACTGATTAGAGCTAAAAAGGAGAGGAGTGGTAGAAATTAACAGCAGAGTACGCGAGACTGACAACCAGACAGAGACTGTAAATAGTGTAATGAAATGTATTTAATTTTTTTTGCATTTGTCATTTCGAAATTCCAAAATTAGTTTTTCAAAAAGAGATGTGGCGCCTCACGCGTCTACACATTATGTGTGTAATTAAGAAAAAAAACATATAACTTAAAAATTATGGATGAAAAGAAAAATAGGAGGGTAAACAGCGATAAAGAGTGGGGAGTTAGAAAAAAACAGAAATTTTTATTTTTATTTTTATTTTAATATGGACACCGCTCCGCCAAAATTCTAAAATGTGACATAATTTCACTAAAAACAATTTTTTTTACACAATTATTTGCGACCAAATTTATTATAGTTAATTATTTGTGATATTTTTATTTTGTTGTTAAATATAAATTTTATTTTATTAAATGTGTATTGAGATAAATTGAATGATAAGTTTATGAATGTGATTATAATCCGTTTAATAAATATAAATTTTTTTTAAAAAAAAAACATTTATGCAAAATGTGGATTGTAAGGAATCATTATCCAAATTTATAGTAAAAATTGATGGCCGAAAATTTAAATGAGTATTGTTTCAATCTCTTGATCAATAACGATATATTAAATTTTAAATTAATATGAATATATTTAATTTTAGTTGATATAATTGTATAGTATTTAATTTGTGTGAGTTATACTAATTTTAAAATTAATATCTCTCTAATTAGTGAGGCTAATCAATTCAAATATGGGTAAATTTCAAATTTAACCTCTTCAAATTATAATTTTTTTAGTAATACTTGTTTTATATTCGCTTAAAAAATTCAGACTTGATTCGAGATCGTATTTAACTCGATATCTAAACGAGCCTCAGTCAAACCTTATTTCATACTCCATAAATTATGAATTAAATATGAGCAACTTAATACTCAATAAGGTTGTAAACGAATCGAATTGAACCGAATAGAAAGTTGATCAAATTCGACTCTAAAAGTTAAATTCATACTCGAATTTGAATTGTATTTTAAAAACTCTACTCAAATTGATTATTCATTACTCGAATTCGATTCGACTCGGATCGAATTATATTCAAACTAATCGCGAAGTTCGAATTTAATCTTAAATTCGAGTCTTCACATAATAGCTATTTTTATAATAAATGTAATATACATTGAATTTATTATTATATTTAGAATTAGAAAATTATGTTTACTATTACACTTTAAAATATTAAATCACAATTAAATTTAAAAATAAAATAAAATAATAATAATAATTAATTATCCTTATTTAAGTTAACTTTGTATATATTATAAGAGAATGTATCGAGTATCTAATTCAATATGTATCAATCGAGTACGTATCGAATCACAATTGAGAATTCAAGTAATTTTAATTATAAACGAGTCGAGTATAACATTGTTCAAATTCTACTCGTATTTTTATTCGAACTATTTTTTATACTCAAAATTTGGATCATATTATTAACTAATCTGATTTTCGATTTTTGCTTTTCGCTTGTATTTTTTTGAGTCGAGCCCAAACTGTTTATTTCAATTTACAACTTCAATATTCAGTTTAACTCGGTTCATTTATAATCGATTACAAGTATAATTGTAAGAATTTTGTTGCATAATTTTTAATAATTTATTTAAAATTTAAAATACCTTAAATTTATAATTGTAGTACTACTTATGAATAGTATTACTAGTTACTACTAGATAATGATCCTAAAAGTGAATAGCCCACAATTTGACACTTGCGTTGGAAAGAGAGTGGAAGGGAAGTGAGGGTAGGGGATAACCCATAACCCATAATGTTATGTTTGGTTTTCATTCTTTGGCATGTATAAAATGGAATGGGAATGGAATGACTATTATCATTTCATTCTATCAGAAATAAAATTATTATTTTATTTTAAGTGTTTAGTTTACATGAATTACATTTGTAAATGAAATGTGAAATGATCTTTTTCGATTTTTTATATACTATAAACTTATAAAATGAATAAAAATAAATAAATTAAATAGAACTAAAAAAACATCTCCACTAGAATCTTGAGTACTTGGCTCAATACTTTTTTTAGATATATTTTTATGCATTTTACTCTACTTTCTCTTATTCTTTCTGGTATCTCTGAATCTTGAGTACTTGACTCCATAACTAATGAATAAGAAAAATAAACTCGTGTCATAACTAGTCTATGAAACAAATTATATATAGTTATTACCAAATATATAACATAGTTTATTATTCATCAAGTACAAGAGATTCAACCTATAATACTCACCCTCTTATATATTCATCAAGTACTAGGAAGACATAATGCATAAATATTTTAAAAACAATCACTACCAATAATTATTCAAATTTAAAATCCTGAACATAATATAATAAAACGCTTTTAACAAGGCTAATAAAATAAAACCATAGTACGATTATTAAAAAGTTAAAAATCAAGGACAATTATACTTGGACTTCATTCAATTATTTACATTCCTCCATCCATTAAAAATCTTTTCAGTTCCTAAAAATTGTCTACTCATTCGAACTGCGAGTAGTTGTGATAGTGTCTTCCATTGGTTCATTTTCTGCATCATTCTCTTCATCCTCAAGGCCCAAACTCAAATGGATCATTGGGCATTTCAGCTCTTATATAACTTAGTTGTGAAGAATGCAACAAGCTAAAATTATTCGGTTCTGTATCTTGATAGGGTAAAATGATGAACTTCTAAGAATTGCTCATCTCTTCTTAAGAATGCCAAAGCATCTCTCAATTACATTTCTTGCTGATGAATGCTTCAGGTTAAAATATTCCTCAGCGGATACGGGTTGAGGTCCATCTCTCCAATCATTCAAATGATACCTTTGACCCCAATATGGTGCAAGAAATCCCTCTCCATTAGTATAACGAGCATCTACCAAATAATAAGTACCTTCAAAATAAAAATATATATATATATATATATATGTTATTTCTTTATCTCAAAGGATATTCTTCATTGTGGCTAAAAAAAATTCTTACCCTTTGGAACAATTAATCCATTTTTTTAGCAATGCGTGTTTAAGTACTCTACCATCTGCAATCGACCCTTCCTAACCAGGCAACACATACAAAAATTGCATCTTTGGTGAACAAACTCCTAGAACATTTGTTGTAATTTCACTTTTTCTGTTTTTGTACCTAGGCTTGTCCTATGTGGGTATGTTCATTCTTATACGAGTCCCATCCAAAGCCCCTAAACAATTCTATAATAACGTAGACAAGTTACGAGATATACTTAAGCCCCTAAACAATTCTATAATAACGTAGACAAGTTACGAGATATACTTAAACATATGAGGTTATGTTAAAAATGTATGTGTGTATATGTGTGCAAATTGTACCTTGAAATACTTTCACCTTTCATCAGTTGAGTCATCTGCAATTGGTTCGGGATTCTTAAAAAAGTCCTTGCAATCTTAAAGCTTTTCGCCTAATCAAACCCATAATTTGAAAAAACCAATTCACCAATGTAATCATGTCACATTAATAGTATAACAATCCTCTTCTTCGTGATATTTTTCCTTGTAGCTAAATTAAATCGAGCCATTACTGCAAAAGCTGTCATATTAAAGTATTACAATGCTTCCAAGAACTGTCAGTTACAACTAAGCAATGTAATATCCATTTAGAAAACAGACAAAGAAGCTAATTAAAATCTAAAACAAGTATTGAAAATCAGTACAAGTAATGAAAACACCCCAACTCACACATGCATGTTCCTATATGTGACATTGGTCCAGATTCAGGGAGGAATCAATTGTTCCCCCGACAAGAGACTTTCTGAACCCCCAAAAGGGATTATTAAATACAAAATGGAAACAAGAATGAAAACAAAAACTAGTGCAACAATGCTGGCTGCCATTGTCATTTGATTAGCTTCTTGTACTAATCAATGGAGAATTCAACTCGAGCAATAAAAATTACAGTCAAGGAACAAGGTTGATAACGTTCATATAAACATCTTTAATAATCTTTTAATTCATATAGCAATAATTACAATTACAAGTAACAGATCTCACAATAAGTATATAATGACATCATCAAGCTTATAAACTTGCAAAAAACGTATCTTTTGTGCTTGAACAAGAAACCTAGCACAAACGGAAACTCAATTTCTCTAAAAGGCAATGTCTTGGATTTACTTTATCTGCATCTTAAAGACATCTTGTAGATCATCACTTATACAAATAACTTAATAAACATTTTCTACATTCTCTTCCAATACAAAACAATGTGTTAAGGGCGACATATTAACTAGATATAGCAAAGTCTTGGCCTCTTGGACCAATATCCCCAAACTGTGACATAAATGCCTTAGCCAAGCCAAGTAGCTAACTCCGTACTTAAAAGTACCAATATATGAAATAATTTATGAAAAAGTAACTAAAATCATTTCACAAAAATTAGATAATTATCGTTGAATTTATTAAGAGCGAAGTTCCTAAATAAAAACTTCTTGAGAAACTTTTAAAAAACCAATCTATTGAATACATATATTCCCTATTAAAAAACTTCTTGGTTGGTTTTGGGAGAAAAAAAATAACCCACCCCGAACATGGCCGGTTTGCAAACAATAAGCCTAATACTAACCATTGAACATAAATAAACCAAAACAAGTGTCTAGAATCAGCCAAGATGGACATCAAGGAGGAATCAGCCCTCCACTGCCTCAATTTGGCCCTAATCACTAAAAATATCAACGGTGGTGGTGCATACCTTTCTTACGGCGTTTCTACAGCCTCCGGGATGATTGCAATGCTTGCCGATACGGCCATGCCCGATGCTCACATAGCCACCCACCATGTTCTTCTCTAACCTTGTTGTCATGGAGGATCAATTGACTCTGTCAATCACTCCCACACAGTTACCGTGAGATTCTTTCATCGGCTTAGATATAAAAAGAATGCTAAGGATTGGTGCTAACGAGTTTACAGTTTTGCGCTATGTATTTTCCACGTTCTATGATTGCAAAGTGACAACTGAGAAAGTAAAAGCGGACTGAAGCTAAGTGTCCGGGGGCATTAAGCTAAGTTTACATTGCATTCTCTCTTCTTTTTCATACAATGCAACTAAAATATACATTTTAAAGCTTTATTTAATTTAATGTTTTTGGTCCTCAACATGTATCCATACATACTATTATAAACCAAAAAGGCAAAAATAATGCAGTGTGGGGAATGGATTTTTTTATAATCGTACTATTCTCTTATTGGCCCTTTAAGTTTTTTTTTTCCCCTGATATTTAAAAAAATAAAGGTAAAATTTTAGTAACAATGCTTAAAAAGAATTTGTTGAGCCTTTTAAAAAATTTATCCTGGTATTTTTCATGTCTCTGTCATATATAGACCTGACAATATAGTTAATTAACTGCCAGGTCAACCCATATTAACTGGAACCAAATGAGTTGGTTAACTATATTTATCTATTTGGGTTGGTTAAAGTTTGGAACCATATTTTTAAAATGAAATATAGTTCCAACTCGGTTAACTATTTTTCGAGCCATATTTTATTCCAAATCCAAATTAAAAGTTTTTTCCACCCATATTTACATATTCAAGAAGCTCAACCACCCACCCCCCACCAAAAAAATATATTATGTGATTATGTATACACCCCTTACCCCTAACCCCACCCCCTACCCCACCCACCCCACCCCCACCCACAACCACAAAAAAAAATATTATGTGATTATGTATACACCCCTTACCCCACCCCTACCCCACCCACCCACCCCCCCACCCCCACCCCCACCCAAAAAATATAGTATGTGATTATGTATACACCCCTTACCCTACTCTACTCCACCCACCCCCACCCCCCCCCCCACCCAAACCCAAACCCAAACCCAAACCCAAAAAATAATATTATGTATACATATAAATGTATACACCCCTTATCCCCCACCCCACCCTCCACTCGCCCACCCCACTCCCACTCCTCAAAAAAATAATGGCAAAAATCACTTTTTCACCACTGTGCTTGTAGTGGTTTAAGCAATTAGGCATTGTGCTTTTAAAATATTCAATTAACCCACTGTACTTTTTAAAAATGTTCAATCAAGCCATTCCGTCCAATTTTGTAGACGAAAGTTAAAAAAGTGGGCAGATTTTCCTACGCGGCCTTTGAAAAAAAAAACAAGTTATTTCCTATGTGGCAAGCCAGTCAGCCAAATTCCTAATACAATTGAGCCATTGCACTTAAAAAAAATGCAATTGGCCCACTATGGTCATAAAAATATTTATAATATGTATGTTTTATTTTAAAAATAAAAATAAAAATACTTTTATGTTTTAAAATACTTATAAAAATTTTAAAAATAGAAATATTTTTATGTTTTATTTTCTATCTTTTTCTTTACCTAAATATTTATAATATGTATAATATTAATAAAAATTAATATTATAATATTTATAATATGTATGTTTTATACAATCAATACCTCATTAATTTTTTCTTTTCCTTTTTTTTAATTATTTTAATTCTAAATAATACAAATAATCAGCAGCAGCCATTGATCGGCATCTTCCTTTTTGCCGGAAACCGCCACCCCATCAAGCAAATTGGCCTTTTCCCCAACACCCATCTCAATATTCTCCACAAAGGTCTCGATTCCACTAGAATCATTCCACAATTTGTCTGAATTCTCACTTTCAGTTACAATTCCATCTGAACCGACTTGGGCTTTTACGGTTTGAGATTACCCAATTCCACGACTACAATTTCTTCAATCCTATCGAACCCACTTACCCCCTTTTGCATTTTCAAACAAAACCCAATTCGTTCCTACTCTCAATTTCTCCAAATTTACGATTATCGAACCGATCACTCCCAGAATCAGACCAAAATTCCCCTAATCTCCCAACTCGGATTATCCGATTCAATAGAACCCTCCTCAATCACATCACCGTCGCGAATAGTCCTCGAGAATAGAAGTAATCTGACCTAATAATTCCTTCCGAGTCGCCTTCGATCCTTTCCAAACCCTTCATATCTTAATCTGAGTCGGAGTCCGAGTTGTGAAGCACCTCCCAGTCTTGAAAATCGCCAGTTTCGACCTCCATTTAATAGTAAGTTCGAGAGCTCTGTTTGGTCATATGAGATCCCATTCAGTGAAAGGAAGGGAAGAAATTGCAGCCTGCAAAGAATGTGGATGATCTGAACAGGGGAATATAGGAAGCGTGGTGATGATGATGAGAACGAAAGGAGCTATTATTTTTATTATTTTTTTGCAACATAATCAATGAGTTTTTTTTTGTTTTTTTTGTGTTGCCACGTAGGAAATAATGATTTTTTGATTTTTTTTTTTCAATGTCACGTGTGTAATTATTTGACGTCAGTCCAAAAAATTGGACGGAATGACTTGATTGAACATTTTTAAAAAATACAACGGGCTAATTGAATATTTTAAAAGCACAATGACTAATTGCTTAAAACACTATAACCACAGTGGTGTAAAAGTGCTTTTTGCCAAAAAATAATATTATGTGATTATGTATACACCCCCCCGCCCACCCCCACCCCCCCGCCCACCCCCACCCAAACCCAAACCCAAACCCAAACCCAAAAAGATAATATTATGTGATTATGTATATCTCATAGCATTACTTAAGGAACCTAAATTCCACCCCTTGTATCCGTCTCTCTATCTATAGTATATATTAATTTCATATTTTAAAATTTGTGTTTAAAAGTCAAAACATCTTAAAATGGTTAATATGATTTTTAACCATAACCATATGGTTCCAACCCATATTATCCATATTAAAAATGGTTAATATGGTTTTAGTTCTTAAATGGTTGGTTAACCATATTTTGAAAACCAAAACCAACCCATAACCATATTTTGCTAGGTCTAGTCATATATTACATACAAATATAAAAAGAAATAACAAAATTGCTAGGGAAAACGACTAGGAAACACCTACTGATTTTTTGGAACACTACCCACGAGATTATACGTCCATGTACTCTATAATGAGAAAGTATAGATAGTGGTCGAGCATAGAGTAATAATGATAATAACTGAGATTGTGTATTCTTGTGTGGAATGAAGAAACAAATGTTTGGGTATGCAAAACACTAATCCCCACAAATATAGACTTATAGTTCTGAATTTGATCCCATTTTAGTCCTTCACAAATATTTCCTAAGATTACAAGTATCTAATAGATGGAGTATATTCAAGGTGTATGTGATATCTCAAGTTTGCCTCTATATTATCAGTTTAGAAAACAAACCAAAAGCCAATGAATTGAATCAGTTAGGCCACAAAATCTGTTAGAATATCCAAACAAATTATTGTCAAAAGAAGTTGTTCTATACTTATTCACCAGCATTTACATAGCACCGCTCACAAGTGCCATTCATGATGTTCCATATCATATATATAATTTACTCAACTTGTAATATGAAAAAGACTAGCACAACATCCTACTAATGCTAGAGATAGACTGTAAATATATTTTAATAAACAAAAACAATGAAGATTACCCTTTATTAGATAAGGAGCAACTATAACCATCAAAAAGAAAACAAGTGAACTGAACACATACAATATTCACTTTTCCAAACAAAAACCAAAAGATTTCTTGAGGAAATAGGCGGCTAAAATGTTCATACCCAAAACAAATTTCATGAAGTGAGAATACAAACCTTCTATTTTACGCACCCATGATGGCACCACACTAGGACTGCCGACGATGCGTGGCCGTTGCCGGGTACGGACGTAATATGTGATGGCATGACCTCAGTGCAAATTATTACGAGATCATTAACGGTTTTGAAAACTTAGGTTTTTCGTTTGGAATCAGTACCCAGACTTGAGGGACAATCGAGATGCAAGGATAATACCGACTTTTCATCCTTTTTGTTTTCTTTGTTTCCTTTTACAAACGATACTCCATCTTTATTGCATTGTTCATATTCATTTCTACTTTATTATTACATTACCCTGTTAATATTTTGTGTATTATGGACAAAGATGAAAGATCCCTCCATTATAACTTTTAACTAATTTCTTTTCAAGACATATTACATAAATATTAGACTAATTAATGATAATATATGTATTTGAAACACATTTAATACCTAAAATTTTAGAAGAATGTCTATTCAAAAAAATTATAAAAATATGATTAATTAATGATGCACCATACATATCCCATTGCATTTTATAAACGTTTTTTAATATTTATTACTCTAGTTCTTATTATTATTTTAGGTAGTCTCATATTTATAAATAATTTATTTTTATAATAATTTATCAATAATACCCTTAGTATTAATTGTCATATTTTTATTTACTATGCATATTTATAGAGTATCACTCTATTAATATACATAAAATTACATAATTAAATGAAAATTTAAATATGAATAATTTTATTATTTTATCATCTTTATTAATATGCATAAAAAATCAATAAATTTTTTTTTGGGGACCGATGGAGAATTTAGCTATCAAATAAAGATGAGGATAAAATTGACTTTTTGACATAGCTTCAGATTATTAATTTGTATGCATAAAAAAAATTAATAATTTATATCTCCATAAGTTTTCACCCGTGTCGTGCAGCATTTCTTCCGTATTCCTTTTGATAAATAGTACTCGACTTATTAAAATTAATTTCAGATTTTCCTAAATACAAAATTGAGCTGAGCTCTTTAGCTTTTAGATAATTATAAAATATAAAAAATACTACCTCTTTTAAAATATAAGATCATCAGAATTCAGAAGTTAACCTAATTTTTCAATATTATTTTTAATGATCCTAATTTTTTATATAGGTATGATCTTAATAGCATCAACCATTTATTAACATATTTTAATCATTACCAACAACATTATTACTAATATAAAATAATTAACGGTACTATACGAAATAATTAGTGTAGTGGAGAACATAATACTCCCCGTGATAAAAGTCTTTATTATTATTTGAAATAATCCCAAATTAAATATCTACTTACCTTAAATGATCTAAGTATTTTTTTTACAATAATTTACCTATAATACCCTTATTATTAATTGCTATATTTCTATTTTCTATGCATATTTATGAAACATAGTAATGTGCAAAAAACTATACAATTAAATAAGAATTTAAATATGAACAATTTTGTCATTTTGCAAAAAATCATCCTAGTACGTACGGAGGGAGTAATAACTAGCAATGTTCAATTAGACTGATAATCCAAATAACTAAAAGCCTTGGCAAAAGTAGAAGGTAAATGTAATGTAAACAGAGGGATCTTTCATGTGTTCAGGCAGCAGCTTTTTGTTTCTTTGGCACACGGTATGCACCAACAACACATGCATGGTCTCAGCACAAACCACCTTCAACCGAAGAAAACCTGGTTGGTAGCTTCTTTTTAAATTATACACAATGTACATGTGTAGCCCACACTAAAAAAATAACCTTTAGACATGACACCTAAAAATACTGTTGGAATTTTGCCAAATTCTAGCCGAGAAAAATATTATAGGATGTATTAATAAGTGTTAAATTTGACAACATTAATATCTCAGCATTTCATATATTAAAATTTCAAACTAAGATGCAAACCTTGATTGATATGACAAAATGACCTCCAGCTTTCAAGAAGTACGATGCATTCAAAGCCAAAATTCTTGCCTGCAAATATAGCAATCAAAGAGCTGTTTACACATTTTTTTTATATAAAAAAAAGTTTGAACCGTGAAAACAAAATTCCAATAAAGGATGAAATCTTGCAGACGGCACAGTTCTCATTCACAGATGAGGACAGAGTCAAAAAGATACTAACACTGTAGATTTCTATCTTTTTCCTCGTACAAGATAAAAGATACGAAACATGCAATCTCTTAGAACTTTAACTACAAGATCAAAAGATGGTACCAGTCACCCTTATATTTTCATTACAGAGAAAGAGTTTTGATCGATACCACCATGATCAAAAAATCAAATCATCAGAACACTCTACGAACAGCACAATTCAAAAAATATCTTACTAGCAGCATAAAGAAAATAATTTCAAATTGAAACAGATGCTTGCACAAGTAAGCAACTAATTCCACAGGCTGCACGAAAGAATCTAACAAAATTCACTCACCTCCAACTTGGGCTATTTATTAGAAGTTGTTTTAAGAAAACATATATAAAATTGAAAATAATTGGTGGCAACAAGCGACAACAAATGTGATATTTAAAAGCAGATAGGGTAGGTCGATCTGTCGGAGTAGTCAACTTAAAAAAATCTATACGTGCATCAGCAACTCGGTTTTGCATCATCCATTATGTCCTGAAGGGGAATCCAAGTAACTCATCATCAGCTTGTTGAAATAAATAGCAGAACTCTTCAACTCAATATGCAGAAACATAGTAGAAAAGTTGTATAAACCTGGACCCAGTCAACCTTCATGAACTATGGCAATGAAAGAACTTCTAGAAATAAGGAGAAACAATTCTAGATTTTCATAAATGCATCAGAAACTCGGTTTTGCATCACCCATTATGTCCAGAAGGGGAATTCGAGTAACTCATCATCTGCTCCTTGGTAATATTTTGTTATGTACAAACATATAAATACATATACTGATATACATATATATATGACATAAAAAGTGAGAAATTTCAAGTCATTTGGATGACAAGCAAATGAAAAATAACACCAACTTTGATGTCTTAAATTTAAAAGACCATATGTATGCAAGAGAAAATTAGTTTTAAAAAAATGGAAGAAGTGAAAAGAAGACCAATCAAAAGCAAAAAAATAAAAGTATGAAGATGAATAAAATAAAACCCTAAGGTTTAAATGCAAAATGGAATGCATTAGTTCTATGCATGCCAACACAATTGAAATAAACAGCAAAGAAGTTCTAAAAATCAATTGAAATCACCTAGTATTGATATAATGAAAATTAGCCTAAAGAACATGTTGGACATTCCACCTTTCAGGCGAGGAACTAGTTACTGTAGCTTAAATCTCAAAGAGTCAATCTGACTTTGAGGGAAGAATTAAACTAATGAAAAAATAAAGATGTTAAAATGGTTAAAAGACAAAAACTATTTTACATTAAAAGCCAACAATAAATACAATTATAAAATAACATGCATGAAAGCAAATCCTCCAATACTTAAAGTAGCAATAACAGAAATCTAATATATTTAACAGAAGCAACCTGATCAGGCTGAGCAACATCAGAAAATATCACATCAACCATTCCAACAAGCATACGGTACTTGGCTGGATGCCTAGCATCCTCAATAATAGGTATAACATTACTTCGCTTCTTTGCCATGTTAACCAAGTCCCTACCACTTCTGTGAGAAAATTCAACCGCATAGACTACTCCAGACTACAATTATTGAGAGTGTGTGTATTAGTACATGCAGCTCATTAGTAAAACAAAGAAAAGAGTTGGGTTAAGTTTAATTTGGACTACTTACATGGCCAACAAGATCAGACACATGAGAGACGGTTGTTCCAGAAGCAGCTCCAAGATACAGAACCCGAGCACCAGGTTTCTTTATCCAATAAAATGAGACAATTAGAAACCAACATACATAATAATAGCAAAACACAGACTGCAAAGTCAACCATAACCAAATATATATTAGGACAAAAAACAAACACTTACAATCCAGATGTTGTCAACTCCTCCAAGAATGGCAGCCGCCAACTTAGAACGAAAGGGATTCCATACCCTGTACTCAACCTTAGTTCCATCTTCATTCTGTTGGGAAAAAAGAAAAAAGTAAGTAAATCAATACCAGTAGCTTTACAAATGTTATTAATTAAGTGTTCTCAAACAAATGACCGATTAATACATTATGCAACAGAGATATCTTGTGTGGCGTTGAGCTAGCTTAAACGATGTTAAACGAGTTTCTGTAAAAATATTTTATTCAACAATCTATCAGATACAGATGAATAGCTACAACCATATGAGAAACCTGGAACAGGCATGATTAGCCAAAAAAATAAATTGCACTCTTAGAAACTCAAAATGCCACAATCAAATAAAAACAAGAAATGATACAACTGGAATTGCAAAATATAATTAAAAAATTGGCAGAATTTTTTAATACTAAAAATAACTTGAAGCAATAAGCAATACCAATACTTGGAGGCTAACAGCAATGAATTAACTATACATTTTTCTGGTAAGGGATAAATGAGTAAGAACTCTAAAACTTGGTAAAAACAAAACTTAAAAGCAACTTATTCAATTAAAAGGAATTACAAATGAACACATCTAAATGTGCTTATTAAAGAAACATGTTCAATCAAAAATGCTTACAAATAAACACATCTAAATGTGCTTTTTATTCGCACATATCATGACAACCTCAAAATTAACTTCACACGCATCTCCAATCCCCAAAAATGTTCCACTTAATTTCAACCACAAAAAGTAAAGGAAAAAAATACTCACTGCACACAGTAAATTAAAAACGCAACTACAACTTAAAACTTTGCTTACCCACCAACTTCAAATGATAAACATCAAAATTTACTTATCAACACAACCAAAAAAACAGAACTTTAATTAAATTAATAAGTTTCAACGAAGATACCTGAACGGATACCCTCTTCTCATTGTACACAGCTTCACCAGGAACCATGTTCTTAGTACACAGAGCATCTTCTTTTCCCTTAGCAATAAACACATCTTCGTGTCTATGAGGCTCAACCACAATTTTGCAACCACCTTTCATTCCACCGCCTCTCCCACCGCGGCCACGACGCCCTCCAAAACCTCGTCCGCCTCTCCCCGCTCCTCTTCCACCACGGAAGCCGCCGGAACAACCGCGTAGATTTGATGACAAGTATTTCGATAGCTTAGGGGGTCTCATTGGAGAAGATAAGAGGTAAGGAGACGAGCAGTTCGATAGGGGCGAGATAGATCAGGGTTTATGGTCGAATTTCTATTTTGTTTTATTATATAGGTGTGAGAGAGATTAGGGTTTAGGGGCGATAGCTTTGTTAGTCATGATATGATGGCGGTGCTGTGAGCCTGTGACCCACCTTATCAATTTTAAATTCAAAAGTATTTTAAATTATAATTTAAAAATTAATAATAATATTATAATTTAAAACGAAATAAATATCTATTTTAAACTCGATTTTGTTACATTCTCGAATGCACCCACTTATTTAGAATTAAAAAGGAATGAAAAATAACATTAAGATGAGAATTGAATGTGACCCAAGAAAGTGGTTAGTATGAAATTTATTTATGGGTAAGTTAGTTAATTGATCAATAGAGTACTGACATGTAGGCGAGACTCTATTTTGATCAATATTCTATTAGTCAATTAACCAACTTACTAATAAATAAATTTCATGCTAACTGGATCAGTGACCCAAGGGGACTGGACTTGATATGCGAGTCGGTGAATGTGAGCGCTATCCATCCAGGTTTAAGAGCCTTTAATACAGTTTTTTACAGTATTTTTTATTTTTGACGTGAGAAAAGAGATGCCTTTAATACTAAAAGAACTAGTATTTCTATAGTAGGGCTTCCCTTATATCCGTACAGAAAGCCCAATTAGAATTGACAGCTACATACAAAGGGAGAAATTTACTCAAAATTTAGCACGAATTTAAAACACTGCAAAAATGTATTAAAATTTTAAACTCGTTCATAACAGTTTTTTTATCTCTATCTTTATTATGAAGTACTGTTGAGTCATTCTGTAAAATAAAGATTCAATTTTTTCGCGTACCCAACAGGTTCCTTATATTGATTCCTTAAATAATAAAATTTTAATGTTAAAAGTTCAAATTTAAATGTTCCAACAGTCAAAGTATCAAATTAATAATAATCTTATAATTTATAAGAGAGGATATAATTTATCAATTATATTTCACTGTAAAATAATTTTTATTTTATTTTAAATTTTAAGTAATTTATGGAGTGAGTATTGAATGGATACAAATGTACATAAGATCAATATTAACTTTTAAAAAGTTAATTTGTGATATTTTAAATTTAATATGATTCATTTAAATTTTGAAAATAATAAATTTTATAATTAATAATACTTTAATAATATTTATAATTATATTGACAAAAATTAAATAAATTTATATCAATTTTAAATTTGAATACATTTGAAATTAATTTTTTAAAAATAAGTCAATATTAATTTTATAATTTGAAAATGAAATAGTAAAAAAATGTCAAGATGTGTATGATTGATGAGTTGTCCACTTCAATGAGGGTGTGAAATGTCATTTTGTATATATAGAGAACGGTTTTTTTGACTCCATCACACTAGGGAGTAAAATCATTTATAGGGATTAAAATAGAGAGTCAAATAAAAATAAAGAAATTGTTAAATAATAATTTATTGATGTATTCTTCAAAATTGGGGATCCTCACTATACAAATAATTCAATAAACATCTTATACATTCTCTTCCAATACAAAACAATGTGTTAAGGGCGAGTGATTAACTAGATATAGCAAAGTCTTGGCCTCTTGGACCAATATCCCCAAACTGTGACATAAATGCCTTAGCTAAGCCAAGTAGCTAACATTCTTAAAGTACCAATATATGAAATAATTTACGAAAAAGTAACTAAAATCATTTCACAAAAATTAGATAATTATCGTTGAGTTTATTAAGAGCGAAGTTCCTAAATAAAAACTTGTTGAGAAACTTTTAAAAAACCAATCTATTGAATACATATATTCCCTATTAAAAAACTTCTTGGTTGGTTTTGGGAGAAAAAAAAGTAATCCATGAAGTTAAGGAATTCGGTTACCATGAAGTAAATTTTATGATAAGTTGGTCAATTGACCAATACAGTGCTGACAAGCAGAAGAAGAGATTACCTCACAATCTATATATTAACACTGTATTAATTAATTAAACAAAATTAATTTCATATTAAATATTTTTCAAATTAACTTCATAATAATCGGATCCATAAAACCTATTCCAAATTCATCGGGTTCTCTTCTCTGTCTACTGACTTCTAAGTCTAACAGGGACCTACAAATTAAGTCATTAGTGTCAAGCTTACATCTTTCTACCTGTTTCCTATTTCCTAGATTTCAACGAATTATTTGAGATGATCATAACATCAACACTTGTCGACAATAATTATTTGTAGGGGTCCACGTAGGATTTTCGATAATGTAGGCACTCTTTTAATTAAATTAATAATGATAATAAAATTCATCAAATACACATTTCAATTTAAAACACATAAAAGTCATTACAATGGCACCACAACCATTTTTGTTATCTTCTTCGGTATGTCTCGCGTTTCTTTATCTGTGTTTTAGCATTTGAGAAATACTATGAATCAGGATCGGTACAAACTTTTTGTTTAAATGATTTAACATATGAGTCGGCCCTGCTATGTACATAACTATACAGAAAAAATTATGTACAAACATTATTAAAAAATAGAGAGCGCAACTTGCAGCGGAATGTTTTAGATATTTTTATTGATAAACAATACACGAGTCCTATTCTTTATGTATAATTTTTTTTTTGTTATAATTTATGTACAAAGTATTATCTTTTATCGTTTTGTTCTTTCCCACGTTTCTTGGTGCTATAAATAAATAATAGATCAAATATGATAGTCTAATAATAAGATCTGTTTTAAGTTTATATTTAGAAAAATCAGAATTAGCAACGCTACAATTAAAGGTAAATTTATAATTTGTCTTAAATTTCTCTTAATCAAAGCCAAAAAAATAGAAAACATTATTGTAAAATAAAGGTGAACGTATAAATATCATAATAAGTTGCAGATTATGAGAGGAAGAAGAATGGGAAAGCCAAAATAAAATTATATTAGCTGTTTTTGCCCTCGGCACCACCTTCTTCTAAGTAAGCTTTCTTCCTCCTATCAGCCCTATCTAACAAACAAACGACAAAGAAACACGTGGCATAAACAGCATGAACCCTCCAGCTGCTCCTAGGATGTTGACGCAAAACCGCCATGTGAAACACCGTGACGTAATAATGTAACCCAACAGCAAAGCCCACAAAGGTCTGGCCCAAGCCCACTAATCTGGAGCCCAGCCCTGCCTTGGTCGAAAACACCAAAACAAAGTACATCAACAACAGCAAAAGGTACAACACATAGCCAAGCGTTTGCAGCACTTGTATACAAACGTAGGTGGAGGGCGAAGTAGCGTAGAAAAAGCTCAGTGGCTCGAGGCCGGTCACGAAGGCGGACAAGCATAATATAGCGAAGTAAACAGAGAGGTAGATTTGGATGAAAATCAATAGCTTTTGGAGAGAGAAATAAGCTTTAATCTGGTTGAAAACGAGAGACACTAAGAGAAGAGGGATTAATATGAATGCAGATGAGACAATTGCACCGATTGCGGGTGCATATTTTTTACCCACTAGTGGTTTGAATCCGTTTGTGATCTCACTATTGGCTTTTGTAAGATACAGTTTGGAAGTTGAGGAAATCTTTTCTAAATCTGGCAATAAATTTTCTTGAAATTTTGAGGGTAGATCACTAAATTCTGAAACTAAATCATCCCCATCTTCAATCCAAATGCGTTGTTTTGGGTTTTGGGAATTGGGTTTGGTTGGATTTGGGGATTTCTTGGGGAGGAGTGAAGTGGGGTTGGTTGAATTTGATGGTTTTGAGGTGGAGTTGAGCTTCTTGAGCTGGGTTTTGATAGTGGGTAAGGTGGAATTTGTGGTGGGCTTGATTAGTTTGGTTTTGTTTTTGGGGAATGAATTGGTTTTGATTAGTTTGGTTTGGTTTTTGGTGGAAAGACTAGAAGTAATTTTCTTCTTAATTGGCTGATCTTCTTCTTCTTCTTCTTGTTTTTGTAGCTCTAGGAGTTTCCTGCTTAAAAGATGCCCATTATTCAGAGGTTGAATTTCAGTAGTGTAGGTAGAGTCTACAAATGAAGAAGTGAAGAGAAATAGAAGAAGAAGAAGAAGAAGAAGAAGGAGGAAATATTGATGAAGTGGAGGCATTACATATATAGTGGTAGTGGTGCTAGGGAATAATGAGTTGAGAGCTCGAATTGGGATTGTAGATTTTATAGGAGTGGGGAAGACACTAGAAAAGGGAGATTTTTATGCACAAGTTTCGGTGGTGTATGTGAAAGGGGAGAGTGGAGCTTTGTGAAGAAGACTTTACTGGGAAAATAAAAGGAGGTGACTGGTGACAGGGGACTGGTGAGGTCGGTCACATGGGAAGGAATATAGTCTACGCGGTTTTACTTGCTTCGGTCAATGCCACCTACATTCTAAACTATTACTATCGTTTAAAATTTTGGTACATGGATTAAGAAAATGTCATTTATCAAATAAAATTTATTTGAAATTTCATCACTATCCCTTTATGAAAAATTGAAAATTATTAATATAAAAGAGAGAATTTATTGGGACAACGAAAAAAGGTAGGGATAATAAAAAAAAGTAAATAATTTATTCTTCTCGAAAGTTATAAACAATAATTTTTTTTTTTCTAAAACGATAATCTTTTTAAGAACGGAAGAAATGTTGTTTTCGATTTTTCTTTCTTTCCTTTAAAATACTCAATTTTGGAAAGTACAACTCAATTTATATCATCATCGTCACCAAGACCAACTAAGGTCAACTTTCTTGAAAGAGATAAATAATATTTTTTTTTGAGATTTTTAAATTTAAAATTAATATAAATTATTTTTTAATCAAAATAATAATAAATATTATTGTAAACTATTTAAAGGGTCATGTATAATTTGAAACTGATGAAGTTATTCACTAATAATATATTGACACTCCAAAAATGCTAGTTTGGGAATAAAATGTAAAAATAATCCATATACTATAGGGATATTTGGATATTACGTCCTTTTTTTTAATCAATTCAAAATGAATCATTTATTATTTAAAATTTTGAATTGTGAACCCTATTGTGTCATGTGGCGTTGACTTATACACATGACACGTTGACATGTCAATTTAACACATTTAAGATTAAAAAAATAATCCTCCATCCCAAATTAATTGCTTTCGGTTTTAACTTTTTAAAGTCAAATTGACCATTTTAAAACTAATCTTTTACTATTTTTGCTAAAATATAGGTGAAGAGATTATAACCAAAAGAAAGTATATACAATTTATTACTAATCCCAATTTTATAATTTTAAAAATATATTTATATATGCTTAATTATTAATTCTAAAAATAGTCAATTTGACTTTAAAAAGTCAAAACTGAACAATTAATTTAGAACGGAGGGAATAAAAAATTTCTCAAAATTTGAACCTAGAACCTCATACTCCCAAAACTAACAAAATATTTGATTATCAACTAAGTTAAGAATATTAATGTTATGTCTTAAAAAATTATTACTAACTGTAATAATATTATTACAACTTATTAGTTATTTTAGTACTCTTTTCTTTTCAAAATATATGCAGAATGAGTCTTCTGAATTTTGTGCAAAATGAGTCTTATGAGACAAAAAAAATATAGAGATACACAAACTATTATATAAATATTTTATAAATTGCTGATATGACATATTCCAGTACCTTAGTATATTGATAACAAATTGCTACAATTTAGTTTCGGTCTCACATAATATGCTGAGATAGAATATGCCATATCAGCAGTTTGTAAAATATTTATAAAATAATTTGTGTCAGTAGAATTATTCAAAAATATAAATGTAAACGCGGTTATGCTCAATTTAATTTAGTATGGTTTAAATATTAGTTATTATAAAATATTGTATTACTAATATTAATATCATAAAATATTATATTAATATTAATATTACAAAATATTGTATTAATATTAATATTATAAAATATATATTATTACTAATATTACAAAATATTATAACATTATTCCAAAATATTAATACTTATAATATTAAGTATTAATAATATTACAAAATATTATAATTTGATATTAATACTTATGATATAATATATAAAACGATATCAAATTATAAGTATTATATCATAAGTATTAATATTTATGATTAATTTACAAAATATTAATTTACCAGTTTTATTACTATCATAAGTATTATAAAATATTATAATATTTTATTACTATCATAAGTATTATAATACCAGTACTCACTACTTATATTAGAGAGGGAGAAGAGAGAGATTACCCAGTCCGTACAAGCTGTGCCGGTTGGACTATTTTTTATTTTTTAATGTTATTTTAATGTGTTTAGTCATCCTATAAAATAGAGAAATGCGTAAAAAAAACATACTCGGCACAACAGTTGACCATGCAATGCAATATATTAAAATAAAAGCCGGTAAAACTTGTGTCGGCTGGACAATTATGGCATTCAATCTAAGTCTTCCAATAAGTTGATCAACGGTCCAAAAGTGGGTTGCTATAATAGTGTCCATGGCAACCGGTTGCTATGGATGGATTCCCATATATATATATATATATATTGTCCGGCTCTCTCTAGCGAACTGGAGGGAGTAAACCGGTTATATCAACAGTTTTTTTCTTCGTTATAACATAAAAAATTGACTTTTTATGTTATAGCGACGAAAAAAAATCGTCGTTATAATCAGTTCGTTCTTAATTCGATTCTTTCCGTTCGCTGAAAAAGCGAATTGATTGCTAGTTTATTTATTGAGAGGGATCCAAGGTCCCCCACATTCTCTACTTTTTCTATCAGTGACAAAATTAATGGTGACATTTTTTTTTGTTTCGTTAGAATTCTAATAAATTTGACCAAATGGGGGATATGACTATGAATTATGATTTAATAAATCATATGGTATACATCCCATAAAAACTTCTGATCTTATCATAATTTGTAAATAATTAACGACACAGTAAAATTTGTCCCAAATAATTAATCCCTGCTTTGACTACTAAAGAATACTAGCTAGTAGCTACCGACATGAGCTTGGTTACAAATCACTTGTTTGTCTATTTCTGAACAAGTCTGAGTTGTTTGAATATGATGGAATAAATTATTTACACAATTTGTTTTATAATTTTTAAAGTTTGGATGCGTTTGGATGTGTTTGAACAATTCATTAAAAAAATTATGGCTGAATGGTTAAGATGTAGTGTTGAATAATATTTTACTTATATTTTCTCATTAACAATTAAAAATTACATCCAATACCAATGTTGTTTTACTATTGAAAATAAATTTTGTTATGTACAAATTATTTTTGATATTTTTTTAAACAAATTGGTAACCAATTCATTGAATGTTGTTATAGTATTTTATTTTGACTTTATGGGCAGATAGAATGTTATTAATATTTTAAGGGTTTTATTTCTAAAATTATATTACTACTTTATTAAAGATTGTTCAAACATTTATATTTAATTATTCTTAAATAACATTGTTTATTTATAATTACATAATAATTTTGTTCATAACAGCTCAGAAGGTTAAAATAAGAAAATATATGTATTCAGATATTTTGGACAGACAATTCCAAGTGAACATGGTCCAAGGCTATAGATCAAGCCCAAATATCTATGGCTAAATGAAAAGGTTCAAAAGGGAATATTCTTCTAAGAATAACGTTATTGGGCCATTAATTTGATAAGGCTTCTCACACTTCTATATATAGGATGAGTGGTTCTAATATTGGAACAATTACATTTTATAGTACTTTTTAAAATATAATTACAACAAAAGTGTACTCATTAAATATTTACATAATTAATTTTTTTTAAATTTTATTTTCATTACTAGTGCATATTTATGCTTCCTTTAATTAAGGGATGTGTTTTAATTTCCTGATGACATGGCAATTCAGTTATTTATTTTTTAAAAAACTGATATCGCGTTTTTTTGGGGATTGTGTTCATTTTAAATTTTTTTTTGTTTTGTATGTCGTCTATTTTCTTTTGGAAACCCTTATTTGGTGTTTTGTTCACTTTGTAAGCAAACCCTTATTCATCTTCTTCTCTCGTGTTTTCGCCGATTTTTAGGATAGCTTTTCCGTTGTTTCGACATTTGATTTTTACTTCGTGTTTGTCCTATATTGTTTGAGATCGTGTTATTCTCAAGTTTTTGGTTTGTTCCTAGTTATCTGTGACTACATTTTCTCGATTTTTTATCTATTTTTTGGTATGTTTTACTACGAGGAAAAAGCATGGAGGAATGGGGGATAAGAATCGATAGGAAGAGGAAAAGAGTTCCGGATGGTTTTAATATGGAGGATTGAAGTTATCTTTAGTGGTGAAGGATAGTAGTTCAAAGTCTTCTAAGCGAGGGTAAGAGGTGGTTGTTGAAATCGAAGAAGAAGGCGTAAATCTATGGTGAATATTGATTGATTTTGAAGGTTATCTTAGAAAAAGTTGTCAAAGAAGATAAAGTTCAGAGCTCATAGTCGAAAAATGGTTCCACGGCAGAAACATTTGAAGGTTTGTTAATTTTTTTTAAGAATTATATTTTTAGTTGTTTTTGATTTTTTTGTGTTTTTATTTTATGCATGGTTGTGTTTTGGTTTATAATTTTTTTTTTTGTTCAGTAGTATCATGGATGTTGAAGTTGTTGTTTGATAAAATCATTGTTTCCATTCCGAGTGTATTTTCTGAAACACATTTTATTATGTTTTAAGTTTTGTTCAATTTGTTGTTGTTAAAATATTGGTTTTCATTCATATTTTAGTGTCTGATACGAGTATATTTTTGGTTGGTCCCTAAATTTCTTTTCTATGATCATACATGTAGTTATTTGTTGTAGTAACCTGCTAACTGTTATGTGGTTACCTTCTTTTATATGTTTGGAAACTGAGTGTTGTAATAGTTGTTAAAATGTATAATATTTCATTAGAGTTTGTGTTGTTTTAAGGATTGTTAAAATTGTGCTTGTTTAAATTTTTGGTTTCTACATTACATTATTGTTATTTTGTAGATTTATAATATGTTGGTAACTTGCTATTTTATTTTTTGTTATCAATATTGAAATGATTGAAAACTTATGCTGTTATTTTTTGTTGTAGTAACCTGCTAACTGTTATGTGGTTACCTTCTTTTATATGTTTGGAAACTGAGTGTTGTAATAGTTGTTAAAATGTATAATATTTCATTCTAGTTTGTGTTGTTTTAAGGATTGTTAAAATTGTGCTTGTTTAAATTTTTGGTTTCTACATTACATTATTGTTATTCTGTTGATTTATAATATGTTGGTAACTTGCTATTTTATTTTTTGTTACCAATATTGAAATGATTGGAAACTTATCTTTGTTATTTTTTTTTTGTAGTAACTTTCGCTAAATGTTATTTGGTTCCATTCATTCATATGTTTGAAACCGATTTTGTAAGTAGTGTTAAAATGTATAATATTTCGTTGGAGTTTGTGTTGTTTTAAGGATTGTTAAAATTGTTATTGTTTAAATTTTTGGTTTCTACATTACATTATTGTTATTCTGTAGATTTATAATATCTTTGGTAACTTCTTTATTTTGTTTTTTGTTACCAATATTGAAATGATTGGAGACTTATGATGTTATAGTTGTTAACATGTATTTTTTTTCAATATAAGTAACCTGCTAATTGTTATTTGGTTACCTTCTTTTATATGTTTGGAAACTGATTTTTGTAATAGTTGTTAAAATGTGTAATATTTCATTAGAGTTTGTGTTGTTTTAAGCATTGTTGAAATTGTTCTATTTGAAATCACTGTTTTAATTATATTGAGTATTAGATACTTTTAGATTTAGTTTTGGTTAATACATTACATTATTGTTATTATTTAGATTTATATTATGCAGGTAACCTGTTATATTAACATGTCTTTTACTCCAATAGTATTGGAGATTGATGATTGTTTACGATTTTTATTTAAAAATTATAATTATTTTTTATTATGATCAATTGCTGAAATTATTTTGCTTATCATTGATATTGCTTCATTTAATGCTTTTTGATTTAAAGTTTTAATGTAGTTTTTTGATTTGGTTAATGTGTTTTTAATGTAAGTTTCTGCATTTTCAGATCTGGGATTTATTCTACGAGGAGCGTAATCGGAATTTTTCAGCAAAAATTATATATTGGTGTGATATGGATGTACCAAATATTATCAAGAAGAAATTGTCTGAGGTACAATTGACTAAGTTTAAGTTGACATGTTTTGGTAAATTTTTAGAGTTTGGACAACCACAAATGTTTTCCCAGATTATTCATCAGGCCTTGATTAGGGAAGTTTATCAAAGGGATGATGGGGAATTGTGGTTTTTGTTTGGTGAGAGAAGGGTTAGGTTTGGATTGCCCGAATTTTGTTTGATTTCTGGTTTGAATTGGCAAGGTAATGAAAATATTGATAGTTTTAAGGGGATTCAGAATCTGTTGGTGGAGAAGTTTTTTGGTGATGAGGTTGTCACCCGTTCTAATATTGGCAAGATATATAGCAGCGCTGTTTTTGATGATGATGATGAAGCAGTTAGAATGTCTATTATTTTATTGGTTTTTAATTTCATTCTAGCTTTTCGTTTAAAACAATTATATTGATGAAACTTTGTTCAACTTTTTGTCTTATGGGGATATTGAAAGTTATCCATGGGATAAATTTGCATTTCAATGTAGACAAAGAATTCTTTATCTATTGCGGTCAAGGTCCCTGTAAGGAAGGATAAACACGGTGGGGTGATTTACAATTTTATAGGGATGGTCATTGTAAATCTTACAAACTTAATGGATTTCCTTATGTGTTTCAAGTTTTTTGTTTGAAACAATACCTACTTTTGAAAGTCGAGGAGGATTTTGTGTTGATGACCATCTCGCAGAGTTGAGATTATTTAGATGGAGGAGTTAGAAAGCCTCCTAAAAATGAGAAATTGAATGATCTTGTTTTGGATCTAATCGGTATGTTGGTTTCCAGTTGCCTTATAATTGGTTTCCATTTATATTTTATATTGGTTTCTGTTATTATATTTTTTGTATTGTTTTGCTTATGTTTTATATTTAATCTTTTTGACATGGTATACTTGTTGTTATTATTATTTTTCAGTTGATCGTTCAAAATATTGTTCCTACGGTTGATGAAAAGGTTCGGTTGGGGTTGGGGGGTTTTCATTTTTTTAATGAAAATGATGTTACAGGCAAAATTTCTGATGTTAAAGTTGACTCATCAAGGAAATTTAATGATATTGGTTTTTCTATTTCTGATTTGGAAGAAGTTATTGATAAACGGGTAAAACCTTTAGAAGGTAAGATGATGGAGATGAAAAAAGATATTGAGAGTTTGGGTGTTGAATTAAAAGACCTACTGCAAGTGTTTCAAATGCAGATTTGCGGGGATGTAAAAAAAATGATTAGAAAGTTTGTATATGGTCAGTATAGTAATAGAAAACATAAAAATGTTTCTTTTGTTGAAGATGATGATGATGATGATGATGATGATGATGATGATGATGATGATTATGATGATGATGATAATGATGGTGATGATGATGCTGATGATGATGATGATGTTGGTGATGGTGATGGCAATGGTGGTGATGATGATGATGATGGTGTTGCTGATAATGATGATGTTGATGATCTTTGGTGGTTCCGTCAATGATGATGATGATAATGAGTTGGGTGAGAGAACGTTGATGTTGGTAATATTAAGGGAGTGTTGATCCTCCCGTTGGTGGTGTTGTTGGAAATCGACCGAGGAAGAGAACATATTGTGTTTACATTTTTTAGTTTTTCATTTTATTTTTATGCTTATTAAGTAAATGCTTACTTCTTTTTGTTTTTATTAATGTATTGATTAAAAATGTTGGTTTAAATTCTTCCGGGAAAGAGATAATTGTTTATACTCCTAGAGGGGTTAAAATTCATATTGAGGATGAAAAGGTTAGTCATTTTTTAATTTTTAATTTTTTTAATGTGTTATATTTATAAATGCAGTTTTTTTTTAACAATTTGAGAAGATGGATGATGTTCCTAGCTTTGATATTTTAAGTCAATCTAGTGGAAAGGAAATTGTTATTTTTACACCTATTGAGGTTTGTTATTATTTTTATTAGCAATTTAATTATTTTGTTGTATTAGTTAGTTTTGCTATAGTGTTTATGTTTGTATTGATCAATAGTTTTGTATTTTCAACTTGATATTAACCTGTCTTTTTTGTCATGTATTGTAAAACATTACAGGTAATAAATTCAAGGATCAAACATTTCTATACTTGATGAAAGTGGTGTTTACAACTCGAGATTTAATTCAATGTTTTGAAACTGAAAAAATGCATATAAGACCAATTAAGCAGTGCCCTGTCGCATGCAGTCATGAAGAAGTTTTGAAGAGTCCTTTTACTTCAAAGTTTGGTTCAAATTGGTTCTACCTCTTCAGATGTGGATGCTCGTCAATTACCCCCAGCTCTGTCAGCATTTCCAGATATCTGTATGTGTATTCCTTCAAAAGATGAAGATGTTCTTTTTGATCAGTGGTTTAAGATTGGATTGAATAACCGGAAAAGGTATGTATATTGGAGTTTAATATATTTTCATTATGTTTTTTAGTAGGATATAAAATAAATTTTTTGGTTATTTTACTGTTTTTTGAAGGATTGAAAAGTTTCCGGGTAACAATGACAAAATTGAGCCTTCATTCAGATTTGGGTCTGTGCCAATAGCTTCAAAAATGTGGTTTTACAAGCTCAAGACCCCAGGCCAGTGGCTTGATGATGATGTGAGTTTTTTTATTATCTTTGAATACATGTTTGTTAGTTTAGGTAACCTTATTGAATTATATTGGTAACTATTTGAATATTTATTGGAAACTAGTATGTTACATTATTATTTTATTTTCTTTGTTTAAATCGATTGTTATTTTGTTTTTAATTTTTGTTCAAAGACATCAACATACGCTTGTATTACATTCGTAAAGTGGCTAAAGACTCGAACCAAATTCAAATAAGGGTTACAAATAACCCGATTGTTGGTTCCATATCAAGTTGACCAATTTATATGGAAAATATGGTAATAGAAATTGTGATAAGATTACATTGTTGGACTCTGGTGATATAGTTTGAGTACATTCATGGGTATCTTATGGAATTCAACACACCCCAGGTTAACGTCGATTTTGTTATGTTCCCCATTCATATATGCCGTCACTGCTCATTGGTTTTTGCTTGTGTTTGACGTGCATTACTGAGTATTAGTGGTTTATAACTCTCTTCAACAAGATAGAATGTTATGCGCACAAATATTATTGATGTGATGTGTATGAGCTGCTCATCTTTATTCTCCCTATAATTTTGTCTAATTGCGGTTTTGGAAGAATAAACAGATATTGATTTTAATAGTGTTCCATACCGCGACAAAAGAGAGAATATGATATCATTGATCTCGAATTTGCAGAGGGTATTAGGAACAAATTGAAGGGTAAGTTTCAATTACTTATAATTGTTCGGATTTTGTATATATAATGAAGTCTGCTTTTGATTTGTGTTATATATTTATTGTTTTTTCAATGATCATGAATGTTCACCATTTGTTTTTGCGGCACATTTCATTCATCAAATGATATCTCGCAATGCCAAAACCATTTTGAGACTTCAATACCGTAGAAGCTTTGTGTCAACTTGTTTAATCATGCAAGGAAGAAACATTTAGTTGGATATGAATCTGACACAGAATATACAGGAAGATTAGCTACTGAAGACTAGTATGATTATGAATCTTGATATGATTATTGGTTGTGAAAATTCGTTGTAATTATTCTGATTTGATGTAGTTATTTGTTATGGAATGTTTGTAATTATTATGATGATTGAATGATGTATTAATTTTTACAAGTGGAAGTATGAGTATGTTTTGTTGGCTATCATTGTTATTTTTTGTTTTTTATTTAATTTTCGTACTTATTACTGTTAACATTTTTATTTATGGTACAGTTGGTTTCTAAATGTTGATATTATGGTATCTATTTGAGTTGGTATTGGTATCCAATTAGTATTGATAATATATTGTAAAAAATATTAAAAAATTAATAATGTTGTACATGTAATGTGTATTCAAACTAATGACAATGAGATATAATTTGTTGACATATATAAATTTATTTTTTGTTAAGATCTCTAATGTTTTATGAAGTGAGTTTCGTTTGCAAAAAAAACAACATTTAAGCGTCATTGCGTTGGCACTAAAATTTGTAAAGAGAGTTACCATTTATCGTAATCATGTGTACAAAAGTTTGGTGGGTACAAATCTAAACAAGTAAATGACAACAATGTGGAAGTGGAGAAAAAAGCTAAACAGAAACATAATCAATGTTTCACTTACAGATTTGAATAGAAACACAGAGGCCTAAGCTGGTTTACTTCCCTAACAACCGAAAATGGATAGAATTAAATATGTGTCAACCGAAAATGTTTAGGGAATTAGTATGGATAATTATTTTTGTAATTTTATTTTTTTTAACATGGTACAGTTTGTAGCCAAAATTTCATTTACAGGTAACTGTTTTAGTTTTAAATAGCAACCGAAATATACATAAATATGTCAGTTATATTTTATTTTATTTTTAATTAGAACTACTTATTTTTTTAAAGATATTAATTAGAATAAAAACATTTTAAAAAGGGTAATCATTCATAATGTGAAACTATATCACATTTTACACATTATTTTATGTTTTTTTTTTCATTTGTTATGGTAGTGATGGTTCACTAACAATATATATTGTTTATAATAAAGCAAGATTTGAGGTTTATGAAACATTTATATTAATTTAAAAATAATCTATTAATTAGTTTTAGTAATTTTATAATTTTTAACATGGTAGAATTAGTATCCAAAATTTCATTTAAGGTGTATATATTTTAGTTTTAGATAGTAACCAAATAGTACTTTTATAGTTTTTTAGCATGGAAGTACAGCTTTAGTAGCCATAATTTCATTTACAGGTATCTATTATAATAAACAGTTTGTTTTGTGGTTTACCAAATAGTTATATTAATTAAAATTAATCTATTAATTAAATGGTTGGTACTTGCAAATTTTTTTCATTGTATACTTGGTAGCCAAAATTGCATTTACGGTGTAATCATTGTAGTTTTAGTAGTAAATAAAATATACATCAATAATTATAATATCTGATTGTTGATTTTAAGATATAATTACTTCTTGTTAAACAAAAATAATTAAAAATAAACATATTTCAATATTGTGCAATATAAATTTTTATTTATTTAATCAATAAAACGATTACAATATGAATGTATATTGAGCAACCTCCGTTAATCATCAATGAGTCTGTAACAAATTTTTTTGGTTAAAATGAAATATATTACAACGCTTTCGGCTCCAAAATTGGTGGATTATTGCATGTTTTTGTTGTTGTCCTTTTTGTTGGCATAAATCCGATTTATTACGAATGGTATTTTCGAAACATGCTTTGTACCTTCCAATCTTTGGTCGCCCGGTGACCTTCTTGTATT
The DNA here is from genome assembly GCA_020205605.1 of Panax ginseng. NCBI lineage: Eukaryota > Viridiplantae > Streptophyta > Magnoliopsida > Apiales > Araliaceae > Panax > Panax ginseng. The sequence continues at coordinate 26,045,279 of CM035145.1, forward strand.
TGGTGGTTTGACACATATGTTTTTAATCTCGCCTGGAACATTCCAATTCTCTTTTCGTCTCAATGGCATGATAGAAAGGTTGAATATGTGTCCATCAAAGTTATTTTTGAATAGTATTTTGAGCAAAAATCATATGACTCATATTTACATTTCATAATAACAAAGAAGAAAAGACGTGTAAGCAAGGCATTTCATGGTATTGAAATTTACTGACGTGCATGTCTTTTTTTCCCATATCCACGATAAATTGCTTGGTGACATCATAAGCGGTAAAAATTACTAGATTTGATGTCTCAACCTCGCAACAAATTTTAATAGTTTAGTTAATATGTACAATAATTATTTTTTTTAAAAAAAATATATAGAATAATTAAAGTTATATGTACTGTTAGTAACTTTTACAGTTTATATTGGTAACCAATAATTCATTTTGTGGTTTCATATAATTGTTATTGATATTTTTTCCAAAGATGTGCAAGAACAATTTTTTGGGTTTTATGGTCGACCTTAAGTTTCTTTGACTCGTTGATATTATCTTGTAATCTTCTCTCGGCTGTCGTGGATAGAGTTGTGAAAGTTGATATTGCTGACTGTTTGTTTGTGAAATACCACCTTTGAAAAATAAAGCGTAGGCATTCAATCATTGACGCAACTGGAAGTTCTCTAATTCCCTTGATTGCATGGTTAATAGACTCAACTGTGTTTGAAGTCATTGTTGAATACCTGCTTACAGTTCCATGGAGCCTCGTGCACTTTTCTAGCTTAACTTCTTCCTCCAGATATGTTCTTATTCTAGTATCAATTGCATCAAGTTCAACCATATGTATGTTGAATTCTTCTACGATTGTAAGCCCTACAAGTTGCGTTGTATGCTTTTCTTATCTCTTCTCCTTCTTTTTGAATCTGGTTTTAATATTTTTCGTAATATGGTAGGTGCATGAACCGTGCATGACATCGGGAACACACAGTTAAGTCCCTTGATAATTGCTTCATGTCTATCTGAAACGATACATTGTCCTTCTCTAACACCACAAGCATTTCTCAAATTGATGAAAAACCATCTCCATGATGATTCATTTTCACTATCAACAACTGCAAAAGAAATCGCAAGATGATGTTCTGTTTGCATCTTGTGTGCTTGCTTGTAAGCGAAGGTACCCCGTAGTTTGATCAGTATGAATGTCCCATCAACTACAATGATTGGGAAACAATGTTGCCATGCTTCGATGGATGCTCCTATTGCGAAGAAGAGATATTTGAATCGACCATTTTTTCCAAATCCAATGATGTGACGGATCACAAACGAATTTTAAAGTAAGGTTAATATAATTATATGCAATAATGTCCAGATTAGTAGATATGATTATCGTGTATTATTTTTTCTTTGAACAATAACTTATATTTTTATGTCTTCATAGTCTTTAGATGGTATCTAAAATGATATTTAATAGTTTCAATTCATGTATATATTTGTCTTATGCAAAAAATCGATTTAGTTTTATTCAATTAAAATAGATAGTAGCTATATATGTATTTGTAAGTGACTAAACTTCTTACTTTGAGTAACCAAAATAGTTGAAACATTTAATAAATAGTTTGCAATTGCTACCTGGATTAGTTTGTTGCAGCATGTGCAACCAAGAAGGGATCAGAGTGTAGTCGTGTGGATTTCCTCTTACTTTTTGTATTGCTTTTTCCTTTGATCTCCATGCTTTTTGGTAGGAGATGGACACGTTATACTCCGTCATCATGTCTTCCACAATGTCTTTTTGTGTAAATTTTCTTGAAGTTAGTTAGTTTATGCTTAATGCACTCACTAACCATCTCACCGCTTCTTTGTTCTGTGATCTCCAAGCAAAGATGTTTGATTTAACAAGTGTGTACATCATTAAATTCTCTTACCTTGAACATAGTTGTTTTTCAAACTTTGATGCTCTTAGTTTCCATTTGCAATTTCCATTGTCTAGGCATACCAGAACAAAATCTCGACCACTTGTTCTTTCAACCTTGTGTTGTCTGTTTTGCCTTATGGAATGTAGCCTTATTGCTTGTGAAAGAATTTTCTTGTTTATGTAAGTTTGTTGTAGTTTGACTTTAAACTTATTTGGATCTCGAAATTACCTCATCACATTGATCGCAGTTGTTTGCTATATGTCACCTTCTCAATCGTTTTTTGTCAATTACTTCAATTGCCACAACCGCTTCAACATATTGTGATCCATTTTGGTCTTCTTGTGTTGCCAACGAACCAAAATCGTAATTCCACCGTATGTCAATCTCATTTGCGTTTCTTCGCCAGCACTATATATTCTTCTTCATTTATCACGTTATGTAAGCTTGTAGTCCCTCCAATGATTTGTTCATAATCTATAATTAGTGGAAATTTTCCATTTTCATTTGATCTTCTACTAACTTCCATATAGAATCTTAAGGTTGCTTCATTTGTCACCTTGATTGGAGGAATGTTGTTGTTAATCGAAATTTGATTGCCAATTCAGGTTGTGTTGTAGTCAGTCATTTAATGCAAAGACATATAATGTTGTGCATTTTTGTGAATGAACAGTTTGATGGTGATAGAGGTAGAACTCGAAATTTGTATATTGGCTATACTGTCGGTCCACGTTAGTTGAAGTAAACTACAATTGGAAGCATATCCATGGTTAGAATCATCAAACTCTGTAACATTCACACAATAATGTAATTAGTATCCAAATCTTTACATGAATGTTTCTAAATCTTCAGATGCTGTAAGAAAATATGATTATTCTTGTTTCAAGCAAACTATTTTGTAAATCGATATAATTTAAATTTACTATTTAGATATTAAAGCAACTTTATTAAGTAACCAAAGTGAGGCGTATTTCGTATCAATTAGTATGAATCAAACCGCTTTCATTTTGTTTATAAATAAATCACAATTTAAAATGAATCAAGATGAAATACTATATATTAAACAATAAAAACAAGTAATCCAAATATAATTATATGAATTTTGCCAAATTTTGATATAAATGCTTCAAAAATATGCATTTGTAACAAATAGTAGTTGGTTCTTGAAATTACGTAAATTAATTTAGTTGGTTACCAAATTAAAATAATTCAAGAACTCTAAATATAAGTTATTGGTATCTATATTCTTTGGGAAGTTATGTTTTCATTCATTCCATATCCAAAACATAAATTATAATGCACACCGAAAATGAAATACTAAATATTAAACACTTAAAACAAGGAATCCAAATATTATTATATGAATGTTGACTAATTTTTATATAAATGCTTCTAAAATTGGCATTAGTAACCAATAGTAGATGGTTCTTTGAGATTTCAAAAGCTATTTATTTGGTTACCAAATTAACACTATTCAAGAACCAAAATATACGTTATTGGTATATATGTTTCGTAAAGTAATTTTTGATTCCAAACCATAACCAAAACACAAATTATAATGTCCCCGAAAATGAAATACTAAATATTAAAAACTAAAAACAAGGAATCTAAATATTTTTATTTGAATGTTGCCAACTTTTTATACAAATGCTAAAAAATTTGGCATCAGTAACCAATAGTATTTGGTTGCTGAAATTACAAAAACTATTTAATTGGTTACCAAACTAACATTATTCAGTAACCAAAACATACGTTATTGGTATATATGTTATTGTGAAGTAATTTTTTTATTGTTTCCATATGCAAAACAAAAATTATAATGTCGTACAGGTGATTTTCCAAATGTTGAACACTTAAAACAATGTAACCAAATCTTTGTATGTATTTCCCCAAAACATTGTATGCGTAGCAAAATTGTAGAGAACAACAAATATTTACTGTTACAAATATCTCAACTGCAGTTGAATTCGTCGGTAACAAAAAATTATTTCAATACATATATTAACTGCTCCGTACCTTTGTTTTCAATTTCCAGATTCGGTTTAAAATCTCTGTTTATATCTCTGTTTTTTCGATTTGAACTCTGTGATCGGCTTGTGTATGTCGATTTCTGATACTCTGTTTTCGATTTTATGTGCTTTTGAATTAGGCCTCTCTAGTATGAATGCTTTTGCTTCTTTTTGATTGATCCTTTCTTGAAGATGATCAATTTGTTGAAAACGATGAATATCTGTAGAAGCTTTCGGATTTGTTCTGGATCATTCGGGTTTTTTTTCGTGATTTTGGAATGTTTTTTTTAGTTGGTAACTGACGTATATAGTGGAGTACTTTTCTCCTAGATTTAAGGTGATTGTATTTCAGTTGTTTTGGTTTTTGTGATGTAGATTTGCACTACTATTGATATTATTATATATTATTGCACTATTACTATAATTTTTTAAATGGTGCACTATTCTTGTAATATCTTTTTAATACTTGTATACTTATATAAAGGACCCTCTAATATTTGTGCAGTGGCCTGTTTCATTATTGAGGCCTTAGGCACAGGCCTAGTCCAACTTCCATTTCTCCATCTTTAAATATATATTGAGAGAGAAATTCTAAATAAATAACGTTCTTAATGCATAAAGTGTTGATTTTTAATGTTTTTCTTTGAGAAAGAAAATAATATATGCAACGAAATATTAATGTCTAATAAATTTATTTGAGATAAATTATAAATGAGATATATAATTTTTTTAATTTGTTAAATAGGACTGCACAGTTTTATTTATAATATAAAATGATACAATATTGTTAAATTCATCCTAACAAGTCACTAAATTAGTATAAAATTAAACACGCAATAATTTAAGAGTATATATGAAACCAAAAGAAACTTTAAAATTAATAGAAATTACAAAGATTATTCTTTCTTTTTGTGAAATAGAGAGTAATATTTATTATGGTAGTGTCTTAATAAATTAATTCTCATAATTTTTATTTTTTAATTTTAAAATTAAATTTAAAAAGTTAAATTAAAACACATTTACGCGATGAATAAAATATTAATATTTATGTATATATATATTTTAAATATGTAAATAGTTACTGAATATGTATACAAATTTTTTCAAAAACCTATTGGGACTGATTAATATATTTTTAATAATATCATTTACTCCTTTCGTCCCATAGTTATAAGCTGATTTTTTTTGGCACATAGTTTAAGAAAATTAGTTTAAGTGGTAATTTTAACATAAATTTTCCACATATACCCCTTAATATGGAATTAATGAATAAGTTAATTACTCCTTACTTATCACACTGGAACTCTCAACTTCATTGATTGACGTGTACTGGCCATTAAAATCCATAAACTTTAACAAAAAAGAATACAACAACATTAAATGTGGTGATAAAAATAATGACATTGAATGTTGTTTCTTCAAAAAAAGAGTAATGGTTGAATATTTATTATAAGGGCATAAAAATAAAACAATGAACCAATTAAATTTTATAAATAGTAAGTAGCCTATATATTGGGACATCTTAAAATGAAAAATCAGCCTATAACTATGGGACAGAGGGAGTAATAATTAAATTTGTATAAAATTTTATAACTATACTTTTATGGGAAGTTGAAAACTATTAATACAAGCGAAAAAATTTATTAGGACAACGAGAGAAGTTATAGGAGATCTAAGAAAATAAATAATTTATTTTTATAAAAAATTGTGAACGAAAAATAAAGAGCATTAAGAGGTATGTACATTTTTTTTCAATATATTAATCAATTTCTCAAGCTGTATTTTTTTTTCAAATACCAACATAACTCATTTGTTTTAAAAATGTTTTATTTCATTTCAATTACACATGATTCATAAATTCTTTTTATTTTAAAGCTCACTTTCAAAAAAATAATTCACGAAAAAACTAACAAAAAAATATATATATATATATATATATATTATTCTGTAGAAAAATAAATACACAATAAATTATTTTTAAATTTACCCTGACGACTTGAGTTAACCTTATGATAAAAATCTCAAAACAGATTAAATAAGGGTATACCATGAGGTAATGATCGGCAAGGTGTGCTATTCAAAATGGGAGAGCAGATTTTCTGTTCTCTTGTGTTATTCTATTTAAATTTTAATACATGTTATTTTATTTAATTTTAAAATTAATTATTATTAAATTAGAGACTAAATGTCAATATTTAAGCGGAGGTACACAAGAAAACAGTAAATTTAAGAATAAAAGATCTGCTTTCTCAAAATGGGGGACCCACTTCAGGTTGTACACGTTTATCTATATCTCACTTTCTTAGTGGTCCCCATAATTGTTCCACGTAAGTCTGAGGTGCTACTGACGCACGTATTGACAAGGATAATATTGTCCCACCCGTACTTTGAGTACTTTTTTTTTTTTTTTAATTTTCTTCCAAATAAATACGTGCTCAACAGATAAAAATTATTTGAGAATTAATATTTTTACATGTATTTTTGATATTTTTATATAGTTATTTGTTAAATGAATATACAGTAGGTCCTACCTTCATTTGAAAAAAAATTATAATATAAAAATATGAAAAACACATTTTTATTAGATTTTTGTTTATATTTTTTTTATTTAATCGAGTATCGTAATGAAATTGGGATCCTATTTCTAAACAAGCTAGCTTACTCTTTCCAAAAATAAAAAATAAAAAAATTTGTCATTTTCTTTTTCACATAATTTTATTATTTGGATATTAGGGAAATGGCTCGTATATATATTATTATGAGTTTCTTTCGTGCATTTTAAAAAATAAGAGAAAGTAAAACTTTTGTTTTTTAAAGTGAGGAACTGCAAAAAGTCAACAACTATGGAAACCTTACTTGCTTTTAAATTTCAACTAGAGTTGTAGATACAAAGGATGAAAAATTGATAGCCTGTAAATTAACATTTCTTTATGGCTTATTAGAAGATGACACAAATCTAAAAAGTTTATCTTTAAATGGATGATTTAACCACATAAATTGTTAATTATTCTCGAAATAAATAAACCACATCTCCCAACTAAGTGTCACTCGCTATTTTGTATTGGAGTATCACTGATGAGTAGGTTATATACTTATAAATTGAGTATTTTTAGATTTAATATATTATTAATTTTTAAGTTATTTAATTAGGACATTTTACTTTTAATTGTTATTTTATAGGTTAGGGCAACATAGGGGCAAAACAAGAATTTTTGACAATAAAAGGGCAAAAATCTTAATTTTCTAAATGGCGCTGCTTCACGAACAAAATTTAGCGTCGTGGTTGTTGAGTCGAGGCCTATTGCGTAGTCGATATATTGCGGTGAGATTGTAAAAAATGTGTTTTTCGTGGAGTTATTAATGGGTGATAATGACCCTCAACAAATATACTAACAACATACAAGTGAAGGTGACATCACAATAACAAGTTTTGCTTTACAATCCTCTTTAATTGATCCCTTGCGCCTTGTTGTCTCAATGTTTGTAATTGAAGTAGCCTTCCCCTATTTCCAACAAACAAACTCTTTTTTTATGATCTCACCGCTTCCCCGTCTCTTTTTTTCAGACCAATTTTGAACACTAAAGCCAGAGATTTCGCATATGCATTGTAGAAACTAAAAGCATCATTTATTGTTTGAAATTCTTGACCTATTTTTGGTTTTAGCTCTGGTGCTACTTGAGTAGTATACACCATATCTAAAAAATTAGGATCTGACTCAACACATTGCTCTTCATTTAGCCCACTCTCTAATTCAAGTCTATATTCCCCCACTTCTTCCCATTCTAAATTTTTTCCAATCCCATACTTTGCTTCCACGTTATCCATTTTAACTAAAACTTATAATGATCAAATTTGGTAATTAACTTTTCAGAATATAATAAAATTGTGAAAACCGTAGCCAAATTATTTGATAATGATTAATAAATAATTATATAATTTTAATTATTTTTTTCTTATTAGCTACTCCCTCCGTCCCATTGTTATAGGCTGATTTTTCATTTTGAAATGTCCCAATATATAGGCTACTTACTATTTATAAAATTTAGTTGGTTCATTGTTTTATTTTTATGCCCTTATAATAAATATTCAACCATTATTCTTTTTTTGAAGAAACAACATTCAATGTCATTATTTTTATCACTACATGTAATGTTGTTGTATTCTCTTTGGTTAAAATTCTATGATTGTGGACTTTAACACGTCAATCAATGAAGTTGAGAGTTCCATAACTTATTCATTAATTTCATATTAAGGGGTATATGTGGAAAATTTATGTTAAAATTACCACTTAAACTAATTTTCTTAAACTATGTGCCAAAAGAAATCAGCCTATAACTATGGGACGAAGGGAGTACAAAATTAATAAAACAGATCTAAAAAAATAAAACATTAATAAGCTTGCCAAACACTCGGATTAAAAAAAACGTTTTCTTAATTGAATAAAGAGACTTCAGAGTTGGTCAGACTCGCATGTACCTATATCTCCTTAAGGTGTGAATGTACAAATAAAACCAATATTTTTATTTTGAAGGGCAACAAATGACATATTGTGTGCATTTATAAAACCCCTAAAAAAATATGATGATTATTCCTCGTATATATTGCATGTGTTGCTGTTTTATTTGCTAATGAATAGTGATTCATATATATACTTGCTATAATTCATTCTCATACACATACATACATACATACATACATAATTTATATATATATATATATATATATATATATATATATATATATATATAATAAAACACAACCAATTTTGAATCTATTCCTACTTAACATTTGACAAACCACAACAAAGGCCCAGATTTCATCTTATTAAATCTAAAGGTCAGATTTCATTACAATGCTACAAATTAACCGCCCAAATTCAATTTATCCTCCTTCTCGTGTAAGCTATTGTCTCCTTCCTTCAAACCCCCAAATCAAAAACCCTCGTGACTCTAATGTCTCCTTGAATTTCAAAACTCCCAAACTAAAATTTTCCTTGCTTCTGCTCTCTTTCAATATCGGTCTCATTTCATGCTCGACGGGGTCCTCACTTCCGTCGTAATGCAGGGCAATGAACTCGTGATCGGTCCTCACTTCCCGTTCTCTGATCGGTCCTCACTCTCTGTTCATGCTCTGATTGTTCTTATCTTTTGCTAAGCGACGGCGATAGCGACGGTGATGGCAAACGGAGGTTGATAAGCTATTTTTGGTAAACACCCAATAACTTTCTCCATGGTATTTGACTACAAATTAAAATTCTTATCACAGACATAACAAAAGCCTCCATAGTTTTACAAGAAAACTTGGCAAAATCGGAGCTCACTTTGAAATTCTGTATTCATCACATCAAATTTACAGAGCATTCAACTCAAATAACAAAGCAAGTATTTCTAATTGTGATGTAAAGCTTTAAGGAACAAATAAAAACGCATTGGTATATGACCAAAGTAAATGTATTGGAAGAAAAAATCCAAGACTCAATCTACAAAAAAGCGTCTATACTTTTTCCATAAACTCGAGTCTGAAATTGAAAAATACTTCAACATCTATTTTTATTTTGCTTTTTCATCTTATTATATATGTCTTCAAAATATTTAATAGTAGATATATGATGAAGTGTAAAAGATGCGGAGATGGATATGATGTCAAAATAATTAAAAGAAAACTAAGAAATTGCAAAAAAAAGGAGGCGACATGATGTTTTAAGTGAAAAAGTTTTGGGTTGCAATGGCCGTGAAAGCAGCAGTTTGGCCGTGAAAGCAGCAGTTTAAGGACAATGTGCCAAATAATACCCGTAGATTTCGGTTCACATATAAGATAATATCCATAATCCGAAAAATCTGCTGTAGCTTTTTTTAGATGGATAAGGCGGCTTTCTTTTGCTTGAAAGTGTTCACTCTTTCATTCTCACTGTCGTTATCCTCCACAACTAATTCAACTGATTCAGCTTTTATCCTCAACTGATTCAGTAATATTAGGAATTTGGGGAGACAATTGGACACATTTTAGCTGTTATGGGATCTCCAGACTCCTAATAACCATCAGTAAACACCTAGATAGTTAACACCCTGGGGACACCATGTTATCATGTTAGGACACATTTTAGGCATTCGGAATTTAGAATGGAATTCTGATTAAAACAATTGTGAGGAAAATTTATGTGAGTTTGAAAGATTTATAATGTTTATAATGTTTATAACATTTATGTGAGTTTAATGTTTATAGAGGGGAGAGCGTACTTTCTGTTTAATGTTCGTGGAGGTTTGAATTCTCTCTCATTGTTCTCTCTGCTATTCTAAAAATTCAGTGGGTTTTCTCTATTTTTGGGTGATTGATTTGTATGCCCATTTGTTAATCTCTTTATTTGATACTCATGGGTTATTCATCTTTCTCTAGGTAATGTGAAAATTATAGGTCTCAAACAGAAAAATCAATGGCTTTAATCTTCTCTTTGAAGCTCTCTCACTTTCAAAGTTATTTTTTTTTCTTGAATGGCGGTGGATTCGAGGAAAAGGTGAGATTTATTTCTTTAATTCTAAGCTGCATTTTAGTGTTTCTTCGTACCCATCAAAATAATTACTGATTACCAAAATCTTTATAATTACTGATTTGAAAGGAATGGGGGGAGTAATAATGGTTGTTTTACCAAAATCCCGGGGTTTAGTAAGATAGGTGAGCCGTCCTGATCCCAATGTTTGTAATTGTTTATAAGTATATACACAAATTAGCAGGTGTGAAACGTTCACTTTTTTAACCTCACTCCCATAATCTCTCTTCCTTTCCGCGGTCTTTGTTGAGAGACACCTTTACTGTTTTTGGTTGAATTTTGTTTTTAGTGAATATATTTTTGCTGAAGGAATGGAGAATGACAGGAAAAATCTCCAGTCCTCCATCATATCATGAAAAATCTCCAGTCCTCCATTAAAAAAATGACAACAGTACACATTACTTCTTATGGAATGTATACAAAAGCATACCTCCCAAACAAATTAAATGCTTATTACATTTGTTCTGGTATATATCTTCTGTTTGGTTTATGAGAATCTATAGTAAAGATGGAAGATATTTTTATTAGAGTTATATATATTTGTAGTATATGAATTGATCTTTTTTGACTAGAAGAGTATGTATCTCAACCAAAAACCTTGAATCCTGAAGTAGTAAGCAAAAATAAGCAAAAATAACATATAATTTCTGTAAACAAAAAACTTAACAAATGCATGTACTTTTTAAAATACATAACACAATATGTATTATGAAATTTACTGTGTAGGTACAACCGTTTCAACAGCATAATCATCAACCAATGGATGATGTTGTTATATTTGGTAGTGTAAGTTTATCATCTGATTAACTCTCTCTAAATATATCTTATTGATTTTTTAATAACTTATTTATTTTAATTTATTTTCATTAATGTCATGACAGATGGATGACCACCTAGAAAATACTGTATGATAATAATTTCTTACTCATCATTTTCTTACTTTTTATCTTATCTTTTACCAAACTTATTTACTTATTCAACGTTCTTTTGTCTACTGTGTTGAATACTTCATCATAATAATGTTGGAGTAATAATTCGAAATGAGTATGAACTAAATTGTCTCCGTTTACGTGAGGTAGTGTATACTCACACCTATTTCTCATTCATTTTTTCCTCTTTTTTTTTTGCTTTTAATTAGCGTTTTCTTACACAGAAGGAGAAAAAAAGGTCTGATGCTTTGGCGAATGCCGAATTTAAGGGGAAACAAAAAACAACTTCTTCTACCCAAGGAAGAAAAAATAAAGATTGCCAACTGGTATCACTTTTAATCATATTCTTTTCTCATATTCATTTTATGTAGATCGTTTGATTTGTCAACATGTTTTTGGTTTGTCTCATTTAATATTACTTATTTTTTTTTATCGTGTTCTTACCCTGAAGGAAAAAAAAAAGTTTGATGCTTTGGCGAATGCTAAATTTAAGGGGAAACACAAATCAACCTCTGCTACCCAAGGAACAAAAAATACAAATTGCAAACTGGTATCACTTTTAATCCTATTATTTTTTCTTTATTTTTACAATGGATTTGGATGTTATTAAATTTAAAATATTTGAAGTTTTGTGTTATTTTGTTGCTTTGTATCCTTTAAGCTTTTGTTATGATATATAATAAGAAACTTTTGTTGGGTCCAATTTTTTTAAACTCTAAATTTGTTTAAACATTCCATAATTTGAAGCATCGATCAATAGTGAAACCTTAACCTTTCCAAGTAGTTTTGATCTTATTTATAGAATACTTTTCAAGCTGTTAAATTCAATATGCTATTGATCGAGCGTATTACTATAGAACAATGTGTTGGATGCAGGGCTATGGTATTTTATTTCTGCATCAAACAAAAACTTTATGATAATTATAATGTTGATAAATGATTGGGTAGATAGTTCTGTGAATGTAACACTTTATTGTCATGATACATCACGTTGTTATATATACAAAGTGCAAAACGATACGATATACGTTAAATCAACAAAATAATAATTAATTTTTTTTTGAGTTTGTGGTTTAGGCACCAAACTATAATGTTGTATCAAAATCAACATTGCCGCAATGTGGAAGACTTGCTCCAAAAATGTGTTATGCTGGGAAAGAAAATGAGTGCTCCAAACGTCAATTGGGACAACTTGCACGTTACGAAAGAGAGCGATCAAAACATTGTGCCCCCGTCCAGCCTAGATTTTTTCCTTCTTTACCACCAAGCTGTCGTCGCCGAGCATGCCTTGAACGAAAATCAAATAAAAGGTCCCGCCTTCAACCAATGACTTTGTCTACCAAAATTTCACATCCTGTAATAGACAGTATAGTGACAACAAATGTTTTAGAGTCATCGTCAACCACCTTGATTCAAAATCTTAATGAAGATACTACAACAATTGTTTCACGGTGGTTGTCGCCTGTGAATCAAGAAAATCCTCCTCAAAATCTTGAAGAAGGCCCATCAACAAATATCTCAAGGTTGTCTCCTGTGCTCCAAGACTTGCCACCTCAAAACCTATTCAAAAGCACAACAACAAACTTGGAACTATTCTCCCCACGTTCCCCAGGGGCATCGTATATGACAAACATGTTCCAACAAATGCGTAATCCGAATGAAGGCACAAGGTGTTCGATATAAGTTCTAATTTTCTATTCTCACACTTGTTGTCTTATTCATGTTCTCCTTTTAAAAATTGTATGACATCTATAATTTTATTTGTAGTGCCTACACAGTAGAAGGTGTTACTATGGATGTTGCATTTACTCCTCAAAACCATGAAATTCCAGATCGTCATTCCCTCGGCTTGATGAATCGAACATGTCCTCATTGTTCTGCCTTACACTGGCTTGCTGAAAAACTAACAAAATCATCTGTATCAAATCCAGCCTTTGGTAAATGTTGTTTACAAGGAAAAATTAGACTACCGCCACTTATTACACCTCCTTTAATGCTTAAAGCATTGTATGACGGCAATGATGAACAATCAAAATAGTTTTGTCAGCACACACGAGAGTATAATGCAGCTAATGCGTTTACGAGTCTTGGTGCTACATTGGATGACAGATTAATTGCCGGGAGGGGGCCTAGAACATTCACCATCCATGGGGAATTACGCCATCGAACAGGATCGCTTCTGCCACAACCAGGGTGTGAACCAATTTACTCTCAACTATACATTTATGATCTTAATTCAAATTTTTAGATGTTCATGACAACAAAAATCCTAACTTGAGAAGAGATGTTTTGAAAACCATACAAGATTGTTTATTGCAAGTAAATCCATTTCCTGTAAAATTTCTTCAGGCTCATACAATTTTAAGTGAATTGGAATTGACGAAGGTGAATTTACCGGCCTATCTCCACTACAGTTCAGTAACAGACCGACGTCGATATAATCTTCCAACAACCGATGAGATTGCGGTAATATTGCTGGGAGATGGAGCTGAATCAAGTGGAATGAGAGATATTATGTTACACTTGAGAGGGGATAATGGTTTGATGCAAATTAATGAGTGTCATCCGGCCTATTTGCCATGACATTATGTGGTATTGTTCCCTTATGGTGAGCTAGGATGGAATCCAGATTTGAAACGATGGGGAACTTCCCAGGTGGACCTTCATCTGCTCGACTGACACAATTGCAATATTACAGTTATCGTATGTTCCAACGTGACAATGAGTATTCAACAATTTTAAGAGCCGGTAAACTATTTCAAGAATTTGTAGTAGATGCTTGGGCCGCTACTGAACAAAATCGGTTGACATACTACAAGTTGAATCAATCGAAGCTTCGTGCAGAACTTTACCAAGGTCTTACAGATGTTTGTGCAGATGAGCTTGGTCCTGAACAAGTTGGTCAACGAATGATTTTGCCATCTTCATTCACTGGTAGTGCAAGACATATGTTTGAAATTTTTCAAGATTCAATGGCTATCACGCGGTATAATCAACACCTAGATATTTTTCTAACTATGACTGCAAATCCCAAATGGCCTGAAATTACTAAATCACTATTGCCAAATCAGATCCCTACCGACCAGTCCGATTTAGTGGCCGTGTGTTTTTGAGTTGAAGCGGAATTTTTGATGAAGGAGATAGAAACAAACAACGTCTTTGGTAGAAAAGTGGCGCATGTTTTTACAATTGAATTCCAAAAGGGGGGTTACCGCATTATGCATGCACTTTTGTTTCTTCATGGTTCGATAAAATTCAAACATGTGCTCAAGTGGATAGAGTAGTAGTGTGTCTTTGAATTTTCGGATTGCTAAACCGACCCATTGCTTTTTGAAACAATTATAGGTTGCGCGGTACACGGACCATGTGGTGCTCGAAATCCACAAGCGGCATGTATGGAAAAAATGGGGTGTGTACCAAGCGGTACCCTCGATCATTCTTTGAATCAACAAGTATGGACTCGATTGATATCCCGCTCTATCGTCGTCGTAATATTTGGTCAAGTAGTACACGTCGTGGGGGCAAAAATTGATAATAAAGACGCGTTGTGCCACATAATCCGATTTATCAAGAATGTTCAAATTGTCATATCAATGTTGAAGTTTGTGCAGGAGTTAGATGTGTAAAATACATTCACAAGTATATTTATAAAAGGACATGATCAAGCAACAATGGTACTTGGAGGAATTAATGAGATCCAACAATATCTTGATGCTAGGTATATTGGACCTCCGTAAGCATAGCGTGGCGATTGTTTGGCAATCCTTTTACATGAAGAGATTCCTCATTGTAAGATTGGCACTTCATTTGCCTGGTATGCATCGTGTAGTCTTTAACCCTGCTGAATCTTTTGATATGATCCTTTCTAGTGGGTGCACATCAAATAACAACTCTAAGCTCGGCTTTTTTGATTGTTGCTTATTTACAAATGAATCTGCCCGTGTATTAACTTATCAGGAATTTCCAGAAAAATTTGTTTGGAACAAGTCTATCAATAAATGGATTCCAAGACAAAGGGGTTATGCAATTGGTAGAATGTACTTTTCTAGCCCTAATTCAGGTGAGCGGTTTTATTTGCGTTTGCTTCTAACTGTTGTTAGAGGACCTACTTCATTTGACTGGCTACACACGGTAAATAATGTTATACATGATACATTCAAGTCAACATGTGTTGCAAGAGGACTTCTTGAAGATGTTGAAGAATGGATACAATGTCTCCAAGAGGCTGCAATTATTAGAACGGGATATCAATTAAGGAGACTATTTGTTATAATTCTAACAGAATGCTTTCCATTGCATCCATTTGAATTGTGGAAGCAATTCTCAGCACATATATGTGATGATTTAGCACACAGGATTCGTACTATGTTTGGTATTTTGAATCCAACTGATGATCATATTGAAGATTATAGCTTATATTTGATAAATCAATTGCCCCATGATTCGGGGAAGAGTTTAGTTGACTTTCCACCCATGCCACAACCAACAATGGAAATTGGAATGCAATAGTTGGAAATAGATTCCGTCGAGCACCAACAACTTGAGAATGAAGCACAACAAATCGATGCACAAATTAATATTGATGGACTTAATGATGAACAACTTCTTTGCTTATATCATTGCCACAACGTCAAGATATGAAAACATAACAACTACTTTCTTTTGAGTGGAGGTTGGGGACGGAAAAACATTTTTGTACAATACCATTGCAACCAAAATCATGCGTAGCTATGGACATGTTGTTATTCATTGTGGCTTCATCCGGTATTGCATCGTTGTTATTGGTAGTAGGGCGACCGCACATTCTACATTTTGTATTCCTTTGAAAGCCCTAGATATTTCAATATGTGGGTTCACTAAACAATCAATGCATGCTGAGTTGTTTAGAAAAACAAAGCTAATAATATGGGATAAAGTTCCTATGCAACATCGATACTGTGTTGAGGCAGTCGATCGCACCCTTCAAGATATCAGAGACGATAAAAGACCTTTTGGAGGTATCACTGTTGTCCTAGGTGGAGACTTTCGACAAATATTGCCTGTTATTCCTAAAGGCGTTCGCGAGCAAATTGTGGGTGCATCATTGAGACGGTCTTTGCTATGGAAAGATATAAGTGTTTTGACTCTGGGTTCAAACATGCGATTAACTCGCACAGACGTTCAAAATATTAATTTTGATCAATTCTTGATGGAGGTAATATTTCATTCAACCTTACATTGAATTTTTATAACATGATATTTTGAATTAAATCTCATTTTGTGAATAATTATACTTTCATTTTTTAGATTGGGACCAACCCACAAGAAATCACAAGAACTTCCATCTACGATAAATCGATGTCATAATCTAAATGAATTGATATTTAAAATCTATCCACAATTGGATGTGATTGGTATAGTGACTCTACCTTTCTCACCGAATCTAACAATTCTATCTCGCTTTCAGAAGAATGACGACATCGGTGATATAAATCTTTAAACCTTTGAATATTACTCCGGAAGAAACAATTACTTTTTTAGCTGCAGATAAAATGTCTGAAGGTGCTGAGCTTGATCATACCATTAGGAATCGATATCCTAACGAGTACTTAAACTTCTTGAATCCTTCAGGGTTGCCACCGTTTAAATTGGAGTTGAAAGTTGGATGCCCAATAATGTTGTTACGAAATATTTCACTGAAAGATGAACTTTGTAATGGCATGCGATTGATGGTTGTTAGATGTGCCTCAAGGGTAATCGAAGCTCGGATATTAAATGGAGATAAAATTGACAATTTAGTCTTCATTTTGAGAATATCATTGACACCAACATCTTTGGACTTACCTTTTCGAATGACAAGACGTCAGTTTCCTATCCGATTAACTTATGCTATGACAATCAATAAAGCCCTAGGACAATCTGTCAAGTTCGTTGGGATTGATTTGCGAACACCTGTTTTTAGTTATGGACACCTTTATGTGGCACTATCTAAATGCACATCTGCGGATCAGACATCGCTCCTCCTTAGGAAGATGGGTCAAATTGCACCACAAATATTGTTTACCCAGAAGTTTTATTATGATATATTCTTACGACAATTAAATGGTATAGTTTAAACATGTTTATTTCTACTAAATTATGTAATCTTTTCAACATTTCAACTTTTAATTTTATAATGACGTTCTTTCTTTGTAGGATTGGAGTGAATTTGTCAACGAGAACAATAAAATATATACAATGGACCTTTGTGGATGGGGTCGACGTAATCAGGTAAATCTACTTTTATGTCACTGCATCAAAATAACTATATTATTCTTATAATATAAATAGTGTTAGTTTTATTGTTTATGTAAATAACAAATTTTAATTTAATATAGGTGGTTGTGCATTCTCCTCATTGGGCAAAGTGCGTTCGTATTGATACGAGGACATTAAGGATATTGATGAATAGAAGGTTTAAAGGGATGAAAAAGACATTTAAGAGAGTTAAATGATATGTAATCCAGTACTGACATGTCCACCTTTGATGATTACTAACCTACCACTGACCAAACAATTGTTTGGTGTGAAAATCTCTCTTACTAAGACTATATTTCTCTATTTCTCATGCAGATACACAACACACATAATTCATGCACAAACACACACAGAAATCAAACTCGCACACCATTATACTGCCACCAATACAAATTTATGATTTAAATCATTAAGCAAATGAACCATTCCTTGAGATAGTACTAAGAAAACTTAATTTGATTGTAAGTCCATATCTTTTCCTTAAAAAATTGACTATTTCTTACAATCTCTCTAAATTCTTACTTATATCAATGTAAATCATGCCCCCTACATACAAATATGTGTGTTCATTTGTTTTTTAGATAATTCAGGGTAAAGTAAGGGGTCTTACGTTTCAGATTTATAATTGTTTTATTTTAACTAACATATTTTGATAATTTTTAAATTTCAAATATTTTCAGGTATATATTGAAGGATACATGATGAAAGTTGTAAAGAATATACTTGGTGTAAGCTGTAAAGTAGAGGGTCTTATGCTCAACATTTTGTTTTTCTATTTTCTGCATGTATGTATTTTTTGTGTTCTGCCTTTTGTAAAGTTTGCTAATTATACTTGGTTATGATGATTTTGGGTATGGAATGACAGTTTTTTTTTGGTGGTTTGGATATGTATGGATGATTGTAAGTTTTGTAAACAAGTTTAGATTTTTTTTGGATATCTATTTTTAAAGGAAACTCTGCCGAAATTTCTTGAAATTAGTAGCGATTAGCTTGATGTTTTGGTGGTTGGATGTGTTGATGATTGAGTATGTATTGATTTCTTCATGTATGTATTTTTTTTGTTCTGCATTTTGTAAAGTTAACTAATTATACATGTTAATGATGATTTTGGGTATGGAATGAATGTTTTTTTGGAGGTTTGGATATGTATGGATGATTGTAAGTTTTATACACAGTTTATATTTGTCTGGATATCTATTTTTAAAGGAAATTCATGAAAATTTTTTAAAATTAGTAATACTAGCTTGATATTTTGGTGGTTAGATATGTGTTGATGATTGTGTGTATTTTGTGTATTACGTCTTTTGTAAAGTTAACTGATTTTTGGGTATGAAATGATAGTTTTTTTTATGATTTTATTTTGGTGGTTAGATATGTATTGATGATTGTAAGTTTTGTAGACAATTTTAGGAAATTTTATCGATTTTTTTGGAAATTAGTACCAATTAGTTTGATGTTTTGGTAGTTGGACATGTGTTGATGATTGAGTATGTATTAATTATTGTGGTGGTATGGTGAATTATGGTAGTATAGTGAATTGTGGTGGTATGATGAATTATGGATATATATATTTTTTAAATTTTAATTTAATTTTTTTTACGCCGTGCCTTTAGGCATGGGCATATACTAGTATATATATATGAGGTTTTATCCACAGTAATCGGTTGCTGTGGAGCAACCCCTTTTTTGGCATTAAAATTTCGATTGGAGCAAAAAAAAAAAATTCACAGGCCAAAAAAGGGATTGCTTCACAGTAACCGGTTGCTGTGGATGGAACTCATATATATATATATATATATATATATAGAGTCCGATTCCAGTTCGGACGCCCGAATTTTAGTCCCGTCCGATTTTTTTTTTTTTTTAAACAACTAAAAAAAATAATTAATATTTTATGGAATTAAATTTTTTTCATAATACAGTGTTTTGGGCGTGATTTGGGTACGCATAACAAAATATGTATGTACAGTTTGTGTAGACTGTACCACAATTTTTTGGTATAGGTATTCAAATCACCCCCAAAACATTGTATTATGAAAAAATTTTAATTTCATAAAATATTAAATATTTTTTTTTAGATATTTTTTAAAAAAAAAACAAAAAAATAAAATAAAAAAATTAGAGTCCGTTTTTGATCAGGTCCAAGAATCCGGACATGATCCGCTGTGTATATATATATATATATATTTATATGTGTGTGTGTGTGTGTGTGTCAGTGTGTGTTTTTTGGTGTTTTACTTGCTAAGTTGCTAATGAATGAGCCTATGATGCCACTAAGCAGCCTGGTTAGTGGTATTCCCTGTGGGGTGAGATTAGATGGATGGTGAGAGACAATAGCCATCATTGCAGTGAGTCAGCCTATCCACTGGCATGCATGGGCCACCTTCTTGCTTAAAGAATGCCACACCTCAGAAAGCCCTCTTGCTTTCCTCCAAAATCCCATGGTGAACCACTTTTTGCAAAATTCTTGGATTGATTTCTATTTTATTTATTTACAAAATTTAAGCAAAAATAAAAGACACCACGTATAATTACATGAAATATCATATAAAAATAACATGATTTTGTGTAATTAAACACGCTTTCTCTCATTTATAATTATCTTAAATTAAATAGTGTTATCACATAATTTGAAATTGTAAATTTCAACCAAATTTTCCCCTTCACTTTATAAAAGAGTTTCCCAAATCCGATGCTGATCATATTCAAATGTTTTTGAAATGAATCCCATCTCTCTTTCTCTCTCTTCTTCCCCACTGGCTACCCACCACCATCGTCATCATCATTATCATAAAATTTTAAACTATTGAACTGAAAAAGTTCATCATCTATCAATCAGTGACATGAAAAAGATTACCGCCTTTAAGATGGAGATCACAATTGAGTAAAGTTCCCGCTTTGTAATCTTTTTTTGCTTCCCCATTTTTTATTTTATAAATTTAATTACTTAATTTGTTTAGGCGCATATATATATATATATATATATATATATATATATATATATATATATATACAACAAGTCTCATTCCTGTTTTATATCTACTTTTTAAAAGTTAATTCTTGATATAATTTCAAATTAACATAATTTTTTGTAATTATTAAATCTTATAACATATTGATTTATGTTAATATAAATTAAATGAATTCATGTTAAATTTAAAACTATTTAAAATTAACTTTTAAAAAGAGATGATAATTTGAAACCACGATAATATATATTTAAAAAAGTTGAATAAATAAATAGCTTGAATTGCTCTTCCTAGGACAACACATACAAACAATGTTAATTATGAAATAAGAAGTGGGATATGTTTCCTACAGTACAACAACAAGCTAAGCTGCGCCATACCAACGCTACCTTAATTTATTCAATTGTTACCGACTGACTGGATCCGGTTAGCATAAAGTTTATATTTTGATAATTTAGTCAATTGACCAATAGAATACCGATACATATAAAGTATATCCTGCATGTCAGTACTTTATTGATCAATTGACCAACTTACTTAAAAATAAACTTCATGATAACCACTTCCCGACTGACCGACTATACATACTAGCTACCTAGGTAGTATATATATATATATATATATATATATATATATATATATATATATATATATATATATATAAAGTCAATAGAATTAATTAAAGGACACTCCATATATCTAAGCTGGTAGCATTTATGGTGGATATATATCAAACTGGTAGTTCAACTCATGTGTTGTTTCTATCTACATGTAATCAACAATCTCGATCCACAGCTATTTTCTTTTCTTCATCTCTATTTATTAAAAGGAAGATGTTACATGCATGTTGGAATTATTATTATTATTATTTTCAAATTAAAAAGTCTCATTTGTATTATGGTCATTAATATATAATGATAATTTTTTCATTTTATTATTTTGTCATTATTACTAAACCAATCGAACAACTATCTGCGAATAATAACAATCTAAACTACGGAAGATAACAAACTAAACTAAACTAAACTAAACTACAGATGATAATTAAAGTCAAGTTTGATTTTTGTCTGCACTTTAATTATGCAAACGATAATTATGTTTGAAAAATAAATATTTATGACAAATCACATGAACCAACTTTCGCAGTTTAATTATGATGAAGAAAGAAATGTGGCCGTTGGATCATATTTTGAATGATGAAATACCTATTATAAGATTATACTTATTTTCACAACTGTGAAAATTGAACGAAAGATCATGCATGTGTCATCACAGTTCACACGTAACTAATGTCTTAAAAATAATCTGAGGGAAATTAAAGATCAAGTTATGTACTAGCAATTTACGATTAATATATTTATGAATTAAATACCAAGAAGAAGAATATTTATAGAGAGAGAGAGAGAGAGAGAGAGAGAAGCTGTTTTGATGGTTGTACTTCGGACAAGGATAATAGAGTTCTGTCCACAAAGTACAGTCATGCGAACACTTGCGTATGACCTTAGGTAATGTCTCATAATTACGTACTCCTTTAAAAAAATAAAGTATTAAATGATGCCATGACGTATAATCTTGTGAACCACATTATTAATTATTAATTAATAATAATAATATATAGAAGGGAAAGAAAAATACAGAAGAAAAAAACAGGTGCGGCCTTTTGGTCTAGATTAGTGGGCATTTTAATATTCAAGCACACAAGATGCAAATCAAAACTTATGATAAAGAAAATTTTGAATTGTAAAGGGAGATTGCGGCGCCTAACGCTTCCCCAAATCTCGCCACCGATTCCTCCTAGTATCTTCCCATTCTTTAAATCTAAAAAGACTATTCATAATGTCAAAATAATAAGTGACATTATGAGTTAAATAAATGTAACAATACTTCTAAATGCACATTTGTTTAGACATCACATATATATATATATATATATATATATATAAATATATATACACAGTTGTATAGTACACAATGATCTATGTCGACGGTTTTTTTTGATTATTCTGATCTATTGCCGTAGTCATAACTCAAAAAAATTATCGTCATATACGACTGTATACTACACCGTTGTGTGTATATATATATAATCCATATATATATATAGTGAATTGTTAAATTCACTGGGGCTTTTTTTTATCCGTTGTGAATTTAACAATTTCCTATATATATTGTTATGACATTATCATTTAACAGTCGTCTTGAAAAACAGTACTACTAGTTTAGGGATCCGGTTAGCGGTTAGCATGAAGTTTATTTATTGGTAAGTTGGTCAATTGACCAATAATAGAATACTGACACACATAGAACATCGCATGTATTGACCAATAATAGAATACTGACACACATAGAACATCGCATGTGTGTCAGCACTCTATTGGTCAATTGACCAACTTACTCAAAAATAAACTTCATACTAACCACTTCCCTAGCATTTCCCTGGTTTAGAGGGTTGGAAAGATGATAAATCAGACAAAATTCTATGCATTGGCTTTGTATATGCTTTGGTTCTCAATACATTTCTCTATGGTTCATATATATAATTTATTTTCAAAGTAGAACCGTATGTGAATCCAAGATTGTTAAAATCACACAGTGCAAACAGTACACGTAACAGCATTTTACTACTGAATAATGAAAGAATACAAGACTGATAACCAAAGTAAGACTATTCATATCAGAAGGTATACACATACATATGAAAGAAAACTAGTATATACTATTACTATTATTTACACAAAATTATCGATTTACTAGTACAATAGTAATATATGAAGTAGTAAGTATTTAAACTTCGGTGAAAGTCATGGTTAAGATGATTGATAACTCAAAACACTAATTAACCACTTGATTAGAAACAATTCATCATTTCATTGTCACTCTCCCCCGGCCCATATTTAATTTCCATGATGTAATCATTTCATTTTTTCGTAATAATTCATTGAAATGAAAGATCACTAATTAATAATTAATCTGAAGAACATAACCATGATTCCATCATACCCTCACCTCTTGTGGTAGAAACAGCAACATTGTCCGTCGTCGTCGACCCTTTACCGCCCTGAAAATTTGACGAAGAAGATGCTGCCGCCAGCGAAAAATTATATCCATTCCCATTGTCCGAAGAGACGAGGCTCGGGAGTCCAGATATGTGTGCATTATTTACTTGACCATGGCTCAACCCAAGTTCATCCAAAAGACCCATTTTTAAATGAGAATGAGAATCATGCGCGGGAATTTCCAGTTGAGATTCTTGAGGCGTTTTCGAGCTCAAAAGGGATGAATTGGGTAGTGGGGATTGTAGGAAGGACTGAAATGTGTGAATTTGGTTTTGGTTTTGGTTTTGCATGTTGTTGAGTAAATTGTTATTACTACTCCTACTAGTACTAATAGTCCTCTTCAAAAGGCCTAATTCAGAAGGTAAATCTAAATTACCAGTACTGGTGGAAGTAATATTGTTAGAAAAAACAGGAGGATGAGAGAGAATGTTAGCATCATGTAACAATGAAGAAGGTGAGGAAGAAACAAAAGGTTGTTGAGCTTTTTGAGCAAAAGGCCTAAGGAGATAAGAGGGTGGTTGAGAAATGTGGAGGTTGGATCTGATAGAGGAGGGTGCACCAAAAAGATCAAGTCTGCTTCTAGGGAACGGTGAGGATGATGTGAAAGGGGGCGCCGGTATGCCAGTAAATTCCTGAACCATGGCTCTGAAATTAGTGGTGTCTGTGGTCAGTACAGTCGTTGGTGTACGCCTAGATGCTCTGGATCTTTTCTTCGGATTACGTGCCACGTGCGTCTGAACCTGATCATCGGCCGGAGTATTCGCCAATGAGGAAGCTGAAACTCCTCCGCCTCCACCTCGCGGTGGTGGTTGTGGTGCAGCTGCTATATTTTCTGTCCCTTGACGAGGAAATGAAACGGGTTGGGTTTGAGGGGTAAAAAAGGGGTTGATCTGATGGGTAGAATTTGATTGGGATTTGGACCAACCCATGTCCAGATTGAGGAGTGGGTTTGGATTTTGTTGTGAGCGTGAAGAAATGGGCGGGTCGAAATAGTTGGCTAAAGGGTCAAAGATGTTGGGGGAAGGTTGTGATATAGATAAGGGGTTAAAAATGGGGTGGTTGCCGGAGGTGGTGAGAAAAGATGAATCGGCGCGTGAAACGTACTCGTCATCACCGCCGCTGGATGATTGTATACTCCCACTGTTTCCAGAATCCATGTGTTAGCTATGTACTCGGCTGTGTAATTCTAGAGAGAGAGACAGAGAATTCTAGAGAGAAAAGGAATAATAAGAAGGTAGTAGTGGCAGCAGAGATGTTAGACAGATATGCTTACTACTACTACTACAAGAAGTACTAGCAGTAGTGAGTGGAGTATTATTTAAGAGAATCAGCAAAAACAAAAGCCAAAAATAATTGAGAGATTGATTTCAAAAAGTAGCCATTAATGGCTTTATAAGCTAGCTCTGGATTTTGATGATGATCTGGTGCAAAGAGAAGGGGAGATTTGAATTGTCTTAGAGCAAAATGGAATTAATGCGTAAAAGAAGAGAATTAATAAACAGCCCACGGATGATGAAATTGAAGGATATATGAAAGAAGTGGCTCTGTTTGTTTGCCGAAGAAATTGATGCTTGTGTTTTTTACTTTAAATGGGCCGAGGTTGA
Organism: Panax ginseng; assembly: GCA_020205605.1. Classification (NCBI taxonomy): domain Eukaryota; kingdom Viridiplantae; phylum Streptophyta; class Magnoliopsida; order Apiales; family Araliaceae; genus Panax; species Panax ginseng. Next base: position 26,070,557 of record CM035145.1, read on the forward strand.
AATATTAGGGTTTTACTTGGAGGAGAGAGAAAGAGGAGGAAGGGGAGGGATGGGGATGGTGATTTTTAACCATTCATATGTAAAACTTCAGCTCACGTTTCCACTAAAAAGATCAGACTTCAGAGTGGGGTCGCCGAGAGAGAGAGAGAGATTGTGGACTGCAAGCGGTCAAACTACCCGCAGAGTTAATGCTACTTTACATTTATTATATAAAATTAATCAAATTTAAAAATGAAAATTGATATTCTTACAAGTGATTTTTCCAAATATGTGAGTTTTAATCGTAAATTTATATCGATGTATATAAATATGTGAATCCGAACAAAATTTAAAAATTATGGTTCATTTTAATTTTTTTATTATATCACTCAACATATAAATTACTTTTCAAAACTTTTACTTATTCCCTCTATGTAGGGGTGAAAATCGGTCCGAGTAGTTCGGTACCCGATTCAGATTCGACCCGAAAATATGATTCGAGACTCGGATTCGGAAGATATTCGAGCCGAATATGAACCAAGCTCGTTTTTGGGTTATAATACATGAACTCGAATATGAGCACAATACCGTTCACTAATTTTAGGGTTCGAGCTCCCTCTTTCGTCTGATCCATACTCGATCCATACTCGAGTTTCAGGTTCGTAGGTACTCGATCCTTAATATCTGATAACGGAGTGGAAAAGCCTCTAGTGAATTTGACGACTTACAGCGTTTGACGTTTGGTTGTCTCTCACGACTACCCTTTCGCCTTTGTTCCTTTCATCTCTTCAGACCTCAGAGTTTGGACTTTATTCGCTTCGTTTACAGAGAAATCTAGTCTTGAGGGGGTGAGATTTGAGGCTGAAAACTGAATCAAGATTACAAAAGAAGATTGACGTGTTATGTGTAAGTCAGTTCTTTCGTATTTTCTTCTTCTAATCTTCTCTTTCACTTAAGTAATCTATATATATATATATAGCTTTAATATTTCTTATCCATCCATAGCCCAATCCCCCAATTTCTCGTCTCATCTGATCTAAAAATTAAACTCAAATTAATTATGTTATACCAAAAATCCTCAATCAGTAAAATTAGAACCCTAATTTATAGATTTCAAGTTTCAATTTGATCTTATTCAATTCAATGGAACACTTTGAGGCTTCAGGTATATACATCTCTAAGTAATTTTAGTTTCTTAACACCATTTGGATTTGATTTTGATTTTTGAATTGCATATGCTCTGAAACATGTTACTCAAACTTGGGTTTGAATCATATCTTTATGTTTGTAATGCCTTAATTCATATGTTAATATGTATACCTTAAATATTAGATTCTTCTGTTAATATTTAAAAATGAGTTATATATTCTCATCTTTAACTTGTTATTCTTCTTCCACACCAAGTGTTTGGTGTAATTTTTAAGAGAAAAAAAAAATCAATTTTCTCACAGTTGTGCAAATAGTCATTGGAAAAGTATTCTGCTGTTCTTACAAGTACACTCAAGTTGTCATTCCTATTCAAAACATTTATGTAAATTTCAGGTTCACCATATTAATAGTCATTTACAAAATCTAAAAAAGAAAGCAATTGCTATCTAGTTATTGTGCAGGCTCTGCTTGTGCTTCTGCAACTTTAGGTGCTTCTGCTGCTTATTGAAACATCTTGCACTCTGTCGATCCTTTCAGCATGAGTTGTTTCAACACACTAACTCCTAGCAATGCAACATCAATCTAATTCTGATAGAAGTATAATTCTGAAGTTTAAATAAATGTTATAAAAAAACACTATCGTTAGCTTCTTCCTTCTAAGCTTTCTTTCCACATTCTGTTCAATGTGTCATTGCCATTGTATTGAGAATCCTACCTGTATGGTTGCTATAGGATATAGACCATTTGTACTTTTATGATCTTAGTTCTAGTAGTTTTGTTTGTAGATCATGAAGGCAAGATGATTAATGAAATACAAAAATGGGTTATATTCACTAGCTTCTTGTGAATTTAGAGTTCTACTCATTACGACAATTTTATTGTGCATGCATATGTTATATCCTTGTATCTAATTACGATATTTTTTATTTATTTGTTTGAGGTAACAATGAGATCATAAGTTTGATTGAAGACACATCCTGGACAATCTCAAGTGCCAAATACTCAACCGTGAAAATCAACCTCAACTTATTGGTGATTCTCAACGAGAAAATGCTACCGAGGTTGAAATTGAAGTCGGTACGCGAAAAAAAAAAAAAAGACCTCAAAAGCACGGGACGAGTTCTATGTTGTGACATTAAAAGATGGAACTAAGAAGGTTGAGTGCAAGCATTGCCATTCAAGGCTTCTTTCTTCAAAATACTGAGTTCTACCGGTCATTTGAATAGCACATGAAATCCTCGCTTCTATTCGTCTGCTTCAATTTACGGCTCCGGAAACCCAAGCAGCATGTATTATCTTATCCTACTTTAGAAGTTGAAGGTAAAACCGGTAACTTGAATTTCTTCAAGTATGATAAAAAAAATGTAAGGGAGCTTTTTGCTAAGATGATATGTGTGCATGAATACCCTTTTCGTATGATTGAGCATGAATTTTTCATACTATTTTTGAAAACTTTGAATCCAAGATTTGATCCCATTTCTAGGGTGACAGTAAGGTCTTATTGCATGAAGCTTTATGCTTTAGAGAAGAAAAAAATTAAGGCTCTGTTTGATGGTATTAGTAGGATAAGTTTGACTTCTGATTTATGGACTTCTAATCAAACTATTGGTTATATGTGTCTCACTGCTCATTTTTTGGATTCGGTTTGGAACTTGCATAAAAGGGTTATCAATTTTTGTACCATGGCACCTCCACTTGCCATTCAAGGCTTGCTCTTCAAAATATGGGTTCTACCAGTCATTTGAATAGGCACATGAACTCCTGCTCTATTCGTCTTGCTTCAATTTCTGGCTCCGGAAAACCCAAGTAGCAGGTATTATCTTATCCTACTTTAGAAGTTGAAGGTAAAACTGGTAACTTGAATTTCTTCAAGTATGATAAAGAAAAAGTAAGGGAGCTTTTTGCTAAGATGATATGTATGCATGAATACCCTTTTCGTATGATTGAGCATGAATTTTTCATACAATTTTTGAAAACTTTGAATCCAAGATTTGATCCCATTTCTAGGGTGACAGTAAGGTCTGATTGCATGAAGCTTTATGCTTTAGAGAAGAAAAAAATTAAGGCTCTGTTTGATGGCATTAGTAGGATAAGTTTGACTTCTGATTTATGGACTTCTAATCAAACTATTGGTTATATGTGTCTCACTACTCATTTTTTGGATTCGGATTGGAACTTGCATAAAAGGGTTATCAATTTTTGTACCATGGCACCTCCACACACTGGTCTTATGATTTCTGATTCTATTTTGCATTGTATAACTGAGTGGGGAATTGAAAATAAAATATCGACCTTGACTCTTGATAATGCATCTGCAAATGATTCTGCTGTAAGGCATCTTAGGGATAATTTTACATTGAAATGTGACCTTTATTTTAGTGGTAAAATATTTCATGTTAGATGTTGTGCCCACATTCTTAACTTGATGGTGCAAGATGGTTTGGGGATTATCCAAAATGTTATTCAAAACATTCGTGAGACTGTCAAGTACTTGAAAATGTCTCCATCTCATCTTCATAAATTTGGTGAGATTGTGAAAAATTTGCAATTACCATCTTAAAAAAGATTGATCTTAGATGTCCCCACTAGGTGGAACTCCACATATGCCATGTTAGAGTCTGCTTTGCAATTCAAGGATGTGTTCCCATTGTACAAAGAGAGATTCCTTCATTATAACTCTTTGCCTAGTAAGGAAGATTGGGACAGGGCTGAGAGGGTTATTAAATTTTTAGAAGTGTTTAATGAAGCAACAAATGTGTTTTCTGGGTGTGAATATCCTACTTCCAATTTGTTTTTACATGAGATTTGGAAAATCAAGGAGCTGTTGAATGAAACTATTGTTGATGATTGTGAATATATAAAAGAAATGGCTTACAAGATGAAAGAGAAGTTTGATAAATATTGGGGACAATGCAACTTACTGATGGCTATTGCATCTATCTTAGATCCAAGATATAAGATGCAAGTAGTTATATTTTGTTTCCCAAAGATGTATGTTAGTGAGTTTGAAGCAAAGAGGAACTTAACACTTGTTCAAAATGCTTTGCAAGAACTATTTGACGAATATTTGTCACTTTACAATGTAGAACAAGTTATTAATAGTCAATGTGAAACTTCAATTGCTAAACCAATGGTTTCTGTTGGTGGATCTAAGAGTAAGACCAAGAGTAGAGCAAAGTTTGACAGTTGGGCTCAAAACATGGACATTGCATCCCCATGTTTGAAGTCTGATTTAGAAATTTACTTGGAAGAAGGAGATTAGTTTGTAATGCTGATGATAATTTTGATGCTTTAAAATGGTGGAAGACAAACACTTTAAAATTCAAGGTTTTGTCTAGGATGGCAAGAGATATATTGTCCATACCTGTGACTACTGTGGCCTCTGAATCAATATTTAGTGCTGGGGGAAGGGTTCTTGACAAGTTCAGGAGCTCTTTGAAGCCCGACACTGTTCAAGCTTTGATATGCACAGGTGATTGGTTGCGGGCTGAGTATAGGATTAAGAAAAACATGATTGTAAGTATTAATTTGTTTAATTTTTATTACATAAATAAATACATATGCAAATAATATTATGGGTTAATATTAATTGTTTGACAATGTAGGTCATCGAAGATTCAATGCAGGGGGTGAGCTTGAGAGATCAAGTGTCTTGATGCAATGAAGAAAATATTGATATGATGCATTGATGTTTACATTTTAGATTTTAAATTGAATTGTTGAACTGTTTACTTTTTTTACTATTGAACTGTTGAACTTGGACTGTTGGACTTTGATTATTTTGTTTGGAACTTTGGATTTTCAATTGAGCATTTTGGAATTTGGTTTATGAAATGGTGCCAAACTACTAGCTTTTTCAATCGAGTTTGGAATTTGGAGTTTAAATATTTGGCTTGCAGCTTCAAGTTGATAGTGCACAACCATCAAGGAAACTAGTTTGGTGTAAAGTCTAAAAAAAGATAAGTTTCCTATCTTTTTTATTTTGACATTTTCTGTTATTTATTACAAGTTAGTTTTTTACTTATTTCTAACTCATCTTCCATATTTGCAGGATTTAAGAGTTTTCAGTTGCTAACCCAGAACAGTTTTGGTGCATACCATGTGCTTACCCAGAACAGTTTCGTTTAATTTGACTTTCACCATCCATCTCTGTTGAGAAAGTTTCAGAAATGGTAGTGGTTCCTTTTTGGTCAATCTGTTGTAGTTTAGAATCTTTGTTTTTTTAATAGTTCAATATTAGTAATCTTGTCATAATCATTTTAAATTGCTATGTTTTGCTTTCAGTCTATGGTTTCAGTTTGTGTTTTAGTATATGATTTGGTTTCAGTCTTTGTGTCAGTGTTTGGTTTCAATTTGTGTTGCAGCAAAAATGAGCCAGTCTTTGTGTTTGGTTTGTGCACACTCATGGCTATGCTATGCAGCAACACACTCATTGCATTGGGGTTTCAGTTTGTGTTGCAGCAGTTTATGGCAGCACACTCATTGCATATTTGCTTGGTTTCAGTACTCATCGCATATTTGGATTCAGTTTGTGTTACAGCAACTCTATGGTATTAATTTGTTTATTTTAGTTATTTGTGTATTGAATATTTGGTTTCAGTTTATTTTTAGTTTGTGTTGCACAACCTCTTGTTTCAGTTTATGTTGCACAGCTCCTTGGTCCACTTACTATTGTTGTGTACTCTGAGGTATGTTGTGTATTACTTGAATCATATGCACCTACCTACTTAAGCTTCATTCAAAATTCAGAAACATGTCGAGAAAGTTGCGAGGAAGTGGGACAGAGAAGACTTGGTCACCTGAGGAGCAACAATCCATGGTATTAATTATATCTTATTTTTCTTCTTTCTTTATTTTTATGAGTAGATGACGATGAATACTACTGAATCGTCTATTTTGATCAAATCTTTAATTCCTATCGTAAAGCACAAGAAATGTTTAGCTTTATAACTCATAACATTCCTTAACATTATTATCTGCTTTTAAACAGGGTTGCTTTCCAAGGTTGATGCAGAAATGGCATTTCAGATTTAGTATTATCCTTTAACTGTATGAAATGTAAGCAATGCTATCTACTTCTGTTTCAATTTTATGTGGTATGCATAGAAAAGGAGGTACCCTTCACTTATGTTTTTTGTTGCGAATAGCATACGCTAGTTCTTGAAGTATTCGATTCTTGGGTTGTTTCAGTTCTTTGCTTCTTATGAATACATGCCTAACAAAAGCTTGGATTCATTTCTTTTTGGTTTGTTCTTTCAGCCTTATAGTATACATTTACTGCTGCTTATTATTGCAATTCCATATTGACATATTCTGATGTATGCAATGACAGATCCAACCCAAAAAACACAACTCGACTGGAGTAAACGCTATACAATAATGCAGTGGCTATATGTCACCAGAGTATGCAATGAAAGGCCTATTTTCTGTGAAATCGATGTATATAGCTTTGGAGTATTACTAGTAGAAATTGTCGGTGACGGAGGAACACTACTTTTCATTTCACCGAATGTACTAACCTTACCTTATTCGATATATAAGTCTTTTTTTATTTCTTCTCATTCACAAGTTTTGTTAGTTACAATGAGAATGATGCAATATTTATTATGCTATCTCTGGCATGGAGTTTATGGAAAGATGGAAAAGTTGAGGATCTGATTGATCCTATCATTGCTACTTCGTGTCCTCGTAACATTGTATTGCAATGCATACATGTAGGGATGTTGTCTGTGCAGATCTCTGCAGGTCATAGACCAACAAGATCTCTGATGTTGGAGAGTGAAATGACTAGTCTCTGCAGGTCATAGAAATGGATATAATTATGCATGAGCATGATATCATATCCTCAACTAAAGTAACAGTCACGGAAGACGCTGTGAAAGGCACACCTAATTATATAGCTCCGTAAGTTTTATTGAAGAAAGGCTACTGATTTGAGTGTGATTTGGTTAGTTTATTTCTAATTAATGAGGTTCTCAGATAATAATTCATACATATATCCACCCATTTTTCGTGTTGCATCCGAACAGGTTATGTGATTTTACACAAATGCTTACTATTAATTTTGCAAAGTTGTGTTATTTTTGCAAAGTTATTATTATATAGTTTATTTTGTTCTTTGTCATTTTTGTTAATTATATATTATTTATTATTGTTATTATAACTATTACCAATCATCATTTACTACTATTGTTATTATTAATATTATTGTAATTACAGTTTTTGGGTTTGATTAAGCTCTTTGACCTTTGAAGAGGACTCATTATTGTTACTAACTTACTATGACTATTCCATGCTCTTGGTGCAGGTGCTGGAGATTGGATAACAGGATAAATATCATTGGAAATAAAGGGAGGGTGATGTGTATGTAAGAGATTGGATAAATGTAGTGATGTTGCTAAAAATTGTATCATAGAATAATTAATATTGTAAATTTATCATTGTAATATTTGTAACACATGTATTTTTATATATAAATAAATTTGAAGTTTTTTTAAGTTTTCACTGTATGTCTCATTTTGGTGTGATCCATCTCAGAATCGAGCTCGAATAGAATGGCTCGCGAATTACTCGTTGTGAAAACGAGTCGAGTAACTCCGAGCCGAGTAGTATCGAGTAATTTACGAGTCGAACTTGAGCAGTCTTAGAAAGTATCGGTTCGAATTTGAGTCGAACCTGAACACAAATTTTCTGATCCGAGTCGAGCTTGAGCATTAGGGTGTTCGGATCGACTCGGGCTCATTTTCACCCCTACAGCCTCATGTCTAAACTTTTTGGGGGCCTCAAGCCAAATTTTAAATTGGGACCTTTTTTTTACCATTCAATATTAAATTAAATTAGTATCTATGATTTTTTTAAAAAAAATTAAAATTTCATTTTCCTTGCCTTTTTAGATGCAAAATTATTGATCAAACTTTTATAATCAATTTTCTCTAACATATATTATTTTCAATTGATAAAATCGTTAATTCACTTAACCTTTCTTAGGACATATATAGTCGATCTTAGGTAAGATTTTATCAATTTTAATTTTGAAAAAGTTCTTTTCTGAAGGCTAAATCGTTATGTGAATTGTTAAGAAAATTCTATATGCGATGCATGCATTTGGAAAAAATTCTAGTTTTTTTTATAAAATTCAGAATGTCAACTAGAGTATTCTTCTTTTCTTCCGTTCGTATAACTTCACTTAAAATTTTTAATTCCAAAAATAAATCTAAACCATCAATATTAATGGAATATTTATATGAAAGCATTTTCGAGAGAGACATTTATCATGCAAGTTATCATCATCAAATGATTTTAATTTTTTGGAACAAAATAGAAAACCAAAAAGTTCTTCATATATGAAACTGTTCAAACATTTGCTCAATTGAGGAAATAGCTTGATCAACTATAAATAAGAAATAATCAATTCTAGAATATTCTTCAACAGATTGTGCTACCTCGTGATCAATATTTTCATCAAAGTGTTTTTTCCTACAAATTACACATTTTTCTTGAAAAATCGGTTCAATTTCTAATTATTTAGCAATCTCTATGGTCGAATTCATAGCAGTTGCAAATCCAAATTCTCTATAATTTTTGAAAAAATCTATAAGAGCTTTTAATTGATTTATATCCACATCAATATGCATATCTTTTGATTATAAAATTTTATTAACTGAATTAACCGCAAATAGCATATCATATCAAATAGTCAAGCTCAATAAGAACTCAAAATCTCCAAACTCATATTTTGCTAAAGTGTTAGCTTCACTTCTTGTTTTAAAATCTTGATCACTACTTTTTGCCAACTCTAACACAGTATCCCTTATTTCTGGAGCTTGAAGTTTTATAGCTTTAACACTTTCAATGCGACTTTCCCAACGTGTTTGTGATAAAGGCTTAAGAATGAATCTCGATACATTCTTTTTTAAAATATTCCATTTATTTGTTGAAGAGGAAAATGATGTATATAAACGTTATCACTCCAAAAAAAACAACTTTTAGTACAGGGTGTTTGCCATATCACAAAGTACTAGATTAATGTTATGACTACCGCATGTTGTGTAAAATGCTTTAGAATTTATCTCTAGAAGCCTTCTTTGTACACCTTGTTTATTTCCTTTCATATTAGATTCATTATCATAACCTTGTCCTCGTATGTCATTAACATTAAGTTGAAGTTTTGACATTACATTTATAAGTTCATTAAAAAGACCTAAACCAGAAGTGACATCTACTTTTACAAATTCTAAAAAATATTCTTCTATTTTTATTGGACTTGTTGAAATATCCACGCATCTTAGTATGAGAGTCATTTGTTCTTGATTACTTGTATCAGGAGTGCAATCAAGTATAATTGAAAAATATTTTGCTTTTTTAACTTTTTTAATAATGTTACTTCTAATTTCATTTGCTATCAATTGTATCAATTCATTTTGAATTTTATGACCAATATAATATTTATGAATGTCAACTTTTTGAATACGATGAATATGTTCTTGCATCACCGGATCAAATTCTGCAATCATTTCAATTAAACTTAAAAAAATTCCATTATTTTGTTGATAAATCTTTTCTTTTGTTCATCGAAATGCCAAATTATTTTTACCTAAAGTCTTTATGATTGCAATAATTCTTTGTAATACATTTTTTCAACGATCTTTCTCTTTGTTAAATTGTTCTTGGACACTTTTATCAGTTGTTTTAGTTTTCAATAATCTTATTTGTAAATCACTCCAAGTGTTCATATTAGTAATATGCTCACTACTTGTTTCATGTCTTTTAAGATTACCACTAAAATTTCTCCAATCACTAGTTCCTTGATTAGTTAATTGACTTGTGTAAGTTTCTAAATTAAACAACTTGCAACAAAAACAAAATACACGATCTAATTCATTTGAATACACTAGTCATTTTCTATCATATTTCTCCCCATTTAATAAAGTTGGAGTGTAATATGTAGTAGAAAAATGCCTAGAGTTTCTATCTTTAGAAAATTCTGAATCATTATGTCTAATTGGACCCTTTTCTACTAACAAATCTCTCAATTTTGAGTCAATATTTTTCCATTGTGCTGGATCATAAATATTTAGAGGACTATAATCAAGTGTTTCGTTAATATATTCATTTGTCTCTAAATTATTTTCATGTTTTTCATCAAAAGTAGGTATATTACAATTTTGACAATCATTCGATATATTCTCATTAGTATCTTTTGATCGACTAGCATTATGATTATTTTCATTGTTATCTTTCGATTGACTATCACAAAGATTACTTTCATTTGTATCTTTTGATTGTGGTATTGTATTGTCTTCTTACTCTTCTTTAAAATGAACTCCTTGTCCATTTGTGGAACTTTCACCTAATTTTTCTGTGATATTTTTTTTATTACTGGTAACAAATTTTTCAAGAGCTCCCTTTTGGGATTCAATTAATTTTCTACTCTTATTTTTTTGTTGTTGAAGTTTTTGATACCCAGATTCATATTTTTTAAAATAAATTTATATATATGGTACTTGAATTTCTAAAAGTGCTAATTCACTCTCGTTGTCAAATAGATCATCCTAGGATTTGTTAAAGATCCATCTCACTAAGACCTTCCATATTCATGTCTTACAAGTTACAAATGCATAGTTAAGTCATGGGCTCAATATTATGCAAAAACAAAAAAAAAAATTATTCAATTAATTTATTAGGACGAATTTTATAGTCATAAAAAATAAAGTAAATAATAAAGCCAGAAAATAAAAAATAATTTTAATTTTTGCGTTAAATTGACCAAGTCAATTCAGAAACTAAACCTGGTACGAACATCACAAAAAGTATATATATTATATAATTGAGATGAGAAGCCACATAGAATCTCTCATTCTTCATCTACTCGACCATGCATCATGCTAATTTTGCTTTATTTACCAACCCTTGCTTTCTATCTTCTTCTCTCTCTCTTTTTTTTTTTCCTGAATTAATCTAATTAAAAGGTTACACTAGATTTTGGATGTGGATGGTTCGGTTCAGTTCAGTTCAACAACACTTTCAAGTTCGGTGCAACCATCAGAACTAAAAATAATTAGTTCAATCCTATAAATTTCTTCCCTTTTTTTTAAAATCTACTTCTTTAATTAATTATTAATTAGTATTGAATGATACTATTTTCGTTCCAAAATTAGAGATACAATTTGAATTTTGAGATCAACCGACATCATATTAAACTTCAAAATTAGTACGACCCATAAAAGTTCAGAAATAAATTTTATGATTAATAATTTTTATTATAATAATTTTATAAACTAAAATTATATAAATTCACATTAATTTAAAATTTAATATGATCTCAAAAATCAAGTTATATATTTAATTTTAAAATGGAATGAATATTTAAATTATTATTAATTCAACTTGGCTAGCTACTATCCTTTACCATTTTTTTGTACTAGTGTTAACATAGACCATGTGTGAGCAATTAAAAAATATAGAGTACAATTAGGGGTTGATAAAAAGTGAGACATAAAATAATTTTTTTTGAGATAAATTAAAATGTTATATATATAATTTTTTTTATTATATACGCAGCCTACGAGTACTACAACAATAGGAAAACCACTAATTAAACCTAAAAGATTAGAGAATTTCTTTTGATGAATTCTTGGTCTACACGTAATATATGCCATAAAAGCTGGTGTCAAGTGGCTTAACTATGAGTTCCTAACCTTCAAATGCTTCACCATTTTCTCACACTTCCTGATGATATATATAGATATTGGGTATCTTTGAAACATATCATATCATACTAGTGTATTAAAAATAGCCACGTGGCATTTAATACCACAGGATGAGCTTACCTAAACTTGCCTTATATATAACTTACTTGCTCCACTAAAACTATGATGTTACATTTTTAATTTGAGCTAAATACAATAACACCCAACATCCACCTTTTTATTAATTTTTTAAGTAACAATTAGTAATTCGGTAACTTTTTAAGATTGATCAAATAGATAAAATTACATATTTATTTTTGCAAGTTTTCAAATTTTAATTTTTGAATAATATATATATATATATATATATATTGTGACGCCCCCAAAATAGGTATACAACACCCATTCTGAGTCGCCAAAATACATGGTATAGAAAGCAAACTACAACTTTGACAATACAGATGTCGTGTAGAATACGACAATACAATTGTGAGTTTGAATACAAAATATTTTCTTATAATATACACACCCAAATAAGTCCTCATTAATTATTCATACACTATTTTTACGTAAGTAGTGAGACACCTAAAACATCTTCCTAGAACCATCACTCCATACCCCGACTCGATCCTCGCTTATGTTCTCACCTCCACGAGAAGAAAAATGGAACAAAAAGGAAAAGGGTGAGCTCAACTAGCCGATAAAGAATATTATGACTAAGATAATATACAACAAATTATCGTTAGTCTTCAACAGGGAAAAATCTAATAGAATACAATAGACAACAAGTTTTAGATCAACAAATGCGTGAAGCAAGAATCCATTAGAAGAGTCACGTAGAAAGAATTCTACTTGTCTTCTAAGGTTTAAAAGTCCATCATCAATAGTTTATCCTCGTAATAACAATCAATATACATCTTTAATCATCTTTGCACACTACAGCCAAAGATATTCATTTCATATCACCAGTTGGTCATGTTCATCTCAACACTGTTCATCTTTACTCTAAAAGCCAAAGATATTCATCGATTAATCGTTCATCTTTTGCACCTTTACAGGCCAAAGATATTCATTTATATCACCATTTAGGATCGAGGATGATGAAAAACATTTTAAAGAAGCGAATCCGGTGAAACAAAATGACAAGGATTAAGGATTAAGGATTCGTACTTTGTTTTACCCATGTCCAAAAATACTTGAAAATAATCATATTGGTGTAAAATTCAAGAATGATCAAAACATGGATACAATCAAATCTAGTATCCGAATAGATATTTTGACAAAAGAAAAATTTTTATTTTTTAGATTGAATAGTCTTAGATTCGTGAAATAAGTGTCAGTATCGTGAATAGTCTTGATATCGTGAATAGTAACCCGACACAACAAGTTCCAAATTTGATAAAAAAGTTCACCAATACTTGGCATAATGATATTGAAGAAAAAATATCATTTAAGAAGAAAATAATACCCTTACCTCAAAATAATCGTATTTACGATTGAATTTCGGATATAGTCTTTTGTAAAACCCCATGTATATAGCAACACTCAAAGTATACTCACAAGAATACGCTCGATAATTTAGAGAGAGAAAGAGAGAAAACTTAGTTTCTGGTGTGATTTTCAATTCTAACTTAGCCCTCTATTTATAGGAAAATGTTAGAACGCCAAAGGAGACTAAATTAATAAATTATTATTATTAAAATCAAATTTCTACGCATGCTAGCCATCAAAGACCAGCATGCCACTCTTGAAAATAATTTTCCAGCAGCCCACATGTTGTCAAACAAGAGTGGGTCCCACCCATTATTTAATAAAAATTATTTTATCTTCCGAAACTTCAATAATTCGTAGAAAATAGCTCGTTTATCAGAAAAATTCGAAACTCGCGACTTTCCATGGGAAATTCCATTCTCTACAACTTTGCAGAAGAAAATTTTTCCAAATTCCAAACAGAAATTGACCGAAATCCATAAACGGACGATTTTACAGTCTATAATCAATTTTGGTCAAGAATTGTGTCCACCAAACACACAAAACATATGTTAAACATTTAATGTCACAAAATACTCTACCTCCTCATATACTCATATATCCCACAATCATTATAAAAAATATCACAGTTAATATATTATTAAAATAATATATTTAAATGTATTATTTTATCGAAAAAGATAAAATATTAATTTTCAACAATTGTCACATTAAAATTTTCTCCATCTATATCCACATAAAATAAATATTTTCTTTATCATAATAATCAATAATTAATTATTCAAAAATAATATTACGAGAATCACAAGATCTTGACAACCGGTAGTTCTCAGGAAAGAGGGCTTTCAATAAGGATTTCTCACTTCTTGGTAGCGCAATTAGGTGACCAAACCTCTCCTTAGAGCAGAACTTTCTAGACATTGCCAATAATGTTATCTCGATAATATTATTCAAATAATATGAATTATTGATGGAAAATATCTTATGTAATGACAATTATTGAAACAATAATAATATAAATATCAACGCAAAGAATTATTGAATCAATAAGATAAAATAATGAGCAATAATTCTTGTAACAATTATTGAGTAGTGCCTTCTTCACGTAAGGATCAATAATTCAACAATCTTTACATGCAATCTGGTGTCTTCGCCATGCAACCACGCGCGTATTCAGTATTTTAACCACCGTGTAACCCAACAAAGTGTTAAGCGGTAATAATTTACGTCGTTATTTATAAAACTCAATCTTTGTCGTTTTCCTTCATCCAACCGTTTTTTACGTTATGGGGCCCACTAATGAGCTGCTTGTGCGTTGCATTCGGAGATTTCAAACAAAAAGAATATTCCACGACCAAACGAATATTCCCCGACAATAATGAATATTTTATAACCACTTGCTTATTTTGTAAACTTTGCACATTTCACCCATAACCAAAAAATTATATCAAATTAACCCTTATTAATTTAGAATAATGAATAAAGAAAAATTTAATTTTATTTATAATAAGTTGGGGTCTTACAACCTCCCCTCCTTATGAAATTTCATCCTCGAAATTGACATACGTACCTGGTATATCGAAAAGGTGAGGGTACCTTGCTTTCATCTCCGATTCCAACTCCCATGTCATTTCCTCAATTGCATGGTTTCTCCACAAAACCTTAACTTGTGGTATAACCTTCGTGCGTAAGACATGCTCTTTCTATCCAAAATCTCAACAGTATCTCCTCGTAGGTTAAATCTTACGCTATCTAAATGCGGTTCTAATGCAATAATGTGGTTCGGGTCTTTCACATATTTACGAAGCATAGATATGTGGAATACATTGTGAACACGAGACATACTTGGAGGTAACGCGAGTCTATCACACGTTCCTATTCGGTCAAGAATCTCAAATGGACCAACAAACCTTGGATTGAGCTTTCCTCTTTTCCCAAATCTTGTAACTCCCTTCCATGGAGCAATACGTAACAATACATGATCTCCAATATTAAACTCCCGTCCTTTTTCATGAAGATCAAGATAACTCTTTTGTCGATCTTGTGAAGTTTGAATCGTTGTCGAATCATTTGGATCTTTTACTGTAGTCATGCGTCACTAATTACGGTCCCAACAATATTGCTTCTCCCACCTCGTCCAAAGATTTGGAGAGCGACATTTTAAATCCATCAACGCCTCAAATGGAGCCATACCTATACTTGCGATAGCTGTTGTTGTAGGAGAATTCCACGGTGGTAGGTACTACTATCCCAACTTCCTTTGAAATCTAGGACACGAGTCTTAATAGATCTTGAGGGTTTGAATAGTCCTCTACGATTGTCCATCCGTTTGAGGATGGTATCTTTGGCCAGATAAATAAATCCGTGCCCATAGCTTTACGCAAGCTAACCCAAAATCTTGAAGTGAATCTGGGTCACGATCCGAAACTATGGATCTTGGCATGCCATGCAATCGTCTAATCTCATTCACGTGCATACGAGCAAGGCGTTCGAGGGAATAAGTCTCGCGTATCGGTAAGAAATAAATGGACTTGGTTAATCTATCAACAATAACCCAAATTGCATCTACGCCTTGAGAAACTTTGGGAAGACACGTAACAAAATCCATAGTAATGTGTTCCCATTTCCATTAGGAATCTCAAGTGGTTGCAATGGACCTTTTGGCACTTGATCTCTTCGCTTTCTACGTTGACAAAGTTAAACATCTTGAGATAAACTCCGCAATCTCTCTTCATATTGTTCCACCAAAATGTATGTCGAATATCATGATACATTTTGGTACTTCGAGATGGATTGCAAGCGGGGTGTTGTGTGCCTCCATCATGATTTTATACTTGGTCGAGAATCGTTAGAACGCAAAGTCTAGAATTGACTCGAAGTATTCCTTCCTCATCAATTCTTGCTTAGGAATAGCTCCTTCTTGCACTTTCTTCTTTCATACGCATCGCCATTTGGTCCGTAGCTCGAAAGCGACTTTAACTTTATCGATTAAAAGTCTGGTTCTACTCGTATATTCGCCCATCATCGTATGGGACCACAGGTCTTTAATTCTATCTTCATCCTTTGTAAAGTCGTATAAAATGGGCCTTTGCGTTGACAATATCAACTTTCGTCTTGCATATGATCTTCTACTCAATGCGTCACCTACTACATTCGCTTTTCGAGGATGATATTGAATAGTGTGATCATAATCTTTTACTTGACTCCACCAACGTCATTGCCGCGTATGTTGAGTTCTTTTTTTGGGTGAAGAAATATTTGAGGCTTTTATGGTCCGTATAAATCTCCACTTCTCTCTCCATACAAGTAGTGTCTCCATATCTTCAACTTGAATACGATCACGCTGATTCGAGATCATGAGTAGGATAATTCCTCTCATATTCTTTGAGTTGTCGTGAGGCATAGGCTATGACTTTCCCATGTTGCATGAGAACACATCCTAACCCCTTTCGGAAGAAGCATCATGCAGATAACAAATCCATCCGAACCGGATGGTATTGTCGAAACAGTCTTAGAAATGAGTCTCTCTTGAGCTCTTGGAAGCTCTTCTCGCATTCCTCGCTCCATAAGAATTTTGCATCCTTCCGAGTCGGTGAGTTAGCAGAGTAGCGATTCGAGAAAATCCTTCCACAAATCTCGATAATAACCCAATTTAAGCCCGAGAAAATTGCGTCTTGATCCACCAAACTTCGGTTGCTCCCAACTTTGTATTGCTTCAATCTTGGCACGGTCAACGAGATACTCCTTGTTTTGACACCACGTGCCCAAGGAATGCTACTTCCTCAAGCGAACTTCGCATTTCTTGACTTGGCATAAAGCTTGTGTTCACGAAGTCTTTGTAGTACCGAACTTCAAATGGTGCTCATGATCTTCACGGCTTTTGGAATAGATGAGGATGTCATCAATAAAAACAACAACGAAATGAGTCAAATATTCCTTAAATACGGTTCATCATATCCATGAAAGCGGCGGGAGCATTAGTCGATCAAAAGACATGACCAAGAATTCATAATGCCGTATCGAGTCACGAAATGCCGTCTTTGGAATATCCTCGGTTTTAATCTTCAAATTTGATGATATCCGAGCGAAGATCGATCTTTGAAAAGAATTGCGCTCTTTATGGCTGGTCGAGCAGGTCATCAATGCGAGGTAGCGGATACTATTCTTGATGGTGACATGGTTCAATTCTCGATAGTCAATACAAAGTCGCATACTCCCGTCTTTCTTCTTTCTGAATAAAGCAGGGAGCACCCCGAGGAGGCGTCTTGGGGCGAATGAAACCGATGTCTAATAACTCCTCCTGTAGTTGGACTTTTAACTCACGAAGTTCAATAGGAGCCATTCGATATGGGGTTTTAGAAATGGGCTTTTGTGCGGTTCAAGGTCAATAAAGAATTCAACATCACGTTACGGGGTAGGCAGGAAGCTCTTCTTGAAATACATCGGGAATTCTTTAACCACGAAATATTATTCAAATCGACTTGTCTTTATTCAAATCCATAACATGGGCTAAGAAAGCTTGACATCCGTTTTTCAATAAGCGAATAGCTTTGTGGCTTGATATAGCGATGGATCGATTTTAGTGGTTTAGTGGTTTGAATTAAGTATGGCAGTTAGTTAGGAATATGAAAACTAACAACCTTACGAAAACAATCAATTTTGGCATGATGAGTGGTTAACCAATCAATTCCTAAAATCACATCAAAAGCAAGTATCTTTAAAGAGATAAGATCAACAGTAATGTGATAGTGCCAACTTGGATCATGCAAGATTTATAAAGCGTAGATGTAACGAAGGTTTCACCAACGGAGTTTCAACGAGATAAATCAAAATCTAATTTCTCGAGTCAAGTTTAAGCGTTGAGCACAAGCGGGAGAGATAAAAGAATGGGTAGAACCGGTATCTAGTAAGGTATAAACTTCGCAAGAATTCAAGATTAGCTTACCCGTGATCACCTCGTTTGGGTTCTCACGTTTTGTCCGATCACGATAAACGCTTCTTCCGAAAGCTATTGATTTTCGACTTATCCGGATGACCTTGGAATCACCACTCTCTTGAACTTGGTTTCGCGATAGTACAATCTCGAGCGATGTGGCCTTCCTTTCCACGGTTGTAACATACCTTGGATTGTTGTGGACGGTTTGGGTGATATGTCCCTCCTTCCGCATTTGTAACATCTAAGCGGCGATTCGTTCTCCTCCCCAGCATTTGTTGTTGGTCTTTGGTCTTTGTAGTTGATATCTTCCCATCATTGTTGAATCTTCTCTTTACGAAATTTCCACTTGAGTCACATCTCTATTATCATGTCCACGATTACCACACGAGTGGTTCACGCGCTTTGTCCAAGTATTCTTTCTCCTCGTTGGTTATCATCGTTCGATGACTACCCGATTGTGGTCCCTCGGTTGAGTATACTCACTATCTCGTTCTAATAAGCGAGCCATTGACAACATCCGAATACGAGAGAAAATTTATGAGAGATAAGGTATTGGCCGAATCTACGGTTTTAGAACTCTCGAAACATACGCATCATTCGTTCCTCATTCTCCACCAAATGAGGTGCGAACACGGATAACTCTGCGAACTTTGCCTCGTCTTTGAGACACCGTCGTATGTTGTTCGCTCGAGTCTAATAAACTCTACCTCCTTCATATAGCGAATACTTTACGGAAATTACTTGTCATTGAGCAGATTTCTGAAATCTTTCCCAAGACATATTAAGTGCATCTGGTCAGTGCGCTTACTGATTCCCACACGATGTCTGCTTCACCACGAAACACAAAGGTGGCGAATGGAACCTTACATTCTCTCCGCACCCCAAGACATCGAATATCTTGGTAATTTGCTTGACCCACGTTTACGCCTTGATCGGATCCGGCTTTCCATGGAAATCTGGTGGTCCCAACTCCTTAAAGCGCTTGTTTGTGATGAATGGTGCATTGCCATCATTTCCACCCGTATTTTGTACACGAGTCTCCCCATGCGATTTTGCATGAGCTGCAAAAAGCTTCTAAACATCCGTCGTTCATCATTTGCTCGGTGGCGTTGTTCACGGGAGGAACATTGCCGACTGTTGTTGCGTTCTCCTCGTTGGTGAAATCAGAAAGGCGTCTCCACGGTCTCATAAACTCCATTGTTAACGTTCTCGTGACCATTCTTAACATCGCCATAAAACAAGGGTTAATTAAACAAATTAACATATCACATAATATCTATATTATGAATGAGCCAACAAATAAGCTTAGGTAGACACACCTTAGCGAAGGATTTACTCGTCTCTCCCTCCTAGTTCTATTCCCGATCTCCGCTGGAGATCATATCCTAAGCTCGATACCAAGCATGGCGCCCCCAAAATAGGTATACAACACCCATTACGAGTCGCCAAAATACATGGTATGAAAGCAAACTACAACTTTGACAATATGGATGTCGTGTAGAATACGACAATACAATTTGTGAGTTTGAATACAAATATTGTCTTACAGGCAATATACACACCCAAATAAGTCCTCATTAATTATTCATACACTATTTTTACGAAGTAGTGAAGACAAACTAAAACATCTTCCTAGAACCATCACTCCATACCCCGAGGCTCGATCTCGCTATGTTCTCACCTCACGAGAAGAAAAATGGAACAAAAAGGAAAAGGGTGAGCTCAACTAGCCCGATAAAGAATATTATGACTAAGATAATATACAACAAATTATCGTTAGTCTTCACGAGGAAAAATCTAATAGAATACAATAGACAACAAGTTTTAGATCAACAAATGCGTGAGCTTGACAATCCATTAGAAGAGTCACGTAGAGAAAGAATTCTCTTGTCTTAAGGTTTAAAAGTCCATCATCAATAGTTTATCCTGTAATAACAATCAATATACATCTTTAATCATCTTGCACTACTGAGGCCAAAGATATTCATTTATATCACCGATTGGTCATGTTCATCTCACCGACACTGTTCATCTTTGCACTCTGAGCCAAAGATATTCATCGATTAATCGTTCATCTTTGCACTCTGGGCCAAAGATATTCATTTATATCACCATTTAGGGTGAGGATGATGAAAAACATTTTTTAAAAAAGCGAATCCGATTGAAACAAAATGATGAGGATTAAGGATTAAGGATTCGTACTTTGTTTTACCCGTGTCCAAAAATACTTGAAAATAATCATATTGGTGTAAAATTCAAGAATGATCAAAACATGGATACAATCAAATCTAGTATCCGAATAGATATTTTGGACAAAAAGAAAAATTTTTATTTTTGATTGAATAGTCTTAAGTATTCGTGAATAAGGTCATATATCGTGAATAAGTCTTAGTATCGTGAATAAGTAACCCGACACAACAAGTTCCAAATTTTGATAAAAAAGTTCACCAATACTTGGCATAATGATATTGAAGAAAAAATATCATTTAAGAAGAAAATAATACCCCTTACCTCAAAATAATCGTCTTACATTTGAATTTCGGTATAGTCTTTGTGAAACCCGCATAGTATAGCAACACTCAAAGTATACTCACAAGAATACGCTCGATAATTTAGAGAGAGAAAGAGAAAACTTAGTTTACGGTGTGATTTTCAATTCTAACTTAGCCCTCTATTTATAGGAAAATGTTAGAAGCATGAAAGGAGACTAAATTAATAAATTATTATTATTAAAATCAAATTTCTCGCATGCTAGCCATCAAAGACCAGCATGCCACTCTTGAAAATAATTTTCCAGCAGCCCACATGTTGTCAAACAAGAGTGGGTCCCACCCATTATTTAATAAAATTATTTTATCTTGAAACTTCAATAATTCGTAGAAAATAGCTCGTTTATCAGAAAAATTGAAACTCGCGACTTTCCATGGGAAATTCCATTCTCTACAACTGCGCAGAAGAAAATTTTTCCAAATTCCAAACAGAAATTGACCCGAAATCCATAAGCGGACGATTTTACGATCTATAATCAATTTTCGATCAAGAATTGTGTCCCGCAAACACACAAAACATATGTTAAACATTTAATGCCACAAAATACTCTACCTCCTCATATACTCATATATCCCACAATCATTATAAAAATATCACCGTTAATATATTATTAAAATAATATATTTAAATGTATTATTTTATCGAAAAAGATAAAATATTAATTTTCAACAATTGTCACATTAAAATTTTCTCCATCTATATCCACATAAAATAAATATTTTCTTTATCATAATAATCAATAATTAATTATTCAAAAATAATATTACGAGAATCACAAGATCGACAACCGTGTAGTTCGAGGAAGAGGGCTTTCGATAAGGATTTCTCTCTTCTTGGTAGAATGATTGGGTGACCAAACCTCTCCTTGAGCAGAACTTTCTAGACATTGCCAATAATGTTATCGATAATATTATTCAAATAATATGAATTATTGATTTGATAATGGAAAAATACTTGTGTAATGACAATTATTGAAACAATAATAATATAAATATCAATGCGACAATTATTGAATCAATAAGATAAAATAATGAACAAGAATTCTTGTAACAATTATTGAGTAGTGCCTTCTTACGTAAGGATCAATAATTCAACAATCTTGTCAAGGCAATACCGTGTCTTTCTTTGTGCAACCCAGCGTATTCATCGTATTTTAACCACCGAGAGTAACCCAACTGCGGTGTTAGCGGTAATAATTTACGTCGTTATTTATAAAACTCAATCTTTGTCGTTTTCCTTCATCCAGTTTTTTTCCGTTATGGGGCCCACCAATGATTGCAAGGCCGTCGTCACGGAGATTCAAACAAAAAGAATATTCCACGACCAAACGAATATTCCCAAACAATAATGAATATTTTATAACCACTTGCTTATTTTGTAAACTTTGCACATTTCACCCATAACCAAAAAATTATATCAAATTAACCCTTATTAATTTAGAATAATGAATAAAGAAAAATTTAATTTTATTTATAATAAGTTGGGGTCTTATATATATATATATGTTTAATTATCTTTTTAATACAATACAGTTTTAATTATAGTTTTATTTATAATTAAGAGTATCTCATTCAAATAATTTAGTTTAATTAATAAATATTTTTAGATAAGTGATACAAATATTAAGAATTTTAAATTAAATTAATAATGGAATTGTTCTAATAAGAGTGATCGATCGAGTATGTTGATAGTTTAGTTTTTTGGTGTTTAACAACAAAATTATTATTTTAATTCTTAGTTTCTTATTATGATTTTTATATGTTAAATTTTCTTGAGTATATGTCAAAATTTAGGATTTTTTTGATTTTGATTACATTTTTTAATATACAGTTGGTGTTGTTTTTGTGCAATGATGATTAAAAAAAATATAATAATATTTATTACTACCTCTATCTTGTAAAAAAAAAATCTCATAATATATTTTTGTCTTTTTTTGACTAACAATATTTGTCATTTTTACTGTAAATAATTATGCCCAAGTGTGACTTATGTTTAGTTTAATATTTGAGAAAAATAATTAATATAATTTTTAATACTTTTTATATGAATAATAATCTTCGTTATGTAATAATAAGTTTGTTTTACGTAAATTTTTAATATTTGGAAAAATAATTATAAATTTTTTTGCGTTAATTTGTACTTTTATGGCTATTAAAATTTTACTTTTTAATTACAAAAAAATTGAATGTATATTATGTAAATTTTAATCTTTGAGAAATTTAATTACCAAAAATTGTATACTTTATTTTCCTTATAAAATAAATATTTATTATTTTTGACATTTATGTTATTTATTGCTCAAGTTCATAATTTAATTAATTAGATCAAGTTAAGTAAAAATTATAATATACAAATTTATATTTAGTGGATATATTAAACATTATAACTTGAAGGGTGTATTAGACATTATATTAAAAATATTTTTGAATATTAATTGGTCAACTACATTATGGGTAGAGAATGTTACATATTATAGACTAGAGGAGTATTGACTGTTACTTTAAAAACTAGAGGGTGATGAATATTATTCTAATTATCTATAAGGGGTGTCAATTTATTTTAATCTTTTAATTTTAACAGTTTGGGGGCACTATCAAGATATAGGTATTCAAGAAGAATATTTATTTACTTTTTAAATAAAATTTATAATAATTTAATAAAGTATTTTTTAAAATGAGTTGATATATACACACCTTATATCAATATAATTGAATTTTGATAAACGTGACAACATTCTTGCAGCGACATTTTAATAACTTTTTTTTTTTGGTTTTTTTTATTGTCTTTCAACTGAAATTTTTATAAAAAAACAATATTTTAGGTGAGAGTTACTAAAAAACCAAAAAAAAAAAATCACTAGAAATACACTTAAACAATATCCCCTAGACTTATTGATTTTATAAATAAGATACATACATGCAAATGCAAATGCAAATGCAATGCAATTATTTCATAGCAAAAAACGAGACTATCCATTCTTTTTTATTTGTCTTTACTGAGAGTATTTTTTTTATTAGTCTTTTGTAGATTTAAAAAAAAGTATTAATGACTCAGAGGGTGTTTAATAAAAATTGAATGAATCTAAATTTAAATGAGTTGAATCTGAATTTGATTGAGTTGTATTTGAATTTGAATAAAAATAGTTGTTTGATAACTGACATGTCTAAAATATCTAAATAACAGATTTTTATTATTTTACTCCTCTAAAAAAGATTCAAAAAATTATTGTAAATTTATTTAATATTACTTAATGTGACGCCCCCAAAATTAGGTATACATCACCCATCTTGAGTCGCATGGGATACATGGTATGTAATTCAAATACAACTTAATAATACAACTATCGGTATGCAATACGATAAAACATAAACCGTGAGTTTGAATACAAATATTGTCTACTAGAGATTATACAAACTCAAAAGGAGTCCTCATTACAATTATTATCACACTATTTCACGTAATAGTGAGGACTACTAATGCACCATCTAGGACCATCTCTGTTCGACTAGTCCCACTACGTTCTCATTTATTGAAGAGAACAGTGAAAGAAAGGGTGAGCTCAACTAGCCCGAAGAAGAAATATTATGACTAAGATCATCTGCGAGAATAATTTATCGTTAGCTTTCAACAATGTTAAATTGATAAAAATATAATAAATATCAAGTTTAACTCCAGCGGAACAAGCAATCCATTAAAAGAATCAAGTAGAGAATGAAATCTACTATCTTTTATGATTTAAAAAGTTTTTCATCACTTTTATCGCCGAGACTCACATTTCAATAAATAATCCACATCATTAAATCATCCCCGCACTATGTGCCGAGGTATTCTTTAGTATCACGACCACGAATTATCCATGCACTACAGGCCAAAGATAATCGTGTTTTCATCAACGGTCCTTATCATGCCATAAAACAATTCATCTTTGCTCCCTTAGCCGAAGAGAATTCATAGTCATAATCATACCAAAAACTGTCCATCAATGCACTACGGGCTAATGAGGACTTTTAATTTTCACATCATTTGTAACATTACGGTCATGATTATACCGAATAATCCCTGGTCATAATTATACCAAGTCTATCTATGCACTACAGGCCACAGATGACTTTCAACATAACATAAACATGAGGATGATGACAATCATATAAGAATTCAATTAAACAAGTTCAAGAATTAATTTGTCCAGGAACCAATAACGTCCAAATGGTCAACATGATACTGCTTTGTAGAGTAAAATTCAAGAATGTTCAGAAGAATATTTCCATGAAAAGATACTGGATGAAGCGCAAATATCAAGGATATTCCACTAATTTCATGGAGTATAGAAGTCAAAGTTTTAAACAACTGAATATAATACCGAATAGAATAACAAAAGATATCACCGTGCATGCACGCAGTATTAGATGTAGCGGTTATTCAACAGAATAATAATAAGGGAACCGTGAAATTCACACTTACGGATGTGTTAATGTAATAATAAATGATGGAACTGTGTTAGGTGTATAACACGTATGGGATATTAGATAGAATAATAAAGACGGAATAATAAAATGGAACCAGTCCCACAGATATATGCATGCAGCGGGATATTCGACGAGAATAATGAAGAAGAATGTCACCAAGTATAGGGTAGCCCGCATATACAGGTTATTCCAACAGAACAATAAAGAAATAGAATAACAGAAGTTCTCTTCTTGAATACAAAAGAATAATATCCCTTACCGTAAAATAATACTTGATATAAAAGTAATGAAGTAGCAGAAAACTTTTCTTCTATCTCTATAGTCTCTCTCTATAGTTTCTCTCTCAGAGTTCAAATTGAATTCGTAAGAAAATAATGGAGGAATAGCTTCTATTTATAGAAAATGGAATGCATAAGAACTAATCCATGAAACGATCCGCATTAATTTACTTTAATCGACGGTCCATATTTAAAGCAAAATCTTTTAAATAAAATATAATATATTCTATTTTATATAAAAAGATTTTTTTACTATAAATACTACTATGCAGACTATGCAAACACTATACGCATAATAAAATATAATATATTCTATTTATAGAATAACTTTAATAAAGTATTACATCGCTTTATATAAAAGATTTTACTATGCAAAATACTATGCATAATAGAATATAAAATATTTTATTTATAGAATAACTTTAATAAAGTATTTTGTTTTATATAAAAGATGTTTACGTTTTATTACGTTAATAATACTGAATAAAACAAAACTTATAAATCAACAATAATTGAATCAAATAATGTGAGATACTTGTCGTAACTATTGTAATAAGAATTGAACAAAAACCGAGTGACTTCTCATATAAATATCAATAATCAATACCGTGTGCTACTATGCAACAACGCGTACATCGTACTTTTACTACTACCGAGTAGTTCAACAAGATCAACCGGTAAAACTTAGTAGTTATTTTTAATAAAATATTTTGTCATTTTCTCAATCCGGCAATAATTCCGTTGTGGGTTCCATTAATGATTGTCCAGTGCATTGAATATTTCCTGTTTAAAACGAATATTCTCCCACCAATCGAATATAATATGACAACACGCATATTTTGCAAAATTTATAAATATTACCCACAACTATAACATTATCCGAAATTCACACCATAATATAAAAAAAATTATTTCGAGAAAATTAATTCTTTATTCATAAAATCTGGGGTTTCACACTTAATATAATAGTTAATATTGTAAAAAAAAAAAAAAAAAAATCATTCAGCCGCTTATTTAGCTAAAAAAATGGGACTAAACCATTTCAGCCCAAATTAATCGTCTGAATGGCTAACTAGTTCAGCCATTTAAACGATCTTTTCAAAAAACAAACGCACTGAATAGTTGAATCGGTCAGTCATTCAGTAGAAAACAAACAGCCCCTTAGTTTACGATATCATCTATACATTAAATCTTAATTTGTTTATCTTTCATATTTTTCAATAAATTTTGAAGTGTAATATTGATATTTTATATTTATTTTAATAAATTAAACAAAATATTAATTATATTTTTTAATTTTTATATTTTCACCTAAAACGTGAATTAAAAAGAACGGAAGGAGTAAGTAAAAAAACATTTGCATATATAATGTCACCCAAATATTGATATCTAGATTGTTATGATATGCAACAAATTGTTATGCTATTATTTGTTACATATTTAATTACAAAATTTTAATAACTAACTATATATAAATATTATTAAATTATCATAATAATTTATAAAATGACAAAAAAAAAAAAAAACAAGGCCACTGGGAATAGAAATATTAGTAATATAGAGTTAATTCGTACTAGTATATGTGGATAGATTGGACGTTCATAATCATTTCAATGAATTTCACACTTTGATCATGACCGTCGGTTTGATGGGATTGCTAGCTATGAGATGGCATTGGGGCCAGATGCTCATAATTTCATCTACCATGTTATGCTTTTTAGTGCTGAAAAGTAGTAGCTAGTAGTACCCAAACCAAACCTAGAGAGGGGACAAATAATTTGCCATCAAAACGAATAATAGGAAACCATTAGCTGCGATACTGAAGTGGTTGGTATGAAATTTATTTTAATGTAAGTTGGTCAATTGATTAATAGAATATTAATACGTAGGAGATGTTGTATGTGTGTCAGTATTTTATCGACCAATTGACCAACTTACCAAAAGAATAACTTCATACTAACCAGATCCTGCGATACTGGTTTACACTTCAACATTGTACTTTTCTGAGTTTCTTAATTATGCTAAAAATGAAAAACGAAGTTTAGTTTTGTATATATATATAAGGTTTTATGTATATACACAGTTGTATAGTATATAGTCGTGTTATGACGATATTTTTTTGAGTTATAGCGACGGTTGAACTGTCACCATAGATCAGAATCTATTACCTTATTCTAAAAAACCATCACCATAAACGATTGTGTATTACATAGTTGTGTATATACATTTTCCACACACACACACACATATATATATATATATATATATATATATAATCCGCTTTTATGCATGGACCACCTATATAATGTGATCCAGAAGCGACGATTTATTCGTCGTTATAGAACAACAAATCGTATATATGTGCTATGATGATAGTTTAGTCGGTCACTATAGCTATTACGACCATTTGCTAACCTATAATTATGAATCGGTCTGCGCAATCGTTTGAACTGTCGTTATAGGTGGTCCGCCGCACCTAAAACTCTATATATATATATGTATGTGTATGTTTGACTTAGACATTTATTTATTTATATTTGTTCAAATTTGTCATATATAAATACGCTTCTTGACTATTTTTTGCTTCTTTTTCAATAAGTAGATTCTTAATTAAAACTGGAAGTCCAACTCTAAGACCGAGGGACTATTATTTTATAAAATTTAATCACGGTTGTACTATTTGCGTTTCATAAAACAAATCTCATTTACAATAGGTATAACTTAATTACAAACTTAAGGAATATATTATTGTTTTATATTTATTTTAAAGTTTGTTAAACATTTAGTTAAGTAATGTTGATATTATGTGTTAGATTTAAGATTTAGTTTAAGACACAATCACAAAAAAATGTTTGAAAAACAAAAAAAAAAAAACACGATATACTCATGTTTATCGAATTGTGATTAATTCTGATTAATTCTGCATGTCTGATATATTCATTAATATGTCTCATACACTGCAATACTTTATAATGAGTCACACATTAACATCAATTTATATTACAATAGAAAAACATAAATACTACTCCCTCCGTCCCAGAATAAAAGTCCTTATTACTATTTTGGGTTGTCCCATGTTAAATGTTCTCTTTCTTTTAGTAACCAAATTTTTACACATTTTTTCCTATTATGCCCGTAACATTAAATATCTCATACTTTTTTATTCTAATTCTCTCTCCATATTTAATAACATTATTATGGACAATTTTGTCATTTTATTCCTCTTCTTAATATGCGTGAAAAATTCACCAGAATTTTTATCCTGGGACGGAGGGAGTATAATTCTATAATATGATAAAATAAATATGACTCTTTTATAGCAAATTAATATAATAGTCTCATTCTGGTCCAAAGTAACAACATGACAAACATAGTTCAAACAATCAACGTAACGCATGGGAGATCTCCAGCCACATCTTATATACCTTATCAATACATTTACACTTCGTATTCAATAAGTTTTCTTTTTATACAAATATTGTTGATTAATTACTTTTCCAGTGATCTAAATTCATTCATTTTTTTATGTACATACAAACGTATTAAGATTAGAAATATATTTATATTTATCAATTACAAAATGACCTAATAAAATTCTTAACATGTCACCGTTATCATATTTTAAATTTTATTAATGTTATGATCTCTTTAGCTCGCATGTCGACACTGTATTGATCAATTGATTAAAATTAACTTCATGTTAACTACTCCCAAATACTTAACTGACATTAAAAACACACTGAATGTCACTATCTTAGAACATAATATAGCTACAGAAAAATCAACAAATTCGGTCATTTTTAAATTTATATTTATAAAGTTTTATTAAAAATAAATAAATTAGAGGGAGCACATATTCAGACAATATAATAATGTATGAAGGATGATTTGAATCCATTAATTCTATGAATCAAATATATATTTTTTGAGATGTCAAGTTTTGCACATGAAACACAATTTGTAATTTATTAGTATTACCAGTCAGGGTAAAATGTACATGTGATTAAAGTCATGCTACAATTATATATATATATATATATATATATTCCTGAAATCAGAATTTTTTAATTATTTCAATTAAAAACCCACTAATGGGAATATTATTATTTTTTTTCCTTTTTCTATTTTATCTCTACTCCCTTCCAGTGGTTTCTGGCTCATTGCCACCTAATAAGAATCCAAACAACTAGAAAGATGGATATGTGATATAGCTGTAGATTTGAACTTTTCCCGACACCAGTAAGAGAAAGAATAAGAAATTTGGGAATTGACAAGAAAATTAGGGGTTGTGTATAATTTTTACAAGACCATTCCACGTGGCATGTCTAAAAATTTTACACGTGTCTAAAAAATACCAGTAGCAAGTTGTTTTCCCAACGTGGTCGATTTTGAACTCAACAAAAAGTTTAATAAATTTGAGTTGGGGCAAGTTTTTAATTGAATATAAATATATTGTTTAAATGCGATTTATTTATAAACGAGTCAAATTTGAGTTTGAAAATCATCCCTCTTTATTTTCTTGTTTTATATTCTTTTTTTTTAATTTTTTTATAATTTAAATAGAATATAGAGTGCAATTTTTGCTATTACGTCTCTCTATTTTCAACTTACTACTTTTTTTGTGTTTTGTAAAAATATAATTTTTTTAATATAAAGTGACACGTGGTTCTTAACTTATTTTACTACCTATCATAACTTTTAGTATTATTTCACCATTATTAAAATAACACCTTAGTAATTTAGTATTATTTCAAGAATAAAACGAATACTAAATTATGCAGAAGGCTAAGTTTGTAATTGTCATAAGTAAAGGGATTATTGATTGGTGCCAGTACTGCCACATATTTTGCCCAAAATGTTAACTGTATTTTGGTTTGTCATGATGTGCTTATGAAAATATGATCAACACAAATTATTCCCTTTCTTCTAAATTAGTCATGTATTTTTTTTCTTAGTTTATTTTAATATTAAGGATACATCTTAATTGTTTAAATAGCATAATCTTTATTTTAATATTAAAGATACAACTTATTTATTATATTAAATAGTATAATTGTTTCTAAAATGAAAATAATCCGACACTTTTTTATCATTTAATAAATATGTAGATTTTTCACCAAAATGTCAATGGACGAAAATTCTTTTAAACTTTTAATAGTGAAAATATTTTTTAAGATTTTAATTTTTTGTAGGATTAATCTTAATATCATCAATTATCTATTAACATATTTTGATTATTACTAATAAATTATTTAGATTAAATAATTGACGTATTAGATAGAATTAGAGGAAATATATAATTTAGGGAGCAAAATCCTAACCATTTAGTCTTTAATTATGGGATATTAGTGATTATTATAAATTTCTCATATAATGTGAGTTTATAAATAATAATTTCGAATTAGAAAGTTTATCTTAACTTTGAAATTCTACATGATTATAATTAATCAGAATAATGTGAATTTCAAAAAAAAAAACAAAAACAAAAACAAAAATATCAATTAAGCTTGAAGTAGTTAAACTAACTTATGTCTGTCCAGCTGCATCACATCAACCAACCACAAAATTAAATTAGCAACTAATTAATTTGAGTCCAAAAGAACCAAATGGCAATTAGCAACAATTATATATATAGTTTTTAAAATCGAGAGAAATTTAATTACATGAATTGGTTCTTGAAGCATTGTATCTAGTTCTAGTTATATATAATCTTTCTTTTTAATTTTTAATCTTTAATCGTCAAAGCTTACCTAACTCCCTCCATTAAGATAACACTTGTCGCGTTTACAATCTCTTGCATAAGCGATTAGACACCACTGTGCTATCTTATGATATATATACTTTAATTAATATTTATTCTTCTTGACTGAACTTTGCAATTTAATTGCACTTAATGCCATAATTTCTTTTGGAAATTGATATAGGCCTGATGGAATTAATATTTTTATTTATCGAAATATTAATTCTCTTTCTTATGTATATATATATATATATATATATATATATATATATATATATATAAGACCTATAGGTCGCTAAAGGTTAAAAAGGTAAGGTGTAGAACTTTAGGCTTATATATTTTAGGGACCTCCTTAAATATTCTCTTCCTTTCATTACTTAAATAGAATACTTAAATAAAAAGCAAATAATCTAGTGAGTGATTGAGTGGTACGGCAATTGAGCTTCCTTCTCCAGCGGACACCAACTTCGTCTCCTTCATCACTGTCCTTGTCATAGCTGAATTACATATAGATATAAATACAGATAGAAAATCAAAAATCAGAAGGCTCAAGTGTTAAATGCTATTACGGTATTCCTTCTCATAAATTTCAAGCTAATTTAAGGTATTAATTCTATTTTTTAGGGTTTTGAAATTAATTGTTTTGTTTATGAGATTTAGAAGCATTGTTTAATTTAATTGGGATTGATGACTGATTGAGTAGATTTGTTTATGCTATTATGAATCAAGTGAAAAATTTAATCTCTTTTGTGTTTTTTTAATTGTTTGGTAGTAGTTTTAGACTATTAATAATTATAAAGGAGGCCCTATTTGATAATTAATTTATAAATAATCACAAGATTATGCTGGAATTTTTAAGATTTTAAAATTTTAATTCACCATGGCTCCTAAAAAGTATATGTCTGGATCTGAAAAAAGAAAAAGAAAAAAAATATTGAAATAGTCGGTTATTATATTTGGTATTCTTTCGTATTGATGCTCTTTTGTAAGACCCCAAAATTTTTTTAAATAAAAAGAATTTTTTTTTATTTATTATTTTGAAATAGTAAGGGTTGATTAATGTGGATAGTTATGGGTAAAATACGCAAATATTTCGAATAAGCAAGTGGTTATAAAATATTCATTATTGCCGGAGAATATTCGTTTTGGTCGTGGAATATTCGTATCTTATCTCGAGAATATTCGCATTTACGACGCATCTTTTGTGGGCCCATAACTTGAAAAGCGATTGGATGAAGAAAACGACAAGAATAAGTTGTTTATAAATAATCTGGTTGATTGTTACCAATTAATCTTGTTGGAATACCCGGTGGTTAAAACACAAGATGTCTGCCGTTGTCAGCACGAGAAGACACTGTAGATTGTACCAATTATTGACTCTTACGTAAGAATGAACTACTCAATAATGTTTACGTGTAATTCTTATTCAAGTATTTTATGGGTTCAATAATTGTTGTGTTGATATTTTGTATTATTGTTGTTTTAATAATTGTCCGACATGCATATTTTTTCTATTATCAGACAATAATTCATATTATCCGAATAATATTATTAGATAATATTATTGGCAATGTCTAGAAAGTTACATCTAAGGAGAGGTTTGGTCACCTAATCAAGCGCGCTTGAGAAGAAAAAATTCTTATTGGAAAGTCCCTCTTTCCCGAGTAACCGGTGGTTGTCAATATTGTGATTCTCGTAATATTATTTGTGATTAATTAATTATTGATTCATATGATGAGGAAAATATTGATTTTATGTGGATATAGATGGAGAAAATTTTTAATGTGACAATTGTTGAAAATTAAAATTTTATCTTTTTCTCGATAAAATAATTCATTTAAATATATATATTATTATATTTTAATAATATAATAATGATGATATTTTTCAACGAATGTGGGATATATGAGTAGTATCTGAGGAGGAAAAGTATTTTTGTTGGATTAAATGTTTAACACATGTTTTTTGTGTGTTGGTGGACCCATTTCTTGACCAAAAATTTATTATAGATCGTAAAATCGCCTTGGTTTATGGATTTGATCAATCTCTCATTTGGAATTTGGAAAAACTTTCTTCCGCAAAGTTGTAGAGAATTGAATTTCCTATAAAAACACGCAAGATTTGAATTTTCTGATAAAAGGGCTATTTATTGTGAATTATTGAAGTTCAGGAGTTCAAATAATTGATTTTAGAAGTTTTAATTATTATTTTGAAGAAAAACGTTTTTTGCCATTTGAGAGGCACATGTTAAGGATGGAAATCAATTTGAGCTCGGATGTCTCAGACCAAAAGTGTGGGCTAAGGAATTTTGTTTATAAATAATATTATTATATTCAATTTTCTACTTTGGTGTTCTAAGCATTTTCCTATAAATAGGGAACTTAGGTTAGAATTGAAAATCACACGTAGCTGAAGTTTTCTCTATTTCTCTCTCGATATTTTGAGCGTATTCTTGTGAGTATACTTTGAGTGTTGATATACTGATTGCAAGTTCAAGTTATAACCTATATCCGAAGATTCCAGGTGTGAAATAATTGTCTTTTCGAGTTAAGGATATTATTTTTTAAAAATGATATTATTTCTTCAATATCATTATGTCAAAATATTAGTTGAAACTTTTTATCAAATTTGAAACTTTTTTCATGTCTGGAGTTCTTATTCATGAGTTCTTATTCACGAGTTACTTATTCATGAGTTCTTATTCACGAGTTCTTATTATTCATGAGTCTTATTCACGAAGCGTGAAGATGTTTTTTTGTGAAATTTCTATCTTTTGGTGTCTGATTTATTGTTCACGATATCTCGGACTATTCACGATACTCTGATCTTATTCATTTAATACTAAGACTATCTATCGAAAAATAAAAATTTTCTTTTCGTCCAAAATATCTATTCTGGATACTAGCTTTGATTGTATCCATGTTTTGATCATTCTTGAATTTTATACCACTATGATTATTTTTGAGGTATTTTTGGACGTGGATAAAACAAAGTACGAATCCTTAATCCTTAATCCTTGTCATTTTGATTCCTTTGGATTCGTTTCTTTTAAAAATATTTTCATCATCCTCGATCTTAAATGATGATATTATAGAATATCTTTGGCTGTAGTGCAAAGATGAATGATTTCGATGAATATCTTTGGGCTGTAGTGCAAAGATGAATGAGTTTCGATGAATATCTTTGGCCCGTAGTGCAAAAGATGAAGCAGTGTTTAGATGAACTTGACCTAATTGGTGAATGTCCTTTTGCTGCAGTAGTGCGAGGATGAATATATGATTCGGATATATATTGATTGATGTTACGAGGATAAAAATATTGATGATGGATTCGTTAAATTCATAAATATTAGTAGATTTCATCCTCTACGTAACTCTTCTATGAATTAATATTTTCATCATGCGAGTTTTGATTTAAAACTTGTTGTCTATTGTATTCTATTAAATTTTTTCCTGTTGAAGACTAACGATAATTTGTTGTATATTATCTTAGTCATAATATTTTTTCTTTGGGCTAGTTGAGCTCACCTTTTCCTTTTTGTTTCTTTTTTTTTCTTCTCAGAGGCGAGAATGTAATGAGTATTTAGTCGGGATATGGACTGATGGTTTTAGAGAGTTGTTTAGTAGTCCTCACCATTTTTGTAAAATAATGTATCAATAATTATGATGAGAATTTATTTGTATGTGGATATTGTCTAGATGACAATATCTGTATTTAAACTCACAGTTTATATGTTGTAACAATAAAGTTGTAGTCTGTACCTTATTTTTGGCGACTCGGAATGAGTTGGATGGAATGGACCTATTTTGGGGGCGTCACATCTTTTATTCAGGAAAAGTTTTTAGTTTTTTTTATACCTATCTTAATAACAATTTGCAAAAGGCTCATTTTTTTTTTGTCGCTTTAGGCTCTGAAAAACTCAAGACCAGCCTATATATATATATATATATATATGTGTGTGTGTGTGTGTGTGTGTGTGTGTGTGTGTAATAAAAACCAAATTTGGTCCCATTCCCTTCCATATAATAAGCCTCTAATTTTGTTTCCATAAAACCAAGCATGCATGCTGCTGCTGCTGCTCCTTTTTTAAGTATTTTGCTAGTCTTCCTTCCTCTTTCCACTAAAGAGTGAATATCTCAAGGCTATGTTTTGTTTGTAAGAATAATCCCGTAATTATAATTTATCATGAGATTATAATTTCAATATTATTAATCTTAAAATTATAATTCTAAGATTATAATTATAATTCCTAAATTATAATTATAATCTCAAGACTATTAATTAGCAGCCATTTTATAATTCTTAAATTAATAGTCCAAAGTCCAAATTTAAAAACAAATAAAACACTTAAAATTAATAGTTTTATTTCAAATGTAATCCTTGCAAACAAACACAACCTAATTAATTTCCTATCTATAATTAATATAACTAGAATAGTGTAAAGGTCCCATTTCTTAATTCCACAAGTTCGAAAACGTTATAGTTTTTCCATCCATTTTAAAGATATCTGCCTGTCTAAGTGGGAATGAAAAGTATTTGTGTGTACTAATCAAAGATAGTAGAATCAAATACCCCCTCACATGCATGTGAGAAATAAAGTGAAGTTTTGATCAAAGCATGCTATTATATATTTTCAAGAAGATTTAGACATCTTACCTTGTCCAAAAGGATGGATAGATAGTTGCTAGCTCTTTTATTTTTCTTTTTAAAGACCATTATATATGTTACAATTCTATTTTAGGTATATCTTTCTTCTTATTTTGTCCGGCCCATTGAAAGTCCGGTCGTTTGGGCTGGTCCGACCCGTTTGCCCATGGATTATATATCCTTAAGCATGGGATCCTAGGCCCCTCACAACTTCTGATTGACTTTGTTTGTGAATGTGAGTTCCATTTTCTACTAACCTGAAAAATGCCTGACAGGTACGATAGTAATTTTGAAGTAAATGTTGGGCACTTGGTTTAACCTGTCTGGACTCATCACACCTGAGGTCTGAGAGTTGTGTAATTGAGTCCAGCCATGCTCTGTTTTTTTTTTTGTAAAATTTTATTAAAGCTTGAGCTTCTTGATTTAAACCGAGTTACAGAAGTGACGCAACTCACCTTCTTTACAAATTTAAGGTTAATATCGATTTTTAAAAATTAATTTGAAATATTTTTAAAATTTTAAAATCGACATTAAGTTTTGAAATCAATTAACTTTATAGTTAGAAATAAATTTAAGATAGTTTATAATATTTTTTGGCAAAAAATAAATAAAAATTCAAACTAATTCAAAATTAAAAAATATATTAAATTAATTTTTAATTTTTTTTATATATATTTTGAAACAGAAGGAATATAATAATTTTATTTTTTGCAATGTAGATATTCATGAAAGATAACTACACTGGTAAGTTTTGTAAGATATTCAAATTTCTTACTTAGCTAGTGATGCTAAAATTAGTAAATGATGCAAAATTTTCATTTATTAGTAAATCCTTAACAATTTATATATTTAATCCATGACTATATTGTACCGATGTGCTAATATAATTTATTATTCCCTCTTTTCATAAAAATAATCTTATTTTAAAATTTAGAAAACTTTAAAGGTAATTTTTATGTTTATTTTTAAATATAATACGTGTTTAGTTTGATAATAGTGACATTATAGTGAAATTAAATTTTAATACTTACGAATTTTTTTTATAATACTATTATCAATAATTGATGTCAAATAAATACTCTGAAGTTGACTTCGGCCCAGTAGCCCAAAAAATATAGGAACAATTACATATTATAGTATATTTATGAAAGTAATTACAAAAAGCATACACTAATAAAATAATTACAAAAATATGACATTTCATCATATATATTTATAATACTAATATAATTAAGAGTCCTTAATTTAAGGGATAAATATTAATGGGCTGACATGGCAAAAAGTTATTTTTTATGAATCGCGTGATAACCGCCTATCATTTGTACGGGACTCTACAGTTACCAAACCCTTTTGCACATGCTGAAACCCTTGTTCTCTCCTCTGTCGCGACTAAACGTAATCGGAGTTAAAAACTCTTGTTTTCGGTGATTGTTGTTCATCTGTGTTCGTGTGTTCTTCATCTCTATCATATTTGTTTAGTTGTTCGGCATACTCGTTGAGTTGTTCGTCATTGTCGTTGTTACTCGTTACTAAATCCGGTTCATTGTCGTTGTCGTTGTTACTCGTCTGGTTCATTGTCGTTGTTACTCGTTATTCTTCTCCATTGATCGACTCTGGTGTTTATTATTGCTTCAAGTGAGTATTTTCTTATTAAGTTTAATATATTATATATTAAAGTAGTTTACTAATAGAATGAAGTATTCATTGTTTTGGTTTGTGTTGTTTTTATGTTTTGTATAGAATGGTTGATACAAGGAATGATACAAGTAAGAAGGATGGAAAGAGGAAAAGGATCGTGGAGGGTGATTCTATTAAGAACTTGAAGAAGTTTGTTGTGGAGAGCAAGGGGAAGGGAAAGAGGAAGGATGTAGGTAATAAATCAAGTAAGAATGATAGTAGTTTGGTGATACATAGTGATATCAAACATTCCGAAGTGCAATTAGATTCTGATTTTGATGTCCCTGTTAAGAATGAAGCTCAAGTGCTTATCCAGAAGATAATTCCAACTAAACGAATTTTAAAGGTGTGTTAATTTAAATATTGTTATTGTTTACTGTATAATGCTTAATTGGTTACTGCATAATATTAATGATTAATGCTTGGTAACCACATGATTGGTAACCAATGCATTAGACAATAACCACCATGTTGCATGAAGGTAACCAAAACTGACTTGGGTACTGTCTTATGATGTCTTGGTTACTGTCTTATGAGTGTCTTGGTTACTGTCTAATGATGTCTTGGTTACTGTCTAATGATGTCTTTTGTTATTGTCTTTATGATGTCTTGTTCTTTGTCTTATGATGTTTTGTTATTGTCTAATCTTTGTCTTGGTTCTTTATATTATGTGTGTCTTGTTTCTTGTCTAATGATGTCTTAGTTCTTTGTCTTATGATGTCTTCGTTCTTTGTCTAGTGATGTTTTGGTTTCTTTGTCAACCAATATATTGTCTAAAGTCAGATTAGTTCTTGTGCAACATTGTATTAGTTCTTGTATAATGTTGAATGGGTTCTTCGACTAATCTTTGTTTTGGTTATTGCATAATATTTCGACTAATGATTGGTAAGGACATGGTTGGAAACCAATGTATTAGATAAAGAATCAAAGATGTTGCATGAAGATAACCAAGACAACATTAATAAGTAACCGATTTACATTAGTTACCTTTTGCAACATCTTTATTTCATTGTATAATCTTTCATCTTCGTCTTTGTCTAATGATTTATTAGTTCTTTGTCTAACTATTATATTGTGTAATCTTTGTCTTCTTGGTTCTTCGTCTAATCTTTGGATTTGTTATTGATTAACGATGTTTTGTTTAATGACTAAAGCTATATTGGTTACTTGTCTATGTTGTTTTGGTTACTATCATATGATTGGTTGGTTAACTTTGTAAATCTGATTTTGTTTACTTGCAGTTATGGGATCTTTATTACGAGGAATGGAACAGAAAATTCACCGAAAAAGTGATATATTGGTGCGACATGGAAGTCCCTAGTATCATTGCAAATAAATTGAATAAGAGTCAGCTGGATAAATTTAAGGCAACATGTTTTGGGAATTTTCTTGAGTTTGGTGAGCATCAAATATATTCCCAGATTA
Organism: Panax ginseng; assembly: GCA_020205605.1. Lineage (NCBI taxonomy): Eukaryota > Viridiplantae > Streptophyta > Magnoliopsida > Apiales > Araliaceae > Panax > Panax ginseng. Next base: position 26,109,583 of record CM035145.1, read on the forward strand.
TTCACCACGCTCTTGTGAGGGAGGTTCACCAGAGGGATGATGGTGAAATGTTGTTTTTGTTCGGAGAGAAAAGGGTCAGGTTCGGTTTGCCTGAGTTTTGTATGATATATGGGTTGAGATGGAAAGGTGAGGATGATATAACTCCATATAAAGGTATGGAGAATATGCTTATTGGTAAGTTTTTTGGTGACGAAGCTGTGACACGTAGTAGTATAGGTAGGATATATAGGAAGGCAGTTTTTGATGATGATGACGAGGCTATTAAGATGTCTATGATATTTTTGGTCTTTAATTTCATTATGTGCACATTTTCTGAAAATTACGTTGATGGGGCAATGGTTAATTTTTTGTGTTACGACGATGTTAGTAGTTTTCCTTGGGGGAAAGTTGCTTTTGAGATGACAAAGTACTCTTTGTCTAATGCTTTGAAGGGTCGTTATAGGAAAGGAAAGAATGGTGTTTCAACATACAATTTTTACATGGATCATTACACCAAACTGTACAAGTTGAATGGGTTGCCGTATGTATTCCTAGTTTTTATGTTTGAAACTATTTCGACATTCAAAAATCGGGGTATATGCAATGACGAGCATCCGTCGGATGTCCGTTTATTCAGATGGAAGGAGTTAATGAAGCCGCTTTCTAATGACAAGTTGAATGAATTAGTTTTTTGTTCCGGACAGGTATGTTGTTTTACCTTTTGTTATATACTTGATAAATGAAAATATTATGTGAAGTTTACTATCAACAAAGTAGTTAGTTACCTTTATATACACGTTTGGTTACTGATTATTTTATATGCATGTTAATAATAACAATGTTTTTGGTTACTTGAATATTCAAATACGGTTACTGATTAGATTACATTCAGGTTACTAATGACATTGTTGTTGGTTACCCGAATATACACATTTGGTTACATTTATACATTTAATTGGTTACTACTTATTATACATTTGGTTACCTGTATATATGTATTTGGTTACTGATTATGTTTTATGATTCTTTATTTACTGTTTATTTCAATGTAATTGTACATTGTTTGTTAGATGATATATTAAAGTATACTTATTATTTTTCAGCTGAGGATAAACAGTTTGATTCCCACGGCCGAGGAGAATGATCGACTTGATTTGGGCGGTTTTCACTTTTTTAATGGGAAGGATGGTGATAAGAAAGTAGACAAAAAGTGAAGGCGAAACAACATTGGTGTTGATGTATATCTGTTGTGAAAGAGGCAATTGATGTACGGCCTAAGTCGTTGGAGAAGAAAGTGTCCGAATTGAAGAAAGAAGTTTCGAATTGAAGAAAGAATTTGGAAAGTTCTTGAATCGATATTAAAGATGAAATGCGACTTTTATATGTCCGATTATCACGCAGGACCTTAGGTCCATTATTAGAGATGAGTTACATGCTATCAAAGACGCGGGGGACAAAAAGCTTGATGGTGATTCTGATGATGACGATTCTGACAATGCTGGTGATGTTGTTGATGATGATGATGAAGATGAAGGTGATGAAGGTTATGAAGGCGGTGCAGGTGGTGAAGGTGATGAAATTCTGCGATTATCTGTCTTGATGGCGTTCTTTGATGAGGATGCTGATGCCATGGTGGAGGAGGTCCATGTTGATGAGGATGTTGATTATGGTTCAAAAGTGAATAAGAATAATGATGGTGATGATGTGTTGGATGAAGTTGAGAAGAAGGGTGGGAATGAAATTGAATTGGGTAATGAAGTTGGTGATGATGTGTCAATATTCGTGGAGAAGAATGATGTGAATGTAATTGAGATTGCTAATGAAGTTGAATGTTCTGTTATGGTTGAAGAACCCGATGAAAAAAAAATAATGATGATGAAGAAGATGTCAAGGTTAGACATATTTGTTTGTTTGGTTATGTGATATATGTCTTTTGTTTTAATTATTAAATGGTTCTTTATTTTGCGCAGATTGACAATAATAATGACATGCCGTCTTTTGACATATTAAGCCAATGTACTGGGAAAAAGATTGTTGTGTATGATGTTGATAAGGTTAGTGTTATAATTATGGGCCATCATTTATTTAAATGTTATTTATGTTTTGGTTACCATTATATTGTGAATTGGTTACTATGATATTGTGTTTTGGTTACCATTATATTGTGATTTGGCTACTATTATATTATGATTTGGTTACTAGTTTATGTTAATCAGATTACTAATATAACATGTTCATTTTAGTTTGTTGGCTGTTGTATAGTCAGTTGGTTACTAGTTTATGTTATTCAGATTACTAATTGTATATATTACATTTTTATGTCAACTGAAAAAGGGGAAGAAAGGTGAGGCAGCAAGCAGGTATGCTCTTGATTTTATGGTTCTCACCACACAGGACATAGCTAAGTGTGATGAGTTGGGGAAGAGTGTCCATAAAGCCGGTGGTAGACCTGTACATGAACCTGCAAAGAGTGCCATTTTACGGTCTCCATATACAGCAAAGATTCGGATCATTTGGTTCATCATCTCTTGTAGTAGGTGCAACTAGTCAAACACTTTGCGTTTAAGTGCATTCCCAAATCATGCATGGAGATGCCTCAAAATTTGAAGAGGCATTGTTTGAAGAATGGTTCAAAATTGGAATAAACAATGAGAAAAAGGTTTGTTTTTTGTTGTTAACAATGCTATAGTTTTTATGAAACAAATAAGTTTGTATTATTGTAGTAACATATGGTTAATATTAAATAAATGTTATGGTTACTATTATTTTATATTCAGTTACTATTATATTATGTTTTGGTTACCTAGTAGTTATGTTTGATTCTTATGTGATTATGGTTTGGTTACAGATTAATGTTTAAAATTAAGTTGTTGATTAGTTAATCGATTTTGGTATCTTTGTTTTAGTTCTTTCGTCTAATGATGTATTAAGTTCTTGTGTAAGATTACATTAGTTCTTGTATAATACTTAATTGGTTCTTGATTAATGCTTTTTGGTTCTTGCATAATACTAAATATTTAATAAATGTTAATATTAAATAAATGGTGTGGTTACTATTAAATAAATGTTATGGTTACTATTACTTTATATTCTGGTTAATATTAGTTTATGTTTTGGTTACCTATTATTTATGTATAAGTTACTATTTGATTATGGTTATGATTTTAATATTTGTTGGTTAGCAGGGTACTGTTTAAAATTAAGTTGGTTGATTAGTATGTTAATTATAGAACGTGCAAGTTTGATTTGTAGTAGTGTGTATATTAATACGTTAATGGTTAATGTTAGTGTGTATACTAATATTATCTATATAATAAAATACAACCAATTTTGAATCCTTTCCCACTTAAAAAATTCAAAAACCACAACAAAGGATCAGATTTAATCTCAAATCTTCTAACTTAATCCAGCGGTTCACATCTCATCACACAAACAAAACATCCCGCCCAAACAAAAGATCTCATCTCATCTCCTGTTCTCCCTATTCCACTTCTATATTCCTTTCTTCCCCAAAATCAAAACCCCAACTCTGCCTCACTCCCTTTCTCTTCCCGATTTTCCCAAAATCAAAACCCCAACTCTATCTGAGAATTCAATTTTATCTGAGGTGAAGGTGGCTTATAAGGGTAAGAAAAGTTTGGGGACGGTTGAAAGTTTGGGTATAAGATCTGGGGTTAAAGCATGTTTGGTTCTTGAGAGGAGTGAGGATGGTTCGGGTTCATTCATCCCCTGGTTAGTTTTCTTGGTTTTTAATCAAGATTTTGGTTAACCTTTTTCTTTAGTCTACATGTAGTTGAACTCAGATATCTTGTGTTGTCTGATGAATTTTTTTGTGCTCTGAAGTTCGTATGATATGGAGGCGATTCTGATTTGGGATAAGATTACTTCCGAATTATATACTCTTATAGTTTCCTTTTTGTATTGTTGATTGACTTCAAACTGGAGTATTAGAGATTGGCACAAGTTCTTGGAGTTCCATACTCACATCCATCGAGTAATGTTATTCTGTCAGTATGGCTTTTTTTTTGGGCCAAACATGGTATGTAAAGTCTTTGTTTTGCCCTTTGTTTAATGACTTTATCATCGACAAGTTGGCATTTCTATTGGTTAGTCATTGATGTCTACACGGTTTCGGTAGTTGAAATGGGAAATGCACTTTATATCCTATTATGCAATATTTATTTGTTATGTTATGTTGTGTGTGGGTTCATGAGTATAGTAACATGAAATTTTTCGATGATTTCAGTATCTGTTACTCAGATTAACTTATTGTTAAAATAATGAATAATTATATTTTATTTTGCATGTTTGTTTAGTATGGACTTGGTTGAACATTTATCTACATTTTTTTTTCTTTTTTTCTCTCTCGGTTTGATAATTGTTAGAATGAAGTGATATTAAGATAATAACATCATGATAATGATGTTTGTTATGCTAATTATGATAGCGACATTTATTGCAGCTTATATGCTTAAGATTGTAGCTCATGTCTTAAAATATGTGGTTACTGCAACAGCTTATATGATGATAATGATGTTTGTTATGCACAAGTTGCTTGGGAGAATCATATCCATTACAACCTGCTATTTTTTTATATTATTATTTTTATTATTTTGCTTTGGTTTTGTTGTACTCTCTCTTTTGATTTTGTTAACAAGGCCTATGTTGTTGGTTATATCAGTTCTATATATAACAAGCACCTGTGCATTAGAATTGTCTTTGTGCAAAGTTTAATGACAATTTGAGTAGGTTCTTTTCGTTATCTTATTTTTTGTTCGTCTTTAAATTTGAGAAAACACAATGACGGTTCAGATTCATTCACATTTAATTCAATTCTTCCTACTTAATTTAAAGGCTCACATTCTTCCTTCCTCACAAATCGTTTCCCCTCATTTTTTGTTTTGTATCTCTCCTCCTCCCACACAAATTTGATTTGGGGCTTTGGGTGGAGCAAATCGAAAGATTGTGAATCGTGGAGTTTGTGGATCGATCGATTTTTGTTGTCGATGAAGAGAGAAAGTTAGATATATAACGTATTACATTCATAGTAGGTTGGTCCCATTGTGTTATTATTATTTTTAACTTGTGTTTTAATTTATTTCTTTTCGGATAGTTGAAAAATGACGAGCTCATTGAGAAGAAGGAAGAAGTTTTCCTGGAGCTCCCCGTAGAAAAAAGTTTCTTTATCTCTCTCTTATCCCTTTGCATGTATAAATACTCATATTTTTGAAATTTTATGCTACTTGCCATTAAAAGTGTTGATTTTAATTATTTATGAGCTTCATTGATGTTTGTTGGTGTGAATTGGGTTAACATGTATTGTCTAATTTTATGTTACTTTGTGTCTTTTAGTGAAATTGATTGAATTACGGTATTTTTAAGTTGGAGCTTTTGTGTGTTTTTCAAGTTAGGGCTTCGGTGTATTCTCTCAATTTGGGTGAATTATGTCTTATTCAAACTTCATGGTTGTGTTTTGTGTTAATTTTGTGAGGTTAATTTATTTCAGGAAGGTTTACTTTGCCAATTAAAATTGGAATTTGAGAGAACCATGGTGAGGCTTGCTAGGCTGCTAGATTTGTATTTGTTTGTCTACATAAATACACATTATTATCTGATTGAGTTACTATAATTTGTGTACTATCAACTTAAAATTACTACGTACCAGATTATCCTTTTTCCTCCTTTTAAGGATACTATTTGGAATGGGGATACAATCTAACTCTTGGAAAAAAAAAGGTAAATCATAACCCAATTATTTGGTTTTATATATCCTTAACTTTTGTATTAAATTCAACTTATCTTAATTGCGGCTCAGTTCATTTGCAAAGGTTAGATGAAAATTGCTCCTTCACTAATTCATTTATTTATGTTGTTTATGCATTCATTATTGATGTAACATATTGTGAAGTTAGAAACTGGAAAAAGAAGATGACCTTTTATGGTTCTTATCTTTTTATTTTGTTTTTGTTTACTTTCTTTGGATTTACTTTCAAAAGTGTTTGAGTTAGAGTGTTCTGAACTTCCAGGGAAAAATGTTTTTTACAAAATGCGCTCCTGTAATTTTTTACAAATCAAATAACTTCTTGATTATATACATGCATGAATTTGTATGTCAACATCTTCTTTGCGAGGAGGAGAAATTTACTTTTCTAGAAATTTATGAGTATTGAACTGAGAAAGAAGGAATTAGACAGGAAAAATTCGCGCTTTTACTTTCTTTTGATAGTCACGCTCATATTTTCTCGTAAGTTCTTTATATTCAATTTTATGATTTTTATTTGTTCTTTATGAGTTAACTTTCATTACTATTGTTGTTTTGATTTATTATTAACCCATTTGTCGAAATTTACGCTTTTGTTTATCTCATTTATAGTAGTAAGTGATTTGTTAATTAAATTCAATAAAAGTCAAGATTTAGCATCGTTTACGTCATCATTGATCCCAAGTGTTAGATTCTAATGTAATATCCCTAATCAAGTATATGATTTGATGAATGTGTTTGTTTGTGTTGAAGGAATTGCATGAGATGAAAAAAAGATTGAAAGAGATGGATGAGGAAGTTGCAGCTCTCTAAGAAATACCAGATCTCCAAGAAATGGGTGTTGTTCAAGGTTTAATTTTTCTTTTTTTAATTGAGTTTCATATCTTTAAATTTTTTTTTCTAAGTATCTCTATAAATAGAATCTCTGTTCTGGTGAACTGATAGTTAATTTTGAGGAAGTGCTATAAAGATTCTTAATGTGAAAAGGAGTTTATTTGATGTAGATGTTATCTACTGAGTTGTTCCAAAGAGGGTTGCTAATTCCGGATAAGTAATGAGTTCCTTTCAAAGTTTCAGGTTTTTAAATTTTAGCTATATATCAAAATTCATCCCTGGGTTTGATGGATTTTAGTAAATGATAGAAGTAGCTATATATCAAAATTTATCCCATAGTTTGATGGATTTCTAATTAATTGTTAATTAGCTTCAGTAATCGTTAAAAGTAGCATTTGTTTTAAGAAGAGTTAATTTTGAGTAGATTGCATATTGTGGTACTTAAGCTTCATTTGGAACAAGAAAGGGAAATGAAAAAGGGGATTGAAGGTTTTTAAGAAGGGAAATGAACTAGATATGCCATGAGCTATTATGCCAAAGTTTGAGCCCAACTCTCTTTTGCCTTAATTACACAGGTACATGCACTTTTTCTCTTTTTTTTCTAATTAAATTTTTTATATGATTTTTTTAGTTGGACCAAGATTATTGTAAACAACTTTCTATTTATTTGAATTAGCTTGGGGTTCTGCGTAGCAATTATGTATTTATTAGTTGTTAGAGTTTGAGCAATTGAAATAATGGTTGATACTGAGATCAAAATTGTCAATTTATCTTTTATGGTTCTTATCTTTTGTTTTTGTTTTTGTTTACTTTCTTTGGATTTACTTTCAAAAGGGTTTGAGTTAGAGTGTTTTGAACTTCCGGGAAAAATGTTTTTACACAAAATGCTCCTCGTAATTTTTACAATTCAAATAACTTCTTGATTATATACATGCATGAATTTGTATGTCAACATCTTCTTTGCGAGGAGTGAGAAATTTACTTTTCTAGAAATTTATGAGTATTGAACTGAGAAAGAAGGAATTAGACAGAAAAATTCGCGCGTTTTACTTTCTTTTGATAGGTCGCGCTCATACTTAATTTGTTATTCTAAAAACATACTTGAATTATGAATTCAATCCTATAATGTTCCAATTACATATGGCTTAAAATAAAGCCTTTTAGTTTGATAAAATCTTTTGAGAATACTTTTCTTTTTACTTGGTTAAGGCTTGGTTCTATTATTTTTGTTCAGGGAATTCTTCTTACAGTATAAGGTGTATAAGGCTTGGTTCTATTAAAATTTCATGAGGTAATTATTCAGTCTATTTTTTTGTTAGTTCATAAATTATGATAGGGAATTTTGCAAATAATATGTGTTTGTATAATTTAATTGCTCTTTGCAAGGATAATCCCAAATCTAGCAATATTCCTCAATCCACATCAAGGATTAGAATTTGTTTTATATCTGGTAGGTTTGATTTGTTATACTTGGAATTGTAATGTATAAATTACTGCACTTTTACAGGTAAGAGTACAGGTTTCTTACCAGAAAATGGTAAGTGTTGTGTATGGAGTGTCAAAGTACTTGCAGAATGAGAAAGCTAATAGCCAAAATATATAATTTTGCGAATGTAAGTCAATATGTCAGGGTAGTAGTAAGAAAAAGCTCTTCGTGTTTAAATTGGAGTTGAAATTGGATGCCCAATAATGGACAATATTTGTTACAATATCTCTAAATTCTTACTTATATCAACTATACCAACTTCGTACTAGGAAAACCTTATTTGATTGTAAGTCTACATTCATCCATATCGTTTTCTAAATAAATTGATAAATTGTTATATTATTTCTAAATTCTTACTTATATCAATGTAAATCATCCCCCCCCGCTACATACAAACGTATTTGATACTTGGTAATGTAATAATTTTTTAATTTAAATTTAATTTTTCGTTATGTCGTGCCTTCAGGCACGGACAATTACTAGTGTTATTATATTGAAGGACGGACAAATTTCCTGGAAAGAACGATATTATCACGCCTTCTTTTATATTTGGATCCATTGCAATATCATCGAAGATGTGGTTCTATAAATTAAAGACGTCTGGGCAGTGGTTAGACGATGATGTGAGTATTTTTTTAAAAATTATGTTTTTGTAGTTATGTTTACATTATTTAGTTACATTAATCACATACTTGCATTTTCCAACAACTGTTAATATCCTATTAATTTTTGTTTGGCTCAGCACATCAATATTGCCTTTTATTATTTTCGTAAAATGGCAAGACATTTCGAAAGTGTTCCTATAAGGGTAACGACCACGGATTGTTGGTTTCATAGCAAGATCACCGCTCTTTTCGAGGAGTATACAAAAAAAAATTGTGACAAAATTGTTATGTCTGGGGAGGGTGATGTTGCTGAATACATACATGGGCTGTTTATGGATGTCAACACACCATGGAGGAACGTTGACTATGTGTTGTTCCTAATTCATATGTCATCACCGGACCATTGGTTGTTGTTGTTTTTTGATGTGCATCGTAGGTGTCTAACTGTTTACAATTCTTTACAACCAAAAAGGAAATCCATGCAAACTAAAATATCTGATGTTTGTGAGCCGTACATCTTCATTCTTCCCATACTCTCGCTGCAAGTCTGGTTTTTGGAAGGATAGGTCTGACATTGACTTCAGCAGTGACCCGTATCGCAACAAGGACGAAGACGATATAATTGAATTGGAATTTGCTGAGACGGTTCCTGAACAAGTAGAGGGGTAAGGGTTAAATTGTGTACATTTTTTTAATTATTACATATAGGTTGATTTTATTTTTGATTTTTGTTATATGTTGTTTGTTGTTACAGTGATTGTGGGATGTTCACAATTTGTTTTGTTGAGCATGTCATTCATCAGAAGTTTGATCAGATTCCTATTCCTTTCCCCATTGCGAAGTATCGGAAAAAGTTATGCACAAACCTATATATGCATGCTAGGAACAAGCAGTTGAAGGGCTATGATACTGATAGAGATTTTCCAGGAAGATTTGTTCCAGATTTTGATTAGTTCGGATTTTGTTGTTTTGTCTTTATTAATTTTGTTGAGTAATTTTTTTAAGTTTTGGTGTTATACACAACATTTGTGTATGGTTTATGATTTTTTGATGTTCATTGGATCTTATGTAGATGGGATTATATATTTGATTATATTAGCATTAATGAAAGAGATATTGTTTATTGGTTGGTATTTTGTTTCTTTTTAAGTTGTGTTTGTTGAATTTTTTTGAAATATATAGTTGGTAACCAATCATGTATAAAGGGGTAACCAGATAATGATTTGATAGTAACTAGAGAGTTACAAGATTGTATCAGGACATATATCATATGTTAAGTGTACATGTGTTATGTATACATGGGTTTCATAAACTTAAATACCCTTTTAATTACAGGTTGCTGAATATACAGGTTGTTTATGTTGTGGTTACCATTATAAACTGGTTTGGTTACTGTTATGAAATTAGGTGGTTATTGTGATGGTTCTTTGTTATGTAATTATTTGGGTACCATTAAACATTGTTATGGTTTCTTTGTTATGTAATTATTTGGTTTACATTAAAAGCTGGTATGGTTCTTTGTTATGGTTCTTCATCATGTATAAAATGGTAACCAATTATAATTTTGTAATATCTGATTTGGTAACCAATCATGTATAAATAGGTAACAGGATAATGATTTGATAAGTAACAGAGAGTTACAAAATTGTATCGGGACATATGTCATATGTTAAGTGGATATGTGTGAGTATACATGGGTTTTATAAACTTTAATACCCTTTTAATTATATATTGCTGGATATACATGTTGTTTATGTTGTGGTTACCATTATAAAATGGTATTGTTACTGTTATGAAATTAGGTGGTTACTGTGATGGTTACTGTTATGTAATTATTTGGGTATCATTAAACATTGTTATGGTTCTTTGTTATGTAATTATTTTGTTAAAAGCTGGTATGGTTCTTGTTATGTTATTATTAGTAATCTATTATGGTTTCTTGTTATGTAAATATGTGGTTACCATTAAAAGCTGTTATGTATTTATTTGATTCTTTATTATTGTAAATGTTTCATTGAAATCGTAAATCAATATATAAATGAATAACAATTTTGTTTACTATACACAATCAAAAATTTTACAAACCAATCGTTTAATGGTTACTCAAAGTAAACAATAATACATTCATGTATTTACACACTTAATTTAACTGCACTATATCATACCCTTTTTAGTGATCTTAAAACCGGGGGATTACTGCATATTTTTCTGTTGTGTCCTTTTTCTTGACACCTGCTGCATTTGTTTTGAATTTTGATTTCAGATCCGTGTTTGTACCTCCCTTTTTTTGGTCTTCCTGCTGGCCTTCTTGTGTTGGGTGGTTTTATACATATGTTTTTTACTTCTTCTGATACATCCCAGTTTTCTTTGTCATCTAATGGCATGATGGAAGCTGAATATGTCTTGACCAAAGTTGCTTTAGTGTAATTTTTTGAGCAAAAATCATAACAGCTCAAATTTCTCTTGCTCATAATAGTTGAAGTCTGAAAGCAAGAGGCATCTCATGGTAATCGAAAATTACTGACGTGTGCATGTCTTTTGTGCGATGTCCACAATATATGTTTAGAGACATAAATAAGCAAGTGAAAATCACTAAGTTTGATGTCTCAACCTACAACACCCAATGTATACAATCAGATTAACAGTTGCATGCCAAATATACAGTAACCAATTAACTAGTACACAATGTTAGTCAACAAGTAACCACCAATATAAAAGAAACAATTATAAATCTCAGTAACATTATAATGTTACATAGTAACTAAGTCAGTATTGATCAGTAACCAGTATAATATTACACAGTAACCAAATAAGCATTATACAGTAACCATTATATAATTACACAGTAAGCAATTAAGTAGTATTTAGTAACCAATATAATGTTGCACATTAAGTAAGTCAACAATAGTATGTAACCAAGTTAGTATTAGTCAGTAATATTATGCAATAAAGATTATAATTTTATCTCAGTAACCAAGTTTCTATAGTCAGTATAATGTTACACAAGAACTAACTCAAAGAATACCAATGACCATTATATGGTTTACACAAGAACCAAGTCAACAATAGTCAGTAACCATTATATGATTAAGAGTTGCATCCCAAATATACAGTAACCAATTAACTAGTACACAATATTAGTCAATAAGTAACCACCAATATAAAAGAAACAATTATAAATCTCAGTAACATTATAATGTTATATAGTAACTAAGTCAGTATTGATCAGTAACCAATATAATGTTACACAAGAACCAAATAAGCATTATATAGTAAAAAGTATATAAGTACACGAGAAGCAATTCAAGTAGTAATCAAGAATCAATATAATGTTGCACATTAAGTAAGTTAGCATTTATGCGTAACGGTAAAGATTATAATTTTATCCAAGAACCAAATTTATTGTTAGTCGAAGATAATGTTACACAGAACCAACTCAAAGAATAGCCAACAACCATTATATGGTCACACAAAGAATCAATTCAAAGAATAATCAAGAATCAATTTAATGTTGCACAAGAACTAAGTTAGCATTAGTAAGTAACCAAGTTAGTAATAAGTGAGATTGCAAATGCAAATTAGGATGAAATAATTTAAATCGAGTATTAATTACCTTAAGTATCTTTGATTTAAAGATATTAGATTGCAACTTTCTCTCAGCTGTTGTGGAAAGTGTTGTGAATGTTGATATGGCTGCTTGTTTGTTTGTGAAATACCATATTTGAAACCGCACAACGTAAGGCGATCAATCATTATCGCGAATTGGAAGATCCTCGATAAACTTGATTGCATTGTTAATAGATTGGCGGTGTTTGAAGTCATTGTTGAGTACCGCCTTACCCCATAGAGCCTGGTGCACCTATCCAACCTGACCTCTTCCTCCAGATATGTCCTTATTCGAGGATCAATGACATCAAGTTCAGCCATGTGTTTGTTGAATTGTTCAACAGTATAAGCTCTACAAACCCCGTTGTAAGCTCGTTTAACTTCTTCTCCTTTTTCTTTTGAATCTGCTTTTTTTTATATTTTTCAAGATATGATAATGCAGGAACCATGCATGATATCCGGAAACACACAATTCAGTCCTTGTATAATGGTTTCATGTCTGTCTAAAACAATACATTGACCTTCCCTAACTCCACAAGAAATTCTCAAATTTACGAAAAATCATTTCCAAGACAATTCATTTTTTTTTGTCAACAATGAAAAAGCAATCGGAATAATGTTTGGTTTTTGCAGATCTTGTGTCTTCTTTATCGTAATGTCCCCGTAAGTTGATTGTATGAATGTGCCATCGATTACAATGATTGGAAAATAATGGTGCCATGCTTGAATGGATGCTCCAATGGCAAAGAATTGATACTTGAAATGACCATTTGTTTCCAACACAAGGGCTGTGATGGAACCTGATATAAAACATCAACACTATCATTAGAATTACAAGTAATATACTGTATCCAAATCAATAGTAACCGATAACCGTTCATGTGGTTAAAGGTATACAAATTGTATATTACATTTAGTAACTAAACATGCGCATTAAGGTAACCAAACATGTATAATAACCGCATATAAATGGTCTAATACTAATAATAACTAAACATGCATACTGTCTAAAGGTGTATAGGTTACTGTGTAATAGTTTATTGTTTACTGTATAATTCTTAATTGGTTACTGACTAATGCTATTTTGGTTACTGAATAATATTACTGACTAATGCTTGGTAACCACATGTTTGGTAACCAATGCATTATCTGAGAATCAAAGATGTTGTATGAAGGTAACCAATACAATATTAATCAGTAAACAATTTACATTGGTAAACAATCTACCGTGTAATGATATCTTGGTTATTGTGGAACATCATATTGGTTACTGTATAATGCTGTAAAACCAATAAATGTTTTTAAGGTGTTACCTGGATTTGTTTTCTTCAGCATGTGTAACCATGATGGGATGAGTGAGTAGTCGTGTGGATTTGCTCTCACCTTTTCCAACGCTTTCTCCTTCGATCTCCATGCTTTTTGGTAAGAGATAGACACATTATATTCTGACATCATGTCTTCCACAATATCGGTTGGTGTGTATATTTTCTTCAAATTTGTTATTTTTTGCATTATGCATTCATTGACCAACTCACTATTTGCACATCGTGGTCTCCCAACAATACATTATTAGAACAAGTGTGGATATCATTGAATTCTCTAACCTTGAACATACTTGGTTTTCTCGAAACTTGATGCTCGCGATCTTCCATTTGCAATTTTCATCGCGATATACACACCAAGCACAAAGTCTCTATAACTTGTTCGTTGGACTTTGTGTTGTCTATTTTTTCTGATTGAATGCAGCCTCATAGCTTGTGAGAGGATTTTTTTTGTCTGTGTAGGTTTGATGTAATTTTACTTCACGTTCATTTGGATCCGATATTATATCATCATATTGTTCTTCCGCGTATGATTTGTCATGTTGTCCGCCTCGTTGTTGTTCAATAATTTTCATTGCAAAGGTGATCAAAGATATTCGTTCCAAATTGGCATGATTGGCTTCTTAGTGGAACTAATCTTGAATTCCTTGTGTTGATCGATTGGCATTACATCGTGAATTGTAGATTCTTCTACATTTGTCAAGTTATGCAAGATCGTTATGCGGCCCCATTCGTGTTCAATATCCACAATCGGTGGTAATTTACCTTGTTCATCGATTTTATACTCATTTCCGAGAAAGAATTGTAAGGTTGCTTCATCCGATATCTCGATCGGTGGAATGTCGCTTTTAATCGAAATTTGATTGACAATGTTGTTGCGTTTGTGTTCAGCCAGTAATGCAATCGTGATATTTTGGTTAGCATTTCTTTGAACGAAATTGTTGATGGAACTAATATGCCGATAACTTCAAATTTGGTGTATTAGTTACTATCACCCATGTCTAGATTGAAATAAAGTACTGTTGGAACATCTCCATTAATCTGTCAACGAGAATAAGTAATGGTAAGTAACAAAATCAATGTTATCCGGTAACCAATATAATGTTAAACAGTAACCAAGTCAGCATTAGTCAGTAACCAAGTCTTCATCAGTAACCATTATAATGTTACACAGTAACAAAGTAATTATTAGTTAGTAACCAATGCAATGGAACACAGTAACCAAATCATTATTAGTCAGTAACATATACATAGTCAGACAGTAACCAATGTAATGTTAAGCAGTAATTAAGTCAGCATTAGTCAGTAACCAAGTCTTTATTAGTAACCATTATAATGTTACACAGTAACAAAGTCATTATTAGTCAGTAACCAATGCAATGGTACACAGTAGCCAATTAATTATTAGTCAATAACCTATGTTATCCGGTAACCAATATAATGTTAAACAGTAACCAAGTCATCATTATTCAGTAACCAAGTCTTCATCAGTAACCATTATAATGTTACACAGTAACAAAGTCATTATTAGTCAGTAAACAATGCAGTGGTACACGAGAACCAAATCAAGATTAGTCAAGAATATAGACATAGTCGACAAAGAACTAATGTAATGTTAGCGATAATTAAGTCAAGATTAGTCAATAACCAAGTCTTCATTAGTAACAATTATAATGTTACACAGTAACAAAGTCATTATTAGTCAGTAACCAATGCAATGGTACACAGTAGCCAATTCGTTATTAGTCAATAATTAATGTAATGGTACACAGTAACCAAATCATTATTAGTCAGTAACCAATGCAACATTAGTTAGTACCATTATGCATTAACCAATCCAGCATTAAACAGTAACATAGACATAGTCAGACAGTAACCAATGTAATGTTAAGTAGTAACCAAGTCAGCATTAGTCAGTAACCAAGTAATAATCAGTAACCATTATAATGTTACACAGTAACAAAGTCATTATTAGTCAGTAACCAAAGCAATGGTACACAATATCCAATTCATTATTAGTCAGTAACCAATGTAATGGACACAGTAACCAAATCATTATTAGTCAGTAACCAATGCAACATTAGTTAGTACCATTATGCATTAACCAATCCAAACATTAAACAAAGAACATAGACATAGTTAGACGAAGAACCAATGTAATGTTGTTAAAGAAACAATTGCATTTTTACATGCAATTGCAATCAAAACATTCATATTGCAATCAAAACATTCATTATTCTTACCGTGTGACCATTTTAAGTGCAAAAAACTTAAGAAAGGTAATCAATATAGTAATTCGTAGTAACAATAGGTAACTATATGATTATAAATTTTAAACTCACATACCTCAGTATTTTTTGATCGAAGTTGATGTTGATCCTGTATTCAACAATCACTGTAGTATTTGGTTACTGATCTTGAAGGCGTTGTTGATTTTGTATGCTATTTTTGATCTTAGATATGCGTCGCAATAACCAGCTTCGTCTTCTCCGATTACGAGTTTAGTCGCGACAGGAGGCTTCGACTTCGTATTTTTGTCTTCTCCGTTGTTCCGATTTTAAAGTTGTTGTTCTCCGTTGTTCCGATTACGAGTTGTTGTTCCGTTGTTTACGATTTCAAAGTCGTTGTTCTGTTGTTCCGATTTCAAAGTTACATGATTTTAGGGACGGTTAATTTCAAATATGAAATTAGGTACACGTGATTTTAGGCGCGTTATATTGCTTATGTTTTATTTTTGTAATTATGTTGTGTATGTTTTATTTTTGTAATTACTTTCTAAATATTGTATATTAGTGTAAAGGACCCAAAAATATATCTGTTCAGACGAGAAAAGTTGAGATTTGGGTCGGAACACTCTTCTAGAGAGTGATTTCACAATTTAAAGCACGGGCAGGCCCAAGACAATTGTGACCATCTTGTTCAACTCTCCAATCTTATTCTATAGACTTATCCACTTGTAGGCCCATTGTAAGCTAATCTATATATACGGTTATACACCCACACCAAGAATTTATTATTACACTGTAATTTTTTATTTATTAACTTAGGCTACCGATAATGTTTGCTAGACCAATAATTATACAAGTTTAAATGGTCCAAATGGCTACCAACTGTATCACATTCAAACGAAATTGGTAACTTAATAAAATTGAATTGGTTATCTTAGTCTGAAAGTTTGGCTACCAACTGCACTATGAAAAAACTACTGCAGGTGTTGATGTGAATTGGTTATCTTGGTATGAAGGTTTTGTTACATTGGTATGAAAGTTTGCTTACCTTAATCTGAAGGTTTGGTTACCAACTGTACAAAAAAAAAATATTTAAGTGTGGAGGTTGATTGGTTACTTTTATATGACAGTTTGGTTACCTTGGTATGAAAGTTTGGTTACCATCATCCAGTAACCTTGAAACTGCACCGCTCTTGGTAGCTGCTTCTGTTGGGCCATCAATACCGATAGTGGTAGGGAAAGCTCCATTGAGAACTGGTCCAACAACAGGTGTTGCGAGATTCAATTTTCGGGAAGAAGCGTAACTTGCGCCGCACGACGAGAATACAACACAAGCAAATAACAAATCTTCAACCTTGAAAACTTTTGCAATATTATATCTACCTGGCTCCAACCAAGCAACACTTTCAGAGTACCCTAAGAAAAGAACTAGAAGTAAAAATAGATAAGAAGATGAAGGGATAAATAACGTTTCAGTGACTGTACTAGGGTCCGGTTTTCATTGTGGTTACCGAAACTTTTTTTATTACAATCAAATAACTGTACTCTCAAATATTTACAAAATGGTCATTACTTAAGATTTTCGTTCGAAAAACGGACGGAATGCTGACTGTGCGAATTTGTCTCTCACTTTTGCCTACGTGGAGCACAGCTGCACAACTTCTCTTCCATGTTGCTTAAAGTGTAGTAAATTTTATTATCTTTAAATAATAATAATAATAATATTAATAATAATTTCAAAATAATAGTAACAGTAATAATAATAATAATAATAATAATAATAATAATTTTTAAATAATAATAATAACAATAACAATAATAATAATTTTTAAAAAATTAAAAAAAGATTATATAAATTATAAAAATATTTTTATATGAAGCTGATGTGTATTTAAAAAATAATATTTTTTATTATTTTATTAATTTAAGTTATTTGAGCAAAGATAAATTTGAAAAATCATTTTTATTCTCCATTAAAAAAACAAATTTCATACAACTCTGTAGGGAACGGACTCCCAAATACAATTAATTTTATAAAAGTTAATTTTTTATAAAATTAAAATTTATTATTATTATTTAAAAATTATTATTATTATTATTTTGAAATTATTATTAATACTATTATTATTATTAAAAAATTATTATTATTATTTAAAAATATTATTATACAAACTATTAATTTTACAATCAAGTTCTATATATTATTAAAATTATTATTATTAATAGTATTTTATTATTATTAATAGTATTTTATTATTATTATTATTATTATTATTTCTATTAATATTTTAAAATAATAATAATACTTTTAAGTAATTAGCATACAAATCTGTTTTAATAATATTATAATTAATATTTTTATTAATATTTTATTAATAATAATAATATTAAAATGACGCTTATGTAGGGTACGTTTATGGAGCATACCATAGTACACCAATTTAAATTTTATAAAATTAATTGTATTTAGGGTTCCGTTCCCTACATATTTGTACGAAATTTATTTTTTTAATGGAGAATAAAAAATGATTTGTCAAATTTATCCTTGCTCAAATAACTTAAATTAATAAAATAATAAAAATATTATTTTTTAAATACACATCGACTTCATATAAAAATATTTTTATAATTTATATAATCTTTTTAATTTTTTAAAAATTATTATTGTTATTATTATTATTATTTTGAAATTATCATTATTTAAAAATTATTATTATTATTTTTATTATTATTATTTTAAAATTATTATTATTACTGTTACTATTATTTTGAAATTATTATTAATATTATTATTATTATTATTTAAAGATAATAAAATTTACTACACCTTAAGCAACATGGAAGAGAAGCTGTGCAGCTATGTGCTCCACGTAGGCAAAAGAGAGAGACAAATTTGCACAGTCAACATTCCGTCCGTTTTTTCGGACGAAAATCTTAAGTAATGAGCATTTTGTAAATATTTGAAAGTACAGTTATTCGATTGTAATAAAAAAAAATTCGATAACCACAATGAAAACCGGGCCCTAGTACAGTGACCAAAACGTTATTTATCCCGAAGATGAACCATCTCTATGCACTTGAACCTTTAAGATAGTTATTTAATCGGTAATTCGGAATGCAGAGGCCTCCTTTGTACAGTACTAAATCCCAATAAAATAAGGATATATATATATATATATATATATATATATATATATATATATATATATATATATATAAAGAATACGTTGAATGAAAAAACTAGATGAGAGAGAGAGAAATCATGTGGATAACTAATTCCTAAATTAAGGAATCCTAATTACATACTAATTCCCTAAATTAAAGAATTCTAATTGCACTACTATTGTAAATAAATATAAAATTGTATTAATTGTGTAAATATTTTATAAGTACATTATTGTTGTAATTATTTTTAAAAATGTAATAGAATATATAATTTATTCTTTAAAGGGTGTTTGAATGTGAAATCATGATAATGAGAGAGAGATAATGATGAAGAATATACAAAGAATGTAGAGATCCGGTGGCCTTTCAACAAACCAATATTCTACATAATCCCTCTGGGACACTTTTGTTGATTTTTTTTTTTTAATGTTAATTTTTTTATATAATATGTTTAAATATAATTTAATTATTCGTGTCCATATAGAAAATTCACGAGCAACTAACTACTCGTGATTAAAGTAATGTTTTTATTATTATTTTTAAAAATCACATTCTCTATTTTGCAAAAAATAATTTAATTTAATTTTTCTGATCAAATTGACTAATTTTAAAATTGACAACTAACCGAATTTATTTATATTTTTGAAATGTCAAAAATTGAACGTTGTGTTAAATTAAAGTACGTTTGAGATTTGTTTAAAAATGTGATAATTAATTTTGGTTATAATCACTTTATTTATATTTTTAAAAATATGAATAAATTTTTATTTTAAAATTGATCAATTTGAGTTCAAAATTCAAATTAAATCCGGAAAATATTACATTTTGTGTAATTAGAAAGGTCATGACAAGAAAACAAGTCTTCAATCTCCATCGACCAATTTGAACATTTTAAATTTATTTGGGCACGTCCCTGTTAGCATTAAATGCGTCCATTCAAGATCAACCTACCCAGCCGACATAACTCAGCCCCGAGTCTCCGACCTTGCCTTAAAAAATGAGAAAAATGAGTCCCCTGTTAGCATTAAATGAGTCTTTCTTTTTCTTTTCTTTTTTTACTGTGCAAAATCATAGATAATCCAGCTGTATAAATATTCTTTCCGTCTCATAATATATAACATTTTAAATAATTTTATTTGTTTTAAATAATTTATCATTTTAAATAATCTAAAATAATTAACTATAATCTTTTTTAAATTATCATTCATGAAAGTAAGTATGAGATAAATATAATTATTATAAGAATTTAAGAGTATTATAGATAATTGATATTATATTTAATGGTATATAAATATTTCTTTAATTTTTGTGCACAACTTTATAACGTCATATATTATGAGACACAGAGAATACATTTGGGAAAAAAAATTACCCCTGATTTTATAATAGAGGTAGTAAACTGTAAACATCTACTTGAGCTTTTATTAATTATGACTATATTTGTTTGCAAAGATTATATTTGAGATATGACTATTAATTTTAAATATCTTTTTGGTTTTTAAATTTAAACTTGAGACTATTAGTTTAAAAATTATAAAATGACTTAATAGTCTTGAGATTATAATTATAATCCCGAAATTATAATATTAATAATTTTGAGATTATAATCTCTTGAATTATAATTATGAAATATAAAATTATAATCTCATAAATTATAATTCCAAAATTATAATTATTACAAACAAACACAACCCAAGTTTTTTGTGATAAAGATTACCACACATAACAAACTTATTGGACAAAGACAAACAAAGGATTACAGTACCACATAACTAATCCACTCATTATTCACCTAAACAAACCCTCCACAATGAAAGGAACATATAGCTCCTTGTTCCTCCCAATTATTATTAATTAATAGTTTATGGAGTATATTATTCCGTATACTACAACCAAACATAACACTGAAAAATATCCTTACACAACATAGAAATTAACTCCCCGTTGAAAAATAAACAAGACCAATTACACCACAACCAAACATAATCCTTACAAAAGACCATAAGCCCCAGAACCCTTCAACATTTTCCGGCCACCATTCCCCGCCCTACAATTGTCTCTGATAACAGTGAGCTCGTACGGCGATCTGTCGGTGGCCAGCCACTCGTCCACCGTGAATTTCTTCTGGGCACAAGGAATATGGGCTCCGGTGGTGGTCACCTCCACATAGTTGCAGTACCACCCGTGACCAGACCCGGTTCCGTCGGAGGTCAAGTTCATTTTACAGACCGGACCATCAAGGCACGGACCTTTTCCGCTGAAGATATCCAGGTTTCCTCTCTCGAAGTAGTCGTAGCCCTCGCCCATTAACCCTCCCCAGGTCTCCAGATTGTTGACCCGGACTCCCCACCCATCGGAATCATAGAGCGTCAAGCTTATGATCGAGTCCGTTCCTCCTTTTATGATCGACCCGGTCCTAACGTAGACCGTGTACACACAATCTGGATCATCCTGCAATTCATCCAAATAAAATTAAAATAAATATATACTATCGTTATAATTTATAATCGTAACGAATTAAAATAAAATAAAATTTTATCTCTAATTTTAGAGCAAATAAAACTTACTGATCGAACAATTGTGGAAGTCGAAATGGCAAAGACGATGAAGAGATGGAAGAAGAAACTTTTGACTCCTACAGCCATGGCTTCTGATTTATTTATTTTATCTCTCCCCTTTAATTTTGCTTGGTTTCTCTCTCTATAAATGGAATAGTGATGACTGATGAGTGCCTGGGATTGGATAGTAGGACCATATATTTAAAAAGGATAGGTGAGGGGTAAATGAGTTGTAAATAATACTTACTCCATCTTATAATAATAATCGTTTTAATTTTATGTTGGCGAATTAAGAAAGTTATTTAATATTATTATTATTATTTAATAATTAAAATTTATGTAAAATTTTATTATTATCCCTCTATAAGAAGTTAAAAATAACTAATACAAGAGATAATTTTTTTAAAACAATGAAAGAAATTATGAATGATATAGGAAAATAAATAATTTATTCTCCTACAAAGGTGTAAACGACAAATTAATTAAAACAATTTTTTTCATCTAAAAAGTCTATTATTATGAAATGGAGGAAGTAATTAGAGTAAAATGCTTCAAGAGCAGAATTTATTTAAGAAAATTGATATTTTCGCAACAGAAAATGATATTTTCACATGAAAAGTGTCGCTATAGATCTTATATCGGAGGTTTTCCCCGTCACTGTATAACGACACTTTTTATGTGAAAATATCAAAAAATTATTGGAATTTGAGCCTAAATTAATATAGGTGTCATTAATTATTTTTAATGATTCCATATATTAATGTGTTCTACTCTACGAGTAGATTAAATTAAATATTTGGAAGCTCAAATTCATAGAGTAATGAATGAGATATTAACTCCCAAAGATCGTGATAAAAGATAATAAATACATGTGGAAAAAACCAAGTCCCACATAGGTTAGGAATTAAATATTTTATATGTTTATATCTGAGGAAAGTCTTTCTTAGGTTTGGGCCCTAAAGGGCACCCACTTTTAATGGAAGGAGAGGATCTAGCCAAGGCTGAGTTCGAACCCACATGCCGCCGCCGTCCGTGGCTTTGGCCCGGCTCGGCTCGTGGGTGCAGGTGCAGGTCTTGTATATAATTTTTTAGACAAAATTTATTTATTTAATTCTATTATCAAAATTGTGTCGTTTTGAGAAGATGTATTTATTATATTATCAAAACTATGTCGTTTTGAAAAGCGGTATTATCAAAACTGTGTCTTTTTGAAGAAGCGGTATCTGTAAATTTGAACGGGCTGTCCAAAACTACGTCGTTTTGTCGCGCCTTTTCTTCTAAGCCTAAAATAACGTAGTTTTGATTCTGCTAACACTTAAACTACGTCGTTTTAATAAACTGAATAGTTGTGCCTATTTTATTAATGATCAAAACTACGTCATTTTGACCAACAGATATCAAATATACCTTTTCATAAGCACCCAATGCCTTTTCAGAGGTGAAGTACCCTTCCAAAGGGTCACCAACCCCTCCTATATACTATAAATATATAGGAAGGGCCAGCCTTTTCATTCATTCCATTCTCAAGCATTCTAGCATATTAGAGTTTTAAGTCTTTATTTCTTCATCAGTTTTTTAGTTATTTTGTGAGAGAGAGTCAGAGCATTACTTTGGTTCGTAGAGTATAATTTCTGTAGTGCTGCAAAATTATACAGTGTCATTGTATCCTGGGAGAAAAGTGCTATCAACTCTAAGCACCATACGGAGGGCATAATTGTCTTAAGGACATAGTACCAAGTACTAGCCTTGACAAATCAGTTACTGCAAGATAAGTTCATTTAAATATATATATATATATATATATATATATAATTTCCTTTTAAAGGTGAATAACAATCTTAAGACAATTAGCTTTTATATATATATATTTGCAACAAATATGGATACCAATTCTGTTACTATAATTGGTTCTTCTTCTACACCTTCTATACCAAATGTTCCTGTGAACCATGGTGAAAAACCAGAAAAGTTCAATGGAACGAAATTTAAAAGATGACAACAAAAGATGTTGTTTTATCTCACAACTTTGAACTTGGCGAGGTTTCTTCACGAAGATCCCCCTGTGCTCAAAGAAGATGAAACAGACATGCAAGTTGTTGCCGCAATAGATGCATGGAAACATGCAGACTTTTTGTGTCGAAATTATATCCTTAATGGATTGGATAACACATTATACAATGTGTATAGTTCTCTCAAAACAACAAGAGAATTATGGGATTCCTTGGATAAAAAGTATAAAACAGAAGATGTTGGCACGAAGAAATTTGTAGTTGGCAGATTTTTGGACTACAAGATGGTGGATTCCAAGGCAGTCATCAACCAAGTCCAAGAATTACAAGTAATCCTGCATGAAATACATGCAGAAGGTATGTCATTAAGTGAATCTTTCCAAGTTGCTGCTATTATCGAAAAACTACCACCAATGTGAAAAGATTTTAAAAATTATCTCAAGCATAAACGCAAAGAGATGAAACTTGAAGACTTAATCGTAAGATTAAGGATAGAAGAGGACAATCATGCCTTTGAGAAGAAAATTGGAAGGGCCTTTGTGGAATATAAAGCAAACGTGGTGGAACAAGGTCCGAAGTCCAAAAAGAGGAAATTCTCCGGGAATGGGCCTCAGCAGGGAACAAATAAAAAGTTCCAAGGCAAATGCTACATTTGTGACAAGCCCGGACATAGGGCAAAGGATTGTCGAAAACGCAAAGATCAGAACAAGAAGTCTGCACAAGCCAATGTAACGGAAGTGGATAGTCTTCTTCAAGATGTTTTTGAAATGAACCTTTCAGCGGTTGTTTCAGAAATAAATATGGTTGAGAATCCAAGAGAATGGTGGGTGGATACTGGAGCAACCCGCCACGTGTGTTTCGACAGGAAAATGTTCTCCGCATATCAAGAAATTAAGAATGGAGAACATCTATACATGGGAAATTCTTCTTCACCAAAGATAGCTGGACAAGGAAAGGTGATCCTGAAGATGACATATGCCAAGGAACTCACCCTCAACAACGTGCTCCATGTGCCTGATATTAGGAAAAATTTAGTGTTAGGATCTCTTCTTAGTCAAAAGGGATTTAAATTAGTCTTTGTATCAGACAAATTTGTATTAACTAAAAATGAGATGTATGTGGGGAAGGGTTATATGAGCAATGGGCTCTTCAAAATGAATGTAATGATTGTTGTACCTTCCAATATTAATAAAATTACATCTTCTGCTTATATAATTGAGTCATCTAATTTATGGCATGGTAGATTAGGACATGTTAATTATAATACTGTACGTAGATTAATTAATATGGAATGTTTGCCAAAATGTGAGATTAACTCTAATCATAAATGTGAAATTTGCGTTGAGGCAAAACTTAGAAAATCTTCTTTTAAACCAATTGAAAGAAGTACAGAACCTCTTGAATTAATACACACAGATATTTATGATTTAAAGTATATACAAACAAGAGGAGGTAAAAAATACTTTATCACTTTTATAGATGATTGTACAAGATATTGTTATGTTTACTTATTGAGAAGTAAAGTTGAGGATTTGGAAATGTTTAAACATTACAAAAATGAGGATGAGAATCAACTTGATAAAAAGATCAAGATTGTGAGACCCCGAATTTTATGAAATAAAAGTATTTAATTTTTCTATTTTGGTAAATAGTTAAATTGATAAAAATTTAAAGTTAAGGGTAATATGTGAATTTTTTTTTTTCAAAGTAAGCAGGTTGATATAAAATATTCGTTTGTTTGGGAATATTCGATTAGTTGGGAATATTCTTTTTGTCGGGGAATATCCAAATGCGGTGATACAATCATTGGTGGACCCTCACAACGGAATTATTGTCGGATTGAGAAAACGACAAAAATACTTTATGAAAATAACGGCGGAAGTTTTACCGTTAACTGTTGAAACACCCGGTGTGACGCCCCCAAAATAGGTCCATTCCATCCAACCCATTCTGAGTCGCCACATACATGGTACAGAAACAACTACAACTTTATTATTACAAGAGTAAAACTGTGAGTTTGAATACAAATATTATCTTCTAGACAATATCTATACTCAAATAAATTCTCATCACATTTATTGATACATTATTTTACAAAAATGGTGAGGGCTACTAAACAACTCTCTCTAGAACCTTCATTCCATACCCCGACTCGTACTCGCTATATTCTCGCCTCCTGAGAAGAAAAATGGAACAAAAAGGAAAAGGGTGAGCTCAACTAGCCCAGTAAAGAATATTATGACTAAGATAATGTACAAAAAAATTATCGTTAGTCTTCAACAGAAAAAATCTAATAGAATACAATAGACAACGCTTTTAAATCAACAATCATATGTGAAACAACAATTCATTAGAAGAGTTAAGTAGAGAATGCAAACTACTATCTTCTATATATGAATTTAAAAGTTCATCGTCGATATTTTATCCCCGTAACATCAATCAATATATATCCGGAATCAAATATTCATCTTTGCACTACTGTGCCAAAGATATTAATCGATTAGTCATGTTCATCTAAACACTGTTCATCTTTGCACTACGGGCCAAAGAGATATTAATCGATCAGTCATGTTCATCTCAACACTGCTCATCTTTTGACTACGGCCAAAGATATTCATCAAGAAATCATTCATCTTTGCACTACGGGCCAAAGATATTCAATAATATCATCATTTAGGACCGAGGATGATGAAAAATATTTTAAAGGAAACGAATCCAATTGAAACAAAAGAACAATATTAAGGATTCAGTATTTTAAACAATCCAAGTTCAAAATACTTCATAAGTAATCGGTGGAGTAAAATTCAAGAATGATCAAAACATGGATACAATCAAAGCTAGTATCCATAATAGATATTTTGGACAAAAGAAGAAATTTTATTTTTCGATGAATAGTGTCAGATATCGTGAATAGTCAGATATCGTGAATAAGTAATCTCGACACCAAAAGATAGAAATTTCATTAAAAAAAACATATTCACGCCGTGAATAGTACTCGTGAATAAGAACTCATGAATAGTAACCCCGACATGAAAAAACTTCCAAATTTGATAAAATTTCCAACCAATATTTCTAAGATAATGATATTGAATAAATAATATTATTTTCGAATAAAATAACATCCCTTACCTCGAAAAGACAAGACTTTTAGTTGAAACAACGGATATAGGCTATGACTTGAACTTGCACCAGAGTATAGCAATACTCAAAGTATATTCAAAATACTCACAAGAATAAACGATAATATAGAGAGAGAAAACTTCAGTTTCTGGTGTGATTTTCAATTCTAACCTAAGCACCCTATTTATAGGAAAATGCTTAGAACACCAAAGTAAAAAATTTAATATAATAATAATATATATATTAATTTGTCTACGTCCACTTAGAATCATCTGAATTCAGCAACTTAGCATGTGTTAAAGATTCCCACCAAACACAAAAAATGTTTTTCTTATTTAAATTATTTTAAACTTCCAAAAATCGATTATTTCGGAGCTTCGGAACTTCAATAATTCATAATAAATAACCCTTTTATCCGAAAATTCGAATCCCACGATTTTTTATAGGAAATTCAATTCTCTACAACTTTGCAGGAGAAAGTTTTTCCAAATTCCAAATGTAAATTGACCGAAATCCATAAGCCAGGCGATTTTAAATTTATAATCAAATTTTATTCAATAATTGTGTCCACCAACACACAAAATATGTGTTAAATATTTAATGCCACAAAAATACTCTTCCTCCTCATATACTCATATATCCCACATTCATTATAAAAATATCATAGTTAATATATTATTAAAATAATATATTTAAATGAATTATTTTATCGAAAAAGATAAAATATTAATTTTCAACAATTGTCATATTAAAAATTTTCTCCATCTATATCTATATAAAATCAATATTTTCCTCATCATATAAATCAATAATTAATTATTCACAAATAATATTACAAAATCACAAGATCGCAACTGTGTAGCTTTCAGGAAAGAGGGCTTTCAATAAGGATCTCTCCTTCTTGGCGCCTTGATTAGGTGACCAAACCACTCCTTGAGCGAACTTTCTAGACATTGCCAATAATGTTATCCAATAATATTATTCGGATAATATGAATTATTGTCAGATATAATGGAAAATATCGTGTAATGACAATTTATTGAAACAACGGTAATATAAAATATCAATGCAAAGAATTATTAAATCAATAAAATAAAATCTTTGAATAGTAATTACGGTAACAATTATTGAGTAGTGCCTTCTTTACGTAAGAATCAATAATTGGTGCAATATCGTGTCTTCATTGCTCAACAACGCGACATAGTGTGTTTTAACAAGGGTATTCCAACAAGATAATCTAGTAATAACTACGCTAGTTATTTATAAACAACTTATATTTGTCGCTTTCTTCATCCAATCGCTTTCAGTTATGGGGCCCACAAAAGATCTGCGTCGTCATACAAATATTCCCGACAAGACGTCTGAATATATTCCACCAAACGAATATTTCCGAGCAATAATGAATATTTTATAACCACTGCTTATCGAAATATTTACGTATTTTACCCATAACTATCCACATTAATCAAATCAACCCTTACTATTTCAAAATAATAAATAGAGAAAAATAAATTTCATTTATTAATAATTTGGGGTCTTACGGTGTTAAAAAAAATACTGAATCTGGCGTGGTTGCATAGTAGCACACGGTATTGATTATTGATGCTTACGTGAGAAGTCACTCGAGTTATACTCAATTATTCTTTCTGAAGAATTGCCGCATCATATCTCTCATATTATTGATTCAATTATTGTCACAGTATCATTTGTATAATATTATATATTATTAAATCAATAATTGAGACGACAAAATTATTCATATTATTATTTGCAATATTGACAATATCTAGAAGTTCACAAGGAGAGGTTTCGTCACCTAATCATGGCGTCGATAAGGAGAAATCCTTATCGGAAAGCCCTCTTCCAGGGCGACACTGGTTGTTAAATATTGTGAATTATAATATTAATGATGAATATGTAGTGTTGATTAAAAATGAATTTTGATAGTTCCATTGTGTTGGGATTATTAGTATTAATGGAAATCGACATCTATTCCGATGATAATTGATGTCTAGGGGTTATATTGATAAATCGGGTAATTTATCGGATAAATGAACAATTAATTGCTACTAATTCATATACTTATATAACTATTTGTTCACATGTGTGTACTATTGGTTCACATTATCTATTAGGGGTGGTAGTGCAATTTTGATAATACTTGCAGGACTAAATTAAAAATGAAAGAAAAGTTGGAGGTATTGTACTGTAATTTTTTGAGCCCCAAAACGTGCAATTATCAAAACTATATTTTCCTATAAATAGAAGTTCATTCTTCCTTCATTTCTCACCAATTCACAAAAGCTTTAGAGCGATTATTATAGAGAGAAATATAGAGAGAAAGAAGAAGAGAAGTCTGCTACCTCACTATTCCAGTATCCAGTTTTTCCAAGGTAGGGAGTATTATTTCTTTCTTATCCATGAAGAGAACTTACATTATTCCATTCTTTATTATTCTATTGGAATAACTCAGATACGTGAGCTACCTATACTTGGTGAAATTCTTACATTATTCCATTCTTTATCATTCTGTTGGAACATCACATGCGTGCGTTTCTGTGGGACCGGTTCCATTATTTATCATTATGTTGGAACATCCACATGCATGCGTTTACACCGGACCGGTTCCGTTATTTATCATTATGTTGGAATAACTGTCTGTATGCAAGTACCGCATGCATGGTGATTTCGATGTTATTCCATTCTTTATTATTATGTCGAATATCACATGCGTGCGTTTTACTGGGACTGGTTCCATTATTTATTATTTTGTTGGGAATAACTTTCGTGCATGCGATCTATCATCGCGACGCATGGTGAATCTTTCTCGTTATTCCATTCTTTATTATTCTGTTGGAATAACCTGTCTATGTGGATTACCACATGCATGGGGAATGATCCTTTGTATTTCATTCCTTATTAAATTATAGAAATGATTTGTTTACGTGGATTATAATGAAAGTCATAATAAAAGCATTGGACTGATGAAAATCATTGGTATATGTGGTATTAGTAAGTGTTATGATGAGTTATGTTGGTTATTATGGGAAAACATGAAAGTTTCTTAGAAATCACAAAGGGTTGAAAAGTCAGATTTTGGTGAAAATAGAACCTGAAATTCAATTGACCATATCTCCTATTATATTTCAAATTTTTGAGTGTGGTCAAGTTCTAGAGTTAGGTCTATGAGTTTTGTAACTTATCCAAGTGGAATCATTAGAAAAGATGTTGTAGATTTTCGTGTGGACTGTGTGACACCCCCAAAATAGGTATACATCACCCACTCTGAGTTGTCAATACACGGTACAGAAACAACTACAACTTTATTATTACAACAGTAAAACTGTGAGTTTAAATACAGATATTGCCATCTAAACAATATCCACATACAAATAAATCCTCATCATAATTATTGATACATTATTTTTACAAAATGGTGAGGACTACTAAACAACTCTCTAAACCATCATTCCATACCCCACTCGTCTCGCTACATTCTCGCCGCCCCGAGAAGAAAAATGGAACAAAAAGGAAAAGGGTGAGCTCAACTAGCCCAGTAAAGAATATTATGACTAAGATAATACAGAACAAATTATCATTAGTCTTCAACAGGGAAAAATTTAATAGAATACAATAGACAACAAGTTTTAAATCAAAACTCGCAGCGGAAAATATTAATTCATAGAAGAGTTACGTAGAGGATGAAATCTACTAATATGTATTAATTTAACAGTCCATCATCAAAATTTTTATCCTTGTAACATCAATCAATATATATCTGGAATCATATATTCATCCACAGCGCTGTGCCAAGGACATTCACAGATTAATTGGTCATGTTCATCTAAACACCTGTTCATCTTTGCATTACGGGCCAAAGATATTCATCAGAAATCATTCATCTTTGCACTACAGGCCAAAGATATTCATCAGAAATCATTCATCTTTGCACTACAGGCCAAAGATATTCATAATATCATTATTTAAGACTGAGGATGATGAAAAATATTTTTTTAAAGAAACGAATCCAGTGAATCAAAATGACAAGGATTAAGGATTAAGGATTCGTACTTTGTTTTATCCACGTCCAAAAATACCTCAAAAATAATCATAGTGGTGTAAAATTCAAGAATGATCAAAATATGGATACAATCAAAGCTAGTATCCAGAATAGATATTTTGGACGAAAAGAAAAATTTTCATTTTTCGATGAATAAGGCCAGTATTCGTGAATAAGATCAGATATCGTGAATAAAGGTCAGTATACGTGAATAAGTAACTCGACACCAAAAGTTCCAAATTTGATAAAAACTTCAGATCAATATTTCAAAGATAATGATATTGAAGAAATAATATCATTACGTAAAAAAAATAATATCCCTTACCTCGAAAGATCAGACTTTAAATTTGGAATAATCGGATATAAAGCTATAACTTGAACTTTCACCGTATAGCAATACTCAAAGTATACTCAAAATACTCACTAGAATACTACTCGATAATATAGAGAGAAAACTTCATTTTCGGTGTGATTTTTAATTCTAACCCAAGACCCTATTTATAGGAAAATGTTTAGAACACCAAAGCGAGAAAATTTAATAAATTAATATTATATTTTTCTAAATATCTCTCTACGCACACTACCATCTGAATTCAGCCTCCTAACTACATGTTCAATGAGTTTCAAAATGAAAAAAAACGTTTTTGTAATTAAAATATTTTAAACTTCCAAAATCAATTATTTGAACTTGAACTTCAATAATTCATAATAAATAGCCCTTTTATCAGAAAATTGAATCTAAATGACGTTTTTATAGGAAATTCAATTCTCTACAACTTTGCGTAAGAAAGTTTTCCAAATTCCAAATGTAAATTGATCAAATCTATAAACAGACGATTTTAGAAGGCTATAATCAAATTTCAGCCAATAAGTGGGGTCCACCGACATGTTTAACATGTTTTAAACATTTATTGCAACAAAAATACTCTTCCTCCTCGTATACTCATATATCCCACATTCGTTGTAAAATATCACCATTATTATATTATATAAAATATAATAATATATATATTTAAATGAATTATTTTATCAGAAAAAGATAAAATTTCAATTTTCAACAATTGTCATATTAAAAATTTTCTCCATCTATATCCACATAAAATCAATATTTTCCTCATCATATGAATTAATAATTAATTATTCACAAATAATATTACAAGAATCACAATATTGACAACCGTGTAGGTTCCCAGGAAAGAGGGCTTTCCAATAAAAATTTCTCCTTCATCACAAGCAATTAGATGACCAAACCTCTCCTTAGATGTAACTTTCTAGACATTGCCAATAATGTTATCTAATAATATTATTCAGATAATATGAATTATTGCTTCGATAATGAAAAATCTTCGTAATGACAATTATTGAAACAACAAAGAAGATATAAAATATCAACGCAATAATTATTGAACCAATAAAATAAAATATCGAGCAAAGAATTATCGTAACCATTATTGAGTAGTGCCTTTCACGTAAGAGTCAATAATTGGTGCAATACTGCAGTGCTTATGTCGGCAACACAACGCAGACATCGTGTTTTAACCACGGGTATTCCAACAAAGGTAACGCTTAACAACTACGCCGTTATTTTTAAATAACTTATATTTGTCGTTTTCTTCCTCTAATCGCTTTCCGTTATGGGGCCCACATGGTCGCTACCGTCGCATTTAATATTCCCCGACAAAGCATTTAATATTCCACGACCAAACGAATATTCCCAAACAACAATAAATATTTTATAACCACTTGCTTATTTTGAAATATTTATGATTTTACCCATAACTATTATCACATTAATCACATCAACCCTTACTATTTCAAAATAATAATTAAATTTCATTTATTAATTATTTGGGGTCTTATAACCTCCCTCCTTATGAAATTTCGTCCTCGAAATTGACATACGACTGGTGTGTTTCAAAAGGTGAGGATACCTCGCTTTCATTTCCGCTTTCCAACTCCTGTGTCATTTCCTCTATAGCATGGGTTCCTCCACAAGACTTTAACTTGTGGTATGACCTTCGTCGTAGGGACATGCTCCTTCCTATCCAAGATCTTGGACAGTACCTCCTCATACGTTAAGTCTTGGCTATCTCGTCCGGTTCTAACTCAATAACGTGGTTCGGGTCTTTCACATATTTATGAAGCATGATATGTGAAACACATTATGAACACGAGACATATTTGGAGGTAACGCGAGTCTATAGGCTACATTTCCTACTTCGGTCAAGAATTTGAAATGGACCAATAAATCGTGGATTGAGCTTTCTCTCTTCCCAAATCTTGTAACTCCCTTCCATGGAGCAACTCGCAACAATACATGATCCCCTATACTAAATTCCACGTCCTTTCGATGAAGATCCGCATAACTCTTTTTGTCGATCTTGTGCCGTTTTGTATACGTTGTCGAATCATTTGGATCTTTTCGGTAGTCATTCGCATTTAACTTTCGGGTCCCAACAATGTTGCTTCACCCATCTCGTCCCCCAACATCTTTGGAGAGCGACATTTTCGCCCATATAATGCTTTGAATGGGGCCACACCTATACTTGCTCGATAAACTGTTATTGTAGGAGAATTCCACCAATGGTAAATACTTATCCCAACCGCCTTGAAGTCTAGGACACGAGTCTTAATAAATGTTCAAGAGTTTGAATAGTCCTCTCGATTGTCCGTCTGTTTGAGGATGGTACGCCGAATCAATCGTAATCTGCACTCCATAGCTTTTTGCAAGCTAACCCAAAATCTTGAAGTGAATCTTTGGTCACGATCCCAAACTATAGATCTTGGCATGCCATGCAACCTCACAATCTCATTTACATACATACTAGCAAGACGTTCAAGAGAATAAGTCTCCGTGACGGCAAGAAAATGTGCAGACTTGGTTAATCTATCAACAATAACCCAAATAACATTTATGCTTTGAGAAACCGTGGGAAGACCCATATAACGAAATCCATGGTAATGTGTTCCCACTTCCATTTCGGAATCTCAAGTGGTTGCAATGGTCCCTTAGGCACTTGATGTCTCGCCTTTACACGTTGACAAGTTAAACATGTTGAGATAAACTTTGCAATCTCTCTCTTCATATTGTTCCACCAAAATGTATGTCAAGATCACGATACATTTTAGTACTTCCAGGATGTATTGCAAATGGTGTATTGTGTGCCTCCATCATGATCTTGTACTTCAAATTAGAATCGTTAGAACACAAAGTCCAGAGTGGACTCAAGTATTCCTTCTTCATCAATTCTCGCTTAGGAATAGCACCTTCTTGTACTTTCTTCTTCATATGCATCACTCCGGCGGGTGGCTTGAACAACCTTAACTTTTTCTATTAAAGTTGGCTCTACGTATATACTTGACATCATCGCACTCGCTCCTCGCGATATGATCTTCTACTCAACGCGTCGGATACCACGCTCGCTTTTCCAAGATGGTATTGAATAGTGTGGTCGTAGTCTTTCAATAGCTCGAGCCAACGTCGCCGCCAAGATGTTAAGTTCTTTTTAAGTGAAGAAATATTTAAGGCTTTTATGGTCCGAATATATCTCCACTTTCTCCCCATAAAGATAGTGCCTCCGGATCTTTAGTGCGAAATGATGATCACGCTAACTCTAGATCATGAGTAGGATAATTCTCTCATATTCTTTTGTTGTCGCGAGGCATAGGCTATGACTTTCCCATGTTGCATGAGAACACATCCTAACCCTTTGCCCAAGCATCATCAGAGATAACAAATCCATCCGTATCGGATGGTATTGTTAGAAACAGTGCGAAATGAGTCTCCTCTTAAGCTCTTGGAAACTCTTCTCGCATTCCTCGCTCCATATGAATTTTGTATCCTTTCGAGTCGATGAGTTAAGCTGAGTAGCGATTCGAGAAAACCCTTCCACGAATCTCCGATAATAACCAAACTAAACCAAAAAGCTACGTTACTTCACCGCCTTCTTGATTGTTCCAACTTTGTATTGCTTCAATCTTCGCCGTGTCAACAGATACTCATGTTTTGACACCACGTGCCCAAGAAATGCTACTTCCTCAAGCCGTAACTCGATTTCTTTAACTTAGCATATATAGCTTGTTTTCACGAAGCCTTTGTAGTACCGACTTCAAATGGTGCTCTCATTATCTTCACGACTTTTGGAATATATGAGGATGTCATCAATAAAGACAACAATGAACTGATCCAAATATTCCTTGAATACTCGGTTCATCATATCCATGAAAGCCACAGGAGCATTAGTCAATCCAAAAGACATGACTAGGAATTCATAATGCCCGTATCGAGTTATAAAAGCGTCTTTGGAATATCCTCATTCTAATCTTCAATTGATGATATCCAAAACGAAGATCGATTTTGAAAAAAAGAATTGTGCTCCTGAAATCGGTCAAACAAGTCATCAATACGAGGTAGAGGATACCTATTCTTGATGGTGACATGGTTCAATTCCCGATAGTCAATACAAAGTCGCATACTCCCGTCTTTCTTCTTTACTTAATAAAACAGAGCACCCCAAGGAGATGTACTAGACGAATGAAACCGATGTCCAACAATTCCGTAGTTGGACCTTTAACTCCTCAAGTTCAATAGAGCCATTCGATATGGGGTTTTAGAAATGAGCTTTGTATGCAGTTCAAGGTCAATAAAGAATTCAACTTCACGCTCGGGGTAGACCGGAAGTTCTTCAGAAATACGTCAGAAAGTTAATAACAACATGAATATTATTCAATTTTGACGTGTCTTTATTCAAATCCATAACATGGGCTAAGAAAGCTTGACATCCGCTTTTTCAATAAACGAATCACTTTATGATTAGATATGATGGTGATTGATTTTAATGGTTTAGTTGCTCGAATTCAACAACAAAGTTGATTAGGAATATGAAAACTAACAACCTTACAAAAACAATCAATTTTGGCATGATGAGTAGTTAACCAATCAATCCCTAAAATCACATCAAAAGCAAGTATCTTTAAAGAGATAAGGTCAATGGTAAAGATAAGGGTGCCAACTTGGATTAGACAAGATTTATAAAAATGGATGTGATGAAAGTTTCTCCTAACTGAGTTTCCACAGATAGTCAAAGTCTAATTTTTCCTGAGTCAAATTTAAACGTTGAGCACAAGCAGGAGAGATAAATGAATGGGTAGACCAGATTCTAGTAAAGTATAAACTTCACAAGAATTTATAAATAGCTTACCCGTGATCACCTCGTTTGGGTTCCTCGCATTTTGACCAGTCACAACAAACGCTCTTCCAGGAACCGTTGACTTTGACTTTTCTGGGACAGACTTTTGAGTCACCGTCCCCGCTGAACTAGGTTTCGCTATCGTGCAATCTCGAAAGCAATATGTCCTTCCTTTCCACAATTATAGCATATACAGGAACTGGTTGTGGGCGCTTTGACCGATATGTCCCTCTTTCCCCGTGATTTATAAGATATGACCGGTGGTCGTTCTCCTCCCTTGGAACCATTCTTTCTTGCATCGCTGCGTCTTCACATGGTCGTTATTGAATCTCCTCTTTTTAAAATCTCCTCCTGACTCGCTTCTTCTATTTTCATGGCCATGATTACCACCAGAGTGGTTACCATTTTTGTCCGTCTTTTTCTTTTTCCACTAGTTATT
This sequence comes from Panax ginseng, assembly GCA_020205605.1. Classification (NCBI taxonomy): domain Eukaryota; kingdom Viridiplantae; phylum Streptophyta; class Magnoliopsida; order Apiales; family Araliaceae; genus Panax; species Panax ginseng. The sequence goes on from CM035145.1 coordinate 26,145,944, forward strand.
GTTGTTTTGTTGATCGCTATCTCCCAGTATGATCCTCGATTGTGGTACCTCGGTTGACCGTACTCGTTATCTCGCTTCTAACAATTGAGCCCTGTTAACAACATCTCGAATAGAGAGAAAATTTATGAGAGATGAGATACTGACGTATGCCGGGTTTCAAACCTCTCAAAAATATCCGCGTCATACGTTCCTCATTCTCCACCAAATGAGGTGCAAAACGGATAACTCGCAAACTTCGCCTCATCTTGAGACACGTTATGTTGTTCGCGCCCGATCTAATAAACTCCACTTCTTTTCATATGAGGAACACTTTCGTGAAAGTATTTGTCATTAAATAGTTTCAAACGTCTCCCAAGACATGCCGAATAAGTGGATTTGGATGGTACGCTTCACGACTCCACCGAGGTGATCGCCTTTCGCCACACGGAACATAAAGGTGGCGAATGGAACCTTTGTTCTCTCGCGCATCCCAAGATATCGAATATCTTGGTAATTTTTTGACCCATGTTTCTACCATGATCGGATCCGCTTTTCCTTAAATTTTGGTGGTCCCAACTCTTTGAACTGTTTGGTCATGGACAACCCGTGAATTGCTATCATTTCTCCTATGTTTTGAACACGAGTCTCCTCGTCCGATTTTGCATGAATCGCAAAAAGCTTCTAAACATTCAAGCGTCGTTCATCGTCGATCGGTGGTGTTGTTCTGGAGGAGGAACATTGCCACTGCTGTTGCGCGTTCTCCTCGTTGGTGAGTACAAAGCGCCGCCACGGTCTCATTTCCATTGTTAATATTCTCGATCGACATTCTCAAATCCGCCATAAAAAACAAGGGTTAATTAAAGAAATCAATATATCACATAATATCCCTATATCTCGACCAACTATCAAATAAGCTTAGTAGACACACTAGCGAAGGATTTACTCGTCCTCCCTCCTAGTTCATTCCCGATCTCCGCCAGAGATCATATCCCTAAGCTCTGATACCAACTGTGACACCTCCAAAATAGGTATACATCACCCACTCTGAGTTGTCAATACACGGTACAGAAACAACTACAACTTTATTATTACAACAGTAAAACTGTGAGTTTAAATACAGATATTGCCATCTAAACAATATCCACATACAAATAAATCCTCATCATAATTATTGATACATTATTTTACAAAAATGGTGAGGACTACTAAACAACTCTCTAAAACCATCATTCCATACCCCGACTCGTACTCACTACATTCTCGCCTCCTGAGAAGAAAAATGGAACAAAAAGGAAAAGGGTGAGCTCAACTAGCCCAGTAAAGAATATTATGACTAAGATAATACAGAACAAATTATCGTTAGTCTTCAACAGGGAAAATTTTAATAGAATACAATTGACAACAAGTTTTAAATCAATACTCGCAGCGGAAAATATTAATTCATAGAAGAGTTACGTAGAGGATGAAATCTACTAATATCTATGAATTTAACAGTCCATCATCAATATTTTTATCCTTGTAACATCAATCAATATATATCTGAATCATATATTCATCCTTGCACTTCTGCCAGGCGGACATTCACCACGATTGGTCATGTTCATCTAAACACTGCTCATCTTTTTGCACTACGGGCCAAAGATATTCATCGAAATCATTCATCTTTGCACTCTGAGCCAAAGATATTCATCGAAATCATTCATCTTTGCACTACTGTGCCAAAGATATTCATAATATCATTATTTAAGATCGAGGATGATGAAAAATATTTTTTTAAAGAAACGAATCCAAGTGAATCAAAATGACAAGGATTAAGGATTAAGGATTCGTACTTTGTTTTATCCACGTCCAAAAAAACCTCAAAAATAATCATAGTGGTGTAAAATTCAAGAATGATCAAAATATGGATACAATCAAAGCTAGTATCCAGAATAGATATTTTGACGAATTTTTTTTTCATTTTTCGATGAATGAAGGCCAGTATTCGTGAATAAAGACCAGATACGTGAATAATAGCCAGTATCGTGAATAAGAAACTCAAACACCAAAAGGTCCAAATTTGATAAAAACTTCAGATCAATATTTTAGCATAATGATATTGAAGAAATAATATCATTACGAAAAAAATAATATCCTTTACCTCGAAAGATCTGTACTTCTAGCTGGAATACTGGATATAGGCTATAACTTGAACTTTCACCGTATAGCAATACTCAAAGTATACTCAAAATACTCACTAAAATACGCTCGATAATATAGAGAGAGAAAACTTCAGATTTCGGTGTGATTTTAATTTAACCTAAGACCCTATTTATCGGAAAATGCTTAGAACACAAAGCAAAGAGTAAAATTTAATAAATTAATATTATATTTTTTCTAAATATCTCTACGCACACTACCATCTAAATTCAGCCTCCTAACCACATGTTAAATGAGTTTCAAAAATGAAAAAAAAACGTTTTTGTAATTAAAAATATTTTAAACTTCCAAAAATCAATTATTTCGGAACTTCGGAACTTCAATAATTCATAATAAATAGCCCTTTTATCAGAAAATTTGAATCTCGCGTGTTTTTATAGGAAATTCAATTTCTACAACTTTACTGAGAAGAAAGTTTTTCCAAATTCCAAATGTAAATTGACCGAAATCTACAAACCAAGCGATTTTAGAAATTTATAATCAAATTTCAAATAATAAATGGGGTCCACCAACATGTTTAACATGTTTTAAACATTTATTGCAACAAAAATACTCTTCCTCCTCAGATACTCATATATCCCACATTCGTTGTAAAATATCACCATTATTATATTATTAAAATATAATAATATATATATTTAAATGAATTATTTTATCGTAAAAATATAAAATTTCAATTTTCAACAATTGTCACATTAAAATTTTCTCCATCTATATCAACATAAAATCAATATTTTCCTCATCATATGAATCAATAATTAATTATTCACAAATAATATTACAGAATCACAATATTGACAACGTGCAGCTTCAAAGAAAGAGGGCTTTCCAATAAGAATTTCTCCTTCTTGGCGCCGCAATTAGGTGACCAAACCTCTCCTTAGATGTAACTTTCTAGACATTGCCAATAATGTTATCTAATAATATTATTCAGATAATATGAATTATTGCTTCGATAATGAAAAAAAATTGTGTAATGACAATTATTGAAACAACAAAGATTATAAAATATCAACGCAACAATTATTGAACCAATAAAATAAAATATCGAAGCAAGAATTATCGTAACCATTATTGAGTAGTGCCTTCTTACGTAAGAGTCAATAATTGGTGCAATACGCAGGTGTCTTCTTGTCTGCAACAACGCCAGACATCTTGTGTTTTAACCACGGGTATTCCAACGATGTAAATCCAGAATAACTATCTGTAGTTATTTTTAAACAACTTATATTTGTCGTTTTCTTCCTCCAATCGCCGTTATGGGGCCCATTACATGGTCGCTGTCAGTCATTACGAATATTCCCCGACAAGATTTGAATATTCCACGACCAAACGAATATTTCCTAAACAACAATGAATATTTTATAACCACTTGCTTATTTTGAAATATTTGCGTATTTTACCCATAACTATCCACATTAATCACATCAACCCTTACTATTTTAAAATAATAATTAAATTTCATTTATTAATTATTTGGGGTCTTACAGACTGATTTTAGCAAAGTACGAAAAACTGCAAAATATAAAAAGGCTGCTGCCACGATTTTAAAAGGGCTGTTTCAGCCACTTAATTTATGAGAAAAATTCTGGCCTTTTGGGACATGAAAGTATATGGTATAAAGTACCTCATGTCCAAAAATGAACTCATTCCGACTTAAAATGAGCAAGTTATGACCATTTCAATATTTAGGTTTTTCCGACGAAAAACGCTATAACCGGAGTTCTATAACTCTGATGACCATGAAATTTAAACTGGAAGCTCATGTTAACATGTGTAAGATCCTGCCAAGATTTGGGAATTTCTGGAGTTAACCATGAGGTAGCTAATTTCTTGAGGAATTAATTAGAAATTGATTTTTGAAAAATAGTAAATGAATTTTAAAAATGTCAAGAAAAATATATGTTCAATACGGGACTATATTATGCTAAATCCTAGAAAAGAATAATTTTTGGGACTGATTTGGTATTTTTCATGAAAATAGTTAGCTACTGAACATCTGAATTAAATATGTTATGTGGAGTTGAAGAATTGGTAAATAGGATTTTATGGCTTGGAAATCCTATATAAGGTATATCTGATTTTTGATGAGTAATTTGATTATTGGTGATGAAATCTTATGAGTATGACATTTTGAATGATTAAATGCATTATTTGAAAAGTGTAAACAATTAAATGTAATTGTTTATAAGTTTAAGAAGTGATTAAAATATTGTTATAGTATTAACAGTATTAGATTATAATTTTATTAAGTAGTTGATAATGTCTGGATAAATTTAAAGTATTTAATATTTATCCTTGATTTAGTTTGATTAATGCTTATAATATTGTCATCATCCTCATATTTATATTATGTTGAAAGTCATCTGTGGCTGTGGTGCATAGATGGACTTGGTATGATTATGACGAGGATTATTCGGTATAATCATGACCGTAATGTTGCAAATGATGTAGAAAAAGTCCTCATTGGCCCGTAGTGCATTGATGAACAATTTTTGGTATGATTATGACTATGGATTCTCTTCGGCCAAGGGTGCAAAGATGAATTATTTTATAGCATGATCGGGGATAGTTGATAAAAAACACGATTATCTTTGGCCCGTAGTGCATGGATAATTTCAGGGTCGTGATACTTAATGAAAAAGTCCTCTTTGGCCCATAGTGCATTGATGGACAACTTTTGGTATGATTATGGCTATGAATTCTCTTCGGCCAAGTGTGACGTCCCCAAAATAGGTATACAACAGCCATTCTGAGTCGTCAAAATACATGGTACAGATACAACTACAACTTTATTAATACTGTGACAACCCCAAAATAGGTCCATTCCATCCAACCCATTCCGAGTCGCCAAATACATGGTACAGAAAACAACTACAACTTTATTACAACAATTGTCGTGCAAAATACAACAACTCATGTGTTGTGAGTTTTGATACAAATATATATATCAACTGTGACTCTTGACACCAACTTGGGTAGCACGTCACAATGACATCTTACAAAAAGGTATAGTCAAAAATTGTTTTAGAAATTAAAATCTTTGGGAAGTGCTCAAGGAAACCTTTGTACATGGGAGGCCATGCGTCTAGGTTATGATAGATATCATATGGCCACAGAATTATCCTTGGTTGACCCAATAGACCCCAAAAAAAATGAGAAGATTACTATCATATTCTTTCCAATGGTGAGTCTTTTCTTGACATATCATTATCTCCACTGTCTCTAATTGAGAGTTATACTTCAACCAAACACCAAGATTATATAGGTAGTGGTTTCGTAGATATACTCAAAGAAGTGGATGAAAGCACAACCCATCTTATGATGACACGATGTTGTATGTCATTAGACATCTTGTATGATAGTGGCAAAACACCCTTCCAACATTGGGTTCGCCTCACCCTATTTGATTCACCAAATATAACTAAATGATGTATACAACACCATTCTATACTACTTAGGGAGAACCTCCACAGCTAGAGACCACCGTTCTATTTCCCCGTTACCTCTTCGACCCAATTGCTACACTCTTATTACACGAAAAGGAATTATGAAGCAAAAGTGTGAACACAACTAGCCCAGTAAAGAATATCATGACTAAAGATAATAAAATTATCAATAGCTTTCATCAGTAATAAATCAGAGATTTAGAACATATGGTAGATGATAAAACTTTTCAACCATAGTTGCGGTGAACGAAAGCAATCCATTAGAAGAGTCAAATAGACCATAAAGTCTACTATCTTCTCCACATTAAAAGTTCACCAACAAGTGTTTTATCCTCGTAACATCCTTTGAGCAGTTCCTTTCCACAATTATATGAATAACTCATAATCATAATTGTGATTCTAAATTCTCTTCGCACCCAAGGCGAAGATAATTTTTATCACATGTCTTTACGAAACATCAAAGATCATGGTTATACCAAATCACAGTTCTGTTTATAATCATACTTTACAACTTCATCTTTGCACTACGGGCAAAGATATTGATCAACAGACCATCTTTGCACTCTGAGCCAAAGATATTCAACAACAGTCATCTTTGCCGCTGCGGGCCAAAGATATTGAATCAACAATTCATCTTTGCACTACAGCCAAAGATATTCCTCAACATTCATATTTTGCTATCAAAGCCAAATATATTCATCAACATTCATATTTCAGACCACAAAGTGAAATATATTAATATCTCAAAGAAATATATAATCATTTCAGAATTTATATAAACAATAATTATAACCATGCTGATTATTTCACCTTTGCACTTAAGCTAAAGATATTCAAGTATAAATTCAATGGTCATGATCATACCAGTCAACAATTCAACTTTGCACTACTGGCCAAAGAGAACCCATAGTCACGATCATACCAATAATCTACCCATCTTTACACTCAAGTCAAAGAGAAATTTCATCACTAAGATTATAAAAATGTTATATATGATAATAAAAATAATATGATCAAAACATGAATTTAATTTCAAGAGTAAGATTCATAAATCAACGGTAATTTGGTCAGAAAAAGGAACCAATTTTGTCGTGAATAATACTCGTGAATAGTAACCCCGACATAAAAAAGGTAAAAATTCCACAATAAAATCTATACCAATATTTTGGTATAATGATATTGAAAGAATAATATTTCTGAAGTTTATAAATAATTTATTTTAATTGTTTACACTTTACTAAATAATGCATTTAATCATCCTAAAATGCCAAACTCATAAGATTTCATCAACAATAACCAAAACCCTCATAAAAAATCTGCATATACCTCATGTAGGATTCTTAAGCCATAAATCCTATTTTCTAATTTTCTTACTTCACATAACATATTTAATTCATTTACTCATAACTAGTCCATTTTCATGAAAAATACCAAATCAGTTCCAAAAATATTTCTTTTCTGGGATTTAGGAGAATATAGTCCCATTTTGAACATATATTTTTTTCGAAATTTTTAAATTTCATTTACTATTTTTCATATGGCCAAAACCGCCGAATATTTAGACATTTATCATAAATTGTACTTTTATCCAAAAATTCCAAAATTCATAGAGTACACTGATATTATATAGATGTACTTCCAATAAAAATTTTATCAATTTTGGAGTTAACTACAAGGAGTTATAAGCGGTTACTTTTAAAATAGTCAATAAAACTCATCAAAATATCATTTCAAATTTTTCCAGAATTTTCTAAAGGTCGGAAGAAGTACAAACTGAAAAACATAACAACCCTTAAAATCCCTTACCTCAAAAAGAAAGTAAACTTGACTTGAATATCTGATATAATTTGAATCGAACGAATACCAGATAAATAACACTCAAGATATCTAAATACTCACAAAAATATGCTTGATAATATAGAGAGAGAAAACTTATGTTTTTGGTGTGATTTTTAATTCTAACTTAAGCACCTATTTATAGGAAAATGCTAGAACGCCAAAGGAGACTAAATTAATAAAATAATAATATTAATTATTCTACGCATGCTGCTATGAAGCCCATCATTCTTGAAAACCAATTCAACACACCTCAATTGATTTCCAACACATTTTTGTACACCACCCAAAATGGGTCCCACCCAAATTAAATAAAAATTATTTTATTTTCTGAAACTTCAACAATTCATAGAAAATAGTTCGTTTATCAGAAAAATACGAATTTTATGTCTATTCTGCCTGAAATCGAATTCTCTACAACTTTGTAGCTTTGAGTTTTTCCAAATTCCAAACCAAAAATATCCGAAATCCACAAACGGATAATTTTTAATACCTCCACACCGATAAAATACTGATAAAATGCCTCAGCATTAATTCCTTCATTTTTTGTCCACATAAAAATAAATATATCCATCATTTATATTCACATAAAATAAATATTTCCTTATCATATAAATCAATAATTAATTATTCACAAATAATATTACATAATTACAATTATGATGACCAGCCGTTCGTCAGGAAGAGGGGCTTTCAATAAGGATTTCTCTCATCTTGGCCGCAATTAGGTGACCAAACCTCTTCTCGATGAACTTTCTAGATATTGCCAATAATGCTATCTAATAATATTATTCAAATAATATGAATTATTGATCCGATAATGGAGATCTTTGTGCGTTGACAATTATTGAACAATAATAATATAAAATATCAACGTAGCAATTATTGAATCAATAAAATAAAATATTGAGCGAAGAATTCTTCGTAACCATTATTGAGTAGTGTCTTCTTACGTAAGAATCAATAATTTCAAAAAAATATTGTGAAATACCGTATGCCATCGTGTAATAATGCGACATCGTATTTTAACCACCGGGTATTCCAACAGTGTTATCGGTAACCATTACGCCGTTATTTATAAAAACTCAAATTTGTCGTTTTCTTCATCCTACAGTTATTCTGTTATGGGGCACACAAAAGACTGCGCCGTCGTATGAATATTCTCCGACAGAAAGAATATTCTACGACTAAACGAATATTCCCCGACAAAAATGAATATTTTATAACCACTTGCGTATTTTAAAAAAAATTCATATATCACCCTTAACTTTAACCTTTTATCAATTTAACCTTTTACTGAATTGTAATTATAAGAAAAATTGAATACTTTTATTTCATAAAATTCGGGGTCTTACAAATACAACGTAAAAACTGTGAGTTTAAATACAAATATTGTCATCTAAACAATATCCACACTCAAATAAGTCCTCATTATAATTATTAATACACTATTTTTACAGAATAGTGAGGACTACGAGAACCACTCTTAGAACCATCATTCCATACCCCGACTAGTACTCGCTACATTCTCGCCTCCTAAGAAGAAAAATGGAACAACAAGGAAAAGGGTGAGCTCAACTAGCCTAGTAAAGAACATTATGACTAAGATAATATAAAATAAATTATCATTAGTCCTCAACAGGGAAAAATCTAATAGAATACAATAGACAATAAGTTTTAAATCAATATTCGCAGCGGAAATAATAATTCATAGAAGAGTTACATAGAGAATGAAATCTACTATTATCTATGAATTTAAAAGTCCATCATCAATATTTTATCCTTGTAACATTAATCAATATATATCTGGAATAAAAAATTCATCTTTCCACTACAGGCCAAAGATATTCACCAGTTGGTCATGTTCATCTAAACACATGTTCATCTTTGCACTACGGGCCAAAGATATTCATCAGAAATCATTAATCTTTGCACTACAGGCCAAAGATATTCAATTATATCATCATTTAGAAGGGAGGATGACAAAAAATATTTTAAAGAAAACGAATCCAGTAAAACAAATGAATAAATATTATGGATCCGTATTTCAGCTATTCCATGTCCAAAAATACCTCATAAATAATCATAGTAGAGTAAAATTCAAGAATGATCAAAACATGGATACAATCAAAGCTAGTATCCATAATAGATATTTTGGACGAAAAACAAAAATTTAATTTTTACGTGAATAGTGTCATATTCATGAATAATGTAAGATATCGTGAATAAGGTCGTATACGTGAATAGTAACTCGACACCAAAAGATAGAAATTCCATAAGAAAATCATCATGCTTCGTGAATAGTACTTCGTGAATAGTAACTCGTGAATAGTAACTCATGAGCGAGAACTCATGAATAAAGTAACCCTTACATGAAAAAGTTCTAAATTTGATAAAATGTTTCAACCAATATTTCAGCATAATGATATTGAAGAAATAATATCACTTACGAAGAAAATAACATCCCTTACCACAAAAGGATATTACTTCTGACTGGAATACTGGATATAGTGCTGAAAGAACTTGCACCGTATAACAATACTCAAAGTATTAAAATACTCACAAGAATACGCTCAATATATCGAGAGAGAAAGAGAGAGAAGATTTCAGTTTCTGGTGTGATTTTCAATTTTAACCTAAACACCCTATTTATAGGAAAATGCTTAGAACACCAAAGCAGAAAATTTAATAAAATAATAATATATTTTTCTTAATTTCCTTAGCACACCAAAGAATCTGATTTCAACCATTAACATGTGCCACTCAAATGGGAAAAACGTTTTTCTTAAAATAAATAATAAAAACTTCCAAAAATCAATTATTTCGGAACTACGGAACTTCAATAATTCATAATAAATAGCCCTTTTATCAGAAAAATTTGAACCACATGTCTTTCATTTAGGAAATTTCATTATCTACAACTTTGCAGTAGAAAGTTTTTCCAAATTCCAAACAAAAATTGACCGAAATCCACAAACGGGCGATTTTACAGGTTATAATCAAATTTCAGTCAAGAAATGGGCCCACCGACATGTTTAACATGTTTTAAACAAATTTTACAATAAAAATACTCTTTCTCCTCATATACTCATATATCCCACATTCATTGTAAAAATATCATCATTATTATATTATAATAATATAATAAAATATCATTTTATCAGAAAAGATAAAATATCAATTTTTAACAATTGTCACTTTAAAAATTTTCTCCATCTATATCCATATAAAATTAATTTTTTTCTCATCATATAAATCAATAATTAATTATTCACAAATAATATTACATAATCACAGTACTGGCAACCAGGTCGTTCCTAGGAAAAAGGGGGCTTTCCAATAAGAATTTCTCCTTACTAGCGCGCAATTAGGTGACCAAACCTCTCCTTAGATAGAACTTTCTAGACATTGCCAATAATATTTTCTAATAATATTATTCAGATAATATGAATTATTGCTTTGATAATGGAAAATACTGTGTAGTGACAATTATTGAAACAATAGTAATATAAAATATCAACGCAACAATTATTGAATCAATAAAATAAAATATCGAACAAGAATTCATCGTAATAATTATTGAGTAGTGCCTTCTTACGTAAGAAACAATAATTGGTGCAATACTGCAGTGATATGCAACAACGCCAGACATCTTGTATTTTAACACCACGGCTATTCAACAATGTTGTTAGCAGTAATAACTACGCCGTTATTTATAAACAACTTATACTTGTCATTTTCTTCATCCAATAAACTTTCAGTTATGGGGCCCATTACAAGGTCGGCATGTCGCATTTAATATTCCCCGACAAAGAAGAATATTTCACGACCAAACGAATATTCTCCGAAAACAATGAGTATTTTATAACCACTTGCTTATTTGAAATATTTGCGTATTTTACCCATAACTAACCACATTAATCAAATCAACCCTTACTATTTCAAAATAATAAATAGAGGAATTAAATTTCATTTATTAATAATTTGGGGTCTTACAACCTCCCCTCCTTATAAAATTTCGTCCTCGAAATTGACGTACGTACCTGGTGTTTCGAAAAGATGAGGATACCTCGCTTTCATTTCCGTTTCCAACTCCCAGGTCATTTCCTCAATAACATGGTTTCTCCATAAAACTTTAACTTGTGGTATAACCTTCGTGCGTAGGACATGCTCCTTCCTATCTAAGATCTTGACAGGTACCTTTTCATACGTTAAGTCTTCGGCTATCTCGTCTGGTTCTAACTCAATAACGTGGTTTGAGTTTTTCATATATTTACGTAGCACGGATATATGAAAAACATTATGAACATGAGACATACTTGGAGGTAACGCGAGTCTATAGGCCACATTATCTACTCGGTCAAGAATCTGAAATGGACCAATAAATCGTGGATTGAGCTTTCCTCTCTTCCCAAATCTTGTAACTCCTTTCCATAGAGCCACACGCAACATTACATGATCCCCAATGTTAAATTCCACGTCCTTTCGATGAAGATCCGCATAACTCTTTTGTCGATCCTGTGTCGTTTGTATACGTTGTCGAATCGTTTGGATCTTCTTTGTAGTCATTCGTACCAACTCTGGTCCCAACAACGTTGCTTCTCCCACCTCATCCCAACATACTGGAGAGCGACACTTTCGTCCATACAATGCTTCAAATGGAGCCACACCTATACTTACCTGATAATTGTTGTTGTAGGAGAATTCTACCAATGGTAGGTACTTATCCCAACTCCCTTTGAAATCTAGGACATAAAGTCTTAATAGATCTTCAAGAGTTTGAATAGTCCTCTCTGATTTCCCGTCCGTTTGAGGATGGTATGCCGAACTGAACGGTAAATCCGTGGCCATAGCTTTTTGCAAGCTAACCCAAAATCTTGAAGTGAATCTTGGGTCACGATCTGAAACTATGGATACTAGCATGCCATGCAACCTCACAATCTCATTTACGTACATACTAGCAAGACGTTCAAGGGAATAAGTCTCCCGTATCGGCAAGAAATGAGTAGAATTAGTTAATCTATCAACAATAACCCAAATAGCATTTATGCCTTGAGAAACCGTGGGAAGACCCATAACGAAATCCATGGTAATGTGTTCCCACTTTCATTTCGGATTCTCAAGTGGTTGCAATGGACCTTTTGGCACTTGATGCTCCGCCTTTACACGTTGACAAGTTAAACACCTCCATATAATCTTCGCGATCTCTCTCTCCATATTGTTCTACCAAAATGTATGTCGAAGATCATGATACATTTTGGTACTCCCAAGATGGATTGTAAATGGTGTATTGTGTGCCTCCATCATGATCTTGTACTTCAAATCAGAATCATTAGGAACACAAAGTCTGGAGTGGACTCGAAGTATTACTTCTTCATCGATTCTTGCTTCTGGAATAGCACTTTCTTATACTTTCTTCTTCATACGCATCAGCTCCGGGTCTGTGGCTTGAGCAACTTTAACTTTATCGATTAAAGTTGGTTCTATTCGTATATCATCACGTGAGTCCCTAGAGTCTTTAACTCTGTAAGACCCCAATTTTTTTTTTAATAAAATGGAATTTCCTCTATTTATTATTTTGAAATAGTAAGGGTTCAATTGATTAATGTGGTTAGTTATGGGTAAACTGCGCAAATATTTCAAATAAGCAAGTGGTTATAAAATACTCATTGTTGTCGGAGAATATTCGTTTGGTCGTGGAATATTCTCTTCTTTTGGAGAATATTAAATGCGATGACGGCGCGCAATTTGTGTGGGCCCCATAACTGGAAAGCAATTGGATGAAGAAAACGACAAGTATAAGTTGTTATAAATAATTGTAGCATTGTTATTCAATTATCATCTGTTGGAATACCCAAATTGGTTAAAACACAAGAATGTCTGGCGTTATTGCACAAGAAGACATTGCAGTATTGCACCAATTATTGATTCTTACGTAAGAAGGAACTACTCAATAATTGTTACAAGAATTATTCTTATTCAAAAGATTTTATTTTATTGATTCAATAATTACTTTGCGTTGATATTTTATATTACCGTTGTTTCAATAATTGTCACTACACATTATTTTCTATTATCAAGCAATAATTCATATTATCTGAATAATATTATTAGAAAACATTATTGGCAATGTCTAGAAAGTTACATACAGGAGAGGGTTTGGTCACCTAAAACGCGCCCAAGAAGGAGAAATTCTTATTGGAAAGCCCCCTCTTCCCGGAGAACTACCGGTCACAAGATCTTGTGATTTTGTAATATTATTTGTGAATAATTAATTATTGATTTATATGATGAGGGAAATATTAATTCTATGTGGATATAGATGGAGAAAATTTTTAAAGTGATAATTGTTAAAAATTGATATTTTATCTTTTCTGATGAAATAATATTTTATTATATTATTATAATATAATAATGATAATATTTTTATAATGAATGTAGGATATATGAGTATATGAGGAGGAAGAGTATTTTTGTTGCAAAAGTTGTTTAACACATGTTTTGTGTGTCGGTGGACCCCATTTCTTGACTGAAATTTGATTATAGCTTGTAAAATCATCCGTATGTGGATTTTGATCAATTTCTGTTTGAAATTTGGAAAAATTTTCTTCTGCAAAGTTGTAAAGAATTGATTTTCCTATAAAAAAAAATGTGAGATTCGAATTTTCTGATAAAATGGCTATTTGTTATGAATTATTGAAGTTCTGAAGTTCCGAAATAATTGATTTTTGGGAGTTTTAGTTAATTATTTTGAGAAAAACGTTTTTTGTGCAATTAGTGGGCTCACATGTGTTATAAATGATCTGAATTCAGATCTTCAATGTTGGGCTAAAGAAATTTATAATATATATTAATATTTTATTAAATTTTCTGCTTTGGTGTTCTAAGCAATTTCCTATAAATAGAGTGCTTAGGTTAGAATTGAAAATCACACCAGAAATTAAAGTTTTCTCTCTCTTTCTCTCTCTATAATATCGAACGTATTTTGTGAGTATTTTAGTACTTTGAGTATTGCTATACGGTGCAAGTTCTTTCAGCACTATATCCAGTATTCCAGTCAGAAGTATTATTTCTTTCAGATGTTATTTCTTCTCAAATGATATTATTTCTTCAATATCATTATGCTGAAATATTGGTTGGAACTTTTTATCAAATTTGAAACTTTTTCATGTCGGGGTTACTATTTATGAGTTACTATTAATGAGTTACTATTCACGAATTACTATTCATGAGTTCTTATTCACGAAAGTTACTATTCACGAAGCATGATGATGATGTTTTTTGTGAAATTTCTAACTTTTGGTGTTTGAGTTACTATTCACGATATCAAGACTATTCACGAATCATTTACACTATTCTGAGAAAAATTAAATTTTCTTTTTATGTCCAAGATTGTCTGTTATGATTACTATCTTTAATTGGATCTATGTTTTGATCATTCTTGAATCTTACTCCACTACTGATTATTTATGAATATTTTCGAACTTGGATTATTTAAAGTACGAATCCTTAATACTTGTTCTTTTGTTTCACTGGATTCATTTTCTTTAAAATATTTTTCATCATCCTCAGTCCTAAATTATGATATTACTGAATATCTTTGGCCTGTAGTGCAAAGATGAATGATTTCTTGATGAATATCTTTGGCCCGTAAAGCAAAGATGAACATGTGTTGAGATGAACATGACCGACTGATTAATATCTTTGGCCCGTAGTGCAAAGATGAATAGGTGTTTAGATGAACATGATTAATCGATGAATATCTTTGGCCTCAGTAGTGCAAAGATGAATATTTGATTCGGATATATATTGATTGATGTTACTGAGGATAAAATATCGACGATGAACTTTTAAATTCATATATAGAAGATAGTAGTTTGCATTCTCTACTTAACTCTTCTAATGAATTATTATTTCCGCTGCGAAGATTGATCTAAAACTTGTTGTCTATTATGTTCTTTACTGGGCTAGTTGAGCTCACCCTTTTCCTTTTTGTTCCATTTTTCTTCTCAGGAGATGAGAATATAGCGGGAACTAGTCGGGGTGTGGAGTGATGGTTCAAGACTGTTATTTTATTAGTCCTCACTATTTTGTAAAATAGTGTATCAATAATTGTAATGAGGACTTATTTGAGTGTGGTTATTGTCTAGATGACAATATTTGTATTTAAACTCAC
This sequence comes from Panax ginseng, assembly GCA_020205605.1. Classification (NCBI taxonomy): domain Eukaryota; kingdom Viridiplantae; phylum Streptophyta; class Magnoliopsida; order Apiales; family Araliaceae; genus Panax; species Panax ginseng. The sequence continues at coordinate 26,161,583 of CM035145.1, forward strand.
GCTTTTATGTTGTTTTAATAAAGTTGTAGTTTTTTCTGTACCATGTATTTGGCGACTCAGAATGGGTGATGTATACCTATTTTGGGGGCGTCACAGTTGGTATCGAGTTTAGGGATATGATCTCATGAGATCGGGGAATAGAACTAGGAGGGGAGAGGCGAGTAAATCCTTCGCTAAAGTGTGTCCTACCTAAGCTTATTTGTTGGTCACTATAATATAGGGTATTATGTGATTTGTTAATTTGTTAAATTAACCCTTGTTTTATGGCAAGATTTAAGAATGTCGACTGAGAATGTTAACAGTGGAATAAATGAGACCATGGAGACACATTTGCTCACTAATGAGGAGAGAACGCAATGAAGTGGAAATGTTCCTCCGTGAACAACACCACCGAAAGCATAGATTACTTAACGATGGTATGTTTAGGAACTTTCTAGAATTCATGCAAAACCAAACGAGAAAGACTACTGTTCAAAATGCAGGTGGAAACACTGGCAACTCACGGATGGTCACCGCTAAGCAGTTCAAGGAGTTAGGACCGCCAGAGTTTTTGGGAAAGCCAGAACCACTTACGGCAGAGACGTGGATAAAGCAGATCACTAAGATATTTGATGTCTTGGGATGCTCAGAGGAGCAAAAGGTTCCTTTCGCCACTTTCATGTTACGAGGAGAGGCAGATTATTGGTGGGAATCCGTAAAAGCGCACTTTCACCAACCGTGATCAAGATGTCTTGGGAGAAGTTCCAAGAATTGTTCAACGACAAGTACTTTCCGAAAGTATTCGTCACATGAAGGAGGTAGAGTTCATCAAGCTGGAGCAAAACAATATGAACGTGTGTGAAGACGAAGCTAAGTTTGCCGAGTTGTCCCGATTTGCATCCCATTTGGTTGATAATGAGGAGAGAATGACATTAATGTTTCGCGAGGTTTGAAACCCAAAATACGTCAATACCTCATTTCTCACAAACTTTGTTTATATTTAGATGTTGTGAATAGGGCTCGATTATTGGAGCGCGATAATGAGTCGGCTCAATCAAGAATAATGACCAATAACTCGATGATAATCAGATCGGTGGAGAGCGGTCATCTAACCCGAATGATGATAACCATAGTGGAGGAAATTATCATGCCAGAAATGGTAACCACTTCGGTGGTAATCATGGCCAAGATAATATAAGAAATAACTCAAGTGGAAATTTCAAGAAGAGAAGATTTAACGATGACGGGAAGAAGTCGGCAGCAGCACCAGCACCAACAACGAATTTTAGAGGATGAGAAAGACCGCCAGTTAGATGCTATAGATGCGGAGAAGAGGGACACATAAGTCCAAACTGTTGACAACCTTCCAAGGTATGTTTTAGTTGTGGAAAGGACGGTCATATAGCTCGAGATTATCCTGTAGCGAAACCAAGTCCAATGATGGGATGGTGACTCAAAAGGTCGTCCTGCACAAGTCAAAGTCAACAGTTTACGGAAGAGCGTTTGTCGTGATTTCAGTCGTAATGCGAGAACCCGAATGAAGTTAGCATGGGTTAGTTAATTATAAATTCTTCTGAAGTTTATACCTTATTAGATACCTGGATTCACGCCCATTCATTTATCTCTCCTGCTTAGACTCAACATTTAAACTTGACACCGGAGAAAATTAGACTTTGACTTATCTGTTGAAACTCCTTTATGAGAAACTTTTGTTACATCCATTGTTTATAAATTTTGTTTGATCCAAGTTGGCACCATCACATTACCTGTTGACCTTATTTCTTTAAAGATACTTGCTTTTGATGTGATTTTAGGGATTGATTGATTGATTAACTACTCATCATGCCAAAATTGATTGCTTTTGTAAGGTTGTTAGTTTTCATATTCCTAAGCAACCTGTTATTCGAATTCAAGCAACCAAACCACTGAAGTCAATCATTGTCATATCAAGCCATAAAGTCATTCGTTTATTGAAAAACGGATGTCAAGTTTTCTTCCCTATGTCATGGACTTTAATACGTCATATTTGAATAATATTTTGTTTCCTGACGTATTTCCTAAAGATTTCTTGGCTTACTCCCAAAGTGTGATATTGAATTTTTTATCGATTTTGAACCCGGTACAAAACCCATTTCTAAAATCTCATGGCTCCTATTGAACTTCAGGAGTGAAAAATTCAACTGTAGAAGTTTGTACCTGAGCATCTATCTGGTGACTTCCTTTGTGGAATACACCGAAGCCAGACTCTCTGTAGGGGACGCCATATTTGTGTGGTAGTAAATTGATAGGTGTCATTGTGATGTGCTATCAAAGATTGGGATATGAGTCACAGTTGAGAACAACCTAAGTCGGTAATCGAAATATGTAGCTTTCTAGGCTTATTTGGTTATTATCGGAGATTCGTGGAAAGATTTTCTCGAATCGCTACTCCATTAACGCAGCTGACTCGTAGAGATACAAAATTCAAATGGAGCAAGGAATGTGGGAAGAACTTCGAAGAACTTAATAGGAGACTCATTTCGGCACATGTTCTGACCATACCATCCTAGAAAAGCGAACGTGGTAGCTGACGTGTTGAGTAAAAGATCGTATCTGAAGCGAATAATGCGATATTGTCAAAGACCCATTTCATATAACTTACAAATGATAGATATAGAGTTAAAGACTCTAGGGACTCATGTGATGATATACAAGTAGAACCGACTTTTATCGATAAAGTTAAAATCGCTCAGGCTACACACCGAAGCTGATGAATATGAAGAAGGAGGTGCAAGAAGTTGTTATTCCAAAAGCGAGAATTGGCGATGTGAGGAAAGCTCAAACCTTCGATTTATTGGTCTGTTTGAAATCCTCGATTGAGTAGGAACTGTGGCCTATAGACTCGTTTTACCGCCAAGTATGACACGTGTTCATAACATTTTTCACGTATCGAAGTTACGAAATTATGTGGATGATCCGAACCACATCATTGAGTTAGAACTGGACGAGATAGCCGAAGACTTAACGTACGAGGAGGTACCTGTCAAGATTTTTGATAGGAAGGAGCATGTCCTACGCACAAAGGTCATACCACAAGTCACAGTTTTGAGGAGGAACCATGCTATTGAAGAAATGATCTAGGAGTTGGAAACGGAAATGAAAGCGAGGTATCCTTATCTTTTCGAAACACCAGGTACGTACGTCAATTTCGAGGACGAAATTTCATAAGGAGGGGAGGTTGTAAGACCCCGATTTTTTTTTTAATAAAATGGAATTTCCTCTATTTATTATTTTGAAATAGTAAGGGTTGAATTGATTAATGTGGTTAGTTATGGGTAAAATCATAAATATATTTCAAATAAGCAAGTGGTTATAAAATACTCATTGTTGTTCGGAGAATATTCGTTTGGTCGTGGAATATTCTTGTTTGTTGTGAGGAGAATATTAAATGACGACGGCCTTGAATTTTGTGTGGGTCCCATAACTAAAAAGCAATTGGATGAAGAAAACGACAAGTATAAGTTGTTATAAATAACTACAGTGATTGTTACCCTTAATCATTGTTGGAATACGGTGGTTAAAAAAAAGAATGTCTGCGTTGTTCCACTGATAAAGATATACAGATTGCACCAATTATTGATTCTTACGTAAGAAGGCACTACTCAATAATTGTTACAAAGAATTATCGCTCAAAGATTTTATTTTATTGATTCAATAATTCTTTGCGTTGATATTTTATATTATCGTTGTTTCAATAATTGTCACTACACAAGATTTTCCATTATCGAAGCAATAATTCATATTATCTGAATAATATTATTTGAAAACATTATTGGTAATGTCTAGAAAGTTCTGTCTAAGGAGAGGTTTGGCCACCTAATTGCGCGCCAAGAAGGAGAAATTCTTATTCGAAAGCCCCTCTTCTGGGGAACTACCGTCACAAGATCTTTGTGATTACGTAATATTATTTGTGAATAATTAATTATTGATTTATATGATGAGGGAAATATTGATTTTATGTGGATATAGATGGAGAAAATTTTTAAAGTGACAATTGTTAAAAATTGATATTTTATCTTTTCTAATAAAATAATATTTTATTATATTATTATAATATATTAATGATAATATTTTTACAATAAATGTGGGATATATGAGTATATGACGAGGAAGATTATTTTTGTTGCAAAAGTTGTTTAACACATGTTTTGTGTGTCGGTGGACCTCATTTCTTGACTGAAATTTGATTATAGCTTGTAAAATCATCATGTGGATTGGATTTGATCAATTTCATTTGGAATTTGGAAAAACTTTCTTCTGCAAAGTTGTAGAGAATTGAATTTCCTATAAAAAAAAATGCGAGATTCGAATTTTCTGATAAAACGGCTATTTATTATGAATTATTGAAGTTCTGAAGTTTCGAAATAATTGATTTTTAGGAGTTTTAGTTAATTATTTTGAGAAAAATGTTTTTTGTGCAATTAGTGGGCTCACATGTGTTATAAATGATTTGAATTCAGATCTTCAAAGTTGGGCTAAGGAAATTTATAATATATATTAATATTTTATTAAATTTTCTGCTTTGATGTTCTAAGCAATTTTTTATAAATAGGGTCCTTAGGTTAGAATTGAAAATCACACCAGAAACTAAAGTTTTCTCTCTCTTTCTCTCTCTATAATATCGAACGTATTTTGTGAGTATTTTAGTACTTTGAGTATTGCTATACGGTGCAAGTTCTTTCAGCACTATATCCAGTATTCCAGTCAGAAGTATTGTTTTTCTGAGGTAAGGGATGTTATTTTCTTCTCAAACGATATTATTTCTTCAATATCATTATGCTGAAATATTGGTTGGAACTTTTGATCAAATTTGGAACTTTTTCATGTCGGGGTTACTATTCATGAGTTACTATTCACGAAACATGATGATGTTTTTTTGTGAAATTTCTATCTTTTGGTGTTTGAGATTCTTATTCACTTATCATTTACACTATTCACGAAAAAATTAAATTTTCTTTTCTGTGTCCAAGATTGTCTGTTATGATTCCTATCTTTGATTGAATCTATATTTTGATCATTCTTGAATCTTACCCCACTATTGGTTATTTATGAAGTATTTTTGAACTTGGATTATTTAAAGTACGAATCCTTAATACTTGTTCTTTTGTTTCACTGGATTCGTTTTCTTTAAAATATTTTTCATCATCCTCAGTCCTAAATGATGATATTACTGAATATCTTTGGCCTCGTAGTAGCAAAAGATGAATGATTTCTTGATGAATATCTTTTGCCCGTAGAAATGCAAAAAGATGAGCAGTGTTGAGATGAACATGATCGACTGATGAATATCTTTGGCCCGTAGTGCAAAGATGAATATTTGATTCCAGATATATATTGATTGATGTTACAAGGATAAAATATCGACGATGAACTTTTAAATTCATATATAGAAGTTAGTAGTTTGCATTCTCTACTTAACTCTTCTAATGAATTATTATTTCTGCTGCGAAGATTGATCTAAAACTTGTTGTCTATTGTATTCTATTAGATTTTTCCTTGTTGAGGACTAACGATAATTTGTTTTATATTATCTTAGTTATAATGTTCTTTACTGGGCTAGTTGAACTCACCCTTTTCCTGAAATCTAGCACATATGCATGTTGCAAACATTATATCTGGTCTACTGGCAGTTAGGTATAAAAGAGAACCTATCATACCTTTGTATTGAGTTATATCAACACGTTTACCGTTCTCATCCTTGTCAAGCTTGGTTGCAGGAGCAATTGGAGTTTTCATGGGAGAGGCTGATTCCATGCCATACTTCTTTAATAAGTCTTTGATGTATTTGGCTTAGTTGATGAATATTCCTTCATCAGTCTGCTTCACTTGCAGTCCAAGGAAGAAATTTAGCTCACCCATCATGCTCATTTCAAACTTGCTCTTGCATTAGCTTAGAGAATCTTTTCCATAATTTTTGTCAGTAGAACCAAAAATGATATCATCAACATATATTTGAACTAATAAGACTTTGTCCTTATGCTTTCTAAGAAATAATGTGGTATCTACTCTACCTCTAGTGAACCCATTTTCTATTAAGAAGTAAGTTAGTGTTTCATACCATGCTCTAGGTGCTTGTTTAAGACCATATAAAGCTTTATCTAATCTATAGACATAATTCGAAAGAGATGGATTGATGAAACCTGGAGGTTGTTCTACGTAGACTTCTTCTTGAAGCTCTCCATTTAGGAATGCACTCTTGACATCCATCTGAAAGACTTTGAACTTCATGTGAGCAGCAAAGGCAAGAAAGATTCTGATAGCTTCTAGTCTGGCAATAGGTGTAAATGTCTCATCATAGTCAATGCCTTCTTCTTGAGAATAGCCCATTACCACTAATCTTGCCTTGTTTCTTGTAATGACCCCATCTTCATCCATTTTGTTCTTGAAGACCCACTTGGTTCCTATAACAGGATGACTCTTTGGTCTTGGTACCAATCTCCACACTTTACTTCGTTCAAATTGGTTGAGTTCTTCCTGCATGGCTTCTATCCAACTAGAGTCTTCCATAGCATCTTCTATCTTCTTTGGCTCTATCTGTGACAGGAAGCTTAGGTAGAAGCATTCATTCTGAGTACCAGCTCTTGTTTTGACTCTTGCTCCAATGATTAGATCCTGAGTGTGATCTCTTGCCCATCTGTTCCCGGTTGGGACATCTGTTCTGATGCCTTCCTATCTTAAGTCTTCAAGGTCTATCTCTTCTTCTTGGAGTGGAGGCTCGTTGTCTTGAATGGACCTCTCTATGATCTCATTATCACACTATACGATTTCACTATCTGGCACTACGATCGTAGTGTTTAGCTCGACGACTTCATTTGTAGTGTTTGTACTATCGGTCGTAATGTCTTGAGGCACTATTTTGTCTAAGTCAGTTTCATCAAAGATGATATGTATTGAGACTTCGACACTCAGTGTCTTCTTGTTGAACACTCTGTAAGCTTTGCTGTCTGTGGCATATCCAAGAAAGGTCCCTTCATCTGACTTGGGCTGGAATTTTGTCAGATACTACTTTCCGTTGTTGAGAATATAGCATGCACAGCCAAAGACATGGAAATAGCTGACACTTGGCTTTCTTCCTTTCCACAGTTCGTAGGGTGTCTTCTTGATCGTAGAGTGAATTAATGATCCATTCGTGTGTAAGATGCGGTGTTGTGACTTACGCTTGAAGTATTGAGCAGATGGGTCATTGCTAAGTAGAGTCCTTCCAAATTTCTATCGGGGTTACGTTCTTTCTTTTAGCAACTTTATTTTGTTGAGGAGTTCGTGGAGCTGAGAAGTTATGACTGATGCCATTGTCTGTGCAGAACTGATCCATTTCTGAGAAATTGAATTCTCTGCCATGATCACTCCTTATGGCCTTGATTTTCTCTCCTTTTTCGTTCATCACCGATCCCGAACATCTTGATTAATTCGGAGCTTGTCTCATTCTTTGAAGTTAGGAAGAATACCCATATGAATCCGGTGTGTAGTAAATCGACTACGACTAGAAGTATCTTTTTCCTCCAAGATGGTTGTTGGGATTGGCCCAAAGAGATCCATGTGGAGCCACCGCAGGGTTTGTCAATGGAGTTAGCGTCTTGCTCTTGAATGAGCTTCGGTTTGCTTTTCAAGTTGGCGAGCATTGCATGGCCTTTCCTTCACAAAGTGAACTTGGGTAGACCCATTCTGACGAGATCCTTTGATGCCGGTTTGGACATGCTTTTGAAGTTTAAGTGGGGACGGTCTTCTATGCCATAGCAAATTTCATTTCTCGGATGCTTTTGCGAGAAAACATATTGTTTCATCGAGCTTAGTTGGCCAAGGTCTATAGTATACACATTTTCTTCTCTTGTTCCGGTTAGCTTTATGGCAGATGTCTTCAGATCTCTGACTTGACATTGATTGTTGAGAAATGTTACTTGATGACCCTTATCGCAGAGTTGGCTGATGCTTAGAAGGTTGTGTTGAAGTCCTTCCACATAGGCTACTTTGCTGAAAGATATTGCAGCATTGCCAGCAGAGCAATATCCTCTTGTCTTGCCAGAGCCATTATCTCCAAAGATGACTGAGGGACCCTCCTTTTCTACATAGTTAGATAGCAGGGCTTTGTTCCCTGTCATATGCCTTGAGCATCCACTGTCTAGATACCATGTTGAGGTGGTGGAGCTCTTTTCCTGTTAAAACATTTTAACCTTCATTTTGGTACCCATATTTGCATGGGTCCTTCTGTGTTAGTGCCTTTGGGAACCCAAACTTGTCTAGTCTTGGGTCTCACATGCATGGAGTTATAATAACACTTTGTAGCTTTATGACCATACTTATCACATATGACACATCTATTATGATGCATGCCCGTGTGTGTGTGATTCATCCTCCACTTGGACTTGTGTGGTTCCTTAGTTAGCCTTACATTGGTGATTCTCTTTTTTTCCACGTGTCCTTAGGTTTCATAAATAGTGAGGAGTGAGCCTTACCTCTCTGTACCTTCCCAAAGAGATTCAGAGAGTTAGTTTTGCTTGACTCTCACGATTCTTCGAGGTTAGTAGGTAGAGGTTGGGTTAATCTTCTCCTTTATGAAACCTGCACAGCGATGTGATCCTTTACTTCTCGAGTTTAACTAGAATCCAGTAGAACAAGGTTGAGCTGGTTCTTCCAACTGTGAGGATTTAACAAAAGCAATGCCTCTACTGATTTTCAATTCTTACCTAAGCACCCTATTTATAGGAAAATTCTTAGAACATCAAAGCAGAAAATTTAATAAAATAATAATATATTTTTCTTAATTTCTTTAGCACACCAAAGAATCTGATTTTAACCATTAACATGTGCCACTCAAATAGGAAAAACGTTTTTCTTAAAATAAATAATAAAAACTTCCAAAAATCAATTATTTCGGAACTACGAAACTTTAATAATTCTTCATAAATAGCCCTTTTATCAGAAAAATTCGAACCACATGTCTTTCCCATAGGAAATTTCATTATCTACAACTTTACAAAAGAAAGTTTTTCCAAATTCCAAACAGAAATTGACCGAAATTCACAAACGGGCAATTTTACAGGCTATAATCAAATTTCAGTCAAGAAATGGGCCCACCAACATGTTTAACATGTTTTAAACAACTTTTACAACAAAAATACTCTTTCTCCTCATATACTCATACATCCCACATTCATTGTAAAAATATCATTATTATTATATTATAATAATATAATAAAATATTATATTATTAGAAAAGATAAAATATCAATTTTTAACAATTGTCACTTTAAAAATTTTCTCCATCTATATCCACATAAAATTAATATTTTTCTCATCATATAAATCAATAATTAATTATTCACAAATAATATTACAGAATCGAAGTACTGGCAACTAGGCCATTCCCAGGAAAGAGAGGGCTTTCCAATAAGAATTTCTCCTTACTGGCGTGCAATTAGGTGACCAAACCTCTCCTTAGACAGAACTTTCTAGGCATTGTCGTTTTCTTCATCCAATCGCTTTCCGTTATGGGGCCCACACAAGGCTGCGCCGTCGTACGAATATTCCCCGACTGTAAGAATATTTCACGACCAAACGAATATTCTCCGACAACAATGAGTATTTTATAACCACTTGCTTATTTGAAATATTTGCGCATTTTTTTTTACCCATAACTAACCACATTAATCAAATCAACCCTTACTATTTCAAAATAATAAATAGAGGAATTATATTTTATTTATTAATAATTTGGGGTCTTACACAAGGGTGCAAAGATGAATTGTTTTATGGCATGATCATGACCGTTGATGAAAACACGATTATCTTTGGCCCGTAGTGCATGGATGATTCGATGATGTGGATTATTTATTGAGCTGAGTCTCAGCAATGAAATATTAATTCATGGATGTGATAATAATGAATATCTTTGGCCGTAGTGCAAAGATTATTTAATGATTACGAGCAGGAATTGTGATTTGGTATAACCATGATTTTTGATGTTTCGGTGAAGACGGTGATGAAAATTATCTTAAATCACGGTACGAAGAGAATTTAGAATCACAATTGTGATTATGAGTTATTCACATGATCGTGGATGGGAATTGTTGATTGATGTTACGAGGATAAAATATTATTGGTGGACTTTTAACATAGAAGATAATAGACCTTATGGTCTATTTGACTCTTCTAATGGATTGCTTCGTTCACCGCAACTATGGTTGAAAAGTTTTATCATCTACCATATGTTCTAAATCTCGATTTATTATTGATGAAAGCTATTGATAATTTAATTATCTTTAGTCATGATATTCTTTATTGGGCTAGTTGTGCTCACCCTTTCTCGCTTCACAATTCCTTTCTGTAATAAGAGTGTTGTCGTAAGAGTGTTGCTTAAAGGAAATTGAGCGGGGAATAACGAGGGAATAGAGCAGTGGCCTCTAGGCATGGAGGTTCTCCCTAAGCAAAGATATAGAAAAGTGTGTTGTATTCTATATAATATTTAGTAGTTATATTTGGTGAATCAAATAGGGTGAGGTGAACCCAACTTTGGAAGGGTGTTTTGCCATTATCATACAAGATGTCTAATGACATACAACCTCGTGTTATCATAAGACAGGGTTGTGCGCATCCACTTACTGAGTATATCTACGGGCACTACTTATATGATCTTGGAGTTTCTTTGAAATATAATATTCACTTGGAGACAATGGAGATAGTCATATGTCAAGAGAAGACTCACCATTGGAAAGAAGATGATAGTAATCTTCTCGTTTGTCTTTGGGGTCTATTGGGTCAACCAAGGATAATTCTGTGGCCATATGATATCTATTATAACCTAGACGCATGGCCTCCCATGTACGAAGGTTTCCTTGAGCACTTCCCAAAGATTTTAATTTCTAAAACAGTTTTTGACTATAATTTTATGTAAAGTACTATTGTAAGGTTGTGGTAGAGGCACCATGAGAGTTACATAGATTTGTATTAAAACTCACAGATTAAGCGTGGTCGATTTACTACTACAACCGCTCAACGATTATATAAATGAAGTTGTATTTGAATTTTGTACCATGTATCTGACGACTCAGAATGGGTGATGTATACCTAATTTTGGGGGCGTCACAAAGATAGTTAGAAGTGATAGAGGTGGTGAATATGAATTTCTATTTGTTGAAATTTGTTCACAACATAGTATAATACACCAAACAACTGCACCTTATTCACCACAACAAAATGATGTTGCAGAAAGAAAGAATAGAACTTTAAAAGAAATGATGAATGCATTGTTATTAAGTTCTGGGCTACCTCAGAATTTGTGGGGGGAAGCAATTCTCTCAGCAAATTATATTCTCAACCGAATACCTCAAAAGAAGTCTAATGTTACACCCTATGAATTATGGAAAGAACGTAAGCCGTCTTATAAACACTTAAAACTTTGGGGGTGTTTAGCAAAAGTAATGGTTCATCAACCCAAAAAGGTGAAAATAGGACCTAAAACAATAGATTGTATATTCATAGGTTATGCTAATAATAGCAGTGCTTATAGATTTTTGGTTAATAAATCAAAAATAGAGGAAATACATGAAAATATGATTATTGAGTCAAAAGATGTTGAATTCTTTGAAACAGTATTTCCTAATAAAAAGGAACAAGAGCCAAGTTCTAACGAAAAAGAAACTAGTTCAAATAAAAGAACTTATGATGCTGTTAATGACAGTAATCATGGTTTAGAAGATATTGATGAACCTAGACGTAGTAAACGTGCTAGAATATCAAAATCTTTTGGTCCGGATTTTTTAAACTATTTGTTAGAAAATGAGCCTCAAACCTATAAAGAAGCAATATTGAGTCCTGAAGCTCCATATTGGAAAGAGGCTATAAATAGTGAAGTAGAATCCATTTTACATAATCATACGTGGGAATTAGTAGATCTCCCACCAGGCTCTAAACCTCTTGGATAAAAGTGGATATTCAAGAAGAAAATGAAAGCAGATGGATCTATAGACAAATATAAAGCAAGACTTGTAATCAAAGGATACAGACAAAAGGAGGATTTAGACTATTTTGATACTTATTCTCTTGTGACAAGAATATCCTCAATTAGGATGCTAATAGCCATTGCAGCTATATATAAGTTAGAAATACATCAAATGGATGTAAAAACAGCTTTCTTGAATGGAGATTTAGCAGAAGAAATCTACATGGAACAACCAGAAGGATTTATTGTTCCAGGACAAGAAAAGAAAGTTTGTCGGCTTGTAAAATCTCTTTATGGATTAAAATAAGCACCTAAACAATGGCATGAAAAATTTGATAATGCAATGTTATCAAATGGTTTCAAAATAAATGAGTGTAACAAATGTGTGTATGTCAAGGACACTAAAAATGGGTATGTTATTATTTGTCTGTATGTAGATGATATGCTCATCATGGGTAATAATAATGAAATCATTAAAACTACTAAAAGAATGTTAAAATGTTTGACATGAAAGACATGGGTGTTGCCGATGTAATATTAGGAATTAAGATTTCTAAAACATCGAATGGATTAGTGTTATCACAATCACACTATATTGAGAAAATACTCAGGAAATTCAATCAATATGATTGTAATCCTGTGGGAACACCAGTAGATATAATTCTACACCTGTCTAAGAATAAAGGAGAGAACATATCACAACCTGAGTATGCACAAATAATTGGAAGCCTTATGTACTTAATGAATTGTACACGTCCTGACATAGCACAGGCTGTCAATAAATTGAGTAGATTTACAAGCAATCCAGGACAAGATCACTGGAAAGCAATATTAAGAGTTTTAAGGTATTTAAAATATACTCAAAATTTTGGATTACACTACTCAAGATATCCAGCAGTACTTGAAAGATACTGTGATGTGAATTGGATATCAGATACAAAAGACTCTAAAGCTACAAGTGGTTTTGTGTTTACACTAGGTGGAGGAGCAGTATCATGGAAATCTTTAAAACAGACATGCATTGCTCGATCAACGATGGAATCTGAGTTTATTGCATTGGATAAAGAAAGGGAGAGAAAGTTCGAATGGCTTTGTAACTTTTTAGAAGATATTCCTCTGTGGCCTAAACCTGTGCCACCTATTTGTATTCATTGTGATAGTCAATCAGCAATTGGAAGGGCACAGAGTCACATGTATAATGGTAAGTCTAGACATATTCGTCATAGAGATAATATCATAAAACAATTGCTCTCTAATGGCATTATGTCTATTGAGTACGTAAAGTCATAAGAAAATATAGCGGATCCGTTGACTAAAGGTTTGACTAGAGAGCAAGTAAAAATAACTTCGAGGGGAATGTGTTTAAAGCCTATAAACAAGGATCGTCATGATGGAAACCCAACCTAGTTGACTGGAGATCCTAAGATCTAGGTTCAAAGGGACAACTAAATTGTGAATGATTCAACTAAACCACTATGAAGAAATTAATTTCTTCTGCTCATTCCTATGATACGAGATAGTGATACCTGCAGCAGTTACAAGATAAGCTTTGCTAGTAATGATTCTTAAATCTTGATAAACATGTGGAGTATGACAGGATACTCTTCTTAAGAATCACCTATGTGAGTGTGAACTGGGCCAATTCTATGAGAAGGATAAGGCTATACTTCTTTAAAGCACTCATAAATCTGGGATTGTTCGGGGCCAAAATGAACAAAATCATGAGAACCAAATAATGTCTAGAAAGATTCTGTGTGAATTACAATTGTCTCGATTTACACAAATGATTAGACAGTTCAAAACATCATATTCACTGGACAACCAGTAAACCCGATAGTTTTTCACAAGGGAAGGTTCAAAGCCAAAAGCTATCTCTCTCGATACAGATGATTTCTAATTCTGTCTCTCTCTCAGAGTCTGCATAACATTTGCATAAGGCTGGCAATCAATATCATTCATGTGGGGGATTGTTGGAATTTGAGCCTAAATTAATATAGGTGTCATTAATTATTTTTAATGATTCCATATATTAATGTGTTCTACTCTATGAGTAGATTAAATTAAATATTTGGAAGCTAAAATCCATGGAGTAATGAATGAGATATTAACTCCCAAAGATCGTGATAAAAGATATTAAATACATGTGGGAAAAACCAAGTCCCACATAGGTTAGGAATTAAATATTTTATATGTTTTATATCTGAGAAAGTGCTTTCTTGGGTTTGGGCCCCAAGGGCACCCCACTTTAATGGAAGGAGAGGACCTAACCATGGCTAGGTTCGAAGCACACGCTGTGTGCCATGCCATTGTCGTCGGGCTACTGGCCTGGCTCGAGGCTCGAGGCTCGAGGGTCTTGTATATAATTTTTTAGACAAATTTTATTTATTTAATTCTATTATCAAAATTGTGTCGTTTTGAGAAGTCAGTATTTATTATATTATCAAAAGCGTATGCGTTTTGAAAGCGGTATTATCAAAAGCGTGGTCGTTTTGAGAAGGAAGTATATGTAAATTTGAGCAGGCGGCCCAAAACTAAATGCGTTTTGTCACGCCTTTTCTTCTAAGCCTAAAACAACGTAGTTTTGATTCAAATTTAACATTTAAATCTGCGTCGTTTTAATAAACCGAATAGTTGTGCCTATTCTATTAATGATCAAAACTACGTCGTTTTGACCAACAGATATCAAATATACCTTTTCATAAGTACCCCATGCCTTTTCAGAGGTGAAGTAGTACTTAGAAGGGTCACCAACCCCTCCTATAAATAGATAGGAGGGGCCAGCCTTTTCATTCATTCCATTCTCAAGCATTCTAGCATATTAGAGTTTTAAGTCTTTATTTCTTCATCAGTTTCTTAGTTATTTTGTGAGAGAGAGTCAGAGCATTACTTTGGTTAAGTAGAGTATAATTTTTGTAGTCTTTGCCAAAATTATCTGAAGATCATCAATATCAGGAGACAAGTCTTTATCAACTCTAAGACCATATCGGAGAAGCATAATTGTCTTAAGGACATAGTACCAAGTACTAGCCTTGACAAATCAGTTACTGCAAGATAAATTTATTTAAATATATATATAATTTCCTTTTAAAGGTGAATAACAAAAATATTGTAGAAATATCAATTTTCTTTATTTAATTATTACTTTCAAACGTTGTACATTTTTTAGTTTACAGTTTACATGAGAATCACATGTTTATTGAAAAAGATGTGCGTTGTAGGGGAAGTTTTTTCCCAAGCTGTAATATCACCCTCACAGACGACTAGCGTGAAAAAAGGTTGCTTGACTGAATGAATGAATTAAGAACGTGTGAATTAAGTGAGGTAGGACATTTTGCTTTAATTTGAGATAATACTTCCCTAATAAGCTGTGCTCAATATTGAAATACCTTATCAAGTTATGAGTGGTCTTGGTTAAGTGCAGTTTTGTGGTGATGTAATGAAAGCAAGTACATGTACTCATCAAGGAGGGCAGGTCAAACAAGTAAGTGACGAATTATCTCGTTTAAAAACACAATTTGGTATATATATATAGTTGCAAACTTAATTATTATTTTTACCAATAGCAGATAATAGCAGGTCAAGGATTTTTGGATGCAGTTGGGCTTCTGCTTTAGGTAGTTTGTCCTTCTTCTTGAGCATGCATGCATGGACTTTTACCATCTAATTTGCTTGTTCATGAAAAAGGACTTGGGTTTACCAGAAAAATGAAGCATGCATCAGAATGACGAGTAAAAGATATAGGTAAAACCACGATTATGATCACTTAAAATGAAGCACTCTTCTTTGTGGAAAATGTTGTTTTTCATTTCCTGCTCTTTCAATTTGTTTAACGTGGGAGCAGTTGAAGTTAGTGCCATGAGTGCATGGCCTTAGATTTGCACTTGGACTAATTTTTGCCTAAAAGAATTTTAACATGAGAAAGAATTTTACAGTGCAGTTATTTATTAGTATTTTATTCATTTAATAAGGATATATATATATATATATATATATATATATATATATATATATATATATATCAAATATTGAACTTCAACTTCAGGCATCGAGTTAAGAGAAAGCAGCTGAAGCTTATGAAATTGCAATTTGCATAAATAAAATATAGACATATATAAAATATTGTATGAATTGATGTAGCTTGTTCTTGCTGTGTTACTATCATCTATCCTAATTTTATCTTGTCATTGGGAAAATTTCTGGTAACTGGGAATCAAAATAAAAAGTGATGCAAGGAGTAAACAAGCTATGAATTAACTAGCAAGTGGAAACCTCACCAAATAAATACAATGCATTATTTTTTTTATATATGTAAAATTATAACTATTTGAGTAAGGTGATATTGTAATATTTAACTATTTATCGAGTGGTCTTTGACCCAATGGTATGACCCAATTCATATTTTGAATTGTGGTTGTGTGTGTTCAAACTAGTAAAATAAAAATTAAAAAAAATTAACTATTTGAAGTTATATTAATGGTAGACTCGAGCTTTATTTTTTTTAAGTACATACTGCTATAAGTGCTATTGCAATCACTTCGTAACAACACTTTCGTTGTTTATATATGGTAATATTAAAAAATAGACTATATTGTGCTCTTCTGCGTACATTTCACTCATTTCTTTTCTCGTCTATCTCACGTTCAACACTGAATTTAATACACATATTAATTGAGTAAATTAACTTATTAGTATTTAATTTGTACTTTGTTTAAAACCGATGATACTGAGTTAACTTTTTTACCTTTTCTCTTTAATAACAGTAATTTGTTTTTTTTATCTTTCTCCATATCTCTGTCAATTTAAAGAAGCCTATTGAGCGTAAACATTTTTTTTGCCAAGTTTAATTTGTTTGTTGTATAAATAGGATCAAAAAATACATTGGCTAAGGGCATACCCCAAGGCTATAACTTGATCTTCTAATGACAGGCCAAAAGATGATGTAGCTATAGGATCAGTGAAAAAAAATCACAATTTACAAAAGCCAGTAACAATAATATTAACAAAATTAGTAGCCTTAATAAAAGATTTAGCCTGAGATAGCCTAGATTTAATAGTAGTAATTGCATCCCTAACTAGAGCAGCCGGATGTGGTAGCTTATCCTGATGGATCTTCTTGTTCCTTGCATCCCAAATCTTGTAATAGGTAATTAACAACAAATGTGAGACTAAGAATTTCTTTCGTGAGCTTGCTGCCTTGAAATTGGATGACATCAGTAGATATCCCATTCTAGTCCATAGGAAAAGTCTGCCAATTACCCAAACTAAGAGATTCTAAAAGAATGTCACTTGAGTAGTCACATTCGAAAAAAAAGATGAGCAGAACTTAATTTCTGGATGTTACTGGAAAAATGGACTGGATATTCTCCTTCCATTTGAGTAGTTCACTGTGATGTCATTTGTTAGGAGCTTCCTAAAAAAACCCAGCCAAAGAATGAAAGAAAACATGGGCACATGTAATTTGTGCCAAAGCACCTTAATTTATACCAACCAACCTGTTGTTGCCTATGACGAATGCAATCCCATAAATGCTCAGCTTTGATGCTTTGAATATCCAAAGAGTTTCATGTGATTTTGTCTTCAGAAGGAGTAGGATTAGGTAAATGTTCAAATTGCCTACGAAATAGTATCACATCATGATGATTTCTTTGAGGTAGGTTCCAAGTGGAATTAAAAAGAATATCGCCAACCTTAGCAGACCGAGATAGCCTCGAGTGCAGAATCAGAGCCAGAGAAGGATGAAGAGACTCCGTGCAACCATGGATCATTCCATAGGCTTATTTGGTCCCCTTTGCCAACATGGTACTGAAGGTGCTGTAGAGCAGTAGGCCTCAATTTGAGGACTTGTTTCCAAATCCAAGAGCTATCGGCTGAAATTGGTACTTGCCAAAAGTTTTTCCCTTTTAGAACAGTAGTTTTGGCCCAATTTCCGAGAGGGATTTTGAAGTGAACTGAATTAGGTTGATGAGGTGCAACATGATTAAAAATTTGTTCCAGTCTAATAAACTCTTAACCTCCCCCCTCCTTCTGCAACAAGTAGGGTGAGGGATTTCCAAGCCACTTTTGCACCAAATTTAGCTAGGGAGGGGCCTTTCCAAAGGAACCTACATAAAGTGGATTGAATAGATCTGATGATCACAGCCTTGGGAAGAATGAAGTGTTTGCTCCAAAAAGATTCCAAAGAGAACAAGACAGACTTGATAAGTTGTAGTCTCCCATAATAAGCAAGAGCAATGGAAGTCCAGGAGGATACTCTCTTAGTAATCCTATGAATAAGAGGAATGCAGTCTTGGTAGGATAACTTTAAAGAGATAAGAGGGACTCCTAAAAATTTTATAACTAAGGGGCTGTTTGATAAAAACTGAATGAATCTGAATTTGAATCTGAATGAGCTGAATCTGAATCTGAATGAAAAATGTTGTTTGATAATTGATATGTCTGAAATATCTGAATAACAGTATTTTACTATTTTACCCCTCTAAACTATGCTGAACAAGTATATAATTTTGTCTGGACGTATTTAAAAAAATTAATTAAATACAATATTTCATTGTACAACAAATAAAAATAAATAATTCAAATAAATTATCAAACAAAGTATTGATTTATTCAAACAGTTTTAACCCAAGTTTCATAGAAAATAAGAAATGTAACGAGTTAAACAAACATGTCAACATAATAATAAAATTACATTAATTTTAGTGAGTCACTTTATAGTTCACGAGCAATTTGGTCACGTAGATTGTTCATATATTGTACGCCTTGAGGGCCCCATTGCACTGCATCTTGCTCTCCTTCGTGATTTTCTTCATATTGTTCATCATCTTCATCAATTGTGGTAGCTTGATCATACTGAGCAAATAACTCATCCTCAATATTTTCTTTTCTTATAAAATTGTGAACAACAAAACAAACAATAACTACATCTCTTTGCACTGAAAAAGGATAAGGCGCCATCTGCTTCAATATTGGGAATCTTGCTTTTAATACACCATAGGCACGCTCAATAATATTTCTGAGTTGGGCATGAACATGGTTAAACTTTTCTTTTCTATTTAAGGCACGTCGACGTCGAAAATCTGCTAGCCAGTACCTTATGTTGAGATATGGAGATAAAAAGCCTCGAGTGTTTCTATATGCAGCATCACAAAGATAATATTTATCTACAATTATAAAAACAAAATTTAACCCAAGTTATTAAAATAAATAATCAAATATGATAATCAAATAAAAAATTATAATACATACTTTGAGGGGGAAATGGAAAGCTGGAACTAGGATCGAAGACAAATTATGTTAATACTCTTAAATCATGTACTATTCCTTCCCATCCAGCCCAAACAAATGTGAATATCATATTGAAGTCACAAATTCCTAATACATTTTGATAGCATTCACCCCTTTCTCGTCCTCTATAACGAGCTTGTTGATTGACAGGAATTACTGCATGTACAAGTGTGTCATCTAGTGCACCAACTGCTCCCTACATTGAACGATTATATTTATGTTATCCACATATTCGCAAATATATATTTGTGCCAATTATATTTATCAAATTTAAAATTACATACCAAATTTTTTTCCCGTAAGTCTTTATGGGTCCCCGGAACATTTGGATTTGGATCAAAAGATGTGGGCACTATGATTTCCTTTGCAAATTCTATCATTCCATTCAGCACCTCGTGAAAAAATTTATGAACTGTTTGTGTAGAGTGTTGAAATCTTCGTTTCACTACTCTAAATCGTTCGTTATGACCTATTATAGTCAAGAACGTAGCAATCTTTTCCTCAATAGTTACGTACTTACTATCTTGTACCCATTGTTTTTGCCTAAAATGATTGCATAAATGCACATATGCAACACGTGAAAGTCGCATCAATTCTTGACATTGCGTACTTGATCCATGTAATAACTCCAATGTATAAGCATGCCCACTCAAGATTGAAGTGTTATCTCTAATTCTTGGTATGTTTGTTGAATGATTTCTTTTCAAGTAACAATACATAATGATTAAGCATAAAAGTTGATCTTCAATAGTCATGCTTGACCTATTTCCAGACCACAACCATTTTGAGCTATATCTGCTAAATTTCAGGTATATAACCTATGTCTAAAATAGAAACTCCAATGAACATATATCAGAACAAGATAGTTACAACTTAAATTAAGCAAGGCGATGGCCAACATAGATAAGTTATACCAAAATCAGATTCACAAAATGTACTACAATAATAATCAGATTCACAATATATATATTCTCAAATGCTCAAAATCACAATATGCCTCTAAATCTAATTAATAATGTATTTCAATAGCAAAATAAGTACCCAAATTATATCTGAATATTATTTCTTCTACAATACCCAAATCAGTTGCCAAAATCAAATTCACAATGTCAGTACTCAAATCGACAAACAAAGTAAATACATAAATATGGATATCAATCATTATCAGGCCACCAAGTTAAATATCACACTTTTTAGTGAATTTCAAATATTTAGAAAACTTTTATGCAGTCATTTCTCACAAAAACAAAACCCAAGAAATTGAAGAAAAAAAAAATCAAAGTCGGAGGGCCATGGAGAATCATCATCAGTCACCCTTTCTTTCTCCCAAAGCCAAATAGAAGAAACACACAATGCCCACTAGATTTTAAAGCTCAAATCACAAATCATTGAAAAAGTGATTTGGGTTTTTTTTGCTAAATAGTAGCAACAACAAATTACTAACCCTTGTTCCCAATGATGCAAAGAAGAGATGAAGCAGCGACGAGAAGAAACATAGATCAAAATAGGGCGATGGAGCAGCGACGAGAGACAAGGGTTACCTGTCAGAGAAGCGATGGACCAACAATGCAGAGAAGAGATGGAGATGGAGATGCAGAGAAGAGATGGAGAGCCAAATGCAGAGCAACGCTAGGGAGAGCAACAAGGCTATTTGGGTAAAACTCGTGATTGATTGATTCAATTCATTAATTTTTAAAATAATCGGTCGAGATGCATTCAACCCAATTCGGATCTCAAATTTTGTAATAAAAAGAGATGAAGCAATTTGAATCGCTCGGATCTGAGCCATTCAGACCGTTTCAGAGCAAAACAAACAGGCCCTAAGGAGCAACAAGAAAACCCCAGGGTAGAGATGATGTTTTGAGAGGTGTTGGGATCCGTATTAGCCAAGAAATATTGACTTTTCTGAACATTAGGAATCAGGCCAGAGTAGAAGGAAAAGGAATGAAATGAGTTGATGATATTAACAGACACTAAGCTACCATGACAGAAAATTAGAATATCGTCAGCAAAAAATAAGTGAGTAATATTACTCTCTTTAGTTCTCCAATGGAACTAAAAGCCTTGGTATATATATAGTACCTATGGTTGTAAACGAGCTAAATATTTTGGGCTCGATTCGAATTCGATTCAAAAAAATACAAGCGAGACTCGGATTTGTTAATAATATGATCCAAATCTGAGCATAAAAATAGTTTGAATAAAAATATGAGTAGAATCTGATCAAAGTTATACTCGACTCATTTAAGATTCAAACTACTCAAATTCTCAATTGTGATTCGATACATACTCGATTGATACATATTTGATTAGATACTCGATGCATTCTCTTATACTCCCTCCGTCCCAGGATAAAAGTCCTGGTGGACTTTTTACGTATATTAAGAAGAGGAATAAAATGACAAAATTGCCCATAATAATGTCATTAAATATGGAGAGAGAATTAAAATAAGAAAACTATGAGATAATTAATGATATGGGCATAATAGGAAAAAAATGTGTAAAAGTTTGGTTATTAAAGGAAAGTGTACATTTAACATGGGACTACCCAAAATAGTAATAAAGACTTTTATCTTGAGACGGAGGGAGTAATATATACAAAATTTAATCAAATTAGATTAATTAATTATTATTATTTCGTTTTATTTTTATTTTTAACTGTGATTTTATATTTGTAAAGTGTAATAGTAAATATATTTTTTCATTTCTAAGTAAAATAATAAATTTAATTTATAATTATATTTATTATAAAGTTAGTTATTATGTGGAGACTCGAATTCGAGCTAGCGAGTAGTTTGAATATAATTCGATCCGAGTCGGATCGAATTCGAGTAAAAAATATTCGAGTCGAGTCGAATTCGAGTAGAATTTTTTAAATACAATTCAAATTCGAGTCGATTGAATTCAAGTATGAATTTAACGTTTCGAATCGAATTCGAATAACTCTTTGTTTGCTTTGGTTCAATTCATTTACACCCTTAATAGTACCCCAATTGAGCTTCATGGACAAAACCTCCATAAACAAGACAAACAAATAGGGAGATAATGGATCACCTTACCTTAAACCTCTAGAGCCACCAAAATACCAAGCAAGAGAACCATTAATCTTTATAGAAAACATGGCATTGGTGACACATGCATGGATCCACTCAATGAAAAGAGAAGGAAATTAGAATAGCCTCAGAATATCAAAAAGGAAATTCCAGTAAATAGTGTCAAAGGCATTCCTTAAATAAATCTTGAGAGCACATCTAGGCCCAAATTTCCTATGATAGTTTCTAAAAAGCTCGTGCCAACAGAATGTTCTGACTAATGTTTCGCCCGATAACAAAAGCAGACTGTGCTTGATCAAGGTAGTACACATTTGAGTCTATTTGAGAGAATTTTCGAAATGCATTTATAAATATTGTTACAACAGAAAATAGGCCTGAAATCAGTCATGTCTAAAATCAATCATATATTGCGTAAACATTACACACAAAAGAGAAATATATATTTAAGTATATGAGAAGAACGAGTAATAATCAAACAAAATATACTATTTTCACTATTTAAGATTTTATTTTATTTGCCAATGTATGTCGTTCATCTTAAAAACCATGCACATGCAAAGGAGAATATTTTGGAAATTTTTGAAAATTCATCTCATCACAACGTTCCATTATTTGTATTTATTTTTTAGACACTTAAAATTATTGATACAAAAATAGACATCTAAGTTTTGTCCATCTAGGTCACAAATCTTAAGAGAGTGTACTTAGATTTTATAATTGAGTAAATTAATATAGAGAATAAATAAGATCTCTAAAGGGGGTTGGAGAGAAGTCATATACATATTAGCCTAGAGAATAAGTTGTTTTGAAGAGTGAATAGTGTTGTATTGTATTTTCTCCATATAAATGAATGTCTTACATTTCAAATAAAAATTACTGATCTTCATTTCATTTTAAAGTTGCTCTCATTAATATTCAAGAGAATTAATTATATATAATATATTCATGGTATATAAATATGCATTATTATTATGTAATTTATAATTTAAAAATATAAGTTAATGACTAAATTATTATGGACATGACTAATTAAATTAATTTATCTCCTATTGAATTGTTATATATTTGTATTGATGTATTGAATGATTAATTTATTGTGCACCTAAATAATACTATATTACATTCGCCTGAAATCTAAAACTAGAGAACTTATAAATCTTGGTTTCGTATTACGATCCATATTTTTCGATATTAAAATCATTGTTATATATTACACTCTTTGAAAAATTAGATATATATTTTGACTTTCTATACTATATAAAAAGAATTTTTTTAAAATTGTTGTGATTTCTTTTAACTTTTAAAATAATAATATATGTTAATTAATAGTATTTATTATTTAGTTAAGAAAAGTTTAATTGTCTGTCCTGTTAGGAATCTATTGACAGAATAGTAGATTGTTTAATTAAAGGAGAGTTTAATTAAATCCTTGATTAGATTATATATATATATATATATATATTGTCCGTTTCTCCAGCGAACCATAGGGACCGAACTAAAAATAAACTGGCTATAGCGACGGTTTTATCCGTCGCTATAGTATAGAAAGCTAATTTTTTATGCTATAGTGACGGATAAGACCGTCGCTATAGCCGGTTCATTTTTAGTTTGCTCCCTATAGTTCGTTGGAGAGTCATCCTATATATATATGATTTGGTGATGAAGCATACATGGGACTTAATATTGAAGCTTATAAATTATATTTGTATAAATAAGTTTTGTACAGTCCTTAACCAAGATATCTATGTACAAGGACTTAGAATAGTTTGATCAAACTTGTTAGGTTGATCCTTATCCTGTCTGCATATGTAATAGATATGATCACTGTAAAGAGTCTACTGATCTGCATGAAAGAAGTATTGATTGTAGAGTAAATCTACACGTGCTTAATGTATATTTGTACAAGTAAATTTTGTAAAGTCCTTCAAAAGAATTGATGTACAAGGACTTAGATTAGAAAGATCAAATAATATTCGATTGATCTTATGAAAGTTGATCTAATGTATAGATGATAGGAATTCATGATCATAAAGTCACTCTGCCAATTCACAATGTGAAGATATATACTTTGTAGAGTTAACCATGGTTGCATGCACAACATTAGAAGTTTGCATAATTCACTCTATCTCTCAGACAGAGAATCAGTTCGTGAAGGAAGTATATGATCTCAAAGTTGCAAGGTTAACACAGAACTGCACAAGGAGTCGAAGAAGCTGTTATTAAACATCGTCTGGCAAAAACAGATCAATCTGCTAAATGAATCAATGGATAGAAGAGTAAAGATTACTCAATAAAGAGTGGATGTGGAATACTCCAAGAGGACACTAAATGAAAGCAATATCTGAAGATTACTTTAAAAGAGTTCACTAAGGTCAATATCGTAAAGTCAGCTTCAGAACAATTAAGCAAAATGTGAAGTGCTGATTACACGAATTAAAGAAGATCACTAAGCTCAGTTTGTGCCATGGATATAATAAAATAAAGATTACTAAAAAGGGGTATATGGCAAGAGAATATACTCTGATGATATCTAAGTATATCTCTCATAAGAAGAGATCTCCAGAAAAAATCTAAAGGTCAACTGTAAGGATATTTTACCTGATCACGAAACTCAGAACTGATCGTAAAGAAATTTGAACTTCGTATATAAGCAGTCTGTTCTTGAGAACAAAGAAGAAAAGCTTACTAAGGAAGATGTTATCGACTTTACAAGATAACTAAAGTATCAAGAATACGAAGAAGAATCTGCTAAGCAAGTTCAAGTATTATGAAGTCATTAGAAAAGAAGAAAAGGTGTTGGTAATAGTGAGGATACAGAACATATATAAGACTACGATATCCATCATTATACGATCATTAATAAATAGAATACAAGAACATAAAAGGTCAGACCAGTCGTAAGGCTTAATATTTATGGGCAAGGAAATCGTACCTTGCTATAGGGTTAGGGTTTCGTGTTGGCTGAGGAGGAGAGAAATCCACGAAAAGTACAAAATTGATTGATTGATTGAAGAGGGAAGAAGAACAGGTGAGCGATTACTCCAACGACACGTGGCAAAACTCTTAGAATCCAAGAACCTTGGTAGGATAGCAAGGATTCAAAGAGCCTTCTTGAGTCTTCGGGTTGAGAGAGAATCTCTGAATCTCATTGTCTTCCAAAAGGTCCAAGAGTCAAAAGTGAGGTCTCCTTTCCAATGGAGTGGAAGGGGTATTTATAGGATTTTTTGGAGAGTGGTCATGTGATAGGCCCATGCCCTCGGGGAAATTCCAAATTTACCCTTAGTCATCAGAGTAATGCCCATATCGTTCTGCCCTTCTAGCCACCAATCTAATCCCTCAATCAATTACCAAAATGAGTTGCCTCCACGTGTCTTCTACCTCAGGACACGTGGAAGATTCTCTCGGGTCCAGCCCTCTTTTTTTAGCTTTTCTGTCTTCATTTAATTAGGTCATGTTAATCCTAATTTATACATTTAATGAGGTCGTGGAACCCTAATTGTGCATTTAATTCAATTAGGGCATGTGAATCCTAATTTGTACTTGGGCCAACAATATTAGAACTCTTGCAACAACAGATTGTAGAGTTCATGTCAGGTCCGATAATAAGACTGACAAATTGGAACGTTACAAGAAGATGATCTCAAGACTTCAGAAGACATGTTCTTGGAAGAAAACAAATGTATATCTACCGGCTAGTTGGTCGAAAACAAGTTGTCTGAGAAACTAGAAAACATACTGACTGATGTGACAAGTCTGAAGTTAGAGAGTACATTGACACAGAGCCTCAGAAAGTTAACATCAAAGATATCAAAGTATCTATGCATTAAATGCTCCAACAGACACTTCTCAACGGGAAGATTTCAGAGAACTAAAAAAGACCACATCATTCAAAAAAAGACAAGGATGATGAGCTCTGAACATCAATATACAAGATGAATCATCATCTGAGATGAACATCGAATTGAACAAGAAAGAACGTATAGTAAGGACAACTTTATGAGCAAAGAAGGGTTCATAGCTGCCAAGCTAAAATAAGAAAGAGATTAACGAGACAATCTTGGAAGCACCTCATCAACTAACAAGAGGTTGATGATTATATGTCAAGGTCAGAACCGCAGAGCCAAAGACTAGAAGTGCTAGGAAGCTCCAAAGAAAAAGAGCCAGAGCCGCAAAGCCAAGGAAGTGGAGGACATGACTGATCTGAAGATTCAATTATGAAGAAGCCATGCAGTTAAAGTTGATGACATAATAGTGGCTGATCAGTAAGCTAATCTCAAAAGCTTCACTATACGATTCATCAAGAACACTCAGAATCAACATGTCAAAGATGTGGAACACAAGTCTACGATTCTGGGATTGTTCAGAGCTGCTAAGTACACAAGATGAAGTGCTTAAGTGAATAACTTAACAACACATCAACATTGATCATGAAAATCTGCTGACAATCAGAAGAAATCAAGATTCAATAACAGAGTTCAGTAAGCATTAAGAAGAATCAACAATGCTGCTAAGTACCTGTGGGCAAGGAAATTGCGCCTTCCTTGTTTAGGGTTTTGTGTTGGCTGAGGAGGAGAGAAATCCACGAAGAATATGGAATTGATTGATTGATTATAGATGGGATAACGACATGTGGGCGCTTACTCCAACGACGCGTGGCAGAACCCCTAGAATCCGAAAACCGTGTTAGGGTTATTGGGATTCCAAGAGCCTTCTTCAGTTCTTCGAGTTGAGAGAGTTCGAATCTTGTTAGTGCTTTTAGGTGGAATATCCAAGCCTTAAGCTACCAAAAGAGTCCTCCTCCTTCCTAGAATGGAAGGGGTACTTATAGAGTTCCCTGGACTTAAGTCATCACATGCTAGGCACATGTTCTCTATGAAATTCCAGAAATACCCTTCAGTCATTAAAGTAATGCCCATATTGCACTGTCCTTCTAGCCACCAATCCAATCCCTCAATCAATTTCTGAAATGAGCCACCTCCACGAGTCTTCCGTCTCGGGACCCGTGGAGGCTTCTCCCGGTCTAGCATATTTATTTTTGACTTCTCTGTCTTCATTCAATTTGGTTATGCGAACCCTAATCTGCGCATTTAATGAGGTCGTGGATCCCTAATTGTGCATCTAATTTAATTAGCTCATGTGAACCCTAATTTTGAACCTGGACCCACATTTGCCCCCAAATAAATATGGGCAAGGAAATCGCGCCTTGTTTGTTTAGGGTTTCGTGTTGGCTGAGGAGGAGAGAAATCCACGAAGAATACGGAATTGATTGATTGATTGTAGAGGGGAGAACGACAGGTAGGCGCTTACTCCAACGACGCGTGGCAGAACCCCTAGAATCCGGAAACCGTGTTAGGGTTATTGGGATTCCAAAATCCTTCTTCAGTTCTTTGAGTTGAGAGAGTGTTCGAATCTTGTTAGTGCTTTTAGGTGGAATATACAAGCCTTAAGCTACCAAAAGAGTCCTCCTCCTTCCTAGAATGGAAGGGGTATTTATAGAGTTCCCTGGACTTAAGTCATCACATGCTAGGCACATGTTCTCAATAAAATTCCAGAAATACCCTTCAGTCATTAAACTAATGCCCATATTGCTTTGTCCTTCTAGCCACCAATCCAATCCCTCAATCAATTCCCAAAATGAGCCGCCTCCACGAGTCTTCCGCCTCGGGACCCGTGGAGGCTTCTCCCGGTCTAGCACATTTATTTCTGACTTCTCTGTCTTCATTCAATTAGGTTATGTGAACCCTAATTTGCGCATTTAATGAGGTCATGGAACCCTAATTGTGC
This sequence comes from Panax ginseng, assembly GCA_020205605.1. Classification (NCBI taxonomy): domain Eukaryota; kingdom Viridiplantae; phylum Streptophyta; class Magnoliopsida; order Apiales; family Araliaceae; genus Panax; species Panax ginseng. The sequence goes on from CM035145.1 coordinate 26,189,657, forward strand.
ATTTAATTTAATTAGGTCATGTGAACCCTAATTTTGCACCTGGGCCCACATTTGCCCCCTGCGCGAGAGTTGCATTTCCAAATAGACGATCATGCAAGAGTACTTCAAGCTTCTGAACGATTTTACGGGACCTCACTTTACGGATCTTGAATACAATGGTCCTAGTAGAGGGAACCCTTAAGGAGCTAAACCCATGGATTTGTTCCTTAATTTTTCCTGAAAATTGAAAACAAGAAAAATCCTCAAATATCACCAAATAAAATAAATTTTTTTTGGTACACAAAATCTTTCCTTTTCATCAAATCAAATAAAATCATAATTTAATCGAGTCATAATTTTTTTTGGAAATAAAATCAAATCTTAATTTTATTTTGGAAATAAAATCAAATATTTCTTTATTTTGAAAATAAAATCAAATATTTCTTTATTTTGATATATATATATATAAGCTATTTTCGAAAAATACCCTTTATTGGGAATAACATCAACTTAAATTTTATTATTTTTGAAAAAATAAACTTTTTTACTTATCTTTATTTTGGAAAAGTAAGAAGTCTACATTCGTAATCCATTGTCGCATGCTTTCTGACTGAGTGGGTGCTACTTGCGTGCATATTTCTTAGTATTGTCTCATAATCGCTAGGAGCCAACGAACACACGTGTGTTCATCACCATTGCATCCACATTAGCAACTCTCACCATCAAGGACATCCTTGGGCTATCCAACACCAGGTAATTGTAAACCATTAGGGGTGCAACCTTTATTGGAGTCTTCGTTAGCCAATTTCTCATAATTGTTTCCTCTATATATATATATTTTTTTTTCAGAGAATTGTAGACTTTCTTCTGTTTTTCGAGCCCCATCACCAAATCTTGGTTTTTTTCCTCGGAATTCCTCAGAAAAAAGCTATAATTTTCGCGGTGAAGGAGCATTCGTCCCAAACAGTGGATTAGGAGAGCAACAGGACCTCAAAGGTATGCGTGAGAACAAACCCCTAGGTGGTGGCCGAATCCTATAGGGGGCGAACCCTATAGAGCGTCGAACCTAAGCACTTTTTTTTTTGAAGGAGACAGCCCCTAGGTGGTGGTAGAGAACCTATAGAAATTTGAACCCTAGATTTTTTTTTTTTTGAAGGAGACAGCCCGCCCCTAGGTGGTGGCCGAACCCTACAGGAGCCGAACCCTATAGGGCGCCGAACCCTAGGGGGGCCGAACCTTATCATTTGTGTTTTTTTTTATGAAGGGAATAGCCCATAGGTAGTGGCCGAACCCTATAGGAGCCGAACCCTAGAGGCCTAACCTTAGATTTTTTTTTTTTTTTGAATCTCTCCAAACTTTCTTTTGTCTTCCGAGCCCCAATACCTTGAGTACATCTTGGTTTTTTTTCCTCGGATAATAAAGAAAGATTTAACATTTTTTCTTGATGAAAACACGAAAGGAGAAAAAAAACTGATATGCTTGCATGCGACGAAACCACTCCAACCCTATGGGGCCGAACCCTAGGGGGGCGCACTCTAGGCAGAAATTCATGTTTTGGGAGAAAAAAATGAAGTTCGGGACGACGAGCCTCTACTATTAGGAGCGTCATTTGGAGTTTTGGGGCCTATAATATATCAAAACGACCGTATCGACGAGCCCTTTAAAAGTCATCGCTTTGCCCTGACATATGCCATTATAAGTCCAAAAAAGGCTCCGAAAGATGGATTTTGGCCTTCCGAAGTTTTTTTGAAAATTTTTGGGAATTTTTCTTGCATAAATGTACTCCCTCAATCTTTCTGACATTGTTTCTTCTTCTTTTCAGGTGTTTTGAAGCTTAACTCTCGGACGTTCGTTCCTTTTTGCCATGGTGAGTACTTCATGCTCGTATACTTTACTTGACATTCTTGATATGCTTTCTCTAGAATTGTTATGATGATCTCCCCTTTGTATGTAGGCCCTTTCTCCTGAATGCTCTATAGAACTAAGGACTACCAAGGAGTCCCCATTCATCATTGATTGGGGAAGAGCTCCCTTCTTTGGTCCTTCTGACCTCTTTTGGGATAGAGTTAGAGATTATGACCGTATAACTTTTCCTCCACCAGAGAAAGAAGGCTTGTTTCTGTATGCCCCAGCTTCTGGAGGTTGGGATGACTTCCCTCATGCCGATTGCATTCCCCGCCTATACATAGAGAAGCAAGAGTACCCCTTCAGTCTCCTTCGCTTCCTATCAGATTCATTTGGTCGCATTCAAGGATAGCAGGATTGGACCAATGAGATCCTTGACAACGCTGAATACGTGGAAATACTCAAGAATGCGAGTATCTTTCGTTGTGTTCAACTGTGTAGAGACCTACGGATTCACCAGGACCATAACGCACTTACTGTGTTGATCTCACGATGGTGTTCCTCTACTTGCACATTAAATCACTTTGCACTGGGGAATTCACCCCTACTCTAGAGGATTTTTATGCCCTCTATCAGTAAGTTTTCTTCTTTTATTCCTTTCATTCATTCTCATGTTTTTGAAATATGTATATTTATCCTGAATTACATCTTGTAGCCTTCCTATTGTTGCTTCAAACTCCTGTGGTCCTTCTAGCATGTCCACTAGGGATGACGACTGTGTTGCCTACTTGACGGAGGCCTTCAAGCAATCTTACCACTTCATCTCCCGCTTCAAGGGCAATACGCTCCTTCTGGACATCGAGAGCTCAAGTCGGCAAAAGAATTCTTGGTTATCCTGGGTGCGTTATTTCTTCCGTGATTACAAGACCAACCAGTGGAACAGCTTTGTTCACGACAAGTTTGTTCTTTTCTTCCGTGAAGAAACTTGTCCCTTTCCTCTGGCGGCTTATCTGGTTATGTGGCTGTCCCGTTTCATCTTCCTTGGGTCTCCCATAGACGATCCTTCTGCCCGTATGTTCAGTTTAGCAGCGTTGTTATCCCGAGGCTCGGAGATTCCCCTTGCTTCTTTCTTCCTAGGGACCTTATATCGTCGCCTAGACAAAACAACCCTTGCCATGAAAGAATCCGTTAGGAGGTAATCACTTTCACATTTTATATTTAATTGTCGTTCAAACTGTGTTTTTTTTTCCTTTAACCTTTTCTATAATATATATATATTTTTTATTTACTCAGGTATGATGTCAATTGCTTCATTCCATGCTCCTTCAAATCTTTCTTTTCGAGCGCTTTCCGGGCTATTCCAATCTTGAGCATCTTTCTATGAAGAAGAAGAAGTCTCATTCTCTCCCACCACGCAACATCATTCCTCGCATGTTACGTTGGATTGATCACTGCTCTAGTCTTGACAGTACGGATTTGCGACATTTCCTTGATGATTATTCATGCTTCACTGCACGTCCCTATACCATTGTTTCATGGGGTTGAGGTCATCTACCTCACTTCTACAAGCACAAATTTCGTACCTTCTCCAACCTCAACAAAAATAGCTTGAGTGGCTCCTCACTGTCTTGGTTCATTTTCCTTCGGTCTACAGAACTTCCCTATTTTCTTGAGAATAATAGTTTTGGCACTGTACTGTATTCTCCTCACAGGGTCATGAGACAATTCGGATATGACCAGGAACGCCCTTTCAGTCACACCTGCCGGGTGAATTATGAGGATGCTCTTCTCAATTCCGTCTCTACCTCCTCTTCTTTTACATGGGCATTTTCGAGGCTATCAAGTGATCCCTATAGATCCCTTCCTTTTGTCATACCAGATGACTCCCGGAGCGGGCGATATACTACTGGAGAACGTAATTACTGGCAAGTCAATCTTAAATGATGGGAGGATGATACCTTGATTTGTTCATTGCCGCCTCTATTCCCAACGTCTTCAATGGGGTTGGGTTGCTTTATGCTCTCCTAAGCCCAATGTTCGCCAAAGACTTTGGCGGTCCAAGCCGGTTGGTGGCGTGACATTTTGATGCCTAAGTCGTCTCCCCCTCAGCAGATCATTCCATCACAGGTTCTCACTACTTCCAGGAGTCTTCCACCATGGGCTCCGTTTTGGGTGTCCTCTCTAGCTCCTCCCCAGGGATCCTCTGATGCCGAGGAGATGAGAGTTACTCGTTCTAAAACGAGAGCAGCTACTACTACTGATTCTGAGATAGCTCCTCCTATTGCTTCTGCCGTGGTTCCAATCAGTCGTCCTCCTATCAGGCTTATCATAAAGCCATTAGCAAAACGCTCCTTTGATAATGTTGATCCTAGTATCCCGGCAGCCGAGGATCCGATCAAGAAGCGCCGTAGAAATTTGGTAATTTGTCGTACTATTCTTATTTTTCTTTCATCCCTTGTATTATTGCTTTTACATATCATTGAGTAATTATTTCCTTTATTTTTTTTATTTTAGGTTACCGTGGTCAATGAAGATGATGATGATGATGTTCCTCTTGGGTTAATGTATAGTACTACAAATGAGGCTTCCGCGGCGGCTTCCACTAGTCGTGAGCCCGTCCAACCTATCCTTGTTGATATTGAGTCATCTACTCCTTGCGACGATTGTGTTAGTCTGGATGCTAAGGATACTTTGTCTGATGTGAGCTCGAGTCTTGCTGTGGGTGATACGGAAATTTCTTCAAACCTTCCTATGCCTGCTCCTCATGATGAGTCTGAAGATGTTGATGAGACTCTTACTTCCCCAAGGGAGAATCATTCTGAAACTATTGGTGATGTTCATCCTCCCCGAAAGGATTCTACCGAGTTGGTGATTGCTCGGGAGGGCATTGTTGATAGTACTTTGGGTGGGTTGGATGACATTCCCCTTTCTGTGGCATCTCCTGACTCCTTTTCCATTGACTATATTGTGAGTATCCTTCTTTAATCCACAAATGATTTGTCTTGAATTTCCTTTCCTCTTTTTCTTTATAATATATTGTGCTTTGACATCTTATTTTCAGAGCGAGGGGATGAAAGATTTGCCTTTGCCCGTTGAGGCACTCGCGTTATTTGTTGTTCTCCATCTGGATGTTTCCCACTCGCCATATAGTGGCCTTGGTTATCCTCCAGGTGACCAAGGCTTCAAGGAATCCTTAGCCGTACAACATCTTTCTGCTCCTCCATCCCTGGTCTCGACAGATTCTATGGTGGCCTCTAAAGTAGCTCCTGCCAGAGCTTCCTTCAATCCAAGTGGGGATCTTGTTTCTTGGAGGGGTTTTCAGATATCGTCTTCTAGTCAGGAAAGTCTGGAGCGTCTCCTAGCTCGGTTCCCGTAGATCCTTGACCGGTTGATTATTAAGACAACTTCCACCCAAACTCTCTTCCTAGACCAGCTCGCAGGCCTTGTTCTTGGGTTGCATACTCTTTCTTTATATTCCTTGCGAGTTGAGGACTTGAAGAAGTTTAGCGATGATGTAGAAGACCTTGCAGCCGTAGGTGTTGACATGTCTCCTTTTCGTGATAGGTTGGATTTTCTCAAGTCGAGTTTTAATCTTGTTTCACTATGTTCGGAGGTTGCTGTACGTAAGTGTGAAGATGAATCCTTTTCAGTGCAGCTTTCTGAGCTTGATGAAGCCGCAAACAAATTGAAGATCCAGTCTCAAGATTTAGAGGGCCAGCGCTAGAGGTAAAACTTCAGGAGGTAGAGTGTCACCGCCGGGACTTAGAGTCGACTACTCAACAGGTTAGGGAGCTGAAAGCTACAAATCTTAAGATTCGAGATGCTGTCGTTGCTGACTTGGAAGCTTTAGTTGTGCCTCCTCTTCATTTTGATATGTCTTGGCCTTTAGATCATAACTTATTGTAGTAGTTTTTTTTTTCGATTTCCTATTTCAGAAATTCATTTACACATATTTCATTTATCAGAACGTGGTTTCTTTAACCTTGTTATTTGCCTTTAATTTGAGTGATTCCTTAAAACTCAATATTTATCATTGAATCTCAAGTTATTCAAATTAATATTCCAAGACAACAATAGGTATTATAAGAAAACATGAATTTTGTCAAAAATATATATATATATTTTTCACAAACCAACACTTGAATTTATACTTTTTTTAAGAAAAATAAAACATTCAAGTATAAGTGAAAGTTTGTCAATTTATTGATAAAAAATTGCTTTTAACGAAAAGCATAACGTTTCACATAGTAAATCTTGCTTTTATCGAAGAAAGCATAACGTTTTCCACTTTTAGAGATAAAGTGTAACTTTCTTGCTTTTGTCGAATAAAGCATAACGTTCTCCACTTTTAAAGTTAAAGTGTAACTTTCGGGTTTGAGGGCTTATACTCAGGTGCCTCAGTCACTTTTGAAGTTGAAAGTGTAACCGAGGGTCATTAGTCGTGTACCTCGATCACTTTTGAAGTTAAAAGTGTAACGAGAAACGTGTGATTCAGTGCCTCGATTACTTTTGAAGTTGAAAGTATAACTTTTGTGATGCTCTTCTCATGTGTAATATTTCTTTACTCATTTCAAGTTTAATGGGCCTGAGATAGCATCTGATCCCACACGAGATATCTTGCAATACCCGCTTTCGGAGATCTCTCGTACCCTATACGGGCCTTCCCATTTTGGGTATAATTTGGTGGTCGGGGTCCCCCTCATAACTTGAGTTTCCGTTTTGAGCACCAGGTCTCCTACCAGAATTTGTCGTGGTACCACTGCGATATTGTATTGTCGTCGCAGTCTTTTCTAGTACCGTTCAAGCTTTTCTTTTGCCTTGTCTCGGAAGTCGGCTAAGGCCTCTAGGGCGGCTGGTCGGCTTTCTTCCTCGACTAAGCTTCGAAGTCTTATTCGAGCTGAAGGTATTTCTATTTCGGCGGGAAAGAAAGCTTCTTCACCATAAACCAAGGCGTATGGGTTTTCGCCTGTAGGCTTTCTTTTTGAAGTTCGATATGCCCATAACGCTATTGGTAGTTGTTCTGCCCATTTCTTCGGATGATCGTCTAGGGTTTTTGATAAGATTTTTATCAAAGTTTTGTTTGTAGCCTCTGCTTGTCCGTTGCCTTTCGGGTAGTAGGGTGATGATTTGTAATGTTTCCCTGTATCTTTCCATCAGATTTTTGATGTCTCTATTGATGAAAGGAGTTCCATTATCCGATAAAATGACCTTCGAAATCCCGAAACGGCAAATGATGTGTTCCTTGATAAAATTTGCCCTCCGTTGGTCCGTGGCCTTCTTCAAGGGTACGGCTTCCACCCACCTTTGTGTACATCTCGGTGGCAGTTAAAATCTATATGTTGCCCTTAGAATTAGGGTGAACAGGACCTATAAGATCCATTCCCCATGTATGAAAGGGCCATGGTGTTGCTAAGGTGCACAAATCCACGGTGAGATCATGTATCAAGTTTCCATGTATTTGACAAATGTGGCACTTTTTGACAAATTCTATACAATCTCCTTCCATCTTTGGCCAATAGTAACCATAATCGATAAGTTATTTGTACAACTTGGCTCCCCCTTGATGTTCATCCTTGTGCATTTGATAAACCAAATCTTTTGCCTCGCCTAGTTCTAGACATCGTAGGGGCTTGCCATTGAAACCTCTTCTGAACAATTCTCCATTTTGTAAGAAGAATCATTGCGACTTCCTCTTTATTATAATTGCATCCTTCTTTTCGGTCGGAAGAGTCCCGCTTTGTAAGAAGTCCACATAAGGAATTCGCCAATCCGCTATGTCATCAATGAAAGCGCATTCATCCTCCCCAGGGTATTCTTGGCATGAAACACAGTGGCGTTGTAGGGCATCTGCTTCCTTCTTCATTTTAGGCCAATAATACCCTTGGCGTTGCAACCTACGATACAGACCTATGTCTGCAAACCCGCAGTTCTCTTCATGCACCTAATGCAAGACTTTACTTGCTTCTTGCCTCCCCAAGCATCGTGTCAATACACCATCTGCTTCTTTATGATACAAGACACCTTTGATGATGTTGTACTTCTGTAGCTCCACGATTGGTATTGTTTCTTCCTTTGTTTGCAATTAATGGGAGATGTCATATCTCCAATTGTAAGACCCCAACTTATTATAAATAAAATTGAATTTTCCTTTATTCATTATTCTAAATTAATAAGGGTTAATTTGATATAATTCTTTGGTTATAGGTGAAATGTGAAAAGTTTACAAAATAAGCAAGTGGTTATAAAATATTCATTATTGTCGGGGAATATTCGTTTGGTCGTGGAATATTCTTTTTGTTCGGGAATCTAAAATGCAATGGCCATGATCATTGGTGGGCCCCATAACGGAAAAGCGGTTGGATGAAAGAAAGCGACAAAGATTGAGTTTTATAAATAACGACATAAATTATTGTTACCGCTAACTTTGTTGGGTTACTTGGTGGTTAAAATACTGATGTCTGGCGTGGTTGCACAAAGAAGACACACGGTATTTGCTGATATTTTTGAATTATTGATCCTTACGTGAAGGCCTTTACTCAATAATTATTACGGTGAATTCTTATTCAATATTATATTTTATTGATTCAATAATTCTTTGCGTTGATATTTTGTATTCTTTGTTGTTTCAATAATTGTCATTACACAAGTATTTTCCATTATCAAATCAATAATTCATATTATTTGAATAATATTATCGAGATAACATTATTGGCAATGTCTAGAAAGTTACATCTAAGGAGAGGTTTGGTCACCTAATTGCGCCATGTAAGGAGAAATCCTTATTAAAGCCCTCTTTCCTGTGAACGGCACGGTTGTCGATCTTGTGATTCGTAATATTATTTTAAATAATTAATTATTGATTATTATGATAAAGAAAATATTTATTTTATGTGGATATAGATGGAGAAAATTTTTAATGTGAAAATTGTTGAAAATTAATATTTTATCTTTTTTACGATAAAATAATTCATTTAAATATATTATTTTAATAATATATTAACGGTGATATTTTTATAATGAATGTGGGATATATGAGTATATGAGGAGGTAGAGTATTTTGTGGCATTAAATGTTTAACATATGTTTTTGTGTGTCGGTGGACACAATTCTTAATAGAAAATTGATTATAGTATAAAATCGCTTTCGTTTGTGGATTTTTGGTCAATTTACATTTGGAATTTGGAAAAATTTTCTTACGTAAAGTTGTAGAGAATGGAATTTCCATGAAAATTGAGCCATTTTGAATTTTTCTCGATAACAGAGCTATTTTCACTTAATTATTGAAGTTTAGGAAGATAAAATAATTTTTATTAAATTAATGGGTGGGACCCACTTTTTGGTAGGTGTTGAATGCACATGGAAATTTCTTTGAAAATTTTCGAAATCGGTGGCTAGCTTGTTGCGTAGAATTAAGAATAAGAATAATAATAATTTATTAATTTAGACTCCTTTTTGGCGTTCTAGCATTTTCCTATAAATAGAGGCTAAGTTAGAATTGAAAATCACACCGAAACTAAGTTTTCTCTCTTTTCTCTCTATATTGTCGAGCGTATTCTTGTGAGTATATTTTGAGTGTTGCTATATACGGTGCGGGTTTCACAAGACTATACCGAAATTCGGATCAAGAAATAATGCGGTTATTTTGAGGTAAAGGGTATTATTTTCTTCTTAAATGATATTTTTCTTCAATATCATTATGTAGAAGTATTGGTGAACTTTTTATCAAATTTAGAACTTGTTGTGTGGGGTTCTTATTCACGATATCTGACTTTATTCACACGATACGACCTTTATTCACGAATCTAAGACTATTCAATAGAAAAATAAAAATTTTCTTTTTGTCCAAAATATCTATTCGGATACTAGCTTTGATTGTATCCATGTTTTGATCATTCTTGAATTTTACACCAATATGATTATTTTGAAATATTTTTGGACATGGGTAAAACAAAGTACGAATCCTTAATCCTTAATCCTTGTCATTTTGTTTCTTTGGATTCGTTTCTTTAAAAATGTTTCATCATCCTCGATCCTAAATGGTGATATAAATGAATATCTTTGGCATGTAGTGCAAAGATGAGCGATTAATCGATGAATATCTTTGGCACTGTAGTGCAAAGATGAGCAGTGTTGAGATGAACATGACCCATTTGGTGATACAAATGAATATCTTTGGCACTGTAGTGCAAAGATGATTAAAGATGTATATTGATTGTTATTACGAGGGGATAAACTATTGATGATGGACTTTTAAACCTTAGAAAGCGGTAGAATTCTTTCTCTACGTGACTCTTCTAATGGATTGATGTTTCCGCTGCATTTGTTGATCTAAAACTTGTTGTCTATTGTATTCTATTAGATTTTTCCCTGTTGAAGACTAACGATAATTTGTTGTATATTATCTTAGTCATAATATTCTTTACTGGGCTAGTTGAGCTCACCCTTTTCCTTTTTGTTCTATTTTTCTTCTCAGGAGGTGAGAACATAGCAGGATCGAGTCGGGGTATGGAGTGATGGTTCTAGGAAGATGTTTTAGCTGTCCTCACTATTTCTGTAAAATAGTGTATGAATAATTAATGAGAACTTATTTGGGTGTGTATATTGTCTAGAAGACAATATTTGTATTCAAACTCACAGTTGTATTGTCGTATTCTACACGACATCTGTATTGTCAAAGTTGTAGTTTGCTTTCTTTACCATGTATTTTGGCGACTCAGAATGGGTGTTGTATACCTATTTTGGGGGCATCACACCAATCGTCTATTATGTCTTTGGGGAACAATTCTAGCACTGTGGTTGGGTGGGTTCTCTTCATTACCTTCACATCCAAATCTTTCCCTTGGACATAGACTCGAGATGCTACTGTTGCTAGTGCATCCGATTGTTTATTTTGTCCTCTTGATACATATTCAATCACCACCTTCTTGAAAGTTTCTATCACCTTTTGTGCTACAGTTCTATATGGCGCCAAGATAGGTTCATTCACTCCTAATTGGCCTCTTATCTGCTGCACTATAAGGTTTGAATCTCCCTTTACTTGAAGATATTTGGCTCCCAATTCTTGAGCCGCCAACAATCCTAGTATGAACGCCTCGTATTCTGCTTCATTATTTGTGCAAGGAAAGTCCAATTTGTATGACAATGATATTTCATTTCCTTCTTTGGTGGTCAACACCACTCCTGCTCCGCCTTTACCTTTTGCAGATGATCCATCAAAAGCCAAACTCCACAATTTTGAGTCCTCATCCATCAAGTCGATTGATTCTACTTCTCCACTCAGGAGATCCTCAGAAGGGGGTTCATATTCTCTATTTGGAAATTGAGCTATCAGGTCTGCAAAGGCTTGACATCGGATTGCTTTTGGTGTTACACACTTGATGTCGTATTCTGAAAGGATCATCATCCATCTGGCAGGTCTTCCTACTAATGTTGGCCTAGTCAATAAGTATCTGATCGGATCAGTTTTTGTTGCAATCTTTACTTCGTGCGCTAAAAAATAATGCTGCATTTTCTGCGCAATGAACACCAACGCTAAACAATGCCTCTCCACCTGTGAATACCTGGTTTCTGGTCCTCTGATTATCCGGCTAATGTAATACACAGGTTTCTCTTCTCCATCCACCTCTTGCGTGATCAATCCTCCTATAGACTTCTTGGTAGATGTGATGTACAACTGTAATGGCATTCCTCTTTGTGGCACTACCATCGTTTGTGCTGAAGACAAAATTCTTTTTACCTTCTCGAAGGCCTGTTGTTGGTCTTGCCCCCAGTCCCATTGTGCCTTTCCTTTTAGTAATTTTTCGAAAGGTTCTGTGACTTCGGCTAATGCTGGCATGAATCTTCTCATGTACGAGACCTTCCCTAGAAAGCTCTTCAACTGCTTTTGCGTCTTTGGTGGGGGCATCTCTGTAACTGTTTTTGCCTTGCTTGGGTCTACCTCTAAACCTCTGTTGTGCACCAAGAAGCCCAAGAATTTTCCAGCCGTCATTCCAAAGGTGCACTTCTTCAGATTCATCCTCAACTTGTACCTTCGGCATCGCTCAAACACTTTCCTCAAGTCCTCCACATGAGTTGTCGCCTTTTTGGATTTCACCACTATGTCGTCCACATAGTCCTCCACTATATCATGAATCATGTCATGAAATATGGCGTGCATTGCCCTTTGATAAGTTTCCCCCGCATTCTTCAACCCGAATGGCATTACTATATAGTAGAAATTCCCAAACGGGGTACGAAAGGCTGTCAACTCTGCATCTTCTATGGACATCTTTATTTGATTGTAACCCACAAACCCGTCCATGAATGACATCATCTCATGATTAGCTGTTGCATCTACCAAAGTGTCTATGTTGGGTAATGGATACATGTCCTTCGGGCATGCCTTGTTCAATTCTCTGAAATCCACACATATTCGTAGCTGTCCATTTGATTTCTTTATCGGTACAATGCTGGAAAGCCATGTTGGATGTTGGATCTGCTCGATGAACCCTACTTCCAGCAACTTTTTAACTTCTTCCTTTATTTGGGTTTTGACTTCGGGTGCATAGTTGCGAGGTGCTTGCTTCACTAGCTTCATTTCCGGGCTTATGTTTAGATTGTGCTCCACAAGATCTTTGTCCATTCCCGGCATCTCGTCGTAATTCCAAGAAAAAACGTCCCTATACTCTCGCAATAGTTGTATGAGCTCCTATTTCTAGTTAGCCTCAAGCTCCTTGTTGACATAAGTCGGTCTTGACGTTCCTCCATCTGTGGCCAAATCAACTTCTTCTAATTCATTTTGTTGAGGTTTTGGCCTATCCTCAAAGCATTCTGCAGTTGGTTCAACCTTCTGTTGTACAACTTCTTCTTCATTATTGCTGGAGTGGGGGACACCTCCTGAGCCGTTGGGTTTGCACGCTTCTTTGGGCTCTTTCCACTTGCACTGTCACAATCGAAACACCACCTTTCCGTCGGGTTTAACAACCCTCTCCCATTTTGCCTTTTGGCCATCCTCAGACTGTGTTATCCGGTTGGCATTTATTATATTTCTGGCATCTTCAGGATCTACTGGCCTTTTCTTCTCTTCTCTTCCTTCCTTCTCTAAGTCTACCACTACTGACTTCATATTTTTGGAACATTCTCCATGTTCCGAGGTCTTCTTCTTCACTTTTTCTGCAGGTACAAACTTATCTTCCTGCACTTCCTTCCAGCTTGCTAGTCTTAAGGAATCAGGGCCTCATGATCTGGTTTCTCCCTCTTCAATGACATCATCGAAGAAAGTTGCTTCGGTGATGTGTGCCTCTCTCCGTCCAAAGGGATTCCGAGTTCTTTGGTACCTTCACTTCTTTCCCTTTCGGATAGCTTTTAGGCATTGATGAAAAAGCGAGGGTACCACCCCATAGTCATTTTGCCAAGCCCTTCCCAAAGAAGACATGGTATGTTGCATCCACCCTGCAACATGGAACATTCTGAGCCCTCGAATCTTTCCAACTTGCATGTCTACCTTGATGTGTCCTGTGGTTCTTGTGCTCGTCGGTTGGCGAATCTGTAATGTTTGTTTATTCCTTCACAATCTTCTTCTCAGCGAGGCCTAACCGTTTGAACATGGTGTAGGGCATAATATTTCTGAGATGCTCCATTGTCAATGAATGCTCTCCAGACTTCGATGCCATTGATTCATTCACATCACATCATAATTTGTCACATTGTCTTGGTATCTTATCTCTCTATCAGCTTTAGAGAAAGATATCTTATTTGTTTCTTCCTCCATCGTCTTCACAAATCCTTTGTTTATGGCCATGCAAGTTTCCTGTGTCTCGGCGACCTTAATGATTGCCCTGGTTGCCTCAATCCTTGCTTCCTTGCCAATACTATCTGGTCGAAAAAATTTCTGAACTTGGCCCCATTCATCAACGCCGTCACCTGCAGGCCTGGGTCACACTCCTCCTTTTCTTCCATCATCATCTCTACTTCTGGGATCGTGTTGTGGATAACAGTGTTGTCATGAACACTGTTTTCCTTTCCCAGTTCAATCTCTCCATTTGCCAGCTTCTCATGGAATATCCTACGCAGGCTATAGCAATCCATTGTTGAGTGTCCCGCGTATTGGTGGGAATACACAGAAGTCTGGCCTTCTCTTCATCTCTTCCGTCACTGCAAATCTAGGCCTTGGGGGTTTCACCACCCCATGTTCAATCCATTGCTTGTATAAACCCCTGAATGCTTTCTCACTGCATGTGATAGCCTCCGGGATCGACTTTCTTGCATATTTGTGTCCAGGCCTTCCTTTGCTTCGATCAAAAATTTTCTTATGGTTCTCCCTCTTGCCCCCTTGTGGTTTTGACTGAGAGTCAGCCAAAGCCACAGTTGTTGTCCTCTTGCCCCTCCATGTAACCGTCGCATGGCTAGTGGGCAATGCCATGATTCCTCCCAAGTCTTGTGCAAAAGCTGAGAGGGTCGCGAAAGAATCACAAGCCTTGGTAATGAGGTGGGGCTTGAAGGAATCTAAGGCACCATTGTTGCAAATGCTGACCAGGTTCTTTTCTTCAATCGGCTCTGCACGCTTCTGTGCCTGGGCCTTGAACCTGTCAACGTAATCTGATAACTCCTCATTCGGCTTCTGTTTGAACCGCATGAGTTCTACAATGGTTACCTGTTTCTGCACATAGAAAAATTTCTTAAAAAATTATAATTTTAGGTCATCCCAATCATGGACTGACCCCTTCTCCAAATTGTAGTACCAACTAAAGGCACTATCCGCCAAAGTTTTGTTGAATTCCCGCATCAACAAGTTATGGTTTTTCACTTCATCATATCCCAACCACGGAGACATCGACTCTACGAACCTGGCAATATGTTCCCTCGCGTTTCCTTTCTCCCTGTTGTATTTTGGAAACTGCGGGGGATGCTCAATATACCCTATCGGGTAAGGTTGCCTCCGAATGTGTGCCGGGTAAGGCGGAGTAAAGTCTAACTCCGAGGGTCGGGATGTCTGCTTACGAAGTTGATTGATCACATCGATCATATCATCCTTCGTCACATACTGGCTCGTGGCGTGGACTCTTTGGGGTGTTGTGATATACTGCTATATCGGCGGTGTGTATGGTAGAGAAATTGGTTGATGAACACTTGCATCATGCAAAGTTGCTTTGTCGGTAATTCTTTGGCTCACTATTTGGACATTACACGGAATGGTTGGCATTTCATTTGTGAAATTGATGGGAGAAGCGGTTGGGATGATGTTTATGCGAGGTTGGCTTACTTCCAACCTAAGTTGTGGCACGTCGCCACTGTGTTGGGCCTCCAAGTTGATTATTGGAACCGATTGACTTTCCGTCGATGGAGGTACAATCTGGTTCTCTTTGTTGTTGCTTCCATTGTTGTTGTCTTCCACTCCTACCTGTTCCCTCTGCGAACTTCCTGGGAACATGGCCTTAAAAGTGGGAATCTGCATCAACTGCTGGCGGAAATCCCCCATCTCCTCTTGCTTCCTCTGCATTTCCAGCATCATGGCCATCATCATCCTCGCCTTCTTCTCGTGCTTCCTTGATGCCTTGAGCATTTCGGTTACCTGACAAGATTAAATACGATCTCCACCTGCATCCTCGCCTTGTCTTCCTGCGTTGGTTTGTTGTTGATTGGCCATATGTGGTGATGTTGAACTCCCTTCCGAAGCGTCTTCAATAATTGGTTGGTCAAAATCCAGGTTTGCGCCTTGGAAAACTTGAGTTACTTGTCTTAGAACTGGATCCGGTGATGTAATGCTATTTGTTGGTGAAACAGCTCTTCCTGTAATTCTCCCCCTTCGAGTTGTGGGCATACCCTTCACGAATTCTACACCTCCCCAGCAGAGTCGCCAAATAAATGTGGGCAAGAAAACCGCGCCTTGCTTGTTTAGGGTTTCGTGTTGGCTGAGGATGAGAGAAATCCACGAAGAATACGGAATTGATTGATTGATTGTAGAGGGAGAAGCGACAAGTGGGCTACTCAACGACGACGCGTGCGAGAACCACAGAATTCGGAAACCGTGTTAGGGTTATTGGGATTCCAAGAGCTTTCTTCAGTTCTTCGAGTTGAGAGAATGTTCGAATCTTATTAGTGCTTTTAGGTGGAATATCCAAGCCTTAAGCTACCAAAAGAGTCCTCCTCCTTCCTAGAATGGAAGGGGTATTTATAGAGTTCCCTGGACTTAAGTCATCACATGCTTGAAGCACATGTTCTCAATGAAATTTGAAATACCCTTGATCATTAAAGTAATGTCCATATTGCCTCATCCTTACAGCCACCAATCCAATCTCTCAATGATTTCAAATGAGCTAGCCTCCACGAGTCTTCCGCCTCGGGACCCGTGGAGGCTTCTCCTGGTCTAGCACATTTATTTCTGACTTCTCTGTCTTCATTCAATTAGGTTATGTGAACCCTAATTTGCGCATTTAATAAAGTCGTGGAACCCTAATTATGCATTTTATTTAATTAGGTCATGTGAACCCTAATTTTGCACCTGGGCCCACAGTACCATAAGATGAAGATCATTAAAATCATCATAAAAGCACATCAAACACACTTCTACAACAAGAAGAAGGGTCAGTGGATCCTGGTCTTAAGGACCGAATTGGGGTCAGAGGAATCTGGTCTTTTTGACCGAAGCAGGTTAATGGATCCTTGTCCTAGGGACTAAATATTCAAGTCTGATGGGCTTGAAAAGGTCTTTTTGTGTCCTTGTTGATTTGTTGAGACTAAAATATGCAAGTCTGCTAGACTTGAATAGGTTTTCGTGTCCTTGTCGGTTGATTTGGTAATTCTCAAATAAGTAATTATGAAAGAGTTTTTTAAGATTATTCAACTCCACTTCTAGATCTATATCGTGCTTTAGAAAAATAACATGTACTAATTAAATAAAATAATTGTATTGAATTCAAATTTAATAATTTTACATAATTCAAAATTTAAATTATTATAAGTTGATTTGAAAAATTAAAATATATCTCTAACTTTTTAAATTAAAAGAAAATGTAAATAACAAAATAAAAGGTGAAATCACGCAGAGTAGCTTACAAACATATATTATCCCTTGGTTATATAGTTTCTGTGGATATGTGAATTGTTTTATAACAAAACATTATATATATATATATATATATATATATATATATATATATATGATAGAAAGTTGTTTGATAAAACTATTTTTCTTTAGTTTCATTTAATAGAAGTTTATTTTATTTTAGAACAAAAAAAATAATGAGACTATTCAAATTCTATTTAACTTCTAATTATTACTAATATGTAACTTATATAATTAGTACTAATAAGTATAGTTAAATATATAATTGAATAGTTATAATGTAACTTATATATACGTGTGTTTGTGTATATATAGATATATATATATATACATAAGAGATATGCATATGGTAAAAAGAGAAGTTACATGGAAGATTTGCACGAATGAACTTTTCTTCTATCTTCTCCATTCTTCTTACAAATAAATAACTATTACAAAGTAGTGTTCAATTAGAATTTTCTGTGAATTGCTATCACGGATTATTCACCAAAGCTTGACATATATCCTGGAGGTATATCGTCTGTAACTCTTAGCAAACCGATCGTGGTGGGGGCGATAAAAATTTTAAGGATAGGGATCACCCGTGTCACGTCTTCTACAATAATTTTACTTTCTCTGAAACTACGACTCTAATATATATATATATATATATATATATATATATATATATATATATATATATATATATATATATATATAAATATTTAAATAATAAATTTAAGTTTAATAATTAAAAAATAATCTAAAATACACATGCCATAATATTAAAAATAAATAAATAAACGTAGGTCTCACTTTTCTTTCTTGACAAGGGGATAGTATTGCATGGATCTAACTTCCAAATAAACCTCCAAGCCAACTCCTATTCTCATGCAACCTAACCACCACCTTTATTTTCTGATCTCTTTTCCAACTTCCTTTTCTTTATGTGCACCGCTCCTCAACTTTCATGGAGGAGCGGGTCCCACCTGCCGGAGACAGAAAGGATCACCACCCTCCTCCTCCTCATGAACCACCAATATTCTCCCTCCCTCTCCCACCCGGAATATCCCTATCACCTCCTGATAATTACCCTTCAAGACCATTACCCCCACCACCTGGATCAGAAACATACGTTATCCAAATCCCTAGGGATCAAGTTTACCGCGTTCCGCCACCGGAGAATTCCAAAATTGTCCAAAGCTACCTCCAACAAAACCAAACTAAGAAAGGCCCTAGTTCTTTCTTATGGTTCTTGTTAATGATTGTCATTTTAGGCATTTTTATCGGTGCGTTAGTTGGGATCATTCATTTGATTTACAACCCTAAACTCCCGGAATTCGCCATCACAAACTTCAGCGTCAAGCAGCCGCCACCTCAGAAAATTACGCCCCTTGCAAAACCGGGATATGATATCACATTCAATGTAGAAAACCCTAATGAAAGAATGGATGTTTCTTTCGGAGGAAATGGATATGGATTACTTTCTTTTAATCGTCATAAAGTGGCTGATGGAAAATTTTCATCATTTTCTCAAGAAGCCAAGAAATCCAATAACCTTGATATAACCCTAAAGGGTGCAAATGTTGCATTGCCTAAGGAGATGGAAAAGAGCATGAACAGCACGAAATCGAAAAAAGAGGTGTCTTTAGGGTTCAAAATATTTGTGACTGCAAATATTTCAAGCTGGGCAAAGACAACGAGCAAGGAAATCGCGGTCTCGTGCGATTTTAAGGTAAATACTTTGGCAAAAGGTACGCGGGTGGTTGATCAAGAATGTGTTGCCCAGGTGCAGCAATAAAATGAAATTAAAGATGGAGGATATCACTGTGGTAATTTGTTGTCATGGCCTTGATTATTCTTTTCTTTTCTATAATTATAACAGATTGAAAACTTATGTTATGAATTTGTTTGTCGCAATTTAAATTAGGTTATTATTTTTCATTCTCTTGGAACTGATTTCAATTACATAAAGTTGGAGTGAAATATGTTCTTATATATTATATATATCTTGCTTGCTGGGGTCTGATAGTAATTTTCACTTTGTTTTCATTTTTATTCATATATTTTGGAATCTTGTCTTTTATTTGTGCATGGTTGAGTTCATTCTCTTTCAATTTTATTTTCCTCCATTTTACATGGTTCCTTTCAACAAATTGAATACACTTATGTTTGAACTTCTTGAATTAATTTGGTTTCCTTTAGTTAATTACCTCTCCACATTGCGTGTCAATCCTCGAAAACTTATTTATCTTTAATGATCGCCGCCAGTATTTTTAGCTTTTCTGTTTTCATTTTTGTAATTATATTATGTTTTTAATTATTATCTGAATTTTGCTCAAAGGTGAGTGTATTACATTAACTTCCATTAATATTGCAAAAACTTGAGTATATTTTTGTTATTTTATATCTTGGAATAAGAGAGCTTTCAGAAAATGTAATGTTACACTCACGAAAAAGGATCACCTTGTTGCAAAATAGGTATAACTTTTTTTGCCTGATTAAAAATAACAGAAAACATATTTATAAAATAAAAAGTATGAATAATGTCCAGATTAATGGGCCAAAGATGGCCCACGTTAGAGCTGTATAAAATAAAGTATTAGGCCCAATAGCGTATATTTGTAGATAAATGAGAGAAATTAAGGGGTAATTAGGAGAAATTATTTTCGAACCTGTAACCTTGTTAAAGGAGTGAACCTACTGCTAGGTTATCACCTTTATTTTAGGACTCTTAATTGCAGCTGAATTGTTAGTTTGAAGTTTTTGTTGTGGATTATATTTATATCTTTTGATTTTCTGTACCTTCACTCTGGGATTGTGGTTCTTTCTGGAAACATTGAACTCCCGTATTAATAAAAGAGTAATATTTATTTAATTATTTTAATATTAAGGCTTGCATAGGAAATTCAAATTTTTTTTTAACTATTAAGTTTTAGTCGTGAAAATATTTAGAAAAAAGAAAAAAATAAAGAACAAGTAATGCTATTTTCTTTGAAGTATGGAAGGAGTATTATTGATTCTTTTACTACAAATGGTAAGCTTAAATTAGTCATATATAAGTAGTCTCACTAATTAGTTACTCCCTCCGTCCCTAATTATTTGACGTTTTAGAGTTTTTCAGTTGTCCCTAATTATTTGACGTTTGTTTCAATTTAGGAGAATTAATGACAATTTTTCCAAAATTATCCCTCATTATTCTGCCTATTTTTTATACTTTAAACTCTTTCTCTCTCCTTGTTCCAACAAAACTCTACTCGACCCATCAAAAGATTTAAGGGTATTATAGATAATTGAATATTATATTTAATGTTTTCCAATCATTATCTTAATTTTTGTGTTCACCTCTAAAACGTCAAATAATTAAAGAGGGAGAGAGTATTATTGATATACCTTTCACACAGACTAAATATATAAACATTGGGGGTACCTCTCCAACCACATAATACATTGATCAATGTAAAAGTGTAAGACGTTCTTTTCTTTTCTCTTTTTTTTTGCCAGATTTCAAAATGAACTTAATTATAGCTTCTTCTGATCGATTGAAGTATCTGAATATCTGATCCAACAAATGCATGAGCCTCAAAGTAAGTAAAAAGATTAATGATAATTGTAATACAAACCCAATTATATATATATAAATATATATATATAAAGCTAACCCAGCTATCTCCAGCGAATAGCGAATGGGAGGAAGCGAACTAAGAACGAACCGGTTATAGCGACGATTTTTTCTTGTCGCGACAGAAAAAATCGTCGCTATAGTCGGTTCATTCTTAGTTCTTTCTCTCCAATTCGCTGAAAAAGCGGACTGAATAAAGCCATATATATATATATATATATACCTAGTTGCTGAAAGGAAAGATTAGGTACTTTAAAAGAGTGTTAGATATGATTTAAAGGTGTACAGTTTTTTTTTGTTTTACAACAACGATGGCTTTATGAAGTGTAGCAATAATGGGAGCTTGAAAGCTGGGGGTCTTTCTCTTTCCCTTAATTTCTCATTGTTTATTAGAGTATTTATTTTTTTCTTCCTTTTTCTCTTAGATCAACAGTGCTGCACATGGTTAGTCTCACATGATGGGTTCTTCAAAGTAGTACTGGTACTTTTTTTCATAAGAAAATGGATTTTTCAAGCTCTTTTTTCTATACCTTAATCATTATTAAACATGAATCCAAGAGTCATTACAACTGTCGTTCTTTTTGTATTATACTCATTCCGTTCCTTAATATATGTCGTTTTAAAATTATGCACAAATATTAAAAAAATAATTATAAAACATTAAATATACTATCAATTGTCTATATTGACCTTATATTGAAAAAAAAAAGTATTATTTATTGGGTAAAAAATAGTGAGAAAACCAAATTTATATTTAATACTTGGGGTAATATGAGAAACTAAGCAATTAATGCTTACTTGAAATTTTCAAATGACTTATATTTAGGAATAAAAATATTTCTCTAAAACGACTTATATTAAAAAACGGAAGGAGTACTATTAAAAACGAGAGCAGATCCTCTGTCCCTATTTTTTCCATGTTCCACTTGTGTCTTCCACTTAAATTTTGACATGTGAAATTAGGTGTCAAAATTTAAATTGAAGAATAAAAAAAATAAAAACAAAGAATCTGCTCTCATTAAAAACCGCTTTGAAACATCGGTCAATGCATGCTTGATTTTGATATATATATATATATATATATATATATATTGTATATACACACGCCAGCGTGCAAAAGAAATTTTGGCCACATGAAATTATTGTTATTACTATTTTTCTTGTGAGTATATATGTATATAGAATAAAAATTAGTTATTATTACATCCGTTCATAAAAGATTGTCGTTTAAAATTTTTATACATGAATTAAGAAAATTATTTAACAATTAAAATTTGTTTGAAATTTCATCACTATCCCTTTATGGGAAGTTGAAAACTATTAATATAATGAGAGAAATTTTGGGACTGTGAGAGAAGGTAGGGGCGATATAGAAAAGTAAATAATTTATTCTTCTAAAAAGTTGTAAACCATAAATAAATTAAAATAAATTTTTTTTCTAAAACGATAATTTTTTGGAACGAAGGGAGTATTATTTTAACACGGCTTAACTAATCGAAAGTGAAACTAACTTTATAGTCACAATTTTGTACAGTAGCCTCTAACTAATTAAGCACTAGGAATCCTGCTACATGCATGCATTTATATATTTCAATGTGGATAAATTATCACCCTCGTCTTTTATCTTGACAGATACAAGTTGATAGCCTAATGGGGGAATAAAGGGTACTATACTTGATGAATGATCCTAATCAATGTTTTCTTCAGCTCCAAAAAAAGGAAATGAATGTGTCCCAGTTATTCTTAACCATTATCCGTCGTTGTAATATTAAAATGGAGTAGTAGCTATTTAGCATGCATGAAGGGTCACACCAGTTCTACTATAAATCTCATCTTATTATAAAGCGCTCTCCTGAGCTATTCACGTTAGCAGTGTAACTGTGTCATATACTTTTTTTATTTTTTGACTTTTAACTGTGTCCATATATCATATATGTAAACATATATATATACCGCTATACTACTTCTGTGTTCTACGTTAAATATTATTTTATGGATGTCAGATGGTTATGAATGGATCCGACCAAATGATCCAATCCCACATATTTATCGTCAGTATTCATTTGTTCCCCATAAGAATAGCATCTGGGTTATATGGGTGATCCATGTGACCACAAGTTATTAGGCACATCCAACCAATCATCATATAGTACTCGATCTCTTGTTACAAACATAAAAAAAATAATCTTATTTATTGAAAAAACTGTTCTATTAAAAAAAATTCTCTTTTATTAATTAATAGGTATAAACGAAACAATATATAATATTTATTACCATAATTTATTACTATTAAATATATGAAAAAAATACATTCTTAATATTTATAAATTTAATTTACAAATTAGAGTCTTTTTATAGAAAAGAAAGAGTAGCATATATCTATCTATATACACACATATAAACATATAGTCTTCTCTTTTAAATATTGTAAAGATTGAGTGAATGAGCATGGCTCGACCCTCTATGCGGGGACCGATTCACAAGAGTGCCACACGTGTTTGTAATCTCTTGAATGTATTCATACATCAATAGACACGTGTGATACAGGACCATCCCTCCCCGGCATGAGCTCTGAGATGCATGCATCCCATTGTAAAAATGCTCCCTCCCATCCATCGCCACCTTAAATTTATATACACGTGGATGAATGCACAAGCCATTAGCCATGCATATATATATATATATATATATATATATATATATATATACACACACACGCTTCATTTCGATCACAAATTCATTAATTAATGTTTGAGGTGTAGCTCTTGTTGGAAATGGGTTTGATAAAATATATATTTATGTGTTCAAATTCATTAAGAATTGAATGAGAAAATTATTGAATAGGGTCGGAATTGAGGGTCAGTATTATATATATCTTTTTGGACACAATCATTTAATTAATTATCAGATTTTTTATTAAGTTATATATCAAGACAATGACTCCAACGGTAAAAAACTGCCAATTTTTTCTATAAATTGGTCTTGGGCGCGTATTATCAAAAAGAAGTTCTGTGGAATTTTTTTTTTCTCTTCCGTTTTACATTGCAGTATATATATCATTGCACAGTTTATATAATCCCAAAAAGGCATATTTCCCTTTCTGACTCTTCCTGACTTCCTGCAAGTTGTAAGATTTATTTTAAATCTTTTTAACTTTATTTCATGCATGCATTATTATTGTTTGCATATATACATGCATTATTATTATTTGCATATATACATGCATAATTACTTTGTAAGTTCGATACATAACATTGAAATTGGTTCGATGAATTCTTAATTTTGTAATGCTACTAATTAGAATTGAAATCCGATTTTATCTTGGGAAGCAATTATTCAATTAACCTTAGCATCTGTGGGGAATAAATTTTCTTTAAGGAGACTTTGTGAATTCAAAGGACTCGGATTTATATTTTATAAATTTTACATTTTGCATAATTTATTATTATTATATTTATATGCATTATTAAATAATACTATATATTCTGAGATAACAATCTTAAAGCAAATTTACTTATTACGTAAATATAGTAGTATTTAATTTATAAATTTAATTCAACAGAAAATCGTTTTAAAAATAAATTTTCTGTTCTAACAGAATTCTAGAAATTCGTTGCATCATAATACAGTTAAGTGTAGTTAAATAATATAATTCTGTGATCAGTAATGTATATTTATACATGATCTATTATGTCGTCAGAATTGTTTACTTTGCCATGATTATGAAAGTTATATGATAATCATGCTCCTGTTAATAATTATGTTAATATATGTTGCATAACTTTGTTGAACTACCCTTGTTGTTATTATTAGGTAACATATTTTCCTGTTTGCAAATATGTTTAATACTTTAATTTTCCGTTCGGTCAAAATATTTTTGCATTTATTATATTCTGTTATTATATAATAAATCACTTCCGTTCTGTCAGAATTTTCTGTTTAGTCAGAAAATTTGACAATTATTAATTTTGCACGAATGTTTTATTATTAATTAACATAGATTCCTTAATAGTCTATTACTACCATAGTAGTTTATAATTTATTACCGTACATGCATGTTTATAAAATGCATGTTGTATAAAATGCATGCTTTATTACCGTAAATGCATATTTTCTGGATATGTTTTATTAACGTATTTTGTGTTATTTTATGAAAAGTACATGGTGAATAATTACAAGTATGTTGTATGTTGTATGTTCTGCATGTTTTAATAATTATCACAAGTATTTGTTGTCATTATATGTTCCTTGTAATTTTGCATGGTTCAGAAGCTTTTTAAACAATAAATTATGCAGTATTTTAATAATCGGTAGATGCATGCAATATTTTAATTATGCAGTAAGTTTATAATAATGATTGCATGTTAGTTTATTATACAAAATGACAGCATGTTAGGAAATTATTCTTTTGCAGTTTAAATCTCAAATTTCTTAAAAAAAAAATTGAATTTTTTTTAAGAATTGTCACTAAATAATATTCTGTTATTCTGTTTAACAGTGTATATAACATGTTAATTAATTCTGTTATTATATATAAATTGCATGTTTATATGTTTATAAATATTGCATGATTAATAGTATATATATAATATTTTGTTTATATATTACGTATGTGTAATAGTGTTTTATGTAAGCAGAAAATTGTTTACATATTAATAGATACTAATACATTATTGTTTTAAATTCAAATAACAGATTTATTTTTATTGCTAATATATATTATTGTTACATCTTGTACAAAGCGAAATTTGTTTACGTATATTGACAATAATCTTTATTTGTATATGAGATAATGGCTTACAAACACCATTCTGCTTAGTGAGTATGTCTCATGGAGAAAAGCGAGAAAGGTTCAATGGAACTAATTTCAAGTGTTGGCAACAAAAATGCTATTCCATCTCACAACATTGAATTTGGCTCGGTTTCTTCAAGAGGATTGTCTACTCTTGTTGAAGGGCCCGACAAAGAAAAAGGTAGTGGTATTGTTGATGCATGGAAACATCTGATTTCTGTCTTGAAATTATGTAATGAATGGATTAGACAATACACTGTATAATGTGTACTGTACAATTCAAACTGCAAAGGAACTTTGGGAATCTTTAGATAAGAAATATAAAACTGAAGATGCTGGCATGAAAAAATTTATTGTCGGTAGATTTCTTGATTATAAAATGGTAGATTCCAAAGCAGTTATCACTCAGGTTCAAGAATTACAAGTAATTCTACATGACATTCATTACGAAGGAATGTCATTAAGTGAATCATTCAAGTTGCGACAATGATTGAGAAGCTTCCACCATCGTGGAAAGACTTGAGAATTATACGAAGCATAAGCAAAGAGATGAATCTTGAAGAAGCGATTGTGCGACTTAGGATTGAAGAGGACAATCGAGGATCGAGAAGAAAAGTGGAAAGAATTTCATTGAAGCGAAAGGCAAATGTTGTAGAACAAATGCCAAATAACAACAAAAAAAGAAGCGTGAAGGCAAAAAAAGATACCTTTGAGGCCGAAAAAAGAAATTCAAAGGCAAATGTTTATTTGTGGCATTCACGGACATAAATCTAATGAATGTCGAAAGCGAAAAAGTTGAAGAAAGAACAAAAGCCTCAAGACACGTGTGTGAGCGGAGAAGCTTTACGAAGATGTTTGGACATGAACCTTTAATGCGATTATATCCGAATGTAATTTGGTAGGAAACCTAAAGAGTGAATGCGTGGACCTTTGGAGCTACTCGCCACATATGTTCAACAAATGGATGTTTTTACTTACAAGCGGTGAAAATGATGATCAACTCTTTATGGGAAACTCCTCAAGTTCAAAGGTTGAGGGCGTGGAAAGATTATCTTGAAAATGACATCTCAAAAAAAATGACTTTGAATGAAGTGCTTCGTGTGCGAGATATTAGGAAGAATCTAGTTTACGGGTCCTTTGCTTAGCAAGAATGGCTTTAAGTTGGTGTTTGTATGCGATAAGTTTGTACTTACTAAGAATAATATGTTTGTAGGAAAGGGCTACATGAATGATGGGCTCTTTAAGATGAATGTTATATTTGTTGTACCAAAGTCTATTAATAATAATAAGATTAATTCTTACGCTTATTTGTTAGAGTCTTGAAAACATATGGCATCTAGATTAGGTCATATTAATTATAATACTACTGCGTAGATTAATTAATTTAGAGTTCTTGCCTAAATTTGATATTAATCTAAAACATAAATGTGAAATTTGTGTGGAATCAAAAATAACAAGATTACCCTTTCATTACATTGAAAGGAAAAGCTGAACCTCTAGATTTAATTCACCTTTGACATATGTGACTTAAAGTTTGTGCAAACTAGAGGTGGGAAAAAATATTTCATAACCTTTATTGATGATTGCACAAGATATTGTTATGTATATTTGCTAAGAAGTAAAGATGAAATTTGTAGAAATGTTTCAACTTTATAAAATGAAATTGAAAATCAACTTAGCAAAAGATTAAAGCAATAAGAAGCGATAGAGGTGGTGAATATGAATCACCATTTGAAGAGATCTCTTTCTCTACTCATGGCATTATTCACCAAACTACCGCTCCTTATTCACCTCAATCTAACAGTATTCTTTGAGCGCAAGCCAGAACATTAAAAGAAATGTTGAATGCTATGTTGAGCGATTTTGGAGCACCCCGAAATTTGTGGGGAAGCTTTGCTTTACGCCGATTATATTCTTAATAAAGTGCCTCATAAGAAAACTCATAAAACACCTTATGAATTATGGAAAGGTCACAGACCTTGCTATAAATACTTAAAAGTGTGGGGTGTTTAGCAAAAGTGATGGTTCTAAACCTAAAAAGGTTAAGATGGGACCAAAAACAATTGGTATGTTTTCATTGGTTATCTGAATAATGGCGGTGCTTATCGCTTTCTTGTTCATAAATACGAAATTAACGATATTCATGTTAATACATTTATTGAATCAAGAGATGCATCATTTTTGAGAATATTTTTCCATATAATGGAAATAATGATTCAAATTCAAACAAAAGACCTTTGGATGCTACTAGTGATAATCACGAAAATATAGACAAAAGTGCGTAGTGGATGAACCTAGAGCGTAGTAAAAAAGGCAAGGACTTCAACGTCTTTTTGGTGGGATTTTCTAACATTTTTGTTGAAAGCGATCCTCGAACCTATAAGGAAGCAATATCCTCTCCAGATGCTTCTCATTGGAAAGAAGAAATAAATAGCGAAATTGAGTCCATTATGCAAAAATCATACATGGGAATTGGTGGACCTTCCTTTGGTTCAAAACCCTTAGGGTATAAATGGATCTTCAAAAAGAAGTTGAAAGGCGATGGCTCGATTGATAAATACAAAGCAAGGCTTGTTGTTAAAGGCTATAGACAAAAGGAAGGATTAGATTATTTGACACTTATTCACCTGTTACAAGAATTACATCTATTCGAATGCTAATAGCAATAGCATCTTTAAATAAACTTGAAATACATCAAATGGATGTAAAGATTGCATTCTTAAATGGTGAATTAGATGAAGAAATATATATGGAACAACCTGAAGGTTTCACTGCTCCTAGACAAGAGAGGAAAGTATGTAAACTTGTTAAATCCTTGTATGGATTAAAACAAGCACCAAAACAATGGCACGAGAAATTTGATAATGTTATGTTATCAAATGGATTTAAAATTAATGAGTGTGACAAATGTGTTTATGTCAAAAGCACTCAAAAGGAATATGTCATTGTTTGTCTTTATGTGGATGATATGTTAATCATGGGTAGCAACAATGAAGTTATCAACTCTACTAAGCGTATGTTGTCAAATAGGTTTTGACATGAAAGACTTGGGGATTCTTGATATAATTTTAGGAATCAAGATTTCTAGAACCCTCGATGGAATTATGTTATCTCAATCTCATTACATTGAGAAAATACTTGAAAATTTTAACAAGTATAATATAATTACGAATAAAACCCGATTGATATAAATCTTCATCTAGCTAAAAATGAAGGTGATAGCATATCTCATTTGGAATATTCTCGTATAATAAGCGGTTTAATGTATGTCATGAGGAACATCTTAGACGAGATATAGCTTATTCGGTAAGTAAGCTAAGTAGGTATCTGAGTAATCCGGTAAAGATCCTTTGGAAAGCAATTTTGAGAGTTTTAGGATACCTAAAACATACTCAAAAATATGGATTGCACTATACAAGATATCCAAAGATTATTGGAAGGATATAGTGATCTTTAATTGGATATCGACAATAAAGACTCGAAATCCACAAGTGGATATGTCTTTACTCTTGGAGGTGCTGCGGTATCTTGGAAATCCTCAAAACAAACATGTATTGCTAGGAGTCTGATGGAATCGAGAATTCATTCGTTGAAAAAATTTGGAGAAAAGAAAAGTGAGTAACCCGTAATTTCTTAGAGGATATTCCAAATTGGTCAAGACACGTGCGGTATATATGTATACCTTTGTGATAGTGATCGGTGATTGGAAAACCTGAAGTCATTTATATAATGATGAAGTCACGTCATATCTGACGAAGACATAATCTGGATTAGACAATTGCTCTCAAATGGAATTATCTCAATTGGTATGTAAAGTCAAAAGATAATATTGCGGATCCGCTTTACGAAAGGTTTAACAAGAGAAGCAAGTGGAAAAATCATCAAAGGAATGGGTGTAAAGCCTCTTTGTTTAAATAAGAGTCGTCATAGTGGCAACCCAACCCTGGTATTTGGAGATCCCAAGATATAGGTTCAATGGGCAAACCGAGAACTATGTAGTACTCAAGTAAAGCCTTTGAGGAGATATTTACTCCTAACCATTCCTATTATAAAGGCGATGCACATCTCCTTGAGAATCGGGATAAGATACGCTTTTAATGATTTTTATATCTTGACATATGTTCAAGTGGGGTATTGCGGGATACTCTTGATAGAAGTCACTACGTGAGTAAGAAGGGGCCACTACACATGAGAATTATCAAGTGAAATTCTCTAACATACTTACGGAACCAAGAGGTGTTTGAAGCCGAAATGAACACAAGCGTGAGAACCGACTATGTACGAAGAGATATTTTGTGAATTCTATTGTCTTGATTTACAAAAAGGCGATGAGTTCAAAGACATCAAGTCTCTTGATTAGCGAGTAAATCGATAGATTTTACTAGGAAGCAAGTTCAAAGCCACTAAAAGCTCTTAACTTTGATGAAATATCTTTTCTCATGTACTCGAACTAGTGTCTGCATATTCATAACATATTTTGCATATTGTAAAGCCAATTTTATATTCATGTGTGGGGATTGTTGGAAATGGGTTTGATAAAATATATATTTATGTGTTCAAATCCATTAAGAATTGAATAGAGAAAAATTGAATGAATGGGGTCGGGTTGGGTCATATTATATATATCTTTTGGACAAAAATCTATTTAATTAATTATCGATTTTTTATTAAGTTATATATCAAAACAATGACTCAACGGTAAAAAAAAGCGCCAATTTTTCTATAAATTGGTCTTGGTAGCGTATTATCAAAAAGAAGTTACGTGGAATTTTTTTTCTCTTCCGTTTTACATTGCGTTATATATATCATTACACGGTATATATAATCCCAAAAGGCATATTTCCTTCTCGACTCTTCTTTACGACTTCCTATGAGTTGTAAGATTTATTTTAATCCTTTTAACTTTATTTCATGCATGCATTATTATTGTTTGCATATATACATGCATTATTATTATTTGCATATATACATGCATTATTATTATTTGCATATATACATGCATAATTACTGTAAGTTCAGTATATAACATTGAAATTGGTTCGATGAATTCTTAATTTTGTAATGCTACTAATTAAGAATTGAAATCCGTTTTATCTTGGGAAGCAATTATTCAATTAACCCTTAGCATCTGTGGGGAATAAATTTGCTTTAAGGAGACTTTGTGAATTCAAAGGACTCGGATTTATATTTTATAAATTGTTCTGTTTTGCATAATTTATTATTATTATATTTATATGCATTATTAAATAATACTATATATTACAGATAACAGCTCTTTCCTTGGCGTGGAAGGTAGGAGTATATAATGTACTTGGGATATGAGTTGGGTGGAAGAAAGAGAAAGAGGATTTAATCGAGACAGTATCAACTTCTATGACTATAAACATGGAATAAATCTTTGCATATATATATATATATATATATGGATATTCATCCATGTGACGTTTGCCGTGGACCTTTATTCAACAAACAAGTTGATTCTGGTTGATGCGGATGATGGAAGGAATTTGTGATTGGTCGAGTTTTCTCTCCTTAGCTACGACATGTGGCGACCACCCTCTTTTGATTAGTTTACAAATTACATTACGCCTAATTAAATTACATATGCTAAAAGCTACAATTTGTGGTGTATATGTATATCAATGACCTTTGTATATCCCACCCGTATGGCCCATATCTTTATGTAAAGATAAGTTTATATTTATGTATACATAATGTAAAAATAAAAGATAATGATACATAATATAAAAATAAAAGATAATGATAAGATAAGTGCGAATAAAAGATAAACTTATTTTTATAAATATATAATGTAAAAATAAGATAAGTTTGAATAAAAGATAAATTTATCTTTTATAATAAAATAAATTTATGTTTTATTATAAAATTTAAATTTTATATTTTATTATAAAAGATAAATTTATCTTTTACACTAAAATAAATTTTATCTTTTATAATAAAATAAATTTATCATTTATAATAAAATATAAATTTTATTTTATAAAATAAAATAAAAGATAAATTTATTTTATTGTAAAAGATAAATTTATGTTTTTATAATAAAAGATAAATTTATTTTATTATAAAAGATAAATTTATTTTATTGTAAAAGATAAATTTATGTTTTTATAATAAAAGATAAATTTATTTTATTATAAAAGATAAATTTATCTTTTATTCAAATTTATCTTATTTTTACATTATATATTTATAAAAATAAGTTTATCTTTTATTGAGATTTATCTTATTATTATCTTTATTTTTATATTATGTATCATTATTTTTTATTTTTACATTATGTATACATAAATATAAACTTATCTTTACATAACATATATATATGGGTGGGATATACACTGCCGCTTGAGAATGCATCGCTGGCACTATTTTACAGTGCATGTAATTTAATTAAAAGAATGTAATTTGCAAACTGAATAAAAAGAATACCGCCGCCACATGTCGTTATAGCATATGGAAAACTCGACTAATCACAAAATTTCTATCGTCCAGATCAACTGTTAATCAACTTGTTTAATTAATACATGACAAACGTCATAATGGATTAATATATATATATATATATATATATATATATATATATATATATATATATATATATATATATATATATATATATATGGTTTGATCACAGTGTATACATATTAATGCAAGCAAGAGGGATTCTAGTGAGACATGATGCAGTAGTGGTTTTATTGCATTCAAAGAAACTTTCAAGGTATTAGTCTTCGTATTTCAGTTCAAGGTTAGAGATATATTATTTTTAAATTAAAAAGACGATTTATTTTTAGATCTTGACATGTCAAAATTAAATTTATTTTAAAAGGGAGAGAGAGAGAGAGAGAGGAAAAAGAGTGGAACTAGTCTAGCTAGTACTTAATTAATTAATAAAAGTCTACATGCATGTAGTAGTAGTATTTTATTCAAAAGGCAAAGTCATGAATGTGTTGGTAAAAAGTAGAAGAGAGTTTTACTAGTACTAGGCTAGTAGGTAGTAGGTAGTAGGTAGTAGGTAGTAAGCTAGGTAGCCAGGAGAGTCTCCATTTTCTCTGCATAAGTTACCAATAATTTAAGGGTTGGGAAGACTTAGTTTATTTCAGTTAGGGAAGCAATGATGGGGATGTAGTGGACTCCATCTTTACACGTCCAAAAGGAAGAGAAGATTGTTATAAAGTTGGATGTTTAGTGTCCCCAGGCCAAAATCCATGCGTTCTCTTCACATCAAACCCTCCCATTTAAGTGGGTTACAACACCTCATTCAACCATTTTTATTTTAGATTCCCCTACACCTCCTAGCCTACCTAGTGCTGCCTTTCCCTTTCACAACCTACCCATCCTAGAAAATTATATAAAATTAAAACATATTACTCTTTCCCTTCCTAAAAGATTATCGTTTTAGAAAAAAAAAATTGTTCTAAAAAATTTATCATTTACAATTTTCGAGAAAAATAAATTATTTACTTTCTTATATTACCACTACTTTCTCTCATTGTCTTAAAAAATTCTCTTCCTTGTATTAATAGTTTTCAATTTCCCATAAAGGGGTAGTGATGGAATTTCAAACAAATTTTACTTAGTAAATGACATTTCCTTAATTCATGTATCAAAACTTTAAACGACAATCTTTTAGGAACAGATGGAGTATTATTATTATTATTTCATTTACAAAAAGTATTTTTCTTCCAATAAAAAAAATCAAATTTAAAAAATCCAAATCCAAGCAACCAATGGGGGTAGGTTATTTCTTCTGTTTGTGAGCAATAGCTAGCTATAGATCCAGTTAGCATTAAGTTTAATTTTGAGTAAGTTGGTCAATTGATTAATGGAATGTTGACACACATAGAACCTCGCCTGCGTGTCAGTATTCTATTGGCTAATTAATCAACTTATTCAAAAATAAACTTCATGCTAACCACTTCCGCTAGCTATGCATCCTTTGATATAGATTTTAATAAGATTTAGATAATATAGACAGCTTGCATGTGGTGTGGATGTGGGGGTAGTATTAATTTTTCTTTCTTTTTTTAGAAAAAGAAGATCATACTTGCAGATTAATAAGAAAAGAATTACCAATCCCCTCCAGTTAATTAATTAATGGAGATTTGTACCTGTTTTTTGTTTCAAGAACATGGGCACATCTTTTTTGGGGGTTTAAAATATCTAGTCAGGTCATATAATTAGTGCTCTTTCATTCATATTTTATACATATATTCATCTTAATTGTGTCTTATTGTGGTTCCAACTCAGATTTCTTTTAAGGTAGGGTTTTATAAAGGAAAAAGAAGAATTAAGAAAAAGAACTCACCCTAATCTTCCTTTTTCATGTCTGGAAAAAGGGTGTATATATGTAGATCCATCGTATGGATGAGGCCGTGCTTGCTTACTATAAACATAAGACAATCAAACATATGACGATCAGAATTTATTATTCTATATGATATTTCATTCAATTTTCTACCTAGATAGGTTATCGCGTAATTTTATTTTATTTTATGCTATAAATCTTTAATTAATGAATAATGTGCCAATTAATTAAGTCAAACCAAGGTATTAATGCTTTTCAGTTTTTTCAACAACAAAATTAATTAGCTTGCTAGCTTGTCTGATCATACCACCACTATTACTAGTCTAGATGTCTATATTTGTGTGTATAATTATTACAGTGGCTTTCCTAATAATGCAACTTAGAGGTGAGATATGGATTAATTATCTCACAACACTATATACAGGGAATTGAATGTAGGCTCCTATTCATCACTTGATTAATCGAAATATAATAATATATTGTACAATTATTTTTTGAATGTAACTAGTACTCCTAATAGAGATGGATTAATTATCTTTTTTATTAAACTCAATCAATCAAGAATAACATAATGACATAATAAAAGTTTTATGTCATTTTATATAGTTTAATAATATAATTTTAATTTTGAAAAAAAAAAGATCTTTAACTTTGAAACAAAGGAGGAAAACGTATTTTAATACCTCGAATCAATGGTTATATATGCTTATGCACCTTAAAATGATCAAACTTTCCCATGCAACTAGATTATGATAGTGGCTAGTACGTGCAAAATACATATATACATGACATGTATACGAAATGATATCAAAGTTAGGTCTATTTTAGAATTGAAAAATCTGGAAGGGTCATAAAACAAGTAATTAAAGAGGGAAGCATGTTGTGAGGGCTAACATGTCTTGACAGTCTGAGATTTTGAACTTATCCTCTTCGACTCGGCAGGGCACACAGTTAAGTTAAAGATGTAGTATCAAATATCTCACACACCTTTGTTAATTAAGGGTCCACGTATTTCCAGAATTAGAAGTATGTGACTCAATATTAATTATAGTTCACCTCTCTCTCTCTCTCTCTCTCTCTCTCTTTCTCTCTCTCTCTCTCTCTCTCTCTCTCTCTCTCTCTCTATATATATATATATATATACGAACCAGTACTGAGAAGTATGTGTCAATTACTCCACCAATGGCACCAAAGATGAAATTTAGAATTCTATATCTTTGTGGTTAGTAAAAAATAGCCATTGGACCGAATTTGTCGTCAATTGAGGCATAGCAGCTGTTTTTCAAAAAGATATATATATATATATATATATATATATATATATATATATGTGAGGATGTGAGGATGTTTTTCAACTTGTATAATTAATATTAATGCAATTAATTGTACTCCATTAATGGTCCTAGGATCGTGAACAGTAGTACACCAAGGCCAGGCCGTGCTCTCCATTGTCGGCTAAAGTATACATGGGGATAGTTGTTCAGGGTAGTTAAAAATCAGGCCCCTAGGCGCTAGTATATATATATATATATATATATATATATATATATATATATATAGAAAATGATCTATAAAAAATGTTAGTTTTGAGATTCACAATTTTATTACTTGATTTCCAGGTCGTCTCAATGAAAGATCTAAGGGGTTGCTCTAACTGCATGTCTAAATGACTGTATTTTGTCTGACCGCTAGATAGAATAACGACCAACATAAAAGAAATTAATTTAATTACTAATTATTCTTATACATATTACTTATTAATCATAATTGTGATCAATCAATTCATAATTTATGCCCACTTTTGATATATGACCTTCAAAATTTACATTAGAGTTGGACGAGTGTCACTTTTTCACATTTCACTAAAATTAAGTCTTTTTTCATTTATCACCGTGTCCTTAAATTTGGCATAATAATATGTTATTGCGCGACACTGCAGATAGTGTAAATGTAATGTTACAGATTTTAGTCCTTAGAATTCAAAGATTAGGATTAGACTTAATAGTTATAAAATGAATGACTAGAATGGATTGTACTAAAACTTATATAAGTCTAATTTGTACCAAAAATGAATCATAGAAATATCAAAACTAATTTTCTAATCTCCTCTTCTTCTTCTCTCCTGTCCAGCAACATGTAACCATTGACTAGAAATTGTACAATTGATTACCTATTTGCAAGATATGTGTACTAATATTAACCTGCAGAGCATCCACTTTTTTAATCAAATTTGTGCTTAGTTGCATTAGTAGTTTTTTTTTTAAGTTGTAAGGGCCTCTTTTCTCTCATTGGTTCTTTGCAAGGACAAGAGCATGTCCAAGTCTTAATACTACGTTAAGATTGGAATAATAAAGGTGTGGATAAAATAACTCATTCATGAATGAAAAAAATTGTGTTTGATGAAATAAATCATTCCACTCTTCATTCAATTCAAACGTAACATAAGTTCTTCACTGAAGTCGGGAAAAAAATTTGAGAAATTTAAAACCATAAATGTGTATTACATTGATGAATAAGAAGGGAATTATAAAATAATTATATAAGGTAGCCAGGTAGGTAATTAAAATTGAGGGAAGATGAAGATCTTCTATTCAACTTGCATTACAAACTTTTCCCCTTCTTGTACATGACTAGTTACAAATGTGCAAGGCCTTACGGCATAGGGAAAGGCCATGATCTCTCTATTCGATCTCCAGCCTTTTCATTTTTTCTTCATTTCCCCACTTGTTTTTCTTGAAACAAGAAATTACATATATATATATATATATATATATATATATATATATATATATATATATTTGCATCAAAACTATACTAGTAGCTAGCCTAGACATATTTAATCAGTTGGGTAGGAATATATTTATCCCTTCAAGTCGTTTCTGCATCCTGAACTGCCGTCTTAAAGATAACCGTTTCCACTCGACCAATCGTCGTAGAAAATCCATCACCTGACACAAATTAAGCAACCATATAATTAAAATTTGACAAATCATGGAAAGATTACACAAATTCCATTAATCCACAATATATACATTTAATAAATATCTAATTAATTAATTATTAATGGTGTGCATACCTCAGATGGTTCCTGCAATGAATAATATGCATTTGTCTCCTTGGGAATTTTGGAAACAAGAATGCCAAAACCTTGTCCTCTTTCTCTTAACACCTATATATATAGCACAAATGAAAATGAAGTAATTAATTATAAGTCACCAATACCAAAAAGTAAACAAAATTACTAAGACTTAAACGCGCGCATAATTGGATACCTTAAATGCATCTTCATCGGTTCTATCATCACCAATGTAAACAGGAAAAACGTCGGTACAATTAGCGTACCCTGTACCATAAGATTTTATTACAAAAGTTAGTGACAAATTAATTAAAATTATTTACAAAATCAAGCGAGTTTATTAATCAAGTAAGACGGCTGCCTCCTTTCTAAACTTTTTCTTGTTTAATTATATTCCAACAGCCAAAAAAAGAAAGAAAAGGTAGTAGTACCTTTTAATTATTTATAATAAGAAGTAAAAATGAATCATTAAACACACCAAGTGATTCCAGCAAAAACTCAAGAGCCTTCCCTTTGTCCCATTTGATGGTAGGACGGATCTCTAATACCTGTAATTAATTAATAAATAATATTATCAACATACAAAAAATGAGACATCTCTCAAGTTGAAGCCAAATTAAAAATATACTACTACTACTAATTATATATAATATATTTTCTGAGCAATAGTTGAATGCCACGTCTCACCTTCCTTCCTTGGGTCAATCGAAGCTTTGGGTACTCCTTCAACACTGACCTAACTTGTTGTGCCAGTTCACTCCATTTCTGTAATTTTCATGAATAATAATTAATTAGTCAAGTTATTACTATTAAATTTGTTTAATCAAGTTACATTTAACTATATCTTAGAAACATGTTTGGTCCCATTGGATAAAATAAAGAAAAGGTCATGTAGCATGCATGGTATATACTATATATAAATAATAGAAGTACTTGTAATAAACTAGTTATCATTGTGTATGTGTGTGCATACATATTAATAATTAGCTGAAAACACTAAACAAAAAAAGGATTTAAATAATGAGATTGAGGTGTACCTTCTCCTCCACACAGCGAAAATGCACTGAAAGACAAAACTTGTTATTCTCCACCTTAGCACCCGGAGTAGATTCAGTTTTCTCCAATAATGCTTTGTAAACCTGAAATTTAAAATTAAATTAGTCTTTAAAAATTTCATTAAAATATATACATACATATAAATACACCCCTCCCCTCCAGAATTAAGAACGAAACCTACCTCGTCGATCATGGGAAGGAATTCACTGGCTGGTTGGCAGAGAACAGATTGAGCACTCTGAAGATTACAAACAGTGAAAATGAAAATCAGATGATCAAATTTTATGATAATTAATTTGATATAGAAATTTCAAAAATAAATAAATGTAATTTGGTCACTCACTTTTCTGTATTTGGAACCTTTAGATGGTCCTCTTATGTCCATGCCATGACTACCGGCATAGTACAACTCGGCTAAACGTACAAAATCATACACCTATATATGGTTCATGTACAAAAAATTACTAACAATAAAGTTCTTGTAAAAATGTAATACAGTACTACAGTTAAAGCAAATACTAGCTAGCTAACTAGCTTTAAATGTACCTTGTCTCTGCATCTTCCACTCACTATAGCAGTGGGGAAATATCTAGCAAGTTTTCGCACTGTTGTTCTCATCTGAGATCAATATAGTAAATTCAAGAAATTTAGTACTAGTACCAGTACTAGGGGTAAAGTCATATATACTTAATAAGTACAAAGAAGGATTATAGGAGTGAGTAGAAGAGCTTACCGCATCAGACATGAAAGCACGATCTGGGTCATCAACAATGGGGGAAAGGGTGCCGTCATAATCCAAAAACATTACTATTTGCTTCCCTTTTGAAGCTTTTGTAATTTGCTCAAACATGTCCAGAGCTGATGGGTGCTGAAGCTGTTTCATAAATTTATTTTACAGAGTTAATTATTAGACATAAATAAATTTATATATATATATATATATATATATATATATATATTAAGAATTGGATAGAATGGTTAAGGTCACCACTGCTATCTACCTATTGCCAAGCTTTTTAATAGAAATAGTCGAGTTATTTAACTAATTTCATTATTACCATTTTAAGCGTTATTTGGCCCATATTCGATAATAACGGTGTGACAATCACATCCAGACTTTTGTCATATATATATATATACGATACGATATGTATATGTATATGTATCATGTACGTACATAGTACATACATATATGGCTTACGTGTATGTCTATTTAATTATGAATACATTGGGACAAAAAAAAAAAGGAAAAAAAATATCTTACCATCCATGAGTTTTGGTCTTCAGCAAGTGAAGGTGTGGATTTACGATGAGTAGGAGAAGAGGCTCTCATAGAGTCAACCCATGAGTTAATTCTTGCCCCTCCACCATTGATTTCAAGATTCTGGAGCAGCTTCTTCCGTGAAATGATGTACCCACCGGGCACCACCGGCGGCTTCAGCACCGTCGTCGTGAAAAGTGACGAGTTCGACACGGCAACTGTTATCTCGATCCCCGATTTTGTATCAGAAACTACCACATTCTTCTTTGTCATTTTTCCTCTTTTATCGTCTTCAACCAAACTTTCTACAAAAAACGAAACCAACCAAAAAAATCAAATTTATTAGCATAAATTTCATCCATTTGATCAATAAAATCGAAAAATAAAGCAAACCCATTGGAGAGAACTAGGAATTAATACCTATAGACGGAAGGTTTTAGAGTTCGAGTGGTAGATAAAGCTAGAGATAAGAAGGTGAAGAGGGAACAGAGGAAACAGGGGGAAAACAGAGTGCTCTGTTTGTGAAGAGTGGAGTTTTAGTTGAATACCAAAACAGAAAAAATAGACAAACAAAGAAACCTTAAGAACCTGAAATTGGGAGGAGAGAGATTTGTGCAAGGGAAAGAGAGAGTGAAGAGGGTGTGTATGCGAGAAACATTGAGGCGGTTTGGTTTGTTTTATAGTCATAAACGGACACTAACAGACGAAACTGCGAATTGGGTCCCACCTCTTATTTTCTTTTTCTTTTTTATAAATTTTATGGACCCAACTCGGTGAAACCCAGATATCCAGAGGGGGTTCCACTAACCCACGTGGAGACCCCACATCCACATAACGTCCCAGCCGATTGCCATTTTCTCTCTCCGCCGTCTTCGCCGTCAACTCAACTGCCTCGCAGCTGCCACGCGTTCTACGCTGCTTGGACTGTTTGTATGACGTGGACTATTTTGCCACGTGGGTGCATACGAAGGTCCATGGGCTCTTGCCCACCTAGCTAGATGGATGGGTTTGGTTTCATTACCCGAAATAGGTAAAAACCCATAATTTTAGACCCAATACCCAATACCTGACTTAACCAAATAAAAAATTTCAAAATATATGAAAATTTTAAGCAAAAACTGAAGCGCCCCTTGTAAGACCAAGTGCAATACATAAAACTTGCTGCAGCTTTTTCTTCCTTTTCGTCTCATCTTTATATATTACTCTAAAAAATTTATATTTAGTATAAAGTTATATATATATAAAAATAAAATATATTAGACATCAATACATAAAATGAAACAGAAGATCCTACAACAATAGATATGACTTGTTAAATAAACTGCTCATTTTTATTTGTAGAAATAATGTGTGGAACAGAATAATATATAATTTAATATAATATAATATAATAAATGAATTATTTTTATATTGGCAAAATGTGGGTGGCTATGTAATATTCATATTAATTGGTATATGTTATATTTCGATTCCTATTTCTCTTTTTGTTATTCTTATTAGGGACTTAGCATGCAAGGCCTTACTTATGCTCTATTATTTGTCTGCATGCGCCAATTATTATAGAGTATATAGCTAGGTTAGTTGGTGAAATATAAATTATTACTTTATAAAAGCTGAAGGGTAAAAGAATATAAAGATTGTATGTAAGCTATTATTTTAGTAAACCTAAAAAGAGAAGAAGTAATCATTCAACCCTTTTAATCGATGGTGTATTTCTTAGGTGATATGAAATATGATCTTGTTTAAAGTTAGGGGGTAGGGGTAGGGGTAGGGGTAGGGGTAGGGGTAGGGGTAGGGGTAGGGATAGGGGTAGGGGTAGGGGTGGGGGTGCGGGAAGTAAAGGGGTGCAGAAGTTCTATATACAATATTGTTATGGCTAATTTGTCATTTAATAACACGACCAATAGTTAAATGATTTAAAATAAATATTTCGAACAACCTAATACTTATAAGAGTTGGTTAAAAATATATATTAATTTGTTTTTTAATTTATGAAATTGAAATTCAGAAATGAAAAACCTGACCAGCAACAGTTATACGTGTCAGTTGCTCCATGATCTCTTGAATTGGCTTTAAGGGGACTGTTCCTATGGCATTTGTACAGTAGGCAACTGACCTGCTACTATATAGAGTAGACCGTCTTGTACTGTAGTTGTAATACCTAATTTTCTTGCCCATGCAAGTAGGGAAGTGATAATTTTATATTTATTTTTTGTTATTTTTACATGATTCTCTTCTACGTGAGCATACAGTAGATCTAGAGATGGAACCTTGGGGGTTATTTGCTTTCTTTTTCTTTTATGTATTTTCTTTTGTCATTTACTTTTCTCTTAGATTTTTCTTTATTATCAAATTAAGTGGAACAAAAAAGTGGTAACAATTCTCTCTGTAAACTAATTAAAAATAAAAAATTATTTGCTTAAAATAATTTTATTTTTGGATCCCACTATAGTTACCATAAGTACACCATGGTTCTATCCTATCAAGATTATTAAATCTCTCTTCTTTTATTTTTTTCTTTTTATTGTTGGAATTACTTCGTTCAAGCTAATTAATCACATGAATCACAATATAAGCTTTTGAATATATAATTATCTATAAAAGTAGCTAATCAGTTGACTAAAAACTTCAAAATCTGATTAATAGTCTCATAGTTCGGAAAAATTAATATATATATATATATATATATTTAAAGTTATTAGACTCACAATTCAAAGGTTGACGAGGGTTAGAATAAGATGTTGTGAAATACTATAATTGGTCAAAATGAATTTAAAAGAAGCACATCAAGTGTCAATAAATAGTTTTTTTTACTGATGTATTTTTACCCCCTTCTAAAAATGTTCTGATTCCGTCACTGAGTGGATCTCATCTTCATGTAAGAAGGAACCATGTGCGTGTAGAAATATCAAAAATACATGTAGAAATAGTCTACTCCATCAAAATATTCTGGAACAAAAAATTTAACAGTGGAGCTGATGAAAGTATTTTTATTTTTAATTAAAGTAATATATATTTATAAGAAAATAAAAAAATAGTTATTTTTTATATCAAATAACATATTTCTATTTGAAATTCACCATTAGAAAAGAAAGCCGACTTTCTTAATTTATAAAGAAAATACTCCAAAAATTACTAAGAAAGACGAGTAAAAACAAAAAAACACATTGCTCTGTCAGTCAACTAAAAATGATAGAGATAAAAAGAATAGTCAGTTTTTCAGACGGGAGTCGGGTGAGAAGGAAGTGGATGGAGTGTTTAAAGAGATGGTACAATTCATCTTTATGTCCATTGTTCGCTTCTCTGTATCTAGCCTCCTCAACTTAATAACTAGCAGACAATGGGCATGGAATGGGTTCTTAATTTTTTTGTCATAGCTACTTATGTACACACACACACACACACATATATATATATAGAGTTTCCATCCACAGGTTCTTTGTGGGCAATTTTTTTGGCGTGTGATTTTTTTTTTTTTACTGGTAGAAATTTCACAAGTAGAAAAAAGAGTTCTTCTTGTGGATGGATGGAACCTCATATATATATATATATAATGTATGTATATAATTAATATATTTGGGTGCATATCGAAATTTCCTATGTAACTTTTCAATCTCTTAATTTAATGGGAAATGATTTTTTTATACGTAATTTTGATATTTTTACGTATGCTCCTTTCATATATAGGCGTGACACACCATAATTAAATAAAGATGATTAAAAAGAGAGTGACAGTTGTATAAATATTTTGTTAATATACCGCTTAAATCAAACACAAGTGAGGGTTTAAGGCATTTTCTATTCCAACTTAGTAAATTTATTGTGTACATGCATGCATGTGATCTCTGTATGCGGGTGGAGTATAGTTAAAGTTTAATTAGAGGACAGAATTCATGCAACAAAAGTGCAAGAAATCTACAAGATTAGCTAAGCAATTAAATAACTGATTAAGTAATAAGGTGACTTTAATTATGTGATTAGAAGAAAGATATATTCTTGAAGTTACAAGAGAATATTAAGACTAGAATAATCAAAATGGAATCATTTGAAGATTTGAATCCCTAGTTTTTCCCAACCTTAATTTGCTTAACCATAGAAGGTATGAGATTCTTGTATTGCATTTAGTCATCACGTTCCGAATTTTTTACATGCGTCGGCAATTACGTAATCACAATCTTGTACCCATTTTCCTAGTTTAATACAAATTTTCCAAAAACTTGAGAATATATATATATATATATATATATATAAGGGTTCCATCGCGTGATGAATTGTTCTTTATGGAATAACTCTTTTGGATTGTTGTTGTATGTAATTTGGAGCAAAAAAATAATTATAACAAATAAAAAAAAAGGATTGATCCACGTACGTGGATTGTTGTGAATGAAAACTCATATATACCCTATAGACTATAGAGTATATTACTAGTATACCCCAAAAGCTTAATACATTTGTTTTTAAGATTTTTTTTAGATAAATTGATTTTAAAAAACACATTAAAATAGTTAAACATATAAATTGTCATATAATTTGATGATGTTTATTAACGTAATGAAAGTTCA
Organism: Panax ginseng; assembly: GCA_020205605.1. Lineage (NCBI taxonomy): Eukaryota > Viridiplantae > Streptophyta > Magnoliopsida > Apiales > Araliaceae > Panax > Panax ginseng. The sequence goes on from CM035145.1 coordinate 26,233,195, forward strand.
ATTAATCTTAATCGTCAAAAAATTTACTTATTTTACAATCTTATAATAATGGTGCATGCTACACAACCTCAAATTGAATAAAAAACAATTAAATTACACTTATTTTTGCATGATTTTTCCATCTATAAGATTAAATTTCATCAAAAAAAAACTTAAAATAAACTCAATTTATAAAACTAAGGTATTTATACCCTAGAGGAAGGTGAGATTTGCAGTTTGCACTGTAATTTTTATAATGAGAGTAATGAGAGAGTAATGAGAGATGGTGCAATTAAATATCTTCTCAAACTCATATATATATATATATATATATATATATATATATATATATATATATTCCTTAGTGGTCAATATATACCGAACCAACTGAGATGGTCTCACAAACTACTGGTTTTTGGTGCAGAGAAAGAGGAAAAAGTGAATAAATTTAAAGCATGCATAGAGAAAGCTCAATAATTTAATGAAAAAGTTGATGGATGATTCCGTTTTCTTCGCCTAAATCAACGCGCTTAGTGACTAATTAATTTATATTAGGGTTACCAATAGGTTTTCTTCCACACTATGTGTCGTCTCACTTCCAATGAATCTCCCTAGCTAGCAACCATATATAATTGAGCAAACGTACAATAATTTGCACATTTTAATTATCATGTTTGTATAAAGAAATAAACTAAGAAGGAGAAGAAGGAGAAGTATCACGTCATCACTAATTATGATCTCATTAGGGGTAGTTAATTCCATTGTTCTTCTTAGACTTGTAACGTCCAATTTTCATGTTAAAAGGATCGATTAATTAATTTGATAAGGATTGAAAGAAAGATTCCGTGTGTCTTAATTAATTACCAAGAGGTGTCGACGGCTCAATGGTGCACCATGCACCCTACATTAATTTAATTAACAACTAATAATTTGGATTATTGACTATATATAAATGCATGTCGCTCATTGATCAATTTGTTATATATATGGCAGACCGCGGGCTTTTGTTGATTCTTTGAGATTTTAGAATAATTAAAATTTGGAGATGTTGATAGGCAGTTAATATTCTGTAAATTGTAGCATTTTCATCAACTAGTACACCACATTATTAAACCAGATTTAATGGCATCGCGTTTGTATTGAATGAATGAAATAGAATTAAAGACAGAAATGAAATAATTTTAAGTATATATATATTTGGTTGTTGTTGGTGTTGGGTGTTATCATATAATAACAAAATTATCACATATATCCATTCAATTTCAATTCGAATGAATTTTATTCCACCTTTTTCACATGAAATAAAAAAACACAAAGGGATTGAATGAATTTTCATTCTATTAGAATAGTTTATCCTTCAAAATTAAATGATCATCAAAGAATAATGCTACAGATACAAACTATTCTATAAATATTTAATAAAATGCTGATGTGGCATACTCCACCTCATATATTGTGTAGGGCCGAAGACTACATTGAAACAATTTATTGATCGATCAATATGTTGATGTGGAGTATATCACATCAGTAATTTATAAAATATTTATAGAATAATTTGTATATGTAACATTACTCGATCATCTATTTTATTTTTTCCTCTATTCTATTCCATTTTCTCAATCTAAACGTAGCATAAATGTAACAAAACTGGATGGGTTAAGCCTTTTGTAATAATGAGATTTATGAGTTCTTAACATTAATTAAGCTAACTAAAGGTACCAAATTAATGTTGTTAATTCATGTAATTATACAAACGGACAGACCTAACTTTAAAAATTCTGTCTTTGCTTCTGAACTTATTTGTTGTGTATACATGTTAGTGGTCAACCCAACAAGAAAGACACATTAGTAATTAGGAATCCAAACAGTAGTACCTACCTACCTACGAGTCCCTAGCCCCTAGGTTCCCCTACAGGCTACTTGTATATTGACGCATCTCCGGTATACAATCACAGAGACCTTATCACCTAACCTGGAAGACAACAGCCATGCACCCTGCCTGTTTGGTTTGATGCCCGACACCACACGTGTGCTCAATTTGGCATCAATCTTTTCCTTTCCTTTACTCACACATGGAGTACATTAATTAGAATACTACGTATTAATTAGATGTGAGAATTGCTTTACAAGTGGCATCTCATGGGTGATTTGTGTGGGGCCATAGAAACCCATTTGTTCACCAAAAGCTTCACTTTTTGGTCGGTCGATTGATTGACACTAATATTCTGATGAAAAGTATATATATATATATATATATATATATATATATATAGAGAGAGAGAGAGAGAGAGAGAGAGAGAGAGAGAGTTTTTCCTTTTAATCAAAATATTGGTTTTTCAGAAATCAATTTGAAATAGTTTACATATTAAATTAATTTAACTTTTTGATAATACATTTATAAAAATCATAAATTAATTTTGTAATACTAATTACAAGAATATTATTTTTAAAATAATTATATCAAATTTAAAAATGAAAACATCTTATATTGATTTTGAAAAAATAAACTTAATCCTACATTTTCGCACGTGAATATATAATTTTTAGATCGTATATAATAATTTTTTAAAGCATATAATGGGAGCCATAATCTCCTGTATGATCTCTTTTTTTATCTAGTTAGTTTCATTTCAATAAGGGTGTAAATGAATCGGGTCGAGTCTTGAGTTGCTCAGATTTAGTTCACAACATTTATCGAGTATAAAATAAAGTTTGCTTGAAGTTTCGTTTAATCTACTGAAATCGAGAAGACGATCTCGAATCGAGGCTTTAAAGCAGTTTGAACTTTTCGAACGAATATGATCCGAGTATCAATAGAAAATTATAATTTAAGAAGATTCGAGTATATGATCGAACTTTAAAATTTGCTCATATTTGACTCATTTATATTTCGAGTCGAGCTCGAATCGAATTTTTTATCGAGCAAGTACGAATCGAGCTCGAACTGTTTGCTCATTTTATAATCTTACATTTCAATCGTGTATAATTTATTTACTTATTTATTGTTAAATTTATAAATAAAAATTACTTAATATTGATATATGGGATGCATGCACATGAGACGAGAAAGAGTTGGGATAGAAGATCTGAATTCTTTTTTGAATTTATTTTTAGTTTTTGTTTATATAATAGCCTTTATACTAAAAAAAAACCTCTCCTTAGGTTAAAGATTTATCATTAAACAGCTTGGTTCATTGTATTTAATAATATTCGACTGTTTTTTAAGTGAAAACTTTTTAATAATTAAATACAGCAAACCATTTTATTCCTACTAAAAATGGAATCCTTGAAGAATCAGTTTGACATTAGTACCACAAAATCCTTTAACTACCTTCATCTTTCACATGTGCACCTTTTTTGGGGGTTAGTCTTATTCACTACAAAAAAACATTTAAGATGGACATAATTATTTTCGACGGATGTTATTTCGTAGAGATTAATGTACTTCCGATAAAATGTTCGGTCAAAAATAATTCAGTCAGAAATAATGTAAGTTTAACGGAATTCAGTCGGAAGAAGGCTGGCCCAAGGGCGCCAATATTTTTCGTCATCGGGAATTATAACTTCAACGGAATAGCACTTATGGTCGACGAATAATCTGTCAAAAATAGAGTAATGGCGACGGAACTATTTTCGACGGACATTCCATCAAAAAATAATCTATTTTAATTAGGAATTAGACCTGATATGTCGATCATTTTCTTTCGATACTCTCCATTCTCTCTCTCTCTAGCGACAACAACTCCTCATTTCTCCCTCCTCCATCACGCTCTCTGGCTCAACAACTCATCTCTCCTCCCTCCCCCCTCCTTCGCCCCCTCGCCCCTCCATAAGACTTCTTCTCTCCTCTCTTTTGTCGAACGGATCCCAACTGAAAGCCGATGGACTTTGGATTTTCGACGGTGGTGGTAATCGGCAGTAACGTCGTGGGTATCTCATCTCTTCTGTCTCTAGCATTTCGATCAAGTGAGGTAAATTTCTAACTTAAACTCAATAGTGTTAGGGTTAGGGTTTATATGCTAGTATATTAAGCAACTGATTTTGGGCTTAATTATTGTTTAATTTATTTTGTTATATATGAAACTGATGAATTTGGCTGAATAGTAGTTCAATTTGGGTTTGATAAATAATTTAGGGTTTAATTTATTATTAATTGTTGAGATATTGAGGCTGATTAATATTATTGATATGCTGCAATTTGAGTTTGATATTTACTGCAATTTAGTTTGATATTTACACTGCAATATTGGGGTTTGGTTTGCTGCAATTTGGCTTTAATATTTATTACAATTGGGGTTTGATTTGCTATAATTATGGTTTGATATTTATACTGTAATTTGGGTTTGATATGCTGCAATTTGGGTTTGATATTTGCTTCAAGTTGGGTTTGATAAAATTTGGATTATGTTTAGGTATAGCTAAGTATGTTCAGTTTTGATGATGATGTTTGATATAGGTATATTTGTTATTTCTGACGGAATTCTTGACAGAATTATTCAATTCCAAAATTTGGAGGCCCTATGTTTATATATTTCTTATGTTTCTAAATATTATAATAAACTAAGTATCATTTACTTAGTTTCTTAGTACTAAAATAAATTAATTGACATAAAAATTAATTAAAATAATAATAAAACTACATGAAATAACTTAGATCATATCTAATAAATAAATAAATTTATTAATAAATTAGAATAAATTAAATTAATTTAAATAATAAAATAAATAAATCAAAATAAATATAATTTAATTTAACTAAATTAAATTATATTAAATTAAGTAAAATAATATAATATGAAATAAATTAAAATTAAATATAATAGCATATAAATAAAATAAATTTATTTAAAAAACTTAATTAATTAAAATAATATAATATAAGAGAAAATAAAATAAAATAAAAAAATAATATAATTTAGTTTAATTTACATAAATTAAAGTAAAGTAAATTAAATATTATAATATAATATAAATAAACAAAATTAAATTAATTTGAATTAAATATATTAGCATATAAATAAAATAAATTTGACTAAAAAACTTAAGTAATTAATATAATATAATATAAGAGAAAATAAAATCAAATCAAATCAAATGAAATAAATAAATTAAAATAAATCAATTAAATAAATTAAATTAAATATTCTAATATAATATAAATAAACACAAAAATTAAAGTAAATTAAATAAACTTAGTTTACTTCGTAGCATTTACTAAACTAAGTAGCATTTATTTCGTTTTTCAATGTTAAAATAAACTAAGTAGTATTTGCTTAGTTTGCTTAGTTGGTCATAATGAAAACAAATTGAATAAGTAATAGTATATGTTGGAACTTAGAAACCCGTCAGACAAGTAAGATTGAATATCGAATAGTAGTCCCCATATTCAAATAGCAATTCTCATAAACTGAGTAGCACTTACTTTGTTTTCTATTGGTAAAATAAACTAAGTAGCATTTGCTTAGTTTACCACAATCTTTCAATAAACTCAATAATACTCTATGTTCAATTTTCAACACACTCAATAAATCGTTTAGTTTACCTTTATATATCCTCAATAGTTATAATCAATTACGACAATAAATTTTATAATACATATATCATTCCAGCAACCTGCAAATATGTTGACCGCCTTAGTTGAGTTGGCTAGGGGTATTTTGACAATAGTTACAAGGTGCAGGAACAACTTAAGTTGGCATCAGCATGATATTATTCAACTTACCAGCCAACTCATTGTGAAGAAAGCATTAACTTCCTTAGTTTTCTTCACAATCCGTCCCCGCAACCGCATTTTGGGACTTTTATAAACTCTCATTTCCCACTTAATCTTCCTACTTAAAAGTATAACAACTTTTATCCTTTTAAAATAGTAAGTTCATAAATTACAATGAAATATATACGAATGAACAAATAATAGTAATTAATTAACCGATCAATTGTAGAATTTGCGATTAAAATTCTTGGAAGTTTAAGAGGTCTTGAGCGGACAACGAATACCACAACGAGTGCAACGAAAGTAAGGTGAAAAATACTGTAAACTCGTCGCCATATTTTATGGGTTAAAGTCAACTTTTTATATGATGCGATGACTTAAAGTATTTTCCACCTTTCGTTCTTTGCCCTCGTTGCGGTATTAATTGCCCGCTAAAGACCTTTGGAACATCCAACAATCCTAATCTTAAGTTCTAGAATTGATCGATTAATTAGTTGCTCAACTTTGCTCATTCGTATATATATAGTTCATTGTAATTTATTAGCTTTCTGTTTTAAAAGGATAATAGTTGTAATATGTGTGACGCCCCCAAAATAGGTATACAACATCTGTAAGACCCTAACTTTTTATAAATAAAATCGAATTTTCTCTAATTATTATTTTGATCAATAATAAGGTGTTAATTTGATATAATATTTTGGTTATATATAACTTCTAGACCAGCAGTTTAGGAACTTCTCTAGTTCACTCTTGAACTCTTCAAGTTCACCAGACTTGGCTTTCTTACAGTTCACTACGAACTCTTCAAGTCCAACAGACTTGGTACTCTTCTTCAGTTGATTGATAGTTGTTGAGTTCTTGATGGTTGCTACTTTCGATTCTTTTGTGTAAACCTTTGGTTCGTTAAGAAACCCGAGTGGTGAGCAAGCTTTTGCAATATCTCGGATCGTAGAGTTGAGCTTGAGAGAGATGTTCACGTTGTTTGATTAATGCTTTCTTATTTCTCTCATCTGTCTGATATGTATATATGTGGTGTTGAAAACTATCCGTTGGATCCATCCGTTGTGGCATTAAATGCATCTGAACTTTCTGTACTGTGATGGAGACATTTATGCACATCTTCGAATTCGCATCTGTGCCCACCGACCTTTGCAGTCGCTTTTTCACCTACCACCTGAAAAGGTATTTTGTCCCTCTTACCCATGGTACTACCCTTAGCTTCTTCACTACGCTTCTTTGGTGCATACTAAGGATATTTCATCTATTCTGGGACTGATAAGCACTGCAGCATCTGGGATCCATTCCTCACATGTTGAAAACACAGATCATGAGGCTCGACGTTTTCTGACATGAGACATATGATTCTCTACGATTTGGATCGTGGTGTTCTACGATTTAGATCGTAGTGCCTTTGACATCTTTTCATACTACGAAGATATTAGTTCGAGAGCACTACGATTTCCCTTCATCCTTCACACACTACGATCTTCTGATGCTCGTGTTGTTGACTCTACGTTCCCGAGAGCAAACTACGATCGTTGACTTGTAAAACTTCATGTTTCCTTCAGCATACTGCGATCGTAGAGTTGGCTCGGCAAACGTTGGGACCACTTTACGATTTCCGAAGAGTCCCCTTCAAGACAGACACACTACGATCTTTAGGCTCTATGTTTTCTGCCTTGACTTCTGCAATGTTGATCAGATGGATGCACTACAATTTCTTCAAGACTAATCTATTACATTTTAAGATCAACCTAACAGTTTTGATCTTTCTATCTATACATTCTTTATCAGAATGGTACACATTGAAAGCTTAGATCAACCTAACAATTTTGATCTATCACTAAGTCCTTGTACATATATTCATTTAAGGACCTTAAAAATAATCATGAACATATACATTTAAAACATCAAATCATAATATGCATTCTTCCAACAATAAGTTTGGTCATTATCAGTCGGAATGCCGACCTAATTTGAGTAGACAATGTGGAGAAAAAACCTACTTTGTTGAGAAAGAGAAAGAAGAAGTGTCTATGTTGATGTTGTGTCACGTTAAGGAAGAGACTCATCAACACATGTGGTACTTAGACACCCAATTTGTAGCAACCACATACATGTAATGAGACGGGTGCTCCAACTTGCTTAGTGTGGGCCGCCTACAAGAAAAAGGATATGAGATTCACACAAACATTCAATTGAAATGCCTCAAAAGAATCGAATATGTCTTATATATATTCCAAAACAATACTTTCATTATTCATTCCCGTGGTGTTCTTTATAACCATTTGAGTTCCCTTACATTTGTTCTTGTCATAATATCAAATATTATCATTACAAACCTATACTATTACATAGGCAATCTACACGTCATAATATCAACTTTAGCCTTCTCTTTATCCTTGTAGAATCCTTCATCCATTCGGCCTAAGTCGCATTCATATGGTTCAAGCAAGAGTGAGCATAACAAGCTCAGCAAGTACAACAATTTCATTTTAAAAGCATGCTTGAAACATAGGAATCGTATATCTTCAATAACTGGATGATAGTTACAAAGTACTATCAATACTTCAAAATAGCTTTCCTTTTTCCTTCAAAACATTTTACAATAACAATATTCATCAATTCATCAATTCTGGTTCAAGACGTGAACGTCTTATAGTTTCTTTGAAAAGGACAACCCGACACGAAGTCCGTAAGTCCGGCATAGCTTACGAGTACATCTAGGTGATCAGCCTATAGTACCCTATGTTGATCAACACTACATCCATTAAACGTGTGTACGTTTAAGTTGTGGCAACCTCACGTGCCCATCGAATACTCGATGAAAATACATTTGTTTATACATATTCAAAGCTTACCTTGAACTGCGTCAATTAGTTGGCATAGGATAGCGTTAGCAATTCTATATTGAAAGACTTGTAAACAGTTCAATCAATCTATTACGATTAGTCTAGCCGAGCTAAAACTGGCATCGACTCTTTCTTTAAAACCATACATGCATCTCATAACTTGAATCATTTGAAAACCTGGCTAACACGAAGGTTAGACAAGCGTTTAAGGAAAAAAAACTTGCCTTCGGCCGATCTCGCCATAAAGATAATTACGTTTCCTTTGAGTCTTTACAATCTCTACAATACATAATCACATAACATACCACATTAGGTCATGAATGAATATACATAGTTCCTAAAGAATCTTACCCTACTTCTCAATCTAATCCCGTATTACATTTGTTATTATGGGTTTCGGCTTTCCGTCATTCTTTTACATCATTCTTACCAACTTCGTTCTCTTATACATAAGTGAAATTACTTCATTAATACAACTCGGTTCGAGTTAATTATCCTTCTTCACGGCTTACTAAAGTCCGTACGTTATTAATCGAAACTCGATCATCATTGGATTGAAGTATTTTATTGAATATCATTTTTGCGTTCATCTTCAATTGACTTTTTTTAACCCTAAGTGATCATACTTGGGGTTCAATTATAACTTAATAATGTTTGATTAAGTTCATTAGTTCATTGTTCAACAATTTCCCATTCATCTTCACTTGTAAACATTCTTTATTGTCTAGCTTTTAAGATGGCGTTGTAGCCGTATTGGTGATCTTTTATTTTGTCATGCTTGGCGTCGCCATTAGGGCTTTTGAGAGACGGACTCGCTAGACTGCTGCATGAGTCCCTTTTTGTTAAATATCGCAGCATGTACGAGCTTTGATCAGAAGTCTAAAGCTCACTTTGGCGCTGCGGCGCCGGTCATTTAAGCTTGGAGTCGCGCCGCGGCGCGGACTCTGAGCCACAGATAGTTTTGACAGATTTTCAACTTTGCAAGATTCCCGGACTCGTAACTTCTTCGTTATAAGTCCGAATTGGCTCATTCAAGAGCCTACGATTCACAAATTATGCATTTTATGCGTTCATGCAATAATTTTATCTATTCAACTTCGTTTGCTAAAATTTCACCTATTAGTCCCTTTTTAACGAAAACGATAAACGTTCGTGAACGTTCAACGCTCGTTTCTTCGTTCTAAGTCGAAATCCGGCCATTTTTGAGTCCGCAACTCTATAATGACAAATACGACTTGTCTCCATTGAAAACCAATGTTTCCAAGCTCAATATCAAAATTCGACTTCCATTCCGAGAATTTCATTTAATTCGACGATCGTCGCCTAATCGTGAAATTAAAATAAACTTCATTACTTGAGATTTTTAAACCATTTCACTTGGATTCAATCCATTATACTATCATCTTGACATACATGCTTCGTTAACTTATATTCATGATAAGTCATTACCTATTCTTGATGATTTTGCAACTTATTAAAGTATAAAATACTTATATTTCCATTTAATGACTTATGTCTTATTTTCATATGACTTATTAATGAGTTAAGTCCTTTAATCATTATTCTTACATCTTCTTATCATACTAGTGCCATTAATGTAAACATGTTACAAGTTCTTACAATTTCTTATTAAGTTCATACTAACTTCATCACCATTATCAAATGACAAGTTCTTACAAGATCTTCATAAGTTCATAACTTATATAAGTAGAAATGACTTATTCATGACTTATTACTACTTAAGTCCAAGTCCATTAACCATTCATTCTTACCCTTCCTTAGCATGCTAGTTCTACCAATACCCTTTCTCTAACAATGGAGAGAAAGAGAAACATGGTTAAAGATGGCTTACCCTTTGATGTTCTTTTGCTACACCTTAAACTTCTTCTTGCTTCTTGCTTAATAAGAACTCAAGCTTCTCTAGCTTTTTTCTCTCAAGCCATTAAAGCTATAAGTTGTTGTGGAAAATCTAATAATAGAAGTCTAGCTTTTATAAGTGCTTATTCTCTCTACCAAATAAGCTCTCAACCTTAAGTTGGATGAAAATATAACAACCCACAAATGAATTACAAAGCTTGCTATTTATAGGAAATCCTAAGTTAGGGTAGTTTAGTCTTTAATCCATCCACCTCCTTATTATTCATTACCTAGGCATTAAGTAAACTTGTTCTCCCCCACATTATTTGCTTGCTCACCACATATACTTGGCCATCACACTTACTTAATCATTAAGTCTACTTGCTCCCCACAACACTTAGCCCTTAAGTTTACTTTGTCATCACTTATAAGCACTTTTGTGATCACCACACTAACTTAGCTTCTAAGTTTACTTGTTCATCACATTGGATTATCCATGGGTTGCCCCATTGGTTTAAACCATCCCCTAACCCATTGGATATTTACCTTGGGCCTTATCTTAATTAATCTTAGCTTAATCATTTGGGCTTGCACATTAAATTACCTTGGGCTTGTAATTAAACAAACATTGAGCTTACATTAATAAATTCACATTGGACTTAACCATTCAATACTTGGGCTCACATAATACTTAACAAATCCTACCAATTCTACAAATTCAATATATTGAGCTTAAAGCCTTATAACGTATAATCACGTATTCATCTCGTATTCCCTCGATATATTTATTACTCATATACGATATACCATCATTCATACATACTCAGTATAATACCTCGTATCATACTCATATTCATTACTCGCATAATACCTACGTATTATACAATCATCGCTTTTAATTCATTAATCACATTACATTTTCTTCTCGTAAATCATTTTCCTTAAACGTTAGGTTTTAAGTCCATGGGCGAAATATTACATTTTCCATAACTGAAATATTATTGGATATTCCATCTCACATCAATATTCTATCGTTACGTATTTTCGGAAGTTCAAAAATAATTTTGAAAGCGTAAATGCGTGAATAGTGTTTTTTCAAAAATTTTCTGAAAGCTTTTATTTTTTCGTCTTGGAAATTCAAACACTTTAATTCTACCACGTAGCCAAAATCCCACGATGTTTCGACATTTCTAGGCCGAGAACGACGTTCGATTAGCTTGCTCCATAAATAATTAATTAAATTCATTTAATAAAATAAAAATTTAATTCTCAAAAATCCGATTTTCTGTATGTTACACTCTTCCCTCCTTATAAGGATTCTCATCCCCGTAATCTCTCGCTAATAATACCTACACCACACAGAGGATAATTTTTCCTTTATTTTAATCTCGAGTTCCCACAATGCTTCTTCGACATGGGTTCTTTTCCATTCACCTTCATCGAAGGTATTATCTTAATTCACATGACTTATCACTTCCTATTAATAATTTGAGTTGGAAGTTAAAACACTTATTAACACATTACGATCTCTATATCATCTTAGTTTATTCTTTTAACTTATATTTATATGGAACTCAAATTCCTCCCTCAAAATAAGACTATACTTAGTCTTCTACTTATCCTGCATCATCTTCTTCATTCGCTTACATTCCTCCTCATTACTTAGTTGTACTTACTTAACTCTCATTCCATTATCGTGGATTGAGTCTACGTTTTGAATAACAATTCTACCCCTTCATTTCCTTAATTTAACTTCTAACTCGATCTTACCATTTTCATTATTAACTCATTCGAGTCGTTAGCATCATCGATAGCTTTTCCCTACCCTCCTACTTAACGCGCTTTGGCCACAACGTTTACCTTCCCCGAATGATATAAGATATCACAGTCCTCTCTCTCTACTACATATTCAACTCTTCGTGTGGAGATATATTTGGACTCTTAGAGTCCTTGTATATCTCACGCTCTCTCCGATATAAATACTATCTTCATATTTTTAATTCAAAAACTATCACGCTAATTATAGATCATAAGTAGGATAGACCTCCTCATAATCCTCTTTAATCGGCGTGATGCATATACACAATGACATTGCTATGCTATAAGAGCACGCAATCATAACATCTATGCAAACATCGAGATACACTACAAAACTTCCTCGTATCATCCGATAAAGATAATATAGGTGCCTTAATCAACCTTTCTTTTAAATCTGTGACATTAATGGTACCTTCAACCATAGCATCCCACAAGGGTAATCTATCAAATTGGCCACCGACTTGATTGCGCGCCCTTAAAAAAAAACCTACTTCCGCACATTAGTCAACCTAAATGACATAACCAGAAACTTGTCATAACCATAAAGAATTTTGAACGTCATCTTAGGTACCTCCTCCTTCTTCCTTACTTCCAACCGACTATACCCCATACATATATCTATCTTTATAAAAATTCTTTTCCCCTCTCAACTGACCAAATAGATCATCGATCCTGGGCCATGGGTATTTATCCTTAACCGCTATCTTACTCCTATTACGATAGTCGATATGCAACCGTAACAACTCATCCTCTTCCTTAACACCAACCTAACTTGAGTCATGGTTCGACAATAATAATGTCGCGGTATTTTATTACCGTAAATTACTACCTTAGATTTTTTGAGAAAACTAAAGGTTCACACTTTACTTATAACTATTTGTTATAGCTCTATGGTTAATCAACCCATTCATACCGAGAATTTCCTCAAATTCTCTCAACATGAACAGTACTTATCTACTGATACCTACTTACTTCTATTATCCATGAAATAATTTTCACTTAATATAAATTTAACGAAAGTTTTTTCCTCTTCCTCTATTTTAATGTTTAAAGGTATTTATAACCCCTTTCATCACATGCACTCCTAGATAAGTCTTTCCACCTGTCTTACACACCTTAATCCTACACTTAGGATCCCTTGTCCCACTCCAAAGATTCTCTGAGTAAAATTTTTTTTTGTCTCTTGGGCATACCGCCATGGCATTCTCGCCTGGTTCCTCCTCCCTCTTGCTTGCTCATCATTTTCCCTCTTTGTGGTATTGAGTCTACAACTCACTACCATCTTATGCTATAATCACCTTCTCCGAATGATCCCATAGGAAAACACTCTAGATCACCAAAATCCCACTATAGAGCTAGGGTCTCAGCCCCGCTCCAACCTACTGAGCCTTCACCTCCTCCTTGTCCACTTGATGTGAAACAAACCTTGCCAATTCATTTGAATTTGGTCGCGATCGGGAAATATCATATCCCCTTGCTTAAGTTCTAAGAATTCAATCTCTATCCTCCTCACATATCTTATAGGGAAATAATTCTCAAAAAGAAAACCTTCTTGAATTGTTTCCACTTTACTATACCTCTGTTCTAACCCCCACCCGGTGAGCCTTCTACCAAAAGTTGGTTTCACTCTTCCTCGTAAGTCACAAAAGAAAACTTTCAGATCTCACCTACGCTTGTAATAACAAACGCCTTCTTTATTTCTTTTACCCCGGTGATGGGCCTCGATCGATTGGGTCCGCTGCTCATTTGAACTCCATGGACCTATGCTTTTAAACTCTTTAAAGGTAATCGTTCTAGCTACCTTAGGTTTCATGGGTATTCTACCCCCGGTTTTGGTAAATATAATAGTTAATAACTTAACGAACTCTTGCAGATAGGGTTGTGTTGACCCCATTAATTATCATTATGTGATTCCGCTTTCTCGATTACGTTATCTTCTCCTGGCGGCATTATTAGATTAAGTAAATAAAATTTCATTATTATCTATTTACTTACTACTCGTTATTAATCGCCACATACCACTCGCACCATAACAAATCATTTCAATGAAAACTTCATTATATACATATGCTTCTTCATAGTTTGAAACTATTTACAATTTGTTTTCATAGCCAAAAGCTATTACATTTCTATCCCAAGAATTGAACTTCACAAAAGTTGGGATTTACAAAAAGACTACCCTTTTTATAAAAAGAGGGCTTTACATCACTACACACATATTTATAACTCTAACTTCTAATAATGCATAACAAGATCCTCGTGTTTCTCATTCGCAATCGCATTGCACAAAGATCCCGACTAATAATATGACGGGTTTGTCCTGACTCATTGGAATAACAAGCAACCTTCAACTTGAAATCCTTATGTGCACTCTCATGGATGTAAGACATCTGTGCTATCTTCCGGTCCTTCTCCCCAGCTTCTCACGAAGCTCATCGACCCTCTCGCTTTAAAATTCCTAGCCTCGCTCGCTTATAAGCACGCTTATCGTGTTTCTAACTCAAAATCGCTTCTGCAGACATCTTAGCTTCATGGAGATAACTAATCTCTTCACTCGATTCTACACAACCTGCACTCCAGTTGCACATTCTCGTTGTTACCGCCAGATACAATGCTTCCATTGCATCTGGAGGTGATGACTCCAATGTAGGTACCACCGTAGAAACCGATGTTACCTCTCTTTCTGCCTCCATCTCATTCATCATACTAAGGTATGACGTTATATCCATCTCTCCCTCGGAGTAGTCTTCCTCAGAAAAGTACTCCTCCGCCTCCGACTCCTCTAGAATCACTATTGGTACCTCCGCCACCGGCATAGGTACAGGCTCTACTTGGTTCACAAGCTCTTCGCTCACCGCGTGTATATCTCTATACATCAAGCTATCGATCGACATCCTACAATAACACATATGTTGATTAGTACATAACACAGAATCGTATAAGCACAAATCACATTTAATTTATTTAGGGTTACTTTCCATCTTTTAAATCTTTTGATATCGAGTTTCCTCAATACCTTATTGACTCATTCAACTCAAGTAAAGCTCAAGTTTTCTTCCTTTGAACTTTCTTCCTTAACGAGGTTATGAGCCCAAGGTTCTTTTTCCCCCTTAAGTTTTATAACCTAATGCTTTGATACCAACCTGTGACGCCCCCAAATTCGGGTCTCTTTCAACCCGATATATGGTGCTCCACGGTGCTATAGTTCACACAAACATTCAATTGAAATGCCTCAAAAGAACGAATATGTCTTTATATATATTCCAAAACAATACTACCATTCCCCAGGTTCTTTATAACCGTTACATTTGTTCTTGTCATAATATCAAATATTATCATTACAAACCTATACTATTACATAAGCAATCTACACGCTCACTTTAGCCTTCTCTTTATCCTGTAGAAATCCTTGGTCCATTGGCCTAAGTCGCATTCATATGGTTCAAGCAAGAGTGAGCATAACAAGCTCAAATAAGTACAACAATTTCATTTTAAAAGCATGCTTGAAACATAGGAATCATATATCTTCAATAGCGGGATGATAGTTACTAAGTACTATCAATACTTCAAAATAGCTTTCCTTTTTCCTTCAAAACATTTTACAATAACAATATTCATCAATTCATCAATTTCGTTCAAGACGTGAACGTCTTATAGTTTCTTTGAAAAGGACAACCCAACATTTAAGTCCGTAAGTCCCAAGATAGCTTATTTAGTACATCTAGGTGATCAAACCTATAGTACCTATGTTGATCAACACTACATCCATTAAACGTGTGTACGTTTAAGTTGTGGCAACCTCACGTGCCCATCGAATACTCGATGAAAATACATTTGTTTATACATATTCAAAGCTTACCTTGAATCCGCACTCAATTAGTTGGCATAGGATAGTGTTAGCAATTCTATATTGAAAGACTTGTAAATAGTTCAATCAATCTATTAAGATTAGTCTAGCCGAGCTAAACCGGCATCGACTCTTTCTTAAAAACCATACATGCATCTCATAACTTGAATCATTTGAAAACACGGCTAACACGAAGGTTAGACAAGCGTTTAGAAAAAAACTTGCCTTCAAATATTCTGCTATAATAATTACGTTTCCTTTGAGTCTTTATAATCTCTACAATACATAATCACATAATATACCACATTAGGTCATGAATGAACATACATAGTTCCTAAAGAATCTTACCCTACTTCTCAATCTAATCCCGTATTAGATTTGTTATTATGGGTTCGGCTTTCGTCATCATTCTTTACATCATTCTTACCAACTTCGCTCTCTCTTATACTTAAGTGAAATTATTTCATTAATACAACTCGGTTCGAGAGTTAATTATCCTTCCTCACGGCTTACTAACGTTCCTTACGTTATTTAATCGAAACTCGATCGTCATTGGTGAAGTATTAATTTTGAATATCATTTTGCGTTCATCTTCAATTGATTTTTTTTTAACCCTAAGTGATCATACTTGGGGTTCAATTATAACTTAATAATGTTTGATTAAGTTCATTAGTTCATTACTCAACAATTTCCATTTCATCTTCTTCTTGTAAACATTCTTCATTGTCTAGCTTTTTAAGATCAAGGCAGGCTTGTACCGGTGATCTTTGTTTTTTGTTGCCATGCATTGTCATCGCCCGCCATTAGGGCTTGGAGACCGGACTCGGCGTTGTGGCATGAGTCCCTTTGTTAACTATCGCATGCGCATGAAAGAAGAAGTGTCTAAAGCTCACTCACTTATGGCGCATGCATTGGCTCATCATTTTGTTGAGAGTCATGTGCGGCATGCCACGACTCGAGCCACAGATAGTTTTGACAGATTTTCAACTTTGCGAGATTCCTGACTCGTAACTTCTTTCGTTATAAGTCCGAATTGGCTCATTCAAGAGCCTACGGTTCACAAATTACGTACTCTATGCGTTCATGCAAGAATTTTATCTATTAGACTTCGTTTGCTAAAATTTCACCTATTAGTCCCTTTTTAATGAAAAACGATAAACGCGTTGAACGCTCAACGCTGCTTTCTTCATTCTAAGTCGAATCCGCCATTTTGAGTCCGCAACTCTATAATGACAAATACGACTTGTCTCCATTGAAAACCAATGTTTCCAAGCTCAATATCAAAATTCGACTTCCATTCCGAGAATTTCATTTAATTCGACGATCGTCAATCTAATCGTGTGAATTAGTGAAACTTCATTACTTGAGATTTTTAAACCATTTCACTTGGATTCAATCCATTATACTATCATCTTGACATACATGCTTCGTTAACTTATATTCATGATAAGTCATTACCTATTCTTGATGATTTTGCAACTTATTAAAGTATAAAATACTTATATTTCCATTTAATGACTTATGTCTTATTTTCATATGACTTATTAATGAGTTAAGTCCTTTAATCATTATTCTTACATCTTCTTATCATACTAGTGCCATTAATTAATGTAAACATGTTACAAGTTCTTACAATTTCTTATTAAGTTCATACTAACTTCATCACCATTATCAAATGACAAGTTCTTACAAGATCTTCATAAGTTCATAACTTATATAAGTAGAAATGACTTATTCATGACTTATTACGGCTTAAGTCCATTAACCATTCATTCTTACCCTTCCTTAGCATGCTAGTTCTACCAATACCCCTTTCTCTAACAATGGGAGAGAAAGAGAAACATGGTTAAAGATGGCTTACCCTTTGATGTTCTTTTGCTACACCTTAAACTTCTTCTTCGCTTTGCTTAATAAGAACTCAAGCTTCTCTAGCTTTTTTCTCTCAAGCCATTAAGCTATAAGTTGTTGTGGAAAATCTAATAATAGAAGTCTAGCTTTTTATGTGCTTATTCTCTCAAGTAAATAAGCTCTCAACCTTAAGTTGGATGAAAATATAACAACCCACAAATGAATTACAAAGCTTGCTATTTTAGGAAATCCTAAGTTAGGGTAGTTTAGTCTTTAATCCATCCACCTCCTTACTATTCATTACCTAGGCATTAAGTAAACTTGCTCCCCACATTATTTGCTTGCTCACACATATATACTTGGCCATCACACTTACTTAATCATTAAGTCTACTTGCTCCCCACAACACTTAGCCCTTAAGTTTACTTTGTCATCACTTATAAGCACTTTGTGTGATCACCACACTAACTTAGCTTCTAAGTTTACTTGTTCATCACATTGGATTATCCATGGGTTGCCCCATTGGTTTAAACCATCCCCTAACCCATTGGATATTTACCTTGGGCCTTATCTTAATTAATCTTAGCTTAATCATTTGGGCTTGCACATTAAATTACCTTGGGCTTGTAATTAAACAACCTTTTGAGCTTACATTAATAAATTCACATTGGACTTAACCATTCAATACTTTGGGCTCACATAATACTTAACAAATCCTACAATTCTACAAATTCAATATATTGAGCTTAAAGCCTTATAACGTATAATCACGTATTCATCTCGTATTCTCTCAGATATTTATTCAATATATACGATATACCATCATTCATACATATCGTCATATAATACCTCGTGATCATACTCGTATTCATTACTCGTATAATACTACGTATTATACAATCATCGTTTTAATTCATTAATCACATTACATTTCCTTCAGTAAATCATTTTCCTTAAACGTTAGGTTTTAAGTCCACAAAGTAAATATTACATTTTCCATAATTGAAAATATTATTGGATATTCCATCTCACATCAATATTCTATCGTTACGTATTTCTGAAAGAAGTTCAAAAATAATTCCGTTAGTAAATGCGTGAATAGTATTTTTGGAAAAATTTCTGAAAGCTTTTATTTTCGTCTTGGAAATTCAAACACTTTAATTCTACCACGATAGCCAAAATCCTACGATGTTCGACGACATTCTAGGTCGGGGAGAACGACCAATTCGATTAGCTTGCTCCATAAATAATTAATTAAATTCATTTAATAAAAAAAAAAATTTAATTCTCAAAATCCGATTTTCTCAATGAGAATGGCGTGTGCGAAAGGAAAAATCGCACAATCCTTAATATGGTTCGCAGTTTTGTTACAAAGGAGTTGTGTTCCCAAGAGCTTTTGAAATGAGGTCATTAATTGAGTGTTTATATTTTGAATGAAGTCCCACACTAGTCATTCAAAATATAACTCCGAAGAAGCATGGGTAAAGGCGTCGACCAATTTGTTGATCATTTTCGAGTGTTTGGGTGTATAGCCTATGCTCATGTTCCTGATGAGAAGCGAAGAAAGCTGGATGACAAAGGTGAAAAATGCATTTTTCTTGGTGTTAGTGATATGTCAAAGGCATATAAATTGTTTAACCCTATCACTAAGAAAATTGTCATTAGCCGTGATGTGGTTTTTGATGAAGAAAAGACGTGGTCTTGGGAGTCAACCCCTGCTGATTCACACATTCCAGCAGATTTTGATGGTACAGATAATGAATCAGCACAAAAGCCTCTGCAACAACTTTCGACAACCCCCAATACTCAACCAGATTCTGCAGTAATAGAAACTTCAATAGAAATTTCTACAACAACAGGAATTGAGGAGCAATTCATTCCAGCAAGTGTTTCACGTCCCCAACATGTTAGAAGGAGCCCTGCATGGATGTCTGATTATGAGGTAACTGGAGTTGATCAGACTGAAGACCCACTTACACACTTTGCTCTATTTTCAGATTGTGATCCCACCGTCTTTCACGAAGCTGTCAAGGAAGCAAAATGGCGGGAGGCTATGGATGCTGAAATAGAAGCCATTGAAAGAAATTACACCTGGGAGTTAATAGAGCTTCCAAAAGGGCAGAAGACCATTGGTGTCAAGTGGGTGTATAAGACAAAGTTGAAGGAGAATGGTGCAATCGACAAGTACAAAGCTCGATTGGTGGCTAAGGGTTATAAGCAAGAGTTCGGTGTCGACTACAAAGAAGTATTTGCTCCTGTGGCGAGGCATGATACAATCAGATTGGTGATCGCATTGGCATCTCAAAACTCTTGGCCTATTTTCCAGTTGGACGTAAAATCTGCATTCCTTCATGGTACATTGGAAGAATTGGTATTTGTTGATCAACCTCCTGGTTATGTGAAAGCAGGTAATGAGCACAAAGTCTACAAATTAAAAAAGGCTCTATATGGACTAAAGCAAGCTCCTCGAGTTTGGTATAGTCGTATAGAAGCTTATTTTTTAAAGGAAGGATTTCACAAATGTCCTTATGAGCATACACTTTTTATGAAGATCGGGGCTCAAGGTAAAATGTTCATTATATGCTTATATGTTGATGATTTGATCTATACTGGAAATGATGATGCTATGCTTGAGTTATTTAAGAAATCCATGATGGCTGAATTTAAAATGTCTGATCTCGGAATGATGCACTATTTCCTTGGCATGAAGTTGTCTCAATCACCATTGGAATATTTATTTCTCAAGGAAAATATAAAAGAGATTCTAGATAGGTTTCAGATGATGCGAATTGTAATTACATTAAGACACCAAATGAGTTTGGTTTGAAGCTAACTAAAGATGATGGAGGAAATAAGGTTGACAACACCTTATTCAAGCAAATTATGGGGAGTTTAATGTACTTGACATCAACAAGGCCAGATATAATGTATGCTGTGAGTCTTATTAGCAGGTATATGGAGAATCCCACTGAGTCACATCTTCTTGCTGCCAAACAAATTCTGCGATACTTGCAAGGTACGAAGAAGTTTGGGTTGTTTTATAAGAAGGGAGAAAAATCAGCTTTGATTGGCTTCACAGACAGTGATTTTGCTGGAGATCAAGATGATAGGAAAAGTACTTCAGGCCATGTTTTTATGTTGGGTTCGGGAGCTGTTTCATGGTCCTCAAAGAAGCAACCAATTGTCACTTTATCGACCACAGAAGCTGAGTTTGTTGTTGCCACTTCATATGCTTGTCAAGCTATATGGTTGAGAAGAATTCTCGAAGAGCTACAGTTCAAGCAAGTGGAAGCTACTACAGTTTTTTGTGATAACAACTCAGCAATCAAACTCTCCAAGAATTCTGTGCTACACGGAAGAAGCAAACATATCGATGTGAAATATTATTTTTAAGAGATCTCAACAATGATGGAACAATCAAACCGGGTTTATTGTAGAAGTGAAGACCAAGTCGATATCTGCACCAAGCCTCTCAAGTGGCTACATTTGTGAAGTTGTGTGGTCTACTTGGAGTTTGTTCACGGTCATTGTAAAGAAGGACTTTGTAGAGGGTTGATTTTTCTTTTAAATTGATTTCTGCAGTTTTCAGTTTAAGGGAGGGTGTTAAGATGTGGTTTGTCCAAGTCTTTAGGTATTTTGATTAGTGGCTTAGAAAGTGTAGTATGTGATCCTATTTTATAGGAGTAGTGGTTAGTGCTAGGATGTAGTGGTCTGTCAGTTTTTTGATGTAAAGCCTATTTATAGGCTCTTCTCTCTTTCAATATCAATTGCAGTATTTATTCCCTTCACCATACATCTCTTTTATGTTTCTAACTTTGTATCATAAACTTCATATTATATTGGGTTTGTGCCGATCCGGTTAGCATTAAATTATTTTTTTTGATAAGTTAGTTAATTGGCCAATAAAATACTGACACACATACAATTTCGCTTGCGTGTTAGTATTTTATTGGTCAATTGACTAATTTATCTCAAAATAAACTTTATACTAACCACTTTCGATCGGTGCATTATGATCTTGCATCTTAATTTGACTCTTTGCATGGCAGTCGTAGACTGTACTTGTAGAGTCCAAAGACTGAACATATCTCTCTATATATAATTGTACTAGTTAATGGACAAATCCAGGTGAACACACTTGAACAGTATTATAACACTCCAACTTGATGGCTGGCTGCAAATAAAAGCAGTTCTATACTACTCCAACTTGATGGGCAAGGAAGATTGATCACAGTAGCCAAGACTAAAAAAGACACAGAATAATTAATAAGAGTGTGAGCAAAATTATGAGAGAGTCAATAGACAAGTACTGGTCAAAACTCAAAAAGACATCTACTGTCCCTTGAAAAATGTGAGCTTTGGAATATTTCAGCTTAGCTTAGCCCAACTCAACACAAGTCAGAGATTGCCCCAGTTGATTGACATTCCCAACAGATGGGGTGGGATGCATGTCACACATGCAGTAGCTTTTTCATATTTTCATCGCAATGTTTGCAGTGAATGTCACTATGTCACTGTACTTAAAAATAAATTAGGCAGAAAATGTTATTACTAATCTTAATCTAATTAAATAAATAATATTTTCAACGTTAAAAATAATACTTCAATGCAAGTATGTAAATTTTGATATTTGCTTATTGTAGTTTTATTATAATATCACTTTCAACACTAAAAAGTGAAAAATATTACCGTGATGAATTGAATGATAAAATGAATTTCAAGTCATATGTTCGAAAATTCAATTTTAAGGGTCATTTAAATAAATATTTGTTGGTATGATGGTGCAAACTCAAAAATGGTGGCTAGCTGTAGATTACTTGCCAATAATAAATTAGAAACAAAAATAAATAAGTTAAAATTCAAATGAACAGATTAGTTTTGTCAAATTTTACATGATTACTACTCGTTTAAAATTAGACTCATAAATTCATATAGATTACGTGAAATTGAACCGTTGATAATATATTTCATATCTGTAACTTTGATGACAACTGTCCCTAACGCGCATGCAATTGAGCCAACTTTAGGTGTCGGGCCACAGTTTGACATGTGCTTGGGATTTGACTAGAGAGCCGGCCAACTTGGTAACTATTTCTTTCCCTCTTACTTGAAGTGTCTGCAAGTCGTGGCTGGTTAATTCTGAGCAATATTCGACTTTCTCCTGAATGTACTTTTATTTAACAAAACAAAATCATCATTAATTGTCCAATGATCTCAATAGTAATAGAAAAATATTTGGGAGCCTTTAATTTGAGTATTAAGAAGCTGAAAAATATTGCATATATGGGGAGCCTTTAATTATTAATTAGCTTGAAGTTGAGCACTTGGATATCTCTTTATTTAAATTAATGCATTTGGTCTTAATTAATTACCAAAAGAAGAAGAAAAAGAGAAAAATGGTTTACAGCAAATTGCCGGGGACAGGAGATGGAGTTAGAGAATCCAGTACTGTTGTTGGATTGGTCTTGGTTTATTTCCCATTAGTTAGTGCGTGGGGTGGGAATATGTATATTAGTGCTTGGGACCAAATATCCCAAAGTAATGATTGAAGGCACAAGTTTCTAATTTTGGAAACAAAACAAAAGTAGTCGACCATAAATATTTATACATTAATTATGTATATTACTATTTAATACTATATATTTATAATAATAAGATAGAACTCAATTTAATTAAATTTGGGCAGAAAAATAAAAGAACGGTTTAAATTTATTTAAATTTATTTTAATTAATTTAGGCAGAAAAATATAAGTACGGTTCAAATTTATTCTAATTTTTAAATTATTAAAACATAAAGAAATAGAAGATTTTATTATGTCGTACCTCTAGATATGATATAAATGCTACTCACTTTTTATCCAAATACGCACGCAGGTCATCATCTTACCCTTAATTTAGTAGTTAGGATATTACTAGAAGATATAATTGACCTATAGTTCATTGAATGGAAGTAAGGGTAGTGGCCTTTATTCTACTCCCTCTCCCTTGAATATTATTTGATGAAAATTGTGTTAAAATTAAACAAACTTTTGTAGGGCTTATCTTACAGTTCGTTTCTATCTTATCTTTTCATTATTATTATAATTAATATTATTAAACAAACTTTTGTAAGGTTTATCTTACAGTTCGTTTCTATCTTATCTTATTATTATTATTATTATTATTATTAATGTTGCTACGTCTTGTATTCCTGTATAGTATTTGATATTGATTGATATATCAAACTGACATGATAGCTAGTGAGACTGCCAAAAGAAAAGAGAACATGGAAAATAATGGGACTGATCGATGGAGTATTATTATATGGTAAAAAATGAGTTCAAAATAAAAAAGTTGAATTTACAAATTTACATTTTCACACCTTTTATAAGATGAATAATTCTAGAAAAGTAGACAAGAGTCTACAAAATAGTAATGGATTCTACTATACAATCGGTGCAGTTTTTGTTTAGTTGCCTAACATTAATCTTAATAAATGATATATAATCTAAATCTTACTTCTTTCTTTCTATAAAAAAGAGGCTCATTTATTAATTTAATATTTTTAAATATTAGAACAAAATGACAAAATATTCTCAAATTTATTATTATATTTATATCATCTCATTAGTACTACTAATTACACTAAACACTCAAAAAAATTAATTGTTAATATTAAACAAAAATATAATTTTAAAGTTTGTAAATTTTATAGATGTAATCCTGTTGGTGAAATCAATATAGTAACATTTATGTAAACAATGGGTGAGAGTTGTCTACTAGTAATAATACTCTATATAGCTCTATGAACTTTATTAAACCGGTCTGGCTAATTAAAAAGTGAATCATACCTTGCAAAATAGGAATTAGGAGTTCACATATGCTAATTCATATCTATTGGATTCTAGACAGTATTACAATCACCTATGAAAAACGGTCTCACGTACACTCTTTAGTACACTCTTTAAGTTTTTAACTAAGCAAATTAAATATAGTAGACCAATCCAAACTTTAGAATTAGTCTAATTCAAATTTAATCAAAATCTAAGACGGCAATCAATTACTTTCAAAATTGAGACTGATTTGAAATGATCAATAGCATGACGAAGCATCCATATGTAGTAATAGTAATAGCAACAAATAATTTGACAAGTAACCAACATAACTGCCGGCACTTGGAATTAACTGACACCTACATAGATACCTCGAAGCTTCTTTGGGTTGGATTTGAGCTGTGGAGAACGATATCTCAAAATCAAATCGCGACGCATGGCATGGTCCTGGCTAGACCACTTTAAAGTATAATCTGATATATATATATATATATATATATATATATATATAAAAGATGAGATAGCTCCATGAGATAGCTCCATCGGTGAATCTTTATCATTCTCTTCTAGTGCTCACCCCACCCCACCCCACCCCACCCCACCCCACCCCACCCACACACCCACACACCCACACCCCACCCCACACCCACACCCACACCACCCCACCCCACCCCACCCCACCTGACTTTTTCTTCTTTTCCTCCTCCTTTACCTCTTTATCGATCTGGATATTCCTTCTATTTCGACCTCTACCAAATTTGATGCAAGACAACTGACTTTAAAATTTAAGGAAGAGTTAGATAGGAAATGAAAAAGGAGGTTTGGTCCGAAGAAACGATTGTAATTTAAGGGTGTAAGCCGAGTTAAATAGTTCGGTACTCGACTCGAAATCGGTTCGAAAATATAATCTAAAACTCGAATTCGAAGTTGATCGGAGTCGAATCTGATCCGTACTCGTTTTCTGTTTAATGATACACGAGTCGAATTCGAGCATATCAGTATTCGCTCATATTAGGGTTCGAGTATTTCATTTTTTCTTGAACCATACTCGATACCTACTCGATGAATCATATTCGAATATTGGTCTGATCCATGCTACTAAGCTAAATATGTGATATTTGTATCAATCTTTATAATTTATAAAGTTTAGTATGAAATTGTGTAAACTTGTACTTGAATAAATCAATAAATTGAATGTCAATTTATATTACATTCTTTATAATTTCAATACAGGAATAAAAGTGAATTTTTTTATATATATAAATATTAGTTAAGTAACCAATTTAGTATGTAGTGATTCAATTTTAAGTGAAATGGTTTATATTCGAAACTCGATTTGAAGGCTCATGAGTAACTCGCTTTGTAAACGAGTCGAGTACTTACGAGCCGAGTATAGGTCCGAGTAATGATCCGAGTCGAATCTGGCGCAAAAATATAAATTCCTTATCGAATCCGAGCTCAATTTTTTCGAATCGAGCCAAATCTGAGCATGAAGGTGTTCGCTGAGATTCCATTCGTTTACACCCCTACCATAATTCCAGAAAAACAGAAGTTGTTCCCGCAGAGCTGAGTTTGATCGGCTTCGGAAGAGGTCTTCGGGTTCGAAAATGGCGTCATGACTTCGGGAGATTGAAACTTCTTCGAAAATAGCGTCATGGCTCAAGAAGGCTGGTTGGTTGTAGTATTTTAATTATTTCTAGTTTAGGTAGAATTCGTTTAAGGTAATTGTGTTTTAGTTGGAAACAAATCTTTATAATATTGCGTAATTAAATTGTTTCCTATTAGGACTTTGTTATCATATTAATTACTTACCTATTAGAAGTTTATTTCCATCGTTATAAGGATTCTTTAGCTATAAAACTCGGCTTTTGGGTTTAGGGTTTGAATAGTTAATTAATAATTTACCTTTTACAATTGATATTGTATTGTTTTCCTTGTGGATTCCAATTTATGTTTTAAGAGCTTACGCTGGTAAACTCTTTGCGTATTTCATTTTGCGTCAAAACTAGGATCGATTAGTTTGTTAATTACATAAATATAGTACTCTATTTCTATGGATTAAGCTCAAAATATATAGGGAAAAATATATAGACATGCAAATTGACTAATTAACAAACAAAGAAATTCAAATTGGAAAGGTATGAGATCCTAATGTCACTTACTGCTTTATCCAGATTACACACCTCTTGTTAAACTTGATTAATTACTATGGGCTGCTAGTCGAACGCACGAAAGTGAAACATGACTATTTTTCAATACATCATGTTCATATCACATAAAATCCACAAATAGATAGAATTCATATGAACATCAATTATATTATCGAACTCACTATATGTCTATGTGAATTACAAGTAATATCAATTTAAGTGCAAGCTCTATCAGCGACTACACATGGTAAGCCGGTATATGTCTATTCGGACTACGAATCACAAAATCGATCACATGTAAATTTCACGATCGAACATATGCTAACAAGGTCAAATCTGAACTTATATATCCTCTTTCAATTCCATACAAGTTATTAGGGTAGATGGTGATCAAGCATCTAAGCATTAAGCACAACCAAGTTAGACAATCTAAATATAAGCAATCAAGCATAACTACAAGGCATATAAATCTGAACTACACAATAAGTTTCATTAGAATCCCATAATGGTGGTTAGTTCATCTCTGAATCAACAACCATTATGGGATATAAACCAAGCATGAGAAGATACAATGTAAACAAAGAGAGTAGAGAGAATAGAGAATGCAAATCTGATTAAACTCTGTCCAAAATATGCTTCCAACTCAGTTCAGATCCATAATCAAAACCAAAATAAACTTCTATAATCAAAAGCTACTAGATCTAAAGAGAGAAGTAAAAGTAGTTGCAAAAAGCTATGAAATCTCTCCAGCTCTATGAAACCCTAAAATGAAAAATATAACTGATAATAATAATGTCTCGTAACCAGCAAGTACACATTTTTTAAGTAATCGCGCTACAACATACTTCAAATAAAAAAGACAAATTTTTAGAGCCTCGAGTCTAATGCGGCCACAGAACGTCAGATAAGAATGAGGCGCGCATGCGCATCTTTGACTTCTCGATTGTTCTTATAGCCTTGGTATATTGCCTTTGAATGTAACTCGCACTACCACGTATTTGGTTTTCTCTGATCTCTTTGCCATCTTCTTTCTTTGGTGCATTGTTACTTCACAAACAACGATTCCTACTTCATTTACCTTCACTTGACTTCTTCAACCTTCACTTTATTCGCTCAGATGCCCTCCTCACATGCACTTGCTCAACTTCATTCCTCATTCCAACACAAGCTCACCATGCTTTGCCACTTCCATGCCATTGACATGCCTTATTAGTTTCCTTGATGCAACCTACAAAACAATGATAAAAAGTAAATAAAACACAGTAAAAATGCTTGAGTTTAAGCATAATTCTAGCAAGTTGATATCCAATAAGTAGGTATTAAACCTACTTATTATATGTTTCTTAAAAAGCCGGTATACCAACTTTTGTGAAGAGTTTACCTGATGATGAATATGGTAGTAATAAAATAACTACGCAGTGAGACTCTATAGGACGCACATTATGCAAAGCTAGAATATATGTTGTTCATAATAAGAAGAAGATAATTAGCGTATTTCTACTATTGAATTAGAGCACAATCATCACCTAGTGACCCCTACCAAGGTAGATTTGATTGAGACACATAGAAATATTACTCCGATTGCAAGAAAATTAATTGCCACTTTAAATAAGTCTGTTATCGGAC
The DNA here is from genome assembly GCA_020205605.1 of Panax ginseng. Taxonomy (NCBI): domain Eukaryota; kingdom Viridiplantae; phylum Streptophyta; class Magnoliopsida; order Apiales; family Araliaceae; genus Panax; species Panax ginseng. The sequence continues at coordinate 26,261,697 of CM035145.1, forward strand.
CTAGTAGGATGATGAACGTTTTGAGCACAATGGGTGGCGGGTTGAAAAATGTTCCTTTTTCTAATGTTAATGTTCAGAATGTGGTGAGAGATTTAAGGCATGCTTCTGCAGATGAAAATGATGCACTAGCTGCTGTAAATTATTTGAAAAAACTTGGATCGATCCGGAAGTTCGAATAAATTTTTTTATCGTGTCAAACTAGATGAAATGCAAATCGCATAGCATGCATTTTGTGGGTTGATTCCCGATCAAGGTTTATGTATCAACGTTTCGGAGATGTTGTGGCATTTGATAGTACGTACAGGACAAATAAGTATGACATGTCGTTTGTTTCTTTTATCAGGGTCAACCACCATTTTCAGTCTATATTGTTTGGATTTATATTGTTAAGGGATGAGACAGAGGACACTTTCTTTTGAGTATTAGAGACATGATTCGAAGCCATGGACTACAAGACACCTAAAACCATCATCATTGACCAAGAAAAAACCATGAGTAATGCTAGTGCTAAGGTACTCCCTTTTACTTATTACTTATTGTGTTCTTGGTATATTAGCAACAAATTTCCTGAGAAATTGCATCATGTTTATTCTTAGCACCCATTCTTCAAAAACCATTTTAACAGTTGTGTGTATAATTCATTGTCCATCGGGGAATTTGAAGAGCGTTGGCATATTCTGGTGATGAATTATTACTTGTATAACAATGAGTAGATTAGAAGTTTATATGATGTATAAGAGAAATGGATTCTCGCGTATACAAAGAGATATTTTGCCGCGGAAATGACAACCACTGGAAGAAGCGAGAGCATGAATCATTTTTTTAATGAGTTTGTCAATGCTTCAATGGGCATGAAAGAATTTATAGTGTAGAGTTAGAAGGTTATAGAAAAACAATTTATCAGAGAGAGGAAGGCCGACTACATATCACAACATCGGAAAAGGAATATGGTACCTGGGTCATCTTTGGAAGTGCATGTTGCGTATGTGTACACAAAAGAGATGTTTAGACGTTTTCAACGTCAAATCGTCGATTTTATGAAGTACAATGTTAGTAAAGTTAGTGAGTTGTGTGGCCCTAAAACAAAGGTTTATGTAGTGTATAAAGCAGATGCTGCAGAAAATGGTGGAAGATATAAAGAAATCGTCAACAATCGTCAATTGAGGTCGGTAACATGTAATTGTCAATTATTTACTCATCCTGGTGAATTATGTAGACACATCTTGAGATATTTCTTGACTAAGAGTATTTTCCAAATTCCGAGCGACATGATTCTTCCTCGGTGGATAAGGAACGCGAACAAAACCGATGTTGAAGAATTACTCTTTATCCCAACAACTGATGACTTTAAACAAGATCAAGCAATGCGTTTTAATCATTTGATAAATGATTGCCAAGAGTTAGTGTGACGCCCCCAAAATTAGGTATACATCACCCATTCTAAGTCGTCAGATACATGGTACAAAATTCAAATACAACTTCATTTATACAACTGTTGAGCTGTCGTATAGAATACGACCACAGTTAAATATGAGTTTTAATACAAATGTATGTAGCTCTCATGGTACCTCGACCACAACCTTACAATGGTATTTTTACATAAAAGTACGGTAAAAACCTGCTATTTTAGAAACTAAAATCATTGGGAAGTGCTCAAGGAAACCTTCGTACATGGGAGGCTTGCGTCCAGGTTATGATAGATATCATATGTTCACAGAATTATCCTTGGTTGACCCAAAAGTCCCCAAAGAAAAATAAGAAGATTACTATCATCTTCTTTCCAATGGTAAGTCTTCTCTTGACATATAATTTTCTTCATTGTCTCCAAGTAAAAATTATATTTCAAAAATACTCCAAGATCATATAGGTAGTGTTCGTAGATATACTCAGCAAGTGGATGTGCACAACCATGTCTTATGATAACAAGAGGTTGTATGTCATTAGACATCTTGTATGATAGTGGCAAAAACACCCTTCCAACGTTGGGTTCGCCTCACCCTATATGATTCACCAAATATAACTACTAAATGATGTATAGAATACAACACACTTTTCTATACTTTGTTTAGGGAGAACCTCCATGACTAGAGACCACGTTCTAATCCTCTTAATACCCCTTTCGACCCAATTTACACTCTTATTACCCGAAAGGAATTGTGAAGCGGAAGGGTGAGCCACAACTAGCCCGATAAAGAATATCATGACTAAAGATAATTAAATTATCAATAGCTTTCATCAATAATAAATCGTAGATTTAGAACATATGATGAGATAATAAAACTTTTAAACCATAGTTGCGGTGAACGAAGCAATCCATTAGAAGAGTCAAATAGACCATAAGGTCTATTATCTTCTATGTTAAAAGTCCACCAATAATGTTTTATCCTCGTAACATCAATCAACAATTCCCGTTCACGATTATGTGAATAACTCATAATCACATTTGTGATTCTAAATTCCTCTTCGCTTTCTAGGGCCGAAGATAATTTTCATCACCCTGAAACATCAAAAATCATGGTTATACCAAATCACAATTCTCTTCAGTAATCATTAAATCATCTTTGCACTACTACCAAAGATATTCATTATTATCACATCCATGAATTAATATTTCATTCTTTGAGACTCATTTCAATAATTAATCCACATCATCGAATCATCCATGCACTACTGGGCCAAGGATATTCTTTAAGTATCACGACCACGAATTATCCATGCACTACTACCAAAGATAATCGTGTTTTCATCAATGCATCGTGATTATGCCATAAAATAATTCATCTTTGCACTACGATCAAAGAGAATCCATAGCCATAATCATACCAAAAAGCGCCCATCATGCACACTACGGCCAATGAGGACTTTTTCCACATCATTTGTAATATTACGGTTATGATTATACCAAATAATCCCTGGTCATAATCATACCAAGTCCATCTATGCACTACAGGCCACAGATGACTTTCAACATAATATAAGCATGAGGATGATGATAATATTATAAGCATTCAATAAAACAAGTTCAAGAATTAATTTATCTAGGAACTGATAACGTCCAAATTGTCAACATGATACTGCTTTGTAGAGTAAAATTCAAGAATGCTCAGAAGAATATTTTCATGAAAAGATACTGGATGAAGCGCAAATATCAAGGATATTCCACTAATTTCATGGAGTATAGAAGTCAAAGTTTTAACCAACTGAGTATAATAGAATATATGAAACGCAAATGGATTTTTCGTCGCCCGTGCAGTAATCCACGTGAAATGCATCATTTCCATAATTTTATAAGGAATGAATACGAATGATCATTCACCATGCATGTGGTAATCCACATAGACAAAGTTATTCAATGTAATAATAAAGAATGGAATAATGAAGGATTCACCATGCGCATGCGATAGATCGCATGCAGACATGGTTATTCCCAAATGAATAATAAATAATGGAACTAGGTCAAGCATAAATGCACATATCTGAGGATATTCCGGCGAATAATAAATAATGGAACTGTGTCCCGGCGTAAACGCACTTGCAGACGAGGATATTCCGACGAATAATAAATAATGGAACCATAATAAGGCGTAAATGTACGAGCGGGATGTTCCAAGTGAGAATAATAAAGAACGGAATATTAGAAGAATTTCACCATGTATGCGATTCTTGACAAATGCATTATTCCAACATAATAATAAAGAATGGAATAATGTAAGAATTTCACCAAGTATAGGGTAGTCCGCGTATATATGTTATTCCAACTGAATAATAAATAATAATAATATCCTTTACGAGTACGACAATTATATCCCCTACCTTAGAAAGAAAAATCTTTGGATATAGAAGTAGTGAAGTAGTAGAACACTTTTCTTCTTTCTCTCTATAGTTTATCTCTACAGAGTTTCAAGTGAATTAAATCGAAATAATGAATGAATGAGCTTCTATTTATAGAAGAATGGATCTGATAGTAACTAATTCATGAACGGTCAGATTGATTTACTTTTTAATCGGACGGTCCATATTTAAAGCAAAATCTTTTAAATAAAATATAATATATTCTATTTATAATCTAATAAAACGAATAACTTTATAAAAGTATTACATTTTTATATAAAAGATTTTACTATGCAAAACACTATGCGCAGCTTTATGCAACACTATGCATAACAAAATATAATATATTCTATTTATAGAATAACTTTATAAAAGTATTACATTTTATATAAAAAGATTTTACTATGCAAAACACTATGCATAATAGAATATAATATATTCTATTTATAGAATAACTTTATAAAAGTATTCTATTTTATATAAAAAGTTTTTTTGTTTTATTACATTAATAATACCAATAAAACAAAACTGAGTGACTTATCACATAAGCATCAATAATCAATACATCTTGTGCTTCTTATGCAACCACGCCAGACATTCGTACTTTTAACACCGGGTGTTTCAACAGTTAACGGTAAAACTTTCGCCGTTATTTTCATAAAAATATTTTTGTCGTTCTCTCAATCCGACAATAATTCCGTTGTGGGGTCCACAAATGATTGTACCATCGTACGGATATTTCCCGACACAACGAATATTTTATATCAACTTTCTTACTTTGAAAAAAAATTCACATATTACCCTTAACTTTAAACTTTTATCAATTTAACTATTTACCAAAATAGAAAAATTGAATACTTTTATTTCATAAAATTCAGGGTCTCACAGTTAACCAGCAAAGCTTCTTGCTCAGTTCGAGGTTACAAAATTGTCCTTAAGTTGAATGCACGAGGAAAAACGTTAGTTGACTAGTATGATCCGGATAAGAATCTTATTGAATTGGCAGACAATGACATTAATTGCATTATCGGAGATACACCTCAGGCTATGGTTTATGATAATGATGATGAAGATGCAGAGGAAGAAGCGGGAGAAGATGAGTTTTTGCCACCAATTATTTCTCAAACAAAGGGCAGCAAAAAACAATCAAGATTAAATAGTGCACTCGAGAAAATTGTGGGTTCTAAACCTCATTAAAAATGTGCAATTTGTGGCTTTGAAACCGACCATGATAAACGCAATCACTATCAAGTGTTAGGAATTCCTGAACCTAAAAAATAGCTCTTAGTTGTATTATTATGCTTTGTTTTTATTTAGGCTCAGTTGTATTTTTATGCTATACTTTTATTTATGTTCAGTTGTATTATTTACGCTATATTTTTATTTTTCTTTGCGAATATTTACACTGCTCCTGACAAAGTAGTCCATATATTTACAGACGAAAATATCACGATTTGTCTTGTTAAGTTGCACGTATCCCGGTCTTTGGTATGAAAGACGCGCGTGGATTACGAAGTTAATACTGCTTTTCGCTGCGGATCACTAATTCGCAAACAAACTGGTATTAATTTTATATGCGTTCATAAATTCATACTCCCTCCTATTCAGATTAAATGACGTTTTAGAGAGTTTAATTTTATTCTATTTAAGTGTCGTTTTGGAATCTCAATGCAATATTGCACTATTTTTTCCTAATTTAACCCTCTATTTAATATGTTTAGTAAATGCATTTCCATGAATGAGAAGAGACAATTGTGGAGAGAGAAATAATTAATTAGGGATACAAAAGATATTGTGTGTTATTTCTTAATAAGTGTGCTTAACTCTAAAATGTCATTTAATCTGGATAGGAGGGAGTATTATTTATGGATATAAATTGTATAACATGTATAAAAGTACAATACTAACAATTAATATACATACCGCAATGTGACGCCCCCAAAATAGGTCCACACAACCCATTCTGAGTCGCCAACTGCATGATATATAATTCAAATACAACTTCATTTATACAACCAATAATTTTTGTGTAAAATACGATAAAACATGTGCTGTGAATTTTAATACAAATATTATCTCATAGACTATCCAAACTCAAATAAAATCCTTGTAAAACCCCAACTTTTTGAATAAAGATGAATTTTCTATAAATATTATTTTTGAATATTATGGAGTGAAATTGATATAATAGTTGTGGGTAATATTTATAAATTTTGCAAAGTACGCAAGTTATTATATAATATTCGATTGGTCGGGAAATATTCGTTTTAACAGGGAATATTAGTACTACAACGGCACAATCATTGGTGGACCCCTACAACGAAATTATTATTCGGATTGAGAAAATGACAAAAATACTTTATGAAAATAATTGGCGGAAGTTTTCACAGATTAGCTATTGAAACACCGGTGTTAAAAAAGACGATGTCTGGCGTGGTTGCATAGTAGCACACGGTATTAATTATTGATGCTTAAGTGATAAGTCACTTTCGGTTTTGTTGGTATTATTAATGTAATAATACGGAAAATCTTTTATATAAAATGAATACTTTTATAAAGTTATTCTATAAATAGAATATATTATATTCTATTATGCATAGTGTTATATAAAGGTACTGCATAGTGTTTGCATAGTAAAATCTTTTATAAAGTTATTCATTTTATTAGATTATAAATAGAATATATTATATTTTATTTTGCTTTAAATATGGACCGTCAGATTAAAGTAAATCAATCTCAATGAATTCATGAGTTAGTTCTTATGCATTCCATTTTTCTATAAATAGAAGCTCATTCATTCATTATTTTCTTTGAATTCACTAAAACTCTAGAGATAAACTATAGTAGAGAAAGAAGAAAGTATTCTGCTACTTCACTACTTATATATCCAAACTCTTCTTCTTAAGGTAGGGAATATTATTTGTTGTACTGTAAAGGAGTGTTATTCTTTCTTATTCATGAAGAGAACTGTTGTTATTCCAATTCTTATTATTACATTGGAATAACTTTTGTATCATGATCTACCCTATACTTGGTGATATTCTTCTATTATTACATTTGGAACATCATATCTCGTGTGTTTACTTTGGACTGGTTCGATCTTTTATTATTATTCCGTTGGAACATCCTGTCTGTATGTTTTATACCGGACCTGATTTTGTCTTATTATTATTCTTTTGGAACATCTTGTGCATGTGTTTTACATTCGGACTGGTTAAAATCTTTATTATTCTGTTGGAACATCCCGCTTTGCAAATTTTTGCACGACTGGTTTCGTTATTATTATTACATTGGAATAACTGCCTCATCTTGCAAGTACCGCATGCATGGTGATTTTTTTGTTATTCCATTCTTTATTATACTCGGTTGGTTAAAGTTTCGACTTCAATACTCCATGAAATTAGTAGAATATCCTTGATATTTGCGCTTCATCCAATATCTTTTCATGGAAATATTCTTCCGATCATTCTTGAATTTTACTCTACAAAAGCAAGATCATGTTGACAATTTGGGCGTTAATAATTCTTGGATAAAATAATTCTTGAACTTGTTTTATTGAATTCTTATATCATTGTCATCATCCTCATGTTTATATTTTGTTGAAAGTCATCTGTGGCACGCTGTAGTGCATAGATGGACTTGGTATGATTATGACCAGGGATTATTCGATGTAATCATGACCGTAATGTTACAAATGATGTGGTAAAAGTTCTCATTGGCCCGTAGTGCATTGATGGACAGTTGTTGGCATGATCATGACCATTAATGAATACACAAATATTCTTGGCTTTGTAGTGCATGGATAATTGTGGTCGTGATACTTAAAGAATATCCTTGGTAGTAGTGCGAGGGGTGATTCGATGATGTGGAATATTTATTAAGCTGAGTCTCAGCGATAATAGTGATGAAAAACCTTTTAAATCATAAAAGATAGTAGATTTTATTTTCTACTTGACTCTTTTAATGGATTGCTTGTTCCACTGCAGATTAAACTTGATGTTCATTATATTTTATCGGTTTAACATTGTTGGAGACTAATGATAATTTATTACGCATTATCTTAGTCATAATATTTCTTCTTTGGGCTAGTTGAGCTCACCCCTTTCTTTCCTTTGTTCTCTCGTGAAATGAGAATATATTTGGGACGAGTCGGAAGCGGAGTGATGGTCCGAGGAGGATAGCATTAGTAGTCCTCACTATTCGTGAAATAGTGTGATAATAATTGTAATGAGGACTCCTTTTGAGTTTGTATAATCTGTAGTAGATAATATTTGTATTCAAACTCACGGTTTATGTTTGTCGTATTGTACCATTACAGATTGTATTAGTAAGTTGTATTTTAATTACATACCATGTATCTGACGACCCAAGATGGGTGATGTATACCTAATTTTGGGGGCGTCACAATCCTCATTACAATTCTTGTCACAATATTTTACAAAATAGTGAGGATTACTAAAATAACCATCTTGGACAACTACTCCACTCTCTGACTAGTCCCAGCTACATTTTCGCCTCCTAAGAAGAACAATAGATCCAAAAGGAAAAGGGTGAGCTCAACTAGCCCAGTAAAGAATATTATGACTAAGATAATGTAGAACAAATTATTCTTAGTCCTCAACAAGGAAAAATCTGATAGAATACAATTGATAACAAGTTTTAGATCACAACTGCAGCGGAAACAACAATCCATTAGAAGTGTCAAGTAGAGCATGGTATCTACTATCTTTTATGATTTAAAAGTCCATCATCAATATTTCATCCCTGTAACAACAATCAATAAATATTTCAAATCAACAAATTATCCATGCACTACGGGCCAAGAATATTCGTTAGTATCACCAGTGGTCATGATCATGTCAAACACTTGTCCATCTATGCACTACGGGCCAAATAGGACTTTCACCACAAACTTTATCTGTAACATTAAAGGTTATGATTATACCAATTATACACAATTCCTGGTCATAATCATACCAATCAATAGTTCATCTTTGCACTACGGGGCAAATATGACTTTCAACACAATATAAGCATGAGGATGATGACAATGATATAAAGATTCAATCAAGTGAGATAAATAATAAATATTACATATTTATAATTCAATTTATCTAGAGTTCAAAAATGTTCATATTGTCGACATGATAACTATTTGTGAAGTAAAATTCAAGAATTATATTCATGTATCAAAAATAATTTGGACAGAAAAGAAAATTAAATTCTGTTGTGAATAGTACTCGTGAATAGTGCCCATAAATAGTCCCGTATGAATAGTACCCAGACATGAAAAGATTAAAATTTAATAAGAATGTTCAGACCAATATTTCAATGAAATGATATTAGATGAAGCGCAAAACTTAAGGAATTTCTAATCATTTCAAGAATTATAGAAGCAATACTTACAATAGTAAGTTTAAATTTAGGAATATAAAATGAAATAATATCTCTTACATAATATGGAGTATGAAAGAAAATAATATTTCTTACGAGTATTGAAATAAAATAATATCATTTACTTTAGTATAAACTAGATTTGACTTGGAATATCGGATATTATCCTGAGAAAATCCTGCACTAAAAGCTACACTCAAAGTATTATTATACTCAAAAGAAATACTCACAATATTATAGAATAAGAATTTCTGATATTGATGGTGTGTTTAGGAAGGAGGTTGCCCCTCCTTTTATAGTGCAACGGAGGGAGAAAAGTTAAGCAGGTTTGCCTAACTTTTTTTTCTCTTTCATGCCTAACTTCTATTCTTCTCTGCCTATCAACCTCTTATTTCCAAGGTTGAGGGCCCACATTTTGGGACAAAAGATTAGCAGGAGAAATACTCCTCCAAAATGAATGCACGTGAAGTTTAAAATGATAACCTTCACTTCACTTTTATTCACATGCTGCAAATTATATATATATATAATAATAATATTATCATTTAAATTATGAAATTATACTATTATATTATCACATAATACTGTTATAATGTAATATTATAATAATATATTTAAATAAATATTTTATCGGAGAAGATAATTACCAAACTTTCAACAAATGTTTCATGCTAAATTCTTTTATTTATATAAAAATTGAACCAATATCCACCACATAATAATTATTCACAATTAATATTATAAGCTCGCAGTATTAACAACCAAATCATTCCCAGAAAAAAAAGGAGGCTTTTCGATAAGGATTTATACTTATTGGCGCGCAATTATATAACCTAACCCCTTTCCTCTACAGAAATTTCTAGACATTGCCAATAATGCTAACTAATAATATGAATAATTGTTTAGTGTCAATTATTGATTTAATAATATAAAATATTATATAGATGATACTGTGACAATAATTGAATCAATAATATGAGATAATATGCAACAATTACTGTGGCAATTATTAAATGAAACTGAGTGACTTCTTAAGTAAGAATAAATAATTAGAGATATTGTGTAATATTGTGTGCTACTGTGAAACCACGCGTATTACTGTACTTTTATCACCGGGTATTTCAACAGTTAACGGTAAAAGTTTTGTCATTATTTTTATAAAAAAGTTTTTTCTGTCGCTTTCTATATCTAGCAGTTATTTCATTATATGGTCTACCAATGATTGCGCCACTGTACGAATATTCCACGACCAAATGAATATTATATGACTATTTGCTTACTTTGCAAAATTTGCACATATCACCCATAACTAAAGCATTAAATCAAATCAACACCTTATTATTCAAAATAATAATTAGAGAAATTAAATCTTTATTCATAAAAAGTTGGGGTCTTACACGCAACTTCAACAAATTCTTTATACATTTGCTAGATCGTTAAATACGGGGAATCATCGTAGAGAGGGTCAAAGATGGTGACTGCCCATTCGGACACCGAAAATACAAACAAGATAAAATGCTTGGTATCTTGAGTACACAATGTCATGAATATATAGGTGCATTCGTGTAACGCTGGTCCCACATCTGGGTAGACATATATAGGGGTGGAAAAAACTCTCTGCCTCATTCACCTAGCTAGGGGGCACAAAGCTCTTGCCAATATGCATGAAGAATGATTCCATGAAAGCAAATCTTGCCCACTTTCTAATTCTCGGGCCCGCATCCTGTAGTACTCCTCTCTATCCCGCAGTAATATCATATATGCGTCCAGGGAATGCTCAAAAATCCAAGTTTTAGAGCTTAAGGCCTTGAATGTGTCGTGTTGCAACGTATACGAGTGTCGCTGATGTGTGACAGGAGATATTGTTGGATTACAAAGTGTGTTCCCAAACAAATGATTCTTTATAAACTCTACCTTATCTTCTTTAAGTTTTTTGGTAGGGCAATTTTTCCTTCCATAAGAGATGTGCCCTTCAGCTATATCTTGTACCCGAAAAATATATTGATAAAAATAAAAATAATATTAATAATTACTAATATTAATATTTTTAAACATAAAATTAAAAAGGAATAATAATAGTAACATGAGAATAATAGAACATGTTTACCCGCCTTCTCTATGAAGCCAGATTCGAATGAGTAGGAGGGAACATAAGTCTGGGTAGTGGGGATGTACCCTTCACTACAAGAAAATGATCTAACAGCGACCAAATATATCAGCAACCGCATGCATTTTGGTCATGAGATAGATTTGTAGAGAGACAGAGCATTAGTGGCGCGACTTGAATTTGGTCGCTAGATTATGTTAAGCAATAGATCAAACCCGGCCGCTATTATTCGATCATGAGTTCAATTTTACCTCAAAAAAATTGGCTGGAAATGTTGGCGCGCTACTTGTTTGCGACCACATCATTTAAAATCAGCGACCGCATGCGGTCGCTGATAGCGGTCGCGGATGTATTTCAATAAACTAGTAACAGTTCGTCACTCTCGATCCAGAATAGAAGAAAAAAAAAGAGGGAAAAAAGAAGAGGGAGAAGTGGGGAAAGGGGGGAAAACCGCCGCCGCCACCATAACCACCACCATAGTCGCCGCCGCCACCATCACCACCACCACAACCGTCGCCGACACCATCGACACCACCACATTGCATGCACGACGCCACTTTCGCTACTCTTGCCATGAGCCTTGTAGATCTCCTCTTGTCACAAGTTTTATTTGTCCTTATTTTTTCTTTAAATAAATAAATGTCCGAACAATTTTCTCGGTAAACAATCGGTCCAATTTGGTATCTTCTACTGTAATGTTATTGATTTTTAGTTTGCCCTTTTGATATTTTGCTACCAATTTTTATGGAACTTTAGTTTTTCAGCTGAGACTACTTGTTTTTTTCCCAATAATTTTGTAACTTAGATTATTAATATTGGGTGTCTGACTTTGTGAAATTTAGTTTAAATTGGCGAATATAAATATTTAATTTGCTTCGTAAATTTGGAAATTTCATGTTGGAGAATGTGTTTTGGATGGTGAGAAATTTAGTTTAAATTGACGAATATAAATATTTAATTTGCTTCGTAAATTTGGAAATTTCATCTAAAAGAAAATTCATAATTTGAATCTGTGAAATTAAAAAGCCTATAATGTGTCCATTAGCATAAATTCTAGTCCAACTTTAAGGACTTCAGGGCTTAGAGGAATTATATTAATACAACCCTTTTTTGGTGGAGAATCGAGGACTCATTCGGAGAATCACATGGTTCAATCACCTCATTCTCAACTTAGCTTAGCGACATCGAGATACTTATTGGCAATTATCGCGCCTCGAGGTCTAACTTGGGACCATCCGTGGTGCAATCCATTGGCTAAATTGGAACAGTTATCTAGTATGGTATGTGTATCTGAATTGAACATATTGAAAGATAGAAACTTGGAGTTTTGTAATGCTTTGGTTAGTGGAGGTACAAAAGTGGAGTATTTGATGTGCAAAGGAGTTGGACATGCATTTCAAGTTCTCGAAGCAAGTCTCAGATTTCACAAACTCGTACCTTGAGATGATCTCTCATATCAAGTCATTCGTCGATAGATGATGGCAGCGTATATATACTAGTTAGCAATTTCTATTTCTTTATTTCTCTTGTCGATTTGTATATATATACTAATTGGGCTTAGTGATCGAATATTTAATTTGCTTCAGTAAATCTTGGAAATTTAAGTAAGATAACTCATTAAGAAAGACCATAACAAACACGTAGAGATAGAGGACGAAACACATAATAGAGTCAACCTTCTTATGGTTACCATTTCGAATCATAAAGCAATAAAATCCAATATATTGATGAGCGAGTAAAGAAAGAAAGATTCTACACACTTTGAAATCCAAAAGCTGCTCATACCCACGGTGAGTGTGGATTAACGAAAGGAATTACAAAAAATATTGCATAATGGACCATACAAAGGAAGCGGTATGCATGCATGCATACATGTTGCACATTTGTATTATCAACACAAACTGAAAGAACACAACTTTGAATGAAACACATGTCTAACTCACAGTCTAATCATAAATCGACGCCTGACTTTGAATGAAACACAAGTCTAACTCACAGTCTAATCAGAGGTTATGGAGACAACTAAGAGAGTAATAGTTTCTAACATGAATGACACACTTCTTCTTTCCTAAGTGTCCTATGTAGAAGAGTTTTTGTTGTGTTCAGATATGGACCAAGAGCATATCTGAACTCTAAATTTTCCTACATACCTATCAAACAAACTCTAAATTATAAAATTTTCCTACATACCTATCAAACACTAGTCCATATGTTGCTCAAGTCATATGCTTACAAGTATGCTTAAATGTTAATCATATTCTTACAAGAATGCTCAAGTCATATGGTTACAAGTATGCTCAAGTTATATGCTTACAAGTATGTTCAAGTCATATGTTAACATTTATAATGTTGTCTGTAGTAGGTACTTAGTGGAATCATGGACCTCTATTCGGATCAGTAGTTGGATGGCACTGACGAAAGTCAAGTGCCCGGATAAATCTTCAAATTTGAATTTAGAATTTGGTTGCCAAGTATTTTTGAGTATGCATATAGTCACCCGTAATGTATGAATGGTAAGTCATGAATCGATGTCCATGTTTGAAGTGTAAGAATGTAAATTATATGGATGAGAGACATGGTAAACTATCATTTACTTGTTTTCAGGTGCATGAAAAATTACGAAGAATCTTTGGCGGGCACATGGTGGGAAGAAGAGATGGTGGCATCATAGAAGTACACAATTGAGGCGATAGTACTCATCATTATGAATGAAATGGTTCATGATATTGCGAGGCCGATTTTGATTTGGAACAAGCGCGGAAAGCAACCTATAAATTCGATGCCAAAGACTTCTTTAAGTTGTTAGGCGAGGGTAGCGAGCCATTGTGGCATGGTTGCACCAAACACACTACATTGTCTGCGATGGCGACATTACTTAACATCAAAGGTGATCACAACATGAGCCATGAGTGTTTTGAGTCGCTTTTGAAGGCCATTAAGAGTATGTTGCTGACGGTGAGAAATTACACCGCAACTATTACTTTTGTAAGAAAATGGTGAAGAAGTTGGGTCTTGGATACCAAAAGATCGATCATGTCCCAACGATTGCATGTTATTTTATAAGGAAAATGAGCAGGATGACAAGGTGCACATTTGCGGTCATGATCGGTTTAGGCCTAATAAAGAGGGTGTGACAACAAAAAATCAAGTATACCGTTTAAGATTCTAAGGTATTTTCCAATAACACATCCATTAAAAAGATTGTACATTTCTTCAAAAAATTTGAACATATGAGTTGGTACATGCGAAATCTCCATTAAAGATGGAGAACTAAATCATCCCGCAGATGGGCGGGCTTGGAAAGATTTCAACTTAGCACATCCACAGGTTTACATTGGAACCTAAAATGTGAGGCTTGGATTGTCCACCGATGGTTTCAATCCGTTTAGCCACTCAAATTTGTTCCAGTACTCATGTTGGCTCTGTGATTGTTACTCCGCACAACTTGCCTCCTTGGGATGTGTATAAAGCTTGACCATACTTTTTTTCTTTTTCACTCGTGGTTCCACGGTCCTAAGAGTCCTGGAAAGAACTTAGATGTTTACTTGAGACCTCTTATAGATGAGTTGAAGGTATTATGGGAGGATGGATGCGGTCTTGGGATGTTGCATGAAAACAAATTTCAACCTAGGGAAGCGTGGTTATGTGGACTATAAATGACTTCCCGACTTATGGTATGTTATTTGGATGGAGTACACACGAGAAGTTGGCTTGTCTGTATTGTATGGACCATACAAAGTCGTTTAATCTATCAAAAGGTCCAAAGTGTGACACCCCCAAAATAGGTATACATCACCTATTCTGAGTCGTCAAATACATGGTACAGAATACAAATACAACTTAATTATACAACTGTCGTGTAAAGTACGACAAAACATAAGCTGTGAGTTTTAATACAAATATTGTCGTCTAGACAATATTCAAACTCAAATTCAATATTATTACATTTATTTTCCACTATTTCACTGAATAGTGAGGACTACTAATGCTATCATCTGGTCCGTCACTCCGTTTTCCGACTAGTCCCTACTACGTTCTCATTTCCTGAAGAGAATAATAAAAGTAAAAGGGTGAGCTCAACTAGCCCAGTAGGAAATATTATGACTAAGATAATGCAGAATATATTATCGTTAGCCTTCAACAGTGTTAAACTGATACAATATAACAACCATCAAGTTTAACTGCAGCGGAACAAGCAATCCATTAAAAGAGTCAAGTAGAGAATAAAATCTACTATCTTTATTGATTTAAAAGGTTTTTCATCACTTTTATCGTTGGGACTCAGCTTAATAAATAATCCACATCATCGAATCACCCCTGCACTACGGCTAACGATATTCTTTAGTATCACGACCACAATTATCCATGCACTACGGGCCAAGAATATTTGTGTATTCAATAATGGTCATGATCATGCCAACAACTGTCCATCAATGCACTACGGGCCAATGAAGACTTTTACCACATCATTTGTAACATTACGGTCATGATTACGGCAAATAATCCTGGTCATAATCATACCAAGTCCATCATACCTTTATAGGCCATGATGACTTTCAACAAAATATAAACATGAGGTTGATGACAATGATATAAGAATTCAATAAAACGAGTTCAAGAATTATTTTATCTAGGAACTAATAACGTCCAAATTGTCAACATGATCTTCGCTTTGTAGAGTAAAATTCAAGAATGCTCGGAAGAATATTTCCATGAAAGATCTTTGGATGAAGCCTTGAATATCAAGGATATTCCACTAATTTCATGGAGTATAGAAGTCAAAACTTTAACTTATTTGTTGAATATAATAAGGAATGGAATAACAAAAGAAATCTCCGGGCATGCGATAGACCCGCAGACAAAAAGTTATTCCAACATAATAATAAATAACGGAATCGAAGTCCGCATAAAATGCACGCATAAGATATTACAACAGAATAATAAAAAGCGGAATCGGTCCCGGCGTAAAATCACGAATAGGATATTCAACGAGAATAATAAAAAATGAGAATCAGTCCGGCGATAGAGCGCACAAGCAGGATATTCCACGCAGAATAATAAAAGGCGGAATCGGTCGAAAGGCGTAAAAGCGCATAGATAGGATATTCCAAGCGGAATAATAATAAAAGGCGGAACCGGTCCGTCGTATATTATATGCATGCACAGGATGTTCCAACGAGAATGATAAAGAATAGAACAATGAAGAATTTCACCAAGTATAGGGTAGCCCAGCGTATCTGAGTTATTCAATAGAATAATAAAGAATGGAATAATGAAGTTTCTCTTCATAGATAAGAAAGAAATAATACTCCCTACCTTTAGAAAATGCGGATCTTTGGAATAGTGAGGTAGCAGACTTCTTCTTCTTTCTATAATTTCTCTCTATAATAATCGCTCTAAAGCTTTTGTGAATTGGTGAGAAATGAAGGAAGAATGAGCTTCTATTTATAGATAAATATAGTTTTCGATAATTTTGCGTTTTGGGGCTCGAAAAAATTACGATCTGATACCTCCAACTTTTCTTTCATTTTTAATTTAGTCCTGCAAGTATTATCAATCTTGCACGAACTGCCCTAATAGTAAATAATGTGATTCATGTGAACAAATAGTTATATAAGCATGTGAATTAGTAACAATTAATTGCTCATTTATCCGATAAATTACTCGATTTATCAATATAATCCCTAGACATCAATTATCATCGGAATAAATGTTAATTTTTACTAACACAAACAATTCCAACATAATGAAACTATTTTTATCAAAAATATAAATTTTGAAATTTTAAAATTTGACTTTTCCCGAAAAAGTCAACTGTTGACTTTTTGACCAAATAGTGAATCCCGGAAAATTTTGTGTTTATAGACTATTTTTACTAATTTCGTCATTAGGACTCAAATATCACGTCGTCGGCGTCTCAAATTCAACTCTAAACAACATTCATCATTAATATTATAACTCACAATATTTATCAACTAGGTCCTTCCCTGGAAAGAGGGCTTTCCAATAAGGATTTCTCCCTTATTGGCGTATGATTAGGTGACCAAACCTCTCATTGTGAGTAACTTCTAGACATTATAAATATTGAAATTTATAATATGAATAAATTTGTCGTCTCAAGTATTGATTTAATAAAAAACATTTTATCACGGATATATCTTTGTGACAATAATTGAATCAATAATATGATAGATATGACGCGTGAATTACTATAAGAATAATTGAGTATAAGCGGTGACTTCTCACGTAAGCATCAATAATCAATACCGTGTGCTACTATGCAACCAGCGTATTATTATACTTTTACTACTAGGGTAGTTCAACGATTAACGGTAAAACTTCCAGCAGTTATTTTCATAAAGTATTTTTGTCATTTTCTCAATCCGACAATAATTAAAGTAGTAGGGGGGTCCACCAATGATTGTCTGGTTATGCGAATATTCCTGTTAAAAGCGAATATTCCCCGACCAATCGAATATTATATAACAACTTGCGTACTTTGCAAAATTTGTAAATATTACCCACAACTATAACATTATATCAAATCCACACCATAATATTCAAAAATATATTTCGAGAAAATTTAATCTTTATTCAAAAAGTTGGGGTCTTACAACCTCCCCTTCTTATGAAATTTCATCCTCAAAATTAGGGTGCGTACCTGGTATGTCGAAGGGGTGAGGATACTTTGATTTCATTTCAGATTCTAACTCCCAGGTCATTTCTCAACATCGTGGTTTCTCCACAAAATTTTGACTTGAGGTATAACCTTGGAGCGTAGAATATGTTCCTTCTTATCCAAGATTTTAACAGGAACCTCTTCATACGATAAATCTTCCTCTATTTCGTCCGGTTCTAACTCAATAATGTGGTTCGGGTATTTTACATATTTACGTAACATGGATATGTGAAAAGCGTTATGAACACGAGACATACTTGGCGATACGCAAGTCTATAGCCACGATTCTTACTCGATCGAGGATTAAAATGGGCCAATGAATCGAGGATTGAGCTTTCTCTCTTTCCAAATCTTGTAACTCCTTTCCATGGAGCAACACGTAACAACACATGATCTCCAATATCGAATTATACGTCCTTTCGATGAAGATCAGCATAACTCTTTTGTCGATCTTATGAGGTTTTTATACGTTGTCGGATCATTTGAATCTTTTCCGTAGTCATACGTACCAACTCTGGTCCCAACAACGTTGCTTCACCCACCTCATCCCTGCATACTGGAGAACGACACTTTCTTCCATACAACGCCTCGAATGGAGCCATGCCAATACTTGTTTGATAACCTGTTGTTGTAGAAAAACTCCACCAATGGTAAGAACTTGTCCCAACTTCCTTGAAGTCAAGGACATAGAGTCTTAATAGATCTTCAAGAGTTTGAATCGTCCTCTCTGACTTCCCGTCCGTCTGAGGATGATATGCCGAGCTAAATCGTAAATCCGTGCCCATAGCTTTTTGCAAACTAACCCAAAATCTTGAAGTGAATCTTGGGTCTCGATCAGAAACTATAGATACTGGCATACCATGAAATCTTACAATCTCGTTTATGAACATACGAGCAAGACGTTCAAGTGTATAAGTTTCTCGTATCGGTTAGAAATGAGCAAACTTGGTCAATCTATCAACAATGACCCAAATAGCATCTATGCCTTGAGAAACTTTGGGAAGACCGGTAACGAAATCCATGGTAATGTGCTCCCACTTCCATTCTGGAATTTCAAGTGGTTGCAATGGACATTTTGGTACTTGATGCTCCGCTTTAACTTTCGTTGACAAATTAGACACCTTGAGATAAATAAAGCATTATCTCTCTTCATATTGCTCCACCAAAATGTATGGCGAAGATCACGATACATTTTGGTACTCCCGAGATGGATTGTAAAGCGTGTGTGTTGTGCACCTCCATTATGATTTTATACTTTAAATCGGGTCGTTATGAACACAAAGTGCGGAGTTGACTCAAGTATTCCTTCTTCATCAATTTCGCTTCTTAAGACAAGACACCTTCTTGCACTTTCTTCCTCATACGCCGACGGACCGGATATGTAACTTGAGCAACTTTAACTTTATCAATTAAATTCGGTTCTACTCGTATATTCGCCATCATCATATGGGTCCCTGGAGTCTTTAACTCTATCTCCAACCTTTGCAAGTCACACAAAATGGGCTTTTGTGTTATGAAAATTGCACTCGTACCCGCATATGATCTTCTACTCAATGCGTCAGCTACCACGTTCGCTTTTCCAGGATGGTATTGGATGGTATGATCATAATCTTTCAATAGTTCAAGCCAACGTCGTTGTCGCATGTTGAGTTCCTTTTGGGTGAAGAAATATTTGAGGCTTTTATGATCCGTGTAGATCTCCACCTTCTCTCCATACAGGTAATGCCTCCAAATCTTAAGCGCAAAAATGATAGTTGCCAACTCTAGATCATGAGTAGGATAATTCCTCTCATATTCTTTGAGTTGTCGTGAGGCATAGGCTATGACTTTCCCATGTTGCATGAGAACACATCCTAACCCTTTGCATGAAGCATCACTGTAGATGACAAGTCCCTCCGAGCCAGATGGTATTGTCAGAACAAGTGCTGAAATTAGTCTCCTCTTGAGTTCTTGAAAACTCCTCACATTCCTCACTCTAACCGAACTTTATATCTTTTCGAGTCAGCTGAGTTAATGGAGTAGCGATTCGAGAAAATCCTTCCACGAATCTCCGATAATAACCAAATTAATCCAAGAAAGCTACGTCTCGATCGAGAATTTAGGGTTGCTTCCAGCTTTGAATAGCTTCAATATTTGCTGGGTCAACAGATATTACATGACTTGATATCACGTGCCCAAGGAATGCAACTTCCTCAAGACAGAACTCGCATTTCTTCAACTTGGCATAAAGCTTATATTCACGAAGCTTTTGGAGTATCAGCCTCAAGTGTTGCTCATGATCTTCACGGCTTTTGGAATAAACAAGGATGTCATCAATAAAGACGACCACAAAGTGATCCAAATATTCCTTGAATACTCGGTTCATCATATCCATGAAGGCAGCAGGAGCATTAGTCAATCAAAAGACATAACTAAGAATTCATCATGCCCGTCTCGAGTTCGAAGGCGATATTTGGAATATCCTCGCTTTTAACCTTGGTTGATGATATCCGAGCTAAGATCGATCTTTAAAAAAATTGTGCTCCTATAATCGATCAAACAGTCATCAATACATGGCAATGGGTACCTATTTTTGATGGTGACATGATTCAACTCCGATAATCAATACAAAGTCGCATACTCCCATCTTTCTTCTTCACGAATAAAACAGGACCACCCCAAGGAGGCGACTAGGGACGAATGAAACCAATGTCTAACAATTCTCAGTAATTGGGTCTTTAACTCCACGAAGTTCAATAGAGCTATTCGATATGGGGCTTTGGAAATGGGTTTTGTACGGGTTCAAGGTCGATACAAAATTCAACTTCACGCTCTGGGGGTAGGCCAGGAAGTTCTTCAGGGAATACGTCAGGAAATTTATTAACAATAGAAATATCCTTTAAATCTGATGTATTTATGTTTAAATCCGTGACATGAGCTAAGAAAGCTTGACATCCATTTTTTAATAAACGAATAGCTTTATGGCTTGAGATGACCGTGATTGATTTTAATGGTTTGGTCGCTTGAATTCGCATAATAGGTTTATTAGGAATATGAAAGCTAACAACCTTACGAAAACAATCAATTTTAGCATGATGAGTAGTTAACCAATCAATCCCTAGAATCACGTCAAATACAAGTATTTTTAAGGAGATAAGATCGACAGTAACGTCATGATTCGATTTGAATCAAACAAGACTTATAAGCGATTGGATGTAATGAAGGTTTCTCCTAATGGAGTTTAAGCAGAGATAAGTCAAAGTCTAATTTCTCCGGAGTCAAATTTAATCGTTGGCGCAAGTAGGAGAAATAAAAGAATGGGTAGAAACAGGTATCAAATAAGGTATAGACTTATTTAGAGTTTATGATAAGCTTACACCGTGATGACCTCGTTCGGTTTCCTTGCTTTTGGGAGGTCACAACAAACGCCTTCTCTCCTTGCAGACTACCAAACTTTGACTTTTCCAGGGATGACACTTTGGTGCCTCCATCCTAGCTGAACTTGTCTTCGGTGAATGACAAAATCGGGCTAGGTGACCTTCTCTTCCACAATTATAACACGCTTTAGATGGCATCGCGCAGTTTGGATTGATATGTCCCTCCCCTCCGTATTTGAAGCATATAATAGGTGGTCGTTTTCCTTCCTTAACCACGGTTGCTGGTGCTGACGTCTTTCCATCATTGTTGAATCTCCTTTTCTTAAAATGTCCATTTTTACTGTCATGACCATGATTACCACCGAAGTGGTTACCATTTCTGGCATGTTGATTCCCTCCACGCTTGTTGTCACCGTTTCGATGACTGTTACCACTGGTATTTTCATGATGCCTACCGCTTCCTCCCTTGGTTGCGTTGACTCTATTACTGGCTCAATAATCGAGCCCTATTTACAACATCTGAGTACAAACACAGTTTATGATAAATAAGATATTGACGTATCTCCGGTTTCAAACCTCTTAAAAACATTCGCGTCATTCGCTCCTCATTATCGACCAAATGGGATGCAAACCGGGATAACTCGCAAATTTAGCCTCGTATTGCGACACGGTCATATTGTTTTGTTCCAACTTGATAAACTCCACCTCCTTCATGTGACGAATACTTTCGGGAAAGTACTTGTCGTTGAATAGCTCTTGGAACTTCTCCCAAGACATCTTGAGTTCGTCAGGCTGGGTACGTTTTACAGATTCCCACCGATGAATCGCCTCTTCACGCAAACATGAAGGTGGAAAGGAACCTTTGCTCCTCGGAGCATCCCAAGACATCAAATATCTTGGTGATCTGCTTTATCCATGCTTCAGCCTTAAGTGGTTTTGGCTCTCCAATAAACTCTTGTGGTCCCAGCTCCTTGAACTATTTAGCGGTAACCGTCCGAGAGTTTTCAGTGTTTCCACCTATATTATGGACAGGAGTCGCTCTCGCCTGATGTTGCATGAATTGCATAAAGCCTCTGAACATTCCATCATTCATCATTTGGTCAGTGTTGTTGTTTGCATGAGGATTATCGCCTTCCTGATGCACATTATTCTGATTGTTGATCTGTGGAGACTCAACGGTCTCTTGTGCTCCATTGCTATTCTCAATATTCTCGGATGCCATTTTCAAATACTGCCACAAAACAAGGGTTAATTGACATGCAACATATTATCCATATACTCTGACCAACCAACTAAATACCAAATAAACTTAGGTAGGTCATACTAGCGAAGGAATTCCCTGTCTCTCCCCTCCTAGTTCTAGTTTCACATCTTAGCTGGGGATCATATTCCTAAGCTTTGATACCAACTGTGACACCCCAAAATAGATATACATCACCTATTAAATTAAGTCAAATACATGGTACGAGAATACAAATACAACTTAATTATACAACCTGTCGTGTAAAAAATACGACAAAACATCGCTTGTGAGTTTTTAATACAAATATTGTCGTCTAGACAATATTCAAACTCAAATTCAATATTATTACATTTATTTTCCACTATTTCTTTGAATAGTGAGGACTACTAATCTTATCATCCGTCCGTCGCTCCGTTTTCCGACTAGTCCTCGCTACGTTCTCATTTCTGAAGAGAACAATAAAAGTAAAAGGGTGAGCTCAACTAGCCCGAAGGGAAATATTATGACTAAGATAATGCGAGAATATATTATCGTTAGCCTTCAACGTTGTTAAAGCGATACAATATAACAACCATCAAGTTTAAGCTGCGGTGAAACAAGCAATCCATTAAAAGAGTCAACTAGAGAATAAAATCTACTATCTTTTATGATTTAAAAGGTTTTCATCACTTTTATCATTTGGGACTCAAATTTTAATAAATAATCCACATCATCGAATCACCCTCAACTACTACTGACGATATATTTTAGTATCACGACCACAATTATCCATGCACTACGGGCCAAGAATATTTGTGTATTCAATAATGGTCATGATCATGCCAACAACTGTCTATCAATGCACTACGGGCCAATGAAGACTTTTACCACATCATTTGTAACATTACGGTCATGATTACACCGAATAATCCCTAGTTATAATCATATCAAGTTCATCTATACACTATAAGCCACCGATGACTTTCAACAAAATATAAACATGAGGATGATGACAATGATATAAGAATTCAATAAAACAAGTTCAAGAATTATTTTATCCAGGAACTAATAACGTCCAAATTGTCAACATGATACTGCTTTGTAGAATAAAATTCAAGAATGCTCAGAAGAATATTTCCATGAAAAGATACTGGATGAAGCGCAAATATCAAGGATATTCCACTAATTTCATGAAGTATAGAAGTCAAAACTTTAACCAACTGAATATAATAAGGAATTGAATAACAAAAGAAATCACCAGGCATGCGATAGACCGCACAGGCAGGTTATTCCAACATAATAATAAATAACGGAATTAGGTCTAGCGTAAAACGCACAGACAAGATATTCCAACAGAATAATAAAGACGGAATCGGTCCAAACGTAAAATGCATGAATGAGGATATTCAAATGTAATAATAAAAAGGCGGAATCAGTCCGGCGTAGAATGCATGACAGGATATTCCAATGAGAATAATAAAGCGGCGGAATCAGTCCGGCGTAAAAACGCATAAACGAGGATATTCCAATGAATAATAAAGATGGAACCAGTCCGCAGTAGAACGCATGCAGCCAGGATGTTCTAATGAGAATGATAAAGAATGGAACAACAGAAGAATTTTATCAAGTATAGGGTAGCCCGCGTATACACGTTATTCCAACAAAATAATAAAGAATGGAATAACAGAAGTTCTCTTCATAGATAAGAAAGAAATAATACTCCCTACCTTTAGAAAAACTGGATACTGGAATAGTGAGGTAACAGACTTCTCTTCTTCTTTCTATAATTTCTCTCTATAATAATCTATCTAAAGCTTTTGTGAATTGGTGAGAAATGAAGGAAGAATGAGCTTCTATTTATAGGAAAATATAGTTTTGATAATTGCACGTTTTGGGGCTCGAAAAATTACATTACAATACCTCCAACTTTTCTTTCATTTTTAATTTAGTCCTGCAAGTATTATCAATCTTGCACCAACTCCCCTAATAGTAAATAATGTGATTCAATAGTACACATATGTGAACAAGTAGTTATATAAGCATGTGAATTAGTAGCAATTAATTGCTCATTTATCCGATAAATTACCCGATTTATCAATATAACCCCTATACATCAATTATCATCGGAATAAATGTCGATTTTCACTAACACAAACAATTCCAACATAATAAAACTATTTTTATCAAAAATATAAATTTTGAAATTTCGAAGTTTGACTTTTCCCGAAAAAGTCAACTGTTGACTTTTTGACCAAATAGTGAATCCCGGAAAATTTTGTGTTTATAGACTATTTTTACTAATTTCGTCATTCCGGACTCAAATATCACATCCGCGTCTCCAAATTCAACTCTGAACAACATTCACCATTAATATTATAACTCACAATATTTATCAACCAAGTCGTTCCCAGAAAAGAGGGGGCTTTCCAATAAGGATTTCTCCCTATTGGCGCACAATTAGGTGACCAAACCTCTCCTTGACAGATCTTCTAGACATTGTAAATATTGAAATTTATAATATGAATAAATTTGTCATCTCAAGTATTGATTTAATAAAAAAACATTTTATGCAGATGATACTGTGACAATAATTGAATCAATAATATGATAGATATGATGCAGCAATTACTGTAGCAATAATTGAATATAACTGAGTGACTTCTCACGTAAGCATTAATAATCAATAATGTGTGCTACTATGCAACCACGCCAGACATATTCTTTTCTTTACTACTAGGATAGTTCAACAGTTAACTAGTAAAACTTCCGCCGTTATTTTCATAAAGTATTTTTGTCGTTTTCTCAATCCGACAATAATTCTGTTGTGGGGGGTCCACCAATGATCGTGTTGTTGTACGAATATTCCCTGTTAAAATGAATATTCCCCGACCAATCAAATATTATATAACAACTTGCATACTTTGCAAAATTTGTAAATATTACCCACAACTATAACATTATATCAAATCCACACCATAATATTCAAAAATATATTTCGAGAAAATTTAATCTTTATTCAAAAAGTTGGGGTCTTACACAAAGCCTTGCTGGTTTGACTGTCATCTTCGGTTCTTACCGGTAGATCACCCGTTTCGAAGAAATAGAGAACACTTCAGGAAAGGGAAAGTAGACAATGATATGCCTGCACTGCGATTGTCGGGAACGGAGATGCGAGATCGTGTGATGAGATTGTCGGTCATCCCATTTTGTAAGATTGATGCCACAAACATAATCAATGGGTTTGGCGAATCTCATAACTGGGTTCGGAGAAGTATCTTTTCGGAACTGCCTTAGTGGTCTACAAATTTAATTCGTCATAATCTAGATGTGATGCATATTGAGAAGAATGTGTTTGACAATGTGTTTAACACTGTGATGAATGTTATGGGGAAGACAAAAGTTAACGATAAGGCACGTTTGGACATGAAAGATATTTGTAAGCGTCCTAGATTAGAACTTTATGAATCTCCTAATGGTAATATTATCAAACCGTATGCAAGGTACACATTATCCAAAAAGCAAGTTGAAGATGTGTGCACATGGGTTAAGTCTCTGAAATTACCAGATGGATATGCATCAAACATTGCAAGGTGTGTTACGGGTGGGAAATTGCAAGGGATGAAGAGTCATGACTGTCATTTGTTCATGGAGAGACTCATACCTATAGCATTTCGGGATCTGCTTGATCAACCAATATGGGATGCTTTGACGGATCTTAGTCGTTTCTTCAAAGACTTATGTTTAAAAACATTAAATGATAAGGACATGTATGTACTTGAGAAGAACATCATAGAGATCACGTGTAAACTGGAAAAAATATTCCCACTTAGTTTTTTTTACTCCATAGAGCATTTGCAAATCCATCTTCCCAATGAAGCTCGTGTTAGGGGCCCAATTCAATATAGATGGATGTAACCTTTCGAGAAGGTGATGGGAAAACTTAAGAGGAAGGTGAATAATAGAGCTTATGTCGAGGGGTCGATATGTGAGGCATACAGTTTCGATGAGATATCTACGTTTGTCTCAGACTATTTTCCGGACGAAGTCTTGGCAAAGGCCGATCGAGTATCGAGACATGATGATGGGGCCTATCAATTGGTTGGATGTATATGTGGCTACCCGCGATGGTCTGCCTGAGGCTGTTCAGATAGCGATAATAAGTTAATTTTATACTAATATGTTGTTTATAAATTGTGACGACCTTTTATAGCATTTTTTTTTATTTATTTTTAACTATATAATTGTTGACCTTCTGACAGGACACTTATACGAATTTAATGAACGAGCGTTATCCTGAAGGCACCCCGCGTCCGTCGATTGATCAAGAATTGTGGAGAGGGCGTCAGTTGTGAAGAAAAACTATGTTAAAGGCCAAGGACAAAAACGATGCCCTACCATCGATAGTACATCATTTCTGCTTACCCAGTCTACACAGTCATCAGGTCATCCAGCCTATCATACTCCTGCTGACTGTGTGAGAGCGATATGTCAGG
Organism: Panax ginseng; assembly: GCA_020205605.1. Lineage (NCBI taxonomy): Eukaryota > Viridiplantae > Streptophyta > Magnoliopsida > Apiales > Araliaceae > Panax > Panax ginseng. Next base: position 26,288,779 of record CM035145.1, read on the forward strand.
ATCGTGATCTTCTTCGTATATTGGGTGGGCATCTACAGTCTCTGAGTCCTGATGAGTTGGCGGTGGCGGTAATGGCAGAAATAAGAAAGAATAAAGACAAAGATCGGGATGACGATGATGTATATATCGATATTGTTACTGTTACTGTCATTGTCTTACTTATATGTTTCACTGCATTGTCTATTATTTAGCTTTACCTAAGTCATAGCAGTATCAACACATATATATAACATGTTTTATTCTTTTGTTAATTACAGGGTCCTGATTTGGATGATCCATGAAGATTTAGACTTGTTTTTTTTTAGATATTTAAAGCCTTGTAATCTTTTATATTCATTCTTTGGACAATTGTATTGGTTTACGATTCTATTATATGGATGTTTACGATTGTATTGTGTTGGTTTACGATTCTATCATATGGATGGATGTTTATATATACTATTGTGGGTCGATGTGTTGGGATATATATAAATCATGGAAGGATGTTTATATAGATGCTTATATATATTGCTGTGTTTTGGGATAGAAAGAAGGTACAAAGCAGGTTATTTTTGGGAAATCAACAAAACAGGAAAAATATTATTAAAAAAAATCAACATCAGCGACCGCATGCGGTCGCTAATACTCTAATGATCACCGATAGTTACTTGAAACTGCGATCAAGATCGATCGCTATTAGCGGTCACGACATCGCAGCTTACGTCATCCCTAACAACTGACTCGGCATGAGTCAAAGTAGTGACGGAGTCGGTCGCTCTATGCGGTCGCTAATAAGTCGGTCGCTGTTAATGGTCATTGATGTCCACTCAAATGACCGGATTATTCTAGAATTAATATCGCCGAATCGTTATTCGGTCATTCTATTACTCATTCATTGATCGTCTGCTCATGATTCATTGATAAGCCTTTTTGTTGTAGTGTATCAAGTAAGAACTTTGCACTGTTAACCTGTCATGTAAGATGAACACAATATTAGTATTAGTAAATAAGATAGGATGTATAAATGTAATATGCATAAATTAATGCACGACACAGTAGTTAAAATATGCCAATGTTAGTGTACCATGTGTATAAGATGATGAGGCTGGCTGTAAACAGTCTGGGGCTTATAAGTAGGGTCTGGGTCCCCTTTCCTTCTAGGGCGATGCAGTTTTCTATGTGTAATTTTTCTGTATGAAGCCATGTATAAATCAAGTTTCACGTAGTTATTAATATCGTATTGTTGTCCCCTAAGATGTTCCATGTAAGCCTCCCAATGCACGATGTATTGTCGCCTCAAGGTCATGAAATCAACGACGACAAATCTATATATGTTCTTCTTCCTTTCTAAGATCGTCGTAACTTTCTGTCGGAGATGGTATACCTTGTAGGAACCCATACTGTCTCATCACCCTGTCTGGCATATGGTATTCTATAATATCAAAATGGATCAAGGGGATTCTACTAGATCCCAACAACCTTCCTTTAAAATTAAATCCATTCATATTATCATCCCACCTCATGTAAGGGCGCCAAACTAATTGCCATTCAGGCTGGACATCTAACTCCCCTCGGTAAAATTTTAAATGATGATTGGAATTTTGTCGTATATCAAGATAGCTGTGATTTTCTGAGTATGCCCACGCTAGAACCCTAGGTAACCATAAATGTGATTGAGGCCAAGGGTTAGGCCTTCCAATTATTATATGCTCGTATGCCCAAATTTATAAAAGTGTGACATAACCATTAATATATTTCATTCCTTTCCTAATGGCAATGTATAAAGACCTATACAAATAGCCTTAACACAGTTGCACCCCAAGAATACGTTACACAATTTTCAGTGTATGTTAGTAATAAAATACATATACTTGGGATGAACAATATTTTTATTCCTAGTGGGGAACAATATTGCCCCACACAACCAAAGAATGTATGCCTTTGTGCATCGACCAACAATTTCCTTATTTACTTTAGGAGGAAAATTATTAAAATGCTCATGCAACCACAATAATGAAATAGAGCCGCGCTTTTTTGATTCCAAATATTCAGTAGCTACTTCACTACCAAAATATTCTTTAAAATGAGCCAGTGGAGTGTCAAACAATGGACAAGTTAATGGTTTGCCAACCATCGATAACCCAAGGATGACGTGTACATCCTCTAAAGTTATTATAATTTCCCCACAATTTAGGTGAAAACTATTGGTCTCCGGCCGCCATCACTCCACCAGGGCAGACACGAGCCCAATGTCAGTTTGTGGCACAACTGCCAGATAGTTAAAATTCCCAAATCCACATTTTTGTAGAAGAGTTTTTTGAGCTTTTGTTAATATCAATTTATCATATTTTTTTCAGTTCATTGAGATGAGAGTAGTCTTCCCCTATCTTTTCCGTCATATACATCACCTGACACATGATTTTGTTGGTCGTCAAGGACACTTGGGTCAATTGGTCCATAAATCCAACTGTCCATCTAGTACCTAAAAAAATAACATAAAAGATTTTTCATATTTTTTTAATAACTATGTAGCACAATTATATCCCATTAATAAGAAAAAAGCCTCATTTTAAAATAATTTAAATGATTTTATTTTTCAAAGTTTTCATAATAATTAATCATTATTAATTAGTCACAACACTTACATGTATAATTATACCCCACATAACTCACTATATTTTATCAAAATAAACATTCATAATAAAACAATACTCCATTACAATTATTAAGCAAAATAATTTAATAATAAGTCAAAAATCATAATAACTACTTCACCACATAGTTATATAATTACCCAAACACATAAATTACAAAATTTTCTAAAAATTCACATGCATATATGTAGACATAGTAATGATTGATAATTTTTCTTAAAATTTTAAACTTCTATTTTATTATAAATACATTTTTAAAAAATAATTATAATATTTATTTATTTTTTAATTGAAAATTGGGAAAATAAATCTTACCAAATTAACACTTGAATCTGAAAACTTGTAGAAGAACCGGTTGCAAGAAAAAAATTTGATGGCAAATTTCATGTTCTTTTTCTCTATTCTATCTCATTTGCTGCTTGAATGGAAGTTAATTTAGGCAGAGGAGGGAATATGATCTGTAGCGGTAGGGAAAGAGAAAATGAGAGGGAGAGGGAGAGGGAGAGGGAGAGGGAGCGGCAGTTGGTTGATACAAGGGTAATTATATTTGGGAGAGACCCTGACGCTATAGCTTGTAGCAACAAAGGGCATGCCTTTGTCAACCGATCAGGAGTGTAGTCAAGTCATCGTAATTGAAGACCGCCTTGAGTCTCAGTAGTGGTAAGGGGTTTTAAAATTGTGACTCACATTAAATATGGACAGGGGCAATAAAGTAATTAACAACCTCACAATTTTTGGAGTCGGTGGATCGCCGCTATAAACTTGTAGTGGTAGAGGGGGTAACTTGCTTTTAATTGTGGCCTTACGTTGTACTGATCTACGGTTATAAAGTTAATTCTATCAAACAATGCCCAAGGTAACCTATTGTCACGGATTAATTCTCATATATATATATATATATATATATATATATATATATATATATAGGGTCTCCATCCATAGCAACCGGTTGTTGGGAGCAACCCTTTTTAATTTCAAATTGCCACAACCTGTAGCGGTTTATAAAAAAAAAAAAAAAAATAACAATGCTCGCTACTGTGTTGTGGTAATTTGACCAAAGGGGTTCTTCTCCAACAAATAGGTTCTTTGTGGATGAAATCCCATATATATACGTTCACAAATCTGCATGTAAGTAGGGCTAAACATAAACTTAATGTAGCATCTTGGATTTGGATTAGGGCCACAACTTAATTTCGTTTAGTTCATATGGATGTGTGGTCTTTAATATAATTGCAATTATCTAGTTATACAACTACAACTCAATTCTAAAGGATTGCCCAGGATAAACTGCTTGGAACAAGGATGTACTTTTTAAAGCTTCTTTTTTATCAATATTAAGAAATGGATAACCACTTGAAGCATTCACTTTTCAAGCTATAATTAAGTACCTTTTTCTCCGTTGGACGAGACTTTTGTTAAGAAATCAAGCACACAAAGGTAAAACATACACTAACACTAAAATAATTGACATATAAAATTAGGTTGAAGAAACCATGCATAAGAAAAGCTCTCCGAAATTCACTATGCAAAAGGACATGAGAATACAAATCTTCATAGACACTGTTTATCCTAGCGATTAGATAAGTCATATATATATATATATATATATATATATATATATATATATATATAAATAAATTCAAGACTGTCAATATCTCGAAGCTAGGTGTAGATTCTAGATCTGAAGCCAAATGTAACTTGGAAAAATTATCATCAACCATTACATTTGGTGGTTCCAATTGAACAGTATTTTGCACCCTAGGGAGTAAAATTCATGTCAATTTTGTTCTGTTATAATGATAAAAGTTAAAGAATATTCAATCTATGGGGTCACTAAAGGACCACCTCGCATAAAGGCAACAGGTTTTCACATCTTTATTGTCTCCACTTCTCAGCTTTTCACAATAAAAACAAAACGTATTAATTTATCAAATGTACGTTGTAATGTTACAACTTTGCTATAGACTAATTAAATCTTCTGTTCTTAATAATAAATCTGTAACCTAGCTATTGAAGCTAAATCTGAATTTCGGGCATAAACATTATTATATATTCGTATGCGAGAGAAATTAAATCTCTTTCTCTTTTTCTTTTTCATTTCTTTATTACTAAAGAATTAGGAGAAGATCTCCAAGTCACAACTATTAGCTAGCCCAAATAACACTGAACATAAATGCTAGTTGCAGGGTTGGTGAACCTCAAAACAATCATGTTCTTGGGTTCTTGGGTATGTCTCAAGTCTCATCAGCCGTAAAATTTCCGCTTAAATTCATCAAAAAATAACTGGTATACTTTGTCTAACATATTATTATTATTTTTCTTATTAATTATCCTATATATCTTCTTTTGCCTTTATTATAAAGTGCTTTATCCATCAGGGAGATATCTTGAAATTGTTGATCATATAAAATATAGATATAGCCTTGCTCATATATATTTATTAATTGCCCGGCACCATTAGGAGGAGAAAATGCCGTACTATTCTCATATATTAATTGTTAAACTAGTTTGAGTGGGATTTATCCATGACATAACGATAACCATGAATACAACATAATTTATATTTATTGAAAAAATTAAGATATACGTACATCTAATATTCTGAAAAACAAAACTTACTAGAAAGTAATAATAGTAACAAGATATGATTTCAAACTTATATGAGAATTATATGATGGTATCAATATCTTAGAATAGAAAGAAAAAAGATTAGAAACCCTTATCAATCAGTTCATGGATTCCCATAGGATTCCAATTAACCTGAGGGGAATATTCTTTATGGTTTTTGAAAAATTAAATAATAATTAAGATTTGAATCAACTTTTTGTTAATCCTAAGGATGTTTCAATTCCGCTAAATTATAAAAAAAGCTTTCAAATGATTGCCTACATTAATTGAGTTTAATTAACTCTCTACTCGTCATTAATTACTCGATCATGATGATCCAAATCATCACTAAACACTAGCAACATATCAGCATTATCTTTCTTTTCCCTACACAGTTTCAGTGGTCGGCAAATCATCCAATTCCGGCTAGCGTGGCGATTATAAACATATATATCTTCACTATAAGATTGAATGTATGAATTTTGTTCCTTTTTCGCTTTTTTGGTTAAATCTGTCCAATCTTGTATATATATATATATATATATATATATATATATATACGTGCTTTCCTTTTTATCTTCACCTGTCTTTCTATATTCAAGCTAATAATGATATCGGTGGAAAGGTGAAAGGAAGCTGGGTTTAAGATAGAATATATCCGCCTTTTATTTATTTATTGAGTAATTCTTTTTCTTTCCCATCTCTCAACCATTTTAACAGAAACAGTTGGTGGTGTGAAGTGATGGGGCCTTCCTATGAAGGTCCAGATCAGAATGATGGAAATCCACGTCGGCATCCATGTCATGACAAACTTAAATTATTAATATCTAGTTGGAAGTTTGATTAATCTTAATACCATTACACTTGCATTAATTTAAACAAGTGCATGAAGCTTCCTGGATATATTATAAAGTTATAACCATGATTTGATTTGATTGCTACAAGAACGGATTAAAATTAGAGATAGATTAAGTTCATGAACTTGTTTATGTCTCTTCCACGTGTATGATAGACGAATTTTATAATTCAAACTTTCATTATTATAATTAGAAGATTGTCTCTATCACAATGTACTTGACGGAGATATAGATACATATACATGGTCAATTTTCTCCATCAAAGAGTGTTCATGAAGAATTCTCTTCAACAACAACAATAATAATAATAAATAAATAAAAAAGTTGATTTTGGTCTCATATATATGAACTAGTACATGATTTTTTATGCATTAATTAGTTTTGTTTGTATGTATAAAATATAAGGGGACCATGCATGACAATAACTAGAACGGCTCTTAGATATATACTCATTTGCATCCCTTCCATTATATATTCTAAGTTTTGTATAATTTTCAGCAGGTATTATAGTTTGTCTAATCAGTAAATTACACAGAAACATTACAATTTTATAGCCTACATTTTAATTTCTTGTCACATGTTTTGTAATTTTTCTTCATTTGATGAAGTGCTAGGAAATTCTTCCTTGGATTCATTGTGCATAGGCAAGGGATACAAGTACTAGACGCTAATAAGTAGAGGACATGCAGTTCTTGAAATGCAACCTCCTCGATCAAACTGTGATGCAATTCAATAGTGTTTAACCCTTAACTATACTATTAATTAATAACATTTGTCTAAGGTAGGATATTTATGAAATTAAAAGATTTAAGCAGTAGCCATACATGATACAAACTTTAAGTAATCCTTTAATTTTAATCCAAAAGTTCATTATACTTGCTTCAAACACACACCTTTAAGAAATACAAAGCATGAAACCAAAAATTTCCAACTTGTTTGAAATGAAGCAGCCGCAACAACCCAAATGGGAGACAAACTATGCTTTCCAATCATGGTTAAATGAACATGTATTAGTGATCAAAGGGAAATAATTAATTTGGAATGTCAACCTGAAAGAACATAAATGGTTCTCTCTTTCCAAAAAAAATATATAATAATAACAATAAATAATAAAGAAGAAGAAAAAAAAACATAGGTTGTATGATATACGATCTTCTATTATTAAAGTGGAGAGTTGCATAATAATACAATTACTACTATATATTATGTCTATGTTTTCAATAATATCATAAAGTTATGTTTGGCACATCTTGAGAATTTCAGCTAGTATCGACACCAACTAGTTGGTATTGAAAATTCAGGAGACGGTTTGGACTTCTACAAAGTGTTTGCATTCATCAACTATAGAAAGAAATTTTTCCAATTAATGGATAACATTTTATATTTTATAAATATATATATATGGTACTTAAAAGTGCATAAACATTAATTTTTTATCACCCATATGACTATATGAGCACGCTCCTCTCCTCTCCACTTTCTCTATATATGGAATAATTTCAAGAAATAGAATATAAACACATGCAATTCTGCTTATGCGCAAGTACACTTGCCTACTTATTTAATTAAATTGAAGTGGGGAAACTGATTTGATACAATTAATTGTATAACAAGTCATGGCCGAGCCATTTTGTGACTGTTTTTTGTGAGTTTGGAGGGATAGGATAGGAAAAAAAAGTATAAGAGGAAAAATGATAAGAATGAACCTTTGTCATGTGTGTGAATTTTTTAAAAGAAGGGAAGATCAATGAGATTTTAATTATATTTTTATTTGTTTGTGAGTTTTTATTAGAAAAAGGGAAGAGAAATATTTTTATTTTTAAACTACACTATTATTATATTACCCTTACATATTAACCTAATAAATGACATAATTTATTTTGAAATGTTACCTTAGGTAATATAAATATCTAACGTTCTCATTATTTTCAATCCCTCACTTTTAGGGGAAAAGTTTTGAGCCTAAAATAAAATCAATTTTACCTTCAAATCTCTTCCTTTCCTCCCTAAACTCGCAAACATGAAATTTGAAGGGATTTTAATTATTTTTCCTCCCTTCTCCTAAAAAAAAGTTACAAATACAGTATAAGAAAGAACAATTGTTGTTGAATCTTGGTAAAGTTAATTATTTTGTTCGTCATATATCTTTTATGTGATAATCATGTTATAATTAGTAGATCAAACTATAAAATCTTAAAAGTCCCAATGAAATCAGAATTTGGCAAATTGACGGAATTAATGAAGATATTTTCTACCTAGCTACTTGATTTTTTTAGTTGAAAATCTCTGAGGCCGCGTGCTAAAAAGGAAAAGAACCAAATCTTACATTCTCCGTGGGGATGGTGGCATTCTGGATATCATATAAAATTGATGAACTAGTGTTAGGAGGAATACACCGACTTTTAATTTTTATCCATGAAATATACTTTATATATATATATATATATATATATATATATATATATATATATATATGCATGCCATTCGAGAGCAGTTGGTCAGAGTTAACGGACCATCCTTTCAGCGATGGACTGTCTGTCGCTAAATCCCATACCGAGGCAATATTATTGGCTTTAGCGGATTTGAGACGATCGTCACTAAAAGACTCAGATCTGTTAATGCACAGATTAATTGGAGAACAGCTCCTATATATATATATATATATATATATATATATATATATATATATATATATATATATATATAAGGAAAATGTATATACAGGTTGATTGTAGTAGTACATACGCTTTTATATGCGACAATTTTTTTAAGCTATTACTGACAGTTGAAGCTGTCGCCACAGATATTTTGGTCCATGATTTACTGAGTTATAGTCCAAAAATCATCGCCATAACACTCTTCTGTATACTACACATTTGTGTATATACATATATATATATATATATATATATATATATATATATATATATATATATATATATATATATATCTGAGCAGGATCGGTAAAGACTCCTTACTTTGTTAAAATGCGGACTTTTTTTTTTTTTTAGTTTTTTTTTTAAATAAACTAAAAGTTTAATATTTTATGGAACTAAAATTTTTTTCATAATACAATGTTTTGGATGTGATTTGGATACATTATAACAAAAAGCAGTGCATGCAGTCTATGCAGATTGTACCACAATTTTTAGTATAGGTATTCAAATCACGCACTTCAAAACATTATATTATGAAAAATATCGATTCCATAAAATATTAAATATTTTTTTTTTGTTGTTTTAAAAAAAAAACAAAAAAAAAAGTCCGCATTTTAACAAAGTAAGAGAGTCCTTACCTATATATATACATATATATATATATATATATATATATATACACTATCGTTAACCATATTTTTCTTTGAATATTCTCACATTATAGTAAACGTAAACTTCTTATAAAAGTATAAAAGTGATAGTATAGTGGTAAGATCTCTCTTTACTTGAAAGGGCATAATTCGATTTTATCCCTCAATATATTCAGAACACTACTTCCAACCTTCCCCAAGTTTCCTCTACACCCTTAAGATTGAAAAGTATTCTTAAGATTACCGAATTGTAATAGTACAAGTTCTTTAAAAAATAAATAAATAAATAAATATTAAAAAATAAATTATCACCTTAAAATTATTTGGAAGTGAAATGATAAGCCTGAGCAAAATTTCAAGCCCAAGTCGAAATTCTTATTGAGTTGGGTCAATATGTAGCTCAATACGTAAAAGGTCCGAGCCCATTGTTTTATAAGGAAGAAGCAAAATCCAATAAATAAATAGGGGTACAAAGTAAATTTGGGCCAATAAACTAGGCTGGGAGATTAATTGGACGCTTTTAAGCTATGCTTTGTTGTTTCACCGACTGTTACTTTGGATGAGATTTTAGGGTTCTTTACATAAGTATACAACAAAAAGAAATTAATTATAAAAAAAGTGTATCAATCAAATAATTACAAAAAGAATGTAATTAGGACCCATATTACAAAAATAGTACAATTCACATTAATAAGGAAACCTAAAATCAAGGACAAATAACTGCAATGATTAATAATTCAAATTCAAATATTTGGATCTAACAATAAAAACAAATTCAATTCAAATTCAAATTTAAATATTCAAATTCAAATCTTCATCTCCCTCACATACACTTTGAAATAATAGTTCATCGCTATACCTCACATACTCCGCCGCTACACCACCGCGAATCTCCGTTGTCCAAAACGCCAATGAGAATAAAAAAGAAGATTCGCCCTATAAAAAGTTTAAAAATAAATAAATGTAACTTTTACTGTTCTGAATTTCTTTTATAACTATTTTGTTACTCATAAATAATAAAATAGTTACCTTTGTATGAATGGTTGGCTACCAACTGCATCACATTCAAACGAAATTGGTAACGTAATAAAATTGAATTGGTTACCTTGGTCTGAAGATTTGGCTACCAACTGCACTATGAAAAAACTGCAGGTGTGGATGTAAATTGGTTACCTTGGTATGAAAGTTTTGTTACCTTGGTATGAAGGTTTGCTTACCTTGATCTGAAGGTTTGGTTACCAACTATATATACTAAGAAAAAATAAAAAGTGTGGAGGTTGATTGGTTACTTTGATATGACAATTTGGTTACCTTGGTATGAAAATTTGGTTACCATCATCCAGTATTTGAAGGAACACATTGAACACGTCTCATCAAACAAAATACGTCCATTCCCACCACCTCCTCAATCTACTTTTTTGTGCTCCACCGCTAAATTAGACCCAGCTTCCACCCATGCCTTCAAAAATTTGATGAAAAGCTAAAGCCGCAACGAGAGTGTAGATTGTGTCAATATGAGATCCAATGGAAATCTGAGGGGTATGCATGCATTGGCAGCCAAGCATTTGATTTGGTAAATGAAGATTCTTTTTGAATTTCATATGTAACATCTCATAAAGCATGATGATATGAAAATAGATTTTGATCTCCCTACCATCCAAATGTAACTTGATTGGAAGAATAATTATGTAACATCTCATAAAGCACGATGATAAGCAGCAGCAGCACACTATTATAGGGTTAGTCCCATCCCATCCCGTCAATTTTCTATTTCTTATTCTTATTTGAGGAGGAGTTGATATGAAAATAGATTTTGATCTCCCCGCCATCCAAATGTAACTTGATTGGAAGAATAATCAAACATAATCGATCGGCTTATTACATATATATATATATATATATATATATATATATATATATATATATATATATATATATATATATATATATAGAATACGTTGAATGAAGAAGAAGATTGATAATTAACTGCAGTTGTTATAGATGAGGAGAGAGAGAAGTCATGGGTATAACTAATCCTTAAATTAAGGAATTCTAATTGAATACTAATTCCCTAAATTAAGAAATTCTAATTGCACTAGTATTGTAAATAAATATGAAAGTGTATTAATTGTGTAAAGATTTTATGAGTGCATTATTGTTGTAATTATTTTTAAAAATGTAATAGAATATGTAATCTACCAAAAAAAAAAAAGGTTAGTGATAATATCATAGCAATAATTATACTGTTAGAGTAATAAGTATAACTTAAAATTTAAAATATTTTTAAAATAAATATAAAAGTTTCGTTAAATGCACATTTACTCTAACAGCATAAATATTTTTCAAGTATTATCAACTACCCAAAAAGAATTCTACTCGTCATTACAAAGTCAAAACCACATGCATTCTAAAAAATTTTTAAAAAAAAAAACTCCACTCAAACTATTTAATCTTTTATTCTCTCCATTTTATAAATTTATTTTCTTTCACAAGTGTGTACCATATCGGCTAATATATATATATATATATATATAGTGTGTGTGTGTGTATGTGTGAGAAAGATCCATAGTTACAGTTGTAAAAATAGCAGTGTTACAATACATCTTTCACCATTCAAAACTTGAGCGAATGACTTAATATTTTCAATCATCCACATAATTATACTGCGGACGAATGCCTGCTATGATTTGTCAAAAATATTCTCTTTTTAAAAATAATTATCGTCCACACAATTAAATTGCGGCGATTATCATTTGCGTCTAACTCAAGTGTGGATGAAAGCCAAATTTGATTTATTATCCACAATTTAGTTTGTTACCATCTCCTAAACTAGACAATGATCATCCTAGCTAGACCTGGCAATATAGTTGGTTAACTGTCGGGTCAACCCATATTAACTGAAACCAATTGAGTTGGTTAACTGTTTTTATTTATTTGGGTTGGTTAAAGTTTGGAACCATATTTTTAAAAAGAAATATAGTTACAACTCGGTTAACCATTTTTCGACTCATATTTTATTCCAAATCCAAATCAAAAGTTCTTTCCATCCATATTTACATATTCAAGAAGCTCAACCACCCCTCCCCACCCCACACCACCCCTCCCCACCCCAAGCCACGCCACGCCACTCACCCACCCCACCCCACCAAAAAAAAATATTATGTGATTATGTATACACCCCTTACCCCCCATCCAACCCCACCCCACACCACACCACACCCCCCCAAAAAATAATATTATGTGATTATGTATACACCCCTTACCACCACCCCCCTTACCCCACCCCCACCCGCCCACCCCACCCCCACCCCATTCTCCACCCACACCCCACACCTCACCCAAAAAAATAATATTATGTGATTATGTATACACCCCTTACCACCACCCCACTCTCCACCCCACCCCACCCCACCCCACCCCAACCCCAACCCCAACCCCAACCCCATTCCATCACCCCACTCCACCCCAATCCAAAAAAAAAATAATATTATGTGATTATGTATACACCCCTTACCACCACCCCACCTCACCTCACCCCACCCCACCCGCCACCCCTACTCCACCCAAAAAAATAATATTATGTGATTATATATACACCTCTTACCCCACCCCACCCCACCCCCACCCCCACCCAAAAAAAAATAATATTATGTGATTATGTATATACCCCCACCCCACCCCTATCCCACCACCCAAAAAAATAATATTATGTGATTATGTATACACCCCATTCACCCCATCACCACCCCCCACCCCACCCCCACCCCCACCCCCACCCAAACCCCAAAAAATAATATTATATGATTATGTATACACCCTTACCACCACCCCACAACCCACACCACTTCACCCCACCCCACCCCACCCAAAAAAAATAATATTATGTGATTATTTATACACCCCACCCCACTCCCCACCCCACCCAAAAAAAAAATAATATTATGTGATTATGTATACACCCCTTACCACCACCCCCACCTAAAGAAAAATAATATTATGTGATTATGTATACATCTCTTTCCCCCCACTCCACCCCACCCCCACGCCCAAAAAAATAATATTATGTGATTATGTATACACCCCTTACCCCCACTCCACCACCCCACCCCACCCCATCCCTACCCCACCAAAAAAAAATATTATGTAATTATGTATACACCCCTTACCCCCACCCCACCCCACTCCCACTCAAAAAAAAAAAATAATATTATGTGATTATGTATACACCCCACCCCCACCCCACCTCACCCCCACCCCCACCCCCACCCCCCACCCCACCCCCCAAAAAAAATAATAATAATATATTAAATCAGGCCTTCATGGAATTATAACCATATTAAAATGGTTAATATGGTTTTTAACCATAACCATATGGTTCCAACCCACATTATCTATATTAAAAATGGTTAATATGGTTTTAGTTCTTAAATGGTTGGTTAACCATATTTTGAAAACCAAAACCAACCCATAACTATATTTTGTCAGGTTTAATCTTAGCCATTTTATCACATTTTGGACAGTAAGAATTTATTGTAAGGCTAGAATTATCCTTATAATTATAACTATGGATCATTATCTAATTATGGATCATTATCTATGTATGTAAAAAGTATCTTAGATTGACCTAACATAAATTATCTTTCTAATATAATATCACTTGATCATCAATTTAATAAATTTAATAATCTAATCTTATGAATGTAAATAGTATGTAAAAGTATGAGATTATATAAAATTTTATTTGATTTGAGGTTATGCATCAGTAACCTTATAACAATAGAAGTTACTAAAATCTAAACTGTTGACACTATTATAAAAAATATAATATTTCAATGCCTTAAATCAAACAAAATTTTGTGTGCTTTCATATTTTTGTATGTCTATTACATCTGTATACTTAGATTATTAAGTTGAAGACCAAATTACGTTGTATTGAAAATGACCTAAAATACCTCATCTTAAGTCGATCTAAAATACATTTACTATATATATATATATATATATATATATATATATATATATATATATATATATATATAAATTAAGGTTATCCTTACAACAAATCTTGGCGTTCATCAGAATATCGAACAATTGATATAACCCCGTCTATAGTTTAGTTTCCGCTATTTCTCAATTTAATACTGCGGACGAGATAAATATCCAAAATATCCTCATTATAAAAGTCTCTCGTCCGCAATATTAAACTGCAAACGCTAAGTATGGCTAGCCAATTGAGAAACGACGTTCGTTTCTAAATAAATGTTAGCTGGCCAATTGGGAAACGATGTCGTATTGGCCAAATTGAATTTTTATTTCAATTTTCTAAGCTTCGTAGTATTAAACTATGGATGTCAAATAGTCAGGGCCGGCCCTGAGTTTTTAAGGGCCTAAATCGACATCAAAAAAATGGGCCTTTTATGAATTGCTATTAAGATAAGCATAAAAAAAATTAAGAACTTTCCTTGAACAAAAGAGCATCAATACGAAAGAATACAAGTCTGCCATTGAGATTTGGGCATATTTCATTGGGTAAATTTTTTGTGGGCCTTTAAATTTAAACTAACGTGATAATTTGAAATTTCTTTTGTTTTGATATATATATATCATAACATGAAATATCTGTTGAAGCCCTAAAATTTGTAAATTTTAGTGGGCCTAAAGCCCTGGCAGCTTAAGCTTTAGCCCAGGGCCGGTACTGCAAATAGTATAGAGATAGTTTTCAAGATCATATGTAAAGGAAAGCTAAAGATGAGCCAAAGTTTTTTGAAGATGTGGGGGTAAAGCAACCTTTGCATAGAATGGGCTTTATCCTCTCGGCTCTCTTCTGCCAAACGTTCATGTGTATCATTAAACATTCAACTTGGAGGAGAAAAAAAATGTTACTGACATAGTGGTGAGTTAGTTGCTAGACACTGTTTAACTTGATGTGGTGATTGTGTCTTTCTGTGAAAGAGGGTTAAGTTCTTCTGTTCCACTAAATGATGGAAGGCTCTGATCCTTACTAATGGTATGTATGCAGGTAACTCTAGTATTTTTATTCAAGCATTAAGTATTAGTATTTGCAGAACACTGACAGCAATAACTAATAAGTTGCTTACAAACATCCGCAGATTAAAAGAATTGATGTTATCACATATGATGTTATATCTCATTGCTGCAATTTAGATGACACTGCTCGAAAGCTATGAGGTTGAGAAAAAGTGACTTGGAACCGTCGTGGATCAAGAGTCGAGGAATCTTGAGAAAGTAAACATGTTTATTTATTTTAATTTTTATTGATTCACAATTGTAGAGCGAATCAATGAAATTGTAAAGTGAAATTAATTATTTGGCATCCACAGTTTAATACTATCGAGCCTAAAAAATTAAAAAATAAAAAAATGAATTTGGTCAATACACGTCGTTTCCCAATTAGTCTGTTATACTTAGCATCCGCCAGTTTAATATTGCGGACGATACTTACTTAAAAGCGACGTCGTTTTTTAATTGGTCAATCATTCTTAGCGTCCGCAGTACTTTTATAAAGACGGTATTGTTGGTTTATATTATTTATAATTTTAATGATGACAATATTATTGGGTTTATGAATTTGATTTAAATTAGTTGGGCTGATTTAATTTATTATATTGATTTCTTGGTTGACCCAAAATTGTATTAACAGTCCATTTAGCTGTTAAAAGTCAAAGGTGTTAGTTTTGCTAAAGATTTCCTTGATTTATATTGTTTAGAATTAAATTCAGATATATTATTTGAAAAGGAATCAATTAAGGAAATAGTCTTTGGTAACTAGTGATTAGAGAGAATCAAATCTTATCAAGTATATTTCTCATTCCTTTATTTTAATTATTTAAGTTTGGCTTGGATATCACATATTGTTAACTAATATCTTATATTCATTGGACTCTTTAGTTGCTACAGTCATGTGATATTCTATCTATATTGAATTTATCTCTTTCCGTTGGACAAAATCAATTTGCTTGAATCATGTGTCTTCCTTACCGGAGTATATCTTTTATGTTAAACAACTTGGTATCAATTAGTTGTTAAAATCATGTGATGTACCAACTGGATTAAAACTCTTATTCTAACAACTCTTTTTCCAACAGTTAGTCTATTCCCTATATATATTTCTTCTGTGCAACACTAAACAGGGACATAGATTTGAAGCTAATATTAGTTCAGCACTACTCTTGAAGATATATCAGATAAAGTCTGAAGTCTATCAAAGCTATTACTCAGCTATACATTGTATTGATTATTAATTCTTCTGAACTGAAAATTAAGAGTCCATAGTATTCAAAATTCAAAATTCTTTGTATTGTGAATTCAAGCACTGTTAGGCTTGATTGATCCAATAGTGGATAGGGTCTGTTCAAAGAAAACTTTCAAAATTTCAAAGGTGCAAGGGGCAGTGATGTCTATCAATGTGAAGTTACTTTGAACAGGGAGTTCTTTTTATTGTATTTAATTTAATATTAAGTTTAATAAAAAAAAAAGTCTCCAATACCGGTTAGTATTGAACGTGGATTAAGCCATTAGAGGTTAAGGGCAGAATCACGTAAAAATCCTTGTGTCTGTGATTTGTTAATTCTTGTGATTTGATTGTTTAAGTCTCATTTTACATATAAACATATTCACATAATAGTATACCGCTGATAGATAAAATATATTAATCCAGACACTATCACATGTCTGCATTATAACAAAAGTAAATTTATTGTAACACTATTTGTAAGTTTTTATTTGAGGGGAATGGAAAGGAAGGGAAAATAATTAAAATCCCTCCAAATCCCATGTTTGTGAATTTTTTTAGGGAGGATGGGAAGGGATTTGGAGGTAAAGTCTGAAGTCTATCAAAGCTATTACTCAGCTATATATTGTATTGATTATTAATTCTTTTGAGCTGAAAATTAAGAGTCCATAGTATTCAAAATTCAAAATTATTTGTATTGTGAATTCAAGCACTGTTAGGCTTGCTTGATCCAATAGTGGATAGATTCTGTTCAAAAAAAGCTTTCTAGAAAGGTTGCAGAGGTACAAGGGGGCAGTGGTGTCCATCAAAGATCCAATAGTGCAGAGTGTTCTTTATATTGTATTTAATTGAATATTAAGTTTAATAAAAAGAGTATCCAATACCGGTTGGTATTGGACGTTGATTAAGCCATTAGAGGTTAAAGGCAGAACTACTCAAAAATTCTTGTGTCTGTGATTTGTTAATTCTTCTGGTTTGATTGTTTAAGTCTCATTTTACATCTAAACATATTCACATAATAGTATACTGCTCATAGATAAAATATACTAATTCAGACACTATCACATGTCTGCATTATAACAAAAGTAAATTTACTTTAACACTATTTTTTTAGGGAGGATGGGAAGGAATTTGAAGGTAAAATTGATTTGATTTTTTTGCTCAAAATTTCCCCCTCAAAAGTGGGAGGATTTAAAGGGATGGGAAAAGATGGGAAAATAAAATATTTTATATTATTAAAAATAATCTTGTAAAATAAATAATACGACAATCTTGTCTCTAATTAAATAATAAAGCTGGAATTATTATATTAATGATTCAACGATAATAATTTAATAAGAATGTTTTTGGTTACTTAACTAATAATAATAATAGTTGTTTTATATATTTGTTATGTAGTTTTAATAAAAAAAATGTTATTTAAGATAGAGTCTTTATTAAAGAGTAGTGCTTTAAATCAAATCCCTATATATATATATATATATATATATATATATATATATAGAGAGAGAGAGAGAGAGAGGTTACTTCGTTAAATAAAAAATAATAAATACTTTATCTATGCTTCATTGAGCCTATACTTTGTAATAATAAATAATTTTTATTTATTTAAATATAATTAGAGTTGATATATATATATATATATATATATATATATGAACATAAAAAAGAGTGAATAAAATAATTCAATAGCTGGATATTGTTAAATCATATATTTATTATATTTATATATAAGGGTAATATAGTAATAGTGTAGTTTAAAATAAAATATCACTTCCCTTCCCTCCTTCTAAACTCACAAACAAGGAAAATATAATAAAAATCTCATACATTCTCTTTCTTTCTAAAACTCACAAACATGACAAGAGAAAACTATTATCCTTTCTCATTCATTCCCCTCCTATACTTTCCCTTCCCATCTCATCCCATCCCATCCCATCCCTCCAAACTCACAAACGCACAAACGCAACATAAAGTAGATATTTTCACCTGTTTGTTTTAGTTCTGAAACAGGAAAACAAAAATTAGTCATTGTTAGTCACGTTTTTGTTTGGACACCTATTCATCTTCCTTTATGTGTGTATGTACACGAAATTACATGTATTTTGGACATTTGTCATGTTCTTTGTATTAAACTGCGGAATACTAAAAACTAAATTGCGGACATGAGTTATATCAATCGTTCGATATTCGGATGGACGCTCAAAATCTGTTGTAAAAATAACCTTAATTTGACAATATTAACTATGATCAAGTAATGAAAAATGATACTTTGTTATTCCTTTTGATGCAATTTACTTGCACACATCTTTCATCACAAAGATTAAAAAATCTAGAAGTCTTATATATGGGCTGCTGGTCGCCTATTTTAAAAGCATTCCTATCGAAAAGTTGCTCTAAATTAATGTTAATATCATGTTTTGCGCAAAATCAAGGCTGAAAGTCGAAAATAGCCACCTGATTTGAGAACAAACATTAACTAACTGAGTAATGCTACAAGGACAGGATTATTAGACATTTTTAATTTTTTTTTTTTTTTGCTTGTGACTTCCAAAAAATGTATAGTATTTATTTTAACAGGAATTTTTACAAAATATGAAGTTTTAGGTGTAATTTGGATACATATACAAAAATAGGGTTATACCTAAAACACCATATTTTGTATATGTATCCAAATTATACCTAAAATACCATATTTTGTAAAAATATTTGTTGGAATAAATACTATATATTTTTTGAAAGTCACAAACAAAAAAAAATAAATTAAAAATGTCCAATATTCATGTCCAATAAAAATGTCGGGCAAAACTTATTGTAACTAAAATAAGGTAATGACCGAAAAGAGTACAACATCACAGTCAAGGTCAATATTATGACCAACAAAAATGTCACCACAATATGTAGATCTTGATTTGAATTCAATTCAGTCAGCTGGTCAAATTAATGACTTGTTTATAGAATTGCAAAAAACGTATTACTTACTTTGTTCTAAAATTAGAGATATAATTTAAGTTTTGAGATCAAACGATTGTATATTAAACTTTAAATTTTTGTGAATTTATTTAATTTTAGTAGATACAATTATTATAATCGTATAGTATATAACAAAAATAATTAATCACAAAATTTAATGTATTCTAAACCTTTATGAGTCGTACTAATTTTAAAATTTAAGATCACATCGTTTGACCATAAAAATCAAAGTGTATCTCTAATTATATTCTAAGTGTAATATTGTCCAGGTTTTATGTATATGATGGCCTTAAAAAGAGAAAGGATTTTCTATGATGTATAAATTAAAGTTGTTAAATTTTTAATGAAAATGGGATTATGTTCAACTTTTTAGTTGTTCAAAGAAATTTCCCTTCAAATATTTGTATTAAAAAAAGGAAAAAAAAGAAAGAAAACTTGAATTTCACCGACCTTTCTTAGCAGAATTTCTTGCTGGCACATTAAACATTTTTTTCCCCATTGTTTTTCTCTTTGGGGTGTTTGTATTTAGGGTAGTAATATTTTCGCATCCTTTTTGATATTTTTATACGTAGGGCCCATATTCTAACAAAGGTGAGACAACTATAATAACCCTAACAAAGATACAAAATTAGTTTTTCAAAAGAGTAAATCTATACAAACATCACATTTACTGTAAGACCCCGAATTTTATGAAATAAAATTATTCAATTTTTTCTTATAATTATTATTCAGTAAATTGTTAAATTGATAAAAGTTTAAAGTTATGGGTGAATTATGTAAATTTCACAAAATACATGATGGCTATAAAATATTCATTGTCATTCGGAGAATATTCGTTTGGTCGTAGAATATTCTTTTTTGTCGGGAATATCCAAATGACGACGGTAGCTTGACCTTGTGTGGGCCCCAATGAAAGCGATTGGATGAAGAAAGCGACAAATATAAGTTTTTTATAAATGACTTGGCAGTAGTTATTCACAGATTAACATCTGTTGGAATACACGGTGGGTAAAGTAAAATGTCTACGCGTTGTTGCACAGTGATGAGATTACGCAGTATTGCACCAATTATTGATTCTTACGTAAGAAGACACTACTCAATAATTATTCTGATAATTCTTATTCGATTATTTTATTTTATTGATTCAATAATTCTTTGCATTGATATTTTATGTTCTTTGTTGTTTCAATAATTGTCATTACACGTATTTTCATTATCGAAGAAATAATTCATATTATCTCGAATAATATTGTTAGATAACATTATTGGCAATGTCTAGAAAGTTACTGTCTCCAAGGAGAGGTTTGGTCACCTAATTCTTGGCGCCCGAAGAAGGAGAAATTCTTATTGGAAAGCCTCTCTTTCTCTGAGGGCTGCACGGTTGTCGATATTGTGATTACGTAATATTATTTGTGAATAATTAATTATTGATTTATATGATGAGGAAAATATTGATTTTATAAGGATATAGATGGAGAAAATTTTTAATGTGACAATTGTTGAAAATTAATATTTTATCTTTTTTACGATAAATTAATTCAATTTAATATATTATTTTAATAATATTTTTACGATGAATGTGGGATATATGAGTATATGTGGAGGAGGAGTATTTTGTTTCCAAAAATATTTAAAGCATGTTTTATGTTTCGGTGGACCCCATTTCTTGGATGAAATTTGATTATAGCACAAAATCATTTCATTTGTGGATTTGGTCAATTTTGTTTGGAATTTGGAAAAACTTTCTTACGCAAAGTTGTAGAGAATTGAATTTCCTATAAAAAAAAAGCGAGATTCGAATTTTACGATAAAGGGCTATTTATTATGAATTATTGAAGTTTCAAGCTCAAATAATTGATTTTGGAAGTTTAAAATATTTTTAATATGAAAAACGTTTTTGACATGTTTGGGGCATCTTTAACATGTGTTTGATGGCTGAAAATTTGATTCTAGGCATGCGTAGAAGATTTATATATATATATATATATATATATATATATTAATATTTTAATAAATTTTACGCTTTGGTGTTTAAGCAATTTTCTATAAATAGGGTGCTTAGGTTATAATTGAAAATCACAATTTAGGCTGAAGTTTTCTCTCTCTATATTATCGAGCATATTCTTGTGAGTATTTTGAGTATACTTTGAGTATTGCTATACGGTGCAAGTTCGATTCGTTATTCGAGTAAAAGAATCTTGCTCTTTTGAGGTAAAGGGATAATAAGGGATTTTAAGGGTTATTATTTCGAAATTCTTCTGAACCTTCAAAATTCTAAAAATTTTGAAATGATAATTTGATGAGTTTTGTTGATTGTGTCCAAAAATGGCGATTTTGGATGTATAGATTAGGAGTTATGGATTTTATGAGAAAAGACTATTTTAAAAGTAACTGCTTATAACTCCTTGTGATTAACTCCAAAATTGATAAAATTTTTATTGTGAGTACATCTATATAATATCAGTATACCGTGTAAATTTCAGAATTTTTGGATAAAAGTACAATTTATGATAAATGTCTGAATATTCGGTGGTTTTGGCCATGTGAAAAATAGTAAATGAATTTTAAAAATTTTGAGAAAAATATATATTCAATATGGGACAATATTCTTCTAAATTCCAGAAAAGAAATATTTTTAAAACTGATTTGGTATTTTTCATGAAAATGTTCTAGTTATGAGTAAATGAATTAAATATGTTATGTGAATTAAGAAAATTGAAAAATATGATTTTATGGCTTGAGAATTATATATGAGATATATGCATATTTTTGATGAGGGTTTTGGATATTGGTGATGAGATCTTATGAGGTTGACATTTTAAGATGATTAAATGCATTTATTAGTAAAGTGTAAACAATTAAAATAAATTGTTTATAAGTTTAAGAAATGATTAAAATATTGTGGTAGTATTAATAATATTAGATTATGAGATTATTAAGTGATTTATAACATTTTAATTAAGTTGTTATGAAATCATTGATTTATGAATCTTACTCTTGAGATTAAATCTATATGTTGATTATATTATTTTTATATAACATTCTTATAACCCTAATGATGATATTTCTCTTTGACTTGAGTGTAAAGATGGATAGATTATTGGTATGAT
The DNA here is from genome assembly GCA_020205605.1 of Panax ginseng. Taxonomy (NCBI): domain Eukaryota; kingdom Viridiplantae; phylum Streptophyta; class Magnoliopsida; order Apiales; family Araliaceae; genus Panax; species Panax ginseng. The sequence goes on from CM035145.1 coordinate 26,311,518, forward strand.
CGTGACTATAGGTTCTCTTTGGCCAAGAAAGTGCAAAGTTGAATTGTTGATTTGGTATGATCATGACCATTGAATTTATAATTGAATATCTTTAGCTTAAGTGCAAAAAAGATGAATTGATCAACATATATGGTTATAATTATGGTTTATATAAATTCGAAATGATTATGTATTTCTTTGAGATCTAAATATCTTTGGTCCCAGTAGTGCAAAGATGACTTGTTGATGAATATCTTTGGCTGCGGTCGCAAAGAGATGAATGTTGATGAATATCTTTGCCCGTAGTGCAAAGATGAATTTATTAGTAGGATTATGAACATAAAGCGTGATTTGGTATAACCATAATCTTTGATGTTTGAGATGATGAAAATTATCTTTGTCTGGATGAGAAAAAGGAATTTAGAACTACAATTACGATTCTGAGTTATACATGTGATTGTGGATGAGGAATTGTTGATTGATGTCACGGAGGATAAAATATTGTTGGTGGACTTTTAACATGGAGAAGAATAATAGACTTTATAGTCTATTTGACTCTTCTAATGGATTGCTTCGTTCACCGCAACTATGGTTGAAAAGTTTTATCATCTACCATATGTTTCTAAATCTCTGATTTATTACTGTTGAAGGCTATTGATAATTTATTTATCTTTAGTCATGATATTCTTTACTGAGCTAGTTGTGCTCACCCTTTTTGCTTCACAATTCCTTTCAGGTAATAAAAGTGTAGCTGGGACAAGCGGGGAACAACAGGGGAATAGAACGGTGGTCTATAGATGTTGAGGGTGAGGTGAATTCAACTTTAGAAGGGTGTTTTGTCACTGTTATACAAGATGTTTAATGACATACAACTTGAGTCATCATCATAAGATGTGGTTGTGCTCATCCATTTGTGAGTATATCTACCAGCACTATCTATATGATCTTGGAGTCTATTTGAAATATAACTCTCAATTAGAGACAGTGGAGATAATGATATGTCAAGAGAAGACTCACCATTGGGAAGAATATGATAGTAATCTTCTAGTTTTTCTTTGGGGTCTATTGGGTCAACCAAGGATAATTCTGTGGCCATATGATATCTATAATAACCTAGACGCATGGCCTCCCATGTACGAAGGTTTCCTTGAGCACTTCCCAAATATTCTAATTTCTAAAACAATTTTCGACTATACCTTTATGTAAGGTGTCATTGTGACGTCTTCTGATTGGTATATATTTGTATCCAAACTCACAGCATATGTGTTGTTGTATTTTGCACGACAATTGTTGTAATAAAGTTGTAGTTGTTTTCTGTACCATGCATTTGGCGACTCAAAATGGGTTGGATGGAATGGACCTATTTTGGGGTCGTTACATTTACTCTTATTTTCCCGATACGCAGCTAACAATGTCGTTTTATACTATCATTGTTTTCCTCCCTCTTTTCTGAAACAACTCAGCAGCAAAAGCAAAACCCCCTTTTCAATTTCCCTTTATACATACATACATATATCAATATATCTTGGCGGACAGGTCCTTGACCGGAATATTGGACAGGTTTTTTTTTTCTTTTTCTTGTAACTCCCAAAAAATGTATAATATATATTTCAATTGAAATTTTTACAGAATACAATGTTTTTAGGTGTAATTTAGATACATATACAATACAGTGTTAAACACACACCCAATACCTTTCGTCTTTCTTTGTAATTTGCGAATACAGACCAAAAACCCAAACACTGTTCTCTCAATTTTAATCTCAAACATATCTCACCATGCCTCGAGCTTGCAAGAGAAAAGCTGACCCACCCAATTCAACACCCGCTAAATCAGCTCCTTTCGACTCCGCTCGTTCGAGTAAACTCTATATCTCCTTTATGTATATAGTTATGTGTGTTCAGTGATGTTATTTGAGTAGAGTAATTTTATTGGATAGAAATTTGTTATTATTATTTTGTAGTTTTATTTTTATGCGTGTTTAATCATGTATACATTAGGGGTTGGTTTGGTTTTCTTGTTGAATTGATTCATGAATTCAAGAAACTGTGAAGAATTTATGGGTTTGAGAGAGAGTTTGGGGGTTTGTTCATATATTTATTAAGGAATGCTGATAGAGAAGGTTTGGAAAATTTTGAATTAAATTATTGATAAGTGAATTGGATTTTATGTGTTTATGGTCTTATTTTGGTTCTTTAGCTGGAATTAATTCAATAGGGCTAATCTTTCACCAATTTTTGATTAAAGAACTGTGTAGAAACATATCTGTAACTTTATGAGCTTAGTTTTAGAGATGGGGCCTTCTCAATTACTTTTGTATGATTTTTAGATAGAAGGTTTATATTTTGGTTACTATTGTTTGTTAGCTAGCGTGACAGATTTGAAAGCAAAAGGATGCATGCTTGTTCTTCTGTGAGTATATATCAACAACAATTAGGTCTATATCATTTCATTAGTTTTTTTTTTTGGGATATTTCTGATATCATTTCATTAATTATTTGGGAGAGATTTCTGATTTGAAATTTTGAGTATAAATGGCAACATATTTAATTTAACATATTCTTTGTTCTTTGATGTGAACTGCATTTCACCACCAACAACATATGTGGCCAGGTAATTTTGTTGCTCCCAATGTTGAGTAATGTTAAACTTGAGCCTTCAGTGAATTCAGGAATACTACTTGATTTTTTTTGTTTGACAAGTTGAGGGCTTGCATAAATCTGCTTGTGTTGTTACTTAAGATACTTGAAAGAGACTCAAATAGTTGATTTTAATGTAGATCTAGGGAAGCAACAAGTTGATGGCCTGCATAAATCTGCTTGTGTTGTTACTTAAGATACTTGAAAGAGACTCAAATAGTTGATTTTAATGCAGATCAAGGGAAGCAACAAGTTGATGGCCTGCATAAATTTGTTTGTGTTGTTACTTAAGATACTTGAAAGAGACTCAAATAGTTGATTTTAATGCAGATCAAGGGAAGCAAGTCCCGTTGGCAATTTGATATTCAATTAGTTGTCAGATTATGGTTTTGGCCTAAAAAATCTGAGATGAACCCAAATAAGGAATTATAACTGAGATCAACATACTGCAAACTGAAGAAATACTTGAAGGTGGCTGGAATAGGACCTCCCATGGAGTTTATGGCTAATGGAAGCTGTACAAGGTACTGAAATTCCCAAAGGTAGGAGAAATCTGCCTAGTCAAATGGTTACCACCTGGTGAGAGTGCTTTGAGAAATGGCAAGTGACCCAAACTTGAATGGATGTCAATGGTTGTCACGCGAACTACACGCCTTATAGTACACTGCAGTCGTTGAAGCTACTGCCGAGAAAAAATGCCATATTTGTAGTTGCTTGAGCTATTAAGCTATTGTATCATTGTTTTTTTTAATTACCTGGGGTATGCCCCTTGTAAACATGTAAATCGTGATTATAGTGTTTATGAAACGAATTCCAATTATTGTGTTCATCAATTTAGTCTGACATATATTGTGTATGTTTGGTAAATATTTAACGCATGCTAAGAGAAATTACTGAGAACAAAACCAACATTGAAATTGGAAAACTTGAAGGGATGAAAACAAATGATTAGAATTAAAATACTTTTCGTACATCCACTAAGCCACCTCATTTTTGTTTTCATCGATCATATTGTTGAGCAATTGACTAAAAGAAAAGACAAAAATTGGTCTAACCACCTATATATACTAGACCAAAACTACAACTAAATCAAGTCAAAAGTCTTTATAACCAACATTTGAAGTGTCTTCACCTCTAGACCCAAAATTCCACACCGCATCAAGATTCAGAAGTTCATCTCCCCATATGGATTCCTACAAGTTATAGGAAAAAAATCAATATTAAGTGAGTTCATACATCATAAATTTATGATTTATGAAAGGTAAAACTTAAACCAATCTATAAAAAACTCTTACCACTTAAACAAGGGCTCTACAATAACATATATGCAATTATCAACATATATGCACCCTTAAAAATGCTCACCAATAAAGTAAAAATAACAACCATAAGAATATGAAGAAAAGATAATAATTACTCACATTCAAGTTAATATTTCCGTGGAGACTCTCGTGTGTCTCATGAAAAATAGGTGGCTGATTAATAGTCGTATCAAGCTCAAATGTCTGAAATAAAAGAAGCATAATTTCTCATTTCACGACTCTACGATCGTAGCATATATATATATATATATATATATATATATATATATATATATATATATATATAACAAAAAAGAAAAATCATACCTTATTCATATTCTTTGTGTTTCTTGATTCAAAATTATTTCTACCTTTTTTTTGTCCCTTCTGTTTGAATTTATTCGAAACTTGTTCCACCTTACTTATTTTCCTTTTATTAGGAGGACGCCCCTTGCATCGATTCTTTTTTGGTGAAAGTAATTTCTGACTTTCATTTGGGCCGTCAGATCCACTTGCGGTTGACTTTTGAGTAGGTTGCTTTTTTTTCATAAATTTCATCCTCCGTATTCCATTCCACCTTTAGTTCAAGAAGTCGATCTACAAGTTGATCACATCTTTTTTTGAGTGTCATATGCAATGTCCGCAACGCCGAAAATATTTTTGTATATAATATAATATATTCTAATAAAACAAAAAACTTATATATAATACTCCCTCCGTTCCTTAATATAAGTCGATTTAGGAAAATATTTTGTTCCGTAATACAAGTCGTTTGAGAATTTCAGGTAAGCATTAATTGCTTAGTTTCCAATATTACCCCAAGTATTAAATATAACTTTTTTTTTCTCACTATTTTTTGCCCAATAAATAACACTCTATTTTTCTAATATAAGGGCAATATATACAATTAATGTAAGACCCCAACTTTTATAAATAAAGATTAATTTTTTTTGAAATATATTTTTGAATATTATGGTGTGGATTTGATATAATATTATAGTTGTGGGTAATATTTACAAATTTTGCAAAGTAAACAAGTTGTTATATAATATTCGATTGGTCGGGAAATATTCATTTTAATAGGGAATATTCGTACGACGACACAATCAATATTGGTGGACCCCACAACAGAAGTATTGTCGTATTTAGAAAATGATAGAATTATATTTTTATAAAAATAACGGTGAAGTTTTACCGTTAAACTGTTGAACTACCCGGTGGTAAAAGAACAGTAATACGCGTGGTTGCATAATACCACACGGTATATTGATTATTGATGTTTACGTGAGAAGTCACTCAGTTATACTCAATTATTGCTACAGTAATTGCTGCATAATATCTCTCATATTATTGATTCAATTATTGTCACAGTATCATCTGCATAATATTTATTATTATTAAATTAATAATTGAAACGATAAAGTTATTCATATTATGATTTGCAATATTGACAATGTCTAGAAAGTTCTGTCAATTAGAGGTTTGGTCACCTAATTGCGCGCCAATAGGGAGAAATCCTTATAGGAAAGTTGATCTGGTTGTTAAATATTGTGAGTTATAATATTAATGATGAATAAGTTTGTGTTGATTAAAGATGAAATTGATATTTCCATTGTGTGGGGATTATTAGTGTTAATGGAAATCGACATCTATTCAGATAATAATTTATGTCTAGAGGTTATATTGACCAACCAGGTAATTAATCGGATAAATGAGTAATTAATTGCTATTAATTCACATGCTTATAACTATTTGTTCACATGTGTGTACTATTGATTCACATGCATGTACTATTAGGGGAGGTGGTGCAAGATTGTTAATACTTGCATGACTAAACTTAAAATGGAGGTATAGATGAAGGTACTATACTGTAATTATTATTTTTCACATGTATAGAACTATTGATTCACATGATGTACTATTAGGGGAGGTGGTGCAAGTTTGATAATACTTGCAAGACTAAATTAAAAATGAAGAAAAAGATGAATGTATTATACTGTAATATTTCGAGCCCCAAAACGTGTAATTATCAAAACTATGTTTTCCTATAAATAGAAGCTCATTCTTCTTTCATTCTCACCAATTCACTAAGACTCACAAAAGCAATTATATAGAGAGAAGTTATAGGGAGAGAAGCTATAAAGAGAAAGAAGAAGAGAAGTCTGCTACTTCACTATTCCAGTATCCAATCTTCTTCTGAGGTAAGGGATATTATTTTGTTCAGTATTCATAGGAATAATATTTTTTTCCATACTCTATAGTATGTGAGTAATATTATTTCGTCTTGTATTCCTGATTATACCCTCATTTTGTTAAAGTATTGCTTCTATATATCCTTAAAATTTGCGCTTCATCTAGTATCATTTCACAAGGATATTTTCTGCACATTCTTGCTAAATTTTAAGCTTTTCATGCCAGAGTACTGTCCATGAGTAGTATTCATTTTTATGGTACTATTCACAAAGTACTATTCACGGGGTACTATTCATGAGTACTATTCATAAAGTACTATTCATGGATTACTATTCTCAAGTCTTATTCAACGGGTCTTATTCAATTTGGGAATTATTCATGACAAAAATTAATTTCTTTCTTTGTCAAATCATTTTTGATACAATATTATTCTTGAATTTTACTCCACAAAGCGAAGATCATGTTGATAATTTGGACATTATTGAATTACGGATAAATTAAGTTATAAATCTTTAAAAACTTATCATTTGTTTTCTTTTAATTGAATTCTTATATCATTATCATCATCCTCATGCTTATATTGTGATAAAAGTCATTTGTGGCTTACGTGCATAGATGTACTATTGATTGGTATAATTATGACCAGGGATTATTCGATATAATCATGACCGTAATGTTAAAAATGATGTGATAAAAGTCATCATTGGCCCGTAGTGCATTGATGGACAGTTGTTGGTATGATCATGACCATTGATGATTACATGAATATCATTGGCCCGTAGTACAGGGATGATTCGATGATGTGGTTTATTTATTAAGCTGAGTTTCAGCGATAAAGTTGATGAAAAACTTTTTAAATCATAGAAGATAGTAGATATCATGCTCTACTTGACTCTTCTAATGGATTGCTTGTTTCGATTCTTGATTAAACTTGTCATTTATTGTATTTTATCGGTTTAACAATGTTGAAGGCTAACGATAATTTATTATGCATTATCTTAGTCATAATATTTCTTCTTTGGGCTAGTTGAGCTCACCCTTTTGCTTTCATTGTTTCTCTTGAGAAATGAGAAGCGTGGCGGAACTAGTCGGGGAGCAGTGACGGTCCAAGATGGTGGCTATAGTAGTCCTCTACTTTTTTATGAAATAGTGTGATAATAAATGTAATGAGGACTTCATTTGAGTTTGAATATTGTACATGAGAAAATATTCGTGTAAAAAACTCTAAGTTCTATTTGTTGTCGTATTGTATAAAAGAAGTTTGTATTTGATTTATGTACCATGTATTTGACGACTCAGAATGGGTGATGTATACCTATTTTGGAGGCGTCATAATTGATATTATATTTAATATTTTACAATCATTTTCTTAATACTTGTGCACAACTCTAGAACGACCTATATAAAGGAACGGATGAAGTATAATATATTCTAATAAAATAAATAACTTTATAAAGTTTACTATTTTATATAAAAAGTTTTCTGCTTTATTACTATTATTATAATAATAAAATAAATTCTGAAAAGAAAACTTTGCCGACAGTTTTGATAAATTGGCAAATGGTGGGTCCATAGAATAATAAGTCAAACTTAAAACAAACGCCTCATGCTAAACCCCTTTTTTATAACATAAATTGTACAAATATCTACCACACATTACTTATTATAATTATCATTAATCAAAACCTTTTATTCTTTAATAATTATTCATAATTAATATTACAGACTCACAATATTGAAAACCAGATCGTTTCAAGGAAAGAGGGGGCCTTCCGTATAAACAACACGTAATTAAATAACCCTTTTCCTCGACAGAACTTCTAGACATTGTGAATAATGCTAACTGGTTTAATAATATCATATCAAATAATATAAGTTACTGTGTCATATCAATTATTAATTTAATAATATAAAATACTATGCAGATGTTACTATAATAATTATGAAATCAATAATATGAGATATTATGCAGTAACTACTGTGACAATTATTGAAATAATAATATGAAACATTGTTTGACTACTTTTGTAGCAATTATGTAATCAATGATATAAAATATTATGTAGTTGTTACTCTAGCAATTATTGAATAAAATATTAACTATTGAATCAATAACCAGAGATATTGTGCAATACCGTAGGTTACTGTGTAATACCGCATACTACCGTGGAGTAGTACCGCGTGTTACTGTTCTTTTAATACCGGGTATTTAAACGGTAAAAATTCTGTCACCAATTTTTGAAAAGGTTATTATTGTCGTTTTCTATATCTGACAGTTATTCTATTATAGGCCCCACCAATGATTGGTTATTTCGGCGTCGTCGTACGATTATTCTCCGACAAAACGAATATTTCTCGACAGATTGTTTACTTTATATAATTTGCATATATCACCTATAATTATAACATTTATTAAATCAACACCTTATTATATACCTGGGGTTTGGGCGCTTTCCTACTTAACCACCTGTAGTAAGTAAAGCTACATTTAAACTCTCGACTTTTTGAGTTGAAGTGAAAAAGTCACATTTTCCATCCAACTTAACCGTGCGTGTAGGTCAGACGCCAAAAGCGCGTGAGAAGGGGTTGTAACGATCAAAAGCAACTGGAAAATGTCTGAAATATTCACCTTCTTCTTCCTCTTGGCTTTTAAAAGCAGATCTGTGTATTTGTGATTTTTGTTTCATGGGTTTGCTCAAAATTGAATTGGGTCTGTGATTCGGAGGCTTTTTCTTCATAAATTTGTTCAACAACGAAATGGGTCTGAGATTTTGTGGGGTTTTCTTCATGAAAATGCCCAAAAATGAATTGGGTCTCCGTAGTGGGTTTTGATTCTTGGGATCTGAAGTTATAGAGAGTGATAAATTTGAGATGCTCAAGAAAGCGAATTTGATCTAGCTAATTTGAAATTTGTTGTGGGTCATTTTGAACTAGTTAAGCAAATTTACCCGAGCCATTGATGATTACATTTGTATCTTCCATGGATCGTATATAAGAGAAGCGGCAATATTTGACGATGGAGAATAGAGGAGTTGAGGTAGATCTGGACGTCGGTTGATCGAGAGAATCGACGTGAAGATGGATTCGGATTCATCTGACGGGTAGTTTTCGAGATAGAGGTAGAGGATGATGTCCGCGGTGGAGGAGTCGTTGAAGAAAGGGGGTGGTTTGACGGAGAAGCGATGGTGGTGGTTTGTTAGAGGCTTGATTAGGGTTAAGTCGATTGTGGGATGAATTGACGACGCAAAAGTGGAGGAGAAGTAATTTATTCTTACACCACGCTCGCCGCCTCTTGTGGTCTCTAGTCAGGGCTATTCTCTGCTCAAATCCATTATTTCTCGATGATGGAGAGAGAATCCAGGTTAGTAATTTTGTCTATATTTTTAGAAATAATCAACTTTGGATAAAAAGGAGCGGTGAATCGGTGATGGATAAAATTAAGCAACGAGTCAAGTTCACTTGTTTTGATGATGTTAAGGGGGTGATTTTGATATCCCCATTTGCTGATGCCTTCTCCAGTGCCGAAATTTGGAGTCATCTTATATTCAAATGGCTTAACTGTAATTCTATGTATGTGCACACCTAGAGGGGGGGGGGGGTGAATAGGTGTTTAATCTAAAAGTGATAAACGCTGAAAACTTTTTGAAATTTTCTACTACAGGTTTAATTCAGACAGCTACACCTGTCTACTTTAGTGTCTGTTCTTCGTTTATGATTATCAGACAGCTAGACCTATATGCTTTAGTGTCTGGATTAGTGGCGTGAATAACAAAAAGTGCAGAATGTGAATGACAGTTAAAGAGATAAACAGAAGTAAAAATTACACCAACATTTTTACGTGGTTCAGCCCCTATCCTCTACCTAGTGGCATAATCCACGTCCAATCCCAACTAGGATTGGAGACACTTTTTATTAAACTTAATATTTAATTAAATACAATAAAAAGAACTCCATGTTACAAAGAAGTTTTCCACTGATGGACACCTCTGCCCCCTTTGCACCTCTACAACCTTTCTCACCACTGAGACCTTTGCACCTCTGCAACCTTGAAACCTCTCTTTGAACAGACCCTATCCACTATTGGATCGATCAAGCCAAACAAGCTTTTAACTTTGAATATGATATAAGAAATTACAATAGACTTCTTATTTTCCAGCCACAAAGAATTATAGACAGTACAATGAATAGCTGGAAATAAACAATGAAAGCTCTCAATAGGATTCTTCTCTGTATAGCAACGTGAATTAGCTTCTTGTATCCTGCTCCGCTTAGCCGTGAAAATAAGACTATATATAAAGAGAGACCCAACGGCTATAAAATAATTGTTAGCAATAAATCAAATGATTTAAATCCCATAGCAAGAAATTAGATGATTTAAATCCCATAATATTAGCTACAATATTGACCAACGGTTATGAACAAGAGATAGAATAGGAAATGCATATCAAAGTTGGTATACCCCATGATATTAGCAATTAAAGAGTCTAACAGATTTAGTAAATCAAGGATATGCTTTCAAGTCAAACCAAAACACCTTAAATAAAGGAACAAGGAGATAAGATAAGATGAGACCCACCAACTCTAAACAACTTCAGGAGACTCCTTTCTCAATTAGAATACAAAGTACCACTAAAAGTTATGAGTCCCACTAAGCAAGAGTATATCCTTAAATAAATTATAGTACCCACGAAATACTTTGTATAATAGATGAAGGAAATTTGAGCCAGCTGGAATAACATATATAAACCCATCTAATAATATTTGATAGCATTAAAAATTATAAATACCAATATTCCTTAATAAACTCAAATTCAAATTATCCTTAATAAACTCCAAATCAAATCTTCCTTAATAAACTCCAAATCAAATTTTCCTTAATTTTAAAACATTCCAACTTACCAACAGAAGGAAATCAACAAGTGTTCATGTAATAACCATAACACATGCATATTAATAATAATATTATAACAAACCATGAACCATGCACATGTCTAATATACTTAAATTAGTCATCATTCAAAACATCATAAATTCAAAACCAACATTCTCCCCTTTTTGATGATGACAATTTATGCACCAACATGCTCCCCTAAGTATATGGGTCCCCTAAATTTATGCATATTAAGGAGCAAAAGAAAATTACTTTATCTAAATAACCATTATTGCATATTCCAAAGATAATATAGTAGATCTCAATATCAACATGAATACCAATTCAAACCAATTTAAATATACCCAAATATCTCTCCCCTTTGTCATTATCAAAAGAAATAAATCATCAAGTTATATCTCTCCCCCTTTGTCATCAACAAAAAATAATTCATATCAATTTAGTTGAAGTTAGTTATCTCACCCTATTTGCCAAATTAAAAAAATAAGCATAAAGAATGACAATAGAACAAGGTTATAACAAAATCACATATAACAAGTAAACAATATAATCATACTTTTGTAATTTATTACCTATATATCAACATTTTGTTACAAGTAGAAATCTTGATAGCTGTGCTCCTTAGTGTAGATTTGATTTTTGTATTTTCAGAATCAAAAATCTCCACTAGCACTCCTTTTGGTCATCCCAATGTTGATGTCTTTAAAGCTCAGGTTAAGAGGATAATTTTTCACTATTCTGGTTGTTCTTGGAAGACTATCATTGGTCATTTGTTCATCTGATTCACTTTCTAGAATATCAGATTTTGCATCAAAATATTCATCTGATTTGCCTTCAAAAACAGACGAGTTGAGCTTTCTGGATTTAGGTGTCTGCATGTTTTCCTGGATCATCTATTTTCTTTTTTGATCGCGATTTTACCAAATTTATCCGGATTGAGGTATGTCTGCATTTTCCACTAATCAGAATGTCTTTTCCTGCAGAAATTTCATTTTCTTCTTTTGACAGGTCACAGTTAAATTCATCAAATACAATATGAACATATTCCTCAACCTTTTATCAAGATTATCATGTGTATTAAATATGGAGCATTTGACATAATAAATGATGTTATGAATCATTGTAATACGAAATCCATATAGCTTTTATAATAATATATTTAATTAAAACTCTATTTAAAAAATAACATGAGGTACTTACAGATTCCGCCAAATAATTTATAGGTAACTTACTCTCTCAAAGTAAAGAATCATCCATCTCCTTTTTGATCTTGAGACACCTACAAACAAATAGTCTCTATCTTTTTGGTACCCAAATCTTCTTGGGTCCTATTGGGTTAGTAGCATATAAATCACTTTTCTTTACCCAAATTTGTTTTATTCTAATTTTATTGCAATTAGAATCAAAATGACCTTTAAAACCATATTTTTTACAAGTAATAAATGGTGAACAATAAAGTGGTTTATGCCTTGATTTACTATTAATCATTCTAATATTATTATTAGTAGGATTATACCCAATTCCTTGTTTATCAAGACTAGACCTTTGTGCCCCTAACATAACATTTAGGTTCTCTTCTCCTTGCACAAATTTAGCAAGATCATTTTTTAAAGATGCTATTTCTGCATTTGTTATATTATCATCATGTTGAACATTCATCATTTTTCCATCATTAAAAGCATCTATGCAAGCATCTCTCATTTTCAAATTTTCTTTTAACACTTCATTTTCATTTTTAAGATATTCATTTTCTTTTCTCTCTTTAATAAGCGACTTAACTTCATTCATTAGCTCATTTACACAATTCTTAAAATAAAGCGAGTTTTCTTTTTGAAAGTGTTGATTTTCATTTTGTAAAGCAATATAATCAGGCATAGATATTTCAAAAGCTTCATGAAAATTTGTTACCTCAAGTTGATCATCATCTTCTAGTCCCATGAAACAGAGTTGGACAGTTTCTTCTTCTTGTTCCGTTTTGGACTTACTCACTTGAGTTGAGCTACCTTTTTGATTTTTCCTTTGTTTCTTTCTTTGAAGTAGTCTTTCGAGTTTTCTTGAGAGCATTTCAATTTCTTCATCAAAATCTTCGTGATCACTTTCATTGTTGCTCTCGATTTGAAGTGCCAATGTTTTCTTTATTAATGCTTCATCCTCTCCATCATACCTCTCCAAATCAAATCTTCCTTAATTTTAAAACATTCCAACTTACCAACGGAAGGAAATCAACAAGTGTTCATGTAATAACCATAACACATGCATATTAATAATAATATTATAACAAACCATGAACCATGCACATGTCTAATATACTTAAATTAGTCATCATTCAAAACATCATAAATTCAAAAACCAACATTAACCCATTGTTCAGGATGGGTCGAGACAAGAAGCTCGAATTATCAGATATACCTTCTATTCCTCATTCAGAAACAACAGATAAAGCTTCTTCTTTGTTAGAAGAATCACTTTCAAAACATAAAACCCAATAATCCTTGTTGTCTAATGCAATACTTCATGCTATCTGGAGGCCCCTAGCAACAAATGCAATATTTGTCGGTAGTTTTTTTGTTTGTGGGTCTAAGTATATTTACAAGAGTTTGGTATTTATATGATACTCACTTGTTTTGTTTTATATATTTGGATGATAACAATATCAATATGATTTTGGAGAGAGAAAGTCTTTGTAATAGAGAGAGAATGATGAGTGAGTATTTCGGATATTATGATGGGAGTGATTCAGTTGATGCTGAGGAGTTGGACAGAGAAATTGAAGAAACTGGGACTAGGGATGATGCGAAGGAAGATGGAAGCTTTCAATATATATATGGAGGGTAATTAAGTCTTTAGTCAAGTAAAGTAACGGAGTTAAGACGGAAAGCACTTTTTCAGTTCAACTCAAAAAGTCGAGAGTTTAAATGTAGCTTTACTGACTACAGGTGGACAAATGAAAAAGCGCCCAAATCCCAGGTGGTTATCTGAACTTTACCCTAAATCTTATTCATAAAAAGTTGGGGTCTTACAAGGATGATATTAAAATTAAGTGATGAACCAATTCAAAGGGATATTTGGAAACCTATAAATAGGTTGTCAATCTACCCAAAATGACAACTTCGAATCAATCCTTCTCAAGTTCTTAATTCAAATCATTCAAAGTCATTTTAAAGTTCTTAGAAATATTATCATTTTAAATAAATTTTTGTATTATAATTTTCTTCTCTCATTTATAGTTTTGTACTAGTTTTGTTTATACACAACAAATCCTAGTACATAGAAATTTAGGTCTGTCTTATCTTGGGTGACTATAACCCTATGTAGCAAAAGTTAGGGGCGAATATAGTCTTAAGAAAAGAGTGGTCAACTATTCGATTAAGGGGCGAATATATATGAGTCCGGATTCCCGCATTTTCTTAAAATGCGGATTTTTTTTTTTTTTTTTTTTAAATAACTAATTTTTTTTAATATTTTATGAATCGAAAATTTTCCATAATCTGGTGTTTTGGATGTGATTTGGATACATCTAACAAAGCGGTATGTACTGCATGTATCGCATATATATTTTTGGTATAGGTATCCAAATCACATCCAAAATATCGATTATCGAAAAATTTCGAGCCCATATAATAATAATTTTTTTTTAGTTGTTTTAAAAAAAGCAAAAAAAAAAAAATAGGTCAATTTTCTCCCATCCGGGAGTCCGAACTTCGATCTCTCTCTCTCTCTCTCTATATATATATATATATATATATATATATATATATATATATATATCAACCTTACAGTGCATACTCCTTTATTTTACTTACCTGCTCGCCACCACCTTTAGCGAGATAGGGCGGCGGTTTGATTCTTCGACAATAGTAACGATAAACGATTTATATGTTATGGTGATGATTCGATACGTCGCTAAAAACTAAGACGATGTTTCTCTGATATACACGATGAGATGATTAACTATCGCACGATCCGTCGCTAAAGGTGGTGAACAAGGTATGTTAAATAAAGGTATATATATATATATATATATATATATATATATATATATCAGGTCCGGATCAAGTGCATACCATTTATCTTATTCACGTCGTCTTTACTTCCACCTTTAGGCGACGTTTTCGATTATACAATAGTAAATCATACTTTTAATGACGCTATATGTTGTTCGTCGCTAAAAGTATAGAGCGACGATTGTATGACCAAAACCGTCGCCTAAAGGGTAAAAGACAAAGAAAGAAAGATAAATAAAAGACTTGATCCTTCTCTCTCTCTCTCTCTCTCTCTCTCTCTCTATATATATATATATATATATAGTCCGGATCTTAAGCTCACCCTTTATCTAACATACCTTGCTCACCCTACTTTAACGACAGATAGGGCAACTATTCGATTCTATCATCGCTATATGTTTGGTCCGTCGCTAAAAACTAAGGCAGCGGTTATATATAGCGACGGATCGAATCGTCGCATCATTCTCGCTCGCAAAGGGAGGTGAGCAAGGTATGTTAAATAAATCAGTGAGTTTAAGATCCAAATAAATATATATATATATATATATATATATATATATAGGGGAGTGGTCAGGTCAAACTCCGCATTTTAACAAAATGCGGATTCTTTTTTTTGTTTTTTTTAAAACAACTAATTTTTTTTAATATTTTGTAGAATGGAATTTTTCCATAATCTGATATTTTTGGGTGTGATTTGGATACATATAACAAAACATGTTTCAGACAGACTGCACATACATATTTTGTTATATGTATCCAAAATCACACCTAAAACATCATATATCAATGCATACCAAGACTTTCGGGTCTTATGGATAACCATTATGTTCCTAAATTGAAACACACTTGAATTAAAGGCGGAATTAGGCGGGGGGTGAAAGTGGGGGGAGGGGGAGGCGGGAGCAGGCCACCGCCCACTGAGCCAACACCAACACACCTCCACTGGTCCTTCAATTCTTCTTCACTTCTTCTCCGACTGCATCAAACACAAATCTGTTTTAACTTCTTTTTTTTTTAATAACATGAAACGACGTCGTTTCATAAAAAAAAAAAAATTAAAATTAGGTCTTCACTCCCTCATTGTTCTCCGCCTCTCCCTCTTTTCATTTGCTCTCCGCCTCTCCCTCTTTTCAGTTGCTCTCCGCCTCCCTCTTGCTTAAGTCTGCCGCCGCCACTACTCACCACCACCGGGCTCGTGAGCCCCGTCTGCTCCAAACCTTCACTGCTTTGGACTTTGGTAAGTAATTTGATTAATTTCTAATTTTAATTTCAAATTTGTCTAGGTAGAATTTGAGAAATTATAATTTGGTATTGGGGAGGACAAAAAGGAAGAACAAAATTGGATGGGAGTAAATAAATTGGTTTGGTTGCTATATTTAATTTACTTAAACCTCCCAACAAACAATCAGTGGACCTAAATTAGCTTGGTTAAGTAACGAACGTCCTTGTTTTTTGAGTCTCACTAATTACAAAATTTTGCCCCTCCCCCTTAAAATATGTTCTGGTTCCACCACTGCGCATACATAACCTTAGAATTATAACTAAAGGGTAAAATAATTGATAATTTGGGTTACTTCCAAAAAGGGTGCCTCCAACGAGTAGAAAATTAGTGGGATTTGGTTGAACATAGTGACAATTTCTTGTGCATCTATCACATGTAGGCATGACACATTGTCTCTGAGCTAGGGGAATTCTACATGTTACTAATTTCTTGCTTTACTTATTCATTTACCCTTTGTCCCCAACATGACAATCACAAGCAACACCCCGTTTTCAAAATTAATCTTCTAATAATTTTTAATTGCTTTGGTGATATTTTATTAGAAGAGTTTAATTTTAATTTTTTTCATTGAGGACGAATTTCAGATTCAATATCACCGCCTTTTAATCTATTTAAAAAAAATAAGGTGTTTCAAAATAAGGTGTATACCAAAAGAAAAATGATATTTTCACATAAAAGCCGTCGCTATAAATCCTATAGCGACGAATACATGTATAGCGACACTTTTCTAAAATATCAATTTCAGTACCAAAAATCTCTAACCTTGTCCATAAATTGTACCTTGTCCGAAATAATTTTATCTTAGTCTTATTTAATCATTTAGGACAGAAAGTGTATACAATAAGCTAATTCATTTGAGATGCTGCAAAAAGTATATAAAATAAAAAGATGCTTAATTGATCACCTAATTAAAAAGTAGAGATATAGCAATTGTATAACTAGTCCTTAACCATCTGGGGAATCATGAGATTCTTCATTACTTATTTCTGAGTACAAAGCATCCGGATACCATCTCCTCATCTAAACCTATATAAAAGTTGAATTATGAATTTGGAGCCTTCACTTTTAAAAGAATAACTTGGAGCTTCATGCTTTCACTCCGTTCACACTATTTTTTGTCCTCTTATTATAAACTCCCTTTTGTTTATTTAATGTGAAAAGAAAGCAATTTAAATTTAAGAAACTTCACTAAATATTGTAGATTGAAGAATCCAACAAAATTCTGGGTATGGATTCCTGATGTCCCAAGAAGGGAGGATTTTCAGAATCCATTAATATCTTCTTCCCAAGTGTGAATTTGACTTCAATTAATTTGCATGCATGCTGAGTAGAAAAGATAAGAATATATAGCAAATTGTTGATTTTTGGTGCTGGAAATTAGAATAGGATTCCTCCATATTCCTTCTCTCTCTCCCTTCCTCTCACCTTTTCCTTTCCAAGAATAAGATAATAATATTCTGCCATTATGATTAATCAGCAAAAATTAAAGTAGTCTCAGGATCATCAGCGACCAATCTTTTGGACATCCCCAACAGTTATTTAAATTCCTGTTGATTATGATAATTAAGAAAAGGGGAAAATATTATTTCTGGCCCAATACATACATTACACAATTGTATTATATGAAATGTATCTTGTATATATATATATATATATATATATATATATATGGATAATGATTTATAGTCAAAGTTTGATTAGAGCTCTTAGTCTCCTACTATTCATTCATTGATCAAGGAATTACTTTAATTTGCACACAATAGTTATGCAAAAGGGATATACCATCTGCACAACCTATTGTGCAGATGAAATATAATTTCGTTCTCGTCCGCACAACTATTGTGTGGATGGAGTTCACCATCCGCACAACAGTTATGAAGATGATAATAATTTTAACTTTTAGATCAAATGAATGCACGATATGATCAAAAAGAAGTTTGTTTCTACCTAACCATTCGATGAAATAGAAATTCATTTAATTCCCTAATTTTCACTAAATAAGACCCACTCTAATGAAATGAATGAACATGACAATTATGCTCGCATATCACACCACCAATTTTGCAGCAGAGGGAGTTCCACCTTAAACAAAGGAGCAAGAAAATCCCCATCATTTCTTGCTTAATTTTTATCTTCTTTTCTTCTTTCCCTACTATAGAACAGAAGGTTGTTTATAATTTAACTGCTTAGTTTCCTCATCATTGTTTTCAAATTCTGATATGTGAGGAATCTAGATCTTAACAATCGTTGTTACTTTACTAGTCATCAGAGATCCTGTGTCTTGTTCTGCACATTTCTATTTGATTTTTTTCACTCAATGGCTTTTGACTGTACTAATAAAAGAAGAAATGCTGAACTTGAATTATTCTTCCATTACTTTCTGGGCCAAGTCATTGACATGAAAACCCTGGGAACTCCTTACTACATATTCAGCAGATTTTGCAAATCCAATTTCAGAATTATACAAGAAGATGTACACTACACAAAAGGTACACATGCATAATAAGCTACAAATCCATTTATTTAACCCAATGTCAGAAGCCTTCTCCCATAGCCAAGCATAGACAAAAACTACCAGCAGGCCAAAATAGGAGATGATACCTTAACTTACCCTACATTACATTACATACAACATTATCCATTACACACAACTTCTAGACTCACCTCTGCAAATGTCAAAAAACCCATTTCAGAGGCTACCAAATTAAAGCTATAAACAAACAAAATTACATATTATTGCAACAAAGAAGAGGTAAGAGCTTCCCAATCTATCTCCACTGAAGGAAACTTCTCCAACATGAAATTCTCCGAATACTCTTCAAATGAAGACTCAGAGAAATCCAAGAACGTGATTTCAGATTCGGGCGAAGACCCACCCAATAACTCCTCACTCGACGACGTTTCCTTGCATTCCATTTCCACCTTTGGAACATCAGTTGCAACTGCCACCGAATCCTCCATTTTGGGTTTTCTTGAATTCTTCTGTTTTGGCGAATTCTTCAAGCTTTGGCAAATGGCTTGAAGCTTGGCGTCAACAGTGGAATGAAGAGGCTTGTAGTTAAGGAATTCTTGATCCAGTTTGAGGTTGGGGAAATTAAGCCTAGCGAAATCTCCCCTTAACTTATAAGCAGCTCTATCATAAGCTAAAGCTGCTTCTTCAGCTGTATCAAATGTGCCAAGCCAGAGTCTGGTTCGGTTCTTTGGGAGGCGAATTTCAGCAACCCATTTGCCCCAATGTCTCTGCCTCACTCCCCTGTATAGCTTTGTGGGCTTTGGTGGAGTTCCAGCTTGCTTCATTGGGACAGATTTTGGACCAAGAAAGCTGGGTGATTTCTGGGTTATTGGTGCATTTGATGAAGGTAATGAGGATAAGTAGTTTTGTTCTTGTTGGAATTGGATCTGGGCTTGGATTTGAAGGATCTGAGATGGGGTGAGCTGGTTGAGCCCAATTGAACATGTTTGAGCAATACCCATTTGGTTAAAACTCGAAAACCCTTGAGAAAACATATGGGTTGACGATTGGGGTGTGCTAAATCCAGGGTAGAAATTGGGTTCCGATGAGAAAGAAGAGTCAAAAGGGTAGTAGGAAGAAGAAGGTGAAGGAGAAGGTGAAGAAGGAGAGGTATTGGCTGATGAAGAAGCACCTTTCAAAAAAGGTTCAAGTGCTTTCATAAGCTCTTCATTCAGTGGATCTAGGAAAATAGGACTACTGCTGCTACTATTATAACTATCTATAGCTGCTGCCATCACTTCTAAAACAAAGTTAAACAACCAAGTATCCACACTATATAATTATACAGAGAAAAAAATTAAAAGTAACAAAAAGTAAAAGAGCAAGAAATTAGAGCTCTGAAAAGCTATAAACCAACCTGTCTTGTACCAAAATTAAAGAACAGGTAGTGTGAAAAAGTTCAGATTTTTCTACACAAATAAGGATCAAAGAGTATTTATAATAGAACCTAATCCTTGTAAAATAAGACCTAAAACCAACCTGAGGGAAAAAAAAAACCTTTTAGTTGCTTTGATGAATTAAAAAGGAAAACTGATGTAATACCAACAAAAAAAATAAAATCTGGATCACTATTCTGAAACACCTGGCTTTCAAAAACACCCTTATGGGCTTGATTCTTTTTGTGTAATTCAAAATCAAGAAAACAAACCCAGAAAAATTGAAGCTTGAAAGACAGACAATTACAGAAAGGGATCTGAGAAGCGGGGAATCAGGAGAAGGGGTAGAGAGAACGAAGAAGATGATCAAAACACTCAAAATATTTGTAGTGGCCTCACTTTGATTTTTCTCTCTTGCAGAAATGGTGACCCCATAATTGTCTATATAAAGGCCAAGGCCAGCTCCATATTTTGTCTCTCTTAACCCACCTATTTTTTGCTTAATTATCACTTTCCGTGTATCTACTACCAATTCTATGACTGCAACCCAATCAAAACATGACACGTACTTGGGAGACAAAACTTGTTACCGGCAACTGTCCTTGACCATGACCGGCTCCGCTGCAAAATTCGTTTTTATTTGGCTAGAGAGTGTTTAGCCTTTTTTTTTTTGATAATTCCCGTATGTTCTAACAAATTACATTGACCGATGGATAATGATATAGTTAACCTCAAGTTTATTTTTTGGTAAATTAATTAATTGATTAATAAAATATTGACACATATAGAATCTTGTTTGTGTGTTAGCACTCTATTAATAAATTAACCAATTTACTTAAAAATGAACTTCATACTGACTACTTTCGATGGATTGTATGAGCTTTTCTTTTTTTATAAAAAAAATATTAGTTGTCAAATAGTTAAACTTCTTGTACACATAGTATTATCCTTCTTTCTATATTTGTTGAAGTATAACTCAAAATATGTGATTGTTTACAATAATACAGAATTATTTATATATAATTTTGAGTCATTAATATTTTATTGGGTAATTAATTTTGAGCCATTAGTATTGTATTGGGCAGGTGCATAATTTGGAATTAGAAATCTAGATGAATCAGTGTGGAGGTGACAACTGATAACCATCTAAACGATTTATGGGGTGTGCGAAAGGGCAATTTGGGGTGATGTTAGTTCAATTTAGCTAAACCAACCTTCTTCCTCGGCTGTAAGGCAACCATCTAACGATTTCGAGTAAAAGTTTGATTTTAATTAGACTTGAAAAATAAATTATTTAAATATAAATAAAATTTAAAATTTGATATATTAATTACTTAAATATTTTTAAATTATAATTTTTTATTGATATTTTGATCATATTCACTTGAAAAGTTGAAACTGTTCCGACTCGATTGGTGATCGTGTTGGACTAAATAGTTAAACGAGTTTCGATCAAATTTTAATTTAAACTCAATAAATTTTATGAACTAAATCCCAACGACTTAATACTCTACTAAATTGAGTTCATTTACAAGTTGGCTGAGTTATCAGTTAAGTAAGTAACCAAGGTTAATATCTGCCGGGAGACACTACAAACACTTTGTTTTTTATTCCAGACTTTCTTTCTCTTTTTTTTCTGTCTTTCTTTCCAGATAATACACGTTTTTCTCATTAGGGAATAAAGTTGCATTTTTTCAATGGGTAAATCTGGGCCTTAATTTTTTGATGTTAAAAAATATTTCAAATAATATGTTATTTAATGGCAAGATTGGGTATTACCCTATTATGGTTGTCGACTTTTAAACATTATATTACCGAACTTTAAAAATATGTAATTAACCAATTAAACTTTTTATAATTTAAAAATTATACGTTCTGTTCAATTAATTAAATGGCGGTCTAATTATTATCTGCGTATCAATGCAAATAAAATAAAAACAAAAACATTACACTAACATGCGTATACATTCAAATTTTGAAGTTTTTTTAAAAAATAAGTGGGGCCGCGGGTGGCATTTTTGTAAATAGAAAGAAACTAAATGGAACCACTCTTTTTTAAGAATCTCCAAAACGACGTAATTTTAATAAAAGAATATTATTTGAGGAGTGCTAGATAAAAGAGTGATATTGTTCTTTCCTATATATATATATATATATATGTTCATGGGTATTCAACCATAAGATATGGAACTGCAAGTAGGATACTAAACCCTAATTTTACCGAAGATGGAGAACGTGGTGATGCAGAATTGGGGGTTTGGAGGATATTTTAGGGTTTTCAATTTTGAACAGAAATATCGCAATCTGTAACAATTATGAAGTTGAATTAGATGTAGCCAAAATATGGTTTGTTTGTAAAATCAAAGGGATCAATTACCTAGCAAAAGCCCTAAATTTTTTAGGCAAATCAAGGTTCAATTGCTCTAACTTGGGTATGAATTGAAAACAATAACCCCTGCTTCGTATTGTTACAGTTGCAACTTCTTATAGTACTTGATGCAACGGGTGGTTTATATGCAGATGCAATACCCAACAAAACTCCTAATTTTTTGCAGTTAATTGATCCCAATATCTGTAAGTTTTTTAAACCCTAACTCTTAATCTATTTCTGTCGCTGCAAATGTAAACTGAGATATAAAGACGATGACTTCCTTCCGCCCGATCCACGTCTGATGCAACTATAAGGCCACATCACTATTTAACAATACTTAATACTTATTTAACAATAATTTAAAGGCAAAAATAATGATATCAGATCAAATATATATTTAACAATAATTTTACAATTATTTTAATAATATTTAAATACTTTAAATGACACTAATTATTTTTATTTTAACAATATAAATTGTCCTTTCTTTTTCTTTTTTCTTTTTTCTTTTTTCTTTTTTCTTTTTTCTTTTCCACTATATAGAGTTATGAGCCCGAAGTTGCGTTAGAATGAAGCTAACTGGCTGTATTCTGGGTCTCCTCACTTGTGACGCATTAACACGTCAATTCTTACGTGGAATAATGTAAATTACTTACAAGCCACTCAAAGTATCCACCCTTATTTTATTTGTTTCCCCACGCGTCTGGAATTTGGGGTGGCGGGGGGGGGCAGGGGGGCGGTGGCTTTTTTTTTTTTTTACCACAATTATGAGAAAAATTAATAAAAAATAATAGAGCAAGTTTAAACAAAAAACTGTAAAAAAAAGTATATTTTTTATTAAAAAAATACTGTAATTAAAAAACCAAAAATAAATAAATAAATAAAATCAAAGTGTACCGGTTGTTAAGGCACCGGACCGCCTTTGATCCGTCGGTCTGAGGTAAAGTTTGGTTCGCGCTTCAGCGAGATAAAAATTTGATATAATATAATCAGAAAGAATCAAGAGTAGAATTCTTAAATAGCAGAATGTCTTAAATAATAGAATTTTATCAAAACGACGTAGTTTTGATAAGACGCGGTGGTATTTTTGTAAATACGCGGTGGCATGGTATTTACAAAAATGTCACCGCGTCTTATCAAAACTACGTCGTTTTGATAAAGTTCTATTATTTAAAAGAGTTCTACTACTTAAGAGGTCTACTCTTGATCCTGACCGATAATATAATAGTACAAATATTATAATAAATTATTACTCGTATGACACATTTATTTAGTTCGTTCTTGATATTTATATAATAATTATAATATTTTTATATTATATTTAAAATTATGTTTGACTCACTTAATATATAGTTATACGTAATGAATAAAATATTTATAAATCAAAACTTCAAATCAATTGTAGCTAGTACTTCTGTTTGGGTATAAGTTCAAATGTCCCCGTCTAATTTAACACGATCCAAGTTTAAGGGGTGTTTAATAAAAATTAAATTAATTTGAATTTGAATTTGAATTTAAATGAATTGAATTTGAATCTGAATCTAAATAAAAAAATTATTTAATAATTGACATGTCTTAAATATTTGAATAACATATTTTTATTATTTTGCATCTCTAAAAAAATTTAAAATTACTATAAAATTATTTTATATTACTTAATATAATAGTTAATATTGCAAAAATAAATAAATTACATTCAACTCATTCAGCCAAATAAATGACACTAAACCACTCAATCCAAATCGTCTGAATGGCCGACCGATTCAGCCATTCAGATGATTTTTTTCCAAAATAAACACACTGAATGACTGATCAATTCACTCATTCACCCATTCAATCCTAAACAAACAGCCCCTAAGAACGACGAATATGTTATAGAATAAAGTAGACTAATGAATAATGGTATAATATTTTCATTGATGTTAGGAGGTATAAATACAATAAGATTACAAGAGAGAATCAATTTGTTACAATCAAAAAAGATATTGATATCAAACCTAATAACTAAAGAATCAATCGGTCCCTAATTTAAGGGAATGAGATAATTACAATGTACTTAAAGAATCATCAATTACTAATTTAGGGAATGAGATAATTAAATTAAATACATTAATTTAATTCTCTAATATGCCCCGCAAGTTGGAGCTCTCGTGAGGTGAGACCAATCTTGTTCAACAAGCCATGGAACGTGCGCGGGGTAGTGGTTTGGTGAGTGCATCACCTAGTTGATCCATCGAAGAGACATGAGTGACTCGTAAGAGGCCATCTTGAACTTGTTCACGAATGAAGTGAAAGTCGAGAGCTACATGTTTCATGCGAGAATGGAAGATTGATTTGAGCATAGGTTTGTGGCTCCCACATTATCACGATGAGATTACGGTTGTTGTGAGGATGTGACACCAAGTTCACTAAGAAGAGATGTGATCCATCTCACCTCAAAGAATTGTGGAGGCAACAGATCAGTACTGGCGGCGCCGAGAGTCGAAGCTATTCTTGATCGTTTCTTCTTGAACTCCGAGGATACTCGGGTTTCATTCGAGGTAGACAATATAAGCACTTGGTGGAGGTGAAGTCGTCTTTATTACTAGCCAATCAAGATCCGAGTAGGCGTGTAGAGTGAGAGGTGATGGCGATGTATCAGGATGCCATGATCAATGGTGCCACACAAATATCGAAGAAGTCGTTTGGCAAAGATTCCGGTGATCGATGGTCGGACGATGCATGTATTAAGATAGTTTGTTGACTACATAGGCAATGTCCGGACGGGTAAGTGAAAGATATCAAGACCGCGACTCAACTACGAAATTCGGTTGGGTCGGTAAGTGTTGTCCCCGATGAAGAGTGAGGATGAGAGAGGTGGCTAGCGAGTTTAGCGGGACGTGCATCGGTCATCTTTGTTCGAGCCAACAAGTCTGCTATGTATCTTTGTTGTGATAGAGAAGGCCTTGAGGGCGGCGAACAACTTCAACACCGAGAAGAAGTAGTGAAGAGGGCCGAGATCTTTGAGTGAAAAGCGACGAAGCAAGGACCCAGATGAAGTCTTGGATTGATGGTGAATTATTACCGTGATGATGATATCGTCAACATAAACAAGTAACAAGATGGTTATACCTTTATCATCGAAAATGAACAAAGAGGTGTCAAGAATCGAGTTAGTGAAATGAGATGCAAGTAGAAAGCTGGCGAAGTTCGATTGTACCAAGCTTTAGGAGCTTGTTTGAGACCATATATTGCTTTACGCAGCTTTACTGAGACATGGAGTGAATGATCAAGCATCAACAAAGCCTTGAGGTTGGGTCGCGAAGACATCTTGATGAAGGTGCCTTGGAGGAATGCATTGTTGACATCAAGTCATTGAAGATCCCAACCGCATGATTGTGCAAAGCGAGAGGATGAGACGAAACGTGGTCGGCTTTTACAACCGGATGAACGTTTCATGGTAGTCCACTCCGGCCGTTGGTGAAACCCTTTTCTACTAAGCGAGCCTTGTACCTATCAATAGAGCCATCGGATAAGCGTTTAAGTCGAAATATCCATTTGCACCCCTGATATTTTGCACACCATTGGGAGGTACCAATTCCACGTGTACTTTCGAACCAAGGCATCAAACTCTTCGGACATCGCCTTTCTCCATTTGCTATCTTTGATGGCTTGAGTTACACATGTGGGTTCAATTGTTGAGGCAAGTTGGGTCGAGAGGTTGAGTTTAGTGATTGGTTTGTGGATGTTGTTTAGAGAACAGTGATGATGGGCGAGGTGCGAAGCAAGGATTGTGAGGATGGGGCTTCAGAGGCTTGAGGAAGTACTGGTGGAGGTAAGTCCAAAGTGACAGGCGGGGACGTGCCAAGAGCAGTTGCAGGTATTGGGTTGGGTTGCATGGGGGATAAGTTGTTGGGGAAATTAGGTGAAGGAGGAAATACTGGGGCAAGTCATTGTGGGCTCTATAACCTTTTTTGTGGTGGAGTCAATTTGGCGAAGAAGTCATTGGAACTACCTTCGGATGATGGGTATGAAACCGGGAGAATGACATGTTGTGGGAGCCATGTGTCATATGTCAAGTTATCAGGATGAGCGAGATGTAGATCAACTTTAGACATGGGAAACTCAGACTCAATAAATCGAACATGACGTGAGATGAAGATCTTTTGAGTACTTGGATCAAGACACAGATAAGCACTCTGAGTGAGGGAGTAACCAAGGAAGACACAAGGTGTGGAGCGACCAAGCGAGTTTGTGAGAGTGAATATGGATCTTTGAGCCAAGGATAGCATAGCAAACCAAAGGCTCAAGCTTGGAATAGTTGGCATGACTTAAAGAGTTTATGATAGGGAGAGGTCATATTGAGAGTTGGTGTCGGAAGGCGATTTATGAGATAGACGGCAGTGGAGAAGGCATATGACCAATAGGTTAGTGGTAAGGTAGCTTTAGAGATAAGAGTAAGTCCTGTTTCAACGATATGACGATGTCTACGTTCCGAGAAGCCATTGTGTTCTGGAGTGTGAGGTGGTGAAGTGAGATCGCGAGATTCCATATGTGGATAAGTATATGTGGCGAGACCCGGTGGATTTGGCGAGACCCATGTATTCCCCCCCATTGTCAGAGTAGAAGGTGATTATTTTATTTTTGAAGTGGTTTTCAACAAGAGCTCGGAAACGAGGAAAAATAGTGGCAACGTCAGATTTACGTTTGAGGGGGTAAAGCCATATGTAGTGCGTGAAGTGATCCACAAAATAACATAATATTTGTAACCATCTCTGAGAATAGATAGGCGAGGTCCACACATCGAATAAATAATTTGGAGAGGGGAAGTCGACTGATAGATGATTGAGAAAAGGTAATTTGTGACTTTTATTGCGGTAATAATCATTACAATGGAAATGCTTGGAACTAGAAATCTAAAGGTAAACAAAACTTAGAGACTATATGACGTTGGATTCGATCGGGATGGGTGACCAAGACGATGATGCCGCATACGTGAGGAGACTTTTGTCTTTGGTGAAGACCAGAAGGACAAGAAAAGCGGGCTAAACCGCAATTCATACACACCATCTTTAGGTTGTCCTTCGAGCAGGATTGCCCTTCTCAGTAGATCCTTCACACGAAAAGAAGATGGTAAGAACTCAATCAAAGTGTTATTAGTTTTGCAAAATTGAGATATGGAGATTAAATTTCTTTTCATGGCAGGAACAAATAAAACATCATGTAATTGAAAAGTATGAGAGGATGTTTTAAGAGAGGCAGAACCAGCTTTTGAAAATGTGTAACCCAAATTGCCATCACCGATTTACGATGTCATCGGGCCCATCGTATGGGCGTGAAGCGAAAGGTTGTCGAGGTCGCGATGACATGATGAGAGGCACCACCGTCGAGAAGCAGTGTTGGGGTCTCAACACCGGATGTTGTGGCTACATGTGCCTTTGGGTACCACGGAGGTCCATTGTGCGATGGCGAGGAGCGCGTGTGGGGGAAGGTCTGGTGAAAGAGGGACACCGAGCAAGCGGTGTGGCCCTGTTGGCGGCATCCTTGGCACTAGCACTTGAGAGATAAGGCCTCATTGGCGATTATTCGTGGCATGAAGAAGCGGCGAGGGTTGTTGTCATGAAGCAAGATGTGGTAGGTGTGTCTGTTTTGACACGGGCCGATGTGAATTATTGAATCTGGTCGACGCAAAGATTCTTGCCGTGGTGAGACGCGGAAGGAAGCAGATTCACGATGCTCAAGTGTGTCGGTTCTCGGTTGATGAGTTTCTCATGAAGCTCATCAAATGAGATGGGGGTTGTCTCATCGCCACTATATCGGCAATATGGCGATAGTTATCACCGAGACCCTCTAAGATCGCGTCTCAATGATGTCTTCATGGTCCATCGGTTTGCAAGTCGCAAAGAAGTTGATCGGTCACGACACTTGACGACGATTGCATGTAGTCAATATGGATTTGTGAGCCCTTCGTGGATTTCTTGATCTGGTCCTTGAGTTGCTTTATGTGACCACGAGTCGGGCGAGCATAGGTGTTGGCAAGGATTTTCCACGCTTCGCGGGAAGTGGCTGATTGTTGGATTAGCGGAATAAGAGAGTGAGAGATGGAACCAACAAGGGCGCCAAACAACAATTTGTCTTGGCGAATCCATGGCAGAAAATCTGGGTTGGAAGCTTCAACATTGTTGGTGGTTATGGTGCGAGGAGGACATGGATGATTGTTGTCAATGTATTTGTAGAGGTCGTACCCTATGAGAATGGCCTCAATCTGGAGTTTCCAGGCGAGATAATTGGTGGAGGTCAATTTGATGATGGATGGATGAGAGATGTTTATGAGTTGAAGACTTTGGGTTGGATTTCCTGGGTTAGGAATGGCGATACTCTGATGATCAGTGGCCATGGTGGTTCTTAATTTGGCTAGGATTGGCGGAAGAGAGGTTTAGGACCGACTAATGCTTTGATACCATATAGAATAAAGTAGACTAATGAATAATGGCATAATATTTTCATTGATGTTAGGAGGTATAAATACAATAAGATTACAAGAGAGAATCAATTTGTTACAATCAAAAAAGATATTGATATCAAACCTAATAACTAAGAATCAGTCAGTCCCTAATTTAAGGGAATGAGATAATTAAATTAAATACATTAATTTAATTCTCTAATATATGTAACCCGCTCGAGAGAAGTCTTAAGGAAACAATTGGTACACTTTATGACCGAGTGTTCTACATGGTTGTTCCTTAAGCAACACAATTGTCAGCAGAGGTGGAACCAGGGGGGCCATATGACCCCCTAACCCAGGAATCTGAAGCTTATGAATATTGGGATGGTATAATTTACTATATTCTTTCTATTAATGTTTTATCTTTATTAATTGTTATTTAAATTTTTATACTTAAGAATAATAAAAAAATAATTGTTTAAATATTTACTTAAACAATCATTTAACAATAAGAATTGAAAGTAAAAAAAAAGTAACAATTAATATTATGTCAATGAACTACTCGCCAACTTTTACTTCTCCTTTTCATACAGATCGGGAGTTTCCTCATGTCCTTCCACCTATAATAAATTAATAATATTATTATAAGATAAAATAATGTGAAATAAGTTTGATGATTAATTAATATTGCACTCATTTATTTTACTAACTTAATTATACCTTGATATCAATTTTTTTGTAAATGAGAATAACTTAATTCATTTTCTTGCTTTGAGTGGCTCGTCTGAGTTGTCTACAACGAAGATGACTAGAACAACAATATAAAATTTTGAATATATAATATTATAATTTATAATTTATCTATAAAAATAGCTAATCAATTGACTAAAAACTTTAAAGTCTGATTAATAGTCTCATAGTTCGGGAGAAATTAAATATATATATATATATATATATATATATATGTGTGTGTGTGTGTGTGTGTGTGTGTGTGTGTGTGTGTGCGCGCGCGCGCTAAAGTTATTAGACTAGCAACTCAAAGGTTGACAAGTGTTGGAATAAAATATTATGAAATATTATAATTGGATAAAATAAATTTAAAAGAAGCATTCTAAGTGTCAATAAATAATTTTTTTTATTGATATATTTTGATCTCGCTATAAAAATATTCTGGTTATGTCACTGATTGTCAGGTGATGCCACATCTTCCACCAACCTCCTTGTCCACGTGTTTGGCCTGACAAGTTTAAGGAATTGTTGAAAGGGAGTCTCACACGATAAAAATTAAAGACGTTAAACACATTTTACATTAAACCCAATTTTAAATTATTTAATTGATAGCTTCTCTCAACATTATTAATTAGGAAGTGGTTAGTATGAAATTTATTTTTGAGTAAATTAGTCAATTGATCAATAGAGTGCTGACACGCAGACGAAGCTCTATGTGTAACAACACGCAGATTTGAAACTCTATGCCAGAATAATATATACTTGGCCAATCGATTAATGAAACTACTTAAAAATAAACTTCATGCTAACCGGATTCAACTAACTAGCCCCTACACAAAGGCAACTCAGAACGTTAACCACCCTGTGTGTATGTTTGTGTAGGTCCGAACAAACAGGGATCCACAACTGCAGACTCTACTTGAGAGCTAGATCGTCATTAACTGTATTATCTTTTACGACTTATTACATTAAGAATATAATAAATTAATAAATTTATTAATAGACGTAATAAAAATATTCAAATTAATGTAATCGTATTATGCCTTTAATAAAAATTTATTATATTAATTTAGGGCGAAGCAAACACTACATAATCTGTTTCATTACATGATCAGTATGTCATATGAGTTGAACAAACCCTTTATGGACAGACATGTGAAAATACATTGTTTAGTGTGACCTTGCTTGATACTCCCTCCACCTATTTTTATGTTTTTTTAAAGAGTGAATTTTTTTCTTTATTTGCTATTTATAAATTTTAAAAAATTATTAATGATATAGTTTATCATATTATTCTTAAATTAAATATATCTTTTTTATATCTTTCATTTTTTCAATAAATTTTGAAGAATAATATTAAAATTTTATATTCATTATAATCAATTAGACAAAAATTAATACTCCCTCAGTCTCTGGTTGACTTTTTGCGCATATTAAGAAAGATAATAAAATGACAAAATTATCCATATTTAAATTCTTATTTAATTGCATAGTTGTCCGCACATTATTAGTGATGCTCCATAAATATGCATAGAGAATAAAAATATAACAATTAATAATAAAAGTATTATAGGTAAATTATTGTAAAAAATGATCATTTAAGGTAAGTAGATATTTAACTTGGGATTACCTGAAATAGTAATAAAGACTTTTATCCTGGAGTGGAAGAAATAATATATTTTAATATTTGTATTTTCACCTAAAATGTCAATTAAAAAACAAGGAAAGAGTATAGTTAGTACTATTTAGGACCCCCCACCCCCACCCCACCCCTCACCCCACCCCCCCCTCCTCACCCTCCTCACCCCACCAAACCCAAAAATTAATAATATATTTTAATATTTGTATTTTCACCTAAAATGTCAATTAAAATACAAGGAAAGAGTTATATGTTATGTTTTTGAGCCTTAAGCATATAGATAGTTCTTGATTTGTTCTTGGATTACATATTGCGAAGATAAATTCTTGAACACATGGTTGTGGAAAGTTTCTAAACACAAAAAGTTTGGTAAGTTGATGGACTACATGTGACGCCCCCAAAATAGGTATACATCACGCATTCTGAGTCGTCAAATACATGGTACAGAAACAACTACAACTTCATTAATACAATTATCGTGCAAAATACGACAACACATAAACAGTGAGTTTAAATACAAATATTATCTTCTAGACAATATTCACACTCAAATAAGTCCTCATTACAATTATTGATACACTATTTTACAAAATAGTGAGGACTACTAAAACAACTGTCTTGAACCATTACTCCACACTTTAATTAGTTCCCGCTTATATTCTCAAATCTCACGAGAAGAAAAATGGAACAAAAAGAAAAGGGTGAGCTCAACTAGCCCAGTAAAGAATATTATGACTAAGATAATGTACAACAAATTATCCTTAGTCTTCAACAGGGAAAAAATCTGATAGAAT
This sequence comes from Panax ginseng, assembly GCA_020205605.1. NCBI lineage: Eukaryota > Viridiplantae > Streptophyta > Magnoliopsida > Apiales > Araliaceae > Panax > Panax ginseng. The sequence goes on from CM035145.1 coordinate 26,343,652, forward strand.
ACAATAGACAACAAGTTTTAGATCAACAACTGCAGCGAAAACAACAATTCATTAGAAGAGTTAAGTAGAGAATGAAATCTACTATCATCTATGAATTTAAAAGTCCATCATCGATATTTTATCCCTGTAACATCAATCAATATACATTATAAATCAAATATTCATCTTTGCACTACAGGCCAAAGATATTCACTAGTTGATCATGTTCATCTAAACACCTGTTCATCTTTGCACTACGGGCCAAAGAATTCATCATAAAATCATTCATCTTTGCACTACGGGCCAAAGATATTCAGTTATATCATCATTTAGGATTGAGGATGATGAAAAATATTTTAAAGAAAACGAATCCAGTGAAACAAAAGAACAAGTATTAAGGATTCATACTTTAAATAACCCAAGTTTGAAAATACTTCATAAATAACCAGAGTGGAGTAAAATTCAAGAATGAAGACCAAAACATAGATCCAATCAAAGATAGGAACTATAACAGACAATCTTGGACATAGAAAAGAAAATTTAATTTTTCTGTGAATAGTTTAAATGATTCGTGAATAAAGGTCGTATACATGAATAAGTAATTCGACACCAAAAGATAGAAATTTCATAAAAAACATCATCATGCTTCGTGAATAGTACTTTCGTGAATAGTAATCGTGAATAATAACTCATGAATAGTAACTCATGAATAGTAATAACAAGCATGAAAAAGTTCTAAATTTGATAAAAAGTTCCAACCAATATTTCAAAGATAATGATATTGAAGAAATAATATCATTTTGAGAAGAAAATAACATTCTTACCTCGGAAAGAATAGTACTTACGACTAGAAATCTGGATATAGTCTTTGAAAGAACTTGCACCAGTATAAGCAATACTCAAAGTACTAAAATACTCACAAAATACGCTCGATATTATAGAGAAAGAGAGAGAAATCTTTAGTTTACGGTGTGATTTTTAATTCTAACCTAAGCACCTATTTATAGGAAATTGCTTAGAACACCAAAGCCAGAAAATTGAATATAATAATATTATATATAAACAAAATTCATACGCCCACATCTTGAATCTGAATTCAAATTTACTATATATACATGTTAATGATGCCCACAACATATAAAAAACATTTTTATTAATAAAATAAATAAAACTTCCAAAAATCAATTATTTCGGAACTTCAAAACTTCAATAATTCATAATAAATAGTCCTTTTATCAGAAAATTCGAATCTCATGACTTCTTATAGGAAATTCAATTCTCTACAACTTTGTAGAAGAAAGATTTTCCAAATTTCAAATGTAATTGGAAAGAAATCCACATACGGACAATTTTACAATTTATAATCAAATTTCGGTCAAGAAATGGGGTTCACCGACACACAAAACATGTGTTAATCATTTAATGCAACAAAAATACTCTTCCTCCTCATATACTCATATATCCCACATTCATTGTAAAAATATCATCATTATTCTATTATAATAATATAATAAAATATTATTTTATCGGAAAAGATAAAATATCAATTTTTTTAACAATTGTCACTTTAAAAATTCCACATAAAATTAATATTTTTCTCATCATATAAATCAATAATTAATTATTCACAAATAATATTACTGAGAATTACAAAGATTGGCACCGAAGTAGTTCCCAAAGAAAGATGGGGCTTTCAATAAGAATTTCTCTCTTACTACAAGCATGATTAGGTGACCAAACCTCTCCTTAGCAGAACTTTCTAGACATTGCCAATAATATTTTCTAATAATATTATTAGGATAATATAAATTATTGCTTCGATAATGGAAAATCTTGTGTGTAGTGACAATTATTGAAACAACGGTAATATAAAATATCAACGCAACAATTATTGAATCAATAAAATAAAATCTTGAGCAATAATTACGTAACAATTATTGAGTAGTGCCCTTCTACGTAAGAATCAATAATTGGTGCAATACTGGTGTCTTCTTGTGCAACAACGCCAGACGTATTCTTGTGTTTTAACCACCGGGTATTCCAACAAGATAACTTGGTAACAAGCTGGCAATTATTTATAAACAACTTATACTTGTTGTTTTCTTCATCCAATCGCTTTCCGTTATGGGCCCACACAAGGCTGCGCCGTCGTACGAATATTCCCTGACAACAAGAATATTCCACGACCAAACGAATATTCTCCGACAACAATGAGTATTTTATAACCACTTGCTTATTTGAAATATTTGCGCATTTTACCCATAACTAACCACATTAATCAAGTCAACCCTTACTATTTCAAAATGATAAATAGAGGAAATTAAATTTCATTTATTAATAATTTGGGCTCTTACACTATACAAATGTATAGGAATGTTTAGACTGAAAATAAGTTATTTTCAGTATACTTAGAATGGAAGGTGCTAGAGAAGATTAATTAATTGTCACAAATAAGACAATGAAAGAAGATGGAGAAAAAATATATTCCAAGTCATCTAGCTATGCTAGATTTCGAAGTTTATTGAAATCGTGCTCATATGTGCGTTTTGAAAAGGAAAGAATTGGTTCAAATTTTTGGAACCAATGGATTTTAAAAGAACTATTCTTTATATGTCTATGCTAATTGTTTCGGCTAGACAGAAATTGATTTGAAATATCAAAATAAATTTTATATCATCAGTGTATTTGATGCAAAGATGGTAAAAGGATGGAGTTATTAATGCAATTGAACTTAGTGTTTGATGTGATCTTAGAATCAACAACCCGCTATGGTATGATATATAAAGACAAAGTCATAAACTAACGAAATCCTCAATGTGCTGTGAAACAGTACGGTATTATAACGTCATAAAACGTTTTGAAGTTATGATTAAAAGAATTTAAAGAGTAGTCGATGTCAATTGATTTGACTAGATGAATGTTTCAAGTTGATGTCCAATTTATTGGTATGGTCTAAGCTATTTGATTTGGCTAAGAAAAATGGTATGTCATGTTTAAAAGAAAATCGAGCTTTCTTTGAGAAGGTATGCCAAATAAAATTATTTTGGTGCGGAATCTAATGATTAAGTCTGAGGTGAACACACCTCGAAATGGGGTTATACGATAGGTTGATCACCTATGTATGGAAGAGGTAATTTACTTTTTTGGTGATTGTAAACTGGTCGTGATAGAAAGGTTTACGGTGAAATGATGTTAAACCTAGTAAGAGTTCATGTTCCATATGACCCCTCAGCAAAAGTATGAAATGTTTTAAAGGAATTCTTATGTTCCTCGTTATTCATTCTACTTCATAATTCTTGATAAGTTATGAAGGTTAGGGAATATTTGAAAGATAAGAACCTCTTTGAAGAGAAGTTGAGAATAAGGGTATGTTAAAATTGCGCAGACGAAATTATGTGAAGAATGGGTGGATGTGATGACCCGAGAGATTGAAAGTATAGTTAGACGTGAGGTTTAAATAATGACGATTATGTCAACAGGTGATCCTTAGGATAATGATGATTATAAGAAAGAGAAGAGGTAAGATTAAACCTTTGTAAACGATTGTAAGAATAAAGCATCCGGGTATGAGTGTGGTTTTAGAAATTTTGAGGACAGAATTTTTATAAGGGGGAAGAATGTGACAACCCGAAAAATTAGATTGTCTAGAATTTAAGTGTAAAGAATTATTTATTAATAAAATAAATTTTTATTAATAATATTTTATGATATGTATTTATTAATCGTTCTAGAACCTAGGATGATTCTAAAACGGGAGGATTATGTCTACGAGCTAGACTGAACGAGTAAAAATTTTCAATACAAAAATAAAAAAAATTCGGGAACAAAAATATTTCTGGGGGAAAAAGACGAAATAAGAAATATTCATCCGACGAAACCCTAAGGGTTAGGATTTGAATAACCTAAGCCTTTTTGAGAGATCAATATGTCGAAATGAAATTTCGTCGAAAGATTTGACGATAATATGTCGTGAAAAGTTAAGTTAGCCGATAAAATTTTTTCTCAAAAAACGTACAGAAATCAGACGAAATAAAAACAACGAAAAGTATTGTTATGTACTTTTCATTTGTTTAACTATGTTAGGGAAAAACGTGAAGGAAAATTCTTATCATCAAAAAGTGTTTTTCAATTTTTTCAAGTTCCAAAGAATGCGTAAAAGTTAAACTGTAGAGGAAAGATGAAATATCCAAAAAAATTGGATTCCGAGAATCGAAGTTTTTAAAACTGTCGAATGAATTCTGAAAGACTGGACACTGAAGCTTCCAGGAGGAGTTTCGTGAATAGTAAGGAGGTGTGAATAGTAAAGCGGTTTCTCAAATGACCAAAATGCCCCTAGTCTTGATTTTCTATATAAACAAGCCTTAAGCTCATTTGTTGGTGATTTGAAAATCACCAACACTTGAGAGAGAGAGAGAGAGAGAGAGAAAGAAAGACAGAAGTTGGATGAGGAGGGAAAGGAAGAGAAAAAGCTATCCCGAGTGCAAACTTTGTCCAACGAAAACAGATTAAAGAAAAAATGTAATCCAAAACCTAGTCTAATATAAAATTTCTTTTAAGTTTTATATGTCAATATACATCGCGTAATGAAAATAGAAGTAAAATATGTTAAGAATCATTTTTATATGGTCAAAATCATGAGGAAACGAAGAAATAAGAATTTGAAGTTAGTTTATAAAATTTCTTAAAAGCTTTCATAAGAACTATGATTTGCTTAATGAATCTGAATGATCCGAATGAATCATATGAACGATTCAGTGAAATAAGTAAGGAATGGTGTTTTATAGCACCAAATTCTAAGAAAAATTGAAATCATAATCAAAGTATTGGTTAAAAATGAAGAACGAACGAAGAACGCGAAGAACACGAAGAACGTTGTTGATGGACAAATTTAAAACCATCGTAATTAGAACTTGTTGTTGATGGAAAAGTTTAAAATCATCGCGTATAAGTTAGATGAATATTTCTTGGTTAGGAACGAGTAAAATGTTCATGAAGAACGGATTAAACATAACTATAACGAAGTTATGGCGAAATTTCATAAAAAACAAGCAAAAAATAGAAAGTATATAAATGAACCCGAATGTATAGGGTTTCATAAGAATGTAAGAAAACGTAAGAAACGTGAGTTGTGGACTCAAGAACGAATGAATTCTGAGTTCGGATGACCGAATTATGGATGAACAAAGAACATTAATAACGTAAAACGAACGAATGATGAAATTTAAGCCAATAGAATGACATGTTAACAGATTCATAATGAAATTATATCCGAGGGAAGTTAAAGTACGCAATGAGAGTAAAAAAATGGCTATGGAATGACCTTGTTCCGAGTTATAACGAAGACATTATGAGATTTCAAAAGTAGGCATCTCAAACATGTTCAAGAGTTGGAAAATTTTCTGAGTTTTAAAAGCGCACCTTGCATAACACAGTTATGCCTTGGGGAAAAGCACTACACAAGGCGCCATCCCAGGGACTCATTCTGCTAATATGTCTGCGCAATACCACTAATAACAAAGGGAACCAAGCCATGGCCTTGATCTGAGGAAAGACCGGAGAAGAGTTTTTAACTGCTCAACTCATGGGGGAAGTGTAAGAAAAGATAATAAACATATAGTTCACATAATGTAATACTTAAGCTAGTGATTTAAACCTTTAGTAAAGGTTGAACGGAAATATTGAACGGGATTAAAAGACAAAAAATGTAAACTCAATGTAGTTGCAATGAATGATCGGTCTTAGCATACAACGAACCGTATGGCTTTGACATTAAGAAATGATGATGAACGTAGGGTTCATGTAATGGATAACGAATGAAAATGATTAAAACATTAAGTAAAAGGTTGAATGCGAGATTAAGAGATGAACAACGTGAACGCGGAATACGTAAACTGTAAGACCCCAACTTTTTGAATAAATATTAAATTTTCTCGAATTATATTTTTGAATATTATGGTGTGGATTTGATATAATGTTATAGTTGTGGGTAATATTTACAAATTTTGCAAAGTACGCAAGTTGTTATATAATATTCGATTGCTTTTCGGGAATATTCGTTTTAACGGGGAATATTCGTACAACCAATGGCACAATCATTGGTGGACCCCACACGAAATTATTATCGGATTGAAAAGCGACAAAAATACTTTTATGAAAATAACGGCGGAAGTTTTACCGTTAAGCTGTTGAACTACTTTCGGTAGTAAAGCAAAATGCGATGTCGTGTGGTTGCATAATAGTAGCACGGTATTGATTATTGATGCTTACGTGAGAAGTCACTCGGTTATACTCAACTATTGCTCTGAAGAATTCTTTGCATCATATCTCTCATATTATTGATTCGATTATTGTTATAGTATTATCGCATAATATGTTATTTTATTAAATCAATAATTGAGACGACAAAGTTATTCATATTATTAAATTGCAATATTTACAATGTCTAGAAGTTACATCGAGGAGAGGTTTGGTCACCAAATTACTGGCATGATAGGAGAAATCCTTATTGGAAAGCCCCCTTTTCTTAGGAGCGACACGGTTGATAAATATTGTGAGTTATAATATTAATGATGAATATTATTAAAATTGAAGTTGTGTTCGGAGTTGAATTTGGAGACGCGGACGTGATATTTGAGTCCGGAACGATGAAATTAGTAAAAATAGTCTATAAACACAAAATTTTCCAAAATTCACTATTTGGTCAAAAAGTCAACAGTTGACTTTTTTGGGAAAAGTCAAATTTCAAAATTTCAAAATGTATATTTTTGATAAAAATGGTTTCATTGTGTTGGAATTATTTGTGTTAGTGAAAATCGACAATTATTTCGATAATAATTGATGTGCGGAGGTTATATTGACGATCGGTATTAACTTAGGATAAATGAGCAATTGATTGCTATTATTTCACATGATTATAACTACTTATTCACATGTGTATACTATTGTTTCACATTCTTGTTACTATTAGGGGGAGTTGATGCAAGATTGATAATACTTGCATGTACTAAGTTAAAAATGGAGGTATAGATGGAGTCTTATCTTGTAATTCGTATTTTCACATGTCTAGAACTATTGATTCACATAATTTACTATTGAATCACATTATTTACTATTAGGGGAGGTGGTGTTAGTTTGATAATACTTCCATGACTAAATTAAAAATAAAGGAAAAGTTGAAGGTATTGTACTGTAATTTTTCGAGCCCCAAAATGTGCAATTATCGAAACTATATTTTTCTATAAATAGAAGCTCATTATTCCTTCATTTCTCACCAATTCACAAAAACTCTAAAGCGATTATTATAGAGAGAAATTATAGAAAGAAGAAGAAAGTCTTTACCTCTTTATTCCGGTATCTAGTTTTTCTAAAGGTAGGGAGTATTATTTATTTCTTATCCATGAAGAGAACTTACATTATTCCATTCTTTATTATTACATTGGAATAACTTTGATATCTGTGAGCTACCCTATACTTGGTGAAATTCTTACATTGTTCCATTCTTTATCATTATATTGGAACATCCATGCATGCATTCTACTTGAACACTGGTTCCATTTTATTATTACATTGGAATATCTTGTTTGTGAATTTTACTAGGACTGATTAAAAGTCTTTATTATTACGATGGAATATATCATCTGCATGCGTTTCACGCCAAACCCGATTCCGTTATTTATTATTACATTGGAATAACTTTTCGCTGTCATGATCTATCGCATGCACTGGTGATTTCTTTTGTTATTCCATTCCTTTTTATACTCGGTTGGTTAAAGTTTTGACTTTATACTCCATGAAATTAGTGGAATATCCTTGATATTTGCGCTTCATCCGATATCTTTTCATGAAAATATTTTTACGAGCATTCTTGAATTTTACTCTACAAAACAAAGATATCATGTTGACAATTTGGACTTTATTAGTTCCTGGATAAATTAATTCTTGGACTTGTTTTATTGAATTCTTATATCATTGTCATCATCCTCGTGTTTATATTTTGTTGAAAGTCATACGTGGCGATATAGTGCTTAAATGGACTTGATATGATTATGACCGAGGATTATTCGATTGTAATCATGGCCAAGTAATGTTACAAATGATATGGAAAAAGTCCTCGTTGGCCCGTAGAGCATTGATGGGACAGTTGTTGGCATGATCATGACCATTATTGAATACACAAATATTCTTGGCGTAGTGCATGGATAATTATGGTCGTGATACTAAAGAATATCCTTGGTAAGTAGTGCGAGGGTGATTCGATGATGTGGGTTATTTATTAAAGTGAGTCCAGTGATAAAAGTGATGAAAAACCTTCTAAATCCTAAAAGATAGTAGATTTTATTCTCTACTTGACTCTTTTAATGGATTGCTTGTTCATTATGATTAAACTTGATGTTTGTTATATTGTATCGGTTTAACTGCTTTGTTGAAGGCTAACGATAATATATTCTGCATTATCTTAGTCATAATATTTCCTACTGGGCTAGTTGAGCTCACCCTTTTACTTTCATTGTTTTCTTCAGGAAATGAGAACGTAGCGAGGGACTAGTCGGGGAGCGGGTAGCCGGGCGGATGATAGCATTAGTAGTCCTCACTATTCTGTGAAATAGTGTGATAATAATTGTAATGAGGACTCCTTTGAAGTTTTTATAATCTCTAGTAGACAATATTTGTATTCAAACTCACAGCTTATGTTTTGTCGTATTGTACACGACAGTTGTATTATTAAGTTGTATTTAAATTCTGTACCATGTATCTGGCGACTCAAGATGGGTGATGTATACCTATTTTGGGGGCGTCACAGTTGGTATCAAAACTTAGGGATATGATCCCTGGCTAAGATATGAGACTAGAACTAGGAGGGGAGAGACGGGGAATTCCTTCACTACTATGACCTACCTAAGTTTATTTGGTATTTAATTGAATTCTTATATCATTGTCATCATCCTCGTGTTTATATTTTGTTGAAAGTCATCTGTGGCCTATAGTGCATAAATGGACTTGATATGATTATGACCAGGGATTATTCGGTGTAATCATGACCGTAATGTTACAAATGATATGGAAAAAGTCCTCATTGGCCCGTAGAGCATTGATGGACAGTTGTTGGCATGATCATGACCATTATTGAATACACAAATATTCTTGGCCCGTAGTGCATGGATAATTATGGTCGTGATACTAAAGAATATCCATGCGTAGTAGTCGGGGGTGATTCGATGATGTGGGTTATTTATTAAAATTTGAGTCCAGTGATAAAAGTGATGAAAAACCTTCTAAATCATAAAAGATAGTAGATTTTATTCTCTCTTGACTCTTTTAATGGATTGCTTGTTCAAAGCTATGATTAAACTTGATGGTTGTTATATTGTATCGGTTTAACAACTTTGTTGAAGGCTAACGATAATATATTACGCATTATCTTAGTCATAATATTTCCTCTTGGGCTAGTTGAGCTCACCCTTTTACTTTCATTGTTCTCTTGAGGAAATGAGAGCGTAGCGAGGACTAGTTGGGGGAGCGGGTGACGGGCGGATGATAGCATTAGTAGTCCTCACTATTCTGTGAAATAGTGTGATAATAATTGTAATGAGGACTCCTTTGAAGTTTTTATAATCTCTAGTAGACAATATTTGTATTCAAACTCACAGCTTATGTTTTGTCGTGTTGTACACAACAGTTGTATTATTAAGTTGTATTTAAATTCTGTACCATGTATCTGGCGACTCAAGATGGGTGATGTATACCTATTTTGGGGGCGTCACAGTTGGTATCAAAACTTAGGGATATGATCCCTGGCTAAGATATGAGACTAGAACTAGGAGGGGAGAGACGGGGAATTCTTTCACTACTATGACCTACCTAAGTTTATTTGGTATTTAATTGAATTCTTATATCATTGTTATCATCCTCGTGTTTATATTTTGTTGAAAGTCATCTGTGGCCTATAGTGCATAAATGGACTTGATATGATTATGACCGAGGATTATTGGTGTAATCATGGTAGTAATGTTACAAATGATATGGAAAAAAGTCCTCATTGGCCCGTAGAGCATTGATGGACGAGTTGTTGGCATGATCATGACCATTATTGAATACACAAATATTCTTGGCCCGTAGTGCATGGATAATTATGGTCGTGATCTTAAAGAATATCCTTGGTAGTAGTGCGGGGTGATTCGATGATGTGGGTTATTTATTAAAAGTGAGTCCCGTGATAAAAGTGATGAAAAACCTTCTAAATCATAAAAGATAGTAGATTTTATTCTCTACTTGACTCTTTTAATGGATTGCTTGTTCATTGCAGATTAAACTTGATGTTTGTTATATTGTATCGGTTTAACTTTATTGAAGGCTAACGATAATATATTACTGCATTATCTTAGTCATAATATTTCCCTCTTTGGGCTAGTTGAGCTCACCCTTTTACTTTCATTGTTCTCTTGAGGAAATGAGAGCGTAGCGAGGGACTAGTCGGGGAGCGGGTGGCGGGCGGATGATAGCATTAGTAGTCCTCACTATTACGTGAAATAGTGTGATAATAATTGTAATGAGGACTCCTTTGAAGTTTTTATAATCTCTAGTAGACAATATTTGTATTCAAACTCACGACTTATGTTTTGTCGTATTGTACACGACGATTGTATTATTAAGTTGTATTTAAATTACGCACCATGTATCTGGCGACTTCAAGATGGGTGATGTATACCTATTTTGGGGGCGTCACGGTTAGTATCAAAACTTAGGGATATGATCCTGGCTAAGATATGAGACTAGAATTAGGAGGGGAGGCGGGGAATTCCTTCACTTCTTATGACCTACCTAAGTTTATTTGGTATTTAATTGAATTCTTATATCATTGTCATCATCCTCGTGTTTATATTTTGTTGAAAGTCATACATGGCCTATAAGTGCATAAATGGACTTGATATGATTATGGCCAAGAGGATTATTGATTGTAATCATGGTAGTAATGTTACAAATGATATGGAAAAAGTCCTCGTTGGCCCGTAGAGCATTGATGGACGGTTGTTGGCATGATCATGACCATTATTGAATACACAAATATTCTTGGCCCGTAGTGCATGGATAATTATGGTCGTGATCTTAAAGAATATCCTTGGCCGTAGTCAGTGAGGGTGATTCGATGATGTGGGTTATTTATTAAAGTCGAGTCCAATGATAAAAGTGATGAAAAACCTTCTAAATCATAAAAGATAGTAGATTTTATTCTCTACTTGACTCTTTTAATGGATTGCTTGTTCATTGCAGATTAAACTTGATGGTTGTTATATTGTATCGGTTTAACAACATTGAAGGCTAACGATAATATATTACGCATTATCTTAGTCATAATATTTTCTCTTTGGGTTAGTTGAGCTCACCCTTTTACTTTCATTGTTCTCTTGAAATGAGAGCGTAGCGAGGGACTAGTCGGGGAGCGGAGTGGCGGGCGGATGATAGCATTAGTAGTCCTCACTATTACGTGAAATAGTGTGATAATAATTGTAATGAGGACTCCTTTGAAGTTTTTATAATCTCTAGTAGACAATATTTGTATTCAAACTCACGACTTATGTTTTGTCGTATTGTGTACACGACGAGTTGTATTATTAAGTTATTTAAATTACGTACTATGTATGTCTGGCGACTCAAGATGGGTGATGTATACCTATTTTGGGGGCGCCACAGTTTGGTATCAAAACTTAGGGATATGATCCTGGCTAAGATATGAGACTAGAACTAGGAGGAGAGGCAGGGAATTCCATCACTACTATGACCTACCTAAGTTTATTTGGTATTAATTGAATTCTTATATCATTGTCATCATCCTCGTGTTTATATTTTGTTGAAAGTCATCATGGCCTATAGTGCATAAATGGACTTGATATGATTATGACGAGGATTATTCGGTGTAATCATGGTAGTAATGTTACAAATGATATGGAAAAAAGTCCTCATTGGCCCGTAGAGCATTGATGGACAGTTGTTGGCATGATCATGACCATTATTGAATACACAAATATTCTTGGCCCGTAGTGCATGGATAATTATGGTCGTGATACTAAAGAATATCCTTGGCCGTAGTGCAGGGGTGATTCGATGATGTGGGTTATTTATTAAGCTGAGTCCCAGCGATAAAAGTGATGAAAAACCTTCTAAATCATAAAATATAGTAGATTTTATTCTCTACTTGACTCTTTTAATGGATTGCTTGTTCCGCTGCAGTTAAACTTGATGGTTGTTATATTGTATCAGTTTAACACTGTTGAAGGCTAACGATAATATATTCTGCATTATCTTAGTCATAATATTTCCTACTGGGTTAGTTGAGCTCACCCTTTTACTTTCATTGTTCTCTTCAGGAAATGAGAACGTAGCAGGGACTAGTCGGGGAACGGAGTGACGGGCCAGATGATAGCATTAGTAGTCCTCACTATTCTGTGAAATAGTGTGATAATAATTGTAATGAGGACTCCTTTGAAGTTTTTATAATCTCTAGTAGACAATATTTGTATTCAAACTCACAGCTTATGTTTTGTCGTATTGTACACGACAGTTGTATTATTAAGTTGTATTTAAATTCTGTACCATGTATCTGGCGACTCAAGATGGGTGATGTATACCTATTTTGGGGGCGTCACAGTTGGTATCAAAACTTAGGGATATGATCCCTGGCTAAGATATGAGACTAGAACTAGGAGGGGAGAGACGGGGAATTCTTTCACTACTATGACCTACCTAAGTTTATTTGGTATTTAATTGAATTCTTATATCATTGTCATCATCCTCGTGTTTATATTTTGTTGAAAGTCATCTGTGGCCTATAGTGCATAAATGGACTTGATATGATTATGACCGGGGATTATTCGGTGTAATCATGGACCGTAATGTTACAAATGATATGGAAAAAGTCCTCATTGGCGTAGAGCATTGATGGGACGATTGTTGGCATGATCATGACCATTATTGAATACACAAATATTCTTGGCCCAAAGTGCATGGATAATTATGGTCGTGATACTAAAGAATATCCTTGGCCGTAGTGCAGGGGTGATTCGATGATGTGGGTTATTTATTAATTTGAGTCCCAATGATAAAAGTGATGAAAACCTTCTAAATCCTAAAAGATAGTAGATTTTATTCTCTACTTGACTCTTTTAATGGATTGCTTGTTCATTGCGCAGATTAAACTTGATGGTTGTTATATTGTATCAGTTTTAACTTTGTTGAAGGCTAACGATAATATATTACGCATTATCTTAGTCATAATATTTCCTCTTGGGCTAGTTGAGCTCACCCTTTTACTTTTATTGTTCTCTTGAGGAAATGAGAGCGTAGCGAGGACTAGTCGGGAAGCGGAGTGGCGGGCGGATGATAGCATTAGTAGTCCTCACTATTACGTGAAATAGTGTGATAATAATTGTAATGAGGACTCCTTTGAAGTTTTTATAATCTCTAGTAGACAATATTTGTATTCAAACTCACGACTTATGTTTTGTCGTATTGTACACTGACGTGTTGTATTATTAAGTTGTATTTAAATTACATACCATGTATCCGGCGACTCAAGATGGGTGATGTATACCTATTTTGGGGGCGTCACAGTTGGTATCAAAACTTAGGGATATGATCCCTGGCTAAGATATGAGACTAGAACTAGGAGGGGAGAGACGGGGAATTCCTTCACTACTATGACCTACCTAAGTTTATTTGGTATTAATTGAATTCTTATATCATTGTCATCATCCTCGTGTTTATATTTTGTTGAAAGTCATCTGTGGCCTATAGTGCATAAATGGACTTGATATGATTATGACCGGGGATTATTCGGTGTAATCATGACCATAATGTTACAAATGATATGGAAAAAGTCCTCATTGGCCCGTAGAGCATTGATGGACAGTTGTTGGCATGATCATGACCATTATTGAATACACAAATATTCTTGGCCCGTAGTGCATGGATAATTATGGTCGTGATACTAAAGAATATCCTTGGCCGTAGTGCAGGGGTGATTCGATGATGTGGGTTATTTATTAAGCTGAGTCCCAGCGATAAAAGTGATGAAAAACCTTCTAAATCATAAAAGATAGTAGATTTTATTCTCTACTTGACTCTTTTAATGGATTGCTTGTTCCGCTGCAGTTAAACTTTATGGTTGTTATATTGTATCAGTTTAACACTATTGAAGGCTAACGATAATATATTACGCATTATCTTAGTCATAATATTTCTCTTGGGCTAGTTGAGGTCACCCCTTTTACTTTCATTGTTCTCTTGAGAAATGAGAAGCGTAGCGAGGGACTAGTCGGGGAGCGGGTGTGCGGGCGGATGATAGCATTAGTAGTCCTCACTATTACGTGAAATAGTGTGATAATAATTGTAATGAGGACTCCTTTTAAGTTTTTATAATCTCTAGTAGACAATATTTGTATTCAAACTCACGACTTATGTTTTTGTCGTATTGTACACGGTTGTATTATTAAGTTGTATTTAAATTACATACCATATATCTGGCGACTCAAGATGGGTGATGTATACCTATTTTGGGGCGTCACGGTTAATATCAAAACTTAGGGATATGATCCCTGGCTAAGATATGAGACTAGAACTAGGAGGGGAGAGACGGGGAATTCCTTCACTACTATGACCTACCTAAGTTTATTTGGTATTTAATTGATCAGTTAGAGTGTAGGGATAATATGTTTCATGTCAATTAACCCTTGTTTTGTGACAGTATTTGAAAATGGCATTCGAGAATGTTGAGAACATCAATGGAGCACAAGAGACCGTTGAGTCTCCACAGATCAATAACCAGGACAATGTGCATCAGGAAGGCGACAATCCTCATGCAAACAACAACACTGACCAAATGATGAACGATGGAATATTCCTAGGCTTCATGCAATTCATGCAACATCAGTGAGCGGCTCTCTATCCAAAATGCGGTGGAACACGCTTGGCAACTCTCGGATTTGGTCACCGCCAAATAGTTCAAGGAGGCTGGGACCACCGGAGTTTATTAGAGAACCAAAACCACTTAAGGCGGAAGCATGGATAAAGTGAGATAACCAAGATATTTGATGTCTTGGGATGCTCACGAGGAACAAAAGGTTCCTTCGCCACCTTTATGTTGCGTGAAGAAGCGATTCTTGGTGGGAATCTAAAAAGCGTACTTGACTGACGTCTTTCAAGATGTCTTGGGAGAAGTTCAAAAGTACATTCAACGACAAGTACTTTCCCGAAAGTATTCGTCACATGAAGGAGGTTGAGTTTATCAAGTTGAAATAAAACAATATGGCCAGGTGTCATGATACGAGGCTAAATTTGCGTAGTTATCCGGTTTGCATCCCATTTGGTTGATAATGAGGAGCGAATGACCCGAATATTTTTAAGAGGTTTGAAGCCGGAGATCGACAATATCTTATTTCTCATAAAGCGTGTTTGTATTCAGGATGTTGTAAATAGGCCTCGGTTATTGGGTAGCGATAACGAGTCAACGCAACGAGAAAGCAAAGCCTATGAATGAAAATACCGTGGTACTTGATCATTGAAGCGGTGATAACAAATGTGGAGGAATCAACATGCGAAATGGTAACCACGGTGGTAATCTTAGCCAAGACAATAAAATGGACATTTCAAGAAAAGGAGATTCAACAATGATGGAATGGCGTCAAAGACCAAACACCCGTTGTTAAGGAAGGAGAAGCGACCACCTATCATATACTTCAAATGCAGAGGAGGAAGGGACACATCGGTCCAAGCTAGCGATGCCATCAAAGCCTGTTATAATTGTGGAAGAGAAGGTCACTTAGCTCGATTTTGTCGTTCACCGAAGACAAATTCAGCTAGGATGGAGGCACAAAAGGCCATCCCAGAAAATTCAAAGCCGGTAGTGCAAGGGAGAGCGTTTGTTGTGACCTCCCAGAAAGTAAAGAACCCGAACGAGGTTATCACGGGTAAGCTTATCATAAACTCTAGTGAAGTCTATACCTTATTTGATATCGGTTCTTCCCATTCTTTTATTTCTCCTACTTTGCGCTCAGCGTTTAAATTTGACTCAGGAGAAATTAGACTTTGACTTATCATTGAAACTCCATTAAGAGAAACCTTCATTACATCCTTTATTTATAAGTCTTGTTTGATTCAAATCGAACAACTTAAGAACATTACACTGTCGATCTTATCTCCTTAAAAATACTTGCATTTAGCGTGATTCTAGGGATTGATTGGTTAACTACTCATCATGCTAAAATTGATTATTTTCGTAAGGTTGTTAGCTTTCATATTCCTAATAAACCTATTATGCGAATTCAAGCGACCAAACCATTAAAATCAATCACGGTCATCTCAAGCCATAAAGTTATTCGTTTATTGAAAAGCGGATGTCAAGCTTTCTTAGCTCATATCGCAGTTTAAACAAAATAAATCGATTTGAAGGATATTTCTATTGTTAATAAATTTCACGATGTATTCCCTGAAGAACTTACGGCCTACCCCCGGCGTGAAGTTGAATTTTGTATCGACCTTGAACCGGTACAAAACCCATTTCCAAATCCCCATATCGAATGGCTCTATTGAACTTCAGGAGTTAAAGACCCAATTGCAGGGAATTGTTAGACATTGGTTTCATTCGTCCTAATACGTCTCCTTGGGGTGCTCATTTCTATTCGTGAAGAAGAAAGATGGGAGTATGCGACTTTGTATTGATTATCGGGAGTTGAATCATGTCACCATCAAAAATAGGTACCCATTGCCACGTATTGATGACTGTTTGATCGATTACAAGGAGCATAATTTTTTCAAAGATCGATCTTAGTTTCAGATATCATCATTTGAAGGTTAAAAGCGAGGATATTCAAAAAGGCGCCTTCAAAACTTCGATGCAGGGAATTATGAATTCTTAGTCATGTCTTTTGGATTGACTAATTCTCCTGCTTCCTTCATGGATATGATGAGCCAAGTATTCGAGGAATATTTGGATCACTTTGTGGTCGTCTTTATTGATGACATCCTTATTTATTCAAAAGTCGTGAAGAAGATCATGAGCAACACTTTGGTGATACTCCAAAAAAGCCGTGAATACAAGCTTTATGCCAAGTTGAAGAAATCACGAATTACATCTTGAGGAAGTAGCATTCCTTGGGCACGTGGTATCAAGTCATGGAATATCTGTTGACCCGGCAAAGATGAAGCTATTCAAAGTGGGAGCAACCTAAATCGATGTAATAGAAATCGTAGCTTTCTCGGCTTAAATTTGGTTATTATCGAAGATTCGTAGAAGAGTTTTTCTCGAATCGCTATTCCACTAACTTTCGGTGACTCGAAAAGATACAAAGTTCGGTTGGAAGCGAGGAATGTGAGAAGAGTTTTCAAGAACTCAGAGGAGACTCATTTAGACTGTTACGACAATACCATCTGGTTCGGAGGATTTGTCATCTCTGGTGATGCTTTGAGCAAAGGTTAGGATGTGTTCTCATACAACATAGGAAAGTCATAGCTTTATGCCTTATGACAACTCAAAGAATATGAGAGAAATTATCCTACTCATGATCTAGAGTTGGCAGCTGTTGTCTTCGCACTAAAGATTTGGAGGCATTACTTGTATGGGGAGAAAGTGGAGATCTTTACGGATCATAAAAGCCTCAAATATTTCTTCACTCAAAAGGAACTCAACATCACGACAACGACGTTGGCTTGAAGCTGTTGAAAGATTATGATCATACCATCAATATCATCACTGGAAAAGCGAGCGTGGTGGCGGCGCATTGAGTAGAAGATCATATCTTGAATGCGAGTGCAATAATCACAACACAAAAGCCCATTTTGTGTGACTTACAAAGGATGGAGATAGAGTTAAAGACTCGAGGGACCCATGTGATGATGGCGAAATATCTGAGTAGAACAGACTTTAATTGATAAAGTTAAAGTTGCTCAAATTCTGATCAGAGGATGATCATTATGAGGAAGAAAGTGCAAGAAGGTCTTATCTTAGGAAGCAAAAATAGATGAAGAAGGAATACTTGAGTTAACTCCGGACTTTGTGTTCTAACGACCACGATTTAAAGTATAAAATCATGATGGGCGCACAACACACCGTTTGCAATCCATCCTTGGAGTACCAAAATGTATCGTGATCTTCGTCATACATTTTGGTGGAAGCAATATGAAAAGAGAGATAGCGCTATTTATCTCGAGGTGTCTAATTTGTCAGCGAGTTAAAGCGGAGACATCAAGTACCAAAAGGTCCATTGCAACCACTTGAAATTTCAGAATGGAAGTGGGAGCACATTACCATGGATTTAGATTCTGGGGTCTTCCCAAAGTTTCTCAAGGCATAGATGCGATTTGGGTCATTGTTGATAGATTGACCAAGTCTGCTCATTTCTTCTACCGATCGAGAAACTATATACTTGAGCGTCTTGCTCGTATGTACATAAGCGAGGTTGTAAGATTGCATGGTATGCCGGTATCCATAGTTTACGATCGAGACCAAGATTCACTTCAAGATTTTGGGTTAGTTTGCAAAAAGCTATGAGCGCGCAGTTCTGATTTAGCTTCGGCATATCATCCTCGAGATGAGATGAGGCGATCGGGAGAGGGCGATTCAAACTCTTGAAGATATATTAAGACTCTGTGTCCTTGACTTCAAGGAAGTTGGGACAAGTTCTTACCATTGGTGGAATTTTTCTACAACAACAGTTATCAAGCAAGTATTGGCATGGCTCCATTCGAGGCGTTGTATGGAAGAAAGTGTAGTTTCTCGGTATCTTTGGGATGAGGTGGGTGAAGCAGCGTTGTTGGGACGAGGAGTTATTACGTATGACTACGGAAAAGATTCAAATGATCCGACAACGTATAAAAACCTCACAAGATCGATGAAAAGAGTTATCTTGATCTTCATCGAAAGGATGTAAAATTCGATATTGGAGATCATGTGTTGTTACGTGTTGCTCCATGGAAAGGAGTTACAAGATTTGGAAAGAGGAAAGCTCGATCCTCGATTTATTGGCCCATTTTAATCCTCGATCGAGTAGGGCGTGGCTATAGACTCGACTTTTCTGCTTGTATATGTCTCGTGTTCATAACGTTTTTCACATATCCATATTACGTAAATATGTGAAAGACCGAACCACATTATTGAATTAGAACCAGACGAGATAGAGGAAGATTTAGCGTATGAAGAGTTACTGTTAAAATCTTGGATAAAAAGGATCATATTCTACGCTCGAGGTTATACCTCAAGTCAAAGTTTTGTGGAGAAACCACGATGTGGAAGAAATGACACGGGAGTTAGAATCGAGATAAAATCAAGATATCCTTACCTCTTGACATACCAGTCGCACCCTAATTTGAGGGCGAAATTTCATAAGAAGGGAGGTTGTAAGACCCCAACTTTTTGAATAAAGATTAAATTTTCTCGAAATATATTTTTGAATATTATGGTGTGGATTTGATATAATGTTATAGTTGTGGGTAATATTTACAAATTTTGCAAAATGCATGAGTTGTTATATAATATTCGATTGGTGGGGAATATTCGTTTTAACGGGGAATATTAAATACAATGAGCACAATCATTGGTGGACCCCCAGCGGAATTATTGTCGGATTGAAAGCGACAAAAATACTTTATGAAAATAACGGCGGAAGTTTTCACTGATTAAGCTGTTGAACTACTTTCGGTAGTAAAAAAATCTGATGTCGGCGTGGTTGCATAGTAGCGCACGGTATTGATTATTGATGCTTACGTGAGAAGTCTTTCGGTTATACTCAATTATTACTACGATAATTCTTGCATCATATCTCTCGTATTATTGATTCGATTATTTGTATATAGTATCATCTGCATAATATGTTATTTTATTAAATCAATAATTGAGGCGACAAAGTTATTCATATTATTAAATTGCAATATTTACAATGTCTAGAAGTTACATCGAGGAGAGGTTTGGTCACTAATTGCGGCATGATAGGGAGAAATCCTTATTGGAAAGCCCCCTCTTTCACAGGAGCGACACGGTTGATAAATATTGTGAGTTATAATATTAATGATGAATATTATTAAAATTGAAGTTGTGTTAGGAGTTGAATTTGGGAGCCTTGGACGTGATATTTGAGTCGGAGCGATGAAATTAGTAAAAATAGTCTATAAACACAAAATTTTCGAAATTCACTATTTGGTCAAAAAAAGTCGATAGTTGACTTTTTGGGAAAAATCAAACTTCAAAATTTCAAAATTTATATTTTGATAAAAATGGTTTCATTGTGTTGGAATTATTTGTGTTAGTGAAAATCGACAATTATTTCGATAATAATTGATGTGCGGAGGTTATATTGACGATCGGGTATTTACTTAGGATAAATGAGCAATTGATTGCTATTATTTCACATGATTATAACTATTTGTTCACATGTGTATACTATTGTTTCACATTCTTGTTACTATTAGGGGAGTTGGTGCAAGATTGATAATACTTGCATGACTAAGTTAAAAATGGAGGTATAGATGGAGAGTCTTATCTTTGTAATTCGTATTTTCACATGTCTAGAACTATTGATTCACATAATTTACTATTGAATCACATTATTTACTATTAGGGGAGGTGGTGCAAGTTTGATAATACTTCCATGACTAAATTAAAAATAAAGGAAAAGTTGGAGGTATTGTCTTTGTAATTTTTGAGCCCCAAAGCGTGCGATTATCGAAACTATATTTTTCTATAAATAGAAGCTCATTCTTCCTTCATTTCTCACCAATTCACAAAAAGCTTTAAGCGATTATTATAGAGAGAAATTATAGAAAAGAAGAAGAAATCTGCTTTACCTCTTTATTCGATATCTAGTTTTTTCTAAAGGTAGGGAGTATTATTTCTTTCTTATCCATAGAGAGAACTTACATTATTCCATTCTTTATTATTACATTGGAATAACTTTTGTATCTGTGAGCTACCTATACTTGGTGAAATTCTTACATTGTTCCATTCTTTATCATTTTGTTGGAACATCACATGCATGCGTTCTTGGGACTGGTTCCATCTTTATTATTACATTGGAATATCACATGCATGCGTTTCTCATGGGACTTTTCGTCTTTGACATTTGAAGTCTTTATTATTACGTTGGAATATCTTTATTATACATGGAATTTCTGTGCGTTTTGTGGGACTGATTCCGTTATTTATTATTACATTGGAATAACTTTTGCATGCATGCGATCTATCGCATGCTGGTGATTTCTTTTGTTATTCCATTCCTTATTATACTCGGTTGGTTAAAGTTTTGACTTCATACTCCATGAAATTAGTGGAATATCCTTGATATTTGCGCTTCATCGATATCTTTTCATGGAAATATTTTTACGAGCATTCTTGAATTTTACTCTACAAAAGCGGTATCATGTTGACAATTTGGGCGTTATTAGTTCTGGATAAATTAATTCTTGAACTTGTTTTATTGAATTCTTATATCATTGTCATCATCCTCGTATTTTATATTTTGTTGAAAGTCATACATGGCCTATAGTGCATAGATGGACTTGGTATGATTATGACCGAGGATTATTCGGTGTAATCATGGTAGTAATATTACAAATGATGTGGAAAAAAGTCCTCATTTGGCGTAGAGCATTGATGGGATGAGTTGTTGGCATGATCATGACCATTATTGAATACACAAATATTCTTGGCGTGTAGTGCATGGATAATTGTGGTCGTGATACTTAAAGAATATCCTTGGTAGTAGTGCGGGGTGATTCGATGATGTGGATTATTTATTAAAATTTGAGTCCCGTGATAAAAGTGATGAAAAACCTTCTAAATCATAAAAGATAGTAGATTTTATTCTCTCTTGACTCTTTTAATGGATTGCTTGTTCAGCTATGATTAAACTTGATGGTTGTTATATTGTATCGGTTTAACCTTTGTTGAAGGCTAACGATAATATAATACGCATTATCTTAGTCATAATATTTCTCTTGGGCTAGTTGAGCTCACCCTTTTACTTTCATTGTTCTCTTGAGGAAATGAGAGCGTAGCGAGGACTAGCGAGGGGACTAGTCGGGGAGCGGAGTAGTGGGCGAGATGATAGCATTAGTAGTCCTCCTTTATTACGTGAAATAGTGTGATAATAATTGTAATGAGGACTCCTTTTGAGTTTGTATAATCTCTAGTAGACAATATTTGTATTCAAAAACTCACGACTTATGTTTTGTCGTATTGTACCTGGCAGTTGTATTATTAAGTTGTATTTGAATTACATACGTGTATGTGTTGGCGACTCATAAAGATGGGTGATGTATACCTATTTTGGGGGCGTCTGCTTGTTCCATTGCTTGATTAAACTTGATGGTTGTTATATTGTATCGGTTTAACAACATTGAAGGCTAACGATAATATATTACGCATTATCTTAGTCATAATATTTCCTCTTTGGGCTAGTTGAGCTCACCCTTTTACTTTCATTGTTCTCTTCGGGAAATGAGAGCGTAGCGAGGACTAGTCGGGGAGCGGGTGGCCGGGCGAGATGATAGCATTAGTAGTCCTCACTTTATTACAGTGAAATAGTGTGATAATAATTGTAATGAGGACTCCTTTGAAGTTTTTATAATCTCTAGTAGACAATATTTGTATTCAAACTCACGACTTATGTTTTGTCGTATTGTACACGACGAGTTGTATTATTAAGTTGTATTTAAATTACGTACCATGTATCTGGCGACTCAAGATGGGTGATGTATACCTATTTTGGGGGGCGTCGCGGTTAATATCAAAACTTAGGGATATGATCCTGGTAAGATATGAGACTAGAACTAGGAGGAGAGGCGGGAATTCTTTCCTTCTTATGACCTACCTAAGTTTATTTGGTATTTAATTGAATTCTTATATCATTGTCATCATCCTCGTGTTTATATTTTGTTGAAAGTCATACGTGGCCTATAGTGCATAAATGGACTTGATATGATTATGACCGAGGATTATTGATTGTGTAATCATGGTAGTAATGTTACAAATGATATGGAAAAAGTCCTCGTTGGCTAGTAGAGCATTGATGGAAAGTTGTTGGCATGATCATGACCATTATTGAATACACAAATATTCTTGGCCGTAGTGCATGGATAATTATGGTCGCGATGATTTAAAGAATATCCTTGGCCGTAGTAGTGCGGGGTGATTCGATGATGTGGGTTATTTATTAAAGTGAGTCCCGGAGATAAAAGTGATGAAAAACCTTCTAAATCATAAAAGATAGTAGATTTTATTCTCTACTTGACTCTTTTCATGGATTGCTTGTTCATTGCTGAGTTAAACTTGATGTTTGTTATATTGTATCGGTTTAACAACATTGAAGGCTAACGATAATATAATACGCATTATCTTAGTCATAATATTTCCTCTTTGGGCTAGTTGAGCTCACCCTTTTACTTTCATTGTTCTTGAGGAAATGAGAGCGTGGCGAGGGACTAGTCGAGGGAGCGGAGTGACGGGCCAGATGATAGCATTAGTAGTCCTCACTATTCTGTGAAATAGTGTGATAATAATTGTAATGAGGACTCCTTTGAAGTTTTTATAATCTCTAGTAGACAATATTTGTATTCAAACTCACGACTTATGTTTTTTGTCGTATTGTATACTACGACAGTTGTATTATTAAGTTGTATTTAAATTACATACCATGTATCTGGCGACTCAAGATGGGTGATGTATACCTATTTTGGGGAAGCGTCGGATTAGTATCAAAACTTAGGGATATGATCACAGCTAAGATATGAGACTAGAACTAGGAGGGAGGCGGGGAATTCCTTCACTCTTATGACCTACCTAAGTTTATTTGGTATTTAATTGAATTCTTATATCATTGTCATCATCCTCGTGTTTATATTTTGTTGAAAGTCATCTTTGGCCTATAGTGCGTAAATGGACTTGATATGATTTATGGCCAAGGGATTATTCGGTGTAATCATGAGTAATGTTACAAATGATATGGAAAAAGTCCTCGTTGGCTAGTAGAGCATTGATGGAATGATTGTTGGCATGATCATGACCATTATTGAATACCACAAATATTCTTGGCCCGAAGTCGTGGATAATTATGGTCGTGATACTAAAGAATATCTTTGGGTTTGTAGTGCGGGGGTGATTCGATGATGTGGGTTATTTATTAAAAGTGAGTCAGCCGATAAAAGTGATGAAAAACCTTCTAAATCATAAAAGATAGTAGATTTTATTCTCTACTTGACTCTTTTAATGGATTGCTTGTTCATTGCTTGATTAAACTTGATGGTTGTTATATTGTATCGGTTTAACAACTTTGTTGAAGGCAATAATGTGATTCAATAGTACACATGTGAACAAATAGTTATATAAGCATGTGAATTAGTAGCAATTAATTTCATTTATCCGTAATTAATTTCTCATTTATCATCTAAATTACCCGATTTATCATTATAACCCCCTAGACATCAATTATCATCTAATAGATGTCGATTTCCACTAACACTAATAATCCCAAACACAATGGAACTATCAAAATTCATTTTTAATCAACACAATGGAACTATCAAAACACAACTTATTCATCATTAATATTATAACTCACAATATTTAACAACCGTGTCGCTCCTGTGAAAGAAGGGGCTTTCCGATAAGGATTTCTCCTTATCAGCGCCGCAATTAGTGACCAAACCTCTCCTCGATGTAACTTCTAGACATTGTCAATATTGCAAATAATAATATGAATAACTTTGTCGCCTCAATTATTGATTTAATAATATAATATATTATGCAAATGATAATCGCGGACAATAATTGAATCAATAATACGAGAGATATGATGCAAAGAATTATCGTAGTAATAATTGAGTATAACCGAGTGACTTCTCACGTAAGATCAATAATCAATACGTGGTAGCTACTATGCAACCACGCCAGATATCGCATTTCTTTTAACACCGTGTTTCAACAAGCTAACAAAGAAAACTTCCGCCGTTATTTTCATAAGTATTTTGTCGCTTTCTCAATCCGGCTAATAATTCCAAGTATGGGGTCCACCAATGATTGTGTCGTTACATTTAATATTTCCCGAGCAATCGAATATAATATAACAACTTATGCATTTTTGTAAAATTTGTAAATATTACCCACAACTATAACATTATATCAAATTCACACCATAATATTCAAAAATATATTTCGAGAAAATTTAATCTTTATTCAAAAAGTTGGGGTCTTACACTAGTTTCCTAAACTTCTCAGATGTTGAACATGAGAAGTTTTATCTATGTGCAAATGTGTGATATTTGTATAAGGTGGTTGAATGTATGAGGGCTTCTGCCACAATTTTAACACTTCAGTGTTTTTATGAGATGAATTGTTCAATATGAAAATGTTCTGTTTATACATTAACCGTTATTGTTAAGTATATGCTAATGATTCTAGCTGGACAGGATGTGTATAAAAAAGGTAGAAGAATGAAAGTATTGCAAAGTAAATGTGACTAATGTTTTAAAATGATAGAAATCATAATTATTCCTATTACTCAAGCTGTTTCATAACTTTTGTTCGGTTATTGAAGTCTTAAAAGAATGTTTAAATTCTTGATGTTGTTTATTCAACTGTTATGACTTGCTGAGTAATTGAATACTCACACTTGCTTTAAATGAAAAACATTTTCAGCGTACGAGTAGATGAACTTAAGGATTCCGTAAAGATTTAGCTGATCGGTATCCTAAAAAAGTGTCATTCAGTATATGAATGATCGTGAAGATCAAGACAAGACTTGCAATGTAAAATAGATTAATGAACTGTTATGTATCCTTGGTGGCGGATAAAAGTCACTCTTATAATATGTAAAGAATAATGTAATTATCATTATTTGTAAGGGTTAAATGCAAAGTCGACCACTGAACTTTAGTGGTTTTTGGGTATTGAGCCTATTTCTTCTGGTCAACACAAACTAAGCCACTTTCTATTCAAAAATTTAGACTTTGAACCCCCAGGCACCACATGTACGTTGACCTGATGATGTGGCACACGTGGCGCCTACGTGGCACACGTGGCAGATCTGATGTGGTATTTTATATTGTAATTTTACATGTGAGCATTGCTGACGTGACTTCTTTTGAATTTTTTCTAAAAAATTACCTTTGCACGGATTTGAACTCGCAACCTCACATTTGGAACTTTAGTCATATGACCGCTGGAGCAAAACAGTTCAACTGTTAATATCTTGCAAGGATTAATCTTTATATCAAAACATGAGATTGAATGTATATATTTGCTATTCAAAGTTGAGTCCTATTATACATTCAAAGATGAGTCCTATCAAATATCTTGAATTTTTTCTTCTTAAAGTTGTTCTCATTTAGTTCACCTTTCATATTATCTTGGCCTTGATTACCATCGAAGTGGTTACCATTTCTGCCCTGATAATTTCCTCCACGATGGTTATCATTGTTCAGATGGCCGTTGTCATCGGTACGACTATTATCGTGTTGTTGGTCGTTGTCATTTGGTTAGGCTGACTCATTATCGCGCTCCAATAACTGAGCCCTATTCACAACATCTGAATATAAACAAAGTTTGTGAGAAATGAGGTATTGACGAATTTCGGGCTTCAAACCTCGAAGAAACATTCGCGTCATACGCTCCTCATTATCTACCACATGGGATGCAAACCAGTATAACTCCGCAAACTTAGCCTCGTATTGCGATACGGTCATATTATTTTATTCCAGCTTGATAAATTTTACCTTCTTCATGTGATGAATACTCTCATGAAAGTACTTATCGTTGAACAATTCTTGGAACTTCTCCCAAGACATCTTCAATGCGGAAAGATGAGTACGTTTTATAGATTTTCACCACTAATTTGCCTCTCATCGCAACATGAAGGTGTTAAAAAGAACCTTTTGCTCCTCTGAGCATCCCAAGACATCAAATATCTTGGTGATCTGCTTAATCCCCGTCTCTGCCTTAAGTGGCTCTGGCTTTTCCAAAAACTCTGGCGGTCTTAGCTCCTTGAATTGCTTAGCACTGACCAGCCGTGAGTTGTCATTGTTTTCACCTGTATTTTTAACACGAATCTCTCTTGATTGGTGTTGCATGAATTGCAAAAAGCTCCTAAACATCCCATCGTTCATCATTTGGTCGGTGTTGTTGTTTACATGAGGATTATTGTTTTCTTGATGCACATTATCCTGGTTATTGATCGGCGGTGACTCAACGGTCGTATGTGCTCCATTGTTTATCTCAAAAAATTTAGATGCCATACTGCCACAAAATAAAGGTTAATTGACATGCCACATATTATCCATATATTCTGACCGACCAATTAAATAACAAATAAACTTAAGTAGGACACACAAGCGAATGATTTACTCATCTTTTCCCTCCTAGTTTTAGCCTCAGATATCCGCTAGGGATCATATCCCTAAGCTTTGATACCAACTGTGACGCCCCCAAAATAGGTATACACCACCCATTCTGAGTCCCCAAATACATGGTACAGAATTCAAATACAAACTTAATTTACACAATTATTAATTGTCGTGCAGAATACGACAAAACATAAGCTGAGAGTTTTAACACGAATATTATCTCGTAGACAATATCTAAACTCAAATGGAGTTCTCATTACAATTATTATCACACTATTTTATAGAATAATGAGGACTACTATAGCCACCATCTTGGACTATCACTCCATTCCCCGACTAGTCCCAACTATATTCTCATTTCCTGAAGAGAACAATGAAAGAAAAGGGTGAGCTCAACTTGTCGAGTAAAGAATATTATGACTAAGATAATGTAAAATAAATTATCCTTAGCCTTCAACAGTGTAAAACTGATAGAATGCAATAAACAAAAAGTTTAACTGCAGCGGAACAATCCATCCATTAGAAGAGTCAAGTAGAGCATAATATCTACTATCTTCTATGATTTAAAAGTTCATCATCAATATTTTATATCTGTAACACATCTCAATAAATAATCCACATCACCGAATTATCCATGCACTACGGCCCAAGGATATTCGTTAGTATCACATCCACGAATTATCCATGCACTAAGACCAAGGATATTCGTTATTATCACCAATAGTCATGATCATGCCAAATAACTGTCCTGCACTACGGGCCAATGAGGACTTTTACCACATCATTTGTAATATTACAGGTCATGATTATACCGATACATAATCCCTGGTCATAATCATAGTACCAATCAACAATCCATCTATGCACTACGGGCCAAATATGACTTTCACCATAATATAAGCATGGGGATGATGACAATGATATAAGAAATCAATCAAGTGAGATTAATTTATCTAAAGTTTAAGAATATCTAAATTTTCAACATGATAATTAATTTGTGGAGTAAAATTCAAGAATGATATTCATGTATCAAAAATAATTTGGACAGAAAAGAAATTATTTTTTGTCGTGAATAATACCCCGTGAATAGTACCGTATGTATGAATAATACCGTATGAATAGTACCGCATGTATGAATAGTGCCCATGAATAGTACTCCGACATGAAAAGATTAAAATTTAACAAGAAAGTTCAAAAAAATATTTTCGTGAAACGATACTAGATGAAGTGCAAAATTCAAGGATATTCTACTAATTTCAAAGAGTATAGAAGCAATACTTATCAAAATAAGTGTAGATTTAGGAGTATGAAACGAAATAATATTACTTACATACTATAGAGTGTGGAAAAAAAATAATATTTCTTACGAATATTGAACAAAAATAATATCCCTTACGAATATTGAACGAAAATAATATTCCTTACGAATATTGAACGAAGATAATATCTCATATGAATACGAAAAATAATCTCTTAATATGAAATAAATAATACCCCTTACCTTAAAAGGAGAGTAATTTTGACTGGTATAGCAGAGATATTTTTGAAAAAAACTTGCACTGTTTTCTACACTCAAAGTTTCCTTAAACTCAAAAGAAATACGCTCATTATTATAGAAGAAGAATTCTCTTATTTTGGTATGATTTTTATTTCTAAACTAAGCATCCTATTTATAGGAAAATGGCAGGGCACTATTTGAATATTTATCACGGGTGAACAGTACAAAAGGAATCATGGGCGTTCGGCTGAAATTTATGATTTCAATATGCAGCGCTATACAAATACTATGCAACACTATGCAGTACTATGCAAACACTATAGAGTACTATGCAATAATAAATTTTTATATATTCTATTTATAATATAATAAAACGAATAACTTTATATATATAATAAAAAATATTCTGTTTTATATAAAAAGTTTTCTGTTTTATACAAAAACTCAGATATCTTTCTAACGAAGATTTTAAAAAATGAGTAAATGGGGGTCCATGTAATAAGTCAAACTTACAACAAATACTTCATAAAAAACTCCTCTATTTATCACAAATCACTTGACTTCTCTAAACATATTTTTAATAATATTTATTCATCATTAATATTATAACTCGCAATATTAACAACCAGATCATTTTCAGAAAAGATGGGGCTTTCCGATAAAGACTTCTTTTTATTGGCGCACAATTAGATGACCAAATCTATTTTCTCGACAGAACTTTCTAGACATTGTTAATAATGCAAATAATAATATGAATAATTGTGTCGTCTCATTTATTGATTTAATAATATAAAATATTATGCAGATGATACTTTGACAATAATTGAATCAATAATATGAAATATTATGCATCAACTACTGTTGCAATAATTGAATAAAACTGAGTGACTTCTCACGTAAGCATCAATAATCAAAGATACTTAAAATACCGTGTGCTACTATGCAACCACACGTATTACTGTACTTTTTATCACCGAGTATTTTAGCAGTTAACGGTAAAAATTTTGCCGTTATTTTTATAAAAAGGTTATTTTTGTCGCTTTCTATATCCGAGAGTAATTCTGTTATGGGGTCCACCAATGATTGTGCCGTCGAACGGGTATTCCCCGATAAAACAAATATTCTCCGACCAAACAAATATTTTATGACAACTTACTTACTTTATTTACCCACAACTATAACATTATATCAAATCCACATTTTATTATTTAAAATAATATTTAAAAAAAATTAAATCTTTATTCATAAAAGTTGGGGTCTTACAATGTACACCGTGTGTGTACATGCGCACTAGTAATAATAATAATAATAATAATAATAATAATAATAATAATAATAATAATAATAACTAAATACTCTTTTTTCAAAATATTATATTATTATTAACCTTTTTAAGTCATATTAAATTATTTTAAAATTCAAAATTGGCATAAATTTTTAATTTAATAAATAAAATGATAAATACTAATTTGGTTAATAATTACTAGTTAAATGCACACACTACACATTTGATTTAATATAAAAGATAAGAAAGTGAGAGAGACTAGAAGAGTAAAAGAGATGAGGGAGAGAGAGTATAAATGAAGAAATAATTTTATGTTTTAAGAGAACTAATTATTGATAGTGGGCTGACAGTTGTGTCCAATTAATTAATATTTTCGTGTTATTTGTATATAATATAAATATAATATCTGTATTTAATATTTTAAAACGAGTTTACACTTTTAAAAAGAATAATAATAAATAGATTAATGTTAAAGTTGAATATTTTAACGCGATTAAAATGCAATATTCAAAACGTTGAATCATTTTATTTACTTTTTAAATATAAGAAGACAATGTGCTAACACATATATCAATACCTTATATATAAAAACATCACAGCATCACAGTCGATCCTTAAAATTACATAATTAGGTGAGTCAACTCACTCAATTTAAAATCAATTAGGAGTTCACTCGCTCAATTGAAAAAAACTCGCTCTAAATTGGAATTCAGACAAAACCGTTCCCCAATTCTTTCTCTTCCTCTTCTTCACTACCCTCGCCCCTATTTCACTTCCATATACCTATTCCCCTTCTCTGGCTCCTTTCAATTCCCCCTACTCATGAATGGACCTTTAATCTCTTTGGGTTTCTAGAACAACATGGAAATTGGAATTGAAATTTTGTGTGAACTCCAATTATGGCCTTCTTTTTTGGGTTGCTGGATTTGAATTGGACTGCATTTGGTTAGTTGTATATATGTAATTATATATAAAAACATGTCCAAGATAACTTCAGACATCATCAAGAGTTTTTCTTCAAATCAGTTTCCTAAATATAAGTTGGGGCGGATAATCGAGATATCAAGGAGGCTAAAGTTGATACAGATGGACCATGGATGATCGTAAGTCGGGATAGAAACTAACTCGATTACAGAAGCTTTAGGAGAATCGGTGAGAATCATATTATCATTCATCATATGTTCAAATATTGTAAAACAATTTGGAGAGATATTGCTTTTAATTGAAGGTCATAATCATCGGTGACAAATGTGGTATACATGTTTATGTGTTCAGATCGATTGATCTAAGTAGCCTCGACCGTCTGTGTGTCGCCTTATGTCTTTAGGTGAGGTTTTTCTCTCGCATGATATTTTTACTATTTTGTTTTATCTTTCAATTGGTGATCAGTTTGGGTTATCTAAAATTTTCGTGTGATTC
Source organism: Panax ginseng (assembly GCA_020205605.1). Classification (NCBI taxonomy): domain Eukaryota; kingdom Viridiplantae; phylum Streptophyta; class Magnoliopsida; order Apiales; family Araliaceae; genus Panax; species Panax ginseng. The sequence goes on from CM035145.1 coordinate 26,375,208, forward strand.
TTTAATTGATGTGGAGATTAGTTTGTAGCATGTGTTATATATATATATATATATATATATATATATATATATATATATATATATATATATATGATGATAATGATTTCAAAGATACATATGATCTCTAGAGTTTGCCATGTTTATGGCTTTTTATCGAGGAAATGTCTTTATAATTTAGTGGGCGCTTTTTTGTAGTTTAATTAGATGCCACCAAGTATTATGTTGATGGTTAGTATATAAGATAATACCGAAGCATGGAAATTATCAAATCCTTTCATAGCATAGTCTTCACCCGTTTCATTTTGTTCTCATCCAAAATTTGGTTAGTAACTCTAAAAGTGTTCTTTTGTTCGCCAAAAATAGAGAAAATGACTTGAATGATATGAAGTGTGAATGAATTAAAGACTATTCCTGGCATCAAACTACATTAAACTATTAAAGCATCATTAAGCTTAGACTTGGCTGCAAATTAGAGGTAAGAATGAGTTTTATTAAAGTTTATATCAACTAGTTAATATAAATATAAAATAGTATGAATTTTTGATCTATAGTTTGATTATTGTTTGAATTGTAGAAAGAAAAGAGTTTAGTAGTTGTTGTGAGGAGTATACTATAAGGAAGGAAATATATGGGGTATATATATATATATATATATATATATATATATATATATATATATATATATATATAAATTCAACTACTATATATATATATATATATATATTTTCCTTGGGCAAAAGGGTTAAAATGCCCTCGATATTTATCCCGGTGTCCCACTTGTACTTTAAATTAATTTTTTTTCCAAAAGTACCCTTTAACGTTACATTTTTGGTCGACCGCCTTGCTAGTTAATGAGAAGACAAACGGGGTTAAAATGTGATGACGTGATGTATTTAAATATAAAATATATTCAAATAAAATAATATATATCATTTAATCAAAACAAAAATACTAAAATTCAAAATAAAAAAGCATAACATATTTACATCATTTAATCAAAATAATAAAATTCAAATTATTTTGTTAACTAATCAAAACAACTAATTAAATAAAATAAGTTGTATAACATATTTACATCATTTAATCAAAATATTAAAATTCAAAACATAACATATTTACATCAAATACTAATTAAAAAAATACTAAAATACTAATTAAAAAATACTAAAATACTAAAAAAATCAAATTAAAAAATACTAAATTTTTATATAGATATTATAATTTATATATAAAAAAACTAAAATTTATTTATATATAAAAAATGATAAACAATTAATTTTAAATTTTTAAATACTGCTGAAATAAATTGGTGAGTTCACATTGTTTCAACATACTCTTCTTGTGTGGAATATTTGAGAATCAAATTATCATAAATTAATAAATAAATACAATGATATGTGAAATATTAAAATTTCATTAGAAATAATATACACGCAGCAACAGTATGTTGTCATTATCATCAACTTACTGTCAGTAAACACATAACACATGCACATCTATCAGAGACTTGCCTTCAGTCACCACCAGTCGTTATGAATTATGGTCCTCACATTTCTTTTTTCTTTTTCTATTTTTTTGATTGAACGAATCTATGGAATTAATGATTTGAGTGAATAGATTATTTAGGAGTGCATTTTAATTTAATTGATGGTGATAATGACATTACAAAATTTTAGTCTCAAATGATAGCGATTATAATATTTATATAAAAATTTTAGTATTTTTTTAATTTGATTTTTTTAGTATTTTAGTATTTTTTTAAATTAGTATTTTAGTATTTTTTAATTAGTATTTGATGTAAATATGTTATGTTTTGAATTTTAGTATTTTGATTAAATGATGTAAATATGTTATGTTTTTTTTTTATTTTGAATTTTAGTATTTTTGTTTTGATTAAATGATATATATTGTTTTATTTAGAATATATTTTATATTTAAGCATGCCACGTCATCACATTTTAATTCGTTTTGTCTTCTCGTTAACTAGAAGGCATAAAGCACCCAAAAAAATGTAACGTTAAGGGTACTTTTTGAAAAAAATTAGTTTAGGGTGCAAGTGGGACATCGGGGTAAACATCAGGGGTATTTTTGACCCTTTGCCCTATTTCCCTTTATTCATTGCAATTTGTGTTGTTTAATGAGTATTACCTGTTAATTTCTCTGCATACATTCTGGTGAGAGCATGACTCCCAAGCATCTCTAAATCCTCGAATGTAGATTAATTTGAATATTCAAAACTTTAACCATGAAATGATAATACTTAAATGTCACTTTACTTTGGTTCTCCAAATGAATTTAGAGGAAATTGCTTCCACAATTTGCTTTCTCAGAGTTGCACGCATCTCATTAAGATTTGTGTTGCTGACACTTGATTGACTTGGGGTAATAACTTTCTTTTGCGCATGACTTCCCACTAATATGAAAGGAGGAATGGAAAGGATAGATCTTATGGATTATTTTGGGTTTTTATGAGGGTGAAATATTAAAGTTGGTATCTTTTTTCAACGGGAACAAAGGGGAATTATGGATAATGGAAATCAATTTTCAAAGAGATCAATGGAGCATAATAAGCGAATTTGAATAAATGAATAAAAGCAAAAGGGCCTTTCATTGAGGTAAAACAATTGAATTTTAGACTTCACATAAGGAGGAAGAAGGAGAAACTTGATAAACAAAAATTCTAAAAAGTATCTGAAAGTCGGAGAAGAAATTTCTATTAGCTTTGGAGAAATATGAAGCGGTGTGTCGAAATTGTTCGGACTGATTTCCTACAGTAGTGTTGCTATGTGGGACCCTATATCCAGATTAAGGGTAAATTCGGGATATTCGCGCAATTGCAAAAGTGCAAGTCTTTCATGTTGAAGAGGAAGGGAGGTAGATAATGATCGGAAGGGATGGAAATTGTGAGAAATTTGAAGGAAGGGAATCAATTGCCCAAATGGGGAGTTTATAAACTTTCGGATTCTATTAAATCTGTGACTTTAAGTGTTTCTACTTTATGTTGGGATGATAAATTTATGGAGAATTTGGAGGAAAGTTTATCATCGATAAGTGTTTTTTGTTTTGAGAAAAGGGTTGGAAAAATTGAAGCTTTTGAGACTTATTATGTTGTATAACTTTTATTTACATTATGAAAAATAAAAAAAATATATTTAAATAAGAAAACCCTTCGATTTAGTTAAGTTTGCTGGTTTAATGTTGTATTGTTTATAGTTTTTATGAAGTGATTTTTTGATCAATTTCTCTTATTGGGAAATTGGTAGATTGCTCTTCATATTGGGAGATATATTGTGACCATGATGAGCACGGTGTAATATTATTAAGCTGGAATTCAGGTTGTCAAAGTTAGCTAATAATCGTTTATTGTAAGTGGTATGTATTTAATTATGTATTATTTCTTCGATTTCTTATTAGCATGGATAATTATGTTATAAGACCCCAACTTATTATAAATAAAATCAAATTTTCTCTAATTATATTTGTGAATAATAAGGTATTAATTTGATATAATTCTCGGTTATGGGTGAAATGTGCAAAATTTTGCAAAATATGCAAGTGGTTATAAAATAATCATTGTTGTTTGGGGAATATTCGTTTGGGTCGTGGAATATTCTTGTTGTTTGGGAATATTTGCATTTGCCATAAATCATTTATGGGCCCCATAATGTAATAAGCGTCGATGAAGAAAAACGACAAGTTTGAGTTTTTATAAATAACGGCAGTAGTTATTCTCAATTAACACATTGTTGGAATACCCGGTGGTTAAAATACGATGAATACGCGTGGATGCAGTATTGATGAATTATTGATCCTTACGTGAAGAAGGCACTACTCAATAATTGTTACGATGAGTCTTCGCTCAATATTTTATTTTATTGATTCAATAATTTATGCGTTGATATTTTATATTATTGTTGTTTCAATAATTGTCATTTGCACAAGATTTTCCATTATCGGATCAATAATTCATATTATTTGAATAATATTATTAGATAGCATTATTGGCAATGTCTAGAAAGTTACATCAAGGAGAGGTTTGGTCACCTAATTGCGCTGGCCAATAAGGAGAAATTCTTATTGAAACCCCCTTTCCCAGGAGCAGATTCGGTCATCATAAATGTGATTTTGTAATATTATTTGTGAATAATTAATTATTGATTCATATGATAAGGAAATATTTATTTTATGTGGATATAAATGTTGGATATATTTATTGTGGTTAAAAATGAAGGAGTTAATGTTGAGGTATTTTATCAGTATTTTTGTCGGAATGGAGGTATTAAAAATTAAACCAGTATTTTTGAGATATATTGCGTGAGTTATAATTTTTAATCCGACCGTTGGATCGTTATAATTTTTGGATATGTTATACATATATAAGTTAAGTATATGTCCACAAATTTTGAACCGTTAAAAATAAATGTATGATTTGTTATGAATTTTAAGAGGTGACTGGTTCAGAAATTGTTGAATTTTTGGAATTTATCATTTTGGTAGAAAATTCTAGAATTGGTGGGCCCCACTAGTGGTTGGTGAAGAAATGTGCTGAATTTATTTCAAATGTGGTGGGTGAGAATAGTAGCAAGTAAAGCCATCAGGTTGCAGGTCAAGTCTGCTAACATTTTTCTATAAATAGAGGGCTAAGTTAGAATTGAAAATCACACCAGAAACAAGTTTTCTCTCTTTCTCTCTCTAGATTATTGAGTGTATTTTGTGAGTATTTAGATACTTTATGAGTTTCTATTCATTAGTGCAAGTTTCCTTGACCTTATATCGATATTCCGATCGTAAGATCGATATTTTGAGGTAAGGGATGTTATTTTCTTCATATATGATATTATTTCTTCAATATCATTATGTCAAGTATTGATCCGAATTTTTATCAAATTTGGAACTTTTTGTGTGGGGTTACTTATTCACGATATACGATAATTATTCACTAACGAATCTGAGACTATTCATGAAAAATAAAATTTTCTTCTTTTTGTCCAAGATGTCTATTATGGTTACTATCTTTGATTGATCCATGTTTTTGATCTTTATTTTTGAGTTCTCGCTTCAAAATTGGTATTTATGAAGTATTATTGATCTTGGATAAACTGTTATACTTAATCCCTACTATTTGTCCTTCCGTTTCAATTGGATTCGCTTTTCTTTAAAATATTTTGCATCATTCTCGGTCCTAAATGATGATATTACTAAATATCTTCTACTGTGGTGCAAAGATAAATGATTAATCGATGAATATCTTTGGCCCGTAGCAAAAGATGAGCAGTGTTGAGATGAACACGACTAATTTGGTGATACAAATGAATATCTTTGGTATGTAGTGCAAAGATGAATATTTGATTAAAGATGTATATTGATTGTTGTTATGAGGATAAAATATTGATGATGGACTTTTAAATCTTAGAAGATAGTAGAACTCATTCTCTCTTGACTCTTCTAATGGATTCTGTCGCTTCACCGCAGCGATTGTTGATCTAAAACTTGTTGGCTATTATATTTTATCGATTTTTTTCTGTTGAAGACTACGATAATTTGTTGTATATTATCTTAGTCATAATATTCTTTTATCGGGCTAGTTGAGCTCACCCTTTTCCTTTTGTTCCATTTTTCTCAAGAGGCGAGAACATAGCGAGGAACTAGTATGGGTAACGGAGTGATGGTTCTAGAAAGATGTTTTAGCGATCCTCACTATTTACGTAAAATAGTGTTTGAATAATTGTAACGAGGACTTATTTGAGTGTGGATATTGTCTGTAAGACAATATTTGTATTTAAACTCACGGTAGATGTATTGTCGTATTTTTGCACGATAATTGTATTATTGAAGTTGTAGTTTGCTTTCTGTACCATGTATTTGGCGACTCAGAATGAGTGTTGTATACCTATTTTGGGGGCGTCACATATGTATTTAATTTTGTTAACTCGGTGCAGGGCATATCTATCGATAGTGGACAATTGTTAAATCTTAGTTCAAGTTGTTTAGTTTGAGGTATTTTATCTTTTGATCTTCTATTGTAAGTTAACTGGTGTTCTCACGTATTATTTGTTTGTGTGCGCGAGAAAATACACACACAAATCGAAAGAGATTGTTCCATCTTCCCACAACTGCTGCGATGTAGTAAAATTTTATTTTTCGGTGCATCCTTTTTGTCTTTCCAATAATGCTTTTGTTTTTAAGGCAAGTGTCCATTGGTATCACCTTAAATGACCACCGTTGGCCGATCTTAACCCCATGTTTGTTGGTCAATGCTTCATTTGTACATTTCTCGAGGATGTTACTTTCAGACCGATTGACATTTTCAGATCGTTGTTTAGCATAAATAAAATGTTTCTTGATTTTTCTTTTTGTAGATTAAAGATGGGTTTGCCGTACATTGTGGTGACTGTTACATTGGGTGTTGTATGCTTTATTGTTTTAAGAGAATTTTGGTGTGAAATCGTATTGGGTATTTGAAATTTCATGTGTTAAGTATAAATTAGTTATAAAAATCTTCATGTGTGTATAATGGTAGTTTATTCTCTCGTGCACCTTGAATTTTAAGCAATTGGAGGTGTGGCAGTTAATTTACTAGCAAGCTTGAGGGGATGTTCAATGTATGAATCTCCCTTCAATTGTTTTCTCTAATATTGATTGAATTCAATACTTAATATGAAATTGTAGGCTATGAGTTGGTACATGGATTGTGTGCTTTTGGTCATTTTTGATATGAATGTTGGATAAATTATTAAATTCATTATTCAATATATTTACAAATGCAAGTGATTTGTCATGTAAAAATGTATTAAAAAATTTATATGAAAATAACTTATTATAAAAAATAAAATATTTTTTTCATCGCAATTTTAACACATTATACAATTTGATCCGCTATTCAAACTAGCCCGTGCATTGCACGGGCTATCACCTAATATATTTAATTACATACAAGAATATTTACATGAATGGAAAACTTGAAAATTTTAAAAACTTATTTATTTAAGGTAAAGTGATAGTATAATATTATATTTATATCTCAATTACTTTATCAATATATATAGGCCTCTTGGTGTAAATTTTTTTATGAAGCTTTGTCTTTCCCAAATTGTCCTTTGACTTAAAAAAAAAAATCCGTATTTTGTCCTTTTTTCATTATTTTTTATTTTATCTTTTAAATTTTATAAAAAATTTATTTTACAATCGTAGGTGAAGCATCTTGGCATTAATCACGATAAGAAAGGAAAATAGAACGGAAATAATGAATACTATTTTCCGTTACAAATTTTCTTCTTTGATTAATTCAGTTACACTATTCTTCGGCATATCTATTTTACGGGCATACAAATAAATATAGGAAATTGATATTTCTATAATATATTTTAATATTTTTATATGAAAAATATTGTTAGACGGTGAAAATCGTCGCTATAGATTCATATAACGACAATTTTAATGTAAAAATATCATTTTTATTATAAATTTATCAATTTTTAAATATAAATATAATATAATTGATCCTGCCAAAATTATGAATATTTATTAGAACGTAGTATATCTTAGCATTGGAGACAGATCCCGTCTCTTATTTTGATTTGGTGTCACATTTGTGTGAATGGTATGATACTAGTACTTATCTCTTACACTTCAAACAATATTTTCAGGATTTTGCCTTCCAAATTATTCCATCTATCCCCAAATTAAATCATCATTCTTGAAATGGATATCAAATCAAAAGAAGTGATTGAATGGATACACCTTCATATAATAATATATATATATATATAATTTTTATTTTTTCCCCTCTAGTTAATATGGAAATTAAATTTTAAATTGTACCAATTGTCCGATTTAAAAAAGACAAAATAAATATAATATTTTAAATACTGTTATGATTGAGATTCCCTCCTTATGAGGGAACTCTTAATTGCCTACCTTCCTTCTCCCGTGACTTGCCCCGTCCTTCTCATTTCCTTCTTCTATTTCCCCTCCCCGTGACTCTCATACCTTGCCTATATATATAAAGACATGTCTTCAAGAAAAATAAGAATTCTCTCTGAAAGAATTTCTCTCTCTTTTTCTCTTGCTTATTCTCTCTAAATTTATGCAGCAATTATAAGAGTATTATTTCTATACTTTGCTAAAGTTTTATAACACGTTATCACCACGAAACTCTAACCAACTGAGACGGTAAAATTAAATTCTTGCAATTTATTATTATATTACCGTTTTGGCTATACCACCAATAATATAATTTTATTCTTATAATTGCCATTAAATTCTGTTATTTACAATGGTATCATCTATCCTTGTTAATCTTACAAGACTTGGTGGGAATCTTTTTATTTATTATTCCGCATTTAATATTCTGTCGGAATATCCTGTCGGTGTGAATTTCACCTGACCTGGTTCCATTATTTATTATTCGCATTTAATATTCGCCGGAATATCCTGTTCGAATGTGAATTTTACTCGACACGGTGTGCGCCCCAAAATAAGTCCATACCATCCAACCTATTACGAGTCGCCAAATACATGGTCTGAAAACAACTACAACTTTATTACAATAATTGTCGATAAAATACAACAACACATATCTTTGTGAGTTTGGATACAAATATATACCAAATGTGACACATGTCCCAACCGTGGACAAAGACCTCACGTTGATGACACCTTACATAAATGTATAGTCAAAAATTGTTTTAGAAATTAGAATCTTTGGGAAGTGCTCAAGAAACCTTCGTACATGGGAGGCCATACGTGCAGGTTATGATAGATATCATATGGCCGCGTAATTATCCTTGGTTGACCTAATAGACCCCAAAGAAAAAACAAAAGATTACTATCATATTTTTCAATGGTAAGTCTTTCTCGACATATCATTATCTCCATTGTCTTTAATTGAGAATTATACTTCAAACAAACACCAAGATTATATAGGTAGTGCTCAGAGATATACTCAAGAAGTGGATGAGCACAACCACATCTTATGATGACACGAGGTTGTATGTCATTAGACATCTTATACGATAGTGGCAAAACACCTTCCAAAGTTAAGTTCACCTCACCCTCAACAATGACTATGATAGACCGCTTTTTTATTCCCCGTTATCCCCACTCGACCCAAATGACTACACTTTTATTACACGAAAAGGAATTGTGAAGCAAAAGGGTGAGCATAACTAGCTCAGTAAAGAATATCATGACTAAAGATAATTAAATTATCAATAGCCTTCATCAGTAATAAATCAGAGATTTAGAACATATGGTAGATGATAAAACTTTTCAACCATAGTTGCAGCGGAACGATCAATCCATTAGAAGAATCAAATAGACTATAAAGTTTATTATCTTCTCCATGTTAAAAATCCACCAACAATATTTTATCCCTGTAACATCAATCAACAATTCTGGTCCACAATCATATGAATAACTCATAATCATAATTGTAGTTCTAAATTCCTCTTCTCATCCAGGACAAAGATAATTTTATCACTTGTCTTTACCTGAAACATCAAAGATCATGGTTATACCAAATCACAGTTCCTGTTCATAATCATACTAATAAATTCATCTTTGCACTACGGGCCAAAGATATTCATTAACAGTTCATCTTTGCACTACAGGCCAAAGATATTCTAATCATACTAATAAATTCATCTTTGCACTACGGGCCAAAGATATTCAACAACAGGTCATCTTTGCACTACGGGCCAAAGATATTCAACAACAGTTCATCTTTGCACTACAGGCCAAAGATATTCATCAACAGTTCATCTTTGCAATACATGCCAAAGATATTCATCAACAGTTCATATTTGCACTACAGGCCAAATATATTAATATCTCAAAGAAATATATAATCATTTCAAAATCTATATAAACCATAATTATAACCATGTTGATCAATTCACCTTTACACTTAAGCTAAAAATATTCAATTGTAAATTCAATGGTCATGATCATACCAGTCAACGATTCAACTTTGCACTACTGGCCAAAGAGAACCCATAGTCATGATCATACCAATAATCTACCCATCTTTACACTCAAGTCAAAGAGAAATTTCTTCACCATGATTATAAAAATGTTATATATGATAATAAAAACAATATGATCAACAACTGTATTTAATTTCAAGAGCAATATTCATAAATCAACGATAATTTGGTTTAAAAAAAAAGAAACCAATTTTGTTATGAATAGTAACTCGTGAATAGTAACCCATGAATAGTAACTCGTGAATAGTAACTCGTAAATATTAACTCGTGAATAGTAACTCATGAATAGTAACTCGTAAATAGTACTCTGTATTCGTACATAGTACCGTATACGTAAATAATGTCATATACGTAAATAGTGTCATATACATGAATAGTGCCGTATACGTGAATAGTAACCCTGACTCAAAAAGGTAAAAATTCTACAATAAGATCCATACCAATATGTCAGTATAATGATATTGAAAGAATAACATCATTATGAAGAATATAACATCCCTTAATATCCCTTACTATCCCTTACTATCCTTTACCTCAAAAAAAGCAAAGACTTCCGATTTGGATATCGGATATGATTATCAAGAAAACTTGCAGACCGATGAATAGCAACTCACCAAGTATCTAAATACTCACAAAATACCGATAATATATAGAGAAAGAAAGAAAGCTTATGTTTCGGTGTGATTTTCAATTTAACTTAGCCCTCTATTTATAGGAAAATGTTAAGACGCCAAAGCAGATTTTAACTCGCAACCTCGATGGCTTTACTCGCTACTATTCCCACCCACCACATTTAAAAATTCAATTGAGCACATTTCTCACCAACCAAAAGTGGGGCCCACCAATTCTAGAATTTTCTACCAAAATCATTTATAACCTAATTTCCGAATCGGTCACCTCTTAAAATTCATAACAAATTATCGCTCATTTTTAATCGCTCAAAATTTGTGGACATATACTCAACTTATATATGTATAACATATCCAAAAATTACAACGATCCAACGGTCGGATTAAATATTATAACTCACACAATAAAGCTGTAATAACACCGATTTGATCTTCTAATACCTCTAATCCGACAAAATACTGATAAAACACCTCAACATTAACTCCTTCATTTATAACCACATAAATAAATCCATCATTTATATCCACATCAAATAAATATTTTCTTATCATATAAAATCAATAATTAATTATTTACAAATAATATTACAGAATCACAATAATGACACCTGCATAGGTTCCCAGAAAGAGGGGCTTTCAGATAAGGATTTCTCTCATTGGCGCGCAATTAGGTGACCAAACCTCTCCTCGATGTAACTTTCTAGACATTGCCAATAATGCTATCTAATAAACAATGAATATTTTATAACCACTTGCGTATTTTGAAAAAAAATTCATATATCATTAATTTATCAATTTAACCATTTACTAAATAGGAAAATTAATACTTTTATTTCATAAAATTCGGGTCTTACACCGGATCGCATTTATTATTACGTGAAGAATCCATTTCAGATCTATGCTAATGAAATTCTTCTATTATAATATATTAAGAATAATATTATATATTTGCATTTTATCACCATTTGAATTATCTAATGATTTAGTTATATTTTTTTATATACTTCATACATGCAATTATTTATTTTTTAATAATTATTTAATAATAAATTGTGTTTTTAACCTGTAATAGATGGCAAACTTGGCAAAAAATAGATTTTTCTATTTTGAAAATCTCCGAGACAATTATTTGGCTTGGGCACTTGATGCGTAATTGCACCTTAGTGCAAATGAGTTAGAAAAAGATCAATCAATCAGAAATATAACTACTTCGCATAAAATGCAAAAGTCATAATTTTCTTCGTCACCATATTGATGAAGGATTAAAGATCGAGTATTTAACAACCAAAGATCCTTTATCTTTATGGACACAACTTAAGGAAAGATTTGACCACCAAAATTTGGTTGTTCTCTCCTAATGCCAAATTTGAGTGGCTTAATTTAAGGCTACAAGATTACAAATCAATTACTAATATAGTTCCAATGTTTATAGAATAACCTCTACTTTTCTTTTTCAAGTGAGATCCAGTTTCAATCCCAAATGTTAGAGAAAATGCTCTCAACTTTTCATCCCACCAACATGATTCTCGTCTGCAACAATATAGATGTAGTAAGTTCACAAAATTTAGTGACTTATTGTTCATCCTCCTCGTGCAGTAAAAGAATAATGAATTGTTGTTGAAAAACATATCAAGTACGGCCAACCAAAAGTGCTACCCCATTGCCGGATATTAACAAAGACGTCATTCCAAAGCAGAATAAACGTGACAATAGATGGTCATATAATAAGAAGCCTTTGGGGACGAAAAGAATAAACGAGGCCATCATAACAACAAATTCCGTAAACCATGACAATTCAAAGCCACCGTAAGTGGCAAGTGTCCTGGCTGTAAAAATAAAGAAAATGCAAAGACCGATAAAGAACAAACCAGATGTTTGTTTTAGGTGTGGGATGAAAAGGGCATCGTCACAGACTGTCAGACGCCGAGGCATCCGCTAATTTATTCCGTGAGTCTCAAAAGAACAAAAGTAATGGAGGCGTAAACAAACTTTGTTAATCATCAATTGAATATTGTTGATGATTCACCAATGACCAACAATGAGGAAAAGGTTGATGATATTATCGAACCTTCCGAAAGTATCTTTTGGGATATCGCTTAATTTCTTGTTTTAATTAAACATCCCGCATGTATAATATTATTAGTTTTCATTCTATATGTGATATGTGTTTCTCATGAATAAAATTATATTTGAAATGTAACTTTTCTTATTTATGTTTTTATATGTGTGTTTAACCATCTTTAATGGATATGGAGGATATATGTTTAGCAGACAAAGGCAACAACTCATACAATCCTTCAAAGTGAGAAATATTTTTCACAACTAATCAAAGCTATGGAAATGTAGAACTATCTCTCGCACATCAAATTTAATCGAGGGATTTGGAAAAGCTAGTTTTTGCTACCAAATGAGACACAAGTTTTTATCAAAATGCTCTATATTCTAGTAAATCAAGAAGAAATTTGCTTAGTTTTAAAGATATTCGACTAAATGGTTTTCACATTGAAACAACCAATGAGAATGATAATGAATATCTTCTCATTACTTCTACTATTTCTCGAAAAAGAATATCTTAGAAAAACTTCATTCAATTTCTTTGGATTATATACTATGAAAATTAGAGCAATGAGTCTCATAATGTTATGATTCCAAAATCATAGATCCCAAATCCTTTATGCTTTGGCATGAAAGACTGGTCATCCAGTACTTCTATGATGCGTCAGATTATTGAAAATTCTACCGGTCATCCTCTCAAAGATAAAAAAGGTTTTTCCTAGTAGTGAATTTCCTCAGGTCGCTGTGGTTCTCGAGGAAAATTAATTATTCGACCATCACCAAAGAAAAGTTTATAAAGAAGCCCCAAAATTCCTAGAGAGAATTCAAGGAGACATTTGTGGACCTATTCACCCATTGTCCGCCCATTTCGATATTTCATGGTTTTAATAGATGCTTCAACTAGATGGTCTCATGTTTGTCTTCTCTTCTCAAAACTTTGCCTTCTCAAAACTTCTTGCTCAAATAATCAAGTTACTGGCTCGCCTTCTCGATCATCCAATCAAGTCAATTCGACTTGATAACGCAAATTAATTTTCATCAATGACTTTTAATGATTTTTGTATGACTATTGAATTTCCATTGAGCATTCCGCTCCTCATATTCATACACAAAATGGCTTAATTGAATCTTTAATAAAAGACTTCAACTAATTGCACCACCATTAATGTTAAGGGCTAACTTACCTACCTCGCCTTTGGGGTCATGCAATTCTTCATGTCGCATACCATCATTCGAGTAAGACCAACGACTCTTCATAAATTTTTCTCCTTTACGCTTAGTTCTCTGGACGACACCAAATATATCACACTTTCGAAGTTTTTGGAAGTGCAAGATATGTTCCAATTGCACCTCCACAAAGAAACTAAAATGGGAGCCCAACGAAGAATAGGTATTTATGTTGGTTTTGATTCTCCTTCTATTATTAGATATCTTGAACCTTTAATCGAGAGATTTTTATCGCACGTTATGTAGATTGTCATTTTGATGAATCAGATTTCCAACATTAGGGAGGAGGAAAGTTTTAAATAAAACCCTCCGAAATATCATGGAATGCATCGATTTAAATTCACTTGATCCTCGTGACAGACAATGTGAAATTGAAGTTCAAAGAATTATTCATTTACAAAATATTGCAAATCAAATGCCGATGCATTTAATGATGCTAGAAAAGTGATAAAGTCACATACACCGCAAAGTGAATACTCCATCAAGGATAGAAATACCTATTGAAAAATCAATTCTCGGAGAATCGATTTAATAAGGTAATAGAAGAATCTAAACCACGCTGTAAGCGTGGAAGACCTATTGGTGCAAAAAGACATCGCACTACCTAAAAATCAAAAGCAAATAAGGGAATCCTCAAGGAATACCCGCCCGTAAGTAGCACTTATTCCAAGAGTGGGAATAGCCCTGTAAGAGGTACAAACCGCCCGTAAAAAGACATATTCCAAGAGTGGGAATAGCCCCAAGAGAGGTTCAAAATCTCAAAGAAGGGATAAGAGATGAACACCAAGAGATCTCAATAAATTATGTACATGATGAGAAAATATGGGATCAAGCAAAGTCATGATTGATGACATATTTGCTTTTCTATAGCATCGATATTACTTTGATTCCCGACACGGATCCCGAACCACAAAACGTGGAAGAATGTCGAAAAGAAAAGATTGGCCAAAATGGAAAGATGTTATTCAAACCGAAGCTACAATCTTATTGAAAAGAGAAGTATTTGGACCAAGAGTCCAAACACCACCGGGTGTAATCCGGTTGGAAATAAATGGGTATTTGTAACGAAAGCGAAATGAGAAAAATAAAATTATGAGATACAAAGCCCGACTTCAGTAGCTCAAGGATTTTCACAAAACCCGGTATTGATTATCGTGATACATACTTCCAAAGAATGGATGGAGTTACTTTTTCGCTTCGATAGGTATGGCAACCATGGAAGGTTTGGAAACACGTCGATGGATGTTGTAATCAAGATATTCTATATGGCTCACTCGACGAAAGTGAGATTTATATGAGAATCCCTCAAGGATTGAAAATGGCCGGAATCACAAAGGCCACGCCACATATATTCAATCAAGTTACAACGCCATTGTATGGGTGAAAAACAATTCGTCAGATGTGGTATAATCGATTTAGTGATTATTTAATAAAAGATGGATATATAAATGATCAAGTATGTCCATGTGTTTTTATTAAGAAATCACAAAGTGGATTTTCCATCATTGTCAGATATGTGGATGATTTGAATCTTGTAGGTACTCCTCAAGAACTCACAAGAACTCGCTACTTATTTAAAAGATGAATTTGAAATGAAAGATCTTGGAAAGACAAAATTTCGCATTTGGGAATACAAGTGGAGCATTTAGCATCCGGAATTTTTGTTCATCAATCCACATATGTCAAAAGATTCTCACTGCTTTTTTATATGGATAAAGCTCATCCTTTGACTACCTCGATGGTTGTTCGATCTTTTAAAGGTTGATAAAGATCCATTTTACCTCTGTAAAGTGGGGAAGAAGTTCTGGACTCAAGTTCCATACCTAAGTGCAATAGTGCTCTTATGTATCTTGCAAACCGTATACACGACCGATATTACTTTTTGTTGTCAACATGTTAAGAAGATACGCTTCTTCTCCTACTAAGAGACATGGGATGGGATCAAACACATTTTGAGATACCTCCGTGGAAGTATAGATCTTGGGTTATTTTATCCAAGAGATTCAACGTCGCGATTGGGTGGATATGCCGATGCAGGATATTTATCGATCCACACAATGGAAGATCACAAACAAAGTTATGTATTTACATATTGTGACATGGCTATATCCCCGAAATCCACAAAGCAAAACCATGACAACTACATCTTCAAATCACTCGTAGATTCTCGCTATACATGAAGCAAGTTAGAGAAAGTGTGTTTGGTTGAGATCAATTATTCAAGATATTCAAAAGTCATGTGGATTACCATCAATCAAAGACATTCCTACAATTTCAGATGAGGATAATAACGCGCATGCATTGCTCAACTTAGAGGAGGGTACATCAAGGAGAGATAACAAATCACATTTCACCTAAAATTCTTCTTCACACATGAGCTACAAAAAAGAAGGGTGATATAGATGTGCATCAAATTCGATCATGTGATAATCTAGCCGACTTATTCACAAAGTCGCTACCAAATGCAACGCTTGCAAAACTTCGTAAAATGATTGGAATGTGTCGATCGAAAGACTTGTGACAACATTTCACCCGTAAGTAATGAATTTTTGTTGAGGGAAGATCGTACTTTTTTCCTTAGTCACGATTTTTTATCCCAATGGGTTTTTCCCGACAAGGTTTTAACGAGGCAAACAATTAAGATATTTATGTAAAAGATATGTACTCTTTTTTCCTTCGTTAAGTTTTTCCCACTGGGTTTTTTTAACAAGATTTTTAATGAGACATAATCTTCTCTCGTAGAGAATCGGGAGAAGTGTTATGATTGAGATTCTCTCCTTATGAGGGAACTCTTAATTGCCTGTCTTCCTTCTCCCATGACTTGCCCCTTCCATCTCCTTTCCTTCTTCTATTTCCCCTCCCCGTGACTCTCATACCTTGCCCCCTGAGACATGTCTTGAAGAAAAATAAGAATTCTCTCCGAAAAGATTTCTCTTTTCTCGCTTATTCTCTCTAAATTTACGTGATTATAAAGATTATTATTTATATCTTTGTTAAAGTTTTATAACAAATACAAGTATCTTCCCTCGCAAATACCCCCCCCTCCCCTCTTCGTTACATTGAACGGCACGCCAAACCCATAACTGCCACCACCAATACACATCAAACACGTCGCATTTCCCGCATTTATGCCATGTCACCCAAGACTTTTCTCTTAATTAAAATAAAAGATGACTTCCCGCATTTACAAGCTGCAGCATTCATCTCCTTCCCTCCATAGTCCACACCCATCTAACTCTATATTTTTTTTCTCTCTAAATGTAATACAGATATATAAATATATAGAAGTTCTGAAACACATTGAAAAATGGCGTCACCCAATTCCAATTCCAATTCAACGGCGGAGGATCATGAAGATCAACCCATCACCAGAAGAATAAACCGCCTCACTCTACACCTCAATCCGGCATCACCCAAATCCGATCACCGCCTTGACATCCAGCTGCTAACTTTCGCGGCCCGTGCGAAGCTTAACGTGAGCACCCCACATTTATCTTCATACATGAGGGGAAAACACAGGGACTTGCAAGAGAAAGTATATGAATTTTTCAAGTCAAGGCCTGATCTTCAAACCCCAATTGAGATTTCGAAGGATGAACATAGGGAGCTTTGTATGAGGCAGCTTCTGGGTCTGGTCAGAGAAGCTGGGATTAGGCCTTTTAAGTACGTTGTTGATGACCCTTTTAAGTATTTCGCCATTGCTGAAGCTGCTGGCAGCGTTGACGTTTCGTTTGGGATCAAGCTCGGAGTGCAGTACAGGTGATTCCTCCACCCTTAAACCATTATATAATGACTTGGGTAGAGTTTAAAAATTACACTTGATTGATCTAATCTCAATATTTTATGCCTTTTAATCCAATTGTGGTTTTTATCATATTGGAATTCTAACATTTTGGGAATAAAGCAATGGAATAGTCATATAAATATGTGGGTATTGTATTTGTTTAAAATTTTGTATGGTGGTACAAAAAAATATTGCAACTGGGAATTACTAAAAGGATTTGTGGACTCTTTTTGTTTGAGCAAATTTGATTGACAAAGATAAGTCTATAATTATGTAGTTGTGTATATTGCTATAAATGTTGGAATTTGATGATAATTATCAGTTTTGAAAACTTTTCATTGCAAGAAGATATACAAAAGCCGGGGGGATTTAGAAGTTGAAGTTTAGATTTTTAGTGCATAAACTCTACTGTACTATATGCAGAACTAGACGATAGGATCATGATTTCTGTTTTCAGGGTTAAAGGATCATAAAAGAGTGAGCTATACAAATTTATACAAATGATAACAAACGTAAGATGAAGGAGGAAAAATGGCTCTGCAGGAAGAGACAGGAATGTCATATGATAAGAAGTTAATTATTAAAAGATTGAAAGACATATTCTGAACTCTGAAGTATAAAAGGAAGACAAAAAGGAGCATGCAGGAAAGTACTGGGGTATGTAGGGAAATCTGAGCAATTAATGATAGTGCTCTAGACATTATCTTGACCTTTGCCTTCTGCTCTTCTATTCCAATGGCAATAAATTGGTCAGCTATGAAATCACAGCTTGGAGTCTTGCTTATAGTATATATTCTCTACCTCAGTCTTAGTGGATATCTATTTTTTATTTAAATGATTTGTTTCGTTTGCAGAAGTCTTTCTTGTCCTAAGCCCTATGCATAACAAATATTTGCCTATTATACTTGTCATGTACTGCAACTTCCGGGATTTTTCAATTAGAGTTTGAGTTTTTACTGACGTTCGTATTTGATGCAGTTTGTGGGGAGGCTCTGTACTCAATTTGGGAACAAAGAAACATAGAGACAAATACTTTGATGGTATTGACAATGTTGAGTATCCAGGTTGTTTTGCCATGACAGAACTTCATCATGGTATGCTATTCCTCATATATTAGTTTCACCATATTCTGCACATACAATGGTTTATATATGCATCTGTTGCAGGTGAATTCTTCAATTCTTTAGCACTCCATCAATTACAGAAGTTTCTCAAGTATGAGATGGAGTTGGTGTATTCCACTTTAATGCTCTGACATAACCTTAATCTTCTTCTATATATATGCAATTACTAAAAGAAAAAAAATACTGTGAGAAAATTAAGTTTACTGTGGCTATTTCTAAAAAACAGGCTGTATGCCTTAAATAAATGGAGCAAAGAGATTCTACCTATTTGAACAACTACGAAACAATATAATAATGTGAAACATTAAATAATTGAAAGAAGTTTATGTGTGGAATATCTGTGAAGATACTGCACAGAAAAGTTTGCGAAACATTGTAATTGTAATACTTTGTTGATAGTTGATGCAGAATTCAAATTAGATGTGATATTGTAGTTAAATTTTTGCCTGAAATTGAAATAACTTGGAATTTTATTTTTGTAGCATTCGACACATGTGCGAAAGATACTATATATATTCTAGTTTCTCACGTTTTCTTCTGTTTCAAAGGCTCAAATGTTCAAGGTCTCGAAACTGTTGCTACATTTGATCCACTTACAGATGAATTTGTTATCGACACACCCAATGATGGGGCCATTAAATGGTGGATTGGCAATGCTGCAGTTCACGGAAAGTTTGCTTCAGTGTTTGCTAAGCTGATGTTACCAACTCATGATTCAAGAGGTGTTTCTGATATGGGTGTTCATGCTTTCATTGTTCCAATAAGGGATATGGTGACCCACGAAACACTTCCAGGGGTTGAAATTCAAGACTGTGGCCACAAAGTCGGCCTGAATGGAGTAGATAATGGAGCATTGAGGTTCCGTTCAGTGAGAATTCCCCGAGATAATCTTCTTAATCGATTCGGAGATGTTACACGGGATGGGAAATACACAAGTAGCCTTCCGACCATCAATAAACGGTTTGCTGCTACACTAGGTGAACTTGTAGGCGGAAGGGTTGGTCTTGCCTATTCTTCAGTTGGTATCCTCAAGATTGCTGTGACAATTGCTACCAGATATTCTCTACTCCGACAGCAATTTGGTCCTCCCAAGCAGGCTGAAATCAGTATCCTTGATTACCAGTCTCACCAGCACAAGCTCATGCCAATGCTGGCTTCAACTTATGCATTTCACTTTGCCACACTGCGTTAGGTGGAAAAATACTCTGAGATGAAGAAAACCCATGATGAAGAATTGGTGGGGGATGTTCATGCACTCTCGGCTGGGCTCAAGGCCTATGTGACTACATATACGGCAAAGTCTTTGAGTATTTGCAGGGAAGCTTGTGGAGGCCATGGCTACGCTGCTGTAAATCGTTTCGGTATCTTGAGGAATGATCACGACATTTTCCAGACATTTGAAGGGGACAACACCGTGCTTCTCCAGCAGGTTGCAAACTAATGTATATTTTATTTATTTCATGAGCATGAGATTACTCAGAAATCTGGTACAAGTTGGGAAGGTATAAAGGATACAGGGTAGATTTGTTGCTCGGGTGTTAGCTAGTCCTGGACCACGTATTTCCCAAGTGATTCTAAGCTGTGTTGGCATGGATTGCATGAAATGATTTACAAAATCTTAGTTGTCGATATGATTTAAAGATTTTTTTGCGTAAATCACTTCTACTGTTATTAATTAGGCTTTGAATATCCTTGTGCAAACCGATGTCGACTTGGTAGTTGGTAGGCAGTTGATTTCATTTATTGCTCTCTTACTTTCCATAGGTTGTAAAATCTTATTTGCATCTCACATACAGAAACATGTTAATTTATTTGGAATAATACATTTAGCAATTTAAATGACTTAAGATCATGTGAATAATAGATTCGATGCTGGGTTGAGCTTTTCTCATCATTCAAGAAGAAATTAGAGTATTTTTCTTGTGATTTTAGGTAGCAGCTGACCTTCTGAAGCAGTACAAGGAGAAATTCCAAGGTGGAACACTTGCTGTCACTTGGAACTACTTAAGAGAGTCAATGAACACATATCTTTCTCAGCCAAATCCAGTTACCTCTAGGTGGGAAGGTGAAGACCATCTACGCGATCCTAAGTTCCAGTTAGATGCCTTCAGGGTGAGTTTTCTATTTACTCAGTGGCATTTTAGGTACAGTTGATCGTGTAAAGTTAAACCCTGCTCTTTTGGTTTGTCACATTTTTGTTACAGTACCGTACATCACGGTTGCTTCAAAGTGTTGCTGTACGACTTCAGAAGCATTCAAAGACTCTTGGTAGTTTTGGTGCTTGGAATAGATGTTTAAATCACCTTTTAACGTTGGCAGAATCCCACATTGAATCTGTCATCCTTGAAACATTCATCGAAGCTGTAAAGAGGTGATGCTTTGATGAGTTGGTTGGTAGCTTCATAATTAGTTGGGATAATTAATGAGTTTAACTTGGCTTGCTTGTGTTTCCAGCTGCCCTGATGCAAGTTCTCAATCTGCTCTGAAACTTGTATGTGATCTTTATGCAATGGAACGAATCTGGAATGACATGGGGACTTATCGTAATGTGGATTACATGGCACCTAACAAAGCAAAGGTATTAACTTACTTTGTTGAACTTCAGGCATATATTGGGTATACTTTAATAGAATTGCCCACAGAAATGTTAAATGTAAATTTCGTATTCTATATAATAAATAATTAGGCTTGGATTTGTGGTGACCATTCTCATCTTCTGAATATGAAAGTGCAAGGTTATTTCAATAATTTGACCAAACGATAGACATTATTCATCTAGATTTTGTGCTGCTGGATTTCCTTATAATTTCTCATATGGATGCATACTGTGTTTCTCATATGCAGGCAATTCACAAGTTGACAGAATACCTAAGTTTTCAGGTGAGGAATATCACAAGAGAACTTGTCAATGCCTTTGATATGCCAGATCATGTTATAAGGGCTCCTATTGGCAAGCAGACACCTGTAGAAGCTTATTCGGAGTATAGACAACATGTAGGGTTCTAGTTTCAAAAGAAAGCTGAAAACTGCTTTCGATATATTTGTTACAAATTTGTTAGCTGAAATGGGAGAAATAATGAACTGGTATTTGTTCCAAGCGTTTAGACTTTGAGAGCAGAAGGTAATAAGTTCTAATGTCCAAAAGAAAAATGTTTGGACCTGCAATGATTAATGTCATAAAATTTGAAACTGTTGTATTTCATGATATTCTATTGCATGCTGTTTATCTTATTGGTTCATTCATTTCGACCGCAGTTAAACGCTAGCTTTGAGTTAACCACTTGGGTGGATAAATTGGAAACTCAATTCATATTCTACATATTGAGAAGTACATTGAAATTAATAACAGTGATAAACCATAAAAGGGAAAAATGAGAAAATGGAGGGTATTGTTTGAAAACCCCTTAGTTTTTCTGTTTAGATAAAGAATCAATGTCACAATAGGCTATAATGCCCAAGGAGGTTACAAAAAGGAGACATTAGAATTTGTCAGACAACTTGAAGAATACATGCTCCATTTCCACATTTAGATCATACAAAAAATATTTTTACCTATTTCTTCGCAAGAACGATCTAATAACTCTCTATTTCACAAATATCTATTTGCAGCTAAAAACTTAAAAAAAAACAATTATATTTGATAATATTATAAACTTACGGATCTGGGAGGTCTGTAGTTTGAATATGCATTTTGAGCTGTTTCACTTTTCTGCCGAATATCTTCATACATTTTCAGGGAAGCCTCGGAGAACTTGGTCAGTCGGTCAAGAACCTTTGTGAAACTTATATGTATGCTGCTCAAGTTTGAAGACCCAGCAGTGCTCTTCTCTTCCTTTTTTTCCTCAGCTTCTCCGGGGACACTAGAATCAAGTGCTGTTTTTTTCTTCTGCAGTTCATCAGCTTGCTGCCCAACTGTATAGTGCAGATCAGACAATAAGCCTTTGATGGCATCACTGAGCTCTTCGGACGGCAAATCCTTGATTCCAGCAGACCAATCTCGACCGAGAACAATTATAGGTGGGGCTAGAACTCTACGAGGGGAGAATGCCCTTCTGCCTTTGGACTTTTCCCTAGGCTGCATGATACAGTTCTGCAGCCAACCATTGAGAGCTTCCACATATGAAGTATGACTGTTAATCCAATCTGCAAAGCTTAAACCAAAGCATTCTATCTCATGCTGTAACTCAGCCATAATCTCTCTTTGGTATCTCCTTGGGGATTTCCCATTGAACTCTTTGCATGGTAGGCTAATGAGATAGTAATGTACTGTGCATGGTGGCACTCAAGCATGGCCTTCCACATCCTGATCAATCTACACATATATATATATATATATATATATATATATATATATATATATATATATATATATATATATTAAGTATCAGATATTGCAATTTATCTAGCCCAGTTATAGACGCAAGGGATTGGATTTAACAAACTGAATCTAATTGAGTAGCCACGGTTGAAAATAAATGGGAGGTAGAATATGAATCATACCCTTGAATCAGTTCAATAAGTTGTGGCTGCAACTCTTCATCCCTCATTTTCTCAATCCGCTTTGATATAGAATCTACAGCATGAAGTGCCACTGTAATTCTTGAATGTAGATCTTTAATCACTGAGCGGGTTTTGTCAATCTCTTGGGCACTAAGATCCTTTGCAAACTGGTGTCTAAGCTGGTCACACTTGCGATCATATTCCTTCCTGATACACTCACTGGCCTATAGAATGCAAATATAATTTAATCAAGGAAAACAGAAACGTGAACAGATGCATGTGATGTGACACTACTAGCAAATATTTTAAGAAATAATGAAATTAACAAGCCTAATACATATCTATCTGCTAAGCTTATTGGAATATAGTCATCCTATTCTTGCGCATCCTTGATGACAACATTCGTGGAACTTACCAACAAATCAAGCTGAAACATTAATGCCCAAAGAGATTCTTTTGGGGGATATTGTTAATGATTTTCAAATTTTCTAATTAAATTTTGGGTGGGTTTATTTTATATATGAAGTTGAAAAGAGAAAAGAAAATACATATTAAGTGCCATAGAAATGGCCTATATATTACTGTAATAAACCAGTGAAATTGTTGATGTAATAATAGATACAAAAGCAACAATGGTAGTTATTTTCTAGAACAAAGGTTGGTGTTGGTTATATGTCAAAAGTTGCAACTGTTTGTAACCGCTAAAACTGGAGCGGTTAGTGGAAGTTTTTTCCTAATTTTGGAAAGTTGTAACTTACCAAATGACACATATTCAAACACTATAAATAAGAGGCACATGTAAAATTCCAGTTCCAAAAAATATATTTTGGAAACATTCATTTCCTTATTCTTTCTTCTTCTTTTGCAAATCTTCCAACTTATTGTATTAATGCAGAATACAATACTTGGTAAACAACAATCCAAAAATTTATAGACTTGTACATAGAATATTCTTCAATAATGCAAATTGAAGAATATCACGGACTTCATTTATCTTAGAGAAAATTCGTTGGAACCATTTTGCATCAATTAGTGGAGCAAATTTAGCCTTAAGAACAGCGACTTGGTCGTGCCTTGTAGTCATTTTATCTATCATTTTCAGTTCTATCACTTATAAAAATATTTTAACCAATAGTTATAAACCAAATAAAATTCAGATTGCTCAAATACAACAATTTTCTCCCTAAGAAAGCTAACCATCCTTGGAATGTCGGAATTTCATATACCAACCTGGTTATCATGCTACGGTTGTTTCTTTTTGTGTCATTTTTTATAATTACATGACATGGGCCATAAAAATTCTAATCCAATTTATATGAGCCCAAGTCATTCAAGTTGGCAGAAAAGTGTAATTCAGTAACTCAAGATATTTGCTAGACCCTTAGTTAATGACGATTCACGTACTTCCTCCCCAGGTTCCAATGAAGAGCACACGATTTTTTCTTTAGTTTCTCTTTTGACGGGCTAATGAAATTTTAGATACAATTAACTTTTAGTACATGGAGCTGTATTGTTTCTTTTCCTATAGTATTATATTATTTGAAATAGAGCAACACCAGGCAAATAACAATATTACATAAACAAGTAAATGCATATGACAATGCACACAGTAAAACCCTTGCTCCTCACATAATAATGATTACATAGTTCAACAAAGGCAAATCAAACATAATCGGACTTTTCCAGAACATGGCTCTAGTGAGATGGGTCCTCTGACTAAGAAAATAGTCAGATGCTCCGAGGGAACCAGATGCCCTTGATTTAAAAAGAGAAGAAGAATAATAAATTACAAAACAAAAACAAAAACAAAAAAAAAAACTATTCTGCTATTCAGATTTGAACTATTTTACATTTTTACTTCAATGCTATCATTTGTTTAACAGAGAAAGTCAATAATTTCAAACCTTACCTAGGATCTCAATCAAATACTGAAATAAATAACGGGACTGAGACCTTTGAACAACACCATGGAAAACTGAAAAGAACTCAACAACCCTATTTCTGGCAAGTTGATGTTCTAAAAATTCATTTAGCAAGGCAAAACTGTTGCTGATCTAAATGCCATTTACTTATAAAACTGGAATTCAAGTAACAGATCAAAGTTGAAATTCCCTACTGAAAATTTCCATAACAAAGAGTGTGCAAGCAATTTAAAGTTGCAAATAGACCAGCCTGACCATAAACCAGTTGAGTGAGAATGGCACAAACAAAGGACAGTTTACTCACAATGAGATTATAGACAATCAAGGGAATCAGACTCACAGTAGACTCAACTATACCTTCACTTCATCATATAGTTTCCTCTCCCATGCATACATTCTGTCCAAGGTGGATGAGTGGCTTCCTGCAATCATGCAGAACTCTTCAGCAAATTCACTTCCACTGTCTTCATTGTCGTCTTTTGATGATGTGGCAAGAGGATTCCTTGATGAAGCTGAACGTGAGGATGTTGAACGGTTCCAAGTAATGACCTTTGTCACATTTTGTGAAGGTTCTACAAAAATATGTAGAAGTAAGCTCATGGTAAGAAATTACAGGTAATTTACCATCCAGCAAGCTATATTGACAAGTCATTCAATATACTGAAAAAGCTGAATCTGACTTAAGAAAAACTTTCACTCAATTGGCCATATACATAATAATGCAGATTTTAGCTCAGACCAACAATGATAGAATTTTACTTCCAGGACCAATGAATTTAACAGAGCATGGATTATAGGCAAAAACATACCATGGGAAACAAGTGCAGTTCTTCCTCCGCAACAATTTGGTTTGAAAGTCACTAAAAAAGCAGTGGCAGGTGAATTCCCTACAAAATGATTTACAGTTGGGATCCTCAAACTAGATATTTCAAAATTTAAAAAAACTTAGATCATCAATGATGTTCAGGTGTACATCTTAATAGGAGAAAGAGAAAAAAATAATCCAATTCAGCAGCATAAAGTGCTGAAGCAGAACCAAATTTTAGAGTATTAATAAAAAAAAATTACCTTTTGTTTCAAAATATCCAACGCGAATTTTGTATGCCTCAAGCATCCTGGAGACCTCTCTGCCAGATTCAGATGCTCTAAATAAACAAAGCTCAATGTCCTTTATACTAGAGAGAAAATCTTTCGCCCTATGGGTAATGAACTCTGAAGGATCCTCTCTTTCAGTGCACATATCTTTCTCCGCCATGGACTTATCCCTATTCGAACCAGACAAATCTAAAGCAGTTTTTCCACTCGACATTCCAGCAGAACCATTAAAAATTCTTTCGTTGTTTAGTTGCCTCACCTCACTATCAAGTGTTTGTTGAGTACTATACATTCCGGTCCCCTCAGATTTAGCTCTATTCAGTTGATCACTTCGAGGCATTGAATCACAGTCTATTTTATGTTCTTTCTTCCCTGTTTTGGGTGTTAATGGTCCTTCATGATTTCGATGAATTCCATCTAGGTCACTTTCTATTTCACTAGCCTGTCCATACATTCTCATATCATCAAAATTCATACTCGGCCCGTTATGCCCCATAAAGGTAAAGCTCTCAGCATCATCAGTTGGATCAAAATAATCCCAAGAAGACCCTAATTCATGAAAATGTGGCGGCGGTGGAGGCATTGGAAATGTCATTGATTCACCATCATCCACGTAACTGTTATTACAAGGTGGATTGACCCTAACAGTTACAGCAGTAGTCCCTCCTGATATCACACAACTTAATCTAGACTTAGGTGGTGAAAGGGGGCTCTCATCAGGCAATGGTGAATCTGAAACTCCAGCAATGTGAGACGGAGATGGTGAAGGTAATGATGAATGTGATGGGGTTTTGTCAAGTTCAGTGGCTGAAGTGGATAGAGAAGACTCTATCAACACTTCTGCCTCTGCAAATCGCCGCAGGGCAACGCCAAGGTTCTTAAGAGACTGAATATAAGCAACATGAGCAGCAGCAAAATTGTACCTTGAATCAATGGCTCGTTTGATAAATTTCTTCCTCTCCTTGCACAAACGCAGAGCTTCACTCCTTTCAGCTTTTGAACTTGTTGCACCCATTTTTTGTCACTCAACACTGAACAAGACAACTAATTTTTCTTGTCACCCAAATACAATGCCTCACCTTGCTGAAAACCCAGAAAACAAACGAAGCCAAAAAGGGCAAAAAAACATTAAGAAAGAAAAAGCCCTCTTTCTTCTTATATCAAACCCTAACCTTAAGAACGGAGAGAAACAGAGCAAACCTTTTTAACTAGACACGAAACGAGTTGGGGTTTTTCAAGAAAACAAAAACCCCCTTGTTTCTTGAGTAGTGAAAAAGCCCAGATTATAGTACTTGATTGTTCAGAGTCACGAATAAATAAACAAAAAAATTGAAGAGCATTGCCTTGAGGAGTTGGGAGTTGGAAGTTGAGTAAAAAAGTAGAGAGTAGTTATGAGGGGTCATAAAATTGTAAGCCCATAAATGGTAAGCTGAGGCAAACCAATCGAACGGACTGATTAATATCTGGGGAATCAGTTCACTTTTTAGGGTCTGAAATCGGAGATTTTGCTAGGCCAAACTGAGATGATTAAAAAGAGGAGAGAGAAGCTGCGGTACAGTAGCAGATGCTTCGGGGTGTGTGAAGACTAAAGAGTGAGTGAGTGAGTGAGTAGTGATAATTCTATACACATCAGAATTCAATTACATTCATTCTAGTTATAATATTACTCATTCTGTTCCTAATTATTTGACATTTTAAAATTTTACATAATTATTAAAAAAATTAAAACTCC
The DNA here is from genome assembly GCA_020205605.1 of Panax ginseng. Lineage (NCBI taxonomy): Eukaryota > Viridiplantae > Streptophyta > Magnoliopsida > Apiales > Araliaceae > Panax > Panax ginseng. Next base: position 26,403,262 of record CM035145.1, read on the forward strand.
TATAAAAACTCTATTAAAATAACTATATATTACCAAAAACATCCTTACATAGATAAATAAAAAACTAAATTGTAAATGATAAAAATGAGATAAAAATATTGTTAGAAGATAAAAAAAATATAAGAATTATAAAAGAGAGAGAGAGATATCATTAATATATTAAAAGAGGGAGAAAAAATAGCCTGAAAAAGTAGGAGAATATTAAATGTTTAGGGGTAATTTAAAAAGTAATATAATCAATATATCCTAGAAATCTACAAACGTCATATAAATAGGAACAAAATTTATTCTCTAAAACATCAATTAAATAAGAATGGAGGGAGTAATATACTACTCCCTCCGTTCCTTAATATAAATCGTTTTAGGGGTTGTTTGTTTAGGACTGAATATATCTGAATGGCTGAATCGGTCAGCCATTAAGTTCATTTGTTTTGGGGGGAAATCGTCTGAATAGCTGAATCGGTCAAATGATTGAGTTGAATGACTAACTCAAATTTTTTTTCGGTCGAATGAAGCAAATTTGAATAAAGTAAAAAAAGTAAAAAATTAAAAAATATTGACTATTATATTAAGTTATATTAAATAAATTTACAATAATTTTAATTTTTTCAGAGAAGTAAAATAATAAAATCATGTCATTCAGATATTTTAGACATGTTAATTATCAAACAATTTTTTCATTCAAATTCAGATTCATTCAGTTTTTATCAAACACCCCCTTAGAGAAATGTTTTTATTCGTTAATATAAGTCGTTTGAGAATTTCAAGTAAGCATTAATTGCTTAGTTTCCAATATTACCCCAAGTAATAAATATAACTTTGGTTCTCTCACTATTTTTTGCCCAATAAATAACACCCTCTTTCCAATACAAGAGCAATATAGACAATTAATATTATATTAAATGTTATACAATCATTTCTTTAATACTTGTGCACAACTCTAAAACGACTTATATTAAGGAACAAATGGAGTAACAACATACTAGTAACAAAATAAACTCTTCAAATTGATGTTTGTTGACATATGTGATCATTTGAAGAACATTATTTGTTATTCCCTCTGTTCCTTAATATATGTCGTTTTAGGGTTGTGCACAAGTATTAAGGTAATAATTGTATAACATTAATTATAATATCAATTGTTTATATTGCCCTTGTATTGGAATAAGAGATTATTATTTATTGAATAGAAAATAATGAGAGAACCAAAGTTACATTTAATACTTGGGATAATATTAGAAATTAAGCAATTAATGCTTACTTAAAATTCTCAAACGACTTATATTAAGGAACAAAAATATTTCTCTAAAACGATTTATATTAAGGAACGGAGGGAGTACTTTCATAATTTGTGTCTCATCAGTCTCTTCAATTTAATGAATTGTGCATCAAAACCATCAAACGTAATAAATATTTTTAGCCTTTAATTGTAGATTTGAAAAGTTAGAAGGAGGTTGCAGATTTGAAGAACGAGAAAAATATTTGTTGATCTACATGACATGTTGAAGAGACTGTTGAAGAGAATTTTTTTTGATGTGATTTACCTATTTAAGTATCTCAAAATGGTTGTGATGAATGAACGGTGAAAGTGAGCAAGTAACCAAATTGGAACCAAATCGCATGCCAAAAATGCACTGAACCGCACTAATGAGTTCCGGTTCAAGCGTTTTAGGTGGGTTGAATAACCAAATTTATGGTTCCGATTTGGTTACTAGCCAAAATCGCACGCATAAAACCGAAACCGCACCATTTGTGTGTATAAATGTATTATCTCTAGTAAATTCTAAAGTTACTTTTCACTTGAACACGCTTAGAGAAAATCCAGTCTTACATTGTCATTTTTTTCATCAATTGAAAGAAGATTGTCAGAGGTTATAGAGTCAAAAATTAAGCAATTGAGTTTTAAAATTTCAAATTTATTTGATGCGTTATTGGAGGGGCTTATAGCTGAGGGGCCAAATTCGTTGGTTCGAGCACTTGATGCATTGGTTAAGATCAATGCTATAATAATAATAGTCTAATAGATTATTTTTTAATTTAGGTATAGTTAGGATTATATTCTATAAGTCCTCTCTGCAATATATAAGATAGAATTTCATTCTATCTCCAGTATATATTTTTAATTTTTGGGGAATTAGATAAACCTTCTTGCTTGTTATCGAATATATGGTCTCCATTGTTTTATACAGCGTATGTTTTAGTTTTAAAGCATCATTCCTTTATTATAAACTAAAACTATTTTACGTGTTTTACTGTTCTATGATTTGATGGTGAATTTGACATGTTTTGCAGAAGGAACTTTAGTTCTATGCTTGATATTATTCCCATTGCCGACTTTGTCACTAAGTTAATTGCTCGATATAAATTCTATGTTAAATTTTAGTGAAGGCTTAGATTTTGTTGTTGTTTCAATTGGTTTTGGAACCGAAATCGCACCAATTAAAATCGCACCGCACACTTTAAAATCGCACCGCACCAATCACAAGTGATTTCGTGTGCGATTTTAAAATTTTCAAACCGCACATAAGCGGTTTCGGGTGCGATTTGGACTTCAAACCGCACCAAACGCATCATGTTCACCCCAAACAGACGGACTCACAGACAGACAGATCTAATCTCATGCTTTTTCTCTCTAATAAGTAACTTAAAACTATATATATATATATATATATATAATAAAACAGAACCCAATTTGAATTCTATAATTTGACAAAACACAACAACGTCTCAGATTCATTTTAACTTAATCTAAAGGCTCACATTTCATTTCACACAAGTAAAATCCTGCTCAAATTTTCTCTTCCTTCTCTTTCTCTCTCCTCTGCTCCTTCACCCTTTCTCTCTCCTCCGCCTTCTTTCTTTCTCTCTCTCTCCTCCTATTCCTCTCCTCCCTTTCTTTCTTTCTCTCTTCTCTCATCTTTCTCTCTCTCCTCTGTCGTCTCTCTCTTCTCCTCTTCCTCCATTTACTTAATTAATTAGTATTTTAATATTTTATTTTAAATTATAATAATTTTTTTGGAATATGCATACATTTAAAATATATAATACATAAAAAATATCAATGGTAAAAAGCAATTATAAAATAATTACAATTAGAATAGATGTGATAATGTGATATCTAAAGTTAAAATACTAGATGTGATATATAAGATTAGATTTATAATTAGAAAATTTGTTAATTCTTATGTTTTGAATTACAATATAATAATAATAATTACTACTACTACTACTATAATAATAATAATAATAATAATAATAATAATAATAATAATAATTACTATTACTACTACTATAATAATAATTATAATAATAATAATAATAATAATAATAATAATAATTACTACTACTATAATAATAATAATAATAATAATTACTACTACTACTACTAACTACTACTACTACTACTACTACTACTACTACTACTATAATAATAATAATAATAATAATAATAATAATAATAATAATTACTACTACTATAATAATAATAATTACTACTACTATTATAATAATAATAATAATAATTACTACTATAATAATAATAATAATAATAATTACTACTACTATAATAATAATAATAATAATAATAATAATAATAATTTCTACTACTATAATAATAATAATATTTTTTATTATTATTATTATAATAATAATAATTACTACTATAATAATAATAATAATAATAATAATAATAATAATTACTACTACTACTACTATAATAATAATAATTATTATTATTATTACTATTATTATTATAAGACTAATAATAATTATTATTATTTTAATAATAATAATAAATATTATTATTATATTATTAATATTACTATTATAATTATACTAATATTATAATTATTACTATTATAATAATAATTATTATTATTAGTACTATTATTATAATAATTATTATTATTATAATTATTAATCTTATTATGTTATAGTTTATGTCCAGAGGCCAATTATTTGATATAATTGCTTAACGTTTTGATATTATATTTGATTGAATAAATATATGATTTTATTATAGTTTTATTTATCGCATAATATAATTGTTAACATAATAAAATTCCTTAGAATAGTGATACAAATTATATAGTTTCAAGTATGTGACTTGAACATGAGATTATATAATTACAATTAGTATCATTGTTCTTAAATGTCCCTAGTCTAGTATCATTGTTGATGGGAGAACAATGATGCATTGAGACTAGTATGTGGATTGACTGATGACCAAATCTCATTGGTCATAAATATATGAGATATTAAGTCAACGATATATACATGTTAGAAAATGATGTCTTTACCGGATGGACCCACCATGAGAATTCTATATGGAGCATTATGCGTAAGTGTCATTAAGAATTTCATAGTGACAATGAGGTAATGGTCCTCCAACCCTGAAATCGCTATATATTACTACACGAGAATTTATGTACTTTGATATCATCAAATGTCACCTTTAATAGGGTGGACTATAAAGGTGATTATTGGGTTCATCATGAATCGTGTGAGAAATATGAGTGATCTAGATGGAATTTAACCATTCTATATATTATGAGTGATATCCATAGGCCTCTTGATTGAGTAGGACTATGAAATGCATGGTCATGCTCAAATAGTGATTTGTTTCATATAGTCTACTCATTGATCAAGAAAACTCGGATTAAATTATGAAGAGTATGACACATTCCATGACTCGAGTTTAATCTAGAATATTAAGGTTAAAAGGATTAAATTACATTGAAACATTGGTCACAAAAAAGTTGCATCGAATCATCGATCTTATTATTACTTGGGTAGCAGTGATGCATTCTTTAGATCTCATTTCATTCATTTATAATTTTATAATATGATTTTAAAATTATTGCCAACGTAATAATAACCAATAGGTCACACACAAAGAACGTAATTAAAAGGAAATTAATTTAAATTGTAAAGATTTAAATATGTCAATATGATTGATAGAATTTTAAATTACTTAATTTAAATTAATAGGATAATTTATATATAGGTATATTAATTAAGTAAGACTTAATTACGATATATATAAATTCGAATTTTAATAATATTAGGTTTTGATTAATTCCTCCTAACTGCTATATATATGATATATATCAGTCACTTTAGTTTTTACGTCAAAAGACAAAACCCTAGTCGTTCTTAGAGAGAGACTAGAGAAAACAGCTTCGAAAATCCTCATCCTTGGTGGCTAGTACCGCGGTTCCTTCTTCTGCAGATCGTAGGACGATTCGCGGAGCGTTCGTGTGGATACCGTAGAGACGCAGCTCGTTTGGATTGCGTTGGAGATTCGATCGTATCAATTCCAGTTTCTTAATTCGTGGATTGCGTTGGAGATTCGATCGTATCAATTTCAGTTTCTTAATCGGTATAATTTCTAATCTCTGAATTAATTGAATTTTTTCGCATGGATCCTGTTTTAGGGTTTCGAAAATTGCTTTAAAAATTTTATTTCCGCTGTGCGTTTCTGTGCCGAAACCCCAACATATTATTATTATTATAATTATTATTACTATTACTATTACTATTATTATAATTACTATTATTATTACTATTATTGTTATTAATACTATTATCATAATTATTATTAATAACAACAACAACAACAATAATAATAATAATAATAATAATAACAATAATAATAATAACAACAATAATTATAATAGTAATAATAATTATAATAATTATTATTATTATTATTATAACTTTAATAGTAATAATAATAATAATAATAATTATTATTATTATTATTATTATTATTATTATTATGATAATAGTAACAATAATAATAATAATTAATGATAATTGTTATTGATAATTTATAAGTTTTGTTGATATGTTTAGATTTTTCTCGATATCTATTTTTAACAAAAATTAATTATTGTAGTGATGTGGAGAATTATGATAATTATTATGTGTGATTATAAGTTATTTTAGATTACAAAAAGTATATAAATAATATAGTATTTTTTGAATTTGAATCTAATTTTTTGTTACGATGCACGGGCAATTAGTAGTATATATATATACTACATATTTTTTCCTTATCTGTTTTATGGCATTGCCGGTCATGACGTACCCCAGATTCCAGATACTTACAAAGAGAGGGCAGAGAAGGGCATTCACATTCCTAAAAATTCAAGAAAACCCATTATTATTGTCAGATGTTTGCTGCTATTTTATGGGAAATTGTGCTTGTGACGAAACTACACTTGCAACTATGTTTATGAGATTTGAAGGAAAAGAAAGTAATAAAAAAAAACTTATGTTTTAAATTAAAATTATTATGTTATGATTATACTCTCCTCGATTTTAAATTATAAAATTATTATTAATTTTTTAAAAATCAATTAAAATATTTTTAAATTTAAAATTGACATTATTATTTTAAGTTTTGGAAATAATAAATTTTGTATGATTTATGGTATTCCTAATTGTATTGACACAAACTAATTAAATTTATGTTAATTTTAAGTTTAAAAATAATTAAAACTAACTTTTAAAAGTTAATATTTATCTTATAATTTGGAATTATGTAATATTAATTTTTTTTGTATTTGTATGTAAAGCTTATAACAAGAATTAAATATATTTACTTATATCATTTAATTTTTCATCTAAATTCTTTTATTTAGGACTAAAAAATAATTTTGTAAAAGAAGTGGTTGTCATTTTTATTTTATTTTATTTTATTTTAGGGGTAAATAACGTTTTGGTCACTGTACTATGGTCCGATTTTCATTGTGGTTACCGAAATTTTTTTTATTACAATCGAATAACTGTACTCTCAAATATTACAAAATGATCATTAATTTTAATTTCCGTTCAAAAACCAAACGAAAATGCTTAGTAGATTAACAGAATCCACGTGGCACTGAGGTGACACGTAGGGTCCACTCTCACGTGGATCTGTAATCAAATGTAATACACTTTTTCGTTCTGTATCTTTAGGTTCAATTTTCATTATAGTTAAGAATTTTTTTTACAATCGAATAACTGTACTCTCAAAAAATTATAAAATGGTCATTACTTAAAATTATTATTATTTAAAAATTATTATTATTTAGAAATTATTATTATTTAAAAATGTTGAAAGTCAATGTTGAAATTATTATTACTTAAAAATTTTTGTTATTTAAAAATTATTATTATTTAAAAATGTTGAAAGTCAATGTTGAAATTATTATTACTTAAAAATTATTATTATTTGAAAATTATTATTAATTAGAAATTATTATTATTTAAAAATGTTGAAAGTCAATTGTGACGCCCTCAAAACATGTATACATCACCCATCTTGAGTCGCCAAATACATGGTACAAAATTCAAATACAACTTAATTATATAACAGTCGTGTAAAATACGACAAAATATAATCTAAGAGTTTTAATAAGAATACTGTCATCTAGATAATATCCACACTCAATGGAGTCCTCATTATATTTATTGTCACACTATTTAACAGAATAATGAGGACTACTAATACTATCATCCGGACCGTCACTCTTTTTTTCAGGACTAGTCCCGCCACGTTCTCATTTCACAAGAGAACGGTGAAAGAAAAAGGTGAGCTCAATTAGCCCAGTAAGAAATATTATGACTAAGATAATGTAGAATAATTTATCGTTAGCCTTCAACAGTGTTAAACTGATAAAATATAACAACCATCAAGTTTAAATGCAGCGGAACAAGCAATCCATTGGAAGAGTCAAGTAGAGAATAAAATCTACTATCTTCTATGATTTAAAAGGTTTTTCATCACTTTTATCGCTGAGACTCAGCTTAATAAATAATACACATCATCCCTGCTCTCCGACCAAGGATATTCATTAGTATCACGACCACAAATTATTCATGCACTACGAGTCAAAGATATTCGTATATTCGTCAATGGTCATGATCATGCCAACAACTGTCCATCAATGCACTACGGCCAATGATGACTTTTACCACATTATTTGTAACATTACGGTCATGATTATTCTGAATAATTCCTTGTCATAATCATACCAAGTCCATCTATGCACTACAGGCCACAGATGACTTTCAACATATTATAAACACGAGGATGATGACAATGATATAAGAATTCAATAAAAACAAGTTCAAGGATAAATTTTTAAAGATTTATAATTTAATTTATCCGTAAATCAATAACGTCTAAATTTGACAACATCTTTGTTTTGTGGAGTAAAATTCAAGAATGCTCGGAAGAATATTTCCCTGAAAAGATATTGGATGAAGCATAAATATCAAGGATATTCTACTAATTTCATGGAGTATAGAAGCCAAAATTTTAACCAACCGAGTATAATAGAATATATGAAACCATGAATAGATTTTTTTTGCTGTGTCATGCAGTAATCCACGCAGACAGATCATTTCCACGATTTAATAAGGAATGAATACGAAGGATCATTCACCACGCATCGCGGTAATCACACGATATGTTATTCCAATGTAATAATAAAGAATGGAATAATGTAAGAATTCACTCAGCGCATCGTAATCCGCATGCATGATTATTCCAACATAATAATAAAGAATGGAATCGGTCACGCGTAATCCGCATGCATGAGGATATTTCAACTGAATAATAAAGAATGGAACCAGGTCATGCGTAATCCGCACAAACAGGATATTCCAACAGAATAATAAAATATGAAATAACAACAGAATTCACCAGACATGCGATAGACCGCACAGACATGTTATTTCAACAGAATAATAAAGAATAGAATAACAGAAGAATTTCACTATGTATGCGGTACTTCGCATAAACAGATTATTCCAACATAATAATAAAGAATGGAATAACAACCCTTACGAGTATTGAAAGAAAATAACTCTCTAAATGAATACGAAAGAATAATACCCCTTACCTTAGAAGAAGACTGGATACACGAATAGTGAGGTAGCAGGATTCTCTTCTTCTTTCTCTCTATAATTTCTCTCTATAATAATTGCTCTATAGTTTTAGTGAATTGGTGAGACATGAAGGAATGAAGAATGAGCTTCTATTTATAGGAAAATATAGTTTCGATAATTGCACGTTTTGGGGCTCGAAATATTACAGTATAATACCTTTCACTTTTTCTTTATTTTTAATTTAGTCCTGCAAGTATTATCAAACTTGCGCCACCTCCCCTAATAGTAAATAATGTGAATCAATAGTTCATTCATGTGACTTAATAGTATAATCATGTGAAAAAAACTAATTACAGTATAGTACCTTCATCTATACCTTCATTTTTAATTTAGTCATGCAAGTATTATCAATCTTGCATCACATCCCCTAATAGTACACATGTAAACAAATAGTTATAAGCATGTAAAATAATAGCAATTAATTTCTCATTTATCCGATTAATTACCCGATTGGTCAATATAACTTCCAGATATCAATTATTATAGAAATAAATGTCGATTTCCACTAACACTAATAATCCCAACACAATGGAACTATCAATCTCATCTTTAATCAACACGAACTTATTCATCATTAATAGTATAACTCACAATATTTAACAACCGTGTCGTTCCTGTGGAAAGAGGGTCTTTTCGATAAGGATTTCTCCTTATTGCGCCGCAATTAGGTGACCAAACTTCTCCTTCGATGTAACTTCTAGATATTGTCAATATTGCAAATAATAATATGAAAAACTTTATTGTCTCAATTATTGATTTAATAATAATAAATATTATGCAGATGATACCGTGACAATAATTAAATCAATAATACGAGAGATATGATGCGCAAAGAATCATTGTAGCAATAATTGAGTATAAGCTGGTGACTTCTCACGTAAGCATCAATAATCAATACCGTGTGTCTTACTTGCAATCACGCGTATTCATCAGTACTTTTACTACCGGTAGTTCAATAGTTTTAACGGTAACACTTTCGCCATTATTTTTATAAAAAGATAATTCTATCGTTTTCTAACTACAACAATACTTTCGTTGTGGGGTCCACCAATGATTGTGCCGTCGTACGAATATTCCCTGTTAATTCCCCGATCAATCGAATATTATATAACCACTTGCTTACTTTGCAAAATTTATAAATATTACCCACAACTATAACATTATATCAAATCAACACCATAATATTCAAAAATATATTTCGAGAAAATTATTCTTTATTCATAAAAGTTGGGGTCTTACATCAATGTTGATCAGATTCATCAGAATCAAGAAAAGAAAGGGGGCTTTTTCTTTTTTAAATAATAAAATACTAATAATAATAATAATTTTAAAATAATAATAATAATAAAATACTTTTAATAATAATAATTTTAATAATATGTAGAACTTCGAGTAAAATTAATAGTATTGTATAACAATAATTTTAAAATAATAATAACAATTTTTAATAATAATAATAATAGTATTAATAATAATTTCAAAATAATAATAATAATTTTTAAATAATACTAATAAAATTTAATTTTATAAAATTAATTGTATTTGGACCCCTAAGACAAGAACTCAAAAGTGTATTATCCCTTTAAACAAAGTGGAGTAGTAAAATTTATTATATTTAAATAATAATAATAATAATAATAATAATAATAATTTCAAAATAATAATAATAGTAATAATAATAATTTTGAAATAATAAAATAATAATAATAATAATAATTTCAAATAATAATAATAATAATTTTTAAATAATAATAATTTCAAATTGACTTTCAACATTTTAAAATAATAATAATTTCTAAATAATAATAATTTTTAAATAATAATAATTTTTAAATAATGACCATTTTGTAATTTTAAAAGTATGCGATTATTCGATTCAGAATAAAAAAAAATTTCGGTAACCACAATAAAAATCGGACCCTAGTACAGTAATCAAAAATGTATTACATTTGATTAGAGATCCACGTGGGAGTGGACCCTACGTGCCACCTCAGTGCCACATGGATTCTATTAGTCTACTAAGCATTTCCGTTTGGTTTTTGAACGAAAATTAAAATTAATGACCATTTTGTAATATTTGAAAGTACAGTTATTCGATTGTAATAAAAAAAGTTTCGGTAACCACAATGAAAATCGGACCTTAGTACAGTGACCAAAACATTATTTATCCCTTATATTTAATACTCCCTCCGTCCCAGGATAAAAGTTCTTATTACTATTTTAGGTAGTCCAAAGTTAAATGTTTACTTACCTTAAATGATCTATTTTTTTACAATAATTTGCCTATTATACCCTTATTAATAATTGTTATATTTATATTATCTATGTATATTTATGGAGCATCACTAGTAATGTGCAAAAAACTATGCAATTAAATGAGAAATTAAATATGAACAATTTTGTTATTTTATCATCTTTCTTAATATGCGCAAAAAGTTAACTAAAATTTTTATCCTGGGACGGAGGGAGTAATCAGTATTAACATAGGCTTTCTCAAGTGATCCCCATCATCTCGGCTCTAACGAACAGATCCTCTAAATCCGATTTTTTGGGGAATGGAATTTACTTTTCTATACTTTTCTTTTCCTCCACTTTTTCTTGAGAAAACTCTGGTTTGTCGGTACTACATTGTCAGTTGTCACTAGACCTGGCAATATAGTTGGTTAACTGTCGGGTCAACTCATATTAACTGGAACCAAATGGATTGGTTAACTATATTTATTTATTTATTTAGGTTGGTTAAAGTTTGGAACCATATTTTTAAAAAGAAATATAGTTCCAACCCGGTTAACCATTTTTCGACCCATATTTTATTCCAAATTCAAATCAAAAGTTCTTTCCACCAATATTTACATATTCAAGAAGCTCAACCACCCACCCCACCCTACCCCACCCCATCCCACCCCATCCCACCCCATCCCACCCCACCCCCACCCCCACCCTCACCCTCACCCTCACCCTCACCCTCACCCTCACCCTCACTAAAAAAAATATATTATGTGATTATGTAAACACCCCTTATCCCTCACCCCCACCCTCACCCCTACACCACCACCCACCCCCACCCTACCCCTACTCCACCCACCCATCCCAACCACCCCACCCACCCCTACCCCACCTCACTCCCATCAAAAAATAATATTATGTGATTATGTATACACCCACCCCCACCTCATATCCCACCCACCCCCACCCCACCCCCACCCACCCTACCCACCCACCCACCCATTCACTCCCACCCCACCCCCACCCCCACCACTCCCAAAAAATTTAATATTAAGCGATTATGTATACATCACCCACCCTCTACCCACCCCCACTCCACCTACCCCCACCCCTTATATACATACATATCTATAGTATATATTAATTTTATTTTTTAAAATTTTGTTTAAAAGTCAAAACATCTTAAAATGGTTAATATGGTTTTTAACCATAACCATATGGTTTCAACCCACCCACATAACCCATATTAAAAATGGTTAATATGGTTTTAGTTCTTAAATGGAACAATAACCATATTTTAAAAGCCAAAACCAACCCATAACCATATTTTGCCACCCCTAGTTGTCACCCCTGCTGCGGTACCCCGCTACCTATTATTATTGAAAAATGGAGTAATTTATATTATTATCATTTAAGTAAATAAATATTAATAATAATTTTTTTTAAAAAATAAGTAGGACTTTCTTATAATTTATACTAATTTCATATATCGATAAGTATAAATTTATAGTAATACATAACAAAACTTATTAGTATTCAAATGAAACACACACGGGTCACAATGCTTGAATATTCCTTTTTTTAAAATTAAATTTTCCTTAATTGAATATTCTTGATTAATGATATTTTAATGACTAAATAATAGATATTAAAATTAAATGATACTCCTTCATTTCCTTAATATAAGTCGTTTTGTTCTTTAATAAGTCGTTTGAGAATTTCAAGTAAATATTAATTGTTTAGTTTTCAATATTACTCATTAAATATAATTTTGGTTCTCTCGTTATTCTATGTCCAATAAATAACACTTTTTTTTCAATACAAGAATAATATAGACAATTGATATTATATTTAATTTTTTTAATACTTGTGTACAGCTCTAAAACGACTTATATTAAGGAAGTAATGTAAGGAGTACATGATATGTAAATAGTTTAATGATCCGATTGAAAAAATTGAAAGGTGGATCACCGAAGTAAAATATTACTTATAGTTTATGGTAGTAATTTATATTTAAGCCCAATTTATATGATGGAAATTGGGTTGTGTGTCTCAATCTCCAGCTAAAGAATATTTACTTTAATTAAAGAAGGTAGTAACAAAGTTGGGGAATAACAAACATTTAACATCTCTTGTATAAAGGGGACATATGCCAAGTTCCTTGAATGCCAAGTGCACTCTTATTTCTAACTCTCGTTTTTTCTAACAATAATGTTACTATCACATAAAAAAGGGTCACTGACATGTGGGCCCCGCAGTATGCATGTGTGTATATAAATATTATGTAACTTTTTTATGTGATAGTAGAATATTTTTTTTCTAAATCTAACTTTTCTTTCTTTAAGAGGTACAACCTTTTTATTGGTTTTAAAGTATCGGTCTGGCTTCACCATCTAGAAAAATTAAAGGCAAAATTGACGATTGTGGTTGATGTCAAACATGTTAGTGGGTGGAGATGGATCCTGATTCTAGATAGTCTAAAATAGACAGTCTAAGAAATTTCATTTTAGGCTTAAATATGAATCACTACCCTAAACTAACTATGAGTCATATTTCACTTCTCTGATCCACCTTTTAATTAATTTTGTCAATTAAATGATTAAATTATTAATTTTTTTTACTTATTCATTTGGGCCTGTCACATCAAAAATTGCTGACATAACATTGCCATATGTGTTAAATGAAGACTAATCTTTAAATTATTTTATTGACTTGAAAGGGAAAAAGAGTAATATAACATTTTATATTAACTTAAACTAAATTTAAATAAAAATAAAATCCAAACTGATCAGATCTAGCTGCTAGCAAACGATTTCAACCATGAAAATAGAAAACAATTTCATCTTCCCCATCACACTTGTCTATCATCACCATTATAAAAGCAACTCATCCCCTCTTTGTTTCCCTCAAAATCCAAACCTTTATAATTGCAGCTAGCCAAGACCCCACGATCTCCGACTTAAAAAAAGAAAATATAAAAAGAGGAGAAGAAGAAACGTTACCAACCGTCGACCATCTACCATCTACTCCACTATCGAAGACCACAACATGTGTAGCTGATTGTATCGTCGATGTGAGGTACCGAGTAATCGAAGCCATCTATGTTTTTTCTTTTTCGTTATTTATCTTGTGGATCTGGGAATGCATGGATGTGTCGGTATTTGGTAAAGATCGGGTCGGTGTTTGGTAGAGATCGGGTCTAAGAACGGATGCTTTTTATTTGTCTGGAATTAATTTTGTTTATTTTGATTGAATATGATATGGAAGCATTTTAAATTATCTGGTAATGGTGAGACTGTAAGATTTAATTTGAGGAAGAAGATGAAGAACATGAGATAATATTTTTTTGGTATTGTATGATTGATTTGATGATTTGTGGTAAGATTTTTGTATTCAAGACTGTAACATCTTTTTAGGGGCCGAAAGGATCGTTTGCTAGCAACTCTATTTATCGTTTTCTAGCAGCTAGATCTGATCAGTTTGGGTTTTATTTTTGTTTAAATTTAGTTTAAGTTAATATAAAATATTATATTACTCTTTTGCCCTTTCAAGTCAATAAAATAATTTAAAGATTAATCTTCTTTTAACACATAAGCAATGTATTGCCACATGGTCATGTCATGTCAGCAATTTCTGACGTGACAGGCACAATTGAATGCAAACAGAAAAAATTAATAATTTAATAATTTAATTGATAAAATTGAAAGGTAAATCACCGAATTGAAATATGACACATAGTTTAAGGTAATGATTCATATTTAAACCTACATTTTATATATAGCTAGGCCTGACAAAATATGGTTATGGTTCCATTTAAGAACTAAAACCATATTAATCATTTTAATATGGGTTATGTGGGTTGTAACCATATGGTTATGGTTCAAATATAGGTCGACCCATATTTTAAATTTCAAACATAACATTATTATGATCCAATTAAATAAATTATTATTAGATATATCATTTATACATAATCACTAAATATTATTTTTTTGGGAGGAAGTGAGGGTGGCGTGGGTGGTGTATACATAATCGCTTAATAAATTTTTTTTGGGAGGGTATGTTGGGTTGGTGGGGTGGGGTGGGGTGGGGTGTGTTATACATAATCACTTAATATTATTTTTTGGGAGGGAATGTTGCGTGGGTGGGTGGGTGGGTAGGTGGGGTGGGGTAAGGGTGGGATGGGTGGTGTATATATATATTTTTTTGGGTGTGGGTGTGGGTGTGGGGTGTGGGTGTGGGTGTGGGTGGGGGGTGGGGGTGGGGGTGGGGTGGGGGTAAGGGATGTATACATAATCATATAATATTATTTTTTTTGGGTTTGGGTGGGGGGGTAAGTGGTGTATACATAATCACATAATATTATTATTTTTTGGGTGTGGGTGGGGGTGGGGGTGAGGTGGGGTAGGGGTGAGGGTGGGGTGGGGGTGAGAGGCGTGGGTTAAGGGGTGTATACATAATCACATAATATTATTATTTTTGGGTGGAGGTGGGGGTGGGGTGGATGTGGGGTGGGGGTGGGGTGGAGGTGGGGGGTGGAGTGGGGTGAGGTGGGGTGGGGTGGGTGGGCGGGGGTGGGGTTGGGTGGTAGGTAAGGGGTGTATACATAATCACATAATAATTTTTTTTTTGGGTGGGGGGGTGGGGTGTATACATAATCACATAATATTATTTTTTTTTGGGAGTGTAGGGGTAGGGTGGGGTGGGGGTTAGGGGTAGGGTGGGTGGGTGGTTGAGCTTTTTGAATATGTAAATATGGGTGAAAAGAACTTTTGATTTGTATGTAGAATAAAATATGGGTCGAAAAATGGTTAATCGTGTTGCACCTATATTTCTTTTTTAAAATATGGTTCCAAACTTTACCCAACCCATATAAATAAAAATAGTTAACCAACCCATTTGGTTTCAGTTAATATGGGTTGACTCGACAGTTAACCAACTATATTGTCAGGTCTATATATAGCAAAGAATTGCAATTGTATACTTGACACCCGTGATAGTCGCGTAGCACATATGTTAGTGGAGTCTAAAATGAACTTTACAAATTGCAAAACGAACAGATTGCTTGAACAAAAGAAGCTAGTCTTACCTTGCTTATATTTTTGTAATATTTCCATTAGTGTAATTTTCAGGAGAAAAATATGATCATTCGGATTTCACTGTGAAAATATATGGCTGCAAAGGTTTGGCACAACTTTCTGATTTGTGCTAGTAAACTTTCATGGGAGCCAATGTCTTGCTAAACAATTCAAATGCTCATTCATATACTTGTAAAAGGTAAAAACTTGAATGAGTGAGGTGAATTAATTTGATTTACTAGCTTACCAATGGCCACTAATATTGTTAGTGGCCTAGGCCAAAAAGAAGTGGAGTTTTTGAAATATTTATTCTCTTTCTTTATGAAAGATAAAGTGATAGTGTTATTTGAATATGCGAAATAGGTTAAAGATGCATATGATGTTGACTGACTCTAAATCAATCGAGGAGTCAGGTTTTGACTTATCGAAACTAAGTTTCTTTAAAAGTTAAATGAATTGATCTGAAAATACAAGTCGGGTTCGAACAACCGAGTTTGAGTTTAAGCCCAACCAGTTTAAATTTTTTGTTCTTCTCAAAAACTTATTACATTTTTTTTACTTTTTTATATATATATATATATATATATGGGAAATGATCCATAGAATACGTTAGTCAGAGGGACTGTTTCAACTAACGCTCATTCAGCCGTCCAAAATTAGAGTGAATGGTTGAGATGATGGCCCAGCCGCTACTCCCTCTAATGGCCAAATTGGAATTTTTTGTTGGTCGCATCTCCCTACAGTGACCGATCAAAGCGATAGTGTTTTTTGGTGACCTCTAGAAGGAGTAATGACCAACAAAAAAAAATTGGCTTAATTACTGATTATCCTCATACATACTACTTATTAATCAGTAAAATAAAATAATAAAAAATTATAAGGATAATTATAAGGATAATCAGTAATTATCTTTATACTTATTCTTATACTTATTAACAGATTATTCTTATACATATTACTTATTAATCGGTAAAATAAAATAATAAAAATTATAAAAATAATTATAAGGATAATTAGTAATTATCTTTATACTTATCCTTATCTTTATTAACAAAATAAGTATGTATAAAAATAATTACTGATTATCGTCTAATGATTTTTAATTATAAATAGGAAATAGTGATTGAGTTTATATATTTGAGTAGGAATATAATATAAATTCAATCACTATTTCCTATTTATAATTAAAAATCATAAGACGATAATTATTAATTATCCTTATACATACTTATTTTATTACTCCCTCCGTCTCAGGATAAAAGTCCTGGTGAACTTTTTACGCATATTAAGAAGAGGAATAAAATGACAAAATTACCCATAATAATGTCATTAAATATGGAAAGAGAATTAGAATAAGAAAAGTATGAAATATTTAATGCTACGAGAATAATAGGAAAAAATGTGTAAAAGTTTGGTTATTAAAAGAAAGTGGACATTTAACATGGGACAACCCAAAATAGTAATAAGGACTTTTATCCTGGGACGGAGGGAGTAATAACTATAAGGATAATTACTGATTATACTTATAATTTTTTATTATTTTATTTTACTGATTAATAGTATGTATAAGGATAATCAGGATAATCAGTAATTAAGCCAAAAAAAATTTGTTGACTAGAGGGAGTAATGGATGGGACCTCATCTCAGCCATTCACTCTAATTTTGGACGGCTGGATGAGCGTTAGTTGAAACAGTCCCTCTGGCTAACGTATTCTATGAATCATTTCCTATATATATATATATATATGTGTGTGTGTGTGTGTGTGTGTGTGTGTGCATATGTGTAAGACCCCAAATTATTAATAAATGAAATTTATTTTCTTCTGTTTATTATTTTGAAATAGTAAGGGTTGATTTGATTAATGTGGATAGTTATGGGTAAAATACGCAAATATTTGAATAAGCAAGTGGTTATAAAATATTCATTATCATTGGGAATATTCGTTTGGTCGTGGAATATTAAATCTTTGTCGGGGAATATTAAATATTTATGCCGCCTTGATCTTTTATGGGCCCCATAATGAAAGCGATTGGATGAAGAAAGCGACAAATATAAGTTGTTTATAAATAACTTGGCGTAGTTATTCACAATTAATACTATTGAAATACCCGATTGGTTAAAACACACTAATACGTGTTATTGAGCAAGAAGCACTAAGATTGCACCAATTATTGATTTTTTACGAAGAAGGCACTACTCAATAATTATTACGATAATTCTTATTCAAGATATTTTATTTTATTGATTTAATAATTCTTTGCATTGATATTTTATATTCTTTGTTTCTTTCAATAAATTGTCATTACATAGTATTTTCCATTATCAGAGCAATAATTCATATTATCTGAATAATAATATTGGATAACATTATTGGTAATGTCTAGAAAGTTACGTCTAAGGAGAGGTTTGGTCACCTAATTAATGCGCGCCAAGTATGAGAGATCCTTATCGAAAGCCCTCTACGTCTGAGGCGATGCAGTCACGATCTTCGTGATTTCGTAATATTATTTGTGAATAATTAATTATTGATTTATATGATGAGGAAAATATTGATTTTATGTGGATATAGATGGAGAAAATTTTAATGTGACAATTGTTAAAAATTAATATTTTATCTTTTACGATAAAATAATTTATTTAAATATATTATTTTAATAATATATTAACGGTGATATTTTTATAATGAATGTGGGATATATGAGTATATGAGAAGGAAGAGTAATTTTGTGGCATTAAATGTTTAACACATATTTTGTGTGTTGGTGGACACAATTTCTTGACTAAAATTTGATTATAGCTTGTAAAATCGCCCGTTTATGGATTTCGGTCAATTTCTGTTTGGAATTTGAAAAAACTTTCTTCTGCAAAGTTATAGAGAATTAAATTTCCTATACAAATTCGCGAGATTCAAATTTTCTGATAAAAGGGCTATTTATTATGAATTATTGAAGTTCCGAAGCTCCGAAATAATTAATTTTTGAAGTTTAAAATATTTTTAATATGAAAAACGTTTTTGGTGATTTGCGTGTGGGTCTTGGATGTGTTTTAATAGCTGAATTCAGATTCTTGGTGCGTAGGAAGTTGTGGAAATAATAATAATATTATTAAATTAAATTTTCTACTTTGGTGTTCTAAGCATTTTCTATAAATAGGGGTCTTAGGTTAGAATTGAAAATCACATCGTAAATGAAGTTTTTCTCTCTATATTATCGAAGCGTATTCTTGTGAGTATTTTGAGTATATTTTGAGTATTGCTATACGGTGCAAGTTCAAGTCATAGCCTTATATCCAGGTGTTTCAAATTTAGAAATCGATCTTTCGAGGTAAGGGATATTATTTTTTCAGTAATGATAATATTTCTTCAATATCATTATCTTTGAAATATTGATATGAAGTTTTTATCAAATTTGGAACTTTTGATGTTGGAGTTACTATTCACGTATCACGGCCTTTATTCACGATACGACATAATTATTCACGAATACTAAGACTATTCATCGAAAATTGAAAATTTTTCCTTTCCGTCTAAAATATCTATTGTGGATACTAGCTTTGATTGTATCCATGTTTTGATCATTCTTGAATTTTAACCACAATGATTATTTTTGAGGTATTTTTGGACATGGATAAAACAAAGTACGAATCCTTAATCCTTAATCTTTGTCATTTTGTTTCACTGGATTCGTTTCTTTAAAAATATTTTTCATCATCCTCAGTCTTAAATGATGATATTATTGAATATCTTTGGCCTGTAGTGCAAAGATGAATGATTTCTGATGAATATCTTTGGCCCGTAGTGCAAAGATGAACATGTGTTTAGATGAACATGACCAACTGATGAATATCTTTGGCTTGTAGTGCAAAGATGAATATTTGATTCCAATTGATGTTACAGGGATAAAATATCGACGATGAACTTTTAAATTCATATATAGAAGATAGTAGTTTGCATTCTCTACTTAACTCTTCTAATGAATTATTATTTTCGCTGCGAATACTGATTTAAAACTTGTTGTCTATTGTATTCTATTAAATTTTTCCCTGTTGAGGACTAACGATAATTTGTTGTATATTATCTTAGTCATAATATTCTTTACTGGGCTAGTTGAGCTCACCCTTTTCCTTTTTGTTCCATTTTTCTTCTCTCGAAGCGAGAATATAGCGAAAATGCAGTGGGGGTATGGAATGAAGGTTCTAGAGAGAGTTGTTTAGTAGTCCTCACCATTTTTGTAAAATAATGTATCAATAAATGTGATGAGGATTTATTTGAGTATATATATTGTCTAGAAGATAATATTTGTATTCAAACTCACAGTTTTACTATTGTAATAATAAAGTTGTAGTTGTTTCTGTACCATGTATTGACAACTCGGGATGGGTGATGTATACCTATTTTGGGGGTGTCACAATATGCGCGTGTGAATATATATGTATGTATTATAATTAGAATTAAAATATATGATACATAATTATTTTTATTTTTATTAATTTTATTTTTGAATTATATTTTTTATATAAATAAATAAAACATTAATTAAATAATCGTTAAATGAGTTGTGCTTAAAGATTAATTGGGCTCAAGTCGAACAATACATTGTTCGAGCTCAGCTCGTTTGACTAAACGGGCTAAGGGTCTTGTTCATTGCTCAACTCATTAACGAGCTCGAGTCGAGTTGGTCTTGCACACAGTTCGATTTATTTACAACCCTAATATTGACGCTTCTAATTCAAAATAAATTGACAATGAGATCGCAAGGCTTTAGTTAATTACCTAACATGATAATTTGTATTCTGTACTATTGAAATGGAGAGGAGAATAAGGGGGTGTTTGCTTATTTCTGAGTGAATCTGAATAAGTTTGACCTAATAAGTTATTCAGACAACTTGTTTTACAATTTTTAATTTTTTTATAAATTTGAATGTGTTTAAACGATTCATCCAAAAAATTATGGCTGAATCAGTAAGAAGTAATATTGAATGATATTTTTATTTACATATCCTTATTGACAATTAAAAATTACATTCAATAGTCATCTTGTTTTACTATTGTAATTTGTAAACAAATACGTGATTGACACGTCACTAATGACATGGCAGTCCAGCTAGGGATGATCTTTTGTGAGAGTTAATTAAAAGCTCTTCTAAGCGGACATGAAAATTGGATATGAGTGTATTTAAATTTCACTTATTTGTATTTTTACCCACCATTAGGGGTAAAATACAAATAGGTGAAATTCAAATACACTCATGTTCAATTTTCATATTAGGATCCTCTCTATTTCATTTGAAATGGAGAATCTCCATTCTTTGTATATTATCCATCATCATCTCTCTCTTTCCAATCAGTATGATGTCACAGTTCAATACATTTTAAATCTGGACCATGAAATGGAGAGGGTCCTAATTCCCAATTTTCAATATGTCCAATTTTCGAATTTGGTTCCTCTCCATTTCAAATGAAGTAGAGAGTCTTCATTTCATGGTTTAGGTTTAAAATGTGTTGGAATGTGACATCATGATGATGGAGGAGAGAAAGATGATGATGGAGAATAGGAGCGAGCATTCGGTTATAACCGAACCGAATAAGCTAATTCGGTTATAACCGAAAACTGAAACTACACTATTTAGACTATCCGAATAAATAACTGAATTGCCAAATAACCGAAATTACTATTCGGTTATTTCAGTATATAACCGAAATTGTAAATTATTTTAAGCAATTTTCATGAACAGAGTAACAAAGTACTATTAAAATTTGAAGTATTAAACGGTTATAACCGAATTAACGAAAATAATCGAATAACCAAAATAATTCGGTTAAAAAAATCGGTTATGTTCGATTATTCGACTTTATCCGTTTTTGCTCAACCCTAATGGAGAATATACAAAGAATGAAGACTCTCCATTTTCATGTCCACATAAAGTTTTTGGTTAATTAATATCCCCCTAAGAACGGAATTAGGATCATCTCTATTTCATTGTCCAAATTTAAAATGTGTTTGAATGTGACATCAAGATGATGGGAGAGAGAGATGATTATGGGGGAATGTGCTAGAATGGAGAGGACATATATTTTCACATGTATTTTTGATATTTTCACATAGTTTTCTCTCACATGAAAAGAAAGTGGGTCTCGCTTTCATATAAGAGGAGACCATGTGAAAATATCAAAAAACTATGTATAAATAGTGCTTTCCTATAGTTTATACTTTGGGAATTAGGATCCTCTCCATTTCAAATAAATTGGAGAGTCTTCATTTCATGGTTCAGATTTAAAATGTATTAGAATGTGATATCATGATGATGGGAGAGAGATGATTATGAGAAATATATAAAGAATGGAGACTCCATTTCATTTGAAACGGAGAGGATCCTCGTCCATATATTGACATGCATGAATAATCACCAAAACCATGCGTCTTACATTCATATGCACAATGGTTTTACTGTCTTGCGTTAATACCCTCAATTGCATCACTACACAAGTTCCCTTCTCTGCCATTTGCTTAACACTTGCCTCAATTTCCTCCATTGCCTGTCTCTGCATTCTTTCTCCCTTCACAATATGTCCAAACTTGCCGACTTTATCTCGTGAAACCCTACTTTGTCCTTAAGCAATTCCTAGTTCCCACCATGCTCCCCTGCTAGCTAGCTCTACTTTTTACGATATTAATTATTTAACAAAGATTGCCACATTATATGCAAGACCCTTTTATTGCCTTTTTTTGATCCATATAGAAATTTCTTAATTTTAACTTTAGAATAAGATCAAGTGCACAGTATCTGTTCTCGTGTACAAAGACATCATGGTGGAGTTGCATGAGGAACTTGATCCTGCAAGTCCTGTTGGTGGAATTGAAGAAGAACAAGATGAAGCTGAAGAGCTCAGCTATGATGAGCTCAAGAAGAGGATGTGGAAGGACCGGACGCGGATGCAAAAGCTTAAGGCGAAGAGACAGGGAGAAGATTCCGAGGCTGAAGCTAGGAAAGAGCAATCGCGGCGAAAGAAGATGTCTAGAGCTCAAGATGCTATCCTCAAGTACATGGCGAAGATCATGGAGGTTTGTAAGGCACAAGGATTTGTTTATGGTATTGTACCAGAGAAAGGGAAGCCTGTGACCGGCTCGTCTGACAGTTTACGTGAATGGTGGAAAGAGAAAGTCCGATTTGACCAAAATGCTCCGGCTGCCATCACCGAATTCTTACCTCCCATCCTTCAACAAACTGGTGAGTTAGACAAGGTTTCTTCTATGCATTTCTTACAAGACTTGCAAGATACTACTTTAGGATCACTTCTTTCTGCACTCATGCAACATTGTGTCCCTCCCCAAAGGAGGTTTCCTTTGAAGAGGGGCTTAGCTCCTCCGTGGTGGCCCACTGGGGATGAACTTTGGTGGGAACATCAAGGTTCGGTTTTTCAAGAACAGGGGCCACCACCTTACAAGAAGCCTCATGACTTGAAAAAGGCTTGGAAAGTTGGTGTTTTGGCTGCTATTATCAAACACATGTCTCCAAACTTAGACCATATGAGACGGTTAGTGAGACAATCCAAGTGCTTACAAGATAAAATGACAGCCAAAGAAACTGCAATTTTGTCTAAAGTGGTTAACCAAGAAGAAGCCCTTGTAAAGATGGCTCAGAAATCACTCAAGATCTCAATATCCGAAGAAAGTAATTCAGAGAGTGAAGAAGGCCATCGCAACATTTTCGACAGCTTTAAGCGAAAGTGCACGTTTGATCAAGAGGCCGAGGTGGATAAGTTGTATGGTTGTCAAAACTCTAACTGTCCACATAGTGACTTGTGGTTAGCCTTTGCCAATAAAGATTTAAGGACTGATCACGAATCCAGGTGCGTTTACCGCACAAATGATGGCGCAGATAAAACTTTCAAGAACTCTAATTTACATGCCTTAAATTTCCCATTGTTTGAACATCATCAAATTGATTCAGAAATGGCACGGTGCGAGGAAAGAATGGAGAAAGGAAGGGATATGAATGATTCTGGTTGGATGAATGTGGATATAGGAAGGGCAGATGATGAGAACCATGGTGCACAAGATGGGCAAATGAGTGGCAGTTCAGGAGGAGATTATGGACACTACTGGGGAGAAAATGTAATCGAACAATTCCGGCTCAAGGCAATTTTTGGGAGGGGAAATGAACAAATGGATCTAAACACTTGTCCAAGTAAAGAAGATTTAGATGAAGATGGGACAACTTCAATTTGGGATTTGGGATATGAGTCCCCCGACCTAGAAAATTAGACTTTTGAGTACTTCTTTATATTGCGAGAAAAACATGCCAGTTTTTGTTGCTGGTAGACACAATGACACAGTCTGCAAATACATGGATAATTGATTGATATTGTTGGGATTTCACATGAATCCCACATCGGTTAAATTCAAGAGTGTAGATGGCTTAATAAGTATGGTAGAACATCAACCTAATAGGTTAACCTTTTAAGTAAAGAGGTGGTCAACATATTTATTTGCATTCGTCTACATTTAAGTGTCTTATTCTTAGGTGATGAATTGATGTGGGATGAATCGTTCAATTTCGCTACAGATATGTCTACCTGCGATGAAAATCAACATGATTTTATCACAATATAAATATTTTCCATTAGACTTTTCTGTAACTGCTTTCTCAATTATCTTTACTTTTTCAACTCAACCTGAAGCTCATCCTTTTCCTCTTCTTTTGTTGCCTTTTCTTCTCCAACTTGTAGATTTTCTCTATTACAAGTAATATCTCTATCTGTACTATGTAACAAAACCTCAATTTATATTCATCCATATGCACAGTTAGTTTGCTACAACTTATTACTGGCTTCTGGTAAAGCAAAAAAGAAAACAGTAAAACAAAATACTAGTTATAAAATTACACAGGATGAATTGTACAAGATTTAATGGTTTAAATATTGAAATTAATCTTCATAAAATTACGTTAATATCCATAAAAACTGTGCCTGCGTTGTATGCATTCTTCATATTCCGTTCTCGCACCAATGCATGAGTTACCCTTCCTCATATACATTGTGGCTTTGTTGTTCTTGGTCTCCACCTCTACTGCAAATACTGCACAAACTGGTCTGTGATCAGAGAATCTGGATTCTCCTCGTATATAAGATAATTGATCAATACCTTTGCCACGCCATCAGAGAATCTGGATTCTCCTCGTATATAAGATAATTGATCAATACCTTTGCCACGCCATAGTATTCTATCGCACCTGCAGTTCAATACAAAAATGATCAAGACTAGTTTAAGTTTATCAGCTATGTTACAAGGACTCTTGACTTAAACCTTAAGTACCCATGTCAAGCACTTGACCTGAACTATTTTAGTGTTAAAAAATTGGCAAAATTGAGGAACTTCTCTATCTGAGTCCATATAACTTAGCCAACCAAATTATATTTAGTCATACGCAATTTCACACAAACAAACCATGCAGGTGTCCGTCGTTTTTTCTTGGACTTGCCGGTCTCTCCGGCATAGGAATCTGAATTGTGTGAGTACTTGTATGTAGGGGCAAATAAGATCCTTCCCTCACTCCATCCACTGAAAACTCTTCCGGCTTCTCTCTCAACATTCAACTGTGCTCAACAATTAAAAAATAATAAACTTAGTATAATTTTGTTAATGATGAAATGAAAAAAAAAATTACCATATGAATTTTAAAATGGTGCGACTTTAGAGACAACTCAATGAGAATCAAGATAACAAAAATTAAAAGTTGGTTTCATCACCAGAAAGTCTAAACAAACATGATTGTTATTAAAAGTTTTCGATAATAAATAATTGAAAGGGATTCTAAGTTTGCACCAAAGGATATATTGTGGACCTATTAACCATTATATCTGTACTATGTGTCCCCTTTGATTTGATCTTAAAGCCTAATCATCTCCTTAAGACTATTCTTCTTCTTCTTCTTCTTTTATTTTTTGTGTCAAAACTAATCAAAAAATAACGGATTTGAATTCTATAAAGTTGTCACACTTAACAATATGCAAGTGTTGGCATTTGTTATAACAAATGTTGCATTAATTTGTCATCTAGCTATCTTTTATGGCCAACACAGATGCAACATTTGTTATAATAAATGCAACAAAAAGTTATGAACTTACAAGATGGTCTGGTCAAGGAATGTGACAAATTCATGGAATCCGGATCCAAAAGTAACAAACCTGATCTTTCTCCAAGAGGGAATCCCAGTCATTATCCTCCAACAGAAGCCTTGCTTCCTCATAGCTCAAAGACACGCGATAATTCAAGTCTCCAAGCCAAATCATTCGACTGCAAACGTTTGATATTAGCATATTAGATCAAACAAAAGGTAAACACAGTTTAATTTCACAATGATAAAATTGACATGAACTTACTCATGATCAATAATTCTTTCTGGCATTGTACTATTTGGATTCTTACAAATCCTGGCGAACTGTGTGCTCTTTAGGATCTCAACTACGTCATTGTTCCTCCTCAGCTCGTCTCCCTCCTTCTCACCGGAAGCCAAGTGGCTGCAGACAAAGCAAAAGCTCGTACGATGCAATGACAAACTTATTGATATACAACCCTGCAATATACATCCCATATGAAATTTTACTCTACAAACTCATCCATAACTGCTAGATATCAATTCAAATCTGTGAAATATCAAAATCGTAATTCATGCACCATAAAATAACTTTGAAATATCAAATATACACAAAACCACTGGCACCAAATAAGATATAACTAACTTTGTTACCAAGACATCCCATAATTCCTCGCCCACACAATCAACTCTGAGATGGCCAATGTGTTGCACTAATTCTTTCCGAGCCCATACAGAAAGAAAGAGGCCTACCATTTGCTTGCTTGCTACGACACAGTAATTCAACTCGCTACGAGAAGAAGGTACTTCTGACTCTGAAACAAAGTCATCAACGCTACCTTCATCATGCGTTAGGGGAGAAGTACAGGGGTCAGACAGATTTCTCGGCCTTCGTTTATTTGAAGATGGTGATTCCAAAGGGCAGTTGCAGGCCTTGAGAAGGGTTTTATTGGCTCTGAGATTCCGACTAAGCACTTTGAGAGAAGGCTTATGAAAGAAGTGAGACTTTGAGTCCTTGGAATTGTTGGACTTTGATACAGAACCTGATTCAGAAGAGGATGAATTTATTGAGTCATGGTATGATTTGTTAAGTGCATGGCTTATAAGGGCTAGCCATTTTGCTGCTGGCTCATTATCTTCAACCACAAGAACATTTCCTGCACTTAAGGGAACAATTTCCTGAAATCTGAAAATAGAAAACATTAGCTTACTTACAGATATTAAATCTTACATATAAAATTAAAATTCAACCAATTTCTCTTAAACTTAATTGTTCATTAAACTCTGCTCTAAAGATTATTATATTCAGCATTTCAACTTCATTTAACGTTTTTTAAAGCATTGAGCTAAAAACTTGAAACCATGACGATCAAATCATGAAACTATCATACCCTAATACATATATATCAGAAGATCCCTCCACCTGCAAGAATTCCTCTAGCCTGAGATCATGATCAGGAGTTGTTCCTCCTACATTCCACGTCGCAACAAATATCCTGAAATCGAACCAACATTTTTGTTAATAACACGTGCCTAACAAATTTCGAAATTTTTAGTTTATTGTGTATAAATTGTTAATTCCATACCTAATGTCTTGAATTATGGTTTCTGGTGCCATTGGTTGATCAAAATTTGATAGGTTAAGGCCTTCAATCCCCACACCACTTTGTCTTTCTGGGAGAAATATAAGAAATTAAGTCCATGACTCTAGTTTTTCAAATTTCAAGTCTGAATATATATATATATATATATATATATATATATATATATATATAATCAACTACAGAAAATTTCTTTTTCTATAGTTTACTTGCGTATTATATTATGCATCTTGAATTAATTAAATTGCACTTTAGTCTTCTGATAGGTAAGCTACCATAATACACAAGAACAAAAAATATAAGGAAAATATACATCTTTTGGTTTCATGACTTGAAACTACTGCACGGTACACATACCTAATCACACCGGATTTGACCCCTCACCAGTATTCTCTCTAATTTCTCTTAATTTGTTGTATATTTTAATATTTGATAATTATAAATGAAATTAACACCTATATTTAAATTGCATCGTTACACTAAAAATAAAACAATTTGATACTTTTTTTTATCATTTGATAAATATGCGTACTTATAATAAAAACTGATTTAGTTGAGAATTCTTAACCGTAAAAATACTTTTAATAATCATAATTTTTTGTAAAATTGATCAAGTTATATTCATGTATGTGGATAGTAGTTAGCAATTCTACTCATAAACATTATACAAAATTGAGAGAAATTTAAGAGATGTATAATGGAGAGAAGTCAAATTAAATCAAATATATAATGCTATATAACAAACTAATGATTAAAATTCTACTATTTTGACCTCAAATTAAATTAACTCAATATGTTTACATATGACTCACCACATAAACTAGAACTAGAACACAATTATATGTATTGATAATAAATTAATAATCTGGTATTAAGCACATGAATAGTGCAGAAATATTTACGTACATGTATGCACCAAATTGAGAAAATTATATGCAGATTACCTACTTGGACAATTAATTTTCCTCATGCTTAGCTTCGTTTCCATGAAAACAAAGCTTCCCTCTTTGAGGCCAATTTTCTATTAAAATCTATCCTCCAAACAACAAAGGAAAGGTTAATTAACAAAAAAAATAAATTATAATACTACTTGTCTAAATTAATTGCTTCTTTCACCAGAGAGAAAGAGATAGATACCAGGCAGGAGGAACTTGCAAAAAATCTCGTCTGAATTTTATGCCGAGTTTCTCTTAGAACTAAAAATCGTTGGAATAATAGACTTCCACCCACAAAAAATAAAAGAAAAAGAGTTTAGAATGGGACCATTAAAAAAATCAAGAAATTCAATTCAATTCACAAAGAAAAAAAAATTAAGAAATATACCTTCTTTTTATTTTCACCCTTGACGGAATTTTCAGGATCGGTGGTGGTGGTGGAGGAGGTTGACTTATTCATATAATCGGATTTTGGTCAATGCTTTTCCGGCCACAACGTTCTCTCATTCCTCTTTTTTTTCATTAAAATTTTTGAATCAGTTTTTGATAAATGTGGTAATTTACCATGCATAGGAGGAATAGTATGTAGTATATTTGATTACCGAAATCCAATTCCCGATGATTGTTGATTGCATGCACAAACTTCTTGATTTGATTTTTTGTTTAGGTTTTTCTAATTTTTTATGATTTAATTTCTTTTTCCATTTCTGGTTTTTTTTAATAACTAATTTATGCGTTCTGTTGACCGATATGAGATTTTGCCGCCAAACCAGTCGGAATATTTGGCCCATTTTAGGGGATTTATTATACAGTTTACGATCAGATGATCCCCTTGTAACAACAGCTCATTTAAATACATGCCCAAACAAAATTCGAAATACATTTTTGAAATGATGGATTTTTAAGATAATTTTATGTTGCTTAATATACGGACTAATTGTATAGACATAAATTATTTTATAAATATTTTATAAATTTGTGGCATACTCCATCTCAGTTTTTTATGTGGGATCGAAGATTAAATTGAAACAAATTGTTGATTAATATGATGAACTGGAGTATGTCACATCAGCAGTTTGTAAAATAGTTTATGTCTGTAGCATTACTCTAATATATGTACTCATAATATGGCTAGCTTTCTCTGGCAAACCATAAGGAACGAACTAAAAACGAACCGGTTATAATAACGATTTTATCTGTCGCTATAGTATAGAAAATTAAATTTTTATGTTATAGCGACGGATAATATCATCACTATAATCGATTTATTTTTAATTCACTCCTTATGTTTTGCTGAAAAGACAAACCGCTCATAATATTACTCTATTTGTTAGGAATTTAATGGTGCATCTTAGGAAATGATAGAATTTTTTTTTTGAGGTGAGAGGTGGGGGTGGGGGTGGGGGGTGGGGGTGGGGGGGGGAGTGCGAAGGTTGTCACGGGTGGGATTTTATTTTCAATGTAACATGTGTTGTTATATATATATATATATATATATATATATATATATATATTACAATAAGTTTTGTATTTTTATAAAAAAATAGAATATATTATATTTTATTAAATATTATATTATTATTTGAAAAAAAAGAGGAGCGCTGAAGTTTTCCTTTCGCCCGTGATCCTGCAAATTATTCGTCCGAAATTACTTTGCGTCCGTGATTTTCTAAATTCAAATAGTATCATTTCCATTTTCCTATAAATAGGATGCTTAGTTAGAATTGAAAATCTGGTTAGAATTGAAAATCACACCAGAATCAGAGAATTCTTCTTCAATTCTATAATATTAAGCGTATTTCTTTAAAGCTTAAGAAAGTTTTGAGCGTAGAAAACAATTCAAGTTTTCTTCAAGAATATCTCCGCTATACCAGTTGGAATAATCTCCTTTTTTAAGGTAAGAATATTATTTTTGTTCAATACTCGTAAGAAATAATATTTTCTTCTGAACTCTGTAGTATGTAAGTAATATTATTTCATTTCAGATTTCGAATTCTACACTCGTTTTATTAAGTTTTGGCTTCTATACTCCATGAAATTAGTAGAATATCTTTGAAATTTGTATTTCATCCAGTATCTTTTCATGAAAATATTATTCTGAACATTCTTGATAAGTTTTAACTTTTTCATGTCGGAGTACTATTCACGGGATACTATTCTTGAATTACTATTCACGGGGGTACTATTCACTCGGTTACTATTCATCTAGGGTACTATTCATGATAAAAATTGATTTATTTTCGGTCAAAATCATTTTTGATACAATATTATTTTTGAATTTTACTCCACAAAACAGTATCATGTTGACAATTTGGACATTATTAAATTCTGGATAAAATAAATTATAAAAATTTAAAATTCATCACTTGTTTTCATTTAATTGAATTCTTATATCATTGTTGTGACGCCCCCAAAATGGGTATACATCACCCATCTTGAGTCGTCAAATACATGGTACAGAATACAAATATAAACTTAAATATACAATATGAGCTGTGAGTTTTAATACAAATATTGTCTTTTAGACAGTATTCAAACTCAAAATAAGTCCTTAATACATTTATTATCACACTATTTCACAGAATAGTGAGGATTACTAATGCAACCATCTGGACCGTGAATCCATTTTTCGACTAGTCCTAGATATATTCTCATTTTCTGAAGAGAACATTGAAAGAAAGGGTGAGCTCAACTAGCCCAGTAAGAAATATTATGACTAAGATAATGCAGAATAAATTATCCTTAGCCTTCAACAGTGTTAAACTGATACAATATAACAAACATAAAGTTTAACTGCAGCGGAACAAGCAATTCATTAGAAGAGTCAAGTAGAGAATAAAATCTACTATCTTCTATGATTTAAAAGGTTTTTCATCACTTTTATCGCTGAGACTCTACTTAATAAATAATTCACATCATTAAATCATCCCTGCACTACAGGCCAAGGATATTCTTTAGTATCACAACCACGAATTATCCATGCACTACGGGCCAAAGATAATCGTGTTTTCATCAACGGTCCTGATCATGACATAAAATAATTCATCTTTGCACCCTTGGCCGAAGAGAATCCATAGCCATAATCATACCAAAAACTGTCCATCAATGCACTACGGGCCAATGAGAACTTTTTCCACATCATTTGTAACATTACGGTCATGATTATACTGAATAATCTCTGGTCATAATCATACCAAGTCTATCTATGCACTACAGGCCAGAGATGACTTTCAACATAATATAAACATGAGGATGATGACAATTCAATAAAACAAGTTCAAGAATAAATTTTAAAGATTTATAAATTAATTTATCCTGAACTCAATAACGTCCAAATTATCAATATGATACTGCTTTGTGGAGTAAAATTCAAGAATGCTCAGAAGAATATTTCCATGAAAAGATCTTTGGATGAAGCGCAAATATCAAGGATATTCCACTAGTTTCATGGAGTATAGAAGCTAAAACTTTAACGAAAAGAGTATCATAAAATATATGAAGCTGAATGGATTTTCACCGCCATGCGGTAATCCACGTCAAATGACTCATTTTCACAATTTAATAAGAAATGAATCTGAAGGGTCATTCACCATGCATGTGGCAATCCACATAGGCATGTGCTATTCCAACGAATAATAAAGAATGGAATAATGAAGAATTTACCATGCATACGATTAACCGCATATGTATGAGTTATTCAATAGTATAATAAATAATGGAATCGGTCGCCAAAGCGTAGCGCATGTGGATATTACAGCGAATAATAAATAATGGAACAGTCCGGTACAGAAGCGCATGCACGAGGATATTAAACGACGAATAATAAATAATGGAACCCGGTAAAGGCGTAAGCAACGAACGAGATATTAAGCGAGAATAATAAAGAAGCGGAATATTAGAAGAATTTCACCGTGTATGCGATGCTTAGCATAAACAAAAGTTATTCAATGAATAATAAGAATGGAATAACAGAAGAATTTCACCATGTATGCGGTACTTCGCATATACAGGTTATTCCAACATAATAATAAAGAATGGAATAACAGAAATTCTCTTCACGAATAAGAAAGAAAGAATACCCCTTACGAATACAACAAATAATATCCCTTACCTTTGAAAGAAGAGTATTTCGACTGGTAGGGCGAGGATATACTCAAAAAAAAATTTCACTATGCTCAAAGCTTTCTTAAACTCTAAAGAAATACGATCAAGATTATAGGAGAAGAACTCTCTCTATAGTTTCTCTCTCTGGAGTTTCAGTGAATTCGTAAGAAATAATGAAGGAATGAGCTTCTATTTATAGAAGAATGGACTGCATAGTAACTAATTCATGAACGGTCCAGGTTGATTTACTTTTAATCGGACGATCCATATTTAAAGCAAAATTTTTTAAATAAAATATAATATATTCTATTTATAATCTAATAAAAGCGAATAACTTTATAAAAGTATTACATTTTTATATAAAAAGA
The DNA here is from genome assembly GCA_020205605.1 of Panax ginseng. NCBI lineage: Eukaryota > Viridiplantae > Streptophyta > Magnoliopsida > Apiales > Araliaceae > Panax > Panax ginseng. Next base: position 26,436,610 of record CM035145.1, read on the forward strand.
TTTTACTATGCAAAATACTATATGCAGTATTATGCAACACTATGCATAATAAAATATAATATATTCTATTTAATTATAGAATAACTTTATAAAAGTATTACATTTTTTATATAAAAAGATTTTACAATGCAAAACACTATGCTTAATAGAATATAATATATTCTATTTATAGAATAACTTTATAAAAGTATTACATTTTATATAAAAAGTTTTTTACATTTTATTACATTAATAATACTAATAAAACAAAAGCCGAGTGACTTATCAAGTAAACATCAATAACCAATACTGGTAGTGTGCTACTTATGCAACCACAGCGTATTCTTCATACTTTTTACTAAAGAGTAGTTCAGCAGTTTTAACGGTAGTAAAAACTTCGTAGTTATTCTCATAAAAAATATTTTTGTCGTTTTCTCCATTTGACAATATTTCTGTTGTGGGGTCCACCAATGATTGTACCGTCGTACGGATATTTCCCGACAAAAAGAATATTCCCCGACCAATCGTATATTATACAACAACTTGCATACTTTTCAAAATTTATAAATACTACCCACAACTATAACACTATCTCAAATCCACACCATAATATTAAAAAATATATTTTGAGAAAATTAAATCTTTATTCATAAAATATGGGGTCTCTGATCTCCCTCCTTATGAAATTTCGCCCTCGAAATTTACGTCACGATACTCGTATCTTAGAAGAGGTGAGGATACCTTGACTTCATTTCATATTATAATTCATGAGGTATAACCTTTGAGTGTTGAATACGATCCTTCTTATCCAAGATTTTAACACGTATCTCCTCATACGTTAAATCTTCAGTTATATCGTTTAGTTCTAATTTAATAATTTGGTTGAATTCGTCCACATATTTCGTAACCTCGATACATAAAAAATGTTACGAACACGCAATGACGTCTTGGCGGTAAAAGCAGTACATAGGCCACAGTTCCTACTTCATTGAGGATTTCAAATAGGCCAATTAAATCGAGGGTTGAGATTTACTCTCTTCGTCGATTCTTGTTTCTAGAATAACACCCTCTTGAACCTTCTTCTTCACATTCATTAGCTCCGGGTGTGTAGCTTGAGCGGCTTTAACTTTATCGATTAAAGTCGATTTTACTCGTATATTCGTTATCTTCACGTGGGTTCGTATATTCACACTTGTAATCGCATACGATCTTCTACTCAATGCGTTAGCTACTATGTTCGCTTTTCCTACGATGGTATTGAATGGTACGATCGTAATCTTCAACAGCTCGAGTCAACGTCTTTGGCGCATGTTACGTTCATTTTAGTTGAAGAAATATTTGAGGGTTTAAGAAATGGGTTTTATACTGGGGTCAATACAAAATTCGATTTCACGCTCTAGGGGTAGGCTAAGAAGTCTTCGAGAATACGTCAGAAAATTTATTAACAATAGAAATATCATTCAAAACTGTGACCCTCATCCAAGACTTGGATAATACGTCACATTGATACCTATCAACTTGCCATCGTCATTCACGATGCCACCTATAGAAAGTCTGGCTTCGGTGCATTCCACACAAGGAAGTCAACAACGAAAGGATCGGGGCTCTTTACTTATGGCTTGATATGACAATGATTGACTTTAGTGGTTTGGTTGCTTGAATTTGGATAACAGGTTGGTTAGGAATATGAAAGGTAACAACCTTACGAAAAGCATGATGAGTAGTTAACCAATCGATTTCTAAAATCGCATCAAAGGCAAGTATTTTCAAAGAGATAAGATTGACAGGTAACGTGAAAGTGTCAATTTGAATTAAACAAGATTTATAAATAGTGGATGTAACGAAGGTTTCTCCCAACTGAGTTTCAACCGATAAATCAAAGTCTAACTTCTCTAGAGTCAAATTTAAACGTTGAGCGCAAGCAAAAGAGATAAAAGAATGGGTAGAACCGGTATCTAATAAGGTATAGACTTCGCAAGAGCTTATGATTAACTTACCCGTAATAACCTCGTTCGGGTTCCTTGATAAACGCTCTCACCTAAACTACAGGCTTTGACTTGTCTGAGACATCCTTTGGTGTCACCATCCCAGCTGGTCTTGACTTCACCATACGACAAAATCGAGCTAGGTGACTTTCTCTTCCGCAATTAAAACACGCTTTGGATTCTTTGCGTCTGATTTAGACTTATGTGTCCCTCCGTCGCATTTGAAACATCTGACCGGTGGTCGTTCTTCTTCCTTTGAAGCAGGTCTTTGGTCTTTGTTGTCTTTCCATCATTATTGAACCTTCTCTTCTTGAAATTTCCACTTCTATTATCTTGACCATGATTACCACCGAAGTGGATACCATTCTTGGCATGATAATTTCCCCCACAATGGTTATCATTGTTCCGATGGCCGTTACCACCGGTACGATTATTACCGTGTTGTTGCTCGTTGCCTTTTGGTTGTACTGACTCATTATCGCGCTCCAATAACTAAGCCCTATTTACAACTTCTGAATACAAACACTGTCACAAAACAAGGGTTAATTGACATATCACATATTATCCCTATACTTTGACCGACCAATTAAATACCAAATAAACTTAGGTAGGTCATACTAGCGAAGGAATTCTCCGTGTCACCCCTCCTAGTTCTTGTCTCACATCTCAGCCAGGGATCATATCCCTAAGCTTTGATACCAACTGTTACGCCCCCAAAATAGGTATACATCACCCATCTTGATTCGCCAAATATATGGTACAGAATAAAAATACAAACTTAAATATACAACATGAGTTGTGAGTTTTAATACAAATATTGTCTTATAGACAGTATTCAAACTCAAAATAAGTCCTCAATACATTTATTATCACACTATTTCACAGAATAATGAGGACTACTAATGCAACCATCTGGACCGTCAATCCATTTCCCGACTAGTCCCAGCTATATTCTCATTTCCTGAAGAGAACATTGAAAGAAAGGGTGAGCTCAACTAGCCCAGTAAGAAATATTATGACTAAGATAATGCAGAATAAATTATCCTTAGCCTTCAACAGTGTTAAACTGATACAATATAACAAACATCAAGTTTAACAGCAGCGAAACAAGCAATCCATTAGAAGAGACAAGTAGAGAATACAATCTACTATCTTCAATGATTTAAAACATTTTTCATCACTTTTATCGCTAAGACTCAGCTTAATAAATAATCCACATCATTAAATCATCCCCGCTCGCACTGAGGTGCTGATGATATTCTTTAGTATCACGACCACGAATTATCCATACACTATGGGCCAAAGATAATCGTGTTTTCATCAACGGTCCTGATCATGGCATAAAATAATTCATCTTTCCACCCTTGGTAGAAGAGAATCCATAGCCATAATCATACCAAAATTGTCCATCAATACCTTCTACGGGCCAATGAGGATTTTTTTCCATCATCATTTGTAACATTACGGTCATGATTATTGAATAATCCACGGTCATAATCATACCAAGTCCATCTATGCACTACAGGCCATAGATGACTTTCAACATAATATAAACACGAGGATGATGACAATTTAATAAAACAAGTTCAAGAATAAATTTTAAAGATTTATAAATTAATTTATCCTGAACTCAATAACGTCCAAATTATCAATATGATACTGCTTTGTGGAGTAAAATTCAAGAATGCTCAAAAGAATATTTCCATGAAAAGATACTGGATGAAGCGCAAATATCAAGGATATTCCACTAGTTTCATGGAGTATAGAAGCTAAAACTTTAACGAAAAGAGTATCATAAAATATATGAAACTGCAATGGATTTTCACCCGCCATGCGGTAATCCACGTAGACAGCTCATTTTCACAATTTAATAAGAAATGAATACGAAGGGTCATTCACCATGCATGTGGCAATCCACATAGACAGGCTATTCCAACAGAATAATAAAGAATGGAATAACAGAAGAATTTACCATGCATACGATTAACCGCATAGACAAGTTATTCCAATAGTATAATAAATAATGGAATCAGGTCCGGCGTAAGCCTTGCGACGAGAATATTACGACGAATAATAAATAATGGAACCAGATCCACAGAAAGCATACGAGGCGAGGATATAAAAGCGAATAATAAATAATGGAACCGTCCGGTCCCAGAGCGTAAGCGAGACAAGATATTCGGCGAGAATAATAAAGAGCGGAATATTAGAAGAATTTCACCATGTATGCGATGTCTTGGATAAACAAAGTTATTCAACAGAATAATAAGAATGGAATAATGGAAGAATTTCACCATGTATGCGGTACTTCGCATATACAGGTTATTCCAATATAATAATAAAGAATGGAATAACATAAGTTTTGTTCATGAATAAGAAAGAAAGAATACCCCTTACGAGTACAACAAATAATATCCCTTACCTTTGAAAGAAGAGTATTTCGACTGGTAGGGCGAGGATATACTCGAAGAAAACTTGTACTACGCTCAAAACGTTCTTAAACTCTAAAGAAATACGATCAAGATTATAGAAGAAGAACTCTCTCTATAGTTTCTCTCTCTGGAGTTTCAGTGAATTCGTAAGAAATAATGAAGGAATAAGCTTCTCTTTATAGAAGAATGGACTGCATAGTAACTAATTCATGAACGGTCCAGATTGATTTACTTTTAATCGGACGGTCCATATTTAAAGCAAAATCTTTTAAATAAAATATAATATATTCTATTTATAATCTAATAAAAGCGAATAACTTTATAAAAGTATTATGTTTTTATATAAAAAAATTTACTATGCAAAATACTACGGGCCTTTATGCAACACTATGCATAATAAAATATAATATTTTCTATTTATAGAATAACTTTATAAAAGTATTCAATTTTATATAAAAAGATTTTACTATGTAAAATACTATGCATAATAGAATATAATATATTCTATTTATAGAATAACTTTATAAAAAGTATTACATTTTATATAAAAAGCTTTTACATTTTATTACATTAATAATACTAATAAAACAAAACCGAAAGTGACTTATCACGCATACACATCAATAACCAATACCATGTCTTCTTACGCAACTAACGCCAGACATTCTTTTTACTTTACTACTGAAGAGTAGTTCAGCGGTTTTAATCTGTAAAACTTCGTCGTTATTCTCATAAACATATTTTTGTCGTTTTTCTCCATCCAAATAATAATTCCGTTGTGAGGTCCATAGATGATTGTCTGTCGCATACATATATTCTCCAACAAATAGAATATTCCCCGACCAATCGAATATTATACAACAACTTGCATACTTTTTAAAATTTATAAATACTATCCACAACTATAACACTATCTCAAATCCACACCATAATATTAAAAAAAATATTTCGAGAAAATTAAATCTTTATTCATAAAATCTGGGGTCTCATAATTGTCATCATCCTCATGTTTATATTGTGATGAAAGTCATCTTTGGCTTACGTGCATAGATGGACTGTTGATTGGTATGATTATGACCAGGGATTATTCGGTATAATCATGATCGTAATATTACAAATGATGTTGTAAAAGTCATCATTGGCCCGTAGTGCATTGATGGACAGTTGTTCGGTATAATCATGACCATTGATGAAAATACGAATATTCTTGGCCCGTAGTGCATGGATAATTCGTGGTCGTAATACTAATGAATATCCTTGGTCGTAGTGCAGGGATGATTCGATGAGGTAGATTATTTATTAAGCTGAGTTTCAGCGATAAAATTGATGATAAACTTTTAAAATCATAGAAGATAGTAGATTTCATGCTCTACTTGACTCTTCTAATGGATTGCTTGTTCTGCTGTAGTTAAATTTGATGTTTATTATAATTTATCAGTTTAACATTGTTGAAGGCTAACGATAATTTATTTTGCATTATCTTAGTCATAATATTTTTTACTGGGCTAGCTAGTTGAGCTCACCCTTTTGCTTTCATTGTTCTCTTCAAAAAATGAAAATGTAGTCAGGACTAGTCGGAAAACAGAGTGACGGTCCAAGATGGATTCGATTTGGACTTGAGATGTGACCCCAAATTTTTTTTCGGACTCAAAATTTGACTCGAGTTATTTCAAATATGTTCCTAATTAAACATCAAATAAACTTCAGTTTGTTACTATAAGAAAAAGATTATTTTTCACGAAATTTTTCATTAGTCCAAAATATTCGTCGAAAAAGTCCGTCAGAAATTCAGCCAAATTCTATCGAAACTAACTATTTCAGACGAACTTTATTTGTAACCGAAATTTCGTCAAAAAATCTGTCGAGAATAATTAATTCCGACCGAATTTCTCGGAAAAAAAATTCATCAAAACTACAAGCGGACACGTGTTCGATCCTCAAATAATTGGCCTTTTTATTTGGAATTAACACATTCAGTAAAAAAAATCTTTTTTATTTTTATTTTTTCTTTTATTTTTATTTTTTCAGGTATTTAAATCGCAATTTTGTACTACTTCCGTTCCACAATAAGTGCTTTTTTAGGCTTAATATTTTTTCTTAAAATAAGTGATGTGTTAGAACTCCAATACAATTTTTGCAATATTTTCTCATATATGCCCTTATGCATTCAATGGTATTATTGCATCTTACCATCACTACAATTAAATAACACTCATTAACTCTTCAACTTCAAAGAAAATATATTAAAGATATTTTTGTCATTTTAACTTGTGTATTGATATGTATAATTTAAGCTAAAAAAATACTTATTATAAGACGGAAGTAGTATTTATTTTTGTTTTCAGTTGGCACATTCCTAACGACAACAACATACGTATCCCAACAACAAAGACAACATTCACGTTCTCAACATCGATCACAACATTAAATAAAACATATCACATGCACATACATCTTAATGTTGAAAACTTTGATAATGTATAACATGACTCGTTTTAAATACTCCATATTTTAAAGTAACGTACGTTATGCAGGAAGAAAAACTTTGCTTGTTCATTCCCTTCCATTTCCATATATTATATTCACATAAAACATTATTTTTATATACATTTTTAATATTTGTACATAGGGCAGAGCAGAAATAATCGTCAACAAGTCTTTGACCGATAAAAGTTAAGGTAGATAATAGTTCAATAGTTTTGTGACTACTGGTTCAAATCTTTTATTGTGAATTTTCATGTTGACGTGCAACTTGACTTTATTCAAACAATACTCTCTTCAGAAAGCGGTTATCATAAAATTTATTTTTGACTAAATTAATCAATTGATCAATAAAATACTGACACGCAAACAAAATTCTATATGTATCAGTATTTTATTGACCAATTGATCAACTTACCCAAAAATTAATTTTATACTAACCGAATCCCTCTCTTCAGTTGCTAAACTATTAACGGTAACATCATTTTTTTCTTACATTAGTGGAGGCTTAATTTATTCAAGAGGAAGTATCAATTCTCTAAATTCAATAGAAATGAAGAAGAAAAATTGTACCAAGCTTGGGTCCATAGAAACAACAAAAACCAGTCTCCTAACAAGTACAAGAAGTAAAGTAAGTACTCTAATAATAATAATAATGAAATTATATAAAAAAAAAGATTGGGAAGGGCCAATTATGACAAGTAGATAACCTAAATCCCAACATTAGAGTAAGAAAAACAAACAATTATTGTATAGCAAAAGCAATTAAGAACATCATTCATCAGTTTCCAAGTAGAGTTTGAGGAGCTGGGTGCAGCCAGACAAGGGCTGAGCCTTGAGGAATCCCATGTTATTAGCAAATCGAAGATCCGAGACCATTCCATTGGATCGGGTGAGGATGACACGGGAACGGTCACGTCCCCTGTTTGGCACAGCGCACTCTGGATCCGGGCTACTCACTAGAACTGCGTCGCAGATTTGGTCCTCGTGATCGTCGGACACTAGAATCTTGTATGTTCCGGTGGAGTCAGTTATACCCTCAATGCTGCTGTATTTAATATTTAAACTATCCATGTCTCTGCACTCGATTCTCACCCTTGCACCTGCCACCGGAAAAACAAAAATATCAAACACTTGTGTTTAAAATTAGTAGCAATCAATCAAATTCACTACAACAAACATTGTGATTACAAAGACATTATCCATATCATCAAATTAATTAAGGTAGAAATAGAAAATTAAGTGCAGCGATGTGGGGGGCATTTAATTATTAAGTAGAGTAAATAAAGTAAATTACCGGCGACGTATTTGGTGGCAGTGGTCTCAAAGCCGCAACGGCAAGTGTCACAGTAAACGCGGCCCTTAACTATGAATGGGTTCCCAACATACTGGGCGGTGACGATTGCAGGGAGGATACAGAGAGCAAGCAAGAGTACCAATTTAGCCATTTCAGTTACTTGTTTTTTTCTTTCAAGATGATTTGGTTTTGGTGAATATAAGAGAAGGAGATGAGATGGGGGATATATTTATTTATTTATTTAGTGGCTAGGAGCCTAGGATAGGATATGTAATGGGCGGGCGAGCTGGCTGGACAGGACAGACGACTAGCGCTGGAAGGGTCACGTCACATGCAGCTAAAGCGCGTTCACCGCCGTTATTTTTTCTGTAATGTTACGCGGAGATCTGTGCACATTAATACCCTCACAGCTCACTTCCAAACTAAATTGTCTTAAAATTAACAATCTACTACTCCCTCCTTCCATTAATATACTTCATCCGTTTCTAAAGTTTATCATTTTTATAAAAAAAATTATTTCAATTTATTTATCTTTTAAAATTTTTAAAAAAATAAATTATTTACTTTCTTATTATTGTTCAAAAAAAATTTCTTCCTTGTATTACTAGTTTTTAATTTCTCATAAAAGGTAGTGATTGAATTTCAAATAAATTTTAATTATTAAATGATAATATTTAATGACTTTTTTAATCCATATATAAAAATCTTAAACGATAATCTTTTAGGAACGGAGGTAGTAAGTCGTTTTAGAGATGTGCATAAGTATTAAAAAATGATTGTATATCATTAAATATAATATCAATTGTCTATATTATTTTTATATTAAAAAAAGAGTTTTATTTATTAAACAAAAAATAGTGAAATAACCAAAATTATATTTAATATTTGAGGTAATATTAAAAATAATTTTCTTAACAAGTGCCCTCAGGGTACATGCTAAGCACGTAATTCAAGGGATGTGCACTGAATTCAAAGGATGTGACCCACTGAAATATAGTAGTACTCCCTCCGTTTATTAAAGATTGTCGTTTTAGGAAGTAATTTTTGTTCCAAAAAGATTGTCGTTTTGAGTTTATCAATACACATTAGTTATTTTTTTTTCCTACTTTACCCTTATTTAAAATTTTCTCCTATTTAAAGCTTTCTTTACTTCCCAATGATTCTTATTCAATTCAATGCTATAATCCAAGTAGTAATTGGTTGAATAAGAAGTAATCGGTTGAATTGAATAAGAAACATTGGGAAGAGAATAATTGGTTGAGACAATTAATAAGGGTAATATAGTATTTTCGCTAGGTATTAATTATATTCCTTAATTTATGTGCATTAACCTTAAACGACAGTCTTTTAGGAACAGAGGGGGTGGTACTTAAAATAATATTTCAATGGGGCCATATGCATTTAAAAATTACTCCCTCCGTCCCTATTTAAATGACATTTTAGAGATGGGCACAAGAATTAAGATAATTTTTGAAAAATATTAAATATAGTACTCAATTGTCTATAATACTCTTAAATCATTAATTTATCATAACACAAGAGTTTAAAGTACCAAAAAAATAGGTAGAGTAATGAGGGGTAATTTTGGAAAAATTATCATTAATTCTCATAGATTTAAACAAACGTCAATTAATTATGGACAAATAAAAAAACTCTAAAACGTCATTTAAATAGGGACGGATGAAGTATATTTCAGTATGCATCATCCCTTAATTCATTGTTCACCCGTTGAATTATGTGCTTAGCAAATGCCCTTAGGACACATGTTAAGAAAACCCTATTCGAAACTAAGGCTATGTAAGACTATTAATTATAGGATTATAATCCCGAGATTATAATTATAATTCTGGGATTATAATTATAATTTCAAGACTATTAAGTCATTTTATAATCTTATACTAATAAACAAAGTCTAAATTTAAAAATAAATCAGATACTTGGAATTAATAATCTTATCCTAAGTATAATTATTGTAAACAAATATAGCTTAAGAAATTAATGTTTATTTGAAATTCTGAAACGATTTTTATTAAAAGACATAAATGTTTTTTTAAAATGACTTATATTACGGGACGGAGGGAGTACTGTTGTCATAGTAGTTGCATGTGCAGTAGCTGACTTAATGGATCCAGAAATCATAAACATTATTAGTATAAAAAGTTTAGACAAATCAAGCAATATGCATGCTGAGGACGAAAAATTTTGATTCTAATGATAAATATATAATTAAAGTAAGCATAGTCTATATCCATCCATAGTCTAAGTTGACCTTTTGAGTATATTGAAAAAGGTAATATAAATAATAAAATTATTTATATTTAAAAATAAATAAATTATATTACTTAATGCATTTAATATACTTCTAACTAGTATTTTAATTCCTTCAAAATATCATTCAACTTCTCATCTAGTTGTATAATTTTATGTACGTGACAAATAATATTTTATACATTTTATATAGAGAATAAAAATATAGAACAATTAAGAACATTATAAGAAAAATTTATATAAAATAAATTATTTAAAATAAATGGACATTTAACTTAGAACTGTCCCAAATAATTATAAAGACTTTAGACCCAGGGTGGAGTTGTGTAGTGAATATTTTATCTCCAACTCTATATATACTTCTCTCCAATTTCCTTAAATTTTATATAATATCCGTCATATTATTTTTATTAATAAAGATTCCAATATATCAATGAAAATACCACAATAAAGCAAATGATTCTCCTTTATAATATCTTACATTTTATATATTTAAAAAATCGAAAAGACAAAAATCAATACTGAAGGACTAATCAGATGGTATATGAGCGTATCTCTATCGTCTCATTTTGGTCAAGGGAAAAAGATGAAGAATAATCCGAAGGTATATATGAGCTTATCTCCCTCTGTTCCAATATATTGGATTAATATTGATTATTTAAAAAAAAATCAAAATTAACATAACTTTTAATTCAATTTTAAATTACATAAAAGTATTACTAATTTCATAATTTTTAATTTAAAAATGTCATAATAATTTTAAAAGATGAACCAATATGTTTTTATTAACTTTAGAAAAGATGATTTTGAGATAAACCTAAAAACAACAGAAGAGAATAAAATATTGGATAAAATGTTAGTCTACTAAGATATGCTTGGTGCCAACCCAGCCTGCCTTACCTGATACAAAGGCCCGCCTAATTCAATGATATTAGTTGTAGTCATAAGTTTCAGAAAGCTGGCCCAATCTATATATATATATATATATATATATATATATATATATATATATATATATAGGTTATACACCATCTTATACCGTTGAAAAAAAAAAACCATTTTTAGAAATTAAAAATCGATGTCCGCTACTATTAATAGTAGCAGACGTTAAAAAAAACAAATAATATCCACTAATTAAAATAAGAGTTTGACTTATTAACAAGACTTTATGATTTATTATTTAATATTTAAAATTTATTAACCATGAATTAGGATTTATTAATTAGGATTTAGAGTTTATTAATCCAAGTTTCGAGTTTATTAAAGTTTAGAAAGTACAAGTTGCGGATATATAATTGTAAATCGTAAACTTTGGTTAATAAACTCTAAATCTTGGTTTATAAATTTTTAACATTTATTGGTAAAACCAAACTCATTCTGATAAGTGTCTGTTACTATTAGTAGCGGACATTAAATATTATTTTTTACCGTTTGCTAATAATAGTAACGGACGTCGATTTTCGATTTTAATCCCGATCGTTCTTTCTTATTTTCAATGATATAGGTGATATATGTGACGTCCCCAAAATAGGTATACAACACCCATTTTGAGTCTTCAAAATACATGGTACAGAAACAATTACAACTTTATTAATACAACATAAAAACTGTGAGTTTAAATACAAATATTGTCGTCTAGACAATATCCACACTCAAATAAGTCCTCACTATAATTATTGATACACTATTTTACAAAATAGTGAGGACTACTAAAACAACTTCTAGAACCATCATTCCACACCCCGACTAGTACTTCGCTACATTCTCGCCTCCGAGAAGAAAAATGGAACAAAAAAGGAAAAGGGTGAGCTCAACTAGCCCGAAGAAAGAACATTATGACCAAGATAACATAGAACAAATTATCGTTATTCCTCAATAGGGAAAAATCTAATAGAATACAATAGACAACCAGTTTTAAATCAATATTCGCATGTGAAATAATAATTCATTAGAAGAGTTAAGTAAAGAATGAAATCTACTATCTTCTATATATATGAATTTAAAAGTTCATCGTCGATATTTTATCTCAGTAACATCAATCAATATATATCTGGAATCAAATATTCATCTTTGCACTACAGGCCAAAGATATTCATCAGTTGGTCATGTTCATCTAAACACCTGTATAAAGCTATTCATCAAAAATCATTCATCTTTGCACTATAGACCAAAGATACTCAGTAATATCATCATTTAGGACTGAGGATGATGAAAAATATTTTAAAGAAAACGAATCCAGTGAAACAAAATAACAAATATTAAGGATTAATATTTCGGTTTATCCATGTCCAAAAATACCTCATAAATAATCATAGTGGAATAAAATTTAAGAATGATCAAAACATGGATACAATCAAAGCTAGTATCCATATTAGATATTTTGAAGGAAAAACAAAATTTAATTTTTTACGTGAATAGTGTCAGATATCGTGAATAATTAATGTCGTATACGTGAATAGTAACTCCGACACTAAAAGACAAGAATTTCACAAGAAAAATCTTACCAATATTCCGGCATAATGATATTGAAAGAAATAATATAATTTTAAAAAAAAATAATATCCCTTACCTCGAAAGAATAGTACTTACATTTGGACGACTACTAGATATAGTCTTTGAAGGAACTTGCATAGTATAGCAACACTTAAAGTATCAAAATACTCACAAGAATAATTCGATAATATAGAGAGAGAAGATTTCAGTTTTTGGTGTGATTTTCAATTCTAACCTAAGCACCCTATTTATAGGAAAATGCTTAGAACATCAAAGTAGAAAATTTAATAAAATATAAATAAACTTTTCTTAAAGTCCTACGCCCACTTTTGTTTTCTAGATATCAGCCAAAACATGTGCCAACATTACCAAAACATTTTTCATACTAAAATTATTGAAAACTCCAAAATAAAAATAAAAATCAATTAATCTGAAACTTCAATAATTCATAACAAATAGTTCTTTTATCAGAAAAATTCGAACCTCATGTCTTTTCCATAGAAAATTCCATTATCTACAACTTTGCAGAAGAAAGTTTTTCCAAATTCCAAACAGAAATTAACCGAAATTCACAAACGGGCGATTTTACAGGCTATAATCAAATTTCAGTCAAGAAATGGGGTCCACAAACATGAAAAACATGTTTTAATCATTTAATGCAACAAAATACTCTTCCTCCTCATATACTCATATATACCACATTCATTGTAAAAAATATCATCATTATTATATTATAATAATATAATTAAATATTATTTTATCAGAAAAGATAAAATATTGATTTTCAACAATTGTCACTTTAAAAATTTTCTCCATCTATATCCACATAAAATGAATATTTTCTCATCATATAAATCAATAATTAATTATTCACAAATAATATTATCAGAATCACAATCATCGACAACTGTGCGGTTCCCAGAAGAAAGGGGGCTTTGTAATAAGGATTTCTCTCTCTTCTTGTAATTAATTAGGTGACCAAACCTCTCCTTAGGCAGAACTTTCTAAACATTGTCAATAATGTTATCTAATAATATTATTAGAGATAATATGAATTATTGCTTCGATAATGGAAAATCTTGTGTAGTGACAATTATTGAAACAACGAGAATATAAAATATCAACGCAACAATTATTGAATCAATAAAATAAAATATTGAGCAGATAATTCGTAACAATTATTGAGTTGTGCCTTCTTACGTAAGAATCAATAATTGGTGCAATGGTGTCTTCTTGTCTGCAACAACGCGTACATCGTGTTTTAACCATCGGGTATTCCAACAAGATATTACTTGGTAACAACTACTGCTAGTTATTTTTAAACAACTTATACTTGTCGTTTTCTTCATCCAATCGCTTTCCGTTATGGGGCCCACACAAGGCTGCGCCGTCGTACGAATATTTTCCGACAAGAAGAATATTCCACGACTAAACGAATATTCCCCGACACCAATGAATATTTTATAATCACTTGCTTATTTGAAATATTTGCGCATTTTACCCATAACTAACCATATTAATCAAATCAACCCTTACTATTTCAAAATAATAAATAGAGGAAATTAAATTTCATTTATTAATAATTTGGGGTCTTACAACCTCCCCTCCTTATGAAATTTCGTCCTCGAAATTGACGTACGTACCTGGTGTTTCGAAAAGACGAGGATACCTCGCTTTCATTTTCGTTTTCAACTCCCAGGTCATTTCCTCAATAGCATGGTTCCTCCACAAAATTTTAACTTGTGGTATGACCTTTGTGCGTAAGACATGCTCTTTTTTATCCAAGATCTTGACAGGTACCTCCTCGTACGTTAAGTCTTCGGCTATCTCGTCCGGTTCTAACTCAATAACGTGGTTTGGGTCTTTCACATATTTACGTAGCACAGATATATAAAAAAAATTATGAACACGAGACATACTTGGAGGTAACGCGAGTCTATAGGCCACATTTCTTACTTAGTCAAGAATCTGAAATGGACCAATAAATCGTGGATTGAGCTTTCCTCTCTTCCCAAATCTTGTAACTCCCTTCCATGGAGCAACACGCAATAATACATGATCCCCAATACTAAATTCCACGTCCTTTTGATGAAGATCCGCAAAACTCTTTTGTCGATCATGTGCCATTTGTATACGTTGTCGAATCATTTGGATCGTTTCTGTAGTCATACGTACCAACTCGGGTCCCAATAATGTTGCTTCACCCACCTCATCCCAACATATTGGAGAGCGACACTTTCGTCCATACATTGCTTCGAATGGAGCCACACCTATACTTGCCTGATAACTGTTGTTGTAGGAGAATTCCACCAATGGTAAATACTTATCCCAACTGCCTTTGAAGTCTAGGACACAGAGTCTTAATAGATCTTCAAGAGTTTGAATAGTCCTCTCTGATTGCCCGTCCGTTTGAGGATGATATGCCAAACTGAACCGTAAATCCGTGCCCATAGCTTTTTGCAAGCTAACCCAAAATCTTGAAGTGAATATTGGGTCACGATCCGAAACTATGGATACTGGCATGCCATGCAACCTCACAATCTCATTCACGTACATACTAGCAAGACGTTCAAGGGAATAAGTCTCCCGTATCGACAAGAAATGAGCAGACTTGGTTAATCTATCAACAATAACCCAAATAGCATTTATGCCTTGAGAAACCGTGGGAAGACCCGTAACGAAATCCATGGTAATGTGTTCGCACTTCCATTTCGGAATCTCAAGTGGTTGCAATAGACCCTTTGGCACTTGATGCTCCGCCTTTACACGTTGACAAGTTAAACACCTCGAGATAAACTTTGCAATCTCTCTCTTCATATTGTTCCACCAAAATGTATGTCGAAGATCACGATACATTTTGGTACTTCCAGGATGGATTGAAAATGGTGTATTTTGTGCCTCCATCATGATCTTGTACTTCAAATCAGAATCGTTAGGAACACAAAGTCTGGAGTGGACTCGAAGTATTCCTTCTTCATCGATTCTTACTTCTGGAATAGCACTTTCTTGCACTTTCTTCTTTATACGCATCAGCTCCGGGTCTGTGGCTTGAGCAACTTTAACTCTATCGATTAAAGTTGGTTCTATACGTATACTTGACATCATTGCATGGGTCCCTAGAGTCTTGAATTCTATCTTCATATTTTGTAAATTACACAAAATAGGCCTTTGTGTTAACAACATCGCACTCGTTCTCGCATATGATCTTCTACTCAACGCGTCAGCTACCACGTTCGCTTTTCCAGGATGGTATTGAATGGTGTGGTCGTAGTCTTTCAACAGAGCAACGTCGTTGCCGCATGTTGAGTTCTATTTGGGTGAAGAAATATTTGAGGCTTTTATGGTCTGAATATATCTCCACTTTCTCCCCATATAGATAGTGCCTCCAGATCTTTAGCGCGAAAACGACTGCTGCCAACTCTAGATCATGAGTAGGATAATTCCTCTCATATTCTTTAAGTTGTCATGAGGCATAGGCTATAACTTTTCCACATTGCATGAGAACACATCCTAGCCCTTTCCCTAAAGTATCGCTGTAGATAACAAATCCATCCGAACCAGATGGTATTGTCAAAACAGATGCCGAAATGAGTCTCCTCTTAAGCTCTTGGAAACTCTTCTCGCATTCCTCGCTCCATACTGAATTTGATATCTTTTAAAAGTCAATTTGAGTTAATGGAGTAGCGATTCTAGAAAATCCTTCCACGAATCTCCGATAATAACCGGTTAAGCCCAAAAAGCTACGTCTTCAAAGAATCAGACTTTGATTTGCTCTAACTTTATATTGCTTCAATCTTCGCGGGTCAACAGATACTCCATGTTTTGACACCACGTGCCCAAGGAATGCTACTTCCTCAAGCCGAACTCGCATTTCTTCAACTTGGCATATAACTTGTTTTCACGAAGCCTTTGGAGTACCAAACGAAAATGGTGCTCATGATCTTCACGACTTTTAGAATATATGAGGATGTCATCAATAAAAACAACAACGAATCGATCCAAATATTCCTTGAATACTAGGTTCATCATCATATCCATGAAAGCCAGTAGGAGCATTAGTCAATCCAAAAGACATGACTAAGAATTCATAATGCCCGTCTTAGAAGTTCTAAAGCGGTCTTTGGAATATCCTCGATTCTAATCTTCAAATTGATGATATCCGGAAGCGAAGATCGATTTTTGAAAAGAATTGTGTGCTCCTTATGAATCGGGTCAAACAGGTCATCAATACGTGGTAGCGGATACCTATTCTTGATAGTGACATGGTTTAATTCTCATAGTAGTCGATATAAAGTCGCATACTCCCATCTTTCTTCTTTCCGAATAAAACAGGAGCACCCCAAGGAGATGTACTAGGACGAATGAAACCGATGTCCAACAACTCCTGTAATTGGACCTTTAATTCCTGAAGTTCAATAGGAGCTATTCGATATGGGGTTTTAGAAATGGACTTTGTACCAGGTTCAAGATCAATAAAAAATTCAACTTCACGTTCTGGGGGTTGATCGGGAAGTTCTTCAGGAAATACGTCAGGAAAGTCAATAACAACAGGAATATTATTCAATTTTGACGTGTCTTTATTCAAATCCATAACATGGGCTAAGAAAGCTTGACATCCGTTTTTTAATAAACGAATGGCTTTATGGCTTGATATAACAGTGATTGATTTTAATGGTTTAGTTGTTTGAATTCGAACAACAGGTTGTTTAGGAATATGAAAACTAACAACCTTACAAAAACAATCAATTTTGGCATGATGAGTAGTTAACCAATCAATCCCTAAAATCACGTCAAATGCAAGTATCTTTAAAGAGATAAGGTCAACAAGTAAGGTGAGGGTGCCAACTTGGATCAAACAAGATTTATAAACAGTGGATGTGATGAAAGTTTCTCCTAACGGAGTCTCCACAGATAAATCAAAGTCTAATTTCTCCGGAGTCAAGTTTAAACGTTGAGCACAAGTAGGAGAGATAAATGAATGGGTAGCACCGGTATCTAGTAAGGTATAAACTTCACAAGAATTTATGATTAGCTTACCAGTGATCACCTCGTTTTGGTTCCTCACATTTTGACCAGTCACGACAAACGCTCTTCCAGGAACCATCGACTTTGACTTTTCTAAGATAGCCTTTTGAGTCACCATCCCCATTGGACTTGGTTTCGCTACAGTACAATCTCAAGCGATATGTCCTTTCTTTCCATAATTATAGCATACCTTAAACTGTTGTGAACAGTTTGAGCTGATATGTCCCTCTTTTCCACATTTATAGCATACGATCGGTGGTCGTTCTCCTCCCTTAGAACCGATTCTTTCTTTGGTCTTTGGCGTCTTCACATTGTCATTGTTGAATCTCCTCTTTTTAAAATCTCCCCCTGACTCACTTCTTCTATTCTCATGGTCATGATTACCACCAGAGTGGTTGCCGCTCTTATCCGTATTCTTCTTTCTCCGCTGGTTATCGTTGTTCGATGACTGCTTTGCATCCCAGATGATGATCTGGTTGTGGTCCCTCGGTTGACCGTACTCGTTATCTCGCTATAATAATTGAGCCCTATTGACAACATCTGAATAGATAGAAAATTTATGAGAAATGAGATATTGACGTATGCCGGGTTTCAAAACTCTCAGAAACATCCGCGTCATACATTCCTCATTCTCCACCAAATGAGGTGCAAACCTGGATAACTCCGCGAACTTCACCTCGTACTGGGACATCGTCATGTTGTTTTGTTCCAATCTAATAAACTCTACCTCCTTCATATGACGATAACTTTCAGTAAAGTATTTGTCATTGAACAGTTTCTGAAATGTCTCCCAAGACATGCTAAGCGCGACTGGATGGGTACGCTTCACAGATTCCCACCAGTAATCTTCCTCATTACGGAACATAAAAGTGGCAAATGGAACTTTCTGTTCCTCTGTTCATCCCAAGACATCGAATATCTTGGTAATTTGCTTGACCCACGTCTCCGCCTTAATCGGATTCGGCTTTCCCCAGAATTCTGGTGGTCCCAACTCTTTGAACTGCTTAGTTGTGACCAGCTGTGCGTTGCCATTGTTTCTTCCTATATTTTGAACAGGAATCTCCTTCGTCTGGTTTTTGCATGAATGGCAAAAAAATTCTAAACATCTCATCGTTCATCGTCTGCTCAGTGTTGTTGTTTACAGGAGGAACATTGCCAACCTGTTGCACGTTCTCCTCATTGGTGAGCAAAGGTGTCTCCACGGTCTTATTTACTCCAGTGTTAACATTCTCAGTCGACATTCTCAAATACTGCCATAAAACAAGGGTTAATTTAACAAATTAACATATCACATAATATACATATATTATGACCGACCAACAAATAAGCTTAGGTAGGACACACTAGCAAAGGATTTACTATTCTCTCCCCTCCTAGTTCTATTCCCCGATCTCCGCCAGATATCATATCCCTAAGCTCTGATACCAACTGTGACGCCCCCAAAATAGGTATACAACACCCATTTTGAGTCTTCAAAATACATGGTACAGAAACAATTACAACTTTATTAATACAACATAAAAACTGTGAGTTTAAATACAAATATTGTCGTCTAGACAATATCCACACTCAAATAAGTCCTCACTATAATTATTGATACACTATTTTACAAAATAGTGAGGACTACTAAAACAACTTCTAGAACCATCATTCCACACCCCGACTAGTACTCACTACATTCTCGCCTCCTGAGAAGAAAAATGGAACAAAAAGGAAAAGGGTGAGCTCAACTAGCCCAGTAAAGAACATTATGACCAAGATAACATAGAACAAATTATCGTTATTCCTCAATAGGGAAAAATCTAATAGAATACAATAGACAACCAGTTTTAAATCAATATTCGCAGTGGAAATAATAATTCATTAGAAGAGTTAAGTAAAGAATGAAATCTACTATCTTCTATATATGAATTTAAAAGTTCATCGTCGATATTTTATCTCTGTAACATCAATCAATATATATCTGGAATCAAATATTCATCTTTGCACTATAGGCCAAAGATATTCATCAGTTGGTCATGTTCATCTAAACACCCGTACATCTTTGCACTACGGGCCAAAGATATTCATCAAAAATCATTCATCTTTGCACTATAGGCCAAAGATACTCAGTAATATCATCATTTAGGTTAAGGATTCGTATTTCGGTTTATCCATGTCCAAAAATACCTCATAAATAATCATAGTGGAGTAAAATTCAAGAATGATCAAAACATGGATACAATCAAAGCTAGTATCCATAATAGATATTTTGAAGGAAAAATAAAAATTTAATTTTTCTGTGAATAGTGTCGTATACGTGAATAGTAACCCCGACACTAAAATACAAAAATTTCACAAGAAAAATCTTACCAATATTCCGGCATAATGATATTGGAAGAAATAATATCATTTTAAATAAAATAATATCCCTTACCTCGAAAGAATAGTATTTCTGGCTGGACTACTGAATATAGTGCTGAAGGGAACTTGCACCGTATAGCAACACTCAAAGTATCAAAATACTCATAAGAATACGCTCAATAATATAGAGAGAGAAGATTTCAGTTTCTGGTGTGATTTTCAATTCTAACCTAAGCACCCTATTTATAGGAAAATGCTTAGAACACCAAAGCAGAAAATTTAATAAAATATAAATAAACTTTTCTTAAATTCCTACGCCCACTTTTGTTTTCTAGATATCAGCCAAAACATGTACCAACATTACCAAAACGTTTTTCATACTAAAATTATTGAAAACTCCAAAATAAAAATAAAAATCAATTAATCTGGAACTTCAATAATTCATAACAAATAGCCCTTTTATCAGGAAAATTCGAACCTCATGCCTTTTCCATAGGAAATTCCATTATCTACAACTTTGCAGAAGAAAGTTTTTCCAAATTCCAAACAGAAATTGACCGAAATTCATAAACGGACGATTTTACAGGCTATAATCAAATTTCAGTCAAGAAATGGGGTCCACAAACATGAAAAACATGTTTTAATCATTTAATACAACAAAATACTCTTCCTCCTCATACACTCATATATCCCACATTCATTGTAAAAAATATCATCATTATTATATTATAATAATATAATTAAATATTATTTTATCAGAAAAGATAAATTATCGATTTTCAACAATTGTCACTTTAAAAATTTTCTCCATCTATATCCACATAAAATGAATATTTTCTCATCATATAAATCAATAATTAATTATTCACAAATAATATTACTAGAATCACAATCTTCGATAACTAGGCGAGGTCCGGGAAGAGAAGGCTTTCAGATAAGGATTTCTCACTTCTTGGCACAATTAAATTAGGTGTCCAAACCTCTCATTAGGCGAGAACTTTCTAGACATTGCCAATAATGTTATCTAATAATATTATTCGGATAATATGAATTATTGCTTCGATAATAGAAAATCTTGTGTAGTGACAATTATTGAAACAACGATAATATAAAATATCAACGCAACAATTATTGAATCAATAAAATAAAATACTAAGCATAGAATTACCGTAACAATTATTGAGTAGTGCCTTCTTACGTAAGAATTAATAATTGTTGCAATCTGGTAGTATCTCTTCTTGCAACAACGCATATTCTTGTGTTTTAACCACCGTATTCTAACAGTATTAACGTTAACAACTACACAGTTATTTTTAAACAACTTATACTTGTCGTTTTCTTCATCCAATCGCTTTCCGTTATGGGGTCCACACAAGGCTGCGCCGTCGTACTAATATTCCCCGACAGGAAGAATATTCTACGACCAAACGAATATTCCCCGACAACAATGAATATTTTTTAACCACTTGCTTATTTGAAATATTTGTGCATTTTACCCATAACTAACCACATTAATCAAATCAACCCTTACTATTTCAAAATAATAAATAGAGGAAATTAAATTTCATTTATTAATAATTTGGGGTCTTACAATATATGCCCTATAAGTATCCATAGCAAATACATGCTATGAATTGTTCCCCATATCAATACTTATATATAAAGGCATCACAACCGATCCTTTAAATTAGATAATTAGGTGAGTTAGCTCATTCAATTTGAAATCAATTCTGGGGTAACTCGCTCAATTGGAAAAAAACTCACGCAAAATTGGTTAGATCAATCGTCGATTTTCTTCCTCTTCCTCTTCTTCAATTCTCGAGCAATCCGTTCACCAAAGCTGTAGAAACATCGTCACTTTTCTTCCTCTTCTTCATTCCCCTCTTACTAGATTCATCGACACCATAAACAATTTCAGAACTCAACCATGTCTTCCCAAAGAAGAACGCTTTTGAAGGTCATAATCATCGGTGACAGCGGGTATACATGTTTATGTGTTGTAGATCGATTGGATCTAAGTAGCCTCAGCCGCCTGTGTCGCCTATGTCTTTAGGTGAGGTTTTTTTTTTCTCTCGCATGATATTTTTACGGCAAACTATGTTTTTCACCACTATACTTGGCAAGTTTTACTTATTACACCACTGAACTTTTAATTTTTTGTATTACCCCATTAAACTAATTAAAATATTAAAATTGGGTCATTCCGTCCAAAATAGTTGATAGACGTTAAAGTGGCGTTGACATGGCGCAGATGTGGCAAAAAAATAAAAAAATATTGCTTATGTGGCAAAAAAAATCAAAAAAAGATTTTTTTTAAAAAAATTTAACATTTTAAAGTTTTAAAAATAACAAAAACATAATAAAATAAAACAAAAATAAAAATAAAAATTCAAAAAAGCGATTTTTTTAAAAAATAGGAATTTTTTAAAAAGATTTTTAAAAAAATGTAATTCTATAAAAAATATATATTTTTTAAAAAAACAGTTTTTTATTAAAAATTGAATTTTTTAAAACAGATTTTTAAAAAACATAGAATTTGTAAAAAAACAGTACTTTTTAAAAAATAGATTTTTTTTAAAACAGATTTTTTAAAAAGTATAATTTTTAAAAAACAGATTTTTTTAAAAAAATTTTTTTAATAAAAGACGATTTTTAAAAAATCTGCTTTTTTAAAATTTCTTTTTTAAAAAAATCAATTTTTAAAAAGTTCTAATTTTTTGACAAATCTGTTTTTTAAAAATTTTCTTTTTTTAAAAATCTGTTTTAAAAAATTCTATTTTTTTTTAAAAATCTGTTTTTAAAAAAGTATAATTTTTTAGAATTCTATTTTTTTTAAAATCTGCTTTTAAAAAAATCTATTTTTTATAAAAAACTTTTTAAAAAAATTCATTTTTATAGAATTCCTTTTTAAAAAAAAAAACTGTTTTTTTAAAAATATTTTTTATAGAATTCTATTTTTTAAAAAAATCTGTTTTTAAAAAACATATATAAGTAAAACTTGACGAGTATAGTGATGAAAAACATAATTTTGCCATATTTTTACTATTTTGTATTATGATTGGTGATCAGTTTGGGTTATCTAAAATTTTGAGGTGATTCTTTAATTGATGTGGAGAAGACAAAGTCAAATGGGTCTATGCTCAATCGGGTTGGTGTTTAGTGGTTAAGGGTTTATGAAGTATACCAAAACTGAATTCAAAAACTCTCACCTGCAATTTTCAGGTGCTTGATTTATACATGAATCTGTTACCAAAACTTTCAAAAGATTTTTTGAACACCTTTACAGTTAATTCATGGGATACCCTTTGCGGCTGTATGCATTATGGCTGTCAAATCGAAAAGAAACATTGATATTTATATTTATGGAGTTGCTATTTCACAAAGAAATATGTTATTTCGGTAGTTCCATAAGTTTCCCTTCGCACCTTTACAGTGCGTCTCATTCTAGGCTTAGAAGCTTTTCTGGCTGAACAGAGAGGATAAAATGCATTCTAACTGTACATGGTTTTTTGATCTTTTTGTCTTTCAGTATGATGCATTAAGTAAATTGTTGGGTTTAAGCAGGTCAGCCTAGAAGAACAAATCAAACAATTACAAAAAGACAAAGATGCATACATAAATAAAGAGGTAAAAAACTTTATTAAATTGGGGTGATTAGATAAGTAATACAGAGCATTGTGAAGTTGCTTACTTATTAATGTTTGATTTTCTTTTGATATTCTACTTTATGCTTAAATAATCTGTGATAACGGTCCTTCGGCTTATAATTTTCAGGTTGATTTAGGGCTTAAAATTTCACAACTACAGAATGAAAAAGATTTTTGGCATCAGAAAGAAGTGATATGAATTGAATGATTGAATTATACTTGGTTTGAAAGTTCTAGATCTTGGGCAGTTACTTTTAGGTGAGGTTTTTTTTCTCGCATGATATTTTTACTATTTTGTATTATGCTGAATTGGATGTCAACATAGTAATAATGATACAGCAGGGTACCAATAATCAGCCATATATAATGATGTGCAATTCTAATCTTAAATTTTAACATTTTCCCTTTTTCTTTCTTTTCTATCAGTCATCAAAAATGTTTTTTTAAGTGTTACTTGGTTATTGTTTCCTTTAATTTTGGTTTTTTATGCTTAGGGGGGAGAAAGAGAAATGATGTAGCTGAAAATGGTCAAGTACTAAGGTTACAAACCTTGAGCATGGAGATGCAGTACAAGTATTTGCGGACTCTAGAAAGTCTAATTTTATGGCTTAGAGACTATTATAATAGTGTGTAAATTTATGGCTCAGTGACTATTATAATAGTGACTCCCTAGCTTTATGCTTGAAAATTTCAGGCTGCCAGCGTGGCCTTTTTGAGAATACTGTCACTATTAGTTGGATTATACTTATAGTCTATTACCGATGCATTGTGGAAATATAAAGCTGATACTTATGAATTTGAAAATGTCTACTCTCTCATTTGGGTCATATGCGTATATGATATGCAGTTTCAGTTTTTTGACCTTTATAAACATGTATAGATCCTTATCTTCAAAACTGTGATTTTTTATTTTAATTATCAATTGTATTCTGATTTTTTTTCCTGATACAGTCTTTTAATTTGTGGGTGTTATCTGATTTGCTGGTGATCAGTAAATCAACACGTTAAGGAGGGTGATCGAAATGAGGGAGAGTTTCTATAACTCTCCTTTACAAACTGAACATGATCCACCTCCTGCATTGCGGTGTCAACGACGATTTTGAGACGCTGAGTAATCAATTTGTAGCAATGAACGAAAATCATGTTTATTTGTGCATTCCATGCCAATACTTCTAATACTCTAAACCAATTGATTTGTTCTTCCAGTCCAATTTTGTTATACTTTATTTTTTTTCAGTTATGTCAAAATATAAATTTTAACATTGCATCGTTGACAATTTTGTCATTGGCATTTTGAATCATATTTAATTTTGGCTTTATGGTTATAAATATACCTATAGTGATGGCTTACTACTATTTTTGAAAGACTGCTTTTCTTCTTCTCCTTTTACAACTGCAATACCTTTTTGGGTTTCCAATTCCACAAAGGAAATTGCTCTGTTTTGGCTGTAAGAAATTGTCCATGGGAATCTGCTTGGAAAAATCTGCCAAATGTTCTCATGCCTCTACTAACCAATTCTTTGGTATGTCATCTTTTTACAATTTCTTCTTCTTAATGCTTATCATTGTAGCAAGCCTTGATGATCTTTTTCTTCTTTCATTCTTGTGACGCCCCCAAAATAGGTATACATCACCCATCTTGAGTCGTCAAATACATGGTACAAAATTCAAATACAACTTAATTATACAACAGTCGTGTAAAATACGACTAAACATATACTGTGAGGACTACTAATGCTATCATCTGGACCGTCACTCCATTTCCCGACTAGTCCCTGCTACGTTCTCATTTCCTGAAGAGAACAATGAAAACAAAAGGGTGAGCTCAACTAGCCCAGTAAGAAATATTATGACTAAGATAATGCAGAATAATTTATCGTTAGCCTTCAACAGTGTTAAACTGATAAAATATAATAAATATCAAGTTTAACTGCAGCGTAACAAGCAATCCATTAGAAGAGTCAAGTAGAGAATAAAATCTACTATCTTCTACGATTTAAAAAGTTTTTCATCACTTTTATGGCTAGGACTCAGCTTAATAAATAATCCACATCATTGAATCACTCCTGCACTACGGCCAAGGATATTCTTTAGTATCACGACCACAAATTATCTATGCACTATGGGCCAAGGGCATTCGTGTATTCATTAATGGTCATAATCATGCCAACAACTTTCCATCAATACACTACGGGCCAATGAGAACTTTTACCACATCATTTGTAACATTACGGTCATGATTACACCGAATAACCCCTGGTCATAATCATACCAAGTCCATCTATGCACTACAGGCCACAGACGACTTTCAACAAAATATAAACATGAGGATGATGACAATGATATAAGAATTCAATAAAATGAGTTCAAGAATTAATTTATCCAGGAACTAATAACGTCCAAATTGTCAACATGATACTTCTTTGTAGAGTAAAATTCAAGAATGCTCAGAAGAATATTTTCATGAAAAGATACTGGATGAAGCGCAAATATCAAGGATATTCCACTAATTTCATGGAGTATAAAAGTCAAAGTTTTAACCAACTAAGTATAATAAAGAATGGAATAACAAAAGAAATCACCAGGCATGCGATAGACCGCACATGCAGGTTATTCTAACAGAATAATAAATAACGGAACCAGGTCCGACGTAAAAGGCACAGACAGGATATTCCAACAGAATAATAAAGAATGGAACCAGGTCCGGCGTAAAACGCATAGATAGGATATTCCAACAGAATAATAAAGAATGGAATAATAGAAGAATTTCACCAAGTATAGGGTAGGCAGCGTATCTGAGTTATTCAGCGAGAATAATAAATAATGGAATAACAGAAGTTCTCTTCATGAATACAAAAGAAATAATATCATTTACGAGTACAAAAAATGTGACGCCCCCAAAACATGTATACATCACCCATCTTGAGTCGCCAGATACAAGGTACTGAATACAAATATAATTTAATTATACAACGAACGTGCAAAAATACGACAAAATATAAATCATGAGTTTTAATACAAATATTGTCATCTGCAGACAATATCCACACTCAATGGAGTCCTCATTATATTTATTATCACACTATTTCACGAGAATAGTGAGGACTACTTAATGCACCATCTAGGACCATCACACTGTTCCCCATGGTCCCCATTTACGTTCTCATTTTCCAAGAGAAACGGTGAAAGAAAGGTGAGCTCAACTAGCCAAGTAAGAAATATTATGACTAAGATAATGCAGAATAAATTATCATTAGCCTTCAACGGTGTCAAACTGATAAAATATAATAAACATCAAGTTTAACTGCAGCGGAACAAGCAATCCATTAAAAGAGTCAAGTAGAGAATAAAATCTACCATCTTCTATGATTTAAAAGGTTTTTCATCACTTTTATCATTTGAGACTCGACAATAAATAATTCACATCATCAAATCATCTCTGCACTACAGGCCAAAGATATTCTTTAGTATCACGACCAAGAATTATCCATGCACTACGGGCCAAAGATAATCATGTTTTCATCAACGGTCCTGATCATGCCATAAAACAATTCATCTTTGCACCCTTGGCCGAAGAGAATCCATAGCCATAATCATACCAAAAATTCACCATCAATGCTCTACGGGCCAATGAGGACTTTTTTCACATCATTTATAACATTACGGTCATGATTATACCGAATAATCCCTGGTCATAATCATACCAAATCCATCTATGCACTACAAGCCACATATGACTTTCAACATAATATAAACATGAGGATGATGACAATTCAATAAAACAAGTTCAAGAATAAATTTTAAAGATTTATAAGTTAATTTATCCTGAACTCAATAACGTCCAAATTGTCAACATGATACTTCTTTGTGCAGTAAAATTCAAGAATGCTCAAAAGAATATTTCCATGAAAAGATACTGGATGAAGCGGAAATATCAAGGATATTCCACTAATTTCATGGAGTATAGAAGCCAAAACTTCAATTGGCTCCTTGCAACGGTCAAACAGGTCATCAATACGTGGCAATGGGTACCTATTTTTGATGGTGACATGATTCAACTCCCGATAATTAATACAAAGTCGCATACTCCCATCTTTCTTTTTCACGAATAGAACAGGAGCACCCCGAGGAGAAGTACTAGGACGAATAAAGCCAATGTCTAACAATTCCTGCAGTTGAGTTTTTAACTCACGAAGTTCAATAGAGCCATTCGATATGGGATTTATAAATGGGTTTAATCTACGGGTTCAAGGTCGATACAAAATTCAATTTCACGCTCTGGGGTAGGCCGGGGAAGTTCTTGAGGAATCGTCGGAAATTCATTAACAATAGAAATATTATTCAAAAGCGGCGTATTTTTGTTTAGATCTGTGACATGAGCTAAGAAAGCTTGACATCCGTTTTTCAATAAGCGAATAGCTTTATGGCTTGAGATAGCGATGATTGATTTTAATGGTTTGGTTGCTTGAATTCGCATAATAGGTCGATTAGAAATATGAAAGCTAACAACCTTACGAAAACAATCAATTTTTGCATGATGAGTAGTTAACAATCAATCCCTAGAATTACATCAAATGCAAGTATTTTTAATGCAATAAGATCGACGAATGTAATGTGTGGGTACCAACTTGAACCAAACAAGACTTATAAATAGTGGATGTAATGAAGGTTTCTCCCAGCGTAGTTTCCACAGATAAGTCAAAGTCTAATTTCTCCGAGTCAAATTTAATCGTTGGCGCAAGTAGGAGAAATAAAAGAATGGGTAGAACCAGGTATCAAATAAAGTATAGACTTCCGCTAGAGTTTATGATAAGCTTACTCGTGATGACCTCATTCGGGTTCCTTGCTTTCGGGAGGTCACAACAAACGCTCTCCCTCACCTTCTCTGGCTTTGACTTTTTGGGGATGACCTTTGGTGCCTCCATCCTAGCCGAGTTTGCCTTGGTGAGCGACAAAATCGAGCTAAGTGACCTTCTCTTCCATAATTATAACATGCTTTGGACTGACATCGCTAATTTGGATGATGTGTCCCTCCCTCCGCATTTGAAGCATATAACGGCGGGTGGTCTTTCTCCTTCCTTAACAACGGGTCTTTGGTCTTTGGCGTCTTTCCATCATTGTTGAATCTCCTCTTCTTAAAATGTCCATTCTTATTGTTTTGGCCCTAATTACCACCGAAGTGGTTATTATTTCTGGCCTGTTGATTTCCTCCACGCTTGTTGTCACCGCTTCGATGATCGCTCTCTCTTTGGTATTATCATTTTTTTTGCGGTGGCTCTCTTTTGGTTGCGTTGACTCGTTATCGCGCTCCACCAACTGAGCCCTATTTACAACATCTAAATACAAACACAGTTTATGAGAAATAAGATGTTGGCGTATCTAGGCTTCAAACCTCTTAAAAATATTCGCGCCATTCTCTCTTCATTATCCACCAAGTGGGGACTTGAACCGGGATAACTCCGTAAATTTTGCCTCGTATTGCGACACGGCCATATTGTTTTGCTCCAATTTGATAAACTCCACCTCCTTCATGTAGCGAATACTTTCGGAAAGTATTTGTCGTTGAACGACTTCTTGAAACTTCTCCCAAGACATCTTGAGACGGCGAGTTGAGTACGTTTTTACCGATTTCCACCAAGAATCGCCTCTCCGCAAGCAACATAAAGGCAAAGAAAGGAACCTTTTGCTCCTCTGAGCATCCCAAGACATCAAATATCTTGGTGATCTGCTTTATCCATGCTTCCGCCATAAGTAGTTTTGGTTCTCCCTTAAACTCCGGTGGTCCCAGCTCCTTGAAGCATTTAGCGGTGACCGCTTGCGAGAGTTTCCATTGTTTCCACCTACATTTTGGGCGTGAGAATGGCTCTACTTTGTTGTTGCATGAATTTCATAAAGCCTCCGAACAATCCATCATTCAAACATTTGGTCGGTGTTGTTGTTTGCATGAGGATTGTCGCCTTCACGATGCACATTCTCTCGATTATTGATATGTGGAGACTCAGCGGTCTCTTGTGCTCCATTGCTATTCTCAACATTTTAGGATGTCATTTTTGACATCGCCACAAAACAAAGGTTAATTAACATGTAACATAATATCTCTAAACTCGACCAACCAATTTAAATACAAAATAAATTTAAATAGGTCATACTAGCGAAGAATTCCCGTCTCTCCCTCCTAGTTCTAGTCTCACATCTTAGCCGGGGATCATATCCCTAAGCTTTTCTGTTATGGCGACGCCCCAAAATTAGGTATACATCACCCATCTTGGGTCGCTTGAGATACATGGTATGTAATTCAAATACAACTTACTAATACAACTGTAAGTGTACAATACGACAAAAACATAAACTGTGAGTTTGAATACAAATATTATCTACTAGAGATTATACAAACTCAAAAGGAGTCCTCATTACAATTTTTATCACACTATTTCACGAGAATAGTGAGGACTACTAATGCTATCCTCGGACCATCACTCCGTTCCCAGACTCGTCCCGGCTATATTCTCATTTCTGAAGAGAACGGTGAAAGGAAGGGTGAGCTCAACTAGCCCGATGAAATATTATGACTAAGATAATGCGAGAATAAATTATCATTAGTCTCCAACAATGTTAAAGCGATAAAATATAATAGACATCAAGTTTAAGCTGCGGTGAACAAACAATCCATTAAAAGAGTCAAGTAGAAAATAAAATCTACTATCTTTTATGATTAAAAAGGTTTTTCATCCTTCATTATCATTTGAGACTCAAACTTAATAAATATTCCACATCATCGAATCACCCCTTACTACGGCCAAGGATTTCTTTAGTATCACGACCACAATTATCCATGCACTACTACGGCCAAGAATATTTGTGTATTCATTAATGGTCATGATCAAGCCAACAAGCTGTCCATCAATGCACTACTACGGGCCAATGAGAACTTTTACCACATCATTTATAACATTACTATCATGATTACTTAGAATAATCTCGGTCATAATCATACCAAGTTCATCTATACCTTCTGAAGCCACATATGACTTTCAACAAAATATAAACATGAGGATGATGACAATGATATAAGAATTCAATAAAACAAGTTCAAGAATTATTTTATCCGAAATTATTAACGTCAAATTGTCAATATGATACCATTTTGTAGAGTAAAATTCAAGAATGATCGGAAGAATATTTTCATGAAAAGATCTTGAATGAAAGCGCAAATATCAAGGATATTCTACTAATTTCATGGAGTATAGAAGTCAAAACTTTAACCAACCGAGTATAATAAAGAATGGAATAACAAAAGAAATCACCATGCATGCGGTACTTGCATGATAAAAGTTATTCAACAGAATAATAATAACGGAATCGGATCGAGCAAAATTTGCAAGCAAGCGCTGGATGTTCCAACAGAATAATAAAGAGCGGAACCGGTCCGGTGTAAAACACATAGACATGATGTTCCAACTGAATAATAATAAGACGGAACCAGGTCCAGTGTAAAACACACAGACAGGATGTTCCAACAGAATACTAGAAGAATGTCACCAAGTATAGGGTAGTCCGCGTATACTGGTTATTCCAGTAGAATAATAAAGAATGGAATAACAGAAGTTCTATTCATGAATACAAAAGAAATAATATTCCTTACGAGTACAACAAATAATATTCCCTACGTTAAGAAGAAGAGTACTGGATATATAAGTAGTGAAGTAGCAGAATACTTTCTTCTTTCTCTCTATAGTTTATCTCTCTAGAGTTTCAGTGAATTCCTAAGAAAATAATGAATGAATGAGCTTCTATTTATAAAAAAATGGAATGCATAGTAACTAACTCATGAACGGTCGAGATTGATTTACTTTAATCTGACGGTCCATATTTAAAACAAAATTTTTTAAATAAAATATAATATATTCTATTTATAATCTAATAAAACGAATAACTTTATAAAAGATTTTACTATGCAAACACTATGCAGACACTATGCAATACTATGCATAATAGAATATAATATATTCTATTTATTGAATAACTTTATAAAAGTATTATGTTTTATATAAAAAGATTTTCTGTATTATTACATTAATAATACTAACAAAACTGAGTGACTTATCATGTAAGCATCAATAATCAATATCGTGTGCTACTATGCAACCACGCCAGACATCGCATTACTTTTAACTTAGGTGTTTCAACAGATTAACGATAAAACTTCCGCCGTTATTTTCATAAAGTATTTTTGTCGTTTTCTCAATCTGACAATAATTCTGTTGTGGGGTCCACCAATGATTGAGCCGTTGTACGAATATTCCCTGCTAAAACGAATATTCCCCGACCAATCGAATATAATATGACAACTTGCATACTTTGCAAAATTTATAAATATTACCCACAACTATAACATTATATTAAATTCATTCCGTAATATTCAAAAATGATAATTATAGAAAAATCATCTTTATTCATAAAAACTGGGGTCTCACAGGTTATTCCAACAGAATAATAAAAAATAGAATAAAAGAAGTTCTCTTCATGAATAAGAAAGAAAGAATACCCCTTATGAGTACAACAAATAATATTCCCTACCTTAGAAGAAACTGGATATTGGAGTAATGAAGTAGCAGAATACTTTTCTTCTTTCTCTCTATAGTTTCTCTCTCTAGAGTTTCAGTGAATTCGTAAGAAATAATGAAGGAATGAGCTTCTATTTATAGAAGAATAGTGAATAAGTAACTAATTCATGAAGCGGTCCAGATTGATTTACTTTTTAAGCAGATTTGGCCTATATTGGTTTACTATTAAAACTTAAAGCAACGGTCCATATATACTGATTTACTATTAAAACTTAAAGCAACGGTCCATACTGATTTACTATTAAAACTTTAAACCAGCGATCCATATTAATTTACTATTATAACTTTTCACCAGCGGTCCATATTGATTTACTATTTTAATTTCAACCAACGGTCTGAAAAATTAGCACATCTCCTCATGGAATAATATTGTACCCAAAAATGATTTGGACAAAAATGAAATATATCTTACGGGTGAATAGTACACCGTGAATAGTAACTCGTGAATAGTACTCCGACACAAAAAGTGTCCCAAATACTCGAGTAAACAATACTAGAGTGAATAGTAACTGGGTATTTTATGACAACTTGTCTACTTTGAAAAATTTTCACATATCACCCTTAACTTTAAATTTTTATCAATTTAACTATTTACCAAAATAGAAAAATTGAATACTTTTATTTCATAAAATTAGGGGTCTCACAACAAATAATATCCCTTACCGTAAAAGAAACTGAATATAAGAGTAGGGAAGTAGCAGAATACTTTTCTATAGTTTCTCTATAATTTCTTTCTCTAAAGTTTCAGTGAATTCCTAAGAAATAATGAAGGAATGAGATTCTATTTATAGAAGAATGGACTGCATAGTAACTAACTTATGAACGGTCTAGATTGATTTATTTTAAACGGACGGTCCAGATTAATTTAATACTTGGTTGGTGACTTTATTTCTTATTATTTACTGTCATACAAATTTAGACTATATTGTAAAAGAAGACAATAGATAAGTATAATGGTGCATTTATCTCTTCACTAAAGAAATGTTGAAAGAACTTACGAGTATCACTGGTGGCAATAAAGAATTTGTTTGAGTCATAGTTTTATAGTTTGGAGTGAACTGTTAAGTTATGAATTCATGGGGTGAATTGTTAAAGTTAAAATACAGCAGATGTTGGGACTTTTCTGTTAGCCAGACATTTTTATAATGAATTTTGAAATTGAATTAGTTGGTAAATAATAATCAAATTGGTGTTATTGTACAATTTCAAGCTATGTATCTCTTTCAGTTCTTTTCCCTAATATTGACTAAATTAATTACTTAATTTGAAATTGTCGGATATGCGTTCAGGTTGTTACATGAATTGTGTACTTTTAGTCCGTTTTAAGATAAATGTCTGACAAATTAAAAAATTTATTATTTAAATCAGTCCGTGCATTGCACGGGTTATCAACTAGTATATATAATAAGCAGTAAGACGATCCCAATTTGAATCGATTCGTAATTTAATTAGGAATCAATTTCATTGGTACGAGTCATTTTACCGAATTAATAAAAATAAATCAAATTGGGTTTGACATAAATTCAATAATGTTAAATACGTTAAAATATATCGAGTCATTTTCGTTCGCACGTGTTACTCTTCAATTTAAGATCGAAGGGTCATTCCCTCACAAAATAGATTCGGTTAGTATGAAGTTATTTTTTTGGTAAGTTGATCAATTGACCAATAGAATACTGACACACATACAACTTCATCTGCGTGTCAGTATTCTATTGATCAATTGACCAACTTATCCTAATATAAACTTCATATTAACCACTTCCTCGCAAAATCGTCACTTCCTCTTGGTTTCTTCACCCCAAAAATTATACAACTCCTAAACCATTTAGGAGAATGCCCACTCACATAATCCTAATCAACTTAAGATCACCGATTGTCATAAGTTTCACACTGTCATAATAATTATCTTATGATCACCAACTGCCCCCACAAACCCAACTTATTGCCTCCTCCCATTCTCCTAATAAAGTTTTAAGATTATTAACTAATATTTAAACTTATTGAAATATTCACTACTCCTATTAAATTAAACTTATGAATTATTGAAATATTAATATATATTGATTCAATTAATCACAATTCAATTAAGAAAAAAGCTAAATAGACCCGTGCCTCACACGAATTAGAAAGCTAACTAAAATTAAAGCAAGATCCAATTTTTACCTTATAAAAATTTAATTATTTTCTCATTTACGAAAATAACAATTCTGCATTTTTTCTAGAAATTTTTTAATATTAATTCCACCCCCACCCCTACCCCCTTTCCAAATAAGAAAATACATTTGCAGAATTTTGCAATATAAACAATGTGGTATTATAGTAGTACATCTATTCTATAATAATAGTCGTTTTAACTTTATGCACATGAATTAAGAAAGTCATTAAATACTATCATTTAATAATTAAACTTTTGTATAAAATTTCATCACTATCCTTTATGGAAGTTGAAAACTACTAATACAAGAATTATTTTTTTTTAAAATGAAAAAAATTATATGTAATATAGCAAAGTAAATAATTTATTTTCCTAAAAGTTATAAATGACAAATAAATTGAAACAATTTTTTTTTCTAAAAAGCCAATTAGTATCTAGTTTACTTCTAAAATTAATAAGTTGTTAAGTGTATTATTCCCTCCTGTTTTTTCCATTTCTGTAGAGAAAAAAGTATTCATTTTTATATGTATGTTTGTAGACTTTAAGAAATAATCAATGGCTTAATTTTTCTATTGAAAATTCTAGGCGGACATTGCTTGGCGATCGGTCTTGGCGATCGGTCCAATTTTTATTTATTTATTATTTTTTTTTAAATGTCTCCCAAATAATTTATAAGATTTATTGGAACTGGAATTTTTACATAATAAAATGTTTTGGATGTTATTTGGATACATGTAAAAAATATACCTGTAAAAATTCCAGTTCCAATAAATCTTATAAATTATTTGAGACATTTAAAAAAAAAAAAAAATAATAATTTGCCCTGGTCGCCAAACCCGGTCAGCGTAAAAGAGCTCTTTTTCTATACCCTTGTGCATTAAATACTAATTTATTTTTCAATCATTTTTCAAAGAATTTTAAAAACTCAATATTAAAATTTTATACCCAACTTAGTCAATTAAATAAAACATCAATTTATACACGTGCTTCCTTTAAAAATGTCAATTAAAATGAAACAAATTGTATAATAATAAAATTATAATGTCAATTTAAAAAATATTGTATCGTTTTATATTATTATAAAAAAACAGAATTTTTTGTGAATTAAATTTTTTTTTTTTGGTTAAATGAGACTACTTTTAATTGTTATGCAAGAAAGGGGTAAATATTAAAGGACGACGAGATAAAGTATTTAAATTTTACAAGGGGGATTCACCCTCCTAGGGAAATGAGAATCTACCCAAAGCTTTCACATTTCTCAAACTTCAACTCATGCAGAGAGCTTGTCAAATACAATTCCCTAAATTGTTGCTTAAATTAAAGATGAGAAGCAGCTCGAAGAAGACTTCTTTGATATTGAAATGCATTTTCCTTTCACACCTTTCTCTTTCCTCTTAACTTCCTGATCTTCTTCGCCCATACCAAGACCGCCCTTGGAGCTCCTGACCCATGCATGCCAATTTTCAAAGATACTATTATGTTTTAAGCAATTTAATAATTTTAGTAATAATGATTAATTACAAGTACATAACTAAAGATTTAATTAAAAGTAAACCAACCTTTCTTCATTGTAAGAAGAAGATTTCTTCAACCCTCCTGCTGCTGGCTCTCCCTTCACTCTCTCATCTTCACTAATTGCCTCCACAATACTCCCACTGAAATATTCCTTCTCCTGCGCCTGCAAATTCCCAAACCTCGGATTCTCCGACATGCACTTTATCTCATCCACCTCCTCCGCCTCCGCAGCACTTCTACACAACACCCCTTTATGCGAACTGTTACTCTTCCTTGCCACCTCCTGTTCCTTAAAAAAGGGAATCTTACTCTTCCCTCTAAACGACACCGACCCACCGCAGGCAATGAGATTATACAACACCGAGTTACGACTCAGCAGTAATGACTCGTTCCCCACCGGGTAACCATCCTCGAACCGCTTCGAAGTGTCGTTGGTTGCCTTGTCGGAGATTGTTGATGAGGTGGCTGATGGTGGCGAGTTTTCTAGGGTTAACTCAGTGCTCCGGTTTTTGTGGGTGCTTTTATGATCTTCTTGTCGTTCTAATTCAAGTTCAATTTCGTCAGTGGAAACTCCGATGGAGCATCGAGAATAGGGCGTGTTTGGGGCGGTATAACTAGTTTTCTCTTCAAAATCTTCTTCTTCTTCCTGATTTCCATTGTCATCTTCATGTTCGTATCTGTTCTTATTATGAAATTCTTCTGGTTCAGGGAGTCGTTTTGGGGGTACAAGTTTGCCTTTTGGTTGGAAGCTGGTTGGGTCTTGCAGTACTACTTGAAATTGTGGGTGCTGAATTTTTTCTGTATTATTTAGGATAAAAATTAGTAATAATAATAATGTTACTAAAAAAATGTTTCATTTACAAACGTTACAAATATATTATATTTGTAAAAATGTCTTAGGCTATGGGTTGTATGTAATTATAATTTTAGGATTATAATTATAATTTTAAAATTATTAAGTTATTTTATAATCTTTAAACTAATAGTCTTAAATTTAAAAATAAACAAGACACTTTTTTTATCCCAAATATAATTATTGCAAACAAAATAGAAATGCACGTAGCTATAGTAGTCTAATACTATAATTTTTGTTTTGTTTGATATTTATCTCTAAAGATAGTGAAATTGTTAGATAGCAAAACTAGGATAATATATACTCCCTCCGTCTTTATTTAAATGACGTTTTAGAGATAGACACAAAAATTAAAATAATAATTGAAAAGCATTAAATATAGTATTCAATTGTCTATAATACCCTTAAATCATTAATTTATCATAACACAAAAGTTTAAATTATAAAAAAAAAAAGATAGTGTAATGAGGGGTAATTTTGAAAAAAGTATCATTAATTCTCCTAAATTTGAACAAACGTCAATTAATTAAGGACAAATAAAAAATTCTAAAACATCATTTAAATAAGGACGGAGGGAGTATATATTAAAATATTATGTATTATTTTCAACAAATTGATGATTCTTTAGTGAAACACAAGGAATAATGAAAGAAGTACAGAAAGGGATGATTCAATTTAGTGGGGAACGGGGAATGGACTAACCAGTGCAATTATCAATGAGTTCAGAGCCTTTCAATACGTATTCAGCTCCTTCTGACGGGGAAATGATATCATCATTTTCTGCCAAGTCATTCCATACATATCCATTTTTGTAGCTCCTAGTATCACAACCATAAATTACAATTAATTTAAAAATATGTTGGTAAATAATTATAATGCATAAGAATTCAATTAAAGCACATCAGTTAGAAGGGGAAAAAATAAGATTTTTTTGGGAATCAAACTGAATTTGAAGGAAGTTAAGAAACTGATACAGGAAGAACAAGCAGAGCATATAGTATTATGTATGTATGTATATTCACCTTTTGTATGACCAGGAATAAAGTGAAGGCATGCTTCTTCCTCTTAGAACCGTCAGTCGGTCCATGACATCTATATATATTAACATGTATAATAAGTATAACATAAAAAATAAGAAAAATACCCTTGGGAAATGCAGTTGGTGACTAGCATTGAAATTACCTTTGAGGCGAAGGTGTTGATGGGCTAAATGGGTAACTTCCATGAAATGGGGATGCTCAAGCTGGCCATTTTTGGAGAGGTAATACACAACTTGAACTTTCTTGAAGGTGGGTGGTGGTTTTATCACCCTTCCCCTTCCCATTCCCTTTCCCTGCTGCTGCACTTGTAATCTGTTTTTCTCTCTCTGTGGACTTATTTCTCTGCACCTCCTCCCTCGCACCTCCATAATCTTCAAGCTTTTTTCTTTTGTCAAAATGAACCCACACCAATTCTCCTATTTATCTCGGTCAATCCACCAGCAAAGGATGTGTACAGAATGAGACAAGAATGTATTTATGATACTTGTGTGGGTATGAGAGAGAGAGAGAATGTGTTAATGAGGTCAAGATCAAAGTTATGAGGGTTTAGGTTTAAATATAGGGAATTAATTAGGTTTATTTTTTCCCAAAGTTTAATATACAATTATTAGTGAAAAACTGTCTTTTTTAACACATTTTTGTACTTCATACTTATACTACTAGTATTATATTGTACAAATAAATATATATTTTAATAATAATTTGAGCTTTAGAAATTGATATGAATTTAATGGTTAGATGATTTTGGTTGGTCTGGTAGAAAGTAATGGCAGAGAAGCGACAATAAGATCTTTATGCAAAGTCAATGTGAAAGGGATTACCTTTTTGCATTGCTCTGCAATCTGAGTACTAGGACGTTAATAATCTAGTACGTGTACCTAGTGCGATTTTAATGCTACTTTACTTGGATGAGCTCTTATATGTGACGATAAAATGGTTGGGGAACAGCAGAAAGGCTTTTAATTTGTTTGTTGGTGGTGATCTGTATGGAAAATGAAAGCTTGATCTATATCCCCATGTTCTGTAATTACTCCATGTGCGGGCTTACAAATGTTACACGTGAGATGCAGCCTGCAGGTGAAGTACTCCCTCCGTTTCTAAAAAATTATTACCTCTATCTCAAAATATTTGACGTTTTAAGAGTTTTTTTTTCCAAAATATTTGACGTTATATAATTTTAAGAATATTTTGCCATTTATTTTCTTTCTATGCCCTTCCTTCTCCACTACTATTAATGCCTATTTTTCCTAAAACTCAGTCACCACTTCTTCTTCTTCAAGACTCACACGGAATAAACTCCTTTTTCATCTACAAGACTCACTTTAATCCGGTGATCGTTCTGCATGGTTCGGCTGAGGGCGGCGGAGAGGAAGGACGAAGTGATGGTAACGGAGAGAGAAATTTTGAATTGTATTATGACAACGGTGCAGGTTCAGGCCTCCGAGCTTTGCCGGAGACTATATCGGAGTTCTTAATGGGATCCGGATTCGAAATGAACGAATTAGGCCGTTCGGAGCAGCCACCGGCTTCAAAAGCCGCCGTCAAATCGCTACCAACAATCAGATCTCGGTCAGATCCGGGTGGTGGATTTGCGATTGGGAGGTTTTCCGGCGAAATGAGGGGCGAACTCGATGGTCGTACGAAGGCTGTGGCGGTCAGATCCGGCTGATAAGAGAAGAGATGAAGAAGAGTTGGATCCGGCTGATGAGGAGAGATCTGGCCGGATGAGATAAAGTATTAATTGAGGGTAAAATTGGAAAATTGCATCTATTCTTAATCTGTGTGAAAATATGTAGAACGTCAAATATTTTGGGATGGAGGGAGTATCGTTTAAGATTGGGACATGAATTAAGAAAGTGTCATTTACCAAGTAAAATTTGTTTAAAATTCTATCACTACCCCTTTATGGAAAATTAAAAACTATTAATACAAAGAAGAGAATTTATTGGGACAATGAGAGAAGGTAGGAGTAATATAGGAAAGTAAATAATTTATTCTCCTCGAAAGTTATAAACGACAAACTTTTTAAAATAATTTTTTTTTCTAAAACGACAATCTTTTAGAAACGGATGAAGTATATAATTTGTTTGGTTTGTTTAAAGGTTCAAAAGCATTACATCACTTTTAGAACATTGCTAATTACTTATAAATGAATAAAATTCTCAATTACGTTTAAAACTTCTAAACAAACTAAACGCTGATACACGAAATTTAGTATATATAATATATATTAGACTAATAATGATCTGTGCCTGCCTCTGAATACTTATGGAATGGTGAGATTTATTTTAAACTTTGTATTGATGCAGATGATTTATTAGGATGAGCGAAAAATTCAAAATTATTTATATTTTGTTATATAAATTTGTTTGACATATCAACATTTAAAGCGTTTACAATAATATTTAGTACGTTTATTTAAAGGTTCAAACGCACTAAACGCCAATAAACGAAATCTCATAATAGCTATAGGTGGACCCAACTTAAAAATCCTTCAATTTTAGCCTTGTAAGATTGCATTCTAAACATGGCTTGTAAAACTACTTCATCGGTTCTTAAAATATTGTCCTTATAAAAAAAAATTTGTTTTAATTTATTTGTCGTTTATAATTTTTTAGTAGAATAAATTATTTATTTTCTTATATTACTCTTACCTTCTTTTATTGTCCCAAAAAATTTTCTCCCTTGTATTAATAGTTTTCAACTTTCCATCAATGAATAGTAATAAAATTTTAAAATATTTATAATATTAAATAATTTTTTTAATTCATGTATAAAATTTTTAAATAAAAATATTTTAAGATCGAAGATAATAACTACGGTATGGTTTGTGAAAAACAAAAAAAAAGCCTCGGGGATTGGGCAAACAGTGGGTTAGTTGGACATTAGCTAGCTAGCTAGCTAATAAATCTAGTCAAGTCGCGTTCCCAAGCCTAGTTAAAAGCTAGTACAAGTACTAGCACTAGTACACCCTCCCTCGCTCCCTCCCTCCCTCCCTCACTCACTCCCTCTTCAATTGTACGCCCCCTCTCCACCCCTCGGCCTTTTCAGTTTACCTTATTAGTGAATATATATTGTCAAAACAATTTCTTTAACCGCAATGAATTTGTGTGGTCTGTATCAAAACCCGTAGTTGAAAATATCCGAAAACTATATTTTCAATATATATATATATATATATATATATATATATATATATATATATATATATAATGACGAAATCAGGATTTTTTTTGTAAATTGGGATCAAAATTATTATTAAGTTATAAATAATTTAGTGGGGTTAGGAAACAACGCAGGCCAATTTTTATCTCTTTTATACTTTCAGTATATATATATATATATATATATATATATATATATATATATATATACTATGTTATAATAAAAATATAATGAGTAATAATATATGGTATATATACACTATATTGATTGATCATACTAGATTTTTTAATCACAACTTTTCATAAGTAAGTAATTCATTATTTATTTTTAAAAATAATATAAATTAGATTATTATTTAGTTTAAAATATTATAGAGAGATATATATATTAAGAGAATATGAGTCATATATGATTAAAATTTGATTAATAAAGTTATAAATTTTCAATTTGACCTCAGTATAATAGAAAATTTATAAATTTTTAGTGTAATCAATTTATATATAATACTTAAAAATTTTAAAATTTACTTTATATTATAAAATAATTTTATTTTAATTGGGGACGATTGACTCCATAAAACTCTCACGTGGCTTTCGCCATATATATATATATATATATATATATATATATATATATATATAATGCAATAAGCAATATTTACTCATATTTTATAAAATAAAACTTGTCCATTTACTTTGATAATAATATTATTTACTCCATATTAGTTTCTTTAAAATATCGAAGATAATTTAATAAAAAATATATATATTTTTTACTCTAGAAGGGAGAGAATATTATTATTATTATTATTATTATAAAAGTGAGTTAAGTCGATGTGACTCAAAGCTGTGGGAGTTGCAGAGAATCTGAGTAGTAGTTGTGGTGAATAATATATAGTGGTATAGTAAAACAGTACATCTAATCAAAAGTCAAATCAAATGTAAACATTTCAAATTAAATTCTGCTTTTAGGGTAATAATTAAAACCCTCTCGGTCTCAGACAGTCGGCTAGGACAAGTCAACTATGATAGCTACCTACCTTTCATTCCTATTTCTACTGGGAGTTTTTTCCAGAGCTGGGGTAGGGTAGGGGCCTGGTTATTTAGCTCTACGTTGCACACCTCCTCGGCCCTTATAACAAAGTTAAGGGCTTTTGTATTGTTGTCTTAATGAATCTTAGGCATTGTTTAATAAAAATCGAATGAATTTGAATGAATTGAATCTAAATTTGAATAAAAAAATTGTAAATAAACAGTTTGAATGGTTAAATCGTTCAAACCCTTTCAGCCCAATTCAAATTTTAAAAATTATAAACAAACAATCTGAATGGTTGAATCGTTCAGATTCAGAGTTATTCAGACCATATCAAACAGGCCCTTAATTGGTCATTTTTTTCAAAAGTCTATGTATTATATTAACAGATATTCTGAATAGTTAAGATATAAAAAGAGTTTAAACTATTCAGAGAATCTCTTAATTTAAAAATATAAATTATTAAAATATATTAAAAATTAAACTGTTAAGATGCAATCAAACACAAGTATAAACTTTAAAGATACAGGTTTTGAAGAAGAAAAAAAAAATTAAATGAAAATTTGTCTCAAATTATGGGTATGGAATAAGACTGAATAAGATAAAAATTATTTTATGATAAAAAGTAATTTTAAAATTAAAATTGAGATAAATTTATTTTAATACAATTATAAATATTATAAATTATTTAAAAAATATTATTATGTATGAGATTAATTTTTTTGAAAATTTGAATGATTAATATTGATTTTATAATTTAGAATGAAATGGATGAGAGAGTATTACTTTATTACTACTTCCTTTGTTAAGGGGTACGTGGCACAGATGTCAGATATCACATCTAGTAAATCGATTTCCAATCAGATACCTATATTTAGTAACAAGAGGTGAGTCACTGATTAAGCAAAAAGGCTACGTACTATTCCCCTTTCTTTCTCTTTCTTTTAAGGGTAATTTCTATATTATTATATTATTTATGTTATAAATTAATATTAATTTTAAAAAAAATTAATTTCAAATATTTTTAATTTACAGTTTAATATTAAAAATCAAATTGTATAATCCAGTTTTAAACCCACTTTAGCAATATAGCCCATATACTATATTTAACATAAAAAAAAAAAGAAATGGATTAAATATGAGCCCCAAAGCTAAACCAAAATTAAACGATCTTGAACCCAATACACTTGATCCGATTGACATTTTTATTTTGTTTGTCTTATTTCCTATATTATCGTATCGAGTGTGGCAAAATGAATGAGTAAATTTGATTGCACCTTAGTTGAAATGCTTTATTACTATTATCCTTTTTTATGAAATCCAAAGTGGTAGACTGGTAGGTATTCAAGTATGCAAGCCAGTCTAAATTATTTTAACATTGACTTTTTCTTGGTATATTTGAAAGGAAATTGATATTTTTATATAATTTTTTGATATATTCACATAAAAAATGTCGCTATAGTTTTATACCGTCGCTATAAGATCTATAGCGATGATGTTCATGCGAAAATATTAAAAAGTCATGTGAAAATATCAGTTTCTTATTGTAAATTGATGAACTTCGTATGGTGATAGAAAAATAAATAAAACATTGTCAGGGGTAAGATGTATCAATGCGCGTTGATTATTTGACGATTTTGTAGCGGAGAATATGTTAATAGATTTGTATCTTGATCAAAATAATGGAATACACCTTGGTGAGCTAAATAATGGAGAACATTATTTGTACATGTATTTTTGATATTTTTATATATAGTCTATTCTCATTTTATACTCATGTGAGAGATGATCATGTAAAAATATAAAAAATACATGTCAATATATCAGTTTCTAAATAATATCTAGATTCTTTTCATCGAAAATCAAATGCAAGCTGACACAATTATAAATATTTTCTCAACAAAAATCTTCTTCATGTAAGCATCATCCTTCTATCCAAAAGATAACGATTAGTAGTTTTTCTTCAAGATCTATCAAAATTTTAGTGGACGAATATCACTTGACCATCCTCATATTCATTGTTCTTAATTCTTATCATTAATTTCTAGTGCAGGATTACTAGTG
This sequence comes from Panax ginseng, assembly GCA_020205605.1. Classification (NCBI taxonomy): domain Eukaryota; kingdom Viridiplantae; phylum Streptophyta; class Magnoliopsida; order Apiales; family Araliaceae; genus Panax; species Panax ginseng. The sequence goes on from CM035145.1 coordinate 26,481,011, forward strand.
TGTTTTAGAAACATGCTTATAATTAATTTTAATAAACAAAAAGTATTTGGTAATCTGATTTTATATCGGTTTATAATAACTTTTTATGAAAATAATTAGAAGCTTCACTTTGGAGGCCAAGTATATTATTAATATATCCTTATGTATATTAGTAACTCCATTCATTACCGGTTTTTATTTTTCAAAATTTTTTTTTTAAATAATTTACGCTTGAAATAACTGATTAAATATTTTTTTATGCCAAATATTTTTTACCTTTTACTAGTTTAAATGTTTTTTATTTATCAAACACAAACTATTTTTTTAAAATCCATTATAATCGAAATCAATAATCACATTTTTTAATCTAGCAACCCCAAATATACTCAACATATATAGTACACTACATTGTGTGAGTTTTTTATTACCAAAAAAACAAACAAACATTGTTAGAGTTTTCAAAACAATTATATGTTCATTGTTTGTGAAAATAAGAAGAAAAGATCTACATATTTCAACTGGAAATAGTACTCGTCATTTTGTCAATATGAGAGGTAGCTACTACTTAGATCTGTTTTTTGTTTCCGACTCTTTAATCATAGGTCGGTCCCCCTCTTGTAATGAGAAAATAGGTTAGAATGGATCCGGTTAACATGAAGTTTATTTTTTGATCAATAGAATATTAACACATATATAGACTCACATGCGTGTCAATACTCTATTAGTCAATTGACCAACTTACTCAAAAATAAATTTTATACTAACCACTTCCATAACGAATATACAAGGTACAGTAATAGAGCCGAGAGAGGTGTAGACGGTGTTTAATTACATTTTAATTCATCTTTTATTTGTTGAGAGACGTGAAGTTGTTTGATTAAAAAAAAATAAAAATTGATATTTTCACATGATTCTCTTTCACATGAGCATATTCTATCAAAAATCATTTTGAAATATCAAAAATACAAGTAAAAATAGTGCTTCCAAAAAATTTCTCTCTAAATGCCTTTAAGATAGAAAATGAAATCTCAAATATTTAGAGGTGAGTCTAAACGAAATTGACTATTTTTTGGACAAAAATAACCTTTTTAATATTATAAAATTTCTTTTGTATCCCTCCTCCCTCCTCTCCCATCACCATTACCGTCGTCATCTTCTATCTAAATTTAAGAATCAGAACCTCTTCCTAAACCCCGAGATTCTGAGTTGGAGTCGTAATTCGAAGAGAGCGACGAGATGGAAGTTTCGATTGTTTCTTGGAAGTCGATCGACGGTGAGGTTTCTACCAATCCCCATATATTGGATCTCCAAGTCTTATTATGAATGATGAGTGATGACCCACTTGTCTTGCGATCTAATAAAAAATGGGCAAAGGGTCAAAAAAGTTCATGATGTTTATCTCGATGTACCACTTGCACCCTAAGCTAATTTTTTTTCTTCTAAAAGTACTCTTAACGTTACATTTTTGGGTCGCTCGTGCCTCTGCCGTCAACAGAAGACAAACAGGGTTAAAATGTGATGACGTGACAGACTTAAATATAAAATATATTCTAAATAAAATAATATATATCATTTAATCAAAACAAAAAATACTAAAATTCAAAATAAAAAAAAGCATAATATACAAAAATAATATTTATAGAAAATTCATCTTTATTCAAAAAGTTGGGGTTTTACAATCTCCCGTTCTTATGAAATTTTGCCCTCGAAATTAGAGACGCACCGGTATGTCGAAGATGTAAGGATACCTTGATTTCATTTGATTCTAACTCCCAAGTCATTTCCTCAACATCGTGGTTTCTCCACAAAACTTTGACTTGAGGTATAACCTTGGTGCGTAGAATATGTTCCTTCTTATCCAAGATTTGAACAGGAACCTCTTCATACGTCAAATCTTCCATTATTTAAATCTGGTTCCAACTCAATAATGTGGTTGGGTCTTCCACATATTTACGTAACATGGATATGTGAAAAACGTTATGAATACGAGACATACTTGGCGGTAAAGCGAGTCTATAGGCCACAGTTCCTACTCGATCAAGGATTAAAAATGGGCCGATAAATCGAGGATTGAGCTTTCCTCTCTTTTCAAATCTCGTAACCCCTTTCCATGGATCAACACGTAACAACACATGATCTCGTATATCGAATTCCACGTTCTTTCGTTGAAGATCAGCATAACTTTTTTGTCGATCTTGTGAGGTTTTTATATGTTGCCGGATCGTTTGAATCTTTTTCATAGTCATACGTACCAACTCTGGTCCCAACAACGTTGCTTCAACCACCTCATCCCAGCATACTAGAGAACGACACTTTCTTTCATACAACGCTTGAATGGAGCCATGACAATACTTAACGATAAGCTGTTGTTGTAGGAAAACTCCACCGATGGTAAGAACTTGTCCCAACTTCTCTTGAAATCAAGGACACGAGTCTTAATAGATCTTCAAGAGTTTGAATAGTCCTCTCCATTGTCGTAAAATCGAGGATGATATCGTGCTAAATCGTAAATCTGTGCCCATAGCTTTTTGCAAACTAACCCATAATCGCGAAGTTAATCTTGGGTCTCGATCGAAACTATGGATCTTGGCGTCTACTATGCAATCTTACTGACCTCGTTTATGTACATACGAGCAAGGCGTTCAAGTGTATAAGTTTCTCGTGTCGGTAAGAAATGAGCGGAACTTGGTCAATCTATCAACAATGACCCAAATCGCATCTATGCCTTGAGAAACTTTAGGAAGACCGATGAACTAAATCCATAGTAATGTGCTCCCACTCCCATTCGGAATTTCAAGTGGTTGCGATGGACTTTTGGTACTTGATACCGCGCTTGACTCGTTGACACGTTAGACACCTTGAGATAAGCAAATATCTCTCTTTTCATATTTCCCCACCAAAATGTATATCGAAGATCATGATACATTTTGGTACTCCCAAGATGGATTGCAAACGGTGTGTTGTGTGCCTCCATCATGATTTTATACTTTAAATCAGGGTCGTTAGGAACACAAAGTCTGGAGTTGACTCGAAGTATTCCTTCTTCATCGATTCTTGCTTCCGGCATCGCACCTTCTTGCACTTTCTTCCTCATACGCATCAGCTCCGGATCTGTAATTTGAGCAGCTTTAATTTTATCAATTAAAGTCGGTTCTACTCGTATATTTGCCATCATCACGTGGGTCCCTGGAGTCTTTATCTCTATCTCCATCCTTTGTAAGTCATACAAAATGGGCCTTTGCGTTGACAATATTGCCCTCGTGCATACGCATATGATCTTACTTCTACTCAATGCGCACTACTACACGTTCGCTTTTCAGGATGGTATTGGATGGTATGATCATAATCTTTCAACAGATTCAAGCCAACGTCGTTGTCGCGATGTTGAGTTTCTTTTGAGTGAAGAAATATTTGAGGCTTTTATGATCTCAAAGATCTCCACTTTCTCCCATACAAGTAATGCCTCCAAATTTTAAGTCAACGAAGACAATGACTACTAACTCTAGGTCATGAGTAGGATAATTCTGTCATATTCTTTGAGTTGTCATGAGGCATAGGCTATGACTTTCCCATGTTGCATGAGAACACATCCTAACCCTTTATGCAAGTATCCTTGTAGATGACAAATCCTCCGAACCGAGATGGTATTGTCGAGCAGGTCACGAAATGAGTCTCCTCTTGAGTTCTTGAAAACTCTTCTCACCTTCCTCGCTCCAACCGAACTTTGTATCTTTTGAATCAAATTTGAGTTAGTGGAGTAGCGATTCGAGAAAACCCTTCTACGAATCTCCGATAATAACCAGCTAAGCCGAGAAAGCTACGTACTTCGGTCACTGATTTTGTAAGACCCCAACTTATTATAAATAAATTAAATTTTTCTCTATTCATTATTCTAAATTAATAAGGGTTAATTTGATATAATAACTTGGTTATGGGTGAAATGTGCAAAGTTTACAAAATAAGCAAGTGATTATAAAATATTTATTATTGTCGGGGAATATTCGTTTGGTCTTGGAATATTCTTTGTGTCGGGAATCTCCATACGACGGCGCAGTCATTTGTGGGCCCCATAACGAAAAACGGTTGGATGAAGAAAAACGATAAAGATTGAGTTTTATAAATAACGGCATAAATTATTACTGAATTAACATTGTTGGGTTACACAGTGGTTAAAATACATGATATATCGTGGTTGTTGCGAAGCATACTGAGATTAGACAAAGTGTTGTTGAATTATTGATTAAATGCGTAAGAAGGCACTACTCAATAATTGTTACAGTAATTACTGTTCATTATTTTATTTTATTGATTCAATAATTGCTGCGTTGATATTTATATTATTATTGTTTCAATAATTATCACTGCACAGTATTTTCCATTATCAGATCAATAATTCATATTATTTGAATAATATTATCAGATAACATTATTGGCAATGTCTAGAAAGTTCTGTCTAAGGAGAGGTTTGGTCACCTAATTGCGCGCCAGTAAGGAGAAATCCTTATTGGAAAGCCCCCTCTATCTTGGGAACGGCCTGGTTGTCAGTACTGTGATTCTGTAATATTATTTTTGAATAATTAATTATTGATTATTATGATAAAGAAAATATTCATTTTATGTGGATATAGATGGAGAAAATTTTAATGTGACAATTGTTGAAAATTAATATTTTATCTTTTTCTGATAAAATAATTCATTTAAATATATTATTTTAATAATATATTAACGGTGATATTTTTACAATGAATGTGGGATACATGAGTATATGAGGAGAAAGAGTATTTTTGTGGCATTAAATGTTTAACACATGTTTTGTATGTCGGTGGACACAATTCTTGACCAAAAATTGATTATAGACTGTAAAATCGCCCATTTATGGATTTCGGATAATTTCTGTTTGGAATTTGGAAAAATTTTATTCTGCAAAGTTGTAGAGAATTGAAATTCCTATAAAAAACCGCGAGATTTGAATTTTCTGATAAAAGGGCTATTTATTGTAAATTATTAAAGTTCCGGAGTTCCGAAATAATTAATTTTTAAAAATTTTAATTATTTTATTTAAGAAAAACGTTTTTGTGGTTGTTGGCACATGGGTGGCTGATGTTTTTGACCAAAGAAGGCTGCTAAGGAAGTTTAGAAAGAATATTATTATTTTATTTATTTAGTCTCCTTTGGCGTTCTAACATTTTCTTATAAATAGAGGGCTAAGTTAGAATTGAAAATCACACCAGAAACAAAGTTTTCTTTCTCTCTCTCTATATTATCGAGCGTATTCTCGTGAGTATACTTTGAGTGTTGCTATATAAGTGCGAGTTACAAGACTATACTAGAAATTCGATCGAAATACGGTTATTTTGAGGTAAGGGATGTTGTTTCTTCTTAAATGATATTATCTTCTTGATATCATTATGCCAAAATATTGTTCTGAAATTTTTATCAATTTGGAACTTTTTCATGTCGGAGTTACTATTCATGAGTTACTATTTACGAGTTACTATTCACGAGTACTATTCACGAAGCGTGATAATGTTTTTGTGAAATTTCTATCTTTTGGTGTCGAGATTCTATTCACGCAGTATGCGGCCTTTATTCACGATATCTGACACTTTATTCACGAATCACGACACTATTCATCGAAAAAATGAAATTTCTTCTTTTGTCCAAAATATTTATTTTGGCTACTATCTTTAGTTGTATCCATGTTTTGATCGTTATTTTTGAGTTCGCTTCAAAATCGGTTGTTATGAAGTATTATTGATCTTGGACAAACTGTGGTACGAATCCCTAATATTTGTCCTTCTATCTCACTGGACTCGTTCTTAAAAATATTTTTCATCATCCTCAGTCCTTAATGGTGATACTTGATGAATATCTTTGGCCTGTAGTGCAAAGATGAATGATTAAACTGATGAATCTCTTTGGCCCGTGTAGTGAAAAATGAGCAGTGTTGAGATGAACATGACCAATTGGTGATATAAATGAATATCTTTTATTCTGTAGTGCAAAGATGATTAAAGATGAATATTGATTGTTGTTACAGGGATAAAATATTGATGATTGACTTTTAAATCTTAGAAGATAGTAGAATTCATTCTCTACGTGACTCTTCTAATGGATTCTTTATTTCATTTGTATTTGTTGATCTAAAACTTGTTGTCTATTGTATTCTATTAGATTTTTCCCTGTTGAAGACTAACGATAATTTGTTGTATATTATCTTAGTCATAATATTCTTTACTGGGCTAGTTGAGCTCACCCTTTTCCTTGTTGTTCCATTTTTCTTCTCAGGAGGCGAGAATGTAGCGAGTACTAGTTGGGGTATGGAATGAAGGTTCTAGAAAGAGTTGTTTAGTAGTCCTCACCATTTTTGTAAAATAATGTATCAATAATTATGATGGGGATTTATTTGCGTGTGGATATTGTCTAGACGACAATATCTGTATTTAAACTCACAGTTTATATGTTGTAATAATAAAGTTGTAGTTATTTATGTACCATGTATTTGGCGACTCAGAATGGGTTAGGTGTTGTATACCTATTTTGGGGGCGTCACAGATTTAGGTTGCTCTCAGCTTTGAATAGCTTCAATCTTTGCTGGGTAAACAGATATTCTATGACTTGATATCACGTGCCTAAGGAATGCTACTTCCTCAATCCAGAACTCGAATTTCTTCAACTTGGCATAAAACTTATATTCACGAAGCTTTTGGAATATCAGCCTCAAGTGTTGCTCATGATCTTCACGGGTTTTGGAATATATGAGGATGTCATCAATAAAGACGACCACAAAGTGATCTAAATATTCCTTGAATACTCGGTTCATCATATCCATGAAGGCAGCGAGGAGCATTAGTCAATCTTAAGGACATGACTAGAATTCATAATGCCCGTCATCAGGAGTTTAAAGCCGTCTTTGGAATGTCACCTGGTTCTAATCTTCAATTGGTGATATCCAGGAATGAAGATCAATCTTTGAAAAGAATTTGGCTCCTTGCAACCGGGTCAAACAGTCATCATCAATACGTGGCAATGGGTACCTATTTTTGATGGTGACATGATTCAACTCCGATAATCAATACAAAGTCGCATACTCCCATCTTTCTTCTTCACGAATAGTAAGCAGAGCACCCCAAGGAGAAGTACTGGGACGAATAAAGCCAATGTCTAACAATTCTGCGGTTGAGTCTTTAACTCACGAAGTTCAATAGAGCCATTCGATATGGGGCTTTGGAAATGGGTTTTATCTCTGGGTTCAAGATCGATACAAAATTCAATTTCACGCCTGGGGTAGGCATGAAGTTCTTGGGGAATACGTCAGAAATAAATTAACAATAGAAATATTATTCAAAACGGCGTTTATTTTTGTTTAGATCTGTGACATGAGCTAAGAAAGCTTGACATCCGTTTTTCAATAAGCGAAATCTTTACTGACTTGAGATGAGCGGTGATTGATTTTAATGGTTTGGTTGCTTGAATTCACATAATAGGTCGATTAGGAATATGAAAGCTAACAACCTTACGAAAACAATCAATTTTTGCATGATGAGTAGTTAACCAATTAATCCCTAGAATTATATCAAATGCAAGTATTTTTAATGCAATAAGATCGACAGGTAATGTGTGGGTACCAACTTGAACCAAACAAGACTTATAAACCGTGGATGTAATGAAGGTTTCTCCCAACGGAGTTTTCACAGATAAGTCAAAGTCTAATTTCTCCGGAGTCAAATTTAATCGTTGAGCGTAAGTAGGAGAAATAAAAGAATGGGTAGAACCGGTATCAAATAAAGTGTAGAATTCGCTAGAGTTTATGATAAGCTTACCCGTGATGACCTCATTTGGGTTCTTTGCTCTCTGGGAGGTCACAATAAATGCTCTCCCTTGTACTACCGGTTTTGAATTTTCTGGGACAACCTTTGGTGCCTCCATCCTAGCTGAATTTGTCTTCGGTTAACGACAAAATCGGGCTAAGTGACCTTCTCTTCCACAATTATAACATGCTTTGGACGTCATCGCGTAATTTGGACTGATGTGTCCCTCCCCTCCGCATTTAAAGCATATGATATGTGGTCTTTCTCCTTCCTTAACAACGGGTGCTGGTGCTGACGTCTTTCCATCATTGTTGAATCTCATCTTCTTGAAATGTCCATTCTTATTGTTTTGGCCTTTATTACCACCGAAGTGGTTACCATTTCTGGCCTGTTGATTCCCTCCACGCTTGTTGTCACCGTTTCGATGACTGCTCTCACCGGTATTATCATTTTGCTTAAATTACGCTTCTTTTTGGTTGCGTTGACTCGTTATCGCGCTCCACCAATCGAGCCCTATTTACAACATCTGAATACAAACACAGTTTATGAGAAATAATATTTTGACGTATTTTCGGCTTCAAACCTCTTAAAAACATTCGCGCCATTCTCTCTTCATTATCCACCAAGTGGGACGCAAACCGGGATAACTCCGCAAATTTTTCCTCGTATTGCGACACGGTCATATTGTTTTGCTCCAATTTGATAAACTCCACCTCCTTCATGTGACGAATACATTCGGGAAAGTATTTGTCGTTGAACAGCTCTTGGAACTTCTCCCAAGACATCTTTAAGACGGCAAGTTGAGTACGCTTTTCTGATTCCCACCGATGTCGCCTCTCACAAGCAACATAAAAGCGTGAAAGGAACCTTTTCTCTCGAAAAATCCCAAGACATCAAATATCTTGGTGATCTGCTTTTCCATGCTTACGCCATAAGTGGTTTTGGCTCTCCTTAAACTCCGGTGGTCCCGGCTCCTTGAAGCTGTTTAGCGGATCGCCCGAGAGTTTCGGTGTTTCACCTACTTTTTGGACGAGGATTCGCTCTACTTTCTTGTTGCATGAATTGCATAAAGCCTCTGAAAAATCCATCATTCAAAGATTTGGTCGGTGTTGTTGTTTGTATGATGATTGTCGCCTTCCTGATGCACATTCTCCTGATTATTGATATGTGAAGACTTAACGGTCTCTTGTGCTCCATTGCTATTCTCAACATTTTCGGATGTCATTTTTAGATACTGCCACAAAACAAAGGTTAATTGACATGTAACATAATATCTCTAAACTCTGACCAACCAGTTTAAATACAAAATAAATTTAAGTAGGTCATACTAGCGAAGGAATTCCCCGTCTCTCCCCTCCTAGTTCTAGTCTCACATCTTAGCCAGGGATCATATCCCTAAGCTTTGATACCAACTGTGACGCCCCCAAAATTAGGTATACATCACCCATCTTGGGTCGTCAGATACATGGTATAGAATTCAAATACAACTGTCGTGTACAATACGACAAAACATAAACTGTGAGTTTGAATACAAATATTATCTACTAGAGATTATACAAACTCAAAAGGAGTCCTCATTACAATTATTATCACACTATTTCACAGAATAGTGAGGACTACTAATGCTATCCTCTGGACCATCACTCCGTTCCCCGACTCGTCCCAGCTATATTCTTATTTCCTAAAGAGAACATTGAAAGAAAGGGTGAGCTCAACTAGTCCAGTAAGAAATATTATGACTAAGATAATGCAGAATAAATTATCATTAGTCTCCAACAATGTTAAACTAATAAAATATAATAGACATCAAGTTTAACTGCAGCGGAACAAGCAATCCATTAAAAGAGTCAAGTAGAAAATAAAATCTACTATCTTTTATGATTTAAAAGGTTTTTCATCACTGTTATCTCTGAGACTCAGCTTAATAAATATTCCATATCATCGAATCACCCCGCACTACTACGGCCGAGGATATTCTTTAGTATCACGACCACAATTATCCATTACTCTACGGGCCAAGAATATTTGTGTATTCATTAATGGTCATGATCATGCCAACAATCGTCCATCAATGCACTACGGGCCAATGAGAACTTTTACCACATCATTTGTAACATTACGGTCATGATTACACCGAATAATCCACGGTCATAATCATACCAAGTCCATCTATGCACTTCTGTGCCACAAATGACTTTCAACAAAATATAAACATGAGGATGATGACAATGATATAAGAATTCAATAAAACAAGTTCAAGAATTATTTTATTCAGAATTTTAACGTCCAAATTGTTAACATGATCTTTGTTTTGTAGAGTAAAATTCAAGAATGATCGGAAGAATATTTCCATGAAAAGATCTTTGGATGAAGCCTTAAATATCGAGGATATTCTACTAATTTCATGGAGTATAGAAGTCAAAACTTTAACCAATTTGAGTATAATAAAGAATGGAATAACAAAAGAAATCACCCGTGCATGCGGTACTTGGCATGAAAGGTTATTCCACGAGAATAATAATAACGGAACTAGGTCGGACAAAATTTGCACCGCAAGCAGGATGTTCCAGCAAGAATAATAAAGAGAGCGGAACCGGTTAGGTGTAAAACACATGACGAGGATGTTCCAATGTAATAATAATAAGGCGAAACTAGGTCCAGTATAAAACACATAGACAAGATGTTCAGCGAATAATAATAAAAAGCGGAACCAACCATGTGTGTAAACACACGAACGCAGGATGTTCCAGCATGAATAATAGAAAAATGTCACCAAGTATTGGGTGAGATCAGCGTATCTGAGTTATTCCAACGAGAATAATAAGAATTGGAATAACAACAGGTTCTCTTCATGAATAAGAAAGAATAACACTCCTTACGAGTACAACAAATAATATTCCCTACCTTAAGAAGAAAATCTTTGGATATATAAGTAGTGAAGTAAGCAAAATACTTTCTTCTATCTCTATAGTTATCTCTCTAGAGTTTGGTGAATTCGTAAGAAAATAATGAATGAATGAGCTTCTATTTATAGAAAAATGGAATGCATAGTAACTAACTCATGAGCAGTCGAGATTGATTTACTTTAATCGGCGGTCCATATTTAAAGCAAAATAAAATATAATATATTCTATTTATAATCTAATAAAACGAATAACTTTATAAAAGATTTTACTATCTGAAAACACTACGCAGCACTATGCAAAAACTATGCATAATAAAATATAATATATTCTAATTATTGTCTAATAAAATAGATAGCTTTATAAAAGTATTACATTTTATATAAAAAGATTTTTTACTATGCAAAACACTTATCACGGATACACTATGCAAAACTATGCATAATAGAATATAATATATTCTATTTATAGAATAACTTTATAAAAGTATTCATTTTATATAAAAGATTTTACGTATTATTACATTAATAATACCAACAAAAGCTGAGTGACTTATCACTTAAGCATCAATAATTAATACCGTAATGCTCTTATGCGACCAGCGCGTATTCATTGTATTTTTTAACAAGGGTGTTTCAACGATTAACAGTAAAACTTATAGTTATTTTCATAAAGTATTTTTGTCGTTTTCTCAATCCGACAATAATTTTGTTGTGGGGTCCACCAATGATTGTGCCGTTGTACTAATATTCCCTGTTAAAACGAATATTCCACGACCAATCGAATATTATATAACAACTTGCGTACTTTGCAAAATTTATAAATATTACCCACGACTATTATATCAATTTCACTCCATAATATACAAAAATAATATTTATAGAAAATTCATCTTTATTCAAAAAGTTGTGGTTTTACAAATAAAATTCAAATTATTTTGTTAACCAATCAAAACAACTAATTAAATAAAATAAGTTGTATAACATATTTACATCATTTAATCAAAATACTAAAATTCAAAATATAACATATTTACATCAAATACTAATTAAAAAAAAATACTAAAATACTAATTAAAAAATACTAAAAAATCAAATTAAAAATACTAAAATTCAAATTATTTTGTTAATTAATCAAAACAACAAAAATTCAAATTACATCATTAAAATGCTAAAATCATAATACTAAATACTAATTGATATAAAAATTTTAAATTACTAAAATCATAATACTAAATAATATTTTTAAACTATATAAAAATTTGATGATGTAATCTATACATAACAAATATATGTTATAAATAATATAAATAATTTGATGATGTAATAATCTATACATAACAAATATATGTTATAATTTGATCTTTGTAATAATAATTTTTTAAAAATGTATTCAAAAATTTAAATTACATCATAATATTTTTTAAATTGATATGATTTTAAAATTAATATTAAAAATTACTAAAATAATCATAATACTCAGGTTTTGAATTTTAAAATATTATTTAGTATTATGATTTTAGTAATTTAAATTTTTTATATCAATTAGTATTTAGTATTATGATTTTAGTATTTTAATGATATAATTTGAATTTTTGTTGTTTTGATTAATTAATAAAATAATTTTATTTTAGTATTTTTTAATTTGATTTTTTTAGTATTTTAGTATTTTTTTAAAATTAGTATTTTAGTATTTTTTAAATTAGTATTTTAGTATTTTTCAAATTAGTATCGATGTAAATATGTTATGTTTTGAATTTTAGTGTTTTGATTAAATGATGTAAATATGTTGTTATACAACTTATTTTATTTAATTAGTTGTTTTGATTAGGTAACAAAATAATTTGAATTTTATTATTTTGATTAAATGATGTAAATATGTTATGCTTTTTTTATTTTGAAATTTAGTATTTTTTTTGTTTTGATTAAATGATATATATTATTTTATTTAGAATATATTTTATATTTAAGGCTTCCACGTCATCACATTTTATCTCCGTTTGTCTTCTGTTAATGGTAGGGGCACGGACGACCCAAAAAATATTACGTTAAAGGTACTTTTTAAAAAAAAATTAGTTTAGGGTGTAAGTGGGACATCGGGATAAACATCATCAGCTTTTTTGACCATTTGCCCAATAAAAAATGCATTGAAATTGAAGGTATGCATGTATACACATGTTTGTGAATTTCAATACACTAAAACCCCTATTTAGGAATACTCTATATAAGAATAATCTTTACAATATTATAAAAAAAAATTGGTCCCAATTTGGGCCAGTTATAAATAGGAATAACCTCTAAATTGTAATATGTTATATACTTTTTAAGTCCCGTATTAAGAAACTATACCTCTATATAGTAATAATTTCATATATATATATATATATATATATATATATATATATATATATATATATACTTTTAACGTCGCTAAAAATATAGACTGACGGTTGTATATTAGAAGACCAAACCGTCACGGGTCCCGTCGCTCAAAGGGGTGAGTTCGGGTGAGTTGGATAAGGGGTGAACTAAAGATCAGGATAGTATATATATATATATATATATATATATATATATATATATATATATATATATATATATATATATATAGCAAGATCAGTGCATACATATATCTTACTCACCGTCTTAGCCACCTTTTAAGGCTGATTTTGGATTTATCATCTGGCCAAGTCGTCATACTTTTTAGCGACGCCTATGTTGTTCGTCGCTAAAAGTATGTAGACGGTTGTATTGTAAAATAAATCGTCGCTTAAAAGGGGTGAGTACGTGTGAGTAAGATAAAGGGGTATGCACTTGATCAGGATCGTGTATATATATATATATATATATATATATATATATATATATATATATATATATATATATATGAGAGACAATATTAATTTTAAAAGACTATATTTTCTATAAAAGACTACATTTTCTTATAAAAGACTACATCGTAAAAAAGACTACATTTCTTATAAAAGACTACATTTTCCTAGTTTGAAAATCTAAATAATTTATGTGAGAGTTCTTATTGATATTTTTGTTAAAGTGGATATTTTTGGGTATTCAAAAAATATTTTGTACCAATACCACTATTTAGTAATAATCTCTCATTTGAAATACAAATAGTTTGGTCGCAAGTCTATTTCTAAATAGTGTTAGGGTTTAATTAGTTTCCCGAAATTGCCAAATTAGTAAAATTCGTATTTTCTGAACTTTTAATTTTCCTCACATTTTTACTGAAATCAATATATAGTGGGTGAATGGTTAAAATGATAAAATATTATTATTTAGATATTTTGAAAAAAATAATTATTAGGCAATATTTTTAAACAGATATTCTATATTATTAAGATGTTCTATATTATTATTATAAATTATAAACAACATGGATAGTTAAAAAAAAATTATTGAGTAGGTAAAAAGATGAGTAGACACCATTTGGGGATGTAGACCGAGGGGAATAGGGTGGGCATGCCGCATGGGTTAGTGGGGCAACCACATGACTCATTCATGACTCATGACTATAAAAAGGAATATTTAGTGGATTATAAATATGGTTGCTTATGTTGTTTCTAGAATTCGGCTTATTCCATTATGTCCAACTGCAAAATTTTATGGCCAATAATTGACATATTCTCTTCACAATAATTGCTGAAGATTAGTGATTCAAGTTGAAGGTTACCCGCCTTACCGGCTTGTCCGGTATTCATTTAATTAGCTGAGTAAAATACCTTTAGCCTTTAGGCTTTAATTACCTGACTTATATGTAAATTTCGCTCCCCCCTTGCACCTCCCAAAAAAAAGCTTATATTATCTCCGTCTCATAATAAGTATTTTTTTAATTTAAATTATACATATTAATACACAAATTAAAATGACAAAAATACTCTTAATATATTTTTTTTGAAGTTGAAGAGTTAATGAGTGTCATTTAATTGTAGTGATGGTAAGATACAATAAATACCATTGAATGCATAAGGGCATATATGAGAAAATATTGCAAAAATTATATTGGAGTTCTAACATATCACTTATTTTGGAAAAAAATATTAAGCCTAAAAAAACACTTATTGTGGAGCGGAGGTAGTAACTTATTTGGTATTTTAAGGGAACAATTTCACCTTTAGTCCCAAAATTAAACATAGCAATTTATTCTTGTACTAACCTTTTTTTTAATAATAAAAGCTGGGGTCAAACCGATAAAGTACTTAACTGGTAAATTCAAACTAAACTGGTAAATAATTTATAAATTATTTAAAAATAAGTTGCAACATTTGTCTTCCAACACTACAACAAAAACCTTATTTTAAGTCGAATTCCGTCGCTAAAGGGGTCCGAATTCCATCGCTAATGTCAGAGGCAACTATTCTGGTGGATAAGAACAATTTAGCGACAGTAACAACTACCACCATTAGCTACCAAATCGGTAGCAAATCCATGTTAGTCGATTGATGATGTGTTCCCCCACAACCGACATAAGCTTCCGAATTCTGTAACTAATGGGTAATTTATTTTTTTTTGAAAAATTTGCCGCTAAATGGAATTAGCTACTGCATTCCGTCGCTAATGGGTAATCTTTTCTTTAAAAAAATCTTTTGCTAAATGTCATTAGCTACCATCGTCAGTCGCTGCCGAGTATTTATTTTTTAAAAAAATCAGTCGCTAATTGGCATTATAGCTACCACTGTCGGTCGCTAATTTTAAGTTTTTTTTTAAAAAATATTTATTTTGTTTTCATGAATTTTTCAAAAAAACATTTTTGTACCTGTATTCATATCCCAACGCACAACACAATATATAACAACTCAAACTCAACACACAACACAACAGATATATAACAAAGATATATAACAACCCAAACTCAACGCACAACACAACAGATATATAACAACCCAAACTCAATCACACCAAATAGGAAAATCGAAACCAAAGTACATACATATATATAATAAAATTAATGAAACCTAACTACATATATATACAATAAAAGTACCAAACTAAAATCGAAATACAATAAGATCCAATAAATATCTAAATGTACGTGGTATAAAAGAAATGAAAATTAACAAACACTAGATCCTAGCTACCAAGCTCATCATATGCATGAATCATCGTCTAAACGCTTTTCTAACAAATGAAAAAAAAACATGTACACTATATTATATATGTTGACTAATATGATTTAATTAATATTATTTCTAACAAATTAAAAAACTTATAGTAAATGCTAAGATTACCTCGTTGTGCTCGGGTTCCTCCCCCTCCTACCGTCAGGGTCCTAGCTCCCCCATCTTGTCGTTGGGCTGTTGTCGCTACTGCTTTTGCTAAGTCATCTGAACAAGCCTTCAGATCGTCGAGAAGTGTACGACGAAGCGTAGGGTCCCTGCATATGGCTGCAACAGAATCAAGAACATTATGAGAAAAGATGAACAAAATTTACTTTTCTTTCAAAATGCAACAACGTGAGTATTAACAGAACATCAAGTCTTATAAGTAATGTGGAATTGGTAGCTTCTTTACATTTGATTAGTAGCCTCCTTTGCACTTGTCATGGAAAGGACAAACTCTAGTAGTTTGTGTGGGGATGGGAGAAAAAAATATAACTGTAACTGTTATCACAATAAAAAGATAAGAACTTATAATTAAAAAATATATAGAAGATATAAGTTGTAGAGAAAACCAAGATGGAACAAGTGACAATTTCTCGTCTTTTCCCCCTCTTTCAGTTTTTAATTAACTAGCAAAACCACATAGAAATTTGGCTTGAAAGATTAAATTGTCAGATAAGGTTAACTAATTACCTCCTTGTCATTTTGATATTTCGCAATACTCATTAATGGGTCTTGAGAACACTGCAAAAAGGACAACGTATTAGAGAGTGTTTAATTATATGCAAAAAAGTTATAAACATGCAACTACTCTAGACTCTATGCACTCACTGACTTCAATTAGTTATAAGTAAATGGCTAAATACACATGTTTTTACCTCAAGTATCATTAAATTTATAATTCGGCTTCCAAAATAATTAGGCTTCCAAAATAATTAGGCTTACAAACTGCTACATAAACTACCCAAGTGCATAAAATATCGATCCCAAAATTATTTTTTGGCAGAAATTGACTGGAATAAATAAATTCTCGACAACTAATTAGTTTTATACGATTTGACCGTATTTTATAATGACCTTATTTTAAAAAAGGAAAAACTAAAGAATAAATAAAAATTGAGATCAAATTGGTCTTCGTCTCTCTTTTCCTCCATCTTCCTTTTTTTTTCTCTCTCTCTCTTTTTCCCATCCTCCATCGTGATATTCACCTTTCTCTCTCTCTCTTTTTTGGTTCACAAAAATTGGATCTTTTTTGATACAAACCTTAGCCCCTTTTGACCCACCTTGAAAAGCTAGCTACTCAATGGGAGAGGCTAAGGCCTATATCAACTCATATCATGTTGCATTTGTAACCGATGTGGGACTATTCTTTACGGTCTAGTATAGAGTTCGCATCAATACACGCTTTGCAAAGCCGACGTCCTCGTCGGCTCATCTACCCACTATGGCGGCTTTCATCCTAGCGACAATCGACGACGCCAGACCTATCAAGATTTTAATCCGGCCTTAGAGATAGCCCTTTCCATAGGTCGCCTTGGTTTACTGAGTCCCGAGCTTGCAAGTAGGGCTCTCAATGAAAGCACCAAATGTTGTTGTGATTTCTGATCTCTGACATAGACTTAAGAAAAGCAGAGAAAATAATATAAGATGAGGAAAGTTTTGATGTATTTCAATGCAAAATCGATTACATGAGAAAGTGTATATATACACTCTCGGGTATGTAAATCTATGCAACAACTCCTCAATTTGATTGGTTTTTTTATGTTTTTCGGTGTCTTTTCTAATGTAAATCCTACTACATTATATGTTACCCTTTTTACCCTCGACATATCCTTTCATTCGTGTGGGCTCTCCGATTTCCCTCCTAGACCTCCTAAGCTTGTTTTAGTGTATCTGGTCTTATTTCGCATTTCTTCCATGTCCACTGGTCTGCAATCTCTTCTTCCCTAAGTTCATCGTGGTCATCCATCATGTCTTGAGCTTCATTGTCACCGGGCTTTGGGTCGATCTATACCATCAAATTCAGCAGCATGAATTTCATCTGTGTGCATTGTTCTAGGCATGTTAAGTGTATCATTCTTCACACTTCTTCATGCAAAATAGACTTGATATAAAAAATTTAGTCAACATTCCCACATCAAAACCTTAAATTAGAAATCGCCATCATGGCATCATCCCCACCTCTTGAAATCCTTAAAATCAAACAAAACCACCATCATCATAACCTTGATCCACATTCAGATTTGCAAAATTTATGCAAATATATTCAATTAAAAACCTACACACTGATAAGTGAGTTTCATACCTACAAATTGAGTACTTTTGGCTTGATGAAATTGTGTGTCCTTGGGTATTTTATATTCATTTTTATGTGTTTTGTGTGTTTTTATGTAGGAAAGGAAATCGAGCTTGGAATGGTGTTTGGAATGAAAAGATGCATTATCTGTCATTTGTGAGCAACAACGTGCCGCGAGCGAGCGCGACAAACGGGCTCGGCGACATCAATGACCAAGTCTGGTGAACATCGTCAATCATCAACATTGTGCTGACAGAATACATCGCGTATCGTCGGTCATCATCGACATTTCAGGCGACAAAGTGCTACGGCGGCGTCGGTTGGTGCATGGCGGAATGAGCCGGTATTGTCGTGTAGGTGCCGTAATTTGGGAAACAACAATGGGCGTTATTCTTGCTACGTTGAAGTTCGAGCTTTAGTATTGGGCTATCTTTTGTTGCGATCCTAGACGACTGAGAATGCCTTGGCGTGTTGACTTCAACTTGGATTATGCTTCTTCTAGCAACATGAAAAGGTTATAAAAACAAAACCAAATGGCTGATTCTGAGAGATCACAACATCATAATACACAATCAAGAGCTAGGATTCTATAAGAGTGCAATGGAACCCAATGTTTAGTATCAATTGAATTTGTCTCGTATCAATTATTGTTGATCATATATATATATACAGAACTGATTAGGTCCGGGAGTCCGGACCTGATCAAAAACGGACCTTTTTTTTATTTTTTTTTAAAACAACTAAAAAAAATATTTAATATTTTATGGAACTGAAATTTTTCTATAATACAATGTTTTGGGTGTGATTTGGATACCTATACCAAAAAATATATATACAGTCTGCACAGACTGTACATACATATTTTGGTATAGGAATATGAATTATAGGTTTAGATCTGAATATGATAACATCCATCTAGATTATTCTGCTTAGGATTGAATAACGTGATTTATATATATGATATGAATATACCTATATGTCGTATGTAATCAATTTGAGAATCTGATCTTAATGAATCTAGTCTAAGTTTTCACATATGAATATAGTGATTTAATTTGAAGATATATTTTTATCTAACCATCAGAAAAGGTTAAATAAATAATTATAAATTCTCGATTAATAATTTGCTATGATTAATTAATTGAAAAGAGAGTAAAGAGATTTAAATGAGACATTTGGGGAAATTGTAATCTCAATTTTAAATTTGATTTTAATCCGTGTTAGTAATTTAATTTTATTTTGATTAATTTAGTTTTTATAATCTTAATTCTTTTGTTTAAATAAAATCAAAGTAATACAAAATTAGTACTGGTTATATTATTAGCATATTTTTCGTGGGATCGACACTCTATTTTTACTATATTACTTGTTGATTGTCTATACTTATGCGTAAATTATCAATACTCAAATTGGACATGTAATAATTCGAAATTTCAATATATATTAAAATAAGAATTTAATAAATAAATTTTTATTACACCGCATATGTGATATAAGTACATGTATACGTGTAATGGAAATCGTACGTGTATCTGTTATAAATATATAAATATATATTTATTTCATGAATTATCAAAGAATAATCGATCGCAAAAAAAATAATTAGTTTAAATAATTTCTAATATTATATTATTTGAAAATAGTATATGGAATATAGTAATATTTATTCAATAATTTCCATATATTGTGGAATGTATTCACACATTTATTGAAGAATAACTGATAACATAAATCAACCCCAAAGTTTAGTAAACCCAAACACTTCTTGATTAACATGTATATACTCAATACCAAACTCAATTCAAAATACATAATTTATCAGTCCCAAAACTAAGCAAAAAATATATCAGTCCCAAACTGATCACAAAGCAAAATATTTATTCAAATTGCTAGAATCACAAAATCAGAACATATATATGTAACAGTCCCAAATATAACTCCTCGATCAGTCCCAATTCAAATTACATAACTCCTCATCAATTAACAATATCACAAAATCAGAATATCAGAACATGTAACAGTCCCAAACCCTTTCTTCAAATATGTAATTTTCTAAATAGGGGAACATTAGGGCATAAATTATCAATAATTATTATAAGAAAAACTATTTATAATTACTGATTATGGTAGAAAAACTATATATTAACAATTATTATGGAGTTAATTGGGGATTTCTAAATAGGGGAAAAAGCATGGCAGAACCTTAAAGCCGGCAAGCTAGCTGATAATGGTAGAGGAGGAGAAGGAAACGTCGGCACCACGAGCTTTCCCAAACCACCATAGCGCCGCCACGAGCTTTACCAAACCACCATCGCTGCCACGAGCAACGGTCGAAAAAATGAGGACGAAAGGCGGACGAAAGAAACGGGAGGAAGCTTTGCAAAGTCGATGGAGAGATGGACGAAACGATCGAGAGATGGAGAGCGGGAGTCGAGATATAAAAAAAAAAGAAATGGGCGTCTGGGCTGATCTAATTTTTTTTACGGTTTATTAATGAATTGAAAGCGGAATCACCGTCGGACATAAGTCCCTCGGAATTAACTTATACTTGACGGGCATTTCCTCGGATATAACGACAATTTCGTCGAAGTTAGTTTTTGCGCTGGCGGGAAAATTGGCGCTATTGAGGGCCTTATACTTCCGACGGAATTCCGTCGTGCTTATCCTATATTCGAGGGAATTATAGTCGACAGATTATTCTGTCGAAAGTATGTTACGTACGACGGAATAGAATCCGTCTAGGTTACATCCGTCGGAATTAGCCGGTTTACTTGTAGTGGAACGAGGCAAGTCTTCCAGTTTCTTTGTGATTTTATGTATTGGTTATTGTATGAGATCTTTAAGAATATGTTGAATTACATGTTACATGCTATAAACTGTGAAAGTCAGTACATGACTAAGTTGATTGAGTTATGAAACTCAATATATATGTGATATATATATGATATGAGCATATACTGCTTAAGATGATGATACATGAATATAAAGGATTATGAGATATATGTTGAGCAAGAAACCACGTGTTATATGAAGCATGAAAACTGTTAGATTTGCTAGGCTATCGAGCTCAGTCCTGCAAAAATATAATTTTTGTAAGTATGATATGCAATGCAATATCTTGCAATCTGGATGATAAAGAATAGAAGCATGGCAGGAAAGCTATTACCCTTAAGTAGGAACTATATATATTACATTGTGATGGCAATTTTGTGTGTAAAGGAGAATTGTGTAACCATTGAGTTACTCAACTATAAGAATGTTTGTTGGTCGTTAACGTAGTATTGAAGGTTATGGAGCTTCAGGTTCGACAAATCAAAGATTGCTTTAGCTTCAGATTTGCATTATTGAAGGCTATGGGATCAACTTTAGATTTGTAGATTTAGTTTCTGCAAATTAAAATTAATTTTCACTTCTCCCTCTTTATATTTGTAACTAGGGTTTTGCTAATTTAATCAATTTTATTTGTTTATTTTTAAGTTTGGTGGTTGTATTTCGAAACATTTTAATTTGGAATTAATTATATTTAGAAGTATTTTAATTTCGGGTTAATTGTATTTGTAAGTATTTAAATTTTTTTAGTGAAGTCAAACCGTATATGAATACGGTCAAACCACATAAATCCATCGGGTCTAATCACTTTGCCTGTTGGATCAGGTGTTCCAATCGACCAATATTTGCCAGAAAATGATTAGAGGTCGATATATTGTATGCAAGTAGGTAGTTTATTTAGCAATTTGTAAAACCCCAACTTTTTGAATAAAGATGAATTTTCTATAAATATTATTTTTGAATATTATGGAGTGAAATTGATATAATAGTTGTGGGTAATATTTATAAATTTTGCAAAGTATGCAAGTTGTTATATAATATTCAATTGGTTGGGGAATATTCGTTTTAACAGGAATATTAGTACAACGACACAATCATTGGTGGACCCCTAGCGGAATTATTAGTTTCGGATTGAAAACGACAAAAATACTTTTATGAAAATAACGGCGGAAGTTTTATCGTTAATCTGTTGAAACACCGGTGTTTAAAATATAAAGATATCTGGCGTGGTTGCATAGTAGTAATTACTACGGTATTAATTATTAATGCTTAAGTGATAAGTCACTCGGTTTTATTGGTATTATTAATGTAATAATCTGAGAAAATCTTTTATATAAAATGAGAATACTTTTATAAAGTTATTCTATAAATAGAATATATTATATTCTATTATGCATAGTGTTGTATAAAGGTATCCTGATAGTATTTTGCATAGTTAAATTTTTTTATATAAAACAGAATACTTTTATAAAGCTATCTGTTTTATTAGACAATTATTAGAATATATTATATTTTATTATGCATAGTGCCTGCATAGTATTTACATAGTAAAATCTTTTATAAAGTTATTCGTTTTATTAGATTATAAATAGAATATATTATATTTTATTTTGCTTTAAATATGGACCGTCAGATTAAAGTAAATCAATCTCGACCGTTCATGAGTTATTTGACAAATAGTATATGGAATATAGTAATATTTATTCAATAATTTCCATATATTGTGGAATGTATTCACACATTTATTGAAGAATAACTGATAACATAAATCAACCCCAAAGTTTAGTAAACCCAAACACTTACTGATTAACATGTGTATATACTCAATACCAAACCCAATTCAAAATACATAATTTATCAGTCCCAAAACTAAGCAAAAAATATATCAGTCCCAAACTGATCACAAAGCAAAATATTTATTCAAATTGCTAGAATCACAAAATCAGAACATATATATGTAACAGTCCCAAATATAACTCCTCGATCAGTCCCAATTCAAATTACATAACTCCTCATCAATTAACAATATCACAAAATCAGAATATCAGAACATGTAACAGGCCCCAAACCCTTTCTTCAAATATGTAATTTCTAAATAGGGGAACATTAGGGCATAAATTATCAATAATTATTATAAGAAAAACTATTTATAATAATTATCGATTATGGCGGAAAAACTATATATTAACAATTATTATGGAGTTAATTGGGGATTTCTAAATAGGGGAAAAAGCATGGCAAAACCTTAAAGCCGGCAAGCTAGCTGATAATGGTAGAGGGAGGAGAAGGAAACGGCGGCACCACGAGCTTTCCCAAACCACTATAAATAGCTTACGAGCTTTACCAAACCACCATTATTCGCCACGAACTTTGAAAGAAATTCAAAAAAATGAGGACGAAAGGCGGACGAAAGAAACGGGAGGAAGCTTTGCAAAGTCGATGGAGAGATGGAGACGAACAGTCGAGAGATGGAGAGACTGGGAGTCGAGATATAAAAAAAAAAGAAATGGGCGTCTGGGCTGATCTAATTTTTTTTACGGTTTTATTAATGAATTTCGACGGAATCACCGTCGGACATAAGTCCCTCGGAATTAACTTATACTTGACGGGCATTTCCTCGGATATAACGACAATTTCGTCGAAGTTAGTTTTTGCGCTGGCGGGAAAATTGGCGCTATTGAGGGCCTTATACTTCCGACGGAATTCCGTCGTGCTTATCCTATATTCGAGGGAATTATAGTTGACAGATTATTCTGTTGAAAGTATGTTACGTACGACGGAATAGAATCCGTCTAGGTTACATCCGTCGGAATTAGCCGGTTTACTTGTAGTGGAACGAGGCAAGTCTTCCAGTTTCTTTGTGATTTTATGTATTGGTTATTGTATGAGATCTTTAAGAATATGTTGAATTACATGTTACATGCTATAAACTGTGAAAGTCAGTACATGACTAAGTTGATTGAGTTATGAAACTCAATATATATGTGATATATATATGATATGAGCATATACTGCTTAAGATGATGATACATGAATATAAAGGATTATGAGATATATGTTGAGCAAGAAACCACGTGTTATATGAAGCATGAAAACTGTTAGATTTGCTAGGCTGTCGAGCTCAGTCCTGCAAAAATATAATTTTTGTAAGTATGATATGCAATGCAATATCTTGCAATCTGGATGATAAAGAATAGAAGCATGAGCGCAGGAAAGCTATTACCCTTAAGTAGGAACTATATATATTACATTGTGATGGCAATTTTTGTGTGTAAAGGAGAATTGTGTAACCATTGAGTTACTCAACTATAAGAATGTTTGTTGGTCGTTAACGCCGTATTGAAGGTTATGGAGCTTCAGGTTCGACAAATCAAAGATTGCTTTAGCTTCAGATTTGCATTATTGAAGGCTATGGGATCAACTTTAGATTTGTAGATTTAGTTTCTGCAAATTAAAATTAATTTTCACTTCTCCTCTTTTATATTCAGAATTAGGGTTTTCTTTAATTTAATCAATTTTATTTGTTTATTTTTAAGTTTGGTGGTTGTATTTCGAAACATTTTAATTTGGAATTAATTATATTTAGAAGTATTTTAATTTCGGGTTAATTGTATTTGTAAGTATTTAAATTTTTTTAGTGAAGTCAAACCGTATATGAATACGGTCAAACCACATAAATCCATCGGGTCTAATCACTTTGCCTGTTGGATCAGGTGTTCCAATCGACCAATATTTGCCAGAAAATGATTCTAGGGTCGATATTGTATGCAAGTAGGTAGTTTATTTAGCAATTTGTAAAACCCCAACTTTTTGAATAAAGATGAATTTTCTATAAATATTATTTTTGAATATTATGGAGTGAAATTGATATAATAGTTGTGGGTAATATTTATAAATTTTGCAAAAGTACGCATGAGTTGTTATATAATATTCAATTGGTTGGGGAATATTCGTTTTAACGAGGAATATTAGTACAACGACACAATCATTTAGTGGACCCCTACAACGGAATTATTGTCGGATTGAGAAAGCGACAAAAAAATACTTTATGAAAATAACGGCGGAAGTTTTATCGTTAACTGCATTGAAACACCCTGTTTTTAAAATCTGAAAGAATACGTGTGGTTGCATAGTAGTAATATTATTAATTATTAATTATTAATGCTGATGATAAGTCACTCGGTTTTATTGGTATTATTAATGTAATAATCTGTAAAATCTTTTATATAAAAGAATACTTTTATAAAGTTATTCTATAAATAGAATATATTATATTCTATTATGCATAGTGTTGCATAAGTGTCTGCGATATAGTGTTTTGCATAGTTAAATCTTTTTTTTATATAAAAGAGATACTTTTTTAGCTATCTGCATTTTATTAGACAATTATTAGAATATATTATATTTTATTATGCATAGTACTGCGTATAGTATTTACATAGTAAAATCTTTTATAAAGTTATTCGTTTTATTAGATTATAAATAGAATATATTATATTTTATTTTGCTTTTAAATATGGACCGTCAGATTAAAGTAAATCAATCTAAATTGTTCATGAGTTAGTTCTTATGCATTCCATTTTTCTATAAATAGAAGCTCATTCATTCATTATTTTCTTTTAATTCACTTTGAAACTCTCAGAGAGATAAACTATAAAGAAAAAGAAGAAAGTATTCTCGCTACTTCACTACTTATATATCCAACACTCTTCTTCTTAAGGTAGGGAATATTATTTGTTGTACTCGTAAGGAGTGTTATTCTTTCTTATTCATGAAGAAAGCATTTGTTATTCCAATTCTTATTATTCTGTTGGAATAACTTTTGTATCACATGTGATCTACCCTATACTTGGTGACATTCTTCTATTATTACATTTGGAACATCCCATGCGTGTGTTTTACAGGACCGGGTTAAAATCTTTATTATTATTCCGTTGGAACATCACATGTCTGTGTGTTTTAAATGGGACTGATTCCGTCTTTATTATTCTCATTGGAACATCCCGCTTGCTTGCAAATTTTGCTCGACTGGTTCCGATTATTATTATTACGTTGGAATAACTTGCATCATGCCAAGTATTGCATGCATGGTGATTTCTTTTGTTATTCCATTCTTTATTATACTCAGTTGGTTAAAGTTTCGACTTCTATACTCCATGAAATTAGTAGAATATCCTTGATATTTGTGCTTCATCCAGTATCTTTTCATGGAAATATTCTTCTGATCATTCTTGAATTTTACTCTACAAAAAAATATCATGTTGACAATTTGGACTTTAATAATTCCTGGATAAAATAATTCTTGAACTTGTTTTATTGAATTCTTATATCATTGTCATCATCCTCATGTTTATATTTTGTTGAAAGTCATCTGTAATTCAGTAGTGCATAGATGGACTTGGTATGATTATGATCGAGGATTATTCGGTGTAATCATGACCTTAATGTTATAAATGATGTGGTAAAAGTTCTCATTGGCCCGTAGTGCATTGATGGACAATGTTGTTGGCATGATCATGACCATTAATGAATACACAAATATTCTTGGCCCGTAGGCATGGATAATTGTGGTCGTGATACTAAAGAATATTCTGGTCAGAAGTAAGCGTAGGGTGATTCGATGATGTGGAATATTTATTAAGTCGAGTCTCAACGATAATAAATGATGAAAAACCTTTTAAATCATAAAAGATAGTAGATTTTATTTTCTACTTGACTCTTTTAATGGATTGTTGTTACCATTGCGATTAAACTTGATTTCTATTATATTTTATCGGTTTAACATTGTTGGAGACTAATGATAATTTATTACGCATTATCTTAGTCATAATATTTCTTCTTTGGGCTAGTTGAGCTCACCCTTTCTTTCCTTTGTTCTCTTCAGAAATGAGAATATATGGGACGAGTGGGAAGCGGAGTGATGGTCCGAGAGGATAACATTAGTAGTCCTCACTATTCTGTGAAATATTGTGATAATAATTGTAATGAGGACTCCTTTTGAGTTTGTATAATCTCTAGTAGATAATGTTTGTATTTAAACTCACAGTTTATGTTTGTCGTATTGTACCGACGGTTGTATTAGTAAGTTGTATTTGAATTACGTACATGTATGTCGGCGACCCAAGATGGGTGATGTATACCTAATTTTGGGGGCGTCACGGTTGGTATCAAAGCTTAGGGATATGATCTCGGCTAAGATGTGAGACTAGAACTAGGAGGGAGAGGCAGGGAATTCCTTCATTTAGTATGACCTATTTAAATTTATTTTTTATTTAAATTGGTTGGTCGAGTTTAGAGATATTATGTTACATGTCAATTAACCTTTGTTTTGTGGCGATGATTCGAAAATGACATTCGAAAATGTTGAGAATAAGAATGGAGCACAAGAGACCGTTGAGTCTCCACATATCAATAATAAGGAGAATGTGCATCGTGAAGGCGACAATCCTCATGAAAACAACAACACCGACCAAATCTTTGAATGATGGATTGTTCGGAGGCTTTATGCAATTCATGCAACAACAAAGCAGAGCGGCTCCATCCAAAATGTAGGTGGAAACAATGGAAACTCTCGGTGGCCACCGCTAAAGCAGAAAAAGAAATGGGACCACCAGGAGTTTAAGGAGAGCCAAAACCACTTATGGCGAGAAGCATGGATACATATAACAAAACATGTATGTACAGGTCTGTACATACATGTTTTTGTTATAAAAATTTCAGTTTCATAAAATATTAAACTTTTTTTTAGTTATTTTTTAAAAAAAAGCAACAAAAAAAAGAGTCCGAATGTAACGCCCCCAAAATAGGTATACATCACCCATTCTGAGTCGTCAAATACATGGTACAAAAACAAATATAACTTCAGTAATACAATTGTCGTGCAAAATACGATAACACATCTACTGTGAATTTAAATACAAATATAGTCTAATAGAGAGTATACAAAATCAAAAGGAGTCTTCATTACAATTATTGATACACTATTTTACAAAATAGTGAGGACTACTAATACATCTATCCTGAATCATCACTCCATACCCCGGCTAGTTCCTGCTATGTTCTCACCTCCTGGGAAGAAAAATAGAACAAAAAGGAAAAGAGTGAGCTCAACTAGCCCAGTAAAAAATATTATGACTAAGATAATATACAACAATTTATCATTAGTCTTCAACAGGGAAAAATCTGATAAAATATATTAGACAACAGGTTTTAGATCAACAACTACAGCGGAAACATCAATCCATTAGAAGATTCAAGTAGAGAAAGAATTCTACTATCTTCTAAGATTTAAAAGTCCATCATCAATAATTTATCCCTGTAACATCAATCAATATACATCTTGAATCAAATATTCATCTTTTCACTACAGACCGAAGATATTCATTTATATCACCAGTTGGTCATGTTCATCTCAACACCTGTTCATCTTTGCACTACGGGCCAAAGATATTCATCAGTTAATCATTCATCTTTGTACTACGGGCCAAAGATATTCAGTAATAACATCATTTAGGACTGAGGATGATGAAAAATATTTTAAAGAACGAATCCAGTGAGACAGAAGGACAAATATTAGGGATTCATATTTTAGTTTATCCAAGTTCAATAATACTCCATAATAAACTATAGTGGAGTAAAATTCAAGAATGAAGATCAAAACATGGATTAAATTTCAAGAATAAGGGTCACAAAAGATAACTTGGAAGAAAAAATAATAATTTTTTTTTGTGAGCGATGCAAGTGTGCGAAAGAATGAGCGAATAAAGATCGTGAAGCGATGAATCGTGAACATTACTCGTCATGAAAAGTTCTAAATTTGATAAAAAGTTCAGACCAATATTCTTATGAAATGATACTAGATGAAGCGAAATTTCTAATCATTTCAGGAATTATAGAAGCAATACTTATCATAGTAAGTTCAAATTTAGAAATACGAGATGAAATAATATTACTCACGTAATATGAAGTATGAAAGAAAATATTATTTCTCACGAGTATTGTAATAAAATAATATCTTTTACCTTGGTAGAAACTAGATTTGACTGGAATATCAGATATTATTCTGAGAAAATCTTGCAGAAAAACTACGCTCAAAATATTCTTATACTAAAGAAAAATAATCACAATACTTTAGAATAAGAATTTCTAATTATGAATTGTTGTGTTTGAGGAAGGAGGGTTACCCCTCTATTTATAGTGCAGGAAGGAGGAAAAATTAAACGAGGCTGTCTAATGTTTCTTCGCCCACCTTGTAAGACCCCGAATTTTATGAAATAAAAGTATTCAATTTTTCTTATAATTATTATTCAGTAAATGGTTAAATTGATAAAAGTTTAAAGTTATGGGTGAAATATGTAAATTTTACAAAATACGCAAATGGCTATAAAATATTCATTGTTGTCGGGGAATATTCGTTTGGTCGTGGAATATTTTTTTTGTCGGGAATATCCATACGACGACGCAGTCATTTGTGGGCCCCATAACGGAATAACTGTCGGATGAAAAAAATGACAAGTTTGAGTTTTTTTTACCGTTAACATTGTTGGAATACCCGGTGGTTAAAATACAGTAATATGCGTTATTGCACAATAGCACACGGTATTGCACAATATTTTTGAATTATTGATTCTTACGTAAGAATGCACTACTCAATAATTACAGTAATTACTGTTCAATATTTTCTTTTATTGATTCAATAATTGCTGCGTTGATAATTTATATTATTGTTGTTTCAATAATTGTCATCGCATAAAGATTCCATTATCGGATCAATAATTCATATTATTTGAACAATATTATTAGATAGCATTATTGGCAATATCTAGAAAGTTACATCAAGGAGAGGTTTGGTCACCTAATTCAAGCGCCAAGAAGAGAGAAATCCTTATCGAAAAGCCCCTCTTTCCTCGAACCGCCTGGTTTGTCATTATTGTGATTCGTAATATTATTTGTGAATAACTAATTATTGATTTATATGATAAGGAAATATTTATTTTATGTGGATATAAATGATGGATATATTTATTTTATGTTGATAAAATGAAGGAATTAATCTTTGAGGTATATTATCGATTATTTTGCCGGTTGTTGAGGTATTAAAAATCATCCGTTTGTGGATTTGAATATTTTCGATTCGGAATTGGAAAAACTTTCTTCCGCAAAGTTGTAGAGAATTCGATTTCAGGCAGAATGGATATAAAATTCTTATTTTTCTGATAATCGGGCTATTTTCTATGAATTATTGATATTTCGCAAAATAAAATAATTTTTATTAAATTATGGGTGAGACCCACTTTTTGGTTGGTGGAATACACATGAGCTGCTGATTATTTTCTTCAAGAATGGCATGCTGATGGCTTTCTTAAGGCATGCGTAGATTAGTTTGTTAAAATAATATTATTTTATTATTTTAGTCTCCTATGACATTCTAGCATTTTCCTATAAATAGACGCTTAGGTTAGAATTGAAAATCACACCAGAAACATAAGTTTTCTCTCTCAATATTGTCAAGCGTATTTTTGTGAGTAGTTAGATACTTTGAGAGTTGATATTCAGTGGAAGTTTCCTTCGGCTTTTCATCCGATATTCCAGTCAGAAATACTGCTCTTTCGAGGTAAGGGATTTTAAGGGTTGTTATGTTTTTCATGTTTTGTAACTTTTCAGACCTTCAGAAAATTCTGAAAAAATTTGAAATGATATTTTTATGAGTTTTATTGATTGTGTCCAATAATGGTAATTTTTGGATGTATAGATTAAGAGTTATGAATTTTATGAGAAAAGACTATTTTAAAAATAACCGCTTATAACTCCTTGTGGTTAACTCTAAAATTGATGAAATTTTTATTGAAAGTATATCTATATAATATCAGTGTACTCTGTGAATTTTGGAATTTTTGGATAAAAGTACAATTTATGATAAATGTCTAAATATTCTAAGTGTTTTGGCCATATGAAAAATAGTAAATGAATTTTAAAAATTTCGAGAAAAATATATGTTCAATATGGGACTATATTTTGCTAAATCTCAGAAAAGAAATATTTTTGGGACTGATTTGGTATTTTTCATGAAAATGGACTAGTTATGAGTAAATGAATTAAATATGTTATGTGAAGTAAGAAAATTGGAAAATAGGATTTTATGGCTTGAGAATCCTATATGAGGTATATCTTGATTTTGATGAGGGTTTTGGTTATTTGGTGATTAAATCTTATGAGTTTGGCATTTTAAGATGATTAAATGCATTATTTAGTAAAGTGTAAACAATTAAAATAAATTGTTTATAAGTTTAAGAAATGTTATTTCAATATCATTATACCGAAATATTAGTATGAATTTTATTGTGGAATTTCTACCTTTTTGTGTCGGGTTTACTATTCATGAGTTACTATTCACGAGTTACTATTTATGCGTTACTATTCACGAGTTACTATTCATGAGTTACTATTCACGAAGTTACTATTCATGGGTTACTATTCACGAGCTACTATTCATGACAAAATTAGTTTCTTTTTCTAACCAAATTATAGTTAATTTATTAATATTACTCTTGAGATTAAATCTAGATGTTTTGATTATATTGATTTTACTATTATATATAACATTTTTATAACCCTAATGATGATATTTCTCTTTGACTTGAGTGTAAAGATGGGTAGATTTTTGGTATGATCATGACTATGGGTTCCCTTTGGCCAGTAGTACAAAGTTGAATTGTTGACTGATATGATCATGACCATTGAATTTATAATTGAATATCTTTAGCTTAAGTGCAAAGGTGAAATGATCAACATGGTTATAATTATTGTTTATATAAATTTTGAAATGATTATATATTTCTTTGAGATATTAATATATTTGGCCTATAGTGCAAATATGAACTGTTGATGAATATATTTGGCCTGTAGTGCAAATATGAACTGTTGTTGAATATCTTTGGCCTGTAGTGCAAAGATGGTCTGTTGATGAATATCTTTGGCCCGTAGTGCAAAGATGAAATTGTTAGTATGATTATAAATAGGAATTGTGATTTGGTATAACCATGATCTTTGATGTTTCAGGTAAAGATAGGTGATAAAAATTATCTTCGTCTTGGATGAGAAGAGGAATTTAGAACTACAATTATGATTATGAGTTATTCATATGATTGTGGACCAGAATTGTGGATTGATGTTACAGGGATAAAATATTGTTGGTGGATTTTTATCATAGAGAAGATAATAGACTTTATAGTCTATTTGACTCTTCTAATGGATTGCTCGTTCCGCTGCAACTATGGATGAAATTTTTATCATCTACCATATGTTCTAAATCTCTGATTTATTATTGATGAAGGCTATTGATAATTTAATTATCTTTAGTCATGATATTCTTTACTGAGCTAGTTGTGCTCACCCTTTTGCTTCATAATTTCTTTCAGGTAATAAGAGTTTAGCTGGATCGAGCGAGGGTAATAGGGGAATAGAACGGTGGTCATCATTTAGTAGTTATATTTGGTGAATCAAATAGAGTGAGGCGAACCCAACGTTGGAAGGGTGTTTTGCCACTATCATACAAGATGTCTAATGACATACAACCTCGTGTCATCATAAGATGTGGTTGTGCTCATCCACTTCACGAGTATATTTCTGAGCACTACCTATATAATCTTGGTATTTGTTTGAAGTATAATTCTCAATTAGAGGCAAGTGGAGATAATGATATGTCAAGAGAAGACTCACTATTGGGAAGAATATGATAGTAATATTCTCGTTTTTCTTTGGGGTCTATTGGGTCAACCAAGGATAATTCTGTGGCCATATGATATCTATCATAACCTAGACGCATGGCCTCTCATGTACGAAGGTTTCCTTGAGCACTTTCCAAAGATTCTAATTTCTAAAGCAGTTTTTTACTATACCTTTATGTAAGGTGTCATTGTGACGTGTTATCCAAGGTTGGGATGAGTGTCACAGTTGGTATATATTTATATCCAAACTCACAACATATGTGTTTTTGTATTTTGCACGACAATTATTGTAATAAAGTTATAGTTGTTTTCTGTACCATGTATTTGGCGACTCAGAATGGGTTGGATGGAATGGACCTATTTTGGGGTTGTCACACACCTGCCTAACCTCTCCCTTTTTTTTGCCTAACTCTTCAATTTTCTTCAATAGTTGGGCCAACAATTTGGCAACTTGTAAGCATCCACCAACCCACTTAGAAAAATCAAGTTTTGCAGGAAGAAAAAAAAAACAACAACCAACTTTGAAAACAAAGGAATCTTTTATTGCCTAACTCATTCCATTTCTTCTCAGCCAAATTTCTTATTTTCAATCTTTATGGGTCCACAAAAGTTAGAAGCATTTCTTAATTTGCAGGAGAAATAAGTAACCATCCACAAAAAACAAAGTATACATGCAAGAATTTCTTCCACCCACCAAGCTAGCATTCCAAAATCATTTTGATTACCTCCGTCCCTTAACCACATGTTTATATATATATAATAATATTATTATTAAACAATTATAATATATTATAATAATATATATGAAAGAACATTTTATCGGAGAAAATAATTGCCAATTTTCAACAAATAATTCCTGCAGAATTCCTTCAATTATATCCACATAAAAATAAATATTTCCTTATCATATAAATCAATAAATAATTATTCACAAATAATATTACAGAATCACAATAATGACAACCAGTAGGTTCCGAGGAAAGAGGGGCTTTCAGATAAGAATTTCTCTCATCTTGGCGCAGCAATTAGGAGACCAAACTCTCTTTAATGTAACTTTCTAGACATTGCCAATATTGTTATCTAATAATATTATTCAAATAATATGAATTATTGATCTGATAATAGAAAATACTATGCAGTTAGAATTATTGAAACAACAATAATATAAAATATCAACGCATCAATTATTGAATCAATAAAATAAAATATTGAACAGTAATTACTATAACAATTATTGAGTAAGTGCCTTCTTTACGTAAGAATCAATAATTCAACAATACTGTGCAATACAAGTGCCATCGTCTTTGTGCAACCGCCAGACATCGTATTTTAATCACCAGGTAATCCAATAGTGTTAACGGTAACGATTACGTCGTTATTTATAAAAACTCAAATTTTGTCGTTTTCTTCATTCGACAATTATTCCGTTATGGGGCCCCATAAATGATCGCTACTGGTCGCATTTAATATTCTCTACAAAAAGAATATTCCCCACCAAACTAATATTCCACGACAAAAATGATCAAAGTATTATATCAAATTATCACCTTACTATTTCAAGATAGGAACATTCAATTTTATTTATAATAAGTTGGGGTCTTTAATCAATTTTAACAAAATCTGTGAGTCCTGATCGATCCATTAAGTATATATATATATATATATATATATATATATATATATATAGAGAGAGAGAGTCAGGATCTTAAGCTCACCCCTTATCATTTCACTGAAAGCTCACCCTTTTTAGCCGACGGATTTCGTGACGGTTGGTCATCTAATAGTTTTCTATACTTTTAGCGATTTAACAACATATAGCGCCGCTTAAAAGTATAGATAATGAGTTATATGATGAAATAACCATCGCCTCGGGTCCGCCGCTAAAGCGAGGGTGAGCTCTTGTGAGTTAGATAAGGTGGTGATTTTAAGATCCGGACCTATATATATATATATATATATATATATATATATATATATATATATATATATATATATAGAGAGAGAGAGAGAGAGAGAGAGAGAGAGAGAGAGAACCGTCGTATAATTATACGCACCAAAAGCCACTACCAAAAATCTGGTCATCTGAGACGGACAAATTTTGTCTCAAATACAGCATGATCCGTCTCAAAATTGATTTTGGGACGGATTTTGAGAAGGATGTTGGCCGTGTCAGTTGGTCGCGTCGCTAATTATACTGGTTTCAAAATTCGTCTCAAAACAGGAAAATAGATATAGAAAATTGGCGTCTCAAATCCGTCTCAAACCATCTGAGACGGACATAGTCCGACTCAAACTGCAGTCTGAGAGAGCTATCCCATGGGGAGTCAATTTTGAAACCGATTTTGTTTGGTTTGATTTGATTTCATGCGATTTGGCGCTTTATTTTAGTTCACGTAAGTTGAGACGGAAAAGTCCGTTTCAAATCTGTCTCAAAATAGCAAAAGAATTATTTATTTTTTACATATATTTAGAGACGGATACCATCCAAATCTCAATCCCGCTTCAACTTTGACGCCAATATTTTTAGTCAAGATATTTTGAGACAGTCGCAATTGCCTCAAAATTTGTGTCAACTTTGATGCCAACATCGCAAATTCTTTGAGATGGAAAGAAGTCGTCTCAATATATTTATTAACAACAAATTATAAATATTTTCATAATTTAATTTTAAAATCTAAAAATAAATATGTTCAAACTAATAATGATTATTACTAAACTGTTATTTATAGACAATACTAGATAAGACATCTATCGATGAGTACTATTACAAATATCAACGTACTACAAGTCTCACCAAATACAA
This sequence comes from Panax ginseng, assembly GCA_020205605.1. Classification (NCBI taxonomy): domain Eukaryota; kingdom Viridiplantae; phylum Streptophyta; class Magnoliopsida; order Apiales; family Araliaceae; genus Panax; species Panax ginseng. The sequence goes on from CM035145.1 coordinate 26,516,474, forward strand.
CAAAAGTAACTTCTAAAAACTACTGCTTTAAAGCTCAAAACTATGCATAATCACACCATCTTATCCCATCCTCGATGGTAAACAAAAGTAACTTCTAAAAAATACTACCTAAAAGATCAACATGCATATATAATCACGAGTCTCATCATCCTCATTATCGCCTCAATCTTCATCATGCTCATCCTCGACATCAACATCCTACAAGTAGTAAAGACATGGAATACATGTCAAATATATGAAATGAATGCATGCATTCTAAACATAAGACTAAGAAAACTAATTACATACTATGGTCTATGAACAAACATGAGCAACTTGAATATTGCACCTATTTTAAGCAATAATCTCAACACAAGTTTATACATAAGGTGCAACAAATAGTACTACACCAACGAAATGAGAAACCATATATATGTAGGTAATAAAACCTAAAGCATGTAACACGTCGTGTTAGTGAGAGAAAAAAAATTTGTATAAAAAAAGGTATTGTGTTGTTCCCCTATATGCAAATAACTGAGCTGAACATATAGTTTTTATAAATACAATCATACATTATGACAATATGATGTCAGTTACTTTTACATTACATTGAATGTTTTCAAATGCCCGTTTGTAACTTCATAATTTTAATTTTTTGATTCAAGTAATAATAGTAGAGTTTTCTTAGTAACGTCATAATTAATTTGTTTTAGAGAAAGGAAAAAATAAAAATACCCACATGTTGTTGTAACGTTATGTAAAATTTATATTTGCAGCCTCCAGTTACTATAGTGTTGTATTTAATTAACAGCTTTAGAAAATACTTTAACAAATATACCCATTTACGGATTGAACTATTGATTGCTGCATTTTAAATTCACAGACTTCCTTATTTTAGTAGAACAAATTACTATCGAGTATTACAGTAAGTTTACATTATATATTATTGGTTCAAAAGGTTTTAGTTTTGTTTTCTATTATTGTCAAGACTCAATAGCCTTTGTAGATATATATAATATTTTTTATTTTATGGGCTGGAAACAAATTTTTAACAACAAATATTAATTGACCCATTTATAATATTGATCCAACGAAACACATCCTGGATGATTGGATAAAAGGAGCTAGAACTCTAATTCAATAAATTAGACTGGAACAAATCAAATCAGGTCAAGATTTGGCATGCCTACGATTAATGACTCAGTTATTTTTTTACAATGATTTACTGCTTATAAAAAAACAAATTCAAACCTCCCTGGAACCCCAGAAGAAGAATCCATTTTGTTCTGTGGATTTAGGAGTCTACAACATAGAATGCTTTATAACTTCTTCCTTCCACATTACCTATTACTCTATTGTGTTTTCTTCTTAATAGAGTAAGTCTATCTAGTAGTTCTTTTAATATACCACAGTTCCCTTACCTCTCCTTATGCTAACAGTCATATATGTATTTGACTTTATGGAATTCGGTTAGTTTATTGAGGCTTTGGTTGGACTCAGTTCCAACTGAGTTTAGCAAGTGTTATACCGCATTAGCAGTTGGATAAATTAAAACTAATTGCAAGAACAACTAGTTGCCTACACATTATATCATTTTATCCTACTAATTGTAGTAAAAAGGAAGCAAACCCAAATTGCTAAAATGGTCCAAAGAACTATCCTTCACGCCATTTAAAAAGAAATACCTCTATTTCCAAGTTATCACTCTTAACATGCTACCTCTTAAAAAAACTATTTTCTTAATAAATCAAGCTAATCAGAAAACCAAAAAGAGACAAGTCCCAAAAAAATTTGATGCCTGCTCACGCCATTAGGCGGTAAATGCCTCCCCTATCCTATTTTCTAAAAGAGAGTAGTCCAAAAAGTTATAAGACTTTTGAACAAAAGCTTGGTTTTTATACTAATTCAGATAGATTATGTCTAGCACATACAAGTATGTTTAGAATTTATAACACCATCATGATCTGTCTTAATAGACCGCCCAAAACAAATGATTGACATTCTAATTTTACTAATTCTTCATTTTAACTTGAGACTGAATTTTATTTCATTTTAAGAGGCATAACTTGCTAATTATCAATACATGTAATACATGAGTAAGTTTCTAGCCTTGTTTGTGCCTACTACTTGACTTTTAATTAAGGCAGTCCACTTTGGACTTTTTGTCGAAGCGGTGGTGTGCACTGATCCATAATCCTTTGGTGTCATGGCTATTTTTTGCTTGCTCTATAAATACATTAGATCACCTTATAACACCACAACCAACCTATCTCCTTGTGCCTAAGCCAAGCATTCACAAAACTTAACAAGAGTTGGCAGGATAGTCATCATAATAACTTGAAAAAGCACAGCAGTCACTTATAGCAGTAGCATGGCTAAAAAATAGAAAATAGTCCTTCAAATTCTTAACACAAATGCTATTACATAATGTACGTACTTGCAATATACTATACGTTCATGATAAAAAAAACTGGAATACCAGGATATTTTATTTTCATGTGTTTGAAATAGCATTCAACGAAATGAGAAACCATATATATGCATAAACTTGCACTGAATTCTAAATTATTGAAGAATGAAGACAATACTAGAATACTAGGCAAGAAAAAACATTTACATCGCTATTTGGAAGATTCAACGTCTTTTCTCTTAGTTTCCTCATCCGTTCTTGAAATTGCTTTTGCATAGCCTCTTCCAATTATTTTCGTCTTGCATCCACCATAGCTTGAAATTGGGGGGTCTCCATCGCAGCAAGGATAAGAGATTGCATATCAGGTGATGTAGGTGAGGGAGTGAAGCAAGATGTAGAGGCATTTGTAGAAATCGACTCACTAAACCCATTTGCTTTTAGATCCTCACTCGAACCAAGACCAAACACTCGTCCCTTTTTAATACCACCTGAAGCCTCTGTACATAAATCCGCATCAAAAATAGGTTCATTACTTTCGTACTTTTGACTAATATCACTTTTATATTTTTCCTGATAAAAGGTATTGAATGAGCCAAGTTTAGAACATAATATGTCAAACATGTATAATTGACAATACACAAAGCTTATAGGTACACACTTACTCCTACTTTTCTTGCCTTGTCATTACAATACACACCGTCCTTTGTGTGTGTTAGATCAAACACCTCGATGTGAGTAAGTTTAGTTTTCTTTTCATTTTCCTACCACCACGGAAGCACAAGCACAATAATCAAACATTTTAAATTATATTAAAGCAACCATAACAAAAAATACTTACAAGCTTTTTCGCGTGACTTATAAAAGGTATTGACCCTCCAACATGGTTAAGTGTTCCACCTTTCTTTCGGTTTGTAGAACCAGAATTTGAAATTTTTTGCCAACTTTCCTTATTCCATCCTTCGCAAAAAGAGACCCAATATTCTTTCTTCATGAACGAGGGTGGGTACTCGGCCATTTTTTCAAAATTGTAAGTTGTAAGCCCTGTTTTTTTCTTTGCCTCGTCTCTTGCCTTTTTCATTAAATCTTTATAACGTATAACACAAACCTGCTCCCAAACCTTTCTTGCCTTTTTATTCTCTACTTCATTACTAAATTGATACATCTCTTCAAATTTAGCCCATAACTCATTTTGAGGTTTTTTGCCATGATAACCAAGTGGGATATGGCCCCATTTGGATAACAATGGCCCCATTTGATCTACAAACACAAATTTTTATTTAATAAACAATATAAAGATCGAAATGTGGTAATAAGAGCTCTACCAAGTGAACTAGCTTCGGATTATAATGATTATTGACTACAATAAGAGGTCAATTAAAATCTATCAAACACAAATAGAAATTATTATCATATGGTTTTATTATAAGCTACATTATATAAAGATAATCATATGACTTGATATTATATGGTAATAAGAAAAAAAGTTACTCAAAAAGAACTTGGGATGCTAAAGGATATATTGGTGTTGTTGCTCATTTTTGGGATTAGATTTTATGTCACAAAATATATCGACTGCAATCCTCAAAATGGCAAAAGAGGGATCAATATATTACTCTTGTTTTGGGTGGTTTCGAGGCATAATGTCGTGCAATCCTTGATCTTGGGTTTTAAATGTTGGATATAGTTATGGTTATAAGTATAAATATAAAAGAAAGATAGAACACCAATATTTTTTGCAAAATCATATTGTTACTTCAAATGACAAGAATACATGCATATTCCTTGATAAAGCATGCACATTACTTGATAAAGCGAGGATAAAAATAGTGACACATGTGTCCATTACCAATAATGACACATGCACATTCCTTGATAAAAGCGGGATAAAAACAGAGGCAATGACACCAAAGCGGTAATATTAGTAATCTTATTATGGGCATCCAGTTCAAAGAAACAACTATATGCAAGGACACCAACCTGGTAATATTAGTAATTGTTGAGCTAATTAAACTATGGATAAGTAACTATGTATAAGTAGAAGAAGAAGATGGAACCGAGGTTGGAAGTCGCTTAGAGTGTGCAGAGTTCACGAGGCCATTTACGTACCCCATGCCATGTGAAGTCGCTTAGTTTAGGAGTGTCAAAAGAGTTCACTATTGTGTACTTATGACATTAACTTCGGTTTGATTAAGACCGAGAACATGCAATGGAAGGAAAAAAAATAGAAGTACCTAGTACCAAGTATGTGAATCACCTCCCTATCCTCCGGATTCTCAAAGAATCTTTACTATAATTAGCTCCCTCCTAGCACTAATACCACGGACACCTTGCAGCTTTTATAAATAAGTAAGCTAAGAACAGTATATATCTCTAATAATGTCATCACAATAAAATATAATTACTTGAGATTCAATATTAGATTCAATGTTGAGGTTTATTCATCCATTGGATGAGTGTTTGGTGCAACCGTGGTGTTGTTGGTTGAGTGTTTGGTGCACCGGTGGTTGTTAGTTTGAGTATTTTAGTTGAGTGTTTGGTGCAATTGGTGGTGTTGTTGGTTGAGTGTTTGGTGCAACTAGTGGTGTGTTGTTTTTGGTTGAGTGTTTGTTGAGTGTTTGTTACAATTTGGTGGTGGTGTTGGCAATTTGTCCTTTATAATAAATTTCTTGTTGTTGTTGTTGAGCCATCTGATCTTGGTGTCTGTGATTTTTGTGGAGTAGAGCCAACTTCATGATTACTTAAAACTTTGTCTCTTCTCTTGCTAGGACCATCTTGCCACAGACGTTTACCTACACGCGCTTTTGCCCTTGTCATATCTGCAAGATTGTGATAATCATAAATAAACCTGGTTAAGAACAAATAAAATGAAAGTATTTTATAACAAAGAGAGAATCAAGTTTTCATAAGCAATAAAAATCAAATTATCTAGTGCATGCTAGAAACTATATAGTGCATGCTAGAAAATTAAAAGTTAAAACATAAGCAATAAAAGATTACATACAATTGAACATAATGTATCATTTGCAAACTTACAAGCATGTGGAAACTTAAAAATCAAATTCCATTTCCTCGCCGCTAGAAGAAGATTCGAATTCTAATTCATCATCTTCGATGTCATCATCCTCATCGTCTATAAAGTCTTCTTCGTTTATCGTAGTGTGAAGATCATTGGGATCGACTTCTTCCCTAATCTCGTTGGTCGCAAGTAGACCATCTTGGTCAAGTTCCAAATCGATAGTTAATAAAATTGGCTCATATTCCTCTTCATCTTCTTGGTAAAATCTTCCATCACACTTGGTTGTTGGTCAACAAATCTCCTAGACTTTTTCTTGATGACATTCCACCAATCATTTCTTTTTCTCTTTCGAGGGCGGGTGGTTGAATAATAAACTTGTTGAGCTTGTCTTTCGCCAATACAAAGGGATCATTTATTCGAAGATATTTTTTATGTAAAATCTCTACAAGCCCGTGATTGTCTACTCTAATACCTTTTCCCTCGATTATCATACCACTCGCATTTAAAACAATAACTTTGTTACCTCTTCCAAAGTATGTCAATTCTATGACATCTACCAAGCGACCATAAAAGTCATGCTCATCCTCATCATAGCAACTACCATTGATACAAATTCCACTATTAATCTGTTTTTTTATTTTGTCCATACATATGTGTATGGAATTTAAAGCCATTAACATAGTAACCTTTATAACACTTTTTACGTCTTTTTTGGGCCAAATGATATTTGGCGATACGATAATCTATCGTTGAGTCATTTGATGCTGTTGAAAAAAAAATATTAATATGATGATATCTACTATGTAAAGAACAAACTAGAAGATGACATGATCAAATTAGCTAAACCTAAAGTGTTACCCACATGTACTTGAAGCCAAGTTGCAAAGTCCCTTTCCCTTAATGTGGCAATTTGTTCTTTGGTGATGTGGGGATGTTCAAGCCTTACGCTTTCATCAAATTTTCTGTATAAATTATGATTGCATAACTTAAATTAGAAATAGATTAATTAATATCTTAAGCGTTGTGCATAAACATTTATTACACACTTACTCGAGGAATGACGTGATTTCATCACAATTCAAAAGTAAATCTATGTGGACATCTTTCACCTCATCATCATTTAATGACCTATGAGTAGCTTCACCTAGCACACGACCTAGACTAGTAAAAATTGAAATGTGACCATTCGAATCCATGTCACCTCCATCGTCATTCCTTGGGACTTGATTTAACCTTGTTTGGATTGTGGATTCAAAATAATGTGAGCATAACAACGATATCTCTTGCATGTTATAAGCCTCACAAATTGAAGCTTCCACACGTGTTTTATTTTTAACCTTCTTCTTTAAATGAAACATACACCTAAAAAGTAAATGTTAGATTTATCACTAAACTAAATTTGTTGCAAAGAATGAAAAAAAAGTTTTAAAAACATTACCTCTCAAAAGGATACATCCATCGATATTGTACGGGTCCACCCATGTTAGCTTCATAAGCTAAGTGAATTGGTAAATGTTCCATAGAATCAAAAAAAGATGGAGGAAATATTTTCTCAAGGTTGCACAATATTGTCACAATAGTTGTCTCAAGCAACTCCATATGCTCCTTTCGCAACCTTGTTGAGCATAAATCCCATATCGACTTGGGCAACAAGTCTCGAAATGCAATTGACAATAACCTCTCAAAAAATACATGACAATTATGGCTCTTTAGCCCAGTGAACTTGCTATCTTCTACATTAACACATCTTGAAATATTAGAAGCATAGCCGTCAGGGAGCTTCAATTGCTTAACCCACTTGCAAACATCCTAAATTTGGGGTTTGGTTAGTGTATAAGTTGCTTTGGGCTTTGATCTTCTGGTTAATATTTGGTAATTCTAGTTTCGGACGCTTGCAATGGGTCTTTAGATCCTTCATTGCATTTGGATTATCCTTTGTTCTACCCTTGACATCCAATATTGTATAAAACAGGTTTTCAAACACGTTTTTCTCAACATGCATCACATCAAGATTGTGTCGAATTAGAAGTGAACGCCAATAGGGTAACTCCCAAAAGATTGAACATTTCACCCAAAGGATTAAACATGTTTATTGCTAACCTTTCCAAATTATGTTCCTTTCCAAATACCTCTTCGTTTGATATAGAGGGGTGGTGGAAAGTCGCATTCAATTTTATTCCTCTTGAATTTGTCCTTTTAATATCGATAAGAATGATCAATAGGCAAAAATTGACGATGATATTTAAAGAAACAAGGTTTTTTACCATTCTCAAGGGTAAAAGCCTTGCTACCCTCCATACAATAAGGGCAAGCCATCTTACCATGAGTACTCCAACCTGACAACATTCCATAAGCTGGAAAATCGCTAATAGTCCACATAAGTGCAACTTTCATCTGAAAAATTTACTTCGCATATGCATCATAGGTGTTAACTCCGTCATTCCACAACATTTTTAATTCATCAATCAGTGGTCTCAAGTATACATCTAAATCCTTACCAGGACTCTTTGGACCAGGAATGATTAATGTCAAGAACATGTAATTTGCTTCATACACATTCCAGGTGGCAAATTATGTGGAGTGACTATAACTGGTCAACAGGAGTACGGATTTACAAAGTTTCCAAACGGATTGAACCCATCAGTGGAGAGTCCAAATCTAATATTCTGAGATTCTGCAGAAAAAGATGGATACGTGCGATCAACGTGTTTCCATGCCTCACTATCTGATGGGTGAACAACTACACCATCGGGACTGGGATTCTTTTTATGACATGTCATGTGTTCTGCTGTGACATTGGACATATACAATCTTTGAAGTCTAGGTGTAATTGGAAAATATCGCAAAACCTTAAAAGGTATATCTTTTTGCTTCTTATTTCCCTGTGGCTTAGGTTTAAATCGAGGATGACCACATACGGAACAATTCGTCTTATTTTCATTTTCATTGTAATACAACACGCAATCATTTTCACATGCATGTATCTTCTGATAACCAAGTCCCAACATTTTTACCATTTGCTTCGCCCTATAATAATTCTCAGAAAGCTTCTCATCTTTAGGCAACACACTCTTCATTAATGAGATCATGCAATTAAAGTGAACTTGGCTCATGTTTGACTCATCCTTGAGGTTCAACAATTGTGTTACCATAGATAATTTTGTTGACTTCTCACAACCTGGCCATAGGGGATCATCAGCATCTTTTAAAAGTTGAAAAAACTTGGCTGCATCAGAATTTGGTTCTTCTAATCTAGATGTCTCGCTACTCCAATCAAAACTTTGCCCAACAACATCACGCACGAGATCTATGTACGGATTTGTATCAAGTGGGACCTCAACATTATCACCATGATTTGAACTTTCTTCGGATAAATATTCGCCATGCACAAACCATTTTTGTAATTATTTTGAATCCTTTCTATAAAGATGTATTTCAACATCTTCGAAAGTTGGAAGAACCTCAATTTACAAGTTGAGCAAGGACACTTAATTTTCTCGCTCACTAACATTCCTGTGAATAGAGTAAGCAAAATTGAGGAATTCCTTTACTCCCTCTCTAAATTCTTCACTAATTGTTCTTCCATTTTCAGCAACTCGCCTATCAATCCAACTTCGATCAAGAGGCATCCTTTCTGAATAGAACATTATTAAAATTTGTCAAATTATTATTATTATTATTATTATTATTATTATTAGATCCTTAGAAAAGTCAACTTTACCTATAAATTAGTTGTGTAAACCCCATTCCCATAGTTTACCATAGAGCTTTGAAGAAACCAATACTTTAGCTTTCCAATCTAGTACTAATAATACCCTTAAATAAACCTTCTAGCAATCTATCTTTCTACAAGATGAACTGATTGACTAACAGGTAAGATTAAGCTTAATAAAAACATTCTGCAATCCAACTCTTTCATAAGATAAGTCAGGAAATTAGAATATTCAGCAAAGATAGTCTGAAAAATGAAGAAGAACAAGAAAAGAAAGATTACCGTCGGGAGGGATGACCACGCTGCTTGCTAAGGTGGTGCGTGATTGTTTTCGTCTCTTGACTAGAGTCGCCCGAAGTTTTCCTTTAGCCCTAAACTAAGATCCATAAGACGCAACAGTTGATTGAGAAGCAAAATTGGGAATTCATGGTCGAATTTGAGAAGAGATGGGCTTTGGGATGGAAATTGAGAAGCAAAATCGGGAGCTATGGTTGCAATTGAGAAGATGGATTTTGGGGATTTTCAATCTGATAGAAAGAACGAACACAATCCTTATTCTGGGATGGAACGATTTTGGGGATGGAACGTATTCTGTGTCTGGGGATGGAACGATCGATTAGTCTTATTTCGTTTCTTCTTTTTTTTTTTTGTTGATACAGTTGGAGGGAATTTTTGGTGGGAAACTAAAATACTGAGATGAACTATATCCATCTCGAATCCGTCTCTAACAATAAGGATGGAATTGGAGACTATTTTTTGGAGGGAAAATAAAAGTCAGAGACGGACATTTCGGTCTCTAATCCATTTCAAACATAAATATTTAATTCTTTTTTTAATTATTAATCTGAGACGAGCACAGTTGGTCTCAAATCTGTTTCAAAAACGAGTTTATAATTTTCTAAAAAATACTTACTTTTTGAGACGGTTAAATCCGTCTTTAATCCCGTTTCTAAAATTTGAGACGATGCTTGTGGTTTCAGAATCCGTCTCGGTCTTTTACTTCCAAATCATGTCGAGACATTCTAAGTCCGTCTCAAATTACTAGAATTAGAGACGGAACTTAGTCTGTATCTAAAAATTGGTTTCAGTTGCCCAATATTCTAGTAGTGAGCTCTCTCTCTCTCTGTTTTTTTAGGTTCATGGTGATGAACCTAAAAAACAAAGAAGGCAAATCAACTAGATCATACAGCCATGATGGCAGCTTGGACTCTCGGATTTTGAAAGGCCATGGCAACATCAGGAATGGACACTATTTTTGTAATAACTTCTTCCGGGGTAAGCACGATTTGATCTGCAATATATGAACAAAAAGAAACAAGAGAAACATATCATGAGTCACCTTTAGACAAAAAAAAACTCATTTAATATAATTAGAATGTAACGTCTAATCCAAATATTCCTCAATAGCTCAAGTAAAACCAAGAGTTAGCCTCTTATCCTCACATTCGCACAAAAAAAGTACAAATTGCAACAACTATTAGGCAAAACATGGTGTTCAAATAAAAATAACATAATCAATTTAGAAAGAGAAAGAGAACGCAAAACCTGTTGGAAGGGAAGGAACAAGGCCGTTTTTGAGCACTGGCGGGATGGTCTTGGGTCACCGATCAAGAGTCCCAATTTATATATATATATATATATATATATATATATATATATATATATATTTGAAATTAAAAATCTAAATATATAATGATTTTAAACATTTGATTAAAAATTTTGTCTTTAAGAATATTAGAAGAAATAACCTTTAATGAATGTATTCTCATATATTTTGTTTTAGTCGAATTATTTAATCGAAAATCTAATATATTTTGTTGTAGTCGAACTATTTTATTTTAAGTTTTGAAAAGACACTTTTTTGAATAGTACAATTTGTATTTTTTATTTATTTATACTATTTTTTGTGTGAAATGTTTCGAAAATGGTCTCGTTTTCATTTTTCAGCTACTACCAAAACGGTACAGTGGCCGCTGCTCTTCTTTCCCTCTCCTTTCTCCCTTCTTCCTCCCGCCGTGCGCAGCTGCTCTTCTTCTTTTGCTTTCTGCTAGTAGCGATTAGGGTATATGAAATTAAAAAGAAGCAGCGACAGCTTTTAGCGACGAAAGGTCAGTCGTTGATGCTGATACATTTGCAATGTATTATCGACCGTGGCATCTGACGAGCATTTTCCAGTAAACTTTTGCGGTTTTTTGGCGCCCAATGCAAATTAGCGATGAAAAAGGGAAAGAATGCAGTCCCTGATATTTTTGGACGCTAATAGGTTTTTTTTTTTTTGTTGTGAAGTAAGAAATCTTGTAAATAAAAGAATGGAAATTCAGTGTTGAAAATGAAAGAGAGAACGAATTAAGAAGAAAAGTAAAAGCAACGGTCAGCAGGGTACCTGCTTAGTAGGTCAGATTTGTTCCAGCCGTAAATTATTGAAGGCTTTATTATTTTCTAATACGACTTTTCCCGAGTGCTTGGAAACTGAAGGAATACCTAGAAATTAGAATCAATGAATATTATTACCAAAAAAAGAAAAGAAAAGAAAAGAAGAAAGAATCCATGAATATTACAAATTCAACCTCAATAGCCCAAGCCACAAGTAAGTGGCCGTTTGGTTCAATGGTTTCTAGCTTATGGGAGGAATATTCGAAGGACAAATAAACACCCAAAATAATTTTTTCAGTGTGTGTATATCAATAGAAATGAGTTTAATTTCTTATTTTGGAAAATAATAAGTCGATCGACGATATAAAAGAAAGCAACCAAACGGGGCTTATAGACATGATTTGTTTTTTGTTTGTTTTTGTTGGGGGGGTATATTAGCTAGCCGCTTAGACATTAAGAACAAAATGTGGTCACACCAGCAACAAAAACAAAAGAATAATAATGAGCAAAATAATTGGAGAGAAGCTAGTGATAGATAGGTGAGATGTGTATGAATCTGATAGATTTAAGGAACGGCCCTGATTCACTCTCATCTCCCTTAATTCCCTTGTCTTTATATATTCCTATATATATATATATATATATATATTCATTCTGATCACCTCCTTCCATTTCCACTCCCACTAGATCTCCGGAGTCCACACACTCACAAAATCATCGATCAGCGGTTAGTTGATAATGATGATGGCGGGAAAGAGACCACGGCCTTCATTTAGGCGGACGACAAGCATGATCGGAATAACTCATGTGGACCTGGAAGAATCACCTGAGCCTGAACCTGAAGCACGGTTGGGCTTTGAGGTCAGTCCTCCTCCGATGATCATTGGAAATGGTGACCCGGGCCAGAGCCCAGATATGGGCTCCGGTGGGCAGTCTTTGATGGTACTCATGTCACCCAGAAACCATAGGAGGAGGAATAATAATGATACTAACTGCATAGAGACGGCCCATTTCTTGAGGACTTGTGGGCTTTGTCAACGCCGTTTGGCACCCGCTCGTGATATCTACATGTATAGGTACTAATTAATTAATACTATTATTAACTTCTTATACATATACATATACTCCTGTGGTTCTGTTTTGTTGGTCATCTTTTGATTGATTCAATAGTTTACTAAAATTAAGTTATACAACTAACAAGCTCACTCCAAAAATAGTTTTATTTCCCCCTCATTCTAATAAGTGATCATGGAAGAACTTTTTCTCTCAAAATTAGAAATACTTCTCTACAATAATGACTTTAATTTTAAAGATATTTTTCTTTTTAACAAAATTACTCCTCACATTTTTTTTAAAATTTTACGCGACTTTATATATAGTTTAAATTTAACAATAAATCTTCAAATTTTGAAACAAATTAAAAAGAAATTTTAATTTTAATTTTTGAACCAAGCATATCCGTAATAAACTATATATTATTCGAGTGCCTCATCAGTTAATGCTTTGGGATTAATTGAAGTTTTATTTAAATTAATATTCTTTTGACGCATTAAGATTTTCTTACCAATAATTTTATATTGGAATACTGAGCGTCTTAAAAAGAAAGAAGAAAGAATATTTATTTTCTTTAGCATGGTTCATTGCTTGTATACTTTTTTACACAAACGTTTAATTCCATGATAATACGTCTGCATATGGCGAACAAATAAGATTAATTATTGAGTTAACTTTACTTGGAATTTTTATGAGTAATTAAAAAGTTTAAAGCGTATAGTAATAATTAAGTATTACTAATTGGTTTGGGGTACGTATAAAACATGCAGGGGTGATACCGCATTTTGTAGTCTAGAGTGTAGGGAAGAACAAATGAAGCTTGACGAGAGGAAAGACCAAGTGTTTAAAAGATGAATACCATCATCATCGGAATCACCACTCGGCAACGGCATCTACGGCTTCTGGCAAACCGGAGACCTGAAGTAGTACTACGTACGACCAGTAGTACTACTTTATATAAAGATTTAATGCAACGAAGATCATGTATGCACGAAATCATGCAATGTACTTATTAATAGTACTGATATCCTTTGGATACAGACGTACTGATGATATGTATAAATGTAATGAAGCATCAAAGCATATATATATATATATATTCATGCAGTTATATGATCAGCTGCATGGGTGATGCATGTTATATAATCAACAAGTTAACTTTATGTGTGTTACCACATTTTACTTGAATTCCATCCCATGTCAAATTGAGTCCAGTTGATTTTTATTATTTGGAATGTCCCAAATTAAGTGTCTATTTTTAAAATTAGATATCAAACAAACAAAATTTCATTTTGTTTTGGGATGTAGTATATATATAATTGTACGTCTGATGAATTAAATTAAGACAATTTGCTCTCTTTATGATTAACAGAAAATGCAAATTTATCAGACTAAGAAGCAAGACCTATATACTTTTGAAAGGACAAACAATATATATATATATATATATATATATATATATATATATATATATATATCCTCAAATTTGATTAGATAAAAAGAAGACGTATTAATTAACCATCATTGGTGTCGTGAAATTAATTAAAGAAAGATGAACGAGCTAATGTTTGATTTCACATTACAATTAATGTTTTGATTATGGATAATTGTAATTGTGGAGAATAATTATAGCAATTACTTGGGTATATATTATAATCAAATTTCATTGTAGTTTTTTAAATTTTATTATTTTCAAATAGGGAATTATTTTTTTGTCAAATAAACATATAATCATACTAGCTAGTTGCATGATTCATGAGATATTTCTTGTATACCGGCTTATCCTGTACACATTCAAGAGATAGTGATTGTCAAGTTTTATCCTCACACAAAATAAAATAAAGGTCTTAAATGACAAAAACAGAAAATCCCAATCACCTCGCCAAGCACTCAAGGCAATGCTTTGAGATAAAACGACAAAATGGTACAAACAAATAGATGTGGATATATATTGGTGTGAAGGGTGTGGTTGTGAATAATTGGGGGGGCGTCCGGTGCTTATTGACCGGTACTAACGTCCGGTTCCTTTTTTTTTTTTTAACCACAATTATAAGAATAAAAAATAAAAAATAATAGAACAAACTTTAACAAAAAATTATAAAAAAAGTATATTTTTTATTGAAAAAACACTGTAACAGTTTACAGTGTTTTTTCAATAAAAAATATACTTTCTTTTACAATTTTTTGTTAAAACTTGCTCTATTATTTTTTATTCTTATAATTGTGGTTTAAAAAAAAACAAAAAAAAACAAAGGAACCAGACGTTAGTACCGGTCAATAGCACCGGACGCCCCCCCAACTCGATTGTGAATGCATCTAACTTAAACTCATGTGCTACGTTTGGATTGAAGGAATGGAATAGATGAAGGAATGGAATAAAGAAGGGAATGAAATGATTTTTTAATATTTCATGTACATAAGGTTGATGTTATGAATACATCTAAGAATGAAATAAATAATTAGAAAGTGACCTAAATATCCCAAATGTTCAAATTTAACTTAAGGGTGTGGGTGTGGGGTGATGGTAAGGGTGTGGGTGTGGGTGTGGGGATGGGTGGGTGTGGGTGTGGGTGTGGGTGTGGGTGTGGGTGTGGGTGTGGGTGTGGTGTGTGGGTGGGGTGGGGGTGGGGTGGGGTGATGGTAAGGGTGTATACATAATCACGTAATATTATTTTTTGGGTGGGGTGGGGTGGGGTGGGGTGGGGTGGGGTGATGGTAAGGTGTATACATAATCACATAATATTAGTTTTTTGGGTGGAGTGGGGTGATGGTAAGGGTGTATACATAATCACGTAATATTAGTTTTAGGTTGGGTGGGGTGGGGTTGGGTGGGGTGCGGGGGGTGGGGGGTGGGGTGAGGGGTGGGGTGTATACATAATCACATAATATTATTTTTTTTGGGTTTGGGTTTGGGTTGGGGTGGGGGTGGGGGTGGGGTGGGCGTGGGGGTGGAGGTGGGGGTGGGGGATGGCTCTGCTCCTCTTTCGCTCGCCTCTGCTCATCCTCTTTCGCAGATCGATAGATTGATTGAATTAAAGAACATGGAACTCTATTTTATTTTTAAGGGGCATATTTGTCAATTACTTAAAAATAATAGATGGAATAAGTTATTCCTGAACCCCCTTCCAGGAATAAAAATTATAATTTTAAGCTAACACCTATTCCACTAGGAATACATTATTCCATTGGAATAAACAAATCAAACAACATTTTTATCATTCTAATAGAATAATTCATTCCATTCTTTCTCCTATTCCATCGATCCAAACGTAGCATCGGGGACCATGCATCTCCTTCAAAATAATCTGGAAGGCCAGATGAAACTCTTTTTAAAGGACTGGACATAAGCAATGTCTCCCAAGGCAAATCGCATTCTGTACACGGCTTGTTTCACATGTCATCCGCCGGAAGAACTAACGGATTAATTTAATTTTTTTTCCCTCACTCGTTGACGGGGATGGATGGGTATATATATATATATATATATATATATATATATAGGATCACTTCCACAGTAGCGTGGGATTCTTTATAAATTGTCTGTGCAACACCCCCTTTTTGGACCGTTGATCAACTTATTAGAAGATTTAGATTGAATGCCATAATTGCCCAGCCGGCACAAGCTTTACCGGCTTTTATTTTAATATATTGCATTGCATGGTCAATTATTATCATTTTAATATTAAAATACTCGGTAAGCAACTTGACTTACCGCGAATATTTTTTTTAACGCATTTTCCATTTTATGGGATGACTTCGGCACATTAAAATCACATTAAAAAATATAAAATACTTCAAATTAACAATTTGACTTATCTTAGTATTATATTCTTTCTTCTTTTTTGCAGCAGGAGTAATCAAAACTTGCACTCTTGTTCATTGTATACTCATGAAGGCAAATGAATATTAATATTTTATAATATTGATATTAATACAATATTTGTAATATTAATATTAATACTAATATTAAATATTAAATATTAATACTAATATTACAAAATATTATAATATTATTACAAAAATATTAATACTTATATTACCCAAAATATTAATAATTATAATATTTTGTAATATTAGAAAATATTATTACAATATTTTCTAATATTTTATAATATTAGAAAATATTATTAAAATATTAATACAATATTTTGTAATCACATTATAATATTAATATTTTAGTAATCACATTAATATTAATATTTTTGTAATAATATTATAATATTATTTACAAAATATTTTTTAAAGTATTAATATTTTTGTAATAATATTATAATATTTTGTAAAATAATATTATTACAAAAATATTAATAATTATAATATTTTGTAATATTAGAAAATATTATTTTGTAATAATATTATAATATTTTGTAATGTTAGTATTAATATTTAATATTTAATATTAGTATTAATATTAATATTACAAAATATTGTATTAATATCAATATTATAAAATATTAATACAATATTTTGTAATATTAATATTATATTATTACAAAAATATTAATAATATTATTACATTTTGTAATATAATATTATTACAAAAATATTAATAATTATATATTTTGTAATATTAGAAAATATTATTTTTTGTAATAATATTATAATATTTTGTAATATTAGTATTAATATTTAATATTTAATATTAGTATTAATATTAATATTACAAAATATTGTATTAATATCAATATTATAAAATATTAATACAATATTTTGTAATATTAATATTATAATATTATAATATTATAATACAATATTTTGTAATATTAATACAATAATATTGTAATAATATTTTCTAATATTACAAAATATTATAATTATTAATATTTTTGGGTAATATAAGTATTAATATTTTTGTAATAATATTATAATATTTTGTAATATTAGTATTAATATTTAATATTTAATATTAGTATTAATATTAATATTACAAATATTGTATTAATATCAATATTATAAAATATTAATATTCATTTGCCTTCATGAGTGTACAGTGAACAAGAGTGCAAGTTTTGATTACTCCAGCCGCAAAAAAAAAAAAGAAGAGCAAATACCCTACTGGTACAAGTAATTTGTTTACCGAGTATTTTATATTTTTTAATGTGATTTTAATGTATTTGAGTCATCCCATAAAATGGAGAAATGTGTTAAAAAAAAATACCTTATTGGTACAAGTCGTATGTTTTGGAGTATTTTAATATTAAATGATAATAATTGACCATGCAATGCAATATATTAAAATAAAAGCCTAAGAAAAAGCTTGTCTGGGCAATTATGACATTCAATCTAAACCTTCCAATAAGTTGATCAACGGGTCCAAAAGGGGTGTTGCATCATTACCTCATAAAGAACCTATCATTGGAAGGATCCCATATATATATATATATATATATATATATATATATTAAAATTACTACAAAAAAAACACTTAACTTCGACCAAATTATTTTCGATAGAAGAAAAATTTCTTCAAAATTAAACTAATTCTGACGAAATATTCTATCAAAAATAATTCGGCCCTAAATTTTCACCTAAAAATTTTCACCTAATTTTCCCTAATTTTCACCTAAATTTTCTCCAAAAATTTGGCCCTAAACTCATGTTCTAGTAAATTAATTTGCCCTAAATATAATCTGTCTAAAGAGTTATAATAATATTTTAAGTTCATTTGTCCTAATGTTAATGTAATATGTCTAAATCTGTTACTTTTCTTGAGAAATTAACTTTATATAATCACTTTTCTATGCATGCGAGACGATTAATTTATATTGTTTCCTGCTGAGATGGGAATGGTGAATCTGTTGTGGCTTTACCTCTTGGGAGAAGAATTATTGGCTGCTTTGTGAAAAATGTCTACTTGCTTTATATTTGGCCGAATGAAACTAATATCCCCCAAACTTGTCACCCACTTTTAATATTATTTTTAAAAATCATTTTTTACTAATTAAATTCTTAAAGTAATATTTTTTGGTATTTTCGTTCTTTTTATCAGATTTGACCCTAACTCGACCCATTTTAACCAAATTTTGAACTAACCCGACCCAGTTTGACCCGATCCCAATTTCACCAATTAAATTTTTTAAATTTTTTTTTAATAAGTCTTTGAATTATTTTTAAAATAATATTTATTTTAAAATATTAAAAATAATTATTATGTTCAGGAAAAATATTAGAAACTTTTGTTTTTGTTTCATGAAATGAGTAAAGTTTCATAAAATATAAAATCAAAAAATTAAATAAGAAAATAAGAAAATAAAACTTTATTTTTTAAAAAAGTAGAATTTTAAATATTTTATGTAAAACTTTATTTTGGAAGAAAAAAAAAGTTTATGTCTTTACCTTTTTTTAATTATTAATATTAGAATTTTTAAAACAAAACTAAAAATAGAATTAAAATAAAAAAAAGCAGTTAAAGATAAAAAAATGATTCAATTGTTTTTTAAAATAAATTAAAATTTTAAAAATTATTAATATTTTTTAGGAAAAATTTTAAAATTA